>JAOCZM010000055.1:2548676-5097353 GCA_026122235.1 Vinca minor
ATAGTCACAGTGTGGAAATTTCAACCCTTAAATCTGGAGGCGGCTTCTTGTAGTGGGTTAAGATAAATCCTCTCTCCTGTTCTGGCCGCTGGGTCACATTAATTTACATCCTTCAAATTTTCCATCGAAGCCCTGTGAACGTGGATAACGTATTTTGTGCACAAATAGTAGGCAAGTAGGCCAGTGGGAGTCGAGCCACATTAGACACTGGGCTGATCCACAAAAAAGGCTATCTAAAGAAGCACGCGCAAATGGATAAATAGTGTGGCATGTGAGTTCTGACAAGTGATGATCATGAAGAGCCAAATTACTGTACATTTTGATAGATGAAAGGATTAGGTGCTGGATTAGTTTACATTCTGCACTTACCATGTTATTAGATCACTTGATTTAATAGTTGAAGAATAGTTGAATAGTTGTCTTCGATGGACAATTTGAAGAGTTATTTTATATTTTTATTTAAAACTTCAATCATCCGATTAAGTAATTTGATGAAAATAAAAGTTTTTCTCTTTTTAAATCTGAACCGTTCAAAGCTGTCATCCGACGGCACATATTATTTTGTACAGTGCGACATTTTTCCTGTTCCGCATAGGAGCAGCAGTGCTTGATCAGATGAAGCCAATTTACTATATATGCATTTGGAGGGCCATATAAAAATCATTGGTTTTCAAGTCTTGACTTCTTTTTCTTTCTTCTTGCTTTTACTACCTTATAATATTATCATATGCTCTATTAATGGTCTTTAATTTGGTCAGTTTCTTGGCCGCCAAGATAGAATGCAGAATTTCTTTCTTGAACAAGCAGTTCTAGGTTTACGATACTTGAACCAAAAGATAAAAAAAATAAAAAAGAAAGAAGAAAAAGGTTTTCGAGTTTCCTTATGACTAAATAATTATTGTTTTGATGACTTTGAAGTTAAAAGAGTTCATTATACTACTTAAAATACTAGCCTTCTCTGCTTGTCGGTCATCTCTTGAAATTGTTTTTACACTTTTATCCACGGATGAATCTCACTTCTCCAAGATTTTAAAAAGAATATTTTATAATTTTCAAAATTTTCAAAATTTAAAACTAATATTAATAAAATTACTTTCATAATATTACATACATGAAATGTCTAGCTTCGTCTATAACCAAACAGCACCATTCATAAACATACTTAGCAAAAAAATAATAATAGTAAAAATAAACATGACATGGTTCCTCAATAACTGCTCAAGGAAATGGACAAAAAAATAAAAATGAAAAATGGACTCAGTTCATTCCTCTAAGACTATCAAACAAGAAGACGATATAGTTGTTGGGAAAACGGAAACAACACACGCATATAATATGAAGAAAAAAAAGAAGAAGAATAAACAAAGAACGCTAAAAAATTTAACGTGTTTCGGTATCAAATAAACCTTCGTCCACGGCCTCAAAGAGGAAAAAATCACTACGTAAATTTTCAATGGTCAAAATTATTAACCACTCAATGTATAATTTTTCACGGAAAAATTATAAATCATCTCAACAAATCAAACTTAGGAAACTCACCAACTAAGTTGGTGACACCCTTCAGCACAAATAATATAAAACTATGAGGTATTTATTTATAAGGCTTTTCTTCCCCAGTTTCTAAAATAACTGTTGTGGGATATTGAAATAAATAAGTAAACCTATCTCTATCGGGATATTGAGAATATCTAACAAATCATCTATTTTCTCAAGTTCCCGAATCACAATCAAAATAGAAAAAATCATAACTCTATGTCTTATATTGTTTTTTTTTCTTTGTTTTGTCTCCATTTTTACTTCCTTGATGTTAGGTCAATGAAGACTTATTTTCTCTCAACCTAGTCACGAAACTTGCCCTCCTTCCAAGATTCGAGCCCCTCCCAAAACTTAAAACCTGACACTTTTCTAGTCTCGAAGAACTTGGCACTCTAATACTATTTGTAGGCGGCAACAGAAGCAAACACACGCATAATTATATATGGAGAGAAAAAGAAGAAAGATAATAAAAAAGAATAACACCAATATTTTTAACATCGACCAGCCTCCACTTCTCCAAAGGAAAAAATTCATTATGTAATTTTTCACGGTAAAATTACAACCACTTAATGTATAATTTTGTCATGAAAAGTCACTATTTAAGTTGGTGGCACACTCATCACAAATAATACTCACTTAGGAGTTCTAATTAATAAAGTTTTATACCCTTCCAATTTCCTAAAACAACAGACGTGAGATATTGAAAGTTTATCAACGATGTAATGTCATCAACCTCGAAGCTTGCTTCTTAAGAAACCAACAGCTCGACACGTGAATAAGTGTGGCGGCCATAGATGACAGACAATGTCGACACCTTCTTGTCTCTTCTTCTTCCTCTTTATTCCATTTTATCAATAAATTATAAGTATGCATTTTTGGTTGAGGAATCAACAACATTAGTATTTGAAAATCATGTTAAGTAAAGGGAATTCTTTGCGTTAATAAACTTATAATTAAGTTTTGTACTTTGAGTTTTCAAATGTTGGAGAGGAATAAAGTTATAAAGGAAACATTGAAATCCTATGAACATAAAAAGTTGCAATAATTTTTGGAGATTCTCCAATAAATATCAAGTAGCATGAATGAGTATATTTTGTTGCATAAAAAAAAAATTATTGCACATTTTTTTTTCTTTTCTATTGAAGTAAATAATTATTGTTCAAAAGTATTCTCCGTCGAGTGTAAAGTCGAAAAAGATTTTTGCTTCTTTTGTTTGGGGCGAGGTGGTGGGAAGTTGGTGGGTGATATATATATATATATATATATATATATATATTACGAATAAGAAATTTTCTATTAATCACAATGTAGCTGAGACCATTTCAATTAAAGAAAAATCTGAAATTACAAGAAAACAAAAGTTATACAATGATTCAAAAAACCATGATAACAGATAAAAGGCACACCAAGAAAACTTGGGTGGTTAGGAGATATTAAATTAAAAACTAGTAAGATAAACAAATACATAATCTTCTTCTTCGCAACATCTCTATCGCAATCCTTAAACCACAGAGGCATGAGAAAATCAATTTCAACATCTTCCTTAGAGATCGACAATTTATAGGACCATGGGCGTATCAACCGTCCTACAAATTGCCTCGGGAAGATGTAGAAAGTTGATAAAGGGCCCAGATCAAGTCCGGCTTGAAAGATTTCTCCTAGGGAATGAGCCAACAAGTCTAGATCTTTGAAGATCAGAGACAGATGTAACATCTATGTCTTGAATCTTGAAAAAAAAAACACTTTGAAAGAACTATCATATATAGTTGGTGGGTGATATCACACATAGGATTTTGGAGGTTCAAATATGCAATTCTTGTTGCTACATAGTACTACCTCCATTATATTTAGACTTTCATTACATGTCGCGAAAATTAAGGAAGCAAAAATTAAGATGTTTTTATAATTAAAATATCAATATTACTATCTTAAATATAATTAGTGGTATACAAGTCATATTTAAGAGAGTAATATTGATATTTTAATTACAAAAGCATTTTAATTTTGACTTCCTTAATTTTCGCAACATGTAATGATAGTCTCATATTTAGGAATGGAGGGAGTATGTTGCAAAAATATTTTCTTTTTTCAGTTTGCATCCCTCAAGATAAATAAAATGTTATTTATAATTCAGTTTATTATACAATTTTACGCGTAAAATTCTTTTAAAACTAGATATATTTTTGAATTTGGATTCTAATTTATTTTAAATAATGTATTACGTAGATTTGACTAAAAATTTCACATCAAGTAGTAACCTCTTTCTCTAATGGCATTATACATATATGATGCAATGCACAGTGTGTTGGGTCCGCCCCCACACTCCTCTCACATAATTTTAGACAGGACCCACATGCAGGGTAAGTCCCGCAGGCCTTCATGTCTCAACATGTACCCATCAGGACCGTCCCATAGCGAATTTTTCCCCTAGGAGGGAGCTTGGGGGTTCTTGGTGGGGCTCCTTAAATTTTTGAACAATTACATTTTATTCCTAAAATTATTTTTATCGTTATCATTAAAGTTAGACCACTGATTTCCTGAATTATGAATTAGGTACTCAAATTATTACCTAAATAGCTTGAAAAATGATTTCTAGCAAAATTTACCACTTGTCCTAGAAAATTAAACATTTCTTTCTCTAATATGAAGTTTCAATCCCTTTATAGTAAAAATAGAAGGTAGACTGGTACATTAGTCTCGATTTCACTTCACACTCACACTACTTTTTAGGAGTTCTGCATGTATATTGAGGGTTCTAAAAATAAAGTGAGTAGAGCATGAAATCAGTACAAATAGGTCAGATTCAACACCACCTTTCCGATTATGAGGTAAACCCTAATTTCTTCAATGTTATCATGTGTCTTAATGTTATTATGTGTCTTAATACTAGTATCAAATTATGTAGGTACGTACTTTCTTCGCAACCATAACCATCAATGGAATAGCATTTTTTGATTCTATATTTCATTGGTAAAACATGTTCCCAGCTCATGTCTTATTTAACACCCCCATGTGAAGGGAAAGATGTTCAAAATTCCTAGCAATGAACGAAGACTCTCTGTCTTTAAGAGGCGAATAACTGCATATTGGGGCTAGTACAAGAAGAATGTTCACCTTGTTTCCTTTGGATATTTTCCGAAACCTTTTAGAAAATTTTATATTTTGTTTTCGTAGAAAAGAAGTTTATTGTTAGACAAATTCAATAAAAAATGAATTTGTAAAAGTAAATTATTTATAAAAACCATGAGTTGGAAATTAAAAGGGAAATTAATTGGCCTCTTTGGTCCTCAAACTATTTCTCAAATAATCGAGTGATTCTCAATCTTTTTTTAATTCTCATTTGGTCCTGGATGTTATTTCGCATTTCCTAACCGGTTCAGCACCACCATCCAAAGCAGGTTTCCAACTAAATACCCACTGTAGTATTTTTACTTCCTGGATGATCCTAAAAGTATTTGTGAGCTTCCAAGATGCTCATAGCATCATTTTCTAAAATTCATCACCACCTAAATCCGACCACCAATTCCACCCACCCATTAGTTCTCTCCCAAATTCGATCATCAACGCCTAATATGTGGACCCTTCAGGGCTGCTTTCTAGTTGGGAATTGAGGTCTAATCATTGTTCATGGTATGACGATTCATGTGATTCCAATTTTGGGTTGGCCAAAAGTGGTGGGTGGCAGCTTGGTGGTCAAATTTGGGAGAGTTGTGGGTGGACGAGCATTGATGGTCGGATTTGGGAGAAAAGTGGTTGGTGGTCGGCGATGGATCTTGGATGATGAAGAAGACGATGATAGGACAATCTTAGAAGCTGGAAAGTACTTCAGGGATCATCCAATAAGTATAAATACTACATAGAGAGGTATTTGATCGGAAACCACAGTGGATGGTGGTGCTGAGGAGGGTTAGGAAGCGCAAAATAACATCCATAACCGAATAGGAAGTAAAAAAATGAATGAAAACCACTCGATTATTTAAGAAATAGTTTGAGGACCAAACAGGCATATTTCCCAAATTAAAAATATGCTCTGAAACATATTCTTAGGATAATTTAATCTGGATCTACCTATAGCAGACCCTATGTTAAATTTCATTCTCTTCTTAAAAACTACTTAATCAGTTAATCTTATCCAGCCATATATTTATAAAGATACCAAATCATCTAAGTGGTAGAATGGGAATTTTATTAAAGACTTAAAAATCACAATACTTTAGGAGTCTATATTAAAGAATTAAATTATAATTAATCAATATATTGCATAGATGGCTCCGTTAAAAAAAAATTGCATATATAGGTGGCTGGAAGTAGAAGCGATCAATTTTTTTTAAAGAAAAATTAAAATAAATAAATCTATTATTTAAAAAGAAGATACATAATTTGACACCGACAAAAAGGTACAACTCATATTATGAGCAGTGGCGGAGCCAGGAATTTTTCTTTGGGGCACAATTAACATTAACAAAATAAATTCATAAAAGCATATAAACATTGGCGGAGGCAAAAATTTCTTTTTGATGAAATCTTATAGATTAGAGTTATACACATTTTGTTCACCCTTTTCTTTTAGAAAATTTTATTTATTAAAGAAATATTATAGTCTCTTACACTCTTAAACTTGTTACAATTTTAACCAAAATTAATAAGATATAAGTGGTGTCATTCCTATAATTTACGAATTAAATAATTTAATTTTAAATCGTAAAGTGATTCAAAATGAGTACAATAAACAATGTTCACTGTACGAAGTATTACAAAAACAAAACTAAAATTATAATTTGGAAAAAAGTGGCCCCTTGGCTCCGCCAGTGCGAGATAACCATTCTTTTATTGCTTGAGGGACCAACTGGGAGGAGGGACAATATAGTCTTTTCACTCTACATATCAGTACTTCATAAACTTAAAAAAAAATTACATCAAAAAAAATTTTCCAACTTAAATCTTGAATCTCATACATTTGCCTCATTTTCATTGAAGAAGCATTAAAGGGTTACCTAGAGTTATACACACTTTTGTTCACCCTTTTCTAATAGTATTTTTTTTATTAAATAAATATTATAGTCTCTTACACACTTAAACTCATATAATCAATAATGCTTTACTGTGATAAAGGTATTACAAAAACAAAACTAAAACTATAATTTTTGGAAAAGACTGGTGGGGCACATCCCACTGTGCCTCCGCCAGTCATTATGAGGCTGGAGAAATATATTTTTAAATGTTCTGAACCACAAATTCTATTTTTTTTTTTAAAGAACAAATAGATTTTGTTGTTCAAAGAAAAGAAAAAAGGACCAGCAGATTCCAACCAACAAAATTTGGGAAAAGGAAAAGAATCAAAAATCAGTTTTAGTTTCTTGGATTAAAAAAAAAAAAATTGGAAAGAGGATGAACTGACCGAAAAGTGAATCTACTGGTGAAAATGTAGCGAAGAGGTGCCATCTAAATAATCAAAATATTGCCGCGTGTCAGCGGCTAAGATAAAAAAAAACTGTAAATATATAATGAACATTGCGTGACAGAATAATATATTTGTAGATATATATTATATTCTTATTTAATATGTTTTTTTCTTGATAATTACTTATTTTAAGGCATGTCTTAAGTATTAAGTGTTTTAAAATTTATAAATATTGTTTCCTCTAAAACTATGAATTGTTAAATTTTTATCTGATAATCTAAAATTATGAAAATATTTATTATATACTAAATCTTTAAAGTGGTACCGATGTAAATGTAACCTTAGTGAAAATGTTGATTATTGAAGGAATCACAAAGCACACGTGTGTTGTCGGGCATCAGAACTCTGCTAGCTTGTTCTTCAAAGTACAACTCCTAATGCTTTGTACACATTGTATGCATCCCCCCATAATTGAGACAATCCTTTTTATTTTCTTTAATAAATTTAAAATCCATTTATATTTAATTTTCGTTTTAGGAGTGGGGATTTTTCAATGGTAGCCCACGAAGGTCGAATCCAAAACATACGTCTTAAGCTGAAAGCTAATCCCACTAAGACAACTCTCCTTGACCATTCTAATTTTGAGGAATTAGCCCTTTTTACCCTAACACTATTTACGAACTTTCGTTTTTGCCCAAAATTTATTTGGTGATCTCACTTTACCCTGCACTATTTACGAGTGCGAAACTGCCCAAAATGGGCGGATTCCGGCAATCGGAGAGGTAATTTGTCATGTGCAACCTGCATGGACGTTTTATAAGGGGTATTTTAGTCTGAATTCATAATATATTTCAAACCATCCGACCCAAACCCAACCCATTTGAAAGAAGTATATAATTTGTGAAACCCGAATGGTTTCACAAATCATCATTCTTCTTCGCGAAATTCCCAAGACCCAAACTCGAAGAAGACCAAGAATCACTAGATAATATCGTGAACACAGAAGCCAAACCTTAGAAATTCTTAATCTGAGACTTGAAGAGATGGTGAATCCATATCTTACCCCGATTCTTTCACATGCAATGAACCATCGACCTGGGGGTTTTTTTTTGTTGCTGAAATTCTAGTAACAATTGGCATGGGTGGATGGCATCGATATAATTTAGTCATTCTTCTTGAAATTGATGAACTGGTTTGTGAAGCCATCTTTGAAGGGGAATTTTTTTGGCCAGAACAAACCGGTAATAGTGGTTTAGAATGAAGAAAATGGTGGTACCAGTTTGGGAGGAAGAAGATGACTAAATGAGGGGTTTGGTGGTGACTTTTTTAGTATAGGACATTTATATCCCTGACCAAACAACTATTTAAATGGATCCGCCTAAGCTCCCATGATGCTATTGCCGGAATCCGCCCATTTTGGGCAGATCCGGCACTCGTAAATAGTGCATGGGCAAAACGAGATCACAAAATAAATTTTGGGTAAAAACGGAAGTTCGTAAATAGTTCTATGGAAAAAAGAGCTAATTCCTCTCTAATTTTTCTAGGGTGAATGGAAAAATTAGAAAATTGGGACACATCTCCAAGTTCTACCCTTGAAAAATTTTGTAAATATTTTTTTATTGTCTTTTATAATTATGAAAATCAATGTATAATTTGTAATTTATAGGATCAAACTCTAATCACTCAATTGTGGAACAAATTTAAAATGTCTTAAAGAAAAAAAAGATAATCAAATACTCAAAACAAATCATTCAAGTTATTAGCATGTTTATTAATTATAAAGATAAAAGTACAAATATCATGTACTAAAATTAAACATGTTTATTAAATTTAATTTGAAGTTAACAAAAGTAAATAAAGGCAATGTAAAAAATTCTGTAAAATTAGCTGAGATTATTGTGAAACAACTAAATTTTTCAAAGAAAATTTGAGAATTGAAACAGTCAATCACCAAATACTTTGCATATCAATTCAAAGAATAAAAGAAGAGAAGGAATGAGGAGATATTTATTGGAAGTAGGGATAGCAATATATCAATTGAAACTAGTGTTCCCAGTCTAGCCAAAATAATAATAATAATAAAAATTAATTAATTAATTAAAAAAAATAATCTAGTAATAACAAGAAGAGAGATATAATTTGAAAGCAAAGAATTTACCTCTTGCTGAAATATGATTCAAATGGTGAAACTTCATTTTTAATGACTAAGTATTCAGCAAAAAAGTCAACCGGAATTAATTTAATTGGTAAAATGTGCGTAATTTTTATTTTTAATTAAGATTCAAATATCTCCTGAGATATATAAATTTGTATACATCTTCGAGTATCAGTTCTGAGTATAAGAAATGATAAAAAAAAAATAGAAAATATAAAGTGTTTCAAAAAAAAAATTAAAGACTTTAGTTTTGAGTGACTCGTGGGATCGTACCGATCATACGTTCCTCAGTCAGATCCTACGAGTTTACACCGATCCTACCTGGATGACCGATTCTACGTAGGATCTAACTCAGAAGACCTCTTAAAACTCGTAGGATCGTACGATCCTACGAGTTAACTCGCGAGTTCACTGCCATGCTCCTGTGCTTCGTCGGATAAGTTGATCTGACGGGTGAGTTTTGTTTGAGAAAAATGAACAGTTGTTCACGAAGAATTGATGTTTTTGAAAGAATAATTATTCACTTTTTCTAAACAAAACTTATTCACTTTTTTCAAACAAAACTTAACCATCAAATCATTTAATTCGACGTCAAATTAATTGACATTCTGCATGTTCATCTGTTCGGCTGTTCCGCACTGGAATGAATCTTAAACCATTTGATGTTGCATCAATAATAGGCACTGCAAAAAATGATTTAGATCAATGTGGAATGAAAACACATGGCAAATAAGAGATATATAAACCAAGTATAAAACAGTTTATTTATTCATAAAAAAAAACAGTTTATTTAGGCGAAGAAAACGGGATTACTTTTTTTTTATTATTATTATTAATTACGTGTTCATTATACTTCAATTCTGATCACTTTTCTTTTATCAGTGCAGCCAGAAACCATGGATTTTCTTGCATCGAAAAAAATGTCTCTATATGTTTTCTTTTCCTTTTTCTTTTTCCCACTAATTAAAGTACTCCCTCCATTCCTAAATATAAGACTCTTTAGACAATTTTAGAAAATTAAGCGAACTTGTCATTTTCACCTAAAGTTCCAATATTACCCCTCTCTCTCACTTCTATAGCATAATAAAAGAAAGGAAAAATTAGGGATGGTAGAAGCCGCAAATAAAAGAAATGCCGAGGGTATAATTGGAATAAATTATTGACAACTAATAAAATAACTTTAAACGACAATTAATTTGGATACATATAGATCTCCTAAACGACAATTAATTGGGAATGGAGGGAGTACCAATGAAGATCTTTCATGTGTAATAAAATATGAAGAAAGTGATTCCCAACAATGTTATTACAGAATTTGATACTTAATGTTGTGAGTGATAGCAATATGTGGAAGGAATATATAATTATGTAGTCAAAAAATCTCTTCAATGGTTCTGTTTTGATTATTCTACATTTCTACTCTCTTATTCTCCCCCATGTATCTTCATGGCTCTTGCTGTTCACACTACGGACTTCCATTACAATTTTCTGTTGAATATTTTTTTCTGATTTACTGAAAATATTTATCTATACTGTTTTATTGAACTAACATAATATAATTAAATAAGACAGTACAAAAAATGAAAAATAGAACTGAACAAAGAATGTTACTGATTTTATTCCAGAATTATACCAAAAAAAATGTAAACAAAAGAAACTCAGAACCTTAACCGGTTTTAGATTAAATCATGGACGAGACAGCAGTATACTGCTTCCCCTTAAGTTCAATATGCTCGCTTTTATAGCTTAAAGCTTCTTGAACATTGAACTCCCAAGGTACAACGCCAACCTCACTGTTTCTTTGAAGTAGAAGAAACAGAACTTTAGAATCTAATTTTAACAGATGAACTCTATTGAAAAGAATGCTAATATGCTGAAGAAAAAAAATGCAGAAATGCAAGGGGAGAGGATAGGATTTCAAGATACTCTTTCTGACAAGGTAAGACTGTCTTTTATAGGCTGCCAAGCCCGAAATGTATCAGCCAGAAGTTTATTACTGCCATAATGCTGACTAATACAATCAACACCATCAATTCGTAATGATTTGCAGGACTGTAACAGTCCAACAAAAAAAGTTGTGTTTAAAATTTCTGTAACTATTTTGTATTGAATTGATTTATTCCGGCATTTGTGTGCGCAGATCGCGCCTGCACACATGTTCAAGCTATTTTAGTTTTGACGAGTCTTGGATTCGCACACCCTGTGCGGGCGCGCACGAGGTTCTAACATAGGCCTAACCTTGGCAAGATATTTTAAACTCATGTAAACCACTTTTACATATAAAGTGATTCTCATTTTCATAGGAAGCTCATGTGGGATGTGGTTTTAATATTCATTTACCACATTTCAACCACCCCACTTTATACCAAAACCTATTATAATAAATATAATATGAACAATAAGCAACAGAAGATCAACGTAAAACAGCGGTCAACTGCACGACATACATGCGGGAGGTCTTGAGTTCAATTCCCATCTCTTTGAAAAGTGGGAGACTTTATTCTACATTATTGAAAATTAGGCTTGGCTCGGCTTCGACGAGTGAACTGGAGCTCGCCTCGGCTCCACATGGCTTTAATTTTCATTTTAATTTTTAGAAAAACTTTTGGTGACGAATCTGGATACTTTTCATGACGAAAACGTTGTCACTAATGCTCACATTTCTTGAAAAAATTTAATCGTCACTAATACCTTTCGTGACGAAATACGTGATTCGTGATGAAAGACCTTTATCGACAATCGGTAGATGACGAAGAAATATTATGCGCCACTAAAAGTCTTTTTGTAGTGATTTACACCAAGATTTGGTTTTCTCATATGTTATATATCATCGCGAAACTTGAGCAACCCACTTCGTGATAATCTAAATAACATTAAAAATCGAGTGGTATAACATATAAAACATTCAAAAAATGTCTTTGCGACACTTTAATTACAATTCAATTCTTTAAAGAAAACCAAATTCTCCAACACTTTCTAAGTCTAAAACCTTGGGGGTATGCATCTATAAACAAGATGAAGAGGGGTGGACGAAGCAATAAATATTTGGGGGACCAAAATAATGTTGGAAATGAAGCTTGAATTGAAGGAGAAGTTGGTTTCTCAAGTGGTTTGAAAATGAAATGGTTGAAAAAAATAGAAGTTAAGCTAGTGGGATAACATCTCAAATGGGTTACATATGGATGTTGGAAGTATTTTATATGTAAAAGTGGTTTACATGGTTTAAAATGTCTTGCAAATATTGTGCCCCATGTTAGAACCTCGTGCGCGCCAAAGCTGGGGGTACGAAACCAAAATAGCTAGAACATGTGAGCGGGCGTGACCTACGTACACGAATATCAGACCAAAACTGGCGAGTCTGATCATTTCACGTTTTACTACTGGTTTGAATTTTATTTCCCAGTCACAAGAGTAACAAAACATAAATTTATTATGCATAAATTTGTGGTATAGTAACAGCTGAATTAAAACCGAATTCATAGATGCGTTTGTAACAGTCATTTTAATTGTCCTATGAATTCAACAATTGTAACAGCTGAATTAAACAGATATGGACACACTCGAAATACTCTCAAACTCTCTACATTTATGTTTCTTCTGGTGTTCATCAGCACACTACAATAAAAATACCCTTTTGCGACGTTTTTGTAACAACATTTTTTTCAAACGTCGCTTAAAAAAAAAAAGAGTAAGTTAAAGCAACATTTTTTTTTGTAAACGACGCTATGTTTGGATTTTATACAACGTTTCATAGTGACGGTTCTAGTAATTGTTGTTCATACCGACGTTTTGATGTTGGTTAGTGACATTTACATTAAATGTTGTTATATATTATTATTTTTTGTGACTCAATAACGACATTTATATACTATGTCATTAGATCTTGTTATTTTCATACAAACATCGCTATAATTGAATTTTATACGACGTTTCATAGTGTCAGTTATAATAATTGTTGATAAAATCGACATTTTAATGTTAGTTAGTGACGTGTACATTAAATGTTATAATTTGTTACTTTTTGCGACTCATATAACGACATTTATATACAACGTCGTTAAATCATGTGACATTTCATACAAATATCGCTATGTTTGGATTTTATACGACGTTTCATAACGACAATTATAGTATTTTTTGTTATTACCGACAATTTGAAATTAGGTAGTGACATTTACATTACATATTGTTATAAATTGTTACTTTTTGCGACTCATATAGCGACATTTATATACTATATCGTTAGATATTGTGACATTTTCAGGCAAACACAAATACAAAGACTATGTTTATAAAATATATATATTTTTTAAAAAAATTAAAGACATTTAATTATTAAAAAATTAATGAGATTGTATTAATTTTAATTTGATTCATAAAAACAAAATCAAAGCACAAAGAGAAATTAAAATAAGTAAAGGTACAAAATTCAAATTTCCATTATAATAAATATAATAGGAGGAGAAACAAATAACAAATGGTCAGTTAGCTCAGCGGCCATTGCACGACATACATGCAGGAGGTCGCGGGTTCAATTGTCATCCCTTTGAGTAGGGAGAAACTTTATTCTATATTATTCAAATGTGGCAAGACTCAATGGCTCTGGTTGTCTAGGCTTCGGCTTCGATTATTTATAAAGGTGGCTAGACTCGACAACTCGACTTGTCTAGGCTCCGACCCGGCTCGGCTAGCCTATTTTCAAAATTTATGAATGTCGGAATAAATATATATTTGTGACAATTTAAAAATGACGTAATAAATGTCGGAATAGCTACTCATTTACGGTATTTACAAACGTCAGAATAGGCGACTTGTTGGATTATTTACAAACGTGGTAACAGACAGGTACCGGCGCTTGTAACAAATGTTGTAAAAAACCACAACGATACAGGCAAATGCGACATTTAAGCGACATTTGTAATAAATGTCGGTATAGATCTATATTGACGATTTTTTGTCTTATTGCGACATATGACAAACGTCACAATAGACTTTTTTTATTGTAGTGACAGTACAAGTTCTTGTTCACCGGTAGAGCTTCTTATTGCATACCAGCTTCTACATTCCCGTTGTATCATAGGAGACAATCGCCTTTCCGAACTCCAGCACTAATTTGGGAGGAGATGCATATGTTTTAAGGAGATTGTTTCTAACACAAGTCTCGGTTTTGTATTCTATATTTTCTTTGTCATTTATGATTGTTGTAACTACTGATATTTTAACACTATTGCTGCAACAAATAAATTATTGAAGACTTAAAATTAATATCCAAGTTGCAATTGGTCGGATACTCGAGTTGGCTGAAGGAAGGGTGCAGAACAAAAAACTTTGCTCCTTGAAGGTATTTGTTGTGTCAAGAATGAAGTCTCATTAAATAGTTCAAGAGAATCCAGGGGAACTTTTGATCCATTTCCTAATAGGGCATTCAGTTAAGAATTGAATATAATTTTATTGTATATTTATTTTTATAGAAAATAATTTTTTTAATTTTGCACAAGATGTGCATTTTTCTTCTTATAATACAAAAACAGTGTGGTAAAACATGTGGGAAATTAGTATCTAAAAAATCAACATTCTGCGAGATAATCCATCCTTTAGAGTAAAGTAACGTTCTTCCATAGGAATCGGATAGTCCAAGTGGGTAAGGCTATCTTAACATAGGGCGGAGGTCCCGTGTTCGATTCATGTATCTCCCCGTTCATGGGGTAATAATTCTCCTCCTCCTGGTGAGGCTAAAAGTAACGTTCTTCCTTAGATATGAAGTCTTTTGTGAATTAGATATGAAGTTCTTCCTTAGATGTAAAGGCATACAAATACAAATACAAATACAAATACAAATACAAGAAGCTTCTATATACGTAATAGAATTCGAATAAAGACAAGAAACAAAGAAGGGACAAAGGAAGAGTTTCCATGCTCATTGTCCAAGTTGCTGAACTATAGCGTACTACGCATTTAAGACTAGATAGGAGGAGTGAACCACGTGCATAAAGACGAATTGTAATCTGATGGTGGGCTCCAATGCGGAACATGTAATTTCGCACGTGTAAAATTTTCTTCGTCCTCGAATTAAAATTTTGAAGATTAAAATTAACTAAGGGGGGTGTATTCAATGTAGAATCTATAGGATTTTTAAGGAGTTTTAAAGTCCATAGGTATTCAATTTGGATTTTAAAAAGTCCAATGAAATCTAGAGGTATTCAATTTAGATTTTAAAAAGTCCATTAAAATCTGTAGGTATTCAAAACTCTATGATTCTCATAGATTTCATTAAAGCGCAGGATTTTCGATGGATTTCATAGGGCTTTAAATGCTGTATGGTGAAATCTCTTCTTTTTTCTCAAGATTTTGATTTTCTCTCATTAATATTAAAATTAAAGTGTCTTTGATAATTTTATCTTAGATTACAATTTTTTTAGTAATCTCATTTATATAAAATTATAAGAAAAACAAAGAAATATTTCAAACTACAAAAAAAATGAGATTATTTTTAACATCGTTAGAAAACTCAATATGAAATGTTTATTTCCCAAAAAGAAGTCATAATATCCAAACAATTTTCTTCTTGATCATCTTCAAATAGAAATTAAAGAAAGCAAACAATTTCTTCTCTATTTAACCACAAATTTCTATTTTTCAAACATGAATTTCATTTTCCTGAAAGAGAAAATCAAAGAGAAAAAAAAGTTCAAACAAAACTTATAACAAAACATATCTTAATTAAACCAAAGAAAAAAATACCAGTAAGTAGTAAATTATACAAACATTGAACAAATAAATAAAAAAAGCCGTAGTTACGTAATCTAAAAAAATCAAAGACAATCGCCAAACTTTTTAAATTTTTAACAAAATGATTTAATTCCAAAAAAAAAGGATTGATAAACATATGTTGACTTTGGAAAATTCAACACCTTTGGATCTGTATAATACACTACTGAATCAGTCTTTTCTTTATTTTTTGGTGCTATTCAAATAATCTATAGACTTTATAAATCAACAGAAATCCTGATAAATCAATCTAATAAAATATGATAGACTCTGCGCAGACTCTGCATAGAGTTAAAACAATTCATAAAGTCAGCAGAATCTATAGACTTTTGAAAATCAGTTAAAATCTTTTAAAGTCCGAATTAAATACACCCCCCTAAAAATAGACACCTGTCCTGAAGCGTTCCGTACATAATGAAAAAAAATGTGTTCTACATAGAATCCGGACTGCCATCATCTACCTTTCTCCTCCCCTCCTCTCCAAAGCGGATCTAGAGGACACAGAGAGAGACAGCTTTGTTGGAAGTGGCCACTTTGAAAGCTCAATAACTTTACGACAAACTATTTTAACATCCCTAAAATATTTTTTTAACACACCCTCCCTCATTCTCTTTCGGCAAATAATCGTCTGTATCCGATCGTATATCTATTTTTGTGCTCAATCAATCACAATTCACCATGTGTATATATAATTAAAAAAATGATCACATGAAATTTTTTTATTGATTGGGCACAAAAATAAATACACAGATGGGTATTGACGATTTTCACTCTCTCTCTACCCAAAAATTCTCCCACTACATCTGGCCAATTCCTATCTACTACATAATGGATTTCGGTCAAATTCACCCACTGCTGACCAGATTCCGGTCGACCCCGACTGAATTCCGACCAAACACACCGACTGCCGACCGAATTCCATTCGGACATCATCCAATTCCGGCCAAACTCAATCATTGTCGACCGGACCTTTCTTTAAATCATATTAAACTCTCCCTCAACATATTGAAAACTTTTAAGAGTATTTATTTATAATTACTTAACATATTATAAATTTAGCTAATGAGGCATTGGTCTAGTGACTCAGGTTGATGCCGTATGACATAAATATTTTGGGTTTGAATTTCATCCACACTTCATGAATCCCCACATTTCTTGTAATAGATAGGTCTCCTCCCTCAATAAATAAAAAACAATTAAAAAAAACATATTATAAAAAAATTCGGACCTTTCTTCAGCATAGGTATTTAGGCGATTACCTCGATTGCATAAGGTTAGGGGTGGAGCCGAGCTGAGTTAAGGCTAGCTCAGACTCAACTCACACTAATTTTGTTCATCTCATAGCTCGGCTCATATTTGATGTGAGCTAATTTTCTCAACTCAAACTCACCTTATTAGTAGCTCACAAGCAGCTCATTTATCTACAAATATTTTAGAAAAAATACGGTGACTTATAATATGAGTTTAATACTTAACTTATATAAAATAAATCAAGAGATTTTCTAAGTACAATGGCATATAATATGTAAACACTCCGAAAAAAAAAAATCTTAACAAAATATAAAATTAAACCAATGTAAACTAACAAACGTCTAGCTACCAAAATTTCTAGTCCTTATTAATAAATAGTAAAAATCACTAAAGTTTTCTTATATAAGCAATGTAATTTCCGTTGCATGATCTTCAACCTTAAAAATTGAAAATATAGTGTTGTTATAAAAAAAATATTTTTTAGACTTTTTTTTTTGGACCTCACCATAGGAGGGAGCCCATGTAGGGCGGAAATTATATATATATATATATATATATGAGCCTCACAAAGGAGGTAAATTAGAAGACCGGCAGGCCGGTTTGCCCCATGAGGAGGAATATAAGTGCCTCACACAAGAGAGAACCGAAGAAAAGGAAATTAAAGCATGCCCCTTGTGTGAGGAGGGTATCGAACCCACGACCTCACGGTCGTGGCCTTGTGATATATTTTATTGACTAATAATTAATTATCATCAATAATAAAAGACATGTAGAAATATATTTTAGGTTTCTTCTTAATGTCATAAGTGACTTAATGCTTGAACTCTTTTCAGATAAAGAAGCTCGATATGAATCAATAAACTCTTCCACTTTAAAAAGATGAGAAGATTATAAGAGATTTTTAGGGTTTTATTAGTTTATTTTCCTTGAGCAGATGTGCGGCTACTTATTTTTAGCGGTATGAGGCTATATATATATATATATATATATATATATATATATATATATATATATATATATATATATATATATATATATATATAGCTCATTAGCCAAATGAGTCGAACTCTATCTATCTCAAACTCGACTCATATTTTAGATGAGCCAAAAATCTTAGCTCATGTATCGCTCATTTAGCTCATGAGCTGGGCTTATCGAGCCAAATATCAAATTGAATCGTGAGTTATTGACAAGCCAGCTCAACTCACTTCCACCGCTACATAAGACTATCTATGGCGATGAAAACAAATTATTACTTAAAACGTTGACTATGGGCTCCTAAGGGTTTTGTTTTGGGTATAGAGGATTAAATTGCAACCATCCTCTAACCTCGGGTAGTAAACTTCAATAAACACGTACACTTATCGTGACTAATCCTATAGTTTATAGCAATGTTTTGAAACCCGGATCGGACTGGCCGGTCCGACCGTCGACCGGACATCCTGGCGGTCCGGTTAGGTGCCAAAACCCGTTTTCGTCAAAAATATCTCGAATTTTACTGATCCGGCATGTCGGATCGTTCGAGCCGTAAACAGGAACCATTTTGGAGAAATCGGCCAGGTCACAAAATTCATTTTTTTTTTAATTTCTGTGTAAAAAAAATGGAAGAAGAAGAAAAAAAATAGAGAGAGGTGGCAGAGAGAAGGAGAGGAGAAAAAAGAAAAAAAAGAGGGCGGTGGCAGAGAGAAAGAGTCGCGGCAGAGAGAAGGAGGTGTGGCAGAAGAGAAGGAGAAGAAAGGAAGGAAGATGAGGTGGCGGAAGAAGAGAATGAGAAGAAATGAAGGGGCGCTGAAGAGGAAAGAAGGGAAAGGGCGCCGGAAAAGGAGAGGAAGAGAGCGGCGGAAGACGAGGAGGAAGAGGAGGTGGCGGAAGAAGAGAAGGGAAGAAGGGAAAGGGCGCCGGAGAAGGAGAGGGAAGAAGGGAGCGGCGGAAGAAGAGGATGAAGGGGAAGTGGCAGAAGAAGAGAGGAGAAGAAATGAAGGAATTTTAGGGTTTTGTCTTTTAGGGTTGGGTTAAGAGGATATATATACTCAGGACTAAGAGTGCAATTAAAATATTAGCATATAAAATCCTATAAGATAATTATATTGCAAATAAGTCCTAAACTATTTACTTTGTAATTATATCACTTTTACATTTGTAATATTTTTAAATTTTACATTAATATTAATATAAATGTTTATATCAACGAGATGTTTATTTGGAAAATTTTACATTAAATTTATTTTTTATTAATAAGTATATATTATATATATTTTTAATATTTATGACGTCACCGGTTTGATGAACGGGTCGATGACGGTCCGACCAGTGACCCGTGACCCAGTAACTTTTCCGGGTCGATGCCCGGTCCGGATTTCAAAACCTTGGTTTATAGTATGGTCTCTTTATTATTATTATTATTATTTTGTTAAAACACATAATATATTAAAAACAAACAACCACTACAAGGAGATAGAGTGTTCATGAAAAATCGAAACCGACCAAATCAAACCGATCCAAACCAATCCAAATCGATTTTTCGGTTTGAATGGTGCATTGGACTCGTTATGGTTTGGACTAAATTAAAACCGAACTTTCGGTTTGGTTTAAATTTTTTTATAATCCAAACCGAATATATATATATATATATATATATATATATTAAATAACTCTTTTGTAATAAAACATGTTGAACTTCTTATTTATACTATGACAAGCAAGCTCTCCAAGTGCTAAAGTAAGAAATTGAAGAGTCATATGTTGTATGTGGTTTAGATTCATCTGAAGTTTACTTTGAAACTAATAATGATTTAATTTTAATTTTAATTTTTTGCTTTTTTCCTCGTAGGACAATTTTTCAGTAATTTGTTTGAATTTCAAAAATCAAGATCAAGAATTTATATTTCATTAACTTGTTTTTTTGTTGTGTTTAACTGGTGAAAAAAATATACATATTTCTTTATATTTTTAGTAGCTAGGTAATTATATAAAAAAATTATTTTATTTTTACTTTATATTGAAGTTCAAGAATCGAGAATTTATTTTTCATTATTTTATTTTTTATTGTGTTTAACTTGTGAAAACAATAGCCTTATTTCTTTTATATTTTTAGCAGCTAAGTAATTATATAAAAAAATTGTTTTATTTATACTTTATAATCAATATATTTTGTATCTCTCAAAAACCGAACAACCAAACCAAACCGATACAAACCGAATGCATCGGTTTGAGATTTTGAATGGTTTGGATTGGTTTCAAATTTTTCAAACCGAATATTTCGGTTTGGTTTAAAAAATGTGTAAAACCGAACCAACCCAAACCATGAACAACCCTACAAGGAGCTAGCAATTTCAAGAATCTCCCAAAGTAGCATTACAAACCAATCTCGCAAAATAGGCCTTATGATCTCTCTATTCTTATTCCTCTTCCCATTTCTCTTAAACAGTTTCAGGTTCTGCCATGTCAGTTATATTTACTCTCCCTCTATTCTTAAATATAAGATTTTCATTACATATTGCAAAAATTAAGGAAGCAAAAATTAAAATATTTTTCTAATTAAAATATCAATATTACTCATTTGTGTATCAATAATTACATTCAAGAGAATACAATAAAAATATTTTATTTTTTTCTTCATTAATTTTCGCAACAATAAAATATTTAGGAACCGAGGTAGTACCATCTTTATTGAACTTCTTACACTATTAAAAGACCAACAAAAAGCTGCCTTGATCTTTAATGGATTGGAAATCATAATTGGCCCTCAAATCTATAATAAATAAAGTGAGACCAAGTTGAGGTAAAAGGTTGTGGTGATGAAATTTGTCATTCTATAGAAAATTTACATGTGGCAATGTAAACATTGATTACTTTCTAAAATGCAAAAGATAGTGTGCTACATTAGTTAATAACTTAAGCTAAAATTTTAAATTGGTATTGAGATAAAATACGAAGTATGAAATTTTAGCTATAAATTTTTTTAGCTATATATATACACACAAAAATTATAAAGAAGGAGTATTATAACATTAGAAAAACATACTACTAATGGCATAACTCATGTATTAATGTTAATTGGAATTGAAAAAGTTTGAAATATAATTAATTATGATGTTTCAAGTGACTTTTGGAGTTCTTATTCATGTGAGGAAATTCTAAAAAGCTTAATTATAAATTATAACTCATTTATTAATGTTAATTGGAATTGGAAAAACTTGAACTATGATTAGTTATTATGTTTCAAGTGACTTTTGGAGTTCTCATTCATGCAAGGAAATTCTAAAAGACTACATTATAAATTATAAAAGACAACATATATAATCCACTTTAGCTTAAACTACAAATTTTTCTTCATTAGTCATAGAAAACAACTACAACAAACTATTGAACAATCTGAGATTTTATAACTCTAGGCGGAGATTTGAAAAGACACCTATATGAATCAAACATAGGCTACATTTTATTGTGGTTTTCCAGTTTTTTGTCATTCTAATTTAATAGACCATTTACTATCATTCATTCAGCCAGGTGAAAGGTCCAGTGGAAAATCATAACACAAGATCACAACCCATATAATCCAAAATCAGCCAAGAATTCTCTCAAAAAAAAAAAAAAAAAAAAAAAAAAAGGACTACCAATACAAATATTATGGGGAAATCAAGACTTCAGTATGTGCATCTCAATGAACTTGAAAAAAGCAAACAAGAAAAGATAATATTTTTTCGAGTGATAAGATTTTGAAACACTTTCAATGCCCAGAAACTTGATGATCTAATGTGTTTTGATTATGTAATTTTTCATGAAATTGTACGATTCATTCTACTTTATTTTTTATAGTAATAATGATTATTCAGTCCTATAGAAGATTTGCAAATCAAGAATCTGCTCCTCACTAACTCTTCTATGCATGACCAAGGGGTAGAAACTTGATCTTCCATGCTATAGAGAAAGGAAGTGTAACGGATTTTCCTAACTTTATCTCTAAGAAAATGTATATAGAAGAGCACCAGGAAATTGAAAAGACATCCATTGCAGTTACAATTAAAAAAATCATCTTCCCCTTCCCCTTCCCTCTTTTCTATAACCTTTGCAACTCACATGCACCTCCTCTAAATTTTCAATTTTGTTTGCTTTGTTTGTTCATTTTCTTAGGTCTGATGCGGTATATCTTCATGTTATGGTGAGTTCTTCCTTTTTCTTTTATTCTTTTTATGGAAAATATGACGATTTCTTTATTACATACTTATTTGATTATTTTCTATGTTAATATTATAAATATTAAATCTTTCTTACATATTGAAAAATAGTATTTTCCCTTTTTTGTGTTTCCTCGCACTCTATAGTAGTGTGGTTTACAAATTTAACGGGCACCATTGACGAAGCAGGTCATACAATAGCTTATAAAGTATTTTATTTGTAGAACACAATTTTTCATTTTCTTTTCATAAGTCCAATCTATTTTTTTAGGCTATTTGAATCATGAAAGAGCGAGAAGACATAAAATGATTAAAAATGGCTGAATTTATGGCATATTTAGCTGAAGAAATGAGGAGGAAGAGAATAGAAGAATAAAGTGAGTGACGGCGAGGTCGATCCATGACATAGAGATGAGGAAAGAAGAAGAAATTGAGGTTGCCTGAAAAGTAGAGCGGCAGTGAAGGTTGACATAGAAAAAATGGTAGGGGGTCGATGGTGACTGAGAGCAGAGGGAGTGGGGAACATAGTAGGAGAATATTCAAAAAAAGTGCGAGGGATGAAGAAACAAAAGAATATGGAGCGGCAGTGAAACAGTAGCGGCAACTAAAGAAAAGTCAGAAGAAGATAGCGAGAGTTATCTTGGTTGGGTTGCTTTTTTCGGTAAACGTAAAAAAGTTAATTTTTTAATGTAAACATTTATAAAAAAGAGAAAAGAAAAGAAAAGAAGATTCTTGCATATTCAAATTATTTTCGAAAAACCAATGATATATGTTATTTTATATTTTTTTTAGGATTTTTTTTTTAAATTTATATGAATAAATGTAAATTTAACTCTTTTTTTTTCTAGATTGGCACAGTATAAAAATACAAATTTAAATAATCCGCAAATCGCTCGGGATATTATCCTAGTATTAATAATTTTTAGTCCCTTTCATGTGCCACCAAAACAGAAGAGCATATATTAATGCAAAGCTTTTCTGACCTCAAAAGAAAATGGCACATAGGGACCTCTTTTGCATTAATGTTTCTAACATTCCCCCCATCCAAGATTGGTAAAAGAAAAACTCAAGTCCCTGGTTTTGCATAAGAAGCAGGTTTGAGCTGCTTGTTTTACTAAAGAATTTTAAAGCCCCTTCATTTAAAAGGTCAATAACCACTTTGGGAACATTAATTGTGTATTTAAATTAATTATCGTTTAAAATTATTTTATTAGTTGTCAACAATTTATTTTAATTATACTTTTGACATTCTTTTATTTGTGACATCTGCCATTTCTACTTTTTATTTCTTTTCTTATGCTATAAAAGTGAGAGAGAGAGAGAGAATGGGTAATATTAAAATTTTCGGTGAAAATGACAAATTCTTTAATTTTTTAAAATTATCTAAAGAGTATTATATTTAGTAATGGAGGGAGTACCTCTAAAGGCCCAAGAGCTGTTCCGGTGACGGCAAAAAAGACGGCGGTGAATCTAGAGAAAGAAAGTAAGGGCAGAGATAGTAGAGAGAGGGAAAGAGATGCAAATACTTCAATACGGTGTTAAATGTTAATGGCAGGGACTGCGTGGGGGTGAAATGAGCAAAAAATCCTCAGTTCCGTTCCTGTCTCTAGCCAATTACAATTCACCCTTTATATATATAATTGAAAAAAATATTTATATAGTAAATTCTGATTGGTTGGGAATAGGGATGGGGACAGAAATAAAGACAGAGGATTTTCACCCAGTGAAATGGGGTATAAAATCATTTATCTCCTTGTATGTCCACGTTCTTATATCCGATCAATCATAATTATTTATCAATATATATAATTAAAAAAAATATCTACATATTAAATTCTATATAGTTGGGTATAAAAATAATAAGAACATACACAGGACATACGATTTTTACCCGTGAAATGGAAAGCTCTCAGGATATTAAAACTCCTCCTTTGTCGACCTCGCATTTATTGTGGACCCCACGTTCTAGGGGGGACTTAGGAAAAGGGAGGTATGGTTTCGTCCGTTGGTGTCTATTTTGTAACTATAAAACAACCAAATTGCCTCCAATTTTTCTCACTGAAAACTTCTCTCTCAGTCCCTCTCCAGAAATCTTTGTCTCATTTTAATTTTTTGGGGTTTCTTTTATTTTATTTTCCCCCATTATCTTCGAAATTTCTGCCCCATTCTCATTTTCTTGTATCTCAGAATCAGAAAACAGAGCACTCTGGGTTCTTGCAGATTTGCTGGTCAAGGTGATCGTAATTGCTGCATATGCAGTTGTTCCGGGGTCAGTGAAAGTAGGACTGGTAACTCGTCTTCATTTGAACTTCAATGTGTAAATATTACTTTTGTAGTGTCCTTCTACATTAATTTTTACCAATGTATAGTCTTCGGCGAAAACAAAATAAATATTATATATATAATTATATAATCAGATTTTATGGTTCTTTATTTAGATTGTTTTGAAGAGGCAAAAATCGTCTGTCCCATACATGTTTTTTCAATATGTGTATTCGTCACTCATAATTAGTTATGTGCTTTTTTTTTCCAATTATATTTATATATACGTGACAAATTGTGAGTGATTGAGAAAAAATGAATGAAAATATACACTGCGATTGACGAATTTTTTGCCGTTTTGAAGAGAAACGGAACTGCAATGTCTTTAATTTTTTTTTTGGATCTTCCGATGAAATAAAGTGGAGCTACTCTATGAGCGTTTTAATAATTATTTTTTGGTTTTTAATATATTGTTTTTTTCTGCAGGGAGTTTTTGGGATCCCTTAGGTCGGGCAAAAAAAAAAAAAAAATGACTAAACAAAATGTGATTGTTTCGGACAAGAAATCAGGTATCATAACGGTGGAGGTAACAAACTCCACCATCTTTAACACGGTGGTGCAGATGCCGCCGACGGTGCCGGGAACTTACATCACTATTAATCATCAGAAGAAGCTTCTTCGGAACCTTGAAATTAATACTGGGAGTAATATGATTAACTCTTGGGTCGACTCAATGAGAGCTTCCTCTCCTACCCATTTCAAAGCCAGTCCTTCTCTATCCGACGACAAAAACTCTTGGAAGGTACTCTCTCTCTCCCCCCCACACACACCCCACCCCACCCCAATTTCACATTTTCTCTAAATTTATAAATTAGTCAGTTGATAAGGATTTGACACGTCTTTACAAAGTTAAGTGTTCAATTCCCGCCGCCGACGTCAGGGACGAAGTCAAAAATTTGATGTTAGGGGCGAAATAGTATGTCGAATTATATATAAAAACGGCAAAAAAAAAATTTAGGGGCGAAACTGATAAAATAATGCTAACTACATATAAAATTTACTATACCTAATAATATTTTTAAAAATCCCTGGGGATACTTCCCCCTGTCTTTGTCCCTGACCAACGTGAGGGCTGTGTTGATAGGTGATCTATAAGTACCCGTAACCTTTCCTGACCCGTGATGGTGATATGAGTTGAACCACTCAATTTTTTTTTAACCAAAAAAAAAAAAGATAAATTAGTATATGTATCTATTTTACAGCCCGCTATCAATTTTACTTTCACTAATGACAATAGAGTTGAAAGGGTTGAGTAGAATAAATAGTCATTTTTGGTCACTAAGGTATTTTCGTCCTGTCACTTTAGTCAAAAATGAGTTTTTTAAACTTTTTTCATCACTAAAGTTTTTTCATTCTGCCATTTTCATCACTAAAGTTTTTTCCATCTGCCATTTTGGTCACTAACTTAAGTGACCTAAATGAGTTTTTGAAAAAAAATTCAGTGACCAAAATGGAAGAATGAAAAAACTTTAGTGACCAAAATGGCAGATGAAAAAAACTTTAGTGGTGAAAATGGCAGAAAAAACTCATTTTGACAAAAATGGCAGAATGAAAAAATTTTAGTGATGAAAAAAGTTTAAAAAACTCATTTTTGATCAAAGTGGCAGGTCGAAAATACCTTAGTGATCAAAATGGCTATTTATTCGGGATGAGTATGTGCAGTTGAAGTTTTATTTTGTCTTTTTTTCTTTTCTTTAAAAAAGGTGACGTATGTAGTGACTATGTAATGACTAAGATTGAATATTTTTAAATGAATTAGGTGCACCATCCATCAGCACTGGAAATGTTTGAGCATATTACAAATGCTTCTAAAGGAAAGAAAATAGTGATGTTTTTAGATTATGACGGCACACTTTCGCCTATAGTGGAGGACCCTGATCGAGCTTTCATGTCCAACTCGGTTAGTCACATTGAAAAACAAAATATTTATACAAATATTATAATTCTCCGTCCTAAATTGAATATTTGTGTAATGAACAGATGCGATCGACAGTGAAGAAACTTGCTAGATACTTTCCAACTGCTATAGTAAGTGGAAGATGCAGAGATAAAGTGTATAATTTTGTGAGATTGGCAGAATTGTACTATGCTGGAAGCCATGGCATGGACATAAAAGGACCTTCCAAAGGTTCCAAATGCAAAAAGGCTAGTAAAATTTTTTAACCATTCTGGTCCTTTTTTATTCTTTTTTTTTTTCCAGTTTGGTAAAATATATTTTTCTTACGGAATTTCAGGGTGTTCAAACTGCACCCTTTCAACCCGCTAGTGAATTTCTTCCCATGATCGATGAGGTAATTATTGGGTGATCGACTAGTGTTAATTTAAACTAAACTTCTCCAAAATTTGAAGTTTTTATAAATATATTTACTTTTTTTCTAAATGAAAATTTCAGGTCTATAAAATATTGGTAGAAAAAACAAAATCAATTTCAGGTGCGAAGGTGGAGAATAATAAATTTTGCCTTTCTGTACACTTCCGCTGTGTTAACGAGAAGGTATATTATAGTCTTAAGCATACTTTTGGGGTCTTTATTTGTGTATCTTAAAGTAATTATAACAATAATCATTATGATAATTTTCAATTATTGGCTTTTCCTGTTACTTAACTTTAAGTACAAATATCTTGATAGAACTCGTCAGAGTAGCTAGTAATGTAATGTAGCATTCGACTCACATTTGCGGCATTTTTTTTTATTATAAAAAAAGTATAAATACCTTTGACTCAGGAAATAATATTGTATATTAATCTTTTTACTATTTGTGCATGAAAAATACAGAAATGGAGTGAACTGGCCAGACAAGTCAAGTCAGTCCTGGAGAAATATCCAAAGCTCCGATTATCCCCAGGAAGGAAGGTATGACGTGGCATTTTATTTATTTGATTCAATAATTTTAGGTTTTTTATTATATATATAATATTATGTATTTTCTTCTATTAATTCATCTTCATCTGATTCAGGTTTTAGAGATCCGTCCTGTACTTAGTTGGGACAAGGGGAAGGCTTTGGAATTTTTGTTGGAGTCGCTTGGTGAGTTTTTAATTTTTTATTCTTTAAAAAATTAATTTCTTAATTTTGTATTAGAGAATGAATATTTAAATGGACACGTAATATAGTTAATTCAATTGTCTGAGACTCTTGAGTTGTAACCGATGTTTGAAAGTGGAAGAAAACATAATCTGTTAAGGTTTAAATACTAGAGAATGAGATCAGACAGCTCTAATCATCCTTAAATTAATAGATCCTTCCACTTATAAAAAAACAATCTAAAATACCCTTGAACATAAATTAATCATCACCAGTGACGGATCCAGGAGGCAGAAAATAAACTAAATTTTTTCTATAGAAAATTTGATGTTTCTGAAAATGTGGAGGAGGCCTCCACTCCACAGTTTTGGAGGGAGAACGCTCATGCGATATTTTTAAAAAAAAATCACATTTTCTATAAGATTTGTTTCTCTAATAAACTATTTTTATTTTTAGTAGAAACCTTAAATTATAATATTTCTATCAATAAATTACTTTTCTATGACGATTTCTAAAAATTAACAAACACGATGATTTTAGACCAAAACTAAAAGGTGATGAAATGAAGTGAATGTATAAAAATACCTATAACTCTGTTGAAAATTAGTTAGTAAATACAAATATTTTTGAACGGATTTCTCAAAAAAATGTTACAATATGTGTGAGACAAGTAAAATTTTAGAAGAAAAAAATTTAAATAAAGAATTTTAAATGTTACATCCGTCACTGATCATCACTAACTGTCATTATATATTTCTATGAACAGGTTATGCCAATTGTAATAACGTTTTTCCTGTTTATATTGGCGACGATCAGACCGATGAAGATGCTTTCAAGGTGATATATTTTTTTTTTTATTTGATTGACACGAATCTTTAATTATTTTTTTTAAAAATATGTTGTTATTTTCTGTTTTTTTTTAGGGGCAAAAATTGAAAAGATTTGTGATGATTGTGTTATTAGGTATTGAGGAAAAGAGGACAAGGCTTTGGGATTCTTGTTTCAAAAACACCAAAAGAAACTAATGCATCATATTCCCTCCAAGAACCATCTGAGGTAAAGTTTGACATTCTTGCCCTTCATAATTATTTATTTTAAGAGCATATTTGATTTATACTTCGGTCCCCTCTCTCCAATCATGTCTTCTAGTTCATCTTCTATTTTAGTAACTCTTTCAAATCCACCTAAGTTTTTAAATTCCCGTATTTCTAATGTTTACGAATTATATTATGTTTTCAAAGATAGTAAATATCCTTTGTCTTCTTATCATGTAGTTAATCCTTATTTTATTTATCAAAAAATCCAAAAATAGTGTCGGTGTCCGTTTTAAACAAGAATAAAAGACTACTTATCGAAGATTTTTTTTTTTTTATTTAAATCATTCAGGTGATGCATTTTCTCCGAAGATTAGTGGAGTGGAAGAAGTCGTTAAGATGCCAATTTAGTGTTCGAAAAAGATTGGAGGAGTTGAAAGTAACTCCAAGTAGTTAACAAAGAGTGTCTATGATCAACAAGATGCAAATATGTACTTATTTTCTTATTTTAAGGAAAAAAAATGGAAATATTACAAGGGAAGGGAAAAAGAAATAATTAATTTTCTCTTTGGCTCCAAATGCCTTGTACATCTTTGTATGTACAATGGTAAAAGGCTCTATTAGTTTTGCAAGTTTTTTTTTCTTTTCTGAATGCAAATGACCAGTTCTTGCTTATCTCTTTCTATCTCTCTCTCTCTCTTTCTTCATATGCTCCACATATACATTACATATACATGCAATTCAAGAAAAGGAACAAAATATAGAATAAGATACAAATAATTATTATTTTGAGATTCGGTACTACAACGTGCGGATAAAATACCACACTATATTTCCAACTACTTTAACAGGGCAAAAAATTCTCTGTCCCCGTTTCTATCCCCATCTCTGTCCCCAGCCAATCACAATTAATCCTGTTTATATATAATTGAAAAAAAAATATTTATATAGTAAATTCTGATTGGTTAAAGATATGGATGGGGACATGAATGAGGAAAGAGAATTTTCGTCTTTTAACAGGGGTTGACAGGAAAATAAAATTAATTACATGTACAGACGAGGTAATGAAGGCCCAAAATTTCTACCTTAAAATAGGCCCAAAATCATAAAAGAAAAATGGACCACTAATCTATTAGGAGCACAATAATCACTCTTGTTTTTTTAGTACTAGCTTCTTATTTTTTTAATATTAATGAGAATTTGATTTCTAGTATTAACAAGATTAAATTATCGAGTTATTAATATTTTAAAAAGAAAATTATTATTATTATTATTATTATTATTATTATTGAGATTGAGGTAATAAACTCGAGACTTATTATCTGAGTTGGAAGTAAATCCCCGACTACATGACCTGCTTGAAAATTATTAATTAAATAACTCATTGATTTTCTAAACTCGACCATTATTAAAGAATACTGCCTTCATACTTGGAATAAATTTGGGGAAACGAGTTATTACATGAACGTGAAAATTGTGTGTATCCGTGTATATTCTTATTTTTGTGTCTAACCATTTAGAAATATCATGTTAACATTTCTTCTAATTATATATACACATGGTGAATTGTAAATGGTTGGATACAAAAATAAAAATACACACGAGTACATACGATTATTTACCATAAACAACTACTCACATTATTGGCATCTGTCTTTAGCATGTTCATATTTAATAAAATAAATTTATCACATTAAATATTATTTATGTGTGTGGATTGGGACATTTCCAATGCCCACCAAAAAATTGAATTATCCAAAATGTTTATTAATTTATGACACATTTCCCCCTAAAGAAATATATCATGGGGCCGTATACAAGATTGCACACGCCAGCTAAAGATTTGAAGTCGGATTCCTAAAATTTAAAAATGTTAAAAAAAAATATTGTCTTAAATCTTTTTAAGACTATGTAAATAACTTCCTATTAAAAAATGGTCAGTCCGATCAAAACCTCGATAGTTGTTCCATCCCATTTCGTCGTTGTAGAGGTCATAAGTTTGAATCCCCTCCTCACTTCTTGAATCCCCCATTTCTTGTAATAGATAGGTTCCCTCCTCCAATAAATAATATAAAAAAAAGAAACCGCTATTGCTTCAGCTTCAAAAGCCATAACCACTAAATGTTTCATGTGAGAACTAATTAAACACATTCATGATTCAACTAGAGAAATTCACAAATAGTTTACCTCTGTATTATCACGAAATTAATTTTTGAACACAATAGTTAATGATTTCGTTGCAAATATTAAAATAATTTTACTATCATCAATTAACTTTGTACTCACGAGTTATGTCCTCATAGGCTATGCAAAACTCACTTTGAACTCATCCCTTTTATTAGAAAAATGAGAGATTTATATGTTCATGGTTATGGCATCAAATTTCAACTCACAATACATGCTGGTCCTTTATGTAGATGTAAGGTTTGTCGAATAAATGTTGCGTGGAAGGAGTTGAGTTAGGACTAATGTATTGATGTACTCCCCACCTTCTCCTTTTCATGGAGGTTTGCAGTATATTTATTTTGTCCATCTCTACATTGAACTCCTTCATTTTTTCGAAAAAAAAATAAGAGATGGATCAGTTCATTAGTTTTAGTCATACACTCTCATTTACAATATTTACCAGTCTTATATACAAATGTAGAACATGTTGAGTAAATATTATTAATAACAAATGTGATTAGCACTAATGAACTGGTATAGTTTCCACCTTCATATTTTCTTGTAGTTTTTTAGTATATTTATTTTGTCCATCTCTACATTAGACTTCTTTCTCTCTTGTGTTTTTTTTTATTATTTATGATAGATCTGTCACGTAACAAATGTAATAAAACAGGAATAGAGACAAAGACACAATCAAAACAAGTGAAACATTTCTTGTTTTCTTATGGTCTTTCAATAACGTCTAACTGAAAATAATTTCTACTCATGCATGGACAATAAAACCCGACAAGGAGGATCAACGTTCTTAAAGAAAACATTGACATTGTAAAAAACGGAGGAATTACCTCATCAGAGGAGGGAGCCCATGTAGGGCGAAAATTATATGTATAGAAGAGTCTCACAAATGAGGTAAATTAGAAGACCGGTATGCTGGTTGCCCCATGAGGGGAATATAAGTGCCTCACAGAGGAGGTAGATTAGAAGACCGGTCAGGACGGTTACCCCATGAGGGGGAATATAAGTGCCTTACAGAGGAGGAAGATTAGAAGACCCATGTAGGAGAATATAAGTGCCTCACACAAGACAGAACCCAAGAAAAAAAAATTAAAACATGCCCTTGTGTGACGAGGGTATCAAACCCACGCCATAGCTCCACTGAGCTATGGACCTTGTGATAAATTTTTTTTTTTTTTTTGATTTGAATGACCACTTACTTGTAGTATGATTCTCACAGTCTTGATTTTTTTTTCTTTCTAAATTGCATTCTGTGATCAGTCTTTTAAGCAAAATACAAAAATTCGTCTTTGGCTGACGTGGACAATTTGGATCATAACTTGCCAAGTCAGCAAATAACGGATACTTTGAATCCGACGACTTATCATAACATACCCTAACATAAACACCCAAATAGGTTTTAGGGAAACATAATGCTTGTTGGATCAAATTTTTTGGGATCAAAGAGTATAAAATGAAAATGATAGTTGAAATTTGATATAACTTTATGGCTTCTTGATCCTTATTTGATCCCAAACTTTTGATCCAATAATCACTACCCTTAGGGAAATTCGAATTCTATGAAGTCATCTTTCATCTGTCATATTTTTATTTTTTATTATTTTAAGGATTTAGGGTTTAGGGTATTTCCCTTAAAAACAAATGTATCATTTAACATGAATTATATTTTGATATTCCCTCCCTTTTTAAAAAAAAATACGATGAATGTAAAAATAATAGACAATTTTAAATATAATCGTAGATGTAATCGTTAAAATCGAACAAAGGATTTCATTAAAGTGGTAGAAAATATATAGACAACACAAAACATTCGAGATTACATAAATAAAGTACATTCAAAATAGTTACTAAATTAAAACTTAACGAAATTACAATAAAGAAACCAACTAGGTGTTAGAACCTTAATCATAAACTTTAACGGGGGCGACTAGTTCCCTCACTTTGACGGGTTGGGCACTTTCTTCGACTGTGGCCAATCTCATGGCAGTTTCCACACTTTCGGTATCGGAGCTCTGTAACATTCACTTGATAGTACGATTTCGACATGATCTAGAACCTTCATGTTAGTCAGATTATTGCCATATTGAAAGGGCATGGTTTCCAAAGCTCTCATTTTTAAATGGATATATACATGATGTGCTCGTTGGTATCTCTTTAGTACTGCAATTTTTTTTTTTTTATTCTTTTTATTTATTTATTTATTTTTTTTGGGGTAAGGGGGTTAGTACTCTGGGCGCTGTGGTTTGGTGTCAAACTCAGGACCTCTCGGTCGTGAGCGAAGGAGAGCCCCACCGGGCCACGGCCTTCTTGACTCTTTAGTACTGCAATGAATACACATTCGGGACATAATTTGACGCATGTTTCCTGATAGAGCGGCAAACTGTAATGACATGTCAAGAAGGCGTAACATACGTGCTCCATTTATCACAATCACAACTAGACTTGTTTAATATCATTGTATAAGACTTGCCTTCGTGACTAGTTCCTCTCTTTGGTGACTTGACTTTGTCGATGCCGTCCATTTTGTGATGTGGGTGCACTTTGACATCATAAAATTTCACCTCATATGTTATGTATTGATCCCAAATCCATCAAGTGATTGGATCATTGTCATTCATTGCACATTCCCCGTGTTTCTTGAAATAATGCAAAAGTTTTCAAGAAAATATCTCCACCAGTGCTTTTACAGGCAACTCTCTTGACTTCTTAAACACGCTAGTAACCGATTTGGACAAGCTCTCGTGGTCATGCATCTGTAGCGTTTTCCTCCGCCATAAACGAGCATCCGTTGATCCTTGGGAATTCTGCTCAACAAATTTGATTGCTGCTTCTGGATTCTTATGTTTAATAATTATAATAAAGTTATGGCATTGTTTTTCCTTCTGAATAGCAGCTCGCAACAAGAAATGTTTAATCTTCCTATTCTTTAATTCCTTGTGAAAATTTTGCCCTGATATATCAGAGATAAAATCTATGAACAATTTTTGGTTCTTGCCAACCCGATACTTCTCGGACTGCATTAAAAAGTGTACTTATGGTGATATGAAATCAACAAACATCCGCATCTAGTACGCAATTACTTCGGAATTTTCTCAGGAACCAACCCGTGTTCAGCTAACATGGTAATGCGTGGTAAAAAAAATGTTCATGTCAGCTTGAATCCATCTTTGCTCTGAAGATGGATTCAAGGAATCCGATGTGATGCAAAAATTATGCAAAAAAAAAAAAAAAAAAACTAAGGTTGTATGAGTATTTTCTTATAAAAAATATAATCAATCACATCATTGACTATAAAAACAGTACCACAATTTGCAGAAAAACGACATAAGAAAATGGAAGAGAGTATAAAGATAATATGAAAGGTTCAGATATTATAAATGGACCCAGAGAGAAGAAGAGGGTGAATGATACATCTTTTTCTTTAACCAGAGCGTCCCATGCTGAGTCAAAAAGGATCACTTGTGACTTAGATATTCAATACTTAAATTGATGGTTCATTTATTGTATTCATCAAGATTCAACCCCCACCCCCAACCACCAACATGGAACTCCTTAAAAGATATGTCACTTATGTAGGTGTATTACGGGATGGCATTATTCCAGGCAGGTTAGGGTTTCATTTACTAATATCTTCGTATTTTTCTTTCTTTCTTTATTCATTGTTTGTTTATTTATTTATTTATTTGTCTTTTTGGTGGGGTTTGGATAGGAATGCATTTGGTCAGTACCGAATTGAACTTAAGACCTTTCGATTTGGTAGAGAGTACTTTCTAATTAAATTATTATCTTGACTCACACTAATTTGTTGGTGTGACATTGTCATCAAGTTGATTTCGTCGTCAATAAAAGTTAACATAGTTGGTCAGATGTGTATAATCCGTTACTTTTAATTAGAATTCGATCCTCTTAGACATGTAAGCGATTGTGTAAACTTACATTTCCTTTGTTGATTTAGAACCCAACACCCAACCCCTAACCTCACCCTCTTCTCTTGCTTAAATGCTTATGTTCATCTCTGAGCAGATGAGAGTTTTGGTTCTTGAAAAATGAATATATTAAAAATACATGCACCGTCCATTAATATTAATTTCTTTCTTTGCATGGGAGGAATGATGACAATAATTCGAACAAAGAAAGAATGACTCAGAAGTCTTGAATCAAGAATCTGCAGAGGTAGTTGATTGTCCATCACTCCAAATTATTGGTGCAACTTATTATTATTTTATGTGTATTCTCTTATCACTACAAAAAAAGGAAAAAAAAATATTTCTCTTACCAAAACACCCAATTATTGGCTGCGTTGAATTATCAAACCTTAACTAACATTTTCCAGTTATTTTGGATTGATTAAACCAATTATTTAGCAATTATTGACTAATTGTTTTTAGCAAAACTCTTAATATATCTCTAGGAATATTATGGAGGACTAGTTATGAGTTGGGGCTGCGCGGGAACTATAAAAAAAATGGATAAAAAAAATGAAAGAGAAAATAATACAATGAACAAGGTTTAGGGATTTATTTTCTATCTTAAAAATGATAAAGAATATAGTAATTGTATCCAATCTTTATATGATATGTATAAGTAACTGCCTTCTTACTTGGCATATCGTAGGTCTAAAAACATACACCAATTTATCAGACAAACAACAAAAAAGTTGGTTTCTTACAAGCTTGGAAAACCCTATTATAATAAAAATCATGGGCTGCCAATAGAATAAGACATAAACCTGATTAATTACAAATTTAAGGAATTGACTGAATTTTTTTTCCACTCAAGATTGTTGTACCATGTTCTTGAAACAAGAAATATCGTATGCTATAGGGTTTTATATGTATGATTCTGCAATTAAAAGTAGTTGGGGACATTCAAGAAATCATTTTAAGGGTTTGATTGGATTTGATTTGGGTTTGAGATTTTGGTCTCAGACTCAAACCAGATTTCAAATCCAAATCAAATTCTAGATGATTTAATACTCCAGATTTTATTTTCAGACTCAATTTAAAGATGGTTTGGGTTTGAGTTTTAATCTCAAGACCAAATCCATATTAAACTCAATCAGACCCTAAATACTAAAACCCTACTACTAAATGAAACCAAGCCTGGCCATTGCTTCCCAAGAATTGAATAGGGCCATTTACTGTGCGATTGAATATGAATGAACCCCACATGGGAGTATATATGGAATCTCCCCAAAAATCAAGTCTTGTTTTTTCCCAAAATTATGAATACAAGTAATGAGACTTTAGAGTTAGAGGAATATTTCTTTAGGTTTTTTTTCTGTTTCATTTCTTTTTCTATTGGTAGGTGTTGAAAGAGAAATCCACCACCGGGTTTGGGAATCTTTAATGGTTGAATGAGGAGTTGGAATCCACTTTAAAGTAGTGTTTTGATGTGAACTATTGTAAAGAGAAACACATTAATTTTGGAATGAGAATATTAACATGCCTGCCCTCCACTCCATGTTTTGACAACCTTGGTTTCCTTTTTGGACGTGGAAAAAAGAGTCCACTTGATCCGGCAAAAAATCATATGCCCGTACATATCCCCATTCCTATACTCTAACCAATCACAATTCGCCATATATATATATATAATTGAAAAAATGTCTACATAATAAATTCTGATTGGTTGGGTAACTGAATATGAAAATATATGGGGACAGACGATTTTTACCCATTAGTGTTTTAAACTTAAATAAATTAAAAGTGTCTTTCTTATGAGCTTCAATAATTAGTGGGAAAGTAGAAACTAGAGAGAAAGAAAGATAGAAAAGAAATTATTCATTTGTTACTCAAAGGCACGCGCGTCCAATGAATTCATTTGTGTAATAATCATAAATCAAATCAAATGTGTAATTAGCCACATTCGGCGATATATATATATATATATATATATACTTTTTTTTTATTACAATTATTTATTGGACCTCACTAGAGGAGGTCGACCTCACCAGAGGAGGAGTAGTAGAAGCCCGGCTGAGCGGGTGCCCCGTGAGGGGAGTAGTAGAAGCCCGTTGTGCGGGAGTAGAGTATAAGACCCACACAAGGGAACCCAAAGAAATGACAATTAAATCATTCCCCTTGTGTGAGGTGGGTATCGAACCCACAACCTTAAGGTTGTGGGCAGACCCTTGCCCCACTGGGCTAAGGAACCTTATATATACACAATAAGAACAAAACCTTAATTCTTTAATCAAAAGTAATTTGAATCAGCTACATAAATTAATATAAGATTTTTATGTGTTGGTTTGCATTAATACATTTCCTCCATTTTCTTCTATCAAATACCATGCTCTCATTCAAGTGCAATAAATCCATATCATTCTTGATAACTTCGGTCCAAACATTCCTTGATCTTCCCTACCTGTTACAACTTTATTCCTCCATCCTTTAAAGTTTTCGAATCGGAACGTCACTCAATTTTCTTTTTATGCATACAAATCAGTGTAAACGATTTTCCCTCATAAAAAATTCTCTAATCATTCTTTTCCATAATCACTAGGAAAAGGATGCACCCATCGAGCTCCTATTCGGTTATACTAAACCCACAATTTTTTTCATACCATATTTCAGTATATCCATTGCATCCCTGTTTATAAAAGTTCAATGCATAAAAACAAGAGTTGTGCTTAACATATATATAGTAAACTCCTCATGTGAGGGATAGGGTAACACCTAGACATAAACATTGACAAAATAATGCAAGAAAATTTCCCAACCTATTGTCTAGACAATTGGTGGTAATAATAGAACATGAATATGGATTCAATGTGTATTCACCGCATAGAGGGTTGTGCTTAATATGGATTCAATGTGTATTCACAAAATTTTGTCTTACATAATAGGTATCTCAAAACATAAAACATGTATTCACAAAAAAAATTTAAACCATTAAAATTTTGTATTTGATAATTGAGAACAGGCAAAATTGTTCGATGTGTATTGAATTGTGTGTGGAGTTGGTCGGATCTTGTATACCAAATAGGTCTCTCACATGGTGATCCATGTGACCCAAGATGCTAATGCTATCGGGAACAAAGGAACAGAGAGCTTATGCGGTTCAGAAAAAACATCTGACATGGTTGAAAGAGATTGATAGAGTGCAAAAGGTTTGAATAATTGATCCAAACTTTCTGAAATATTTTGTAGCATATGAACTAGCTCAAATTAGAGAATTTCCATCTTTTTCAACATTTTATGAATTTCTTCTTAATCAATGAATAGAATATGTCAGACACAATGTCCGTCTTGAACTATATTGAGGTTATATAACAGTTATTAAAGTTAGACCTTAATATTTTTTTTTTAAAAAATATAAATTATAAAAAGTGTTAAAACATAATTATAAAATCAAGTTTTAAAAATGAGAACAATCATAATTATGCCTATAATTATTTATATATTCATGTACTCATGTCCGAATTTTAAGAAGTAACATCGTACCATTCTTTTTACAAGCATAAACACTTGATACTTAGATATGTATTCGCATCTAACGCTCGTACTCGAATTAAAATAAAATAAATATTAAGTAAATTTTAAAAAAAATTAGGGTCCCTCAAAATGAGAGGTCCTATTCTACATGTAACTTTGAACATATAGATAGCCGGGCCTGTCAGATACCTTTTATTTTCAGAGGTAGATGTATGATATCTTGAGTTTTTCTGTGTTTTTTATCTCTTAATCATAATAGATAACTATTTTTAGAGGTAAATCTTAAAAGATAACTGATATATGGGTAGTGATAATGTCAGAGGAAGAATTCTCCTACAAAAGCGATTTACGTGCATGTGACAAAATTACCCCTCTAACATATTAACTAAATCTTTTAATTATTTTTTCCATTTTCTCTCCCAATATTTTCTCTCTATCCTGACATAATCTTTCTCTCTCCCCTAGATTATTTCCTTATTTTTCTCTCAATCTCTCTATTTTCATATGATTTTTTTTCCATATATGTTGTTTTTTTAGTTTTTTCCTCTCTTTGTTTTTTTCTTCTTCTCTATTCTTCTCTTTCATGATCTCTTCTTGCTCTTTTTTCTAACTTTGAAATTCTTTTTTATATATATATATATATATATATATATATATATATATATATATATATATATATATATATATATATATATATATATATATATATATATGTCAGATAATTTTCAACTACTTTCGATAAAAGAGGTAAATTTTATTATTTTTATTGAGCTTTCAATTTTATATTATTGTTATTCTTCCAATTTTCTACAAAAGGTTTCTTTTTTCCTATACTTGTTTGATTTTATTTTTTATCTTTGCTTCAGAAGTTCGAAATTTGGACTATGTTTAACTTAAAAATTTCTGCTATCATAATATTTTACACATTGTAGAATGAATTGTTTATCTGCAATTGTTGTGCATGAAGCCTATACAATTTTGTTAAATAGCACAAAAAATTCCAATATTATAATGACACCGGGCCCTTATTGCAGCCCATGCTACTGAATCAGCTGCTTTATTTTTGGTACCAACAATTAAGAATTGTTTTCCTCTACTTGCTGCATCAAAAACCAAATCACAAGTTTCTGATACTCTCTTGGATATAAGAATCATATTTAGAAGTATTGTTGCTCTTGTAGCATTTATTTACGTCTGTTGATGTTCTTATTACAACATTTTTTTCCACTCTATTAAGCTCACTTGCTTACCATGTGTCTGATGTTTTTCTTTTTTCTTTTTTTAAAAAAAACTAGACCATTTATAAGTATGGTCTAGTTTATTACAATTATATAATTATAAGACCTCACCAGAGGAGGAGTAGTAGAAGCCCCCGTGAGGAGAGAAGTAGATGTCCCGTTGAGCGGGTGCCCCGTGAGGAGTAGAAGTCGAGGGGTGTATAAGACCTCACACAAGGGAACCCAAAGAAATGACAATTAAATCATTCCCCTTGTGTGAGGGAGGTATCGAACCTGGACCTCTCGGTCACAGACAGTGGATGTTACCCACTGGGCTACCATACCTTCGATATGTGTCTGATGTTTTGTTTTCTTCTAACATTGTCAAAATAGTTTAGTAGAAGTATCATTGCTCTCTCGAAATGTTTTGTTTTATGTTTCACAAACTAAAGCAGAAATATGTAATCTATATGCACAAATATTTACTTAGTTTTCTTTGCATAATTTTGTGCAGTATATATGGATGACCAACAAGAATCAATTAATGGGGGAAATGAGCTTCAACTACTTGATACTAAATTTGAAAGTCGAGACGATCTTATAAATGCTGTGAAGAGTTTTTATGTTGATCAAGGTTATATCTTGACAATCAAAAATTCTAGACATAATAGATATGTAACTATCGGATGTGATGGAGGAGATCAATATCGTGACAGGCTTAATATTTCGGCTGAACAACGACAAAGGAACACAAGCACTCGACTAATAAATTGTCCTTTCAAAATTATAGGCAAGAGACAAGAAGGCGGATTTTGGAAGCTAGAGTTAAACAATAATTTACACAATCATGAAGCTTCTACAGATTTATCAGGACACCCTACGTCTCGTCTTTTATCGAAAGAAGAAATTACAAGCATTGATGAGATGACCAAATATGACATTACACCTCGACAGATTCTTTCATCTCTTCGTCATAGGAATCCGAGTCTTCAAACGGTGGCAAGAAATGTATATAATATGAAGCAAAAAATCACCAAGGAAAGACTTAATGGTCGATCCACCATTCACGTTTTATTTGAAGAACTTGGTAATGCTGGATTTACATTTGATGTCAAGCAAGATGAAAAAGGCCATTTAACCCACATATTCTTTGCTCATCTAATGTCTATCAAACTGAGTAGAAGCTATTCAACAGTGTTTGTTATGGATTGCACTTGTAAAACTAACAGGTGTAAAATGCCTTTGCTTCAAATAATTGGGATTACAAGTTTCAATGCTTCATTTTCTTCTTGTTATATCTTTTTCAGAAATGAAGGACATGAGGATTATGAATGGGCATTGAGTGTATTCAAGAAAATTCTTGGCCCAAATCATCAGCCTCGTGTTATTGTTACTGATAGGGAATTAGCATTGATGAAAGCTATCCAGACAATATTTTCGGGAGCTACAATTTGTTATGTGTTTGGCATATTCAAAAGAATATAGTTTCTAATTGCAAGCCTCATTTTGAAAAGAAAGAAGATTGGGAGGAGTTCTTATCGGCTTGGGATAGGATTTTATATTCTGCAACAGAAGAAGATTATGAGAGTGCTTGGAGAGATATTGAATTGATATACTCAGTAAAGAATGACATTTTGAATTATCTTCGGAGGACATGGCTTCCATATAATGAGTGATTTGTTGATGCATGGACAGAAATTTTTGCATTTCGGAAATCGTGTTACGTCAAGAGTAGAAGGAGCACATGCAAAACTTAAGAAATATTTGTTAGTTTCAACTGGAGATATTCGAACAGTAAAAGAGAAAATGAGACTTCTATTTTGAATCAAGTTCAAGAAATAAATACTCAATTGCAAAGTGAAAGACTTCGAATTCTTCATCAGTGCAACAATCCATTTTTCAGAGAAGTTGCAACAAAATTATCATTTTTTGCCTTGAAAGAACTGGCAAAGCAGCTCGAAATGGCATGTAAGAATACAATGCCAACAACATGCAGTGGCAAATTTATAGTGACCATGGGCTTACCTTGTGCACATATGATAGACGGTTTGAAGGGTAAGTCGTTACCTCTTGAAGGTATACACGAGCAATGGCGCATTGATACAAGGGTATCAATTTTTATAGATGATACATTGAATAACGGCGATTCTACATTGCAAGGGTTACTTACAGAATTGCAAGAGAAGTATGAAGTATGGCCTGTTGTTGAGAAAGATGAAGCTCGAGAAAAAGTATCTCAACTCATTGATGTTGGATCTACATTAATATTTGAACCAAATGTGCAACGGGGTAAGGAAGACCATCGGTTGGAAAAAAAAAAGAAAATGATGTTCAACCAGAAGAGATCCTTCGCAATTTGAGATTGTAGAAGCATCTTTGAGGCATAGAACTCAACAAAATAAAGCAATAAATAGAAATGTGGTTATAGCCGAAGCAAGTACTTTGTATCAAAATGAAGCTTCGTATTTACTTGATGATAGAAGATTTATGAATACCATTGATTTGAACATGATGCCTAGTTCAAGTGAAGACTATTTATGGAATTAAAGGTCTAAGTAAGTTATACTCTAATTACTTGTTCATTTTTTTCACCAAAAATAGAATAAAAATTCTTGTTCAGTTTTTTTGATATATTTGTCGTATTGATGCAATTGTTTCTTTGACAGATAAACAAATAGAGACGATGGAGAATGTCATGTTGCTTAAAGGCTTATGAAAGCTCCAAGAATTTACAATTTGTTTTCTTTCTTTTGTGATTTTTGATGAATTTTGATTTTTATATTACTGTTATTAATGGTTTTTTGTTTAGTTTAGCAAGTTCTTGGCTCATTGTTTTGGAATATGAACATGAGGAAATGACTTGAAATGGAGGAGACTCCATAAAAAACAAGCAAACCCCACTAAATGGTTATTATCATTACTGTTATCCCTTTTCTAATAGTGTTAGTCTAAAAACTTTTAATTATGATTCTGAGATTTTTTACTAAAGAAGTACTATTGTTGTTGAATGATTCAATCCAAGAAAATGGTCTATTTAGTGAGGAAATTGAGAGAAGAAAAAATAATAAAAAATAGAGAAGAAAACAAAATCACTTAGAGATGGAGAGAAGAAAAAAAATGAAAAAAAAACAGAGAGAGAGAGAGAGAGAGAGAGAGAGAGAGAGAGAGAAAAACGAAAAAAAAAACAACATATATAGAAACAAAAATCACGAGCGATTGAGAGAAAAATAAGGAAAGAATCTAGAGGAGAGAGAAAAAATATTGGGAGAGAAAATGGAAAAAATAATTAAAAGATTTAGTTAATATGTTAGAGGGTAATTTTGTCACATGCACGTAAATCGCTCTTGCAGAAGGATTCTTGCTCTGGCATTATCACTACCCCTGATATATGTATATGCACGCCATTTTCCTTTAATTTCTTAAAACAATTATCGGATATAGTTTTGGGGCTTTGCATTAGACTAACCATGGTTTAATAGAAAGGGCTAACCAAGGCAGTCCAAAATCTGGGTGAAACATTTTTGGCGAGAACGGAAGTCCCACTTATAAATCTTGAAACCCTAAAAAAATCCCGTGACTTTGAGGACGGAATTGCCACTTCCGTCCTCAAATTACAGATATTTTTCAGCGTCTAGTCTTTTCTCACTTTTGCTTTTTTGACTATGGATAATTGAAGAGATAAAATCTGAACGGATTTTGCAATTTCAGTCTCATTTCTGACCAATTTTTAGAGACATGGGAATTCAAAATTTCAAAATTTGAATTTTCTACACCCCAATTATATCTTTAAATAACCTCACCACACTCTACAACATTCACACCTCTCAAACATAAAAATTTCCTTACCCTCCTATTAAAAATTTTTGTTTCTTCAATTAATTTCCATCTTAAAATGAATAGCGAAATGGATCCCGCCCTGGAAGAGTATTTCAGACACCAATTAAAATTCTTTGTTGGAAATCAGACCAATAGAAAAATGGTAATATCTTGTTTTGAAATGTGTAATTATTTTTGAACAAATTATTTCTTATTGAACGAAATAAAATTAAAATAATTGATAAATGATTCGTTAAAAAATATTACAAGTTTAAATACAATTAATTACAACTTACAAAATTTAAATACATTTAAGTACAAGTTAAAAAAATTAAATAAAATTAATTAGTTGGTGGTTGGTTAGTATTTTCTTGGTTGGGGCAAGTCTTCCGGTTGTGGCCGAGTTCTTTGCAGTTGCCACATTTCTTTGCTCTAGGTTGTCCCCGATTCTCTCTGTCCATTGGCATTTCAAATCTTCGCATTTGTGGTCGACCCACCTGTGAGCCTTTCATGTTGGGGGGGTGATGTATCATATCAAAAGGAGCATCCTTCCAATGCATGGGATCTAGTACATGATATAAAATGGACTTGTATGTATTCATGTAGTATTCTAGAGAATACACATGGTGTATGTACTTCGAAGCATCCTCCATGACCGATTGGTACACTGCAATTACATGCGTGCATTGAGTATTATAAGTAGACCATTTATCGCAGTCACATTCACGAACTGATAAGTGGACTGAGTATATTTTACCACCTAAACCAGGTCCTCTATGTCGGGACATTACCCTATAAATTTCATGTTCTTTGTGGTGTCTATTAATAGTCAAACTTTGAACTTTCTTTTCGTAATCGAAGTATTGATCCCATATTCTCTTAAGGAATGGCGTTTGACAAGTATTGGCGTCGTTCCTGTGCAAGTTCAAATAGTGCACACGGTTGAAAAAAACCATCTCAACAAGACCCTTCAAAGGCAGCGCCCTGGACTGTTTCAAAACACTGTTAAGTGATTCAGACATGTTAGTCGCCATGCACCTGAAGCGTTTTCCCCCATCGTAGGCCAAAACCCACAACTCTTTCGGATGCTGCATTAACCAATTAAATGCATTTTCATTTTTTTGTTTAATAAGTTGAAAAATTTGCTCACACTTAACTTTCTTTTTCTGGGAAGCAGCAGCCAAGACAAGAATTTTCAATTCTTTATTTTTGCAGTGTGTGTGAAAATTTTACATGTAATGCCTAAGGAAATATCTATGTACTGCCATTAGGGGTTGCCAACCGGGGACACTGGCCACAGCGCTGAGAATTCTGGGGTGACGATCGCTAATAAGGAAAACTTCTATGTCTTTAACAACATGTTCCCTTAGGTTTTTTAGGAAACAAGACCAAGTCGAAAGTGCCTCGATTCAACAATAGCAAAAACAAGGGTTAAAATTTGATTGTTAGCATGCATAGCGCTTGCAACCATAAGAACCCCTTTATAGTTCCCCCTAAGATGTATGTCGTCCATAGAAATTATAAGCCGGCACCACTTAAAACCTTCAACAAACGGTTTAAATGTCCAAAACATATACTTGAACACCTTAGGGCCATCAACAGTGACTTGTGGATGATAAAGGAAAATCGGTAGTCGGGATTACAAAACTATCTACCTGTCTATGCACAGGTTCTAACAAAGCTCCGACATGAATCACTTGTATTTTGAAATCGGTTTGGATTTCCCACAAACTCTCAAGATCTTCATCGTCGGAGAGATTTACAACATCATGCATCACCATGCAGTAGGTCAGCATGAAAAAAGGACGAATCATTATTAGGCGAACATTTACACTTGAAAAATCGACTCCTATGCGCCGACATATTTGATTGAAAAGTTGTCCAAATGAAACTTTTTTTATTAACTCCATACTTCTTTCGCTGGACTTTGTGAAATGTGCAAAATCACCGCCTTCGTACACTACGTTGTGATGAAATGTAAATACAATTTCATCGGACATTCAAGTGCCATTTTTGTAGACAAAAAATGTGTGAGGGAATAAGGGGTATTATTATGGAAGAAATAAGTTGAAGGATTTGATTGGTTTGAAGGGTTTGTTGATGTGAGGAAATGGAGTAATGAATTCTGCAGTTTATAGAGATTTTGGGGGTGAAGGGATACGATTTCCTATCCCAAAAAAACTGGCCACAAAGCAATTCCCGTGGAAACCTACTGCCATTTGAGAATGGAAGTGGGACTTCCGTTCTCAAATGACAATAGGTTTCCACGGGAATTACACCATATTTTTCATTGTAGTGTGTTAGCAAGGTATTTTTCCTAATTTTAGGTATTTCTGTATTTTTAAATATTATAAAAGTATTAATTTGGTACAAAATAATAAACATCAATTAAATTTAAAATCTATAAATTAGCAAGCTTGGGGGTGCTAGGGATATAATGAAAAAGGTGAAAAGTTTGGAAGGCTCAAACGGTTCAAAGAGATGCCTAATATTATCTAGGGCTGGAAATTTGGCCCTTGCCCCGCCCCGTCCCGTTCATGTTTGGGGCAGCCCCGCTCCACCCCACTTAAGAATAAACATTGTCCTGAATGTTCGAAAGTAAGAAAACACAAAGGAAGGGTTAAGAAACTTAGCCGGATAATTGAAGAATTTTGGAGAGCGAAGCATGAAACAAAGAGTTATCGTAGCATCATCAAGGCTCAAGCAACTTCCTACAAAAGAAAGAAATAAATAAATAAAAACTAACTAAAATATTTTTTTGGAGTTTCTTAAATTTTTTAATTTTTTTGGGGACAAGAAGAATCAAGAAAAAACAAAGAAATCTAAAATAAATTTAGATTTCTACGAAAAACAATTTGACACTCCGACAATAAAAATACTCAAAAATTAAGGGTTAACAATAGTTCTCGATTATAGTATCGAGCTTGACTTAATAAGCAATTATTAAAAATTTAACTACATTACTTAATGATTTACGTATATATATATATATACAAATGTTTTACTTGAATTGTTCTGCTTCGAGTTTATTTAGGTATTTTTATGAATAAGTATAAGTTTTACTATGACTATTCATGTTAATCTCTGTGTGTGTGTGTGTGTATATATATATATATATATATATATATATATATATATATATTAGTTATAGTAAATAAGATAGTTCTATCTCTTAAAAAGAACCCCGCTATTTTATAAAAAACGGACTTGGTAAATGAATAGCGACCTAATTGCGATCGATTCGACGAATTCGGTCGCCCATAAGATAAAAAGCGACAGAGACGTTTAAACGATGTCGTTTTGATATGTCGGTCGCCCAACCCTAACCCTATACCCTAAGAATGGTCTTTAGTCGATTGCAATTCCGTCGGTAAATAGTCAGTTTTTCACAAACAGAATGGTAAAAACTCAGTATATCCCCTGCCACAATTCAACAAAAAACAGACCAAACAAATCCCAAAATCACCAGAAAACATAATAGTTCACTATTATACAAAAAAAATAAGTATGGTTCAAGAATATACAAAAAAAAACATACAATAGTTCAATATTATACCAAAAAAACATAACAATAGTTCAATAATAGACAAAAACAAACTACATCATCTATTGACTACCCAAAATATCATCGACAGTTAAGCGATCATCGTCATAGTCTGAATCTAAATCATCGTCATCCATAATTTACTCAATTTAGCTTCTATCTCAGAGGCACTTAATACAATGTCCATATTTGTTAAAATATTAGCTAAGGTACTAGCTAATGTCTTGTTTTTCTTGTTTTCCCTCCTCTTGTATTCTCTTTTTTGCTCGTCAAACTTTTTCTTCTAATTTGCTTCCATTATTTCCATTTTTTGTTCCATTATTTCCACTTGGCTACCTTGCTACATTGCCTTTACCACATCGAAGAAAGAACCGAGTCCAATAAGTCCCTTTTGTAGCCCACCCGCTGCCTCAGCAGAAAGCGCAATCTGAGTCAGCAAATCCGGAGGAGGCTGACTGGCTTGAGTTGTTTTGTTTGCGGCGGTGTCGTAAACCGCATGGAACACCCTCTATCAAATAAAATGCTAGGGTATCACAGTAAATAACTAATATAAAAAAAGGGTTGAAATATGAGTGAAATACATACAGATAATTGTCTACAATTTTCACCTACCCATTCGCCTTTCTTTGGGCCGATATGGTGTTGATGCGTCCAATCGTAACTAGCCGGGAATGGGATTGCATGTCCGGCCTCCTTTTCATGTTAACAAAAATCATTAAAACATTAAATACGTACATAAAACACATAACATGTATGAATGTGAAAAATAATATCTTGGTGCTCAATATGGCTAAGCGAAACGCCCATGTGCTTCATCGGGCCTTTGCCACCCCTCACTTCTTTCCTTTTTCCGTTGCCTGTAAAGACTTAGTAGCAAAAGCCAAAGTCTTCTAGTACTCTTGAAGTCGCGCCCAGTCGGACTCACAAACCCATTTGGTCCTCTTAATTTTCTTCCTCGCGTCACTCATAATACCGTAAAGTCTTCTCTTAAGTATGGTATGCCAACCTGACTTGACGCCCTCCTAATTCTCAGGAGCCCATCGATACATTTTCTGTATTTTGAAATAATGTTAGATAGTTAAATTCGAAAACTTGTAAATTCAAACTTATTTGCTAATTTATCAAAGTTTAAAATAAACTCACTGTGAACTCTTCCCACCACATATTTTCTTCTTCCGGGGGAACATCATTTATGGTGCTATAAGCCCCCTTAAAACGCCCTTGAAATATAGCAGTAATGGCGGATGGACAGCTAGATCACAATCTAAAACTATAATAGCCGAGAAAAATTTAATTAGAGACTATAATGATTACAAGAAGTATAATTAACTTAAATGAAATATTTTGCTTTGGAGGCATCTCTGAATTACAATGTACAACACGAATCGTTAAATGATATATCAGATTATAAAGTTCGGACAAATTGCAACATATTGCAAAGGTTTGACCTTAAGACAAGAATTATCAAGAGTATTTAATTCACTAAAATAAAGAGACTTATGTAAGTGAAACTGTTATTTTCTACTTAATATATGGTAGTATGATACAAGCAACAAGACTTCTAAACAACTACAAGCAATCGAGACATAATAGTGCTCGATATATTATAGATCAATGTATAATTTTGACAAATTTGCCCTACTTTCTATGCAAAGTGATTTAAGTTAGGTCTACAGAAAAGATGAAAGTGAAGTCGACTTTAGAAATTTCTCAAAAAACAAGTAGACAGACTTGAATTCTCTAAACACTTATTCATATGCGAATCAAGATTTTCATTTGGCACAAATAGTTTCATGTAGCAAAAAATTCAGAAAATCCAAACAGAAAAAAAGATGCAACAGATTAATTATCAAAAACAAATCAACCCTAGCCAAATTCAAATGCCCAAAAATCTTTGAATGAAAGAATTATAGGCAAATATATAATTGAAGATTTGATTTTGGAGTGGTGTGGCGCGGCGACTTCAGAGTGGTGGTCGGTCAAATTCCAGGAGGTGGTTCCGGGCCGTCGATTAGAGAAATGAAGAATGGCTGAGTGAATTCGACTTGGATTAAATATCTTCTTGGTGTCCTTTTGAAGTAATGGAGAAGGTTCTTCAAAGAATAGGGCCCCAAGATGCCGGCGTCGATTGAATCAACGGTGGTGGCCGAAGATGACGTAGGGGAAGGGGGACGGGGAAGAGGGACGTTTCAGAAGTGGTGGGGGGGTGATTTCGCAGTGGGAGAGATGACGGGATGAATTGGGTGAAAAGCTTAGGGTATTTGAAGAAAAAAAAACGAACAAAACGACGTCGTTTTGAATATTCAGTCGCCAATCCGTCGTTACGCCTTTAAATATACACCGTTAACTTCCGTCGGTATTCGGTCGTTAAAGTACACAAAACGACATCATTTTGTGTCCTTCATTTAGTACTATATAAATATACACCGTTATGTATTCCGTCGGTAAACGGTCGTTAACTTCCATCGGTATTCGGTTGTTAACGGTGCACTAAACGACGTCGTTTTAATTAATTTTAAACCTTAATTTTTTAAAAGAAATAAAAGATCGAAACGACGTCGGTTTGACACCGTTATGTATTCCGTCGGTAAACAGTCGTTAACAGAGCACTAAACGACGTCGTTTTAATTAATTTTAAACCTTAGTTTTTTAAAAGAAATAAAAGATCAAAACGACGTCGGTTTGAAGCCGTTATGTATTCCTTCGTTAAATGGTTGTTAACTTCCGTCGGTATTCGGTCGTTTAAGGTTGCACTAAACGACGTCGTTTTAATTAAGTCAACGGTACCGATATGGACCGACATTATTTCGTTGTCGATTCTGTCGATATTAGGTCGTTATAGGCATGACTGAAAAATTCGGTCGTTAATTTTGGTCGCTATTTAACTGTTTTCTTATAGTGATTTGCTCACTTGGTTTTAATCAATTGGAATGTGGCACCGAGCTTAACTTAGAATTAGGAATGAGTTGAAAATCACTTTCAAACTTTTGGTCATTATGATCAAATGTTTTTTCATCTGTTACAAAAATATTTTCAAACGTAGCTTTAAATACACTATTTTTTTACTTAGAACAGTACTTGATTGCATCAGATTGTGTAAGACTTGTTCTGAGAAAAATATGACCTCATCAATTAACCCGTTGTTCAAGCACGGTTGACCGCATGTCTTAAGTTATATGTTTTTAAGAAATGGTTTATGTTTGACCTGAATTATCTCGTAGACCGCATGCGAGTCTGGTTAACTGAACACTTTCCTGTATAGCAGAAATCCTTATGTGGTTTTAGTTTGGTTAATTGCATTGTCTCCATCAAGCCAGAAACTAGGTTTTTCTCAACAGACAATTTGAAATTCAAATCGGAAATTTCCCCTATATATAAGTTGTTATATTTGATTAAGAGGTAAGAGAGTAACAAGAATTTGTTCCTGAAGTTTATATCATTTCTATCATCTCAATTTATTCCAAGTTCACATTTGTGTCTATCCATTTAATTTTTTTCAAAGTGAGTGAAGAGGAGTGTTGGTGATAGAATAGTCATATCCATCACATGAGTGTGATTTCTGAGCTAAAATATATTATCTATCACAAGTAGTATGATCGTTTGGTTGTGTTCCCAAATTTGCCTCGAGTGAGGCTTGTGTGTGCTAGATCTCTACATATGTGGTACCTTCAAGTTGATTTAGTTGTTTGTGAGTAGAATGGTGGTTAATAAACCCCATTTTGGGTGTTCCTCCTTTATGAGTTGTGTTGTGTGGTTGTTAAAATTCAAAACCTATAAGTTTTGTACCTCGGGTATCCACGTTGTGTTGTTCAGTTTTCTACCCATCAAAGAGTTGAAAATGGATGTTTAATGGAGATTTGTGAAATCCTTATGCAATGTTTAATGTACTGGATATAGATTCGATGATCGAATCACTATAAATCTACTATAGATTTAATGTACTGGTATCCACGTTGTGATTTTGTGTTTCTTCTTATGATTGTTTTTGTTCTTTGTTTGTTGATCATTTTGAACTTCAACCATTCATATCTATAAGCGTTCTGTCTCTTTTGGAATGAAGAGAATTCATTGTGTGTCTTGAGAAAAATAGCAGTGAAAGAAGTTTTCATCTGAACTATCTTAGAAAAGAGGTGGAAAGAAATCAAACACCCAATTCATTCACTTCTCTTATGTGTTTTCAAAGTAGAAGATGAGCAAGAGGGAAATAGCGGAAGACATCTTATGTCTCCAACTTGTTTCCCTTTTCCTATCTTCGCTAATAATAAATTGTCAAGTGTCAGTTTTCGTTTTATTTAAAAAAAAAAATCTGTAACCTAAAAGAATTATTGAACCTGTAGAAAAAGTGACATACTTAACAGAATATTATTAGTGAGAGAGACAAAGCCACAAACATAGAAGAGAAGATATTTTTTACGCCAAATATGGATCAATTATTCAGCAAAAAGAAAAAGTAGGATATAAATTGTACACGAATATATTTAGCAAAAATAAAAATAAAAATAAAAATTGTACAAGAATATTTCCTCAAAAAGGACAAACTGATTGGGCGTGGACCAATAATCAATCTGTTATGAGAGGCTTGGGCTATAAATGAAGAATATCAGCCCATTGTTCTTTTCATGGGTTTTCTTTCTTTATTTCTCTTCCTTCAAGGCTTCAAGTTCTCCTTTTTTAGTACATGACCAAAACAGATATATTTCCGAAAAAAAGGACTACTATTTCCAAAGATATCTTTTTTTTAGTACATGACCAAAACAGATATAAGACTTTCATTAAATATTGTGAAAATTAATAAATCAAAAATTAAGATATTTTTTGTGATTAAAATATCAATATTACTTTGTTAAATAGAATTAGTGATATACAAGTCATATTTAAGAGAGTAATATTGATATTTTAATTATAAAAACATCTTAATTTTTGTTTCCTTAATTTTCGCAACATGTAATTAGGAATGGAGGGAGTGTTATTTAGCAGGGCTCACAACTCCAATGTGGAACGGGAATTTTGTTGTGCATGCAGAACAAATTTTGGTTGTCAAATGCAAATTTACAGGGTTGGACTTTTTTTTTAAAGAAAGAACGCCTATTTTTTAATAGAGAACATGTATTCTCAAAAATAGGTATTCTCTTTGTTCTCTATCGTCAGATAAAAATTCAACGACTAAAATTTGTTCCGTATGTGTAGACAAACAACGGTCCCCGCAACAAAGCTTAATTATTTCACGGGGTACCTTTCGTTTGGGTCGTATTCAAAAATAGGTTTTTAGTTATTTTAAGTAGTCAATTATGGACTTACACTTTATTTAAAGGGAAAAGGCCCGAAGGAGAAACCTTGCACTTATGTTAGACGCCTTCTGACCAGACATATTTTATATTGAGGAATGTAAATAGGTGGGAGGGATCTAAGGGAAAGAGCCATTAATACACGAATCTCATAAAAAACCTACACAATATTCCCGAGAAATTCGAACATGCGTTGCCCGAAAATCTCGCCCCTACATCGCCTCAAATTTTACCAGCTCGTATATACCCTTGGGCAATATAGACTTACATTTCTCTAACAAGACTCCATAACCCTTAAAAAGTTAAAAGATTTTCTAACAGAAAAATAATCCAAAAATAAAGAAACAACTTTTTTTTATGATTCTATTAAGGGTCATGGATTGAAGGCAAGGGTTCTATTGATTGTACCTTGAGGGATCATGAAGGGGTCATGTATCTTGAGCGATACTATTGCCGCGGCAGCAATGATATTGAATCATTCTCTTAGTCCGGACAACACTGAAGTTATGGCCATTTTGGAAGGAATCTGATTTGTGAATGATGCGTTATTGAGTAAAAGGGACTAAATTATCCTCGGGAGTTTATTTTTTAGAGTGGTTTAAGAAAGAGTCCGGGATCGTGCCGATAGCTACAAATAAGGGGAAGAGCTTAGACTAGAATCTGAGATCAAATCCGAGCAGTAGAACAAGTACCTTCTATGAGGAGCAAAGTAAGATAGGGTGAGAGAAGACCTCACCTTACTCCGATGTTTTAGTTATTCCAGATTCTAGAGAGAGAAAGAACTTAGCTTAATAATTGAGAGTTAGTAGAACATGGAGTATGTGATGTAAAATAAATAGTATTTATAGAGGGAAATGCCCAAAGAATATTTCAATACTTTGTACGGACTGAGGTGCGACAACAATAGCTTTTCTTACAGTTTTTCCATCACGTTTTTTGTGGATTGTTCATTGAACTCGGCGTGGCCGAGTAGCTTCTACGCACTTGATCTCAGCCGTCCGAGTAGGCTTGTATGTCTTGGGCCATTCCAAGAACTCGGCCTAAGGTCTTGCTTTGGTCCGAGCTCACCAACGTGCATGAGTTATTATATGGACTCGACCCAAGTATTTATCACTACAACAAAATATGTCTTTTGCGACCTTTTTATACCAACGTTTTTTTCAAACGTTGCTTAAAATAAAAAAAGAGTAAGTTAATGCAACACTTTTTGCAAACGTCGCTATATTTGGATTTTATAAAACATTTCATAGTGACGGTTATAGTAATTGTCGTTCATACCAACGTTTTGATGTTGGTTAGCGATGTTCACATTAAATTTTGTTATAAATTGTTACTTTTTGTGACTCATATAGCGACATTTATATACTATGTCGTTAGATCTTGTGATTTTCCAAAAAAAAGTCACTATATTTGAATTTTATACGACGTTTTATGGCGTCGGTTGTAATATTTATTGATAAAATCGACATTTGATGTTAGTTAGCGACGTGTACATTAAAAGTTATAAATTGTTACTTTTTACGACTCATTAGCGACATTTATATACATCGCTAAATCATATGACATTTTAAACAAACGTCGCTATGTTTGGATTTTATACGACGGTTATAGTAATTCTTATTCTTACCTGACAGTTTGATGTTAGTTAGTGACATTTACATTACATGTTATAAATTGTTACCTTTTTACCATATAGCGACATTTATATATTATGTCATTAGATCATGTGACATTTTCAAACAAACACAAATACTGAGATTATGTTTCTGAAATATATGTTTTAAAGAAAAATTAAAGACATTAATTATTAAAATTTAATGAGAGTGTATTAATTTTAATTTGATTTATAAAAATAAATCAAAACATAACAAGAAATTAAAATAAGTAAAGGTACAATATACAAAATTCCATTATAATAAATACAATATAAGGAGAAACAAACAACAAATGGTCAATTAGCTGTGTGGTCGATTGCATGACATACATGCAGGAGGTCGCGGGTTCGATTCTCATACTTTTGAGTAGGGAAAAATTTTATTCTACATTATTCAGATGTATCTAGACTCGATGGCTCGTCTTGTCTAGGCTTCGGATCCTACTCGGTTCGGCCAGCCTAGTTTCAAAATTTACAAATGTTGGAATAGATATCTTGTTGCGACTATTTAAAAGTATTGGGAAAAAATCTTTTGAAACACATTTAAATGTCGGAATAACTACTTATTCAAGGTATTTACAAACGTCGAAAAATGTGACTTGTTACGATTATTTATAACTGTCGGCAAATGCGACGTTTAAGCGACATTTATAATAAGTTGTTCTATAGATCTATATCGACGTTTTTTTGCCTTATTTGACATATTACAAACGTCGCAATAGACATTTTTGTTGTAGTGTGTCCGTGAGTCTAGACTATTAAGACCAAGCTATTGTCTTAAGATAAATCTCAGCAGAAGCCCGATTTGGTATTTTCATATAAGCCCTTCAGTTCCAAAAATAGAGTATTTGACCTGTATTAACTGCCATACAATAACTGCGCCGACGTGGCATAACTGAGAAGCCGTTGCACAATCAAGTGAGCCTTGCTACTCTGCCGCTGACAAACCTATTTGTCACTGAGGCAATTTGTTGTCGAGCTTTGTTCACTCATGATCCTATCTGGGTAAGTTTGGTCACTCCGACATCTCTTTCCCCAGGAATCCGAGGGGAATTCCTTACTTTTCCTTTGGATTTTTATACTTATTATTATTTTGTATGTGTTTCCTTTAGGGAAAATTCTGATATGGACTAGAGTACTGGTAGAGCTCAGTCTACTCTAGTCAAAAGTGCACGTCGCTCCCCTCCTCCAATTTTTTGTCAGTCAGTTAAAATACAAAAAAAGATTGTTACGATATGACACGAGTTAAAAGTCAAAAATTGTCTCTCTCCTCATTTTATAGTGATGTGACAAATTTGTACAATTTTTTCGACTTTTTAACCGTGTCCCATATCGTAACAATCTTTTTTGTATTTTAACCTGATTGAAAGAAATTTTTGGAGGAGGGGACGACGCGCTTCTTTATGGCCCTAAGTCGACTGAGCCTCTACCAGTCATTCATATCGAAATTATCCTTCCTTTAGAGATCTTGTACTATAACTTTCCACCAAGTCTGGCTCGATGTTATGGTTTGGAAGCGCCATGGCGTCTAACAATTCTCAAGTAGATGATGTTGACGAAGGCAACATTCCCCAGCCTAGTGTAGTATATTAAACATTTGTAGGTTCTGAGGTTATTGGGGAAATCAGCCTATTTAGTCCCCCAAGAATTTTCGTTTAGCCTGTAAAGTCCTCAATGTTTAATTTTAGCTTGTAAAGTCCCCCAGGAATTTTCGTTCAGCCTATAAAGTCCCCAATGTTTAATTTCTGCCTGTAAAGTCCCTTATCTATTTACAGGTTGCATATAGAGGTTCCCCAGGAATTTTCCTGGGGGACTTTACAAGCTAAAATTCCTGGGGAATTTTACAGGCTGAACGAAAATTTCTGGGGGACTAACTAGGTTGAAATTAAATATTAGGGACTTTACAGGCTAAACAAAAATTCCTGGGGGACTAAACAGGCGAATTTCCCGAGGTTATTGTTACCAATGACGAGCTGATCGTTAGGTTTTTATATGACCCTTAAAAGCTTGCTTCTTGTAATTTTAAACATATCGCTAGAACTGTGTCTACTGCTCAGGTACTTCTCAAGGTGTCAGTAGATATTTCCTTTTTTTTTTTTTTTGCTGAATAAAACCTTATATTTCATTGATAGAAGACAAAACAACATCAGAAATTGGCAAAACTCCTAATGAGCTTGGACCTTGATCTGAGTCAATTACATCACCATTGAAACCTTGGGTGATTGGGATACAGTTAGGGGGAATATATCCTATATAATTATTACATTTAGCCCACTTGGCAAGATTATGAGCAAAAACATTACATGCTCTAGGCACAAAAGCCATATCCCAAGAAACATACTTATTAAGATATGCTCTCCCTTCAGACTCTCGCTCCGCTTTCTGCCCAAAGCATTCCATGTCCCTTAACACCCAACAAAGTGCTTGGATTGCAAACAGAGCATCACCCTCTACAATCAGCTTATCACACCGGATATCCTCACCTATATTAAAACAAAAATTTGCAGCTTCAGTTTCTGCTGCAAATGGTGATGTTTCTTCAGATTTTTTTGTCCATGCTCCTAGGATTTTCCCTTCATCATTTGTCAAAACGCACGCACAAAAAGAGGGACTATCGCTATCCCAAGTAGCGTCAAAATTAAATTTACAAAGCCCCGAGGGTGGGGCCTGCCAAAAATTACAAATTCCACTGGACTTCTTTTTTTTAAGCTGAATAGATTTCCAATAAAGTGCAGCCTTGTCCTCAATTGAAGTAGTAATAGACTTCCAGTCTGGGATCTCTTTGCCATACAAAGATGTTGTTCCTCAAAGCATCCATAATGTCTCCATCATAACCACTGCAAAATTCAAGAATCTGTCCTTTTCATTCTGCACAATATGAAATCCATTAGTAGGCTTCAATAAAAATCTCGAAATCCAATCAAATATAGAACAATTAATGAAAGGTTCAATTTTAAAGTTCCAATGAGATGTGAACCAGATATGCTTAGCCAAAGGGCATTCTAAAAAGACATGTTCAATAGACTCAATATTTAAATTGCAAAAGTTACAAGGAAACTCCCTTTTAAAAATCGGCTGAAGTCTTTTACTTGTAGGTAGAAGATTGTGGAGACATTTCCAAATGAACTGTTTATGTCTACCATGCAAGTTAGTTCTCCACAATACTTTCCAGACATCATTGTCCATATATGGGCCCACAAATTTATACCGATTGTTGAACATGTAAGCAGATTTGACAGAAAAGTTCCCTGACGTAGAGGGAGCCCAAATCAGCTTATCCGGTTCCTCGATATGAGGTAATTTAATCTTCAAGATTTCCTTAGAAATATTAAGGGGAAAAGAATTATTAATCAAATTATAATTCCAAGTATGTAAATCATTATCAATGAGATCTGAAACGTATTCCGGAGAAGCCTCATTCCTGAGATGTAAAGGAGGCCTAAATAAATTTAGTCCTGGAATCCAAGGATCCTCCCAAACATTAACATCACAACCATTACCAATGCGATAGCAAAGACCATGTTCCACCATTTTCCTACCTTCCCAAATCCCTTTCCACACCCAAGAAGCACCAACCGGAGTAGACTGAAGATTTAAAATGCTTTTGCCCCTCAGATATTTGGATTTGATCATATTAACCCAAGGCTTATGATCATTAACCACAATTCCCCAAAATAATTTAGAATGAAGAGCTCTATTGAAATCACAAAATTTCCTAAAACCCATACCCCCATTTTCCTTGGGTTTACAAATGGAATCCCATGCTTTAAGATATAAATGATTACCAGATTTTTCTCTAAAACCCCAGAAAAAATCCCTCACCATAGAATCAAGTTTGTTACAGATAGAACTCGGCAAAATGAAAGACTGCATGACATGCAACGGAATAGCTTGGGTGACCGATTTAATCAAAACAGCTCTACCAGCTTGCGACAGATTATGCATTTTCCAACCAGAAAGTCTAGTTCTCATCTTATCAATAATATCAGAAAAAGCCAATTTTTTTGATCTAATTTTGCAGAAAGGCAGCCCTAAATATTTAGCAGAATGATTACACTCGGGCATACCAAGAATATTCATCAAATGATACTTCAAATCCATATTAACATTCTTACTAAAATGAATAAGAGATTTTTCAAAATTAATGGACTGACCAGACCATTGACAGAAAGTAGAGAGGCAGTTCTGAATATAATTAGCTTCAATAATATTAGCCCGACAGAAAATGGTCAAGTCATCAGTAGATATTTCCTTAGAACTAATCTCGAAGCATATCATACACAATCGACTATCACCCAAGCTAAACTGGATGATTGGAGTAGGAATTTTCAAATTAAAAATACATTTAAACTTGTCATGTCAGATGAAACTGACCGATCTCGTTATCTTCCCCCCGGGGTCTTGTGTGATATACTTAGATCAGCTTAAGGGTGGTTTAACCCTTCATCCACATCCTCATTTCGTTGACTTGGCTAAATTTTTGGAGCTTAACATTTCCCAGCTTAACCTTACTTTTGTTAGATTTTTTACCTGTTTCATATTTTTGTGTAGGGTGTTTGGTATTACTACGCAATTGAAATGCTTTTCTGCCTTGATTCTTCAGAGGAGTTTAGGTCCAAAAATGTTAGCAAGGGGGAATAATAACGCCCCTGTCTATAAGGTTAGCGCCGACTGGTTTCAACATAGCTATAATAATAAATTGAAGTTGAAGCATTATGGTGGATTGGGAAAAAATGAATAATCCCACATCGGAAATAGATGTTGTAGGATAGTTTATAGTATAACGAAAAAGTATAGAAACAATTACTCAAGGCGTGAATAAATTCACTGTCCTAAAGAACTATTTCATGGCAATCGTAATTCCTGTAGGGTTCAATAAGCCCTTCTCTTATTTATCGAGGTAACAGAAACATCAAAGTATAATTAATCTAGCAATAGAAGTGAGAAATAGAGAGAAGGAGATGATAAATGTGTTGGGATTCTCTCAATATCTCACATCAGTTGTGTTGGGAAACTAGGAGGGAGGAAAACCTTATAAATAATGATCTCTAGTTTAGTATTATTTGTGTGTGCCGCGTTGGGCGCCACCAACTCATATAGTGAGTTTCCTGAGTTTGGTTTGCGAGAGGGTTTGTAAATTTGTTCCGTCCAAAACTTTACATAGTGAAACATTTTACCTTTCGAGGTCGTGGATGTAGGTCTGCGTTAAGACCGAACCACGTTAAAAATGTTGGTGTTCTTTTATTTATTCTTCTTTTTCCCTCCATATTATCCGCGTGTTTTCACTGCCCCAACAACTGGTATCAGAGCGCCATGTTCGATTCATTTGAGGAGTTCGAGTCCTGGGAGAAGCGCAGATCTTAGAAGACAGCGCAAGGCTCGTGAATGTGATGAGAGAAAGAAACATTCCTTGACCCAACATCAAGGAACTAAAACCGAGACGAAATAGAGAAGAAACTCAAGAGAAGACATAGGGTTAGGAGTTTTCTATTTTTCTATGTTAATAGTAATTTGGGAACATGAGAAATGGGAGGATTTGTTAGAGATTTTCAAGATCCCAATCGAGATAGGTTTCCTTATTATGTTTAAGTTGTAATTGTAGAGAAGAGAGGATATGTTGGGATTCTTTCAATATCCCACATCGGTTGTGTTGGGAAATTAGGAGGGAGGAAAACTTTACAAATAATGATCTCTAGTTTAGTATTATTTGTGTGTGCCGCGTTGGGCGCCACCAACTCAGATGGTGAGTTTCCTGAGTTTGGTTTGCGAGAAAGTTTGTAATTTTGTTCCATCCAAAAATTACATTGTGAAAGATTTACCTTTCGAGATCGTGAATGTAGATCTGCGTTGAGATTGAACCACGTTAAAAATATTAGTATTTTTTAATTTATTCTTTTTTTTCTCTCCATATTATCCGCGCGGCTGCCCCAACAGAATGGTGTATTTCATACTACCATACAAGGCCGCCATTTATAGTGCTTGCGTCAATAAGAGGAAAAAATAGATCAGGGATCATGATAGTTTGTTGACTCAAAATTCAAGAAGATCGTGGAGTAATGGTCTGACTTTAAGAGATACTCCAGAGTTAGTTTTGCACTTTAAAAGAAAATGGTTAAGGCATTGATCTAATGTATAGAGATTTTTATTTTGACTTCAAACTCCACACTCACTTCTTATGTTCTTATTTTCTAATTATAAAAAAAGAAAAAGGGAAAAAGGAAATTGTTGGCATGAGTCTTTGAGTGTGCAATTAAGCTGGCATTTTCAGCCCAACAAAATAAAAATAAGAAGGCGAGCTTCTTAATTTTTAATTCAATGAACATAGTCAAAATTTTAGAATAGATAACAAGTGAATTCAGATGATCGAATTATTCCACTTTCGATCAATCTTTTACCAAATCATAAAAGGCTGTTTTGCATTTCAGACAGGATATGCCTATTAAAAGTGACTGCAATGAATTGGTTGATCGGGCTCATGGTTTTATGTAAGATCTGTGTCCAATTGATCAAATTATATCAATCGTTCCTTAGATCATTTAGGAGTGACATATTTTTCTATTAGTTATTTCCGTAAATCATCTAATGTTACCGTTAAAAATGGACTTGGGTCTAACTCATTCCATCAAAAGGTATCTCAAGAGGGGGAGGATTGCCCAATCCTTATTAAGAACAAATTTGCTCACTAGCTAGTCGATGTGGGATTTCAACACACCCCTCACGGCCAGGGCTGGACATCTGGACCGTAAACAATAATGGGGCCCAATATCGAAGTAGGTGGCTCTGATACCATGTTAAAAATGGACTTGGGTCTAACTCATTCCCTCAAAAAATACCTCAAGAGGGAAGGATTGTTCAATCCTTATTAAGAACAAATTTGCTCACTAACTAGTTGATGTGAAATTTCAAACAGTTACATCGTCTCATATATTAGTAAAGCATCTTATATGGACAATGCCATCTTTTCAATGAATTGGAGAAACACGTGTTTTTTCCATCCACGTGTAATTATTGATATCACTTATTCAAAAGTTTTTTCTTACCCAAAAAAAAATTATGATTCCAGAAAAGTGGATTTTATGACCACAAGAAAATTATACTAGAAGAACCAAGAAAGAAGATGTTGATAATATATCTTGAACAGGGAATTGAGAAGGAAGAAAGGAAAAAAAATCCAAATATCCCTTACGCCACCTCGCTGCAAAGAGTTTTTTTTTTTATCAGAATTCTCTTATTAAGGAATTTGATTTTTTAATCGGTACTCTGTAGAAGAACATAATTATCAGGAGAAATTGAAACAGTTAAAAAGGGGACCAAAAAAAATAGAAGAGAAATTAGATATTTGTAACATATATCTATTTACGGGAAACCATTAATGTCATCATCTTTTTATTAGGCTAAAAATAGCCCCATCTTTTTACGGGCCACTAAAAGTGTTCAATTAGTGAATTCGGTAACGATTCAGGCCAAATTTCCCTCACGTGAGGGGCATTTTTGTCTCAAAAGATTTGGGCAAAAGAGAAAACTGCTATTTGTAACATATATATCTATTTACGGGCCACCATTAATGTCATCATCTTTTTATTAGTCTATTTATAGACCCATCTTTTTACAGGGCCACTATAAGTGTCCAATTAGTGAATCTGGTGACGATTCAGGCCAAATTTCCCTCATGTGCCGGCCACGCGAGGGGCATTTTTATCCCAAAATATTTGGGCGACCACTACCCATCTTGCCCAGCTCCTTTCTCTGGCCACCACCGATCTCAGCTTCTCAATCAAAACCCATATTCTCCGATCTCATCCTTAACTTCTCCATCAAAACTCATCTCAAAAAAATCTCATCTTCTCCAATTCAACACCAATTCATTAGATCTAAAGAGAGATTTGCTGCAAATTGATAAATGAATCCCCCAAATATACCACCACAGTCGACTCATGGATTGGGGCATTTTTGTCCCAAAATATTTTGGGCAACCACAACCCATCCTTCCTTCCCAGCTCCTTTCTCCGGCCACCACCGTTCTCAGCTTCTAAATCAAAACCCATCTTCTTCAATCTCATCCTTAACTTCTCAATCAAAATCCATCTCAATCAAAACTCATCTTCTCCAATTCAACACCAATTCATTAGATCTAATGAGAGATTTGCTGCAAATTGATAAATGAATCCCCACCCCCACCCCAAAGATACCACCACAGCCGACTCATGGATTGGGGCATTTTTGTCCCAAAAAATTTGGATGACCACAACCCATCTTGCCCAGCTCCTTTCTCTGGGCACCACCGATCTCAGTTTCTCAATCAAAACCCATCTTCTCCGATCTCATCCTTAACTTCTCAATCAAAACCATACCTTAAGGATTGGACTCGAATATCCATCTTCTCCGGCGACATTTTGGACACGAATTTTACAAATTTTCAATCAAAATTGAATATGTTTCTGCTTAACACCCTAAGAAGATCATCCCAAGAACTTCTCCAGTCATCCCTATTCGTCATCTCCTTTTCTTCTGCCAAAAACAGTCTCTTCGAATTTCGGCGAACTTGTCGGCTTTTTATGTCTTGTAGGGCCATTTCTGCTGGAAACTTAACAAGTCCGGAACTCTCTGAATCTCAAAGGTAAAAAATACCCCTCACGTATATCACGTGTGAACGGCACGTGAGGGGAATTTGACCTGAATCGTCACCAGATTCACTAATTGAACACTTATAGTGGCTCGTAAAAAGATGGGGCTATAAATAGCCTAATAAAAAGATAAGGACATTAATGGTGGCTCGTAAATAGATATATGTTACAAATAGCACTTTTCTCTTTTGCCCAAATTTTTTGGGACAAAAATGCGGCCTTAATCATCACCGGATTCACTAATTGGACACTTTTTGTGGCCCGTAAAAAGATGGGGATATTTTTAGCTTAATAAAAAGATGAGGATATTAATGGTTTCCCGTAAATAGATATATGTTACAAATAGCTAATTTCTCAAATATAAAAATCACACAGAAAAACATTTTTTTTTAAAACAAAAAAAAAACCTAAAACTTAAACATAATTAACGTAAAAATCCATGCTATGTTTTTCTATTTGTTAAAAGAAGAACAACATAATTATACAAGGCAAAATAAAACTCGTCTACCCAAAATTAAATCTCTACTTTTCTATTAAAGTAAATAAGAAAATAAATATTTAATTTCAGATGAAGCAAACAATAACTATTAAGAATCTCAATTTCATGAACATATACATACTACATTTTTACTAGCTAAAAATTTGTTTGACATTCTTGAGATTTAATATTCCTACCTTTTTTTGAAAGTCCATTCACCTTGAAATCGCAAGTAACAATCACATTTTTCTCCAAAGTTTTCAACCAACTTGTAACCTTAATCGGCACCTTAATCGTCAAAATCATATGTTTTGGATGTTTGTTATCAGTCAAACTTTTTTCGATCGAACTAGGCAATGCCTTTTTTGTTCCATGTAGGGTTTCAATAACCTCGATTTCTCTTTCAGCTTCTTGCACAATTGACGAATATTTTCCGGATCCAATCTCCTTTCCGTTAAAATTAAGGGAAATTGTTCCCTTTCCATAATGCACGTCCATTCTCTTATTTGGGTTTTTTATTTGTAACAAAATCGAATATTCGGGCTTTTGATGGGCCCCACGAGTATGATCCGATTTAGATACAAGTAAATTTTTTGCATGGAAATGCATGACCGAAAATTCAGGAGATTTAGGGTTATACAAAATGAACCTGGTCGCTATCAAGGAAACAGCGACAAGGGAAATGGTGACGAGAAGTATCATAATTTGACGGCACAATGAGGAAGTGCCGGAACATGATTTTTGATTGGTACGAGGACGTTGGCTCTCCACGAACCGGGCATTTTCAGGTGGCGGCACGCGATATACTTGATCTCGCGGAAAATGGACGACGTATTTTTCAGATCCCTCATGAGCCCTTCCTGGAGGCAAAGGGAGAGGAATTGATACATATGAGGAAGAATTCAACGGAGGTTCATCTTTCCCGTCCTCGGCCGGTGATTCCCGCTCCTCCATGGAACGACGAGGAGCGGTGCTGGGAGGAGAAAGGAATAATTTATGGCTGAGTCAAAAAGTTAATTTGCATGAAAAAAATAAAAGATGACTCAAGGAAAACATATTTTGGCCGTAAACAAGAAAATGCTTTCCTGAAAAGGGGTGACTAAAATAATGTTGAGCATTAGTTAACAAGGGATGATAAAAAAAATTTGAGAAAAAAGATAGATTTTGAATCTTGAGATACTAGAGTTAATTTATCATTTATTTTATCCACTAAAAAACTTAATAATATAATTTTTGTTGAAAGTTATGTTATATGTACTCGAGTACGCGCGTCGGATACGGAAACATATATAGACGTCACGTGCTTATACCTCTAAAATGATTAAAAATCTATTGTTCTTATTCTGTGTCTCGTTTCCTGACCCATCAATAAAAATTTGGCATGTGTTAATTATTTCTCTTGAGGGTTCCACTATTTATTTCAGGTTATAGTTTTTTTATTAAAAAAAATTAACATATGTCAATTTCTTATTGATGGGACAGAAACGAGACACATAACCGTGACAAACGATTCTTACCACTCTAAAAGTAAGGATATAAGGACACTTCTAAAAACTTGAAAATGAATAAGTGGATGCAAAATAATCATGGATTGATGGATGTATATAAAGAAATTAACGAATTAACTGAATTTTATAAAGAGAAATCGTCTTGTAATTTGGGAAATATGTCTATGATATCCTTCTCATTATAGTCATGATGGGGAAGATCAGTAGATCACCATCGGAGATGCACCTAATCTCGGTCAAAGTACTTAATAATATTTTGACCATATCCGATAAGAATTTTACAACCACGCCTTTGTTTATCGTATCGACACGAATGCGACATGCAAAAGTAAGAAGTCCAGTAAAGTAGGTCGAAAGTATATCATGGTACTTAGCCTAAAAACAAATCTAGGTCCAATTATGAAAGAGTCCACTAAAAGAGAAAAAGAAAATGTTAAATAAGGCTGAAACATCATTGAAGAAAATAATCACCCATTGGATATTTAATTCATAATTTAGAAAGATCAAAATAGAGTTGAATGAATTGAATAAAAAGGAGGAGGGGTGTTGGTAGAGTTTAATGCCTAGGTGCTTTGGAGCCTTTTCTCCTTGAAATAACAAGTTTCTTTTCTTTTTTTTTTTGAGCGGGAAATAACAAGTTTCTGATTTGACATCCCGCTCAATTAATTAAAAAAATCAAAAAAAAAATGTTAGATCTATGGTCTGTTTTTAATTGCTGAATTTTTTTTCATGCTGGTGAAAAAAATGCTTTTGAAAAATCAGTTTTTTGTTCTCATGTAAGCTGTTTTCATTTTCTGAAAAAACCTATATATTTTAAAAACTGCTCTCAAGGAAGAAATAAAAAATGAAAATATTAAAATGTATATTTTGTATTCAACATTATCGTGTACCATGATATTTTAGGAAAATTATTAATTTTTACATAAGCTTTTTCAAAAAAGCACCTCCATGGTGTTTTTCAAATCAATATTTTTTTGGTTTATTTTAAGTTATAAGTTATGTCAATAAGCAATTGAGAACATGTCAATAATAACATATTTTAAGTAAAAAATTATAAACAACTGTTTTTAAACAATGAAGAACATGCCACTGGTAGTTTAATTGTTCAACAATGACGGAACTCACACTATTATAACACGTTTTTTACGTTGGAATGGAATGAAATCTTTTTTCATGCATAATCGTTTTCCACCTTCGAATTCTCTTTCCATTCCAGTGTCTGGAAGACAGAGGCATAATGGAACGTTAATTCATTTTCTATGTTTGGTGAATATATTTTTTCAATGTCGATATGGAATGAAATTAAAAATAATTTGACCTAAATGTCCTAGCAATATATAATGACGATAAGTTATAATTAAATATATCATTCACAAAAATCTTAGTTGAGTAACATGGACATTATGTATCAAACATCAACAAAAAAAAAAAATATTAATTATTGAAATATAATCTATATTAATAGGTTAACACTATTATAAAAATATTTTTTTGAATTAAAAAAATAAATATAAAACTATTGCCTAAAAAATAAAATATTTATGAAATTATATATTTGAAATTTTACTAGGAGAATTTTTTTTTGTGACGAAATACGAATAAATTGCAGTGTAATTTAAACATTTTAATTAATACCATGAAGGATATAATAGTGACTTACTATTGATTGACTATTCCAGCTCCTTTTGGAAATGTCATTGCATAAAATTTGATGTTGAATGACCTTTCTCATTTCTTACTGGAATGAGCATTCATGTGAAAATGTCTTTCCAACTTCAATTTAACCAACCAAACAAATAAATGGAAAGAGAAGTTGAAGATGTCATTTCATTTCATCTCAGCGTATCTGTTTTTCAGAGTCCTATGAAGGGCTTCTGAATGATAAGTATCCAGCTTGTTATTTATTCTTGATTACTTGTAAGAATATTGAAACGATATTATTTAATTAATGAGATTGTTGCAATGGTAAAAGTGGTTCTAATATAATACAAGAGGCTTATGAATAAGGAAATAAAGATCATCAAATTGTCTGACAAGGGACGAAGTTAGGAATTTGGCATTGGGGCGAAACTGCAACACTATGTCGAACTACATATAAAAACGGTAAAAAAAATATTTTGGGGGGCGAAACTGATAAATATTCGAACTACATATAAAATTTATTATACCTACTAGTATTTTTAAAAATCTCGGGGAGCGATTGCCCCCGCCTGTCTTCGCCCATGTGTCTGACGACATATCTCCTAATCTAATCCTACCATGTGGAGAATATTAACATATACTAGTTTCTTAATACTTTTCTTAAAGTTGTTACGTGAAGATCTTCAAGAATACTCAACTTTCTAATAAGATTATTAAACTAACATGAATTTAATTCCTTGATCATAATATATGCTAACTATTCATTATTCCAATATAGCAAGAAACAAGATCACCCGTATGAAGTATTTTACGAACAAAATGGGCAATAAATTTCTATGTATTTAGTTTGCTCATAGAAAATAAGATTAACCGCGACGACGTACAGAGCTGATTGATTATAACCTTGAATGCCTATAAGGAACACCAAAAAAATTGGAAGGACCTCTGATCCAAACTAACTCTCACTTGTCACATTTTCATATCCTTGTACGCAATCTCTACTAAGATCCCGTCCCCCTAAATTTTTAAAAATACTAGTATTTATCGAAATTTTATCAATTTCACTTCCCCCAAGAAATTTTTTTCGCCTTTTTTTTATTGCCCCCAAGAATTTTATCAGTTTCGCTTCCCAACACCAAATTCTTGACTTCATCCCTGACTAAGATCGAGATGTAACTTTGGTTTCTTTGAATTCCAAGATATAGAGACCTTTTCCAAAATACTATCATGTAACTGACATTCGTGTTGTGTGACATACAACCCAGATTGACAATAAGCCACAAGATTTAAATATGGAGTATTCCTGTGTAATATTGTCTCCCTTTCTGACTACCCTTTAAATCGCAACTCTGCTCTGATAATTTTAGTTGCTGATCCATGGATGGAAAAAAAGGTACGGATTCTTATTCGCATATCTTTTTGGAGTGCCGATTGGCGTCGATTCTATGGTCCTATGCAGCAGCAAAAGCATCCTACATACTGGGGTCGAGACCAGGAACGAAGCCAAGAATTGTCTTTTGAAAGGAGAAAAACTAGAGATTGTTGGATATTGTGAAAAGCTAGGTGTCGTTTCTTCTTTGAGGGGCGAGTCATGGCAGCCAATGTACTCACACACGAATGGGACATTTTCGTAGCTGACATTTGCAAGGCAAAAGGCATCGCATTCAACTTGGCACCAAATGCAGAGCATATTCGTCGCCTCAAAATTGTTAGATGGCTCAATCCCTTGTGGGATGCTACAACAGTGATTCTTAATATTGATGGCGCCGCAAGGGGAAATCCGGGACTAGCGGGAACTGGCTACATTCCGAGAAGGGGCAATGACGAGTTTCTGGCTGCCTGATGCTCCTATATTGGCGATAAGGAGACCAATTCGTATTCTGAAATTATGGCGCTCGAGCAGGGGCTCCAACTTGCGCGATCACGGGGTATTGCGGTTTCATGGATACAAACGGACTCGACACTAGTCGTGAGCTCAGTGGAGAAGAGGAGTGTGACTTCATGGGCTCTAGATGCGCGATTCAATGTGGCTTACTCATTACTTGGTTTAGCTAATGTCCAACACAGATTCCGGGAAGGTAACATGGTAGCGGATTTTTTGGCTAACGTCTTTACTTTTCACGACGCTAGCAAGCCTACCTACAAAAGCGCGAGGACTATGCAAGCAAGCTAGATCAGCAAGGCACGCCATCAATCCGAAGAATCAAGTAGCTTTAATTTTTTTTTTCTCCCTCTGTTATGGTTTTGTAACTAGACAGATTACAATATAGCAGGAATAGAGCTGGATGTTAATTCCCAGAAGCAATCAATAAAAGCACTTTGAAAAAAAATAATAAATAAAAATAGTTCTCAGAAAGAGACTGATGGAATCCAAAATGAATAAGAATGTTAGATTAATTTCTGAAACAGCCTCAGTCCATTCCGTTTGAGACCATATATGGATTTTTGAAGCTTACAATATTGGTTGGGTTTGGAAGGATTAAAACCTTGAGATGTTTCCATGTAAATTTCTTCAGCCAAATTTCCATGGAGAAATGCACTATTGATGCCATTTGAAGAGTGATCTAACCTTTAGCCAGCATGGTGCTATTAAACATCACATTGTGGTCAAGGACGAAGATAATGGGGGCGGGGTGGCAGTCGCCCACAAAATTTCTAAAAATACTATTAGATATAGTAAATTTTATATGTAGTTCGGATTATTTTATTAAATTCGCCCCGACATTTTTTTTGCAATTTTATATGTAATTTGATGTACTGTTACAGTTTTGCCCCCCACCCCACGCAAAATTTTTAACTTCGTCCCTGATTATCGTCATATTGCTACAGGAGCAAATTAATGTTTATAGTAAAGTCTTCTCCATCCACCTGATAGCAACTCTTGGCGACCACACGCTGTGAGTGCTGGTGGGGCTGCTCTACCGGAGTCGGATTAGGCGTCATGATCATTAGCAGAGCTGGGATCATTCAATCCTATAACTGTTCTTGTGTGACTGACCTTACAGTCCCTTCACATTAATTGAGTAGAGTTTACATTTACAAGTAGGCTCTCTCAATTATTGTGAGACGCACAATGACAGACAGTTCTATAATTCAATTTTCCCAAAATCCTGAATATTGGGATTTAATTTGATGTCATGTCATCAAGTGATGTTATGGGGTTGGTATGAGAATTAGGCTCAGAAAGTGAAGTAATATTATGGGCTAGTCTAGAGCTTGGAGAGAATTAAGCCCAAATGGCCCAAGAGAAAAGGTATGTTCGGTCAAGCATGGACCAAAGGATGACAATCCATTGGGCTCCGATTTTGAATCTAGAATTCGTGGGTTATTTGGCTGGTGGTGATACCAAATGCGAAACTGATTGGTGGGTGGTGATATATATATCTTATTCTGACCCCAAAAATATATATATATATATATATATATATATATATATATATATATATATATATATATATATATATTTTTAAACCATCCAAGCGAGAGTTTCTAATATATTTTTTATACATTCTTAAGTACACCAATAATATTACTACACGTATATTAACATCATTGATCCAAAATGAATTTAGAAATTTGAACCAATCACATTGTTCTACGTGTGAAAATATCATTGATGTACCAGATGAACTCAATTTGGATCCTATGCGGGCCAATTTTTTCAGTATATACGGAACGCCTCAGAACAGGTGTTCTGAGATTCACATGCATGTGTGTTTTGAGCTTAAAACATGTGTTTTGAGATTCAAAAACATGTGTTTTGAGCTTAAAACATGTGTCCTGATATTAAAAAATATGTGTTTTGAGTTTAAAGCAGGTGTTATGAGATTCAGAACAGGTGTTTAGCATGATAAAAATAGAACATGTGTTTTGAGTATCAGAACATGTGCTTTTTTTAAATCAATCTTAATCGTTAAAATTTAATCAAACGGACGAGAAAATTTCCGCATTGGAGTCGTGGCGAGATCGACTACTAGAAGATATATTAGAAAATTCAGAGTCAACAAACTACACAAACATTCATTATAGATAAACGAGGGGGAAACAATAGAATAAGGATTGAAAAAATAGGGAAAATGATATCAGCACTTCTAATTTAGCTTCCGACACTTTTTCCCCTTGTTTAATATAGGAAAATACTCTAACACCATTAGTTATAGTTTTCTTGAAGTGTTGTGTTTGCGTTAGATTTATTGAGTACTAATAAAATAAATAGAAAGGGAATGCAAGAACCTAAAACAGGAGTGCAAATATCACCTCAAAAAATATTGTGGAGTCTTACCTTTGATGTCATACAAAGAAAAAATTTCGATATAGGCTTGGGTTATATGTGAGGGTTGTAAAGCATTTGGTCTACAATCAACCACATCACCTCATTTGATTAAAAAACAAAATAAAATGCCTTATAAGACCCACCAAAAGAGGGAGTGTTTTTATTATTTTAATCAAAACTGTGATGTGGCTGAATGTGGACCAAGTGATGGTCCAGGTCCGCAACAGAACTGATCTCATACAAAAGAGTCACCTAGTGATAACAACACCTGATTAGAACTCCAAATGTACACAAAATCAACACGTGATACACGTCTATCCATAAATAAATAAAACACGTGATACACGTCCAAATAGACTATACCATATTTGATTACATTATCTTCTTCTTCTTCTTTTTCCTTAAAATTTAATCCCCGTGCAAAATACAAAGTGGACAGATAATTTGGGACGGAGGGAGTATAAAACACTAACAGAAAAACTTCACTACTACCCTCAACTCCTTCATCATACACAAGAAAAAGATAAAGAGAAGAAGCCAATATGGGAGGTGGAAGAGCAGCTGCTTTGGTCAACCATTTCTGGGTTCATTTCTTCATCCTTCTCTCCATCTTCTCCTTTTCTCGATCTGTAAGTTTCATTACTTCCTTTTCTTTCTATTTCTCCATTTTCGTGAGCTTCTTTTAATTTGTCCAAAACAAAAAAATAAAATTCAAGTATATTAAAATTTAAAATTTTATCAGAAATTGAAAAATTCTAGGAGGGCTATGAAATTTAAACTACTGTAAAAAAAACAAAAAAAAACTTAATTCATATTAACATGTGTCATGGAAAATACTTCAGTGATATAGTTGCATCATCAATTTTATTAGAAAATGTATTAGAATATTGATTAAACAACTTCAACGAGGGCAGTCGCTCCCAAATTTTTTAAAATTATACTAGATATAGTAATTTTATATGTAGTTGAGAATATTTGATAAAATTCGGCCCCAATATTTTTTTTACAATTTTTATATATAGTTTGATATACTGTTACAGTTTTTCGCCCCAACTTAAAAGTCCTGACTTCTCCCCGTCCGACTCAAGTATATATAATTGATCCCTTTCTTGTGTAGGTTGATCCAAATTGTGTTTACACAGTCTATGTTAGAACCGGCTCCATTATTAAAGGAGGAACAGATTCAAAAATATCATTGACTTTGTACAATGCCAAGGGAAATGGAATAATTATCAAGAATCTCGAGGCTTGGGGGGTTATGGATCCTGATTATAACTATTTCGAGAGTGGAAACTTGGATATCTTCACCGGAAAAGCCCCATGTTTGAAGTCTGGCCGTGTTTGCTCGATGAATTTGACTTCCGATGGATCCGGCCCACACCACGGCTGGTATTGTAACTATGTGGAGGTTACAACCACCGGCGTCCACAAGCCATGTGATCAGCAGCGGTTTAAGGTGGAGCAGTGGTTGGCCACCGATGCCTCTCCCTTTAAGCTCACTGCCTTAAGGGACTATTGCCCTGAAAAGGCAGTGACCGGGGATTTTGGATCTTCCCCGATGATATCTGTAATATGAGAAGAAGTCCATTGTGTTTGCCCTTTTGTCAATCTCAATATCGTTTTTTTGGGACTGACTCCACAATTCTTTCACATTAATTAAGCGGGGTCTACGTGCATATGTGAAATTCGTTCAATTAATGTAAAATACTATAGAGCCCATAAGAACGATATTAGAATTAGGTGACTCAATAATGACCGACCACTGAAGGTATGGAAGATTTGTTGGACGTTATTTTCATATATGGAGTTTGGTTTAATCTTGGCTAATTTTAATTGTTGGCCTTGAGGAAAATTTTAATGTACCTATTGAGGAAAGTAACGTACTACATTTATTGTTATATTATTAGGTGGTTGGGTAGAATAAGTATAATAAAGAAAAGGGCAGGCATATAATAATTGTGAAATGGACATTTGGTTGGAGACCCTGTGATTTCAGACTCTTGCATGTGTTGGATTGTTATTTTCTTTATTTAATTTGCTTTTACTTTTCTTTGATTTTTTTGTCTTTTCTTTGTGTATTTGTTTAGATATGACAATTCCCTTACTTAAACTAGGGTCTCGCTTGTCTCTGTACCGGTCAAGGGTGTGGTATCTCTGTTAAAGTAGAGATGGGGCAAGGGCAAAATAATTGTATGTACCCGTCTGTATACTTATTTTTTTAATCGATTATAATTTACTATGTGTATGTATAATTAAAAGAAATGATCACATGATAAATTTTTATTGGTTGGGTACAGGAATGATTATACAGACGGATGCAAACGATTTTCACCCTGGGACAAGTGTGAGGGACGAACATTGTCCCGGAGTCGGTGACAAAGACGAGTGACATTGTGTACCTACAGTGGCGAAGTCACATGGTGTTCAGTGAGATTACGTGATCCCACTGAAAAAAAAAAAAATTAAGTATTAAGTATTTACATAATGATTATTTTATAAAGTGAAATAATAGTAGTGACCCTTCTAATTTTTTAAGTGTCTATAAAGAATTTAATTATTCATGAGTACCTAATAAAACTTTTTGTCTTAAGACCGGATAGGTGATAAGAATGGTGAAACGGGCCGGAGTCAGGTTATGTGGTCCCAGACCCCACCCACTCTCATTATCATACCTAACTATATTCTCACATAAAGACAGTCCGGCTCCTGTGTGGAACGGTCAAAGTTCCGCACTTGCTGAACACGCTGGGAGCCGTTGATTTCATTTTTAAAATGGATCGACGGCTATGATTTAAAAGGGTACATATGTAATTCCATAAGTAAATAATAATGATAACAACAAAAAGTAACACGCAACCGTCACATCGATTGAGTTATCGAGGAGAGAGAAAAGTTGCGGCTGAACAAGAATACATGTTCTTCTTAAGAGAACACATGTTCTTGTATATTGAGGAGAGAGAAAAGTTACTTTTCAGCCGCAACTTTTCTCTCTTCTCAATATACTAGAAACATATGTTCTCTAACGAAGAACATGCATTATTGTAGAAATGTAAAAATACCTAAATACCCTTTTTTGATACAGTCGTTGGATCAAAAAGTACAAAATCCAACGACTGATAACTTGTCCCGAACGTACTGAATTTAGGCTGTTCAACATAGGAGTCGTGATGACATAAAGAATGGCAATGTAGTGCGACAAAAAAAAAAAACTCAACTCAAGCACTTTCAAATAGTTTCCTATTCTAGTCACGTATTACTTTCTTAAACCAAAATAATATCATCGAAGAGGCCAATAGCCCAGCGGGGCATTGGCCAGCCCGTGAGTGAGAGGACTCGGGTTCGATAGTCTTCGCCTGCGTGCGGTAAAATTTATTTTCCCTTATCTAGGGTGTTCTCTCTGTTCTCTCTCTCTAATGTGGGGCAATCGCCCATCGTGGCGTCAAAAAAAAAAAAAACCAAAATAATATCAATCAAGTTAAACATAAAATTTAATAGACCTAAGCGTTTCAAAACTCCATTTTTATCTATTTTTAAAGAAATATGAAATTAACTGCTTTAGAAACAAACTAGCTACCAGTTCACATTTGGGCAACTTTGCATTTAACCTTTCTCTATTGAGATATTTGATACCTTTTCTCTCCTCCTACTCCCACTCCTACTGCAATCCCTCCGGCGCCGCGGCGGCATAGGGTTGGGAGGGTATAATAGTCAAGAGTTGCAGCTCCTTTTTTGTTTTTTGGCCCCCATCAACTAGTGTAGATTTGGATTGTGCTCTCTAATAAATCATGGTTGTTTCCTGGAATATCTTTGGTCTTTGAACCATTCCTATATATCTTGAAGGCTGGCAATGTCCCCACACCTTCTGATTTTGCTAAGCTAGGCTGATCTTCAACCTCCACCTACAAACAAATTCAACAAGGAAAATAATAAAAAAAAGGACTATATTTTAGCTTGTGACATTATTTTTGGGCACCAAGATCATAAAACCTTGGATGCTAATTTGTAAGTGATTTGCACAAATAATTAATTGTCAAATGTTATGTCTGTTTCCTATTCATCCCCGCTCATACCCTAATTATTGGTGAATTAATGAGTTATGTTATTATTATTGTTGTTGTATAAATAATTAATACCGATATTACTCTCTTAAATATGACTTGTATACCATTAATTCTATTTAAGAGAGTAATATTGATATTTTGATTACAAAAACATCTTAATTTGTGCTTTTTTATTTTCACAACATATAATAAAAGTCCTATATTTAGGAATGGAGGTAGTACGTAGTAGATTAAAAATAATGATAAGAAACCTTGAGAAAGTTGACTGATGAATATCTCTTCTGGAGTTGCTCTAAGAACTGCATAATTGCCTTTTCACCAGGCTTATTACAAAACAAAACCATAGATATACCTACAAAAATATTTGATTAATTAAATTAACATTAATCTATAAAGTCTTGATTATATATATGTGAATTTCTTGCTTAAATAATAATACCAGATGAGGCAACATAGTCTCTGAAACGTTCTTCATTGGATACCACGACTATGCCATTTGGATTTCCATTTATAGCACTTGTACCATTAATGTTCATGGCCTTAACGTCGTCGTCTTGGCCTCCTCTCTGTTTCCTGAGCTGTGCTTGAGCTTCCTTTAGCATATTCTCCACCTCCTCATCATCCGGTGTCTCTTTCAACAAGAACTCAAAATCTTTTATACATGCCTCCCATTTTTCCAACTATTGATCACACAATAATAAATAAAAAATTAAAAAAAAAAAATCTCAATATCTTACATTTTGTAGCAAAAAAAAAGGAAAAAAAAACTCACTGTTACTCTTTTTTATTGCATGAATCTTTTTTTAAACTACTGAAAAAATGTACTTTTGATAAAAATAAGTTATTCTTAAAACTAAAATAACATTCTTATTTCTAGCCGTACCAATAAGCAAAAAATGTTCGAAAATCACTCAGAACTTGCTATTACAATCACGATCGTAAATTTTCAATCTGACAATTGGGAAAAAAAGTGAACACCTATTCTTCAAGACTTACTTATTTAGTTTAAATAACTATTCATTTAATTAAAACTCAATCATCGTATCAAATTGATCGGGTGATTGATTATGCGTAAGCACGTATAAACAATTTAACTAAAGTGTTTTAGAACTGAATCCAATACGCAAAAAAAAAAAAAAAATTGTCGTTTACCTATTTAAACTAAAATTAGAAGTGAAAACAATTCAAAATCGTTTCAAAAAACTTCCAACTTAAAAAAATAAGTCATAAGCAGTTTTTTTTAAGTAACTGAAAACAAACCCTAGATGAGGGATAAGCAATAATAAGTCTCGAAATAAAACTACCACCATACATAATATAAATCGTTTAAAACATGTAGCGAAAATTAAGGAAGTAAAAAACAAGGTAGTTTGTTAGTAAAAAAAGATAGTAATATTGATATTTTAACTACAAAGTATATTATTTTTTGCTTCCTTAATTTTTACTGCATGTCATAAACGACTTATATTATGGCATGGATGGAGTAAGTTGTAAGGGGTTAGGAAATGTTACCTTAGCAAGGCAATCCCCTCTTCTTAGTCTAGCTTTCTTAAAGGATGGACGTATAATAAGAGCAGAATTGCAATCTTCAAGTGCCTTTTCATGTTGGCCTAACTTGGAACGACAAGCAGCTCTATTACACAACAAGACAGAATTGTAAGGGTCATGATCAAGTCCATCTCCATAAGCATTACATGCTTCTTTGTATCTTCCTGTCTTAAATAGTTCATTTCCATTAAATCTAGCCGTTGCCACTGATCTTGTTTTCCTTGCTATCATGTTTGCTTCCTTGTTGTTCGAATCAAGACGTGTAGCTAGTTGAGCTGCCACCACAGCATCATCAAACCTATCAAGCCCCAACAATATAATATTAAGCACATTCATCAATCATCACTCATGATTTTTAAAAATACTACTAGATATAGTAAATTTTATATGTGGTTCGGAATATTTGATCAAATTTGCCCCAACATTTTGTGCGGCACACTATTGCAGTTTTTCGCCCCAACCTAAAAGTCCTAGCTTCGTCCTGATCATCACGACTCGTGAGTCTTGCAGAACTCAAGAATGGATATCAGCAGTTGAAAATTAATTCTTAGACCTAAGTGTTTAAGCTACTAATCTTTGGTATACATATCACATGTGAGATGGAGATTAAGACCGTAATTCAGTTTGGTTAAAAACTGATTTAGTTGACTATAGTTCATTGTCAATCTTAGTTTATAAGAATCAAGTGGTGTAACCCATTGGCAATTGGATTAAAGAACGTTGAATTTGAAATTTAAAATTTCATTACCAAACATGTTGATATTATGCTTGGAATACTTTACGTGACATACTTACCGTGCACATAAATGCTCTGTTCTTTCCTGTTCCTAAAGCTAGAAATGCCTAATAAGGAAGAACTGATTCTGAGAATGAAAAAACATAGTAATGTGCATATAAATCAAAATAGTTCTTGTTCTACCTTCTCTGGTGCCTTTTTACTTTGATTTGAGAGCATGATTCCGTAGCAAACGTGACGATATAGAGAGACTATTGTTTAGTGGTATTCTGTGAGCAACTACTTTGTGCATTTATTGTCAAAAGTTAGGTCAATTTTCAATTCATCTGTTTCGGTAGTATTCTGGGAGCAACCAATTTTTGCATTTATTGTCAAAGGTTAAATATTTCTCCTATCCATCTCCAGCCATACCCTAACTATTGAGGCTTATTGAGTTATGTTATTATTGTTGTATTCAAACAAAAATTCCAAGGGAAAAAAGTGCAACCTGGACCTAAGTTGGCAGCCTCAAGAAAATCAAAGTCCCTTTTGGTTTCTCTTTTCTCTAACAAGTTTTCCTTTTGAGTTGTTCTAACATCATGGCTAGTAAATCAAAATATATGAGACATTTCAAGGCATCTTGGCTAGCCCCAAAAAGTTGAACAAAAGTATGCTTTCTCCTATAGGAAAAAATAACTTTCCAAAGAACAACATTATCATAAATTTGGTTATTCTTTTCTTGTAGTATAAATACTAACCTGCCTACAGCCATGTCAACTTGAGCTCGGACGACTAAAAGGCCTGCATTACCAATAGGACCAAAGAATTTCGTACATTCGTCGTCTTCAAATTTAGGACCATTGTTCATAGTTTCTTCTGCCTCTTGATGCTTATTGAGCCTCATATAGGCTTCCGCTTTCAACGCGAATATCTTCATAAATCAGAAGAGAAACAAAAAAATAATTAATTTCAAACATTTCGCACTTCAGATCCTCTATAACATCTATCTACATTCTTATTATATAGTATAACTAGAACTTCAATAATAGGAATGTTATCGAGGTTAACCTGTGGAGCAGAATCGGCGCCTGATGAAATAGCTAGCCCTGTTTCTTTTAAAAGAGTCTTCCAATCTCTTTGCATCTTGGCCTCAGTACATTTATAGAGGTGCTCCTGAAGATTCTTAACCTTTGTCTGAACCTCAGGATCAGCCTCTGCTCCTGCATGCTTGTAATGATACAATGCCTTCTCTGCTTCTCCCAATCTAACAAAATTAACATTAAGAGTCAGACTCTGCAGACACAATTAAGATTAGTCTCACTAAATTTAGGGATATTGCAAATATCTTACCTAAGATAAAGTGTGGCCAAACGATTATGAGCTCTTTGGTATTGAGGTTCAATCCGAATAGCTTCCCGGCATTCGAAAACAGCCTCAAGAAGCCTTCCTAAAGCAGTTAATGCAGCAGATTTATTACTTCTATAAGAAGCTTTATTTGGATCAATAGAAATTGCAGCATCATACAAAGCTAAAGCTTCAGCAAATCTTCCATTTTTATAATCTTCATTTCCCAAGATTTTCAATTCCTCTGGATCCATCCTAGTTGAAATTGCTCTACAAAGTGAAGGTATTGGTTGTTTTTGAGGCTCTTGATGATCATTTTTCTTCTTAACTACATTTCCCATAACACTAGTCGAATATTTCCCGTTTATAGGATGCTGTTCTTCTTTAGCAGTTCTTGGAAGATAATCAAGAACATTATTCGAAGAATTCCCTCCATTTCCGCCGCCTCCTCCTTGTCTTAAATTCCCCAAATTCCCAAACAACATTACATTACTCGACGAAGCCCGGACTAATGTACTAGACCCTTTTGCTCTTTGATTATCAGCAATCATACTATCAAGCTCACCTGCAGGAGAAAAAGCTAGAAACATTATTGTTGAGGGCGCGACAGGTAAATTTTACATAATATTTTTAAAGGGGGAAACATAATTTTCTTAATAAACAATCTAAAATTTTAAAATTTTATAGAGGTAAATAATGCAGTTTTCAAAATCTTAGAGACGGTCACCTGATAGCCCAACAGTGGCTTGTGGAACTTTTCTTCCATAGCCTTGACCGGACGGGGCACTTTTGGCAGGTGCACATTGAGGAGGGACTTGATTGTTTTGTTTGCTGAAATTAACAGGTGGAGATTTGGCATGATTTGGAGTTGGTCTAGAAATGATTCTATCGGTTTGTTTTTGATCGATTTCTGTTCCAGAATCGTCGAAAAAGGCCTCATCGGAGCCACCACCACGCCGCCTTTTAGAATTCGGGGTGCTAGGAACTCTGGTAACATGATTATTGGAACTACTAGTAGCTGTTGGAATTGAACTTGTTGAGGCTGTTCTTCTTGTAATACCACTTTTACGTCCGAAAATTGCATTTAAAAGGCCACATCCTGATTTTTTCTCAGGAGAAGCATCTCTCATTTCTTCTGACATTAAGAGGGGAGGAAAAGGTCTTGAAAGTTCATAAAACTTTCAACCCTTTTTATAAATCAAGAAATATGCACCTTGTAATGGAAGCTAGAAAGGGAAATTAGCCCAAAATAATGTCAAATTCAAATACCTTGCATGGGAACTTTCTAGGGGAGAAATGGAAAATACTCAACAACTTGTGGGCCAATGAACAAAAAGAAATCTAAATAGAAAAAGGGTATGACTATATAGTATTTTATTTCGGAAAAAAAATAATCACAATTCCGTTAAAGTTGAAAAGTTTGTAACAAAAAATGTCGGTTCTAAAACCTGAAATATTATGTTTCGTTTAGAAGGAAACGTTGACCAAGAACACCCTAAATATAAAATCAATAAACAGAGTTTTCAATTTGTTCCTCAACAAAAGTTTAGAGGACCCAAGTTTTTTTTTTATTTATTTAAAGAAGAAAAGAGAAAAAAGAAATGGGGTAATACAAAAAAGGCTACACCCCAGGAGATGTTATAATCATCTGTAATAGAATATAAATTCTACAGCCTCCTGGAGTGACTACACACTAAAAGAAAAAGGAAAAAAAAGATTCTTTTTGTTGTTTTTTTCTTACTGGAAATGAAATGATTGCATGATAGAATAATATTTTTAAGGAAAAAAAATATTCTAATGAGTTCTTGTTTGAGGATTCATAGTTTTTTCCTTAATTTTTTCTATGTTGGTCTCTTTGTGTGGTAGAAATGAAGAAACCAAGGGACTCGGTCATTAAAGTAAGGAGGATCTCTGGATAACAATGGGAAAAGAAGACTCTTTTGTCTTGCAAAATGTCCATTTGGGCTACCAAAAGGGTATGATTTGGGTATCCGTCTGAGATTTCTAATCTCAGTTTCACACTAGTCTTAAATTCAAACAAAATTCTTTATGGATTAGTACTTAAGGTTTGATTCCCAGACTAAATCCAAAAAAGTTTGGATTTCAGATTGAGTCTCAAACCCAAAACACACAATTTAAGTACATCCCAAATTTTATTTCACAGCCAAATAATAGCAAAATCGCATATTAATTTGATCATTTTCGTATCTTGAGTTTGCGGTTAGTGTCCATTGTGATTAATTCCTTCTTTTAACGTTCATATTGTTTGTACGATCTGCCAATAAAGAAGTTTCATCCAGTTTTCTGTTAAAGCCCCGGCAAGTAAATGTGAGATGCATTTTAAGAGCATTTCAGACATTTCAACCTATTTCCCACAAAAAAAAACTTGAATACTCAATTATTAAACAAAATAAATATGAAAACTCAACTTATATTAACCAAAAAATATCCTTAAAATTATCTTTACTTTCTCTCTCTAGTCTTCCTCCATTGTCCTCCATTGTTGTATCTTCGATTTTCTTCAATTAGCTTCTTCTTGAAGAATATGATATGCTTGTGATTGAGCTGCTTTCGCCTATCTGATTCTCCCCATCGCCCTAGAGAGGCTAAAACCCCACAACTAGTTATACATATGATTACGTAGTGAAACACGAGATCGTAAGATTAGAAGTGCGTGAAATGATCCTAGGATAGCAAGTTGAATTGTAGATTCTTCTTAATTTTAAAAAATACTAATTAATTTCAGTGCTTTTTTAATTTTATTAGATGAAATCGAAAAAAATTTAGAATATAATAATATATATTAGTATTAAAAAAATATTAATCACATGAAAGAAACGTATGAAAATGATATCATTCTATGTGTCTCGAAATTTTGAAAATCAATTTCTCCAATCAAAATTTCTATAGAAAAAAATAGAAAAATGAATCTACTTGAACCTCGATGAGTTGGAACACTCTAAATTCAATAATATTGATTTATTAATTCAATAACTTAATCGATTAAATTAGAGTTTAAAGTTTCAAATTACTCTTTTGTTATACGATGATAGGGGAGGAACTCAAAGATTAAAAAAAAAATTCAATAACTAAAATTCTTCTCGAATAGTGTTGACAAAAACCGTTTCAGCACAATAATTAAGTAAAGCATCGAATCCTCTCTCAAGCTTATCCTACCCCTACCTTGGTTTCCAAACACCACCACGGTTTTAGTGCGGAATGGGAAATGTTTCGCACATGCGGAACGGATTCTCATCTATAAGATTAAAATTTTGACGGTTAATATTGATTTAAAAAAGAACACTTATTCTGATTTCAAAATATATATTTTCAATGCAAAAAAAAATATTTCACACATAATAAAAAATGCATGTTCCGCATAGGAGACGAACTGTCCAAACACCATCGAGGCTAGAAGACTTCACATGCGTACCTTTGAGTAACCCACATACGAAAGAGCCAGCTGGAAAACAAGAGGAAAGTCATTAGAATGTATCTGGACTCACTCTGCTATTTCCTCCTTTCTTCTTCCTTCTCCCATCACTCCGGAAAATTCAATCTTAAAACATCATTGAAACTAGTCAACAGTTTCTCACATTAATTTAGCGGAATTTATAATAAAATGTTGGCTCCCCTCAATTAATATGAGAAAGCAATGAGACCACACCCACAAAGAAGACGGTTATATGATCGAGTAACTTGTTACTCAATTAGATTTCTTTCTAATATTCTTTTGATCACGAATTCCAAGAGTACAAATAATGAAGAATACTTGGTTCATGTTTTAGTTTTTTTTCTTTCAATTTGCATTTAGCTAATAGTTATTACTCCCTCAATTCATATTTAACTGTCGTTTATAAGATATATATTATCCAAATTAATTGTCAATTATATGTCTTTTATAACTCCCTCCATCTCAAATTATCTGTTCACTTTATATTTTGCACGAGAATTAAGGTTTCATCAAAATCTATAGTAGAATATAGTAAAATGTCAAGCATGACCTTATTTAATGTTGCTTTCAATTTAATTCTACATTCTTTTCTCTCTTTCTTCTTCTCTCTCTAACATTTAATATAAGGGTAAGATTGGAAAAATCATCATTAATGAACACTTTATTTAGAAAGTGGACAATTAATTTGGGACAGATTAAAAAGGAAATGTGGACAGATAATTTGGGACGGAGGGAGTAGTTGTTAACAATTTATTTCAATTGTACCATCAACATATCTTTTATTGAAAAAGTGAAAGAGATGGAGAAAGGAATGGGTATTATTGAAATTGTGGTGGAAAGATTACTGTTTGTTTGAGTTCCTTAATTTTTTCAAAGTGTCCTAAACGTCTTATATTTAGGAATGGAGGGAGTACTAAGTTATCAAAATGAAATATTAAGCCAAAATGAAAAAAACTGATTTTTTTCCAAGAAGTCAAAAACAAATGAACAACTTTCGACAAGTTCTCAATGAGTGTGAGTTAAGTGACTTGGGTTATAGTGGCAGCCCATATACTTGGTGCAATTTCAGAGATAACACTGGGGAAGTTTTTGTACGATTAGATAGAGGTGTAGCCAATTTGACTTGGCAAAACCTCTTTCCAAAATTAGAAATTCAGCACTTAGCCACCAAAGATAGTGATCGCCTTCCTATCTTACTTGGTGCCCCTCCAAAAAAAAGAAAAAGAGAAGGAAATCTAGCAATAAACCTAGGCCACTCCGGTTTGAGCCCATTTGGTTTAAAGAGCCTGAATTTCTTGAATTCGCAAACCAAGTATGGACTTCACCCACTGTCACAACAGCAGAAGGCCTTAGCAAAGCTCTCTCACATTTTAGAGATACACTTTTGGAATGGAGCACCAAGGTTGTAGGAGATCTAGAGAAAAAAAGTTGATACAAAACAAAAAGAGCTAGAAACAGGTTCAGAATATATGAAGGCTGCCTCAATAATCTCTATCTAAAGAGCTTAAAATCTCAAAAGAGTTGGAAAAATTGCAAGATCTTCGTGAATGCTACTTGAAAGCTCGAAGTAGAGCAACCTGGTTGATTGAGGGTGACCGAAATAATGCGTATTTTCATAAAAAAAATCCTCTCAAATGAGAAAAAGAAATTATATAGAGGAAATTGTTGACTCTAATGGAGATTTAAAAATTGAGGAAGAAGAGATTTAGAAAATCTCCATAAATTTCTTTGAGAAGCTATTTTCAGCAACTCAGGTGGAGCAAGCCTCTGACCTTCTCTGCTCACAAATAAGCTGAGTTCTAACGAGGTTGATGACCTTGAGCGACTTTTTACTCAAGATGAAATCATCTACGCTCTTAAACAGATGCATCTTCATAAAGCACCATGACCGGATGGAATGCCTGTCATTTTTCTTCAGAAATTATGGCATGTTCTTGGAGATACGATAACACAGTTTATTGTTGGGGTATTAAACAATGGTGATAATATAGCAGCTATCAACTCTACACACATTGCTTTAATCCCTAAAATATAAAAAAAAATAATAATAATAATAAATACATGTCTCCATGACACATTTCCGGCCAATTAGTCTATGCAATGTCATATATAAGCTCATTTAAAAAAATTCTTACAAATAGAATTAAGCTTGTCATGGATTCTATTATTGATGAAGCCCATAGTGCTTTTCTGAAGAAAAAAAAAAGACTTATAACGGACAATGCAATTATTGGTTTTGAAGTATTCCATAGTCTTCAAACAGTCAAACCAAATGGTTCTCACCAACTGGCCCTTTAACTGGATATGAGTAAAGCTTTTGACAGAGTGGAATGGAACTACCTAAAAATGGTGATGACATTCATGAATTTTCCCCCAAAATTTCTATCTCTTGTAATAAATTGTATCAAAACTGTAAAGTACTCAATTCTGCTCAACGGGGTACCTATGAAAACTTTCATGCCAACAAGAGGAATCAGGCAAGGAGACCCATTATCACATTTTCTTTTTCTCATCTGCACGACAGGACTATCCTCACTGATGCGCTCGCCTCAAGAGCGTGAGCTCCTAACAGGATTCCAATTTGGTAGGGGTATTTCTGTCACACACTTACTCTTTACATATGATTCTCTTTTTTCGCTAAAGCTGAAGAAAAAAGCTTGCGCAAATTAAAGGATACATTGGGAATCTACGAAGCATGCTCTGGACAACTGATTAATTATGATAAGCCTAACATTTATTATAGTAAGGACACCGCTGATGAGGTTAAAAAACTCGTTTTCTCCATCCTACAAATTCTTGAGGGGAATGGGAAAGGGAAATACCTCGGGTTGCCATACATAACGAGGATAATTAAAAAAAACTTTTTCAGTTTGTCGTGGATAAAGTTTGGAAAAAGTTAAGCAGCTGGAAAAAAAATACTCTATCTTTTGCAGCCAGAGTAGTTCCTATTAAAAGTGTCATTCAGGCTATTCCAATATATGTAATGTCTTGCTTATTTCTTCCCAAATATATCATCAATTCCATCACTAGTATAATGAGAACATTCTTATGGGGGGATCGGAGAATCAAAGGAAGATATGCTTGAGGGCCTGGACTACTTTATGCAAACCAAAGAATCATGGAGGCTTGGGATTTCGGGACCTAGAAGCTTTTAACAAAGCTCTATTAGCCAAGCAAAGTTGGCGCATTGTAAACCAACCTCTCTCACTCTGCTCCAGAGTACTGCAATCCAAATATTTCTCTCAGGATAGATTTCTATCGATCCAGCTAAGAGGACGAACATCCATAGTATGTCAAGGAATTCTAAAAGGGAAAGATTTATTACAGGCTGGTCTAAAATGGAGAATTGGTGATGGCTCAAAAGTCAATGTATGGGGGAATAAATGGTTAAACACCCCGAGTTCCTTCAAACTATCCACCCCGCCAAACCTGGATGCATGTTAACAAATGCTACCTGTTTCTAGGCTTATAGATCACTAAAAAGGGTTATGGAACATAGATTATCTGGAATATTTTTTTCTCAACTTATGAGATTGAAGAAATACTTAAAATTCCACTATGTGATACCTGGCCATCGGATCGCCTCGTTTGGGGATATACAAATAATGGATTATACTCTGTCAAGTCCGTATATCACCTACAAATGGACATCCAAGATGGAAAGCAGGAAAAGCCTTTGACGTCAATGAATAATATTGTTGATCACTGGAAAGACATTTGGAAGCTGAATATCCTTCCCAAGATACAAGTTTTTATCTGGAAAAAATTTCAACAAATTTTACCTATTTGCCAAAACTTGTCTAAACGAATCGCTTCCATAAAACCACAATGTCCCATCTACCTTAAAGAGACAGAAACAACGATGCATGCACTATTTACATGCCCTTTTGATGTACCTACTTTGCTTACAAAAGACGTATTTCCTTTCTGCCTTTTACCCATCCTAATGGTTGGCGAGGAAATATCTACTCATTTCTCATACATAGTTTGGAATATATGGTGCAATCGGAATAGGACTATTTTTTATGAAAAATGACAGATGCCATAACAGGTAGTGAATCTGGCTTTAATCCATGATGCTGAGTATAGTAGTCTTCTTTATTCTTCAATGGACGGGCATCTATTCTTACCAACTGATGCCCAAATTAAGTACATGCTAAAAGGTAAAGCCAAGATGTTCACTCCAATGGATGCACAATCTTATCAAGAAATCCATAAACAACAACCAGATTACAAATGGAAAGCTCCTGATAAAGACTTGTACAAACTCAATACTGATGGGGCATGGTATGGCAGATCGAGAGGGATAGACATGATTATCAGAAACCACGAAGGGAAGTTCTTAGCAGGGTCTGCACTTTTTCTTTCAACCTCCCCTAGCCCAGAATACACTGAAGCCAAAGCACTCTTGGAAGGTATTCGCTTTGCTCAAAGTCAAGGGCATCAACCTCTCACAATTGAAAGTGACTGTCAAAGGCTGATCAACAAAGTTTATCATTTAGATGAGGATTTATCCCCCTTAGGACACATTGTTAGTCAGATACAAAATCTGTTGGGGGTTAGCATAGCTAAGTATCTTTTGCACACATATCTAGCAACATTCCTGCTGATAGGATAGCCAATTATGCTATGAGGTCTCAAACCCCCACTCAATGGTTTGGAGATCCACCGGATTTTCTCCCACCACACGTACTTCATGATATCGATAAATGATATAAAAATGCATTTTATTCACACAAAAAAATTCAATAACTAAAATTCTTTTAGAATAGTGTTGACAAATACCGTTTCAGCACAATAACTAAGCAAGCATCGAATCCTCTCTCAAGCCTATCCTACCCCTACCTTGGTTTCCAAACACCACCACGGATCCAGTAAATGTTCCGTACGTGCGGAACGGATTCTCATCTGTTGGATTAAAATTTTGACGGTTGAGTTGATTTAAAAAGAACACCTGTTCTGATTTCAGAACACCTGTTCTCAATGCAAAAAAAATATTTCGCACATACTGAAAAATACTTGTTTAGTATAGGAGCCGGACTGTCCAAACACCATCGAGGCTAGAAGACTTCACATGTGTACCTTTGAGTAACCCACATACGAAAGAGCCAGCTGGAAAACAAGAGAAAAGTCGTTAGAATATATCTGGACTCACTCTGATATTTCCTCCTTTCTTCTTCCTTCTCCCATCACCAGTGGCGGAGCTTACAAGGGGCAGGGCCCCCAAGAATTTTCAATTTTTTTATATATTAGGTATATATATTTAACGGTTCAGAATAATAGAGCTATTTTTTTTAAATGGCCTCCCCAAGAATTTTTAATTTTTTTATATACTTGAGTGAAGGCCCAATTTTTTGAGTGATTTCTGCGTTTCAGATTGATTTTTTATGATGATATTGATGATAAATTCTCTAATTTAATTAAACCCTAAGACCTAAATCTTTTTCGGGTCATTAAATTCATCCAATTTTTGCACCAAACAGTTTGTAACTGTGATGATATTAATGACTTCAAAAACTTCAATAAAATCTTCAAAAAATCGGGGTAGAAAACTCATTTGATGAGTTGATGAAGAATCAGATTTTTCTTCCGGGGGTGCTGCCCCCGGACCCCCGCCCGCTAACGGGGACCGCCGTCTGTGTTCCACTGACCTAAGACTTTGTATATGTATTCGTTACCGTATTTTAATTCTTGATTTTCTTACTCCTGGGACCAAGGGAATAAGGTTGGTCTACGTATTTTGAAGTATAATTCATGACGATAGTCTATGCAAAAATAGTTAGGTTTTTCTTCATTTTATAATTTTTTTGTCATTTTTTTTAAAAATTAGTTTATTTTTCTTTTCGAATATAAGTGTCGTTTAAATTAAAATTTTCTAATAAAATATATAATTCTACCTCAAATATATCATTTTACGCCGTAAGCAAATTTTAGTTCGTCTCCCCCCTAAATTCAAATCCTGGCTCCGCCACTGCCCATCACTCCGGAAAATTCAATCTTAAAAGCATCATTGGAACTAATTAACAGTTTCTTACATTAATTGAGCGGAATCTATATTAAAATGTTGGTTCCCCTCAATTAATATGAGGGAGCGATGAGACCACATCCACAAAGACGGTTATATGATCGAGTAACCTGTTACTCAATCAGATTTCTCTCTAATGTTCTTTTGATCACGAATTCCATGAGTACAAATAATGAAGAATACTTGGTTCATGTTTTAGTTTGTTTTTTTTTTTTTTCAATTTGCATTTAGCTAATAGTTATTACTCCCACCATTCCTATTTAACTGTCGTTTAGGAAATATATATGTATCCAAATTAATTGTCAATTATATGTCTTTTATTAGTTGTCAACAATTTATTTCAATTGTACTCTCAATATATCTTTTATTGAAAAAGTGAAAGAGATGGAGAAAGGAAGGGGTATTATTGAAATTGTGGTGGAAAGATTACTGTTTGTTTGAGTTCTTTAATTTTTTCAAAGTGTCCTAAACGTCTTATATTTAGGAATGAAGGGAGTACTAATTATTACCCACTCTATTAGAAATTAAACATCTAATTTTTTTTATTTAAAATGAATGACAAAAATGCATATTCAATTACGAACCAAGTAATTTTCTTGACTGATTAACCTTTGGGAGGATCAATAATAAATGTAATTTGAATTTGAAACTTTTTTTCCAATGGGAAACATTTTTTTCTTTACAAATAATATTATGCGTTTTTTCATCAATAGAACTCTTACATTACAATAGCTGCTAGTTATTTTTTTTTTTTTTTTTTGAAACCAAAACAGAATATAGCTGCAAGTTAAATACTCTATGTTCCATTATATAAGTCATTTTAAGTAGTTATTAGGTTTTTATTATGGAAGTCATTTTAAGTAGTTATGCATTCTCCCATGTCTTATTTACAATTATACCTTATTGACTCAAAATATCTTGCACCCAATAAAAGATAAAATGGTAATATTGATATTTTGATTAAAAAATACTTTAATTTTTTTTTTCCTTAGTCTCCATGAAATGTCATAAACGACTATATTATGAAATGAAGAGAGTAATTGACTATTAACTTGTAAATTAACAAATTCAAGATTCGCTTTCTTTAATGCCGAAAATGCATTTTATAGAACCTACATGTACATGTATGCTGCAACCAGACATTTGTAAGGAGGAAAAAAAACTTATTGAATAAAGAGTTCAAATTGACCAAAAGCTTACTTCTAACCTTTCCTTCATCTTGAGACTTCTTGTGGAGTTTTCTACTATCAATGATATAATTGGACTAGTTTTTCCTTAAATATAACTTTTATACTCTTTAATATAAGTTGTTTATGACATTTCGCAAAAAATAAAAATAAAAACTACTTTGTTAATTAAAATATCAATATTACTCTCATAAATATAACTTGTATACCACTAATTCTATTGAAGAGCGTAATATTGATATTGTGACTAACAAACTACTTTGTTTTTGCTTCCATATTCACTACATGTCTTAAACGACTTATATTATGGAATGAATGTAGTAACTTTTTTCAGTTTTATACAACATTAAAAACACCGTACGTAGACTCCAATAATATATTTATTTTTTAAAAAATATATTTTTCAGTTCGAAATTGCAATGAAAGTACTACTACACCACACCAGGAAGAGAGATTTGATACATCAAATGCAACAACTAAAACTCTTCTATATGGAGCATCTCCAATTCCATTGAATCTCCTAGTTTTTTCAACAAACCTGGTCTGAAGGTGCATCTCAAACAACACTCGGAAGGGTTCCTGGGTCGGCAGCAATCAAGAACGCATTCTATAGAATTCCATCAAAAAACAGAAACAAACGAATAAGTGGTTAGAGATCGATTCATTTGCATTATCACCAAACCTTCCAGCATAGTCACAATATTAATCATTTCTAGTGTAACAAAAATGAGCCTCAACAGAGGATATTCACAGAACCAACCTTTTAATTTCGTTATCTAGGGACAAAAAATTACCATCCCAAGTGGGCGGGCGCTCTTCTTAATCTGTCGAGAGAAATTTTGACGAACCAATGTTGCAAGATGACTACGTTCTAATTTTCTTCAGCTCTTTGACTATTACGTCGGACAGTTCCTCTTCATTATATTCTACTCCAAAGCTTTTCACAACTTCCATGTTTGGATTGAGCAAATACCTATAAACATGTTCATATGTCAAGCTTTTCCAGATTTAGTAGATAAAGAAAGGAAAGGGAAGGAACGGCGTAGGTGAGAGTAAAAGACAGAGACTGAAGTGTACATGTTGTGAGAAGATTCAACAAGATAATCATCTCCATCTTCGTAAACCTTCCTGAAATAAACTCGGTATTCTTGTGCCATTTGTCTTATTGCAGCAACTGGACCAGTCAATCCCACAATTCTTTGATCAAACTCTGCATTCCAATGTTAGCAGATACAAGCAATAAGCGCACAAATACGAGTTACAGAACAAAAATTTTAATTTCTCGATGCTTCCAGCTTGAGGAAAATGAAATCCCACCAATGAAAATCAAATGCAAAATGAATCCTAACCTCTTAGATAAGCTTGCAAGTGTGAGGGGCAATCACGCTGAGGATCGATCGTCACAAACACCGGTAGAACTCTTTGATTTTCTTTTGATTCTAATCACAGTCAAAACATATAAATTAGTTGTCCTGGAAAATAACGAAAAATAGTTGCATATATATTAGTGAAAGAATAGAACCTAAGATGTCAACAGCTTTAGCCATCTTCTGAACCTCTGCAGGGCCAATATCTGGAGATGAAGTATAACCAAAGTAGAGTAGAACCCAGTTGCCTAGAAGACTGCGTTCATTTACCATATGTCGTTCTGTATCAATTAGAGTAAACGGACCTCCGATAATAGGCCCTTGAATGGCACTTCTTTCAAATTTTTCTTCCTTTCCTGGTTCAGTTTCATACGGGGATAAGAATTGTTAATATCTAAATCAACTTCTTTGGTGATGTTTAATTTCTATTTCAGCAGACCTGGTGATGCTGTAAGATCGCCATTCCAGTGTGATATTAACAATTCATATTCAAGACATCAACGTAACTGATTCTATTGAGATTCATACCAAACAAGACTCTGAGCTATCAGATTACAATAAAGTCCAAAAATCCACATTTTTTATGGTCAAAGACATTAATTGAACTCATCTGTTTAAATATGTTCTTGCAGGCTGACTAGTATGAAGTTACAGAGGTAGCCAGCTAGATAGGTAAATATTTGGTGCTAAACTTAGGTGGAAGTGCTCTATTCTCAGCTGTAAACTCAAGTTTCAATCCAACATAGAAGAAAGTAGATTTAGCATAATCTTGACTGAAGTTGACAAAAGGAATGAACAAGCAGAAGCTTACTCACAAATTAAAGAACAACTTCTTATAAAACTAATAGGTCAAGCAATTCACTCAAAGTTTAAGGATCTCAGAGAAGCAACCCCACAAAATCCCTTTGTACGAGTAAAACAAAAATTCTGACCTCTTTTTCTTTTCCTACTTTATAGAAGGGAACTGGGATATAAAGGCAAAATCAAAAGTTTAAAACTGTTACTGATACAGAATAAGCAACGAATGTCTTAAACAAAACTATTGCGGCAACATGAATCAGCAGTGAATACTAATAAAACTGGGAGAGAGAAGAGGGGGGGGGGATTGGGATTACACTAACTTGGCTTTATAAGGAAAAAAAGAAACAGAATTCTATACGAGCAAAGAAAATCTGAATAACCTTTAGCGATTGCTCTCTTTTCATCGTTGTAATGGATCAGATAAACCAAACCACCAACTCCACCCAAGAAAACACCAGGCTGCAAAATCCAAACTAACATGAAGATGGTTAAGAATGGAGAAAATTAATACATTTAGTGGGAAAATACAAGCATCAACAACATCAGTAATGAATTTTTAGGCAACAAGGAGTTGAATGAAGATACAAATATACAATGACATAATTTCTCCAAGAATGAGAAGTCCAGTGAGAAGTCGGGTTTTCACTAGGCAACAAAGGATTTGGATTTGAGCGTCCTGCTGATTTTTGATGACTCCCTGAATGGATTCTCATAGATGGACCAAACCTACAAAAGTATGAAATAAAACCCAAGAAATGAGATAAAAACAATATTATGCTTCTAAATGTCTATGCTCTTTTGTTTTGGAGACAGGAAGCAAACAACTCTATGTTCCTACCTCTCCGGACAAGCATATGAAATAGGGATACAGAGATATGATTATTATACTTATACAAAAACTAAAACCGTAAAAGAGTACGTGGACCGGAACTCTAACAAGAAAGATGTCCATTTAGAACTAGATCATATTTTCCCTCAGCTGAAGCCTGTAATGAGGTAGGATTTTGGTGAATCCAGGAAAAAGAAGAAGAAAAAAAAAAGTAGCTCTTTAGTTCAAAAACAAAATCAACAAGTTATTAACAAGCCACAAACATCAAAAAATCACTTCATTAAAGAACTATTCATACTACATATATCCAAAAGTCACAAAATGCCGTGTCAATGCATATATCAATAATCTAACTAAAATAAAATACAAAAACAAAATTTTAAGCAACTCTTGAGTGCTTACAACTAAAACAACAATCAATCATCAAAAGAACAATTTAACACTGGAGTAGCTTCTGATAGGAATCGGTGTAATTCTAGTATAAAGCACACACTATGGCGGAATCGCGGTCTCGCCCAAAATGCCTTGTCAATACACATGAATAATCTAACCAGAAGAAGAAAATGTAAGCAACTCCCAAGTGCTTCTAACTAAAACAAGTATCAATGATCAGAAGAACATTTTACAGTAATCGGTAATCCTCAAAAACTCGAACTCAACCGAAAAGCCTTCATTCTATTCAGGTTATCAGAATACTTAATATTATATATCTTGAACATTAATTAAAAAATAACAATAAGAAGAATACTCAATCTAGGCCAGTTTCTCAGTCCTACCTCCTCTCCTCAAGGTTCATTAAAGATTTAACAAGAATTATAAAAATGGAGATTAGAAGTACTAAAAACTTGTCTCATTTTTCAAGAATCATATAATCTCTGCTGACTGATCCACTGCCACTTCAATATACACTCATCTCAAGAAGAAACTTCAGAATCATTACTTGTGAGGAGATCAAGCCCAAAACGCAGTCCGTACAAGGTATGTTTCAAATCCCTTGGGCAAGACCCTCTATAAATATAGAACTTCTCACCTCATTTATCCGAAGTCAATTTTTTAGCTCTCGAAATCAAAGCTAAGTTCTTTCTAGTCTTAGTAACTAAACTAACTCTGGGATCGGAGTGGGGTTGGGTTGGGGTCTTCCCTTGCCCTCTCTACCTTTGTTTGTCTCAGCAGGTGATTATGTATCAAGCCCGGATTAGAAGCTCAGCTCCCAATCCGTGCCATTCCCCACTTTCCCTAGCTCGACTAGGATCACCACGAACAGGTAACTCGGCAGACCCTTTGGTTTTGGCTCGAACCCCTCCTTTCACTTGCTACTTCCCCAGAACTTAGATACCCTAAACGCATCAACTTGGTAACAAAGTAAAAATAAATATTATAAACTGGGTTATATAAACAAAACCCACCATTAAATACAAAATAAAAACCAAAAGAACCCAAACTTCCACCAACAATAGAACCCCCAAAAAATAAAAAATAAAAGAGATAATGATCTTGAAACTGATTATCTTGAATACTAAAAATCTTGAATCATATCATATGCAAAATCTTGCTTGACACTGGCACTTCAATATGCAAAAATATTAAAAAAAAATTATGGACTAAGTTAAGTAAACAAAACCCACCATTAAACGCAAAATAAAAACCATAAAAAAACACCAGAATTCAACCGAAATTAGAACACAAAAAACTGGACATAATGATCTTGAAACTGTTCATCTTGAACATGATTATGGATACAGGCTTACCTTTTGAAAACACTAAAAGTTTCTGCGGATCGATTTCTTAAGGAGCTGAAAAGAAACCTTGACGTTGACATTGGTTTTTCCCTCTCTTTCTTTTCTTGTTTAGAAAGATTTTGAAACAAATTTGTTAGACTTCTGTTAATTGGAGGCTTCTTCAGGATTTATTGACATAAGAATTTGGAGGAGGTGACTTCTGACGTCGTCGTTTATGTTTCTTTTTCCCAAGAACAAAGTTTCTTTTTGGTTTTGGATGGCTCCCATTCAAGGAATAATTCTGATATGAACATGTCTTACCACTTGGTCATGGACCACTTGGTCCACATTCAGCCACATCACAGTTTTGATTAAAATAATAAAAATATGTGGGGTCTTATGAGAATTTTTTATTTTTTTTAATCAAAAGAGGTAATGTGGTTAATTCTGGACTAAGTGGTAGACCAGGTCTATATCAGAATTTTCCCCCATTCAAGTGGCCTTCAAAAGAAACAAAAATAAATAAATAAGAATAACAATAATATAACTAGTACTGTCAAAACGGGTATGACCGCCCCACCCCGTCATGGGCATGTCTTAAATGGGAATGGGCGGACATGCCCACTTTTTTCACGAGCCATCAAAAGGGATGCACGTACCCGCCAAATGCCCGTGGGCAAATGGACATGCCCACGACCCTTATTATTAATTTTGTTTTTAAAAAAAATATATTAAATCCGAAAAATTCAACAAAATGTAATTATTTCTCATTCACTTGCAGTTTATAGTCCTATAGAGGGTAAATAAATATACAAAATAGTTCAATAACAATCAAATAAAAGTCCACAATATCCAAAATAGTTATAAAAAAACAATCAAAGTCCATAATTTCAAAAATAATAATCAAGATCAACTATCCAAAATTAACAAACATATTGCTGAAGTCAAAGTAACAAAAAATAGATACGTTTTTTTAATATCCTCCATGTATTGATCCAGGTCTTGAACACTATAAGTATTATTTGAATCCACCTTAGATAATGTTGATTCCTCCTCATCATCTCCACCTATAAAACACACCCAACTTGAGAACTTAGAACTTAGAACATTATAAATGGTAAATGATAAGTTATAGGTTATAAGTTAGAACATAATTTAGTTACCTTAAGAGATAAAACCGTTAATATTTGGGTAATGGAAGTATAGAACGGCTTCAAGGGGCTTTGCCCAAGATATATAGCACGGCTCAACTTTTATCTTGGGCTTTTAGGGTTTTTTTTTTTCTTCTTTTGGCTCTCAAGTCTCAACTGTGAAAATTAATCCATATCCAAAATTAAAAAAAAAAAAAAAAAACAAAGCGGGCATGCCCGGTTGCAACCCGCTCATGCTCGCATTGCTCGTTACCCTGAACGGGTATGCCCATTAATACCCGCATTTAAATGGGTATGGAATTCATAACCCTATACCCGCCCTTTAAGCTCACGGGGCGGTCATGCCCGTGGGTATATGCCCATTTTGACAGCTCTAAATATAATTCATTGATTCCACCACAATAATAATAGTACTCGTATATACTCCATTTTCAATTAAAATAATTACTATAAATGTTCAATTTTGAAAATATTATATACCTTCAATTTTATTTTTTTACCGGTATCCATTCATTTGCCTCAACTAATTCGGATGGAATTTTGATGTCACCCACTCAACAGTGATTACTACAAACATGCAGACATGTCGGTTTTTTTTGTATTTAGTAAAATTCAAACTCTAACCTTCAAATTTTTTTACCTAGAAGATCGTGATTAAATATCCAAGTAAAGTCACATCGTTATTGAAATTGAATCGAAACCAATTCAACCAAAGCTCGTTCATTTGGAACACTATTCAACACTCCTTTGAAACAGGGAAAATACTTCGGTGAATTTTTTTACTAAAATTCAAATATTTTATTCAGTTGAATATTCGTTTGCTAACTAGTGAAATTACATGGAACAATTTAAATTGAGATCAAAAGTTAAAATAATGAGAGAAAAACAACTGGAAAAAGACGAAGAACGCCATACAGAAAAGACTCCCTTCTATATAAATCAAACTAAATACAACAAAAATCCCAAAATTAGAGCTATGTTTTATTATTGAGCCCACTATATATTTAGTAAGTTAAGTTAAATCAAATAGAAGTTAAATAAATATTATAATCTAGGAGGACTAAGGTGCAATTCAAAACACTTATTAGAAAGTGATCGTGAGTTTTGACTTTATTAATATTAAAATATTAAGAAAATGAGTGTAAAAGAGATGCGTATGTTATGATAGATGTGTGGGCATACTATAAAGGATAAAGTGAGGAATGAGACTATCCAAGAGAAACTAATAGTTGCACATATTGAAGAAAAAAGATGAGAAAAATCGTCTACAGTGATTTGGACACGTAAAAAGAAAACCGAGTGACGCTCCAATTCAAAAATTTGAAGAATGAAGACAATAGGTTGGAGAATTCGAAAAAGGTTTTAGATCGAAGTCATCAAGTGTCAGTCTGGCTAGGGAATACGTCTTCTCGGTATATTCCAGGCCGACTTGTGACATTCATAAAGTGAATATCCTGGCTTGGGGAAATTGTATAATCTGATATTTAACCTTGGGATAGACTTCTTGATAGGCTTGCTCCCTTGATTTACTCACCTCAGAAAGATCAAGAGTAATTTCTCACTTTCTCTTTAAAATGATTTAAAGAAGCGTCTTAATAACGCTTAAATTGTATTTCGTTGTCGTGCTCCCTTGATTTAAAAATCAATTAGAACTCCCAGAAACTACTCCCCCAGCCTATTCAATTATTTTTGTGTCGGCTGTCAGGTCCTAATTTTCTTACTAAGACAATCTCTATAGAAATCTCCATGCCCTGCCCATCTTTCGAGTTAAAAGGGCAAGGCTCAGTTCTTCAAAGAACCGGAAACCTTTCAAAATTTGATAGTCAGAATCTATTGGTAGGTATTTTTTTTTTTCTTTTGAAAAAAGAAATTTAAAAATTACAAAAATGGTAGAACTCTTTTTTTTTTTTTTTGAAGCCCCAGCGGGCGCAATATATTAATCAATAAAAACGCGATCATGGTATATCGCATTCATTACAGGGGGAAAATGTCTGTACCGTAAAATGGAAGAATAGCTATAACCAAGGCTAGATAAACAATGAGCGACTTGATTGTCAGAGCACTTAACAAAAAGTAAACGAACCAAATCAAAGGAGAGAATAAGGGATTTAGCGTGCTCATACGCTGATCCGAGAGTTGAGTAATCAACCTCTGTGCTTCTGAGATGAGAAATTACTTCCAAGTTGTCCCCCTCCAAACAGAAGGACCCCAAGCCCAACAATCCTGCAACTTTCATGCCCTCAATTGCAGCCAGAAGCTCTCCATGAATAGCGCTAACGCAAGCAATGAGGCGGCCACAGCAGGCGAGCCGGTGCACACCCAGGTGGCCGCGGATCACACAGCCATACGCCAAACAAGCCTGAGGGGGGGAACCCAAATTTCCGAGTGCAACTTGGTGATAAGGGTAGAGATCTTAGTGCTTGAAATAAGAGATTGGAATTCCGCGGCCGCTGATGTTGCATCAGCAAAGATTGATGGGGGGTGCTCACTTTCCTTCAAAGACAAAGCCACATCGATCTTTCCAAATTAGCCAAGTTATGTGAGCGAAAAGGGCCGATTCCTCCAAGGATGCCTATTCCATAATGAATGTAGTTAATCTCATGCATAGCCATGTATTCTATCAATTGATTTGCTTGTCCTGTGTCAAAATTAGACATTTAACTTCGGGGGCGAGGAGCATTTTTCAATCGAATAACCAAGGTTTTAAAATATGGACCGGACATCGACCTCGGTCCAGACAGGTGAGCGGATCCTATCGATCCGTTAATTGATCTTGTGACGTCATCAATATTATAAATAAATATATAATATATAATTATTATTTAAAATAAAATAAATGTGAAAAACAAACCTTAGAAGAGGTTGATTCACCAAATTCATATTTGAGTTTTGAGATTTATGAGAGAAATTTGATGAATTTTGCTGGAGAGTTAGATTAAGGCAGAGCTTCTTATTTCTTTCCCTAGATGTCTAGGATAGAGTTAGAGTAGGTGTTTCTCGCATTTTTTTTTAAAAAAATTACAACTTATTAGACTCAGCCGATTCTACTAGACCCGTTCCGGTTTTCGGGTTAGACGGTTAGACTGCCAGGTTTTACTGGATTGAATAAAGGAAACATATTTTTTATCTTTACTGATTTTAGGGCCCAAATCGGACCGCAAAACATGCCGGTCGACAGTGCAACCGGTCCGGGTTTCAAAACCATGCAAATAACATTTAGGTTGGGCCATATTCTACGACCCAAAAACACCTTCGATGATCCTTGTAACTGATTGGGCCAGACCAACATTTCAATTCCTCAGCGTTTATTGTTTGACTACTTCATTTTATAAAAAGACATTTTATAATTTTTATAAGTACCGAATTCAATAATTAATTCACGGGTGAAAATCCTCTATCCCCTTTTGTCTATGTCCCTGTGTCCCTAACCAATCAGAATTTACTATATAAATATTTATTTTAATTATATATACACATGGTGAATTGTGATTGGTTGGGAACACGGAGACATACACTGACGGGGACAAAGAATTTTTTGCATTAATTCACTTAGCAAAAAACAAAAGAAATAAAAAATTAATTCAAATCTTTGAAAAGAAAATTTGAAAAAGGAAAAACCGTTGTCTATAGGCTCCATTACTCCGTCTCTAGAGCCAATCGAGGAGGTAAAAGAAAACTTAACGAGAGATATTTTGTTGTCTTCGTTTTAAATGAAACCTGAATTTTGTTTAAACCTTTTGCAATATCTACTGAATTGTAACAAAACTTTCCGTAATATTTTTTAGGATTTCAAATTGTTGTAAGCATCTAAGTAATATACAATTAAATTTGAAATGTGTAAAAACTGATTTTCAGTTTTGAAATTTGTCTACATTGAAAATATTATGTTGACATTAATGGGTTGGTTAAGAGAAGATTAATGGTCCCAGTAATTTTTCATTATTTTAACAAGCCGATCCCTATTGTGCCTAAACTTTGAAAAGTATTTAAAACGATTTTTTTTTTTATATGGATTAAATCTACGTGGTTCATGGTCAGTCATATCATCACAGAATTGTCTCTCTCTTCATTCTGTTTCTGTGATGAAATAACTAATTCTAAACCATATGATTCATTAAATTTTGTACATATCACAACTATTCTTCGAAAGCTCAACTCTTTTGCTGCATACGTTTATCATTTGCGCCACGACATTTTTTCCTTTTAAATACGAAAAGTGGATCAACAATCTATTATAATTAAATAATGGGTCAATTGCACTTTACTATTATTAAGTTATGAGGGGTTAGCTACCTTATCTAGGGTGTTCTCTCTTACCAATGTGGGGCTGTTCTCTCTCCTCAATATAGGGTAATCGCCCATCGTGGCGTAAAAAAAAAAAAGTTATGAGGGGTTAGCACTTTAGCCTATGAAATTTAAATTAATGCACTAGCGTTCATTTTGTCAAACTTCGTTAAATCTCCGTAAAAAATGACAGTAAAATGACCATGTTACCCCTGTTCATATTTTTTGGATTACACTCCTATCAATTTGGATTATTTTAAATTTAGTCCCTTCAATAAATAAATTAATTCATTTGTGTTTTTCATTTTAATGTTTTTAATAAATTTAATATTTTCAGATGGACAAATAAAAATAAAACGTTCCATCAAGTATTTTTTTTCCTTTAGTCTCTTTCACCTTCTACTTCTTTAGAAATTCAGATCTAACTAATATCATTCTAATTGATAGTATACTTAAATGGAGTAATTTGGGAAAATTGCTACCGCTGCCCCGTCACTGCGAAGGTTTGATGGGCGGCGATAAAAAACATAGGAAAGATTTGCAAAATTGAATTTGATGGTAGTAATGGGCTGCAACAAATGGAGGGAGAGTTTCAGTGAGGGAGAGAGTGTTAACGGCGACCATGAGAGATTTTTATCTTGTAGTCACTGGAAAGTATGGTTGATGGTGGTAGCACCGATGTGGCTTTGGAGAAAAAATGATGAAGGCTAGGGGTTGAATTTTGGTTTGTATATTTGAGGGTAATTATTTAGAATAACTATTTTGAGAGCAATTTTGTGGGAAAAAATAAAAAAGATAGTAATCACAAAATTAAGGATAAGGATATTGATGTCATTTTACACTAAAAATAGACGTCATTCACTTTCTTAACAAATGACTAACGACCAATAAACTTCTAGTGCATTAATTGAAACTTCATGGTCTAAAGTGTTACGCCGCTAACTTAATGGTAGTAAAGTGCAATTAATCCCCTATAAACAATATGATTAAGCATAGATTTTTTTTTTTTATGATATGTACCAAGTTCATGTGGAAATTGTGGTTCAGAATCAAGTACGTCCTAACTCACAAGATTTTGTCTCTCTTCATTCTATAAAAATGTGGCTAATTCTGAACTACACGATCTGTTCGACATGCTCCATGTCAGAATTATTATTAAGTATAGCTTAACTGCTTAAGCCTTAAGGTTACAAAACTTCAAAATAAAAAAAAAGGTCTTAAGGTTACAAAACTACAAAATTAGAATAACAATGGAAAGGGAGAAATATGGGTGCAACCACTGTAATTCGTGACTATCTCTGTCAAACAGACGGATATAGATTAATATTCTCTTAATTCGCAAAAATTGGTCCAAATATGATTCGGCCTGATCCGTTTTAAAATAGTATACAATAGATCAGACCAGACTAGACCAAACTAAGTTGGCCAGTTTCACAGTGCTATTCGTGACTCAAGGGGATGGTAGTACCTGGAATAGCTAAGCTCTTAGGTGCATTTAAGTTTTTTTTTGTGTGCTAAGTTTAGGTTTATTGAAGTTGAGCAAACGGAATTGGAAGTTTTGATTTGGGGGTTGGGGGGGGTTTGACTTTTTTGTCCTGAATTTTGATTTAATTTTCGTTTACGAGATTTATAGACATTCAAATTAATTGTCGTTTAAGCCTTTTTTATTAGTTGTCAACAATTTATTCCAATTATACTCTCGACATTTTTTTTTATTTGCCGCCTCTGCCATTCTTATTTTTATCTTTCTTTTCTTATGCTATAGAAGTGAAAGAGAGGGGTAATATTGAAATTTTAGGTAAAAATAACAAGTTTTTTAATTTTCTAAAATTGTTTAAAGAGTCTTATATTTAGGAATGGAGGGAGTATTAAAGTATTTCACCGGCTAATCAAATTGGAAATGACATGAATATCTTGCGAACTGACAACAATTGTTACATTCTGGATTACTCTATCTCAGAATTTGTTTTAAGTAAATCTTGAAAGACATAAGGTAAGGTAATAAACTTTTATCATTTGAGCTAAGCTCTCTTCTCCAGGCAAAAAACCCCTTAACTTAAAGATTAGGGGTGTCAATCGAGTTATGTGAGCCGAGTTTGACATAGCTCACGCTCAACTCATATACAAATTGGAAAGTTCAGCACACTCAGGCCGGAAAAATTCACAAACTTTGAGCTCACGCTCATCTCACATTTTAAGGTGAGCACGAGCTAAGCTCATAAGCTAAATTTATATTAGCAACAAAAAAACTATAGCAAGAATAGTAGAATAAATGAGTCATTAGATTAAATCCTGATAAGAATACAAATATACATAATACAATAATTTATGTATTAAAATAAACTAATAAAAAAATAACAAAAGATAGGATTTGAGAAAGAAAAAAAAAGAAACAATGAGTTTTGCCGCCAGTTTTTATATATTTTTTTAATTAAAAATTACATAATGTAAATAATATATTATTCTTATTTGGGTGCGAGTTTTAATTGGGTTGAGCGGGGTCATTCGAGCTTGAATATTAAGCTCACGCTCAGATTTTTTCGAGTTATGTGAGCCGGATTCGGGCGTTGACACACCTACTTAGGATAGAGATATAGAAAATGACAAGTTTCAACTAAAAGTACTATTAACATAATGTAGACTGTCAATTGTGTTTCCCTACAAAAAAAATTACTGGCTAACCTTCACCTTGTTAGTTACCATGATCACAATTTGCTATAATTTACTCCCTTTTACTGAAGTGAAATTTGCTATAATTTACTTGATCAACTGTAGAAATTTTATAAAGATGCGAAAAAACATATATATTGAATAAATTATTTGGGTAGTGAGTGTTTGGAGTACAAACACAGAGATATCAAATCTCACAACAATACCACGGAGACGAGCACACAATATTCCATGTATCAACTCTCAAATTCATAAGAATCAATAATCCTAACCACATCACAAATTCTACTCCAGATCACACTCAAAGCCACACAGAATACGTAGGAATTATTAGCCACTTTGATCATCAACGTTTTTTCGCCTAGCTACTTTGGTCAAAATTCAAGTTTTTTAACTTATTTCATCATTAAACATTTTTCGGCCTGCCATTTTGGTCATAAATGATTTTTTTAACTTTTTTCATCACTAAAGTTTTTTCTATCTTCCATTTTGATCAATAAAGTTTTTTCATTCTGCCATTTTGCTCACTAAAGTATTTTCATTCTGCCATTTAGGTCACTAAAAATTTTGACCAAAATGGCAGACCGAAAAAACTTTAGTGACCAAAATGGCAGAATGAAAAAACTTTAGTGATGAAAAAAGTTAAAAAAATTATTTTTGACAAAAATGGCAGGCCGAAAAATGTTTAATGATTAAATAAGTTAAAAAACTTGAATTTTGACCAAAGTGGCTAGACGAAAAAACGTTGATGATCAAAGTGGCTAATTATTCGAATACGTAGCCACACAGAATACGTAGACAACTCTCCTATTTTTAGGAGTAAAACCTAATAGAATATCTAATATATCTATGAAATATAAACCGACTAGAAAACTACTAAAGCAAACCTAATACAATCAAACTAGTAATTACCAAAACTAAATATTCTCCTAAATAATAATAAGCTTGATTTAATAATTTCAACCAAAGTTGTTAAAATCGGGATTCTACGTAGAATCGGTGGAGGGTGAAAAATCGTAAAATCGTGAATCGTAAAATAAATCGTAGAAATCGTACCGAAAAATTAAAATATATATTTTATATACATAACAATAATTAACATATAAATCATATCATATGGTCTAACAATATGCGAAAATCCATAAAATATAATTTCACAAGTTTTTTTAAAATATAAAAACGCGACAAAACATAATTTTTAACTTATAAATATTTCAAAACATCAAAATAAAATAAACCATAAAAATATCAGACCACCGATTCTGTAAATAAGCAACAAATATGAACACCAAGATGTTATTAAAATACGAAACTTATAGAATTGAACAAATAATTTTAACCTTATTAACGACTAATTGAAATCCGCCTGGAAATAGCCAATTTCTGTCTGGAAATAGTTGAAATTCGCCTGGAAATAGTAAATTTGTGGAATCGGTAGAATCGTAAAATCGTACGATTTTACAATCCGATTCTACGATTCTACTCCGATTCTACCAGATTTCGATTTTACTTCCGATTCAACTCGTTTTCCTTCCGTAACGATTTAAATCGGGATTTTAACAACATTGATTTCAACATAACCTCCCTTAAATCAAGCTCGGGAATAAATCCGATCCAATTCCATCACGAGCAAAAATCTCCATTGCAATTTCTTTTGATGTGAATAGTTTGTGTAACACCACTTTTGAATTAACTTTCCTCACTACACAAGGAAAAGATAAAATATTGTACTTCTCAAATAACTTCAATGTTAGCTCTTTCTTATCAAATAACTCATTCATATTCACGCATTCCGATTCATCGTTCAAATCAATCTCAATCTTGGTTGAAAGGAAACAATTCACTCCAACGAAATCCACAGAAATTTGAGCAGCACTTGAAATATCAAAGAAACATTGATCAATTGCAATATCTCTATTGAAAGTCAATATTGAATCACTTTTGTGCTCATAACCACATGTATTCATGGACTTAGCATTTTTGAATTCCATCTCACGAAGCATACTATCTTTACAACAATCCATTTCATAACTCTCATCCAAATTATGAAATTCCAAGCCAATTTCCAAGTTAATCCCATCAACTAAATTGGGAACAATTTCCTTATTACCCTTTTCATATTTCTCTTCCTGTTTAAACACTTTTTATTTTTCTTCAAATAAATTTTCAACATTAAGATTATCACAATTATCTACCAAATCAATAATTTGTGAAAAATCTTGAATCAACAATTCATCATCAATTGTAGAACTCAACGAATAAGCTACATCAATATTACCTTGAGAAGCATCTATGAAAATAAAATTTTCACAATCATTCAAAGTCAAGTTTTTCTTCCAAATTCGAGAAATCCAAATCAAAATATTCAATTTCATCATCAATTTTCTCAAAATATTTTTTTCATCTCGAGGAGATAAAATTTTAATCTTCTCATCATCAATAAAAATTTTCTCATCAACTATCTCACATCCACACAATTCATCGTTTTTAACTTTTTCTTTTCCAACAATATTTTTAAAAGAAATATTGCCTCCATAAGTAGTCAGTAAATGAGCTCAAATCTCCTTTGCTGATTCAACATAGACAAATTGTCTTGCAACATCTAATGTTACCTTAGTACCGAGTTGGTGTCTTACAAAGTCATTTTTTCACAGTTTTTTTTCCTCTTCATCAGTCAATTGGTGGTTGGAAGGAGGTTCTTCAAAACCTTCCTCAATAATCTTCCACAATCGAGACTCACAAAATAAATTTGCATAAATTTTTGCCAAATATCAAAATCATTTTTACCATCAAAGACAAAAATTGGACAACTCAAAAAATGAGGATCCATCACATAGGGATCCATCATATAGGGATTCACCACATAACACTAGCTCAACCAATCTCTGATACCAATTGTAGAAATTTTATAAAGATGCACACACACACACACACACACACACACATATATATATTGAATAAATTATTTGGGTGGTGAGTGTTTGGAATACAAACCAGAGATAGCAAATCTCACAACAATACTACGGAGAGGAGCAAACAATATTTTATGCATCAACTCTCAAATTCATAAAGATGAATCCTAACCACACCACAATTCTACTACAGACGACATTAAAAGCAACACAGAATACGTAGACAACTCTCATATTTATAGGAGTAAAACCTAATAGAATCTTTAAGATGTCTAGGAAATATAAACCGACTATAAAACTACTAAACCAAACCTAATACAATCAAACTAGTAATTATCAAAACTAAATACTCTTCTAAATAATACTCCCTCCATTCCTAAATATAAGACTCTTTAGACAATTTGAGAAAATTAAAGAAGTTGTCATTTTCACCTAAACTTCCAATATTATCCCCCACCCTCCCTATCTCTCACTTCTTTGTCATAAAGAAAGGAAAATGTTGAGGGTATAATTGGAATAAATTGTTGACAACTAATAAAATAACTTTAAACGACAATTAATTTGGTTACCTAAATATCTCTTAAACGACAATTAATAGGGAATGGAGGGAGTAATAAATTTGATTTAATAATTCTAACATCGACAGTTTAAATCCCTATTATTATACCACGTCTTAGATATGTAATTCATATTTTACACTCTTTTAAAAACAGTGAGAGCAAAGATGAACCAAGTTTTTGTCACACAAAAGTCAATAATGCTAACTCAGCAAAATCTTGAGAGAAGATTTTAGTCATTAAATAACCAAAGAGACATCCATCTTTCATCCTATCACAATTGAACATCTTGTGAGCTTCAAATCAAGAAAAAATTGGGATTAGTCAAACACCACAAAAGTCAATACAAACAGGTGGACATCATGCATGAAGATCAATGGACAGTCAAAGCTTAGGATCCCATGGAGGTGATTCATTATCATCATATATTCAAACCAGTCAACCTCTCTAAAATTTAGGTTATGATTAGATTGAATCTCGATATTACTAATTTCATTCTTAGGTTAATCTCAAAATCAAATCAATTTTTTCATGGATTAGTTATTGAGATTTTGTTGATAGATTTAATTCAAAAAAAATTTAAGTCTCAGTATGAGTTTCATACACAAATCAGACACAATAAAAGTACATAGATTTCTTAGAATTGCAGTAGCAGAAGAAAACTACAAAAATATATTAATTCTATTGTGGCCCAAAAACTTCCAAACTTTTGTGTGTAGTCCCGTGGACAACAGCACTCTTTGACCCGAAACTTGGAATTTCCTTCTTGTTCTTCTAGATCTTGAAGGTTAATTTGTACTTGTAATGCGTACTAGCTGTTGAAAGATAGAAGTTTTTTTTTTTTTTTAGCCTCACCAGAGGAGGAGATTTATTGCCCCACTAAGGACAGATACAGGAATCGAACACGGGACCTCTCGGTCCGTGTCCGGGTAGCCTTACCACTTGGGCTACCCGATTCCTATAAAAGATAGAAGTTGTATCTACATTTTTAAATATTTGGTTCTTTTCTTAAACTTAATTTTTTAGTAGCATAAGACAGTATAAATTATTCCTACATATGAATTATTTATCAGTTATTTAATTATCTAAAATAGTATTTTGCTCTTTTTTTTTGTTTATAAAGTCAAGAAATATATTTTACATTTTTCGTTTTCTTACCAAAGTCACTTGATATGGTTGAAAAGAAGGGGAATGATATTTGCATAGAACTCTACTCGTTTATTAGTAACGAAAATTATTTTACGACAATAGGGGAACTTATTAAATACTTATCTCAGTGAAGATGGAAACAAATCATTTAGCAAAAAACTAATTGGAAAAAAAAGAGAGATATGAGGGGGGCAAAGGAGTGATATTTGATCACTAGATTATTATGTTATTAACAATATTATCACATTTACTTCTCTACTAAGAATATTAGAAATTTCATATTTGCTTCAATTCCAATTAGATCATAGGTGAAGGGAATTTTTTGGGGCAGGAGAGTGTCATTTATGCTCTTATCATATGCCAATTATATTAATGGATTGTTGCTTACCTTTCCCTAAAGGGACTTGAGAGAAAATTTAAAAGAAAGAAGAAGAAGGTTCTAAAGAAAAATATTAGCAAATATGATATGTTGGGAACAAAGACTACATAACAAATTAAAGTCCTTGAAGCAACAATTTAAGAAGAAAATGAAAGAAAAATTCATTGTTTAACTTTTGAGGCTCAAAACCAAATCAAAGTGGTCCAAAAAAGATAATGTGAGGGGCTTATGTCAAAGCTTTGTGATAACTATTGACTCATTGCCAATTAATCCATTTTGATTAATTATATTCCAAATTGCACCCCGTAAATGTACGGTTGAGTTGACTTTCTAATTTAAAATTACAAAAAAGAATTACTTTTTTTAACACAATTTTTTTTATATCATTAAGTGTTGGAATTATTAAATCAAGCTTATTATTATTTAGTAGAATATTTAGATTTTATAATTACTAGTTTTATTGTATTAGGTTTGGTTTAATAGGTTCATAATCAGATTATATTTCCTATATATCTTGGAGATTATATTAGGTTTGACTCATATATAAATATGAGAGTTGTCTACGCATTCTGTGTGGCTTTGAGTGTGGTTTGGAGTAGAATTATGTTGTGGTTAGGATTATAAATCCTTATGATTTGAGAGTTGATGCATATAATATTTTCTGCTTCTCTCCGTAGTATTGTTGTGAGATTTGATCTCTTTGTTTGTACTCGACCACCCCTCACCACTAAATTATTTATTTAAATATATGTGTTTTCGCATTTAAAAAATTCTACATTAAGTAATATCAGAAATTATTGGTGGTAAGAGAAACTCCGGTGGATCTCCAAACCATTATGATGATATTCTAGTTCTCACGTTATATTTTGCCAAAATATACGCAGGAATATTATCTAATAATCCAATACTAATCCCAAAAAATTTACTTTTGGTTTCTTTTAGTTGCAAATGACAATAGTCAAACAAGAAAAATATTTTTCAAAAATAATGCCGAAAAAGAAGTAGAGGAAACAACAAAGTGGTGTCTAATCAATCATGTAAGAAGAGAAATTTAAATTTGCTTAATGTGGTTAGGTAAGCTTGATCAACAAAATTCATCTTGACGTATTCAAGATCGGACCAAATCCCGACTGTCCAAAAAATGCTTCAAAAACCAGATAAATTTGGACAAAAATTAATTTTCTTTTTTGACAATAAGAAATTGTAAAATATGATAAATTCTGCTGCTTGATTTTCACTTCCGAATACAGCAGTCGTAAACGGGACTATATAATTTATGTTATGTATAATCTTAGTAATAGAGAATATTTGAGATGATGAAAATAAAATATGTGTTCATTAATGATATTCAGTATGGAGGATGGAAAGTATGTCGGTGCCCACTCATTTATGTGATTTTGTTTTTTAATACAAAATTTGGAATAAATATTCATAAAAAAAATTACATGATTAAATAAAATTTGGTAATCGAGTATCTAATTTGTTGTTAAAGAAATTAGTGATCAAATATTAACATCTTAATAAAAATATAAAAAAAAAGCATACTATACAGATTACAGAGAAAGCCACCTAAACTTGAGTTATTATTTAAATGTCTCCCTTTCTAGAGCTATCTCCTACTCTTGTTAGGCAGTTCTCTTTTCCCTTCATGGGACAATCGCCCAATCGGACTTAAAAAAAAAAAAAAATTGAGTTATTATAAATCCTATTACTCATTTGAGTTGTACAAAGTACAAACAGTATCGCATTGAGCTCCAAGTATATTTAAATACTATAATTTACTAACTTCAAATAACAAATGCATCAATAACCACATAAACAATTTAAATGCTTAAAAAGGGATATTTCTAAATTCATTTGATTCAAACACCTTCAACCAGGGACGAAGACAGGGGCGGGATGGTCCCGAGATTTTTAAAAATATTAATAGGTATAGTAAATTTTATATGTAATTCGAATATTTTATCAGTTTCGCCCCCAAGAATTTTATTTTTCCATTTTTATATGTAATTCGACATACTGTTGCAGTTTCGCCCCAACACTAAATTCTTGACTTCGTTCCTGCCTTCAACCAATCTATAAACTAGAATAATTTTTTTTATTATTATTATTTTATGGATAATTCTGATATGGACAGTGGGCCATGGGTAGGGCTACTGGTCCACTTTCAGCATTGAATGAGCACGTCGCCCTCCTCCCAAAAATTTCTCGATTCATGATTAAAAATACAAAAAAGATTGTTACGATATGGATACGATTAAAAGTAAAAAAATTGTACAAATTTGTCACATCACTATAAAATGAGGAGAGAGACAATTTTTTACTTTTAAGCATGATCCCATATCGAAACAATCTTTTTTGTATTTTTAAATCATGAATCGGGAAAATTTTTGGGAGGAGGCGACGTGGCCAATTTAGCAAGTGACTGAGACCCTACCTATGGCCCCCTGATCCATCATCAATTTTCCTTATTTTATGGAACTACTAAAATAGATTATCAATACCCTCTGCTGATGAAAAATGGTTCACAGATATTGCAGTATTCATAGTCAATTCATTTTGCTTTGTTTTGTTTTGTTTTTTTTGCTTTTTCTAGACAAATGTATAGGGGATGTCCAACCTTTTTTTTTTGTGCTAGTTTTTCTTCTTATTGGCTTGCATAGAATAAAAACAGACAGAAAACCACCAAAAAAGAGTAGAAAAAGATATTCCTCTGTATTTTGTTCCAAGAAAATTCTGATTTGGAGAATATATTACTTGTAGAATATAAGATTTTTCGTCTGTTAGGCCGTAATCATTTATAATTGAACAGCTAATTATTTATTAAAAAAATATAAAAAGCTAGTCATTGAGATAATGCTACTGTTATTTGTATTATTATTTGCAAGCATTACTACAAATTGAAATTTTCTCTTAATCTTTTTTTTTGGCCCTTTTATTATTCTTTTTAGAAATAATTTTTTTCGATAACCTTTTCTTTTTTTTTTTTTTGTTTATTTTGCAACTAATTTCGTTTTGACTTTTAAAACGCTTTTGGGGGGAGGGGGTGTTGAGATACAGGACCGTCCTTAATATTTAGACAATGAAGAATTCTAATCGAGAGGAAAGATTTCTCGTACTGATGAAAATAAAAATGTATAATGTGGGTTCTATATTATATAAAATATTCTATACTGATATTTTTACCACATAACTTAGGATAAAAATGGTTTGTATTCGAGTATGTTTATATTCTTGTGTCCAATCACTCAAAATTCGTCATGTAGATATTTATTCTAATTATATATATACATGGTGAATTGTAGTGGTTGGGTACAGGTGCACACGATTATTTGCCCACAGCTTAATATAGTATAGTTTTATATGTCACTATGTACTGTCAAGGTTGCGGGCTAGATTAGGGTTTGATATATGTGAATGCTGATGCTCCTTTCAAACTGGAATTAGGAAAAAACATACGTGAGGCCAAGGGATTTAATGAGGAAAGTTATAATACAGAGAGGCAAGACATTTGACGAATAGATTTGCAACTCGGAATGAGGAGAAATGGATAAGGGTTTGACAATTCATTTCCAGTTGCTAGCCTGCTTTGATATTACAATGACATTTCTTATGTTCACGAGCTTAAAGCGCTATTCATGAAACTGATAATAAAATATAGTAAATTACTTACAAATATCATCGCCAATTTAAAATACATATCCAAAAACCTTTATAATTAAGTAATTAAGTCCTTAAATGCTTCTATTTTAATTATATTTCACAAATTTATTTCACGTAAAATAGGTATCACAGAATAAAACCATTACCTGTTGAACCCAACTTATTGAACCAGCGACCATGATGGTAAGGAAATTACTCACCAGCCGAATAAAACAATATCATTGCTATACTTTTCCCCATACTCCAAAAGAGGAATATGAGGTAGAATATGACCCAAAATTCATCGAAGGGTAAATAACCGAAAGTAGGGACGAAGATTGGAATTTGGTATAGAAAACAATGACGAAGCCAGGAATTTGTTGTTGGGAAGCGAAGCTGATAAAATTCTTAGGAGTAATAAAAAAGGCAAAAAAAAATTATTGGGGGACGAAACTGATAATTTTTTTCAAAATACACATAAAATTTTGATAATAGTAGTTTTTTTAAAAATCTAGGGAGCGCCCCCCCAATCCCACTATCTTCGCCCCTGGTAGGGAGCGAAGCTGCAATAGAATGTCGAATTATATATAAAAACGGCAAAAAAAAATTTAAAGGTAAAACTGATAAAATATTCGAACTACGTATAAAATTTACTATACCTAATAGTATTTTTTAAAATCTCAAGGGTGACTGCCCCACCCTTATCTTCGTCACTTACCAAAAAGAGAAGTCATCAAAGGGAATCCCAACAATCCAACGACCTAGATGAAAACGTCCATGGGAATGTATCATTAGATGAGGTACAGAACCGCTTAAAATGATAAGAAGTCCAATCAATCTACATTTATGGTGCGGATGAATTGAGTATGACTTGATTTCGATCTTACTTGAAATCCAAACTCAGGTTCAAGTTAGATTTGGATTAACTTTGAAAATAAAACTGAAAATATTAAATTATCTAAAATTTTATTTGAATTTGAAAGTGAGATCAAAATTTCATCAGGCCCTTATATATAGAAAGATATCTGATTAAAACAGTTAAAGAATCTTTCTTATTCAATTAAATTTTGAATTTTTTTTTTATTCGGGGAGGAAAGGGGGTGTTTTAATCATCTAATTACAAAAAAAATTAAATTAGTGAAAATTAAATTCTTAATCTTTATTCTTGAACTTCAAACAAATTACTGAAAAGTTATCCTACGAAGAATAAAAAAAAACTACCATTATTAGTTTCAAATTAAAATAAAAACTTCAGGTGAATCTAAAACCATATACAAGAGATGACTCTTCAATCTCTTACTTTACCACTTGAAGAGCTTACTTGTCATAATATATAAATAAGAAGTTAAATACATTTTATTACAAAAGAGTTCTTTAATATATATATTCGGTTTGGATTATAAAAAATTTAAATCAAACCGAAAGTTCAGTTTTAATTTAATCCAAACCGAAACCCGTCCAATATACTGCCCAAACCAAAAGTTTGGATTGGTTTGGTTTGGTCGGTTTCGATTTTACATGAAAACTCCTACACAGGGACGAAGCCAGGAATTTGGCATTGGGAGGGCGAAAACTGCAAACAGTATGCCGAACTATATATAAAAAAAATGCAAAAAAAGATGTTGGGGCGAATTTTATAAAATATTCCTAACTACATATAAAATTATTATATGTAGTAGCATTTTTAGAAATTTCAGGGGCGACTGCCACCCCTTGTCTCCGTCACTGCCCGTCTGCCCCCACATATAAGAATTGTTCTTTAAAATATATATAAAATAAATAATATTTGTTTTTTTATAATAAAAAAATCAATCATCACTATTTTGCACCATGGCTCCTATCAGGAACAACTTTTATTCTGCACATGCGAAACAGCTTTTATTCTGCACATGCAGGGAAGAATATCAACCGTTGGATTAAAATTTTAACGGCTGAGATTGATTTGAAAAATAAACACCTGTTCATAACAAGTGTTTCTTAACTTGAAAACACATGTTCTCAAGGCAAAAAACTGTTCCGCATATACAAAAAAAAAGGTGTTCTGCATAGGAGCATCAAATGTTTCAGTGTTTCGTATAATAGCATAACTGATATGATGTGATCTCGTCTTCTCAATGGCGAAGATAGTGCCCACATACGGTTACATCATTGTGTAGCAGTTCTACCCCAGCAAGCAACTTATTCGTATTCGCAAGGCAAGTTTTTTTTTTTTTTAGCGCCCGAAGGCGATTGTCCTCGAAGGAGAAGAGGTGAGAGTACCCTAAATAGGGAAGATTGAAGCATGACCCATGTCTGGGGAGGGAAGATAAGCCTCATAAGGATGAGAAATTATTTGTCCCATTATGGGGAGATATAGGAATCGAACATGGGACCTCCGCCCCGTGTTCGGATAGCCTTACCACTTGGGCTACCAGTAATCATCTCCTGCATAAATTGTGCGAGTCTAGTTAAAAAGTGCGGGATTTTAAAAAATAATTTTAACTTTTTCAAAATTAAATTGTTTGTCAAAAGGGGTTTTAGATCCCAAATTTTGAACATAAAGTAAAGTTTCCAATTCATATTTTGTGTGAAAAATAAATATGTTGGCAGCTCTATCACGATAAAGATTCTGAATGTAAGGACGAATCATCGAAACACAATATTGATTGAGTCTTTATAAGAAGAAAAAAAATTATTGTTCAATTTCAGTGTGTGGATGAGTAATTCATTGATAAGTAATTCCAACTATATGTTACCGCTAAAATTGAATATGATTTATTTTTAGACCAAATCAATATCGAATTAATCGTTAGCGGTGAGAATAGAAGATGACTGAAGACTTATAAGTTGGAACTGAATCAAAATTTAAGTTTTTACATTCAAACATATATAAATATATATATTTTACTTTGGTTCCCCGACCTGTCGATCCTGGTTGAATAGAGATAAAAATCAGCGTGCACTTAATTGTCTGACCCAATAATTCTATTACTCAGATCCTTGATCCTATCTGACTATTTTCTCGATTTTTATTAAATTTAACTTGATTTATATATTTGTTGGGTGTATCAAATCAAAACATTTTTTTAACTCATCCGAATTATTAACATATTGAGCACTATCATCTGTAATTGTAGATATAATTTATCCCGAATACATATTTTATTGGGTTTGATATCAACTTCTGATCCAAATCCAACTGCATTAAACTCGTGGTCAATATTGTAAAATTGATTCATAGAGAAGCCACTAATTGCTACCTGCTTTTGATAGCATTACGTTACGTGTAGACTTAGTAGACGTGAGCAGAGTAGGGTTTTGTGTGGTTTGGTGGAATCATACATGTAAGGTGCACAAATTACATATTTTACCCTTTTTTGCAAGAAAAAGGAAGTAGCATATCATTTGTATGTATTGACTTAGCAAAAAAAAATATCATATGTATGTATTGGGAACCATAATACAAAAAGAAAAATTATGATATAGACCTAGGCTATATGTGGGGTTGTGGACCACTTGGTGCACAATCAACCACATCATCTGTTTTGATTAAAAAAATAAAAACGCCTCAAAAAGTCCACCAAAAGGGGAAGTAATTTTATTATTTTAATCAAAACTGTGATGTGGCTGAATGTGGATCAAGTTGTCCATGACCACTTGGTAGTCTAGGTATATATCAGAATTGTTCATACAAAAAGGGATATGAATTTGGTTCATAAATATCTTTATGAATCTTATAATTATTCACATACATAGAATAGAAATAGGGAGACAATTTTTCTGAATAGTTAATTACCTCTTTCATAATTATTCAATAATAATTTGAAGAATTCTTAATTTCAACATCTATTAAACTATGTTCCTGACGTGATTATTTTAAAACATGGGTAAAAAAGAAAGCCTAGTATCCATATATCTACAAGAGTAGTATAGAAGAAGCAAGTTATAGTGTAATTAAAGTGTTCTTAAATAACAATTAATACAATCTAACTTGTTCTGTGAAACACACAAAAACCATATAAAAGTGATCTTTTTAGTTCTGATAGTTGCAGCAACTTCCCAAGTGTTGTTGAACTGGTCTATCCTCCATCCATCCATCCCCCAAAAGCTCATTTTGTTTACATCGATGTTTCATTTTGACAACAACACGATAACAGTAACATGACTAATTAAATTCTCAATAATTGAGATATGTGCAGGGATAATGTTGCTCCCGAAATACCAATAAAATAAATGAATTAAAAACTGAAATAATTTTTAACAATAAATGTATAAAGTGGTTACTTAATAGCACTGAAATAATACTTCCTATACAAAATATTGATATTTCATTTGAACTTTCCTTGAAAAAGAGCACTTTTGGGAAAATGAGAAATGTAAAACATTTCTAAGGTTAAAGTAGAAAATTCAAAGAGATTCATAATCATTTTCTCCACCTATAATTCAGTGGAAGGGATGGACTGCAGCAGATTCCCTGGAGTCTCTGTATTGTTCTCAATAATAACATTACTTTTACTATATTCTTTTTATTTTCTGGTTTCTCAAGTTTTTTTCTTCTTCTAATCAATGGTTTCTTTCTTGACCTGGTCAAAACTTCTTATTAGGAGTTGCAAAATTTAGATTGTACCTACAAAAATTATGTGGATGACTCAATTATTTTGGAAGAGATTTTGTCCGATCTTGTGTTTCATTTCTTACGTTACTAATAATAACTTGTTAAGTATTATTATTATTATTTTTTTTAAAATCTATTAATCTAAATAAATTATGAAACTTTAAAGAAAATTGCCACACTTTTGAAATAAAGTTGTGTATTAATATATCATTTAATGATAACATTTGGTAAGAGGAAACTTGGAGGTTCTCCAAACCATTGAGAAGAGGTTTTAAGTTTCATTGCATAATATAGGAATCGGATGGCCAAGTGGGTAAGGCTATTTTCACTTGGGGCTTAGGTCCCAAGTTCGATTCCTCTATCTCCCCGTACATGGGGCAATAATTCTTCTCCTCTGGTGAGACGTTATCCTCCTCTGGTGGGGCTAAAAAAAAAAAAGTTTCATTGCATAATTAGCTAATCTATCAGTAGGAATATTACAAGATATGTGAGCAAAAGATAAATTAACTATGTCAGTCCCTAACAACATTTTTTATTGGCTAACAATGTGACCTAGCGGGGACAAATCTTCTTCCATCTGGTGGACTTGGTTGACTAGCGTTTGGCAGTCACTTTCAACAAGTAGCGGCTGATATCCTTGATTCATAGCAAAACGAAATCCTTCCAATAGAGCCTTTGCTTCAGCATATTTAGGACTAGGAGAGTTTGGGGCAAAATTTGCAGCTCCTGCTTCGAATTTTCCTTCATGGATCCTGATGATGAATCTCATTCCTCCAAAATTTTCATGTCAGGCTCCATCAACATTGAGTTGAAAAAAACCTTCGTCAGGGGCTTGCCATTTATAATTAGGGTTCTATTTAGGCCTGTTAAGGGGCTTTTCCGTATCACCTACTGAAAACATTTTTGCCTTCCCTTTAAGAATGTACTTTATCTGTTATGTACTGGGAATAGGTTGGCAACCTTCAAGTGAGCCCAAAGACGAGGTAACAATGCTACTATATTCAGAAGCATGTATTAGGGCAATATTTGCCACCTCTTCAGGTATTTGTTGTTTCCCCCAAAAATAGTCCTATTACGATTTTACCATATATGCCACGCAATACATGAAAATGGAGTAGAAATCTCTTCGCCAGTTTCTAGGACGGGTATGAGGCAATAAGAAAAAAATCTCTTTTATCGAAACTAGTGCAAATCCACAATTTTTTAGCTGACGGGCATGTAAAAAAAGGGCATGTGTCGTACTTTCAATATCCTCATGACATATAGGGCATTGTGAGCTGATGGACTTAATCCGTTTTGATAAGTTTTGACAAGTAGGAAAAATTAGCTGGAAGATTTTCCATATGAATATTTGTACTTGAGGGGGTACCGCCGGCTTCTAAATGCCATCCCAATTATCAACAACATTGTTTTTTTTATGTTGAAGGCTTTTCACTCTTGCCTTCACTGATATCTACTTGCATGTGGTATCCTGACTTTACAAAATATATTTCATTTTTGGTATACCCCCAGAAAAGGCGATCAGATGGCCATGCATCACAAAGAGGAACTTTAAGTATTTCCCCAATTTCGTAGGACGAGAAGAATTCTCGCAGAAGCTCATTGTTCCATACTCCCCTTTAGTGGTCGATAAGCCTTGAAACAGGCAGCATTTTTTGCCATGGGTTTAAATCAGGATGTTCCTAGAGTTTGAAAGAATGCAGAGTGTTTAACCATTTATTCCTCCACACATTAACTCGTGAGCCATCACCAATTCTCCATTTCAGCCCAGCCTTTAGCAGTTCATGTCCTTTGAGAATTCCTTGCCAGACTATAGAAGTTCGTCCATTAAGTTGGACAGATAGAAATCTCCCCTGAGGATAATACTTCGCTTGCAGTAACCTTGAGCACAGCGAAAGAGGTTGGTGCACAATACGCCATCTTTGCTTGGCTACCAGAGCTTTATTAAAAGTTACCAGATCACGAAAATCTAGTCCACCTCGATTCTTTGGTTTACATAAGGTATCCCAAGCTCTCCAACATATTTTTCTTTGATTTTTTGTTCCTCCCCATAGGAAGGTTCACATCATACTTGTGATGGAATTAAGGATATATTACGGGAGAATGAAGCAAGACATGACGTAAGTTGGTATTGCTTGGATTACTGACTTGAGTAGAACGACTTTGGCTACAAAAGACAAACTATTTTCTTTCCAATTACTAAGCTTTTTCCAGACCTTATCTACCACAAACTGAAAAACTTCATTTTTTGATCGGCTTGTCATGTAGGGTAGCTCAAGATACTTCCCTTTCTCATCTCCTTCCGGAATTTGCAAGATCGAGAAAGCGAGATATTTAATTTCATTAGGGGTTTCCTTAATGTAAAACATGTTTGATTTTTCATAATTAATTAGTTGTCCAGAGCACCCCTCATATGTTTCTAATATTTCCTTAAGTGTTCGGAGACAGTATTCCTCAGTTTTTGCGAAAAATAAAAAATCATCCTCCTGCTATGCAGATGAGGAAGAGAAAATGTGATAAAGGGTCTCCTTATCTTATACCCCTGGTTGGTATGAAAGATCTTGTTGGTACCCCGTTGAGTAGAATGGAGTACTTCACAGTTCTGATTCAATTCATGACAAGAGAGAGAAACTTTGAGGGAAAAATTCATACAAGTCATCACCATTTCCAGATAATTCCATTCCACTCTATCAAAAAATTTGCTCATATCTAACTTAAGGGCTAGTTGATGAGAGCCATTTGGTTTGAGAAATCGGAGTCGGAGCCTAGATACAAGCCGAGTCGTCGAGTCTAACCACCTTTGAATAATATATAATAAATTTTCTCCCTACTCAAAGGAATGGGAATTGAACACTCGACCTCCTGCAAGTATGTCGTGCAATGGGCCGCTGAGCTAAATGATCATTCGTTATTTGTTTCTCCTCCTATTATATTTATTATAATGGAATTTTGGATTTTTTTACCTTTACTTATTTTAAGTTCTCTTTGTGTTTTGATTTTGTTATGAATCAAATTAAAATTAATACACTCTCATTAAAATTTTAATAATTAAATGTCTTTAATTTTTCTTTAAAAAAATATTTCATAAACATAATCTTTGTGTTTGTGTTTGTCTGAAAATGTCACGAGATCTAACGACAAAATTTATAAATGTCGCTATATGAGTCGCAAAAAGTAACAATTTATAACAACATGTAATGTAAATGTCACTAACTAACATCAAATTGTCGGTAAGAATAAAAATTACAATAATTGTCGTTATAAAACGTCGTATAAAATCCAAATATAACGACGTTTGTTGAAATGTCACATGATCAAATGATGTTGTGTATAAATGTCGCTATATGAATCGCAAAAAGGGTAACAATTTATAACAACATTTAATGTACACGTTGCTGACTAACATTAAAATGTCGATTTTATCAACAATTATTTTAACTGACGCTATGAAACGTCGCATAAAATTCAAATTTAGCGATGTTTGTCTGAAATGTCATAAGATCTAACGACATAGTATATAAATGTCGTTATATGAGTCACAAAAAGTAACAATTTATAACAACAGTTAATGTAAATGTCGCTAACCAACATCAAAACGTCGTTTTGAACAACAATTACTATAATCGACGCTATGAAACGTCGTATAAAATCCAAACATTGTGATGCTTATAAAAAGTGTTGCTTTAACGTACTCTTTTTTGTTTTAAGCGATGTTTGATAAAAATGTTGGTACAAAAACGTCGCAAAAATATATTTTTGTTGTAGTGTAGTCTTCCTAATTGGTATGTATTACTGCCTTCTTCAAAAAATATTGTAGGATCCTATGAATCCTAAAGGATAAAGCTTAAGGAATCTAAAAGAGGGCTAGCCTCCATGAGAGTCCTGAGAGGTAGAAGAAAACCAGTCCGGCTCCAGTGCTGAACCCCCAAAATTCCGCACCTGCGGAACCCTCCTAGCCGTCGGATGAAATTTTGAACGGTCCAAATCTGGAGAGAGAAAAGTTGCAGCTGACAATAAAAAATAATAAAAAAATAAATGTTATATAATAAAAGGGTACATATGTAATTTTACAAATAAATGTTTGGATTACCGAGGAGGAGAGAGAAAAGTTGCGGCTGAACAAAAACGCATGTTCTTCTTTAGAGAACACATGTTTTTGGTTAGAGAACATGTCGCAACTTTTCTCTCTCCTCCTCGGGAACAAAAAGTAACACGCAACCGTCACATTGATTGGGTTCCCGAGGAGGAGAGAGAAAAGTTGCAGCTGAACAAAAACACATGTTTTTCGTTAGAGAACGCATGTTCTTTAACCAAGAACACATGTTCTTTAACCAAGAACATGCGTTCTCTAACGAAGAACATGCGTTTTTGTTCAGCCGCAATTTTTCTCTCTCCTCGGGAACAAAAAGTAACAAGCAAAGTTTATCCCTAAAATACCCCCTATTTTGATACAATCGTTGGATCAAACAGTATAAAATCCAACGGCTGAGATCGTGGCCCGCACCGTACGGAATTTTCAGGGTCCGCATAGGAGCCATGGTCGAAGAAAACTCCTTGAGGAGTAGTCTTAGAAAACTCTCTGGAGTCGAGAGAGAAATTTTTTTTAATAACAAAATTGTCACACTTAATAAAATATTATTAACAGAACAAAAAAAAATATTAATATAAGACTAAAATATAATTTATCCAATTATTCGCAACACGTTATTAATATATCGAGAAAGGACAAAAATGTGACTCGTTCTTTATACTTAATTTGTGAATTAGTAGAATTCCACCGCTCCTAATTGTAACAACTAACTCATTGACTGCGTATATCTTACGTAAAATGATAATTTTAAAAGAGAAAATAAAAGCACCTTAATACAAGTGCTCTACTAAACCTGTACTTTTTGTCTTCTATTTTTTTTTTTAGTAGGCCTAAATCTTAACCTAATATGTATTGGAAATGAATTAAGGAGGAAGCAAGTATCATGCTAAATATTGACTTGTCAATTTCAATATCTTTTGTTTATTTCCAAACAACAATATATAGGTATTTACTCCTACACAAAAAGCGATACCTATATTCACAGAGCCCTTCACCTTCCAATTCGACAAGAATTGTGGAGGATGTAAATGAAGGTGACATAGCGTATAGATTGGTGTGATGCCTTCTCTTAGCCCACAACAAAAAAGTCACCGCACATTGAAGGGTTTATATAAGTATTTACTCTGACTTTGAAAGGTGGTCTTATAGCTAGTGATGGTGGCTATGTAATTTCCTTGGTATACCTTTCAACAACAACCATCTTCTTGCCTATCTCATTCTTTGATGTCATTATATTTTATTCTGTTTCTATGAATTTTCTCTTAGTATATATAAATAATAATTTTTCTTTACAAAAAAAGATAAATATATAATTTTATATATTTACGAAAATATTATTCTATTCTTCCCAACCATTATTATAGAAGCCTCAAGATTTTTTCTTCCGACATTTCACACTATAAAGTCTAAACTCTTGCCCCTACCCATTGCTTTAATAATCGTTTATCGTCATTCTATATCTCATTCATTATTCATTAATAAAAAATTGATATATTTATTTAATTAAAAATTATAACCTAAAAAAAATAAAATTTTCAAGGAAAAAATTAATTCATAGTAATTTATTATTAATGTAACTTAGAAAACTGTCAAGAAGGCCGTAGCCCAGTGAGGCAAACCTCACCCTCACCGTACATAGGGCTGAAGGAGGCTAAAAAAAAAAGAGAAAAATGTAACTTAGGACAGGGCTAAAGGATATAGAATTTTTTGCCATCCCTCATGGGCGAAGACGGGGTCCCCAAAATTTTTAAAAATATTACTATTTATCGAAATTTTATGTGTATTTTGGAAAATTTTATAAGTTTCGCCCCCAAGAATTTTTTTTTTACCTTTTTTTTTGCCCCCAAGAATTTTATCAATTTCGCCCCTCAACACCAAATTCCTGACTTCGTCCCTGCCATCCCTCCACCCTTCTCATTTTGAATAAATGCGGAAATACATGTTCTTTTCTCATATTCAGAATATATTTCAGTTATCATCAGTTGATTTCAGTATTTCACAACTGATTTTTTCTATTTTATTCACCAAAAAAAAACTGATTTTTTCTATTTGATAATTTTTTTTTCATATACTATTGTTCATAATTGAACATAAATTTATACAGTACTCTTCATAATTATATAAATATTTTTAAATAGTCAATATTATTTAGCATGTATATAAAAAATGCATGTTTTGTATATGATGTAAATTGCATCACCTTCTTTTTTATGGGTCACTCAATTCTAAAATTATTCTTACTGAGACTAACTTTACTAATCTCTCGCATTAATTGAGTAGGGCTCACATTTATAAATAAATCTCGTTCAATTAATGTGAGAGAATTATATGATCAATTTTATAATTGAATTTTGTTGTAGTAGAGTCCACAGTCCTTTATCTGCCATGGCGACCCCACTGTGATATTTTTCTTTTTAATGGGAAACGTGAGCTGAAGCCACCTCTCTTTCCCTTCTTTTAGAAATCTATGGTTAAAAACAATACTTCTTTTTTCACTCCATTCTTCTTCTTCTCTCCTCCTTTCTCTTCTAAATATCAAACCCTAATCTAACCACAACCCACAAACATCATAACACAGATCTCTCTTTGGAAAAGATCAATTTCAAAATCCACAGTTGAGAACCCCTTTTCAGTTCAAAAGACACAAAGGTTAGTAGAATAAAGAAGTTCTTGAGTTGATCATCAGTTTTCTTTGCAGATCAGAAAGTAAGTTTGAAAGAAATAACTACTTTCTGAAGAAGATCTATGGGTTTATGAGAAGAAGAAGAAGAAGAAAGCCCTTTTCTCATAAATAAATCTTTCTGCAAAAAAGAAAAAGAAAAAGGATCTCTTTCCATATATCTTTGTCTGTCTCCCCTTACGTTATTCCTTTTCTGTTCTGTACTTCTCTTCTCTTTTTCTCTATCTTTATTATGGATTCTGGAAATAGTGGGAATAGTCTCCAGTCATCAAGTGGAGATGAAGAGTATAATTCACGCGCCACCACTCACATCAACAATCCACCACCACCACCACCTCTTCATTTTGGTTCCATTTCTAACCCACCGTCGTCGTCGTCTTCCGCCATGTTTGACCCTTTTGCCAACTACTTCAACCCCATTTCAAGATCCGCAAATTCCCTTTTTGCCCCTCCTCAAAGCTGCCCTCCTCCAGCTGCCACTGATCAGATCAACATGCTGGCTTCAGCTTCTTCATCACCATTTAATTTCCTTTTTGCCCCTCTTCCTTCTCCTTCTCCTCCTCCTTCTCTAGGCCCCCCTATATTACCGGAAAACACTGGTAGTAGTAGTGCTACTAACACCCCCAGAGGCGGAGTCGTCGGGTCGGATCAAAATCAAACAACCCATGTAATACGTAACCCGAAGAAAAGATCCAGAGCTTCAAGACGGGCCCCAACGACTGTTCTAACGACGGACACAACAAATTTCAGAGCTATGGTTCAGGAATTTACCGGCATCCCAGCGCCGCCGTTTTCGGCGGCTTCCTCTTTTCCGAGAGCCAGGTTTGATCTTTACGGTACGTCCTCAAATCAACCACCTTATCTCCTACGTCCTTTTGCACAGAAAGTTCAACCACAAACGCCGTCGTTTCTTGCTTCTTCTGATCAGTTAAGCGGCGGCCTTCTAAAGCAGCAGCAACAGCCGCCGCCGCCGCAAAATTCATCATTTTTAGACATTAATCCAAACCCAAACCCAAACCCAATTCTTACATCCCTTTTCCAGTCGAATAACATTAATCCTTCCAAAACTTCATTCACTGATGATTTTTGGCTGGGCCACCACCAAGGTGGTGGGCCGCCGCCTAGCTTCGCCGGCTGCCTTCCTAGCCTTATTGCTTCAGATCAAAACAACCCAATGATAAACAACTGGGGAAATGGGAATGCTGCAAATGGGAAGCCGAATTTCTCGTCTGCTTCTTCTGGTTTTAACCAAGGCGATAAAGTGCCATTATCAGATACCAATGGTGGAGGAGGAGGAGGAACAGAAGGTATGATGGAATCTTGGATATGTTCTTCAGAGTTGAAATGATTATACCCAAAGAAACAAAGAAGAAAAGGTTGTGAAGATATAATGATGATAATGATGTTAAATTATTACTAGTATGAAATGAAAGAAGAGGTATGATGATATCCTCTCTCTGTGATCTTTTAATATATTATTAACCCCATGATTTTCACAAACAGCTAAAAAAGAAATGTAGTAGTATTTAATTTCCTCTTTAATTATTTGTAAATATTAGTCTTCTTTTATTAGTTCCTTGATTATATATTTACATGTAAGAGATTATCAGGATGGCCTTTTATTTTGTTTTGTTTTCTTAGCAATGTTGGTTTCTATATATATATATACTCGATAATACCGTTTGTTTGACCTGAATGAAGGTATGTTGTTTGATAAAATGAAATTGAGGAAATGTATTTATGTAAACGACAATACAAATTTTTTATATTAATTAATATAGCCGATCTCAATTAGATGGGGTTAAATTAAAGCTTTTGTAGGAATGAATCAGAAAAGAAAAACGTCGTGTATGCATTCTTTCTTCCTCGTACTTGCTGTTTCTCTGTATTCTTTATACTATTCATGCACTTTGGAGAGGTTTTGGGAACATTCATGGGGAGGGGAGTTTCAGGCACAAAGAACCCAGAGTTTCAATTCCCTAATCTACTATTTAGATCTTCTATTTCTATTCTCTAACCGACTCTCTCTCTTCCATGTTTGTATTTATAAATGCTTATTCGTAGATAGTGTCCGGTATGTGTTCGAAATACTCAAATTGAAACTTGAATTCTCTTTGATTGATTATGTAAATGGAACTTCAACCAATAAATTATTGAGAATTTAAATTTGGTTCGACTTTGACACTAAATTGAAATGGAGACTAAAAATCTTAAATTGAAACTTAATTTCCTTCAAGTCTCTTGATTTTAATTTATTTTAAGTTAGTAGTTTATTTTTAAATACACTCAAGTGCTTGTTGATAATGAAACTAGAATAATAGTAAGTTGGAGCAGCTAATCTACTGTCTTATTTGTAAAATTTTATCACTTGTCTTTCAATAGTTGGTTTTACATTTTTTTTCCTTTTAAGGATATATTTAGGGTGTGCTTGGATTGAGTCTGGTTTGAGTTTGGTCTGGTTTGAGACTCAAATTCAAACCCAAATCAGCTTTGGATTGAGTTTGAGATTTGATCTGAGAATGATTTAACACTTCATATTTCATTCTCAGATTCAATCCAAAGCTGACCCAAACCAGACCCAATCCCACCATTAGTTTTAGTTTGGCTCCAAATTAAATTATTATTTTAACTTGTAAAATCCACACATGCTTTTCGAAAACTTTTATTTTTACACGAGGCAAATAGTTCAAAATTTAACAAAGAAACTATCACTAGTAAAATATATAATGAAATACGAAATTGGACTAAAAATATCCGAACGGCTTTGGAAGAGGAAAAGAACTACGGAGGCAAGTTGGCCTTGCGTTTTGTCTTTATTGTTTCTCTCTACCTCTCTTGTGCACAAAAAGGTGTTACCCACGCTCATAAGACGTTACTCTCTAATCCGATAGATAATTTGGAGAAGGTAAATCAAGAAAATTTAGCGATTCGATTAAGTGGGAAGACTTATCTTAATCCACCACAAAAAGTCACCCCACATTAGAGGATTTAAATTTTTCACACTGCGTCTGTTAAGATTTGATAATGCGTCATTATTCACAAATTATCTTGAAACATCTGGGCTGCCTTGCGGACCTATCTCTCTCTTGACACATCCTTTTGAATGGTTCTTTTTCTTTTTAACAAAAATAATTATTGGATTTTAAAACTTAGTAGATTTGTAGGAATGATTGGAGGCGAGATTTCGGGACATTGTTAGGCGCCGCAAAATCTCGTTTTTAATACTGGGGCAGTTGGATTAATTTAGCCCTCTTGCAAGTATACTACTAGTAAAACTTTACTAATAATTCATCTTTTATATAATTAATAATGTTTAATTCTTTTATATAATCTTTCTGTAAATAAAAGTTAAACATGTAAATTTGCATGCATGGTTTGATCTTATTTATTTATAAAACAAAGGAGTATTTAATTGTTAATGGATGAGCATTCTGCTCTTAGTTCAAGACTGAAATTGAAAATTAATTATATATATGAATTAAACATGTACTTAAAAACCTATATAAGCACCATAGCCGGACTGAAATAATTCAGTTTTCAGTCCAATAAAAAAAATTGATTTCAAACAACACTGTACCTTATTCCATTTTTTTTTAAGTCCAGATGGGCGGTTGCTGCATAAAAAGAGAGATAAGCGCCCCATAAGAGGAGAAAATAACCCTAAAAAGGATGACAATTAAAGTTTGTCCCATTGCATGGGAGAGTATCGAACCCACGAATCTTTGCCCCACTGGGCTAAGGAACTTTGATGTACCTTATTCCATTAAGTTTATTTAGAATCTTTCTCCAACCACTCCAGTTGAGCCAATGACATAGATCTAGCTCCTAAAAGTTCGAAAAAATTGTTTTTCTACCTTACAAAACTGGATTTATTAAAAAAATTATTTGCAAAAATTACCTTCACCTTTAAAATTATATAAAATTTCTTATCTTTCTCTTAATATAAATTTTTTAGCTCCATCATCGATAGAAGGTAAAACAATTGTTTCCGTATAATCCTTTAGGAAAAAATTTGAATCCTCCTCAGCCGGGAAGTAGGCAACTTTGTCTAATTGTATTGCATCACGAGCATTAAGATAATTGTTTAACATCTTATTCCTTTGTCACAAGTACTATACTTGTGACTAGATAAATAATTTTATTCATTTGCCGAGTATTGTACAAGATAATTTACTTTTCAAGCTATTTAGCAAAAAAAAAAAAATTACTTTTCAAGCTTCCAACTTTCAAGTGGGGAAGCTTTCAAGGGGTCAACTGTTAGGGACATGATGAAATGCAAGAGGAGAGTGAGTCTCTTACATTTGAAAATACTGAGATTCTAGATACGAGATCTTTCAAAGTATTGACATATTTTCAGTTGGAAGATGACTACGAAGATTTTATTCTTCTTCGCACTCGCAAGGGTAAGAAGGGAAACATAACAGGTCCTACTGAACACCACATAGAGATAAGGTACAAACCTTTTAAAAGACGTTAAGTTTTTACAACTACTAATATTTATTTACTATTAGGAACGATACTTTCTATGTAGTAATGTATTTGTTTCCACCTTTTATTTGAGGATATGCAATGTCCCCCTCCATGTCTATTTTTATTTTACTTCAATAAAAAAAATTAATTTAATAATAAAAAAAAGCTTTCAAGTGGCAATCGGTGATTCCCTTGTCAAAAAGAAGAGTAACAATCCTGAATAATTCTGTTGTGGACCTGTACCACTTGTGGGGTCATGAATTACTTGGTCCACATTAAATCACATCACTCTTTTATTAATAACAAAAAAATATTCCCTCTTTTGGATTCAATAGTGCAAATAAAGAGGGTATTTTATTTATTTTTAATAAAAAAGATAATGTGACTAAATATAGATTAAATAATTTATGACCCCACAAATATCTCTCAGTCCACAACAAGATTTTTCAACAATCCTCGCATGACTTGTACCACTCTTTATATAAAAGTGGAAAACCCAAAAAAGAAGCCGTATAACATGGACGATTATATTTATAGTAACGTCTATTCTCCTAATCTAGCTAGTTTGCGTGTTCAATGGTCTATCACTCTTTATCTTCATGGCCATAGAGCCCCTATACATTATACAAAAAGGACAATAAACAAAGTAAAAAACAAATGATACAAAAGAAAACCAAATAGTTTAATCCCATTGTCACCAAAAAAAATCGGTCGAACGTAAGGTTAAAAAAGCTTAACTGGTCGGATCTCATATTTATATTTGAAATTTCTTTTTACAAGTTGGGTTACACTTGAAAAATGATTACTCGCCCAAATATGCATTATTGAAAATTTGTTCTTACGCAGTAAGCCTGTCCGGAATCAAACTGACTATCTTAAAACTAAATATGTGTTATTGAGACAATTCTCTCACGCTGAAAGCCTAATATAAGGGGTAGATTATAGTCTAAGTATGCCTTATTAAATAAGCATCCTCACGCAAAAAGCCTAGAAGATTCTGATTTGCTAAATCTAAATTAAATTACATGAATGTAAATGCAATTTTTTTTGTAAATAAAGCATTAAAGATTGTACGAATGAAGATAAAAGGGTACTTTGATTGTTGTGGAAGGTTTCTTTGTTTTCCTTTTGATTTTCTATTTATAGCCGCTTGAGAAAATAACTTCTCGCCTCGCATTTCGTCCATTTCGGTCACGATCTAGTGTGGTGGACATGTTCCTTATGCCTTGAGAAACATTGATTGGTCCCACCTACTTTTTTTTTACTAAGAATACTTTATTGAATATAAGGGAAAATATATACAAGGAGAGGAGATAGTATATCCTCCAATAGATCGTGGAAACAAATCCACGACTACATCAGATAAAATCTGTGTAGGTTAAACATCATTTTAATATTAACGTCTCTTAAAAGGCTTATATCTAGTCTTCATGTGGTGTTCAGAATGAGTCTTTTTTAGTGTTGAGAGAATATCACACGTCGAGAGTTTGCAAAGTAGTATGAGAATTTTTTTTTTTTTTTAAGTTGGCCTATATGGTATTAGTGTTAAATGTTCACACCAGCAGCCTATGTTCGATTCTCCTCTGCAGTGTTTTTTCAGAGTGTCAAGATGGATGATAATTTTTCCAAGTTGAGGAGGATGCAATTGCTCTGAATTAGAATCAGACATTTACTTTTGAGTTGTAATTTAAACTATCGTTTGGTTATGTAATATTGGTATACTTTTGCCGATAATCGTTTTCTTCTATATTTTAAATTGTTGAAGGACCACCCTAAATTTCAATCCTAAATCCGCCCCTACACTTGACTCTTAATATGTATGTGCTATTACAAAAATAGCTTCAGCATATATGCCTTTTGATGCGATTTGATGTTAGTTGGGGGAAAATTACGAGGTGGAGCTGGTCTAATAAGACTGATCTTACCTCAAAAACAGAAACACCCCAACGTTGTTAGTAGAAATGGGTTATGTTTCTTAATGTGACTAAAAGTGTATTGTTGTGTGTGGAAAGTGGGATCGATCTCATTAGCCGTAACCACCCTTACCTACCAAAAAATTCTAATACAGGACGGTCTTTGTGGGACTGACCCCACAACCATCTCATATGAGTTGAGGTGGAACCTACTTTGTAGGTAGACTCCACCTCAAATCATGTGAGAGTGTCGTGGGGTCCACAAGGATCGGTCCATCCCAAAGTGACCCCTACCTACCCGCTTGGAAGGGTGGGTATCCAACTTTTTGAAGGTCTTTGGCAAAGGGGGAAGGGAGGGGGGTTGAGACCTTGTGGGAATTGCAATTTAAGGGTAGAAGAGAGCATTAGGAGAGCTTTAGAAATCAAAGGAACTGCAGCTCCATATTGATATATACATGTTCACCTTGTTTGGCTTGTGGGGATTTTATTACGGATGTAGACTTCAACCATCACAAATCATACCATACCATGTAGGTCACTAAAATTGGATTTTTTTCTCCTTTTATTTGATTTTTTTTATTAGAAAAAAAAAGGACTATAAATTTCTTATCGTGTTAAACAGTGTCATTATGATTTCCTAGATTTTAACTGTCCATGATTGAAATAAAAAACACAAAAAGAAAATATGAAGGGGAATATGATATGGAAAAGTTGGATTCAAGTGATAAAACATACCTTCTTACTCTTGGGAAGCATGCTTTCTATGATCTCCTCTTATGCCGATTCTGATTTTGTCTTTCGATATTATCTTCACATGTCTTGAAGTCTACAAATCACTCATCAATTTTCTACAATACTCTCTAAACGCTCGTTTTATTGCAGCTCTTTGTTAAAAATTCAATTGCATCAAATATTTATATACATAAAATGAATAGCCGGAGGTTTTATTTTTTTAATTTCGTTGATCTCCAATTCTTTTTAGCCATTTTATTGCCCGACAATGGAGTAAGGTTGCGTTGGGATGGCGCAGAACAATGTGGGAGGAGAGATATATCATACTTATGGTGTATTTGTGTACTACACAATCAAAGCACCCATAACAAAAATAATATGGTACGTTTTCTCTTTCATGAATTTTCACAAATCCTATGAAAGATTTAAAAGTCCAAAAATCCTACTTTTCCTTTATTATGACATTAAATTAACAGGGAGACCAACTTTGGAGGTAAAAGCAATACTTATTTTCATCTTCTTTTTTTCTTTTTATTTTCCTTAAGTTGTTTGCAAATGAGGCAAAGAGAACATTAATTATTGCAGTGCAGATTGGTAATGGCCCCCAACAAAGATTTTGCTGTCTGATTAGTTTTTTGGGGTTTAGGAAATGAATTGTTATGTATCTCGCTATCTTGTGTAGGAATTAATTTTTTCTTTTATTTTACCATCTCCATCATAGAATATAGGTCGTTTATGATATGCAAAGAAAATTAAAAAAAAAACAAAAAAAAGTTACTTTGTCATATAAAATATCAATATTACTCTCGTAAATAAAATTAGTGTTATACATATCTTATTTACGAAACTAATATTTTTATTTTGATTAACAAAATATTTTGTTTTTTGTTTTTTTTTTTAAATTTTGATATATTTCGTAAACGGATTATATTATATTATGGATATATTATGGAGTGGGAGAAGTATAAAAAATTAATTAACATGTGACAAGTTCATAACAATAGAACAATAAATGAAACATATGGAGTGCAAGAAAATTCTGACAAGTTTTTTCTTCAACATAAAGCCAATTTGGATGTCAACTGTCAGATGAAGACAAACCAAAAGGAGAGGTTAATTCCTGAATTCTTCATCAAATGTAAAAGGATTTCATAAAAGTTCCAAGATTTGTGTTTCTGTGTTTATTGGGAAAATCTGCTGGTTGCTTGTATTTATTTGACTTTTTTTGGCTGGAGCAAATGTAGGTCTGGTAATCATTTCTGAAAATTGAGTTATTGATCAACAGAGAGGTATCATTCTTCATATGAGTTTCAACACACTCAACCACTGGTGTTGTTCCTATTACAACTGGTTATTTACCTATCATAAAGAGATTGTCAAATATCTCAAAATGTCAAATACGTGACAAATTACCCATTGTAGAAAGAAGTAAACCATTGACTAAGAAATTGTGCTTCAAACCACATGACTCTCTCTAGAAACAGAAACCTATGACACCTCAAACTCCTTGATCATATGTCCGGCTCGACGGCGGCGGCGCATCCTACTGGGGAGGCGTGACCCCTCAAGTCGTTAGCTGATCTCGTGAAGCCGCTGAAGGGATTCATGGGCGGAAACTCGTTCCAAACACCCATGGATCCTCCCCTGAAGGATCCGCTCATATGAAACAATTCGAAAACAGCGGTAAAAACTTACAATTTTTCGGATTCAAGAAGCTACTTCTTGAATGGAGGATGACGATTCTTGGAAGTTTTCTTTTTTCCACCAACGGAATTCCCTTTGCGGAATTTCCCTCTACCGGTATCCACGCGACGAAACAAGCAGTGATTGCTAGCTCTTCGTCTTTCTAAAGTTCGGGAATTTAGAGAGAAAAGGGAAAAGTAGAAAAGAAAACGTTTTTCCTTTCTTGTATTGGTATTTCGGCTGAATGACTTGATTACCTAGGGTTTCGGCTAAGAGATGTTATATAGAGTGTGGGAGTTTGTTCCCAGAACAACTCCCACGTCTACTCAACTTCTCTCGGCTGTGGGAGACTCTAACTCCCACGTCCCCTAGACTTCTGCTGGTAGTAGGAGTCTTTATCGGATAACAACTCCCACTTAATCCCAGCTGTAGTTAAATACCAAAATTGTCCCTATCTCTAATTCGAATAATAAACACTTCATTATTTTCAGAAAAAACAAATGTCAGATACAATGAACCTAGACACATTCTAGATTCATTGAATCTGGACATGAATCTTGTTAGCTCGTCTATGCGTGTGACCCTGTAGGTTCATATCACAATGGCAATGAAAACACACTTAGAAGTAGTGTGAGTTCATAAGTCACAGCGGCCCCTAGCAGGACATTGTGACTACCCAAGGTGAATGAATTTACAACGGAACCTATTGTCAATCCACTATTTAATCCCTTTGTCTCGCGATATCCTAATTAAGCATAAGGCATGGTGGTCGTCACCCTTATTAAGCTTAATTGTATTTATGTTCGATCTCCAGGTAGACTGTTTCGACAAATAGCATTTGATAACCACTTTATCAAATACATTTGAGCACGTGCCATGCATTTAAACAGTCTTTTCCCTATCGAGGGGCCCATGGATATCTCTCTCTAATAATAGAGAGGGACAAATTCCTTACAATGTCTCTCACATTCAAGCTATGATAGGACACTACATCCGATCATCGATCGTATTGATTACTCGTTACAAGTAACGTCCCGACTCGAGTCAAAACGTGGCTCCACTCATACTAGAATCAATGAAGACATAAGGTCTAAGGATTCAAAAAATAGTATTGAGGAAGTAATACTTATGACTTAAGACCACGATGTATTACTTCTCTGACGGATCACGTCCAATACAATGTATCCCTATATATTGCATCTATGATGTGATTTGTATCCATTACACATGATCAGTAAAACAAGATCATCAATCAACAATCATACTAGTTTTATTTCATAGTAATTAAGCATTACATAAAACTAGGGACTTCTAGAATAGTAATTACATAAGCTAATGAGTTTTACTATCAAATCACACATTTGATAATCAAAAGCAAAATTAACTATTCAATTACATGCTCAAAAGATAATAAAACGCACAACATGTGCTAATGGTCCTAGGGCACTACTAACAGCCGCCACCATCCACGGCTTCGGTTCCGACTAAGCCCCTTGGCTTCTTCAAGGGCGAACCCGCACTCACAATAGAGGAGGACGAACTCTCTATACTGGAGGCGCCATGGAAGCTTGCCTTGATCAATAAGTTTTCTAGACGGCCACCCTTGGTAGAGAAATTGCGTAAGGATTTTGCAAAGCTGCAATTCACGGGGACATACTGGATCGGCTGGCTGAATTCCCGCCATGTTCTAATCCGATTCGTCCGTGAGGAAGATTATTGTAGACTATGGCATAGAAGGATTTGTTGTGCACCACTAATGCTCTGGATGCTGAATGAAAGAAGCATGGTGATGTGCACATAAATCAAAATGGTTCTTGGGCCTGCCTTCTCTGATGCCTTTTGGCTTTGATTTGAGGGCATGATTTTGTAGCAAACGCGACGGCATAGGGGACCATTGTTACATGTGTATTATATGAGCAACCACTTTGTGCACTTGTTGCCAAAGGTTAGGTTAGTCTCCAATACATCTGTTTCAGTGGTATCCTGGGATCAGCCACTTTGTTTGACAAAGGTTAGGTCTGTATCCCGTCCATCCCCGCCCATACCCCCAATTATTGGGGACTTAATGGGTTATGCTATTGTTGTTGTTGTTGTTGATGGCATAGAAGGATTTGGACATTTGGAGGGCTGCAGATGAGGGTTTTCAAGTGGTCCTATGCTTTTGATCCAAAGGTGGAGCCGCCAATCATTCTGGTATGGATTCGATTTGAAGAACTACCGATCCATCTTTATAGCAAATCCATCATGTTTTCAATAGCATAGGCGACCGGCACCCCGCTCATCCTTGATGCTCCGACGGCTCAAGCTACCCGGCCCAGTGTGGCTAGGGTTTGTGTGACAGTTGGTTTGTTGAAGGAGATTCGATCTCAGGTGTGGATATCACACTCTCATCGGGAAAGGGATTTTGGCAAAATATAGTTTATGAAGATTTACCGGAGTATTGCACCAGCTGTTGTAAAATCGAGCATGGTCCGGAATCATGCTCCCTCCACAAATCAAGAGTCAAGACAGTGGTGGCTGTTAATGGCACAGCGCTGGTGACAATCCAACCTAAGGGGAAATTAGTGGTTCAGGGAGGGCCGGCGACTACCAAATCAATTTTCCCTCGGGTACTTTTCAATCTCAGAGAATTATGGAAATCGGAGATCTTACCGGCAAGGACGGAACTGGGACTAACTTGGTTTTTAAAAATACTACTATTTATCGAAATTTTATGTGTATTTTGAGAAAATTTGGAAAATTTTATCAGTTTCCCCCCAAGAATTTTTTTTTTTTTTTTGCCTTTTTTATTGCCCCCAAGAATTTTATCAGTTTTTCCCCCAACACCAAATTCCTGGCTTCGACCCTGGGCGGGGGAACACATTATGTGGTAACTGCGACTGATAAGGCGGCAACCGGCAAGGACGGGACTGACTTGGCGACGGGGGGTTGGTGACCCATCGTCGGATACGGTGGAGCCGGCTGGGATGACTCGGAGAGTAGCATAGACACACAGCCGGATGTGGTCGTTATTGGTTCTTCTGCCTCGTCGCTGATTCCAGTGGTGGAGGTGGAAAAACACGGGGCTAGGGAGGCGGTGGAGGACAGTACTGGGGCTCCAGCAGATCTCGAGTCTCCGATGGGTAGGGCGGAAACGCTTGAGATACAATATTTTCAAGAAGAACTCCAAAATTCGCCGACTCCGATGCTTCCCGTCACCATTGATTTAGTTGTGGAGGAACACGGGTCTTAGGTGGAGAATGATGATGCCCCCACGGCGGCGCAAGATCTTCCTGAGACAGAAGAAATGTTCGGGACTGCTGCGGAGATGTTGGGAGTGGAAATCATGAAGTACCCGCCGAAGAATATGTTGTTGATGGTGGAGGATCGCCCTCAAGATCCGGCTCAAGATGTATTGCCAACGGCCGGTGCGGTGATGACCCGACCCCGCGACCCAGGCATGGTTGCAGAGAAAATCGGCCCGTTAAGGGGCCTAGCTACAGGTGTTAATGAAAATCAAAACCGACAAAACCAAACCAATCCAAATCGATTTTTCGATTTGAGCTGTGCATTGGACTGATTTCGGTTTGGTTTTAAAAAAAAATATAATCCAAACCGAACCAAACCGAATATATATAATATAGGGTAAAAAGTGTCCACGCCCCCTAAATTATCTCGAATTTTGGTTTTTGACCCTCAATTAAAAAACGTCAAGTGCTTGACCCTGAACTTTCTTGAAGTATCAATGCTTCTCCTTCCATCCAATTTCTCCGTTAAATAATAACGGAAGGTGCCCATTTGACACTCACATGATAAAAATTGGGGCATATTGGGCAAAAAAAAATTAACCATAAAAAAAAATTAGAAAATTGAGGTTAGCCATAAATCTCTCCCTAATTTCTTCTTTATTTCATGTCTAGTGAAATCTCACTTTTTTCTTAAATGAAAATCTTGCAAATTCCCCAGTAACAACTTAAGCATTTTTTTTTTTTTTTTCTAAATAACTTAAGGATGCTTCCATGAAATTATGTTAAACTCCATGGAAGCTCTAATTATACCGAGTTTTTTAATTTAGTTTTGAGAAGAAAAAAAATATTGAATGTCTTCATCGTATCCCATAACAACCTAAGCATGACTTCTATAAAAAAAAATTACCAGAAATTCAAAAGATTTGGGAGGATTTTCCATTTTCTATTTTTTTTTTTTTAAGATTAATTTTTTTTTTGTCAAATTTGCCCCATTTTTATCATGTGAGTGTCAAATAGGTACCTTCCGTTATTATTTAACGGAGAAATTGGATGGAAAGGGAACCATTGATAAATTAAAAAAGTTCAGGGTCAAGCAATTGGCGTTTTTTAATTGAGGGTCAAAAACCAAAATGCGAGATAATTTAGGGGGTGTGGGCACTTTTTACCCTATAATATATATTGAACTTCTTATTTATATACCATAACAACCAAACTCTTCAAATGTTAAAATAAGAGATTGAAGAGTAATCTGTTGTATATGCTTTTAGATTCATCTGAAGTTTTAGTTTTGCTTTGAAACTAATAATGGTGTATTTTTTAATTTTTAATTTTTTCCTTGAAGGATAATATTTCATTTGTTTGAAGTTCAATAATTTATTTTTTTGTTGTGTTTAACTTGTGAAAAAAATAGATATATTCCTTTATATTTTTAGTAGCTAGGTAATTATATAAAAAAATATTTTATTTTTACTTTATATTGAAGTTCAAGAATCAAGAATTTATATTTCATAATTTTGTTTTTAATTGTATTTTACTTGTGAAAACAATAGTCTTATTTATTTATTTTTTAGCAGCTATTTAATTATATAAAAAAAATTTTAATTTTTAATTTATAATCAATATTTTTTGTATCTCCCGAAAATCGAACAAGCAAACCAAACCAATCTGATACAAACCGAATGCATCGGTTTGAGATTTTGAATGGTTTGGATTGGTTTCAAAATTTTCAAACCGAATATTTTATTTTGGTTTAAAAAATCTGCAAAACCAAACCAACCCGAACCATGAACACCGCTACTAAAACATCTTCTAATGAAGTGGCTCTGGAATATTTTCTCGGATTAAGTTCGGAGAATTTAGTGGTGTTTCAAAAATCAGCGCCAGTCCGACAAAAAAAAACAGGAAGTGCAACCCGAAACTTTTTTTGCTAGCAAACGAAACGCACCAACATCTCCATTCTTTTCGGATCGTCACGAATTATTTGCAAGTTTTCGAGACTTCAGTAAACGTATTATTGCGCCCACTTTAATAGGGCATGTTGAAACAACTGCGCAGGAGGAAAATGCGTCACTTGAACCAGAAAATATCCACGTCCCGAACATGAGATTTTTTGAAGCTTTGGAAAAATCTCAATTGGAAGATGGGTATGATGATTTTATCCCCTGCTCGCTACGCAAGGGAAAAAACCATATAAACTCCTACTGAACATCACATGGAGAATATATATAAACCCTTTAAGAAACGTTTGCTTTAACGATTGAGACTATTTCCTTTGGAATTTAAAGACTACTATGAACTTGAGTCCGATGTAATAGTGGATTTGTTTCCAACTTATATTCGAGGTAAGATTATCTCCCCCCTCTATGTACTAGCTTTTTTGTTTTAATTTTTAATAAACATTATTTTTTTTAAAATGCGTGAGACAAATTAAACTTTATGCTATTCATAAAATAAAATAGAATAATAATAATAATAATGTAGCAATCTAATAAGTGCGAAATCTCAAATTAACCGGTTAATAAAAGTTTTTAAAAAGAGAGGGGAAAAGTAAGAAAGTGAAAAGATTGAAGGGAAATCCTTCTTTCAAATCACTTGCACAAAAGTTTTTACTATTTACCTTAACTCAAAAGATGGAATGAAAGAACAATATTGGAGGGGGTAAAAAAGAAGAAGAAAACCAACAAATGCCATTGATCTTAAAGGCTGTAATCTTTTTCATATCATTGATTGATATATCATGAACTTTTTTTTCTTATTACTTCATAGATTCTCTTTTTGTTTAAAATTTGAAATGATCACAGAGAGAAAGAAAAGACTAAACATTTATATATATATATATATATATATATATATATATATATATATATATATATATATATATATATATATATATATATATATGATTTGAATGATGGAGACTATGATAACAATTGGATTTGGAGAAACTTTTTACTTTACTACTACTTTTTAACAAAAGAGGCAAGTTTTTTCTTTTCTTGCTGAGAATCTTTTATAAAAATATCAAATTATGCAAAATTGAGATGCAAGGGCCAGGCATTTTATTTTTTGTTCACCTGAGGGGACCCGATGTACACCGCCAACGTGAGAATTAATTTAAACGTTGTCTGCGGTTGGCTTATAATGTGACCTTTAAAGGGAGGGTCTGGTTCATACTACTCTTAACACGGAGCCCCACTACTACAAGAAAAACTCCACGATAATCGATGTCAGTGGCGGAGCCACAGTGGGGCATGGTGGGGCAAGTGCCCCCACCAGTTTTTTCCAATATTTTTTTAGTTTTAGTTTTGTTTTTGTAACACCTCGCCTCGTGAACATTGTTTATTGTACCCATTTTGAATCACTTTACGATTTAAAATTAAATTATTTAGTTTATGAATTATAGGAATGAAACCATTTATATTTTAACAATTTTGGTTAAAATGGTAACAAATTTAAGTGTGTAAGAGACTAAAAAATAAAATTACTAATAAAATATCCACAATGGACTATCTTGTAAACTATAAAAAGTCCACAATATGAAGCTAAAGGACTTGGAGGTTTATGAAGCACTAATCAGTAGAGTGAAAATGGTGAAAAAAATGTGAATAACTCTAATCTATAAGATTTCATCCAAAAAAAAATTTTTAGCTCCCGCCCTAATATTTATATGCTTTTTATGAATTTATTTTATCAATCGCTAATTGTGCTCTCAAGGAAAAAATTTCAGCTCCATGCATCGATCGATGTTCTTCAAAAGTTCAACGGTCAGACATATAACAACTTTAATCAAATGAATCAATTGCTCAGAGCTTGGGGTAAGTTACCCTAGAGCTCGGGGTTATGACCAGCCCTTTTTACACGATGTTTTTTTTTATTTAGCCATAAAGCATTATCCTTTTACTTATCCTATATTCGGCTATTGGTCCACCATGGTGGCCCATGTTTTTGCAATATTTGGGCCAAGGGCAATCAAGGCTGTCTGATCCTATATTCCTAGGCCTTGTTGATCTCCAACTTTGGTTGACATCTCCCCACAAGAGAACTTCATTGGTAAAAATAATATCGGAAAAGATCTTTGGGTCCATTTATTCATTTTCAAATCGAAAGTAATAAAATTTGGAAATTAAAAAAATGAAAGTAAAAATAAAAAGGGTATCATAATAGAGTAGATAAAAAGGTGAAGAAAGTGTCAATCGTGTCAGAAAATATCAAATTGTTTCAAAAATTTTGGTCAATTGAGAACTGTCGGAATGTTTTGAAAAAATTGGTAAAAATATTAAAAAAAGATTCAAAAAATGGTCAGGTGCAAAAAAAAAATCGCGGTTAAATTAGGATGTTACACTTATTGGTTATACCTTACAAATGTAAACTAGGGTATAACCAAGGCAAATTGGTTATTATTGTCTTTAAACAATTTATAACTCAGGTGTAAGGTCCAAAAAGATTTTTTCTGAACAATTAAATCCTCAAACAATTTACGATTGGTGTGTAAGGTCCCATTTCGTCTAAAAAGTGACGGGTCAAAATAATTTTTGGGAAAAAAAAACGAGTCAATACAAAAACTTGTGAGGGTAAAATTGGCATTGTGCTTTTAGCACCCAACCCACTATCCCTTCCTTCTTCTCAGATGCCCCCCTCCCCAACCCACCATCCATTCCTTCTTCTCAGTTAAAATCAAAGACGATAATTCATAAAACACCTTGGATTGTTGATCTTGCTGCCTCATCATCATTTCTTCAAAACCCAAAAATTAGAAAATTAAAAAAAAATCTTCAAAATCCCGAATCCCCCTTTGGATTCTTTTATGAAATTTTTTAAAAAAAAATTGGAGAAGGATATGCCTTATTATTGGATGGAAAACATTTGAAGAAATTGCAAGAGCAAAGTTCCCCTATGGCCTTCCATATGGTCTTCATGGTTGCTGGGTTCCCAAGAAATAAAACTAGAGAGGGTGGGGTGTCAGTGATAGGGGGTTCGCCGGGAATAAAACGAGCAAGATAAAGAAGGGGAGATGGTGGGGTGTCGGTGGTGGGGGGGGGGGGGGGGAAGGGGGTTTTGGAGTGGAGTATTTTAATTATGATATATCAATTATGCCCTTACAAGTATTTTGAATTAACAGTTGACTAACACTTTTATTGACGGAAGGACTTTACACACCAATCGTAAATTGTTTGAGGATTTTAATGTCCAGAAAAAATCTTTTGGGACCTTATACCTGAGTTATAAATTGTTTAGGGAAAATAATGACCAATTTGTCTATAACCAAAATGTATAAATTCATGGTTTACACCTGTAAGGAATAACCAACATGTGTAACATAACAGTTTAAACATGTTAGTTATACTCTACATGTTTTTTTTATAAATATTATTTATTGGGAGTGGGAATCTATTTACATGTGTACACTATGATCTTACACCTATTGATTACAGGTGTAGTAATAGCATTCATTAGGTAATGGAAAATTAAAATGTCCCGTAATGAATCTATGGTGTGGGGACAATGAAAAGGCTGACACAATGTGTAAGGAAATGTTGGACATAGACAAAACATGTATATTGACTTTGCCCAAAAATAAATCGATGGGACGAAATGGTGGTTATTGGATTAAAATTTCATCGACAGTCTAAATTCTTCTCTAAGATAAGCACGGATCGTGAGGTGGCAAAAAAAGAATAGTCAATTTGCAACCCGAACACTTCAGAACACATAAATGAATGAAATATAATCAAAACGCGAAAAAACACGTCGACTCCTTTTTAAAGGCCTTTTGCAGAGTCTTAAGAGAAGAATGATAGTTGAATTGCATATTATGAATATCGGTTGAATTTATTGTGCCTTTCCAGTTAGAGTGACCTTGGGCAAAAGCTAAAAAATCATTTTAACTTATTTTTCATTTTTTTTCACCATCCTTCTTAGCTAATAGAATATGAGAGTATATTGAGCTTCCTTGGCGCGATATAATGAGTTTTCTGTAACAGTTGTTTCTATATCCTATAGGTTAGTAAGAAATTTATGTAACTAATGTTTATAGCTACATACGCGTGCGCGCACACATACATATGCGCGCGTATGTATATGTCGCCTTAAGTGTAAATCAATATGTTTTTTTGGTTTCATATCAAGTTCAGATTTGGAGAGAGGTTGTTATACAAAGTGGATATATAGTTCAGATGATTAAAAGTATTCTCTATCAAAATATATAGGTGTTTTTTTCAAGATCAAATCATATAGTTCTTGAATATTGTATCTCGATCATGTAAGAGAGAATTTCTGAGATTTTTGAGCTATCAAATAGATATAGAAAGATTATGACTTGGTTCAAATCGTCCTACTGAAATATTTTTTGGTAACTAAGACCCTCTCCAATAGAGATTTCAGGCTTGGTTGAAATCGGAACACATAAATGAGTGAAATATAATCAAAACGCGAAAAAACACGTCGACTCCTTTTTAAAGGCCTTTTTGCAGAGTCTTAGGAGAAGAATGATAGTTGAATTGCATATTATGAATGTCGGTTGAATTTCTTGTGCCTTTCCAGTTGGACTGACCTTGGGCAAAAGCTAAAAAATCATTTTAGCTTATTTTTCATTTTTTTCACCATCCTTCTTACCTAATAGAATATGAGAGTCTATTGAGCTTTCTTGGCGCGATATAATGAGTTTTCTATAACAGTTGTTTCTATATCCTATAGGTTAGTAAGAAATTTATGTAACTAATGTTTATAGCTACATACGCGCGCGCGCACACGCACACACACTCACACATATATGCGCGCTTGTGTATATGTCGCCTTAAGTGTAAATCAATTTGTTTTTTTGGTTTCATATCAAGTTCAGATTTGGAGATAGGTTGTTATACAAAGTGGATATATAGTTCAGATGATTAAAAGTATTCTCTATCAAAATATATAGTTTTTTTTCAAGATCAAATCATATGGTTCTTGAATATTGTATCTCGATCATGTAAGAGAGAATTTCTTAGATTTTTGAGCTATCAAATAGATATAGAAGATTATGACTTGGTTCAAATCGTCCTACTGAAATATTTTTTTGGTAACTAAGACCCTTTTCCAATAGAGATTTCAGGCTTGGTTGAAATTGTCCTTCCGAAAAGCGTTTTTTGATTAAAATCTTTAAATCGTCATTAAAAATAAATGGTATTTGGAAATTAATTAGGAATAAGATATTGCTGGCTATGGGGTTCGAACCCATGCGCACTTATGTGCAGAAGATCTTAAGTCTTCCCCCTTAACCACTCGGGCAAACCAGCTGATATGAAATTCGTTTTCACACTTGGATGAAATCACATGTATGAAAACAATTTGAGTATTTTTCAAAATAAGAATAAAAGTTGCTATATTTTTATCACTTGGTCCTATGCCCCCACGTTGCCCGTATTGTTTAAAAAACTTTGCATAAAAAAAAGGATATTATAAACATTCTCATTCTTGTTTTTAAAGACAACATCGTCATGTTTTTTTACTTTCATTTCTTCAACAAATGTTATTCACCCATCATGTATTATGAATGATTCTCCAATATTTATAATTATAGCTCTCCAAATTCTTCCCTCGGTGTATTGACGAAGAAGAGAAAGGATGAAAATCTCAAATGGGCTTTTAATAAATCTCATTGCTGGCCTTGGTAAAGCTTAGGGATGGAAATTTGACCTGTGACCCGTTGACCCGCTTTGCCCCAATGCCTTTTGGCGCAGACCCGCCCCGTGGAGAGAATGGGGCAAATCATATCCGCCCCACGAACGGAGCAGACCGGGGCTGGATTTTGTGTGAGACCTGCCACGCCCCACCCCATCCATATTATATTATTATTATTAGAAATAATCATGTTTAGTTTTCTCTTTAATATACTAATTGTACTTGTTTGAGGATTGATTTGTGATAAAAATGTTCTAATTGTAATTGTTGGAGGCTCTATCTCTCTGCTAATATTAATGATTTTTTAAAATAATTGTTGGGGCTAGGCGGGAGACGGGTTGGGGCGAGTCAGATCCAGCCTGCACATGGCAGGGCGCGGGGCGAGATTTCTTATCTGTGGCGGGTCACGGGGCAGGGTGGGGTGATGGGTCACTGCTGCAGGGCAGAGTTAGGCATTGTGATACCCGCTTTGATCTGCCCAATTGCCATCCCTAACAAAGCTAGAGAAAAGAGAATGAAGAAGGGGCGAGAACCTAACTTATCCCGTCTCATTTTTATGTCCATTACAATAAGATTTATGAATTTTATACAATGTCATATAACCCTTAAAGTACCCTAGGGATTCAAATTTATCAACAAAAAAAAATCTACAGGAATTTTTTAAACTTCATAACATATAGTTCTTCTTGAAATCGTTCTTCTGAAAAGTGTTTTTTTTATCTAAAACTCTTTTCAGTAGAAACGCAAAAGCTAAAAAATCCTTTTAGCTTCTTTTTCATTTTTTTCACTTTGCTTCTTAGTTAATAGAATATGAGAGTCTGCTGAGCTTCCTTGGCGAGATATTATGAGTTTTCTATAACAGTTGTTTCTATATCCTATAGGTTAATAACAAATTTCTGTAACTAATGTTTAGAACTATATGTGTGTGCGCGCACATATGTGTATATGTCGCCTTAAGGGTAAATATATTTTTTGGATTTCATATCAAGTTGAGAATTGGAGATAGGTTATTATACAAAGTTGATATATAGTTCAGATGATTAAAAGTATTCTCTATCAAAATATATAATTCTTTTTCAAGATCAAATCATATAGTTCTCATGTAAGAGAGAGAGTTTCAGACATTCGAAGATTTCAAGCTATCAAATAAATATAGAAGATTTATGAGTTGGTTCAAATCGTCCTACTGAAATATCTTTTTGGTAACTACAACCCTTCTTTTAAATTCTTTTTTATAATCTTGAAATCGTCATTCAAAAAACTATAATTTTGTAATAAATAAGAATGAATGAGATTTTGCTGGCTATGGGGTTCGAACCCATGCGCACTTATGTGCAGAAGATCTTAAGTCTTCCCCCTTAACCACTCGGGCAAACCAGCTGATATGAAATTTGTTTTCACACTTAGATGAAATCACATGTATGAAAAACAATTTGAATTCATATAAGAATAAAAGTTGCTATATTTTTATCACTTGGTCCTATGCCCCCACGTTGCACGGATTATTTAAAAAACGTTGCATAAAAAAAACATATGTAATTTTACTCAAAAAGAGAACTTCTATCATATATATTGATATTTTAATACATATTGATATCCACTATAAAAATATTTTAAAAACAAATAAAAATTCATACCGATATTCATTTTTTCTCCTAAAAAAAGATATTATAAACATTCTCATTCTTGTTTTTGAAAGACTATATCATCATGTTTTTTTTTACTTTCATTTCTTCAACAATCTTTTGTCATCCATCATGTATTATGAATGATTCTCCAATATTTGTAATTATAGCTCTCCAAATTCTTCCCTCGGTGTATTGACGAAGAAGAGAAAAGATGGAAATTTCGAATGGTCTTTTTAATTAATCTAACTGCTGGCCTTAGTAAAGCTAGAGAAAAGAGAATGAAGAAGGGGTGGGAACCTAACTTCTTCCGTCTCGTTTTTATGTCCACTACAATAAGATTTAAGAATTTTATACAATGCTATAAAACACTTAAAGTACCCAGAGATGCAAATTTATCAACAAAAAAAAAAAATCTGCAGGAATTTAGTAGTAATCACAAACAAAGGTTTCGTTTTTTAAACTTCGTAACATATGGTTGTTCTTGAAATCATTCTTCTGAAAAGTATTTTTTTTATAACCAAAACTCTTTTCAGTAGAAGGCAGAAAGCTAAAAAAAATCCTTTTAGCTTCTTTTTTCATTTTTTCACTTTTCTACTTAGGTAATAGAATATGAGAGTCGGTTGAGCTTCCTTGGTGCGATATGATAAGTTTTCTATAACAATTGTTTCTATATCTTATAATTTATTAAGAAATTTATGTAACTAATGTTTAGAGGTGTGTGTGTCGCCTTAAATGTAAATTAATATGTTTTTTTGGATTTCATATCAAGTTGAGATTTGGGGATAAGTTATTGTACAAAGCGGATATACAGTTCAGATGATTAAAAGTATTCTCTATCAAAATATATAGTTTTTTTTTCAAGATCAAATCATATAGTTCTTGAATATTATATCTCGATCATATAATAGAGAGAGTTTCTTAGATTTCAAGCTATCAAATAAATATACAAGATTATGACTTGATTTAAATCGTCCTACTGAAATACTTTTTGTTAACTAAAACCCTTTCCAATAGAGATTTCAAGCTTGGTTGAAATCGTCGCTTCCGAACAGTGTTTTTGTTTAAAATATTTTTTATAATCTTGAAATCGTCATTCAAAAAAGTGGTTTTTGGTAATTAATAAGAAGAAATGGGATTTTGCTGGCTATGGTGTTCAAATCCATGCGCACTTATGTGCAGAAGATCTTAAGTCTTCCCCCTTAGCCTCTCGAGCAAACCAGCTTGATATAAAGTGTATTTTCAAACTTAGATGAAATCACCTATGTGAAAGCGATTTAAGTATTTTTCAAATAAGAATAAAAGTTGCTATAATTTTTATCACTTGGTCCTATGCCCCACGTTGTGCGGATTGTTTAAAAAACTTTACATACAAAAAAAAAGGTTATTATAAACATTCTCATTCTTGTTTTTGAAGACAATATCGTCGTGTTTTTTTACTTTCATTTCTTCAACAAATATTTGTCATCCATCATGTATTATGAATGATTCTCCATCATTTGTAATCATGGCTCTCCAAATTCTTCCCTCGGTTTATTGACGAAGAAGAGAAATGATGAAAATCTCGAATCGCTTTTTAATTAATTTTACTACTGGCCTTGGTAAAGCTAGAGAAGAGAGAATGAAGAAGGGGTGGGAACCTCACTTCTCCCGTCTCGTTTTTATATCCATTATAGTAAGATTTAGAAAAAATTTTACAATGCCATAAAATATTTAAAGTACCCCAGGGATGCAAATTTATTTATAAAAATAAATCTACATGAATTTAGTAGTCATCTCAAATAGATGTTTCATTTTTTAAACTTCGTAACATATGGTTCTTCTTGAAATCGTTCCTCTGAAAAGTGTTTTTTTTTTTAAACGAAAACTCTTTTCAGTAGCAAGACAAAAGCTAAAAAATCCTTTTAGCTTCTTTTTCATTTTTTCACTTTGCTTCTTAGGTAATAGAATTTGAGAGTCTGTTGAGCTTCCTTGGCGCGATATGATGAGTTTTCTATAACGGTTGTTTCACTATCTTATAAGTTAATAAGAAATTCTTGTAACTAATATTTAGAGCTATGTGTGTGTGTGTGTGCGTGCGCGCGTGCGTGTATATGTCGTCTTAAATGTAAATCAATATGCTTTTTTGATTTCACGTCAAGTTGAGATTTGGAGATAGGTTATTATACTATATATATATATATATATATATATATATATATATATATATATATATATAGTTCGGATGATTAAAAGTATTCTCTATCAAAATATATAGTTCTTTTTCAAGATCAATTCATATAATTCTTGAATATTATATCTCGATCATGTGAGAGAGAGGGAGAGAGAGAGAGAGAGAGTTTCTGAGATTTTGAGCTATCAAATAAATATAGAAGATTATGACTTTGTTCAAATCGTCTCTATTGAAATATTTTTTTTAGTAACTAAAACCCTTTCCAATAGCTATTTCAAGCTTGGTTGAAATTGTTCTTCCAAAATGTTTTTTTTTATAACTAAACCCCTTTAAGCTTGGTTGAGATTGTTCTTTCAGAAAGCGTTTTTTTAAATCTTTTTTATAATCTTGAAATCGTCATTCAAAAAAAGTGTTTTTTGGTGATGAGGTTTTGTTGGCTACGGGGGTTTGAAACCCATGCGCACTTATGTGCTAAAGATCTTAAGTATCCCCTTAACCTCTCAGGCAAACTAGTTGATATAATATATGTTTTCACACTTACATGAAATCACCTTTGTGAAAGCGATTTAAGTATTTTTCAAATAAGAATGATTCTCCAATATTTGTCAATCTGAATCTCCAAATTCTTCCTTTGGTGTATTGACGAAGAAGAGAAATGATGGAGATCTCGATTCGTTTATCGACACGGGGACGTCATAAATATTATATAAATAATTAAATCATATATAATTATTATTTAAAATGAAGTACAAATTCAAAACCTAAAACATCCCCTTAATATAAACGTGAAAATTAACAAAATGCTATGTATATGCATTTGTACACAATCTATTTGACATAATTTTAATATGCTTACTGATCAAGAAAAAAAAGAGAAACTTTAATGGAACTGCAAAGAAATGGTCATTCCCACTACAACCTCCACCGTCCAAGCAGGAACAATATTTGTTTAAAATTCAAAATACTTCGCAAGTCTTATGAATTTGGATTTGGTAGTTTGAATTTGATGAATTTGGTTGGAGAGTTGAGATTGAGAGAGTTTATTGTTCTTGACCTAAGCGACTATACTCAATAGAATTGAGAGTGAGATGTTCAAATTTGGTGTTTCATGGTTTTTTGTTTAAAATGCAATTTTTCTTTCTTTCTTTTTTTAAAAAGGAGCATATGAGATCCATCCGGTTATGGTAAACATGTTCCAATTTTCGGGTTTGACGATCCGACAATTGAATTTTACCGGGTTGAATAAAAAAAGCTAGTTTTTTTTTAGTTCTACTGATTTTGGGGGCCAACCCGGACAAAGCACGTCGGGCGGCAGTTCAACCGCCCTGTCCGAGTTGGGGGTGAAAATTCTCTGTCCCCAATTCCTGTCCCCATCCCTGTCCCAGCCAATCAAAATTTACTATATAAATATTTTTTCCAATTATATATACACAGGGTGGATTGTGATTGGTTGGGACAGGGATGGGGACAGGAATTGGGGACAGAGGATTATTTGCCCCGAGTTGGGTTTTAAAACAATGTTGCTAAGAATGTGCCCGTTTATAGCACATCTTTTTATGGGCCTTGCCCATCCATGCTATGAAGCAGCCCACAAATCGGCTGTAGGTCCAATATACCCATGCAACATTTTATCACAATTGACTGCATTAGGGACTGGAAACAAAATAGAAAATTTAGGAGAATAGAGCATATAAAATTCGAACTGATTAGGAAAAATATTAATTTAACGAACTCAGCTAGATCAAGTCGAATGGTTTAAGCTCAAACAAAATACTGAAGTCGGTGGAACTAATTTTGTCAAAACTAAACAAATCAAGCATGAATACATTGCAAATATTTTGAACATTATTTAGGCTTCACCGTTAAATGAACAGACTCGAATGATGTTTGAATTCTAATGCAACCGACTGTGAGGATAATTCGTTCGATATCATTACAACACTAGTTCCAAGATAGTCTAGTAATTTGAAATGATTGGTCCTGAATTTTACACATTCTTGCTCCGATATTAATCAAGAAGAACGAGCATTTAGTCTCCAACAAAAAGAGGAGCCTTTAGTCATTAATATTTTTCTACGGCTCTCCTAATTTTGGGTTCCAAATATGAGTCTTTGTAGTTAATATATGATTATTGGAATTGAAATCATGAAATTTCTTCTTCTTCATCATTGTTAAGGTTGGATTTGATAAAGAAGAATAAGTTTGAGGAGGAGGAGGATGAGAAGAAGAAGAATAATGTTTATCTTTTTCATTTTCATTTTGCCCTGTATAGGAAAGAGAGTGTTCTATACCGTTAGGTCACGTCATTAAATTAGACTGAATTTATCTAATTATTTAACGAATGATAAAATGACACTCTGTAAAAACATTAGTGATGAAAGGAGTCAAAAAAATAAAAAATGACTCAAAGTGATAAGGCGAAAATAAGTTGATAGCCAAAATGGCTATTAATTCCAACAATATGGGATTACTGGTTTCACGTGATTAGAAATAAAAATTGTAATAAGAAATGAACAATAAACAAATAGCCAAGCATTTCTGTATAATTAGAAACTTATAAATAATTATCTTTTATCTATGAGTGGGCTAAAGTTAAGAGGGATTAGCTATATTTTTCTTAGCACATACTGAAAAAAATACATACATTGTTAAAAATGAACTTTAAGTATAACTCAAACCTTCAGAGGAGATTGCCCTAGTCTTATATATTCTAAATATATTAATAAGTTAGCCGATGTGAGATTCTCAACATACATCAATACACATACATTGTTAAGGCACACTGTTCTTATTTTTTTTTTTTTTGAAGCCCAATTGGGCGAACATCCCAAGAGAGGAGAGAGTAGCACCTCATAAGAGGAGGAAGAGATAACCCTAGAAAGGGAAACAATTTAAAATATACCCCATGCGCGGGGAGGATATCAAACCCACGACCTTGAGGTCGTGGGTAGGCCGTCACCCCACTGGGCTAAGGACATTGTGATAGGCACACTGTTCTTAGAGGTGCCAATGTTATGGATCCAGCAATGTAATTGTGCTTGGCTTTATTAAAAGGTTTTGCAAAGTGGTTGTGACTTGGGAGCCCTTTTTCTCTTATCTTTAATCTTTTCACGTTGCTTTCATGTGCTCATCTGCCTCCTAATAAACTGAACAAGACAGGAGAATTCTCAAAAGCACATTTTCCTTCAAAATTGACAACCCTTTTATTCTCACTTTGATCAATCCCTCGAAAATTTTAATGTACATTGAAACACATCGTGTAGCAGGCAGTGGTGGAGACAGAATTTAAATTTGAAGGGGGGCCGAACTAAAATTCATTCACAGTGTAAAGTGATATATTTGAGTTAGAAATATATATTTTTATTAAAAGATCTGAATTTAAACTATACTTATCTTCGGTAAGAGACACAAACTAATTTAAAAAATTGACCAAATTTTTTTTTAAAAATGAAGAAAAATTGACTAATTTGCAGATGTTATTGTCACGGACCATACATTAAAATAGCATGAGAAAGTTATAAAAAAAATATTATTTGATTAAATGTATGTATATTTTTAGAGAATAGTTAATAGCTATTTTGGTTACTAAACTATTTACGTTTTGCGGTTTTGTCACTCAACTATTTTTTGGCTAAATAAAATTAATAAAGTTAGTTGTTGAACTATGTGTTAGTAGAGTTTAATCTAGTCAAATTTGGAAATTGGCAGGACCAATATACTAGTGAATTTTAACTCTATTAGATTATAGGAGACAACTAGTGGAATTAATCAAAATTATTTCTACTTTAAAAAATGAGACATTCAATTTTGGACATCAAAAAATGAAAAATTGTACCTTCAAATCCGAATAGAGTCAGTAATACACAATATTATTATGAAATTTAGTGGTGGAACTATGTGTTAGAGAGTACTATTATTAAATTTCAAATTTTTTTAGGAAACCAAGACATTTTATATTATAATGACTTATTTCTATAAAAAATAAATTCTTAATACCAATATGAAAATTTTAAAAATCTTGGGAGGCCATGCCTCTCCTGCCCTCACTATCTTCTGCCACTGTTAGCAGGCATAGAGCATGTAGACAATATACGGTTTAATGATATTCTACACTTTTAAATGATATTTTCAGAGTAGATCTCTCATATTCTCTACTTAGATATACAATCGTTAAACTATTATTTTAACAATTTTATCATAAAATATCGTAAGACATAATTATTAAAGATCTCGCATCGACTAGTTTGTGTGTATATTTGTAAAATTTAAGGCTTGGGCAATATTCCCCTCTTTAAGTATCTTTGAGGGATTGAGTTAGACCAAAATTCATTTTTTGAACAATATTCATGTTTTACAAGTTACTAGGGATTTTATCTATTCAAATATTCAGACTGTATTTGTCAATAAAGACCAAGTACATTTTTTTTGGGTTAAAAAAAGAAAAAAAAAAGATTTTGGGTGGGTTTGGCTCTCATCATCATCGTGGGTTAGGGCAAATACATTTTTATTTTTATTTTTGGGTAAAAATGAAAAACAAAAGATTTTGGGTGGGTTTGGCTCTCGTAATCACCGTGGGTTAGGGCATGCCATTGAGATCATATGTCACTTACAAGGGTTCTTACTGATCGTCAATCAACACTGTCCTCATGTCACTAGTAAAATTTGAACACTTAACTTTTATAAAAACGTATCAAACATTTACCAATTGAACAAACTTATATTAACTAAAGACTAACTGTGTTGATGCAACATTTTGAAACTGTGACTAAATTCAACATTTGTAGACTTGTACAAAGGCTCGGCTAACTACATGTCCATGGTGCTCGATCGAATAGTACCTTAAAAATTGGGTCTCAATTTTTTTTGTTATATATGTATTTTTATTAAAAAAAAACAATATATAATCTTTTTGCATTTGAGTTGCTCAGGCTCAATATTAAATACTTATTTTTTTGTTTACTATATATGTGTCTTTTCATAAAATAAAATAAAAAAACTATACAATTTTGTTTGAATTTGAGAGAGCATTGTTCGAACTCATTGGATGACGTGGAGAAATGTGTGTGATGTCCCAAAAAATGGGGGCCCAAAGTTTTTGTTATTCACACACATTTTTGATTTGTGTCTTTCAGGATCAATAGTCAGTATGCTAATTTATAATATTTCTTTTCAACTAATTAGAATCAACTTTCGGAGATTTGTTTGATTTACTTAATTATTTTTTCTTCTTTTCAGGTCAATTTTGTTTCCTCCTCTTTCAACTTGGACACTACTAGTTAAATAACGTTACTTTCTTCTCCTTATTTATATCCTAAAATTTCTTAGTATATTTTGGAAACAAAAAATATGATACAATTGTAATAATTTATTTATATTTTATTATATTTAAATGAAAGTTAATTTTTCCGATTTAAAGGCTTTATTTTAAAGTCTAGCACAGAACTACAAAATTACTGAGCCGTCCCTCCTTGTGCACCTCTCCCATTTTTTGTTCTTTTAGTTTTTGAAACATTCACATTTGACTGTCTTTGACTTTAATCATGAAATCTTGCAGCATTATTTCATCAATGTGCGAGAAACAGTATAAACGGAATCAATATATATATATATATATATATATATATATATATATATATATATATATATATATATATATATATATATATATATATATTACTCACTAAATTTAGTCGATGTGAGCTTCAAATGATGAACGTTGATTGCTATGGAATTAAGGAAGTGTGGTGGGAACTTTGGACTTCCATGTGATACCTTGCCAACAAAGTGCAATGCATTGCCAAAATACTATTAAGATTAAATATTAGACCCATGCATTTTCTTTTCTTTTTGTGTGGCCTATTTCAGAAATGTGTATGTGGATTTATATTTTTATCTTAGAATTAAAATAGTAAATTTTAAGTGATAGAGATGTAAAATTAAAATTAAAAAATTTATTTTGGAGAATGTAGAAAAGATGAATCTTCTTTTTTTTTTTAAACATAAAAACTGAATATTATTTAATATCAGGAAAGATGAATCTTCTTTAGGAACCAAACCCATATTTATTTATTAAAAACAAAACAAGAGATGGGAATCGGGTAGTCCCAAGTGGTAAGGCTACCCGAACACGGGGTGGAGGTCCCGTGTTCGATTCCTATATCTCCCCATAATGGGGCAAAATAATTTCTCCTCCTTATGAGGCTAATCTTCCCTCCCGGACATGAGGGCATACTTCAATCTTCCTTATCTAAGTACTCTCAGCTCTTTCCCTTCAGGGGCAATCGCCCGGACGCTCAAAACGAAACAAGAGATTCATCTCACTAACACACATTGGCCGTAGTCTAGCTTCTTAGATGAATTCCCTCTTCTTCTTTTTTTTTATCAATATAAACCAAGCTAGAATTTAGGGAAATTCTTAGGTGATCCGGTTCACGAATCCACTTGTGGACCAGATTCATCCAGAAGCTGTCACGCTTCCCTTCTACCTGTAAACCCCAGCAACAGTTACCAACTAGAGATGGCAATGATGCCTGGTGGGGGCAGAGATCATAATCTCCAGTTCAAGTCCCGTTTTTTTCATCGCATCCTTATTCCCGATCCAGTTTCGTCATTGGGGATAGATGGGGGGATCCCATCCCCAGCTCATGTGGAGGCTCAGCCCCAACTGAAGAAAAGCAGGGAATTTTTTCTTAAATTCAAATTTTGGTTCCATCAGAGGCCCAACCTTGACTTAAAAAATTAGGGAATTTGTAACAAAAAAACCCGCTAAATAGAACGTTGAAAAAAAAATATAATTGTAAAATGAAATATTTAATGTCTATAAAACGAAATAGTATAATATAAATTGATACTAGCTCACTAAACGAATACTAGTTTGTAGACACAACTCATTGGTTGTCTAACAACATAATATAAATCAATTTACAAGACATGTGATCTCTTCCCAAGAACTGAAGATTGAGAGGATGAATAACTTGTCGGTCTATTTGGTTGCTTCTCATTTTTTTTTTTTGTTTTTGCTTGTACTCATTAAACAAATCAATGTAAGACTTTTTAACTTTCTCAATCAGGAGATTCAACTTCATATATTTTGGGAAACACATAATTGACTAAACTCATCTTATATCGTGGATGTAACACTAATATATAAATTCTAATTTCAATGGATTTAAAGAAAGATAAGATAAATACAAATATCTAAACATCATCATCGTATCTGATGTGAGAAGGAGTGGCTGTAGTAGGATGGAAGAGGCAATGAGTGGTGACAATGAAAAGGGAGTAGAGTTACTATAAAGTTTAGGAGAATGAAGAGTCTTAATGAGAATTTGATTTACGCGATCTTCTTTAAATTTGACGTATATTTCTTTTTTAGGTATTTTATACTCTTTTCATTTAGTATTTTAGACGGGTCATGCGGGGTGGAGATATTATTTCACCCGCCTCCAGAGCAGAGCCAAATTCATCCTCATCCCCACCCCCAGCTTAAATCGGGGAATCTCCGACCTAACCAGGGACGAAGTTAGAAATTTGACGTTGGGGGCGAAAACTGTAACAGTATGCCGAACTACATATAAAAAATTACAATTGTTGGTGGGCAAATTTGATAAAATATTCCGAACTACATATAAAATTTACTATATCTATTAGTATATTTATAAATCACGGGGGGGCGATTGCCACCCTCGCCTCCTCTGTCTTCGTTCCTGGACCCAACAGAACTGGGCCAAGCTGGATCTCCAATTTAACCCAATACATTGCCATCCATATTACCAACATCATCATTTTTGTCTCTCTCCGGTCACTTTCTCCTGTAATTCCAAGAAAGCTTCAAATTGCCATTATACCTTCAGATGCTTGAAAACAACAATTTTCACATGGTTTTACTTCCTTGCTTTTTTTTTTTTGGATTATAAAGGATAAATTATATAAATGATTAAATGGGAAACTACTAAGTAATTTACCGAGTGTTACATCAAGTGTGTACAAATAATCATCCACAATTTTAGCATATGAAATTCTAAGATATTGAATAGAAAATCAAACTAAACTACCGCTTACTTCCTTGATTTTCTGTCATTGAAGATGAATGAAGAAGAGGACATGGAAGGTTGAAGACGGGAGAGGAAATAGGAGAAGAAAAAAATTGGGGAAGGGAGGATAAGAAAGGGCTTGGTAGGTTACCAGGTAAAAAGGAACGTGTGGCACTTCAGGGTGAACACGATCCAGAGATGGGCCCGTGAACCGATTTCATCTAAGAACATCCCTATTTTAGACAAAATCAACGCATTCAACAGTTTTTTTTTTACCTCAGGGAGAAGGCGGTCTCATAGGAGAAGGAATTTTATTTCTTAGTTAACTTGATGAATTTCTATAATAGTTAATTTCCTTTTCTTTTTTTCTTCTTTCTTTGACTTATTTTCGAATACAAAAAAATTAATATTAGACTCTATCGCTGTCATACAAACAATCTACTCATTTTTTTTCGATACGAATTCTCAAACTAAAAATAAATCCAAATAAGAAAGAAAAAAAGATTAGGCAAAAGTGAATTGAATACCAAGATATGAGGCATTAATTAAATGCTACATATGTGAGGTTCTCCCTTTGTCTCCTTTCCTTATTATTTATTCTTTTTTTCTTGCTCCCTTTAACTAGAAATTGGATTCAGACGGTGCCAGTGGGAAAAGGGAGATGATCTAAGACAATGGTCTGAAAATGTAATTTATTTTCTTGGTTGGGCGATCTATGCATTGGAAGGATTTCTAGGCAAATCTAGAAATAAACATTTTAACCGTATGGTATGATTGACCTCAAACTATCAAGCAGTTTTTATCTTTGATAGTGAGTAAATTAAATTTTATATTCAAATCAATAAGTATAATACACGTAGGTCAAAAGTGTTAATTCACATGAAAGAAAATTCATTTTTTTCTCTCCTTCATATGGTTTTACTCTTTCATTAAGTCCTTGAGATTACATCAAGAAAAACCAACTTTTACTAGTCACAAGAAGATAAAAGGAAGATGAGAAACATTAATTAAGAATATGAAATTGTCACTAGTGGGGCTAATTGTACGACAGCACATGTCAATAGAAAGTTTTGGACAAGAGCATCCCTTATAAATGTATTATCTATCTTATCAGTTCGGCTCCAATTCCGCACCGTGCGGAACAATTTGGATCGTCAGATGATAATTTTAACGGCCCAGATTTGGAGAGAGAAAAGTTGCAACCGGACTTAAAAAATAAAAACTTTTTTCTCTCAAAATCTGGACCATTCAAAGCTATCATCCGACGGCGCAGATTGTTTCGCATAGGAGTCGGAGTTCTATCTTATGCACTTATAGTTTAATGCCTAGTCTTTTTTTATTTTTTGAAATTTATAATTGTTTAATTTTAGTTCCAATGACTTTAATTACATGACATCATAGAATATATTGTAATATTTTTTTTAAGCCCGACTGTGCGGTTGCCTCATGTAGGGGAGAGAGGTGCCTCACAGGAAGAGGATGGTAGCCCTAGAAAGAGAGATTTTAAAGCTTGCCTCACGTAGGAGGAGGGTATCAAACCCGCGACCTCACGGTCGAGGGCAGGTGCCCGCCCCACTGAGCTAAAACACCTTTGATGAATATATTGTAATATTGATCATTCTATAACTTACCAATCTTTGTTTCCAAAACAATAAGAGTATTTTTCAATTTCATCCCTGAGAATGGAGGCCATTTCAATTTAGTCCTGGTAGTGATAACTTGACAATGTTTTCCCCATAATTGGTAGAAATATGTCAATTTGGTCCCTATTCTCAAGGATGTCCATTGGGGTAATGGATTGTCTGCCACATGTATGTCCTATGAGATTGGGTCAAAATAAAACATATGTTAATTTTAATTTGGTCAATGAATTTGGATACTTTTTACAATATGGTCTTTAGAATTAGTAAAATGTAACAACAGCTGTCAAATACTAATCATAAACCATGGACCATAAACTATAAATCATGAACCAAAGACACTAAACCCTCTACCTTAAGGATAATTCGAGTATGGATCGAGGGCACTCAGTAGGCCTCAGTTCATTTCTAGTGTAAAAAGCACGCGTCCCTCTCTCACATTTTTTCTCTTAGTCACAGTTAAAATACAAAAAAGATTGTTCTGATATGGACACAGTTAAAAGTCAAAAAATTGTACAAATTTGTCACATCACTATAAAATGAGGAGAGAGACAATTTTTGAATTTTAACGTATGTCCCATATCGAAACAATATTTTTTGTATTTTAACTTGTGACTGAGAAAATATTTGGAGGAGGGGCGACGTGGCGCTTTATTAGCCAAGTGGACTGGAGCCCTACTAGCTACTCTCAGTCCCATATCGAATTTTCCCTACCTTAAACAATAAACCTTAGAGTCTAGATCCTAAACCACAGACTCCTAGATCCTAAACCTTAATTAGACCATAGACCATAAACTTTGAAGTTGAGTAGAGAGTGGTAAAGAAAAGGGATAATTCGAGTATGGACTAGGGAGTCATAGGTAGAGTGCTCGATCCACTTTAGCTAGTAACCCTAGCCACGTCGCCCCTCCAAATTTTTTTTTGATTCATGGTTAAAATACAAAAAAAAATTGTTCTGATATGGACACAGTTAAAAGTAAAAAAATTGTACATTTGTCACATCACTATAAAATGAGGAGAGAGACAATTTTTTACTTTTAACTGTGTCCATATCAGAACAATCTTTTTTGTATTTTAAGCGTGATCGAAGAAATTTTGGAGTGGGCGACGTGGCCGGGTTCTTGCGTGACTGACTGTGCCACTCATGACTCCTGCAGTCCCATATCAGAATTTTCCAAAGAAAAGAGGAAGAGTTGCAATAGTAGAAAAAGAAAGAGAAAAGAATGTATAGCTCCTCTTTTTTTTTCTATGTTGCTCCTTCTCAAAACAAATATCATACTCGTACTTTTTCCCCCCTTTTTTCCACTTAACATTTCTATCTCATCTCAATCTCTGATTCTTCAAGAACAATGACTTCCAAGGAAAGAACGCAGACCGATATAGAGGTTGAAGCTTTAGGGTTTAAGATCTAGGGTCTAAGTTTTATGTTTAAAGTTTTAAGTCTAGGGTTTATTGCTGAGGGTTTACTGTCTTCGGTTTAGGATTTTAAATATTTTATGGCTGTCATTACATGGACTAAATTGACATATCTTTGTCAATTACAGTGAACTAATTTAAAAAGGATTTTTCTGATATTGACCAGCTCCACATGGATCTTGTGATCCAGAATTAGCCATATCATTACATAATTGTCTCTCTCCTCATTTTATAGTGATGTGGCCAATTCTGTACCACATGGTCCAATAGATATGGTTCATAACAGAACTATCCATTTAAAAATTATAAATGTAGGGACCAAATTGAAATTAATTCGATGCTTTATTATGTCCATGAGAGTAGGGACAAATTCATGACCCGTTCCGATCCATACCAGGGACAAAATTGACAAATTTCCAATACCACATAGACCAAATTAAAAAACAAAATCTCTATTTCTAGGGACGAAATTGAAAAATCATCTAAAAAAATAACATATCTAAATATCTACTTTCCAAAATAAAAATAAAAATGTAAATGCATATACTTTCCTTAATTGTTGAAGTATGAAGTCCCACATCGAGTGTCTAAGGAAGATCCAAATAACATATAACCTCATGTGTTAACACCTCTCATTGCCAATTGGTTTAGAGAGGATATGGAGACCCATTAGCTAATTTTCACATGGTATCAGAGCATGCTCTTAGGCGGAATCATGGGCTCATAATGCCCAAGTGGGCTTTAATAGTCACCGTACGACCCAAGAAGGGTGGCGGGCCTTAAATTTACTCCCACCTCGATGTGAGAGGTAGTGTTGAAATATGAAGTCTCACATCGGGTGTCTAAGGAAGATCCAAATAACATATAAGCTCATGGGTTAACATCTCTATTTGCCAATTAATTTTGAGAAGATATAGAGGCTTATAAACTAATTTTCACATTAATTGTGTCATTCCTCCTCCCCTCCTCTTCCATGAGCCAAACAAAGCCTAAAGTAAAAGAAAGAATGAAATGATTGGCATATATATATAACAGATGGCACACAAAATTTTATAGCTTTGAAGTGAAATAATGAAGACAAACTCACTTTTCTATTAATAGTTGAAAGACAACTTGGGCAAAGCCTTTGATTTTTCCGTTTGTTGTATTGTAACCTAACCATTATTTGATTAATTTCTCATTCTTTTCTTTTACTTGACCTACCAAATTAAGTCAACTAGATCGATGGTTTGATTTGAATATCTTCAAATATATATTCACGAGAGACCTTTTGATCATTCTTTTTATTCAAAGATATGAGAAGCCACGTAAGAAGTAAGTTGGTACGGGTAGGGGTGTCAACCGGCCCGAACCCGGCGCACATATCTCGAAAAAATGTGAGCGTGAGCTTAGGTAATGTGAGCGTGAGCTTAATACTCAAGCTCGCTTCTTATGTGAGCTGAGCGTGATCTTTGACCCCGCTCAGCCCGAAAAAAGCTCGAACCCGAATAAGATTAATATAATTAAAATATTATATATATATATATAATAATAATACTAATTTAAAAAAAACTTATATACATATTATAATTATAATGTGTGGATTAACTCAATAATCTTTTTTTTGGGTAGAAAAGAGATTATATTAAAGAAGGAGTCTTGCAACAGGAGAGAGACAGATACAAAAGTTAAAGGAAGAGAAAACGAAAAAAGACAGAGTGTGGGAAAACACTGATGACAAAAATATATTGGGATGAATCACAACAAAAAGTGAGATGGTGTAGAAGAATTCAATGGGATTGTCAAAATTGGAATTGCCATCGACAATGGAATTAAATCAATCTTTTTGAAATTTGCAAATTTATCATTTGTTAAAATTTTAAGTGTATGGATTCTCTTGTTTTTTGTTTTTTGTTTTTTTTTATATAAAGACTCCTTTTATTAAGCATATCAAACAAATTCTGAAACTTTTGCTTCTTTTTTGTGTATTCTTGTCCAAATTTAGTTTTAAGGCTCATTAGTATTATGCTTATTCTCGAGACAGGGATTTTCGTTTTCTTCACTAATATAAGTGAGCTTGGGAAGCTCGTGAGCTAAGCTCGAGCTCGTGTTAAAATGTGAGCTGAGCGTGAGCTCAAGGTTTATGAGCTTTTCCGGACTGAGCGTGAGCGTGAGCTTTTGAATTTTTATGTGAGCGTGAGCTATGCCAAGCTCAGCTCACATAGCTCGATTGACACCCCTAGGTACGGGATTGTTCCTCTTTTTCTTGTTTATTTAGCATTAAAAGTTCAGTTACTCAGTAAACAAGAATCAAATACCATTCACTATGGGAAACGATTGCCCCAGTGGAAAAGGCATTACTAGGAATGACAATGGGGCAGATCGGGGCGGGTATCTGAAATACCGCGCCCTGCCCTGCCCCGCCCTGTTGATCTGTGCCCCGCCCCAGATCAAAAAATTCTGCCCTGCGCCCCGCCCCACACGGGGCAGATCTGACCCGCCCCGCCATATTCTATTTTTTTTTTAAAAAATCATTATTTTTTTTTAAATTATAAAAATCATTAATTTTATCAAAAAAATTAAAATCATAAAAATCATTAATTTTATCATAAAAATAATTAATTTTTTTAAAAATCATAAAAATCACTAATTTTATCCAAAAAATCATTAATTTTATCATAAAAATAAATAATTTTTTAAAAAAATATTTAATTTTTTTAAAAAATAATTAATTTTATCCCAAATCAATTCTCAAACAAGTACAATTAGTATATTAAAATGAAAATTAAACATGATTATGTTTAATAATAACAATATTATAATAATTTAATATAAATGGGGCAAAATGGAATGGAGCGGGCGGGCGGGCGGGGTCGGGCGAGGGCGGGAAAAAATACCATGCCCGATCCGCCCCTGCTCTCTCTACTAGGGCGGGGCGGGTCGCCCCTAAAAGGCATCGTAGGGCGAGGGCGGATCGGCGGGTCACGGGTCAAATTGCCATCCCTAGGCATCACATCCCAGGGGGTAAGACCCTGGGATCGATTCCCATATCCCCTCCCCCCCTCCACCCTACAACAACAACAACCAAGCCTTAGTCCCAATATATTGAGGTCATGCCATACGAACCAAAGTAAGTAATCACGTAAGGTCATCGCATTGATGCATTCTCTCCATTTCTTTCGATCCCAAACACAACTTTCATCTAGTTCTAGCAGATTCATATCCCCTTTTATCACCTCCGTCCACGTCTTCCTTCGTCTCCCCTACCTCTTACGTCCTCAATATTACATAATCCTTCAATTCTCCTAACCGGAGCATCACTTGGCCTTCTTCTAATGTGCCCAAACCAACGCAACGGTTCTCTCATAAAAAAAAAAAAATACCATTCACTCTTCTTCGCCATGCTCGCACCACCACAGCTCCAGTGCGGAACGAGAAAAGTTTTGTATGTACGAAATTTTTTCGTTCGTTAAATTAAAATTTTGATGATTAAAATTAATTTAAAAAAAATTAATTTTTTGATTTTCAGAATATATGTTCGCGTGAACACCTATTTTTAAACTAAAAAACCTTATTTTTTAAAGTGTTTCGTATATATTAAAAAAAAAATTCTGCATAGGAGCCGGATTACTTCACGTTAACTTAATCTTAAAACAATTTTGTGAATAAATTTTGTAGCAGATCTCACATTAATTGAACGAAACACACAAACACATATATATAATATATGTAGGTTTCGTCCAATTAATATAAAAGAACTGTAGATCAAATCTCATAAGAATGATTTTAAGATTGAATTTTCTCTGCTTCACATATATCAATCATATACTCTTCCAAATAATGTCCTTCCCAAACATCTCTCTCTTTTGTATATAGTTTATTAGATCCCACCAAGTCTTCCAAATCCAAATTAGAGAGAGAGAGAGAGAGATCTTCAGAGGAAATAGGACATAGATTCTTCAATAAACATGGCTCCACTTCAAGAATCCTCCACTCTGAAAAATGTTATACTACCTTACCTTCTACTATTGGTTTTCTTCACTGCCTCAATACTTCTCTTTTCTCCCAAATCTATACAAGTTGAGCCACAAAAATATGAATTTTTTGGAAGAAAACTTCTAGAGCTAGATAATGAAGAAGCCAAGCCAATTAAGAAGAAATCAAGCACTTCATCTTCTGCTCTATTTTCCACCAAAAACCAAACCAAGTTGGCTAAAACCACCAATATTGGTTCATCCAAGAACACTACAGCTAGTTATTCCTCCAAAAACCAAGCCAAGATCGCTAAACTCCCTTCTGAATCTTTGAAGAACAAGACCAAACTTCTCAAACCCACCTCAGATTCCACTTCTAATGAAAAACCCACCATTAAATCCCAACTCAACAAGCTTAATTCCACTTCTAAATCCTCAGATCTACTTTCCAAAAGTAGCACACCCAAGAACAAGACTACTATACCCACTACTTCCACAAAAGAACCCATATCCCAATTAGACAAGTATTCCAAGAGCACTTCTAAAGATCAGACATCAGAGCAAAAACCCAAATCAGAAAAGGCAAAAAATCAGCAAAAAACACCAAGTTTGATGGATCAAGAAGAAGACGAGGAATATGATTTGGTAACAGGATTTACAGAGTTACCCGCCAAATTCCAAGAAACATTATTACCAGATTTGGAAAGAATCTCCAAAACCTCACAAGTTTATCTCAACAATTACAACAAGAAAATCACAAAAGGGTTCAAACCATATGTTGGAAACAAATATGCACCAACAATTGCTTCTATTATTTCCTTTGCTTTCCTATTAATTCCTCTCCTCCTTGTTTCCCTTATTTTCAATAGAATTAAAGCCTATTTTTCACTTCAAAAAATCTTGATTTTCATCCAAGTTTATCTCTCAATTTACTTCTCAATACTATGCCTTTATTCATTAGTCACTGGCCTTGAACCCTTGAGGTTTTTCTACGCTACTTCGCAGTCCACGTACGTTTGTCTGCAGGTGATCCAAGCTCTTGCTTATATCTTGTACCTCCTGCTTCTCATGATGTACTTAATTCTAGTGTTCTCTACTGAGACTGGGCTAGTAACGAAGTTACTGGGCTTGGGCCAGACTTTTGTGGGCTTTGCAGTTGGGCTTCATTATTACATGAATGTATTTCACATGGCTGTTTTACGGCAACAGCCCAAAACAAGTTGGAGGGCCCATGCTGTGTATGCCACGTTCTTCCTTGTGATTTGTTTATTAACTAGGGCTGATAGAAGGAAGAAAGCGTATTTGGGTGGTGAGGAAGGCAAATTGAGTTAGTAAATTTTTCTTTTGTTTTTCTATATTATTATTTTTTTAGTTAAGGAAAAGCGAATATTAAAAAAGAATTCGATTTTTCAACTTTTTTTTCTTGGGGTTCCTTTTACAATTTGTAATTTATCAAGTTTTATCAATAATGTAAAAAAAAATTACTCTTATTAGACTGGATTTGGATATCATTTCAATTTGAGGTTTTATTTGCGTGAAATACTCAACCTCATTGTTAACCTAGTATCAGAGTCTGGCTAGATGTTGGCTTCGTGATGTTCACGCTTCGAATGGCCAAAGCGTGAAGTGGTGTGTTGAGAATCACATATAGGCTAGTTTCTGAGCATATTTCCATTATGTAAGAGTTGATTAATCCTGCTCTCTTGAGGTACCTTTTGAGAGATTGAATCCCTCAAGTTAATTTTAACATGATATTAGAGTCACTTAGTTCGATGGTCCGCCCATATTATTATTCACAATCTAGATATTCAAAAATATTCAGCCCTGGGTCGTAAAAAGGTGTGGTAAAGATCTCATATCGAATAGTTTGTGTGTATATTTACTTTCTTATATGTTTGGAAAATTTTACCCTTCTTGAGATACTTTTAAGTGATTGAATTAGATTGAAGTTCATTTTTAACATTTTTCGCAAAAGCTGAACTTTTTTGTGATGGGAGATGCATTGTCAAATTTTTTAAATTTGAAATTCGCGATGTTGAGCAAATGCACGAGTGTCGGTTATTAGAAAGTAAAGAGTAACTCAGTGGTTGAGATTGTTCCTATTTCCCCTTCCCTTTCACCCCAAAAAAAATAAAAAAATAAAATTGAGTGTCGGTTGCTATTCCTTTTTCCTTTATCTTTTACTTGTGCATGTGTGATGCAAATTTGACATTTTTAGTAACATAAAAAAGAAAACAAATAAAAGAAAATGACGTTTTTGCTCGTGGATTGTACGAGGTTTAATTTTATATCAAACAAACATGAGTAACCGATCCGGCCCTTTACCCACTGTGTTGTTACCTTTTTCTATAACCACTGCAGTAGTAGTTTGCACTTTACTAGGTTTTTGTTGGACTTTAGTTTTAGGACATTGGGCTTCAAGGAGTCCAACAATTCCGCATTCATAGCAAAATTCTATGCTCTCATATTGGATTTGCTGAGTATGGTTCTTACCAATCCCGACTTTAGGAATAAGAGGTTTTTGTTGGTCTATTTGTATACAAAGTCGAGCATACATACCTCTCTCTGCATTTGATGTTCTTGTGTCGATTTTAAGAAGAGTCCCTAATTGTTCCCCAACTTTAGTCAGGACTGTTCAGTCGTAAAATTCAACTGATAAAGATGGTAGCCTTGCCCAAATTGTCGTGGTTGTGGTGTTATCTTTGTAATGATTAAATTCTGGCTGCCATAGTCTTGTGGTCAAGTATTGCCCATTGATGAACCACGGGCCTCCGGCTATAACTCTAGAAAAATCCTCCTCTAGTCCAAATCTAGCTATGAAAGAGTTGTTGCCTAGATCAATGAGTCTTAATTCGCCCACAGGATTCCATTGTTGTCTCACCTTGAAATCTATGTAACCATAACTTAAAGTCTTGCCATATGGTTTGATAATTATGGAGTTGAGCCATGGAGCTCTACTCCTTAATTTATCATTTTTGATAATCTGATTGTTGGAATGTAGTCATTCTCTGTTTTAGAATCTGAACCCTTATCAAGGTGTTGTGCAAAATAGTTTTTTTGAACATCTTTGCCACATAGCTTATGAGACAATTTCAAGCTATCTTTGTAAGGTAGAAGTTTCTGTGATGCTTGAGCATGATCGTCGTTACTGTTGTTCTTTGGTTTTTTTTTTTTACTTCTTTCTAGCAGGCCTTTCTCCTCTTCTGAAGAAATGGTGATGTTGCTGGTCACCTGGGGACGAAGGGCTTGTTCAGAAATGAGCCAGAGAGCTTTTGGCGGGAGTTTTGATTTTTTTATTTTATTTTTAATTCAAAAATGAAGAAAATGGAACACGGAGGATGGTGAGTGCTCCAACACAAATGAAGAAAATGACTATGGTCCATGGAACATCGTGACAGGAAGAAAAAAAAGCACAATTCTTTTTTTTTCCAGACATTACCTACTCAAAGGCTGTCCGACGAGTCCTATGTGGACTTGGATGCTCCTGCAAGAACGATGAACAAAGGAAACCTTCCCAGACATCCAACGTTTGGAGATTGAAAGACATCCAATCAGCTACCAACCCTACCAAACTAGCTACAACCCCTAAAAGCCTACAAGAGTTCAATCAAACCATTAAGTCCACATCATCATTTAATGCTGACCCCTAGGGCCCCCATCTCAAATCGCCAGTGGCAGAAAGTAGCGGCAGAAAGGTGATGATTTTTCTACCAAAGGTGCAATCACCACTTATCAATCAAAATCAAACGAGAATTTCGGTAAACCCCCCCACTCCCACTCCCACTCCCACTCCACCACTTTCACATTCAGATATTGATTTAAACTCAATAAAGGATGAACTCTTTGCATCTATGCTAATAGAAAAGCTATAAGGAAAAATATAAAATGCCTCCAACAAGAAATCTTCCATCAAGACCAAGGGGAATAGGGCCTCGACCGAGATTGGGACCGCGGGAGCGGCCAAGAAACCCAGTTCGGCTGGAAACTCAATCGCGAGTGGACTGGGAAAGGGGTACACAACGAAGGAATCTGAGAGAAGAGCCCAGACCGACAAACAACCCGCTACCTTCTCCATCTTCAGCATATGGTGATTTCAACAGTAAAAACACTCACTTTCTCATCCACAAACACAGTGATGATATCACTAAGGGCAAACAGTGGAATTGGATATGGTCTGCTAATTGTAATCAAAGAATAAAAATGTTCCTATGGCTCTGCTTTCACAACCGTCTGGCCGCTAGAGATCACCTCCATAGGAAACATATCATCCCTCTACCGACTTGCGCACAATGCGACAGACTACCTGAAACTACTGAGCATTTACTCTGTAACTGTGGGAACGCAAAGCGTCTTTGGCACAACCTTAATCTTGAACAACAAATTCACGGTCTCCAGGGTATTGGTTTTGAGTTGTTGCTGAAAAAATGTGCTAGTTCTACAAAGATTTCACCGTTCAACAAGGTCCCGTGGGGATGTATTTTCTCTTTTGGTTGCTGGTTTCTGTGGAATCTTAGGAATCAAAATCTTTTTTCTCCGGGAAAAACAAGTAACAACCCTTTCAGTGATACAAATACAAAACCTACCGAATTTTACGCTCTAGGTACGGGTCACAAGGGGGCTAGTGTTATGAAAGCCATCTCTATTGCGTGGGATAAACCTCGTCATGACTGGAATAAACTCAATATTGATGGATCATCCATTGGTAATCCGGGACGTAGCGGATACGGTGCTTTGATTAGGAATTGCAAGGGCGAATGGGTTTCAGGATTTAGCAAATACCTTGGTAACTGCACGAACAATGTAGCAGGGTCGTGGGCCCTCAAAGAAGCCCTCAAACTAGCAATCAAGTATCAACACCCAAAAATTAGCTATTGAGATGGATGCAAAATTGGTGATACAACTTATTCTTTCTGTTGATGTTTCAACTCACCCTTTACCTTCTCTCATTTCTGACTGCAGGGATTTACTCTCTCTCATTCCAGAGACTAGCCTCACTAATGTCTACAGAGAGGCGAACAGTTGCGCTGATGCACTCGCCAAAGCTGAAGGGAAGTCTTCGTCCTTTGATCTAGTTATTTTCAACTCTTCACCCCCTTTTGTCTGCCAACTAGTGGCGGAGGATGCCTGTGGGGCTTGTTTTGTTGAACTATTCGTGATACCACTGCACATACCCAACCTTTTGTGAGCCAAGTAGTGGCGGGGCATGGAAAAAAAGTATTACTAGATAGGACATGGAAAAATTCTCATGGGGACGGTACTTGTGAGTGCACTCGTGAGGCATGAAGGTGTCAGGGGACCGACCCTGCAGGGTGGGTCCCATGCTCAGATTATGTGAGATGAGTGTAGGCAGATCGACCATGAGTCCCGCCCCATGCTGGACCTTCCCATGGGGACATCTTCATATAACTTTATTTCTTACCCACCGGGTTAAGGTTCTTTATTTTATATATTAACATATTTCACAAAAAAAACAAAACAAAACAAACACGAGTAGATAGCAATGTACCACGAACAATTCTGATATAGACCTGGACTACCAAGTGGTCCATCACATTCAGCCACATCACAGTTTTGATTAAAATAATAAAAATACTCCCCCTTTTGGTGGGCTTTTTGAGGCGTTTTTATATTTTTTTAATCAAAACAGGTGATGTGGTTGATTGTGGATCAAATGGTCCACAACCCCACATATAGCTCAGGTCTATATCAGAATTTTTCATGTACCACACTAGGACTTGTCAAGTAAACTGACAACTTCGGCAGCATTTGTATTGTATTGTCTTTTTATCTTAAGAAAAAATAATACTCAAATTAAAATTTTGTGTCTATTTTGAAATAAAAAATTTTCCTCAAAAATTAAAGAAATAAATAAACAAAACTCGACCTTAGACCGAAAAATTTCGATATAGGCACTAGCTTTATATGTGGGTCATGATGACTTTGGGCTGACAATCAACCATATCATCCTTTTTTATTAAAAAAAATAAAAACGCCTCAAAAAGCCCACCAAAAGGGGAAATATTTTTATTATTTTAATCAAAACTGTTATGTGACTGAATGTGGTCCAGGTCTATATCAGAATTGTTCCTTTAGACCCATATAAATCATTCATTTTACGCCATGACTTTTTATTTGTTTTAATTTTTTTATCCTTCCTGTCTTTTCTTTTAATAAATGTTGGGGTTGGGGGAGGGGGGAGATAGGAATGGGACAAAGAGCAAAACCTTTCCAAGTGGGGCATGGATGGCCATATTTTTCAGAGGTATTCTTAGAACATGGTCTGTGAATAGAACGATTTTGAGTAAAATAAGCACATAAGTGAAAAGAAAAGAAATGCAAAGTTCAGATTGGTCCTTATCCTTAAAATATGTATGGTCAAGAAGCTTCCAATATAAGTGAAAGTTTTGCCTTCAGATCTTTCTCCGCTTAAAAGAAATACAGGAATGGGTTTTAAAAATGAAAAAAAATAGGATGAACTCTATATACCACCTTATTTGAGTAAAAATCCTTATTTAGTTAGAGGGGAAGGGAAGTAAATGTAGAGGGAGAGAGGTCTACCTCAGTCTAAGTAAATTAACCCTTGCAAAATTGGAGGGGTTGAGAAGTATTTGTTACATAAAAGACATTCAAATCATTTCTACTTTCTTATAATTCCTTACTTTAATTTTTAAAGGGTATAACAGTCATTTTAATAAACAAAAAATTAAATTAATGATAAAAATTCTTTGTTATCTTTATCTCCTCTCATACCAAACAAAAAGGGCCGTATAACCTCTATAATATCTCCCCAAAAAAAAAAAACCTTTATAAATACTCGATAAATTAATAACTTCTCTAATATAATAATTTTTCTGATTCCAACTCAGACCACCGTAAACATTTAATAATTTTGAAAAATTAATAAGATGATAATTTTTTAGGACATACTTCTACCATTTTATAGTCTCATAAATATCATGAAATTACAAAGGTAATTAGGAGAATTTAGTAAAAATTGACTATGTTTGCCTTCCATTTTTATTAAAACTTAAGTCAATGTCGATTTCGCCTCTAACTTTCACACTGTATTCGAAACTTTGGTCGTATTCTCAAAAGTTTTTTTTGCTATGAGTGTTTCCTTTGCGTAATTGCTTCGAAAGGTATTGAATCATCATAAACTTCATCAACTTCATCATTTGCTAGATTTCCAATGACAGTAACTACTATTTATTATAATATTTAGATATTTGAATATTTATCATTTTCTCCCATGTAATTCAAAAATTTATTAATATCCATTTTAAGATTTTTATATTTTATGTCGCAACTTGTTCTTCTTTTTCGATGTTATAAAATGAAATTTAATCATAATTACTTAAAGTTGTAGAATAATATTCGAAGAGCTTTCCAAAACATCTTCAGTCGCCTAAATCAAACACCTAAATCCCCTAAACCGAACTTATAGTCTTCTTTCTTTCGCTTATCCTATAAATGTCATTACATATGGTTTGGAGGGAAATATTCATTCACACGTCTTTATGGAGTGAGCCTACCCGTGAAAAGACTATTCTCACTTTAAATTTATCAACTAAACGTTGAAATAGAAAGAGAAGCTGGAAAGTCATTACATTCATTTCCATTCCAGTGTACCAAACACGCTCCAAGAGTACACTTAGATATCAATCCACTTCCCCTCTCCCTCCCCTTCTCATACCAAACGAAAACCTAAGTAAGTACGAGGTTTGACATTGTTCGGACGCTGAATTTGGGCCGCCGACTGTTTTCCAAATTCTCAAGCTCTGTGTTGGTGGCTGATGAAATACCCAAATGAAAACGTAAGACACTCATTCCAGTTGTCGCCTTATAAATACCGACACCGTTCCTAACGAATTATTTTTCTTCTTTTTTTGTCGGTTTTAGTGACTTTCGTTTTTGTTTTTAGGGCAAGTGTCTTTTACAATGTTATAGAAATAGTTTTTCAAAAAAGAAAAAAAATGTTATAGAGAGGGAATAGATGATAAGATGGGCATTGCATTTTTTTGATATGGTAAGAAATACTTTAACCAGTTTATACTCTTTATCTTGTGGCGGGTTGATGGATATTGGCACCATCACATGAAAAAATTTCCTAGGACCAATTTAATGGATTTTGACCTACTTTATAAATAATTCCGCTTTTATAAATAGATTTGCAGTTGAATTTATAAATATAAAAAATGGGTCATGCCCATTAGAATGGTTCTCGAAAAAGTTACTCCACCATCATCCCTCTTTAGTCATAATATGGTTAAAAAAAACTTGAATATTTATTTAGTAAAAAAGAAAGATTGAATATTAAACTCTAAATAAAGGGATGATTTAGGTTGTGAATGGATAGGTTTTGACTTATAAATTAAACTGTCGGTTATTATTCAAATGAAAATGATATTTGACTTCCGATTTAGCATTTTGCCCTCCTGTTATCTTATTTTATAAATGAAATGACTTTAATACTCTTGATTATTAGTTTTATGTTAGATTTATGAGTTTGGATATTATAATCTTTAACTAATAAAATAAGAGAGAGCTGAGTGTAAGAAGTTAAAAGATAAGGCCAAATATCCCTCCCTATTTAAATATAAATAGATTTGGGATTACTTATTGAAGCCTGGCTTGATAATTCAATTTATTTCATTGGCCCAAATGTATAAGTCTGCGGCCTCCTTTATTCCAAACTTTGGAAGGGATTTGCATGGGCTTGGCCCAGTTTTTCCAGATCAGTCATAACATGGCACCCGGAAAAGTGGGACAAATATTTTTGTCCATAACGGAAGTCCCACTGTCCCACGAGCCATGCGGGAAGTGGGGACTTTCCGTTACGGCGGCGTGGCGGCTTTTCCCACGCGCGTTGCCACGTGGCGGAGCGAAAGTCCCCACTGCGTTATGGCCCGGGACGAAGTGGGACTTCGTTATGGTCTGCCAAAAAATACCCTACGAAACCCTAACTTTTGTCCAGTGACTTTGAGGACGGAATTCCCACTTCAGTCCTCAACTTCCAGCCAATTTGCGACGTGTAGTCACTTCCGGTTTTGCTTTTTGACTCAAAAAAAAATGTCTGGACGGTTTTGGCAATTTAGTGCGCATTTATGACCGGTTTTCGAGAGACTTGTCCAATAAAAAAAATTAATTTTACAATTTCCAACCACATCTATAAATACCACTCCAAACCTCTCCACTCCATAACATACAACCTTTACTCAAACCACTTAAAAACCCACCCTATCCTCCATATTACTAGCTTTGAAAATGAATAGCGAAATGAATCCCGGCCTGGAAGAGTATTTCAGATACCAATTTAGAATTGCGGTCGGAAATCAAACCGATGGAAAAATGGTAGTATTGTATTTAGTAATGAGTAATTTTTTTATTGTATGAAATGTGTTTAGCTATCTAACTCATAATTTTGGATTTGTAGCGTCTTCCATCGAAGTACACAAGTTGGTTGGAGCAAACCGGTCTCGGGTTAGCAAATTCTGTCTATCTGAAGGACGACCATGGGAATCAATGGTGCGTTTATGTAAACAAAATAGATGACACCCTACTACTAGAGCGGAGGTTTGCAACAATTTTTGCGTGACAACAATCTTCGTCCCACAAATAAAGTTCATTTTATACCATCTCCCATGAATGTATTAGATATTTATGTTAAGGGAGGGCCAGGGATAGGTTACTGAAGGGCGAGTATCGTATCCCTCGGACGGGGCATTTTTAAAGCGAGTTTTCGAATAGACATTTACAAAACATATTCGGGACTTTCCAAACGAGTACGTTAAGTAATATTAAAATTTTAGTAATAAAATCGTTCATTTTACATTTATGTGTTGTAATGTTGTTTCCGGTGTACGGTGGATATGTCAGCATTACATGCGATGGCGTGTTAGAATGCGACTTGGAATCCCCAGAAGTACTACGCATGCGTAACCTTCACGGTAACAAATTGACACTGCAAGTGACTAGAGGCAGAAGGCTGCGACTATTACTATTTTTTGGGGTGGGATGAGTTTGTTGTGTTTTCTAGATTACACCGGGTGACCATGTAAAAATTCATCGACCCTTACGATATCCTTGATTACGGGAGTAGGGAATGATGATTTTTTTCGATTTATTACGTCAACTTTAATAATATGTAATTGAAATGTAAGATGTTCGATGAAATTGAGACCGGGAAAAAATCGAGCACATTCACAACAATTTTATAAATTCTAAACTATTACAATTCGGAGAATTTAAATACAATTCTTGTGGAGGGTGGGGGGTGGTTGCTAAAGATGTGCTAACATGGGGGCAAGTCTTAGGTTGTGACCCGAGCTCGCTTACTGATGGCATGACTTCTTTTCCACTTTGAGTGCCCCGTTCTCTGTGTCCATAGGCATTTGGTATCTCCGCCTTCGAGGTCGACCCACTGCGTAGCTTTCATGTTAGGTGGGTGATATGTCAAATCAAAAGGGGGAGATCTCCGATGAGCGGGATCAGTACGAGGATATAAAATAGACTTGTAAGTATTCTATAATGATCGAGAGAATAGGCAGGGGTGGATGAATCGAGAAGCATCCTGCGTTCTCGATTTGGACACGGCAATGACATGGGAGCATGGGCTGAATAAGCGACCCATTTATCACGGCTACACCCACGAGCTGATAAGTTGGCCCGGTATGCGTTTTTCCACCTTGGCGGTCCTACATGTCGGGACATGACCCTATAGATACGCTTGGTCCATGTGGTGTCGGTTTACAAGAAGAGTTCTTGCCTTTTGTTCAGTACGCGAAATCATTTGCTCCCATATCCTCTTAGGGAAAGGCGTTTTACAACCATTTGCGTCTTGCCGGTGTTTGTCAAAATAATGTACAAGTTTAAAAAAATATCATCTCCACGAGCGCTTTCAAAAGCGACGCTCTAAAGCTGCTTTAGAAACGCTATTAAGCGCCTCGGCGAGTTCCATGGAACCCATATCATTCCAACAGGCAAAATTTGCATAGTTACTGATGCGATGGAACATTCCATTCTTGAATGGCCGCGGCGATAGTAGAGAGTCGGTTCGAGGCTCTTGTCACTGCCTCTTGATCATTAGTCCACCGGTTTGTTGTTGGATTTGGGGGTTGGCATCTTCGCTACCCCCCGTGCGTCTTCATCGACCCCGTCGTCCTCGTGGTCTCGGCACTATCGTCGGCGAAGTCGTCTTCCGTTTCGGAGCGCCGTCAATGTTGGATATTGGACCCGAAAGAATCCGTGGCCCGAATTATCATTAGAGGGTTCGTAAGTAGACGGTGGGGGCATATTTGGTAATGGATTTGGCTCAGAAAAAATATGGTTCGGAACAAAATATGGCTCGGTGCAAATTGTGTTGTCGGTATTACAAAGCTATCTGAATGTCTCCGCACGAGGTTCCAGCAGGGGCACCAACATGAATCCACTCGGAGTTTGAAATCCGTTTGGATTCCCCTCAAACTCTCTAAACCTTCTTCACTCATTAAGGTTTACAACATCGTACGCCACCATGTTGAGCGTCGGCATGAAGAATGGAGCGGATCATTATTAGTCGAACATTGGCGATGAAAGCTCGACTCGCTGCGGCGACATATTCTATGGCAAAGTTATGCTGAATGAAATCCTTTGTATAACTTCAAAACTTTTTTCGCTAGGCTCGAGCGAGCAGGGGGTAACCCCCATTTTTCGTAAACTATATTGTGGTCGAAATGTAAATACAATCTCATTGGACATTCGAGTGCCATTTTTAAGCAAAAGCGAAATAAGGGGTTGAGGAAATATGAGGGTGTTTAGACGAAATAATTTGGAAAATGGTGTTTGGAGTATGAAGAATGGATGGGAGGGTATTCAATTTTATAGAGAATTTTTGCAGCAAATGGGCAAAACCATCTGCCCGGTTGAGAGCGGAAGTGGGACTTCAGTCCCGACTCCGGGGATGGAAGTCCCAGCTCAGTTATCAACCGGCACATGATTTTTCCCCAAAAAATTGTACATTTGGTCCCCAGCGCATTTTGAGGGACGGAATTGCCACTTACGTCCTCAAATTGCGAGCTATTGTCACTACTCACTTTTGCTTTATTGCCCAGAAAATCCCAAACGGTTTCTTGCGGTTTCGTTCGCATTCTTGACCAATTTTAGGAGACTGGCCAATTCGAACTCTTAATTTTAGAATTTCATACTAAATCGTTAACTAACACCTCAAAAAACCTCTCCCCCTTGTCCTACTAATTATTTCCATACGTGTTCATATTATAATTATTAGTTTCAATGTTTTTTAAATATTGCTCATTTTGGAACTTTCAAAAAATAAAAAAAAGCTGACAATTCCATTAACTTCATACAAATAAATTTACATCGAACATTAAAAAAATACAAAGTCCGGTTAGTCAAACCCTAATTATTTGAAACTTAGGCTCAATCATTTTCCAAGTCGAAATCTTGTTGCTTGACGATGCATCCGAGCATCGGGTATTCGAGGGGAGCCTCCACGATTACCTCTTGGGGAGATGTTGAAAATTGTCCGGCTCGTCTAGAAATCCTCTTCCTTCATACCCAAAAATATGGCGAGAGAAGGATAAATAAAAATTCGCCACTTCTTACATGCCGCTTGGCCCTTGGATTAGCCTAAATTAGAGTTATATAAAAAAAAACATTTAGTTAAGTAAATATACGATTAAATACGGTGTGCCTTAATTACACGCAACTTACATGCAGCGTATTCAGCCCACTGGGCCTCGGCACCGTCCCAAGTCAACAATGTTCGTCCCTTCAGTCGTACTTGAACCATGATTTGTGGGTGGCGCTTGAAATCCCAAAACCGCCTACGCGGTTTTGCTGAAAGCTTGCGTCGATCATCATAGCTGTGAATTGTCCCCAGGTCACGAGAATTAATTAGTAAACAATTTCATTGTAGCAATCGGGACCAACGTTTTTCTCGAGGGTAACCACAGTGGGCTGAAATCATAACAAATTTCTATTAAAACCTCCTCGTATTCGACTGGCCATTCTCTAGTAAAATCAACATCCCTGTATTTTTGACGCATTTCTTTTTGCATAAATTCGGGAAAGTTGGCCATTACGGAGAATACGGTTTTTTTTTTTAAAAGAATAATTTCAAAGCTATTAATACGGAGGATAGGGTTTTTAAGGGTTTGAGAAGGTTTGAGATTTGTGGAGAGGTTTGGAGGGGTATTTATAGATGTGGTGGGAAATTGTAAAAATTTCTCCCGAATTGGACAAGTCTCTGAAAACCGGTCATAAATGCGCACGAAATTGCCAAAACCGTTCAGACATTTTTTTTGAGTCAAAAAAAGCAAAAGTGAGAAGTGACTACACGCTGCAAATTGGGCTGGAAGTTGAGGGACGGAAGTGGGAATTCCGTCCTCAAAGTCACGGACAAAAGTTAGGGTTTTAGTAGGGTATTTTTTGGCGGGACCATACGAGTCAGCTAGTCCCGAGACCCCTGAAAGTGGGACTTCAGTTATGGGATTTGGCGAGTGTGTTTGCCCAAAACACTTGGTTTTTTTTTCCAGAGGTTATTTTTTACGAGGTGTTTGTATTATATATAAATAATATTTGCAAAACACAATACTTACTAAAAAATTGAGCAATAAAATAAATAAATTGTATATTAATATAAAACAAAGCAACGAATTATCGTAATAATATTTTACAACCGAAAAAAAATTAACATTCTTCGTAACTACAATGAGCGAAAGCGTAAACAACGTAAATGAAAACCTATCTACGGCGACGAATGTGTGTATGGAGCGGTGTGTTTGGGGGCGGTCGCGAGAAGTAAAGGCTGCCATCTCTCACTCGTACGGCGCTACCAAAATTGGTTGAGATGACCTCCGCGCCTTCGTGGTCGATAAATATCCGCTCCTCGGGGTTTATCGGCAGCGAGTCTGCTTCTTTGCGTCTCGATGATGTGCGAGAGCTGTCTGAAGGCGTCCCTCCCGAGTAGAAGCCCATGTTGTCGCGGATGTAGAGGGCCGGCACGAGGATCCCGCCGTCTCGAAAAGCTTCGGTGAAAAAGTACTGGGTGATGCAAATTGGTACTCAAAAGGGGTGGAGTACGTCGACTGGCTGGGAAGCGTGTATGTGCTGGGGGGGCTCGTGCCAGGATCTGTCGCCCGGTGCGGCCCGGCTCCGGTGGCCGCGCGTTGTCGTTGTCGCCTCGCCCCCCAAGTCCTCCCCGCGGCATCCCGTTGCCTCCGCGTACCTTGCCTTCCTCTTTGAGGCCGGGCGGAGCAGGGTTCTCTCGGTTGCGTCACTGGTTCCCAAAACCGCCCGACTCTGCCACATCCGCGGCTCTCGATCTGCGAGTCGAGGGACTTCCGGCCGCCACGAACGCCTCTTTGATTGTCTTTGAAGCCCAGGAGACTAGGGACCTGTAGTGGCCGATTGAGTTGGAAGCCGAGCTTATCGAGCTCCGTTAGTATGAGTCTGTTGGCATCCGCCTGCAACATCAATTCTCGTGTCAGTATATTATAAACAAGGAAAAGCAATGTAGACTAACAAAAATACAAAACTTACAATAATGTCCTCAGAAGGCGCGATGGGTTGAATGCCCATCGGGAGTGGACCGGCATCCCTGTTGCGTGGGTTTGTAAGGAGGTGCACGGTAATGAGATTGTACCAATCCATGTACTCACGGGTTGGTAAGATCACATTACAGGGGGGCCCAGGGGACAGCGTTCGCCGATGCATCTGTCGGGCATCCCACATGGCTATGTAGTCTTTGTGCTTCTCGCCCTGAGTTCATATTCGGCCCCGCCATGTGGGTGTGGGCGTCTTCGCCCTCTGTCGTACTCTCACGCCACCGATGGGGCTGGTATCACTGCTTGGAACCCGAGTGCCTAGCAACCCGGTCCGGCATGTGAAACTCGACCAACTCGAAACACACGAGTGGCGTACGGGCTGAGCGCAGGTGGATAGGAAGCCCTCATCGCGTGAGACCCGAGCAGCCCGATAACCCTGATCGAGTACGGCCTCCACATGAGCTGTAAAAAAAAATTATACATTAGCATAAATTAATTGCACAAATAAAAACAAACACACGAAAAATACGATAAACCTTACCTCCCAGGCGTCAGTCGATCGGTCAAAGCTGGTCCCTGAAACTACCATCGGTGAGATTTGGCGCGTTCTTGAAACTCGGGCGGTGTTCCAACGCGCCCGTCACGCTCGGCCGTCCGCGGGAGGTTCATTCATAATCAACTCCCCGGTTCGCGGCTCGAGAAATGAAATGCGCTCCCACGCCCACAGTCGGGTACAAACAAACACAGATTAATCATCAATTATTTAAAAAATTTGCGGGTAAACAATAAAAAAATAGTCATTAACAATTACACAAACACGGATCAACGAGCAACGACCCGGCTATGTCCTTAGAAGTCGGCTGTGCGAGAGATGCACATCTCGGCTGCATAGGTAGGGACAGGGACGGCGGCAGCCCGAGAATGCTTGGTCATGGGTGAGGTCCCCGTCGGCTGATGAGCAAGAGATAGCGCATGTTCCCTCGCGGCCGGACTTATCCGGGGAAGAGGAAAGCTGACCATGCGAGAGGAAAATCGGGGCCGGGCCCGGCTGGTCCCAGCCGCGAGGTGCGTGGCATCCTCGCATAGGGGGCTCGAAATGTGGGCGTACACCTCTGCAAGCTCGAGGGCGTTACCATGAATTGACACTGGGGGGCGGAAACCTAGGATATGGTGCACACGCTCGATCCACTGACCACTCGGTCATGTTGTAGTCCTCGTCCCCACGTCACCACGTGGCCCCCGGTGGGCGATCTAGGAGGCGACCCTACGTCCTCCAGGGTGATGGTGACCTCGCGCATCGCGAGATGGAATGAGTGCGTCTCGGGCGCCACCGCTCTACTAATGCGGTGATCGGTGCGTGGTCTATCTTTATCTTACCTATCCAGACAACAACCCCGAAACCTATCATCGTCAATGAGATCTAGCACTCTCCGGTTGCCCTCGCGTTGGTATGCCTAAAAAAAATGCCCGTCATAGCTAATGACCTTCAAACCCTTGTCTAGGACTACATCCCCGCCCCAAATCCTAAGTGCTCTATGTGACGTGTGTTTGTTCAACACACTGGGATCGTACGGACCGGGCATAAAGTGGGCAGGAAGAGCCATCTGAAACAAAAACTGTGCGCTTTTTATCAATAAAATGTGCGTAGTATAACAATTCTCACTTAAATAATAAGGACATCAAATTCTCAAAAATTGTAATTAAAATACATACGGATATCAAATTCACATAATTGCAATTCAAGTCCATAAGAATATCAAATTCACATAATTGCAATGCATAAGGATATCAAATTCACAAAATTGCAATTTTAGTCCATAAGAATATCAAATTCACATTATGCAATTACAATGCATAAGGATATCAAATTCACAAAATTGCAATTTTAGTCCATAAGAATATCAAATTCACATTATGCAATTACAATACATAAGGATATCAAATTCACAAAATTGCAATTTTAGTCCATAAGAATATCAAATTCACAAAAAATACATACATATACAATTCGCAAAAATACATAAATATCAAAACTATATATACAAAATACATTATTAATCTGCAATTGAATTTTAAAACTATATATACAAAAAATTACACTTAAATAAAATTAAAAAAAAAGTATACCTCAAATTAAAAATTTGGGAGAGAGAGATATTGGTGGTGGGGAGAGTGAGAGTGACGGTGGGAGGGAGACCCAGCAGTGGCAGCGGCAGAGCAATGGGAGGGAGGGGCTGCGGCGGAGGGTGGTTTTTTTTGGAATATTACTCTTGCAAATCGCGGTGGGGGAAGAAGAAAGGGGTTTTTTTTAAAGCTGGGAGCCCATAACGAAGCTGGGACTTCCGTTCGGCCATGTGGCAACGGCGTGGGAAAAGGCGCCACGTCGGCGAAACGGAAGTCCCAACTCGATTATAGTCCCCAGGACGGAAGTGGGACTTCCGTTATGGACAAAAATGTTCGTCCCACTTTTCCGGGTGCCATGTTATGACTGATCTGGAAAAACTGGGCCAAGCCCATGCAAACCCCACTTTGGAACAATGATAAATTTCTTTCTGGGCCAGTCAATATCTTGCCCTAACCAGTTTGGGCTTTTGGTAAATGAATTTACCTGTGTTAATTGTCAGGGGTGTCATTGAGTTATGTGAGTCGAGTTTGGCGTAACTCACTCTAACTTCACATAAAAATTGGAAAGCTCACCTTATTCTCAGCCTGGAAAAGTTTACAGATCTTGAACTCACACTTAACTTATATTTAATGTGAGCTCGGCTGAGCTCACGGGCGAGCTAAATTTATATTAGCAAAAAAATAAAATTCATGTAGAAAGAATAGTATAATACAATGAGTCACGAGACTAGATCCGAACAAAAATACAAATATATACAATGATACTTAATTCGTGTAACAAGATAAACTAATAAAAAAATAAACAAATACTAAGGTCAAATATTAAAAAGTCCACATACAACGTAGACAAAAAGAAACGATGAGTTTTGCAAATGAGTTTTGCAGATAGTTTTTATGGTCTTTTATTTTTTAAATTAGAAATTTAATATTATATATATAATATTTATAATTATATTATTTTTATTCGGGTGCGAGTTTTAACCGGGTTGAGCGGGGTCAATCCCATGCTCAGTTCACATAAAATCTGAGTTTGAATATTGAACTCACGCTCGTGTCAAGCTCAACTCACTTAACCTCTTGCTCACATTTTTTCGAGTTATGTGAGCACTCTCCGTGACACCCCTATTAATTGTATATTAGAGAATAGAGTTGAGTGTGTCTGTATACCAATGATAGAAATTTGTTAAGGTTGAGAAAAGGATTCATGATTTAAACATTATAATGAGACTAGAAAAGAAGGGAAAATACCATGAGACCAATTAAGCTCGTTTTAGAACGTTCATGTTTGGGCCTCAATGCCCTGTGTTGGGCCAAATTCAAGCTCACCAAGTCACAGCCATGTTTAAGGATATATTCTTCTACTCACTTCAAATAAAAATTATTTTGAAAATAAATAAATAAATATAAAGCATACAATGCAAGTCTTGTCCCTTTTTTTTTTTTTTTGTTTTTTTTTTGTTTTTGTTTTGATGAGTAACCATACAATACTAGGGGTGTCAGCCCGAACCCGGCTCACATAGCTCGAAAAATGTGAGCGTGAGCTTAATATTCAAGCTTGCTTATTATGTGAGCTGAGCGTGAGCTTGACCCCCTCAGCCCGAAAAAAGCTCGAACCCGAATAAGATTAATATAATTAAAATATTATATATATATATAATAATACTAATTTAAAAAAAAAAAAACTTATATACATTATAATTATAATTATAATGTGTGGATTAACTCAATAATCTTTTTTTTGGGTAGAAAGGAGATTATATTAAAGAAGGAGTCTTACAACAGGAGAGAGACAGATACAAAAGTTAAAGGAAGAGAGAAAACAGGAAAAGACAGCGTGGGAAAACACGGTACAAAATACATTGGGATGAATCACAACAAAAAGTGAGATGGTGTAGAAGAATTCAATGGGATTGTCAAAATTGGAATTGCCACTGACAATGGAATTAAATCAATCTTCTGAAATTTGCAAATTTATCATTTGTTAAAATTGTAAGTGCATGGATTCTCTTGTTTTTTGTTTTTTTTATATAAGACTCATTTTATTAGCATATCAAACAATTCTGAAACTTTTGCTTCTTTTTGTGTATTCTTGTCCAAATTTAGTTTTAAGGCTCATTGTATTATGCTATTCTTGAGACAGGATTTTCGTTTTCTTCGCTAATATAAGTGATCTTGGGAAGCTCGTGAGCTAAGCTCGAGCTCATGTTAAAATGTGAGCTGAGCGTGAGCTCAAGGTTTGTGAGCTTTTCCGGGCTGAGCGTGAGCGTGAGCTTTTGAATTTTTATGTGAGCTGAGCGTGAGCTATGCCAAACTCAGCTCACATAGCTCGATTGACACCCCTATACAATACTATTAAGATTGACATCGTTATAATACTGATAGGTGTTTTTTCTAATATTCTTATAAAATTTAATTATTAATTTTAGACTTAACAGTGAAAAAATACCTCTCTTTTTTCTTCTTCTTGGAATAGCTATTATTTCTTGCAACTCAATTATGACTGATAATGTCAAATACCTGTTAGAGTAGCTGACAATGTGGTGTAGCATTTAACCTGAATGTTCTGGATTCGAATCCTTCTCCTCTTCAAGTTAAATTATGACTGATAATCATTCAATAAATACTAAGAAAAACACTCTTTCTCCCACTTAAAACTTTACCGAAATTAAAGGGTGCATTAGGTTACTAGCTTTAAAATCAAATTCTTTTTCTCTGCCCCACCATCTTCTATTTCCAAGATAAAAATTTCAAACAAAATCTAATTCAAATAAACCCTTAAGATTTATACGTTTATTTATTTTGTTTTGTTTTGGATTAGTAACTCAAATTGACCATAGATTTTAATCAAAATTTTATTTTTTGCCCTAAACTACAAAACAGACCTTGAATTTCCTAAACGTTGCAACAATTTACCTTCCGTCAAGTTTAGGCAATATGCCTCAACGGAGTTGACTAACTCAGGGAAAAGAGTAGGGAATGACACGCGCTTAGTGAGTATCAAAATCAAGAAAAATCTTAACAATGTCTCTAATTAACTCTATTTTCTTCTTCCTTAATACTTCCCAATTATCTGTCGCCTAAACATACTTTATCAGTTTTTTAATTATCTGTCACTTTATGAAACCAAAAGAGTATTAAATATATTTTTTTCCAAATTTACCATTGTCTTTAATTAATTTAGTCAACAACTAATTTAAATTGTCCCAACATAAATGTATTAATTGAAGGTTAAAAGTGTCAATCTATCTTTAAATTAATGTATCACAATCATTTTCTTAATTCGAGTGCATTGTCTTAAAGCGACAGATAAATGGAAACGGAGAGAGTATATTCCTTCCGTCTCAAATTAATCGTTCTAATTACCTAATACGGGTATCAAGGTTTTAGTAAATTATATGGTAACACATGAGCAAATGTCTAGAGTATCTCCAATTAATATTTTCAGCTAGTCAACCACCTTTTGAATATTTTTCAACCAACCAACCACAATCTTGACTTATATTGAAAAATGTGAATTTAATTAAATAGGAAGTTAAAAGTAAAGATAAATGGAAAATTTATATTATAAATAATTACTTGATTTAGAAATATAACAATTAATTTGAAACAAATGAAAAATGAAATTAGAAGAATTAATTTTTTGTAAGCCCTAAGGGCGAACAAACTCGGTTTTTGATATTGGACAAACTTTTGATGTTGTGTCTAATGATCTTAATCTTTGTGATAGAATCATTATGGAAGCTCTAAGTACTTCAATCAAACCATTGGTATCAAGATTCAAAGTTATGCAAGGCTCATTTATCAAGATTGAAGATTGAAGACTTAGGTTTGGTTAGTTTAGCTTTGTCGTCATAAGTCGTTATCTTATAAAGCTCTAACCAAAGCTCTCATGAACATAAGCTCTACACTCTAGTCTTGCATGTTTTCATAAACACGTTTTCAAAAGGCTAAGTTTCAAATTGATCCTTACATGTGTTCGTATTTCGAAAGCCTTTGATTTCAAAGTATAAGTCTTTTAAAATGGTTTTCTAATGCTCCTATTTGTTACCTTTTGGGAAAACCGTTTAGACTTCAAAAGATTTTAAAACGTGTGAAAAATCAACATCTCTCAGGCTCAGAAAAGTTCGGTCAACCGAGCTCAAGCTCGGATCAACCGAAGAGAAACAGAGAGTTTGATTGATTGGCTTCGGTCGACCAAGGGATGAGTTCGGTCGACCTATGCATTGGTTCGGTCGACCGACCTAGGGCTTCGGTCAACCGACCTTGGCTTCGGTCATGCGAGTTCTAGCCGTTATATGACCGTTGCAGAGTCGATTTTCAGCATATTTTGAAAAGTATAAATACTCTAAAGCTGAGAATCACTCTAGGACTTGGATATACAATAAACATTCATATCTTATCAAGTCTAAACACTTTCAAAGCAAAATACTCTTCGTCTCTATGACCTAAATCATTCAAGAGTATTCTTTCAAAAGCAAGACAAAGAGTGTGCATCAAATGTTCTAAGAGCTTATAATTCTTGTACTTCAAAGGTATATCTTTCTCACTTAGAAGAGTGAATTATCTTGTTCTTTATTTATCTTAATTCCCTTTCTTAGTGATAGGGTAATTCTTGTATAAGTCCTACTTAGTGTGGGCAAGTAACTCTTAGTGAGTTTTGTTTTGTGGTTGTTGTGTAAAACTCTTAGTGAGTTGTCCACAAGTGTAAAGTTCTTCTTAGTGAAGTTGTTGAAATCCTTGGGTGCGGCTCAAGGTAGTGGATGTAGATTCTAAGTGAATCGAACCACTCTAAATCCATTGTCTTGTTGTTGGGTTTTGGTTTTGGTTTTGTTCATCTTGCTCAAACTCACCCTAGCATTGAATAGATTCGAAAAAGTTTGCAAGATCGATTAAAACCCAATTCACCCCCCCCCCCCCTCTTGTGTTTTACAATTTTTGTTAAAAAAAACAATTAACTTAGGACGAAGAGAATATACAACAAAACAAAATGTTGAAGAACCTTATATTTAAATAAAATAAAATAAAAATGTCGAAAGACTTTATATTTTGAATTGAAACCGTGAGAGTACAAATAATCTAAAAGTTACAAGAAATAGAGAACAAAAAGGACATGACATTTGATCGTGTGTCTATATATAGAAGGGTGTGGGGACTGTCACGGGTCGCAAGTCTTAGCACTTGAGACGCCCGCGATGCCGAGTAATTCTAGCTCCAATAGCTCATAAGTTACTCCCGACAACCTTTCTTTATGTTCACAATCACGAGACAAGATGATAGGCAACACTTAAAAACGAAAGCAATCAATAACAGGGGTCACTTGCGCGAAAACTCAGCTTTTCTCATTAAAACATAAGACATTACAAGTAATAGAAATGTACATAAAAAAGGTTCAAAACAACGAGGGGGAGAGTCGCTTGAACGTCTATTACAATTGCTCAAAGTTTGGTTTTTGCTTGTTTGTTGATTTTTTTTTGTTTCCCCTATAGGTGCTTAAAAAGCATTTGCCCAAATGCTAGGAGTTGACCACTTATTTCTGAGGAGGTGGGAAATCTATCTACCTATGCTATACAAGTGCTAATTACAATCTACTTCGTGCATTCTCTTCTAAATGTTGTCCTTAGATGATCTGCCAAGTTTGGGCTCATTTGGATTTCATTCGGATGCAAAACGGCACGTGCCAAGTCAATTGGCTGTTGGGGCGCAGCTACAGTGCGCGCGCGGCAGATTGGGGCGGATGAACAGTGTCTCTGCGCGCGGTATGGCTGGCTGGCCGGCTGGGGCGCGGCTGCATGCTCTGTGCGGCAGATTGGGGCGCATGAACAGTGTTTCTGTGCCATGCTAGGGCGCTGCTGCATGCCATGGGCGGCAGATTGGGGCGGATGAACAGTGTTCCTGCGCCATGTTGGGGCTGGTGCACGTCGTTGGGCACTGCCTTGGGGCTGAGTATTGGACGGTGCTGTCTCCGATCGCACGAACTGGGCGAGGCAATGAGGCACGCTTGGCGCACGGGCGTGCGGGTCATGTTGCGACAATGAGGTGCGCCTTCCATGATCGGCATGCTCAGGAGCCTTTGGCCACATGGCTTAGGCAAGCTCGGGCGCGCAGAGGAGCATCGTTGTTGTCTCCTGTGCGAAGTCACGACCGACTCTTGACATACTCCCCCACTTGATTTAGGCGACGTCCTCGGCGCCTTCTTCATCTGAGCACTCTTTAAATCCACGGCGAGCCTGAGGAGGTTCGTCAAAACACGGACTCTGGCAGCAACTCCGCTTCCAATCAGTTCAGCAACACTTTCTTTAAGATATTCTTGAATCGAATTCCTTTCACCTTGTTGCACGCCAAGGCGAATGTGTTTCCTGTATGAGTTCAAGGTTAGGCTAGCATAATCCGTTCCCGGGGTTCTGCATCCTTTAATCTTTGTGCCGCAGTGTTCCTTTCCCTTCATGGGAGCTCTTATCGAATACATGGTGGCCAGTAGCGATGTATTCTCTGAGGGCTCAACATTATTTCTCAAAGGGATCAATGTAGGTTTATTCCCCATCACCATTAGTGAATTAGCCCAGGGGTTTATTGCTACTTTATTCTTCCGAAGGAACTTGATACCAAGAACAATTCGGTGGTCATCCATATTTACAACTGCGAAGGAAGTCAATTTCTTCAACGGTCCCAATTCAATATTCACACTATGGGCCATGCCCACAAAAGGATTAGCACCCGAGTTAACCGCCTTCACAACATGACCTACACTCTTTGATAGTGTTAAGCCCAGCTGATCAACCTCGGAGCAATCAATATAGTTCTCCGTGGCTCCACAGTCCACAACAGCCGAGACAGCTCTCTCGTTGATCTTCAGGTCCACATACAAAAGTCCTGGCTTCATTTCTTAAGCATCGTCCATTTTCACTGCAACGATCTCCTTTTTAGACATGTCATGAGCATCGTCCGTTTTCACTGCGACGATCTCCTCTTTAGACTCCAAGGCTCCGGCATGGCCTTGATATTCAACAGTGCGAAAGCTTCCCAAATATCCTAATTCCTCAGGATATTCTTGCTGTTCAAAAGTCCGAAGGCTTCCCAAGTAACTCTCCTCTTCATGATGGGCAGAACGGTAACCTTCGTCTCCCCCGCCAGCTATTCCTTGCTCTTGGGTCTTTTCCTTGCTAGCAGATACAACATGTATCGCTGCTAGCACACTCTCAATCACCTCTGGATCGGATCTTATGGCATTCACCGACCCACTAGGCGCCACCTTATCGGGACAGAATCTCTGAAGATGTCCCGATTTTCCACACGAGAAGCATGAGTAACCGCTACTTCCAGCCCTTGAAGTTAAGTCGGCATCTCCCCCACTAAAGCTCTGTCTGTAAGCTGGACGATCCGCTCCACTAAAAGTCTGTTTCGGCTTGGGGAAGATGAAGTTCCCTCTACTAGACCCCCTCGAGTCTTCCACCCTTCGGTCCCTCTGAGGTTCCATCCCATAGTCCTCCAAGCTCTCCGCCGCCGACATGGCTTCCGCCACTTTCTCGACCTTCTGTCTGTTCAACTCTTGCCTTGCCCACGGTTTTATCCATTCGACAAAGGCAAAGAGCTTGTCCATTTCTGACATGTCCTCAATTTGTAGCATATAGGCAGAAAAATTCTTCACATATTCCCGAACTGCACCCGTATGCCTTAGTTCCCTAAGCTTGCGGCGAGCATCGTATGAAGCATTCATTGGGAAGAATTGTTTCTTCATAGCACTTTTTAGTAGCTCCCAGGTATTGATAACTAACCGACCCACTTTGATATCGTGGGTCGTCACCCTTCACCATAGCTTAGCATCATCCTCCAGATAGGTAGTGGCAGTATCAACCTTCATGGCCTCATCCACAATGCCTATAGTCTTGAAATATTGGGACAAGTCGAAGAAGAAGTTGTCAATCTCCTTTGCATCCCTAGCTCCTGTGTAGGCCTTCGGTTCTCTCACCTTTACCTTAGGAGTGTTGGGAGCGACAACACGTGGCCCAACCTGTGCTCCAGCTGCACGGCCAATGGCTAAAGACAGCACCCTCAGCTCGCACCTTACCTCGTCCATCACAGACCGAAGTTCGGTCAACGCTTCGGTGTTCTTTGCCACGGATGCGCAAATTTCAGCAATCGCCGCATCACTCGCCACAATCCTTTCCTCATTGGATTGGGCACTCTAAAAAATTTCCCTAGTAGCGGAGCTCAATTCCTCTAGCTCCCTACTTTGATGGGCAACATCATTCTCCATTAGCATCGCCCTACGCTCCATGGAGTTGCCATCCGCTGCTACACCGCCTCTCGTTTTACCAGCCATCGTCGTCCCCAAACAAGGCTCTGATAGCAAGTGTCACGGGTTGCAAGTCTTAGCACTTGAGACGCCCGCGATGCCTTGTAACTCTAGCTCCAATAGCTCCTAAGATACTCCGGCAACCTTTCTTTATGTTCACAATCACAGGACAAGATGATAGGCAACACTTAAAAACGAAAGCAATCAATAACACAGGTCACTTGCGCGAAAATCGACTTTTCTCATTAAAACATAAGACATTACAAGTAATAGAAATGTACATAAAAAAGGTTCAAAACGACGAGGGGGAGAGTCGCTTGAACGTCTATTACAATTGCTCAAAGTTTGGTTTTTGCTTGTTTGTTGATTTTTTTTGTTCCCCCCCATAGGTGCTTAAAAAGCATTTGCCCATATGCTAGGAGTTGACCACTTATTTCCGAGGAGGTGGGAAATCTATCTACCTATGCTATACAAGTGCTAATTACAATCTACTTCGTGCATTCTCTTCTAAATGTTGTCCTTAGATGATCTGCCAAGTTTGGGCTCATTTGGACTTCATTCGGATGCAAAACGGCACGTGCCAAGTCGGTTGGCTGTTGGGACGCAGCTACAGTGCGCGCGGTGGCAGATTGGGGCGGATGAACAGTGTCTCAGCGCGCGGTGTGGCTGCCTGGCCGACTGGGGCATGGCTGCGTGCTCTGTGCGGCAGATTGGGGCGCATGAACAGTGTTCCTACGCAATGTTGGGGCGGATGAACAGTGTTCCTGCGCCATGTTGGGGCTGGTGCACGTCGTTGGGCACTGCCTTGGGGCTGAGTATTGGACGGTGCTGCCTCCGAGCGCACGAACTGGGCGAGGTAATGAGGCATGCTTGGCGCACGGGCGTGTGGGTCATGTTGCGACAACGAGATGCGCCTTCCATGATCGGCATGTTCGGGAGCCTTTGGCCACACGGCTTAGGCAAGCTCGGGGCGCAGAGGAGCATCGTTGTTATCTCTTGTGTGAAGTCACGACCGGCTCGTGACAGGACTCTGATGGATGTGTTCAACTAGATAAGACTATAAATTTGTTTAGAACAAAAAACAGATCGAAGAAATGGATAAAATGTTTGAAGATCATGAGGTACAAAAGCATGGAGTACAGATCTGCAATTCTGTATTATAATGGAGTGAGCCTACGCGAACTCATTTTTTTCTACATTTTATTTTTTATACATAAAGAAAAAAATTTTGAGATCAAGTTAATGTTTTTATGGAATCTTAGGGAGTGTATTCAATCCGGATTTGAAAAGATTTTAACTGATTTTCAAAAGTCTATGGATTCTGCTGACTTTAAGGATTGTTTTAACTCTATGCAGAGTCTACGCATATTCTATCAGATTCTATTAGATTGATTTATCAGGATTTATAAAATTTATAGATTATTTGAATAACACCAAGAAATAAAGAAAATACTGATCCAGTGGTGTATTATACAGATCTAGCAGTGTTGAACATCCAAAGTCAACATATGTTTACGAATCCATTTTTTTTTTAATTAAATCATTTTGTTAAAAATTTAAAAAGTTTGGTGATTGTCTTTGATTTTTTTTTTATCACGTAACTGCGGTTTTTTTTTTTTATTTATTTGTTCAAGGTTTGTATAATTTACTTAGTGGTATTTTTTTCTTTAGTTGAATTAAGATATGTTTTGTGATGGGTTTTGTTTCAACTCTTTTTTCCCTTTGATTTTCTATTTAAGAGTAAATGAAATCCATGTTTGAAAATAGAAATTTGTTGTTAAACCGACCGATTATGTGACGGAAGACGTAAGGTTGTACCAAAACGACGTCGTTTTATACCCTAATTTGTCAAAAAAAATATAAAATCGATTCTTCCTTCCAGAAATCCATAAATCTTCTTATCTTCTTCAAAATTCTCTCATTGTCATTTAATTTGTAACTCAGGAAATTTATCAGTGAAGTACATGACCAAACTTCGCAGAGGATTAATTGCCATTTGGGTCCCTCAGACATATTTGCAGCGACTAATTTCATCCTTTTTCTTTTTTTTTAACTTTTCGGTCATCAATTTATTTTTCAAACAACCACTTTCATCCCCAATATATTTTCAAACGCCATCTTCATCCCCCAAAAAATTTTCAAACGACCCACTTTAAAAAGGATGAAAGTGGGTCGTTTGAAAAATATATTGAGATGAAAGTATGCTAGAAAAATATATTGGGGATGAAGATGGCTGGAAAAAGTTAAAAAGGATGAAAGTGAGTTAAAAAAAAAAAAGAAAAAGGATGAAATTGGCTGCGCGCAAATATGTTGGGGACCCAAATGGCAATTAATCCACTTCGCAGATAACGGAGGAAGAACTTCAAAGACGGGTTTATAATGATTTTTCCAAATGGTTTGGAACTCATGTAAGTTGGTGTTGTGTAGAAATGTACTTGTCTTAAGAATGCCTAAACTAATTTAACTTTTGTTGTTCTCAACAGATACATAGTATTCCGAAAGATTCCGAAAGGTTGTTGAAAAATCTGTCATGGGGCCCGTCAAGGAGAGTAAGGTCATACACCGGTTACTTTGTTAACGGTTATAGATTTCACACAAAAGCCCACAACGATGGAAAAGGAACGACAAACAGCGGGGTATGGGTTAAAGGAGATTATTACGGAGAGTTGATGCAAGTCATTGAGGTTGAACTTGTTGGAGTACCTGACCAAAAAATAATTATTTTCAAATGTGACTGGTTTGATTCCACTCCAAATCGAGGTTGGATGGTGCATCCTCAATATAAACTTGTAGAAATTTATAGGAAAAGAACGTACCAGGGTTACGATCCATTTGTATTTGCTTCCCAATGTCAACAAGTCTACTACACACATAATTTGAGTAGTAAGACAACATCTAGGGCAGATTGGTTGGCTGTTTATCGTTCCAAACCACGTCTAGTTGACGTTCCTGGTGTTCCGGTACCATATCAGGAAGAAGTACGCGAGGAGGAGACCAGTCACATTGATCCAACTGTTACTGAAGTTGGTCAACTTGCACACCGGTCAGGGGAAATTGAAGTTGTACTTGTGGCCGGTACGAGCCGTGTTGATGAAGATGATGATGAAATTATGTCGGGTGATGAAAATTCTAAAGAAGAGGATGAATTTATGTCGGATGATGATTTAGAATGATTAATCTCTTTCTCGCTTATTTGAATTCCACTTATTAAAGGTGAGCAATATTTGTTGGTTTATTTTTTAGTACTTTATTACCATAAATTTATTGTCGTATTGTATAACTTTTTAACATAATTCAAAGTGGTAATTTTATTGCCATAAAATAATTTGATTCTTCAATTTTCAGATTGCAACTCATGCATTTCCAAGGATATACATATAAATGACATCAAAGAGTTTATGAGAAGTGTAAACTTTGATTGTGAGTGTTGTAATGTAAATGAGAAGTGCACACTTTAATTGTGAGTGTTGTAATTCAAAGTGCACACTTTGTTTGTGAGTGTTGTAATGTAAATGAGAAGTGTAAACTTGTGTTTTTTAGTAAGATAATTGGTTATGTAATGTTATTTTTGGGTTTATTGATTATTTTTTCTATTTGGGATCTTATTAATACTGTTTCTAGTTTGTATTTCTGTGCGTATTGCTGTTTTTTATAATAGGGATTTAATTAAATTTCAGATTTATTTTTTTAAATCAAAAACAATTTAGCGACGGAATAGCGACCGAAATATCAGGCGCTATATTAGTCGTCGGTATTCGTTCGATACCTAGTCAAAGTTAAACGTCAATAAATGTTGACCATTCGGTCGTTATATAGCCACCGAATATTCGGTCGCTAGACTTTCGGTCTGTAATTTGCTTAGCGACGAAAAATACACGACCACGTGATTCGGTCGTTAATCGGTCTCAAAACTTACTTTCGCGACGGAAATGTCCGTCCCTGTTACACAGTTTTCTTGTAGTGATACATCCACTACCTTAGGACACACCTAAGGATTTCAACACTTCACTAAGAAGTTCCTTTCACAACAAATGCATGGTGGAATCAACCTTTTACAATTGCCTCACAAAGAGTATTTTTGCCTCACTAAGAAGACTCCACTCACAAAGAGTGTTTTTCTAGTTCTCACAAGAACTAAGCTCACAAAGAGTCGATCTCACAAAGAGGGAAACACTCACTAAGAGTTTTTTCCTATCTCACTATGAACTACTTTCTCACAAAGAGAAATAGGAAACTAGCCTCTTACAAATGAGACTTTACAATTAAGCTCTCTTACAAAAATCCCTCTTGGATTGGATATACAAATAAAACTCTAATCACTTTTGAGAATAGAAGCGATATTTTAACCTCAACTTAAAATGATGTATTTTGAAAGAATCATTTTAAGATTAAAGCTCTTGAAGTGCTTGATTGCTTGTTTATGAAGTGTATATCACATGTCCTCTTATAGCTTGGATAGTTTTGAAAAATCAGGTTTAGAAACTTTATATATGGCTAAAGTACACAAGCAAAATGAGTTACAACGGCTATATTTTTTTGTCTAGAATTGACAACTTCGGTCGACCGGACTAAGAAGTTAGTCGTCTGAAGTGCCTTCGTAGCTAAGATTAAAAAGCCTCTGGACACATCTCGATCGACCGACCTATAGTAAGGTCGTCCAAGAGAATATAGTTGTTAGAGATTTGGAACATTCAAAATCTGACTAAGGACAAAAACTACCTCGGTGACCGGACAACACATGTCGGTTGACCGAACTACATCTAGTCATCCGAGGCTAGGTCTAGGACGACCAGAGTGAAGTCCTAAAATGGTTTGTTCATTTAGTTAACTTTCCAATGTTCTCAAACTCATGCCTAAGTGTTTTGTACATATATAAAATACATTTTAACGAGGCATTAACCAACATTTATCTAAGTTTTCAAAAAACTTTTCAAAGATTGAAACAATGTAAAACATGTGGTTTTGAAAACATGCAAGAGTGAGCTTTAAACATTCTATATCCTAGTGTTTTCAAATAAAGATTAGTTACAAGGATATACATATGACGCATATACTAATCTTCTTGAAGGTCTTCAAGTCTTCAAGATAAACTTCATCTTTTGAACTTGACTTGAAACCTTTAATCAACCTTTTCTTTGAGTGGTGAAGTCCGATATCAATATTGGAGTTGAATAGTATTATGTTTCACCTCTTCTTCTTGTTAAGGAGCATACCATGTGATTCTTCATTGTTGGATTGAGTAGCTCTTAACTTGTTGATCTTCTTTCTTCTTGACTTTGCAATTACTTCCAAGGCATGTTAATTGGCTTAAAGCTTGTGACATGGAGTCTTGCAAAGTGTAGCTTATTCTTGTGTGTATGACGATGTCTCTGATGTACACAAGTAGCTAACTTACTATTTTCATCAATGTTTAGGTGTGAGTGTAGGGTTCCTATCATCAAGAACATTCTCACACAAACATTAGAACTAGCAATTGCTTGTTATCATCGAAACTAGGTTGATCATATTAACCTTAGGGCTTACAAGTTTAACAAAATACAGAACAAGAAAAATAAAAGAAAGTAAAAACACCAAGAAGCATAAAGAACACCCAGAATGAGTCCCAAGGAACCCTTGCTGCCCCAAGTCGTGCTCCAACTCCCACATGCAGATTTCATATGCAAACTATTGGACCCACCCCTCGACTGTTTTGTCCAACCCGATATGGATCAGAAAAAAGTGAGAAGGATTCTCGATTGGGCCTCACGGAGTTAGATTTGGACCTTCGAAGTACGATATTAAATGGGTTAATCCATAAGAAAGGAAAATGAAATTGATAAAAGTTTCTGCTCTGTCTTTCCCTTGTATCCTCAGGTGCTAACAAAATTGATAAAAGTTTCAGCACTTTTACTTTGGAGTAATCAGGTCTTTCCCAGGGTGGTGATAAAAAGACCGTATCTACCTTCAACGTTGGTGAAACGAGGATACAGTCCCCTATGAGAAAGTCGATAAGGTCCTTAACTCCATAGACTACTGCATTTTGTTGTGCATAGTCAAGCTTCATTAGATCAACATTAATTACAATAAGATGTTGAGACCTTGGTGCAAATTGGATTGCATCCCCTCCAACTCCAGTAACACAATCAACTCTGGTACCACTAGCACAACGAGAAGCATTGTGTCTGCCTATTGTTTCAGGAGTAATAGAAAACCATACTTCCTCATCCATTTGTATTCCTTTATCAAATCTTGAAAATAGCTGGTATCTCTGACACCAATACTTGCTTATACTTGGAGATATTTCTTCTAGAATTCATTCATTTGTACTGGAGTATTTCCCAAATAAATTCAAGCTTCTTACTTTCTTTTTCTTTCCCCCATTAGTAACTTGGAAGAAACCATCAGAAGTAAGATTATTTCCCCTTGACTCAATGAATGACAAATCAGATGATTCTTTTTCATTTCCAAGTCCATTAGTCAAGTTAATAATACAATCCACAAAATAAGAATTTCCAAGCTCATCACATTCTCTAATGGCTGGAAAGCTGGTAACCGATTCTTGTGTCTCAAATTTCACTTCTGTCAGATCATTAGCTGCTTTAGTGAAAATTAGGCTGTACATTCCTGGAGGCGGATCCCATGTAGACTCTTCTGTTGTGATATTATAAAAGTAGTTTCTCATGTAATAATCATCTAATTCATTTTCTCCATTAAACATACTACCATCCATTAAACAGCTCCCCGAAGAATATTTATCATCTAATTTCTAACCAACATCCATCTCAATGACTTTTTCCTGCTAAATCTTTGGATAATCCAGAGTCATAAGCAAGGTCAAAATACGATACATTATTAGATATTTCATCAGCAAGAGTATTAGTCTCCATTTCAAGATTAGAATACAATTCGTCACCAAGGCCTATCATGAATATGGAGCATAGGGTATTGCTTTCACTATCATTCAGAGTAACAGCAGATTCAGCTTCTTCCTCACTTTCACTAACATAACTAAGCATGTCATTTTCTATTTCGTTATGATTGTAAAAGTTATTCTTCTTTAGATCATTTCTTTTCCCCCACTTGCACTCCTCTTATCCTTGTTTGTCTGAAAAACAAACTGGAAGCCCCATGTCATTCATCTGCCTTGTGAGCTCCAAATTTTTGTGCAATGGAAGAAATTCATTACATGTGATACCATTACTTGAACCAAGATTGCCCTTGTGAATTGGTTTATCCAGCTTAGATACAACCCAATTTCGAACATCCACCAAATCATCATTCTCAAAATAGTCAACAAGAGAAGAGTAAGTCGGCTCACTGTCATTGCCTAACATTTCTTCTTTTTCTTTCAAATGACTAAATTCCTTGATAAATATTTTTGGACTTGATTCTCCATTGGAAGTTGCGAAAGTTCTGACTACTTCAATTCGATCTGCCAAAACCATTCGACGCCCATTTCCAGAAGGTTTCATCTTACATAAACTAATAGCTGCCTTCCATTTCAGCCACCAAAACTCCATTTTTTTTTATCTCTATCCCATGGAATTTTCTTCCCAACTATTCCCTTCATTCTGCCTTCAACATCCCCATCCAATTCATGAAACTCAAACTTATTTTCCTCATCTTCTTCTCTCTCATACAAGAGAGACTCATTGTCATCCTCTTCCTCTATATCCTCTGAAGCTACAATCTCAATAGAAGCAGTTGGATCATCCTTAGAACTTTCCTTTTCATCTACAACTTTAATTAGCTTATCTTCAACTAAAATTTCATCAACCACTTTGGGGCTCAAATTATCTTCTGATTCGTCAATTAAACCTTTATCTATTTTCTCCTTTCTAAGATAATAATCAAACCTCTCATAGAAGGAGGCTATATAATCTTCCCAAGTTTCACAATCATGTTCCCTGAGAAAGTATCTAGACCAAGTATATGCTCTACTTCTATAATCCGAATTCAATCCCTCAACAAATTTATCCACAAAACTCTTTAACATCTCTCACGACTGAATTTCTCCAATTCTCATATCGGCTAATGTAATCTGATAATGATGAGGTAAACTGAAAATGAGTGACACCTTCCATCATTTGTATCAAGCAGGCAACACAATCCGTGAAGATGAAAGTCATCTCCCCCATGGATTCCCTAGGCTCGGAACTGCTCTGATACCAATTTGTGATATCCCAAAGGATTCATAAGATTGCAGACTCAATCTAACAACACAATCAACTAAGAGACTTTAAGTCTCAACCAATCCAAACAGCAAAAACAAAAGAGAGCAATAATACTAATGTATTTTGATGTACTAAAACTGAATAAACTCCATTACATAACTTAACTCATCATCAATGGCACTAATGATATCAGAATTAATTAAGGAACACAGTCTTCATTCTTAACTAAACAAACAGAAACTAAACAGAGTAAGAAGGCAAACTCTAATAGCAATCCAAAGCTGCTGAGGCCATCACTCTTGCAATTGCAATGTCTCCATTTAGTGACAGAAAATGGAATTGTATGAGGGGAAGATAATGAATGAATTTCAAGGAATAAGAAGAATGACTTACAAGGAAATGATAATGGCTGCTGCCAGTTTTGGATAATATTTTCTGAATGCTTCTTCCTTGTTGCAATTTTCTATTTCTGAATGCTTCCTCCTTGTTGCAACTTTCTATTTATATCCTGTCCCTCCAACTCAGCATCTTTGATAGTGTGTAACGAATGGACTGAGATCCTTGAATCTCCCCTGCTAGCCAATGGAAATGGAACAACAATAAAGAGGTGAAGTTGTTGTTGCTTTGTACTGCGGGAGAAGAGTAAAAAATGACAATGAACAATGGAACTAAAACGCCATCGTATGGGTTATTAATCCTCATAAGTTGGACAACAACGTTTTGGTGTCAATTCCTTTCCCAAATTAGAGACGCCCTAATTTCCTTCACCAATTTTCCTCCCTTTTCAAATGTGACTCAGCTCCATCTTTGTCGAACATGACATGAGTCTTCAAACAATCTCTAAATTCATCACCAAATTTTTTGAATTTTAAGAGAAAAATTTAATGGGTATTTCAATCAAGAGATAGTTGTTGATTTTGGTGACCCATAATTTTTTCAATTGAATCAAGAAAAATGACTCCTGAATCAATTCAGCTACTCCAAAGATGGGAATCAGTTGAGAGAAATTCTGAATCAAGAAAAATGACTCCTGAATCGATCTTTATGATTCTTTTGCATGATTGATCAAAAATTTCATCCGAGTCTTCGAAAAAAGATTCTGAGATCTCTTGTTTCTTGTTTTTTGCTTGTGGGATATGTTGTTTTCTATTTTTTAATCCCCTGTTTTTTGGTTTTTTGCTAACTCAAAATTTTCCTTTTTCCCCCTTCTTTCTGATTCTTTTGCATGAACGATTAAAATTTTCATATCAGCCTTTCTAATTCTTTTCCATAATATACTGAATTTTTGTTCTTGTTTCCTGATTTTTTGTATCCCCTGTTTCTGATTTTTTTTTTGTTCCTAATTTTAAAGTTTCAATTTTTTTTTTGGGTATCTCTGTTGCCAGACTAGAGCCTCAATATGATGATAACGAAATTAAAAAGGGAGGTTGACTATGAATTTGCTGAGGCTGCTAAAGCTAAGGGTTTGACGGAGAAAATTAAGATGGTGCGAGAAGAGTTTGCAAAAGAAATGAATTTAAATGATCAGCTCTTGAATCCTCTGCAGGAGATGATTGACATCAGGGACGAAGGCAGGAATTTGATGTTGGGGGCGAAACTGCAACAGTATGTAGAACTACAGAGTTCAAGTGTTAAAAACGAAAAAAAATTCTTGGGGGCAATATGTTAAAATGAAGCAGCAGGCAAGATGGACAACATAGATACGAGCAGATTCAGCAAAGAAATTAGCAGAAGAAGAGCAGCTGAAACTTACCTTACAAGCCACTTGCAGCAGCAACTTGCATCTGCTATAACTGCCAGCAACAACTTGACATTGACAGCTAAGATACTTGGGCACCAAGTCTGCAAAGCAGTTACAATTCTGTTAGAGAATTAATAAGATTAGTTTAGCTATTGACACATCAGCAATAGCAATTGTACAGCTTTACCTTTATAGATAGCAGTTAGAATTTTCTCTATAAATAGAGAATCATTTTGTACAGATAATTTAATCTATTCAATGAGAAAAATCTCATTCTCGAAATCCTTCCTCTTTTGTTAAGAGCTTTCTTCAATCAGTTCATACTTTTCTCATAGCTTCCTTCAATCAGTTCATACTTTTATTACAATAAAAACGGCAAAAATAAATTCTTGGAGGGGCGAAACTGATAAAATTTTCTAAATTTTTTCAAAATAAACATAAAAATTCGATAAATAGTAGTATTTTTAAAAATGTTGGGGGAACGCCGGCCCCTTCCCGCCCCCGTCTTCGCTCATGATTGACATGCTGAAAAAGGAATTCCAACAAAATATTTCTGCCGCTCCTAATTATTCAAGCTTAAAATAGAAGGGATAGAGGATTTAATGTCCAAGGATGGATTAAATAGAATGGAAATAAAGGGTTTAATTTTTTCTACCCATTTTAACCTTTATGGAGAGCGAGGGAGTGATGGTGCCGCTTGTACACGTCACCATATTAACGGATTTTAGAAGATGTTTTAACAGTGTGATTAATTTGGTAATTCGTAAAAAGTTTGAGTACCAAAAAAGTTAAAAAAATTAGAAAATGACCAAAGTGGCGGAGCGCAAAATATTGATAACCAAAATGGCTATTTATTCTTGAAAAATTATATCCAAAATGTCAAAATAGTCTTCATGTTTTCGTTCAAATTGTGAAAAAAATATAATAAATGTCACTCTTCTCTGTTACTAGATTGTAGGATATACATACATGATGTTACCACTTACAAGTAGGGGTGTGCATTCGGTATTCAATTCAATTTTCTGAACAAAATTTTGGATTTCGGTTCGTTTTTTATAACGTTTTATGAAAATCGATATGAACCAAAATTTTAAGGAAACCGAATAACGAAATTATTTAGGTATGGTTCGATTCGTACTGAAATTTTATTTTTTTTTTCTTGTGGAACTCAACTTAATAAAAATTAGACAAAGGATAAAATTATAATGCACAATTGAAATAAAAACAATAAACTAAAAATTAATAATAGAAAAAAAATACTACTCTACAACAATAACATAACTCATTAAGTTCCCAATAATTAGGGTATGCTCCTAGAATATAACTGAAATAAATGGATTGAAGACAACTCTAAGTAATATTAATAATATTTATAAGTATAATACATTTTTTTGAATAATAATAAAAAAATTGGTATGTTCGGTATTTCGATTTCTAAAAATTGAAAACTGAATTATTTGTTTTTTTTCAAAATCGAACAGAATAAACCGAACCATATAATTAAATTCAATTTGGTTCGGTTCGGTATTTCGGTTTAACCGAATAGTGAACTCCCCTACTTACGAGGATATGATCTTTATTAGTATAAACTTTATAAAAGAATGATAAAAATTGTCAAAATTGAAATGAGATAATCACTATTTATGCCCCTGAGATATATTTCAAAAGTAACTATTATCCCTCAGGAATATATCGTGTCATAAATGTCCTCGACAATTTACGGGGTCCCATTTATACCCAAAAGTGGCGGAGGCCAGCGAGAAGTGGTGGCGTTGCACGCGTGCGAACCGCGCATGCGAAATTTGAAGGGTAAATTCGTCATTTGCAACCAGTCCCTTCTTTCTCCATGGTCTTCTTCAAGCCTTCATAAGGAGACCTTCTCCACAAAAAATTCCATTTTTGTCTTCACTGCATAGCGGGAAATTAACACCAAAAACAGTCAAAATGGGGAAAAATTATACACAATATCTCAACAATTTTTTTCACCGTTTCAATATAAATCCAAAAATTTCCAAACCCACAAAGCCAATTACAAAACAAAACAAGAAATTTTTTTGCCATATTTGAAGGTCTAATGGTGGTAAGTGTTGTGAGAGAGAGAAGAGAAGATGGAGATGAGACTCTAGGCTCGCGATTCAGATCCTAATTTTGGTGCTGATTCAGAGATGGAGGTGGTGGAGATCGGTGAGTGGGGGAGATCAAGAGGGAGGGTGGGGTGAGTGGTGGAGATTAAGAGGAAGGGTGGTGGTGGAGATGGCGGAGGGAGGGAGAGGTGAGTGGTGGAGGGGATGACTGAGAGAGAGGGAATTCTTGTGATGATAACAGAGTGGGAAGAAGATTTTAGAATTTTTCATTTTTTTAATTAAAAAAATTGAATAGTTGCTCTTGGTTGAAGAAACAATGAAGGAATAAGATGAATATAAGTTTATGGACTATTTTGCCCCTGAAAATATATTTGTGCGAGCCGCACATGTGGAACGTCGCTCCCTCTCACCGGATTCCGTCACTTTTGGGCACTAATGGCACCCCGGAAATTGTTGGGGAAATTTATGGCACGATATATTCCTGAGGGGTAACAGTTGCTTTTGAAACATATCTCAGGGACATAAATAGTGATTATCTCAATTGAAATATGTGAAGTACTTTCGTAAAAATAGAGGTATAATTACAAAGAACTGAAACATTTGAAGGTAAAATTATTATAGAAACATACCAAACTTTTGTTACCAATTGATACCAAATTTCCAGACTTTTCAAATAATTTCGAGAGAAGAGTTAAAAGATGGAGTTAACATGTTCTAAATGCACGAACAGCACCATTTCGAAAGTTGGGGGCTTCATGTGTAAAAAAAATAAATTTTTTTTTATTACTAAATTAAACTAAATCAGAACAATTAAATTTATTTAAGGATGAATTTTTTTTTTAATCCAACATTTTCCACCTTTTAGAGATTTCCTAAAACAATTATAACTTAAATTGAATATTTTATAAGGAAATTGTTGATGTGTCTTCCTATCTTTTTATTAAAAAAGAAACATTTTTTTTTCCGAAATAATATCAGAACATATGAATCTGAAATTATTTTTCCCGAAAACCCCAATCTTGAAAATTTAAGAGATCATAAATTAACAATATAAAACGACACTTGGCTTAGTACCCTCATCGTGACATTTGTTGGCTATTTGACCAAAGGTTAATAAAACGGGTAGGAATCTATGCCAAATTTCTACCACATAAGGTAACTTTTGTTATAATAATAATAAATAAAAAAAAGCGATACTCACAAAAAAATAAAAAGAAAAATAGAGAGACAAAAAGGTACCTAAGTGGATCAACGGTATAGTTGCCTGAATTCTCTCTCTTTTTTTTTTCCTTGCTCACAAATCACAATATTGTAATCCTAAAGAAAATGAAAAACCGGAAACCAAAATGAAATGAAATAATGGGTAAATTCAAAAAGAAAGAAAATAAAATAATGGGGGTGCGGCGGCGGCTGCGGTGGTTGGTTGGGTGGCGGTGGAGTGGGGGGTGGGGGGTGGGGATGGAGGGGGTGCAATAATAATGGAGAGAAGTGCTTGGCCCCTTTTAAAGAATAAATTTTATTTGATAAGTGATTAAATTTAAAAGTTACATGCAAACTAGTGAATGATAATAATGGAGAGAAGTGCTTGGCCCCTCTTAAAGACTCAAAATTCTGCAACATACTTGTCCCACGGCGCCTCACTTTAGTTCCTTTAATTCAACAATGTTTTTTTTTTTTTTGCCTTTTTTGCCTTTTCTTCCTGATATTTGATTATTAATTTAAAACTATAATTTTCATTTATATACATAGTTTTAAAACTCGGTCCAGACTCGGCTGGTCGGACTGTCTTTCGGATTAATCCCCAAAACCAGTAGGACTAAAAAATTAGTTTATTTTGTTCAATCCAATAAAACCCGACTATTGAACACTTGAACTAAGAATCCGGAACGAGTTTACTAAAACCGGACAGGTCTCATATGATCCATTTGAAAAAGAAAAATTGCATATTAAACAAAAAACGAGAAACACTCAATCTATATCTGTCACCCTCAATTCTATTGAGTATCACTATTCAGATGAAGAACATGAAACTCTCCCACTCACAACTCTAAAACCAAATTCATCAAACTCTTTTTAGGTTTGATTTTCTGAACTAAAACTTCTTATTATAGTTTACTTTTGTTTGCTTATGGTAGTGTTATAATTTATAGGTACCTGGTGAACTTCACTACTCTGGGACTATAAAATAAGAGCAAATAGCTTTTTCTGCCACAAAACTAGTTACGAGTGCTATATGTGTCACAAATCACATTTTCGTGCTATATCTACCACAAAACTAGTTACAAGTGCTACATCTGCCACAAATCGTTTTTCCGTGCCTTTTTTGCCATGAAACATTTTATGAGTACTAAAAATGCCACAAAAAGAGGGAGGGTGAAAGGAAAAATAGGTAAGAGATCAAATTAATTTCAAATAGACTCTAAAATCAAAATTTTATATTATATTGGGTACCTAATTTTATTTTATTTTTAATATTTGACCCTTCTTCCCAAATTTACCAAAACCCTCACCGCTACCTTCTTCTTTCTTAACCCCCACCCAATACAGACCATAAAGAAGAAGGTAGCGGTGAGGGTTTTGGTAAATTTGGGAAGAAAGAGTCAAATATTAAAAAATAAAATAAAATTAGGTACCCAATATAATATAAAATTTTGATTTTAGAGTCGGTTTACCGGGTTATGAAGACAAAGTGCCCGTGTAGCATCACTTATCGCAGCCAAGGGCTCTTGCAGTAAGAGATGACATTGAGCACGATTACTGTAAAGGACAACTCTTTCTTTCTTTGATCTCATTGGGCACAAAGCCAATGCTTCCGAGTACTTAGATGCAGCCCCTGCAATATTTCCAGATGAGAACAGTGAATTTCCTTCGAGTTTAACAACCAACGCTGCTGCCTGTTTAATATGAAGATCCTCCTTTGGCATGTTCTTTTCCCATTTTAACCTCTGCCTAGAGTTCAGCAGCTTCTCAATCTCTTCTTGCATGCGGCTGCTTACTGAGTTACGCCCTGTTCCTTGTGACTGAATACACTCCTGAAGAATGTTAATGATGGACTTTCCAAGTTTTTTGTGATCATCAAGAGTTGAGATCTCACCAAGGTCGATTAATGTTACTTTGACTGGTCTGTATTGGGTGGGGGTTAAGAAAGAAGAAGGTAGCGGTGAGGGTTTTGGTAAATTTGGGAAGAAGGGTCAAATATTAAAAATAAAATAAAATTAGGTACCCAATATAATATAAAATTTTGATTTTAGGGTCTATTTGAAATTAATTTGATCTCTTACCTATTTTTCCTTTCACCCTCCCTCTTTTTGTGGCATTTTTAGTACTCATAAAATGTTTCATGGAAAAAAAGGCACGGAAAAACGATTTGTGGCAGATATAGCACTTGTAACTAGTTTTGTGGCAGATATAGCACGAAAATGTGATTTGTGGCAGATATAGCATTCATAACTAGTTTTGTGGCAGAAAAAGCTATTTGCTCATAAAATAAATTGACTTTTTCTTTATAGTTCCATGAATTTTCTTTTTTCTTTTTTATGGATCAGTAAGTATATTTAAATTTTGTAGAATAGTTTGTGTGTAAATGAATTTACATAACATTTTGTCAATTTTCAGTTTTATGTCCAGGGGTGTTTTAGACATTGAATTTGTACTTCATTTTAAATAATAATTATATATTTATGACATCACCGAGTCGATGACGATCCGCCCATCGGTCCAACCAGTGACCCGTAACCCAGTCAATTTTCCAGATCGATGTCCAGGTTGGGTTTCAAAACCTTAATATATCATAAATTTAAAAAGATAAAATTTATAAGTGTAAAGATATGAACGAGAGATATAAATAGAAATGTTATAAGGGATGACACAGACGAACCGGTTGCCAAAGAAATCATTAACGCTCTTCGGTTTTTTTGAACAACAAAATTCCTTTTATATCATTAGATGATATAAAAATTACACGTTGTAGTATAAAATTCGGTGGACTCCAGACGATTGAATGGAGACTCTAGTCCTCCCTACATAATTTGCGAACATATCAGGGATCATTACATAATCTTCAAACATAAAATAAATTGGCTATAAGAGTTTTTAATTGGACCAATAATGTATACAAAAAATCATCTTATAACTAGTGGGGGCTCGAGCTTTACAATCACTCTCGCTCTTCAGTGTTAGTGCAATTTAAATAAATAATTCCATTACAAGATTTCTCTGCTGTCGGAATCCTCTCTATACACTTTGTTCTTCAGCTCTTTTGGAACTCCTTTTTAACCTCCCAGAAAGCCTCTCTAATCTACCCACAAAAAAAGCCCGTTAGAACTCTCAAGTTAATTGCTTTTTGAATTCAACCTGCTATTTCATCAGGTAATATTTCTGTACTTAATTGAAGTTTTTAAAGTTTTGATTTTCTTGATTTAATTAGTAGTTTTGTTTTTTGCTGAACAACAATGTGGGGGTTTTTTTGTTTTTTTTTAAATCAATGTAATTTCGTGCTTTAATTAATAGCGAAAATTAATGAAGCAAGATAGAATGTTTTTTAAATTAAAATATCAATATTACTCTTTCAAATAAAATTAATGGTATAAGTCATATTTAAGAGAGTAATATCTTGCCTTTTGTTTCCTTAATTTTCACTTATATTAAGTAATGGAGGTAGTATTATTTTACGCGAGAGATGTTTGTGGGATTACATTTTGGTAAGGAATACATTGGATACCAGTTAAATTGATTTCTTGATTTTTTTACTCTTTCCTTGAGTTCTTGAATACTTCTCAATTGAACTGGTGAAAGAGCTTGAATTTGATTGTAGGACAAATAGTTCTATCAGTTAACCATTTTGTTGAATATGAAACTAGTTTTTTGTGATCAGTATATTTTAGGAATAATTTGTTGAAAAGAATTCAATTTTACTAATTGTTTAAAAAATTATATGTAATGGCCTGTTGTATACATTTGTTCTTAGTATTTCTTCTTTTTCTGAGTTGCTGCTTTATATTTTGCATAGTGAACATAGATTTTGGAAGTTATTACTCTAGTTACTGGCATAGAGCATTAAATATTTAATACTACCTCCATTCCATAATATAAGTCGTGTAGGACATGTAGCGAAAATTAAGGAAGGAAAAGCAATGTACTTTATTAGTCAAAATATCAATATTACTCTATTAAATATAATTAGTGGTATACAAATCATATTTAAGCGAGTAATATTTTGACTAACAAAGTACTTTACTTTTTGTTTCCTTAATTTTTGCTACATGTCCTTAACGTCTTATATTATGGAATGGAGGGAGTCTGGGTTTAAAAAGGCGTGCCTGGCTATAGGCAAGGTGAGGCGAGCATGAAAACGCTTCCGAGGTCTGAGGCGAGGTGGTGTCCATGAGGCGAGGCTGAGGCGCAGAGAGGCGAGGCAGCCGAGGCGAGTCGCAGAAGCTACATGTACGTTTCTCTTCCTCTTCTCCGGTCTCGCTTCTTCTTCTTCGGTCTCTCTTCTTCCATCCTCTCTCCTCTGATTGTTTTTTTTATACTGGTGATATTGTAGAGAAGAAGAAGAGATGGGGCTGCTAGGGTTTTTTCTGAGAATAGAGAAGAATTTATTGGCTGCGGCTGCTAGGGTTAGAAGATGAGGGGTTAGGGTTTTTTTTAGAGAGGAAGATCTGGACCATTGATTTGTTTTTTTTTTCCTTTAAATCGAGGGACCTACTAATGATTTCTTTAGATAATTTGTTTTTTATTTTGAACTCCTTCTGATCAAGGGACCATTGATCTGCACGCCTTCTGATGATTTTTTTTTTTAACGGAATGGTCTGTCAACCATACCCATATAATAGTTATTTTATTATTATTTATTTTTAGACCAGACTCCTCTCTTTAAAAAAAAATTAAAAACAACTATTTCAAAATAAAAACAAAATCTCACCATACAAAAAGTTGACATGTCTCTTCTCTTCTCTATTTTTTTTTATAATCTCTTCACTCATACCATGTTCTGAATCAAGATTCATCACCATCTCCAATATATAAGATTTTTTGTAAAGAATTGCGCCTCACGTCCATGAGGCGCTCGCCTCGAACGTTCGCCTCACGCCTCGTTGCCTCGGACCCTCATCGCCTCGGTGCGCCTCGCGCCTTTTAAAACTAAAGAGGGAGTACATTAGAAGGGTGATAGTAATGCCACATTTTGACAAAAAGTTGACTGCTTATGCAACTGTCGGAGAAAGTTAGTTTAAATATTACATGTGAGATAAGGTCAGCTAATATTCCTCGAGTTCATATACTTTGAGCAAAAACCTCTTACTTTGTTTAAGGATGGTTGAGTATTTAGATGAAATCTTTGCCCCTCCTCTCCCTATCACAAAACGTAGGATGCCTGTTTTGTTTTCTTATGTCCTACGGGAAGCTAGGGTATCTATTTCAGATTGAATTGTAATTTTTGTTGGGGAGTATGAAATTGACAATTTGACTTTCAAGGATATCAGGTAGACTGGGACTAGCATGATATTGTCATACTTTTGCTCCTACCATTGACAAGTGCATTTGTGTGAAATTGTTAACTGCTAACCTAAAATAATCAAATTTTGTTTTTGCTTCCTTTTCAGTCTTGAAGTATCCTTGATGAGGAATTGATCCAGGCACTTTGAGTATCAAGCCATTAGTACAGGGCATGGATAAAGTATCACCTGATTGTCCCTACCCGGGATGCTTTTTCTGTGTAATGAAGGAAGCCAACCCAAGCAAACGCAGAGCAAGTATACTAAAGTTCTTCCGTGAACTTCCCTCACAGGATGATGACGGTCAGGTTCTCCCCATCAGTGGCCTGTGGAATACCGCTATGGCACATCCTAATGACCCTGAGTTCATCGAATTGGGGATTTTTGAATGCATGGCAGCACTTATATGGAAGGGCCTAAAGAACCGCCGATGGCTTTCACATGACCAAAATATTTATATTCCATATTATGCAGCCCATATAATTGGATCCTACACAATGAACATGGAAGAATTTGCCGAAAGGGCAGTACGGGTTGGGGTTATTCCGCCATTAGTTGAACTCTTGAGAGGAAGATTAACCTGGGTTGAACAGAGAGTTGCAGTACGAGCTCTAGGTCATTTGGCTACCTATGCTAGCACTTTTCCAGCTGTAGCAAGTCATGGTGAGATTCTTGAGCTTTCCATTCAACTAGCAATGAGTTCACTCGAGATCGTCTACTCTCACTTTTACCAGTATGTTGACAGAAGGCTTAGTTATCACTGTGATCTTCTTACTCGTGGTATGGGTGGCGTTGAAATGGAGTCCAGGAAGGCAGAGGAATGGGCTAGCCAGTTACAGTGTTGGTCTCTCCAACTCATCAATTGCTTTGCTTTCAAACCAGAATTTCTTCCTACCATATGCAAACCGGAATTCCTCGTAAAACTTCCAGGAATATGGGGTGGGCTTGTTAATGAAAATTCACCAGCAGGTATTGGTTTATTACGGACAATATGCCATCATAAGCACGGTAGAGGGCCTGTTGCGAACTGTTCTGGAATTATAGAGGCGTTATGTAATATAGCGCGATCATCAGATGACTGGCAATATATGGCCATTGATTGTCTTTTATGGTTGCTCCAAGATCCTTCTAACTCTCACAAGGTAACAATGCTTGCCAGCCCAACACTTCCCTATTTGGTCACAAATGTGTTCTATTGGATGTGATTTTTACAAATTTATGTGAGCCTTGAGGGATTAAAGAACTTGGTTCTTCCCTGAGACTTTTGTGCTCGTCAGTTTTCAAGAAGGGTGCTGGGTGCCAAGAGTTTGTTTTTGTGTTAAAAAAAAAACAAGCCTTGCATTTGGCCATATATTAACTTGTCAGTTAACTAGCCGCATCCCAATCTGCTATATATATATATATATATATATATATATATATATATATATATATATATATATATATATATATATATATATATATATATATATATATATGAAATGTGTTAGTACGATTGTGGTAGCTCTTTGTAGGTTATTAGTTACCGTAGCTCTTTAACATTTACTTAACAATTTGATAAAAAAAACTCTTTGTATGAGTTGTGGTGTTTAAGACCTCTTTGCTATTCTGAGATGGAAGGGAAAATGTGATTTCCTCTTTCTTTAAGATTTATTTTGGAGCCAATTAAGTTATCCTTCCATCTATTGTTATCCTTCCATCTCTAGACACACTTCACAAAGATCTATTGTTTGCCTTTCGATTGAGAACATGAGATTGGTTATGAACAAAAGAAAGTAGATATATAGGCCGCAAAAAGCCAAAGACCATATTTAAGCATCATTCCACAGCACAACCTGAAAGCAAGAAGACGGATAACAGATTTTGCCCTTTCTTTGACATAAGCAATTTATATTGCATTTTACTTTCTGCAGTATAAATCTTAAAAGATCACAAGCATTTCTCCTGAGAAGATTAGGTATTGCATATTGGATATTGTAGGTAGTCTATGCAGCATCTTGTCTTGCAGATGTATATACTGAATTACAAGTCAGATAATTTGATGATATACCTTTGTTTTGACATTCCAAGCGCCAATATAATCCTTGCTAAAATTGATGTGTCTGTGAAGAGAATTAAGATTAACATGGACGTGTATGATCCTGTTTAACTTAACCAATTCAAAATTTTCGAATGCAATATGAACCCCAATTTGAAATTGGTTAAACAGGTAATGGATAAAGCAGTACCTGCATTAATCGACCTTGGTGAGATCTCAACTCTTGGTGATCACAAAAAGCTTGGAGAGTCCATCGTTAACATTCTTCAGGAGTGTATTCAGTCACAAGGAACAGGGCGTAACTCAGTAAGCAGCCGCATGCAAGAAGAGATTGAGAAGCTGCTGAACTCTAGGCAGAGGTTAAAATGGGAAAAGAACATGCCAAAGGAGGATCTTCATATTAAACAGGCAGCAGCGTTGGTTGTTAAACTCGAAGGAAATTCACTGTTCTCATCTGGAAATATTGCAGGGGCTGCATCTAAGTACTCGGAAGCATTGGCTTTGTGCCCAATGAGATCAAAGAAAGAAAGAGTTGTCCTTTACAGTAATCGAGCTCAATGTCATCTCTTACTGCAAGAGCCCTTGGCTGCAATAAGTGATGCTACACGGGCACTTTGTCTTCATAACCCGGTAAACCGTCATGCCAAAAGCCTTTGGAGAAGAGCACAAGCCTATGACATGCTTGGGTTAGCAAAAGAGAGCTTGTTAGATGCTATTCTTTTCATTAACGAGTGCTCTCAGTCAACAGATCCTGATCTATCACTGAGACAAAACAAGGTTCCTGATTATGCAGAGCGCTTGGTTAAGAAGCAGGTGCGTGCTGCTTGGTTGTTCCGAGAGGCTGCTCTTAAACATGGGGCTGTCCATTGTGAGGGTGGTGATGGAGAAATGTGTGGTCAAGAGTCCGATGGTTCTGAATGGGAGACAGCAAGTGAGAGTGATATTGGGAATGATGGAAGGGATGAAATGGGTGATGATGACAAATTTGAATGGAAGATCGACTTCGATAGGAAAGAGAAGTATGATAAACCTCCGATAAAAGGTAATCTCATTCGCTTCTGCAATGATATATAAATTTGTGTATAGAAAACAAACTTGCTATGCTAGTTTTTCTGCATTATATAGGAGTAATTATGAAAACAACTTTTGATTTGTTCCGTATAGAAAAAGTAGTAAACTACCCACCCCCCAAAATAAAAAAACAGTATTCTGATTTTTTTCCGTATAGAAAAAGTGGTAAACTAGATTTTTCATTGCGCGTATTGATGGTTTGCTAGAAATGCCTGAAATAATAACTTGACAATGTAAATGAGTCAATAATCCCAGTATTTCCATAAATTTTCCCCGCTTCATTAGTAATTTATTCCGGTCAATGCTTATGCTCCTGAATTCATTTTCCTCTCATTTCTTCATCATTTACATGAAATTTTCATCAAGATGATTATATAATTGTACTTTGAACTGATGCTAGATAATATGAAGCATGTGTACAATGTACAGCTTACCGAAGACGAAGAGTAAATTCTGAACTACAAAGACTATCTTCTCCATGTAAAGCATGAATCAAGATGGTTCTCACCTAATTTCTTCAAGAACTAGCAAAAAAGATGGTAATATTTTCGTTGTTTCGGTCTGGTGATGAATGTGACTTCCATATAATTTTTGGCTTGGTTTTCCTTTCTTCATTTGTCCTAAGTTTAGGTTGCAAAGTGCAGAAAACTGTAGAGTGATTGTTCTTCTTCATAGAATTGGTTTGATTTGTTTATCTAAATAATAATTATTTCAGAGCTTTTGTATATGAAATTCCAGCTTTTGAATTTTGATTGAAAATCTCTTGCTCTTTTCTTGTTTATACTTGTTAATGACTACTGTAACATTGACCCTTTCAGAAGTTGGCAAATGTTTAGGGTTTCTTAAAACTTGAATCCTTTTCAGATGTTAGTCTAAATTTTTTTTGTTTCGTTCTGAGATGAAACACTGTCTAATGTCACGTATGTTTTGGGAAGAACCGCGCCAAGATTCAAAAGTACATACTCTCTCATTTAGGACTTAGGGTGTTTACATTTGATTGATACAAATATTTAGAAAATCATTTGTTTGTATTTAACCTACCACATTAAATAAGCCAATAGTTTGGGTAATTGATAAGTAAATTGGTAATGTCAAAAAAGTAATGTCTCGTGGTGACTCCTTAGTATTAGGGATGTAAAATAGTTTCGTGAGTCAAATTATGCAAGTGCAACTTTTTCAGTATATTAGCTTATATGAGGAAACAGAAATCTTTTAAGTATGTACTGATTAAAATCCTAGAAAACGCTCCGTAAAATCTGGAGAGTATTTTGTAGTCTTCGTTATGGCACAAAGTGCCTCTCCGTTAGAGGGAAATTCCCCGACAAACAATGAGAACCCGGGTGGAAGAGGCAGATCAGTTGGCACAGAGTGTTAAGAAGTACAAGTGGCTATCGAACGGGGATCCGGTGCCATACCCAAATTTCCGGTTTACTACCCGAGGTTCTCAGACTCATCCAATTCTAATAGGGTTTGGGCCGGGAGAGGTTGGCGCAACGTGGTCGGGCGTGGTTCAGACTCCGGCCGCTAAGCCATACATATATACGGGGGAGGGGGAGGATGATGGAGAGGGGGACCTCCACTGGGAGACGATGTGCGGTGAAACCCTAGGGGAAGATCAGTATGTTGATCGGTGTCAGCAGATTAAGGTGTCATTGGAGGAGATGCAGCGCCTTTGCCGTCCTTGGCGGCTATCATTAGTAATTCGCGTCATTGGACGCTCAATAACATATCGGGTTTTGTTGTAGCGACTGAATGAGTTGTGGAAGTTAGAGTCGGCTCCAAATATTATTGACTTGGAAGGGGGTGCTACATAGTGCGTTTCTACTCCAAAGGAGATTACTTGCACGTCTTGAACTATGGTCCATGGATGGCTCTAGGCATTACATAACAGTAATGAAGTGGCCCACGGAATCAGTGACCTTGGTCTGGGTAAGGTTTCCGTTCCTTCCGTTAAATTTTTTTGATGAGATATTTTTTATGGCTTTTGGTAATCATATTGGGCGGGTGGTTAAAGTTGACCGAACAACCATGTTGGCTATGCGAGGAAAATATGTTAGGTGTGCGTGGAGGTGAATTTGAGTAAGCATTTGATCCCGCATGTGGCGATTGGTAGTAAAATTCAGAGTGTTGAATATGAGGGCTTGCATATTATCTGTTTTGCATGTGGTCAGTACGGGCAACGGGATGAAACGTGCCCAGATAAAACTATGGATCAAGAGGGGGGGGGAGAGATGATACAGTTTCGCCTGATACTGGTCAGCTGGGAGAGGGGTCAAGACGAGCCCCAGGATCTGAGATTGATGGGAAAGTGGGGACATTCGGCCCCTGGATGATCCCAAAGAATGTTGCTAGGCGGCGGTCGGTGGGATTGGTGCCTCCTCACCTGTAGGCGGGGAAAGGAGTCCTGGGAGGGAATGACGTGGGTAACCGGATGGGTCGGGTTCATAACCCGGGTAATCTGGGGCAGGATAGAAGTAGGTCGGTACGTTTGGGGGTAGTCCAACGTGATGGGGCTGGAAAGGATAATCGGGAGCCCAACCTGTAAAGATCGTATGGGGAGGAGCGCAACCGAGGGGGTTCTCGGTTCTCTGTCTTAGAAAAAATATGAGAGTTAGTTGGGGGGGATTATGAGGTACAGGAGGTGACGGAGTTGAGGGAACCGGTTCAAACCATGGTTGGGCCGGCCCAGGTGAAAAATAAGGGACAGGTTCACAAACAGGTTGAGTTCAGTAAGGTCCGGGTTGGCTTGTCTAGCGGGCTAACAGTGGGTAGGCTAGGAAAAGGAAAAGGGAAAGTGAGAGGGCCGGTTGGAGAAAAAAATGGGGGGCAACAACGGTTGGGCGCGGTAGGAAAAGGTACTGGGCGGGAGGGTGGTAGCTGGGTGGAGTATAGTTGGCCCAAAGGGAATTGGGGACGTTGGCATGCATGAAGTAGTTGAATCGCGGGGGGAGTTCGCCTTGCCTACTGGTGTACTGCAGCAGAGCGGAGGGAACTCTGGGAAAATGGCTATGAAGACTCGAAATCAAGCATCGCCAAGAATGCATGAAAGGCATGAAAGTGGAGAGATTCCTCATAGGGAACAAAAGCCTCCGAATAAAGATGTGTTGATAGGGGCATCCCCTATGGAGTCGGATTCTACCCAATAGAGTTTTTATGTCGGTAATAACATGGAATTGTAGGGATGTACGTTGGTGGAAATCCATTGCTGTTATAATCCTAGTGTGGTGATTTTGGTGGAAACTAAGATACTGAGTTTTCGTGCAAGTACTGTGATGCGACGATGCAAGTTAGATAAATGTCTGGTTGCGGAGGCTAGAGGGTTTTTTGGTGGAATCTGGGTGTTATGGGATAGCACACATATTGATTTAGAACTGTTAGCAATGAATGATCAAGTAGTTACGGTGGCCGTTAGGAACGGAAATCAGGTGGAATGGGTTTTGTCTACGGTTTATTCTTCGCCGAGGGTGTATTGCCGTAATCAATTATGGTCATATTTATAGAGACTTAGCGGGGTCATTCATGGGGCTTGGTCTCCCGTGGGGGATTTCAATCAAGTCTTACAATCTGCGGATAAGTAGGGATCTAGTCTTGTTAATTGGGCGAATGCGGGAACCTTGTAAGAAATGGTGGATAGATGCGAGCTTATTGATTTGGGGTTTATGGGAAGCCGGTTTACCTGGCAGGGAACTAGGCATGGTAATGAGCGGTGGCGCCATCAGTTTCCCAATGCTACGGTTCATCATCTCCCTCGAACACATTCGGATCACAACCCAGTGTTACTATAGTTGTTTGGCATTCGACCAAATGGACACGGGCAACGTCCGTTTCGGATGGAAGCAACTTGGTTACGTCATCCTGAGTTTGAACAATGTGTGGGATAATTGGGGTCACCCAACAAGCTCACTGCTATCGGTTATTGAGAATTTTTTGGTGAAGGTGAAGGAGTGGAATACAGAGGTATTTGGCAATATATTTTATAGAAAGAAATGATGTGTGGCATGGCTAGCGGGGATTCAATGGTGTTTGGAGAACCGGTGGTTGGTCCGGCTGGAAGAGCTGAGCCGCGAGCTCTTGGAGGAATTTAACGAGATCCTCAAATAGGAAAAAGTTTTTTGGTCCCAAAAATCACGGGCACAATAGCTATTAGAGGGGGAGAGCACCTCGCGCTACTTCCATACAAAGACTCTTATACGGAGGGCCAAAACTAGGGTGTTAGGACTTCATGATGAGAGTGGGATTTTGTGCGAGGACCAGGATCAGATTAAGAGAATAGTTCAGGATTTCTACTTAAAATTGTACACGGCGAACCTGTAGTGAGTGCCCGGGGGCGGCGTTGGTTTTCCCTCGGCTTACGCAGATAGATAATATGGCCTTGAATCGGCAATCTTCTAATCAAGAAATAAAAGAGGCGATTTTTTATATGGGCACATACAAGGCCCACGGCCGGACGTCTTGATACACCTATTCTATCAAAAGTATTGGTCTATTGTGGGTGCGTCGACAAATCTTTATATTCAACAGATTTTTGAAACAGACCAAGTTCCACCACTTTTAAATTCAACATTGATTACTTTAATTAAAAAAATGGAGCGAATAGAGCTCATTACACAGTTTCGACCGATCTCGCTGTGCAATGCGCTTATGAAAATTGTTACTAAGATATTTGTGACCCGCCTTAAGCCGATTATGGCTAATCTCACAGGGGCGGCAGGCTGCGGATAATATTGTTGTGGCTCAGGAGATTATGCTTACAATGAGAACGAAACGGGGAAAACGGGGATACGTGGTGGTTAAGGTTGACTTGGAGAAAGCTACGATCGTATTGATTGGGCGTTTCTCCGGCAGGTGGTAAGTCATGTTGGATTTAATGAGAGGATGGGGAACCTGGTAATGCAATGTGTTTCTTCGACTTCGTTGTCGGTGCTAGGGAATGGTGAGAAAATTGCTAGTTTTCAGCCAACACGGGGTGTACGCCAGGGTGATCCATTATCTCCCTATTTATTTGTATTATGTATGGAAACGCTTGCGCACGAGATTGCGAGGTTGGTGGAGCATGGACGATGGAAAGCTGTGAAGGTAGCGCGAAATGGACCTCGGGTGTCTCATTTTTTTTTGCGGATGACTTACTTTTGTTTTGGGAGGCGAGTATGGCTCAGGCTAGGGTAATGGAGGTAGCTTTGCGAAATTTCTGCTCTTGGTTGGGGAAGGAGGTTAGCCTCGAGAAGTCCTCTTTGTACTGTTAATTTAATATCCCCGAGGACTGGGCTCAAGCAATTTATGCGGCCTTTGGTACTCCCCTTACTACTGATCTTGGGAGCTATTTGGGCATACTAGTTTTACATCAACGGGTTAAGGCAGCAACGTATGGCTTGTGGTGTGGAAGGTATGCAAGAAGGTGGGAAGTTGGAAATGACGACATTTTTCTATGGCGGCGAGGGCCATTCTGCTGAAGTCTGTATTAATAGCTATTCCATGGTACATAGTGCAGATTGCCAAGCTACAAGTGACGGTAATGGAGCAGTTGAAAAAAATGAATAGGCAATTCTTCTGGGGTGAATCGGAGGACAAAGTGAATGTACATTGTGTTGCATGGGGCAACATATGTAGGCCGAAGTCGGAGGGGAATGGGGTTCGGTCGGTCAAGGAGGAGAATATGGTGAATGCTTGTAAGCTGGCGTGGAGATTCATATATGAGTCGTCTGCATTCTGGTGTAGAGTCTTGGTAGCTAAGTATGGAAATTTATGGGGTGGTAGGACCATGCAGGCGATGTCGCATACATGGCGGAGCATGCTATGAGGGTCTAATTTGCTACGGAAGGGTCTCTCATGGCATATTGGTAATGGGATGACCATATCGTTTGTGAATGATGCATGGTTGCTTGTGGGGAAGCTTGGGGATCGATGCTTGGGGGTGATCCTGGAGGAGTGGCGCGATTCTCGGGTTTGTGATATTTGTAGATATAGTACGGAATAAGATATGTCCATTCTGTCGGAGGTATTGTCCTCTACGGATTTGCAGGTATTGGAAATGGTTGTACCTGACGATAATGTTGAGGCGGTGGATGAGCCGGTATGGGGGTGTAGCCCTTCCGATGCGTATAACCTAATGCGCGGGGGAGGGGTGGCTGAGACCGATCAAGCGGTAGCTTGGGAAAGGATATGGAAGGGGAAGGGTCGCCTACGACACTCTATGCTGCTCTGGATGATCCGCTTGGACCTTTTGAAGACAAAGAAATTGTTATATGGAAGGCGGGTAGTTGATGACCCGACATGTGATATATGTGTTCTGCAACCCGAGGACACATTACACGTTGTGCACGATTACCAATGGGCGGCTGAAACATGGAAGGTTTTTGGGAGCAGAGGATGTCTCGGGGGTTCTTTGAATCTCCGACGGCGGTAGAGTGGGTGGACTTGAATGTTGGCTCAAGGTCTGGGTCTTTACAAGGGACTCAACATGTTTGGGAGATGATTTTTCGGGGCAACATTATACCGAATATGGTGGTGGAGAAATTCTTTGTTATTTGAGGGGGAATTCCAAATTCCTCCGGTATATGAGCGCGTGAGGATTATTTGTGAAATGGTTAAGGAGTTGAGAATAGCTCCTGAAATTGTTCAAGGAGTGCCTACTCTTACATTGCAAATTCTGTTTGTTGATCAGTAATATACGTCCGGTTTAAACCAAAAAAAAAAAAAAAAAAGCTTGTGAGTCAAATTTGGTTAAGTCCGCCGCGCTTGAAAATAATATATTCAAGCCCGGCCCCTTAACTTAAATTTTAAGAAAGATAAAGTTATTTGTAATTGTATTACATGTAAAGGAAAACAAACTATAAATTAAGGACTAAAGCCATTTTAGCTGCTTCATGAGCTACAATTATGTATAGATCTAGAGTTTACTATCTTTGGTAGGGCTGTTGGGTCACCTTGATTTACATCCTCCAACTACTCTGTCGGATCGGAGTGTGGGAACCTGAGGGCGTGAGTATCGCTTTTTTGTGTAGAGAGTTTACTATCATGATCCGCAAGGGCAGCTCAGTTGGTTTCGGGGTCGTAGATTGTGTATAAGACGCAAGATCAAATCTTGGCAGCCATAGTGTAGAAGTTTCAACCCTCCAATGTGCGGGTGGCTTTTTGTGGTGGGCTAAGACAAGTCCGCTCACCTGGTCGGGCAGCTGGGTCACCTTGATTTACATCCTTCAAATTTTCTATCGGACTGGAGAGTGGGGGCTGTCACGGGTCGCACGAATATAGCATCTCTCAGCGACCGTGAGGATGCTCGGCACACCTAGTCATCTCATGAAGTTACCATGTGGTGCACGACATCGGCTAACCTCGGTGGGCCCCAAGGGCGTGCACGTCGCATGGCAGCCATGCCCCAACCAGCGTGCAGCAGCGCCCCAACCAGCTGCCCAGCAGCTTGCAGCAGCGCCCAGGCCAGTTGCCCAGCAGCATGCAGCAGCAGTACTGTAGCTGCGCCTTAGCCAGCCGCCCAGTGTGCAGTAGAATGCTGCGTCAGTGCACATTAGACCAACAATTTGGCACTCGCCGTTTTGCATCCTAATGAAGTCCAAAGGGGCCCAAACTTTGCATGTCATCCTTATACAACATTTTGAAGATAATGCACGAGCTAGATTGTGATTATCATGTGTATAGCATAGGTAGATAGTTTTCCCACCTCCTCGGAAAAAAGTGCTACACTCCTAGCATTTGGGCAAATGCTTTTTAAGCACCTATAGGGGGGAATAAAAATCTACACACAAGCAAGCAAGCAAGCAATTGTAATCTCATGCAAACGACTCCCCCCCTCGTCGTATTGTACATTCAAACTCTGTAAATATGCATTCAATTCAATGAAGTGATTTTCGTGCAATTTGTCCCGTGCCATTTATTTTGTGTTTATTTACGAATTTGCCATTGTGAAGCGTTTGTCCCTTTTCTATTATTTCAAAAGCCGGGAGTGACTTGGGGCTAGGATCCAAGGTCACTCGGCATCACGGTGCGTCTAAAAACCTCAAGAGACGACCCGTGACAGGGCCCTGTGGGTGTGGGTAACACCTTTTTTGTGCACAAGAGTTTACTATCATGTCCCCATTTTTTGGGGGGTAAACTGTGGTGCTAAGGAGGTCGTGTTTGATGCGGTGATCAAGTGTTTATTTGTTATTCACTAGGTCACGGGTTCGAATTCTAAAAACAGACTCTTTATGAAAAATAAGGATACAAATGCTTATATATGGACATTACCCAAACCCTACTGACACGAAAATCTTGTGCACTGAATACGACATTTTACCGTGTTGCTAAATCATTCTGAAATCACCGCCCATGAATAAGTTTCACGAATGAAACGGTCACCTATTTGCCAAAGTAGCCCCACATTTGGTTTAGAGTATCTTTGAGTATCCTATATATTAGTATAATAGGCAAAAAAGTGCCTGGAAAGCCGCATAGTGGCTTGAACTTGTAAATTGATAGGGAGAGAAAGAGATGTTCCTGTATTCTTTGTTATATAAAACATCTGAAAAGTTACATTACGTTGATTGTTGACACTGCTTTTGATATAACTACCAGTACAGTCTCTTTCCCTCATAATATAATCTTGAACTCAAGGAAAGGCAGTGGCAGATATAGAATCTGAGAGTAGTGTTATTACTTGCCGATTCAGCTTATTTGTGTAGAGTTACGTACGCATTTATCATCTAAATGAATAAATTATTTTTCAGTAGAAGCATGTGATTACAATGGCGAACATTGTATCCGTCACTGCGAAAAAAGTACCTCACTAGCTCCCGATCTTCTATCCTAGAGATTTCTTTTCTGCAAATAAGAAATGTGATACAGCTGTGAGTATATTGATCTCTTGAGATTTGGTGATGGATCAGTTTTGAAACGTTATGCGCAACTGTGCAAGTTGTTCAACTTGACATACTGAATTTGCCTTGGATTGGAGACGAATTAATAGTCATTTTAGCCATTAATTTATTTATAATTAGTCATTTTAATTATTTTTTACAGTTTTGAACTTTTTTCATCCTCAATTATTTTACGAGCCGTCACTTTCACACTTCCTTCAAATAATTACAAAAATTACATCCAAATTGATAACGCAGCATAATGGGTTAAAACACTTTCTCTCCTGCAAGTGCAGAATGGGAAAAAAAATATGCATCTTCTTTCTTAAAATCAACCATTTTTATTTTTCAATAATTGGTCTCAAATCTAGAAGCTTTATTCCCCTCTCCTTTGTAGAAAATGAATTTGGGCATAACTCATTCCCTCAAAAGGTACCTTAAGAGGGGGAGGATTGCCTAATCTTTATAAAGAACAAATTTACTCACTAGCTAGCCGATGTGGGATTTCAACACACCCCCTCAAACTAAGTGGCTCTGATACCATGTAGAAAATGGACTTGGCCTAACTTATTCCCTCAAAAGGTACCTTGAAGGGGGAGGATTGCCCAATCCTTATAAAGAACAAATTTGCTCACTAGCTAATCGATTTGGGATTTCAACATCCTTGATGATTTATTCAATAATTGAAAGAGAAACGAGTTTAGATTTATTCAATAATCCGAAACTTGTATTTCTTGGCTATATCATTTACCTTATTCAAAAGGGAAAATGAAAAAAAATATATATATATCATCAAGAAGAAGATGATGATGGAGGATACCGATTGAATTTTTTTTTTTTGAAGCCCAACTGGGCGGATGCCCCATAAGGGGAGAGTAGCACCTCACAAAAGGAGGAAGAGATAATCCTAGAAAGAGAGACAATTTAAAGTATGCCCCATGCGCGGGGAGGGATTTGCTTTTCTTGGAGTTGTTGTTTGTGAATTTAACTTGTCTTACCTTTTGCTTTTCTTTGCTTCATTTTGATGAATCTTTGAAGGGTTTAGAAGATTCTTGGGGTTTTGGGATTTGATTAAATTTCAAAATAAGTTAGTAAACGGGGAGTTTTGAGATCGAAGTTGAAGGTTATGATGATGAAGGCTGAGGAATGTGAAAAAATAATGAAAATAACTAGTCGTAAAGAAACTGATTACCAAAACGGCTATGAATTCGGTTGGAGTCAGTTTATCTTCTTGGTTTTCTTTTGTCCTGGAAATTAAAGGAGGATCTTTAGCAGATTTTTTTAGTGTTTTTGAATTTGATTGAGTCAAAAGATGGGAAGAGTTTCTGTATTTGTGGATTTAATTGAATAGTGTTCTGTTTCAAGATATGGTAGAGTAGCTATGGCCTAAGCGAGCTAAGCAATGTGCCTGTGCATTCCCCCTCACGCTTAACAAATAAGAGGCAAACTGAATCGAAAGACGACATATCAATTTAGAGAGAGATTTTGCAGCCATCGCTGCGTTATACCCAGACCGTACAGAGTAGCAACCATTGTTCGTGAAGTGCCAGATCATGCTGTCCGGACCCGAATCATGAGCAAGCGGTATGGTCTGTATCAGTTCCGTCTCATGAGGCAAGAAAAGGCCATTGAGCAGTTGAGTATTCCATCGAGGCGAAGCTGTGAGGATGAGATCGGTAACCGAGCCATTGGGAAGAAGGTGGGCGTTGTAGCTAGAATCACGAAACAAATCCAGGAGAGGCAACCATTGCTAACGCCATCTCAGGCCCATATGGAGAATATCTCTTCCTTTAAGCAAACTTCGCCAAACGCAAGAAGGCCGAGAGCCTTGTGCAACCGTAAGAAATGAGCCATTATGAAGTACTTCGAGCGTAGAATTTGAGAGATGAGGGAGTCCGGATGTTGGATTATTTGCCATCCTTGCTTAGCAAGTAACGCCAAATTGAAGTTGCCCATATCTCTAATACCAAGGCGCCCTTGGCTTTCGGCTTACACAGTCTATCCCAAGAGACCCAATGTATCCCTTGATTCCCACCTCCTTGACACCACAAGAAACGCCGAATCATAACCATGATCTCGTCAATGATGGATTGGGTAATATGGACAAACAGCATTGTGGGAATGGCTTGGATCAAGGTTGTTAAAATCGGGATTCTACGTAAAATCGGTGGAGGGTGAAAAATCGTAAAATCGTGAATCGTAAAATAAATCGTAAAATCGTACCGAAAAATTAAAATATATATTTTATATATAAATAACAATAATTAACATATAAATCATATCATATGGCCTAACAATATGCGAAAATCCATAAAACATAATTTCACAAATTTTTTTATAATATAAAAACACGACAAAACATAATTTTTAACTTATAAATATTTCAAAACATCAAAATAAAATAAACCACAAAAATATCAGACCACCGATTCTGTAAATAAGCAACAAATATGAACACCAAGAAGTTATTAAAATACGAAACTTAGAGAACTAAACAAATAATTTTAAACTTATTAACGAGTAATTGAAATTCGCCTGGAAATAGCCAATTTCCGTCTGGAAATAGTTGAAATCCGCCCGGAAATAGCCAATTTCAACCTGGAAATAGTAAATTTGTGGAATCGGTAGAATCGTAAAATCGTACGATTTAACAATCCGATTCTGCCAGATTTCGATTTTACTTCCGATTCAACTCGTTTTCCTTCCGTAAAATCTTAAAATCTACGATTTTACGATTTAAATCGGGATTTTAACAACATTGGCTTGGATAACGAACTTGATGAGGATTTCCTTACCAGCCGGAGATTAAAAAAAAAAAAAAAAATCCTTCCATCCTTGGAGCTTCTTCCAAACCCGGTCCTTGATATAAGAGGAAATTTCCCTGCGATTACGGCCTATCATGAAGGGGAGCCCCAAGTATTTCCCATCCCCCTTAACTAACCGAACGCCCAAGGCAACACAAAGGGCATTGGCTGAGGTTACATCAAAATTCCTACTAAAAAATAAGGAGAATTTCTCAAAATTAATAGATTGTTCAGAGACGGTTTCGTAGTCCACAAGGATATTTTAACTGCCATAATATTCTGAGAATCACCTTCCAAAAATATACCTGAGTCATCGGCGAACAAGAGATGCGAGAGGAAGGGTCCCGTACTTCCAAATCTTAATCCGCGGATCAAAGAGGCGGATTCCGCCTTACGGATCATCGCTGAGAAACTTTCTGCACACAAGATAAATAAGAAGGGAGACAAGGGATCGCCCTGGTGGATACCCCGCGCCTGGGGTGATATTCCGGGCTGGCTTCCTATTAATAAGAACCTTGTAGGAGACCGAACACACACATTGCATGATTAACGTGCATAAACGAGGAGAAAACCTCATAGTTTCCAACATAAGCCCCATGTATCTCCATTCCACCCTGTCAAATGCTTTTCGCATATCCAATTTAAGAGCACAATGCTTATTCCCTCCAGACAGTACCACTTTACATACTATGGAAGGCTTCTAATGCAACAATAAAATTGTACTGTAATAGGCCTGCCTTTAAGGAATGCACTTTGTGACTATTTTTATTATGTAATTTTTTTAGAAAAAATAAATTAAAAGACATAATAAAATAAATTTAACATTTTAAAGTAGTCCTTTTTTTTCTCTCTCTTTTTTTTGCTAAGTAAACCTTTTAAAGTAGTCTCAAGTACCCAAATAAGGGCAAAAAATCTTCTATCCCCGTGTATGTTCCTATTTCTATCCCCCAATCAATCACAATTCACCATGTGTATATATAATTGAAAGAAATGTTTATATAGTAAACTCTGATTGGTGGTGGACACGAATGGGGACATACACAGGGACGAAGGATTTTAACCCCCAAATAAGTAACTTCTTTCATCCATGCTTTTCTTTTCAGGGCTCACTCCGTGCGTATTCCTAGATTGGGATGAAAATTCTCTGTCCCCATTCCTTTTCCCATCTCTGTCCCCAACTAATCCGAATTTACTATATAAATTTGTTTCAATTATATATACATAGGGTGAATTGTGATTGGCTGGGGATAGGATAGGGATGGGGACAAGAACGGAGACTGAGTATTTTTTGCCCCTAGATAGTAGCTAACTAGCTATTATTTTTTTATTTTTTACCAAACATGTATTATATTATTCGTGAATGTTATTGCGATCGGAATAATTTTTTACCTCATAAAACTAACTAACCAAACCAAACCAAACTTAACCAAAACCAATACAAAACGAGTGCAATGGTTTAAAGTTTTGAGTGGTATGAATTGATTTCAAAATTCTGAAAACCAAAATATTGATATGATTTAGAAAATATAGGAAACATGTACAAAAATCATACCATGAACACCCCTGACTGCTATTGGTCGTTAAAAAAAAGTACTGCTATTGGAGACGGTCTTCCAAACAAATTTTAATAAGATGTCATATTTGGTTGGATCTCTGTACTTTCCTATTTTCATTCAGAGTTCAAACATCTCTTAAGCATATAAATTCTTGTGTACTTTCGGTTGACATCACAATTGCAGGGGATAAAAAAACAATGATTTAAAAAAATGCCCGGTATTATCCAACTGTAAAAGCCGCACACAAACTTGTAAGGTTAGTGATATTGCCAAAGAGAGTTTCCTTCTGCCAAGGCAATTTTCATTCAAATTACCAAGTTACCCTTTTAGTCAACATCAACATTTCTTAATTAATTTCTTCTCAAATATTTTCTTTCATAATCTATACACATTCAATATCTAATTTTCTCTCTCCTATCCCAAAAATCATGACACAATCTCTCCAATATTTTATTCCCTAATCTATTCACACTCAATCTTTAATTTTTTATATTTTATAGTGCTAAAAGTACACCCAAAAAAAAAACAATATAAAACAATAGAAATTTATGGTGTAAGATTTTCATTCATTACAACTACTAAGCAAGCAAAAAAGATTGTAAATTTATAGTGCTTGAGCAATACGACTTTGATTTATCTTCTCTACTTACTTACTTCATCTGTCAAAAAGGATTCAATGTTAAGTATGACAAAAATATTAACGTAGAAGAAGAATTTAGAGTGTTTGTGTGGTTTTTTTGGTTGTGAACTACTATTATTATAAGAGATAGATAATTAGAGATGGAGTGAGAATAGATTAGGAAAGAAATAATGAAGAGATCGTGATCTGATTTTTTAATAAAAGAAAAAAAAAATAGATATTGAGTGTAAATATACTAGGAAAGAAAATATTTCAGAGAAAAATTAATTGAAAGATATTGATGTTAACCAAAAGGGTATTTTGGCCATTTAAAGGCAAACTGCTTTTGTAGGAGGAAACTTGCCTTGGCAATATCACTAGCCAACTTGTAAAGCCAAATCTTACTACACTTGGACAGGCTTAATCACAACTAATTAAGAGCTGTAATCCTATCATTATATGCTAATAAATCTGAGGATTTTATTAAGTAAAGTACTACCAACTAAAGATTAAATTATTTGAAATATATGTAAAGGGTTTAAAGATAAATCTTACACACTTGGACAGGGTTACTCACAACTGATTTAAGGATCTCTAGCTAATTCCATTATTTATATTATATGATATAATAACTGATAAGATTTGAGGATCTTTGGAAATTCTTATAGTGGGGAAAGTGCTAGAGCTTGGATTGGAATCCACCATGACGTTCTCGAGATCTTCTCTATGGGTTTATTTGAGGATAAAGTTCCAAACTAGGTCTAGGGTGAATTTGTCATTTTACCTTGTAAATATTTTATACTTGGTCATTAATTACTTTTGAATTTCATAGAGGATTTTGTCTTTCAAAATTGAAAAAAGAAAAATTATATAAAGAGAGTTAAGAGGCAACTCAAACATTATGTATCATTCTTTATCTTATTTACTGTCTCGTTATTAACAGGTTATCAAAAAAGGTTATCAAGTATCTATTTTTTTTTAAAAAAAAATTATAACCTAAAAGAAATTGTAAAACTCTAAAAGAAAAATTGAACACATCATCTATAAATAGTATATTATCTACGGTTTAAAAATATTAAAGGAAAGTGACTCATTTATTCAGTGAAGATAATACGCGTTACATTATAATTTTACAAGTTTTTTTCCCTATTAAGACAGTCTTTAAACATTTTATATAACACCTATAAAAATCTATCACCAGCCTCTGCCGCAATCTCCAGTCACAAAGTGCTACAAAATATTTTATGTCTACTTAGGATCACTCAAAATGGTGTTCGTGTAAGTCTGATGAGTGACTAGGAACACATTAATTCACATGTTTAAAAGAAATAAAGAAACAATTAGTCAAACAAACCCCATTAGTTATGATCATATATCTCAACTTTTGATTTACAATATTTTTAAGGATATTAACCTTAATATAACTTTTTCTTCTTCTTCTTCTTCTTAAAAACCTTAGGATGGATTTTTTTTTTGAAGCTCAGCTTGGGCGGATGCCCCATAAGAGAAGAATAGCACCTCACAAAAGGAGGAAGAGATAATCTTAGAAAGAGAGATAATTTAAAGCATGTGCCATGCGCGGGGAGAGCATCAAACCCACGACCTCAAAGTTGTGAGGCAGACCGTTGCCCTACTGGGCTAAGGACTTGTGATACCTTAGGATGGATTAGGATGCTGAACTCACTTGAGATTCTTTGTATAATAGAAGTCTCCCCTCTTGTTTTAAAATTTATACTCACCTATCTTCAAACATTAATGTCGCGCTCCATTTCTTTCTGTAGGTATGAAGTGTGACTCATTTATCTAACAACGCTTATGATCACTTATTAAGCAACTTTCTCATCATGTCAAAATAAATATTCTAAAAATTGTGCATCGTATTATCTACTGGTGACCTATTATATTATTATAATGTCATGTCCCGTATCTGCGAACTCGAGAGGGAGACACACGAAGTATGACAACACCAACGACCACTTACTTGATAATCGCCTTTGTCATGCTGAAATAAATGTTCAAGGTGATCATACTAGTCAGATTTTTTAGATTTATCGCATGAAGGATAAGGGTATCAACTAATCACCGCTAATTTATTAAATATATCATCATTAGCGCTATGTATTAATGTATTATATACATCCTACGCATCAATAATCTCCTATGCATTATTGGCACCAGATGAATATTTAACACCTCTAGTCCAAAGTAAATAATCCATCATGCAAATGAGAGTTTGTGGGGCCAACCCACTGAATGCAAGAAGTTGATCCCATTTGTAATTATTATTATTATTATTATTATTATTTTATTTTTTATTTTTTAAAACAAGACCATTTATAAGTATGGTCTAGTTTATTACAATTATTATTATGAGACCTCACCAGAAGAGGAGAAGTAGAAGACCCTGTGAGGGGAGAAGTAGATGACCTCGTTGAGCGGATGTCGTGGAAGTCCCGTTGAGCGGGGGGCCCCGTGAGGAGTAGTAGAAGTCCTGTTGAGCGGGTGTCGTAGAAGTCCCGTTGAGCGGGTGCCCCGTGAGGGGTGTATAAGACCTCAACACAAGGGAACTCAAAGAAATGACAATTAAATCATTCCCCTTGTGTGAGGGAGGTATCGAACCTGGACCTCTCGGTCACAGACAGTGAATCTTACCCACTGGGCTACCATGCCTTCGATCCCATTTGTAATTATTTTAACTCCAAATCCTTATCCAACAGGGGCCATTTTTTGGAAATTTAGCCCTTCAAGAATCTCAAGAGTTAATAATATATTCAAAACTCTTTCCCAAATCACAAAATTTACTTCCATCTCCATAATATATTACCACCACTAAATTCTTATATTGTACCTCTAAAATCTATCTTGTCTTATTAATATAATTAATATAAAAATCAAACCAAGAGAGCAAGCTCATAATATATATATTCAAACAGAAATCTCATAATATATATTCAAACAGATTTCCCAAACCCCACAAGATTTACTTCATCCCATACTATATTGCCACAAAATCTTATATTGGACCTCTAAATCTTCTTGTCTTATTTATTAATATAAAAATCAAACAAAGAGAAGCAAGTTCCTCAAAAAGCAACACCACTTCCCTTCCACTCTATTATACAACCCAAAAACAAACATTATTTAATTCCATGCAACTATAAATAACCCATCAAACCATAGCTACTTCTACACCCAAAAACCTCTCAAAATCAATCAAATCTCTCAATTCTCTTCTCTTTCTAGAAATGGATAATTTTCCCTCTGTCTCAAATCTTTGCTGTGAATTGAAAATCATAAGAGCCAAAAACATTGAGTCCTTGGAGTCTTCAAGAGGAGACTTATTTGTGAGATGCTTTCTTTCAGCAGGAAATAATAGAAGAATTCAACTAAACACAAAAGAAATCCCAATAAACTCTCATGATCTGATATGGGATGATTTGTTTTCCTTGGAATGTTTAGGAAATGAAGAATCAGTCAACTCATTAAGGCAAGGAAATGTTATTGTTGAGCTAAGGTGTAGAAAAAAATCAGTTCTTGGAAAACTTGGAGGGTCATCAAAACTATTGGGGAGAGCTGAGTTTCCATGGAAGAATGCTTTTGAATCACACAACATGGAAATTCAGACATGGGTTCCGATGATCTCGAAGAATCGAAGAGTAAATGAAGATGTGAAGCCACCAGCAGTGGAAGTATCAATGAAGATTAGGGTTCTTGAAGAAACAAAAACTCAAAGGGTTAAAAATGATAAGTTAAGAAGATTCCAGGATAATGAGTGTGACTGCATGGCTTGTAGTAGTTGTCATTGTTGTTCAGATTTTGATATTTTTGCTATTGGATTTGCTTTGGAAGCAGTTTAGGGTTTAAGGTCTGATTTTATCATTTTTTGGAAGATTGAGGATTGTTTTTGTTAATTTTGTAATTAAAAACAGTTTCGATTAAATTTTCACGATTTCAATCAATTACTATTAAACACCCATTGTGTATCTTCATCAAAAAACCATAGCACTTCTCAATTGAGGAAGGGGTATTCAGTTTAAGAACACGTGGGTAGAATGTCACAGTCATATTGACATCTACTTTAACCGATATTGGCAACAACTATAGCACTTAATCAAAAAGTAACTCAACCGATTAGGACTCATCCTCAAAATTATGATGAGTTTTGGTTATTAATCTATCCCTCTATATGTTAATTTAAAAGGGAAAATGAGCATTATCTTGGAATTCGATCGGCAATTAAGATATGAGCGCTTTCGTTTTTCACTTTTAATTCATTTAATGATTTATGTACTTTTCTGTTCTGCCCGATTATGATTATTTTGCGTTTAGATGATTTAGTCTTGTCGGCATCATAATTATTATGTGTTAGTGTCGTGATTGAACATATATTGTGGATATTAATTTTCTGTTGAATTTACCTACTATACATACTTCCTATTTTTTTCTAATGATCTTCACGAAGTTAATTTCAATTATATGTTAACTGGTTGCCATGACAAAGCCATCAAATACTGCCAAGCTCAATTCTATGTTAGAAAATCTTCCCCCTTCTTCTTCTTGAATCCTTCTTCATTTTTTTAAATGAACAAATGAACTTGAAATATTTCTAGGCGTGTAATCACTTTCTTTAAATGATATTTGCTCCCCATGGTGGAAGGTTGTGATGCAAATTCATTAAGAATACAAAGAAGCTTTACTTGAATTTGAGTGCACTCTCAAATTCAATCTTAGAATGTTTGATTGGTGTGTTTTAGGATTTTTCTTGGTGTTTCCTCTTCATGATATTATTTTTTTTCACTTCTTTGAGCCTCTTGTCCTTTTATAGATAGATTAATACTTCTAATTGGTGGATATGATCATTTATCTTAACTCTTCACGGTGTCTTTACATGAATAATCATTAATGTTCCTTTACCATGAATTACTTTCATATGGTCATATCTTTCCAATTATTCACACATTTTCAGTTGGAAATGTTTCCAACAGTCTATTACAGCAACGCGTCAAAATCTGGTCGTCAATGAGTAATTTAATGATACTGCTAGTTGAAAAAAGTATGTGTCAACTGCTATCGATCTCGAAGTTGATAAATTGTTGTGTGAAAAAACCAGAAGGTAGCATAGAATTAATTATGTCAGCTTTAACAAATATCCTCTTCAATGCTTACTATTATGCTTTTTATACAGGAATGAGGTTGTGAGATAAATTAAAAAAGAAATACAATACTTACTACTAAGGTTTTGAGAGACCTGATGTTTATAAATTCTTGAAGTAAGGGCGGCTAAGGCTAAGTGCAGAGTGAGCGATCGCACATGGTCTTTAGTTTTTTTGCCAGCAACAATATAATCCCTTCGCTACAAAAGTTCTTGGTAATAATGATTAATCCCCTCGCTATAGGAGCTCTCCAACGAGGTAAATAGCTGGTAATGAAATACTCTTAACCTTATGGTTAAGGAACAAAGTGGGCTATCACCATGCAACACATCATGGTTAATTAGATCCCAAATTCTATATATATATATATATATATATATATATATATATATATATATATATATATATATATATATATAATCTTTTTGTATTTGGGTATTTCGGATTTAATAGTTACTTTTTATGTAATGATTTAATTTTTTATTATATATACGTAAAAGTAATTTTCCTCCAAAACGATTGAGACGGCTCTGTCTTGAGGTATAATTGGTTGGGGGAAATCTGTGACTAAACAGACTCATAAGTTGCAATTGATCATTTATTCACTCTTTGAATCATATATTAAGCATCCTTAAAGTTTCAAATTATGTCAGTGAGAAGAAATTTCAAAGTTTTGAGAGGACTTTGAAATGTCTATCAAAGACAAAAAGATAATATTTCTCTAAGAAAATAGTTGTTGGCTATATCCATTGAAGAGCATCATAGGAGTGAGAATCGTATCGTGTTTTTGGAGTCTATGTTAATGTCCATATTATATGAAGGAACAAAATTTGTAGTGGCAAAAAGCGCGTTATCCTTCGTTACAAAATATAATCAAAGAACAAGGCTTACCAGAAAAATGAAACTTTGGTTCCAAGATGTATAACAAGGATACTCTTTAAGCCTTCTAAAGTATTCCCCGACTAACAATTCGGTGAGAGAGTTACAACTGGAGAGCAGGGGTGGATCCAGGATTATATTTTAGGGTGGTCTCTCAATAATTAAAAATATAGAACAAAACAATTATCAGCAAAATGTATACCAATATTACATAACCAAACGATAGTTTAAATTACAACTCAAAAGTAAATGTCTGATTCTAATTCAGGGCAATTGCATCCTCCTCTTGGTCATTGCTTGAAAACGTTTGATGATATCCATATCATCGATTGTGCTAAACACTTCTTTCTCCACATAAGTAACTAAGCAATCATTGAGCCATGGATTCGCCATTTTGTTTCTCTTCTCATTCTTCACATAATTCAATCCTGAAAACACTCTTTCAACAGTTGCTGTCGCCACTAGTAATGTCAAAGCTAGCTTTACAAGTCGGTACACAAATCTAAAGGTCTTGTGCTTTTTTGTCCGGACAAGAGTCGTAGAAAGATCCGAGATCCCCTTCAACTTGGAAAAATTATCATCCATCTTGACACTCTGAATATAATTCTCAAGTTGGCCAGACAACTCCTTATCAGTAACATCCTCAAAGTCATTTGGATACAATCTTGCCAACCTCACAAGCGATTTAGTGTCAAAAGCTTCAAATGAAGAGCAAGGACTCAAACATGTGATACATTGCAACAATTTAGAATTTTCAGGAGTAAACCGGTCATTCAATTCTTTCAATATCAAATCTATGACATGAATAAAGAAATCACTTTTGAAATGGTGCAATGTTGACATAAAAGGTGCAAGACGAGCGGATTTATTATATCTCACGTACTGTGAATCCATGTCGGCCACTGTGATCTCAAGGTTACTACAAGATGATACAACATTTTCATAAAATCTTTCCCATCCGCCTTCTCTCATTTCCTAAAACATTTTCTTGTTGATTTTGACAAGTTCCATGGCATTCACAATATCTTGGTCACCCCTTTGTAATGCTTCAGACAAATCATTTGTCACTGATAAAAGATCCACCATCAAGTGCAACATAAAAACAAAACGAAACGTCTTCATAATCAATAACAAACTTTGAGGTTCACCCTGTGAATCCCTATCATCTTCCAAATCTTCAAACACTTCGATAATTGGAGTAAACAAATCTTTCAACCTACAAAGAGTCCGAAAGTGAGAACCCCAACGTGTATCGCCCGCTCTTGCAATAGACAATTCTTGATTTAACCCGCTACCAGTTTCCACCAAATCTTGTTCAATTAGATTTGCAAAATGAGCAACTTGTTTGGTATGAAGTAAAGCTTGTCGTTTGTTGGATGACCGTAAAAAACAAACAATTCGAGACACTTCAAGAAAAAACCAATTTACATCTTTATGACTTCTTGCCATTGATATAAGTGCCAATTGAAGTTGATATTATGCGTCCTAAAGGCCAAACCGCCTTTAACAAGAAATTTGACAGCTTCAAGGGATTCTTTCAAGCGAATAAGATAATCTTGTTCTGCTTTTGCACTATATTTTGTGTAATTATGCTCAATACTCTGATTTTTCTTCAAAATATCCTCACATTGTTTCACACAATTTTTATGATGACTATTGGGTTTGTTACCAACATGTAAATTTAACTTTTGCTTTTGATTCCAACATTGAAAGCCTTTCTTCACAAATTCCGATCTACTAGAACCATTGTAAAACAAATAGCAAGGCAAACAAAATACAGCATTTGTTTTCTCACTATATTCCAACCAATCAAATGCAACATACCAAGATTCTACAAAAGAACGGTTCTTACCTCCAATAATTTTAATTAGATAGTTGCCTAACTTTGGTGTAGTGGGGCCTTTTGCAAGGTAAGCTCTTCTTACTTCATCTTGATCATTTGGATGATGATAATCAAGGATTTGACTTTTTTGTAAGGATCGGACTCCAAATAGGCTCCCTTCTTAAAAGCCACATTGTCAGATTGAAGTGGTGGTTCAACAACATCGGACTCCAAATGTTCTACTCTATGTGGGATCTCACTTGAAGATGGAACTTCATTCATAATAGAAGTAGACTCTAAGTATCTTGATTTTGGCACAAAAAATCTCAACATCCTTTACAAAACAACAAAACAAGTGAATTTCATTAACAAAACATTGGCTCAATAAAAAAAATTGACTCAATTCTTCATCTAAATTTACTAAATCATGCCCTAAGTTTTTTTTTTTTTTTTTTTTTAATAAAACTGGATTTTTTTATTATAAAAGCCTCTAAAAAAAAAGCCAAAAGGAGGGGGGACATGGACCTTAACCACCCCAAACAAGCATAACAGTCCATTTCTTGAATAGATCAAGAATGGTTACAAATTGATAGGCTATCTAATCTAGCGAAATGAAGGCATCTCAGATTGATAAAATCTGCATAGTCCCCTTATACGCATGCTTCATTTTCCAGTCCATCAGGCACTAGATTTGCCTCACGAAAAAACAAGACTAAGGTCTTTTAAAAGGCTTATATCTAGTCGTCATGTGATGCTCTATTAGCGTCATCTTAGCATTTTTCTTATTTTTTCGCGAGCGGACAGTAATAAAATTATCATCATCGACTAGATCTTCAGGATATTCATACTCCGAAAAATCGTCACTCAAAGCGTCCGGACTTTTGGTGGTGGGTACCTTAGGACTTGAGAGTAAAGTGATCACCGCATCCTTCGTTGGCTCTACCTCTAGGAGGTCTTCATTAAACATACCGTAGGATGATAAGTCAATGTCTAAGGCCGCCACTTCTTTGCGCGCAATAATTTTAGCCTCATCTACTTGTTCCTTAGCCCGTGTGGCGATTTCAAATTCATCCAAGTCTATATTTAACCTTGCGGACTCTTTCAAAGTCATGCATTTGCTCAAATCATATATAGTATCAGAAGGGAGGCTTATATCATCCTTACTGGACCCAAAGTTCATCAAACTCCTATCCGATATGCGAGACGGTCGAACGGTGATATCATCCATAATTTGCAATGTTGAAGGAAACGTTGCTATATCGTCCAAAGATGAGGCGTCTGCGGCATCTAATACCTCCATCCGACGTTCCGTCTCTAGAGTAATAGGAGCATAATAGGAGGAGAGAGTCGAAGACTGAAGTGCGAGAATGTGAGCATCAATGATTAACTCGGCCCGATGACGATCGTCCGAGGAGTTTGCAGAACTTGACACTGAACCTCCCAAACCAATGGCATCTCCCGTAGTAACAGGGCTTTTCTGCACTGGTACAGCCGAAATAGGGCTTTTCTGCACTGTTACAGCCGAAATTGGGGATTTTTGCACTGGTATACTGCCCAAAACAGGGGAAATTTGCACTGGTACAGCCGAAAAAGGGCTTTTTTGCACTGGTACAGCCAAAACTGGGGATTTCTGCACTGGTATACTGCCCAAAACAGGCGAATTCTGCACTGGTACAGCTGAAATAGGGGAATTCTGCACTGGTACAGCCAAAATAGGAGAAATCTGCACTGGTACGCTGACCAAAACAGGGGAATTCTGCACTGGTACAACTGAAATAGGGGAATTGTGCGCTGGTACAGCCAAAATAGGGGAAATCTGCACTGGTTCGCTGACCAAAACAGGCCCTAAGTTAACATAGAAAGATTATCAAAAGTGCATATCCGACAACAAAATTGAATCACAAGAATAAACTATTAGGAAATAAATTACCTGATATTTTGAACCTGGGAGCAGAATGGAGCCTTGGAAAAGAGGGTTTTAGTTATTGTTTGATGAAGAATGAGGGATAAGAGAGAGAGAGAGAGAGAGAGAGAGAGAGAGAGAGAGAGAAACAGGGGCTTGCGTTTTTGGCCAATGTTTATTAAAAAAAAAAAAATAGTAAAATTTTTGGGTGGTCCCGTGCATACAGGGACCACCGTGTAAATCCGCCACTTCTGGAGAGAGGGGCTGGACGGAATTCTTCTTTTTAGAGTGTGTATAACTGAGAAGAAGACTCAAACCCTAACTGGAGAGAGGGGGCGGAACGAAATTCTTTTTTACTAGAATGTGTATAACGGAGAAGAAGACTCAAACCCTAACTGGAGATAGAGGGGGCTGGACGAAATTCTTTTAACCTTGGATAATTAGGGTTTTGCCCGCCCCTCTCTCTTCCTTTTTGTGGCCGGCCAATCCAGGATCTAACGAACTAAATATTTATGGCCGGTCCACTCTCTATAGAAAGTGACAAAATTAAAAGAAGTGCACAAATTGAAACTGATATGCCGACAATATTAGCTTTTCTTGATCCATCCCAAAGTAGTTGTCCCATAATCACGTTTTCCTTGTCTCAAATTAGTTGTCCCAAAATCATTTTTTCATTGCCCCAAATTAGTTGTCCTTTAATAACTTCAATTGTATTCAAAGTTTTAAGATGATTTTATTAATTTTTTCCAACTTTATCCCTAACATTTGTTAACTCAAAAAATACAACATTAATTGTATTCAAAGTTAAAATTAAACACTAGGCGATTAAACAAACTGTTGGGAATGAAGTTTGAACCTTTTGTGCTACCTCCACGAGGAAACGGCAGTAGTGTCCTTTAATTGACAAAAAGAAAAAGACCAAGAGCCATAAGGGTACTAAAATATGGGATTAACCTATTAAGAGGAGGTTATTCAGTTAAAAAAAAACCTATTAAGAGGAGGATCTTTTAATGTTTCAAAGGTAGTGGTATTATTTGTTAATGTGAAACACAACATAAAGAGTCGAAAGATGCCAGCATTGTTTTGACAATCTGAAATTATTTATTGAAGAGAGACTACGGGCACTTGCAGCACTAAATCAAGTCATTTTATTTGTTAAAAATAAAAGAAAAGGAAAAAGGTCGGTCATTTTTTAATTCATATTCTCGTGTGTTATCTTGTACTTCCTTCACTCTTAAATATAAAACTTTCATTATATGTTACGAAATATCAGGAAGTAAAAATTACAATATTTTTGTAATTAAAATTTCCAATATTATTCTCTTAAATATGACTTTTTTTTTTGAAGCCCGACTGGGCGATTGCCCATGAAGGGGAGAGAGAACTGCCTCACAGGAGGAGGAGATATCCCTAGAAAGGGAGACATTTTAAGCGTGCTCCATGTATGGGGAGGGTGTCAAACTCGGGACCTTTCGGTCACGAGTCGAGACTTGCCCCACTAGGTTGCGGCCTCTTTGACTCTTAAATATGACTTGAATACCACTAATTGTATTTAAGCGAGTAATATTGATATTTTACAAAAATATTTTAATTTTTAATTCTTTAATTTTCGAAATATTAAATGAAAGTCTTATATTATATTTAGGAATGGAGGTAGTACTAAGTTACAAATCTCCTATTGCATTCTAAGTGTGGCTGTTCAGGAAAGATCGAAAAAGATGAATCCAAAATCATTTAAATTGATTCAAATTGAATTTGATGTGCCAAATTAGTTTCAGTTTGACTTGAATTGAAATTGAACATTTGTTTCGGAAAACCTCTTAATCCGATCCAAACTAAACTGATTCAAATCAAACCGAAGTCATTCACGTATATTTATATTTTATATCCATATGTATTGTGTATATATTATTTTTTTTAGAAAAAATAGATTAAAATACTTGTAATAAAATAAACTTAACCTTTTATAATTGTCTTTAATTGATAGTTACTAAAATAAGTCACTTGTTTTTTTTCCATTCATGCTTCTCGTTTCAGCCTTCATGCGGTGCGTATTTCTAGTTAGTAGCTAACTATTAGAAATATTTATTTATTTTTTTACTAAACGTGTATTATATTGTACGTAACATTATTGTAATTAGAATAATTTTTACCTCATGAAACTAACTAACCAAACCAAACTTAACCAAAATTTATACAAACTGAATGCAAGGGTTTAAAATTTTGAGTGATTTGGATTGATTTCAAAATTTTCAAACAAAAAATTATTAGTATGCTCAGTGTACTTTTCTACTCTCCTTCACCCTTCAAACTTCTGTCAAGACATATAAGTTCAGTGTGTACCTTTCATCACTGGCGAACCTACGATGGGTCCAGGGTGGGGCAAGTGCCTCACCAGACTTTTTCCAAATATATATATATATATATATATATATATATATATATATATATATATATAGGGATTGGATGGCCAGTGGGTAAGGTCATCACACTTGAGAGCTTAGGTCCCAAGTTCAATCCCTGTATCTCACACATGAGGAATGATTTAATTGTCATTTCTTTGGCTCCCTTGTGTGGATCTTATACTTCCCTCTTGGGGCACCCGCTCATCGGGACTTCTACGACACCCCTCACGGGGCACCCCGCTCAACGGGCTCTTCTACGACACCCGCTCAATGGGACTTCTACTACTCCCCTCACGGGGCACCCGCTCAGCCGGGCTTCTACTACTCCTCCTCCGGGAGAGGTCTAATATATATAAAATAATTGTAATAAACTAGACCATACTTATAAATGGTCTAGTTTTTTTTAAAAAATATATATATATATATATATATATATATATATATATATATATATATATATTTTATAGTTTATCTTTGTTTTTGTAATACCCCGTCCCGTGAACATTTGTTAGTTTTCCATTTTGAGTCAGTTTTCGATTTGAAATTAGATTTTGTGGTTCGTGAAATATAGGAATGACACCACTTATATCTTAATGATTTTGGTTAAAATTTTAGAAGGTTTAAGTATGTAAAGGGAAAATTGATACAAACTGAATGCAAGGGTTTAAAATTTTGAGTGATTTGGATTGATTTCAAAATTTTCAAACAAAAAATTATTAGTATGCTCAGTGTACTTTTCTACTCTCCTTCACCCTTCAAACTTCTGTCAAGACATATAAGTTCAGTGTGTACCTTTCATCACTGGCGAACCTACAGTGGGTCCAGGTGGGGCAAGTGCCTCACCAGCTTTTCCAAATATATATATATAGTTTATAGTTTATCTTTGTTTTTGTAATACTCCGTCCCGTGAACATTTGTTAGTTTTCCATTTTGAGTCAGTTTTCGATTTGAAATTAGATTTTGTGGTTCGTGAAATATAGGAATGACACCACTTATATCTTAACGATTTTGGTTAAAATTTTAGAAGGTTTAAGTATGTAAAGGGATTATGAATTTATTTTGTCAATCTTGATTACGCCTCCTATCTTTACAGTTTGCGTCCGCCATTGACTTCGATTGGCATCGCAATTGCAGGGGATAAAAACAATTATTTAAATAAATAACTGCCCGGTATGATCCAACTGTAAAGACACACAAGTTTCTAAAGACAAATCTTACTTACACTTGGACAGGATTAATCACAACTAATGTACAGCCAACTTGGAAATAGTCCTCAACTAAAGATTAATTTATGTAAAGGGTTTAAAGCTAAATCTTTCACACTTGGACAAGGTTACTCACAACTGATTTAAGGATCTCTAATCCCATTAATTATATTATATGATAGTAACTGTGAAACCCGGTCCCTTTATTAGGACCAAACTGTGAAGTTTTGGAACTTGTGGTGATAGGGTTAGCATAAGTCTAGAGTGGGGGGACTAAGTTTGTAATTTTTGACTTTATATATAGTATATAGACTTGTTAGCCTAAACCCTAGTTTTTATGTACTATCGTTTTCTCTCTTTACAACGGCAGACATTCTTGCGGAGATAGAACCTGAGACAATTCCGGTACCCGTTCTACCGATCGAAGGTAAGGTCTTTCACCGTATCGTTTGTACTATTCGTAGGATCGTGAGAGTATTGATGATTAGTCTTTGCGTTTTTTTAGGTTTTGTTGGTGAAGAGGTTCCGTCTCTGTCAGTTTAAGAACGAATCAAAGGTAAGTATAGAATCCCTCTTATTTGACATAAAAAATCGTATTTTTGGTATAAAGTATGGGAGAATCCGAGACTATTTGCAATGTATATGTGGGTAATATTGTTTGGCTTTGGAAAATACAAAAGTAATGGTAAACGTCGCTATGACTGAGATGAAAAGAAGGAAAAAAAAAGGTTTTATGTTGTTGATATATCTATCAACAATTGGTTTTTAAATTCATTTTTTTTAAACCTCATCTGTACCTATTTTGCTCATCAATATTATACATGATCTCGGTGACTTTTAGCCAAAGTGAATATGTGGCCTTTTAGCCATATAGTTTATTCAGTTTTTTTTCCCCTTGAATTATAGTATATAAATCTCGGCCATGTTCGTGGCTTGATCTTGGAAATTCTAGTTGATTAAATTTGCCGAATGTTCCCTTTTGTTATCCAAATCCTATTCAATTGAGGTTTGATTGTAATTTTGATAGCCTTTAATATATTCATAATTTTCTTATAAATTCGGTCTTCTTTTGTCCCGTTCCGCCGCCTTCTTGTCTACGCCTATAGTATCCATGATTTTTTTTTGAAAGCTTATTGATTCTCTATACTCGCTACACCGTATTGATTTATTACGATTAATTGTCGTTTTTCTCTCTCGCTTTTCGTTATTTCGTTCTGTGAAAAGTGAGTTCTATGTAGTGTTTGATCTTGAGGTGCTAATTCGATTAATAGTATATCTTCAATCCAAGAAACAATGCTGCTTTTGATTTGTTCCTTCCTTGGAGCCGGATAGAAAATTAAAATAAAAACTTGCTATGTTTCTTTCCCTTTTCTCTTCTTTATCTCTAGAATTCTCTAGAGAAATTCTATTCAAAAGAGAAATAATATTGCTTGTGGTCCATCTATTGTCCACAAGGCTCTTTTTTTCTCTTCTTTACTACCATGGAATCACCATTTATTTGGGTGGCTTCTCTTGTAACGAATATAATGTATATTATTTCATGGGTTCATCTATTGTTCAAGGGATCTTCCTTTTTCTTTGTTACTTGAAGCTCATGTAAGTACTGCTTGTTCCTCTAGATTTGAATATTGTACTAAGTCATTTATTGCGGACTATTATATTGATTTCAACTAAATATGTCACTGTAGAATGCATCTTTCTTGGACTGATCTCAATAAAATAATGTTTTGTTTTTGTTTTTGAAAAGAACCTGCTACAGTTTGCATATTTTTTTAATGCATATAATTCGAAAATTTGCATTCTTGTTTGATACTTTGCGGGTTGACTTGGAATACTGTCTGTACTGACCCACCTAGGGGTAGAAGCTAGGACTCTGTACTGACCCATTCCCTAGAGGGTATAAGTCTAGGGCTGATATATCAGTTTCTGTTTCTGTTTCGGTAAACCTATGATCCCCGGTCAAAGTATCACTCTGTAAATTCTGTTTCTGTTCTGAATCTGTTAAATATGATAAATCTGTCTGAATTTCTAAAAGTTTCTGAAAATACTTTTTCTGTCAAAAGATTCTGGTTAAAGTATACTTCTATAAAATCTGTTTTTTTTATGAAAACTATATATATGTAACCGGATTTTCCCGGGAGGTGTTTCTATACTTACTGAGTTGTAGCTCACTCCTTGCGTTGTTGTTTTTACAGATGATGAGTCATAAGGGAACGATAGACCGTACGACGGGGACTGAGTGTAGAAGCAACTTTGGGATTACTTACGGAATAGAACTTTAGGATAATTTCATTAAGAGTATTTTTTTCTCAACTTTAATGTATTAAAATTTATTGAGGAATTTTGATAGTTGAATTAAATGGGTGATTATCACTTTAGGGAAATAGATTCTCTGAATGTAAGGACCTGGTATTCTTGGATTTTGATTTGAGAATACGGTCATGTCGGGTTTTCGGATTCGGACTAATAGAACCGGGTCCGGGGCGTGACATTTAGTGGTATCAGAGCTTAAGGTTCAAATCGTTGGGAACTGACTTAGGCTTCAAATATTTTAGGAAAGATAATATGGCATAAGTGAGTTAATGTTTGATCTTTGAGAAAATGTTGAAGAAGTGGTCTATAAGCTTAAATTTGTAAGTTTTGAATGGTGCTTGGTATTAATAAGCCTAGGGTTTAATCTTCGGAATTAGCTTAGGCATTATGACGCTCAAGAATATAAGATGGGTAGAGTTAAGTAAGAAATAGGTGCGGTATTGCGTATCATATGGTAGTGTATTCTTTTTTATTATGTAGTTACGTGTTACCACGTGTTTTTTTTTTTTTATTATTATTTTTTTTTTTACAACACCATCGATCTTTTAGCGATGGTCGTCTGTGAACGAGAGTCACATGATTGATAAGATCCTTGTTAACGTCTAAACATCTATATCTAGATTGTGAATCGCAACGGTGGAGAATGTGTGGAACCATTGCGACAAAAATCCGGGACTTCGTGTACGGGCTCAACGAGAAAATAATTAGCAGGGTCAAACGAGTTGACCCTAGGAACAAGAAGACTTTGCCTTTATAGTTCTACCTAAACTCACTACGACCCTCAACATGTTGGCACATGTGCAGATCCAACAACGTCTGTTCGAAGAGCAATAGATGAGCAACAGCAGCAACCATGTCAATGCCTTATGCTCGCCCAAAGGAATGCGCAGAAGTATAGGGCTATCTACGAGCGAATGAAAATGTCGAATGTGCTGACTTGTGCTGGAAGCGGCGGATTGGCTTTACGAGATGTAATTAAATTTTGAGATCATGGAGGCTACTGATGAAGTGAAGACAAATGTGACAGAGAATACTTAGCGTATGTTGTGGATACAGACGAATAAATCCTTAAGCTGGAAGACATTCCAGTGGTTAAGGAGTATCCCGACGTGTTCCCGGAATCACTACCCGGAATATCCACGAGAGAGAATCACGAAAAAAATCTATAACATTCATTATCACGGACCCGATATTCTACATTTCTTGGCGCATTCCATATTGTTATCTTTGGTTTCTTCAAGAAATCCTATTCATATACATCATTCTTGATAACCATTGATTCCATAAATTCTTACTCGTGTTTTATAGCCATCTCAAATTTGGATTGTGATCTAGTAATTATCTTCTCATTCTCATTCTAACTTTAAAATCCTCCATCAGTTTTGGATCATTTGATTACTAATATTTAACGGTGTCCTTTTGTATTCTCATATTTGTACTCGATGGACAATGACTCTCACGTTTCAAGTGGTGTATCATTTAGCTAACTTAGTATCATCTCCTCTAGATTAAGGACATATGTATACAAATATCGACACCTCACGTTGTTGTCCGGCATAGACGCCCTTATCTATTCACTTCATCGACTTATTCTCCATTCATTTTACTTAAAGGTTCTACAATTTAGTATTCTTGAATTTTTGTGTCATCTTTAGACTTCCAAAATTTCCTTTCTCTTCAATACAAATTGGAAGGAGTGCTTGAATTATCAATTTCCTTTTATCTCTTTGTGGAAAGCCCTTTTCTTTAACTAGTGCTAACTACTTGATTTTGCTTTCTTGTGAATTTTTACTGAAGTTTCAGGTAAGTCTATGATCGTATTACTTATACTTGACATATCGTATAGTGTCCGAATGCGCTAGGGGTTTCTTCATTATTAATGGCTCGTTATTATTCGTTACTCTTCAATTATCTTATCCTTTCAAAATCTATTAAATGTATTCATTTAGGATCGTCGATTCAACTTTCACTAATCTAATCTTCTTTACCTTGTTTTTAAACCCGATATTCTTTTCCGAAGTTATTCTTTTCCTTTCTCCTCTAGTCTTACCTACGAATTTATCACTCAATTTTCTAAGTGTAAACTGAAGCATAAAGTCCCTACGAAAACTTGTGTTATCGGTGTAAGCGCAACAAAGGCGTGGTATGACCTCATCCCACCCTCGGTGAATGTAATAATGAAACACTCGAAGATAATGTTACAGAGAGTTGGAAATGATACTATTCTGACGATGGTGGACAGACCGGCGAATTTATCTATGGCTTTTGGCAGAGTTCCAACGAAACAATAGGGACCAAGATAAACCTTAGTAAAACTTTTCACTCGCAGACAGATGGACAGTAAGAAAGAACAATCCAGGCGGCGAAAGAGATACTACGAGAATGTGTACTTGATTTTGAATAAAGTTGGATGGATTACTCGGTACTAACCGAATTCGCGAACAAAAACAGTTACCAGGAAAGAATTGGAATGGCGTTAGAAAAAGTTGGTATGTAAGCGTACAAGTTGGCGTTACCGCCAGCGGTGTCAAGAATTTACAACATGTTTTATGTAACACAGTTGCGATGTTACATCGGCGACCCATGCACGACTCGAAGCAGAAATCTTTGCAAGTATAGGAAGATTCGACCTATAACGAATATCCGATCTGGATCATTAACCACAAGAACCGAGTGTCGAGAAAAAGAACTATACCCTCCATTAAGGTTCAACGGTCGAACCATACACCATGAAGCGCGGCATGGGAACTCGAAGAAAATAGAAGAGTCAAGCACCCTCACCGCTTCGACGAATCAGATTTGCAAGTTTCGAGGACGAAACTTTTCTTAAGGGGGGTAGGATGTGAAACCCGGTCCCTTTATTAGGACCAAACTGTGAAGTTTTGGAACTTGTGGTGATAGGGTTAGCATAAGTCTAGAGTGGGGGGACTAAGTTTGTAATTTTTGACTTTATATATAGTATATAGACTTGTTAGCCTAAACCCTAGTTTTTATGTACTATCGTTTTCTCTCTTTACAACGGCAGACATTCTTGCGGAGATAGAACCTGAGACAATTCCGGTACCCGTTCTACCGATCGAAGGTAAGGTCTTTCACCGTATCGTTTGTACTATTCGTAGGATCGTGAGAGTATTGATGATTAGTCTTTGCGTTTTTTTAGGTTTTGTTGGTGAAGAGGTTCCGTCTCTGTCAGTTTAAGAACGAATCAAAGGTAAGTATAGAATCCCTCTTATTTGACATAAAAAATCGTATTTTTGGTATAAAGTATGGGAGAATCCGAGACTATTTGCAATGTATATGTGGGTAATATTGTTTGGCTTTGGAAAATACAAAAGTAATGGTATACGTCGCTATGACTGAGATGAAAAGAAGGGAAAAAAAAAAGGTTTTATGTTGTTGATATATCTATCAACAATTGGTTTTTAAATTCATTTTTCTTAAACCTCATCTGTACCTATTTTGCTCATCAATATTATACATGATCTCGGTGACTTTTAGCCAAAGTGAATATGTGGCCTTTTAGCCATATAGTTTTTTCAGTTTTTTTTTTCCTTGAATTATAGTATATAAATCTCGGCCATGTTCGTGGCTTGATCTTGGAAATTCTAGTTGATTAAATTTGCCGAATGTTCCCTTTTGTTATCCAAATCCTATTCAATTGAGGTTTGATTGTAATTTTGATAGCCTTTAATATATTCATAATTTTCTTATAAATTCGGTCTTCTTTTGTCCCGTTCCGCCGCCTTCTTGTCTACTCCTATAGTATCCATGATTTTTTTTTTTGAAAGCTTATTGATTCTCTATACTCGCTACACTGTATTGATTTATTACGATTAATTGTCGTTTTTCTCTCTCGCTTTTCGTTATTTCGTTCGGTGAAAAGTGAGTTCTATGTAGTATTTGATCTTGAGGTGCTAATTCGATTAATAGTATATCTTCAATCCAAGAAACAATGCTGCTTTTGATTTGTTCCTTCCTTGGAGCCGGATAGAAAATTAAAATAAAAACTTGCTATGTTTCTTTCCCTTTTCTCTTCTTTATCTCTAGAATTCTCTAGAGAAATTCTATTCAAAAGAGAAATAATATTGCTTGTGGTCCATCTATTGTCCACAAGACTCTTTTTTTCTCTTCTTTACTACCATGGAATCACCATTTATTTGGGTGGCTTCTCTTGTAACGAATATAATGTATATTATTTCATGGGTTCATCTATTGTTCAAGGGATCTTCCTTTTTCTTTGTTACTTGAAGCTCATGTAAGTACTGCTTGTTCCTCTAGATTTGAATATTGTACTAAGTCATTTATTGCGGACTATTATATTGATTTCAACTAAATATGTCACTGTAGAATGCATCTTCCTTGGACTGATCTCAATAAAATAATGTTTTGTTTTTGTTTTTGAAAAGAACCTGCTACAGTTTGCATATTTTTTTTTAGTGCATATAATTCTGAAAATTCTGTTACTGTTTGATACTTTGCGGGTTGACTTGGAATACTGTCTGTACTGACCCACCTAGGGGTAGAAGCTAGGACTCTGTACTGACCCATTCCCTAGAGGGTATAAGTCTAGGGCTGATATATCAGTTTCTGTTTCTGTTTCGGTAAACCTATGATCCCCGGTCAAAGTATCACTCTGTAAATTCTGTTTCTGTTCTGAATCTGTTAAATATGATAAATCTGTCTGAATTTCTAAAAGTTTCTGAAAATACTTTTTCTGTCAAAAGATTCTGGTTAAAGTATACTTCTATAAAATCTGTTTTTTTTATGAAAACTATATATATGTAACCGGATTTTCCCGGGAGGTGTTTCTATACTTACTGAGTTGTAGCTCACTCCTTGCGTTGTTGTTTTTTACAGATGATGAGTCATAAAGGGAGCGATAGACCGATGCAGCGGGGGACTGAGTGTAGAAGCAACTTTGGGATTACTTACGGAATAGAACTTTAGGATAATTTCATTAAGAGTATTTTTTTCTCAACTTTAATGTATTAAAATTTATTGAGGAATTTTGATAGTTGAATTAAATGGGTGATTATCACTTTAGGGAAATAGATTCTCTGAATGTAAGGACCTGGTATTCTTGGATTTTGATTTGAGAATACGGTCATGTCGGGTTTTCGGATTCGGACTAATAGAACCGGGTCCGGGGCGTGACATTTAGTGGTATCAGAGCTTAAGGTTCAAATCGTTGGGAACTGACTTAGGCTTCAAATATTTTAGGAAAGATAATATGGCATAAGTGAGTTAATGTTTGATCTTTGAGAAAATGTTGAAGAAGTGGTCTATAAGCTTAAATTTGTAAGTTTTGAATGGTGCTTGGTATTAATAAGCCTAGGGTTTAATCTTCGGAATTAGCTTAGGCATTATGACGCTCAAGAATATAAGATGGGTAGAGTTAAGTAAGAAATAGGTGCGGTATTGCGTATCATATGGTAGTGTATTCTTTTTTATTATGTAGTTACGTGTTACCACGTGTTTTTTTTTTTTTATTATTATTTTTTTTTTTACAACACCATCGATCTTTTAGCGATGGTCGTCTGTGAACGAGAGTCACATGATTGATAAGATCCTTGTTAACGTCTAAACATCTATATCTAGATTGTGAATCGCAACGGTGGAGAATGTGTGGAACCATTGCGACAAAAATCCAGACTCGTGTACGGGCTCAACGAGAAAATAATTAGCAGGGTCAAACGAGTTGACCCTAGGAACAAGAAGACTTTGCCTTTATAGTTCTACCTAAACTCACTACGACCCTCAACATGTTGGCACATGTGCAGATCCAACAACGTCTGTTCGAAGAGCAATAGATGAGCAACAGCAGCAACCATGTCAATGCCTTATGCTCGCCCAAAGGAATGCGCAGAAGTATAGGGCTATCTACGAGCGAATGAAAATGTCGAATGTGCTGACTTGTGCTGGAAGCGGCGGATTGGCTTTACGAGATGTAATTAAATTTTGAGATCATGGAGGCTACTGATGAAGTGAAGACAAATGTGACAGAGAATACTTAGCGTATGTTGTGGATACAGACGAATAAATCCTTAAGCTGGAAGACATTCCAGTGGTTAAGGAGTATCCCGACGTGTTCCCGGAATCACTACCCGGAATATCCACAGAGAGAGAATCACGAAAAAATCTATAACATTCATTATCACGGACCCGATATTCTACATTTCTTGGCGCATTCCATATTGTTATCTTTGGTTTCTTCAAGAAATCCTATTCATATACATCATTGCTGATAACCATTGATTCCATAAATTCTTACTCGTGTTTTATAGCCATCTCAAATTTGGATTGTGATCTAGTAATTATCTTCTCATTCTCATTCTAACTTTAAAATCCTCCATCAGTTTTGGATCATTTGATTACTAATATTTAACGGTGTCCTTTTGTATTCTCATATTTGTACTCGATGGACAATGACTCTCACGTTTCAAGTGGTGTATCATTTAGCTAACTTAGTATCATCTCCTCTAGATTAAGGACATATGTATACAAATATCGACACCTCACGTTGTTGTCTGGCATAGACGCCCTTATCTATTCACTTCATCGACTTATTCTCCATTCATTTTACTTAAAGGTTCTACAATTTAGTATTACTGAATTTTGTGTCATCTTTAGACTTCCAAAATTTCCTTTCTCTTCAATACAAATTGGAAGGAGTGCTTGAATTATCAATTTCCTTTTATCTCTTTGTGGAAAGCCCTTTTCTTTAACTAGTGCTAACTACTTGATTTTGCTTTCTTGTGAATTTTTACTGAAGTTTCAGGTAAGTCTATGACTGTATTACTTATACTGACATATCGTATAGTGTCTGAATGCGCTAGGGTTTCTTCATTATTAATGGCTCGTTATTATTCGTTACTCTTCAATTATCTTATCCTTTCAAAATCTGTTAAATGTATTCATTTAGGATCGTCGATTCAACTTTCACTAATCTAATCTTCTTTACCTTGTTTTTAAACCCGATATTCTTTTCCGAAGTTATTCTTTTCCTTTCTCCTCTAGTCTTACCTACGAATTTATCACTCAATTTTCTAAGTGTAAACTGAAGCATAAAGTCCCTACGAAAACTTGTGTTATCAGTGTAGCGCAACAAAGGCGTGGTATGACCTCATCCCACCTCGGTGAATGTAATAATGAAACACTCGAAGATAATGTTACAGAGAGTTGGAAATGATACTATTCTGACGATGGTGGACAGACCGGCGAATTTATCTATGGCTTTTGGCAGAGTTCCAACGAAACAATAGGGACCAAGATAAACCTTAGTAAAACTTTTCACTCGCAGACAGATGGACAGTAAGAAAGAACAATCCAGGCGGCGAAAGAGATACTACGAGAATGTGTACTTGATTTTGAATAAAGTTGGATGGATTACTCGGTACTAACCGAATTCGCGAACAAAAACAGTTACCAGGAAAGAATTGGAATGGCGTTAGAAAAAGTTGGTATGTAAGCGTACAAGTTGGCGTTACCGCCAGCGGTGTCAAGAATTTACAACATGTTTTATGTAACACAGTTGCGATGTTACATCGGCGACCCATGCACGACTCGAAGCAGAAATCTTTGCAAGTATAGGAAGATTCGACCTATAACGAATATCCGATCTGGATCATTAACCACAAGAACCGAGTGTCGAGAAAAAAGAACTATACCCTCCATTAAGGTTCAACGGTCGAACCATACACCATGAAGCGCGGCATGGGAACTCGAAGAAAATAGAAGAGTCAAGCACCCTCACCGCTTCGACAATCAGATTTGCAAGTTTCGAGGACGAAACTTTTCTTAAGGGGGTAGGATGTGTAACCCGGTCCCTTTATTAAGACCAAACTGCCAAGTTTTAGAATTTGTGGTGATAGGGTTAGCATAAGTCTAGAGTGGGGGGACTAAGTTTGTAATTTTTGACTTTATATATAGTATATAGACTTGTTAGCCTAAACCCTAGTTTTTATGTACTATCGTTTTCTCTCTTTACAACGGCAGACATTCTTGCGGAGATAGAACCTGAGACAATTCCGGTACCCGTTCTACCGATCGAAGGTAAGGTCTTTCACCGTATCGTTTGTACTATTCGTAGGATCGTGAGAGTATTGATGATTAGTCTTTGCGTTTTTTTAGGTTTTGTTGGTGAAGAGGTTCCGTCTCTGTCAGTTTAAGAACGAATCAAAGGTAAGTATAGAATCCCTCTTATTTGACATAAAAAATCGTATTTTTGGTATAAAGTATGGGAGAATCCGAGACTATTTGCAATGTATATGTGGGTAATATTGTTTGGCTTTGGAAAATACAAAAGTAATGGTAAACGTCGCTATGACTGAGATGAAAAGAAGGGAAAAAAAAAGGTTTTATGTTGTTGATATATCTATCAACAATTGGTTTTTAAATTCATTTTTTTTAAACCTCATCTGTACCTATTTTGCTCATCAATATTATACATGATCTCGGTGACTTTTAGCCAAAGTGAATATGTGGCCTTTTAGCCATATAGTTTATTCAGTTTTTTTTCCCTTGAATTATAGTATATAAATCTCGGCCATGTTCGTGGCTTGATCTTGGAAATTCTAGTTGATTAAATTTGCCGAATGTTCCCTTTTGTTATCCAAATCCTATTCAATTGAGGTTTGATTGTAATTTTGATAGCCTTTAATATATTCATAATTTTCTTATAAATTCGGTCTTCTTTTGTCCCGTTCCGCCGCCTTCTTGTCTACGCCTATAGTATCCATGATTTTTTTTTGAAAGCTTATTGATTCTCTATACTCGCTACACCGTATTGATTTATTACGATTAATTGTCGTTTTTCTCTCTCGCTTTTCGTTATTTCGTTCTGTGAAAAGTGAGTTCTATGTAGTGTTTGATCTTGAGGTGCTAATTCGATTAATAGTATATCTTCAATCCAAGAAACAATGCTGCTTTTGATTTGTTCCTTCCTTGGAGCCGGATAGAAAATTAAAATAAAAAACTTGCTATGTTTCTTTCCCTTTTCTCTTCTTTATCTCTAGAATTCTCTAGAGAAATTCTATTCAAAAGAGAAATAATATTGCTTGTGGTCCATCTATTGTCCACAAGGCTCTTTTTTTCTCTTCTTTACTACCATGGAATCACCATTTATTTGGGTGGCTTCTCTTGTAACGAATATAATGTATATTATTTCATGGGTTCATCTATTGTTCAAGGGATCTTCCTTTTTCTTTGTTACTTGAAGCTCATGTAAGTACTGCTTGTTCCTCTAGATTTGAATATTGTACTAAGTCATTTATTGCGGACTATTATATTGATTTCAACTAAATATGTCACTGTAGAATGCATCTTCCTTGGACTGATCTCAATAAAATAATGTTTTGTTTTTTGTTTTTGAAAAGAACCTGCTACAGTTTGCATATTTTTTTTTAGTGCATATAATTCTGAAAATTCTGTTACTGTTTGATACTTTGCGGGTTGACTTGGAATACTGTCTGTACTGACCCACCTAGGGGTAGAAGCTAGGACTCTGTACTGACCCATTCCCTAGAGGGTATAAGTCTAGGGCTGATATATCAGTTTCTGTTTCTGTTTCGGTAAACCTATGATCCCCGGTCAAAGTATCACTCTGTAAATTCTGTTTCTGTTCTGAATCTGTTAAATATGATAAATCTGTCAGAATTTCTAAAATTTTCTGAAAATACTTTTTCTGTCAAAAGATTCTGGTTAAAGTATACTTCTATAAAATCTGTTTTTTTTATGAAAACTATATATATGTAACCGGATTTTCCCGGGAGGTGTTTCTATACTTACTGAGTTGTAGCTCACTCCTTGCGTTGTTGTTTTTACAGATGATGAGTCATAAGGGAACGATAGACCGTACGACGGGGACTGAGTGTAGAAGCAACTTTGGGATTACTTACGGAATAAAACTTTAGGATAATTTCATTAAGAGTATTTTTCTCAACTTTAATGTATTAAAATTTATTGAGGAATTTTGATAGTTGAATTAAATGGGTGATTATCACTTTAGGGAAATAGATTCTCTGAATGTAAGGACCTGGTATTCTTGGATTTTGATTTGAGAATACGGTCATGTCGGGTTTTCGGATTCGGACTAATAGAACCGGGTCCGGGGCGTGACAGTAACTCATAAGATCTGAGGATCTTTGGAAATTCATATAGTGGGCGATAGTGCAAGAGCTTGGATTGGAATTCACCATGACGTTCTCGAGATCTTCTTTGTGGGTTTATTCGAGGATAAAGTTCCAAACTAGTTCTAGAGATCTTCTTTGTGGGTTTATATGTAGGCCGGAATATTTGATCAAATTTGTCCCAGTATTTTTTTTTATGTAATTTGGCATATTGTTACACTTTTTCGCCCCAACGCTAAATTTTTAGCTTCGTCCCTGGATAAAGTTCCAAACTAGTTCTAGGGTGAATTTGTCATTTTACCTTTTAAATATTTTGTACTTGGTCATTAATTCCTAGGAACTTTTGAATTTCATGGAAGATTTTGTAATTCAAAATTTTAAACAAAAAATTATATAAAGATAGTAAGAGAGTTAAGGGGTTATTCGAATTTTTTGTATCATTCTGTATCTCATTCACGTCTCATTATTAACAAATTATATAAAAAAATTATCTAGGTATTTATTTTTATTTGCTACAGTACATTTGATTAACACATAAAATAATTAACTAAAGTTATTTTATGTCTACTGAGGATTACTAAAAATTGTGTTCATGTAAGTCTGATGAGTGACTAGGAACACATTAATTCACATGTTTAAAAGAAATAAAGAAACAATTACTCAAATAAACCCCATTAGTTATGATCATATATCTTAACTTTTACTTGACATGTTGTTAAGGATATTCACGTTTCTGAAAACCGACTGTGCAGTTGCCCCATGTAGGAGAGAGAGGATAAGGATATTCACCGTAATATAACTTTTTTTTTCTTCTTCTTAAAACCCTTCTAAGGGGAGAGAGATGTTTAGGATGGATTTGGATACTGAACTCACTTGAGATTCTTTGTATAATAGAAGTCTCCCCTCTTGTTTTAAAATATGTATGTACTCACCTCTCGTCAAGCACGTTATATCTATCATTACTAGTCTCCCTAAAAATTAGGATAATTTACACTAACCTCTCTTGTGCTTTTCCTATATAACATTCACCTCCCCTCTCGTTTGCAAATTTACAATGACCTCCATTTTATGAACTTTCTTCCCTTTTTAACCTTAAAAGAAGAAAACATCTACATGTAAAATATTTTCAAAAATCAGAAAAATCTTTATCTTTCTTCTCAATCAGTACACAATCGACGTCATTTTCTCTCTCTTTTGACCTACCATAGAATCGATATTGCTATCATTATTCTTCCATTCTTTTTTTATTTTTTTTTTAATGAATCCTCCATCTTTACTCAATTCCATGACCGATTGATGACTTCTCCACATTTCTTGATTCATAACCACCACCATAAGGTCCATAGGAACGACATTGATAAAGAAACACATAATAAAGCTCCTTGTTCTAGAAAAAGTTCTTCAGAGTAATTGAAGTTTTTTTTCCCCTCATATTGATATAGCATCATCCTTAAACACAAGAAACTACTAGTAGTATGTTTTTCATGTCACAACAAAAGATTTGTCGTCATCTAATTTCTTACTCTTTCTTTTAGTTTGTGTTACTTAGGCGAAAGGGTATAAAAGTAAAAGAATAATGGCAAGGGATGTTAGTGACAATAGACATAATACATGAACAGAGGTCATTGTAAATTTGCAAACAAGAGGGAGGTGAATGTTATTTGAAAAAACCACAAGGGAGGTTAGTGTAAATTACCCTAAAAATTAATGTCACTCTCATTTTCTGTTTGAAGTGCGACTCATGTATTTAACAATATTCATGGTCACCTACTTAACAACTTTTCAAGAAGCGGGGGTGGGGTGGGGGAATTCAAACTCATGACTTCTACGTTACGATGCCTCAGCCTTGGCCACTAAACCAATGCATCATTGCCAGACACATAGGGGTTGACAACACCAACAACCACCTACTTACCCATCGTTTTTATTATGTCAAAATAAATATCCCAAAGTAATCATACTCGTTAGATTTTTCACATTCATCTCTCATGTACGATAATGGTAATAATTACAATTAGACTAATCACCGCTAATTTATTAAATTTGCCATCATTAGCCTACGAATTAATGTATTATATACATCCTACAGTACACATAAAAACCCTCCAATGTATTATTGGCACCATATTAAAAAAAATTATGAATATTTTGTAGTTCATCTGTTACTAAAATAAAAATAAAATATAAGCAGAATATAAACAGAAATGAAATTCGGATTAAATCCTGGACGAGGCAGTAGTAAAGAAATTGCTCTCAAACTCAATTTGCTCACCTAATTGCTTCAGACCTACAGGAGCAACGAGTTCCCAAGGTACAACGTCCAATCACACTGCTTACTAGAAGCGATACTAACCTTTTGTGCAGAACTCTCTATGAAATAATATGACAGTGCAGAAATGAAGAAGGGAGATGTAATTCGTAGAAAAAACTTCTGAGGGGGATACTGCCTTTTATAGAAGACAGAAACTGCAGTTTCACCTTTCATCCCTTACTTCGTAGTGGAGAACGTGGGTATCTCTCACACCTCGTAGTGGGGTAATATGCAGTTGCTCAATAGTTTAGGGACTATTTCGGCAATTTTGTCCTAAAAGATATTACTATCCTCTCGGCAGGGACATGTACAACCCGACTAGGCGTGGTGTGGCGTGGTGAGTCGAGACGGACGGTGCGCGAGGGGTAACCATTTTCCCACTTGTTTAAAATCACTAGTCTAGCTATTGCTTATAAACTATATTCTCACAGTCGATGTGGGATAACATCAGAAACCGATTTCTCTTAAAATTGCATTTAACCTAGTCGGGCATCCTATTCTTTTTGTATGTCTAAATTAATTACCATGTTCACCCTTGTCACAGCCAATTCAAGTGTATTTTCTAACATCAGAATTTGGTCCCTTTGAACTCGGTTTTTTTTGTGACACTAAAACCGCATTCCTTTGCATATTGAAGGTAATGATTATATAGTTCACCAAGACTAGTAAAATAAGATCCAACAATTATTTGAGTGGATACATGATTTGAAGCCATTAAATATGTTCCAAAAATTTCTTCTTCCATCTCGTCGCCGTTCGTTTCATCAAGAATAATTTTTTCGAAATCATCAATACGAAATGGCTGAATTTCCTCGTCAGATTGTTGGAAGATTTCCACATTGGCCATTTGAAAGGAAAACTTTTTTTTTGCTGAATAATTCGAAAGGAATACCTAACACTTGAAAAAAAAATTCTCAAATGAAAAAACACAAGTAGTACACGGTTAAAATGCTAATGAACACAACAACTACCAACTTGTTTTAATTTCACTCTTTGACCACCCCAAAACAGTGTCATTGCAATCCATCAATCATTTTCTTTACCATTTCTTTTGCTATAGTCAGCCTGCATTCCTAGGTAGTATGGGCCAACGTCATTAAAGCACTAGGTTAACCACATTAATGTTTCAACCTGTATATCTTTTCTTCTTCTTTAGGCAATCTAAATTGCGTTGACATGAAATAACACGAAAATAAACGAAAAATAATTTACAATGCTACTAACAATTTACATAAATTCCAAAACTTTACACATTGTAATATATATATTACCACAAAAGGAAAACGATAATAATCTACATTAAAGCCGCTAATTATTCGTAATATAGATAATTAAGAAAAAGAAGAAATATTACAAAAAAAAAAAAAAAGTCGATATTCACTAAAAAAGAAACATAGTCATGGTGATGGATTTTCGTCTTGTGGTAGGTTGGGAGGGAGAAAATGTTATAGATTTTCGTCGGCACTTGGCGGTTCTGACCAACAGTTCATTGTGGATAACGGTGTGCGAAACAAAATATCAGAAGACCTTAAACTTTTTGGATTAGGGGGTGGTAGGTTTAGAGTGTCAGTGAGGAGTTGAGGAGTTGTAATTAACAATTGGGTAGGGTATGAAAATGGGCGCGACAGTGTTGAGTAAATCAATGGATTATGCATGGGTATTGTGTTTACTTGTGGAACATAGTTCATATTGGGTAGGATTACCGGTACAGAACTGAGCAATGGGTATACCATCATTGGTGTTGGACCGATAATGAACTGTGAATTTTGATGATCGGAGGATATGAAAACACTCCAATTTTGTTCTACTCGGTGCTGAAAATGAGTTTACATGTGGCTAAGTACAAGTGCACGGCGGCCCCGATTGCGGTTTCTTCACGGCATGGTTATGAAGTTAAGAGTAGTTGAAGATGACTTGCGTAAGAAGTGAAGAAGAGTTGGAATTTACTATATGTTAATGGTGGGAGTAAGGAGTGAGGTGAACAATGTGGCGGATTATTCGAGGTTGCTAATTTGGTGGAGTAGTTGTTAGATTGACATGCAAGCATGTTGCATGCATTGGGTTGTGATAGTGGGAGTGTCATAATTAGTTGTGGAAGGGGGAAAAAAAGACCTTTAGTAACGAAAATTTTCGTTAGGAAAGGTAAAAAAAATCGACCTTCGTCACCAAATTCGTCCTGAGAGCCCCGTTGCTAAAGGTATTAGTGACGAAATAGTTTCGTTAGGAAATGTGAGAATTCGTGACGAAATATTTGTTACTAAAATTATCAAAGTTCGTTACTAAAAGTTTTACAAAAAATTTAAAATTTAAAGTCATGGAGGTGAGCCGAGCCGAAGACGATTCCGAGCCGTGCCCCCAAGTTCACCCACTGGAGCCGAGCCGAGCCCCCTACAATAATGTTGAATAAAGTCTCCACATTTTCATAGAAGTGGGAATCGAACTCAAGACCTCCAACTTGTATGCCATGCACTTGCCCACTGAGCTACGTTGGTCATTTCTTACTTATTGTTCCTATTTTATTTATTATAATGAAGTTTTGTATTTCGAACCTTTAGTTATTTTAATTTCTCTTTGTGTTGTGATTTTTTTTTAATGAATTAAATTAAAATTAATACATTTTCGTCAATGTATTTGAGTATTAAGTTGTTATAAAAAATAAGAATAAAATTATTCTAGTTGCATATATACTATTTTTTAGTAATATTTTTAATATAAAGACTAAACAAATATAAAAATTAAAATTATATTCTAAATTATATCATACTTATATATGTATATTCTTAAAAAAAAAAAAAAATTATTTTAAGACGAAACTTTTCGTGACAAATTTTTGTTTCGTTACGAAAGGTTGTCACGAAAAGTTATACCTATCGTGACGAGAATGTGTTTCGTTACGAAAGGTTAACGAAACTACTACTTTTAGTGACGAATATTTTTTTCGTTACGAAATGTCAACTTTTCGTAACGATTCCGAATTTCGTTACGAAAAGTAGACCTTTCGTAACGAAAAATGACTTCGTTACGAAAAGTTCGCCCTAACAGTAATTTTTTTTGTAGTGAGTTGTGGACGGGGAATGGTAAGAGATAGATTGCTAGTATAGATTTTTTTAGTGAAGTCATCATTAGCATCATCACAATTTAAAGGGGATAGTTGTTCTTTCTAGAATGAGTCCCAGAAAATCCTAATCAATAAAAAAAAAAACCCTAATCTAGTTCTTTTTCATTAGATTTAATATATAATTAATACTAAGTAACCAGTACCAACAATGTAATGCATCTGACATAAATGACTACTTGGTTTGGTATATGTTATTGAATCCTCATATTGATTACGAGTTCGATTCTTTCCTTCTCCTAATATTGCCATATTTATTTCTGGTTTCGTTTCGTATATATGTATAAAAAATAATCGCAGGCAAATCACAACAACGTAATGCATCTGGCATAATTGGCTTTTTGGGTTGGTATTGGTTATTGAATCCTTGTAGTGATGTCAAGAGTCACTACAACAAAATATGTCTTTTGCGACGTTTTTTTTCAAACGTTGCTTAAAATAAAAAAAAGAGTAAGTTAAAGCAACACATTTTTTGCAAACGTCGCTATATTTGGATTTTATACAACATGTCATAGTGACGGTTATAGTAATTGTCGTTCATACCGACGTTTTGATGTTGGTTAGCGACATTTACAGTAAATGTTGTTATAAATTGTTACTTTTTGTGACCATATAGCGACATTTATATAATATGTCGTTAGATCTTCTGATTTTTCAGATAAACGTCACTATATTTGAATTTTATACGACGTTTTGTAGCGTCGGTTATAATATTTGTTGATAAAATCAACATTTTGATGGTAGTTAGTGACGTGTACATTAAATGTTGTTATAAATTGTTACTTTTTGCGACTCATATAACGATATTTATGTACAACGTATTTAAATCATGTGACATTTCGGACAAACGTCGTTATATTTCGATTTTATACGACGTTTCATAACGACAGTTATAGTAATTCTTATTCTTACCGACAATTTAATGTTAGTTAGCGACATTTACATTACATATTGTTATAAATTGTTACTTTTTTTTATTCATATTGCGACATTTATATACTATGTCGTTAAATCTTGTGACATTTTCAGACAAACACAAATATTGAGATTAAGTCTCTGAAATATATTTTTTAAAGAAAAATTAAAGACATTAATTATTAAAAATTTAATGAGAGCGTATTAATTTTAATCCGATTCATAAAAATAAATAAAAACACAAAAAGAAATTAAAATAAGTAAAGGTACAATATACAAAATTACATTATAATAAATATAATATGAGGAGAAACAAATAACAAATGATCAATTAGCTCAGCGGTCGATTGCATGAAATACATGCAGGAGGTCGCGGGTTCGATTCTCGCACCTTTGAGTAGTGAAAAATTGTATTCTACATTATTCAGAGGTATCTAGACTCGAAGACTCGGCTTGTCTATGCTCCAGCTCCGATTATTGAAAAGTGGCTAGACTCGACGACTCAATTTGTCTATGCTTAGGCTCTGTCTTCGATTATTCAAAGGTGGGTGACTCCGATTATTCAATGGTGGCTAGACTCGACGACTCGCCTTGTATAGGCTCCGGATCCGGCTCTGATTATTCAAAGGTGGCTAGACTCGACGGCTCGGCTTGTATAGGCTACGGATCTGACTCGTCATGGTCAACCTAGTTTCAAAATTTACGAATGTCGGAGTAGATATCTAGTTGCGTCTATATAAAAATGTCGGGAAAAAACTTTTGATACACAATAAAATGACGTAACAAATGTCGGAATAACTACTTATTCACGGTATTTACAAACGTCGGAATATGTGACTTGTTGCGATTATTTACAAATGTCGGAAAAAATACCTTTTGAAACACTTTAAAATGACGCAACAAACGTCGTAATAGATAGGTACCGGCGCTTGTAACAAATGTCGTAAAAAATCATAACGACACAGGCAAATGCGACGTTTAAGCGACATTTGTAATAAATGTTGGTATAGGTCTATATCGACGTTTTTTTTTGACTTATTTCGACATATGACAAACATCGCAATAGACCTTTTTTTGTTGTGGTGAGTGCCATAACCCAGTGGGGCTGGCCTCTGCCCACGACCGTGAGGTCGCGGGTTCGACACCCTTCCCGTATGTGGGGCTAAATAATTTCCACCTCCTTCCTTTGAGGTCTACAAATAAACAAATCCGTGTAGTGATAACGAGTTTGATTCTAACCTTTCACCTATAGTGACAATTTTTTGGGTTATTTTTCCGATCACATTTGCTGCTCATCCTCATTTGACATATTTTTCAGCCATTTTTAACAGAGTTGAACAGTAATTTCCGGCCACTACTGAAAAATGCTACTGAAATGAACAGTAAGTTGTTCATGGTAAAACTGAGAGAAAGCATTCTTCTGCTTGAAGTGAAACACATAAACCGATATGAACAGTAATTTTCGTCCACTTTTGAACAATGCTACTGAAATAAACATTATGATGTTCATGGTGAAACTGAGAGAAAGTATAGTTCTCATTAACTGAAATACTTAAACATAAATGAACAGTAATTTCCAGCCACTTATGAACAATGCTACTGAAAATGAACAGTAAGTTGTTCATGGAGCAGTAAGAAGATGATGTAAGAAGGTTCATCAAATTATTTTGTTGAAAAAATCATCTTGGAGCATTAACTTCTAGGCTTGATTTCTGAGGAAATTTTTTTTTTGAAAAAGTGAAGGTCAATTACTGTTGAAAATGGTAGAATGGTCCAAAAATCAATTTGAGTCGATTTTTAGTCAATCGATTTGAAGAGCCTAGCATTACCCTTATTTTAATTCGAAATCCTTATCCAGCAGGGGGCATTTTTTGAGATTTAGCCCTTCAAGAATCTCAAGAATTCATAATATATTCAAAACATAAATCTTTCCCAAACCCCACAAGATTTACTTCCGTTTCCATAATATATTACCACCACAAAAATTTTATATTGGACCTCTAAAATATTTCTTGTCTTATTAATATTTAATTATAAAAATCAAACCAAGAGAGCAAGTCCCTCAAAGAAGTAACATCACCTTCCTTCCACTCTACAACCCAAAAACAATTATTCAATTCTCTTGTTTTTACGTGCAACTATAAATAACTCACCAAATCATAGCTTCTTCTCCACTCAAAATCAATCAAATCTCTCTCTTCTTTTCTCTTTCTTGAAAATGGATTTTTTGCCCTCTGTCTCAAACCTTTGCTGTGAATTGAAAATCATAAGAGCAAAAAACATTGAGTTTATAAAAAAGTCCTCAGGAAACTTGTTTGTGAGATGCTTTCTTTCAGCAGGAAACAATACAAGAATTCAACTAAACACCAAAGAAATCCCAATAAATTCTCATCTATTTTGGGATGATTTATTTTCTTTGGAATGTTTAGGAAATGAAGAATCAATCAACTCATTAAGGCAAGGAAATGTTATTATTGAACTTAGGTGCAGAAACAAATCATTTCTTGGAAAATTTGGAAGATCATCAAAATTGTTGGGGAGAGCTGAGTTTCCATGGAAGAATGCTTTTGAATCACCAAACGTGGAAATTCAGACATGGGTTCCAATGATATCGAAGAATCGAAGAGTAAATGAAGATGTGAAGCCACCAGCAGTGGAAGTATCAATGAAGATCAGGGTTCTTGAAGAAACAAAAACTAAAAGGGTTAATGATAAGTTAAGAAGATTCCAGGATAATGAGTGTGACTGCTTGGCTTGTAGTGGTTCTCATTGCTGTGGAGATTTTGATGTTTTTGCTATTGGATTTGCTTTGGAAGCATTGTAGGGTTTTAAGGCCTAGTTTTGTCATTTTTGGAAGATTGAGGATTAATTTTGTAATTAAACAGTTTCAATTAATTTTTCCAGGATTTCAATCAATTGCTATTAAACACCCATTGTCTATCTACATCAACAACCATAACACTTTTTATTTATTTATTTTGGGAAATGGAAATATTCGATCCCGCAACATGAGGATCGAATGTCACACCACATTACTAACCACTTTAACCGGTGTTGGCAACAACTATAGCACTTCATCAGAAAGTAACTCAACTGATTAGAAGGACTCATCCTCAAAGTTATGATATGAGTTTTGGTTATTAATCTATCCCTCTATATGTCAATTTAAAAGGGGGAAATGAGCATTATTTTGGAATTCAATCGGCAATTAAGATATGAACGCTTTCGTTTTTCACTTTTGGATTCATTTAATGATCTATGTACTTTTCTGTTAAAACTAATTATTTTGCGTTTAAATTATTTATTTTTGGTGGAATAATTATTATTTGTTAGTGTCATGATTGAAAATATATTGTGGATATTAATTTTCTGTTGAAAATATATACTTCCTAATTTTTTCTAATGATCTTCACGTAGTTAATTTCAATTAATTATATGTTAACTGGTTGCCATGACAAAGCCATCAAATACTGCCAAGTGCCATGCTCAAGTCTATTACCGCAACACGTAAAAATATGGTCGTCAATGAGTAATTTAATGATCTAGTACTCATGTATCAAGAGGGGAGGAGTTGGACCAAATTCTTTTAGCCTTGGGTTAGGGTTTTGGCTCTGTTCCTTTTTGTGGTCGGCCAATTCTGACATTAACGAGTTAAGGGTTTCTGGCCGGCCCACTCTATCTAGAAAGTGATATAATCCAAAGAAATGTCCAAATTGAAACGGCTATGCCAACTAATATATATATATATATATATATATATATATATATATATATATATATATATATATATATATTACCTCACCAGAGGAGGAGGAGGAGGACAGCCCTAGGAAGGGAGTATTTATTTGTCCCATGTAGGGGAGAGCTGCCAAATCCTCGACCTCACGGTCGTGGCAGGCCATGACCCCACTGAGCTATGCCAACTGATTTAGTTTTTCTTGACCCAATGTAATATATAAGTACTCCATCTATCTTAAATTAGTTGTCCCATAATCATTTTATCCTTATCACAAATTAATTGTCATTTCATTACTTCAATATAGTATTTATTCTTTCTTTTTTCAACTTTATATCTAACATTTATTAAGTCAAAAAAATACAATATTAATTGTATTAAGAGTTTTAAGATGGTTTTTTGTTCATTCCACTTTAAAAACTAACTTAGTTAACTATTTTCTTAATATTTGTGTTATTTGAATTGGGACATCTAAAATGGAAACAAAACATTTTTATGTCCTGAATTTCTGTCTCATTTTCTTTCTCACTAGTAGATTATTATCAAGTGTTCACTTTTTTCTTACTTCGTTAAAGAAGACTAGTACAATTGACGCAACACTTTTGACTCGTGATAATAGGTCACGAGTTCGATATCACTCATCTCCATATTAATAACATTTTTTTTATAAAATTACGTGTTCACTTTTTTTTGTTGATTCTATCATCTCTTTAATGTTATACATTTTTTAATTAAAAAAATTGAAGCATAACATCTTCTTATTAATAAGACAAAGAATTATACACATAATAAGACAGAAGATCCTTACTGCTGAAACAGTACTGAGAGAATATTACATTGGCCTTCTGTTACATCCTTCCTTATATAAGGGAAAGAGGGGTTTGTCCCAGAATCCCATATTATTTGTCCCATAATCATTTTTTCCTTGTCCCAAATTAAATATCATTTTGTAACTTTAAATTAGTTGTCTAATCATGCAAAAACGAAGGCTCGGTGGTCGACCCACTGAATGCAAGAAATTGATCGCACGAGTATTAATTTAAACTCCAATGGTCGTTTTGGAGATTTAGCCTTAAAGAATCGCAAGAGCTCATTATATATTCAAACAGAAATCTTTTCCAAACCCCACAAGATTTACTTCATCCCATACTATATTGCCACAAAATCTTATATTGGACCTCTAAATCTTCTTGTCTTATTAATTAATATAAAAATCAAACTAAGAGAAGCAAGATCCTCAAAAAGCAACACCACTTCCCTTACACTCTATTATACAACCCAAAACAAACATTATTTAATTCCATGCAACTATAAATAACCCATCAAACCATAGCTTCTTCTACACCCAAAAACCTCTCAAAATCAATAAAATCTCTCAATTCTCTTCTCTTTCTAGAAATGGATACTTTTCCCTCTGTCTCAAATCTTTGCTGTGAATTGAAAATCATAAGAGCCAAAAACATTGAATCCTTGGAGTCTTCAAGAGGAGACTTATTTGTGAGATGCTTTCTTTCAGCAGGAAATAATAGAAGAATTCAACTAAACACCAAAGAAATCCCAATAAACTCTCATAATCTGATTTGGGATGATTTGTTTTCCTTGGAATGTTTAGGAAATGAAGAATCAGTCAACTCATTAAGGCAAGGAAATGTTATTATTGAGCTAAGGTGTAGAAAAAAATCAGTTCTTGGAAAACTTGGAGGGTCATCAAAACTATTGGGGAGAGCTGAGTTTCCATGGAAGAATGCTTTTTGAATCACAAAACATGGAAATTCAGACATGGGTTCCGATGATCTCGAAGAATCGAAGAGTAAATGAAGATGTGAAGCCACCAGCAGTGGAAGTATCAATGAGGATTAGGGTTCTTGAAGAAACAAAAAACTCAAAGGGTTAAAAATGATAAGTTAAGAAGATTCCAGGATAATGAGTGTGACTGCATGACTTGTAGTAGTTGTCATTGTTGTTCAGATTTTGATATTTTTGCTATTGGATTTGCTTTGGAAGCATTGTAGGGTTTAAGGTCTGATTTTGTCATTTTTGGAAGATTGAGGATTGTTTTTGTTAATTTTTGTAATTAAACAGTTTCGATCACGATTTCAATCAATTAATATTAAACACCCATTGTGTTTCTACATCAACCACCATAGCACTTTTTTTTAATTGAGGAAGGGGTATTCGGTCTAAAAACACGTTGGTCGAATGTCACAACACATTGACATCTACTTTAACCGGTGTTGGCTACAACTATAACACTTTTTTTTTTAAACTATGTTACTTTTATTGAAGATGATGAAAAAAATATACATAAAGAGGAGCTATTCCTCCAATAAAATATACATAAAGGTGGAAACAAATTCACTACTACATTGGACAATCGTCTTTGTAGTCTATTAGAAACCCCAAAAGGGGAACAACAATTCTATAAAACTAACGCCTCTTGAAAGGCTTATATCGAGTCTCCATAAGATGTTCAGTGAGGGGTTTGTTTGAGTTTATTTTTACTCTTGATTGAGCAGACCGGTGTAAAATCTTCATATTCATCGACTTGAGAGTCTGCTAAGGCTTCAATTGACCCCATGTCCGGGACCTCAATATCTTCTTGGTCAATAGTCTTACTACAGTCTTGCAAATCTGGCGAAGGAGGGAGATCCGACTCAAATGTGCCAACCTTACGGCCTGGTGATATACTTCTAACCCGGCCTCTTAATAAAAACTGTTGTACAAAGATCGTGCGTAAATTATATGGGCTTGTGGAAAAATTCCATCACCCTGAAAAAGTTGGGTCTGCAAATTTGGGACCTATTTCATATGTGGGCACGCAATTAATTCCGAATTGAAGGAAGAGCCTGCAATTTCATCCGTTGATGGGCTGCTTGAACCAACTGGTGACACAGGCCCAGTGTAGTCGTGCACAGTTGGTGGGCCGTTTATCCGAGCCAAGGGTTTGTGACTCGCAGGTAGAGGCGGGAAAGATAGACTCACCCGCACCAGCTATAAAATCCGACGAATATAGGGATTTCTAGATATTCGCGATCGTCTTCTTGATCTTGAGCATCAAATCTTCGATCCTCCACAATCAACGCCATGATCTCTGGCGATACATGCGCCTCGTGGATTCCCGACTGCTCAACCGACATCCTCGCCGCCGCATTCCCTGTCTCGGGCTCCACCACCTCCGGCGCCGGCGCTAGACCATACGCCGCTGTCTCAGTCTCAATCTACGCCTCGGGTAGTTGTGCCCTAGCCCCATGGTCCTCCACCTCCACCACTGGAACCAGATGTGGGGTATGTGTCACCACCTCCGCCGCGATAGAGCTGGCCCTTGACTTTTCACCATCCCGCGCAGTCACCACAGAAGAATCCTGCGCAGCCACCTCGGAAATTGTCTTTCGCGCCGTCAAGCCAGTACCAGATCCATCCTTGCCGATACAATATCTGATTTCTATAACTTTCTTAGACTGAAATGTTCCCGTGGGAAAAGTTTCGACCACCCACCCCGACTTCAAACATCGAATTTCCGCCGGCTTCTCCAAGGGGATGGTTTTCTTAGAGATGACGTCGGCCCTAGCTTGCCTGACATTAACCCTTGGTTCGTTTCCACGACATTCACCATTCATATGACCAATTTTCCAGCAGCTTGAGCAATAACTAGGCAAGTTCTCATAATCGATTTCCTGCCAAAAGCCTTTGCCCGATCTCGTATGTCCAATCCAAATTCTCCGACAAATAGGGTTCAATAGATCAACTTCCACACAAATTCTCGTTACACTGGGTCTTGTTACGCTTGCCATGGTTCGTCAAGAATGAGCGGCACCCAGTGGCCTTTGCTATAAAAAAAAATGTAGATTTTATTAAATAAATGTATCGATAATCCCTCCAAACGAATCCAAACGAGGGACAATGGAGGATTCAACCACCGGATCGAATTCGTATGTCCATTTAAACACTCTCATCCGCGATCCATTAAATATCCAAATGCCCTTACGCCAGAAGCGGCATTAATCCTCCTCGTTCTCAAACGGATAATCACATGGCGGGAGTCTAACCACCCAATCCAAAATCCTCCCTTGAATTGCAATTTTTGGAAGTCATGTTTCAGCACCTCGATCGGCAGACCTTGGCTTGCGAATTTCCCTACTAAAGCCAGCTTCCACGGCTTTTCGAGTGATATCAAATCTTCTTCCTCAACAATAATGGTCGGTTCACCTTTGTATGTGGAAAGGTCTTTTACCGGGATTGTGGTTTTTCGGTTGTGTTGGTGTGGATAGGAGATCTGCGAATGATTTTTTGGGCCAGACACCGCCTTGGGGAGGCGGCGCCGGCGCCAGCTGAAGCCATGGGAGATGGAGGCTAAAGAGTTAGAGCAAGCATAGGAGTCCGAGAGCTAGAGCGTTTTTCCTCAATTTCATTGCTTATTATTTAATACAACTATAGCACTTAATCAGAAAGTAACTCAGCAGATTAGAAGGTCTCATCCTCAAAATTATGATATGAGTTTTGGTTATTAATCTATCCCTCTATATGTTAATTTAAAGGGGGGGAATGGAATTCAATTGGCAATTAAGATATGCTTTCATTTTTTCACTTTTGGATTCATTTAATGATATATGTACTTTTCTGTTCTGCCTGATTATTTTAAGTTTAGATTATTTAGTCTTGTCGGCATAATTATTATTTGATAGTGTCGTGATTGAAAATATATTGTGGATATTAAATTTTTGTTGAATTTACCTATACGGTTGCGATGACAAAGCCATCAAATGCTGTCAAGCTCAAGTCTATTACAGCAACACAAAAATCTGGTCGTCAATGAGTAATTTAATTATAGTGCTACCGATCTCGAAGTTGCTAAAAATTATCGTGTGAAATAACCAGAATGAAGCATAGTGATAATTTTGTCAGCTGTGACAAATATCCTCTTCAATGCTTACTATTATGTTTTTTTATACAACAAAGAGGTTGTGAGATAAGTTAATTAAGAAATATAATACTTACTACTAATGTATAAGGTCTTGAGAGAAAGGATGTTTCTAAATTATTAAGTATTATAGTCGTTGGAAGGACTTTGAAATGTCTCTCAAACAGAAGAAAGAGAATATTTCTCTAATAAAATCGGTTGTTTGGTTATATCCTTCGAAGAGCATCATAGGAATGAGAATCGTATCGTGTTTGTGGAGTCTATGTCCATATGTTATGAGTAGAAACAAAATTCGAAGTGCCCATTCAAGTACTTCAGTGAAAATTGCGTGATCATTTATTAGAAAACATAATAAAAAATAAAAAATAAAACGAAGCTTTGATTCCAAGTTGTATAACAACGATACCCTCGATCAAGTATTTTCCAAGCTTAGACCAACAATCCGGTGAAAGAGTTCTAGGCTCCTTTTTCCTAGAGTGTGTATAACGGAGAAAAAGACTCAAACCCTAGCTAGAGGGCTGAACGGAATTCTTTAGCCTTGGGTTATGGTTTTGGCTGCCCCTCTCTTTCTTTTTGTGGCCGGTCAATTCTGACCCTAACAAGCTAAGTGTTTCTAGCCGGTCCACTCTCTAGAAAGTGACAAAAATTTAATAAAAAAAAAGTTTCCAAATTGAAACCTATATACCAACTTTTTTATATTGGACCTCACCAGAGGAGGAGCCAATGTAGGGCGGATAGAAGCCCGGCTGAGCGGGTGCCCCGTGAGGGGAGTAGTAGAAGCCCGACTAGCGGGTGTCCCAAGAAGGGGAGTATAAGAACCCACACAAGAGGAAACAAGAATAGGAAATTAAATCCTTCCTTTTGTGTGAGTTGGGTATCGAACCCACAACCTCTTGGTTGTGGGCAGACCATCTCCCCACTGGGCTATGGACCTTGTGATACCTATATACCAACTTGGTTAGCTTTCCTCGACCCATGTAATATAAATACACCATTCATTCCATAGTATTTCTCCCATAATCATTTTTTCCTTATCCCAAATTAGTTGTCATTTCATAACTTCAATATAGTATTTATTCATTTTTTTCCATCTTTGCCCCGAACATTAATTAACTCAAAAAATAAAATATTAAGTGTATTCGAAGTTTTAAGATATTTTTTTGGTCATTTCAGTTAAAAAACTAATTCAGTTAACTCTTTTCTTGATATTTGTATTATTTAAATTGTGACATATAAAATGGAAACAAAACATCTTCTATCTCGAATTTTTGTCCCACGTCTTGTCTCACTAGTAGATGATTGTCACGTCTTCATTTTTCTCTTACCCCATCAAGAAAAACTAATATAGTTGACGTATCACTTCTTACTCGTGATAATAGGTCACAGGTTCGACACCCCTTACCCCAATATTAATAACAAATTTATATAAAACTGTGTTCACTTTTTTTCGAGGGTTCTATAATCTCTTTAAAGTTATAAAAATTTTAATTGAAAAAATTGACACATAACACTTCTTATTAATGAGATAAATAATTAAACAAATAATAAGACATAAGATCCTTAACGCTGAAACTGAACTGATCGAAAATATTACATTAGCCACTAGTCCAAAGTATAAACACGGGGGGATAAGAACATTAAAACCTCTAGTCCAAAGTAAGTGGTATAATCACAGAATGCAAGAAGTCGATCGCACCAGTATTAATTTCAACTCCAATGGTTGTTTTTTTGGAGATTTAGCCCTTTAAGAATCTCAAGAGCTCATTATATATTCAAACAGAAATCTTTTCCAAACCCCACAATAATCACTTAATACCATACTTTATTGCCACAAAATCTTATATTGGACCTCTAAATCTTCTTGTCTCATTAATTAATATAAAAATCAAACAAAGAGAAGCAAGTTCCTCAAAAAGCAACACCACTTCCCTTCCACTCTATTATACAACCCAAAAACAAACATTATTTAATTCCATGCAACTATAAATGACCCATCAAACCATAGCTTCTTCTACACCCAAAAACCTTTCAAAATCAATCAAATCTCTCAATTCTCTTCTCTTTCTAGAAATGGATACTTTTCCCTCTGTCTCAAATCTTTGCTGTGAATTGAAAATCATAAGAGCCAAAAACGTTGAGTTCTTGAAGTCTTCAAGAGGAGACTTATTTGTGAGATGCTTTCTTTCATCAGGAAATAATAGAAGAATTCAACTAAACACAAAAGAAATCCCAATAAACTCTCATGATCTGATTTGGGATGATTTGTTTTCCTTGGAATGTTTAGGAAATGAAGAATCAGTCAACTCATTAAGGCAAGGAAATGTTATTATTGAGCTTAGGAGCAGAAAAAAATCAGTTCTTGGAAAACTTGGAGGATCATCAAAACTATTGGGAAGAGCTGAGTTTCCATGGAAAAATGCTTTTGAATCACAAAACATGGAAATTCAGATATGGGTTCCGATGATATCGAAGAATCGAAGAGTAAATGAAGATTTGAAGCCACCAGCAGTGGAAGTATCAATGAAGATTAGGGTTCTTGAAGAAACAAAAACTAAAAGGGTTACAAATGATAAGTTGAGAAATAGGTGGGATGATAATGAGTGTGATTGCATGGCTTGTAGTAGTTGTCATTGTTGTTCAGATTTTGATGTTTTTGCTATTGGATTTGCTTTGGAAGCATTGTAGGGTTTTAAGGCCTAGTTTTGTCATTTTAGAAAGATTGTTTTGTTGATTTTTAATTAAATAGTCAAAAAAAAATATACTCCCTCCATTCCTAAATATAAGACTCTTTAGACAATTTGAGAAAATTAAGGAAGTTGTCATTTTCACCTAAATTTCCAATATTATCCCCCACCCTCCCTCTCTCTCACTTATTTGTCATAAAGAAAGGAAAATGTTGAGGGTATAATTGGAATAAATTGTTGACAACTAATAATACAACCTTAAACGACAATTAATTTGGATACCTAGATATCTCTAAACGACAATTAATAGGGAATGGAGAGAGTATATAGTAACTCCGCTCCTATTTATATGAAGACCAATCTTCCATTTTACAATTTTACCCTTCAATTTATGGAAACAAATTGTTTCACCAAATTGAAATAGTCGTCCCAAGCATATGTTCTTTGATTCTCATCTGTTCCTCTGTATGTTAACTATAAGAAGGGGAAAAACCTCCAGGGCACATACGAGTTGATAAGTCTAGGGTGATGTGAATTTAGCGATCCTGATAACGCAAATTTGATCTTCGTGTGAAGCATATTTTCACTAAATATTATGAGGTCATATGCCTCTACCAGATCGTGTATATCCCGTAATTCAAATTTTGCCCAGGCTAAAAGACCTTTGGTTCAGATAAGCAGGGCCATGTGAATGAAACACGAGATCTGAGGCAAACTTTTATCAGAGGCTTACATTGAAAAAATATTTTAAAAAATTTAAAGAATTTTTTAATTTTTCTTTATTTTTCGGCTACAAAATTACTTATTAAAGTTTACATTCCAGATGTTCTAATACATATTTTTAATAGATAATATATCTAATTCATTTAATCTAACTTGTAACATAGTTTATCTTAAATAAGATTTTATTAGTTTTACTTTTGAAAAACATCTAATTCATTTAATCTATCTTGTGACATAGTTTATCTTAAATAAGATTTTATTAGTTTTACTTTTGAAAAACATCTTTCAGCAGAAGCAACTGTCAAAAGTATGATTAATAAAATTGAATAAATATTACATGCATTTGGAGAAAAAAAATCTAATTTTTTAATGTAATTTAGTACCTCAATTGGAGTATTAATTTCTACATTAAGAGTTTCTTTCAACACTCTTAATTCTGAAAATAAATCAAATCCATCAAGATTAAGACAAACGTTTTTTAATTCATCATCCTTTAAAGCTTTTAACTTGTTTATATCAAATAAAAACTCAAAAAAAAAATTCATATTCTATAAATTGTTGAAATCTAGTTTCAATTGAATTGATGGATTGATCCATTATATATTTAAACTACTCAACTTTCAAAATATTTTTTAGCTGTAAAAGTAATCTCATCAACATTACTTTCATCAAATCGTCTTTTCTTATGAATGACCTCAGGAATTTGTTTAGATTGAGCGTAAAGATTAAAAAGACCCATCTTTTTAGGGATGAAAATTATGGAAGATTGAAAGTTACTAAGTTTTTATCCTCTTAAAATGAGTCTCAATGGATTTAGGCAATGGGTGAGAAGTAATTATATGGGGCCTCTATTTTTTTTTTTTTAAAGTGAAGTTTTAGTAAAAAAAAAATTAAAGAAAAATTGGGGGCCTTTATTTTGTGGTAGCCTGAGGTATTTGTCTAAGTTGCCTCATGACTGACACGGTTCTATAGATAAGGATCTAGCATTCTAGCTCTCGAACTTTACACTTTTAAGAAGGGAAAAAAACCAGTAATAAAACAAATGTACGATCTTGGGATATCTTAATGGGTTTATGTCTACATGTGTTGTTTAATGGGCCTATTTTTTTTTTTTATTTTTTTGGTAAAATTCAGAATATATAAATACTAAAGCAGTGAAGTATCAGTTACAAAATTATCAAAGCAAGAAATAAGTCTTGGAAAACAAGCCCCATGCCACTAGTTGGCTAACAAAATGGGGAATAGACTAAAAATAAACTAAAGCAGTAGAAGTGGTAGATCCTCTGGCTTTAGTCAGCGCATCTGCACATGCATTGGCTTCCATGTAGATGTGAGTGATGATACTCTCCCGAATCTGGCTGAATAACTCCCTGCAATCAGAAATAACAGGTGATAAAGAGTGAGTGTTCATAACTTGATTACACATGAGATTAACAATAATATTCGCATCAAGCTCCACTGCCAGTCTTTGAATTCCTAATTTGTTGGCAATCATCAAACCCTATCTTAAAGCCCACACTTCAGCTACCGTGTTTGTGCAAGTGCCAAGGTTTTTACTGAAACCCGCAATCCATTTACCATCTGATCTCTGAAAATTCCACTTGCTCCTTCCTTACCCCGAATTGCCAAGAGATGAACCATCGACATTTAATTTCAGCCAAGTAGGAGGAGGTTTTTTACAAGAGACGTTGATTAATTGTTTGTTCTTAGAATTGGCTTTACCAGAACCAAACGCAAAGAACTCTGTCGCTTTCTTGATTGTTTCATTTAGAAGATTAGGTACTTGTTTATCAGGAGAGAAGAGGAGTTGGTTTTTGGTGTTCCAAATGATCCAACACTCATAGGAGAATATAGTACCCCAGCTAATATTGAAAAAAAAGGAGATGTAATCCTGGAAGCACAATTATTTCTCAGCCAATCATTGAAAGGTAGGTTGCTGTTGTTTCCCTGTGAAATCAATCCCAGGTCGTTCCAATCATTTAATGGACCTATGCTTGCGTGTAGTCTTCTACTTAGATTAATGAACATAGCCTCTTATTGGACTGTCTTTCAACCCTCCAATGCAGGGTGATTTTTTATGGGTATCAAGTTAAAAGTTTTCACACCTGGTCGGGTTGTTGGCAATGTTGTTAGATTTTACGATTCTACGGAAGCAAAACGACTTGAATCGGAAGTAAAATCGAAATCTAGTATAATTGGTATAGAATCGTAAAATCGTATCGATTTTAAGATTCTACCGATTCCACCAATTTTTTGACCCATTTCAGCAAAACCTAATCCTTTGAGGATTTGGGAACAAGTATAAGCAGGTATAATTTGGATATTAATTGAATTTATTAATTTTAGATGTGGAATTTTAGTTTATACGGTGTTAATTGATAAAAAAAAAATTGTTATGTTGATGGTAATAAGGTTTTTTTTTCCTTCTGTCTGGATTAACTGGATTTCTAGGGTTTATCAAGCGTATAACTTAATCTAATTTTTGGATATTTTGAGGATGAATTTTCAGTTGTGTTTGAACATTAATGGTTTTAGGATTATCTGCTTCTACAGAGCGTCGAGAATTGTAGATATGTATAGGTTGTAAATGGGCAAGGTTTTGGATGTAGTTTTTGGACATCTTAGGTTTTGAAGAGGAATACTACATATAGACATCTTAGATTTGCCCTGAATTTAGTAGTTTATCAGGGAAGAGGCACAAGAATGATGCCCTTTTGAAATATTTATAAGTTAAGAATTATGTTTTGTCGGGTTTTTATATTTTGAAAGACTTGTAAATTTTTTTATTGTGAACTTTGTTACGTTATTATCTTTTGAAAAAAACTTATGAAGCTATATTTTATGGATTTTCGCATATTGTTAGACCATATGCTATGATTTATATCTTAATTATTGTTATTTATATATAAAATATATATTTTAATTTTTCGGTACGATTCACAATTTTACGATTTTTCACCCTCCACCGATTCTACGTAGAATCGCGATTTTAACAACCTTGGTTGTTGGGTCGTCTTAATTTACATCCTCTAACTACTCTGTCGGATCGGAGTGTGGGATCATGGGGGCATGGATATCGCCTTTTGTGTAGAGGAAACTAGGAATTCTGGGAAGGTCAATATGGTGTTGTAGTTGGTCTCTTTCCCACTCCAATTACAATCTTTTTACATGCAAATGCCAAAAGATCATTTATCTGTAAACCTGAACAGAAAGTGTTGAACATGCGACTTGCTTTGTAGAATAAAATAGGAAAATAGCTGAAATAAAAAATATAAGAAACTTTGAAATATGGTAGGTTCTTGATCTATTTTATAAGACTTCAAGGACTTTGTGATGATGAAAAACTATGAATTAGCGTAGATAATACTGAACAAAACTGAGAATTGAACTATATTAATGTTAAATAACACTGCCATGAGGAACCTGGCCTCGAATCAAGCATGAAAAAAAAAAAAAAAAAGTAGTACTGAAATATGATCACAAACTAAATAACCAACTGAATAGATTTAGAGTAGAACTAAGTAACCTAAACTAAGGTGAAATATGAAAACTGATGAGCCTATCGGACTAAGGAACTGAGAGAACTTTGGAGCTATATTTGTGTTGCTTGATTGAGTTGTGTTTGATACTAATATTTATTCGGCTTTTTAAAAAATTTGGTATGAAGGTTGACATTTTTGAAATTTCTTGAGGTAGACTATGAATTTATTTTGTCAATTTTAATTGTACCCCTCCTATCTTTACAGTCTGCGTCCGCCATTGGCTTCTTCGATTGGCATCGCAATTGCAGGGGATAAAAACAATTATTTAAATAATAATTATATAAAAAATAAAAAAAAATAATAAAAAAAATAAAAAAAAACCTGCCCGGTATGATCCAACTGTAAAGACACACGAGTTTCTAAAGAAAAATCTTACTTACCCTTGGACAGGATTAATCACAACTAATGTACAGCCAACTTGGAAATAGTCCTCAACTAAAGATTAATTTAAGATTAATTCATGTAAAGGGTTTAAAGCTAAATCTTTCACACTTGGACAAGGTTACTCACAACTGATTTAAGGATCTCTAATCCCATTAATTATATTATATGATGGTAACTCATAAGATCTGAGGATCTTTGGAAATTCATATAGTGGGCGATAGTGCAAGAGCTTGGATTGGAATTCACCATGACGTTCTGAGATCTTCTTTGTGGGTTTATTCGAGGATAAAGTTCCAAACTAGGGTGTATTGTCATTTTACCTTGTAAATATTTCATATATGGTCTTTTTGGCAGGGTGACCTATCTATTACAATAAATGGGAATTTAAGAAGCGGGGAGGGAGTTCGAACTCATGACCTCTACGTCATGAAGTCTCGGCCTTGGCCACTAGACCCATGCCTCATTGGCATTTATACATGGTCATTAATTCCTAGGAACTTTTGAATTTCATGGAGTATTTTGTCTTTCTATTTTTTTCTTTAGTGAAAAAAAGTTTGGGTGGGTTCAACTCCGGTCACCACCACGGGTCAGGACAGACCATATGGACCATAAATCGACTTACAGAGTACTTTACGAGATCACTTTCACCAGCACATATCTCACGACCCACTGAATGCAAGATATTGATCGCACGAGTATTAATTTAAACTCCAATGGTCCAATATAATATATATATATATATATTGCTAAAACTCCAATGGTCGTTTTGGAGATTTAGCCTTAAAGAATCTCAAGAGCTCATTATATATTCAAACAGAAATCTTTTCCAAACCCCACAAGATTTACTTCATCCCACACTATATTGCCACAAAATCATATATTGGACCTCTAAATCTTCTTGTCTTATTTATTAATATAAAAATCAAACAAAGAGAAGCAAGTTCCTCAAAAAGTAACACCACTTCCCTTCCACTCTATTATACAACCCAAAAACAAACATTATTTAATTCCATGCAACTATAAATAACCCATCAAACCATAGCTTCTTCTACACCCAAAAACCTTTCAAAATCAATCAAATCTCTCAATTCTCTTCTCTTTCTAGAAATGGATAATTTTCCCTCTGTCTCAAATCTTTGCTGTGAATTGAAAATCATAAGAGCCAAAAACATTGAGTCCTTGGAGTCTTCAAGAGGAGACTTATTTGTGAGATGCTTTCTTTCAGCAGGAAATAATAGAAGAATTCAACTAAACACCAAAGAAATCCCAATAAACTCTCATAATCTGATTTGGGATGATTTGTTTTCCTTGGAATGTTTAGGAAATGAAGAATCAGTCAACTCATTAAGGCAAGGAAATGTTATTATTGAGCTAAGGTGTAGAAAAAAATCAGTTCTTGGAAAACTTGGAGGGTCATCAAAACTATTGGGGAGAGCTGAGTTTCCATGGAAGAATGCTTTTGAATCACAAAACATGGAAATTCAGACATGGGTTCCGATGATCTCGAAGAATCGAAGAGTAAATGAAGATGTGAAGCCACCAGCAGTGGAAGTATCAATGAGGATTAGGGTTCTTGAAGAAACAAAAACTCAAAGGGTTAAAAATGATAAGTTAAGAAGATTCCAGGATAATGAGTGTGACTGCATGGCTTGTAGTAGTTGTCATTGTTGTTCAGATTTTGATATTTTTGCTATTGGATTTGCTTTGGAAGCATTGTAGGGTTTAAGGCCTAGTTTTGTCATTTTAGAAAGAAATTTTTGTTGATTTTGTAATTAAATAGATGTTACTAATTTTTTCTCGATTTCAATCAATTCCTATTAAACACCCATTATCTCTTATACTTTAACCATCGCTGGAGTTTGGATCTTCTATCTCATTTGACATTTCACCATATGTTTCATTCATTAAAATCAAGCACTTTTCCTCTTAGAATTTTATATTTTTTTTTAGATTTTTAGATGTTTAAAAAAAATGCTACGATAGCTTAATAATATCGAGGCAAATAATGAGATACAAAAATAAAATTGCCTGAGGCAAATAATGAGATACAAAAATAAAATTGCCTGATATTAAAAAGAAATCCTTGACGTTGGAGCAAAATTACAGAAAATTGAAGGGCAAATAGTCAAAAAAATAATATAGTAACTCCGCTCCTATTTTTATGAAGACCTGTCTTCCAATTTACAATTTTACCCTTCAATTTATTGAAGCAAATTGTTTCACCAAATTGAAATAGTCGTCCCAAGCATATGTTCTTTGATTCTCATCTGTTCCTCTGTATGTTAATTATAAGAAGGGGAAAAACCTCCCAGGGCACATATAAGTTGATAAATCTAGGTTGATGTAGATTTAGCGATTCTGATAATGCAAATTCGAACTTCGTGTAAAACATAATTTCACTAAAATATTATGAGGTCATATGCCTCTACCAGACCGTGTATATCCCGTAATTCAAATTTTGCCCAGCTAAATGACATTTGGTTCAGATAAAGAATCTAACTCTCGAACTTTACTCTTTTAGGAAGGGAAATACAAGTACTACAACAAAACAAAACAAAAGTACGATCTTGGGATATCTTAATGGGCTTATGTCTACATGGGTAGTTTAATGGGCTTATGCTTAGGGTGGGCGTGTAGTAGATTATCGGACATAGCCTGTAATTGGACTGTCTTTCAACATATTGAGGAAAGAGTGAAAATCGTTTGTCCTCGTGTATGTCTCTATTTCTATTCCTAACCAATCAGAATTCGTTATTTGGATATTTCTTCCAATTATATATACAGATGGAGAATTGTGATTGGTTGGGTACAAGATTGGGGACAGAGAATTTTTTGAATTCTGGGTATGAACAATCACAGTAAAAAGAATTGACTTTACAAGCGAATGCCAAAAGATCATTTATCTGTAAACCTGAACAAAAAGTGTTGAACATGCGACTTGCTTTGTAGAATAAAATAGAAAAATAGCTGAAATAAAAAATATAAGGAACTTTGAAATATTGTAGGTTCTTGATCTATTTTATAAGACTTCAAGGACTTTGTGATGATGAAAAACTATGAATTAGCGTAGATAATACTGAACAAAACTGATAATTGAACTATATTAATGTTAAATAACACTGCTATGAGGAACCTTGCCTCGAATCAAACATGGAAAAAAAAACTAAGTAACCTAAACTAAGGTGAAATATGAAAACCGACGAGCCTATCGGACTTGGGAACTGAGAGAGCTTTGGAGCTATATTTGTGCTGATTGATTGAGTTGTTTGATACTAATATTTATTCGTCTTTTTAAAGAATTTGGTATGAAGGTTGACATTTCTGAAATTTCCTGAGGTAGCGAAGCAGCGTGAATTAAGTGGATCCCTGGAAAGCGAGCTAGAAGATAAGACCAAGAAGCAACAATAGGAATCACATTAAACAGAAGTCCGAAAAGGGACACAAGATTCTTTATTTGATCAAAGAAAAGTGACCAGAAACAAGCAAAAGTCTTGTTAAACATGGTCATCACACAAACTCAAAGCCTTTTAAAACACACACCAAAACAGCACAGAGCTAAAGCTGAGAATATCATCTCTTTTACATGCATTAAGCCTTCTGCTGCGGCGAGGAAAACATCGTTTAAAAGTCTCCATGTCCTAACAAAGCAACAAGCATGTTCTCATAGTCCCCAGAAGTTTCTTTCTTTATTGCTTGATCCAGAGGGATACTGTTTCTTCTATGGTACTCTTCTTTTATGCGTTCCATGTCAAACTCCGCTCTAGTAGTAACAGTGCGAGTAAGAGCCCACTCGTCTGTGCCCACCTTACTGATAGCCTGTCGAAGAACCTTTTCAAAGTATTTCTCGGGGACGGTCAAGCACGTGATAGCTGCTCTAAGCAAAGTAAGGTACTCATCTTTTGGATCAGCCTTTAAGTTCTGCAACGATATTCCAGTTAAATGTGTTATATTATGATCACTACCAAACCCCAATCCAGAATAGAAGCATGGAGACCATGAAAGAGTTTTGAACACAAAAGATCAATGAGAGAATCAGTATAAGGTAATGAATAATCAATAGTATCCTACTTTAAAATGGAACCTCCTCATTTACTTGAAAACCGATTTAGTTAGCAAGTCGACGAGTTATTATGGTCAGAATTTGTTTTGAATTTTCTAGGATTTTTAAGGAACCACGGTTTACCTTGTTAATGGCATTTCCAAAATGATTGTTATACTGGTTGAGGGTTGCATTGAGCTGAGCTTTGCTTCTTGTGGTCAAAATCCTGATGATCTCGTCATCATTGTATTTTTTGTCAGAGATCTTTTCATGAAGTATCTTAGCTTCTGATTTTGCCAAAATCATGTTCACCTCATCTCCCTCGTATCTGAATGCAGCCACGAGGGGAACCAAAAGCTGCATTAAATATTTTTAGGAACAGAAAACAAAAATTTTATTAGATGAAAAAAATGATTAGCTTGGCCGAAGGCTCGAAGCTGTACAGAAAAAGTACCTAAACTTAATATAGGAGGTAGGCCACTAATGCGTATGAAAATAATTCTCACTAGTTTATGGTCTCATGTCGGAGATGAAAAATCTACACCTGAACCTGATAAGTTGCAGTTATCCAATTCCACAGTAACTTTTTTCTCTTTCCAGTGGAGGGTTAAGAAGGACGTCCAAGAACCAGCGACAAGTGCTTGAACGTTAAAAAATTTACCTTACGGAAGTCTCCAGTCGTATGATAAGCTACATCTTCTTCCAGGGATTTCTTATAACGAGCGTGATAAGCCTCTCTGACCTTGAAAAGGTCATATGAAGACCTAGCACAAGCAATCTCCATTATGACCGAATTGCTATGAGTCAATCGCTTTGTAGCTGTATTGGCCAAGAATGCATCGCGTTCAGCTGGAACCATGGTCCAGAGCAGTACCGCGCGCTGTTATATACAAAAGTCAAAACATCAGCATTCTGGACCTCATTGAGAATCTTTGCTCTTGGGAAAAATTAACGGCATAAGAATAGGAGGAAACAAGCAAGAAAAAAGTAATCATTAACACATAATGCAACACAAACAGTAAGATTTCGAAATCCTATGCCTTTAGTAGAAAATGAATAGTCTACGTGATAAAGGAGATACATTAGCTATACTTATAGATGAAAACTTTAGATATGTGGACATATGCAGGGTCTTCCGGGAGTGGAACAGGTGTTAGAAGTATATCCAACTGACTTAATATCAACAAATCTAGAAAAAAGGGGTCGAGGGATAGAATCAGATGTGAAACAAGAATTAACAAAATTCCGTGGGGGTTCGCATTGATGCTAAGCTAACTATAGTGCAAAGTCATATCTCTTCAGTTAATTAGATGCAAAAGCATATCAATCCCAGAGGTTGTAGATTCATACCAGGCATATTGAAATTATTGTACCTTAAATAACATCAAAAGTATTGGTTTTAGAAGGCGGAATTTTTAAAGTTTTTCACTTAGAAAACTAATTGGATGGTTAAATGCAAAACCACCAGAAACTAACCTGAAAGTCACTTGATAGTTCAGCATCCAAATCTTTCAAAAGATCTTCTCCATGAGTTGCAGCATATGTTTCACGAATCAACTTACGTTGTGCAGCATTTCTGTGAGCCAGGATCTGGATGATTAGTTTCTCATTTGTTCCCCATCCTGCAACATTTTCAATAACTCGATCGATTATTTTCTCGAATAGGAGAATGTTATTTCACTCATCCCCTCCCTGATTAAAAATCCAAGTTTTCTGACAAAGGATAATCAATCAACAAACACAAATATGATAAATAACTTCATTTCTAACATTCGACAATCAGATTTCTAATTTCGGCCCAACATTAAAACATCTCCGTTTTGTGTAGCCTAGTCAAATTATCAAAAAGTTGCCCTCATTCATTGTAGCAGGATTAACAACAGATCAATTACAAGTAAGGATGGCAATTTGACCTGTGACCTGTTGACCCGCCCTGCTTAACTCCTTTTGGGGCAGACCCGCCCCGCCCTGTGGAGAGAATGGGGCAAATCAGACCCGCCCCGAGTACGGGGCAAATCGGGGATGGATATCGTGTGAGACCCGCCCCGCCCGCCCGTCCGCCCCCCGGCCCCATTCTGCCCATCCATATTATATTATTATATTATTAGATCTAATCATGTTTAATTTTCTCTTTAATATACTAATTGTACTTGTTTGAGGATTGATTTGGAATAAAATGTACTAATTGTATTTGTTGGAGGCTCTATCTCTAAAAAGTGGGGTGGGGTGGGAGGCGAGATTTCTTGATCCGCGGCGGGTCACGGGGCAGGGCGGGCGATGGATCACCTGCGCGGGGCGGGGTTGGATATTGAGATAACCGCCCCGATCTGGCCCATTGCCATCCCTAATTACAAGTACAACAAACTATGGAAGCAATTCAACTAGTCATGATTACACTAGCCAAATCCATGTAGATAATACTGATCATCAAGACTAAATTCCGGGTTTAATTAGATTGGATCTAGCATGAGATTTCAGGTTTCGCACTAGTCTCAGAGCCGAACCAGAACCAGTCTTCCTAGATAAGACTATGTTTTCATACCCATATCCAAATAGAGTTTGGATCTCAGTCTGAGTTTTAAGACAGACCGAACCCACATCAAACTCAATCCAAATACATAAGTGATAGTGAAAAGTACCATCAACCCTCGCCCCAACATTTTCTAAAATCCCAGATTTTCTACAGAAAAAAAAAAAAAAATCCATCTGTTTTTCTGCCCAAACATATAAGTTCTAGATTCGCCCCAATTAAGATCATGTCTAAAACACAAAACCTAGAGCAATGTACTCCATAAATTCTAAGGATCACCACAAAATTGCAGCGATCACAACAAAATAACAGTATCAAGAATTAATCTTGAAAATGAAAACAATCACAGATCCCACCATAAATGGAAAACCCCAGAAAGGAAAACAAAAAAACAAGTGAAAAAAATGGTAACCTGAAAAAGCTTTTCGTAGCTGCTCACAATCCTCAGCCGGTGAAGGAATAGATGAAGGGACTTTGAGGGAAGACATTTGTTTATCTCTCTTTTTCTTTCTCTTTTTAATTTTTTTTCTGTGTGTCTATGCAAAGAGAAATTGAGGTGTATTTATACTTATATAAAGAGATGGTATATTCCACCCCCATTTCTAAATATAAGACTTTTATTATCTTATGTGTTACGAAAATTAATAAAATAAAAAATTTATACATTTTTATAATTAAAATATTTATATTAAGCTGTAAAATAAAATTAGTAGTATATGAATTATAATTAAGAAAATAATATTAATATTTTAATTAAAAAAATATTTTAACCTTTATCCCTTAATTGAGTTTTCTATTTAGGAATAGATGGGAAAATGGACAAAAAGATGAATCTGAGTGAAAAGGACAATAATAGGGGGTATTGTTGGAAATATGCTAAAGTCATTGAATACCACGTGTAAAATTGATAATAATTCCAATTTTTAAAGGCAACTGTGGATCGTACTATGATAATGATTCATCACCTACTCCACGAGGTAATACTCAAAGTCTGACACTATGAATGTGTTAGCTTGTACACAAAAAGACGATACTCATACTCCTAGGACTCTCACCTCCCGATCTAATAAAAATTATGGAGAATGTTAATTAAGGTGAGTCTAGCCCACCGCAAGAAACCACTCCCACATTGGAGGGTTAAAACTTTCACACTACGACCGTCAAGATTCGAACCTGCGCCCTTATACACAATCTGTTATCCTCAAACCAACTGCACTACCCTTACGGATATGAATGAGTATAGCTGCCAAAATGGACTTGACTAACCCGATTCGTTTGTTATTGGGGGTGGATATGAACTAAGGAATGCTAAGTCCATTAAAATATGGGCTACATTCACCCGCCCCGTCTAGCTCGCGAGTCTTTTCGGACTAAAGCGAATTGTTCGCAAACCCGTGTTTATTAATATTTTTTAATATTATGTGATAGTATTTTGGTGAATTATATAACCACTTGGACTTTTTAATTACTAAAATGATACCTGCATTTATTCTAAAAAAAAAAAATTATATTAGTAGTGTTTGTTCATTCAATGTGATTTTAGTGTTAATCTATCATATTCCACTGAATTTACCTTTCATATCAAGCATTAACTGACTTTACTATTCTCGGTGGTCGAAAAATAGGTTTTTGGAGAGCAACTTGTCCAATTGATTTTCATTTTCATTTGTTTTTTTAGACAGAAACTTAATTGCATGTAACCTTTTCTTTTCATGATCACCAGTTTGTCATCTTGCCTCTTAAGGCAAAATTAGTGGATGCATTTATTTGTATAGAAAACAATAATCTTCTTCTGGAGCGGTCAATATTACTTGTCTTTATGCCTGCAGATTGAAAGATATTAGAACCTTTTGTTACTTAGAGATACATCATATTAAATGAATTTTTTGTACATTTTTTTGAAGTACCTGATGACTAGTGGATTGAGAGAAGCATTTGTTTATTCACTTGCTTGAATTGTGATGTCTTGTTATTTAATTTTGGATGCCAGGTTGTTTTAATTTGTCATTTTGGTTAATTTGGATTCTATAGCTTTGATGTAATATTGAACTGTTGGACATTTTAAATATTCATTAGACTAGAATAATTTGTGATGTTTATTAATTGTTATCTTGAGGCATATTTGACTAGTTTAGACTTTTTGGTTGCTCATTACTACTATTGTATTATGGAATATAATGAATTTCAAAATAAAAATTCACTACTAAACATTACATCTCACTTTTAAATTGCTAATATACGTTTCGAGATGGAATTAGGTGGGATTCAAAATTTAAAAAATTAGACGTTCAAGGCACGAGTATTATTGAAAGTTTGGAAAAACGTTTTGGGTAAAAGATGCACACGCCTCCTAAATATTTTTTAATTTTGATTTCTAATCCTAAATTAAAAAATGTAAAGCCTTTGACCATTAACTTTTCTTAAATACCAATGTTTCTCCTTCTATCCAATTTCATTGTTAAACTTGGGCGGAATGTGACAATATGATCAAATTCGGGGGCATTTTGAAAGGAAAAAAAAAATGTTTGACAAGGGTAACAATGTGATAAAAATTCAATTTTCCACATATATAACAGTTTTTCTTTTTCCTTCTGTTTTTTCACATCTTTTTCATATGCAGTTTTATTTTAAGGACAAATCATGTGTTTCCCGAAATACCCCCGAGTTTAGTCAAGTGGTCTCATTACATCCAATTTTAGTAGTGAAAATGGATGGTAAGGGCAACATTAATACCGCATAAAAGTTTAGGGTAAAGAACTTTACATTAACAAAAATCAAAATCGAGAAAATGTCATGGTGTGAGCACTATTTACCCAAACCTCATCCTAGAACTTGTCCATTGCATCTTAGTCCACTCCTCTCTTACATAAAATCAACCCCTTGCATTTAAACATGAACCATGCTTCAATAAATGAGACCAAAAACTAAATTTATGTAACAAGGTAGTGAAACAAGATACGATGAACAATGGGGCTAGGGTGTTGAGTGATCCTTTTTTCAGTAGCTGTTGAACATCAGCATAGCCATTAGATCTATTTAGCTTAGATCTGATGACTGTGTTGAACATGTTTCTTTTAAAACTCAGCCACACACCCAATCCAAAATTTTTCAATCACATTTCTCCCGCCTCCAAATCAAAATATCCCGAATTAAGGTAATTCGAACCAACAATCGCGATTTTCTTCCTAAAATTTTGGGATATTCCAAAAAATGGGTACCATAATAATCTTCTAATTGCTTTATCCCTGTTTTCAAGCTCCATATTTGAAGGATCTCCAAAATACTGCAAATTTGGAGTTCTTATTGATTTAACTAGGTTCTACATTTGAGTTTTGGATTTAAGTAAAATAATTCAAGCCTTTTAACTTGGATTTTGGTGAAAAAATATCATATTTTGGAAACGACATGTTAATGAACGAGGTTTTTCTACTATATTTGATTGGAGATAATTGTGGGTTATTGATTTGGGAGCAGAATGGATTTAAGTTCTTTGTGAAAATGTTGATGAATTTTGGGAGCATAATGGATAATCTTTATTTGGGTCACAGTAAGTATATTTAATAATAGTTACTTTAAGTCATCTATTTTACATTGATTCTACTCTAAATCCATATTTATTTTATAAGGTCATTTTCAAATCTTATTTATCTCTATATTAGTTATGTTTCTTACCGATGTTATGTTTTTTTATAGCTATTAGTTACGTGTCTTACCACTGTTAGAGAGATGTTTTTTTACCGCTATTAGATGTTTTCCTAACATAATTTACCGTTGTTAGAAACATAACTTACAGCTGTAAAAAACATAATTTACCGTTGTTAGAAACATAACTTACCGCTGTTAGAAAATATCTAACAATAGAGATAGAGGAATTCAAAAAAAAAATTAGATATGAAGAAATTTTGGTAAAATATCTCTAAAGATATGAGAGAAATTTATGGAGAAATTTAATGGAGACATCAAAGGGATTGCCGAAATTTTAAGAGATAGAGAGAAATTTTGAAAAAATATATTCAAAGATAGGGGAGAAATTTATGAAGATTTGAGAGAAATTTAATGGAAGCATTTAAAGTAGTTTTGCCGAAATTAGAAAGATAGTGGGGATTCGGTGTTTTGCGTGACTAAAGTGGCTAAGTATAATCTTGCCGTCATGTTTCATCCAACGGACCAAATAGTGTTTCGGATGTGTTACTATGTTTCTCGAGTCCTAAGACCAAGTTTCCCAAAATTTTGAGTCCACATAATGGTTCCATCTAGATGACCAAGCTAGGATTAACGTGTACACACATGTGAAGACTGTGCATGACGTTGTTTTTAAACCGTAAACAGATGCCTTAATCGAACATTCTAATAGAAATAATATTTATTTTAGAAAGTACCATTATTATTTTTTTTTAATTCTGTATTTTTTTAGATTCAACATCGCTAGGTATAGAGTTTAGGGATGGGCATGCGTCTTATTAGCATCAAATCCAAGACCGTTTTATCCTATGAGAAAGTTTGTCCAATTGAGCTCATAATTCTACAATTTCTTCAAGATGTTATTTTACGAAAGTTCAGTTCATAACAAACTTTGTTAAACATCTTTGATGAATTATTTTTTGAAGTATAATCTTTAGATAGTTGTAAAGCATCACTGCAAGCTGTACTTTTTGGAAAGTTAATTCTTTAGAGCTTTTGGTCAATAAGAATACATGCATTATATATTTTTAAAAAGCCTGACATGTGATGCCTATAGTGCATTTTAGTTTAGTTTTTTAAGGCTTCATATAAGTGGTTATAACATCCTCGTCTGACTTCTACAAGACAAACTTCCTACCGGAAGCCTTTTATTGAACAGGTATTGTATGTACCCGTGTATATTGAACATGCAAATAATCGTATGTATCTGTATATATTTTTATTTCTATACCCAACCACTCAAGATTCATCGTGTGTATATATAATTAGAAAAAATGTCCACATGACGAATTCTGAGGTGGTTAGACACATAAATATGAACATATACGGGTACAGACGATTTTCACCAGTCTTTCTGTCACGCCCCGTATCCTGAGGGTGACCGAGCAGTGCCATATACGCCGATGGAACACCGAACCCTCAAACATAAAGTACTAAATCCAAAATATACTTCATTACAATCTTATAGGACTTCAAAGTAATATATCAAACTTAAATGTTCCAAAGGTAAACATAAGTTCTTACATCAAAACATAAATATAAAATCCAAAAGGGAAAGGGAAACTTATACTATTATATAAGATTAGTAATCTTCTTCAACCCATTCCCCATCCTAGTTACCATCAACCTGAGCATCTGCAAAAGAAAGATATGGAAAGGACTAAGCCACTACACTAGCTTAGTAAGCATCAACACCCGTGCGATGAAACATCAAATAAGACTCAAAACGGCTTCCCGGCTTTCCTAAAATATGGAAAACTTAACATAATTTTACATAGCTTTAAATAAATCGTTAAAACACTTGAAAACACTTCACATAACTAATCAAAAGGATTAGCTTTGAAATCGGATCAAAACAGAGACATTTCAAAATTTGAGTTGTGGTCAGGTCGACTGGAGCTGAGGTCAGGTCAAGTCGACCGGAATTTAGACAATAGTCCCAGTAATTTGTTCGGATGATGGAAAATTATTCCGGTCAACCGGAGAGGTCGTCCGGACTTCAGAACAGTTCATTTTTTAGTGTAAATTAACAAAGGAAAATACATTTTCTGAACTTTCAAAATGTCCCAACCCAAAAAGACACATTTTGACACATTTTCACATATCAAATAAGACCCCAAATAAGATCAAATAACGTAATGAACCAAACTATTCATATCTAACACTTATACATTGGAAATGTACTATGAGTACCATGAGTTACCCATATGAAACAAACGGATATACAGAATATCAAGATACTATGAGTATGGTTCATGCAAGACACACATAATTTCACACAACCGAGCTCAATTATCTATTCCCGATTCTAAAGCAACTACTAGCAACCCATTAATGATTAGTCCAAATTAAGGAATGGTCAGTGATATATTCATGGGTCAAGTATTCCCCCTGAACGAAGGGTCAGTGATTTTAAGGATGCACCCCATTTTAGACTGCTAATAGCTCTAACACGGCAAACCCCATTAGAGAGAGGCTCAGTGATTTGGTTAGTACAGTAATCAGTGATCAGTGATCAATAAACAATGATCAGTGATCAATAATAAGGAAGAATCCTGCTATAGAGTCGTTCCTAGAAAAGAGCTACAGATTGAGGAGGAGACTCTCAAATAGCAAATAGAATCCAACAACAACAAAAAGTATCATACGCAATTAGACTCAATGATTAACAACACAAATGCAATTACAATTCGACGTTTCATCAATTTTCAATGCAATAAAACATGTATAAAACTATTTCATCAATAAAATAACTTTAAAAATATTGATTTCATGCTTTTAGAATAGAAAATACAAAGGTGGAGATCCTTATCCGTCAAACTTAAACAATTCTTTCAAAAACCCAAAAGCTCCAAAAAAAATGGCAGAAATCAGCCTGTTCAAACAGAGATTACTCTCTCTACCAAACTCCAAACTGCAATCCGTCGAATCCTAAAAGTAGCCTCGTCAGTTGGCTTCGAAACCCAATTGGAATTACTCAAATCCGACCTATGTAGCTATGGTGATTGTTTCCTAGACCTCACAGCACTCTAGAATTCTGGACCTTTCTCTTCTCTCTTTTCTTTCTCTTTTCTTTTCTTTCCTTTTTCTTTTTTCCCACTCTTCAAAATACATCCAGCAATAACCTCCCTCTAATTACTACACTAACTCCCCCATTAACTCCCCTAACAAAAAGGCCCTTCAACTTACTAACAACCTCACTCAAGTCCCTCAATTAACCGACACATCCACTACGCCCCTCAACTTAAAAACCACAAATGTAACACATAAACATACTAAAACATATAATTGAAATTAAATCAAATACACGTCACGTAGACACTTAAGCAGAAAAGTCTCTGGTATCACACTTTTCCCCTAATGTAAGTTGTGCAATCGGAGTATGGATACCACAATGCATGTTGTTAGTGATTACTAGTCACACCATTTAACTTGGAGGTGACCTGTCAGTGGCTCATTCGTAGATGAAACACTGAACCCAAAACAGAAATACAAAAAATTCGAATAAACTCCATCCTTAAAAGGAAAACCTCATTCATATATCAATAGCTCAAAAGGAAAATACATCATCTATTAAGTTCTTACATATAAAAAGAGAAATATTAAATGTTCAACAATACAACTTGTCCAACTTATTACATAAACCAAACTAAGTCATCTTCATAATCTTATTTAAAGGTCTCATCGATAGTACCTTCAACAAACTCATCTACAGAAATTGGAAGTAAATGGTGAGCTACTAAACTAGCTCAGTAAGATTGAAACACCCTTGGGATGAAGAATCAAATAGGATTCGATCGAAATATTTTTCCGACTTTCCCAAAACGCGTGAAATCAATGCATGGTTTTATTTGACAAAACTTAACTTTAAGTACACTTAACATATCTTACAGAAAGCTTTACTTGAAAAACGGAATAAAACGGAAATCAAAATGGACCAAAAAGGCCCTTCGGACGATCAGACAAAAGGCTCCGGTCGATCGGACCTCGTCAGACCTAAGGCAGTAGCCATGTCAAACAGTCCGGACGATGTAAGTGTGTGCTCGGTCGACCGGAGGTCGTCCGGACCAGCCCCGGACAGTGTAAATTTACCCCGGTCGACCGAAGTGATGGTCTGGGAAAGAGGCAGTAGCCCCAGTAGTTTGCCCCGGGTGAAGAAAATGGCCTACGATCGTCCGCGATTTAGAACAAGTCATTTCATGTACAAATTAACAAAAAAAAGTCTATTTTTGAAAACCTTTTTTTATCAACCCTAAAATGACTCATTTTCATTAACTTTCACATACATATATCATCAAGCATACAATGACAATACACTCACACGTATCAAATACCTTCAAAACATAGAACGATTTACTTTCATATGTTTAATATCAAACCCTTCACTTTCAAACTTCACTTCACACTTATCCGAGTTCAATTATGCAATCTCATCTCTATATCAAACTAAGGGGAAAAGGCCACACATATCGTTAAACTTTATACACATTCACTTTAGTAATCTCGCTTCTACTAGACAAACGGTTCATACACATACACTTTAGTAGCCTTGCTTGCACAAAGCCAGGGGTTAAACACTTTAGTAACCTTGATTGTACAAAACAACTGGTTCATATACACATACACTTTAGTAGCCTCGCTTGCACTAAGTAAGGTTAAACACTTTAGTAACCTCGATTGTACTAGACAAGCGGTTCTTATACACATACACTTTAGTAGCCTCACTTGCACTAGGAAAACGGTTAAACAGTTTAGCAACCTCGCTTGTACTAGACAAACTGTGATACCCGAGACTTTTTACTTATGTGTTTTGCATGATTTGCACTTAATTTTGAGTGATTATATGTTTAGTAATTTTTTTATGTGATCTATATGCTGTGTTGCTTTTGTGTTTTGTGAGGGGATGGACATAGATGTTAAAGATAGGGAGTTTAGAGACCCAATTGTAAGAAGTTAGAGAGTCTCTTTTGTAAGTTATGACTGGCTTTATGAGGGTTATAGCTGGGAGTTATGGGGTTGGGAGTTACAAGTAGTGTGAAGCTTAAAAGATAGGAAATGAGGGTAGAAAATTCTGGAAATACAAAGCTTTGAGTAGAACTTTGAGAGGGTATTTGGAGGGGTAAACAGTGTCGGAATTAGGCGTTCAAAATAGTGTATTTCGAAAATAATTGAAAGAGCTACGTGTGGGCCTTGACGGATTTCAATTCCAAGGTCCGTGCAGAGAGTTATCACCTCGGGAAGTGGATCTTACACCTCTATTTTTCAGTTGCTAAAATGCACGATTTCAGTATCTAAAATTATGAAATTATTATCAAATGATTTTACATATTTTCTTGCATAAAATGGATGAAGTGTTGGATTTATTTGCATTCTATTTTATTATCGATGTGAAATTCTTTTGTTATTTCCTTGCTACCCATAAACTGTATTATGTTTACTGTCATTGTTAAGGTTTAGTCTTGCCTAGTCTTCAAAGGCATAACTGTCATTGTGTATATAGTGCAAATACCAGTCACATGCATATTGAATTAAGTTAATCTATAACTCTAATACACATGCATACATATGTTTCAGTAACATCAATTTGCCTAAGCATGACACTACGGCAGTTTGCATAAAAATCACTAATGTGATTTCTAGTGGATGATATTAGCATTCACTGAAGTACATAATGGTAATAATAGCTAGATGCATTGTGTGCTAAATGTGACAATTAAAAACATTAAACTTCATCACTAGGCCAATTATAATTCTACTACTACACCATGTTTTCTGTAATAAACTTAAACAAAATAACGTATAGATATGAATTTTTTATGTTATTATCTTGCTGCTCTTAAATTATAATCAATGTTAATTGATGGTCAAATATTGCTCTTAGTATCATTTGAGAGTCGTCTAATTGTTGTTGTTATCATTGTTGTCTATTTGGTTGTTGTCGGCAGCCGATGTCGTCACCCCGGTTTTGAGCACTTGTCTAGGATCTACTTTGTAGCAGGATTCATTCGATTATTTCTGTCTGTTGAACCCGGGAGTTCATGTGATGTGCTAAGAAATGTTTGGGCCTTCACCTGATGAGGCCATCATTGGGACTATAATGGTTGTTGTGGAGTTTATGGTGATGAATGATGACACAATAAGAATGGATCCTTAAAAGTTTGGACAAGTTCGTTAAGGGGGTTATACTGACTTCATGTGTTAATATAATTATGGGGCTTCCTATCAGGCCTGCTGTTAGAGCCATTGCAGTTATTGGTATAGAGTCGTGAATATATAATTGAGCTTAATCGTGGGATTTGTGTGTCATAGCGATAACCATACTCATAATGTCTAACAATGTGTATTTATGTATGTTCTGTATGGGTAGAGCATGGTGCTCGTAGTGCATTCTGTTGTATAAGTGTTAGATATGAAGAGTATGGTTATTAGCTTATTTGTTCTTGTTTGGGGTCTTATTTGCTATATGGTTTGAGTCTAAAATGAGTCATTTTGGGGTTGGTAAAAAGGGGATTTCAGAAATGCTTTTCATTTGTTATTTCGATGCTATCGATTGAGGCTATCTAGGGTGACCTCAGGACGATCGGCATTTTCTGTTCGGTCACCCAAGTTGTGCCCTGTCTCTGTCCGGTTTCAGTTATGTTATGTGATAAAGTTTAGTGTTGTGTAAATTCTGAACAATGTATTTAAGCGTTGTGTCAACGTTTCAAATCCGGCTTTGTGTCAAGTGTTTTCAAACGGTTTTGGGAAACGGGAAAGCTTTTGAGTCTTATCTGATGCTTCATCCCAAGGGTTGTTTGATCCTTACTGAGTTTCGCGGCTCATTCCTTTACTTTTATTTTCTTGCAGATGTAGATGGAGTTGAGCCTTTCTATGATGATGTTGGTGCTTGGGATGGGTACTATGAAGAGTGACTTCTAATGAACAGTAATAGATTAACACTTAGTACTTTTATGCTTTTCCATGTAATAAGGTTTATTTACCGTTTAGTACTTATTTAATTCCTTGTATCACAGTTAGACCATTTAAGTTTTATAATAAAATATTCCCTTTTATCTCATATGTTAGTGGTTCGGTCCTTCATTAACTTGAAGTACTGCCATGTCATCACCCAGGTTACGGGGTGTGACACAAACGGTTCTTATACACATTCACGTATTATCAGAGACATATCATGCTTTACTTCCATTCAGAGACATAAAGAAAAACACTTTCAGACTTATAATATCCCCAAATCAGAACTCATATATTCAAGTATTAAACACAACAATTCGAAGACAACGAACTCATACAAAGCATATAATTCAATACTTCATCCGATTTTGATGCAATAAAACATGAAATCAAACAAATTCTAAACATATCAATAACTTCAGTAAAATGACAATTCATGCTCTTTTAGGACTGAAAATCAAGGGTGTAAGATCCATACCTCAAAAGTTTAAAGTCAATTGCAAAGGCAACAGGAATCCTAGAAACCCAAAAAATTACGGCCCACTTCCGAAGCCAATTACTCCTAAATGAACCGTTGAAAACTTAATATCACCGTACAAAATGTAGCCTTTCAATCCTCTTTCCAACTCAACTGTAATCGATCCGATCCGACTCTGTTTACTATCTCAATTATAGGAAAACCTCACAGCGACTCTTAGTTCGCCAAACCCAGAAAAACAACCAAGTTCAAACTGTATTTACTTCTTAATGGAAACTCCAAATGCTTATCCGTCAACGTCCAGACGTAGCTTTTTCGTTTCTCTTTCTAATGCCGCAAAATCACTCAATTTCGTTACCGTTTACTATGTCAATTGTCAGCTCTCTATTTTTCCGATTTTACTATCTTCATTTTCCTCTCTTTTTCTTTCCTTATTTTCTTACCTTTCTCTTCTCACTCTCCTTGTAATCGATCCCCTTAATCACTCCACTAACTCCCACCAATCATGCCTTTTCAAATCTCTTACAAACAAGTCCCTCAACTTCCCAACTCGTCTAATGTGCCCCTTAACAAAAGCAATCAAACATATAACACATAAAACATTTTATAACCTATAAATTTATGCATTAATAATTAATAATTACATAATCATACAAAATTAAATACAAGTCATGCAACACGCAAGTAAAAAGTCTCGGGTATCACATTGCTCTTGTGGGATAACAATGGGGTGATATTTGGAATCATGCGATAATTAAGAAGCGGATCTAGGGTAGATGGCATCGTCTACCCTTCTCAAACTTTTAAAAATCATGTACTTTTTTATTAGAAAAAAGATTTCAGAAAATTAAAACCCTCTTAAAATTTAAGTTTTTCTCAGACAAATATTGAAATTCTTTTATATAATTTCTTTTATACATGTTTGTACACATCTCAACACAGGGGCGGACCTAAGTGAGTGGTGGGAGAGGCCTTACCTCCCTCTCATTGTTTTTTAACCGGATATTTTCTAGAGTTTTTATATAAAAAAAATAAATGATGATGATCTTTGGCAACAGAAACTCAAACACATTAACTTTCGATAGTCGCACAAACTCAATACTACAAATGATACTGTGAAGGTATGTGAGTCATGTCAGTTGAATACAACAACAACAACCAAGCCTTAGTCCCAATAGATTGGGGTCGCCTACATGAACCAAAGTAAGAATCACGTAAGGTCATCCACATGGATGCATTCTCTCCATTTCTTTCGATCCCAAACACAACTTTCATCTAGTTCTAGTAGATTCATATCTCCTTTTATCATCTCCGTCCACGTCTTCCTCGGTCTCCCCCTACCTCTTACGCCCTCAATATTACATAATCCTTCAATTCTCCTAACCGGAGCATCACTTGGCTTTCTTCTAATGTGCTCAAACCAACGCAAACGGTTCTCTCTCATCTTGTCTTCAATAGGTGCTACACCAACCTTCTTCTGAATCGCCTCATTCCTCACTCTATCCATTCTCGTATGCCCACACATCCATCTTAACATACGCATCTCCGCTACATGCATTTTCTGAATATGACACCACTTAGTTGCCCAACATTCTGTACCATATAACAATGCCGGTCTAACCGCGGTTCTGTAAAACTTTCCCTTCAATCTCAGCGGGTACATTACGATCACACAAAACCCCCGTCGCACTCTTCCATTTCAACCAGCCAGCTTTAACTCGATGAGCCACATCTCCGTCAAACTCTCCGTCCTTTTGAACAATAGAACCAAGGTATCGAAAATACTCACTCTCTGAGATATTTTTGTCCCCCAAAGTTACTACAGTTTGCTCTGTCGTTCTACTAGTGCTAAACTTACTACTTTGGTTCATGTCATGAGATGTGACTAAGTTTTACGCTGGTTATCACGAGACCTACCACAACCCTCCTCCTTTATCCGGGCTTGGGACCGGCAGTAAGTGTCAAGGACAAAAGTCCTCATCACTCACTGGCGGAGTTAGTCATGTCAGTTGAATAAACAGACAAAATCATCACACAATGACTTACAACGGGTAAAACACCTCAAGGCCGAGTAGGATTATGTTATAATATTTACCCAATTTTACTTATATTACTTTTGTTCTTTCATCGTTAAGGTATTTGGTTGACTAATTTAGTTGGGATCAGAAGATCACCACTTTAAGCGACCTCAAGATGTATTGTCCTAGGTGAATTCCCCATATATTCAAACATTAATGATTTTACTCATATAATGTCTAAGCATATGTAACATATTTTCATACAAAAATTTAAAATTAAATTAAAGAGCAAATAGTTTTTTCTGCCACAAAATTACTTACAAGTGCTATATCTGCCACAAATAATGTTTTCATGTTCTTTCTGCCACAAAACTAGTTACGAGTGTTATATCTGCAACAAATAATTTTTTCGTGCCTTTTCTGCCATGAAACATTTTATTAGTGCTAAAAATGCCACAAAACGAGGGAGGGTGAAGGGAAAAATAGGTAAGAGATCAAATTAATTTCAATTAGACCCTAAAATCAAAATTTTATATTATATTGGGTACCTAATTTTATTTTATTTTTAATACTTGACCCTTCTTCCCAAATTTACCAAAACCCTTACCGCTACCTTCTTCTTTCTTCTCTTCCCACATCGAGCAACCACCACCTCCCATCCCGTTACCCAATCCCTGCCCCCACCCATACCAAAGAGTACCAAATCTGACAAAAATGACTGCTTGAAGATTTGGAGAGGCATGGTGAAGGTGATAGCCTAGTAAAAATGTCTAAGAACAATTAGATATTCTTAGGAAATTGGTCTGCATTTTGCATATTGCTTTGCGAGAGTCCTTTTGGTTTAAGAATTCTAATGGTTTCAGATGCAAAGCATCTATACTAGGTTAATTATGTATTGCAAATTAGTTTACATTTTGTTTAGTACTTTGACTGGTATGTATTTTGTTTAATTTTTTTTTATGGTTTTAGCAGCAAAGCACTTGGTTAATCATGTAGTGAAAATTGATTAGCATTTTGCTTATTGCTTTGACTTATATGTATTTTGTAAAACAGTTTCTAAAGGTTAGAGGAGCAAAGCATTTGTGAAATTTGTTATATGTGTCTGAAATATAGATCTAGAAGTGCTTTCATCATATGGATTGCTATTCTTGGTTAATTTTCTGGGGGTATGGGTGGGGGTTAGGGATTGGGTGGCGGCGGTGGCTCGAGGTGGGAGGAGAAGGAAGAAGAAGGTGGTGGAGGCTTTGATAAATTTGGGAAGAAGGGGTCAATTATTTAAAAAATAATTTTTGTACCCAATTAAATATAAAAATGTGATTTTAGGGTCTATTTGAAATTAATTTTATCTCTTACATATTTTTCCCTTCACCCTCCCTCGTTTTGTGGCATTTTTAGCACTCATAAAATGTTTCATGGCAGAAAAGACACGGAAAAATGATTTGTGGCAAATATAGCACTTGTAACTAGTTTTGTGGCAGAAAAAATACGAAAATATGATTTGTGGCAGATATAGCACTTGTAACTAGTTTTGTGGCAGAAAAAGCTATTTGCTCTAATTTTATTAACACATATAATTTATTTTTTTAATTTATAATATACAATGAAAATTTCTAGAGTTAGAGTGTTACGGAAGACCCGAGCTATTTACAGTCTTGAGTCAAATCCGTATTAAGTGCAACAACCTGGACAGAGCCTTGCTCTTTCATTAGGTTGTTCTTGATTATATTGATTACGCAATTTTCAATAATATTTTGACACTTCTTTAATAATAAAGATATGACTAATTTTCCAGATGCAATCAACAAAAGTCGTTAACCTGTATTTAGATTATTTTTTCTAATCTTAAACCAATTATTTTTTACTTTAATTCCGTAAAATTAGGCCCCTTCAGTATTACAGTAGGCCCAGATGCAATTCAAGGGAGAGACCAACAAGAGTCCTATAAGAAATAAACAGATGGAGGATGAAAATTTGTATATCTATCTAAAAAAAATGGTAAACCACTATATATCGGGTAAAGTACTCAGGATTATGATTGAATTGCAGAAGGAAATTCCATGGTTCAAAGTGTCGGACGTGTCCGAGTTGACTCGGTAAAGTTATAATTGTATTGATGACTTTCGAGATAAAAATAAGAAATGTTACAACCGTTCAAAAAAATTGCCAAATCAATTCCAACTCGAATTGTATCAGGAAAACTCGACGAGTCAACCTGAGTTAACTAGTCTAAGTAGGAAAAATCTCAGAATTTTTTTGGAGGAAAAAGATTATAAATATGTACATAATTGCAATAGTAGATAAAATGCACAACAATATCACTCATTACTTATTCATGATAATATTGATAACCGATTTTCATATTAATACTATAATTAGAGTAGATCGGATAGGGATGATGATTTTGAACCTTCTGGACATTATAATTGGTATTGATAGTTATGTATATGTAATGCAGTATCCTTTCAAATTATATTATTTTATATAGTTAAACTTTTTATAATTTTTTTTATTTTTTTGGTAATCACATTGCTTTAGTATGTTAAATATATAATTGTTATGTTAAATATGATTGTTTATCTTCATTAATGATACCATTATATTACTTATATTTTATCCGAGTCTACGACCGATACCGCGCCTTTGAAAGATGGAGCAACTCAAAGTTACAAATTGTTTCTTTCTTATGACTCTTCTCCTTTAGCTTGAAACTTGAATTCAACCATCACCTAATTATTTTCACTTCGACTATTGCCCAAATATCAAGCAACAAGATGAAGAAAAAAAGAAGGTCGACCGGTGACAAGATAGTGAAGAAGAGCTGGTGAATTGTGGTGAGGATTGAGAATGAGGAGTTGCATATAAGGAGGTGGCGGGTTCAGTTTTGTTTGAATGAGAGAAGAGAAGATTTCCTAGGGTTTGTCTTTCTTCAAGACGGGAAAAACGGGGGTGGTGGGCCAAAGATGTGGACGACACAATTCCCATCTACGATTCGTCCCCCACTAACCCGGATCTCTGCCTAAATTGAAAATTCTTCGACCCATGCAAGATGGATAGATATCCCTAATTTAAACGAATGAATTGTCATCTCTAATAATTATAAAGGATTTTTTTTATAGACAGTGCTAGATGGTTAAAATTTAGCCAATTAATTAGTTACAAATTTAAATTGAAGAGTGCAAATATCTAATATAACCTTCTGTCTATATATAATATATTTATTTATTTTTATATTTTTAAATAGATAAGTAGCCTTTTCCCACCTACCCCCGAAGCATCTCCCACCCCCTCTGTCATCTTCATCTGCAACCTCTGGTCAGGACCAGGGACTTCTCAATCATTTTGGAGGCCATGTGCTAAATTCCAAAATGAGACCCTACATAACCTGAAAAAAGTGACTTTCATATAAATATATAAAAAAAGATCATTACAACTGTATCATAATTTTTGTTCTCCAAAATATACAAAAAATTTGTAAACATAATTTTTAAAAATATAAATACTGACAAATTTTCTTCACTTTAAAATAGTGATCCTTCTACCTTTCTTTGAAGCAAAATCATCAACTAAATCTTCATGTTTGATTTGCTTCAAAAGATCATTCTCAATTGCTATCGTCGTTAATTCATTTAGTCTTTCCTAAGACATTGTAGAATGCATGTATAACTTCAACAACTTCAATTTTGAAAAGCTTCTCCATGTAGATGCAATAGTAACCGGAATAGTAAACAAAATTCCGTATACAATTATTGCGTTCGGAAAAAAACCATACACGCTTCAAGAACATAAAATATCAATAGGTCTCATCTTTTCATTAGACAAGAATTTTCTAAGTAACTTAACTCCACATTCAAATCATTTCCATCGATATTAAGAAAAAAGATAAACTATTTCACGTTTTTTGGGATTTTACCTATAAATAGAGTGGGCTATTTACTAGTAGTTGTCAACATAAAAAATTCTCAAGTAATTATAATTTTTATTATTCTTCAACAAAATATAAACACACACCTTAAATAATATATAACTAACATAAAATTGGGGCCCCCAATTTTTGGAGGCCCTGTGCGGTCGATAACCTCGAACACCCTCATAGCCACCCCTGGTCAGAACCCGGCACCACCATCACTGATCACCCAACACCACCACCATCACTGATCAGCCAAAAATACATTGTTAAAGTCCACAAAAAAGTTGAAACCATAGAGAGAAATAAAAGGCACCCTCATCCCGTCATCACTCTCAAGAATGAACTGGGTTTGCAGCCATTGTGATATGCTTCCCTTTTTGCTTTGATTTTACAACAAATCTGAGCCTTTAATCTCTATCAAAGTTGTTTTGGAAGAATTATGAACTCACAAAATCAAACCCAAAAAACATTCCAATTTTGATGAAAGCTTCAGGAACTTATGGTGGATTCATTTTATTCAATTTTGTGAAAGTGTTCAATTTATCCGGGCTTTTGATTTCTTGGGACTAAACTTGGCGGGATATTGGACTAAACTTTAATTTATTATTGGTATACAAATTATATTTAAGAGAGTAATATTATTATTTTAATTATAAAAACATCTTAATTTTTGCTTATTTGATTTTCGCATCATGTAATGAAATTCTTATATTTAGGAATGGAGGGAGTGAGAACTAATCAAACTATACTAGTACACTCTCATGGTTCGTTATATATCAATATATGTAGAAATAATATTAGTTATCTACTACTCTAACATAACGTTTGCAATGTCTATAAATTTTAAATAAAGCGAACTTAGTATTCTAATCAAACTATATTAGTATAGTAATTGATATTATCACTATGAAAGAGTTATAAGTACTATTATTATGTTAAAGATAACTATATACTACTTAATAATGTAACAATATTAGTATAGTGATTGATATTATCAATATGAAAGAGTTATAAGTACTATTATTATTTTATAAATAATTTTATATATTACTTAATAATATAATGATCATTATCAAGGGTAACACTATTTACGAATTTTTGGGGTCGAAATATAATTTTTGTACAGTTCATTACAAACTTTTGGCTTCAATTCACAATTTTTAAATAGTAATATAAGCACTTTGAGGTCAATTTGTAATTAAAAATATTAAACTCGTAGTCACTATACATGTTTTATAACTTTTGGGGACTGAAAAGTAATTTATTTAAGAGATTTTAGGGTTGCAAATTTACTTTATATAGGGACATAGGGTTGCAAATTGACTACAATTATATATGCCACGTCATCGATCCGGACAAACTCTAGAAGAATATCCGGACCGTCAATGACATATTCATCCGTCCAATGGCCAACATTCATTCTCGTTCACAATTTTTTAGTCAAAAATAATAATGATTGATGAGACATTTTTCTCATTCAAAAATTATTTATGGCACCTGCCAATCCTCAAAAACCGTGTGAAGACTTTATGTTTTCAATTTGGCATTTTTTCGCTTTAAAAAAAAGACTTTAGGGGTAATTTTATCTAGTTGACCCAAATTTGACTAATTTAGCCGATTTTTTGGTCAATTGGACTTAACCAAAGATCATTTTCTTTTTTTTATATGAACCAAGTTCATATGAACTTTGTGGTCCAAAATTAGATATGTCATTACAAAATTATCACTCTCCTCATTCTGTAGTGATGTGACCAATTCAACAATATGATCTAATGATCATGGTACATATCAGAACTATCCAATTATAAAACTGGATTTGGATCAACCATCCAAACCTTTTCCTCCACTCAAAGCAAAAATAAATTTACATAGAAAAAGGTCTCTAAGGGTCATACCTGATCCACATTTTGATAATAAAGGTTTACCCTTTTATTGAAAAAAAAAAACAAAATCAACTTATACAGAAAAAAAAGTAGGTCAAGTCTCGTTTTGTTTTTTAATATTCACCAAAAAAAAACAAAAACAAGTCTCGTTTTCTTTTTCCACTTTGCTGCTTCTAGGCTAGGAGTAGTTGTCCCTACTACATTCGAAGCAGACATTGGCAAAAGTATTAAACTAAAACTACGATTAAATATGATGAATCATCAATATGTCACTTACTTATTACTGATGATGACATTTTTATTCATATCGGTACAAGTCTATAATTAATTTCAACATGTTTTAGTAAGTTGGCGTATTTACTATATATTTTGGGCTGAATTTCATTTCGGTCTCTGCAAATGACTCGCAATGTCAAATTCGTCCTTACAATTTCAAAAATATCAACATCGTCCTTAAAAATGTCTCGCAGTGTCAAGTTTGTCCATGTAAATATCTTGTAGTGTCAAGTTCGTCCCTGAAATTATAAAAATGTCAACCTCCTCCCTAGAAATGATCTCGATGTGTCATGTTCGTCCCTAAAATTTAAGAATGCCAACCTGCATGTCAAGTGATGTTACGATATGTAGAAGTTTTTATATATATTTTTGCAGTTTGATTCTGGTTTCATCATAATCGGTTTTGAATTTCGTTTACGGAAAATTTCAATTTTCTATATTTCTTTAAGCTCTAGTATATTCTTGAGAAAAGATTCCAATTTTTCATAATTTCTGAAATCATTGTTTTTTTTTTAACATCTTCCATATTTTGATTGGGGTAAGGAACATGTTCATGTTAAACATATCATTAGACAAATATGTTTCAAGAATATACTGGAGCTTAAAGAAATCTAGAAAATTGAAAATTTCCGTAAGCGAAATTCAAAACCAATCATAAAGAAACTAGAATCAAAATGCAAAAATATATATATAAAAACTTCTACAGATTATAACATCACTTGGTATGGAGGTTGACATTTCAGAAATTTCAAGGACGAACTTGACATTGCGAGCCAATTTTAGGGACGAGGTTGACATTTCAGTAATTTCAGGGACGAACTTGACACTGCAAGATATTTATAGGGACGAACTTGACACTGTGAGCCATTTCTAGGGATGAGGTTGACATTTTTGAAATTTTAGGGACAAACTTAACATTGTGAGCCATTTACAGGGATTAAAATGAAATTCACCTGATCATCTAATAGATGGAAAGTTACAGTTGATTAAAAACTTAACCGACAATAATAATAATATCACTATCAGTTATAAGCGATGGGCATTCTAGTCATTTCCATTCATATTCAATTACAGTTTACTATTTTAGCCGCTGGCTAACGATCTTAACAATTTTAAGTGTCTATTTTTAATATACGAGACTAAAGTGCTATTACCACCAACCTAGAATAGAACAAACAATAAGTCAAAAGTTGAATCTAAATATTCATTATATAATAGTTGTTGTATCCGAGTGTGATCTTGATTGATTACTATGTTTTTTTAAAAATAATCGTTATTAAAAAAATAATCATGTTAATTCGACTAATAACACACAAAAATTTCGCACATACATACACAACACATAAAGAGTTTCAAATTGAAAAGTCAAGACTCAGTTACAAAGCACTCTTTGCCTACACCCTATCCACAACAAATTATTTTATTTGCCCAAAAGAGAAAAAACAGAAATTAATTTTATAACAAACAAAAAAAACTCAATGCAATAAAGAGGGGTATCTTTTTTTTTGCTAAAAAAGAGGGGTATCTTTAAATAAGGCATATTCATATTTTGAGCTTTGGAGCTGCTGCTGCTGCTGATGATGATGATGATGAAAAGCATCATGTTGTTCTTCTAAAAGCATAAATTCCCCCCAAGAAAATAGTGGAAAATTACATCACCAGCAATAAGCAATAAAGAGGAGGACAAATTAAAGATGGGGATAAGGAGTAAAGCAGTCCACTTTGTATCTGATCTTACCACTGTTTTCCTCAACCCCATCTCTGATAAACCCTCCAACTCCTCTCCTCATCATCCACCTCATCTGGTAAGCTAATTTCTGTGTTTTATTGGTTGAATTATTTGATGGGTTTCAGTTCTTTTGCTTAATTTGAGAAAGAATCAAAGGAAATGCTTGTAACTTTTTGTAATTTGAAATTGGGGTATGAATTTTTGAGGTCTTGATTGTTATTTGAGGACCCAATTTAGAGTTTCACGTCGTGGTTTTCATTTTATTATTTTTAATATCACAGAAATATTGTAATCGAGGTCGTGCTTTGCGCGATGTTCAAATTTTTACTTTATATCCGCTAGATCACGTATTCGAACCCGAACCCGGAAGCAACCTCTTTATGAAGAAAGAAAAAGGGTAAGACTGCATACATAGAGACCTCCCGGACCATGCTGATATGGGAGTCTTATGCACTAGGTACAACCTTTTAGAGAAATATTGTAATCTTATTATAGTTTCAGTTTTTTTTCTGATATATTTGAAATTGTTCAAGATGGATAAATGGAATACTGACTTTTGGATTTGAGTTACATTGATTTTTTTTATCTTTCTTATTCGTTCTAGAAATGATACTGAATTTATCGGTTTAAATGCGAAATTCAAACTAATTGCAAGACATGTGTGATTTCAAGTAGAACTCAGCTTATGGGTGGTTTAAATTAGCTTATGAGCTTCTGAAGATTTTTCAAGTGTGCTTAATTATTTGCCATCTGAAGCTCTTATCAAATGAAATTTAACGGATAATGAATTGTTTTATGTAAATGAGGCGTGGGGAATAATCTGTACATCCTAGTGATTTGGTTTTTCTAGAAGTTTTCAGAAAATCATATTGTTTTGTGCGTGTCTAAATCCATATCTTACATATTGCATTCAACTTGAATACTTTATTGGTTCTTCTTTTAATAGGAGGATGAGACGAAGTCCGAAAGTAGCAAACTAAATTCAACTTCGGATGACGAATCTGTGGACTCGGGTGATGGTCCTGATACATCTTCCTTTACCGCATTTCTTTTCTCCCTATTATCCTCTTCAGAAAATGGAGAGAACTCTGATGGAAAGAATGTCAACGAAGATGATTTAGCTGAAGAATCTGATGTACCTGTACTGAAAGATAGTGGGAGAAGAAAAAGTTTATTTTCAAGGGGTAAACAGTCCCTTGGTAGAGTTGTTTCGCAAGCTGCCAAACTTGGTGGTTTCCGAAATCAAGCCCCGCCCAAGGTCAATTCTGATATGATCATTGATAATGGAACTAATTCTCAGGAATCTAAGGAGGAAATGATAAAACCTATGCAAACGTTGGAAGAGCCAGTGCTTACCAATGAACCTCCTGAAATTTCTGAGCCCTCATTACTTCTCTCCGGGAAAACATGGACCGTGATTTATGCTGCAATGCCGGTGATTGTTCAAGGGAGGAAATGGTTGTTGTTATACAGGTGAAAACATGGAATTCTGTTATAATGGCTTTGAATCTTTTACTAGTACTGATAGATAAGTAAGCAGTTTCCTGCTGTTTCCGTTCTTTAACTTCGCTGTATTATTTTCTTTAGTACGTGGAGGCATGGCATATCGCTTTCAACTTTGTACAGAAGAAGCATGCTCTGGCCAGGGCTCTGTCTACTGGTAAAAAATTACTTCCAAATCTTTTTGAGGTCTCTATCTGATCACTGTAGCAGGGAAACTTTTTTCTTGGATAAATCTAAAAATACCTAGTTTGTATGATTCTGCATCTGAAATCATTACATAAGCGGTATGCCGAATCATTGCTTGTAGATTATCAGGTTTCAGTGGTTTGTAGGAATTGATTCGTGCATTTGGCCTCAAAATCATCCATAACTAGCTTTATTAAGTTGACTTGTAGCAGTGGCAGTATTTGCGTCCTTTCAGGAATGGATTAGCGATTTGTAATATTTGAATGACTCTCTCTCTCTCTCTCTCTCTCTCTCTCTCTCTCACTTGTGAGTTCAATGCTTTAGGTTGTTGGTGACCGCAAAGGTGCTGTATTTGGTGGGATGGTTGAGGCACCATTAAGACCAACAAACAAAAGAAGATACCAGGTGTGCTGAATGACATACTCATCGAAATATCTTCTTCACTGTGGGTTAACACTTCCTTACTAAATGGAGGCTTCACACAGTGACCCCACAACTGCCCTAAATAATTTGTTTGTTCATCATTCCATTTTTTACGGAACACCGATTTTCTAACAGGGCAACAAGGATTCATTTGTTTTCACAAACATATCTGGTGATCCTGAAATCTTTCGGCCTACAGGTACTTATTGAACATTTCAGGCAGTTCCATTTTTAGAACCTTAGAATAAAATTGGTGTTCTCCTTTTGTCAGCTTTCTCAGGTTGGTGTTCTTTTAAGACTTGTACGATAAACTGGTGCAGAGCAGTTAATGTTTATGCTAGGATTCCAGTTGGGAATTAACCAGTTAATAGTTCAATTACAACTGCTGTTTTAGATTATACATGTCTCTCGTTGATTTGATATGCATTGTATAGTTTCAAGGATTGCTATAACTTGTTTTGACATTTGTTTTCGCTTCCTTTAAGATATTTCTTGTTTTGTGAATTTGGTAGTTCGGCTTAGTTGTTGCTATAAGTTTCTATATAATTCCTTTTGGTGATGATTGAAGCTATAATTTTGTAAGTTCTGATGATTGGTTCCAATGCCTCTGATCAAGCAGGTGTAAATCGCTACTTCACTTTGTGCTCAACTGAGTATTTAGCCATGGGTGGTGGCAGTCATTTTGCGCTATACTTGGACGGAGATCTGTGAGATATCTACATCTTCTAGTCCCTTTCTATAACTTGCTCCTAGGATTGCATCTTTCTCTTGATTCAGATTACATTATACCTAGCATGATTTGATTTAAATTATGTTTTTGTGTTACAAGATTGACGGGATCAAGTTCAGCCTCAGAAACTTATGGAAACTCTTGTTTAGCAAACACTGAAAATTTTGATGTGAAGGAAATCGAGGTATTAAAAGCGCCCCCGCCCCCCGGGTTGAAAATTCACTTGTTAATTTTATTTGATTTCAAGACTAAATAATCGCTATGCTTTTTGGGCTGTAATGCAGCTGTGGGGTTTTGTATATGCTTCCAAGTACGACGAGATGGTTTCCATACTGAGAACAGAGGCACCTGGAATTTGTCGGTGGTGAAAAAGGGTTTACCTCTTAAGGAAAGCTGTTTTCTAGCAAGTTTGAAAACTACTGTATATATCATAGAAGTCTTGAACTTCCCCTCTTTTTGTGTATATATAAACTTTGCCTTGTACATAAAGATCAACTTTTGGATCCTTTGATTCTATTGCCTTCTTGATTCTTCTGCTTTTCAACGTCCTTTTTATGTTTTCTGAAATACCTGAAATAATTTTCTCAACAGAGGCAGCAGATAAAACGGAGGGAAATTACCCCACGAGAAATATCGTACATGATCATGGCCACTCAAAGAGAAGAAAGATCCTCCTCGAGTTGAGGTTTCGCCAAACTCCCCACCACAACAGACCGCCAACACTTCCCTATGAACAGCAGAGAAATACCCCTACTGGTTACTTGCTGTCTACTATATCTGGCCTGAGGAGGATATATACATTGGGATTAGAATTAATCAAAATAGATTACCATTTATATTAGCTTCACTAATTCAGGACCAGAGTTAAAACCTAATTAATCTTGAAAACACTGGTTACATGAGGAATAACTTCAATCTAGTACTTAATTAATTTACACAATCAAATGATTGTCAGTATCTGTTCATCTTTATGAAGGGAACCATTTGGAAAACAGGTGTTACATGAAAAAGAACTTAAAATCTAGAAACTATTCCGGAATCAAATGGCTACTGCAGTCTGCTCCACTTCCAGTTTCTGAGGCGAGGCTGTTGTTACAGTGGAATTCTTGCTGTCAGAGGATGCATCTTCATAAGCAGCTTCATGAACACCTAGAGCAGCTCTGCCTGATGGATCTAGATTCTTTGACCACGAAGCATCCCATTCTACTGCTTTTGCTGTACTACAAGCAACGCTTGGACCCCCTGGAACTGTGGATCTCCCAGCATTCTGTTTCAACAAATTATACGTTAAGAAATCCATGAAACAGATATTTAGATTTAGCAGCAGAAGCGAGCAAAGAAAAACTAAGATTTCCGGAACTGAATAGAACTCGAAATATATCTACATTGTTGTCCTCTCTTAATGAGATTGAAAGTTTTATCTGCCAATCGTGATTTCGCAATCAAACAATGACCGGGAAAGAAGAACAATATACACAGATGATTAAGCAACACCCACCTTAGGGAAGAACCTCTCAAAGATAGTTCTGTAGTAATATCCTTCTTTTGTTGTTGGAGGGTTCTCAGGGTAAACAAAACTTGCGTTCGCTAACATAGAATCCGTAACCTGGCAATGACAAAAAGGGAGGAACTCAACAACATATAGGTGGAAGAAGAAAGGAAATAAAATCATTCCATGATCAAGAATATTTCCACCTGCTGGTTTGCATGTTCCTTCAATCCATCAATCCAACTGTATCCAACTCCGTCACTGAACTGTTCCTTCTGCCTGTACAAAATGTGCTGAAACCAGAAAAGCGCAAGTCAGTAATTCCACATGAACTACTGAAACAGGGAGAAGAACAGAAACATGTAGCAAGTAAAATGTTGCAAAATCACTTTGACTGGCAAAGGGAGCAAACTAATGGAATTCTTAAGAAAATGTGACAAACCTTAGGGAGATATGGGTTATGCTCGTCATCAAAAGCATAACGTAGAATCCACTTCTCTATTCTTTCAAGATCAGGTTTTACCTGAAAAGGTAATAATAACTTAACAGAATGTGCAAATTACCCCTGCCAAATTGCCAGGCTGATTATCCTTATCTTCAAATTTCTTTGGGGGTGAGGGGGGATAGGGAAGAGGGGTCAAAAGGAGTGTGTTTGTATGTTCTGTTTCCAAACAACATAGACTGAAGAGTTTTGGTACCAGAAGGCCTAAAATAGAACATCATCACATTAGATCCTGAGGATAGGACATACATAAAACACAACTCTATAACACATGACTTATTTGGTTTGACAAAGAAACTGTTGAAGACCTAAAACGGAACATCATCATATTAGTTCCACCCCCAATACCCGGGACATACAGAAAACACAACTCGCATATCACTTATTCCGTTGACAAATAAACAATAAACAAAAATCCATTGCAGATAATACCAGGAAGTGGCCATTTACAATTAAGTCTGTTAGTTGAATCTTGACCCAGGCATGCCTAAAAGGTTGTAAAGGTACTCCTACTGCACAAGCCATTGTTGCATTCAAGTCGTAAGGTGTATTCTGCCTTAACATTACAAATAGAAAGCAGTTTCTCTTTAATGAGACCATTAAATCCTCAGTCATAGTTAGAGAACGCTACTGTTGACCCGAGCAGTGTTGCAGAGCTACTGTTGACCCGAGCAGTGTTGCAGAAGTAGCTAGTCGCTAGTCAGTCGGCAGACAGGGGACTAGCGACTAGTCGGCGACCCTAAATTACAACGTAATTTTAAAAATTCTGTTATCATATATGCTATACTAACTTGTGTGGGAAAACATAATATCTCATATATATTATTATTAATCTTATAAATTTTTCCAAAATAATTCATAAGCTTTAACGGACCTGAAAAATAAAATATAAAGTTATAAGGACTAAAATATAATTTCCAAAAATTATTTCGGACTTTGAATACAAGTTATTTCTAAATTTAGGACTTGTTTGTAATATAAGTATTTTATGTATTCAATTTCACCAACGAATATATATATATATTCTAAACCTAAGAGAACAAACCCTAAATGTTTTCTCTTCCTTCCTCTTCACAGCGGTGCCTCTCCCTCTCTTCCCTCTTCTTCTCTCTCTCCGTTCTTCTCTTCTCCGGCGCGGCTTCTCCCTCTCTTTTTCTTCTTCCTTCTTCTCTTCTCCTTCTCTCTTCACAGCACCTCACCGCCTCCTCCCCGCCGCTGCTCCTTCCCGTCACCGTCACCTCCGCCCGTGTGCATCCGCTGCAGGTATGTGGCCGATTTTTGACCATTTTTTCCAAAGGCCGATTTTTTTACCCGATTTTTTGGATTTCTAGGCAGTAGGTGGCCGACTACCGACTAGTCCCCGACTAATCGACCGACTAGGCCGATTTTTACAACACTGGAACTGCTATGTGCTCGTAAAATAAGATATCACATTTTACTCATTAATTCTAGTGTATTTAGGGTAAACAAGCATTAAGATCCAGGTATCAAATGTCTGATTCTATTGTGGAGAGAGAGCCGCATAGTAATCCACCGTACTAGTTACTTAACCAAAGAAATAATTAACTCGCTGTTTCAGTGAAGAGAAAATAGCTATTTCTGCCACAAAAGTAGTTTCGTGTGCTATTTCCACTACAAATAGTTTTTCGGTGCCTTTTCTGCCACAAAAGTAATTTTGTGTGCTATTTTTGCCACAAATTATTTTTCTGTGCATTTTCTATCACACAAGAAATTTTGCGTGCTATAAGTGCCATAATACGACATATTCATCTCAGACTCGGCCCGACCTAACCATTAAATCGAATTGTATGGTTTGTCAATTTTACCTATGAATTAGAATGCGGTGGAGAAGAGACTGTCGTGTTAATGGTCGGGTCAGGTCGAATTTAAATTTGATAGGTCGCATTATGTCACTTGTAGCACGCGAAAGTTTTTTTTTGTGGCAAAAAAACACCGAAAAACTATTTGTAGCAGAAATAGCACACAAAACTACTTTTGTGATAGAAAAGGTACCAAAAAATTATTTGTGGCAGAATTAGCATACGAAACTACTTTTGTGGCATAAATAATGATTTGCTCTTCAGTGAATTACTCAAAATTTGCGCCACACAACTTCAAGCACGTACGTAGGAAAGAGAGAGTTTTAGATTGCACATTAGTAAAGTTTAGTCTCAAGCTGTAGCAGGCCCGGCGACATCTCTCTCTGTCAATTGAGGTTTCTCTTTATGTAATATCATATGAAAACTTATATCATAATCTGAAATACATACCATTTTCCACTCTGGATCAATACCCATAGCAACATTGACGAATTCTTTATCTAAGAAGGGCACACGGGCCTCAAGACCCCATGCTGAAGTTGATTTGTTGGCCCTCAAGCAGTCATAAAGATGAAGAGCTTTGATCTGATCCAAAACAAAAGCAGACATCATATCTCAAATATGCCTAATAATGGCAAGTATAAACTGAACAATACCCTTTTCTAAGTTATTTAAGCTGAACTTGCTAATAGTTTTACCTTTCGACAAGTTTCTTGATGCAACTCCTCCTTGTTAGGTGCCTTGTGGAAGTACAAATAACCACCAAATATTTCATCAGAACCTTCCCCGGATAGAACCATTTTAACTCCCAACGATTTGATTTTACGAGACATGAGAAACATTGGCGTACTGGCCCGGATTGTAGTCACATCATACGTTTCAATATGATAGATAACCTCCTCAAGAGCATCTATTCCTTCCTGATATAAAAATTGAGTTGAAAATAGGAAGGAATTAGCCTGGTGTTATAATAAGGAACCACATGAATTTTCAACATTAAGAGAAAATATACCTGCACAGTAAAGTGAAACTCATGGTGTCGAGTGCCGAGGTAATCTGCTACTTCCTTGGCAGCTTTCAAGTCAGGAGAACCCTAGTGGAGAATAGGTAGAAAAGTAAATCAGAGAAATATTTCATGGAATTGAGGAAAGAAAGAACCGTGAGATCTAGAAGAAACTTAGAAGAAGAGTGCAACCAAAAGCCAGTGAATATAGTTTGATATGCTATGTAGACCAGTAAAAGTAACAGTGTAGGACACAACATAAAAATTACTGTTTCTCGGAACCCCCGAGGCAACATGAAGGGATATTAGTCAACAAACAGGTAAAACATACATCTTAAACTGCAACTATGAACATAGAAGGCTTCTTATGGTGCAGTTGATACCAAGTCTCTTACCTGGAAACTTATGTAAACTCAGCAAGTGTCAAGTTTTTTCTACTCTTACGACGTCAAAATCATATAATCATTTTAAAGAAAAGCCTAGTCCAGTGTTGTCAAGGCGAGGAGCGCACAAAGGCGCAAAGGGGTTCTGGAGCCTTGAGGTGCAAAGCGCAAAAAAGGCGCGCGCCTTCGTAAAAGAAATTAGGGACAAATCAAGTATCCTTCAATATTACATCACAATAGTCTAGAAGAATTAACACACAAGAAGCAGTCATGTTCCATTGCTATTGGTGGCATATGCAAGAAGAGAATTCATAAATTATTTATGGTTTACTGACAATCACTCCTGTCTAAGTACAAACAGAATGTGGTATACCAGTGAAGTTGGCAGGCAAACTAGAAAACCTGTCTAGTTCAAAATTACCTTCAAGCCAACACAAAAGGTGTGTAATTGGGACCCCCATTGGCAGGCAGCTTCTGAATCAGCCAAATATCGAGATGCAACTGCAGCAACAAGTGATGAATCCAGTCCACCAGACAAAAGCACTCCAAATGGTACATCTGTCATGAGTCTCTTGATCACAGCCTGCAGAATTGAAGAAGGGACAGCATAAGGATCTAGTAACATTTAAGAAAGCATATTTCACCTACTAATGTCTGTTAAAACTCTGTTAGTTTTTCAGGTATTGCAAAATGCAACAAATAAATGAGATTGCAGCAGCATGAAGATAAAGTAAACCTGGAAGCTAATAGAACATGTACATATTTTGCACCTGGATGAGTGGCTTACTTTGTGAAGGGGATCAGGAGGGGGTAGGGGGGAGAGAGATATTAAAGAGGATGAGTGAAAAGTAATAATTAGGTCAGAAGAAAATGCACAGGGGTCGAAGCAGGAAAGTAGAAAAAATATAGATCAAGATGCAGAATTAAAGAGTCATAAGTGCCACACGCCCAATAAGGATTCATATGGCAGTGAAACAATATGGTTCTCATGCCACTAGAATTTAGAATAAACAACCTTCTCAAATGCCTTGCGCAAAACTAGAGGATCAAATGGAGCTGTAGGAATCTCTTCTGTGTACCATGGTGGATTGTACCATCTTCGGAGACCTCCTGTTAGTAGATTTCATTGAGATAAAGTGTAGGAATCAGAATGCTAGTATGGATAATCAACACTTGCAGCCTAAGCAGAAGAGAACAAAAGTAAACCCACAACGATGGAGCCAGTGTTATTAATGGCGGATGGCAGGCTACGGTGGGAAGCCAAAAACCCGCCATAGAAAAATAGCGGATGGCGGTTTTAAAAAATAATATGTATATATGTAAATACAACAAAAAATACCTGCAGAATATATTAACATAACAATATATAATAAACTAAATCAAGAACAATAAACTACATTAACAAAAAAAACATCAATATAACAATATCATAAATCAAACACCACAAACCTCCTGACATAAGTTTAACTAAACTCTTTCTTATTATTATTATTATTTAATTTACTTCCAAATCAATTTCCAGAAATACTCGAGTCGTTTGCCATTTTTGAATTTTCAGTCATTATATAGAGCATCAAACAAGAAATACACCTAAATCACAATATAATCAAAACGAAAAATACATTAAGAATTCCTAACGAATTCAAATATTCCATGGAAAAGGAAAAAGAAATAAAAAAAAACATAAGAGAAACAAAAATAAGAAAAAACTAATCTGCACTGGCCGTAGCTAGTCTATGCAGTGTTGTCAATCGCGGATGGCGGATCATGGCGGCAAGCCAAAAAATGCCATAACGTTATAGCGGACGCTATAACGACTTATAGAGGACACAATAAAATAATGCAAAATACATATATAAAACACTGCATAATTTAAATAAAAAGAAAAAACTCCAACATGAATCAAACAAATAACTCAAAAGTCGTTAATCAACCATTAACTAGGATATCCCGTAAGTCATAACTCATAACATAACAAGAATGCATAACTTAAAACTCTCACAATATGATAACAAAAAACGATAATAATAAAAATAAAAAAAAATAAAAAAAAAGCCAAGCCAATAACATCTGTGAAACGATGAATAGCCGACACCGCCATATTGGAATGTAACGCGCATTGTGTATAGCAGTGACCTCCGAATCCGCCACGCCATACCGCCATGGCGCCGCCATTTGACAACACTGGGTCCATGGAGGATGGGTCTCCGAAGGGTGGCTAGCCGGAGGTGAAGAGGAGGGAGAAGAGTCTCTGACTCTAACGCATACAAGGCGGTTTAGGGTTTTAGTGTAAATTTTATTTATTTTTAAAGTTTAGATAATGGGCTGTGGGCAAATAGCCCAAGCCCATCTATGGTTTTGACCCAAAATCCATAAAAACTCCCGTCATTTACGCCATATCCGCCACGGAAAAAGCGGCTGCCATAACTGCCACGCCATAGGTTTAATATGGCAGAGGCCGCCGTATCCGGCACCGCCTTCCCCCATGTCGCCAACATGGCTGCTATTTAACAACACTGGATGGAGCACCCTTATTTTCTTTTAGTTTAAATCAAGTGCCTGTGGATCGGCCTTCAATCCGAACATTTTTGTTTTGGGAATGAAGCAAATGATTATTCATTCTCAAGAAATGTCAATCACTCATAAAATAGCACGTTCTCTCTTGGACCCCACCTTTTTTTTCAAAATACAAATTCCTTCTTCATTTCCAAAATGAACATTGGAAAAAGAAAACAAAAATGAAAGAAAGAAAAAAGACTGATCCAAGTGAAAATAAAACAAGCACAATACTTACAATATTCACCTGCGACTAAGAGTACCAACACTCATTTAAATTCTTATCAATGAAATTAGGTGATCACATACATGATACTAGAACAATGATGCTGAAATAATTTTCACATGAGAAACTAATTTTTTATCTTCTATGAAGGATTAGGTATGGCAACAAGCTTTTGCTCTCTCCCACAAATATGACCATTATTGCCTTCAGATAGCATCCCAAACAGAAACATCTTAAGTTGAAACAATAACTTATCAAATAAGCAGTAGGCCTTTTCAAAATAAATAAATAACTAAATAAACAGCAGGCTAAAATCACAAGCTGGAAAAAAAAGCATACCGCTTTTGCTTGAATAAATATGCCCTGGAAGGAAAGGCATGAATCTTTCGCAGTCATCACTCAAGGCTTTCATTTCTGATGCAAACCAAACTGACCCTGTAGAGAAAGTGGAACATACCATAATAAGTCCTCATGCAAAAAAGATATATTTCAGCAAATCAAGTGAAAATATTTTTATCATAATCCCAGAGAAAGTAGAAAAACTTTACATGTTTCCTCTCACCCATTCCTCCTTTCTTTCTTGGGGGAACAAGGGAGTAGGGATGCATAAAAAGATTTGGAGAAGAATTGTAAGGGGAAAATTAGAACTCATAGAAAATACAGGAGTAGTACATCAACTGCAGTAGAAAATATTTTAGTAAGTAGACAAGGTCTGCTGAATGTTCTCATGTAACAGAGAAAAGTCTATCCCTATCTGTAACTACTAGTAGGCAAAAAAAGGTAAGTAGGCAGATTCCTCAATGTAAGAATTTTGATATAGAAAAATACGTCAAGTGTTTCAGCATATGAAAACCACAGAACATAAGCATTAGCAAGTCACTTAAGTAGTAGGTAGCAACTAGCAAGATAATAGGTCAGCCAATACTCCTGATTTCAAAAAAAATGACGGTTGTAAAAGAAGTCCTTTCGAGCTCTGACAACGAAAATGGTCTTAGTATCTTGCATGAGCTGTATTCTGTGTATCACCACTTCAGCCATACTCAGATATGCCTATATTTGGATCTTTTCTTGCGATTCCATTAATATTTTGACAGAAACATTGTCAAGTTGGACTACTACCATGGTTTTATTTTAAGCAGGATGTATTACTGAATCAACTATAATCATGCTAATTCAATTTTGTAAACTAAGTTTGCTCATATTACAAGCTTCTGATCAAACTGCTGCTTAAAGACGGGCTGAAGAAGCGAAGCAAGTTGCTCATCAGTCATCAGCACAGGAGTTCAAGTGTCTAGATTTATTTTCTACCTTTATGACACTACAAATACAGCGACAAAATTCAATGACTACTGGACTTAATAGCCCTACCTTTTCACTTTACCAACTGGATGACTTCCCCCCCCCTCCCCCCCCCCCATTAATAGGGTGCCCCACTTAGATAGACGAAAACAATCAACAAAATGTATTTTAGTAACACATAGGAAAATTAAAGATTAAATAAGCTAAGTTGTAAAAGAAAATTATGTAAATCACGAGGATATGACTCAAAGTACAGAAGCAATTCAAACTCGATTGATTACAAAAGATTTAGCTTCTCACAACTCAAAAGCTCAGAAATCCAGATATTTCAAACGTAAACTGCAGCAGAGCGGGAACAAGATCTAAAAAGATGCAACTCTGGAAAAAGACAGCCTGCACTTTATGAAATGGAAAATGATACATAAAGTGCTACTTGTTTAGCAATGCTGTTTGAAAGTTTGATCATTTCTAGCGCGATGATGTAAAAGAATTGCATACCATCAAGACCCCATCCCATATAAAGGGGTGTAATACCAATAGCATCCCGAGCTGCAATGAAACTTTTATCACGGGTATCAAGGAGCACAAAGGAGAACATTCCGTCCAACATGTGAATGAAGTCTTCTCCATATTCTTCATACTGCCGCAGAGAAATTGGCACATTCAGGATAGAGAGCAAACACAAGTAGCTTATTGTAAATATAGGGAATACGTATTTCACTATTTGTCATCTGTTTTTTATTCTGCAATGCATTCACGGAATGCCAAAATATAGCAGTTATCTCGCATTATAGAGCAAAAACTTGGTACCATCATCTACTTTACAAATATCTAGACGAGCAGTGGGCCTACATATGTGAGAGTACAAGTACTTACAAGATGTGCAATAACTTCACAGTCACTTCCGGTTCTGAATTGATGAGACTTCAGTTTCTCTCATAATTCTTTGTGGTTATATATCTCCCCATTAACCTAAAAGCAAGAAAAATAAATTAAGAATAAGAGCAGGACTGGTACTCAGTCAACCAGCAGCCGTACCGAAAGCTTCTTATAGCACTGAATAACAGCCATAAAAAAGATGAAGAATGAAAGGAATATGGGGAAGAAATGAAAAGATATGATAAGAGCGAAAGGAACTTTGCTCTTATTACATAGAAAGTAAAAATATTAACCTTCTTCACATGTTAAAGAAAAACATCTTATCGAACAGAATCTGGTAATGATTTCTATCAAACATAGATTGTTCCAAATAACAGTGCCATTGTCACTGAGCAGGAAGTGAAAAATAAGTAGATTCTTTTTGTTTGAAACAATTACCAGCAAAATTCCACCAAAGCGTCTAGAATACTATATTTTAAGAAACAATATGACAGTTGACCAGAAAGTGATATTCTTTTTTTTCCCTTCAATGCAAACAACAAGGTGAATATACTTGAGAGATCCATTTCCTCACTCAGATCTTCCCAATGCTCCAAAACCATCCATCACACAAGTACTTCTACTTTAAATATTTGCAAACAATATCAAAATAAACTACAACTGTTTTATATCTTAATCAAGTACACCAAAGCCCTTATTTCGCTAAAGAAGTGCAATAAGTTATAACCTAAAGTGACTGCCCAATTAGTACCCTTATACACATTCCAAACATAGTTAACCATAAATAAGTTCATTTAAAGATGACAATGAAACTATTCCACAAATCAAGGTTTTTTATTGGAATACTAACAAAAGATATTGTAGAAAGTTCGCTATCTCTGCCATATCTGGAGATATCATTCCATACCATTCAATATCTGTAGACACAGTTCTCAATGCCGATGTCAGTTTTCTCATGGAAGATTCATGCACAGTGTTGCAAAAGTTGCTAGTCGCTAGTCGGTCGGCAGACAGGGGACTAGCCGATGACTAGCGACTAGTCGGCCTAGTCGGGGAGTAGTCGGCGACCCTAAATATTAAATATATTTTATTTTAATCATTTTCGGAAATGTTTTCTTTTATATTTTTGGTCTAATTAAATATTAAAAATATAAAGTAGGTCATTTAGGACTTGTTTGTAATATAAAATATAAAGTTTGAGGTCTAAAATATAATTTTTAAAAGTAATTTCGGACTTTAAATACAATTTATTTCTAAATTTAGGTCATTTAGGACTTGTTTGTAACATAAATATTTTTATGGGATCTTATGTGCTAATACTTTAATTGCACCTTTAGTGCTGGGTATATAATGTCTCCTAAGAGAACCCTAACCCTAAATTTCATCTTTCTTCTTCTTCTCCTCAGCCGAAGTCGGCGCCCCTCCCCCTTCTTCTCCTTCTCCGGCGAGTAGCCACCACTGCCGCCCTTTTTTTTTCTTTTCTTCTTCTCTTCTCTCTGTTTCCGCTCTCTCCTTCCTCTTCTCCCGCCGTTGAAGCTCGTCACCGCCACCGCCACCGATTCTTCTTCTTCTTCTTATTCTTCTTCTTCTCCGAGACTTCACTGACCCAACCGTCACCGTCACCGCCACCGATTATTCTCCGAGAACGGTACGTTTTTCTCTCTCTTTGTCTTCTCGTCGGAATTTTGACCGACTAGATCGGACTTTTGACCGGCTAGTCGAACTTTTGACCAATTTTTTTCAAAGACACGATTTTTTGCCCCATTTTTTGGATTTCTAGGCGGCCACCGGCCGACTACCGACTAGTCGCCGGCTAATCGGCCGACTAGGCCGAGTTTTGCAACACTGTTCATGCAAGACATCAGCAAAAGGTTTCCGCCTTCAACCAGGCTTACATACCAAACAAGTGTACCTCCTAAGTCAATTCAGATTCCATTCATAAATAAATGCCTAATAAAACAAACATTGCAGATGGTCACAAGAAAATAAGACAAGAAATTTGTTGATTAATCAATAAAAGGAAAGACTTCCTTTTTGAAGAAAGTAAATACACAAGTAGGTTCAAATAACAACCCAGAGATGCCAATTTTGACCGTCCAAATAACACCGTGTATAGTCATATCACCGAGAAAACATCGCTTACCGTGACAATGACTGTCTTGTCTTCATTATATAGTGGCTGATCTCCTGAAGCAGGATCAATTATAGCCAACCTTTGATGAGCAAGATAACAGTCCTGATGGCAATGCAAGCCACTCCAATCTGGACCTCTGTGGCGCAACCTGTATAGTCCAAAAACGTGATCAAAGAAAAGTAGGAAACTTTTCATCTCTTGAAACACAATAGAATAGTCAGACATTTCTAGCATAATCCAAGTCGAATGTCTCCCGACCTTACGACCAATGTGAGAAATAGACTGGATTCCTTCCTCCTATCAAACATCCTAGTTTTGGCCTGAACTGAAACACTTCCATTCTTTATCTCCTTTCAGCTGACTATGCCAAAATCACATAAAGTGCCTTCAAATCTTCAACAGGTTCCATTACTTGTCAAAAATAGTTAAATCTCCCTTCATTCCATAATATAAGTCGTTTAGAAAATGTACCGAAAATTAAGGAGGTAAATTTTTTGGTATTTTTTAATCAAAATATCAATATTACTCTCTTAAATAGAATTAGTGGTATACAAGTGAGAGTAATATCGATATTTTGACTCTAGATTGACCTCCAATCGCCTTGACGTAAACCTATTTGATTTGAAATAGAAAGATTGATTAGTCCATTCTTCTATGCGTTCATTCAATTGAAGTATATTAGATTTCCTTAGGTTAGCTTAGTCAACTAATAGTAGCTACGGGAAAAACTTAGCCTAGTACCTCATTTTTCCTTCCTTAATTTTAGCTACATGCCCTAAACGACTTATATTATGGAAGGAAAGTAGTATCATCTAAAACTCCCTTATATTATATAAGGTATTTGCTGAATACCGTCATCATTATACCATAAGTCAACATTTCACATTTAGTATCAAATTTCACGAACATTCAAAATGAAAAACCGAACGAACATTTCACATTTAGTATCAAATTGAAACAACAAATTTCACGAACTTTCAAAACGTAAAACGAAGGAATAATTCAATACCTTAATCATACATTCATATATACAAATCTACTAATCAACTAGCATTCATATCCAATCCAGCAACCAAAGTCTACTGGCAAAGCTTCATTAAAGCATCTAAAGCAATTGACATTGATCGCAAACCCAAAAATCAAAATCAGAAACGAAAATTACCTTCTCGATAGCTCAATAATTCTCGAACGCTTCGCTTGAGAAGTATCCACACAACCGAAAACTGCCAGTATTCCGCACATCTCTCTCTCTCTAGAACTTCAGAAGTATATCGATAGGTGCGTGATTATCACGCGACTGCTGTTTGAGCTCTTCTCTGTGAAGTAGAGAGATGATTGGCTCTGGAACAAAGAAGAAAAGACGGCGGTTAGAAATGAAGCTGCGGAATCAGCAGTTGTTTATATATAGGTGAGGGAGGAATTTATCGGACCGTTGATTTTGAAATGGTTTTTCAAAAGATTCTCTTTTTTGTGATTTAATTCCGTCCGGCTACGCTGCCTAAAAACTGAATTAGCACTTCCATTTTACTCAAGTGGCAATTCCGTCCTCAGTTTGCCCTAAATCAAATAGCAGCTTCTTCTTTCTCTCTTTTCGCGTTTAAAAAAAAAAAAAGCTAAGGCAAGGGAGAAAAAAAACCATCCCATCCCAAAGCCGTTGTCACTGACTCCGCCGTCGAGGAATACCATAGGTCGTTAGGAATATGGCACGGTGATGAAACATTGAACACCCCATTAAAGGTTATTAGAAACGATAGTCAGTTTTATGACGCGTATAACAGAGAAATAAACCCTGCTTTAATTAACTTAATAGACCAATTAGGTTTTGGAATATGCTGTAGGATATGACATATCAAGGTAGATCACGCTCTAGTGACTTCCTTAGTAGAATGATACTTTGGTAAGTTTTTTTTGTTTTGTTGTTAACATAAATCTTATTAATTTTAATATTAATGTTGTAGACGGAGTCAAATAGAATAATACTGGCAAAATTCGAGAAGCCTGCGACTAGAAATGTGAGCCAGTACAAAAGTCTTATCACCTGGGCTACCAAAGCCATTAGAGATGCCTTCGATACGGCTGGGAAGGTAGTTACTTACATACCGCGCTCTGCCGACATTGCATAATTTGTTATTTGTGCGCTCGTTGACACAACCGAGGCAGCTTGTTGAAGGTAGGGGTCAGCGTGGGAGACTGGTGGTCGTCGGAGTCGGCAGGCTACTCAAGAGTTTCATGAAGCGATACGGCGCACTAGGCCCCGCGGAGATATGGGACCGGAGGATCAGACACAGACTCATGCTGATGTACAAACACAAACTCAAGCCGATGTACCCTCTTGATTTGAATACCAATTTCTGAGCAACATCAGTCTTTCTCCGGGTAATCAAATGGGAGGCATCCTGGTGCGGGGCCCTCTTTATCGGGACAACTGGAAGTCTATTTTGGTGCGACGCCCTTGTATAGCCTAGGTCTGGACCAGACGCAGCAGCAGACTCCACTACTCCAGCCAGATTCACCTGAGGAGCCGATACGTATCGACCCCGAAGGCTCTGAAGTCATAGAAACGGAGCATGGTAGTGCCTTGCGAATGAGAGACGGTCACACGTACTATCTATGGAAGAACCCGAAAAGGACAATTATATATACACCGTCGGGGCGGTAGATAGGAAATTACATTTAGTTTCTTTTGTTTAATTTGTTTAATTTATGTTACATACGATTTGTTTTCAACGTTGTTTGTTTTTATTTATATAGCAACTTTTGTCCAAGTAATTTGTTTACACATTTTTTGGTAAATTTTATGTGTTATTAATTATTATTATTTTTTGTAAAATACCAACTGAAAAATTTGTAGGGAAAAAAAACAAAACTCAAAGTGTTTCTAGCACAAAGCTTCATCCAAGCCAGAACGGAATTGCCACTTCCGTTCTGGAATTGAATGGAAAAAAAACTAAGTGTTTTTGACAATGTTACTGGGGTGGGAGAACGGAATTGCCACTTCCGTCCAAGGGGGAGAATGGAATTAAGTGCCAATTCCGTTCTCGGCTGACGTGGCAAGGCGCGTCTGGAATATGCCACGTCAATTGAGAACGGAATTGGCACTTAATTCCGTTCTAGCCCCAGGACGAAAGTGGTAATTCCATTATGGACATAAATGTTGGTAAAAAAAAAAAACTATCATGGTTGGCCCTCGTTGCTGATTGCAACAACTTAAGGTTATGGGTATATTCTAACCATTTTACAAGATATTTTTTCTTTCAACCGGGGTTGGTTTATTTCATTTTGCGCAACTCAACACGCATACTTTCAATGATTTGAGTTCGTTTGTTGTTAGGTGCCATGACTTGCTTGAAGTAGAAAATGTATGATTTGAAATGATAAAGAAATTTATGATTATACTAGCATTTATATATGTATAATAAACACAAAACAAACGAAAAGACATTTCGAAGATACAAAATACATGAGTGAATATTTTAAATGCATACATGATGTACATACATTTTTTTTTTTTTACATTTCCTAAATACTCTATATATGAATGAATTTCTAAATCTAATAGATACAAAATGTACATGCATCATATACATAAATGAATTTATAAATCTAATAGATACACAATGTACATGCATGATATACATACATTTGTTTTTTTAAAATTCATTAATCTTATATATCTTTTAAATTAATGTTTTTAAAATATAAAGTGACAAATTTCCAAGTGTCGTATAATGTATATTAGCTTTTTTTTAAAATTATAATTTTTATATAATACTTCTCCTGAAACTTTCATGATGATGTATTGATGCACATTAGTTGCTTATTTGGCTATATGAACCAACTCTTTCATTTGTGAGGAGTACACTTCATGACTTCATAGGCAAAATCTGAATTTTACTTTGCCTTAAAAAAGAAATGAAATGTCCCCCGACATTTGTTTGGTCGGTAGGAAAATTAGATGAGGAAGTATTTGAGCAAAAAACTCTTATTTGGGAGAAGGGGGAGGGGATGGGAAATAAATGTAGAGGAGCGGAGTTCCACCTCCATATAAGCAAATCAACCCTCCAAAATTGGAAGAGTTGTGAAGTATATGTGATGTAAAAGACATTCAAGTCTAGCCAACAGAAGTGTTGATGCATCAATGGGGCGGAGACTATGCTCTCCAGCCCCGACCTTACCTCTTCCATATGATCTCTATCCCTAACCTAGCTCCGCTACTGAGAATAGATGAGGATCTGATTCCCGAATCAGGCGAGGGCCAATTCCCATCGGTAGAAAAACGGAATTTTTTCCCCTTCCAAATCATGAATTTCGGTCAGTTTCAACTAGAGAAATTAAGTGAACTTTTGACAAAAATTTGCCAAATATATAGCCTTTTTTTTCTTCCATAATGGCTATGTTTTAGTTATAATGAGTATCATATAACCATATTTTTTGGTGGATTAATGTTTTTGGCAAGAACGGATTCCAGGAATCCGTCTTGTTTAAATCATGTTGAATTTCATTTTGATCCCTATAAATGGCTCGTAATGTCAAGTTCGTCCATTCAATTTCAGAAATATCAACCTCGTCCTTATAAATGGCTCGCAGTGTCGTCCCTGTATATATCTTGCAGTGTCAAGTTCGTCCCTGGAATTACAGAAATGTCAAACTCGTCCATAGAAGTGGCTCGCAGTGTCAAGTTCGTCCCTAAAATTTAAGAAATATCAATCTACATACCATGTAATGTTGCGATCTGTAGAAGTTTTTGTATTTATGTTTTTGCAGTTTGATTCTGGTTTCATTATAATCGGTTTTAAATTTCGTTTATGGAAATTTTCAATTTTCTAGATTTCTTTAAACTCTAGTATATTATTGAGAAAATAGGACACTTTTTCACAATTTACTGGAGCTTAAATAAAATCTAAAAAATTGAAAATTACCGTAAACGAAATTCAAAACCCATTATAATGAAACCATAATCGAACTGCAAAAAAAAACAAAAAACAAAAACAAAAACAAAAAATTTCTACATATTATAACATCACTTGGTATGGAGGTTGATATTTCTGAAATTTCAGGAACGAACTTGACACTGCAAGCTATTTTTAAAGACGAGATTGACATTTCTGAAATCCAGGGACGAACTTGATACTGCGAGCCATTTATAGGGATTAAAATAAAATTCACCCTTTAAATCACGAATTTCTGAAATCCGTTTTCAAAACCCTATTTTTTTTTTTTTTGAATTTCATATCAAATGGTCATATATTTATTTTTATTTTGAAGTTCATTTATTTATTTTTGTAACAGAGGAAAAATAAAGTTTGTGAATTTCTTCAGTTAAAGTGCAAATTTTTTTTGAAGCCCAACTAGGCGTACACTACAAGAGGGGAGAGAGTAGCACCTCATAAGAGGAGGAAGAGATAACCCTAGAAAGGGAGACAATTAAAGAATATCCCATGGGAAGAGTACTCGAATGACGTGGGCAGGCCGTCGCCCCACTGGCTAAGTACCTTGCGATGTGCAAAATTCTTGTGTCTTAAAAAAACTCAACTCTGCAAAAAGCAAATAAAATTTTATTAAACCCAATAATTAATTAGATAAAAAAAACAAGCCCAAAAGTTTTTTTTGCTAAGTAAAAACAAGGACAATTGGTGTATTTAGTCCTGAAACAATTTATGTTTGTCTGACTTGGTCCCTGATGATTGTTTACAGCTTTTTACATCCTTAAGCAATTTACGGGCCTGTGTTTTGGTCCTTCCGTCATTTTTTTGAAAAATTTAACGTCCGTTAATAAAAGTTGGTCAAGTATACAGGGGTAAAATAGGAACTTCACATATTTGTTTATATAATTGATACCACGTGAACTCAATTGTAAAAATTCATAAATATAAATACCTAATTATAAAAATAAAAAAATAAAACCCATCTCCTCCTTCTTCCCCGTTGTCGGCCCACCCATTCCCATCTTTTCCGGCGATGGCAAAGCCACCCATTCCCAACTTTTACATGTTTGTATCACTTTGAGCATAAATAAATTCCATTTTTCAACAAAAAAAAAACGCAACAAATAATAATAGAAATCCTACCAAAGGTGGAAGCTTTTTGAAAGAAGGTCTTAAAGAACTTCAGTCAGACACAATTAAAGCTGAAATTGATTCTTACTCTGAAATTCAAGAATAGATGAAACTTGAAACTCTAGAAAATGAAGTAGAAAATTATTCTAGAAAATGGAGTAAAAAATTACTCTAAAAATTCAGAAAATCGTAAAAATTACTCTAAAAATAACAGTAAAAATTACTCTAAAAGTTACTCTAACAAAGTAATAACAGTAAAAATTACTCTAAAAATTTAGAAAATCGTACATGGAAAGGATGTAAAAGATTGGAGTATCAAATTTTGATGATGATGAGGAAGCCCCCTAAGAGCTACTACATTTGGATGATGGGGAAGAGGAACGCCGGTTGAAGTCGCCGGAGATTTCTTCAATGGACGGTGGCGGCAAGGAGGTCAAATTTTAACGATGATGAGTAAGCCCCCTAAGAGCTACTACATTTGGATGATGGGGAAGAGGGACGCCGGTTGAAGTCGCCGGAGATTTCTTCAATGGACGGTGGAGGCAAGGAGGGAGAAGGGATAATATGAGATTTAGGGTTTATTATTTACAATTAGATATTTACTTTTAAGTATCTTTACAATTAAGTACATATGGTATTAATTATCTAAAAAAAATGTGAAGTTCCAATTTTGCCCACATCACTTAACTATTACTTGTTGACTAACATTCAAAATCTCAAAAAAAATGACGGAAGGACCAAAACATAGGACCGTAAATTGCTTAAGGATGTAAAAAGCTGCAAACATTCATCAGGGACCAATTCTGCTAAACATAAATTATTTCAGGACTAAATACACCATTTGTCCTAAAAACAAGCCCAAAAGTTACCTAAGCATAAAAAAAGGCAAGCCCAAAAGTAAAACCCTTTCCCTTTGAAGAAATTCCGCCATTAGAATCTTGCAGAGACCTTCCACTCCTTCACTGTTTCCTCACTCGCCATTTCCATAACAAACATCAAAGATCAGAACAAAAAGGAAAAGAGTTGGATTGGAGATGACGAGTAGATTGGGAAGAAGAGTTGTGCACTTTGCAAATCTCCCCATTAAGCTCTTAATGCCTTCATCTTTCTCTAATATTACAGAAATTGCTCTTAAAACCATTCCTTCTGCCTCCAAGGTGCCCATATTTCTTATAATTTCATGTTTTATTAGAACTCTTGAGTTGGGTTTTGTTTATTTTTATGGATTAGTGTTTGCACGAAATAAAGTTTCGATTTTTATGAAATAATTTTTCTGTGTTTTTTGGATTTGTGTAGATTGAGATAAAGAGGGTTTTGAATTCTTGATTTGGGTTTATTTTAATTATAGGGTTAATAGCTATTATCGACACTAATTTATTCACAAATTTCGCTTTATATCAAACTATTTTTTTGAATAAATATAATGCAGAATTATTTGCCTTTAACTAATTGTACTCCGTTTCCACTTTTCACGGTCGTTTCCGGTCAAATCATATCTGTCACGTGTGCAATTTGGCTGGAAACCACCACGGAGAAGTGTTGGCAAGGTACAATTAGCCAAACACAAATAGTTGAGTGTTATATTTAGTCAAAAAATAGTTTAGTGATGTAAAGTAAAGTTCGTAAATATTGTAGGGTCCATAGCTATTAACTCTTAATTATATGGATAAGTGTTTGCAAGAAGTAAAGTTTCGATTTTTATGAACTAAATTTTCTGGGGTTTTGGATTTGTGTAGATTGAGATAAAGAGGGTTCTGGAGTCACTTTATGGATTTGAAGTGGAAAAAGTGAGGACTTTGAACATGGATGGGAAGAAGAAGAAGAGAGGTGGGTTTTTGGTAGCAAAGCCTGATTACAAGAAGGCTTACATCACTTTGAGGAACCCGTTATCCATGTCGCCGGAAATGTATCCCATTAAGATGATTCAGGAGGAGAAGAAGATGATTGCTAAGCAGGCTAAAAAACCTGGCATTGTAGAGGATACTGAACAACCCAAGATGCCGCCACATTGGCTTGAGGAGAAGAAAGTTGGACCCAGTAGGTTCAGGACTGAGAGGTTCAACACTGATCGGCGTGGTCCCCGGCGTGGTAGTGATAGCACTGGCGAGCCTGCTGCTAAGTTTCCTTGGAGCAGTATGAAGTCCTTTGCTAGGTAGAATTTGATGCTTCTTGCGCATTAAATATGAAATTTAGAAATATGTTATTGATGCTTTAGGGCATTCCTGGATTGTATTTCCAGACCTTTTGAAGTTTTATGTTATAATAACATTAATCTTAACTAGGATAGATGTATTTCTACTTGTCGATTAAAGCATTTGAACAAATGGAGTTTCTAGCCAAATGAATATTTTTATATCCCCCTCATGCTATAGATTTGAGATTTTGGATATCTGTCCCAAAATAGGGAGACTCTCCCACCTCGAGGGGAGGGTAGTGTTGAAATATAGAGTCCCACCTCGACTAAGGAAGATCCGAATTACTTATAAGCTTATAAGCTCATGGGTTAACACCTCTCATTGCCATTTGGTTTTGAGAGAATATGGAGACACATGAGCTATTTTCAGATGAGGTAACAAAAGTTCTTTCTTTATCCTTCTGCTTAATCTGTTTCATTTCTATTTTATGTTTTTTTTGGTTGTCTTGCTTTACATACTTTCCTAAAGAAGTTCGTGGCCATATGCACAACCCGGCCAGTTGAATAGGCTTTTCAAGTGATTCACTGAAGGATTAGTTTTGTAGATCTTTGAAAGTACTACATTTTAAATAAGAATCCATAGTTAGCCTGTATTTCGGTTGTAGAATTTTTGTTTTACGTAATTACTAGAAGTCCACAATTTTCATTCACCACCATATATCTCGTTAGAGATACTTATTTGAAAGGACATGCATGGTAGTTTGTTTTTACTGCGTTGTCTATGGCACACGCTTACAACGGTAGACACTAAGGTGATGGTTCATCTTGTTCTGCCACAAGTGAACCTGTGGAATTGAAAAGAGAAGGGTAAACTTATGTGCTAGTGCTACTTATGAAGAGCTAGCCGATTAGGTATATAAACGAAAAAACTGGCTTTATAAATATGCAAATGACCTTCGATCAGTATACTTCAGGGTATTGATTGCCTGCGGCGGAATTTGATCTTCCGGTCTGTGTTTGATCTTAGTTGGCCTTCACCAGTATCTTCTCCATCCACTTTTCCCTGGTGAAGAGCAGACTTCTTAAATCTTCAGCCATCCGAATGTCCATAACTTCCTATGACTATTGTTGAGTTTTTCATATTCTTGCTGCAGTTCGATATAGTCACTTGCTCACTTTGCAACTCTGCCATATTGGACTTTACCATCTCCAGTTCTGCTTTAAGGGTATTGACCTCCTTCTTTGTAGAGGACCAGCTTCCTTCCTGATCTGAGTTTTCATCACTTGCTCTCTGATATTTCCATTGTATTGCAGCTCTCATTTTTTACTGTTCTTTGAATAGAACCTGCAATCACCGGTTTAAGAATGTTTTTAAGTAAATATAGGGTCAGCAATATACAGATGTTTCAATCTGCAGACTGAGATAAGTCTAGATCTTATCTCTGCTGCATCTATTGCTGGTTGAATACAGTTTGTTTCTCCTGGTATAAATTTATTTGTTAGAAATCTATAAAATGTCCAGGTCATTTAATATAATGTTTTCTAATTTTCCTTTAGATTTTTATTGTCTTATTGGCTTCAGTTTTCATCTCTCTTGCAAGTACTTTTCTGGTATATAATAACTGTAACGATTGTCTTTGTAAAAAAAAAAGGTACATCTTATGCATAAATGGCTCATTGTTGTATTGGTTCCTTGATGCTGCGAAGTTTTGAAATTTCACCTGGATTACAGTCCTTATAGGCAGCCTTTCATTTTGTGCTGCATGGCTGCATGCATCAAGCGAGAGCCTCTCACAGTTCATGATTTTGCATAGCCTTTTGCGATCATGCTCTGATAGTGAAGGATGAGACTGTAGAGAAATAAAGTATTAGAATGTATAAAAATGTTGACAAAATTAGAGAGGCCCTTAAATTGTATATAACCTTTAGGTAGGTATCAATGGCTCTGTATAGGCCATCATCACATGTTCGAGCATTTTCAGGCAAGGATTTGGCTAAAACTTTGAATTTGGCAACTGAAAGACTTGGGTCTCTTGCAATTTCGGCTAGGTAGTTGTCAAGAAGTTTACTTACATTCACTATTCCTAGTTTTTGTTGCTGCTGTTCATACATCAAGAAATATTCCAAAATCCTTTGAACCACTTCTATGTTGTCCATGTTGTGTTCTTCAGTCATACTGAGTCATCGAGGGTAAAATGGTAAGAATGTTAGCAGAATTGAATTAATCATTTAAGGAAAAAGAGAATGTAGAAGATTACTTTATTGGGGCTTCCCTTGATCTTCAACTGTGTAACTGGGAATAAGAAGATCGATGACATTTGCATTTTCCAAAACCATTCCCACTCTTTTCTCAAGCTCCGAGATTAAAGATGTGGATGCTGAATACATTATGGTCATCTTCAACATTCGTAGAAGGAATTTACAGGGAGCTGCTTGTTTTTGTGGGGGCAATATGCTCAACAAGCTCTCGATGATCGTTCTATGTTCTTTATTTAGTCCAGTCGTCCCTTCCTGTCTCCTTCCGGTAATGATATTCCATTGCATCTTCAGATACCCATGTTGTCCAATTCCTACTTTCTCTGCATCTAAGCTAGGCAACCATTTTTCTGCATATTGTGTGATGCATGATCCGATAGTTTCTGGTTTCACTCCTTTTGCTTTTATGGCTGTTATAATCCTCATGAAATGATCAATTCGAAGGGTAGTAACATCCTCAAACCACCAGTCTTGTTCCCTAATATCCTCCCCAGTGTTTGAGTTTTCTCGAGAATTTTTCCAGGTAATCGAGTCCCAACATCTTCTAACAATTTGAAGATTTTTGGCCCACGGAGACAGTGTTTCACATGCTTTTAGGACTGTCATGGAGTCTACCCATGTAGAAAGGACCATAACTGTAAAGAAAGGTTCTGTTTTGGAAATGAGGTTTCCATCTTCAAATGCTTCAGTCATTTCTAGATATTCTGATGCACATCTTAGTGCAGCTACATTATTAGCGGTTAAGCTTATAGGGAGTCCATAGCAGAATCTTAGAACAATTTCAAATGCTTCTGATCCCCCTGGAAAATTTTCGAGCCCCAGATGTAGATCTGGTTGCTGAATCTCAGTTCGAGTTAGATAGCCACATCTTGCTATCAGAGGATACTGTTACATGAGTAAATGAGCAGATAGTAGCTCTGAGTGAACATCAAGTAGTTGATAGAGAATATACCGAAGTACTATAGAATACTTATAAGGCATACAAGTAATTACCGATTTGGGCAGTCATTCCGAAAGCCATATTTTGTGTGTGTTTCAAATCTGCAAGCGGATTCGTGACTTTGCTAGTGTCCAAATCTTAGAATGTCTGTGTTTAGACAATTGAAGCTCTTAAGGAAGGTTACTGTAGTTGGCGTAGCACCTCTGACCCTGCACTATAGGTTCTGAGTTTGACGCTTGTATCCCCCTCCCCCCACTAAAGTAAATTTTATTTTTTATAAGACAGTTGTAGCTGTGCTAATGTTTCATTGTTTTGTAGTTACCTTGTGAACATGAAAGGTGATGTTTTCAACTTGAATTGTTAGATCTGTTGGAAACTGAGAGGTTGCAAGCCTGCAAAATTACACACAATTTATAGCTTCTTTCCCCAGAAATCATAATAAGTACTTGAAAAATGAAATCCAAAAGGAACGCACAAGTTTTGAAATATATTTACTAGATAAAGTTCTCGATATAGAACTTTTTTAAATGAATTATCTTTATGCTCTCTCAAGCAATAACGGTCACGAAAAATTACGATTCTAAAAGATTATTACCATGTCTGCTCTTTCTTTTGAAAACCATCTTGTGTTGTTTCCATGAGCTGAGCAGGGATCATCACAATGCTGCTATCGTGAACGCGATCAACTTCATCAGAATCGCTTCCAGAGCTTCGTTGCTGTCCCATTCGAATCGATTTCACTGTGAGTTTTTTTTCTTTTTTGCTTACTTCGTCATGAAAGATCGATTTATATTTTTATAGAAATGAGGCGGAAATTAAGTGGGGTATAGCTAGAATTAACATCTGATAATTCAGTTTATGGATAGTATTTGTAGAAGTTGAAAAGGGGTTGTTGGTTGGAGGTGGCTTCTTGAATTTATTTCGAACTGTTAAAGAATATTGGAAAATCAAAAAAAGGGAAATGAGCAAGAACAAAGAGAATGTTCTTAATGACAAGTCTCATTCAGATGTATCACGTTCATTCCAACCTGACCGTTTGATTGTCTTGTGGTCTCAGAACAAAGTGTTTGAGATTTTACTGTTTTAACTGTCTATTAGTGAGCAATAAATAACTTAGATCTGCACATAAGTTGTTGAGTGGAATCATTTGAGCTAGGAGAAACGATGGTATTGGGTCTGTTTTTACCGTTTATGATTAATGTGATGTGCTTGCTGTAGGATTCCTTGAGAGAGAAAAAGAGGGTAGATAACTGAGTTTTCTTCCATATATAAGATTTGAACTCGAGAGCGTATTTAAAGAGTTAAAAGAACACAAAATTCCTTCTGGTTGAGCCAACTCTTGTGTTGTAGTAAAAACTTATGTGGTTCAATAAGGCTCCTGCTATTGGGTTAATTTCAAATTAGTACCATAAATTCTTAACGAATTGTCAATTGAGTTCTCAATCTTTTGCCGATGACTATCAAAACCTAATTTCAGCATTTTCGGTACAAAATTACAACGAAAACATTAATTGTCATGTTTACCCTTTGAATTGGAACTGCAAGTTCAACTTTACCCTTCTATTTACCTGATGCCCTACAAAAACTTAAAAAATATACAATGTATCTCTTGAACGTTTTCTCCGATCAAATTAATTTTACCGCAAGTGAAATTTGACACTGGATTGTTATATAGGAAAAAGATTGAGTACTCAATTGTTAATTCGCTAAGAGTTCATGGTACTAATTTGGAATTAATCCTCCGAAAATTACATAAGTAAACATCAAATTGGAAACCTTTCGATTTGGTATAGAATTTGTTACCTAACTGAGCTACTAGAGGGTCTATCACCATTATTCATTATGAACTTATTCATACAAGTTCTGCTTATTGCGAGTACTATAGTCTATACATTGATTGTGATAAGTGAATAAGTTGCTTGCAGTTTCAATGTCACTTATCAGTAAAAGGGTACTGATGGTAGGCTAAAGTTAGGGGTGATATTGTACTTTGTTGTTGTGGAATAAAAAGTCTTTGTATCTTAATGTACGTATTGAATTTATTCAGAGCTATTAGAGCGGGATCCACTTTTTAGGAAACATGAGTCGAAGCAATAACAAGAATATTAAGTAGTGTAAGTAAATTGCTTCCGGTTGTTCAACCATTTGATAACCAGAGTCGTTCTTTGATAGACGATCACTATAAGTCAGACTTCTCGACACATGCATATTTATTATCGATTGTTGGATAAGTTTGATGCAACAACTTAGTATTAAAAAATGGATAATAATTTCAATGTGCATGCCAGGTAGGGATGAAAATGTGGCGGAGACCATGGTCTCTAACTCAGGCCCCGCCTCCTTCATTTTATCCCCATTCCGGCACAGTTACGTTATTGGGATCTCATTTTCGGATCAGGCCTCATTCACAACTGGTGAAAATCAGGGATTTATTTTCCTCCAAATTATGGCTTTCGGTCAGCTCCGAGTAAAAAAAAATCAATGGACTTTTGACAAAAATTAACCAAATATATACCACCTCTAAAAAAGAACATTAAATTGTAAATAAAAATATTTAATACACGTTAAACGAAATAACACAATATATTAGTTTTTTTCCCTTAAAAAAATTAGACACCTAAAAGTTGATAGAGGGAGGAGTCTCCAAAAAGTTTGAGAATTTTTAGTGCCTTTCCAATTTTGACATCTTTTTTTGTTTTTGTTTTTTATGTGTTTTTATATTTGTATTTAGTATTTTAGGTGGGACGAGACGGGTCGGGGTGGGGCAAGGCGGGCTAGGATATCATCTCTCCCACCCGACCCTGTCCCCAAGAGAGGGGCAAAATTCATCCCCGCCACCAGAGACGGATGTAGGTGGTTCGACCCCAGTGAATTTTTTTTTATAAAAAGTATATATGATATATTTTACTCCATTTAGATAATAAATGTATAAATGACCTCAGTGAATTGTTGTGTATATCAAATGACCCTAGTGATTTTTTTTTTTTTTAATTATATATGATATATTTTACTCAATTTAGATAATAAATGTATAATTAACCACAGTGAATTGTTGTGTATATTGAATGACCCTAGTGAAATTTTTTTTTGGATCCGTCACTGCCCGCCACTAACTTAATCTGGAGAATTCTCGTCCCACCTGGACTGAGTCAGTTGTACCTCCGATTCAATTGGGTCGATTGCCATTTCTAATGTTAGGTGAGGTATTGACTGGAGTATGTTTAACCATTTTTATGAGTTGGGCACTTTAACCATTCAGCCATGGATGCTTAGCAAGGATCCTCGTACATAGTGAATAATCAAATTCCAATTGAAATGAAATCTTTTGGATTAATCAATGCCATTTAGGAGGAATCAATGAAAAGAAATCAATTCAAATCCTGAATTTTCGAATTGAGAGGTTACAAAAGAAGAAAAATAAAGAGTATTTTATCTTTATATCCTTGGTGAAATATTTTACTAACATAATAGAAAGTAAGAGAATTATTATATCCATAGAAAAGAGTAACTCAGAAAAATATTCCATCAAATTTATAAATAGTCAAATATTTTGAGAAAGGAAAAAATAGTCAAATTGTTTTATATTTTAACATAAAAACTAACCAAAATATTCATAATTAAGTAGTGTAAGAAGGCGAGTTAACTCGAATTTCAGAATAAACTTTTTAGATATATTTTTTTTAAATAAAAAAATTGAATAACTGTGAAACTTGTTTGAAGATGAAGCAAAGTAATGCAATGCATGTTGGGGGACTGCAGGGTGAACCAACAACATACGTCATCCATTTCCTCTAGAATTCTCTCTGGAGTGGAACCCTCTTTCTCTTCCATCCTTCTGAAATCTCCAGATTCTTCTAGGGATCTGATTCCGTGTATCTCTTTAACCTTTGTTGATTTGTGTTGGTGCTCTCTTGTTATCGTTTTCTTTGTCTAGCTTGAGGTGCTCTGGTGTGTCGTATTCTTGTACTGTCCTCTGTTTGTTTCTTTATTTTTATTTTTCTTATTTGTCTTTGGTTGCTTGTCCTTTCTGTTGTTTTTTTTGTTTGTTTTTGTTAGTCCCTTGTTTGTTCTTTGTGGCCCCTGTAAGTATGTTTGACCCAGGTGTTAGTGGTGACCCTCATAATGGTGTTCTTAATCTTAAAGCTATAGATCCGAGGTTGGTGGACGGTATTAAATATAATTTGGTGGCTAAGTTGTTATCAAATAAATGTATTAATGCTAGAGCCATAAAGAGTGTGTTGGAATCTCCTTGGAATCTGGGTAACAAAGTTATTTTGACTAGTATTGGAGTGAATCTTTTCAGGTGTACGTTCAACAATTCTAAGGATAGAGACAAAATTTTAAGGGAAGGTCCTTGGACTATCCGTGGGGCTCATTTAATCATTCAACACTGGGATCCTAATCAGAGAATTGAAGAGTTTGATCTATCCAGTACTAACTTCTGGGTTCATGTTCATGGTTTACCTCCCAACCGTATTAATCTTGAGAATGCGGTTTATCGAAAAATTCATCTTCAAGGATAATAACTTTAATGGTAGATGGAAGGACTATATGAGAATTAAAGTTGAAATCAAAGTTGACTTATCCCTACCTTCTGGATGTTTCTTTGAGAGATAGAAGAATGAACTAACTTGGGTTGCATTTAAATATGAAAGAGTTGGTGATTTTTGTTATTCGTGTGGTAAACTCGGCCATATAGAAAAAGGGTTGTGATGGATTTATAAATGATGCTCCAAGACCTTTGGATCCGAGAATGGCGTTTGGGCGGTGGGTGGTTGTCTCTAGTGGGTTCAGTGGCAATATGGTGGAAGAAGATGGTGGAGGATTTCGAAATACGGGGGAAATAGCCCTGTCATTTCCGGGTCTGAGTAGATTTGATGGAAATCAATCAGTTCTGATGGGCGCGGAATAGGTGATGATTTAGAAGGGTCCAGTCTTTGTGACAAAGGGTACAAAATATCTCTTTGGATGATCGAAACTACAGTTGGGACCTACCACCTATGATCAAGTTGATAAGCCTCCTAACATTATGAAAGATGGGTCTACCCCTTAGCCCTAATACCTTAAAACCTGCTGGACACAACCCGATTTTTGTACCTGGTAACAAACCCCCAATCCCAACCAAACCTGGTTACTGACTACGTTGAGCCCACTGATGGAAACACTTTCAAAGCCCGTACTATCAGGATAATCCCAGCCTCGTGTAGTCAGCCCAAAACAGTGATACCTCTTACCTATATAATAAATCCATTCAACTTTAAAAGACTCGAGGTCACCAGTATTTACCAAATAAAAAACCCCATTGTGAGGTACCCGAGACCCTTTATCCTAACCCGGTTATTCCTATTTCCCCAATTCTCGAAAAAATATTTTTCTAACCTTTATCTAAATAACCAAGTTATCCCTTATACCAACAGCCCAAACCTTCTTTCAAATCTTTGTGATCAGGAGATTGATAGGGTTATGATTGATGATGAATTGTGTACCAGTATTGAGCATAGAAGAATTGTCAGAGTTAAACATAGAAGAGATGTGGAGAAAGTTGTATGTTCTAATTTAGGGCAAAATTGGCGAATTACTGAAATTGATGATCCCTGATGATTTGATTCATGTGGGTTTTATGGAGGGTTTAGTTCATTTTACTCAGGAAGATAGCCCTGAAAGATGTGGTGGTATACTAGAGGTATGTTTTGCGAACTCTCAGAATTCTGATTTCCTTGTTGATAGTTCAAATTACATTACAACTGGGGAGGCGAGCCTAAGCACGCCCCCAAATGGGTTATGAAGATATTTTCTTGGAACTGTCAAGGACTAGCTAGTCCTAAGGCAGTGAGAGCATTGCGAGGTTTTGTTAACTCTCATAATCCTTCTATCATTTTCCTATCTGATATTGGTATATCTTCTATTGTTAGAATTACTTCAATTTTACGTATTGTGTGGGGTTCAGTTTGTTCCATTATCTGTCTTCTGTTGATTTTTCTGGGGGATTGATGTTATGTTGGCGTCATAATATCATCTTGAATGTTACTGATTATGCGTATCATTTTATTAGTTGTAGTATTACTTCACATCCTCTATATACCTCCTGGCAGTTTAATGGGATTTATGGCCATTGTGTTGATGCACAGAAGTCTGGTTTTTGGGAGAATCTGGGGATGTTGTCTTGTAACATTTGCATTCCTTGGCTAGTTATGGGGGATTTGAATAGTATTTCTAGTTCATTTGATTAGGAGGGGCGTTTACCTCTTTCTGAATATCAACAAAGTCCGTTCAACAATTTTGTGGATCTTTGTTAACTGATTGATATGGGGTTCTCTGGCAACCATTTCACTTGGAACAATAAATATGGGGGCACTAATAATATTAGGGTTAGACTGGATAGGGGCCTTGTCAATTCTTCTTGGCGTCTGTTATTTCCTAAAGCGTATGTTCATCATCTAACTGCACTTGCATCTGATCACTGTCCCATTCTTCTTGACACTTACCCTACCAGAGCACTGCATCCTAAACCTTTTAGGTTTGAGTTTATGTGGGTCAGGGAACCTTCTTCCTTTGGTGTTAATCATAAGGTATGGTCTGTGCCTGTTGTGGGTTCTCCTATTTTTCAATTGAGTTCTAGGTTCAAAGGCAAAACTAGCTCTTTAAAAGCTGGAATATGTCTTTTTTTGGTCATGTTCAAACTTCTATTAATATTCAAAACTGATATTGAGATACTCCAAAACCTCATCAATCTGTTTTGGTGGTTGCTAAGGAAAAAAGAGACCCAAAAAGATCTGTATGAGGTCCTTAAGAGGGAACAAATCCTATAGTAGAACAAGTCTAAGACCTTGTGGTTGGAAGAGGGTAATGCTAATACTCATTTTTTTTCACCTCACTACCATTATTCATAGAAGACATAATACCATTGATTCCCTTATTTTACCTAATGATATTTGGCTTCGGAAGAGATGAGATTGGTGATTGTTTTCTCAACTCTTTTGTTAACTTGTTTGAGTCTACTAATCCTATCTTTCCAGTTGATTTGCAGGACTTGATTCAGCATTCCATTTCAGATGAGTCCAACAGGGAGTTGTGTAGAGTCCTATCCTTAGAGGAAGTGAAGGAGATTGTGTTTGGAATGAAGTCTGGTAAGAGCTCGGGCCCTAGATGGTATGACCCCCCGCTTTTATAAGAACTATTGGGAGATTGTAGGTAGGTCTTTGGTGAGTGTTGTTCAATATTTCTTTACTAATGGTCACATGCTTAGATCCTTGAACCATACTTTCATTTCTCTTATTCCTAAAAATGATAATGCATGTATGATTGATCATGTTAGACCTATTTCTTTGTGTAATATTATCTATAAAGTTATTACCAAAATTTTGGCTGATAGGTTTAGGATTTTTCTTGATGCTATTATCTCTCCTTCTCAAGTTGCCTTTATACCTGGCAGAGTTATGTATGATAATGTCATTGTTTCTCATGAATTGATACATCACCTAAATGGTAAAAAGGGAAAACTTATGCTTATGGCTATCAAGGTTGATATGTCTAAAGCCTATGATAAGGTGGAGTGGGCTTTATTGGTTTGTATTACGAATAAGCATGGTTTTTGTGATTCTTTTGTTAATTTGATCTTTCAGTGTATTTCTACTTGCTTTTTTCTATTTTGATTAATAGCTCACCTTTTGGTTTCTTCAATCCTTCTAGGGCAAGGTGACCCTATTTCTGTTACTCTGCTTACTTTAGTCTTTGATCTGTTATCTAGAATGGTCTAGAAGGCTGAAATTCAAGGAAGGATTCATGGTATTATGGTTAGTAGAACAACTCCTAGTGTTTCACACTTTTTGTTTGCTGATGATTTAACTATTTTCTGCAGGGCAAGTTTGGAAGAATCTAATGAAATTATGGATTGTATTAACCTTTTTTGTCTTTGTTCTGGGCAGAGCATTAACCTGGAGAAATCTGTTGTTCATTATAGTAAGAATGTGGGCAACTTGGTAAAGGAGGAACTAGGGATTATGTTGGGAATGAGAGAGTGTGATCATAAATGTAGCTATCTGGGGAGCCCTTTTTGTACGGGTAAGTCTAAAAAAAACTTTATTCCCTTGTTATTGAGAAACTTAGAAGGAAACTATCTAGCTCGAAAATTTCTGCCCTTTCTCAAGTGGTAGAAACATACTGATTAAAACTGTGGCTCAAACTTTACTTGTTCATGTTATGCACAATTTTTCCCTTCATTTTCTTTATGCCTCAAATTAGATAGTCTGATGAGGGATTTCTTGTGGGGCTTTAAAGAGAATATTAGGGAGACATCTTTATTTGAAAGCTTGAGATGCTATATGTGTTCCTAAACTTGCAGGAGGTCTGGGAATTAGGAAATCTGATGATATGTATATGGCCTGTATTACTAAGTTGGGAGTGGGCTTTAATGCAGGATTCTGATAAAATATGTGTGAAGATGATGAGGTCCTAATATTTGAGAAGGAGAAACCTTCTGAATGTGGTTACTACTGGAGTGCTTCTTCTTGGATATGGGTTGGTATAGTTATGACCATAGATGTCTTAAGAAAAGGGAGGATTTTGGAAGATGCTTGGATTCCTAATGTGAAAGGATTTAGGATGCCTAAGGGGCTGAGAGTGACTGATTATTTGTTGTTGGTTAAGGATTTGATGTTGGTTGATCAGAATGGCTGGGATAGATGAGAGTTCTTTTGATCAGGCTACTACTAGAAGTATTATGGAAATTATTCACTAGAGGGAATAAGATTCTCTGGTTTGGTTGCCCTCTTCGACAAGGCAACTCACTGTCAAATCTGTTTATAGATCAGTGAACCATGAGAGATTTGGAGAGAGTTTTCCTATTCTTAGGAAATATTGGAAACTTTTGTGGCATTCTAACCTTCATAATAGACATAAACAATTTATTTGGAAAATGCTCAACAATGTTTTGCCCACGAGAGATAGATTAAAATACTGTTTTAGTATTCAAGATGATGAGTGCATTATTTGTCAAGGTGATGAGGAGACACTTGAGCATATATTTCTCAACTGCCATTTTTCAAAATCAATCTGGTTGGCCTCTAAATGGAAAATCATAATGGAAGCTTTTTTCAGGGGTGGAGTATCTCAAAGTGGATGGTAGAGGTAAGTATGCCTTCTAATTCTTTACCAATTTCATTGGACATTATGCCTGAGTTTCGAATTTTTTTACAGTTTTGATGGAACAAATCTGGATATATAGGAATGAAGTCCTACATGGTAAGGAGATAAGGAAATGGGAAGAGGTGCTAAAATAGATTGAAATTAAAGCTATGATGTATTGGGATGATGCTGTTGATAGGTTGTTGAAGAGAGGGACTAAACAAAAGATTGTTAGGTGGAGTTTGCCTCCAATGAATGTTTTGAAAATTAACTTTGATGCAGGTTTTATTAAGGAGGATAAGGTTGTTAGTGCCTTCCTTATCAGAAACGATAAAGTAGGTATCCAATGGGTGTGGATTAAAAGATTCCAAGCAAGAACTCCCTTTGAAGCTGAAGTTAATGCAAAGCAATTATGACAATGGAAAAAATTAAAGTTTTTGAATATTCAAAATGCAATTGTGGAAGGAGATTGTCTTAATGCACTTAAAGGCCTTCAAGGGCATTCAGCAGACATTCACTGGACTGGGGCTGATATGGTGCGAGCTGGGAGGGCAATTCTTTCTAGATTTAGTCTATGGAATATTAACTTTGTTAATAGACTAGCTAATTTCCATGCTTACAACATTGTTCTTTGGACCAAATCCAATTGTGTAACTGGCTACTTAGATCCTTCAACTATCCCTCCGTCAGTTCTTTGTGATAGAGGAGACACTTTTTGTAACCTTAATCCGATTTCGGATCCTTCTAATGATTAATCTTTTACTTAGCAAAAAAAATATTGGGGGACTACAAGGGGTGGATACAACTTTGAGGTTTTGACGTAGTCTCTTTTGCAATATCAAGCGTTTAAAACAATCGCGCCCTTAATGCTATAGCAAAGGCATACGTCTTTTACACTTTTTGTCATAGATCTCCAGAGTTATAAGCAAAAACAAGTAAATATTGGGGGAAAATATAACTCATTTGATTAGAAGCTTTTATATTCGTGTCAACAAACAATTCGAATTATTTTGACTTTTTTGAAATAGATCTGAGTCATTTATAGGGAGAGACGATTTCTATCCATGAACATGTATTCTTCTCCAGTGTCTAAAGAGAAGAAGAGATCTCCAACCGTATAAAAAATATTTTAAAAAAAATCAATCGTCAAAAATTACGTTCGAGGGTTAAGATTTTATTTATACATGCAAAACAAAACGCATTCTTGACTAGAGTAAATGCTTAAGCTCCAAGTAAAGGAATCCCAAGAGCCCCAACAACTTGAAAAGGCAGACAAATTTTCAAAGAATTGATATATTGAAATAACAATTATAAGACTAGAAATTCAGGAGTCATTGTCACATTCACTTCACCTACATCAATCAATTGAGCTAGGGGCGGAGATAAGAATTTAGCGTTGAGGTGAAATTGTATTAGTATGTCGAACTATATATAAAAATGATTAAAAAAAAATTAGGGGCAAAATTGATATAATATTCTGAATTATACATAAAATTTACTATATTTAATAGTATTTTTAAAATTTTAGCGCGACTGCCCCGCCCCTGTCTTCGTCCCTGAATTGACACAATTTATGTACTGCAAAAATTTACCACCAAGTATTCGTTTACGTCATTTTCCCATCTCTATCTATACTACCAAAATTTACCATCAAGCATCCGTTCTTTCATTTTCTCATCTCTATCTGAAATGATTTCCATGGTAAAAATAAAAAACAAGCCAATTCAAAATCTTCAGGAAGATATTAGGAATAAAATTCATTGGCAATTCTATGAATTTTTCTTTTTCCTCTTTTCTTTTTGTTAGTATTGAAGCCCCAAAAATCATGTTATTCATTCATCTGCGTATTGGCTATTAATGTTTCTAATTTTTTTTTTCTTCACAGGCACGACAACTACGTGGGAGAAGAATTGTTTGATGCTCTGATAACAGTGAAGGAAGACCAAAAAAAAAAAAATAGGGTTGGGTGCTAGACAGTGAAGGGAGGCGATTCAGCAGTTTATTTGTTGACTAAAACTTCTCGCAAACTCAAAATTATCGTCAAATACATTAATCGAGAAAGAAGACGATAATGACCAAGGAACCAAATTACCTTCACCCGGCGGTGTGTTACATTCATCCGATGTCTATTTTTTTTCCCATGGTGGTCCGAAATTCCTCCTCATATCTTTAGCTAAACAGGGCTATATGAATGGAACACGGGGCTTAAGACAAAATTTTATCGGAGGCTTATATTGATAAAGAGTTAATAGCTATTTATGACACTAAACTATTTACAAATTTCTTTTTATGATACTAAACTATTTTTTTATCTAAATATATCACTCATCTATTTGCGTTTATCAAAATATATACACCCACCAAATTTTTGGGTGTTTTCCGGCCAAAATATTGCACGTAACTTTCACTTGAAATGATTACACCCTGGAATACTACTTTCAATTAAACACTATATCCAAATTATGAAAGTCACGTGCAATATTTTGGCCGAAAAACACCCAAAAATTTGGTGGGTGTATATATTTTGATAAACGCAAATAGATGAGTGATATATTTAGATAAAAAAATAGTTTAGTATCATAAAAAGAAATTTGTAAATAGTTTAGTGCCATAAATAGCTATTAACTCTATTGATAAAATATTTTGAACAGTTTAAATATTTTTTTTCTCTTGATTTTCCAGTTGCAAAATTACTTATTAAGGTTTTATATTAAAGATGTTCTAATAAATTATTTTCAATAAATAATATACCTAATTTATTTAATATATCTTAGACTATTACTAGATTGTGTGTTAAACAATTTGCAACAAAAACAAAACACTCTATCTGCAATTTGCAACATAAATTCAAATAGAAAAGATAGGAACTAGAAATATGGAACCTACCATTTATATAGCCAAAATATTGGAGAATAAGATGGGATTGGGAATTGCGAGGGATTTGAGAGGTGATGAAGTTGTAGTGGCTCTCTTTCAGCATGAGAGACAGGCTGCGCGAATCAGAATCTAGAGAGATGTATCGTTTCTTTTTTTATTTGTTTACCAGAATGACTTTAGCAATTTGTTTAGACTAAACTTAAAGTAAAGAGTACAGAAAATAAACGCCTCCAAATTTTTTAATGATGGAAGATAGAAAGCCACTGAGTTTTTATACTCTTAAAGTGAGTCTCAATGGGTTTAGACTAAGCCTATGTTTAGTGGGCAATTAGTGGGATGTACTTATATGGGGCCTCTAATTTAATTATTTATTGTTTGTTTGAAGTGAAGTTTTAGTATTAAAAAAAATTTGGGGCCTTTATTTTGTGGGGTCTAAGGCAATGACTTAAGTTACCTCATAGCTGACACGACTCTGTAGCCAAAATATTAATTCAAATATTCGACCCCAAGAACTTCTTGCTGCTGGCTAATTTTCCTGTCTTCAGCCATCTAATTTTTTGCAGAACAGAAGTGAAAAACATCTGCTACTCCTTCCACTCTTCTACGGGATAGTGAATTTTTTTTGAAAATAGTTGTTCAAGTTACAATGTTCTTATTGCTTTTGAATTTAATCAAAATTTGCATATCAATTGTCCCTTTTTTTTTGTCTTTTAGGGAAAATAATTTTAACTATATGAACAAATTGAACCGTTAATTCGTTTCATACTTTATAATATTTTTTTAAATACTATTGAAGTTCTTAAAGTTCCAAAATGAAAGTTTTTTATATAAACAAAATGTTTTAGGAAAATCTAAATATATTTACATGGTATCTTTATAACGTATAACATATCAAAAGTATTTACTAAAAATAATAACCTACCAAAAGCCAACATTTAAATATTTTAAATAAAATCATAATTTCAAAAGGAAGTTACTTCCTTCCTGCCTATATAAGACTAGTAAAACATAAGTTAAGCACTTAAACACTACTTTTCCAATAAAAAAAAAAAAATTACTTAGATTGATTTCCAGAAAAAGACGACAATATTTCAAAAAAGATTAATGAGGTGAGAAATATGTCAATAATAAGTGCTTTGGTGGCAATTGTAAGAATATATAAAAACAAGGTTTTTTAAAGTAATTTGAATTTATTTGGTAGGTTGTATATATTAAGATGAGAAAACGTGCATAAGATATTCCAAAAACATATTGCAATGGATAAAAATATAATATGCATGCTCAATATCTTCTTCAATGACGCTGAAGAATTTTGGAGATTCATGATGATAAAGATTATAGAACATTCATAAAACATATGAATGTGACAAATTTGTTGAAGAAATGAAAGTGAAAAAAATATAACTATGTTTATGTTCCTAAATAAAAATTTAAAGGTTTTATATATATTTGTTTTAGTAAGAAATATATATATTTTATATACAAGTTTTCTTAAACAATCCGCCTAAAGCGCAGGTATAAGAACTACTATAAATTGACAATTAAAAGGCAGCGCCATCTTGGTCGCATTTCTCTCACTTTCTGTTCCTTTCCCTTTCTTCATCCACTGACAAAGAAAATACTCAGATCTGATATAGAAATTGCAGAAAAAACAACAAAATGGCAGTGGTTTCACCGCTAGCTAAGTATAAATTAGTGTTCTTAGGCGATCAATCGGTCGGAAAAACCAGCATCATCACTCGTTTTATGTATGATAAATTCGACACCACTTATCAGGTTATCTTAATTCACAATCATACCTCTGTTTTTTTCTAAAGAATCTTGATTATGATGATTCTCCAATGATTTTTTTGCTTATGGAATTTTAGGCTGTTGATTATAACTGAGGAATGTATTGAAATGGGTTCATAATTGAAGTTTTTGAGAATTGGGATTGACGCATTTGATAATAGGAATGGTATTGGAAGATGCCTCTGTTTGTGTTTTTCCAAGAATTGTATGCTATTAATATATCTGTGATTACGAAAGATGCTCTAATAATGATAAATCGAATACTTTGATTTGTGATTTTGGAAAGAGGGTTGGAAATTAATATATTTTTTTTGTATGGATCTAAAAATCTTCATGAGATCAAAGGATTCTTAGTTCTCATTTTTGTTGCGTGAAATGACAGTTTTACATTATCCTTCAACGTACTCAAGGAAGGCTAGTGCAGTTGGCACAACACTTCCAATTCAAAACAATGGGTCTCGGGTTTGCATAATATTTTTGTTTTTAGAAAAGAAAAGGAGAAAAAAAATAGACAATGTACCAACTTACATATTGAAGGGTATTGTTGCTTTTTTCTAACGATATTATAATACATTTGAAGTGATCATTTGTCCTCAAGTTCAAGTTGAATATGATTAAATAACTTTGTTGGCCTTTCACCCCAATTGAGAAGCTAGAGGTTAAAACGTATGTTGCTTTTCATTTTGGACGAGAAGGTATTTCAGATGCTTACAACATGTTCTTATATGAAATTTTGAGATGAGCAGAAGATAACTTCAAAAGAAATGCTTGTAATATAATATCATCATTTAAATCTCTAAAGTTTGTTTGGAAAAAAAAATTGTTCTTTATTTCAATTTTTGTGTGACTGCATGATCAAGTTTAAAGACTTCGGCTTATGTTTTGTAATTCCAATTTCAGGCTACAATCGGTATTGATTTTTTGTCAAAAACAATGTACCTTGAAGATCGAACAGTGCGCTTGCAGCTTTGGTAATGTTTCTATTTCATAGTTAAGATCATATTTAGAGGGAGGAAAAATGAACCTTTTGTTCAATATAACTTGTTACAGTTTTCTTTTGTTTCTCGAATGGATTTCAAAATGTTCTCGGAAAGTCGATTGTCTTGTATGTATTGTGCTCATGTTTGTTGTATTTGCACTTTTAACGACAGGGATACTGCTGGTCAAGAAAGATTTAGAAGTCTTATTCCGAGCTACATTAGGGATTCTTCAGTCGCTGTGATTGTATATGATGTTGCCAGTAAGGATTGTTAAAGATGGTTTCTTTACAACTTTGCATATTACATCATTCTGCTAGATTAACCTAATTGTTTTAGCATCTTTGAGATTTTAGTTTAACAAATTTGTAAAACGTGCACAGTGGTAATCTTGCTTAATTTCACTTCCACAGACCGACAGTCATTCTTGAATACATCAAAGTGGATTGAGGAAGTACGCACTGAACGTGGGAGTGATGTGATTATAGTTCTTGTTGGCAATAAAACTGATCTTGTTGATAAAAGGTGAAAATAACATTGGCTAATTGTGACAGGACTTGTTACTTTTGATATTTGTTTTCCATTTTTACAAATTAGGATCATATATACTCTATGCTTAATAGTCTGTTAGGTGAAGAAATGTTTCTTTCGCGCACTATAGTACATCATCTCTTTTTCCCTCCCTCACACAACCTCCCTCCCTAGCATCCAAAACAAAAGAAAAGAATAAGACCGAGGAAAATAATCCATTTCTTTCTTTCAAAGGAAATGAAGTAAAATTTGAACCATATTCATATTTATAAATGCATGGCTTGTAAGCATTAAGGGCACTATAGACCACTACATTGTTGTCTCTGTGATAGCTCATGTATCTGAAAAATGCTTTAGAAAATGAGGAAAACAAGATTGAACCTTCCATATTACTAGTGAAAAAACTAGAGTTATCTTGTGGTACTTCAATCGTTTCTCTTCTTTAGTTTGCTATCTTCGTGTCTAATCAGGCAAGTTTCGATAGAAGAAGGAGATGCCAAGGCTCGTGAGGTCGGGGTTATGTTTATAGAGACCAGTGCTAAAGCAGGTTTCAACATTAAGGTACGAATACTCCGGTTCTCTGGATCTTTGAACCCTGCCTTCCCCCTCCCAACTTCCTTGTCACATTTCTCAGAAATGTTTAACCTAAAACTTGACATGAAAACTGTATTTGCAGCCTTTGTTTCGAAAAATTGCTGCCGCGTTACCTGGAATGGAAACCCTTTCTTCCACCAAACAGGAAGACATGGTTGATGTGAATTTGAAGCCTACGTCGAACTCTTCACAGATGGATCAGCAAGGGGGAAATTGTGCATGCTAGAATTTGTATTCATAAAGTAGCAGTAGCTGGAAATCTCATTCATTCGGAATTTTCTATGATATATATTTTTGAGTGGTAATTCAATTGTATGGTGAGGTTAGAGCTATTAAGAATTCCTCTTTATATACTGCAGTGTTCAATTGAGCATAACAAGTCCATTTTTCTATCAATGAAGACTAACGATTCTCTATATTATTATTGTTGTTATTTATTATTAGAGTTAATAACTATTTATAGCACTAAACTATTTACGAATTTCTCTTTATGGTACTAAACTATTTTTTTATCTAAATATGTCACTCAACTATTTACGTTTATCAAAAAATATACAACCACTCATTTTTTGGGTGTTTTCCGGCCAACGATGTCACGTGAGTTATTTCGGAACATGAACAACGACGAAAAGGAAAAGAAATCTTGGAAACATCGGGCGATAACTGCTTAATTTGTTGTTGCAAGGGCAAACGGGTCTATCAAATTAAGCAGTTATGACCCGACGTTTCCAATATTTCTTTTCCTTTTCGCCTTTGTTCATGTTCTGAAGCAATTCACGTGACATCGCTGGCCGGAAAACACCCAAAAAATGGGTGGTTGTATATTTTTGGATAAATGTAAATAGTTGAGTGACATATTTAGATAAACGTAAATAGTTGAGTGACATATTTAGATAAAAAAATAATTTAGTACTATAAAGAGAAATTCGTAAATAGTTTAGTGCTATAAATAGCTATTAACTCTTTATTATTATTACTATTACTGTTTATATATTAAATATGATTGGGATATATAAATATTAACTAGGGCATCACATCTGTAGTTCAGTAAAATCACTACCAATTTTTATTGTATCCAGCTTTGCAGGTTTAAGGGTTCGACCCATCTTTAATGGCTTTGCAGAATGTGTCGAAGAGACTGCTTTGGATATAGCTTCAAAGAATAATTTGGAGGAGATATTTATAAATAAAAAAAATGAGTTGATATTTTTGTAAATAAAAAATTTCTAATAGTCCGTGGACTGATTTATAGTTCGCAGACTATTAACCAGATATGGACCTAACATTTGGAGGTACGTAAAAAATGGACTAAGTTCCGTCCAAGTTCGTTTAAGGCAATTCACGACAAACTTTAATCAAACCAAACCGAACTAATCCATTTGACAATGCTAATTGCAAGAGGTAGGCATATGATACGAAATTCAGAAATGTTTTTTAAAGAAAAAACCAATATCATTAGGAGATATCATAATAGACATATTAGATCCCCTAAAAAAAGAATATACACATTAGAGAACATAATCAGGAAAATCTCCCACCCACTGAAAAAGATGACGTAAACACCACAGAGTATCTAGTCAATTCATGAGTAGGAACTTTACATATGACCTATAGAATATATATCGATTTTCATAAGCAATTAACCAATGCTTTGTAACCACTCGACACAAATTATGTCCTAAGTGGTTATCAAAACAAATGCCCTCAAGAATTGCAAAGCCCTCAGCATGCTCAGAGTTCTGTTTTTGCAGAATTGAAATCTGAAAGAAAATTGAAGCAGCTATCCATTTGAACATTGAGATATAATTGACATCATAATCCGCATTTCCAATTTATGTACAATATAGAAAAATGCTCCTTCAAGAGAAATGTAAGATAAAAGAAACCAAAAACAAGAGGTTTCACATATTCGAAGATGCTTCAGTAATCTGTCTCACTCTCAGTGTCAAAAATATGAGTATCATTGTTCCCATACTTGACCTGGACATTAAACAACAATTTTCTTAGCCGTCTGAGAAAATAAACAGTAAAACTTTGTGCTATAATAATCAAATTGAAACTTATAGTTAGAACGACAAACTTAAGCAAAAGTTTAGAAGGACAATAGAAAGAAAATTGTATAGTATCCAAAAGTGTATTCAGAAATACAGCTCCTGGATAAAGTATCTATGAACTGCAGCCGCATGGGGTGGGGGGGTGGGCAGTGATAGAAGATCGATGAGATGAGGTATCAATTCTCAGCTGTCTTGATTCCTGTGCTATAAGAGAGCATATTTAACCCCATTTAGGTGGTGATTTTTATGCAATTATTCATATTATTCATTATCTTTTCTGGATGGAAAGGTGAATACCCTGTACTCCGAAAGAAGAGTCCGGGGAAGGAGGAACAGAAAATATCATATCCACCGAGTGAATGAATCGGATCCAAATATTGAAAAGAAGTACTAAAAATCAATGAGTTTGATAAAAAGTAGAAAGTCTGGGGAAATATTCAGATGGGTTTGTAACGAATTTCAATATTAGTAATCTTCAGATTGTATCACACAAGTTCTAGTTGCATAGTTTATGCTTGATCTATAAACAGTCAAATATAAAATCGAATGTCATATCTTAGATTTCAGAACTACTCAAAATTTTAAATTGTCTTATTGAAACTAGAGCTTCATCCTAAAGTTGACAAGTCTTTGGTCTTCCCATCTCTCTATCTTTCACATGAAATGGTAGAATATTCTTCTCTCTCCACCATATCTAGACTAGTCCATTGTTGGACGAAGGAGTGTCAGAGACGGAGAATCCAATCACTTTCTTTCTTTATTTCTTTTTCCCAGGGTCCAGGATGCATAGATTATCTTGTATTCCAGCCAAAATTAATACTCCCTCCGTCCTGATTTGAATATCCCATTTTGACTTTAGCTAAAATTTAAGGATTGCCTTTGACTTGGGATACAATTGAAAATTTGCACTGAAATTTTAGCTAAATTTAGAAATGCGACATTCAATTCCGGACATGCTAAAATTTAAGGATTGCCTTTGACTTGGGATACAATTGAAAATTTGCATTCAAATTTTAGCAAAATTTAGAAATGAGACATTCAATTCCAGACATCCCAATAAAGCAAATGGAACATTCAAATCCAGACGGATGGAGTAATAATAAAAAATAAAAAATAAAAATTGATAAACTCCACTAAATGATAGAGCAACACAAAGTTAAGTGCTAGAGTGCCAAGTAGCTATCAGATTTGAACACAAACAGAAATCACCTGGCTCATCTTAAGATATCTTAACATGATTCTGAGGAGAAAAAAACCGAAATGATTCATAAGCAAAGAAAAATGCATGAGATGGTGATTTTGAACTTACAAGACTGAGGATAGAAGAACAACTCTTCTCGAATTGAATGAGGTAGAAAGCTTGTACTTCCTTGATCTGTTAGTAGGAGTATCAAAGACCCTATCTGCCATGCATTTATCTGTTGCATTAGAAGAAGAAACTGTAAACAAATGATCTAATGTTAGAAAATAAGGTATGGTTCAAAATACAATGAAAAGGTCGCAATTGAAGTTTCGGAAAATTCTTCACTTCTTTTCTCAGATACTCATACCCTTAATATAAACCTAGCAACGTAACTCCTTTTAGGAAGGAAATGCTGCAAGGAGATGTAGCTTGTTCTATAAAACATTCTAGAAGCAATATGCAAGCCATTCTTTGAATGTAATTAGTTCCATTGAATATCTTTGCAAATCAAAACAGGACAGTAAATTAACTGGTTACTTATCTAGCACCATTAACGATCTCTTGTTATCTTGAATCTGATAGTGGCGTGCCTTTGATTTAAGTCAAAGTTAGCTTTTCATAAATTGAAACTCAAAGACAAAGCAAAGGTTGGAGCCTTAAGAACTAAGCATTATGATTTCGTTGCTTGCAAATTCTATCAGTTAATAAGGTCAGAAGTCACTGTAATATGAAAGAAATATGTTTCGCACGGGCCTTAGGTTTCCTTTTAGTTGTCATGCTCTGAGAATACCATAGATGAGTGTTGGATCTAGAAACATGCTACTCTAATGCACTCCATTTTGTGGTGCGTTATATTCTATATTCTCTGAATGCAACGTGGGAGGAACTCAAAGCCCAAATTGCATGAAGTGATGATGGGAAAATGAAATTTGTGGGGCTAATATTTCCTATAACCACCAGTAATAAATTCTAGTAGAATCATATGGGAAGCTCACTTAAGTGCGAATGTATATGATTATCACGCCAAATTATTTGAGGGGAAGTACACAAACAACATAAATTCGAACCCTCCTTAGAGAATAATTTGCAATTAATAAAATTTCTAACATTGCACCATGAGAAGTTTCTAGGTAATAGACAGCAGAATGGGCATGCTAAACACGACATACCTCTTGAAGTGAACTTGGGAAGCTCAAAGGTGTTGTTCATTAAAAGTTGCATGAACTTTCCTCCTACATGTAAGCTAATCTCTCTTTGCAACACCCTCTGAAAATGATATAGTGTTAACAATCAGAAGTCTACTATAAGTACAAATGTTGATTTGTAGAAGTAACTAATGAAATAACAACTAGATCAGCTCAATGCAATGAAACCAACTAGAGAAAAAAGTACTCAGTAAAGTGACTTCACTTACGGTTAACCGATCCTCGGTTTTCAAACTCCCGAGAGTTTCCTCATTGCTCTCGACTGTTTCCAACTTTCCTTTCTCAAGATCTACATCCAGCATGGATGAAGGAGAAATGTTCACAACATCTGTTTTTAGGTTGGCATGATCTTGGCATTTCACTTCTGAGGGACTCTGCTGATCACATTCTGGTCCTTTAGTAACTGCATCAGACAGCATAATGACGGTATGGGCAGCTTGACACTAGAAATTTCAAAAGGCAAAAGAACAATCAATTTTCCATGTTTCATTTATATGGATATCTAATACATGAATCTAGAGGAGAGGAGTAAAGGCAGAGATAGAAAACTAAAAACCAAAGGACAAATTGGAAGGAAATTCCAAACCGGACAATAAAGACTGTGGGACAGACAGAAAATGAACTTGGGAATTCAGACAAAAAATGAAAAAAGATCACCACGGACTTATGAACAAAGAGGAGCTAAAAGTCATGAGAATTATTTCATCCAAAATAAGAAAAGAAGAAGGATGAGAAGACAAAGCAGTAGCATGACAATCAGGTCCATCTCTGTAGTCAATATTATGTCGTTATATTATATTTTCGGACTACCCTTCAAAGATTATCCATGAGGCCACGTAAACTAGGAAACTTACATTTAATTTGCAACGTCCTATTTCTATTTATTCCTTCTATTAACTACTGACGATCTCCACCACCTAAAGCTTCTCTTTAATCCTTCCGGCTATTTGCTTTGTTCACAAAATCACTTTGAATTTCACCACTTTGAATTTCACCAGGTATACTGAAGGTCTCATGAAGAAATCATAACTAAGTAGCAGTTGGAATGTTTTATCCAATAAGAGAGTTTCAGAGTCCACTCAGATAGCAAGGATGACAAATTCATAACTCAGTAATAGATGAGCTCAAGGTCTCTACCATGCAATTGTGTCTAATTGTCAGTATCCAATAAGGTCAACATAAAGTTCCCCACACTACCAATAGCATAAAAATGCAAGATATCAAATGTGATTCCAATAAACCTGGATTCCAATATGCAGGCACCAATTCAAGAATGCTGATATATAACGCAAACTACCGCCTCATTCACGTTAACCAATCAAAGTATCAAAAGAAGACAGTATGGTAATAGTTGTTACTATATCCCATCTCCTATTACCTTAAAAGATATTTTCTCATTAATATACTTCATTATACCGTTTTTCCCAAGAAAAAACTTTTAGAAAAACATTTGTGGACCTGAATGAACAAAAAAGAAATAGAGGTAGAACAAATCACAGACACACAAATCCGATAACTTCCGCACTAGAAAAAGTATTTAGATGAAATACAATTACTTTCTGGACTTAAACTTGTAATTACCAGTAAAATTCTATGATAGGAAACAGCTCAAATTAATTTTAGCAAATTTCCAACCTTGGTAATGTGCACATAAATCAAAAACAGTTATTGAGTCTGTCTTCTCTGGTACCTTTTAGCTTTAATTTGAGGGCATAATTCCGTAGCAAACGTCACGGTGACGGTATAGAGAAATACTGTTTCAGTGGTAAGCAACCACTTTGTGCATTCATTGTCAAAGGTTAGATCAGTCTCCAATTAACGTGTTTCAGTGATATCATGAGAACAGCCACTTTGTGCATTTTTTGTCAAGTGTTAGGTCTCTCTTATCCATCCCCCCATACCCCAATTATTGGGGATTTAATGGGTTATGTTATTGTTGTGGTGTTCCAAACTATGTAGATATTACTGATGAAGATGTTTATCACTACATCAATTCAACCAAAAAAAATAATTCAAAAGGAATGTGGACTTTTACCATTTCAAGTAGTGGAGTTTTCAGCAACAAGTACAGAAAGCACATTTTGACCGTTAAGAATGTTTAAACAAATAAAGAAACAAACACAAACAAAAACACATTACAGTTATGCTAGTGCCAGAGTATGTCCATTTCTGTGTTTAAAAATCAAAACGAAGAACATCAACAACGCCCTAATCTTCAAATCCAGATTCACAGAACCGAATATTCACCGAAAATAAATAAAATTAAAACAAATGCAGGTCAACGAACGTAAATTAAATCCAACAGAAACCACAAAAATAACATCCGCGGAGCAAAATTAGTATCGGAAACAGAAATCGCTCATCTCCTCGCGTGAACTAACAGTCATTTCTGCTGACAAAAACGAAAACTTCTAATAATGCATTAACGCACACGCATTGTTGTTGTTCTTCAAATTTGTTTATATGTATATACGTGTATGTATACTGGCTTCTTCTGCGGCGGTGTTACAGTAGAGAGAGAAAGTGAGAGACAGAAGGAGGAGGAGGAGGAAGGCGGTGGCGGTGGCGGTGGGATGAGAAAGGTTACATCGGAAGAAGCACTTGATTTTGCCAGAAAAGCTCCTGATCACGACAAACATATTTTGATTCTTCAACCTTTATTCTTTTTTACTTTTCTTTTTCTTCTACTTTTTCGTGGACAATTTTACCCTTATAGGTTTTGTATAATTGCAACAGTGTTATTAGGGGAGGGGTGTTAAAAGATAAACCACCACAAATATTCATCACACTTCTAGGTCAATCAGGTACAATTTTCAAATTAACAATTGACGGAATGACCTTATTTACCAACTATAAATTATTTCGGTGCTAAAATTTGTAAAAATATTGTTTTGGGCCCATATTGCAAAACATAAATTATTTTTGAACATTTAGCGCCAATTTTCCTTATTAGTACCTCCAAATAAAATATTCACTTTCTATTTTAATTTTCCCAAAATTTCACTTTCTTTAAAAGGATATAATTTTATTTTTAAACCCACATAACTAGGATCTTTTTTATTTTTTATTTTTTATATCAGCACCCTAATTCTAGCGAATTTTATTTGCCTCAACGTTGGAGGCGGGTGTCGAACTTGTGCCCTCATGGACACAAGTCAAGGCCTTGCCCACCGGGCCAAAGCCTTCTTGACACATAACTAGGATCTTATATTTAAATGTTCAAACTCCACGAATACATGAGTCATTTCCTATATTCAAAGATATAATTATAATTTATTTATTGTCAAACTACTTCTGTGAATTCTTATAAAATATTCAATTTAAAAATGAGTAAGTACTATTATTTTTCAATAATGCTCTATTACGAGTGTTCCTACCTCTCCTTCTGCGATGGTTTCCAGCAAAGATGCTCACATGCACAGACCGTGTGTTTTATGGAGGGTAAAAAGTATTTTAAATAATAAATTATTAAAATAATAAATTAAAATAAAACCCCCCTTTACACGTGAGAGAACTCCTCAAATAGATTACAAAACTGCATTTACCATGGAAACTCAGTCATGTATTCTCAATATCACACAAGGCTATTAGTGCAATTTGCTATCTAATTGACCTTTCTGAATTTTATGACTTTTGATGTAATGCAATTTGATGTGTACCTTGTTTTTCGGTTAGTTTTAACTGAAATACATTTTTTATTCTTCAGAAAACATTTACGATTTGTGCATGTAAGTATTATGTTCGGAAACCACTGCAAAAAAGAATTTGACATGAATTTGCAAATTGAAACATATATAAAAAATTCTATGTAAAAAAAATAAAAAAATTGATGTATAAAATCAATCTTACAAAATTCAAAAATACATATTGGATCAAAGTCTCATATTAGCCAAAATAGAGTTAGCAAGGAAAGGAATGTTAGTTGGGTAAATTATGATGAATGGGTTGTGACATGTGAAGTTGAAGGTCTTTTTCACTGGAGAGAAGTCAATCCAAATAAACTCCAGTCCGAATCTTATGCAGAACAGTATTTTCTTATTACATACGGAACGACTCAGAACATGTATAATGAGGTTCAGAACAAATATTTCGCATGATAAAAATAAAATATGTATTTTGAAACTCAGAATATGTGCTAGTTTTAAATCAATTTTAACCATAAAAAATTAAATTTAACGACATGCAGAATTACTCTGTTTTGCATTGAAACCAGCGTCAATAAATTCAAGTCACGGGTCCTCAAATTGTTTCTAAACACTTATCAACCTACTTTCCACTCCCACCCACCCCGTCTTTACGGCTTTGTGTGTCTGTTTTAGGCTGTCCTTTAATTGTGTTTTCCGACGAAAGTCGGTTCCAAAATGTTTTTTTCATAGAACTTAAAGAAAACAAAAATTCAAGCATAAGTTGACCGGTTCAGTTACGGTGTTTATAGAGACTCTTTTTTTCAAGTATATATTTATAGGATTTAGATTAATTGACTGACACGCTAATTAAAAATGGGGTTTTTTTTTTTTTTTGATGAATAATACCTCAGCTTTCATTACTTAAATCAGAATTGACATCAGAACTTGGCAAAACACCTAAAGAGCTTTCACCTTGGTCTGAGCCTAAACTGTTACAATTATGCCCATCAATGAGAGGGATAGAGTTCGGTGAAAAATAACCTACGAAGTTATTACATTTGGCCCATCTCGCCAAATTATGTGCAAAAGTGTTGCAACTTCTTGGAACAAAGGCCATTCTCCAGTTCTCATGTATCTTCAAATACTGCCTTCCTTGTAAAGTAGATGATTTGCTCTGCCAACTTTTCAAACTCTGATTTCCCAGAAATGCCTGGATCGCAAAAAGAGCATCCCCTTCGATGATTAACTTTTGGCAAGCAATATCTTCACCTATTTCAAAGCAAAAAATTGCTGCTTCTGATTCAGCAGCAAAAGGTGATATTTCCTCAGACTTTTTAGTCCAAGCTCCCAAGGTTCTACCTTCATCATTTGTCAATATGCAAGCAAAAAAAGAAGGAGAATTACAATCCCAATTTGCATCAAAGTTTAATTTACAAAAGCCTTGGGGGGTACATTCCAAATTAAACTATCTAATTTAGCTGAATTGCATCTCTTTAGCAAATTTGCCCTCCAGTATAAGGCAGCTCTATCTTCAATCAAGTTAGTAATGGACTCCCAATCCGGAATATCTTGATTGTGTAGCAATTTGTTTCTCATATACCAAATTGTTTCCATTTGTACAACTGCAAAGTTTAAGAATCTATCTTTGTCAACCTGCAATAAAGGGAAACCATTATCAGTTTTAAGTAGAATTTTCGAAATCCAATCATAAATGTTCCAAAGTTTAAAAGGTTCAATTTTAAAGTTCCAATTAGAATTGAACCAAATGAATTTTGAAATGGGACAGTTTAAAAACAGATGATCAGCTGATTCAATATCAAAATCACAAAAGGGACAATTATCTTCCCTTTTAAAGATAGGTTGCAGTCTCTTACTAGTAGGAAGTAAGTTATTCAGACATTTCCACAAAAACTGTTTATGCCTCCCATGCATATTAGAATCCCAAAGCAATTTCCAAACCTGATCATTCATATTAGGACCAGCAAATTTGTGTAGATTATTGAAAAGGTAAGCTGATTTTACAGTGTAGTTCCCTGTCGAGGAGGGAGCCCAAACCAACTTGTCAATTTCCTCTGAATGAGGTAGTTTAATTTTGAAAATTTCTTTAGAAATAAAATCAGGAAAGATATTATTTACTAAATTAAAATTCCATATGTGAAAGTCATGATCAATAAGGTCATAAACATAAACAAGAGATTCATAATGATGAATATTTAAAGGAGGTTTAAAAGAATCAATACCTGGAATCCATGGGTCTTCCCAAATTTTAATACCTGAACCATTACCAATCTGGTAGCAAATACCATTCTTAAGAGTATCTTTCCCCTCCCACAACCCTTTCCAAATCCAAGAGGAACCAGAAGGACAAGAATCTTGATCAAGTAAAGGTTTACCTCTAAGATACTTGGACTTAACAAGTTTCACCCACGGTTTATTAACATCATTTAAGACCTGCCAAGTAAGTTTACCATGAAGGGCAACATTGAAGTCTTTGAATTTCCTAAAACCCATCCCCCCAAATTCTTTAGGTTTACATATAGCATCCCAAGCTTTAAGGTAGAGATGGTGCCCACTTTTCTCCTTGTACCCCCAAAAAAAGTCCCTGCCTGAGACAAATTGTGCATTTTCCAACCAGATAACCTAGTCCTCATATTATCAATGATATCATGAAAAGCAAGTTTTTTCGACTTAATTTTACAAAAAGGAAGACCAAGGTATTTGGAAGTGTGATTACATTCAGGCATCCCTAGTAAATTGCCAATATGATTTTTCAATTCAGCATGCACATTTTTGCTATAATGGATCAAAGACTTGTTAAAATTAACAGATTGACCAGACCAATTACAGAACTTAGTGAGACAACTCTGGACAGCCTCATCAGAATTAGCACGACAAAATATAGTGAGGTCATCAGCAAACATGAGATGGGAAAAAGCAGGACTGTTTCTAGAGACCTTAATACCATGAATATTACCACTCAGCTCAGCTCTAGAAATGATCCTAGAAAGCACATCAAAATACAAAGTAAAGAGAGCCGGGGACATTGGATCCCCTTGTCTCAAACCTCTACCAGGGTAAAAGTGGCCTGTAAGAAGAACCATTAATAAGCAGAGAGTAGGAAGCAGTAGAAATACAGTTATGGATTATGCTAATAAACTTATTACTGAAACCATGCAAAAAAAAATACGAATCAGGAAATCCCATTCAACCTTATCATAAGCTTTAGCCATGTCAATTTTTAAAGCCATCAACCCCATCCTCCCTTTTTTATTATTTAAATGATGCATTATTTCATGAGAGATAATAATGTTATCATTCATCATACGATTCGGAATAAAGGCAGATTGGGAAGGGGAAATGATGATATCCAAAATAGGCTTAAGTCTAGATGCAATAATTTTAGTAATCACTTTATAAATCGGATTGCAAAGGGCAATGGGTCTAAATTGATCTACTTTCTGAGCATTAACACATTTAGGAATCAAGGCAATGAAGTTATGATTCAAAGATTTAAGAATGTAACCATGTGTAAAGAAATGTTGCACGGCCTTAATAACTTTATCACTAATGATATGCCAATAAGTTTTGTAAAAAGAGGTAGACATGCCATCCGGACCAGGGCTTTTACCATTATGCATAGCAAAGACAGTATTTTTAATAGTAATAGCACAAGGAATAATACAAAGAGCCTCATTCTGATTTTCAGTGATACTAGGAAGTATGAAATTATCTAGGTTTTGAGGAAAATTTGGTTTGGCAGATCTAAAAATCATATTAAAATAATCCCCAAAAATGGAGCCAATGTTATTAAACCCAGAAACAGAGGAACCATCAGATTTAAGAATAAAATCAATAGCATTCTTTCTTCTATGGATGATAGTAGACAAGTGAAAGAACCTAGTACTAGCATCACCTTCCTGAAGCCATTTACACTTAGCTTTATCTTTCCACATAACAGTTTCTTTATTTAAAAGATCATCTAAATCAGATTGTGCCTTTTTATTTTCCAAGATAGTGAACTGAGTTTGAGGTTGAGATTGTAAAAGGTCAATCTTATTATGTAAAAATCTAATGTTGGATTGAAGATGACCAAAACAATTCCGATTCCAATTTTTGAGAGCATATTTAACATTATGAATACTCCAAGCCAACCTAAACATAGGTGAGCCAGAGACAAATTCTTTCCAAGAATCCTCAACAATCTGAAAGGAACCAGAGTCCTTAGTCCACATTTCCTCAAAGCGGAAAGGTTTTGGAATGGAAGGATTATTGGGGGAGGTATTGAGGAGAAGAGGTCTATGGTCCGAAGACAGACCGGTCAAATGATTGATAGAAGCATTAGGAAACAGAATTCTCCAAGAAGAATTAACTAGTCCCCTATCTAACCTAATCTGAATGTTTGACTCTCCCCCAGTACTATTATCCCAAGTGAAGGGATAGCCCTTAAAACCAAGGTCAATTAGACCTTCTTCTTCTATAAAAGAGGCAAAAACCCCCGAGCTACTGGAAGCAGCAGGTCTACCACCAATTTTTTCAGATTGATCAAGAAAGCAGTTAAAGACACCAATGATTAACCAAGGTCCCCCAAAATTTCTGCCCACACTACTGAGATGGGCAAAAAAGTCTGATTTCAGGGAATTATTGCAAGGGCAATAAATCCCAGAGAACAACCAAGGGTCACTAGTGATAGTAGGCCAAACTAAAGCAGAAATAGAACCAGAATTCCAGTTGACAATACTCAGATTAAGATTATCTTTCCAACCAAGAACAAGACCCCCAGACAGACCTTTCAAAGGAACAACAAAGCAGTTTGGAAACCCCAGAGAAGCAACAGACAAGGTAACTCTAGCAACATGATTCAATTTTAGTTTCGGTAAGAAAAATTAAAGAAGGTTTATGAATCTTAAGGAAAAATCTTAAAGATCTAGCTGCCTCAGGTTTAGCAAACCCGCGACAGTTCCAGATAAAGGCGATCATGGTAAGGAAACCTACCCAGGGCTTTTCTGTCTCTAGCCGTTAAGAGAACCTCAAAGTTACCGTTACATGACCGTTGGGGAGATTGTGTAGTCCGTCGAAAAATAGACCACACTCCCTACAATCGCATCAACAGCTGTTAGGACATAAATACTGAAGCCACAATAAGGTTAACACTGAGATTAGAAGTAACCATACCAGACAAAGCCAAAACAGCCTAAACCTCAAAAAGGAAAACCAAAATAAGAACTTCAAACTACAAATCCTTTTGAAAACTTTAGATCTACGAAGTGCTCATTTAGAGTAAAAACACAAAGACCAACAAATATAGCGATAATAACAATGCCTGAAGGATTAGGCTTTCACCAGATCTACACTGATGACCAACAAATATAGCGATAATAACAAAGCCTGAAGGATTAGGCTTTCACCAGATCTACACTGATCCAAGTCATCACTTCGAATGCACAAAAAACATATAGATCAAATATTGATCTCTTGTACAATAAAAGTTTTATTTCCCCCATTTGTAGTAAGAAGAATCCACGAAGAAGGTCAAAAACCTCTTGAAAACTTCCAGATCTACATAGGTCTCAAGTTTAAACAAACCCTAATGGTTTGGGTAAGGGCTAAATAAGCAGGACCAATAAAGAAACCAAAAAGTCCAAATAAAGTCTAATAAAAGATCCAAACACCTAAAGATTAATACTAATCCAAGAATTAAACAACACCGAAAACCCCATTACTCCAGCTACTAAGTAAATAAAGACCCAACACTCACAAACCAGTGAGAGGAAAGAGACCACACCAAAAAGGTGAGTCTAGGAAATATCTCTAGAGAGATGGAGGAGAGTTCTACTCTTTCCTCAGTCCTCTAATTATTGTTTAAGTGATAACTGAAGTTGGATTTTGTTACTTGGTTTGTTTGGTTTTTTACTTTACTTCATTCGAACGACCAATTTTTTGATACACGAGTATTTCTTTTATTATCAACCTACTCAAGTCCAACCCATTTGGACCCCTTTGAGGTTATAACCAGGGAGCACGCAGATCCCCTCATTCTTCAAGAATCAGAAAGATCATTTTAATTTGTTCATTTGGAATCTAGGTTCTTCTACTTATTATATTCCAAATCACAAATCGCGTGAATAGCTATTACTAAGAAACATCCCAGTATACTAATACTCCACCCCGTTCATCTGAAAATCTTGGTTCAAACCCTTCACTATTGCGTAAAAGATGCCCCTTGAACAATTCTCTTCGCAGAAGCATATTTATTCTATACTCGATAAGTAACAATACGCAATGGAGATTAATACCGTTTTCTATGAGTGAATGCGTACAGATTTATTCATAACCTTATTCATAATAATTTGACTTTATTAGTTCTTTTTTTTCTATTCTTTATACGTGATTGTGAGATCACTTTTAATTAGATCTGAAAGCCAATCAATAATCTTATAAGTATATATGCTTACAAAAGGCTCACAAGCCTATTAGCAAAATTGGAAACTAGGAGTGAGATTGAATGCTCTTCTAGTTTTTTTTAAAGTACTATCACTTATAAATATAATTCTCTCATTTCTAGTATATTAGTTAAATTAATTAAGGATTTATCTCTTTACAGCACGTTTGGTACGCTGGAATGGAATGGAATGGAATCCCTTTCCAGGCAGAATCCGTTTCCACCCAAAATGACTTCGGAATCCTCTTTCCATTCTAGTGTTTGGAAGCCAAAGCCAGAATGGAATGTCGATTCCTTTTCTGTGTTTGGTAAAACTATATTTTAATGCCAGAATGGAATGGAATTAAACATAATATGGCCTAAATGCCCTTTTAGCATATACTAGTGATAAAACCTAATTAAACATTCATTACAAAATCTTATTGAATAACATTGACATTATATATATATATATATATTTTTTTTTTTTTGAAACATAATTTTTATTAAAATGTCAACACAGTAATAAAATATTTTTACTTTTAAATTTAAAAATAGATTAAAACTACTACCAAGAAAAAAAAAGTATTTATAAAATTATCATCTATGAAATTATACTAAGTGAAATAGAATATTTATGACTAAATATGAATACGTTGCTATATAAAATGAATGTAATAATTAATTAAAAGAGGGGTATAAATGTCAGTCACTAGTTATTGATGATTCCAACTTCTCCTGGAAAGGCCATTCCATAGGTTTTGGAGTGGAATGCCCTTTCCCACTTCTTCCTGGAATCGTCATTCCCATGAAATGATCATTCCCACTTCAATTTGTCCAACCAAACGCAGGAATGGAAAAAGAAGTGGGAAAGACCTTTCCATTCCTTTCCATTCCCGCATACCAAACACGCACTTATTTTCCCCTTAACTTAATTTATGTAGAAAGAAATAAAATACATTATATTTTAAGAGACGAAGTAAATAGTATTCACACTATTTTTAAACCACAAAGTAAGATACAATTGTGTGGCTTAGTGTTTCTTTATTATTTTAACATTGTACTAATAATTATCATTTTTTAGTAATATGTAAATTGAACTCTAATATTCGTAGATCATGAGTAGTACATATATAACTCCTGGCCATTTAATTTATACTTTAGTTATTATGTATATGACTCATTAATTATGTTTTGAGAATGAATAGAATTAACTTATTTGTAGTAGAATATGTGAAATTTACAGTGTAAAAAAACTTTAAAGTTTTGAATTGTTTTTTTAGGAGAGGGGGGAGGGAAGTGACGTCATTTATTTCCTTTAGAGGAAGTAAATACTTTTACTTCGATATTGTTTAGTATTGGTTGAATATTAGTAAATCACGAATACTTTCTATGACAAACACCTTTAAAATTTCATCAAAAAAAAAAAAAAAAAACACCTTTAAACTCCTCAATTTTGCAGGAATTAATTTACTTATGTACAGAGAGAGATATTCTCCTCCATATTGAATTTCTCTTCCCATTCCCCTTCAACCAAACTTTTTTTTTTTACTAAAATAGCTTCTCATCCTCCTCTCTCCACTTTGCTCCTACCAAAGGCTAATACAAATGCAGCCAAAACATATTTTATTCATAAAGACTTTTAAAAGGAAAAAAGTCCATAGCTTGTGATCAGGGACGAAGGTAAAAATTTAGCGTTGGGGTGAAACTGCAACAGTATGTCGAACTACATATAAAAATGGCTAAAAAAAAAATATATTGGGGGGCGAAACTGATAAAATATTTCTAACTACATATAAAATTTATTATACCTCTGTCTTCGTCCTGCTTGTGATTCTTAATTACTACTCTCTCCGTCTCAAATTATTTGTCCACATTTTCTTTTTTATTTGTCTCAAATTAACTGTTTACTTTCTAAATCAAGTACGTACTAATTGCAATTTTTTCAATTTTACCCATCTTCCAATTCATCATTGAATATTCTTACTTAATTAAAATTATCACTTTCCAACACATATTTAATAGGTGGTTGGATGTTGTGAAAGGAAGGAGAGAGAAAGATATATATTTTAAATAAGATAAATAAAACTAATGTGGGGTATCTTAGACATTTTTTTTATATTTTACCATCAAAATTATCAAAAACTTAATCCTCGTGCATTTGTCAAAGTAGACAGATAATTTGAGGCAATACTTTCTTGTACACAAAAAGGCGATACCCACGCCCCCAAGCCCCCGAGTACTTTCTTGTACACAAAAAGGCGATACCCACGCCCCCAGGGGCCCCACCACCTGATCCGACATGCATTGTGGAGGATGTAAATCAAGGTGATCCAGCAGTTCGATTGGTGAGAGGCCTTGTCTTAGCCCACCGCAAGAAGGCACCTCACATTGGAGGGTTGAAACTTTCACACTGCTGCTGCTGCCAAGATTCGAATTCGAACCTGCGCCCTTGTACACAATCTACCACCCTCGAACCAACTGGACTACCCTTGCGGATCCCGAATACTTTCTAACTCTAAGTGAAGATGGCCAAAGATGCCAATGCCAATTCATTTTCTTGATTCACCCAATGGGTCAAAACAAGAGAAAAGTACAATAATTGTTGTTGGACGAATCAATTACAAGGTTCAAGTTGCAAGTGGCTTTTTTTTTGCTAGTAGGTTTGGATTCGTTGTGTTATGGATCCAGTGATAGCTTCCAAGTTCACCCACTACTACTTATAGTAGATAATGAGAAGAAAATTAATAGCTTCCAAGTACACACCAAGATTATGTGTGTTTTTAAAAGAAAAAAGTCAACTTAAAGTGGTAGAGATCATATGTGTTTTTGCATCTGAATTTTTCAGTTTTGTACGTGTGCATATATGTGAATTAAATGTAAATCTGAAATGTTTCAAATAAATTGGATAAAAATAAATAGATTAAGATAAAATTGTATAATATTATTGATCCCAATTTATAGGAACACTTTCTATGATATTCTACACTTTTACATTGTATTGATTCAGTTAATTTGCGCAACTTGAGTCGCCAAGCCCAGCCAAAAAATATGTTTGAAGTAGACTTATGACCTTCAACCGAGTAACGTTCGGATGTTAGGCTTTGCGAGAGAACAAATGATGGAGTTAGGCCTTAGGAAGAGTTCATGAGACCACTATGACTCTTGCTCCAAACTCGATGATAGCCTAAGCAGGAGGGCTTAGAGGAATGTCATAATTAAGCTGGGGATAGCCCAGTTGATTTTGGGGTGGCAGATTGTGTAGAGAAACGCATGATCGATTCTTGGCAGCCGCAGTGTGAAAGTTTCAACCCTCCAATTTGGGAGTAGCTTCTTGTGGGTATTAAGTTAAAAGTCCTCTCACTTGGTTGGACTGATGGGTCGCCTTAATTTACCTCCTCCAACTACTCTGTCGGATCAGAGCGTGAGAACTCTGAAGGCGTGAATATCGCTTTTTGTATAAAAGAATTATGCTGGGGAATCACCGAGCTGTCGGGCCTACTATAGCGATTTAGAGTTTCTTAGGGATTTAAGAACCATAAGTCCATTAGGGAATTGCTAAAATCCTTAAGGATTTAGGAGGATCAACCTTCAAATAAATTACCTTATTACATCGGTTTGGTCTCTATATATGCTTAGATTCATTACATTGTTATACGCTTTCATTATTCTTTTACTCTCATTATGAACTTAAGCATCGAAGAAGAATCATAAGAGGAATTTCATAGTTTGCTTTTGTGCAGGTCTATCAGAGTTAAAAAAACCTTAAATAATTCTATCACACGTGATGGCATAATTTCAATTTTATACGACGCTTAGATTTAAATAAAATAGTGGTTTTCAATATATCAAAATTATGGTGTTCCGTATATTTTTTTTTCTCAATACGTTTTGATTTAGTATTAACTATCGAATCACTTTTGATCTGATGAATAAGTCTTTCAAAAAAAGATAGTTAAGAATAAAAAATTAACAATTTAAATTGCATTAGCATCATAACTTGAGTATCTACTCAAGCTAAACAAAAACGTAACTATTAACTTATTTTTAACCATTAGATAAAAAATCACCCATCAAAATTATTATCAACATATTGATAGATAAAAAAAACAAGTATAAATATCATAATCGTTGTGCCTAATCTTGTTGGAACTTCCAAGGAAGTAGAACATTACAGAACTGAGAGAGAAATAAAAAGGGAGCAAATACGGAAAAGTTTTAGATACAAAACAGAAAGAGAGAGAAAAATGCTTTTTGGAAATCAAAAAGGTTCCGTTACCGGGAATCGAACCCGGGTCTCCTGGGTGAAAGCCAGATATCCTAACCGCTGGACGATAACGGATCTTGTTGGTTGATTTTAACAATAATTGTATATGTATATAATAGAAAGATAATTTGAAAAGAATGTTGTTTTTAACCCAAGTAAAAACAAAGTTAAGGATGATTTAGAATTTAAAAAAAAAAAAAAAATGTTTTTAACTTACGTTAAAAACCAATCTAAATAGGACTAAAGAATTTTATGACTGATTTTTTAACATTCCAAATCTACGGTCAAGGAGGTCGTAGCTCACTGGGGCAAGCCTCTACCTGTGACTAAGAGATCTCGGGTTCGACACCCTCCCCTACGTGGGGCAATAAAATTCTCCTCCTCTGGTGAGGAAAAAAATTAAGGTTGCTGACAAAAAAAAAATTTCCAAATCTACGATTTCAACATTTCTGTTTAAGACCTTCTAGCTAATATTTTAATGAGTTGAATCACATTGCAACATGTTAACAGTTATAGGACTTATATGTATAAAAGAAAAGAGAATTACTAAATTCATTGGTAATTAATTAACTAGGCAACTTTTGTAATTTTTATTTTATACTTTTTATTAATGAATCTTTTTTATTTTCATTTTTATTTTTATGAGTCACTCGAACAATGGGATAGATTAGATAAACTAATTGCAAGGTTTCTTACTTTTTAATATGAGAGATATATATCCCCAATATTACCTAGCTTTTTTATTCTTTCTTTGAGGATATTTTTTGAAGTGTATGTTTGGCCGTTTTGTTCCAGTTGGAAAAATATGAAATCTCATTTTCACTAAAAAAAACAATTTATGCCATCCATGTAATGGTTGAATGGTCGAGTGTCTGATTCGTAGTTCAAAAATCAAATCATGACAATATTTAAAAAAACTAAAAAATGATTTATTATATCATGCATTTTATTACAACTTGCACTTATGCCCATCTATTTCTGCAGTTGCACTTATTATGTCCTAGGGCAGACGCAGTTACAATTTAAATAGCAATTTTAACGGTGATTATGGTTTGGGCTTTGGGCTTTGATTTTACACAATTTAAACCAAATCAATATTTTTTATGAAAATTTTGAAATCTTTGCAATCCGTTCGAAACCTTACACCTTTCCATTCGATTTGTATTGGTTTAGTTTCGTGTAGTTTGATTTGATGTGGTTTCATAAGATATAAAAATATATTTTAGTTACAATAATATTCACAAAAAATTAATAAATGTATAGTAATTGAATTAAAGTAGAAAAAGGATGAGCAAATGAGTCTAATAGTTAGTTTTGTTGATGAATTGTCTAATAGTTAGTTAGCTATAAGAAAAAAGCACAGTAAATGTCACAGACACCAAACATTCCCATGTACCTAACATATGAGGGAAAACAATTTTATAGTTTTTGGTAGAAAAAAGTTTGGATGGGTTCGGCTCCGGTCACCACCATGGGTCAGGGCAGGCCCTAGAGACCATATGTCCCTTACAATGGTACTTACAAATCACCCACCTACACAGCCCTCACATCAGCAGCGAGAATTGAACACTTGACCTTTGTAAGGTAAGTACGTGCAAAATCTTTACCAACTGAGCCAACTTGTGTTGGTAACAATTTTATAGTTTATTTACTTATAAAAGAATTATAGTTTTTTTCTTAAACAATCAAAAAGAAAAAAAAGAAAAACAATGGATCTGAAACCAGTTTTAGAAGTGCAAGGAGAAGAGAAGTGAGGATGAAAGAAATAAGTGACTTTATTAAAGAATAAGGGAAGTAATGTCATTGCAGTTGTTAGGAGTAAGAACCCCAACTTCAATTCGAGCAGCTCAACAGCAGAAGCTGGAGCAGGCAAGAAGAACTCAAAGGGCACAGCTCCGCAACAGCAGCAGCAAGACACAAAAGAAGGCATCAGCAAACATCATCCAGTTGGACAAGAAGATTACCTATGACCTGGCACTAGAACCTTCTGGAAGGGAGATGTAGGTGATCTCAGCACCCAAACCGTGTGGAGCTCTGGCAGCTGCAACCATGGCAGTCAAACTCGCGAGTTGACGATCCTACGAGTTTTAAGGGGTATTACGAGTTAGATCCTACGTAGGAACAGTAATCAAGTAGGATCGGTGTAAACTCGTGGGATCAGACTCAGACGATCATACGAGTCAACCATTTTCTCTTTCGGGTCGAATTTTTTTTTTTTAAAAAAAAAACTGATATTTTATTTTAACCAAGGCCGTAAAAAAATCTTTATCTTGTTCTTCTCAACTCAAAATGTCAAACTCTACACTTCGCAACTTTTTGGGACTTATTCAAATTTCAATCTTCTCAACTTAAGGCTCAACTCCAATTTACATATTGGCATTAGATTTTTTGTCTCTGGATTTCTTTTCCGCTATCTACTGTATTCTGTAACAACGACGTCGAAAAGATTATTTGAATTGAAACCATAAACTCAAATTTGATCGATTACGTTATTCAAATTCAATCAAATAATTAACATTAGAAGCTTGACATTTAATTCATCCGGTTGTGAGCGCAATTGGAGTGCTTTTGAGATGGTAAAGTTTCATTTTAACCAATTTATTTGCATGTCATTTTAAAGCTTATATAAATATATAATACTTATTATACATAAGTTGATTTTCTCACTCTCTTTTCAATTTAATTTCAATTAAGATATTTGATGTGAATAAATTGTATTTTTGTGTTTTAAATTTGTGATTAACAAGTTGTTCTATGAGTACGTATATATTTTCAAATGATTCTTCGCAGCTTCTGTTTTATAACATAGTATCAGAGCTTAGGCACTAACTTTTCTACTTTTCTGCTTTCCTTTTCCTTGTTCAGCTTGATCTTCACTTTGATTGAAGATTAAGTTTCCTGCAATGGCAATCAATAACAATGAAAACTCTATTAGCAACCCTTTTTTATCTTCATCAATCCATCTGCAGTTCTTGTTGTTCCAAAGATTTTAACGGTGATTATGGTTTGGTTTGGGCTTTGATTTTACACAATTTAAACCAAATTAATTGAAAAATTTGAAATCTTTGCAATCCGTTCGGTACCTTAAACCGTTCCATTCGATTTGTATCTGTTTAGTTTCGTGTAGCTTGATTTGACGTGGTTTCGTAAGATAAAAAAAATATATTTTAGTTACAATAATATTCACAAAAAAATAATAAATGTATAGTAATTGAATTAAAGTAGAAAAAAGATGAGCAAATGAGTCTAATAGTTAGTTTTTTTTTTTTTTTTTTAATGAATTGTCTAATAGTTGGTTAGCTATAAGAAAAAAAAACACAGTAAATGTCACAGATACCAAACATTCTCATGTACGTAACATATGAGGGAAAACAATTTTATAGTTTATTTACTTATAAAAAAAAAATTATAGTGTCAAGAGATTGGCAGCGTCAGTGCACTCTGACTGTCAAGTTCGACACCCCCTCCCCTCCCTTCCCCGAAAAAAAAAATAAAAAATAAAAAATTATAGTTTTTTTTTTCTTCAACAATCAACAAGAAAAATAACTTATGAAGAAGAAAAAAAATAGTACATACCTCTGGATCTGAAACCAATGTTAAAAGTGCAAGGAGAAGAGAAGTGTGGATGAAAGAAATAATTGACATTCGAAATTATCTTGATAAAATCAATCAATTAAAAAATACAATAAAAGTATATGGATTACCTTCAGTTTATTCGGATTTCCTTCGGATCCAACGTGAAATCAGCTAACGAATGGAGTAATTTAGAGTTTTTTAAAGTTGTTGGTCACCGAAAAATAGATTTTTTTTTTGAATTTTGGAGTTATGGGTGACCAAAAAATGTTGGGGTTCGAGCGAAATTTTTTTAGAATTCTTTTAGTTTCGGCAGAAAATTGGTCAGAAAATGTAATTCATCCATAATTGTTTTGGATGTCGCCGAAAATTGGTCGGTGGTGGGTGGCGGTGGACAACAGTGGGGGCGGCAGTGGAAAGAGGAAAAATTATTATATATACCTAGCTTACCATTTGGTCATGGAGCAATTGGTACAGAATTAACTACATCACCTCTTTTGATTAAACAAAAAATTCTCATAAGGCCCCACCTGTTTTTATTATTTTAATCAAAACTGTGATGTGGCTGAATGTGGACCAAGTGATCCATGACCAAGTAGTAGGCCAGGTCCATATCAGAATTATTCTGAAAAGAAGAAGTATTTTGGGGAGAGAATTTGAGATGAGAGAGAAAAAGTGAGGAAACAAGTGTTAAACAATACTCACGTCATTCAAAATATAAGTATTTTTAGAATTTTTTACACAAATTAATATACTAATCAAGATGATTAAAGTACCGTAATTAATACTTCAAAGAACACATAAATTAATGAAAAGTTGTATACGAATTACACATTTTTACCAAGATGAATATAGAGAGAAAATAATGTAAGGGAAAATTAGCCAATAAATTCACAATTCTTGTAAAAAAACCAATATTTTGCAATATAAAATAACTTTTAAAAAAATTTATATTTTGAATCGAAAGAAATATTTTTGTGGTGCCAATATAAACACCCCGGCTCCTATGATGAACATATTTTGTTCAGTATGTGCGGGCCAAGTTGTCAGCCGTTGGATCTTGTACTTTTGATCCAACGGCTGGGTGTGATGCAGGGGTATTAAAGAATAAAATTGTTTGGCTGTCACTTTAAGCGGGAAAATGAAATTTCAAATCTCAATTTTCTATCTCTTTTACTTTTATTTGGTAGAAGATAATTTCATATCCCTAAAATCTCTCCATTTTCCTCTCTTCCCTTCTTCTCTCACTGATTCATCACCTTTTTTCTCTCTCTTTCGTCGTCTTTTTTTTTTTTTTTTTTTTTGTTAAAGAACAGATCTATTCAATAGAAAATTATAAAGTAACGGTGGAAGAATATGTAAATAACACTGAATGGAAAAGATTCAGAGATTTTCTTGACAAGAACGGTGTCCCTCACGATGGCCACATAATTTCGCTGAATGGAAAAGATTTTGAGATTTTCTCTTGTAAAGCTAAACTTTTTTTGGCAAAATGGTTGTTCTTTGTAATGAATCAGGAAATTGTGAGTTTTTTATTTTGTTTTATAAATGACATTGTTATTTATGTTGTTTATCGTGTTATTTATTTCTAATATATGGAGTTTATCATGAAACAAAGTTGGAAGAATTCGAAGATAAGCACAATGAGGAGAATATTCAGAATGCTCGTGTTCTATGACAGAAAACCTATTTTGTATGTCAGAACATGTGTTTTTTCGAAGAACATGTGTTCTGTTAAAAAAAACATGTGTTCGATATATCAAGTAAGAAGGGTAAACAATTTATGCAAGACGGTTAAAAAGACAACATGCAGGGGCCAAGAATATTAGGCAGCGAGTAGAAGAGGCAGAAGACACTTCCTACCTAGATGAAGAAAACATTCATCTTAGACTTTGAGTATCAGATATCTTAAATATGTAGCTTGTTGGTGTTGAACACCTTAAGTATTAGACTAGTTATTTTTTTGGGCAAATTCATTGTTCAATTCAGTGGTTATATGATATTGAACACTTGTTTTTGTGGTGTGAACACCTGTTTTTGTGGTGTGAATACCTGTTTTTGGGGTGTGAGCACCTATTTTTTTAGTATGAACATTTGTTCTTTTAGTGTGCACACCTACATTCTGTATTGGTTATGAACACATATTGTTTTGGTTACGATAATCAACGTACTTTTTTAAGTCTACGAACACTTTCTTTAATTTTTTGATCTCTTGTTTTTTTTGTAATGTAAACATGTTTTAATAGTGTGAACACATGTTCTTGTGCAGTGAACAAATGTTTTGGTATTCTTAACACATGTTCTTGTACTCTTAACACATGTTCTCCAAAATATTCATTTCTTCGGGAGTGAACTTCTAAAATTGTTATTTTTCTTCCATATGAAAGATATGTATCATAGTTCTTGATTTAAAATTTTAACTCATCTTTAGGAAGACTCGAAAGTTTTAATTGGAAGAAGATAAATGGGGTTCTCTAAAATATCTCTCATTTCAAATTGAAGTGTTCAGAATAACAGAACATGTGTAAACAGAATAAAACATGTGTTCACTAATCAATAACATGTGTTCACTGAACAAAAACATGTGTTCAATAATCAAGAACATGTGTTCACTGCACAAATATACAAGAACATGTGTTCACTACACAAAAACTCGTGTTAATTAATCACAAATATACAAGAACATGTATTTACTGCCCAAAAATATGTGTTCACAATATACAAGAACATGTCTTCATTGCACAAAAACACGTGTTCTTGTAGAAATGTGTCTTTTTGTCTTTTCTGCCGTTTTCTCTCACCTCGATAACTCAATCAATGTGACGGTTGCTTATTTTCCCCTTTTTTTATTTATTATTTATTTGTGAAATTACATATGTATCATTTTAACCCTCTTTTAAATCGTAGCCGTCGATTCATCTGAAAATGAAATCAAGAGCCCTCGGCGTGGCTCGCACGTACGAAACTTTGACTGTTCCGCACAGGAGCCGGACTGCAATATAAATGCTATGTTATTAATTTTTTAATCAAATTGCGAACTACTCCTAATTTATTTATTGGTACTTTATTGTAAATAACTCCATACGAAAAAAAAGTTGAACTAATAGGACTCAACCACCTTCAGTACGGCCAATCGCAGCAGCCATGGCTTCCTCACTGTAAACCTTTCTCGGCGATACAAGCTATGCCGTCCCTATTCTCCATTCCCATTCCCATTCACATTCTAACAATATCCTCATAAACTCACCACATTATTGCATTCCTCGTCATTTTAGTAGCAATTAGAAGGGAATAAAATAATTCTTTATGTGGAATGATTCATTTGGAAAAATTGTGGGCACAGAATTTATTGAATGTTTCGGAATCATCAAAAGAAGATATGCATTGCTTGAAATACAGTCCTGAATTATTCTTAAATGGGTTTTCCGGCGGCGGATTGTTTCTAGAATCTTCAGTTCCCGCGTCATTTCTGAAATTAGTAGTTTGTCCGAAGACTTCTTCGTGTTTGATCGGTGGTGATCGGAGGAGGAGGAGATGGATCAGTGGCGGTAGTGGTGGTGGAGGGAGGTTTATTTCGGTTACGGTGTCGAGTGTGAAGGTAGGTGAAGGTGAAGGGGTAGTGGGGATTCAGGAGGAGATTGAGGAGAAAGAAAATGAAGAGAAGGTTAAAAAGGTCCATGGAAGAGAAGGAAAAGCTTTAAACACTGCTAATCATCTCTGGGCTGGTGCTGTAGCTGCCATGGTTTCAAGGTTCACTCTCTATTTCTTACCAACATTCAAGATTGGTGTTTTTTTCATTTCTGTAGAAAATGTAGGGTTTGTTCAGCATTAGTAGGTATAGTTAGTATGATCTCGGATTTTGCTGCACTGCAATGTTTGTGTAATTTAAGTTTTCTTCTTTTTTTTTTACAAGTTACATTTTTGTTTGAGAATTTTTGTCTCGGAAATTGAAAAGTGAATTGTTTCCGAGAGAATATATAGGCCCAAACTATGAATTTTGTGTTGAATATTGTGCACAAATGCACCCGGAATTACTTTAAGGAAGTCTTGTAAAATCACTCTAACTCACTTAATCTAGGTTGCCAATCTAATTTTGATCCAATTAAGTTATGGGTTAAGACGGATTTAAGTAAGTTTAGAGTGATTTTACTTTTCTACCCTTGTATGTTCAGGAACATGCTCGGCACATGTCTAACTTAGGCGGAAACCATTGTGAACAATGGTATCGGTTTATTTTTAGTCAAACGTAAATACTAGGGTGTTGTATTGGGGAAAATATAATAGTCAAGTGACAAAAACTACAAGCGTAAATAGTTTAATGACCAAAATAACTATTAACTCTTCTGGGATGAGATGAAAAAATTAAAAGGACTTGTAGTATGAAAGCGAGGGAGTAAATAAGACAAAGCAAGATTTTTTTCAGAGTTTTTGGTGATAGTGTCATGATCATGTTTCTTTCTCCAATAATGGTCTAAATTGGCATCTTATCCTTGTGAACAGAGAACCTTTTTTTGGCCTTTGCATTTGTGTTTTTGTCTTGACATGTAATTAGTTAATTGAATGAGAATGCTGAAGAAATGAAACAGGGGATGCAGAAACCACCAATATTAAGATTGCCTTCACCCCTGCTTCTAAATGCTGAACTTCCCATTCTCCACTACAAACATACTACTCCCACTCATAAATATAATTTTGTCGTTCTCTATTTTGTTAGTATAATTAGTTAAGGATATGATAGGAAGATCATCCATTATTTTCCTCTTCATTAATCTATGAAAACTATGGACAAAAGCCCTTAATTTGTGAAACAGGAATATAAAACAAAAAATTGTATTTAATTGATGCTAGGTACGCATTGTTTTAAAATGTAGAAATTATAATGGGATAGTCTTTTTTGCAGCAAACCTATGTTTATTCATTTCAATTTGGCTTTTTACTTGCTTTTTATTATTTATTTCTGAGCCACCTATTTTAATAATCTTTTTGTATATTTCAAATCGACTTACAGCTCCTGTATTGCTTATCAGAACTGTTGTTGCACCTCTTGAGAGACTGAAGCTGGAATACATAGTTCGTGGTGAGCAGAAGAATCTTTTTGAGCTAATAAAAACAATTGCTGCATCTCAAGGATTAAAGGGATTTTGGAAAGGAAATTTCGTTAATATTTTACGGACAGCTCCTTTTAAGGCTATCAATTTCTATGCTTATGACAACTACAGAAATCAATTACTCAAATTAACTTGTAACAAGGAAGCAACAAATTTTGAAAGGTTTGTTGCTGGTGCTGCAGCTGGAATTACTGCTACTGTGCTCTGCATACCTATGGATACTGTAAGTAACAGTTTACGATACTTGAGAATTTGTTAGCTTGATTATTTATCCAAGGATATTGATTCCTGTACTGTAAATTTGAGTATCCATTTATCCTTACTTTTCTTATGTCTCCTAGAACTGTTAGGTAAACCAATTCGAGCTATGCAGTTTCCTTTTCTGTTCAGTGAATATGACGAGCATCGTTAAGGTTTATAGCCATTCCATGCCTTGATCCATCGGTGTTTTCTCGTATTGTTTGTATACTCTTAAAAGTTTAAACATTAAATAGTTCTATTTTCTCTTACCAACTTCCTTGTCAACAAAACCCTTCCCTTGTTGGTTTACCTCCTTACTAGATAAGAAATGGAATTTTGTTCTCTTATATCTGCTAGAAAGACTCTTTTTCCCCATTGTCTGCTGCATTTTCTTTTTTTCAAAAGGTATATTTTCTATATGAGCTTGTTCTACATCTTTTCCTATATATGCTCGGTAACTTTTCTTGATTTAAATTGGCTGATATATAACCTGTTGAAAAGGATATCTTATGTGTCCTTTGAAGACGTTTTAAGAAACTTAGGAATGGCCCTTTGTGGATTCCCAGAAGATTTTATTTGGGAATGATGTTGGTTTGGTTTTTGCTTTCTTTAGGATTTCTTTTCCTCACATATTCTTTTCATAAGTTTTGATTGGTCTTATTGGTTTTTTCTTTTTTCTTGAAGAACTTACTTTTACTTTTATAAAAACAAATCTGATTTTACTTTTTATCTTCTCCTGATTTTGTACTAAATGGAATTATGTCACCATCTTCACTATGATGATAATGGGCCGAAATTTTCAGCTGGACTTACCCCTAAGGCTATATCTAATTTCTGATTATAGTCAATCGTCTTCTAAGATCGTGTGATTTTAGCTCTAGATCTTTACAATGGCAAGTTGTCCTTGGTGATATAATATCCTCATTTCTCCATGTTTATAAGGATCGTTAATATTTCTTTGATTTCTAATTGGAGAAATATATATTCCAGATTAGGACTGTAATGGTGGCTCCCGGAGGGGAAGCCTTGGGTGGCCTGATTGGTGCTTTTCGTCACATGATCCAAACTGAAGGGGTTTTTTTCCCTTTATAAGGGTCTGGTTCCTTCTATCATCAGCATGGCTCCTGGAGGTGCTGTCTTCTACGGAGTATATGATATACTAAAATCAGCTTATCTACGTTCACCAGAAGGGAGGAAACGACTTGAACATATGAAACAACAAGGGAATGGACTGAATGCTTTGGAACAACTGGAGCTGGGACCCGTTAGAACATTGATATATGGAGCAATTGCTGGTTGCTGTTCTGAAGCTGCTACATATCCGTTTGAAGTAGTTAGAAGACAGCTTCAGATGCAAGTTCGAGCTACAAAGATGAGTGCCTTGGCAACTACCATCAAAATAGTTGAGCAAGGTGGTGTTCCGGCACTTTATGCTGGACTAGTTCCCAGCTTACTACAGGTAATTGCTTAGTGAAATGTTAAGGTTTCTATGCTACTTCCTCCGTCATCAGCTATATGATCACTTTTCACATGAAATAAGGAATCTCTAAAATCTAAGGAATCTAAAATAAAAAGACTAATTTACCCTTTCTTTTTACATTAACTTTTACTTGTCATTAATGGGGAGTAAGTTTGAAAGGCTAAATGAACTATTTGATAAATGTAAGGATAGTTTTGGAAATTGGAGTGGTATTACTCCACTAGTAGGATTTAGAGGAAGGGTAAGATTGGAAAAAGGCTAATAAATATCTCAAGATTTCAGAATTGGATCAAAAAATTTGGGACCAAAGATAGTCAAAATATAGCAAGTATCCTGGTACTGAGGAAGTATAAATTTGAGTAGGGTTGCCCTGTAGGTGCATTGTACATGATAAGGATTGATCAATGCAATTAATGTCTGTGTTGAATTGAGGAATCCTTTCGTTAGTAAATGTGATTGAGTTCAAAAGCTTACATAAACTACTATTAATGATTGAAGAAGTTCGTACCAGAAAAAACAATATCGGTTGAAAACTTTGGTGCTGTTACTTAAAGAAATGCTCTTGATTTATATGATTAGTTTTTCACTCATAGACTCATTCTTCTCTCATTCGAATAAATCTAAGAATTTTCTTTCTTTGGTGCCAAAATTTGTGTTTAATGCTTATAACTTCGGATTTAGAATCGACTTGTGCAAATTATTAATTTGCTGCAAAATTTGATACTGCATGTCGGATAAGTTGAGATCACTGCTGATGCTCTTTTTTTTACTCCTAATAATGTCTTTGTGTTTCTCCTTTAGGTTTTACCTTCAGCTGCCATAAGTTATCTTGTTTACGAGTTCATGAAGATAGTTCTGAAAGTGGAGACAGCTTGTCCAAGTTGATTGAGTGAATTTCTTCAAGAAGGGAGTCTTATTAGGTAGTTTTTAATACAAATTCATAAGCTTCTTCATATGACAAAAATCTTAGTAGATTTCTAGAAAGTATAGCTCAGTCTTACTTTGGACCGACCCTGTTTTATTCAGGTAAGAAGAACAAAAACTACTGCTCCCTGTTTTACGATATAAGGCCTTTAGATTAGAACCAATTCAATGTTGCGAGTTTAAAATCTAAATTGAATACCTATTGTATAGACTTTAAAAGTCCTTAAAAATTCTATAATCTAGGGTGTAGAAATTTCTCCCTAGAAGTCCATAAGTATTCAATTTAAATTTTTAAAAGTCCATTAAAATCTAAAGGTATTCAATTCAGATGTTAAGAAGTCCATCAAAATCTAGAGTTATTCAATTCAGATTTTAAATTATCTTTTGAAATCTATTGATATTCAAAACTCCACAGATTCTTATAGATTTCATTAAATGAAGGATTTTGATAGATTGTCTAGGTATAAATGTGTATTGAAGATTTCGAGTTTCTCTCATTAATATTAAAATTAAAAATATTTAATAATTTTATCTGAAATTACAAATTTTGTAGTGATCCAATTCTTTAAAAGTAAAATTAAAATGTCCAAACTCAAAATATATGAAGAAAAATTTACATCATTAGAAAACTCAATACATAATCTTTATTCTCCCAAACAATATATTGTCATAACATCCAAACAATTTCTTTTTAGTTTTCTTCAGACAGAAATTAAAGAAATCAAACATTTTCTTCCCTAGCTACCATAAATTTATGTTTTCCGAACATGTATTTTATTTTTTTGAAAGAGAAAATCGAAGAGGAAAAAGAAAAAATTCAAAAGCCTTAAATTCAAACAAATCCAATCACAAAACATATCTTAATTAAATCAAAGAAAAAAAAATCTCAGTGAATAAATTATACAAACCTTTAACAATAAATAAAAAAGTGAAGCAGTTTCGTTATCTCCAAAAATTCAAATATCCACCACAAACTTTTCTAATTTTTAAAAAACTGATTTGATTCCAAAATAAAAATGATTGATAAGCATAGGTGTGCTTTGAAAATTTAACACCACCACATTTGTATAATACACAACTGAATAAAAAAAATTCTTTATTTTTAGGTGTTATTCCAATAATCAATAGACTTTATAAATCAAAAGAAATCCCGATAAATCAATCTGATAGAATCTACAAAAATCTGCATAGAGTTTAAAAAATACATAGAGTCAGCAGAATCCATAGACTTTTGAAAATCAGTTAAAATCTGAATTGAATACACTCTCTAAAAAAAGTATATAACCCAAAAAGACCTTCATCCCATGCTAAAATAAGCATCAATGGAAGATTTTCAATGAAGAAATAATAATTTGGAAAAACAAAACAACACCTGTACAGGTTGAGTTTATGAGCCTTGCTCCTTCAGAAACTCTGGTTGCGTAAAAGTTGAATCTTCCTACCCGGTTTGAATCCTCTATAGTTAGCCGGATATCTAGTCCGTATGTTTTTGTTCATCAACAAGTCTATTGCTGCCAATATTGCTGGTTTCGGTTTCCAGATAACGATGAATTGGGACCTCTCCCAGCACCAGATCCTCCGTATTGATTGTTTTGAGGATAATTAGGAGGAACGCCATATCCACCAGCGGCCCCTCGACCTGTGGAGGGCGCCCCACTACCAGGATAAGGAGGTCCTCGCGCCTGGGGAGGATATGCACCACTCCCGTAATTGCCCCCACGATCCGAGTAGAACCCGCTGCTACGATTTCCACTTTGAGGGTACCTATTTGGTCCTCCGGGAGGACCGTGAGGCTTCCCGTATTGATGATGATTAGGGCCTGAAGACACTGGAGGGTGGGAAGCATTTATAGGATGATTAGGTCCGTTCCAGTCTTGAGGATGACCTTGCCCAGATTGTTGGATGGGAGGTAGACGAGCATGTTGTTGCGAGTGTTGTAATTTCTGTCTTTTTGCCATCTCTTCATTTTGCCGTTGCTCCTGTCTCTTTTTCTTCGTTTGGAACTCGTGCGACGATTCATATTTTGGCAAACTGTAATGAATAAGATTAGAACAGGTCATCACACAAGTAAAACATTTGAGGCATCTCATGCAAGCAGATAAAAATCTAGTTTGACGCAATAATTCTGACTCGGAAAAATAGGTCCCGAGTTCGAAGGAGTAAATCTCTACCCCGATAACTTTTTAAACAAAAAAATATTTTAATTAAAAAAAAGAGTAAAATTCTCTTTCCCTTGTAACGAATGCCAAACATTGTCCAAATGAGTAGAAAGTCTCCCAACCCGTGAAAGACTCGTAACCGGACTCAACAAGCTTTGTTTCAGGTATATTCTCTGTGAAAATTGTTTTTGTTCTAGAAAAACTTATCAAAAAATATTTACATTTACCTTCTTGGATCACATGGCAATGGCTCAGTCCAGAAATATTCAGCATCTAGCGCGTCCTGTGCAGCTATTCTCTACAAAATTTCAGGTGCAAGAAATATCAACTAAAATATCAAAGTATAGAGTTAAAGTAACATGCAAGTACAAGCATAATTGACCAATGTGAAATCTAAAATATGAATTATTTAAAGAAAGGGAAAGCTTTGAAACTATAGCTCGACAAACAAACTTCAAAGGTACCGAAGCATGTACCTACAAATTCTCAGTTTTCAGCATTTTGTTTTAGTGAGAATCAAAGAAGACGAAAACAGCCAAAAAATTAAGACAAATCATTGACACGATGCACAGGTCCGATCTAATACCGTAAATAAATATATTTTTAAGATTTGTTTGCAAAATACTTTTACTTGCAGGTATTTTGGGATGAAGTTGGCACGGAAACTAATCAGGGAAGCATTTACCAGGTATTTTGGGATGAAGTTGGCACGGAAACTAATCAGGGAAGCATTTACCAGTAAAACAACTGCATTTTCAGATGCTTCTGTTTCTTAAAAGGGCATCTCTTTCTATGCTAACATGCTTATCAATATACTCTTTTGCTAAAGCAAAAAGAAATGAAAACCAATCACAGGTAAAAGAGAATGCTGCTGCACAGTACGATTAGGAGGGTCCGGTTATGGTGCTGAAGGGGTGTTTTCTTCAACACGTGTTGATATATCTCTACTATTGTTTTTTCAATCCAACGGTGGAAAAAACACATTTTTTCTTGGAATAGATATTTTCCCCTAAAATAGCTATTTTGAAACTCAACCGTCAGATCAAACTTTATCCGACGGCTGATAATCAATCAGCACGTGCTGAGGAAAACACCCCCTCAACACCTTAACTTTTCCCCTATTAGGAGAGGCTAGAACCACAAAGAATAGTCCAAACTTTTTTTTTCCATTTTACAAGATCAAATATATATATAAGAGAGACAGATACCTGGGAAGGATCAAGCGTCAGCATTTTATCCAGCAGATCCAAAGCATGACGATCAAAACTACAGACAAACAATTAAATCAAATATCCTGCATAGATATGGAAAAATGAAAGTTGAACTAGTAAGTTGTCTGCTTACTGTCTGAAGACCTCCCTAACTCGTCTCTTCATTGGTCTTGCTGGCTTAAACTTGTCATACCACGGAATTTTTGAAACACCGGGCCAGTTGATCTCGTCGGGTGTACCACAAAGTTCAAATATCTTATTCAGTTGTTCGGGCTGCAACAAGCAGTTAAAGAAGCATGGGGAAAATGTTCAGTTCCATCAACTAGTCCAGCAGAATAAAGAATGATGGATGGAATGGATTTATCACATTGAAATACATCTAGAAACTTGTTCCTACTTATCCTCATGGATGTAATGTAATTTTATTTTGAAAATTTTCAGTATTACTCTCTCAGACAAGTAAATATATTGGTACTATGCAACCAACTCGAGGAAACCGGTTCACTGATTTGTTATTATACCCACAGAATCATTATCTTATAAGAACATTACAAACTGTCAAGTTTTAGCAACTATGGTTCAAAAGGTCAAGAGATCTTCATCCTTCTTACGAATTGTCAAAGTGTTATATATATATATATATAACAAAAGTAATAACTGTATCAACATATCGCACTGTGAACTAGGCTACAATTTTCAAGTTAATTTAAAGCCCTCAGCTGATAAGGCATTTTTTATAATCATGATTAACTTTCCCAGACTAAACCAGACACAGTATAAGCTACGCGATAGACAAATTGTAAATTCTTGAAATACCAAAAAGGAAATCAGAAGAGTTTGGACATTCTCTTTTAGTTTGTCCTGATCCTGCCCTCCTGAGGTCAAAGCTCAGTTCCTTCCTTATTCTTCTTTTTATAGTCCACAGAAAAGAAAAGAAAAGGTGTTGTGTGTGTGTGTGTGTGTGTGGGGGAGTGCTAGTGCTGCTTCAAATTTTTAAGTGTTCTATGATGATCCTATGTTACTCGGACTCTTCGTTTATGTCTGCCGTACCTAGGAATGGCAATGGGGCAGATCGGGGCGGGTATCTCAAATACTGCGCCCCGCTCCGCCCTGTTGATCTGTGCCCTGCCCCGCGCCCCGCCCCATCCTATTTTTTTTTTTTAAAAAAATCATTATTTTTTTTTAAATTATAAAAATCATTAATTTTATCAAAAAAATAATTAATTTTTTTAAAAATCATTAATTTTATCAAAATCATTAATTTTAAAAATCATTAATTTTATCAAAATCATTAATTTAAAAAATCATTAATTTTTTAAAAATCATTAATTTTATCATTAATTTTATCCAAAAAATCATTAATTTTACATAAAAATAATTAATTTTTTAAAAAAATATTTAATTTTTTTAAAAAATAATTAATTTTATCCCAAATCAATTCTCAAACAAGTACAATTAGTATATTAAAATGAAAATTAAACATGATTATGTTTAATAATAACAATATTATAATAATGTAATATAAATGGGGCGGGGCGGGGTGGAAAAAAATACCATGCCCCGATCTGCCCCGTTCGCGGGGCGGGGCGATCTGCCCCGTTCTCTCTACGGGGCGGGGCGGGGCTGCCCCAAAAGACATCGGGGCAGGGCGGATCGGCGGGTCACGGGTCAAATTGCCATCCCTAGCCGTACCCGTGTCGACACGACATGACATGGGTATGGGTATGGCATACTTACCGGGTCTGGTCAATACCGATCAGACACTTTGTTTTAGATGTTTAAGTACCCGACACCTAAATACATACCCGTACCCGACATCCGTACCCGAGTACAAGTAACATAGTGATGATCTATGGAACTTTTGTATCAGTTCAAGGTCCAAATTGAGAATCTTAAATAGTTTGAAGTCACTCCTATACATTGGCACACTGCCCATGAAGCTAAGGTCATCCCAAACAAGTCCATCCTTACCAGTAACCATATTTGTTATACAAAACAAATAGACCTACTTTTTTTAATTTATTATTGGGGGCGAGGGGTAAAAGTGTCGAACCAAGGACCTATCATTCATGGTCGAAAGCGATACACCGACTGCACTACCCTTCCTCGACAAATAGACCTTCAACTTAACTCTATGAAACCCTATAATAACAAAAGTTGAATAGGAACTCATGACAAAACCTAACCTCAGTTCTTCCAGGTAAGATTGGCTTCCCGTTCAAAAGTTCAGCAAAGATACAACCAACCGACCACATGTCCACTGCCGGACCATATTTTGTGGTTCCAAGCAGCAACTCTGGAGGTCTGCTCAAATAACACCAAAGTTAATTTATCGTCTGAATAAGGTAATCTAAGAATATATAATACAAGGACATAATCACTTCCCACCCCCATGATTCAGTTTTACATTTACCTGTACCAAAGTGTAATGACACGATTTGTCAGATTTGCATTGTGGTCACTAGAAAATGATCTTGCAAGTCCAAAATCTGCTAGTTTCAGATTTCCCTCATTATCTATGAGGAGATTGGAACCTGCCAAAACAAATGATGCGGTGTTTCAAGTTTATAGTTTTTTCAGAAAGAAATGTAAAGAGCAATCAGAAATAAATGCAGAAATGACCTTTGATATCTCTGTGAAGCACTTGGTTCACATGACAGTAATGAAGGCCAGTAAGAAGCTGTCTCATATAACACTGGGAAAAAAAAATTACTGTGTCAAGTATAGAAAGTTACCATAAACAGTTCCAAAATAACCTTATTTAAGCTTACTGTACTTTGATTTGTGGGATTGTAAATCTCAGTCCAGGACGATCAGAGAGGCCTGTCAAGTCATGGTCCATGTACTCAAAGACCATGTAAATGCTTCCCTTGTACCTATTGCCATCTGTTAAAAAAAATTGCAACTCATGACTACCAACGCAACTTTGACGGGTGGGTTGGCAAGCACATAAAAAGGAACAAACCAAACCCTCTGAGCAGAAAGAAGCAGTTGTAAGTTAGTTACCTGGCATCCCTTGCTCGTTGACCTCGCGGCCTTGAAGAACAATTCAAAGGAAAATTAGATCATAAAAAATTAGCAAACAGCCCTTCTATGCTCATGAAATAAATGATAATTGCAAGCATCTAGCAAATGGAGTACCTGGAGAGGTGACAATCTCTTTCAGCTTAATAACATTGTCATGCTGCAATTTCTTTAGGAGTTTGATCTCACGGATAGCAGTTATAGGAAACTGCAAGAAAGAAAATTTCCTAGATGATGTCTTTATGAAAATATGCAAATATTAACTTTCTAATACATTTAAGAAGATAGATGAAATGAAAAAAATGAGTGAAGGATAAATGATACCCCTTCTTTTTCATTGTCCATACGTATCTTTTTCAAAGCAACAACTTCCCCGGTTGTTCTTTCCTTTGCCATGAATACTTGGCTGGTGAAATTTGAGAAAAGAGAAACAAAACCACCAAAAGACATCAGTATTGAAATCTATGTGTTTAATAAGAAATTGAAGTTCTTTTCTCAAAGAATCCGGATATAGAAACAAGAACACATGTCAATTAAATTTATATAAAGACTATAAATTTGGATCATCCAATAATTAATGTGATATCAAAAGAACCCATGTCAATGCACAATTCAAACTCAATAAAAAGGGTTCCTACTCGATTTAGCAATACAAAATTCAGAACAAAATAGAAATTTAATCTTCAAAAATTCAGGGGACAGAAAAGAAGTTTACAAACCCGTAAGTTCCTTCACCAATCTGTTCAAGTTTATCAAAGCATTCGACGCTTCTGGAACCCCATGATGGAGACTCGTCCAGGTTCAGCTGCCCTGCCGCCGCCGCCGCTCCCATATTATTTGAAGGTGCAAGAAAGGGTATAATAGTCCTTCCAATGAATAGAAAGATATACAGAGAGAAGATGGGGTGAGAAAGAGTGAGGAGAGTAGAATGATAGGCGGCAGAAGGTAAATCGCTAAACCACAGTTGTTGAGCAAGGTAATGGGTAATGAGTGTTGTTTTATTTTTATTTTCTAGTTGGGTTTTTTCTTGCTTCATTTCAACATAATGAAGTTTATAATTCAACATAAGTTTTATGGGTATGTCTTTAAAGTTCAAAGGAATTTTGACTAATAAGTCTAATGTTAAAAACAGTATTAGTAAAGAATCTGAGATACCTCAGAATTTAGATCTATTAAATAGATGGACAATTCCTAGAGTTGAACCTATGACAATTTACCAGTTAGGAACTTTTGAAAAACTGGGTTTAAAACAAATTGTTAAGACAACAGAGAAATCTATTTCCTTAGATAATGAAGAAATGATAATTCATTTATTAAATGAAAGTGATATAAGTCCTTACAGGTATTCGGAACATAAGTTTATACACATAGGATTAGTGCAAGTTGCATTTAAACCTTTAACCTTAGAAGGGTTACCTGAAAGTTTTATAGCAGCTTTAAGAGATGGAAGAAATCTTGATTGGAAAAAATCAATCATGGGTGTTCTACAATCCCGACTTTGGCAAGAAGGGCAGATATATTTTAATGTTTATCCAAATTTACATCTTTCATTAACTGATAGCAATATTCTTGATGCTTTAACATTAAATGTTAAGACTCATGGTTATAATTATGCTCCGAGTGCTGAAGTTATTTGTATATGTTATAGGATTTATTTCAAACCTTTATATACTTTAAATCCTCACTTGCAAATTGGCGAGATAAAAAAATTGAATGAAACAATTATAATTGAAACCAATTTTGGTAGATCTAATATAACTACTAGAAGATCTATTAAGTGGGATGAGATAACTTTCCACGATAATTGGCAAATAGAAAGGGCCATGAGACCTCGACTCGTTATACTGAGACAAATTTATTGAATGTAGTTGCAGACTCAGGAAGGATCCGTATCTTTAAATTTTGGAAATAATAATAGGTTAAAAGATGTTTCAAATCATCAACACCAAGATCTAGTAGATCTTTCATATCTCCATTAGATCCAGATATCCCTGGACCCTCAAGACTTTTTGAAGAAAATCTTGGACCATCTAGGTTATCTACCTCTTATATAAGAGAGGATAGAAAAGATGATAGTAGTAATGAATCTGTCAAAGATAATAAAATTGATGGGTTAAAATTACATGATGATAACATATTAAGAGCCTTTAATAATAAGAAGGATATTGAGACTCTGTCTCAAATGAGTTATAATTTAGGTAATGGATAGTGAACCTAAATTAGATTTCAGTTCTGGTTCAGAAGCCAGAAAAATAATCATGAATGAATTTAAATTACCCAGATGGGAATTATTTAGAACATGGTTCTTTGATAATTTTGATACAATTAGACAAAAAGAATTTCAAAAAGAATTCTATGAATTTTGTGAAACACATAACAAAATTATATATTTTGTTCCTTGGTTTTATTCAACCTATATTCAACATTATATAAATGTTCTTGAAAGAAATTTTCAATTATTAAATGGTGAAATCATAAAGGATGTTAATCCTCCATTAAAATCTTTTAAAATGGAAGGTTGTGATTTTTTAGCTTTATCAAGGATATTTCAAGATGAAACCTTGAATGCTACTGTTAGACAGATAAATTGTTTAATACAACAAAATAATTTTGCTAATCTTAATTTAAATATATTAGGAGAACAAATGGTTTCTTTACATAAGAAAATTGATAGTGTAATAACACTAATGAATAGTAATATAACTGTGGTAAAACCAGAGAGTGTTGAACCATTAAAGGTAGAGACTAATTTACAAAGTCCTCCTGAAATAAAAGACTTTAAGTCAAAGAAATCTTCTTTATGGGAGAAAGATGTAACTGAAAAGTTAGTAGAACTTTTAGGAAGCCAAGTATCAAAACTAAGTTTAAATACTTTAAGTGAAGATAATATTAATCCTTTTGGTAAGGATTCTGATGTATCATCAGAAGAAGATAATATTAATGTGGTAGTAAATGACTCAGATGATAATATCAATGCTGTAGTAAATGAAAAATGGGCAGCTAAGCCTATTCAAAAAAGGTATTATTATACTAAACCTTCACCGATGGATACTCTTCAAGAAGAGGATCATTTTGAGCTTAATAATAGCTATGGTGGGAAATATATCTATGAAAGGAATATAGATAATTTTACCCAGAATCAAATTTTTAGTCATATGCACAGAATGCTTATGTATTCTACTATTTGTAAAAATGAAGGTAATAGTGACCTTAATATTGCAAAAATGATAATTGCAGGATTCACAGGCCAACTAAAAGGTTGGTGGGATAATTACTTAAAACCTGAAACTAGAGAAGGTATTTTAAGAACAGTTAAACTGGAAAATGGTGAAACCAAAGAAAATGTTGTTTATACACTTGTAGTTCAGATTATTGAACATTTTACAGGAACATTTTCTGAAAATTATGATACAATAAGAACTTTATTGCAAAATCTTAGGTGTAAAACACTTACTGATTTTAGATGGTATAAAGATACTTTTCTAAATAGAGTTTTACAATTACCAGAGAGTGATAGTACTCATTGGAAAGCTAAGTTTATAGATGGCTTACCTCATTTATTTGCGGAAAGGATTAGAAAATCCTTAAAAGGTAATAAACCTACAATTCCTTATCAGGAATATACTTATGGGAAGTTAATAGGAACTTGTACCCAAGAAGGTTTAAACCTTTGTAATGAAATTAAATTAAATCAACAATTAAAAAACCAAAGAATTGTTGAGAGAAAACAATTAGGTGAATTTTGTGGCCAATTTGGTATGGATATGCCTGCTTATAAGCATAAAGGTAAAAAGAAAATTGTTGATAAACCTCCTTATTATAGGAAAAAGAAAAGAAAATACTCTAAAAAGAAATTAGAGGAAAAAAGTCGATAAAAAGGAAAAAAGGAAATCCTTTAAGAAAAAATAAGAATTATAATAAGAAGAAAGACAAAATTATTGTCTGTAACAAATGTCATAAAGTTGGTCATATTGCAAAAAATTGTTGGACCAAAAAAGAGATTAAAAATCTTGAATTTGATGATGAAATCAAAGATAAATTATGTAAACTATTATTAGATTCAACTGATAGTTCAGAACAATCTGATAGTTTAGATCTAATAGAAAGTGACTATTATACTAGTTCATCTAGTGAATCTGAATGTGAACCTTGTCAGATAGGACAATCATGTATAAGAACTCCTAAAAAGGATGAACAACTTTATAAGATGATATCACAATTTCAAGATGGAGATCATGAAATAAATGTATTAGAATCTGATCATTGGATAGAATTGTTAAAAACAATTAAGGATCCAGAATTAAGATTAAAAATGATAGATCAGATGGGTAATACTCCTAGTACCTCTAAAGGTAAAAATAATCAAAAAGAAGAATTTGATATTAATAAATATAAGGAAGAATATAGTATGTCTGAAGTTCATAAAATGATTTTAGATAATAAAAATTCTAAGGAAAAACCAACTTCAGTAACTATATTCTTAAAGAGATTGATAATCTTAAATCTGAAATTAAAGATTTAAAGAAGAAAAATATAGAAAATGATACTAGGATTTCTAATCTAGAAACCCTAACTATTGTAGAAAAAATTGATAAGAAATTTAAAAATAAAGCAAAAGAAGAAATTCTTAAAGAATCTTCTGAAGTTGAAAAGGAAGAATTTTTACAAATTCTTGAGTATGTTACAATACAGAAATGGCATATTAAGATTACTCTTTTAATAGGGAATTATTATTCTCAGGAATTTACTGCTTTATTTGATAGTGGAGCAGATTTGAATATAATTCAAGAAGGGGTAATACCTACAAAGTATTTTGAAAAAACCACTAGTAATATTAAACATGCAGGTAGTGATAGGATGGATATAAAATATAAATTATCTAAAACTATGGTTTGTACTGATGGTAAATGTATACCATTAAGTTTTTTATTAACTAAAAATAAATTATCAGTCCCTGTAATACTAGGACAACCATTTATAGATAAAATTTATCCTTTTAGATGGATAGATAAAGAAAAGATGGTTGCTACTTATAAAAATGAACCAATTACATTTAAGTTCATAACTAAACCTTTTACTAAGGTGTTAAATAATTTGTATGATGATATCTTATACAAAGAAAAACAATTAGGTTTTCTTAAATATGAAGTTAATATGCTTACAATTGAAGAAAAATTGGAAAATCCTAAATTAAAGGAAAAGATAGTTAATATAACTAATCAGTTTGCCTTGGAAATATGTAATGACCATCCTAATGCTTTTTGGGATAGGAAAAAACATATGGTAAGTTTACCTTATGAGGAAAACTTTAATGAGGAAGATATTCCTACAAAGGCTAGGCCTTGTCAAATGAATTCTGAGTATTTAGAATTTTGTAAAAAAGAAATTCAATCCTTATTGGAAAGGAAAATTATAGGACCATCTAATTCTCCTTGGTCTTGTACTGCTTTCTATGTTAATAAACATTCAGAAATTGAAAGAGGTGTACCAAGATTGGTAATTAATTATAAACCTTTAAATAAGGCCATTCCAAATAAAAAAGATTTATTGGATAGATTATATGATGCCTTGATATTTTCTAAGTTTGATTTGAAATCAGGATATTGGCAAATACAAATTAATCCAGCAGATAGGTATAAAACTGCCTTTAATGTACCTTTTGGTCAATATGAATGGTATGTTATGCCTTTTGGTTTAAAAAATGCTCCCTCTGATTTTCAGAGAATTATGAATGATATTTTCATGAATTATACTGATTTTATAATTGTCTATATTGATGATATCTTAGTATTTTCTAAGACAATAGAGGATCATTTTAGACACTTGGAAATATTCAAGAAATTAGTAATAGCTAATGGATTAGTAATTTCTAAACCTAAAATGGTTTTATTTCAAACTAAGATAAGATTCTTAGGACATAATATTGAAAAAGGTGAAATAATACCAATCAATAGAAGTATAGAATTTGGAAGTAAATTTCCAGATATAATAACTGATAAAACTCAGTTACAAAGATTTTTAGGAAGTTTAAATTACATCCTACCTTATTACAAGAATTTAGCAGAGGATACAGCAATCTTATATGATAGATTGAAAAAGAATCCTAAACCTTGGACTGAAAGTCACACTAAGGTTATACAAAAAATTAAGGGAAAAGTAAAAACTTTGCCTTGTTTGATGATATCTAATCCCAATTGGGATAAAATCATAGAAACTGATGCCTCTGATATAGGGTATGGTGGGATCCTGAAACAGGTTAATCCTGACAATAAGAATGAGAATTTGATTAGATTTCATTCAGGAAAATGGAATGCTAGTCAAAAGAATTATGCAACTATAGCTAAGGAAATCCTAGCCATAGTTAAATGCGTTTTAAAATTTCAAGATGATTTATATAATCAGAAATTTATAATCAAAACAGACTGTCAATCAGCTAAGTATATGTTTAATAAAGATTTTAAACATGATGTTTCTAAACAAATGTTTGCTAGGTGGCAAGCTAATTTAGCTCCATTTGATTTTGAAATAGTTTATAAAAAAGGAGAAGATAATAGTCTTCCAGATTTTTTAACTCGTGAATATTTATGATGCATTTAAATCCTATAATAGAAGAAATGCATTTAGATCAAAGATCTTATGATTTTATAACAAATGAGTTAAAAACTTATTTTAAATATGATAAATTTACCCCTGGTAATATTGATCTTAGATGTTATGAATTATGTGAGAATTCATTTCAAGATATTATTCAAATGAATATTGAAACATTTGAAGAAATGAAAAGATTAGATACAGAAATAATCTCTGAAGATTTAAAATCTAATCATTATGATTTTGATCAAATCAATTATAATCATAGGTTATATGATGATCCTTATAGTGTTTTATATGAAAAATCTATAACAGATTGGTCTAATGTTTATCATTGTACAGCTATGTCTGGTTACAGAGGTAATTCCTCTTATAGAGGAAGAGGTGGACGTGGCAGAGGATCTGATAGAGTCCTTGTTCAACATGGTAACAAGAAGTTGATAGCTTCTGATATTTCTGGTTTATCTAGGAAAGATGATGATGAATATGCAAGGTTTAAAGCCTGGCAGAAAGCACAAGAAGGTGATACCTCTAGTAGCTCAAGTGCTCCCTCTTTTGCTAGAATAGTGGAAGAAGGAAAGCAAAAGGATGAGTTAATGGTTAAAAACCAAGAAGAAAGAGTTATTTTACTCTTAAATGATGATGATATCAAGTGGGAAGATCAGCCCTGGATTATATATGAGAAATACCTCAACAATATGGGTAATACCTTTGAGACTTATAAATCTCAAAAATATTATGAAATGATACTTTCTGATAATGAATGTGAGTTTAATCACTTCACAGGTACTAATAAAGAGATTTATAATTTCTCAAAAATAATAATCAAGAAGATTATATCTATTGAGGATTGGGGTATATCTCCATTCACAGAAAAGTCATTCTTTATAAAGAATACTCAGTTGAAATACAACTATTGGGATTATATCCAGGCCTTTGATAAAGTGTTCTTATATGAGAATGGTAAAAGAACCCATATATGGTTTATTAAACTGTGTTCTCAGATTTATAATCGGAAAATTCCCAACTGGTTTATTAACTGGTGGCAGTTCTATGGAGCTTCAGAGGAAATTTTACCTCTATTATTCAAGGAGTATTATATGGAATATATTCAAGTAACTCCTAACACGTCTAAAAGACTTTATCCAGGTTATAACCAGATGAATTTTTTTATAGAATTCTCAATTCCGTATATATGGCGGACTGACCCTATAATTGGATCTGATCATAATAATTTATTATGTTTAAAGAGATGTTCATACACAAGATTTTGGGATACAATGATGAAGGAAGATCCCAAGACAAAACAATTAAATTGTTTAGATACTCTTGATCATATCAAAGAGAAACTTGATAAGTATAATGAGACGAAAATTCAAGAAAGTCTGACATTCAGATTTGGAGGTGATACTCAAAAGATGGAAGATATAAATCTTTCAGCACAAGAGATTGTTGCCAAATATATGAAAGACTTAGGAGAAGTCTTGGCAGAAAAGAAGCAGATGGAAAGAAAGAAGAAATCTGCTGGAAGTGATACTTCAATGACCAGTGTTAATAAATTTCAAGGACTTGATGATTTTGAAGATGCTCAAGATCCGAATGATATTGAAGTTGATCTTAATGATGTATTGAATACGTCATTAGAGTTTATAACAGGAAACTTGGATAAATCCAAGAAAGGAAAAGATAAGGTGGAAGAATAGTAAGGCATCTTTACTTCTCTATTATTGTTAAACGTGAATTATATTCACTACTTTTATAAAGTAGATTAGATTCGATATGTTCGACTATAAGACAAGCTTTTATAAAGCAGACTTTTAGCTTTAATAATGCAAGACAACTTGTTTATTATAGCAGCTTGTAATTTATTTTGAAATCCGCAGGTCAGATAAGGCGGATTAGTTTTTAGAGTTAGATACGCTTTTCTTTATGCTCTCTCTCTCTTGTACTTAAAAATCTCTTTCAATAAGAATCCCCCAAGTTTGCTGTATATAAGGCTTCTCTTCCAGATTTTGTAAGACTTTTTATTTTTGTTTATTTTTATTATATTTTGTTTATGAGCCTTATAGGCTAAACTCTCTTATGTTGGATTATGGCTGATTAATGAATCTATAGAAACTCCATGATAAAAATGTCTAAGGACTAGGGGTTTCTAAGAAATCTGGCGTTATAGTTAAAATATGATTAAGTATGAAGGTTGCTTCAGGAAGGAAAAGCCGAACTTACTGTTAAGCCTGTTGAAATTTTAAAACGCATTTAACTATGGCTAGGATTTCCTTAGCTATAGTTGCATAATTCTTTTGACTAGCATTCCATTTTCCTGAATGAAATCTAATCAAATTCTCATTCTTATTGTCAGGATTAACCTGTTTCAGGATCCCACCATACCCTATATCAGAGGCATCAGTTTCTATGATTTTATCCCAATTGGGATTAGATATCATCAAACAAGGCAAAGTTTTTACTTTTCCCTTAATTTTTTGTATAACCTTAGTGTGACTTTCAGTCCAAGGTTTAGGATTCTTTTTCAATCTATCATATAAGATTGCTGTATCCTCTGCTAAATTCTTGTAATAAGGTAGGATGTAATTTAAACTTCCTAAAAATCTTTGTAACTGAGTTTTATCAGTTATTATATCTCGAAATTTACTTCCAAATTCTATACTTCTATTGATTGGTATTATTTCACCTTTTTCAATATTATGTCCTAAGAATCTTATCTTAGTTTGAAATAAAACCATTTTAGGTTTAGAAATTACTAATCCATTAGCTATTACTAATTTCTTGAATATTTCCAAGTGTCTAAAATGATCCTCTATTGTCTTAGAAAATACTAAGATATCATCAATATAGACAATTATAAAATCAGTATAATTCATGAAAATATCATTCATAATTCTCTCGAAAATCGGAGGAGCATTTTTTAAACCAAAAGGCATAACATACCATTCATATTGACCAAAAGGTACATTAAAGGCAGTTTTATACCTATCTGCTGGATTAATTTGTATTTGCCAATATCCTGATTTCATCAGGCTTAACAGTAAGTTCGGCTTTTCCTTCCTGAAGCAACCTTCATACTTAATCATATTCTAACTATAACGCCAGATTTCTTAGAAACCCCTAGTCCTTAGACATCTTTATCATGGAGTTTCTATAGATTCATTAATCAGCCATAATCCAACATAAGAGAGTTTAGCCTATAAGGCTCATAAACAAAATATAATAAAAATAAACAAAAATAAAAAGTCTTACAAAATCTGGAAGAGAAGCCTTATATACAGCAAACTTGGGGGATTCTTATTGAAAGAGATTTTTAAGTACAAGAGAGAGAGAGAGCATAAAGAAAAGCGTATCTAACTCTAAAAACTAATCCGCCTTATATAGACCTGCGGATTTCAAAATAAATTACAACTGCTATAATAAACAGTGTCTTGCATTATTAAAGCTAAAGCTGCTTTATAAAAGCTTGTCTTGTAGTCGAACATATCGAATCTAATCTACTTTATAAAAGTAGTGAATATAATTCTGTCGGCAATAATAGAGAAGTAAAGATGCCTTACTATTCTTCCACCTTATCTTTTCCTTTCTTGGATTTATCCAAGTTTCCTGTTATAAACTCTAATGACGTATTCAATACATCATTAAGATCAACTTCAATATCATTCGGATCTTGAGCATCTTCAAAATCATCAAGTCCTTGAAATTTATTAACACTGGTCATTGAAGTATCACTTCCAGCAGATTTCTTCTTTCTTTCCATCTGCTTCTTTTCTGCCAAGACTTCTCCTAAGTCTTTCATATATTTGGCAACAATCTCTTGTGCTGAAAGATTTATATCTTCCATCTTTTGAGTATCACCTCCAAATCTGAATGTCAGACTTTCTTGAATTTTCATCTCATTATACTTATCAAGTTTCTCTTTGATATGATCAAGAGTATCTAAACAATTTAATTGTTTTGTCTTGGGATCTTCCTTCATCATTGTATCCCAAAATCTTGTGTATGAACATCTCTTTAAACATAATAAATTATTATGACCAGATCCAATTATAGGGTCAGTCCGCCATATATATATGATTTAAATTAAAGTAAAATTTCATATAAACTCAATAAATATGTTTTAAATTTATCAATTTTTAAGTGAAGTGACCTTTGATAGATCTAAATCACATTTCGGCCACAAATACATGTTAGCTACTTGATCATTGATAAATATCTTGAAAAAAAATAAGATTATTACTATATTATAATAACGTAAATAATACCAGAGGAAAGAAACCCATCATTGAAAATCATTCTAAATGTCATGTTGATTATACTTGTTTTTTCTCGATGATAGGTGAAATAAAAAACAAAGAGAACTAAAAATGTTAAATAAAAATTTTACCTACAAACGATTCAGCTGGTCTTTCATTTGAAAATTTGACTCACTTGTTCGATGGACTATTTTTTCGTAAACACTATTTTTTAACATAATATTTATTATAAATTTCATAAAAGATATATTAAAAACAACTGAAAAGAAATAGATTTCAACCATACCATATGAGAGTATAATCTCATTAACTAGTTAAAATAATAATGAAAAAGCAAAAACAAGTCTTTACTATCATTTTAGTTACTTAAAATCTAAAATTTAATCAAATTATTATAATGTAAAATTAGTGATATACACCAACACGTTTGGTACGCTGGAGTGGAATGAAATCTCTTTTCAGGCAGAATCGTTTTCCACTCAAAATTACTTCAAAATCCTCTTTCCATTCCAGTTTTTGAAAGGTAAAGTCATAATGAAATGTCGATTCCTTTTTTGTGTTTGGTAAAACTATATTTTAATGTCAGAATGGAATGGAATTAAACACAATATGACCTAAATGCCCTTTTAGCATATACTAACGTTAAAACCTAATTAAACATTTCTTACAAAATCATACTTGAATAAAATTGAAATTATATATCAAAAATATTTATATATAACTGTATATATTGTTGAAACATAATTTTTATTAAAATGTCAACATAGTAATAAAAATATCTTTACTCTTAAATTTAAAAATAGATTAAAAACTAGTACCAAGAAAAATAAATATTTATAAAATTACCATCTATGAAATTATACTAAGTGAAATATAATATTTATGACTAAATATAAATACGTTGCTATGTAAAATGAAAGTAATAATTAATTAAAAGAGTAGTATAAAGGTCAGTTACTATCTATTAATGGTTCAAACTTCTCCTAGAAAGACCATTCCATAGGTTATGGTGTGGAATGGTCTTTCCCACTTTTTCCTGTAATCGGCATTCCCGTGGAATGACCTTTCTAATTTCAATTGGTCAAAACAAACACTGGAATGGAAAGAGAAATTGGAATCGTCATTCCATTTCATTCCATTCCAGCGTACCAAACGTACTCTATATATATACACAAGTTTCATATAAAAGAGCTATATATACAAACTTGTATGTAGTATTTAATAAATCATTATCTTTGAAGAAGTAACACATGAAAGTCATTATAGAACAAATAAATTTTGCTTACAAAATATATGTGTAAAAAAAAAAAAAATCGAGCCACTCAAGTCCGTGTGAGTTGAGCTCAGACTTGGTCATGTCTGGCTCACAAAGCACATTTGACAACATAACTCCCAGGGCATAACCTGTGGATAAATTCGCTACAAGTATTGTTGTGGTAATTTTATCTGCATTCGCATTACGAGAGTTTGATTCTCTTGTAGGTTGTTGGTGTACAAACAACTTGATAGATTTTAAGACACATTTTACGATTTACCTCCTCCATTTGACACTAATAAGAACACGACAGTGGAATCCCTTAAATTTGAGGCTAAATTATTATTATCTTTTTAATTTACTTACATGAAATAGTTTATATTCATATTTACTTTAGCCAATAATTTACTTGCACTTTTGACTTTTTAAAATTATAGAGCTTAGCTATCGTACGTGAAATTTTGCATCTTAATTTTTTTTTTTAAGAAGAAAACACTCCGTTATTTTCTTGAAAAATTGAAAATATCATAATACATGTCCTCTTGAAAATACTTGTTCTGAAGAAACCATAATGCATGACCTTCTCTTGAGTATACTTTTTTTTTGCGTGGAATTCTTGAGGATACTTGTTCTCAAGGGATTAACACATGGTTGGTCGTAAATTTACAAGGGACAGATAAATAATATTAAAAAAAGCAAAAAAGGCGAGCATAAATAAGTTAATGACTAAATTAACTATTAATTAAAATTAGTCAAGGATGAAGACAAAGGTGGATAGGGACAGTCGCCCTCGAGATTTTTAAAAATCCTATTAGATATATTAAAATTTATATATAGTTCGTAATATTGATCAAATCCGCCCCAAACAATTGTTTACAATTTTTATATGTAATTCGACAAACTATTACAGTTTTTCGATCCCAACATAAAAGTACTTCGTCCCTAAGATTAGTACATAACCTTTCAAATTCAAGTTTAGGGAAGAATTTTTTATGTATAAATAAGTATCAAACTTTTATTTTTTTAGTCAGCTTAAAAAATATTTCAATTGATGAGATAAGTCATTTTCTCTTAACTTTTTCTTTAGTAACAAAAAGATGGCTAGCCACGTTCCCTCATCCTCCTTCCCTTCCCCTGTTGCCTTCCCAAACATTATCTCTACCACCCCATTCTTGACCAACCACCACCTTTAGTGGAAAAAATTGATTATCTACACCGAAGTACTAAAAATGTCAAGGAAACAATAGAGGATTCAATTTCTTGGAAGCCTCCCAGAACACCAAATACTTTCATGTCTGAACCAAAGATAACCTTGGATTTCACACCACCAATCTCCACATCTCGCAATTCTAATCCCCAATCCCACCAACCCCTGCCATATCTTGCCACTCTAACCTCTAATGGCCCAGTAGACTCTCCTAACAATAACCTTAACCCAAGTTTTTTAAATCAATATTTATCAGATGAGACCATTAACACCAGCCAATCTCTTATTTTATTCCTCTATCAGGGTATGACAAGCAACAAATCTATAAACCATGGCAGGAAGCCCTTATATTCAAAGTTTTTGGACGAACTACAGGGTATAAATATCTGTCCCAAAAGCTCAAAGAGATCTGGGAGCCTACAGAGGATCTGCGATTAATGGACTTAGGGAGAGATTATTTTTTTATCAAATTCAACAAAAATTAAAATTTTACCAAGGCATTACATCAGGGTCCTTGGTTTATTGGGCAAAATTTCCTATTTGTCAAACCTTGGATGCCCAAATTTAAAGCATCATCAGCAAGTCTTATTACCACTGCAATTTGGGTAAGACTACCTGAGCTTCCTCCTGAGTTATTTGATAAATAATTACTAACAAAAGTAGGCAATAAACTGGGAATCCTGTTACGAATAGATGCAACAATTATATCCGCTACAAGAGGGCAATGCACAAGACTATGTATTCTGGTCAATTTGGATGATCCCCTAGTAACTAATGTGTTTATTGGAAATCATAATCAAAAAATCGTTTATGAAGGGATTAACCAAATTTGCTTCTCATGCGGCAGAATGGGCCCAAAAAAATCAGATTGCTCATTCATAGTTCAAAACAAAAAAAAAAGACTAACACACCCTGTGAGGACCCAAAATCCAACCCAAACTCGGAAGAAAAAACCACTCATGGGTCTTGGCTAGTTGTTTCACGGAATAGGAAAACAACAAAAAAAATATTGTTCAACCTGCAAATACAATAGAAGTAACAGTATCAATTACACATGGCAACAAAAACACGAGTACTTAGAAATGGTTACCAAAAAACAGACAACACAAAGAAGACAAAACTAACACATTTTCTATCCTAAATCATCATGACACTTTAGAACACCATCATGATCTAATGGGCCCACCCCATTTTTCAAATAAAACAATCCCCAACAAAACCTATTACAGTAACCGACTCAGACTTGCACAGTTCTCATCCATCATCATCACCTTTCTCCCCCAAAATACCTAGCCCAGATATGGAGATAGAGGAAATACAAACCTCCACTCAAAAAACCTCCAGTAATCATGGTGACCTACATCATCATAGCTAAAACCTCAAGCAAAATTTTGCTCTAACCAAGCCTAATAATTTGATTACTATTCCAAGTGACCAATCAAACCTTTCTTGCCAAATGGAAATTGAAATCCTAAATACAAATTCTCCAGCTAAAGCAAATTTTGCCTCGAATGATCCGTCTCCCACCCTCATATCTAGCACCTTAAAATCTGAAACCCATCATTTCTTATCCTCATCCCCTAAAAAAGAAACCCACATAAGTACTCTCAGAAAACCTAAAAATGCCTCGTCTACCCTTGAACAACCAATCCCGCCGCCGTCGAAACCAGAACAACCAAATCCCTTACAACGGTCGTCAATGTCAACGCCACAGCTATGCTTGGAACTCGCAAAGACAACACCACCATCAATCCTTATCAAACAGGAGACACTTACCCATGGACCACCTAGAGTTTTATCCCCTACCCAACTGAAACCCATTTGCCCCATTATCAACCTATGTCCAGAGGCCCAACACCTAAAGCCCGAGTCTGCCAACTTGGACCTCACCACAAAAAAACCCCTCAGTCTCCAATATTCCTTATCCACCAGAACAACTCGCGTCAAACCTAGAACCAGCCAAGAAACCCGCAAACGAACCCGACTCCAGAATTGTGGCTGAAGTAGGATCTCCAGAGCCACTATCTCATCATCAATATCGAAACAGAGAGCCAGTCTCACAATTTCCAAATCGAGGACCCGCAATTCCTAACAAATTTGATAACGGTCGGACTCCAAGCGAGTATTATGTCCTTGAATCACCATCCATGGTTTGTTCAACCCTCCACCTTTGTCAATCCATGACAACCAATGCAACAACAGTTTTACCCTTGGCTTCTAATGTCAAACCAGTTTCTAAACCAAACTTCACCTACCCTTCTCCACCTCCCTCTATTTCCAGCAATATACAATCCCATGACCTTTTATGCTTACCCGGAAGTGAGTCAAACTGAGATTCTAAATACCAATCCAGTAGCCCAAGCAAACTCAGATGCAGACGTAGAACAACCACTCCTCAGGAACCTATTAGAAGAGAAAAATATACAAAATCGTTTCTTGGAATTGCCAAGTGTCAAGGACGGGCCACACTTAAAAGTCTTGAATCATTACCAAAAGAAATGTTACATATTCTCCTGCCACCCAAGTGTGATCAAATTCTTAATGAATCTCCGAACTCTAAATTTTATGACAGACGAGAGGATCCATGCAGCAGTCCTTGTCCCGACCTACAGAAACATTGTGAGAAGTCAGACCCTAGAGAATCTGGATCTCCAGTTAGCGAGCAGTATAATGTAGGATCTAAGCCTAGAAGGGCCCCTCCCTCAAAGAATCCCCATGATTATTCTGCTATAGAACTGTAAGGGGCTAACTGTTAGGAATTCCAATCAATTCTGAGATGCATGATCGACTTTCACAAACCTAGTCTAATAATTCTCCCTGAAACTAAACACTCAAAACTAGCCGCAAAAAATTTAATGTTTAAATCAGGTTTTACAGATTTTGAATGTGTAGAAGCAGTGGGGCAATCTGGAGGGATCACCGCGATGTGGAACCCTAATGTGGACGTAGAAATTACTTCCAAAACTGCACAGGCGCTACACATGATGGTCACTGTAAGTTATCCGAGAACCTCTTTTCTCCTCTCTGCAATTTATTCTAGCTTAAACTCCACGAAAAGCGCATATTATGGGAAAACTTAAAATCTATTGCTGATAATAATACTAAACCATGGTTTTTATTAAGAGATTTTAATGAAATCACTTGTCAAGCTAAAAATTTTGGTGGGAAGCCGGTCTGTATGAAAAAAATCAAGGAATTTAACTCTGTTATTAGTTATTGTAATATGCTTGACCTAGGGATTAAAGGCCAACCCTTCACATGGAATAATATGAGTAAAAAAAAATTCTCTAATTCTTGAAAAGTTAGATAGATTCTTAACTAACCCTAGCTAACAAGAAATTTTTCCAGACAGTATTGTTACTCACCTACCTAAAATCAGGTAGGACCACTGCCATCTAATTCTCAATACCGATTTAAATATTAAACCTAGGTCTCCATTTAGATTGGAAACAATGTGGCTCAGTGATATCGATTTTAATTCCCTAGTAGTTACTACTTGGTCGGGCAGTATGGACTACTGGAATACTGTTAAAACCTTCCAAAAATAGGCTTCCAGTTGGAACAAGAACAACTTTGGAAATGTATTTAGGAAAAAACGTCTCATTCTAGCTAGGCTCAATGGTATTCAGAAATACCTAAGTCACAAGTACCGCCTTTTTCTTTATAATTTGGAATCTGAGATACATAACGAATACCTTCTAATCATTAAACAAGAACAAGACTTATGGAAATTAAAATTGCGCATTAACTGGCTACAAGAAGGAGATAGTAACACCAAGTTTTTCCATATTTCAACCCTCAACAGACGTCGTAAAAATAAAATCACAACGCTTACAAACAACGGGGGTAACTGGCACTCTGATCCTCCTCAGATTAATAATATTATAGTTAACCACTTCAAAAATATTTTGTCTACTGCTCACACTTGTTCAATTATGACCCTTACAAATTTAAATCCTTTAAAGTCTAAATCTCTCCACTAGACTGTTTGGACGCTATTCAATCAGAGGAAGAAATTTTCAGGCTCTTAATTCCTTTCAGCCTTATAAAGCTCCAGGACCTGACAAACTTCACCCAGTTTTTTTCCAAAATTTTTGGAATACAACAAAAAAAAAGCAGTTCTTTCTCTAGTTAAGAATTTTTTTACTAATAATATCATCCCTCCTGACTTAAACCTAACTTACATCAGAATCATTCCTAAAATAAAAAAACCTGAACTTATTAGTCACTATTGCCCTATCAGCCTGTGTAACATTGTTTATAAACTTATTACAAAAATTATTGTTGCCCGCATTCGACCTTATCTCCCCTCCTTAATAAGCCCAACCCAAAGTAGTTTCTTACCGAGCATACGCGCATACGATAATGCTTGCATAATTCAAGAAATTATGCATTCCTTTAATAGGAAAAAAAGAAAAGGGAAGCTATCTCACATGGCGATTAAAATCGACCTTGACAAAGCATTTGATAGACTCGAATGGTCTTTTATTTACAAAATGTTAAATTATTTCCAATTTTCGCCCAAATTAACTAATCTTATTATGACTTGTATTTCCACCTCATCTTTGGCTATTCTTATAAACGGTCAACCATCAAAATTATTTTCTCCTACATGTAGACTCAGACAAGGAGACCCGCTCTCGCCTTATTTATTTATACTAATATCTTTCCATTAGCATCGATAAAACGGTTCAAAACTCCCTTTGGAACCCCGTAAAGTTAACACGTAATGCTCCACCTCTAACGCACCTCATGTTCGCTGCTGATATAATTCTTCTAGCCAAAGCAGACACTAAGAATATTTCTACCATCATCAAAACTCTAGAAGAGTTTAGCTCCCTTTTCAGGTGAAAGAATAAATTTTGCTAAATCTAGAATCTTTTTCTCTAGCAATATCACCAATAGCCAAGCTGCCTCCTTATGTCATATAATCCAAATGCCACGATCCATTGACCTAGGGAAATACTTAGGATTCCCAACTAAGCCTAACTCCTTGCGCCACGAAGACTTTCAAATTACCTTCGACAAAATGAATTCAAAGTTGGCCTCCTGGAAGACAAATTTTATATCATACCCTGGATGTTGCACCCTTATCAAATCCACACTAGCCGCCATCTATGACACCTCCAACTCCTCCGCTAGGTATCACTGCGACTGAGTAGGGTGTCTACGTGCCTCTCGGCACTCATGTCGAACGGATCTTAGCGTCCGGTTTAAAATAAAGCATGGAAAAACACAAAATAAAAGTCAACGCATCGGATTAACATATGGGTAAAACTTGAGCAGATACACTATTGGTTCAAGGATATCATAAGAGAGTTCTGGAGTACTTATTACAAATTAGAACAAATACCTAGGTACTACTACCGAAAGGTATTACTAGATACGAGTAAACGGTCGAGTCTAGACCGTCTCTTAAAACTTAATCTAGTCGTCGCACGCTAGGTAATCGGCGGCGAAGTAGTAGTCTTCTTCACAGCCGTCGAAGTATTCCATTACATTTTAATCCATAATTATAGTAGACAAAGCAAGCTAGGCCGATAAAACCGAAAAATCGAACAAGTGGTCCACAAATGGAATCTACTGAGTAATCCTTCAATACATTAACTTGAAAACAAATATGAGGAAAAATAGAGTCGTGTGAGCTCGAAAGAGCTTAGTAAGCTACCCCGTATGTGCAGACGTGTAAGATATTTGTTTTGATTAATTCACCAAGTTCCTGATAAAAGATGGAGGAAAGATTCGGTGAATAATCTTAGGAATGAGATTTTTTTCTTATACAAGCCAAATGTGCAAATGACATTTAGTTTCAAAATAGTTTAATAAAGTAAACGTAAAACGTTTTTCAGATATTTATCTTAAACAAAACCAGATTAGCCAAGGGTACATCACATACCATCTGAAAACCCCGTCGAGTGCATCAGACTTCATCCGGAAACCCCCAACCCAAAGTAAACGGTACATCAGACGGTAGCCCGGAAACCCTTTGTCATACCTGCCGTACACCTGATCATAATCTTTTCAACCTTATCCACCAGGTTCAAAAGAGACATCCAAGTATTGGGGTACCCTCCCAGACTAAGGTCTCAGAACGATCGCCATAAGTTGACTCCCAACCCAAGCTAATCATCATATATCAGAAGAAGAGCACTTGCGGCCAAATCCCGGTAGATCAAAGCTTTTCCCGTCCCGTAGTTACCACACAGGCCCGAATTCGAATCTGTTAAAGTTTAAGTTCTGACTCAGTCAAGAAAGAAGCCCAAAAAGAAGACCAAATACGGGTGACTAGCCACGTACCCATGCGAATCTCGAAGAGCGGATGGCATCCCGAGGGATTCTCAGGGGTCGCACGGGGTTTTCATGACTTGAGTAATGAGAATTTGAATGAGATGATGGAGTACAATTTTGTTCATGCTCAAAAGAACTCGTTCTTCCCAACAAATCTTTTTCTTATCAAATTTTGTTTAAAAACACATGTAGTAGACCATGATTTTCAAAAGATCCACTGGAGCTCAAGTTCGTGACGAAAAGTTACAAAATGGTAACCTTCTCGACCTGGAATGGTTACTAGGAAAAACGATTTGAAGAACGAATGCTTCGTTTAATCCAAAGCTTTCGTCAGAAGGAATACTTTGTCAAGGCAAAAGTTTCCCGAATAGTAACCTCTTATCTTTAGGAGTTTCGAAGAGTATGAGTGTCCAAGGATATCAAGATTCCGAATTAAGAGTACTTAAGAACGGAATATTTACATAACCTTCTCGAAATATTATGAAAATATATTTCTCACATAGCAGTTTATGGTTCCAAAAGACATAAGAAAATGAAACAGGAAACATAAACCACTAAAAATTTCAGTGTTAAGATCAATACATAATATCCAATTAAAATTATGACAAATTGCATAATTTACCAAACATTTCGAGAAGATTAAGTTGGGGAACTCACCTGTAGTAGCAGAACAATAGTAGACTCTAGATATCGGAATAATCCGAATGAGTTTCTCTACCTAGACAAACAATGGATCCTCTTTATTAAAAATAAATCTGAGTACAACAAATTCTACTCTCTCAAGGTAACTCAAGGCCACATATGTCATGAGTGGATCCAGATCATGAGTGCAATGAACAAATGAACACACAATACATATATAATTTTACAAAAAGGTTAGGACCACTCACTTGATAAACTGGTCAATTCCTTAAGATTCCAAATATTCCATATCCTAAAATCAAATAATTCTTCATAAAATTACTCAAATAAGGTGACCAATAATCTGACAAATTAATCAAACTTTAAACAAGATATTTAACTCAAACTCAATGAAACTCCAATAGAAATTGTAAAGATCCAACAAAATCATTTAAGAATAGTTGAAGTTCAAAAGAACACCAAACTCTCTGCCAAGATGATTTAATTAAAAATAGAAGAAGAAAGTTGAGTAGAATTTAGAGAACTTGAACAATGGACCTGAAGAACGAATGATTAAATACATCATTAGTTTGATCCAGGATATTAGGATCTCTGGCAGAAGAGTGATTAGCCAGGACAAGGAGGAGAAATGAATGGACAAGTATTTTTTAGAGCTTTTGGTTGCTGCTAACACCAATTGATCACTATGTATATAATATAGAAAATCCCATTCATAATGAGACCAGACAAAAGTTCTCTAAACCTTTGGAGAGACAAACAATTTAAATAAACCATAAAAATAAAGAGGGAAACGTAGAAGAAAGATCACGAAATTTGTGGGTTCAATTCCCGGACGAAATGATAAATCAGAAGCTAAAATTAAGAACGACAACAAGGACGCCCAGAAAGACAAGCAAACAGAGCATTGAGAGCAAGGTGGTAATGAACAAAAACAAGAAGACAAAAAACAAATAAACTGAAACATGAATCACTAAATATAAAATAAATAAAAATAAGAAACAGGAAGCCAAGATATAATACAACCAATAAGGGGTCTTTTTAAAGAAAAACATAAGCAAAGAAACAACCTGCTCAACATGTCCAATAGCAACTGAAAATAAATAATTAAACAAACAGGAACAAGAAATATCATATATCGGTGAACAACAATGAAGCGACCAAGAAAATTAAAGCAAACAGAACATTTAAATGTTAACAATCCACCATCAATTTACTTCACTTGCCAAATTAGGATATGAAATTGGGTGGGTATAGCATGGATATCAAGGAGCATCCATTTTTTATGACATGCAACTCAACTAAGAGAGGAAAATTGCAAAGTGAGTGAGTGTGTGTTCTTGGTGTAGTGTGTGTGTTTTTCTAGCGTTGGGAGCAAGGAAGAAGAAATGAGAGAGCTGATTCCTCTCCCCCTAAGGCTCTATTTATAGACAAATTAGGATCTCAAATTGCACATCAGTCCCTAATTTTTTTATAAAAATTCAAGTAAGTCCATCAAGTTCTCAAAATTACAATTTAGTCTAGAAAGATAATAAATCAAGCCACATAATTTTATTCTTAGTTCATCTAGATACTAAACTTGGTTTTCTTAGCCTAGACATAATGTTTGCCAAAGTTATATATTTAATTAGGGATATAATTACCCTATAATCTAGACCACGTTACAATAAATACTAAGACGCCAAAAATTCTGGGGCTCCGGTATCTAGTGTTCAGAGGTGGGTGTTACACCATCACTTCGCATTTAAAGCAATTGACACAATTTGTAGAAATTTTCTCTGGGGTTCCGCTAACGAAAAGCGTAAAATTCCTCTACTTTCATGGACCCAAGTGTGTCAACCAATTAGCCAAGGAGGATTGCATCTTCGGAAATAAAAAATGCAAAATCAGTCTCTCCTTGCTAACCTAGCTTGGCATTGTTTAGTTACGAATAAAGATGCACTCTGGGCACAAGTCACTTCAGCCAAACATTTGAAAAATACAACCCTCTGCACTCTAACTAACCATTTTGCTCCCTCACCTATTTGGAGAAGTATTGCTCAATGATGGAGCATATGCAAAAATAATATTAGTTGGTACATACTTCGACATTGTTTCAAGGCCCAGAACCTTTGGAAAGCTTTTTCAAATTTGATAAATTTTAATATTACCTCTCTCATTCTCTCAAATTCTAGTATTTCAGTATAGTTAAAATCCAATATCACCACAACTTTACCCTTTGGAAATCATATTCAATGGTCCATTGTTTTTACTTATGGGTGCTGGCATCTTTGGTTAACTAGGAACACCCATATATTCAGGAAAAATCAATGACTCCTAACTATAAAGAAATCATAGCCAGAAGCATAGAGTTCGCCTATGAAAATAACCTGTTCATCAAGAAACAGGCCACCTCTATCATGCACATGAAATGGCACCCCCCGATAACCCCATCTTATAAACTCAACACAGATGATTCTTGCGAACGCTTAACAGGTATTGGAGGAATAGGAGGAGTAATCCAAGACCAACATGGCCTGCCACACACTTCAAATAACTTTGCGGAAATGTTAGCCATTCGAGAAGGACTAAAACTCGCGTTGGATCACAACTTACTGGACCTCGAGATCAACAACGATTCAAAAATCGTGTTAGATATGTTAAATAACTGCTCAAATCCTAGATACTCTAACATTATTTCTAATGGCAGATATCTAATAACGCAGCTCCGAGTACATCACATCTCTCATACTTTTGACAAGCCAATCAAATGACTGATTTACTTGCAAAATTTGGAACCTCCCAACCTTGCTGCTCCTGCCAAGTTTTCCTCGTTCCACCAAATTTTACAATCCAATAATGGCAAGCGGACAAGGATGGAAAGACAAGCCCTAAAATTACACTCTCTACTATCGGATCATGCTTTTATATTTTATGTTAAACTTTTTTCTTGTTATGTACTGCTTCTGCTACTACTATTTTCCAGTAATATTATCTTGCTTACCAAAAAAAAAAGTTTAGGGAAGAAAAAAAGTAAAAAATAAAAACGTCAAGAAGAGCGAAGTGATCTCATCTATAGTAGCAAGTCGCTGTCGGAAGTGTGAACATTAACTGTTTTCCATTTGGCGGCTCTCTTTCCCCCTCACCTTCCTCTCTTCTTCTCCTTCTTTTCACTGCTTTTTTTAGCTCAAAACTCCATCGATCTTTTCCTTTTCTTTTCAAGAAAAACGTTTCTTCATCTTTACTTAAATTTTACCTTGTTTTTTTAATCACTCAGAAAAAGATATAATCTTTTTTTTCCCGTCTGAATCAAGTTCAAGAAATTTTATAGCCCAGATATAATCTTCTACCATTCAATTCGAACAATAGGGGGAAAAAACGGGGGATTGAAGGGCGAGAAATTGAAGATGGCTGGAAATCTTCGATATGGGCTTGGCGCTCAATTGGGTCAGTTCTTTATGGAAGTTTAATACTTTTTTTTTAAGTTGAATTTGAATTTGATTTTGATTTTTTTGCTAGTTGGATGCCCCTGTTCTTGGTTATATAATCTTTGATTTTTGTTTTAAATTTTAGTAGTTTCATTGTATGATTATTATAATCTCAAGTTAGCTTTCCTTGCTGCAATTTGCATGGCAAATGAATCTTGAGTGATCCAATTTCTGAAAGGGAAGGGGAAATGGTTTGAGTTTTGTCATGTCCCGCCGTAATTAACACAACTAATCCCAACCCCAGCAAATAAAATGAACACAATAATGCTAAATGAGAGCCCAAAGCAGTCAAATACCATTTTCACTCATATGAAAAGGGATGCAGCCAAGGACAATAACAACAAAGCAGTAATCCAACTTCAACAAAATGCCCCCAAAAGAGATTATAATATATTGATGTGTAAGATGGAATTATCAACCACTTCATGAACTAAGTTCCCAACAGAACATAAACATAAACATAGCTACTACTCCTCAGCTAATACTAACAAACCTTATCATTGTTTCACTATTCAATCTAATCAGCAAAACCGGTAAGTAGATACTAATCAAAACAGAAACAGAAAGCAAACTCTTCAACTATGGCTGATGAAGCAACTTTAATGGCAGAAGTGGACCAAGGACTGAAATGATACTTGAATGAATCGAGCTAGCTGCTATGTTCAGTTCAGATTCTTGCAGCAACAATCTGAAGGCAAAGCAGCACCACTCAATCAGTCACCAAGATGAGAAATAGAAATAGAAACAGAGAGAGAGAGAGAGCGAATTTGAGGAAGAAAGAAAGAAGTTCTAGGGAGAAAGAATACCAGGGAGAAAAATGGCTACTGCACTGTTTGGGATTATATTTTCTGAATTGCTCCCCCAGCAAATTGGGTAGCTTGCTTTAAGTAGTTAGGGTTTGAATCCCTAGGATAATCCTCTCCCTCCAGCTCAGCTTGTACTATCACTGACCTAGAATCAACAGTGGAACTTAAAGATTCCATCTCAGCAAATCAAATCTCATCCCAGCTCAGCAACAAACTACCATTTCCCTTCTTCTAACGAGACAGCAACCAGAAGCTGGTGTCGTTTTGGGCAAAACGACATCACTTCACTTAAATAGAAACCAACCAATCAGAAATACTCCCTCCCTTCCTGATATGAATTTAAAATATCCTTCCCCCTCTCTTGAAAGACAAAGTTTACTTCTTTCTGGTGACTAAGTTTTAAAGAATTTTAATTTCGCCATCCCAAAAACAGAGGAAAAAATGAGTAGAGAAGCTCTGTGTTTTACAAATGTTAATCTCAACTATTCGAGCTTAAGCTTCATTATTTTAATTTATACATTTGGTTATCATTTTTATTCTTTTAAGACAATTAGCTGTCACATTCTAAAGGTCACAAATTATATCTGACATTTCATTAGATTTGTATAGTACAATATTGGCTTTTGATTGGAAAGAAAATTGATGTTTTTTTCCCACTCAAAGGGTATAATAACTTCTAGTTAATATGTATCTCATGACTGGTGATGGCGAAATCTGCTACTTTCCACGACTTATTTTTAATATTAATGTAATGGTATAATACCATTTTAAGGACTTTCTACCATTACATTTTATTTGCTTCAAATTGTGTGGCTTGTCTGAGTAAAAGAATATAGTCTCGTTTGTACCATGTTTACTTGTCTAATCATAATTTCTCCCGAGGCTAATAAAATATTCTGAAATTCCTTGTTTCAATGTGAGATGCCTGGATTCAATATTGAGTGTTGTTGACTACGAAGGATATTAACATAGGGAATGGAGTTTTAGTGAGACAAATCACTTAAGAATATGAATCTCTGAGTACGAATGCATAATTATACAAGTAGTGATTCAAAGTTGAGTCATATAATTCAGCATGTCACCACTATTGAAGTAAATAATGGGGTACAACCATCTAGCTCTGTTACTTCCATTTTCAAGAATGCATTCATTTCTTTTAAAAGGAAATTTATATACTGGAAACTACTTTATCATTTTCATTCTTTTTTAGAGTTGATGAAGCCAAAATTGTACTTCGAGGACTCTTGGCTGATCTCTTTCACTTCTGTAGTGCAGATATTGAACAGATAGTTTTAGAAGCACAAAATCGATGGCTACGCCCTGCTGAAATTTGCGAGATCCTACGAAATTACCAGAAGTTCCGGATTTCTGCAGAGCCTCCAAATAGACCTCCAAGTACGACCTAATTGACATTTTTATATTCAAGTAACAATTTGAGAGGATTTTTCTAGACTAAAAACATTCGGAATGGATGAGTAATTGCATAGAAGAACTGCTGAATGATACAACTATGAAAATAGTTTTATATGATAAATCAATTTATTCTACTTGACATAAGCTGCTTTAGCATTTTATTGGACAATTGCAAGATTGTTTAGGTCTTGTACATTGTGTTTTATAGCTTGAATATTTATTTTCCTTTCAGATGGTTCCCTTTTTCTTTTTGACCGGAAGGTTTTACGCTATTTCCGGAAAGATGGCCATAATTGGAGGAAAAAGAAAGATGGGAAAACTGTGAAGGAAGCTCACGAAAGACTCAAGGTTGGAAAAGATAGATAGTCATAAAAAAAATAAAAAAAATCTGGTTTTCTCTTACCTCCTTCTTGTGCACTATTTCTGCTGTTATTGGCAAGCAATTCTTTGCCATTGTTGGTCCAATTTGTTCATAGAATCGTACATCTTAAAGGAAAAATATCCTTTCAGGCGGGAAGTGTTGATGTGTTGCATTGCTACTACGCCCACGGAGAAGAAAATGAAAATTTTCAAAGGCGCAGTTATTGGATGCTTGAAGAGTAAGTTGAAAAAGGTTTGACTAATTTTCATTGTAGTTTAAAAAAATCTAATTGGTATCTATATTATCAGCATACAAGTTTTTATCTTGATTTGGGATCTTCTGAAGCCTTCTGATCAATCGTTTGGTTTTGTTATACGTGTTGCAGAGAACTTTCGCACATAGTTCTTGTTCATTACCGTGAAGTAAAGGTATTATCCTACCTGCTATACATTTTATTTAAACTAGAACCATTACAGTCTTGATAACTAATATTGTGAATCACTATGACCCTCATCCACACTTGTAGTATTGTTTAGATATAGGTTTTGTTTCCCATCAGTTTAGTTTATTTCATTGTCTCTCTCTTCTTTAGCCCTTTCCTTTGCGGCTATTGGTATGGTATTTGGTTAACATGCCAATTTCTATAATTGTCTTTATATTGCTACTTTTGGCTTCACTAGGGGAACAGGACAAATTTTGCTCGTATTAGGGAAGCTGCTCAACCTATTCCTGCTGCCCAAGAAACTGAAGATGCTATACCGAATTCTGAAGCAGACAGTTCGTCAACTTCAAAGTTCTATCCAGTTGATTATGAAGTAGCCTCACAAGTTACTGATACAACTAGTTTTAACAGTGCCCAAGCCTCAGAATATGAAGATGCCGAATCAGGTTTTCCACCTCTCTTTAAATTATGAAGGTTTTTTTTCCCTTCTTATATTTGCATTTACATTAACTTTTGTTGATTAATTCAAATTTTCATGTATTAAAAGAGATGAGCTTTCTCTAGATACTGATGATTAAACAAATCACTGCAGCATACAGTCATCAATCCAGTTCTAGCTTCCACACTTTTCTTGATTTTCAACCGCCTATGATGCAAAAGGCAGAAGATGGACGCTCCCTCCCTTATTTCTCAGCCCCTATCTCAAGTAATGAGCTCTGGTTCTCCCAGTTCTCCTTTATTCCTAACTAACTTCATTTGCTTGGTTCTCTTAGTTGTTGAATTTTAGAAATGAAACGAAAGAAATTTCTTTCAACAGATAACAATCAAGTACTGTTTCCTGCTGCTCCAAATATGGATTTTCCCTCTACCACCCAGAGAGAGAAAGATGAAAACACCACAAGTATTGGTGCACTGTATATGACTGAAGGGCAGCTTGAGTTATCGTCATGGGGGAATATCATGGAAAGCAGTACTTTGGCCGATCAATCCGTCCATCTTCAGACTTCACTTTCTTCAACGCAAGTTAGTAACATGAACATGATGCACAGAGGAAATGATATACTGGGGCAACTGTTCACTGATAGTCCAAATACAAGGCAGGAATTTGGGAGTCGAGCAGATGGTCTGGAACAGTGGCAGGTACCGTCCTCATTAGGTGGAATGCAAATATTTATAGTTTGTCAGTTTCTTCGGTGGAAGCTGATCTATAGTTCTAAAATTTGCGTATTCTAGCCAAATGAAATATCATTTCGACAGTCCTCTTATTTTATTCAAAACTAGCCCGCATTTACCATACTTCACTCTGAATGTTTAATGACTACTTAAATCTGATATGCAAACAGACTTCTGAAGGTGATCCCTTATACATGCCTAACTGGCCCATGGACCCGAAGGTGCACCTGGAGTCGGCAGACAAGCTCGTCGTTGTACCCCCTGCTAATCAAAATAACCCCGTGGCGCAGAATGATCTTCCCGTACATCTTGGGGATGCAAATGTTGGAAATTCATTGAAACCTGAATGGAATGGCAATCGGACTGTAGAAGGAAAAGCTGATTATTCGACAATGAAAAAACCTGTATTAAATGGAGTTCTAAAAGAAAGTTTGAAGAAGCTTGACAGCTTTGACCGTTGGATAAGTAAAGAGCTTGGGGATGTAAATGATTCACATATACAATCAAGCTCTGCAAACTACTGGGAGACTGTTGGAAATGAAGATGATGATTCTAATATAACTCCTTTGGTGCACATAGACACATATATGATGAGCCCCTCTCTATCCCAGGACCAGCTATTTACCATTATCGATTTCTCGCCAAATTGTGCATTTTCGGGTTCAGAACTCAAGGTACATTTGACGAAAATCCACATACTCCATGGTCCAGACTATAATTCTATTTGGACATGGTTCGTGTTATTTTGGTTATTGTTACAACTGATCATAGGGTTTCAACCCTTTTTAAGAATTTTTACGTTGTTGGCTCACCAAGTACAGCATCTTTCAAAAACGAAATCCTTGAACTAATGTATGATCGCTTTCTTATAAATTTTCTTACCAGGTGTTGATCACGGGAAGATTTCTAAAGAGCCAGCAAGAGGCAGAGAAATGTAACTGGGCATGTATGTTCGGTGAACTGGAAGTTCCTGCCGAGGTTATTGCAAATGGTGTCCTTCGTTGCCGTACACCTTTGCATGAAGCAGGGAGGGTTCCCTTTTATGTGACGTGCTCCAATAGGTGCGCATGCAGTGAAGTGAGAGAATTTGAATTCCGTGTTAGTGCTGTTGAGGACGAAGATGTTGCTGATGTCAGCAGTCTGAGATCTGAAGAGAGTCATCTTCTTATGAGGTTTGTAAAATTGTTGACTACTAGACCGCTTAGTAACCAAACTAATGTTCCCAGTGCTGCGAGTGATCTTTCCCACTTGACCAGTAAAATCGATTCCTTAGTATTAGACGATGAAAATGAATGGTTATGCATGCAAAATTTGGCCTCAAAGGATAAGTTTTCTGTCGAAAAAGTAAAGGACCAGCTATTGCAAAAGCTTCTTAGAGACAAGTTGCACCTATGGCTTATTCAGAAGGTTGCTGAAGGTGGGAAAGGCCCAAGTGTATTAGACGAGGGTGGTCAAGGCGTGCTGCATTTTGCAGCTGCCCTTGGTTATGATTGGGCTATAGCACCCACAATAGCTGGAGGAGTTAGTGTCAATTTCCGGGACGTCAATGGATGGACCGCCCTCCATTGGGCAGCATTTTATGGAAGGTAAGACTCTTGGGCTTTTCCTGTGGAATTCTATATGTTCTGAAGTTTTACTTTATCATATCAATTTGAATGTTAGCATATTGATTAATATGGTTTTTGTTGGGTACTTATTGCTTGTTAATTTCTTGACATCAGAGAGCTGACATTGGCTTTTCTTATCTCTCTGAACGCGAGTCCTGGAGCATTAACTGATCCCACTCCTGAGTACCCGTCAGGAAGAACACCTGCTGACCTTGCATACAGCAATGGACACAGGGGGATTGCTGGTTATCTGGCAGAATCTTTGTTGAGCTCCCATCTTTCAGCACTCGAGTTGAAGGATAAGAAACGTGGTCGAAGTGGAGATAACTCTGAACTAGAAGCCGTACAAACTGTTACTGAGCGGACTGCAACTCCGAGTAATTCTGGGGACTTGCCACATGGACTGTCATTGAAGGATTCATTAGCTGCTGTACGAAATGCAACTCAAGCTGCTGCCCGTATTCATCAAGTTTTCCGAGTACAATCATTCCAGAGAAAGCAGATAAAAGAGTATGGTGATAGTGAGATTGGAATCTCTGACGAACGTGCTCTTTCACTTCTTGCTGTAAAATCAAATAGGGCTGGGCAACATGATCCACCAGTGCATGCTGCAGCAATTCGCATACAAAATAAATTCCGAAGTTGGAAAGGAAGAAAAGAATTTCTACTAATCAGACAGCGAATCATTAAAATACAGGTATGTCTCAAACTTTTCTGTTAAGATAATTCTTTTGTCTTCTACATTGGCACACAAATTATTCTATTAACTAGTAATCTTAAGGACATTATGTTAATTTGCTTGATCAATTCAAGCTTGGTTTCTTAAGCTAACTTTTGGCATTTCCGGTACCAAGGCTCATGTAAGAGGACACCAGGTGAGGAAGAATTATAGGAAAATAATTTGGTCTGTTGGGATTTTGGATAAAGTGATTCTGCGTTGGAGAAGGAAAGGAAGCGGATTACGTGGATTCAAATCAGAAGCAATTACTGAGGGGTCTGGTGTGGCAGAGAGATCATCAAAAGAGGATGATTATGACTTCCTGAAAGAAGGTAGAAAGCAAACAGAGGACAGATTGCAAAAGGCTCTTGCTAGGGTTAAATCCATGGTCCAGTATCCAGAGGCAAGGGATCAATATAGGAGGCTACTGAATGTCGTCTCAGAAATGCAGGAAACTAAGGTATATCCTTCATAAGATGGTTCTAGTTAAGATGCTGAAGGGTGTTTTCCTCAAAACATACACATTGATTATCAGTTTGATCCGATGGTTGAGTCTCAAAATAGCTATTTCAAGGAAAAATAGGTATTTTTCAATCGCTGGATAGAAAATTAAATATTGAGATTCACCAGCACGTGACTAGGAAAACATCCCCTCAGCACCCTAACTGGACCCTTGTAACACTAGTTTGCATCAAATATATGAGCTTTCTATAGACTGCATCTTCTGGTCTTAATGTGTTTCTTTGCCTCTCAACTCCAAGGGTGACGTTTAAAACCTCTTGAAATTTTAGTTAAAATCAACGAGTTTTTGTTAATGGAAGTGGTAAAATTTCGATCTAGTTATTTACGTAGTGAGGCAGGGTATTTGTACTTCATTGCTACCCTAGTACTCCGTTCGGTTGAAAACGAGTGTCGCTTAAGGTTTTGGTGCATATTATGAAACTTATGAAATAGAGGCTGAAATTGGATACCTTCTTGAATACTGAAAAGACCATTCATTTGGTTTAGAAGGGTAACGATTGATGGGGGTAAAGTTGGGAAAGAACATCAAATACCTTCCATTCCAAAATGAAAGATAACTTTGACCAGAAAAAGGTTTTTAAAAAATGACACTTATTCAACCGAGAAACAACCGTTTAAGTGAAAAGGTGTGTATGTGTGCGGCGGCGCCCGGGGGTGTCTGACTGATATTCCCTGTTTCAACTTGAATATATGTTGTTGAAGAACGATGACACGTTCTCGATGATCAATGGTTTTGCAAATTTTGCTTGATAACTATAACATGATATAGAAATGCACTTCCGACCTAAGGGTCGTATTATGATCTATAAACCACTCTAAGAAGGTTGCCCTTATCGTTATGACATTGTCTGAGGATATCTCGGTAAAATTCTTGAAATCGTGCTTCACATTTCTGTTTTTTTTTGGTTAAAACCTGTTTTCAATTGCTCATCGTTATATCTTTCTAGGAGGTTAGAAATCTTGTCCCTTGACCCTTTGTCAAGCCAAGGGTGTCATTTCATGTCTGCACATTGCAAAAGAAACCTTTCGTAAACGTGTTCTCTCGTTTTGCAGGCCAATTACGATGGGCTATTGAACAATTCCGAAGAGCCTGCTGATTTTGATCTTATTGACCTTGATGCATTGTTAGAGGATGATACGTCCATGGCTGCATCATTTTAGACTTACTCTGACTGTATTGTTCTCTATAATCAGGTATCGTCGGTGCCTGTTGATTGATAGGTTTGCTGATATTCATTTGTAAAAATCAACAGGGTTTGATTCTAATCTTAGAGCATTTATGCATGAGGAACTACTAAACTCAAATCACTTGCTTCCGTTACTCTTCAGTTTTCTGTTGAGGTCTATCCTGTAAAAGTACTCAAATTGGACCAGTGATCGATTTCTAGGTTTCGTCGTATTAGAAAAAAAAGGTTGATGCAAAAAGTCATGATGGACCAAAGATCAAACTCTAATAAGGAAAAGGTTGATGCAGAACAAAAACATTAAACTGACATTGTACATTGTTCCATTCCAAAGTTGAAACAAAATTTTCAAATTTGAGACTTGTTCATTCTCTTGCAAACAATTTAATTTAACAAAAATCTAATCTTAAGAAACTGTTCTTGCAGAATGTATCAATGATCGATTTCCACCAACCCCCAAGCTAAAAGGAAAGGAAAGGAAAAATAAGTAAACAAACAAAATGCCATTCTAATACGTGTAATCCGACATATCAAAGAAGGATTTAGGACAGCATTTGTGTAAAATGTAACAAGCAAAGACGCTACCAATCCAATCTAAATTTCACCAGCATATAGTCCTTTTTCCCCTTTATTGGTGGAAAAATAGGACCGTGAGCTTTCACAGTCCACTCTGTACATGGCAATAACCTAGTATATATATATATTCCACATGCCATTCTTAAATTGCTAATACATGAAAAAATTTCTAGAAAAAATTTAGTTAAAAAAATTAAAGCTGAAGATTAGGGCAACCAAGAAATCCTGCTCAAAATTGGGAGAGAAGTGTTTGCATTTCCTCTTTAGCTTGTGCTACTACTTGTAGTGGTGATTCTTTCATAAAACAAGATGTAGCCATGATCGGTGTTACTTGAATATTCCTGAGCCGATCCAAAGAAAGTCTGCACGGTGGACTCATCAATCATCTCAACATTCTCATCATCAAAGTACAACCAATGATTGTGGCTTTTGACGAGGCTGACATAGTGTCCATGGTTGGGGCCACTTCCGACATGGACAACCACGGCAAATAAGGAATACTCAGCATCTGCATCTTCAACTGTGTTACTAAGCTTCAGTTCGAGTGGGAAGACAACACGATAAGAAAGCTTCTTATATCGACCTAGCTGTTCAATGTACTTGAATCGCTTTAAATGGATCACTAAGATGTGAGGCGGCTTCTTAATTTTCATTCTCTTTTGGGCCTCCTGCAAGCTGTAAATACACAAAAGTAAAAAATGGTTGTTGTGGAACTTTTGGGGGATACCATTTTATTGAGAATCCATATCCATAATTTAATCCAAAACAGCCACAAACCAAAATGCAAATACTTGTAGCAAAATATTCGAATATGAGTTTTCATGTCCTCTACGATTACAATTTAAAATAAAGTTACCGTAAACTATAGGCACATATAACAACCCTTCCCCGCTTCTCTAATGTTTCACCGACTTGCACCATCAAAAGTCAAAGTAACATGAACATATGAAACATGGTTCTAAAACCAAGTTCTATGGGTCAAGGGTGGGTTCTAAAATCAAGCTATATAAAACTTATTGATGTCACATTCTTAACTAAATCTGACCAAAGTCGAAGAGTAACTTACCTGCAACACTTGTCACAAAAGAATTTGTCCTCTGCATTCAAAGTCTCGGTCGAACTAAAGTTCTTCAAGCAACTTGTAATTGAACTGTTTTGTTCAATATCTAGGCTCAAGTCAAGGAATGTTTCATCCCTCGCTGTGACCGTCTCACAACATAAGCACCTCGTTTCATTTGTTAGAATGCCCTGTGAGAGATAGAAGCCATCGAGAAAATAGAAAAAACTTGTGTAACTTATTCATGGCTTATTGATCAATCTAATAGTAAAAGAAATTAATTTCCTGTCATAAGTTTGGGCCTCTTTGGCACAGAGTTTAAAGAAATGATAATCACCAATTAGCTTTTCAAGAATCAGATTATATAAAAGCTGGCAAAGAGTCATTTCTAATCAAACATGTTCTTCAAGTTCAGGAACCACAAAGCATTATCACAATGGTTGCTAAATGGGTGAATATAGCCTTTTAACCCAGTACTCCCCGACTATTGTCTATCCAATCACAAAGGTAAACCTATTACGTGGATAAAGATGGAAATCATAGCATCTGCCTTCTATTGTGTAAATTGACATCATGGAGAAAAACCCCCATCAGCTGATTAACAACATTACCTGGAAATTTTTGTGCACCCAGGTGACAAGAGGCTCCTTCTGTCCACCATTTGCATTAATACTTGTTGGTCCATTCGGAATCTTTTCAGGAGAAGATGAAGATTCAGGATCACTCTTTACAGCACGTGACTCCTTTTCCAATATGTCAACCAATTCATTCAGCAAATAATTCAGAAACTCGTGGGCATCCTATAAAAGAAAAGAAGAAGAGGTGAGGAGATGAAGAGAATACAAATGGAAAGATGAATCAAATAGGAGGCCTCAAACATACAGTGAAAAGTGGTAAGAAAGATCAGTAGCCACATGAAAGCCAATGGTTTCTATTTCAAGGTTACTCTCGTCAACAAGTTACTGCATGAAATTGCTATGTATAGTGATGAAAAAGTCCATCAAAATTGAAGGAGTGAAAAATATTGCCAAAAATTAAAATAGAGAATGCTGCTACAAAGTACTCCAGCAGATGTTGAAACAACAAAACTTTTACCCAATCCCCCCCCCCACTCTCTTCATGTAAGAAAATTATTAGATATTTCTTGCAAGTAAATTAGGTAGTCGATACTAGTACCAAATGCAACCCTCTTACATTAGTTCCCCTTGAGAAAAGAAAAAAAAAAGTGAAGGATGCATAACCTAGTCTCAAGAGCTTTTTCCAGTTCGTTTCTTGATAATATAGATTATTGTGGCTTTAGTTTCCTCCTCAAGTACCAATTTGAAGATACTCACGCTAATCTCCAATGACAAGCCGTAAAAAAACTGAGTATTATTGCAAAAGCAGCCTCATAATAAAATATGTTGGTGGAGTTGAGGAGGAATAGATTTAACAAAATAATTGGTAAACCGGCCATATATTACCATTTAAGTACGAAGGGATTCTTTACTGTCAAAAAAGCCTCATCCAAAGTATTGTCTAAAAATGAAAGTACCATATTTGCTTTGGTATGTATCTTCAATCTTTATATCATTGCCCAAAGAAAAAGCTAAAACAGAGCTAATTGGGTGTCTACAAATATGTGTGATCTAAAATGAAAAACTGAAGGTAACCTTTGCTTCAAATGCCCATGGTAGGCTCTAACATTTTGGACAAGACTAATCATGTGCTATCACAATGAGAGCTGACCACAATAGTGGCCATTATTGTAGGTCGGTTACTAGTCTCAACTTACGGACTTCTTGACTTGCACAACCCACATGAGAAGTCGAATCTAATAGCGGTTAAATCCTTTTAATTCTGCAATCTAGGGGCCTATTATCAACCAGCATTTTCAACACTGTCATTCTTCATACACCAGTCATGGGAGAGAGAAGGAGAGAGATCTAGGATATGCTAGTATTGAGAAAGAAATCTTCGCTCATAATGAAATTACAATATTGATAGCAGTGCTAGCAAGTAACAAGAACAAGTAATAGAGAGAAACACGAAAAGGTGCATTGGTGAAATGTAGTTTTGGACACGTCTTACGGAAGAAATTGTTGCAGCAGCAGAAATTGTGATTGTTGAAGGGAAATTGACTGCTAGAAGAACATAAGCTCCAAAAGGGGAATGATTGTATAGGCAAATAGTAATTCACTCAGACTTGCCGAGTGTAACTGACCTTTAGCAGAAAAAACTCCATCCCTCAAGTAGAACTGATCAAATATGAAAAGACAACTTCATCTGCTATAAAGATATAAAATTTGGATTGCTCTGCATTTCCAGAGCAGAAATAAATATCCTTTAGACGATAAAACCAAGTAAACAAGTCTACACGAAGAAGCAAACTTTTTAGTACATATGCATTATACCCTAGGATCTATACATACACCTAATTAGGAAATTAAAACAAAAGAAAAGAATGGAACGTTATCCACGTATTGTAACTTGCAAATATAAGCATTTGCCATGATGATACTGAAGGCCGAAGAAACCCCCACCAGGACAGATGAATAAGATTCTATAATCTTCAGCTATAGAAGACATATGCTTCAAATCAATATTTAAAACGTCCAATCGAGCATACCTGGTGCATATAGCTTCGAAAAATCTCATTTTGCTTTTTTAGTCTCTGTACAAAGCGCTTCGGAGCAATCACACCGGTTTTCTTCTTCTGTGAGCTTATCTGAAGGAAAGCATTGTATACCCGGCACAAAAAAGAAGAAGATAAATAAGTTGAAGTCACGCAAAATATAACTTCCAGTAAATAGTACATTTTAGAAGAAACTAAACTAGGATCGCAAGGGATGGCAGGAGATCTAAATCTTGCCCTTTATACTTACAAGAAGGTCATCAGAAGCACACAAATTGTACACAAAGGAGGAAGGTAGATAGATCATAAGAAAATGAAGCTAAGTATTCCGGAAAGTAAGACTAGCAACACCGGGGAAATAACCTAACAAAAGGTTAAAAAAGGTTCCCGAGGTGAATTCTATGATATCTTTTTCAATGGACTGAATCACATCCAAGTATGGTAGCCCTTTAACCAAGAAATGGTCCCACTCCCCATTCAATTCAGAAGAAACTTTCCATTTGCAATCCTCCGAAGCCCCAATATGTAAACCCCAGATAAGAGAGTTCAGAACAACTATGTTTAATTTACAGGTGTACAACAATATCAAAGCAAGAAAATAAAAATCTTATTCCAACCACATGATCCACATTGATATATATCAAATTGTTACAAAAAAAACAACTTACAAAAGTTACCTGCATAAATAGGTCAGCCAAGCATGTCAACAGATTTTCTTCAGCATCAGCAGGATTTTTATTATTCGAATAGTATTCGATTAACTGCTCTCGAAATGGAACACAAAAATATAGAGCCTGCACAAAAAAAAAAAATTATAAGAAAAACAAATAAAAATTCCCAGAAAAGAAAAAAAAATGCAAAAAACTTGCAATCAACAAAGTATCCCTAAAAAAAATCAAACTTTTCGAATAAAAATATGCAATACCTGAAGAACGCTATTGCAATAACAAGTATTGCCAAAGTTTTCGAGACCAAAATATCGCTCGCCTTCAGGGAACTGATCTCCCAAAGCCTTCTCCAGTTTCGAGCCCGCCGCTCCCATCACTTCATTATTTACCTAAAATTCACAATTCAGATCAGTCCCAATACCCATCGATTATCTTCCCTCAAATTAATTTACAATCTTCTCGTTAATTAGATAAAATTAGGGTTCTTCAAATTAGGTATTTTTATAGAGAAATGGGGGAAGATCGAGTGGAAAAGAAATGAAGTTTTGAAGGTCTTTCTTTCTCTCTATATGTTTGAGTTGCGGAAGAAAGAAATCTATATTATTCTCGTTAGTATGATTTTTTCAGCCCAAATAATTCTCACAAAACTTACGTTTAGCCTCGATAGTCCTAGTATGAATTTTCCAGCATAAAGAATTCTCATAAAACTTACGTTTAGCCTTAAGAATCCTATCCACCACAATTGTGGTGGTTTCCGGATAAATAGAGTCTCGTGCCTTGCACGTGGCTTTTAATTGAGAACAAATGCGTCTTTTAAACTACCCACTCATATACCCGTTTGAAAGAGGGATTAAATCCCTAATTTGAGAATAACTCTTCATTTATGATGATTCAATTTCAGAATAAAAGTGAATACAACATCCGTTGATGAGAATCCAAAGATCCATTGCAGATGTATTCATAAACGAGTAATCTTCTACCATATACTCGATACATAATCTTATCAACATAACAACATTGCGATGTTGAGCACAACTAAGTACTTCAACTTCTGAGCATAGTTCTTGATCCCCTTGACTACTTGTCAATTTGTGTTGCTTGACAACAACTATTTGACCATCTGGAAGGACTCCCCTGCGAACATACCCGAATCCTCCTTCAGCCAGAAAATTAGCTTGTGAAAACCCTTCAGTAGTAAGTTCCAGCTCATCATAAGTGAACCACCTCGTAGGTTTGCCAAATACGGGAGCCTTGTGTTGGCAAATTGAACACATAGGGGGAGGGTTAGGTAGTCTATTTCGGGAAAATGAAATTGCTTCTCTCAAAATTTCCACGGTTGGAATCTCAAACTTTAGGAGGTTGATGACAAGTTCTCACTTTTGTTTCTAAACCAGATTCGTCAAGTTCTATTTCTTATTTTCTTGGTAATAATTCGTCCTTCTTCAGCCCCCATTTATATCAGAGATAAAGAAAGGTGATATTCCAGGATCAGAGCTTGAGACGGATGAAGTTCCAGCTTCAGTAGCAGTAAACATCTCAGGGCTACTTGTTAGAGTAACTAAAGAAAATGAAGATTTATTCTCAAATTAGGGATTTAATCCCTCTTTCAAACGGGTATTGGAGAGGGTCGAGTTTAAAAGACGCATTTTCCCTCAATTAAAAGCCATGTGCAAGGCACGAGACTCCATTACTATTTTATACTAGGACTATCGAGTCTAAACGAAAATAATAGAGGGATATCTAGAGCTGTTTTCTCATTAACATAAAATGGATAGTATATTACTATTTTGATGATTTATTTTCTTTTTTCTTTTTTCTTTTCTCTCTTTCCTATATCTTTTATCCGTAGAATTTATTATAGTTCGTCCATCCATCCAAAATTAGATATCCATATTTGCTTACGGATGCAGTGTTGAACGCGATTTTATTATGTACATGCAAAATAAATTTCTTTCTTCAAATGTGAGATTTGACGATTGAATTTTTTAAATAAAAAAACTAGTTGAATCAAGAACAAGTATTCATGTTTCTTCTCAACTTAACATAGACATCTGTTGAGATTTGTTTGTGCAGAATAAACACATGTTTCGTACTTAAGCCAGACTTATCTATATTTTACTTGTATTAAAAGTAGTTTGAGTATAGATAAACCACGTCGATCAATGATAAATTTTACAAATCCGTCTTTCCCCAATTAAAATTGTTGAAAACCATCATTTTCACTATGATTATTATCTATCTCGACCCACCAAGTCCAAAAAACAAAAAATCCCTAATAATAATAACAAAACCAGCATCTTAATCATACCAATAAAATACACACATCCATTTGTGAAACTCCGTCCCACATGGGATAACTCTGAAAGTTGTGATTGGTAAATAAGGTGGGCCTAAGTAATCATTATCATCTCGGGATATCCCTTTTGGCTTAGCGAGTTCAGTTGCCAAGTAGATGATCGTGGGTATTGCCAGACCCATGTGTTGCGTTGCGAGCCTGCAGGCACCACGTGACATTTTATGGTATCAGAGCCAGTGACCAGTGGACGTGTAGGAACTAAGTGCCACACCATAAGGGGTGGGGCACCTCTAGAATCCTACACACCTGGTTGGTCATGGGCTAAGTATGTTTGGGGCGCCTAGCAAGGACGCTAGGTCCTTAAGCAGGGGTGAATGTGATACCTCGTCCCACTTGGGATAACTCTAAAAGTTGGGATTGGTATATAAGGTGGGCCTAAGTACCTATCACTATCATCTCGGATATCCCTTTTGGAATAGCGAGTTCGGTTGCCAAGTACATGATAGTGGATACTGCCAGGCCCATGTGTCACCTTTCGGGCCCGTGGGCACAAGACGTGACATCCATCAAGGTTTACTTAGTTCATCAAATTCAAATGCAGCATATATTGTAAAATGGTATAGAAAAACTTGTACTATAACATTCGGAATACTCGACTTGTACTTGTACTTCTTTTAAAGAAAAATGTTCACTGTATTAACTAGCAAGGTCTATCAATGAGCGATAAGAATTGACGTTCCATATTCCGTGTACCATTCTCTATATCATCAATAATAAATTATCATGACTTGCAATTTTTTTCCATCAATGAGATAAAATACATTCCAGATAAAATTTGCTCGAATTAAAAGATAAATAGGGACATTTTTTGAATACGATGCATGAAATTATCGAAGGAGAGAATCCCTCATCCTAAGGGGATTTCTCTTAATTGAATTTGGACTGAATTTTTTTTGAAGGAAATAATAATATTATTAATCGACATTAAAAATTATATGAAGGAGGTGGAAATTCGAAGGATCTCCTACCCTTTGAAATAAGGCGTCAAGCCTCAAAAGATGTACAGATGGTAAGTGAGGCAGGATATTACTTGATTGGTGAAAATAAAAAAATTTAATGAACAGATTCTCTAATATAAACATTATTATATCATTACAAACAAACTCTGAAAATCAAATAAGCAAAATCCGTCTATATTAAAAATGGATTCGTAAAATCCGTTAATGCAAAAAAATATTCTCAAATAAAATGACATGAAATATACATTCTATCAAAATATGGGTATTCTTACATAAAAACTCTGCGTCTGTTGACGGTTAATTGTAGCTATCACTCAAAGGAAAAATACGGACCAATTTTCCTAATTTTTACAGCTGCGGTATTTATTTTTAGGAAAATGATTTACTATTAAAATTTTGGGGATAAAAACTCTAAATCCCCAAATTGAGGGTGTTAAATGACTATTTAACCCTCTGCTGATATAAGGGATTCACCCAACTATAAGGGCAAAACGGTCCGAAAAATTATTTTAATCAATCTTTTAACCAATAATTCTAGTAGGCTAGTAAGGTCCGTATTTTTATTTATTTCCAGCCTTATCTATATTATTATCACCTTTTGCAGACTCTGAAGTGAGAGAGAGAGAGAGCAAAGAGAACTCAGCAAAGAGAGAAGAAGAAGATGATGAGCTTATCAATGGCTGCCCCCACGACCATTACCCTTCGTGGGAACTTAAATTTAACAAAATCCTCTTTCCATGGAGTTCGAATTCCCCAAATGTCTCCTCTGCGTATTCTTCCAATTTCATCATCTTCTTCTTCAAGAGTGTTGATGATGGCCAAGAAACAAGAGGAATTGAAAGAAATCAGAGCCAAAACCACTGAAGAGCTGAACGAGGAGATTGTGGATTTGAAAGGAGAGTTGTTTATGCTTCGCCTTCAAAGATCCGCTAGGAATGAGTTCAAGTCCAGCGAGTTCCGCCGTATGCATAAAAGGGTACATTGTTCTTGTTTTTTCAGAAGTTGTTGTTTTTGCACATGTACTGTTTGATATAATGCTTGACTGGGAGTCTGAATTTTCTTTCAAGGTTATGAATTTTTTATTTTGCTTTTGGGTTGTTGAAAGTTCGATGTGATATTAGCATTTCGTGAAGTTTGTGAATCGAATTTGCCTAATTGCGGTGAAATTGAGTGTCGTGGTGACTCTTTTTTCCTTTCCCTTTCTGGGGAGGGAATTTTAGTAACAAAGAGATTATAGATTATAGATAGGGCCGGTAAGACGATGTTGCTGATATCTGGAATGAATATAAACAACAGAGTCTACATTTGCGGCAGCTGCCATAGTTAATCTATTGGCTGTGTTCTACATGTCAATGAAGTCATCTCTCGTGGCAACTTCTTGCTGTGTTTTCATTGAGAAAGGCTTTTGATTCTGTTGTTAAAATGATAAACAATGAAAAAGGCTTTTGCTTTTGAGAATAAAACAAGCTGAAAAAGGAAAACTTCCTCTTATTAATGGTATGATATGGCTGTTTTGAGTTGGGATGCACTTTTGTAGAGTACAGTGCAAGATGGTTAGTCTGGAATGACTAACACATGGTTCACTTCTATAAAAGGCTTTATAATCAATTTATTTTTTCTTAATGGAGTCAGGCCGAAGCGTTGCGATTGGATCAGTTGAGCAATGGGATTAATAGAAAAACTAGTTGGAGTAAAATGATACTAAAATTTAAGGAGTCGTGTAACCTACAGGTAATCATGTGGTTATAGATGTGAGGAGAAAAGATGCTATTATCATAATTTTCAAAAGATGGAGGAAAAAACTATTAGATGCTCCAGGATTAATGAATTCCTTCTGCTGATATAAGTGAATACTGTGATATAGGATAAGATGTTATTTCCTTAAAGGTTAGAGTTGAAAAATTAAAGAATCTTCTTGGTCTGCTTCTCCGGGGAAGCATTAGTTTGGGTTAAATCGTCCGATAAGCTGTTCCTAGAAGGCCAAATTTAATAGGATACTGCTTCAGTATCTTTCTTAGTGCAAACTATTACTCATCGTTTTGTGAGTTCTATTTTACATAACAACCACAGAATAAGCAGTAAATTGAATTCCCTGACCTTTTCTTCAGGAACTTGGGTGATCAATAGACAATAGGAGAGACTTAGCTAACGCTTGTTAACAGTTGAAATGAAAGGAGAAGGTCAATTTCCAAATCAGCTGCTCTTCAAATAACTAGGGCAGCCTGAATGATGGGATTAGAAACCAATAGCTTGGCTTAAAGTTGCTTTTCATATCAAGGAAGAAATTATTATAATTCAAATAGATGGCAGCTGATTAATATGTAGCTCAAGTGTTTTATTCTGAAAAGATTCTTTGGTTGCCATGTATCTCAAGCAATTAGAAAGATTAATATGTTGTTTTGTTGTTATATTGTTTGCCTTTGTTCATAAATCATTCACAGATGCTACATCACCGACTACAAATGTGATGTGAACTCCTTGCATGTTATTAGTTATTACTGCAGATAGCAAAAACATGAAACCGCTGTTTTTTATATGTGCGCTTTGTGTTGCATGTATGTCATTATATAAGACATTACTTGGCCTGATATCGGCATTGTGCAGAACCAAATGATAGTGTCGTGTTTCTGAAAACAATAGAGGAGAATTTTAATCGATGATATCAGTTTGATTAATTAGGTCTTATTATGCTAACATCCTTACAAATTTTGTTAGATTTCATTTCTCTTTGTCCAGTAGTTAATATCTATCTTGTGGTTCTTACTCGTGGAACTTCCTCTTGCCACTAGCTCTTCATGGCATCTTGGCCACCTCGTTCTTGCTGGTAGTTGATATCCTGGGAGTAACTTTTCCCCAAATTTGTATTTATTTATTTTTTATTGTTGCTGCTGTTCTATACCTCCTGTTCCATTTCTCATTAGTGAATAATAAGACCCAAAACTTTCCTTCCTTCTAATGGAAATTTACCTTAAACTTCTTTGGAGTTGCATAGGTTTTCCCATAGTACAGGTGGATACATTACTACTATTGGCCTTCACTTCTTCTTAAACCTATAATTCTCTTGCTAATTACTTTTTCTCTACTTAGCAAAAAAAAATACGTTTTCTCCATAAGAGAACTGTTAGTTCTATGTTTAGGCCGGTGTTCCTTGTATTTGCTTTTATTTCTTTGTTCATGTTTTATTTTATGCTTAAGCCATTGAACGTTTAGACCAGTCTTATTCTTAAACGCAAGATATACGAAAAGATTGGGAGTTTACAGGGCTAGAAATATATAGATATTTTCTCTGAGCTCTCCCCAGAATTAGATGAAGGAATTTACGAAAAGTTGGTTATTCCCGGAAATTGGTCCTTTTTACTTGGCAAATTAAGCTACCACTGGATTTACCAAGGATACAAAATCTAAAAAAATGATGCAAAAGCTTAAAACAAAATTTGTTCTTGTATTCCAACTGTTCTCTGTATCACTTTAAATCAGAACTGTACTTCTGGTCAAATAACAATGATGAGGAAGGCTTAGAATTTATGCCAAATAGATAAGTAGCAGATATTGGGCACTGGTACCAAGGATATGGTAGCCATTGTTACAACTTAACCATATTTTTCTTTGCCATTCCCTTTTCTTTCATTACCCGTGGCTTAATGCTATATGCCTACCTAATATGCTCTTTTCAGGATGTCGTAAATGAATTTGCATCTGCAATTAAAATCTAAAATTTTGAAGTGTTTTCCTTGGACACCAATTTTTTCTTGCTTTTTGGATCGCACATATCATCCAGTTCCTTTCATCTCATTTAACTATATGAAGACCATTTGATCCAAAGTTTGGCAATTGATGCTAAAGTTGCAGGGAGTGGAGAATATATGTTTGGCTATGCCACCCACTACTATGTATCTTGCCTTCTAGAGGCTGTGGATGCCATTTGGCTTTTTTTGTTTCCCAAATCTCTAATCAATGTTTCGTGTTATTATAGGTTGCTCGCATGCTAACTATTAGAAGGGAGAGAGAAGTAGAGGAGGGGATTAACAAGAGATTGTCAAGGAAGCTCGACAAGAAATGGAAGAAAAGCATTGTTCCAAGACCACCTCCATCTCTGAAGAAGCTACGAGAAGAGGAGGCAGCTGAAGAAGCCAAGGAATCTGCATCTGCATGAATATACAATCCGTCAATGTAATGAAACTGTTAATTCATCTTTTATTTTTCCCTCTCCATTCTCCTTTTCGGTCGTTTCACTGGTAGATTATTTCATTTTTCTTCCTCAACTTTTGTATCAGATTAACTGATTGTAACTTATCAGTCTTAAAGTGAAAGAATTCTTCTCTTTGTATTGGGACAAACATTGTGGTGAGTTTTTGCATTTTGCCGAATTGGAATATAATGCATCTGATTCCTCTGGTAGATGATACCTCTTTCTCTCGAGTAGTTTTATCTTGGTTAGTGAATAAGTTTAAAATTTATATCCAGACAGAGACAGATAGGTGAAAAAAAAACCCTTTGAACAATTGCAATAACTTTTACTAAAACACTTAGCTGAGGAAAGAACCTTTATCTACACTCCTGATCACTTCCCCAAGAGAGTGAGTGATAACAGAAGAAGTCCCAAAGCCGTCAAAGTGAAACCAAAAGATTTTCTGGACTAAAAAAATGGGGGTCCCGGATTCTTTTCCCTCCACCACCACTTCCGCCGACGGCGCCACTGCTACTACCACCGTATCTCAGCCACAAGGTGCATCAATTCATCGCAAGCACGCGGCAATGCTAGAACGCCTCAGCAATCTCCACCAATCACGTCTTGCCAGGAAATCCGATTCGGATTTAACATCAAATCCATCCTCCTCCTCCTCCAGTGAGTCTACTCAATCTTTCCTCACTCGATTCAACCAGTTGAAGATCTCCATTGAATCCGAACTCTCCCGCATTTCGCAAACGACACTGTTCCCCTCTTCCTCTCCTGATCCCGTTCCGTTAAAATCGGATCTTCAGAATATTTCAGTTTCAATTTCTGATCTTGAGAAGTTCGTTTCCGAGAATTCCTACTTTTTACCTTCTTATGAAGTCCGAAATTGCCTCAAAATAATCTCTGATCTCAAACAATCCGTAGATGATGTTACTTCACAAGTTATCCCCAAGAAGAAATTCTCCTTTAGAACCAAAAAGAAGGGTTCAATTACAACTCCATTCCAAAAGGACATCGTAATTGAGACCGATAGGAGGGTCCGAAATGTGGGTATTAATTCGATTGGAGGAAAAGAGGGTGGATTTTTGGGTGAGGGAACTCGAAGGGAATGAAGAAATTGGGGAGTTTAATTTGTCGGATTTGAGCATGTGTGAGGTGAGAATAAAGGGGGTGTTTGAGAGCTCTTTTTGTGAATAAATTGAGGGGCTGTAAGGTTTATATTAGGGCCTATGTTTGGTTCAGTGTTAATTGAAGAAGTGGAAGGTTGTGTTTTTGTGATGGCTTCGCATCAAATTCGGATTCATAGTGCGAAAAGGTGCGATTTTTACTTGAGAGTGAGGAGTAGGCCTATAATTGAAGATTGTAATGGGGTGAGGTTTGCGCCGTATGCTTTGAGGTATGAAGGGATTGAGAAGGATCTTGAGGAGGCGAATTTGAATGAGGAGACAGGTAATTGGGCCAATGTTGATGACTTTAAGTGGCTTAGAGCTGTCCAATCACCCAATTGGTCAGTTTTGCCAGAACATGAACGCGTCGGGGTGGTTGATGTATGGAATTAGGATGCCAGAGTCTAAGGTTCTCTTGTTTATTTTTTGATCCAGATTTTGGTGTGTTCAAAGACACATTTTGTAGAGAGGTACACTTTTTGATTTAGTTGTATTAGTTTTTGATGTGAGAAAATGATCAAATGAAGTATTTGTTTATGGTTCGAGGATAACATTGAGTATGGATTTCATTTGCAATTTTGGTTATGTATTTTTTTGTTAATTTTATTGAGAAATGAAAACTTCATATATTTGAATATTATTGCCTGTGGGAAAGTTTTTCTTTGTGAAGAAAATGTTATGGCTTTGTCGGGAATTTGGTTCGAAGTTTATCAGTGGAGTTAAGTGTGATTGGCCCTAAAAGAAATACTAACTTTTGGGATCTTACATATTCTTTAATTCTAACTTTCTAGTTGACTAATTTTACCCATAATTTCAATTTTTGTGCAAGTTACTAGGTCTCATTCTAGCTTTAGTGGTCAGCTTTTGATACTAACGGAGTGCGAAGTTTTTACTTTGTTACCATTGCAAAACATATTTAGAAGTTTCTCTAGTGCCTCTCTTGATGAGTAATACTAGTTTTGATTCATCAACAAAAAGTTTCATATGTAAATCATTATTTGAACATATGAACTGAATCTACAAAAAGAGGAAAGCTTGGGGTGAAAGATTTCTTGATCCTTTTTAATTGTGTCAGGTTCATCTTGCATTGTTTAAAGAGAAAGCTTTGCACTTTTCTATTTTCTCATTTGCTGATGCATCATTTTCTCTGAAGTTCATCTTGGTGAATGGTGATAGCATGAAAAACTTTTATTGGTTTGTGCTGAGTTAATATTTTTTATATCTTGCTGTTTTAAATAAGAAGACGGGATCTTCTTCTCTAGCTTAAGTTTCATACTCTTATAGCCTGGTGCTGTAACCACTGTGCATGATTTGCCTATCGGAGGGACAAGTCAGTGAGGTTCTTTAATCATCAAAATTGGAGTAGTTTCAGTTTCACGAAAGGCTGTTTCATTATCTTCGTAGCACCTTCAACAAGGAGAGCAGTGCCAGGTTCCAAGTACCACTCCTTTAATTCTATTTTTCTTGTTTCTACTACTTCTCATACGAGTCTATGACTTTTCTTTGTTTATGAATTTTGCTTTTATCAGTTATAAGTTACTGACCAGTTATACTTGAGGTAAATGTCATGGACCTGATGATATTCTCTCATTTCTTTCGGGTGGGGCGAAGTTTTTGTAGTCTAAATGCTCACTGGTGAATCTCATATTTCCAACTGTTGTTTCAAATTTGGATGTTTTTTGGTATCAAATTATGGATCTCTTCCAAAATATCTTGGTAGTGTGCCTCACCTCATACAGGAGTGAAGCTAAAATGTATACGTTTCCGCCCGGGGTGGGGGTGGGGATAGGAATTGTAAAAGTACCTGACTTCGAAAAGATTTTGGGGGTGAGGAGGTATAATATTTACAAGAACATCAGAAAAAAAGAATATTTCCTATACAAAATTTTGCATCTCAAAAACCTTTTGTGGGGGGGGCAGCCTCCACCTCAGCCCTTAGTTCCACCCCTGGCCTTGTAGATGAGAGGCAGTAACTAGTTCCACCCCTGGCCCCTAGTTCTACAGTAAAATATTCGTTTGACTGTGTTATGAACTTGGCTTTATTTTATGTTATATGCTGTTGGGATATATTTGTAGTGGTTCCTACAACAAAATTGTCAAAGTTTAGGTTGCAATTGGAATCCATCTTTGAAACCCTCTACTTATACCTTGGATTTCAGACTTTTCAACCCAATTTTAGGTAGATTTCCCGGATGGTTTTCTTTTTCTTTGTATAGTAGTATGGATGTGTTGACCTTTTTTATTTTAAAAGAAAATATACTCTCTCCTTTTTGTATTTTCTATAGCTTATTTTCTTTCACCTTTCTTGTCTGGGTTGAAGTTCTTTATGTGGATTCAAATTTGATACTCAAATAATAGACGCATTGTTTTTGAAAATCATGTGGATTAGGATTGATACTCAAGATATTACCGATTAATCATATGATTGGATTTTTTTTTATTACCAACTCCCACATTTTATCAAGTTTTTGGTCTAATAAACAGCTGCTTTGCATGTGGGAAAGTTGGTTGCTTTGACCAGATCTTCATTTTGTATTGTAGGTAGCAGAATAAGTAGTTCTGAAGGACACCTACTATTGAAATTTATCTCTTGCTTTCATTCTTGCCTTTGCTTTTCTAAATCATGTAGCTCCTATTTTCTATTTCTGCTAGTTTTGTGCATCGAGATATTACTTCAGGTATTTGTGGTTTTCGCATTGGTGGGGGGGATGACGACGACAGTGTAATGATGAGGACCACTATCACTGGAAGAAGACAGTGTTGTGACGAGGATCGCGATCAAAGGAACAAGAAGAAGAAGATATTCTGGTTGAACAAGTCGTCGCAACCGAATGCACTGTAAGTAGCTCTCTATTCTTTTACTTATTTTGAACAATGCACTTAACAGTATTTCCTACATTTTTGTTGATTGAAATGGATTCCTACACAATGTTGAAAATCTATTGATAATGGTTTCAAGTCTTTTAGCTGTATGTATACTTGGTTATTGAAGCCTTTATATGTTTCAATTTGCAATGGCCTTCACCTTTTGAATCTATTGATAAGGGTAAGGTTTCGAGTTCAAGTCATCGAGAATATATGTACCTTAAATATGTTATGCTTCACGGACTTGTTCTGTAAGATCCTAAATCGAATTAGTCTGTGTCATATACTCGGATACCCGTCATCTAGCAAGCCCAAAAATGTAATTAGGTTTTGGATAATGGGCTTCCAGCTAATGTCAAGTTGGATTGCCCATGGGTCGATCCAACCCTATTGGATAATTTTGTTATCCCATTCAGATATTTGGCTTGCAAGTTGGAAATATAATTCTTCTTTTTCTCCCCTTCACGTATGGACCCGCCACTTTGGCCAGCACTTTACCCCTTCATTGGCCGATCCGATGCGATTAAGGATTAGTTTGATATGGTCTTCCAAAATTCGAAGCCAATTAGAACACCTCGTGACAAGACAAAAAACACCCTTCTTAAATGGGCGAGCACTTTACTTCTTAAATGGACCGACCCGATGCGAGTGATAATTAGTTCGGATGTGATTCTCGGGACATTTTGTTGCCAGACAAAAAATTCTTTTTTCTGTCACTAAATGGCCACGTTCCGTTTATTTTGTTTAAAAAATAAAAATAAAAAATTTCTATGAACTTTAGAACTTACTAAAAAAAAAGACCATAGTTTCTTGCGTTCTCAAGCTTGTGATTCAAATAGAAAAGGAAAACATATTGCAAATAATTAGTGGGAAGAAAACTATAAGATGTAAATAATTAGTGGAAAGAAAATCAAACGTATATTACATTATTTTCAATCAAGAAACAATTATTAACAATATTAGTATCTCAATTTGCAACCTAAATTAATGATAAATTAGTAAACTTGTACAAGTTGTGACATCTTTTAAAGGATGTTGAGATGGTGGGTTTTCCCTCATGCCATGGAGAAAGGTCCTATTATATTAATTTGTCTCTGGGTGTCTATTCTCCTTTTCTATAATTGATTGTCTATATTCTATCTACCTACTACGACCCTTTACTTAAATCCATATTTGTTTATGCATTATTTAAATCAATAGTCATATCTAAAATTTGATTATTTTCCACTTATACTATTCAATCTTATAAAAGCCATCTCTTATATTCTTGAACTCCTGAAAGTTCTTTAGTCCAGTGGGACAAGGGTCTGACCATGAGATCGTGGGTTCGATATCCTCCCCATCCAATAAGGCAAGCTTTAATTGTCTCCCTTTCTAGGACTATCTTCTTCTCTTGTGAGATGCTTCTCTCTCCCCTTATAGGGCAACCGCCCATCCGGGCTTCAAAAAAAAAAAAAAAAAATTCTTGAACTCTTCAAAACTTAACTGTCCCTATCAATTATCAATTAATAAGTGATTGATACTAGATGGTTGGAGAAATATTTTAAGGAAATTAAAGGAGAGGGAAAGTGATTGTAAACCTAAATGATATTCAGGTGACTTGACTAGCATGCAAAAACTATATCTACTTCATACAACACACTTAAGTATATCATGATTGATGCTTGGGTATATCCTTTGCTCCCACTGTTTCTTAATATAAATATTTCTAAATAATTTAGTATATATTTATATATATATTAAGGAAGGGAGACAAGAGGAAGTTTTACCATTATAGCCTTAAATCTCAATCATCTCTGTCTTATTTATAAATAATTGCAAGTGTTACACTTTCTCCTTACAGTTTCACCATTTTTTTTCCGAACCAAACTATGGCTTAGAAACAAAATGAAGAAGCAGCCTATATAGAAGTCAAAAACACACCACCATATATTGACTGTCCAACAAACAATTATAGAAAGGACCTTACTAGGCTACTAGAATTATTGGCTAAAAGATTGACTAAAATAGTGTCTTTGGATCTTTTTGCCCTTATAGTTGGGTGAATCCCTTATACCAGTAGGGGGTAAGATAGTCATTTAACACCCTCAATTTTGGGGTTTAGAGTTTCTATCTCCAAAATTCTAGTAGTAAATCATTTTCCTTATAGAAAAGGAGTAAAAAAAAAATGATATCATTTATTGACTGTCAAACTCACCACCATCTTTCAGTCTAATTAGCTGTTAATATGATGTCATTACCAATGGAAGTGAAGCCAAGACGATGTAGTAGTTGAAATCAAAAATATTAATTAAGTAGAGTACAAAAATCTTCAATTATTACTTGCTTTCTTTTTTAATATCTTTAAGAAAACACATTCATCATATTACGTAGTAAAATAGTCAATTTAAAATACTAATTTTCATGTGAATAAACAAGTCCCTTTTCCCCAAAGGATGGACATAACAGTTGGGAATAAATAGACTGGAAAAACTTGACAAAAAGAGTCTCAAAATTAAACAAATATTAGTCTCAAATGAGATGAAACCAATGGTTATTAGAGGCTACTATTCTTTCTCGTTTGATGCCACATTCTCTATTATCACTAATAAGAAATAGTAAAATTTGTAAATGAAAAGTAAATATATAAAAAGTAAATATCTATTTGTGGATAGAAACGAGACACAGAATGAGACATAAGATTTTTGCCGTAATTAGACTGCGAAGGCTGCTTGGATGACAGACTCTGGTTGGCGTTGAAATGGTAAAGATATGATGAAATTAGCAAAGATTCTCATGACCCTACATGCTCTTTCTATGGTTTTCTAGGGTTAGTGATGGTTAAAAATATGAATTATTATGGGAATAAGAGTGTCAAATGAATTAATAACCAAATTAGCCATCAACTACTGCCACTTTTATCCTTTTCAAATTTTTTTTAAACTTTTTTGGTCTTCAAATAATTTTCAAGCAGCCACTTTCATCATTTTCAACTTTTTTCAGCCACTTTCATCCCTAAAGATTTTACGAGCAGCAATTTTGGTAATCAAATTATTTTCTAGCAACCACTTTCATCATTAACTTTCTTCATCCCCAAATATTTTACGAGCAGACATTTTTTATGAACAGTAAATGAATTTCAAGATCTTAAGTTTAAGTTTGGGGTGATAGATGGTGATTTCACTCCAAGCTGCAATGTTGTGGATCTATAGTTTCATCTATTTTGATTGTTTTTAGACAATTATTTGATAGAATGATAAAAATGGCTTCCCTGCTGGTAAAATCTTTGGGGATGAAAGTGACTGAAAAAAGTTAAAAATGATGAAAGTGGCTGCTAGAAAATTATTTGATGACCAAAATGGCTGCTCGTAAAATCTTTAGGGGTGAAAGTGGCTGAAAAAAAGTTAAAAATGATGAAAGTGGCTGTTCAAAAGTAAATTGATGACCACAAAAATTTAAAAAAACTTGAAAATGATAAAAGTGGCAGGGCGAAAGTTAGTTGATGACTAATTTGGCTATTAATTCAGTGTCAAATCTAAAACTAATTATTTCGGGTTAGAAATGTGTGTGAGACCGCGATACAAACTCTTCATTTTTTGTTTTTTTTAACTCTATTAAAATTGAAATTTTCATTTTCGTAAAATTTTTTTTGGTTACCGACTCATATATTTTTATAGAATTAATTCTCAACATGAGGCATCCGATTTTTCTTTTGAATAAGAAATTTTCCATTAATCACAAGATAGCCAAAGCCATTACAATCAAAGGAAAATCTAAAAATATAAGAAAATAAAAGTTATACAATTATTTAGAAAATCATGATAACAGACAAAAATCACACCCAAAAAAACTTGGATGGTTAGAAAATACTAATATAAAAACTAGCAAGCTAAACAAATACATAATCTTCTTCATCGCAATCCTTGAACCACAGAGACATGAGAATATCACTTTCAACATCTTCCGTAGCGATCGACAATTTATAGGACCATGGGGGTATCAACCGTCCTACAAATTGCCTCGGGAAGATGTAGAAAGTTGCTAAAGGGCCCAGATCAAGTCCGAGTTGAACGAATCCTCCTAGAAGCATAGAAAAAAAGTCTATATATGTGAAGATTTAGACAGATCTAACCTCTGTGTCTTGAATCTTAAAAAAAAAAAAAATTGAAAAAGGTTTCATATGATTTGTGGTACAAAATAGAGGTATAAAAAATCTGAAGAAAATCAATAAATAAAGTTAACTGGTCAGGATCCGATCATTGGCTGGAGCCAATGGCCAGATACGGCCAGTAGAAAAAGCAAATAAGGTACTTGCAGAGACGAGAAAATAGGGGAGGAAGAGAGTCTGGAGGCGTGAAGTTAACATGAGGCATCCGATTACGTTCACGTGTAGAGGACGTAACTTTTAGCATTTCTAATTGTCTCTTTTTTTCAGTATTTTTTTTATGGTGATGATAATGTCAGAATACAAATCCTCCTGCAAGAGCAATTTATTTATATGTGACAAAACTAACCCTCTAACATATCAATTAAATATTTCTACTCTATTTTCTATTTTCTTTCACCTCCTATTTTCTCTCATCTTTCCAATCTTTTCTCTTATCACATTTAATTCTTTATTTTTATTTTATTTTTCTCTCCCCCTCCATTCCTTCTCTATCCCCAACTCATGAAACTTTTCTCTATCTCCATCTTCATGTATTTTGAAGGGTCAAACTCTACATCCTCATCTTTCTTTGCAATATTATTTTTCTATGTACTACTGATATCATTTTTTTAACTTATCTTTTATCCCCCCACCCCTCCTATTTTATCCATTGCTCAATCTTCTTTTGTTGATCATCGAAAATTGGATGAGACAGAGAGACGACAACTCTGAAGGGGGCAACAGAGAAAAAAATGATTATAGCATAAAATGACTATAGCCAATACTAAGAAAGTATCTATCCTTTAACATCTCCATTGTGTGCCAAATCGAGCAAATTGATATTATTCTAAATTAGGTTTCAATGTAATTATGATCAAATTGGTTTTTTTCTATTGTAAAAAAAATGGAACAGATTAAATGGAAAAAATGTATAATGATTAGATGATTAAATTATTATTATTTTTTGGTAAGAAATAGAGAAGGAACGGATGAGAGAGAATAAAAAAATAAAAAAGAACTACGTATAGGATAAAAGAGAAGATTGAGAAAAAGGAGAGAAATCAGTAGTGAAAAAAAATAGGAAAGAGATTTGAAATTTTTAATTGATATACTAGAGAGTAATTTTGTCACATACATATAATTTACTCTTACATTATCCCAGCTTTTTTTTAGGGTTTAAATAGTGTGCAATTGTTTATTGAGGAGCAAGCAACTGCCAGTGTCACATATTTATATGAACCAAACTTCACTAAAAGCTTATATCATCACCACGGCTCCTGTGTAGGATTCTCATCCGTTGGATTAAAATTTTAACAGTTGACATTGATTTAAAATAAACACCTGTTATGATTTCAAAACACCTGTTCGCGTAAACATGTGTTCTTAAGTTAAGAACACATGTTTTCATGGTAAAAAAAATATTCCGTGTGTGCAGAAAAAAACCTGTTCCACATAGGAGCCGGACTGTTATATCATCAGCTTCTGTTGACAAATCCCATTGGTGTTGTCTTTTATTGTTTTTGTTTTGTACATCATTATTATAAGATGATTGTAGGTAGTTTTCTAGGTTCGGATAATTATCACGAAGATATTATAATAATCCCTATAATTCAAAATATAAATCTTTTTAGAGTTGTTATTTGTTGCAAAATATAAGTTTTTTTACGAAAATGTGCACTTATTGACTAGTTGCCCCTAAATTATTTTCTCCTCATATTTATTTTGGTCAAAATGTATAATTCCACGCAATTCTCTATTAATTTCTTTGTTCTTTGGAGTATTAATTAGGGGTACTTTAGTCATTCTGATTAGTATCTTAATTTGTGTGAAAACTCATAAAAAACTTATATTTTGAATCGGATGGAGTAGTTTAATTGATTAAAAGTACACATTTAGTAGACAATATGAGCGGCTAAGAGGGTGTTCGAGGAGTTCGACTGCACATGACCTTAAAATTATGTGTTTGTGTTTTGTTGAAGAATAATAAAAATTGTTTGTATTTTATAAATTATGTTTAAAATATTTTAGTACATTTTGAGAATAAAAATTATGATACAATTATAATGATTTTTTTGGTTATATTTATATGAAAATCACTTTTCTCCGATTACGTAGAGATTTATTTAAAAATTTAGCACATGACCCCTAAATTGTTTGAGACGCCCTGATAGACTATACATTTTAAATTTGAATTACATGATAAAATGCTGAGGAACATAGAAGATCAAAGAAGAAAATAAATGAACTAAAGAAATCTTCATTTATTGTTATTTTTTTACATATAAAGGTGTGGTCCATCCGACAAAGAACCCTAGTTGAAGAAGCAACCTATTTCTCTCTCTAGAAAGTAAAATATATTTTAGTGAAATTCATTAACCAACTCTCTTGACGGTGGTGTTAACAATGGATGAATCAAGTTAAGGAAAACTTGTGCCCACAAGCATATGAGGTAAGGTGGGGTTGGGAAAGTTAAATATGGGGGAAAAAATATATGGTCATTGTTGCTTAGTTTGACACTTTTTAGGCATTGATGTGCTACTCTTAACGTTGAGAGTAGGTTTGAAAGATAAGATGGTGAACTAAGATTATGGATTTTGTTTTTTAGGGTTGGCGTCGAGTTTCTGTTGGGTTTTAGCTCATATTCATTCTTTACTCTAAGGATTAAATACTAATTAGGTTAAAAATTAATAATTAGTTAAATTACTAATTAGTGATCTCATATATATATATATATATATATATATATATATATATATATGCGTATTTTATATTGTTTGGAGTAGTAAGGTAAGGAAGAGCTGATGAGTTGGAGGAATCTACATTATAATATTCTTGTTTTTCCATTATAATGAAATTATGTGCTCGCCTTACCCGTGGATGTAGGTCAGTTGACCGAACCACGTAAATCATTGCGCCCGGCTTTTCTTATTCATATTTGCTTGTGGGTTAGAATTGAGAGGATTAATTTCCTAACAGGTTTGTATCGGTATGTGACCAATTTTGATTGGAATCTACTACTTTTTTCTATATCGGGTGTCCCGTAAATGGTTTAAGTTCATGAATGTATAAAAATGAAGTTTACATCTAAAAAGAGAAAAATATAAATTGTTAACGTTCAATTAGAGTCATTCACTCATTTATTAATAGTAGATGAATTATAGCATGCATCCAATACGTATAAATACATAAATATCATAATTATAACTATGTTGCTGTAAAAAAATAATTATTATAATTATGTGAGTTATATTACAATATGTTTGATATGCAAATGGAATGAAATGATTTTTTTCTATTATATCATCTATTTGTAAAATTAAACTAGGAAACGTTTGTCCACAATAAAATGTAATTCTCCTAAAAAAAATGTAATTATATAAATAACTTTCACGCCCCTCCAACAATTGCTAATTTTCACTCAGAGACTCCAGTTGTGCAAATAGGATGTGAGAAATTACAAAGGGTCAGGACCTGTAGATTAAGTTCAACCCTAAATTTCTAATTTGTGAAGAACTATTTTTTTTGGATATCAATGTTCAAATATCTTTTAGGAGGTTTAAAAGTTGCCAATTGTGTATTTTTCTTATAAAGAATGTCTATAACCTAAATAGAAGTGGTGGAATCCTAAGAAGAAAGTGTGATACATGATACTAATCTACAGTGGTGGAGTCAGGAATTTGCCATGGGGGCGGATTTCTTACTGAAATTTTTTAGGGGGCGAAATATAACATTTATAAGAAAATATCACAAAAATAATTTGTTCCTATAGAAAATTCGTCGTTTCTGAAAATTTTGGGGGCTCCGTCACTAGGGGTGTTCATTGGTGCGGTTTGGTGAAAACCGATTTATTAATGCGGGTTTTATACGGTTTTTTAATATATTTTCTAAAATCATACCGCACCATTTTGACTTCCAAACCGAATTTCACCAAACCTTAATTATTTTGGTTTGGTGAAATTAGGTACTGTGAAAACCGATCTAAAAAACTTATAAAATTATTTAAATATCTTATGAGTGTGAGAATAAGAGAATCAGATCCTAACCCTAATTTAAATCTAATAAAATAACTAATTGTAATTATATTAAATTTAGTAAAACATAATTATGTAAATATACCATACTTTCTTTAAAATAAAAAACAAAAAATTAGTTAGGTACATAATGCGGTTTGCGGTGCGATATAACTTAAAATTTTCTAAACCGCGACAGCAACGAAAAATAATTTGCGGTAACTAAAACCGTATTTAGCTACACCATAATTGACCAAACACCGCACCGTACAATAAAATTAAATTTGATGCGGTGCAATTTTTGATTAAAACCGATTAATGAACACCCCTATCCGCCACTGCTAATCTATAAATGAGACAGGAGATGGGAAAAAATATGAACATGAAATCCTAAACAATCACAAATAGGGTGTCTAGCACGACTTACTTTCTCGTGCCGTTTAATTTGTGGGATATTGCATAAAAAAGAGATTAACCTATTGCATATCTTGAGATAGCGACTGCAGTTTCCTTTGCCAAGGAAAGTAAAATTAATGCCCATTTCTATAATTAATTTTGTCTAAACTATTGATTTAAAGTAAATGAATCTCAACATATGTCCCACAATTAAATTTCTTAGTTAGTTATGCTACGGTGTTAATTACATATGATCAAATATTCTACTAAATCATCTATGTACACATTTTTAGTAGAAAACTTTTTGAGAGCATTTGACCATACATACATATTTTTTTTCTTTATTTTTAATTGAGGAGGTTAATACTCCATTCGTCCCTAAATTATTAAGTCATTATGTTTGTCTTAATATTTAATTTAAAGGACTAAAAAATCATCTTAAAACTTTAAAACACAATTATGCTATTTTGATGGATTAATAAAGTAATGATAAGATTGGAAAATGTTAATAAAGGCTCTATTGATTTAAAAAATTGACAAGTATTTTGGAAAAAAGAAATACATCATAAGTGAGATTGAAATCATGTATTTATGAAACTCATTTATTTTTTTCCTTCAAAAGAGATAATAAACGTGCATTTCTTTTTTGCCTTTTATTTTTGATAGAAACTTGATTTCCTTTTTCTTCTTAATTTTAGTAGAAATTTTATTTTTCCTTTTTCTTTAGCTCATATGAAAGCATGAATACACCAAAGGATATTTATGCATTGCAATCGAACATTTATATTACAAAGACTTCTAATCATCTAATGCCAATTCATTAAGAAATATTGCAGAATTTGGGATATTAAGTGGGATTAATATGGCAAAAAATCATCTGTTCCCGTTCCTGTCTCCATCCATATCCCCAGCCAATCACAATTCACTCTGTGTATATATAATTGGAAGAAATATTTATATAGTAAATTCTGATAAGTTGGGGATAGGGATGGGGAGAGGAATATGGATAGAGGATTTTCACCCGATTAATATAGGAAATCTCATTATGCACTATTTGAAGGTTAAGTGGGCCATTGTTTAATAATACTTTCCGAAAATGTTATGTACAAGAAAAATGATTATGATTTTGATCTCGTCAATGATGGTTTAGGGCCATTAATTTTGACAAATTGCCACACGTTTCATTTTCTTCCTTAGGATCCCCCCCCCCCCACATAATCGTTGCACTTTTTTAATTCTTAAAAAAAAACATTAACACGTAGTAATTTGATGATATTGGGAGAGATGATGAGAAGAGAGAGACAGAATATTGGAGCTCGTTATTGGTTATGATTTATTAATCTAATTTCTTTATTAGTGTATATGAGCTTGTTGGCTTTTTTTGCCACAGTACTTTTAATGATCCAATGGACAAAGGTTGAGTAAATAAATAGTTTAGTTTGTAAAACATTACTTATCGAATCGAGAGATTTTATGTTTATACCGGACGCAAACCTATACCCTCTTCTCGCTTCCCCAACCCTGACCCTTTATTAATCTCTATCTTACCAGGATTTGGTTACGAGTGTCGGGTATATGTATATATTTAGGTGTTAGGTATTTAAATATCTAAAATAAATTTTTTGATTGATTTTGACTATATTCAATAAGTATCCTATTTATATACTTATGTTGTTACACAGATATAACAAGTATAAACAAATGTTCGAGTAACATATAGTGTAACCTCAGATCAAAAATTAAAAGACGAAGGAATGACAAAATGCCAATACTAAAGGAAATTCTTAGGTTGAAAAGAAAGGAAGATATTAATAGGGTTTCAAAGTTGATGAAAATCAAAGAGTTTGCTACACCAACTTCTTCTCTAACCAGCTTCCATTAATAGTCAAAATTGGGTCACATTCGTTGCATATCTCTATCTGTGGTGAATAATTTTAGTACAACAAAAGTTTTTCGATAATAACAAAGATGATTAGACTTTCTGTTTTGGTTTTAATAATTGAATACTAGTATTCTATTTGACAAAAGATCATTTGTAACAATGTATATCCCCATTTTTATGCACAACTACTCACAATTAGCCACGCGTATATTTAATTTGAAGAAAGTCCATATGAAAAATTATGAATGATGAGTATATCCATAAGAATAGAAGATTTTCACCTATTATACTTGCTGGGTTGTATTGAAAGAGAGAATATTATTTTATTTTATTTTTAGTTGCTTAGATAATATACTGGAGATTGAAATAGGGTTTGATCAACCCCTGTCTTGCTTGTAGCCGATGTGCTGTTACATTCACCTGATCTCTACGTGTCCCTTAGTATGATTCTAGGAAGAAAAAAAATGTTCCCTTCCTAACCCTCTTCTCAAAATCATCTACTCATCTTCTATATTTAAAAAAATCAGTTCGACTCTACTTGCAGAAAATTAATAGTTTGTAAAATAATACTCCCTTAATTCCCATTTAATTGTCGTTTAAGAGATTTATACGTATCCAAATCAATTTTCATTTAAGTCTCTTTTATTAGTTGTCTACCATCGACGTTTCTTTTATTTGCTGCCTCTGTCATCCTTATTTTTTCCTTTCTTTTCTTATGCTATAGAAGCTAAAGAGAGGGGTAATATTGGAACTTTCAGTGAAAATAACAAGTTTATTAATTTTTTAAAATTGTCTAAATAATAATGTAGGGAGTATTTAATTGACACTAGTTGTCATCAAGATAAAAAAATTTACGAGAAATTAACAAATCAGCATGAAATCTTCCAGCAAAGATATAACTTTAATGTGGCCAAGAAATTTGAAGAAGAATTTTACATGAAGAATCCTCAGAAAATGCACATGTGAATAAAAGAAAATGCGCACAACGTTACTTAATGGAGCAGTTTGATAAGCAATGGGGAAAGAGTACAAATAAGGATTATAGCAATTAAAAGGAAGCAAAAATGTTTTAAGTCAAATAAGGATTCTGAAATTCGTATTCGGCCGAAGATGGAATTTCAAAATTCGTCTTTGTCAAAAAATTTCCACCCAAAAAATACTATTATGTGCGAATCAATCTCAAAAAAGTGTCATTCTGATAAAAAAACTCTTATACTTTATAATATAAAATGCAATTCTGCAAATGATCATAATATATGATTGATCCCTCAGAGGAAGCTGTGCCCTTTCAAGAAATATTATGCCCCATATTCTTAGGGTGGCCAATCCTTTAACGGGGACCCCATTATTATAAATAGTTATGTTATATATTATATATCGTTGTATCTATAGGTCGCCATGCAAATTGCATCAATGACGACAGATACTTCTCTTGCGTGCATGAGGTGTTTTTCTCCGACCACCTAGCACCTGCCATTTGTTCCCTTGACATTTTTGTTGGAGAATTAATTATAATGTGGACTTATTTGATCAAATTTAATTGTGTGTTCCACCGCTTAGTTTTAAAGTGTTTTGAATTCATCGCGTTGTGGGTTGTGCAAGCTTCGCGATGATATATAACATGTGAGGAAACTAATTCTCGGTGTGAATGATAAATTTGGTTAAAGTGGAGAGGTTATTAATCGAGGTGTGATGTTATCTCACATCGGTTGTGAGAACCGATTAAAAGTAGTTTATAAGCACTAGCTAGACTAGTGATCTTAAATAAGTGGGAAAGGGGTTACCCCTCGCGCATCGTCCGTCTGTCTCGTCGCGTCGCGCGTGTCCTACGGGAGGGCAGTAATATCTTTTTGGACAAAATTACCGCAATAGTCCCTAAACTATTGAGTAAGTGCAGAGAGACACAACGTTTGTGTACTTGTAGAATGGTCCTTACACGATTATCTAGCAGTTTTGAGAACTGCACATTACCCACTACGAAGAGTGGGGGTTACTCAGGTTCTCCACTACGAGGTGAGGGAGTGATGGCTAAACTGCATTTTCCGACTGCTATGAAAGGCAGTCTCCCCCCCCCCACCCACCCACCCCCACATAATCATTAGCTACGAAATTAATTTTTCTTCTTCATTTCTGCACTTCTAGTTACAGATAGTTCTTCACAGAAAAGGTTCGAAGTACTGCTTCTCTAAGCTTATGGTAAGCAGTGTGATTGGACGTTGTACCTTGGGAACTCGTTGCTCTTGTAGACCTGAAGTAATTAGGCGAGCAAATTGAGTTTAAGGACAAGTGATTTACTACTGCCTCGAATTGGTTTATATTTTTATGGACCTTGCCAGGCTACTAGAATTATTGACTAAAAGATTGACTAAAATAGTTTTTCAGACCTTTTTGCCCTTATAGTTGGGTGAATCCCTTATACCAGCAGGGGGGTGAGATAGTCATTTAACACCCTCAATTTGGGGGTTTAGGGTTTTTATCCCCAAAATTTTAGGAGTAAATCATTTTCCTATTTTTATATTCTTCTTCTGTTTTATTTTTATTTTAGTAATAGAAGAACAACAATTTTCTTGTTAAATCAAATTTTTTTTTAATCCGTTCTTGATTAATCACATTGAGAAAACATGTTCCCCAGTTGAATTTCCAAAATTGCCCCGTCTGTTGCCCCATGCAAATATCACCAATATGTAATTTGTCTTCCATATTATTAGTACAATTATAAATATATGATTATCTGAAATGATATTAGAATACTTGTTTTTTTGAAGAATATTAAAAGACCAGTGGATACATATATTTGTACATAACAGTCAACAATCTAATTTTTTTTAAAAAAAAGGACAATAAAACAAACATTCAACAACTATTAATTTCACTCTCAAACCTTGAAAGATTTATCTGTCTATTGAAATCTCCCTAATCATTTTAATTAATGCACATTAACTAGGAACGTAGACATTTTTGAATTATGATATTTTAACTATTAATAAGAATTCATAAAAGTCTCACTCCTTCCCCCTTTTTCACAACCTTAAAGGATAATCTTAATTCCTCACCATTTCGATTCATTTTTACAGAAAGGGATCTAATAAAACCTCGCTTGCTTAACAACCTTCATGTTAAGGGAAGAATTATAGAAAAACATGATTTAGTAAACTATATTTTTGGGAGCGAAATGTAATTAATATTTATAGAAATATTTTAAAGATCAAAATTTTAAAGAAAATTTAACATTTTAAAAAATATTGAGCCCACCAACCTAGTTACTCGATCCCTTTCTTAAAAACATGTATGCTATTGTAAGAGTCCATATGGTATACATGTTTGTATTGCTCATTAACAGATTATTTATGTTCTAGTTTAAGAGACAGATAATTTCAATCAAATATGTCAATAGAAAACAAATGGTAGGATCCAAATGACTTATAATTAAAATAAAATTGACATGTGTTAATTTTTTATATAAAAAAATTATTTCCTCCATTCCCATTTAATTGTTATTTAGGAGATATATACGTATTCAAATTAATTGTCATTTACTTGTCTTTTATTTGGTGTTAATAATTTATTCCAATTTTACCCTCAATATATCTTTTATTGGAAAAGTGAAAGAGGAGGAGGAAGGAAGGGGTATTATTGGAATTGTGATGGAAAGATTATTGTTTGCTTTGAATTCCATAATTTTTTCAAAATATCCTAAACGACCTATATTGAGGAATGGAGGGAGTATAATCTAAAAAAAAATAGCGAACCTGTAGGAAAAAAAGTGAATTCGTGACAGACATTTATTCAATGTGATAATGAACTAGATACAAAATAGGGGAGAGAAGATTTTTCTCCCGAAAGAAAGTGTATATATATAACAGCCTTTCAAGTTATTTGGTCGGATTTGGAGGGAGGCAAACGAAATAATAAGATTAGACATAATATATCCAAAATAATCATGGGAAGATCCCCTTGCTGCGACGAAACTGGTCTGAAGAAAGGTCCTTGGACTTCTGAAGAAGATGAAAAACTCATCAATTATATCCAAAAACATGGCCATGCCAGCTGGAGAGCCCTTCCTAAACTTTCAGGTACCAATTAATTAATTTTCGTACCATTTTTTAAAGAGAAAAAAAATAAATCCATCTTCATAATTTCTTTGTTAATTTGCTCAAATTTTGCATTTTCTTTGTTGATTTTTTCAGGCCTTAACCGATGTGGAAAGAGTTGTAGACTCCGTTGGACTAATTATCTTAGACCTGATATCAAGAGAGGAAAATTTTCTTCAGAAGAAGAACAAACCATTCTCAATCTCCATTCCGTTCTTGGCAACAAGTAAGAATGTTACATGGGATATTCATACTAATTTTTTTCTTGCCACTTGTTGGTTTTCTTAGCTGTAAATTAGACACTGGACTGTCAAATTATTATCTAAACAGCTTCAAGTATTGTTACTTGTGTTAGAATTTTGTGGAATACATATGTTTATGCATGTTTTATTTAATTTCTTGTTTTTTGAAGGTGGTCGACGATTGCAACCCACTTACCAGGGCGAACTGATAACGAGATTAAGAACTTTTGGAACACGCATCTAAAGAAGAAGTTGATTCAAATGGGAATTGATCCAATGACTCATCGTCCCCGGACCGACATGATCTTATCTAGCTTGCCTCATCTCATAGCTTTAGCTAACCTAAAAGAGCTCATGGAAAATCATCACTCATCATGGGAAAAACAAACTCAATACCTACAATACCTTCTTCAACCTCCCATGGCCACCAATACAATCACAAGTTTCCCAAACATCAATAATATGGGATCAATGGAAGATATGGAAATTAGTACTTTCAATCTTTTCAACTCACTTTCCACCATTAAAGATACCTCATTTTTAAACATGACTCATCAAACTTCATCTTCTCAAGCTATCCATCATCATGATTCTATTGATCCCTTTTCTCATTTACCTGATTTACAATCACCTTGTACTAATCATTTTCAGACATCTTCCTTAAACAAGGATAATATGAATAATATACCTAACTTTGAAGTTCTTAGCCATGGAGAAACTTCACCTACTTCTCCATGGTTTCCTTCAAGTTTATCCCTATCTCCGCCGCCACCTCCGGAGGTGGCGTTGCCGTCGCTCGCCAATGCTGCCGGTGATACATATTTTCTTTGGCCTGCTGATCATTCACTTGATGATCCTTTATTCCATGAGATTGTTCAGCACAATATATAAAGTTCATGATCAGAGGTTTGGTGCAGCGAAGTCAGCATAGTTGGTCGTCAAGATACCAAAATTTGGGCATAGACCCGAGTTCGATCCTGAGTAACCAAAAACAAATTATCAGAGGTTTGGATTTGCATTTTCATTTTTCCCCACTGTTTTAGATTGCGTAGACAATGTCCATTATACCCCTAGACCAATATTCATGTCTCTTAATATTTTCTATTTATGTTTCTGGAAAGGCTTTTTGTACAGAATGATATTGAACAGTAAATGCATGTTATATGTGACCTATATGAAATGTTTTTTTTAGTATACTCTGGTTTGTAATCGGTTCTGATAATTATGATAAAAAGATATATGCTTATTCTTGATTATGTTTCTTTTAATTTTATTTTTTTAGTATCAGGTTATTGGTAAGTAAGTGTCAAATCTTAGACTTATTCTTTTAAATCAGAAATATTTCGTTAACTGTGCTAGTCTTTTTTAATACTCATTCTAAATCGGTTTTTAGTTAGATGCTCGTGTTTTCAACAGAGTATACGTACTTTCGTCATGAATTAGAAAAATTCTGATATAAAGCATGATCCAAGTTATCCGCATCAGTAAAAAAAAACCTATATTTCTCTTTTTTTTTTTTAGACCTCATCAGAGGAGGGAGTCCATGTAGTGCGGAACTTATATATATAGAAGAGCCTCACAAAGGAGGTAAATTAGAAGACCGGTAGGCCGGTTGCCCCATGAGGGGGAATATAAGTGCCTCACAGAGGAGGTAGATTAGAATACCGGCAAGCTGGTTTGCCCCATGAGGGGGAATACAGAGGAGATAGATTAGAAGACCGGCAGGCCGGTTGCCCCATGAGGGGAATATAAGTGTCTCACACTAGAGAGAACCCAATAAAAGGAAATTAAAGCATGCCCCTTGTGTGAGGAGGGTATCGAACCCACGACCTCACGGTCGTGGGCAGACCATAGCCCCTTGTGATACTATATTTCTCTTTATTTAGATGAGTATGTACCATAGACCATATCAGAATTAACCCATAAATTATTGAGCTAATCATGAAATGAACTGCTCACCAAACACACGTATATAGATGTGTAATATCATGCAACACAATCAAATCAAATTGAGAAAGTAACTAATCGCTTCTTTTCTAGGGTTTTTAACTGTTTACTTTAGTCATGGTATATTGTCTTCTTGCTAATTGATTACTACCAGACATTGATTTGAGTTCAAGAACGGTTGTTAGCAAGAAAATCATTGTCATAACAAAAACCCAACAAGAAACATCCAACTTTATCAAGTTTCATTTCCTATCTCATTTCTTTGCAATAACATAAGTTCATACTTGTATTTCTCTTTCCCCTTCTCAAAAAATTTAGAGTGTGATCTTGTCTTTAAATTTTTCTCATATTTCTTTATGCCCCTATTTATACAAGTAGGATCGGTGAATAAATATTCTTGGCAGTTGTTAGAGAAATATAGAGTTGGACCGAGTCACGTACATATTTCAGCTTCCCTAGTTTTTTTTTGAAGAAAAAAAAAATATATGTACTCTGTCTACAATCTATGAATATAGGGGAGATTTTGCACATATAAAATGGAGTGATTGATTATGTGGTTGACTGAATAATTGGATTTTTCACCAGCTCCAATTTTGAAATACTAGTTTATGTTATGGGGAGGTGCTATATGCTTAAGTCTTAGCCAATTTATTGACTAAAACCCCCAAATTTCAATTTTTATTGCCGATTTTGCCCTTACTAATTCTTCACTATTTTTATTTTCTTTTGCTATAAAATTATATAAATTAATATTTTATCTCTTTCCTCTCTCTCTTCCGCAAAAGTTCACAAGTGTTTCGCCGCCGCCGGTGTTAACCGACGGAAGGTTGTGGTGGTTATATCGTCGTCGTCTTCATCGTCGTCCGGCGTGGTGGATGGAAACTCTTTTGCTATATTGGAACAACAGAGATTTGTGTAAGCACTTCTCTTGGAGGAGGTTGAGAGAATCTATTGAGACTGTGCAGACAAAAACATCTTCTTCTGGTACGGTGGATGGAAAAGGAAATAAAAAGGTGGGGTAGAAAAAGAAAAGAAGGAAGAGTAAACACAAGGTAGTAGAACTGGAAGAGGCACCTAGTAATTGTGAAATCTTGGATCAATCAGATAAGCCTTGAATAGCTTTTTGAACCTTCAAATATCTTCCTGTCAAGCATAATTTGCATTGCAAACAAAATGGAATTTAACCTTCAAAGTATTTTTTCCGGGCCAAAAAAATTGATCCTTTGATTTCTTCTGGGTTTCAAATCAGTAGGTGAAGTGGTTTTGGTGCTGCGGTGGTGGTGTGAAGAAGATGGTGGTGGTGTAGGGTAGTGGTGGTGCTCTGTGGGTGTGAAGAAGATGGTGGGAGTGTAGGGTGTATCAAGTCCACCATATATTCGTGGATCGGATTCACCAAAATACGACATGTATTGCGAAAAATTTAAATTATTTAATTATAAATATAAGATTTTTATTATATGTTGCGAAAATTAATGAAGTAAAAATTAAGACTATAAGTTTTAAATAAAGCAACATTAGTATTCTAATCAAACTATACTATTACACTCCCATGGTTCATTATATATCAATGATTTACGCAACATATAATGAAATTCTTATATTTAGTAATGGTTTGTTATTTGGAAGAATGTTTTATAGTGATTGAGACAACTTATACACTCTCATGGTACAACATTACTCTTAAGTATGTCTTAACGTTATAACATTACTCTTAACAAACTAACAATGTAAATCAATTTAAAAGTTATAAGATTGTTTGTAAACAATTAGTAATATGAAAGCGTTGTAAGTAATCTATTTTTTATTAGTAATATGCAAAGTTCGTTATACTTCTATATACGTCAATCACTTATTAGTGAACTTCCATGGTTATATGATGATAACTATGATTATGTTATTAGTTAGGGGTCTAATTATAATTTTTTTAAAGTTAATTTCATGATTTTTGGGTCAAATTGTGAATTTAAAATATTTAATTAGAAACTTGTGGGTCAATCTGTGAAATGAAAATATACTGTGCGAGTTTAATTTTTAAAGTTTTATAACATTAGGGACCTAAAAGTAATATAATTTATGTACTTATGGTTGCAAATAATATTTTATAGGGACTTAGGGTATATAAATATGTATAATATGTGGACTTAGGGAAGTGACAAATATTTTTGGAATAACCCTAGAAAATAATCCGGACCGTTGACGAGTTCTTCATCAATGGCCACAATTACATCTCTTGAATATGGGATTTTAAATATTATTTTAGGTAAAATGATCTCAGCTGTCCGATTCTTGATTCGACGACTATTAATTGTTTCGCACGATGCGAAACATTTTATATTCGCACTGGAACGAGAATGTTGCTGTCAGGTAAAGTAACACATTCTCAAAAGACGTGAAGACTTTTGAGGCATTTTTTTTACTTTTGGGCTTCTTTTTATTTTTTTATTTTTTAAATAAGTGTTTGAGGGGTATTTTTGTCTATTGATCAATTTTGATTCAATTTAGTTAATTTTTAGCTAATTGGACTTAGCCAAACATCATTTCCCTCTATGTTTAGAGCGAAAAAATCAATATTATAGTTTGGACAAATGAAATGAATTTTCGATATGTGAAAGTGAGAGAGTGAAAGAGATAGAGTTGACTAAAACATTAATGTCAAAATGGTGATGCAGCAGCATTCCCAATTATAAGAAGGGGGGCCCCAAGTAGTTAGGAAACACCAAGTTTAAGAATTCGTGTATGTCCTACGACAATGAAAGAAGCCCATAGGAAATTCAACAAGGATACTATGCTGGAATTTTTTTTTTTTGCCCTAATTAGGACAGGTATTCTGATACTTAAAACACGATAGATGTTTTATGGCTCAGAATAAGTGTCAATTTTAAATCAATTTTAACCGTCAAAATTTTAATCAAATGGACGAGGGAAGTTTCGCACGTGCGGAATCACCCCGTTCCGCATCGTTGCCACCATCTACGAAATTAGCATGGATTGAGTGAATACTTTAGTTGTCGAATATGTAATTTTGTAATTTAGAAAGCTGAAATTTTAACAAGAATTGGAAAGAAATTGAATGAAAATATGGGACCTAGCTAGGTATTATAACTTAGTTAAGGTTATTTTATGACTACTCCTTCCATTCCGCTTTTACGTGTCTCAATAGTTGAATCTGCAGGAATCGAAGAAGTGTTGAAATTTAAAAAAAATCATATAAACTTAATAGACAAGAATGTCGTCGATTCAATTTACTCAAATAATTTACTTTCTTTTTTCAACTTGAAGCAAATTAATAAGGGAAAGTATGAAACATATTTGTTAGACAAATATATATTAGAATTACAAAGGACAACTAAAAATGAACCAGAAAAAAGATCATATGTAAAAATAGACAAAGGGAGTAAACTACTAGTCTACTATCTAACTTATCAAGTTACACTACTATTTGACTTGATAAGTGGTGTCCCAAAAAATTAGCTCATTTGACATAGAATTTTTATAGATTTCCGATTCGACACTTATTTCCTTTTCCCTCTGTTAAGATAATATCAAAGAAAAAACTTGAAAAGTGGTGAGTTTTTCAAACACATTATTTAGGATCTTCTGTCAACACAATTTTTTAAACTCTTTTCCTTATCCTACCTAAAAAAAGAATTGCCCTCGGGGCTAGTTCTTTTTCTTGTGGATTGCTATATTTATTTTTCCATGTGAAAATATTTAAGAGTTCTTGTGGATTGCTATATTTTGCCTGTGATTTGGTTGTTTGTGAAAATAGCTTTCCTACTTTATTTTGTTCATTCCGGTCATAATTTGGTGTAGTGGACATGTCTCTCAGGCCATGATCGTAATGGAGGACGTGGACAAACTCTTTCTGTTTTGGCTGGGTGGTAGCTCCACGTTTTCCTTTTTTTTGGCTTGTCCGGTTGTCCATGTGTGTCCAACAAACTAGTTGGTCGAATCTCACTTTCCCTCGTGGAGATCGTGATGGTTCAGGAGTGAATAGGACCTAAAACTGGGTAAAAATGGTTGAAAAACTGATTCTTGATGGGCTGGGGGTTCTGTGTAATACCCATAACTTTTTTCTTACGTGTAATTAATTTTTGTGTGATTAAGTGCGTATGCTAATTTATTTCGTGCGATTATGTGTTTACGTGTCTATTTTAATTTTTATAACATGTTATATTTTATACGTATGGTTAAGAAGCATTTCGTACGTGTACCGTATTTTAGGGACCTAGTTGTAATTCACTTAGAGGAGTATTTAATTAGAATTGGAATTGGATTAATTAAGAATTCGATTGAGATTATAAAAGTTACTATTTTTGGTTAACCCCGAGGGGCACCCGGTGTCCATCGACAACGTGGTGATTAATTCGGGCTCGGCCTGCGGTTGGCCCGTAGCGTGACCGCTAGCGGGAGGACCTGGCCCATATTGCTCTTATACACGAAGTCCTACCACCGCGGGAAAATCCCTCAAGAGTCGATGTCCACTGTGGGAATCGAGCCCTTGCCAAGGGTGAGACATATGACAACTCCAACCAATTGCCCCATAATTCGGGGTTTAAAAGTTGCTTTAATAATAAGAAAAATAAACATAAAACAAGAAAGATTCGGCCTCAGCTTTTTTCCGCAAGCAATCGAGAGAGAGAGAGAGTGTGTGTTGTGAGAAATCTGGGCAGACTTCGACTGAGCGGTTGGGTAACCTAACGACGTCTGATTTCGACCCACAATATATTGATTCAACGGCGTTCGAGTTAGCTTCAAGTGAGCGCAGACCAATCGTGATTCGGAGTTCGGGATAGAAAGTTATCGCACCGATAGAGGGACTGGGCAGTGCAGTTTCGGGTTTGTGTAGTTTTTCGTTTTCGTACGAGTAAGGACCCCATCTTTATGTTATTTCTGCCGAAATTATATATTTATATAGATTGGGTACTGATTTGAGATTGATAATGCGTAAATTATTGCATAAACTGTTTGGTTTACGAGCCAATTGCACGTTTTTTGTTTATTGTCTAGATAATTGGATTTCTACCTTGAACTTAATTAATTTATGTGATGATATAATCTGAATTGCTTTTACCGTTTATCTATTTCGTTACATATCTAATTGTATACCTTTATAATGATTCATGAGTCATAATTGATCAATTGATGAACTTACTTAATTGTTTATCGCTTTGGCCGTCTTAATTGATTATTAATACTTGGGGTCGTCCTAATTGGTTTCGTCGTCCTTAGTCTTATGTGGTTTTGGTCGACCAAGTCGTCGCCCTATTTTGAGCTCGTGTCTAGAAATTACGAAATGACAAGACTCGTTCGATATGGGATGGTGTGGATACCGAGGGGTCTTGCGGGTGTTCTTGTGCGGACCCCGAGGGTCTTGCGATGTGGATGTGTGCGGATACCGAGGATTCCTACGGGTGTTCTTGTGTGGATTCCGAGGGTCCTGCGAAGTGGATGTGTGCGGATACCGAGGAGTCTTGTGGTTGTTCTTGTGCAGATTCTGAGTGTCCTACGATGTGGAAGTGTGAATTCTGAGGGGTCCTGCGGGTGTCCTTGCGCGGATTCCGAGGGGTTTTGCGACCTTCACCTAATGAGGGTGTATCATTGAGACTGTAACGGTTTTGTGGAGTCAAATGTTGGATGATGACGCAATGTAGGATGAGTTCTTAAAGTCTGAAACGGTTCGTTCATGGGGTGAAACTGAACTAAGACCGTTACAGTTATTGTCGTAGAGTCGTGACTAGATACTTGAGCTCGAATTGTGGGAAATCATGTCACAGCGGCAGCTATGCTCGTAGTGTCTAAGCAAGGTGTGTAATCGTGTGTATCGTATGGGTAGAGCACGTTGCTTGTCGTGTAAGTGCTTGGACATGAAAAGTATGGTTATTTAGCTTATTTGTTATTTTAACTTGTTCTTATTTTTGTCCTATTTGATTCTTTGTTTTGAGTCTTTTAACTTGTATTTTGGGTTCGGTTTGATTTGGTGCAAGATAGTACACTCGTGTACAAGTTTTGCACTTTTTTTTTTCGCAGGTTGCGGGCGAAGCAATCGTCACACGTATCGTCTTAGGGTTCGTCCGCAGTTGAACTGAAGCTACTGTCTTACCGCGGACGAAGCTGCGGATGCACCTGCGGACAAAGCATTCGTTCACGACTACCTGTGGACGATAGTGCGGACGAAGCATTCGTCCGTGCTTGTGCGGTTTTTTTTCTGTTTCGTTTATTTCCGTGTTCGCGCCTAGTGTATTGTGGATATCGTGCGATGTATTTCCAGTGTTATCAATAGTGCATGGTGTTGAGTATTTATTTCGAAAAAGGGTATTTTGGAAAACGGGAATGTACTTTAGTGTCTATATTTGTCTTATACTTGTGATTATTTGGTCTTTACTGAGCACCGGGGCTTAGTCCATTCACTTTTACTATGCAGGTGATGTAGATGTTGATCCTATCTATGATAACGGTGCTTGGGAAAGGGACTATGGAGAGTGATTCATAACCGGCTTGGCTTAGAGAGCTTTTAGTTCATTCATTTATTCATTTACACATAGTAGTATTTCATTTATAGTATCGTTGAACAATTTTCTTTGTAATACTTAGTATTATTTCACGCATAGTAATTTAATTACTCTGTTTAACTCTTATTTTTGGATTATATCATGAATGAATTCCCTTTTTAGTAACTCTGTTGTGGGCTTTGGTGTCTCATAAACCAATAAGACATTGTCATGTTATCATTTCGGTTACGGGGTGTGACATTCTGTTGGCCTATCTCAACCAGTAATACTCTTTAGCCGTTTCAGACTTCGGATCCCTGTGCTCCAAATCGTCAATTTATGATTGTTCATTGACACCCGAATTGACTCTCGGTTGGGCCGTTTTGCCTGTCTCATAATTGATCTCAGTCAGTCGATATTTTTCGTATGTCAACAATACTATTGCAACATTCTATTTGAAATAGTTCATCTGCTAAACTTTTTAACTTTTACCTATGAAAATTGTGGAATTCCAACTTTTATCTATGAAAATTGTGGACTAATTTTTTTTATTGGGGGAGGGTACCTATCTATTAAAAGAAATGAGGGATTCAAGCGGGGGATTCGAACTAATAACCTCTACATCATGATGCCTCGACCTTGATCAGTAGACCAATGCCTCATTAGTTGTGGAATTCTAATTAATAAGTTAGCGCAGGCTGCAAAACATGTATCATAGCTATTATAGACGACGATACATTTTCTTGTAGTGTCACTAGAGTGGTAGGTTTTAGATCGTTACTTACGATAGCTAATGTTATTAAAAAAAATAAGATATTGTATGGAAGGAGAAGATATTCTTACTAGAATATGCTTTTGAAATGTGAAATTTACATGGACTGATGAGTCAGGAAGAAATATTACTTCCTAGTCGAGTAAATTTCCCTCTCTAGTTAGGCTTGTTTAGTAATGCCCGTCTCGAACAATACTAAGGCCATGTGCTAATTATTAAGGTTAGGCACCTCAAATTTTTTTTTAAAGTATAAATTATAAAAAAATGTCAAAACATAATTATAAATTCAAGTTTCAAGAGTGCAAACAATCATAATATTGAGTGGAGATATAGTAAATTTTTTTTATTATGTTAAGTAATATATATTTTTTTTTAAATTTGGGGCCCTATAAAATGAGAGACCCGATTATGTATGACACATTGGGCCTATACAGAGCCGGACCTGTGTTTAGTTAAACAAAATCAAAGTAAAATACACTAAATACTTTTTTTTAAAAACAAATAAGAATGATTAATAGTGGTTTCACACTTCTCTTATAGCTTGATTCGAACTCGAACTCGAACTCCCGACTTATCGGTTGGTAGTGAATCGTCTTCCCGATTGAGTTGGGGTCCGATGTCAAAATAGATTAAATATGACTAATAAAAATTGTATACTAAACACTTGTATATTTCTTTGAGATAGAGTTGAATGAATGAAGGCCATATAATATGCAGCACCTTGTTATAAAAGAAAGGGGTTTGAAAGGAACCCCATTTATGCATATTTCCTTAGTGAGTAGGTGGACTTTTCTTTCTTTTCTAACAAGAGATTGACTATTAACAGATATTTTTAGATAAATTTAGTTTTACCATTAATTAAATGTGTAATTTAAGTTCTAGAACAAGCTTGCTTGATAAAACTGTCTGGGATGGTTGAGTTTGTTCTCATAAGTAAGCTATATGTTGAAAAAACAGAAACATTTGATTAAAGTCAAGATAGTTACTCTTGTTCAAGTCTAGTTACATTGTTAAACTTTCTAAAACCTAGCCTATACCATCTATTTTTTATTCTTTTTTCTCAGAGTGGGGCGGTATGAATCTTCTTTCCCCATTTGGTGTTTCATTTTCTGTATTATTAATAAGAAATTGACATGTATTAATTTTTTAACTAAACAATTATTACTTGAAAGAAATAGTATAACCCGTAAGTGAAAAATAAACATGTGAAAATAATTTATTTGGGAAATAGGAAACGGGATGCAGAATGGGTTATGCGGATAGATGGTCTTTTTTGCGGGTAGTGGGTGGGGTATGGCTTCTACCATTTAAGTGGAATTTTATTAGTTATACTCCCTCCATTCCCTATTAATTGTCGTTTAGGAGATATCTAGGTATCCAAATTAATTGTCGTTTAAGGTTGTTTTATTAGTTGTCAATAATTTATTTCAATTATACCCTCAACATTTTCCTTTCTTTATGACAAAGAAGTGAGAGAGAGGGAGGGTGGGTGGGGGATAATATTGGAAGTTTAGGTGAAAATGACAACTTCCTTAATTTTCTCAAATTGTCTAAAGAGTCTTATATTCAGGAATGGAGGGAGTACTATTTATCTCCTTCAAAAAAAATTTTTTTAAAGAAAATACAAAATAATTTCTTGTAGATATTACATCCAAAAATTATCTTTTCAAAACATTTATATTGTTCTCTAATATAGAAATAAGTCGGAGTTCGAGACTTACTGGAGAAAAAGTGAAGATCCATTGCTCGGTTCGACTTTTGGATTTCTTGGTAAATGCTAGATAGCATCTTGATTTCAGTCATAAAATAAGAAGGATGCAAAATGTTCATCACCTAACCCACCCTTTTTTCCTTTTGAGGCTTGTAATTTAAGCAAAGCAGCCATTGTTAAATAATGAAGCAAATGAATGTCATTAGCAGACTAATTTGAAGCCATTAGTAGCTTCAGTAGTTGATTAACTACTAAGAATCATATTCACCTTTTTTATAGGAAAATTCTAATATGGACCAAAGTCTACATTTACCTTATGGTACATAATTAGTTAGGACATCACAAAATTTTCTATCTCCTTATTTTGTAGTGATGTGTCCAGTTTTGAACCACATAATCCAAAATTATCGAAAATAATACACGTAGCTAACTGTGAGAAGACAAAAAAGACAAAAACTGAGCCTGGCCCAGATATGGGCCCAATACCTCTAATTTTTCGGGTTCGGCCCATGAGAGAGGAGAGCCCAGCGGAGGTTCAAAAAGGAGAAACTATACAGAAGTCCTAGACTTAGACTTGGGCACTCAAGCCCAAAGGCTCGTCGGCCCTATCAGTCCCTCCTCGGCCCTACCACTCAAGCCCACACTCCAAATACACTAAGTAGTGTACATAAGTTGATTTTGGGCCAGAAAGCTAAGATTCAAGCCTAAAGTAATTATTTAGATTCGAGGTATATAGGCCAACCGAATAATAAGAAAATCTTCATCAATATGTCCACTTCTCCCCTTGTTCATTGTCATTCAATTAAATCAGTCCGAATTCTATGCGAAACAGTTTCTTTATTAGTTTGTACGGAATATTTCAGTATATGTATTTTGAGACTCAAAAAAATTTCTTAAGACTAAAAAACACCATAGTTGTTTCCGAAGTTTAGAACAGTTGTCTGTTTTAAATCAATCTTAACACGTCAAAATTTTAATCCAATAAACGAGAGAGAATATTTTTACATATAGAATTATCCAATTACGCACGGGAGCCACTGTCCAATTAAATGACATACAAAAGTAGGCTCGTACACTTATCAATGAAGAGAGAGAAAGTGAGCTCGTGCATTATCTTCTTTTACGCTTCTTATACACCAAATTCTGGGCCCGGATAAATTTTTGACAACTTTCATTGGCTCCCGGCTCCTATGCGGGACAGCTTTGATGCGGGACGCACGGAATATCATCCCAGCCGTCGGATGAGATTTTTTAACGGCCCAAATCTGGTGAGAGAAATTTTTTTTTTTTATTTTTTAAGTCAGTCGCAACTTTTCTCTCTCCAGATCTGGACCGTTAAAACTATCAACCGACGGCTGAGATTGTTCCGCACGTGTGGATTTTTTCTGTTCCGCATAGGAGCAGGACTGCTTTCATTGAATGTTTTGTTTTGCAACACTTTTCGAAATGATTAATAGTGGTTACACATTTTTTTTTTTTAAAAAAAATTACTCGAATTTTCAGTGATGAATCCAAAATTTAAGAATAGTGGGGTCACTTGTTTAGGGACGAAGCCAGAAAAATAAACTTTTTTGAAAATATTGGAGGAGGCGGCGTCCACAATTTTGGAGGGAGAACGCCCATGCGATATTTTAAAAAAATCACATTTTCTTTAAGATTTTTTTTTAATAAACTATTTCTCTTTTGAGTAGAAACCTTAAATTATAATATTTCTATCAATTGACTATTTTTCTATGATGATTTTGAAAAATTAACAAACACGATAATTTTAGACTAAAACTAAAAGGGAATAGAATAAAGTGAATGGATAAAAATATTTATAACTTTGTTGAAAATTAGTTATTAAATGAAAATATTTTTGAACGGATTTCTCAAAAAAATGTCACAATATGTATGAGACAAGTAAAATTTTAGAAGAAAAAAATCAAAAAGATTTCGAATAAAAAAATATATATATATAAAGAAAGCAATTGGCCTCATACGACAACTAAGAGAATTACATTACCACCTCATTGACTTCTGCGTTTGATATTATTTGAGTATGGGTCACCACATTTTATACCGGGGTCACTAATTTAATAAAATAAATTTAATTATTTATATAAGTATATAATTAAAATTAAAAAAAAATAGATTTGACTCTACTGCTAACCTGTTGCATCCGTCACTGCGAATTCCCAACTTACTAGTTGGAAGTAAAGCGCCTTAACACTTGAACTGCGCTTCCTTGCCAACTTTCATTGCATATTGGAAATGAAGAACAGAAAGAGCATTTGGAAATTTTCTGTTATTAGTATTAGAATGAATAAGAAAGTACAACTTCCAGCTATATATACAGTGGCGGTTAACAGGGAGTTCAAAGTGATCGACCGCACAGAGTCTCCAAAAATATGGGGCCTCATTGGTATTTATATATACCAACTTAGAGCCCCTAATTTTGCTAAGTATATATATATATATATATATATATAACCAAAAATTCGGGGCCACAATTTTTTTTTTTAGGTTATATAGGGCCTTAATTTAAAATTTGGCACAGGGCCCCCAAAACGTTTGAGCCGCCCCTATATATCTATATATATAACTAACTAGTTGATTTACAGAATGTAAAACTAATTAAATAATAAGCTAACTAACAGAATGTATATAGACACATTTTCCCCTGATCTTTACGGGTCAAGGATTAGGCTGACACTGATTTGGGAGAAAGCCCAAAACATAGCACTGGAAATTTTCGGAGAAACATTTTTGTCCAAAAGCGGAAGTCCCACTTCGTTTTGGTAAAACGAAAGTCTCACTTCAGTTTTGGACACGTGGCATGCGGCGCGTGGGGTGACATGGCAAGGATCTAAAAGCGGAAGTTGGACTTCCGTTTTCAAGTGACAATTTTTTTTAAACGGCTTTGCTTCCTTTGCACATTTGATATCTTTGATATCAAAGGTATCAAAGGATTCATTTTAATATATATATATATATATATATATATATATATATATATATATATATAATTTTTTTAATTCAATTTGTTTCTTGTCACGAACATTTCTAATATTATACATTTGAACATTTTGCCTTTTATTTACTCAGATTTCTGTTAAAATTGCATCGAGACCTGACCTATTAATTGTCAACTTTTATTATGCTAATTGTTCTATTTTATTTATTTTTGGTTATTTTTTTATCTAAAATACCTTTTTTACCTTCAGGAAAAATTCATGACTTGTGCACATGACCATCCTAACAGGAAATGTTTATTTAAAATTTAATTAATTCGAAATAATTGTTAACTTTCTAAATAAATGTTTTTTAATTAATTGACAATTTATTTCGAATTAATTGTCAACTTTCTAAATAAATCTTATAACATAGTGAACAGATAAGTTGAGATTACGAAAGTAATAAAAAAACTAAAAAAATAAAATAGAACAATTAGCATAATAAAAGTTGACAATTAATAGGTCGAGTCTCGATGCAATTTTAACGTAAATACTGAGTAAATAAAAGGCAAAATGTTCAAATGTATAATATTAGAAATTTTGTGACAAGAAACAAATTGAATTAAGAAATATATATATATATATATATATATATATATATATATATATATATATATATATATATATATATATATATATATATATTAAAATGAATCCTTTGATACCTTTTATATCAAAAGAAAAGATATCAAAGATATCAAATGTGCAAAGGAAGCAAAGCCGTTTAAAAAAAAATTGTCACTTGAAAACGGAAGTTCAACTTCCGTTTTCGATCCTTGCCATGTCACCCCACGCGCTGCATGCCACGTGTCCAAAACGGAAGTGGGGACTTCCGTTTTGACCGAAAACGGAAGTGGGACTTCCGTTTTGGACAAAAATGTTTCTCCGAAAATTTCCAGTGCCATGTTTTGCGCTTTCTCCCAAATCAATGTCAGTCTAATCCTTGTCCCGATCTTTACTGCATTACTGAAATACCAAGTTGCAGCTTGAATTTTATCCTGCTGAACTGCAGTTGTAATCCTGCACTGATTCTTCATTCTTGTGCTGCAACGTACTCTCAGTACTTCCGTTGCCTTTCATTCTTGATATTGAAGATGTTCTTTAAATGTGCTTATCACTCCAAGAATAAACGATGATTTTCTATTTTAATTTTAATTTTAAATGAATATTTTATTTTTGAAATGGATGCGATTTTTTTCTAAACTTTCATAATTAACCTCTTTTATTTACGAAATGCAACCCCACTAACCTATATTCGGCAATTACGAAATGTTAAATGACTAGAATTTTCCTCCACGAAACAGCAAAGAAAACTCCCCTCTCAATTTTTTCCTTTAAAATATGAAGGATGATGGTAGCAATGTCAAACGGGCTAACCCGGCGAATTCGGGGCAAGTTCGGGCCGAGTCGGGAAAAGTAGCAGGGCGAGGCGGGTTGGGTTGGGTCAAAATCTGAATATGAAGGACCCATCTCGCCCCGCTTGGAAAACCCGTCAAAAGTGGGCCGAGTCACGGCTTAATCCGGTGGATTTGGCGGGTTTAGCGGGTTAGACGGGTTGAGTGTTTTATGTAATTTTTTTTATAAGTTAGAAATAAATATAGATAAAGTCACCTTGTAGTGTAGTGGTGTGGGGGGGGTTGGCATGAACCCCTACTGGTTTTATTAATAACAAAATTAGACTTACATAGGAGGGGGACTTATGGCCTAAACCTCACAAATGAAATTACATGGCACTATCTAATATTACTAAGTATTAAATGAAAAATGAAAACAACATAATAAATAAACATTACAATTTAAAATGATAAGTGCATAATAAAATAAACATTACAATTTAAAATACTTACCTCTAATCTTCATCTTCATCGTCGTCCTCATTAACTATTGCATAGCAATCTTCAACCGCGTTAGTATCAACTCCTATCTTCCTCAATCGTGTTAGTAATATGGGATAGGCGGGTTTAAATGGGGTGGGTTTAAATAGGGCGGGTTTAAGCGAGTTGGGGTGACGGGGCGGGGCGGTTCAAATTTTCTTGGATGTACAACCCACCCCGCCTCGTTTGTAAAATCCACTTAACTCGTGGATCATAGCGGGTTTAGGCGAGTTCGAATGTGGGTTGAGTTAAACTGGGCGGGGCGAGTCGGGTTGCGGGTGGGTCGAGTTAAACTGGGCGAGTCTGGTCGCGGGTGGGTCGAACCCACTTGTCATTGCTAGATAATGGTGTTTTATGTCCCCTCCCACGTTAAAGAGTGGCAAGCATAACTTCTCGACACGCTATCACGCTTTTTTTGTCGTACCCAATGTAAAATACTCCTATATTAACAGAGTATGAAAAGGTCCCGATGTACACTATCACGATTGTCTTCCATAAAAAAAATTCATATATGCAATAGTGGATAAAAATATCCTACGTTGGGATGATGTAATAAATTCTTAAAATATTTGGACTTTCACCGTCTTTACCTTTTATTTATATGATTTTTTTTTAACAAATTTCTACACTTAAATTCATATAGCTAGGTAGTCTTAGACTTAGCACTTTGGAATTAGCTAGGCTTCCTTCATGAGGATAATTGTTCAATAAGGCATACTATTATCATAATACAACCCCTTAGCCTTGGATTTTTGTGAGGGATTTTCCTAATAACACACACAAGGGTTTAAGATAGTCCAATTGACTCCGGATCGGTTTACTGCGTGAGAAAATATTTTTCAATAATGCATACTTGTTCGAGTCATTATTTTCCAAGTATAAATCGTATTGAAAGAAGAAATTTCAAGTGCGAATAAAGAGCCGATTAACCTAGCTTTTTAGATTGACGTTCGACCGATTTTTTATAGCAACACATTCAATTAATGATTAATTTGCAATTTATACAAGAAAAATGAATTTTGAATATTTGAGGTTTTGAACTGAACAAAGTGCTTGACTAGCAATAACTTTTTCTGTCCTTTTTACTTTTTTAAAGGTATAAATATAATTTTAAATATAGTAGGGTTTGGATAAAATAGAAACAAATTAGAATACGTAACGTTAGTGTTGGTATTTATTATATAGGAATACAAATGTAATAAATCTGATTCGTACTTAATTGTATTAGTTTTCCTTAAAAATATCTTTTTTTGCACCATCTTTGTAATTAGAACGTCATTTTCATTTCAGCTATCTTGCGCTTCCATGAAATTTAGTGATGTCGGAATAACGATCTTTCGATGTCTAAATATAATCTAAACAAGATATTTACAAATTGTTCATGATAATAATAATAGTTATTTAGGTGTCGGTCCTTACTATATGCAATGAGAATACGGTGTTTATGAAAAATCGAAATCGACCAAACCAAATCAATTCAAATCGATTTTTCGATTTGAGCGGTGCATTGGACTGATTCGATTTTTTAAAAAAAAATTTATAATCCAAACCGAATATATATTACATAACATTTTTTCAATTTCAACCAATCAAATATTTAGAAATCCAACGTGGAATTTTCTTGAATTTTTTGTGTTTTAATTGCTTTACAAAAACTTGATTGTTTAGAAGAGTTTATGTCACACCCCGTAACCAGGGTGATGACATGACAGTGTCTCATTGGTCGATGAGACACCAAAGCCTACGATACAGAGTTACTAAAAAGGAAATTCATTATGCATTAAATCCAAAGTAAAGGTTTAACAGCGGAAATATGAATACATGACTGAAATGAATCTACTTATTACATTATTAGAAAAAGTCTAAGCGTTCTAAAAGAAATAACTGAAATGAAACTAAGTGTTCCAATTGAAATAATTGAAAAGGAAATAAAGTCTAGAAGTTACGTAGATTAGGACCACTCCTCAAATGGCCCCTCCCAGGTATAATCATTGTAAACAGGTTCAACATCTACATAACCTGCACAGTAAGAAGCGGATGGACTGAGCTCCGGTGCTCAGTAAGGACCTATAACAATAAAAACAGATACAAACATAACATAGTACGACAAAAATAGACTCAACAAATCCCCGTTTCCCAAAAATACCCCTTTTGAAAATACGCTTTTGACACGACACAACTCAAGCCTCATGGAACTCAGAACGCAGGATAGTGCAGTGCATAATGTATCAGAACAGAACAGAGGGGTCAGAACATAACAGAATAGTGGAGTGCACCGCTGCGGAAATCAGAAAAACAAGTGCAAAACTTGTACACAAGTGTAGTATCTTGCACCAATTCAAAACCAACCCAAAATACAAGTTAAAATGACTCAATACCAAGTATCAAATATGACCCAAACAAATGTTCGACTATATATACTTATCAAATCTGACACCCCATATCGGAATTCATGCCATGGGCATCCCATACTACTCATGCACTACAAACCAATAGTTATGTCAGACAATCGAGTATAAAACGAACAAGACCAAACAAATGAAAAGCAACAGTTAAGCTAAACAACTATATTCTTCATGTCTAAGCATTTCACACAACCGAATCCACATCAAGCACGTCTGCCCTACAGTATTCTCGATTACATAATTTACTTAGACATTACGAATATAGTTATCGCTGTGACACTACAATCCCACAGTCAAGCTCAATTGTCTAATTAGACCCATAATCACTGCTAACAGTCCCCATGTAATAACCCACTTAGGAAATGCCACACAGAAATCAGAATCCAGCTGAATTTTTCCCTCGGATGGAGGCCAAAAATAAAGAATACGTCCATTGTGTCATTGTCCACACATGAGCTCCACAATCCACACATATGTTCACACAGAATTATCGCGAACTCACGGGTTCTGACGATATCAAAAGTGAACGTATCCTGCTACAGATCTTTCATAGGCAAGAGTTCGAAAGGGGCGACGACTCGGTCGACTACTACCAAATAAATGATGACGAACGACAAACCCAAAAGACAAAGGATCAAATAAGACGACGACTCAACCAAAAGACGATCAAAGAGGTATTTAACAAACAAATAAAAGATATCCAAAATATCCAATTATCGATCGATGAACACGTAGTTAACAGTTATGGCAATATTAAAATAATTCGGAAATTGAAATCCAAATATCCATAGTAAACATAAATAATTCCAAAACATAAATTGAGTTAACAACACGATAAAACACCAACTATATAATTAATTCGTAACTAACAGTTTATGCAATATATACACCAAAACAATCCTTAAACAAATCCAAATCAATTGCCAATACGTATATTCAAATACAGCAGTCTAGTTTCTAAATAAAAAAGAATTTCTCCGATTGGAATTCGTATGTTACCTCCTGTATGACAATCTACTGGAATTGCGCAGAAAATGAAATTCTGCAAATCAGCCCCTACTCCTGGTGCGATATCTTCCAACTCCGAATTCGAAATGTAAATTCTCTTCCACGTCCTCATATCTTGTTTCGTCGTGATCAATTTACATATAAGGTTCGTCGAAATCCGACGAAGATTGCCCACTCAAAAATCCTCCCGAACAGTGGCGGAGGATACAAGGGACAGGGCCCCCCCAAGAATTTTCAATTTTTTTATATACTAGGTATATATATCCAATCTGTTTCGTAAAAAAATAGATTTTTTTTCTACTACTACTCCCAAGAATTTTATGATACACACCGAAATATACCATTTAGAAATTTTTACAATCGTTTGGTCCACCAATGTTGAAGATTAGTAGAAGAAATGAAGATCAAGCTGAAGTTCTTTCAAGTTGCAAGCAGAAAGATCAAGCAAAAGAGAATAAAAAGAGCTGCAAAAATGCTAAGGGAAAAGGAAGAATGGACTTGTGATGTGAGTCGAAGATTTACGCATTAGGGCCAAAAAAGAATTAAGTAAAATAGGTCCACTTCTCCTTGTAAATAAAATAGCTCGGTTATGTATGTTAAGCGATTTAGGGTTAAAATTGGGGTAAAAAACTCATTCGATGAGCTGATGAAGAATCAAAAAAATGCCCCCGGACCCCCTCTTCCACTAACCTAAGACTTTGTATATGTCGTTTAAATTCAATTTTTTTAAAAAAATATATAATTCTACCTCAAATATATCATTTTACACCGTAAGCAAAATTTTAGTTACTACTCTAAATTCAAATCCCTAGCTCGCCACTCGCTCCCCGAAGTTGCTAAAAATAAAACTCTCAAGAACTCTTTCTTTTCTCTCCTTGTTTTCTCCCGGCTCCAAAGCCGGTTCTTTTTCTTCTTCTTGATTAAATGCACGACCAGCAGTAACCCCCCATCCCTTGATTTCCAATCAATTAGGTAGTTATTGCTATTTTTTTTATAGTGCCTATTCTGTCACTGACTGAGTCCCATTAAACCATATCTGATCTAAATTTAGCTCACATCACTGCATTTCCTTCTCTCTCTCATTTTGCGAGGGATGTGCGCAAATCCAACTATATGATCTACGTAGCTCGATCCCATATCAGATATTTCCTTTTTTATATCGTTATTTAATCCTTAACCCCACGATGTGCCTTTCCCCATTCCCCTCAGATCTCACGCCTTTCTCTTTTCTTTATTATTATTATTTTTTTAAATGTACCCTCATCCCAGAGAACTCATTATTTCCTATTTCTTTATTTTATTATTTTTATTCCAATTCCAATCAATTATCAATTAAATTAATTATCTATGTGAATCACAATTAAATCCCCTAATTACGATACGCGTGCGAAATGTCCTCTCAATAAAAATACACAAAAATAACACGTAACATGTTATCAAATTAAATGGACATGCAAACACGTAATCACACGAACTAGAGTACGCCGACACAGTTCCTCGCGAAAAATTAATTACACGTCAGAAATCACGTAAGCAAAAGTTATGGGTTTTACAGTTTAGATCAATTAAATTAATTAGAAACTAATTTTTATCTTAATAAACTTCAAATATTAAACCACTTCCCCAATAATCTATCACAATCTTGAAATATCTGCCAATTGATAATAAGAAATAATTTGAAAATAATTAACCACTAAAAGTTAAATAATTCATGTTTTATTTTTTAAGACTTATGTATTATTATGTACTTTTAGAATTATTGGTTATATCATAAATCTATTTTATTAAATAATAAATTAAAATACCGGTTCATTCTTATTTTATCGTACTATCTAACAATCTAACAATCCATCTATATTTATATTACAAAACATGTTTTCAGTTTCAACCAATCAAACACAGAGAAATTCAACGTGGAATTTTCTAAATTTTTTGTGTTTTAATTGTTTTACAAAAACTTGATTGGTTTAGAAGAGTTTAGATCAATTATATTAATTAGAAACTAATTTTAATCATAATAAACTTCAAATATTAAACCACTTCCCCCAATAATCTCTCATAATCTTGAAATATCTGCCAAATGATAATAAGATATAAATTGAAAATAATTAACAACTAAAAGTTAAATAACTTAGGTTTTATTTGTTTAGATTTCTTTATGGTTATGTACTTTTAGAATTATTGGTTATATCATAAATTTATTTATTTATTAATTAATTAAAATACCAATTCCATTTTATTCTATCATACTATTTAACAATCTATCTATATTTATATCACATAACATATTTTCAGTTTCAACCAATAAAAAGTTTAGAAATCCAACGTGAAATTTTCTAGAATTTGTTTTTGTAATTGTTTTACAAAAACTCGATTGGTTTAGAAGAGTTTAGATCAATTAAATTAATTAGTAACTACTTTTTAGATTAATAAACTTCAAATATTAAACCACTTCCCCCAATAATCTCTCCAAATCTTAAAATATCTTCCAATTGATAATAAGAAATAAATTGAAAACCATTATCAACTAAAAGTTAAATAACTCATTTTTTATTTTTTTATTTGTTTATTGTTATGTACTTTTAGAATTATTGGTCATATCATAAATTTTTCCTTGCAACTGATATTTAAAAAAAATATGTAACCCGTGCGTAGCACATGTTATTTTTTTAAAGTTATACAATTTAGATTTTAAAATTGTGAAGAAATGCGTATTTTTCCCTTAAAAAAAAATTTATTCCGTGCATAGCACGGGTCATTAGGCTAGTGTGTATATATATATATATATATATATATATATATATTAAAAAAAATTGTAATAAAACATATTGAACTTCTTATTTATACAATGACAAGTAAGCTCTTCAAGTGCTAAAGTAAGAGATTGAAGAGCCATATGTTGCATTTAGTTTTATATTAATCTGAAGTTTTTGTTTTACTTTAAAACTAATAATGATGTAATTTTTTTTATATTTTTTGCTTTTTTTTAAGTTCAAGAATCAAGATTAAGAATTTATATTTCATTAATTTGTTTTTTTTTGTGTTTAATTTGTGAAAAAAATAGACATTTATTTATATTTTTAGTAGCTAGCTAATTATATAAAAGAAAAATATTTTATTTTTACTTTATATTGAAGTTCAAGAAATTATATTTCATTATTTTGTTTTTTATTGTGTTTAACTTGTGAAAAAAATAGTCTTATTTATTTATATTTTTAGCAGTTAAGTAATAATATAAAAATTGTTTTACTTTTACTTTATAATCAATATATTTTGTATCTCTCGAAAATCGAACAACCAAACCAAATCAAACCGATACAAACCAAATGCATCGATTTGAGATTTTGTATGCTTTAGATTGGTTTCAAAATTTTCAAACTCGAATATTTCGGTTTAGTTTAAAAAATGTGTAAAACCGAACCAACCCGAACCATGAACACCCCTAAATAAAACAAATGAAGAAAAATAGAAAGAAAATTTTGTGAGAACTTGATTGAAGCATAAACTATAATTGAACTTAAGATTCTAGACACAAATCTATGAGTTTAGAAAGCTGGTCAAGTTGAGCGCATAGACTGAACGAAAGACTTCTTTGAGCTCTGTCTCTAGGCATATAACTCTTCTTCTCCCATCAATAATAATAATAAAAAAAAAGACACGATTTATAGTTTAACTTATAAAAAATGTATTGTTTAATATATTTTTAAAAATCTTTTCTAACCAAAAATAAATAAATAACAACACCATGAAAATTTCCTTTTCCTTTTCCTTTGGTGTTTTGGGGACTTAATACTTCAAAAATTACAAGTTATGTATTTTACAAGAGTTTATCACGTCTAAAAGAAAAATAAAATTGTCACTCTATCGATAAAATTCCAACAAGATTCTGAAATCGAACAAAACATTTTACCCAAATGCTAAAAAACCAAATGTAAACTAATTTTTTTTAATGCAAATATAAGTTGTATTATGACGCGATTAAATCCAAGACAATATTTTGGGTTAAATGGTCTAAGCCAAAGAAAGAAATGTCTGATTTAGATCCACAAAATAGTTATATTGGCTTATGGGCTCAGACCCTGAGACGAGTTCTTCGCACGACTCAGGACGTACAAGTCTAACTGGACGGCCGGATCAAGTGCGTGGAAGTCACTTGACCGTACTAAGCTCAATGAACCGTCTACAAAAACAGGGTGAAAAATCCATAATAAAATGTAGGGTTGCCATACCTCGGGCCATACAAGGTATTGAAATATCCTTTGGGCAATGTCTTCTATAAATAGTGATCATTCCACTTCATTTACTTCATATTCTACTTGTTCTCGAAAGTTATGTTAATATTTTTCTCTCTCTCTCTCTCTCTCTCTAAAATCTTAACTAACTTCAATATCGAGACGGGTTGAAGTTTTCCTCACTCTCTCTAAATTCACTTATCTTAACAAGTGATTACCTCTTCAGCTCCGATCCAAGCTTGACCTCTTTCCCAAACTCTCTCCTTCTCATACAGTTCGGTCACATCCCTTAATTCATTTCCGACCTCTCTCCTCATACACTAAATTCTTTCTCCCCGCTTCAGCTAAATACGAGGGAGTATTCTGGCATTGATTTGTCCACGTCGCCCATCTTTTAAAAAAAAATAAAAAATTTCATCTCTCAGTCACAGTTAAAATACAAAAAAGATAGTTCTGATATGGACACATTTAAAAGTAAAAAAAATATCTCTCATTTTATAGTGATGTGATAAATTTGTACATTTTTTGTACTTTTAACTGTGTCCATATCAAAACTATCTTTTATGTATTTTAACTGTGTTTGAAAATTAATTAATTTTTTTTAAGGAGGGGCAACGTGGACAAACCAGGACCAAGTGGACCAGATATTTCCAAATACGAGAGAAAATTAATCCCCTATAATTAGAAACTCGTCATATTACATTTTTAGTTTGGTGGGAAATTTGTATTTAAATCATCATCAAATATTATCAAAAGAATAAACATCATCATCTGTGTAACGCTACTCAGATCTATCCAAGCATCCAAGTCAACGGTCCCGATTTACCCAATTCATTCAAACGTGTACACCTCGAACCTCTCTATTTCTTCATTACTTTCTCACTCATCCACTCACCGAGACCACAAAGAGAGAGAAAAAAAAATTCACTTCCACTGTTACGATGTCATTTCCTTCTGATATACCGTCCTCCGCTAAGCCACCCGGAGGCGCAGTCCCTCCTTCCGGCGGCACTGACCTAACAATCCCTCTGTTAAACCTCTCTTCTGTTCAATCCAGAATGGATATTCTCCAAAAATATCTCTCCGATTCGGTCAACACCAATACTTTAATCAGTAAATATCGTATGGATATGGTTTCTACAGAGATTACCTCTGCCATCCACCAGATCATCGTCAACGGCGCCGCCCTTTTAGCCTACTCTCAAAGCCCTAATTTTTCGGGAAATCCGGATTTTAAATCTGGTAAGGTGGTTGACCCGAAATCTGACCCGGAATTGGAGGTGATTGAAGATGAAGATGGAGATGATTGTGAGATTATTGAACTGGATGCGGTGGAGCTTCTAGCGGAACACATCCATTTCTGCGAAATTTGCGGAAAAGGGTTTAAAAGAGATGCGAATTTGAGGATGCATATGAGGGCTCATGGGAATCAATACAAGACTCCAGAAGCTTTAGCGAAGCCGGCGGAGAAATGTAATGGATTGAGGAAGACGAGATTTTCATGTCCTTATGTGGGTTGTAATAGAAATAAAAAACATAAGAAGTTTAGGCCACTGAAATCGGTGATTTGTGTGAAGAATCATTTTAAGAGAAGCCATTGTCCGAAGATGCATTCTTGTAATAGATGTAATAAGAAGAGTTTTTCAGTTGTGGCTGATTTGAAGAGTCATTTGAAGCATTGTGGAGAGGTTAAATGGAAGTGTTCTTGTGGGACTAGTTTTTCTAGGAAAGATAAGCTTTTTGGACATATGGCTTTGTTTGAAGGTCATATGCCGGCGGTTTTGGAGGGGGAGGAAGACGGCGGAGAGAAGGGTAAAGGGGTGGCTGTAATGGTGGATGACGATGAAGTAAAGGGATCATCAAATGATGGAATATTTGATGGATTAATGGTGGATGGATTTGGTTCTATTGATGATTATTGCTTTCAAGACATTATGGGATCTCCAAATCTTTCTAACAATGATGGTTTAGGTAATGGAATGGATGGATGGTTTCTTTAGATTTTGATTGTTCTTTGTTCTTTGTTTTTTGCCATATGCATCTTTTGCTGTTCTTAGGGGTACATATTTTTATTCTTTGAGTCAATAAAATCATGCATATTTTCTACGTTCTTTGATACCTTGGCATGGGGATTGATACCTTGGCATGGGGATTACGACGAGTTCCTAATTGAATGAAAGATGACTTATGTTCACTAAAAGTCTATCCTTGAGAATAAATGTGGCACAAATAGATTACGGATGCTGCAAACGATTGATTTTTTCACTACCCTGCAGATGTTTTACTATAGACAGTGTGATACATATATGCTTTCAATTGAGAAACTTAGGCACTAATATCTTTTGATACAGAATCATCTATTTCTATGGTAACACAAAAATAAAATAGATATTCCGTTCTTATACCAATGCTCATGCACCAAAAACGGCATGTGAAACACATCAATAGGCCAATAAGACACGGAATGAAAAAGGAAAAGCGAGATGAAGCAATGGCACGACAACTCGAAAATATACAAGCATGGACATATTGCCCCTAAAAATAATACAGTAAAAGAGACGCAAACCTACTAGAACAAATAATAATATACACAATAGAGAGGGGTACAATTTTTTACCTTATCTTCCACCAGACAACTCAATAGCATCTTGATTATAAATTGAATCTTCTCCCCAATCTAATCTTCTTTGTAGTCTTTCGTATTCTTGTCCACGGGTGACTTCAACGTGTTGCCACTCTTCCCACCGTTCAGCTAATCCCTCGCCTTCTAGCATTCGGACCACTTCTGACATTGCTGGCCGGTCCTCTGGTGATCCTTGGGTGCACAGCAATGCAACCTGTATCATCATCTCTACTTCTTCGATGTTGTAGTTCTTGTTCAGGTTGCGGTCCACAATATCATCTAATCGTTTCTCCCTCTCCAACTTTTTTACCTTCATCACAGATCATGGTAAATGAATTAAGAAAATTTTGAACTCTTTTAGCTGTCTCAAATGATCAATGTACAGGGATTATATGGTAATTTTGAACTCTAGACAAATATGAAGGTAAAAGACCTCAATGTCCTTGTACTAATTTACTCAACACTCTCCTTTCTCTTCCAACTTCAGGCAATAAATAAGGGTAAAGGTGGAAAGTAGTACTCCCTCCATCCCAGAATAAAAGCCACATTTGCACTTTTCACAAATGAAATATTAAGGAGTGACGAGTCACTAAAGACAATAAGATTCTAAGAAAAAAGACTAATATATCCTCATTTATTCCTCCTTGAAAAAACTGGGATAGTGACTAAAAGGAAGGGTAACAATGGCAAAACCTCATTAAATGTCCATTGATATTGCAAGCGTAGCACTGGGAAAAATAAAAGTTCAAATGTTGCTTTTATTTTGGGATGGAGGGAGTAGTTAAGACAGCATTGAAACGACAAAAGGAAGAGGAGGAAAACGGACAAGAATTATATGAATATGTAGTCTTTTGACTTACATGATCAAGCAACAAGACATCATCTTCTTCTTCCAATCGTGAGAAATCTATGGCCCGTTGGCCGGTGACAAGCTCTAGAAGCATGATGCCGTAGCCAAACACGTCCGTCTTTTCTGATGATTTCCCCGTCGACAAGTATTCAGGAGCAATGTGACCCATAGTACCGCGAATCTGAGTAGTTACGTTAGTCTTTCTAACATCAACTAATTTTGCCAACCCAAAATCACCAACAACAGCTTCATAATCTTGATCCAACAGCACATTAGCAGCCTTAACATCACGATGAATAATTTTAGGATTACAGTGCTCATGAAGATACTCAAATCCACGTGCTGTCCCTAGTGCCACGCGCTTCCTTGTAGGCCAATCCAGTACAGACTCCCCAGGTTTCAGCTCTACATCAATATTTAAGATTATTAAGGATGGAAAAATGCAAGAAGAAAGTTAATACCCAGGCGATCGTACTTATTAGTTCAAGAAAAGTACCTCGTAGACGATATGCAACACTTAGATTCTGCATAAAAGGGTACACCAACAGGCGTTCTGTAGGTGTAGTGCAAAACCCAATTAACCGTAAGAGATTCCTGTGAACAGCCACACTTATCATCTCAACTTCACGTTGGAAAGCTGCATCCCCACCAGGACTCTCATAATCAGTCAATCGCTTCACGGCAATTTTTGTGCCATCAGCAAGCACTCCTTTATAAACCTTTCCAAAACCTCCCTGTCCGAGGACATTTTTCTCGCTGAAGTTATCAGTAGCAAGCTGCAATTCCCTCCAAAAAAATCTCTTCAATTGTCCAAAAGCAATTCTTCTGTCAACCTCACCTGAGGATGCAACACGGAGATATATCACAAAAACATAGAAACCAAAACGATCCTTCATAAATTATCAAGAAATGTCACATCACATAAGATGATGAATAAGGCCTAAGCAATAAATGTTCATTAAAACTAAAAAGATGTAAACCTTGTGAAATATTAGTCAAACAAAGGAGTATCTGCAAAAATTTTATACGGTACTCAAATTATTGACGTTATTCATAGAATTAAAACTAAAAGGACAAAGGCTAACATAGTAATTCCTGACGTTTAATCAACATTAGCCACACTAATTTTCACTGAATGTTCTACTACATATGACTCAAAAATCACTTCCATCTTATCAAAATTAACTTTCAGAAAAACTTTATCGCAATAACTCACAACAAATTCTATGGTAATTATGTTTGACATTTCTTATAAGCTAAAAAAGAAATACTAACCTGCAACATCTACAAAGACTTCACGCTTGTAACCTCTGTGCCTACCCTTCCAAACATATAAGAGCAAACCACCAAGAAGGAGAATCCCTAATATTCCACCAACAATTCCAACTATTATTCCAGCCTTAGGTTTACTGGAAGAATCTGCAAAGACAACAGATAGGAACGATCAAGTTTCGCCAAGCAAGTAAAAGGAATCCAACATCTGATTTCTTGAATAAAATTTCCCAGAAGATCGCTTTCCAAGATATTTGAAGGCATGAAGTTGATGCGAAAAGAATCATGAAACTAGCTCCTTCACTTACCTCCATTCTTAGATTCACAACGGTGGGGCAAATTTATACCACAGTTTAAGTTGTTCCCAGTGAAACTGAAATTAGCAATTGTAGTTAAAGTTAAAGAAAATATTCATAAACGAGAAAAATCATTTAACTCTTCATGAAACCAAACAACTTAGTACTAAGAGTGTGTTTCATACTTGTATTTGGAAACTTGAAATAGTTTCTCTGGAATTTGGCCAGTAAGACCATTAAAAGCAAGCTGACTGCAAAGGAACTTCGGTTACTACAATCACGATAAAAGCTATTGAAAATGGACGGAGTTCCAGAAACAAGTTCACTCTCCCGTATCCTATAATAATACATGAAACACATATTACTTACAGATTAATCAAAGCCTCAAGATTTGAAAGAGGCTGGGGTATTGTTCCCGTAAGATTGTTTTGACTCAAAACCCTGCAAGAAAGATCATACTTTTAGAGGAGACCTTTAATATGAATAAAGGCCATAAATAGAAAATGCAGTACTTCTCACAAGAATTGAAGCTTCTTGAGATTTCCAAGAGAAGCTGGTATTTCTCCGGTTAAACGGTTATTTTCCAGATCCAACATTGTTAAGTTTGTCAAATTTCCGAACTCTTCAGGTATCTTACCATATATGTCATTTCCTTGCAGTGAGCTGGAAGAACAATTTTATGAACCCGTTAACATCAAAACAGGCTCACAAGTTCCTTCTTGTATATCATAAAGGATGCAAAAAATTGACTTGAATGAAATAAAAGAAGCAATAATTACTCATTCATGTACTTCCAAGGACACGAATCCAGAGACCTCTAATTAGATATCACCTTCTAGAATCCATCACCAATATCTTAATAGGCCCTAAAAATCAAAGAAGGATAGCGCAATTGGTGCAGACTGACTCGGAACAATAGGTCTTGAGTTCGACACCCCCTGCCCCGATAATTAAAAAAAAAACATTACAAAGAAAAGGCACCAAAATCAACCACACTGTTATCATCCAACTTATTATTTCTGGTTGACGAATTGCAGTACCAAGAAGAACTATGTTATCGGACAATCCATAAAAATGACCTCTTTAGCTATGAAATATAAAACAGATCATAACATCCATTGCTTGAAACATGTGCGGCAATTCTGTTCCGGAGATACTATTTCCCACAAGAAAACATTCAAAGATTCCGAAAAATTCAGCATTAGCCAAGACAGAGCTTATACATTGCTTAAAGTAACCTATACGTACAGTGTTGAGAGAGTCTTTATAACCCCTAGTTTTGGAGTCAATGTGCCAGAAAACCCCATATTGGATAATGATCTGCAAGAATCGATCGGAAACAAACCCAACTAATATAAGACCATAAGTCAAAGTATTAGATATGGAGAAAAGCACAATCGAACTTACTTTGATGCGATCAAATAGGAAAGTGTAAATGACAAAATTACTTACACAGTGATGACCTTGTAATTCTCGTCACAAATTACTTTAGGCCAAGTGCATGGATTAACTTGATTCTGATTCCAATCTGTAAGCTGATTTTTAGAGGCATTAAGGGAACCTTTCAATGCAATAAGTGCATCCCCTGAGACAAGTGACAGCAAATGGTCATGTAAGTAAGTAAACATGGGAAACTCTATCATTTTAGTAAACACAATACTAAGTATGTGGCATCATACATTAGAAACCCGCTTATGGTATTGAGGAAAGAAGTCCTCTTTCATACAAAATTAATCACCACATAAGTTGTAATGGGATAATCTTTGCTAAACCATTATAAAAACCTTATCCAAGATCATGGAAAATAATCATCCTATAAATGAGAAGCTTCTAAAAGTACAATTATTCCAAATTTTTGTCAAGTTCTTCATCTCAAGATTCTCATGAAAGAGATTCTTTCGAGAATTTTGATTCAAAAAGAGCTTTCCCTGTTTAACTCGCTGATGCTAAGCAACCTATTACCTATTGCTCTTCAATGAATCAAAATTAGAATTTTTAATAGGCTCTTTTCAAGCTAATCCTAAATGTAGAAATATCAAGTTATGAAGCCAAAATCAGGCAAAAATATACAAAAATCCCCCACCCCCGCAATTACAAAGAGAATAATAATCTCTAAAGTTAGAAAAAGTAATGACAGAAATTGGAATACATATATTGAGTAAATGAACCAAAAGAGTAAAAAAAAATCGTGTACCTTGGTCATCAGGCGAAACAAAGGAATTCAAACATGCCAGGACTAGAACCAACAAGAAGAAGTCCATCTTCATGGTGTAGAAACCACAGCTAAGAATGAAGTCAAAACTATATAAACCACTGCAAGAATTAACACTGAGTGTCAAGAAATGCTAGTACATTTGGCACAACACTTTTAACTTCGAAAAAACAGGCTCCGATTCGACATCCCCTCCCACAATAATGAAAATTAAAGTAATATGCCATTTTGGGGAAATCTTTCATAGATAAGAAAGATGGATTTTCGCCCATTTCGAAACTTGAACTTCATTTATTACCTACTCCTTCATACTTTCTAACCACCGAAATCGCCTTATCATTCCCATATCGCAGTCCCAACTCAAAGAACAACCCCATAGAAAAACCCAAAACAGGGGCAAGGAAAAAGGGATTTGGCTTTGACAAACAGATTGCCCCAAAAGAACTTGAATCTTACAAGAAGAATGTTAACCAACTAAAAAAGAGTCCAAAATCACCAAATACAAAGAAACAAAAGGTAAGAAATCAAATTCAACAAAAAGATAACAGCAAGATCAAAACCCACTGAGCATTCAAACTCCATTCTTGAAGACTCCCACAAAAGAACATATTTTGTGCATCATTCAACAACTACACCAAATCCCACAAAAAATATGGTCCAAAATCAAACTAATTAAGCAATAATAATAACCAAAAGGATTACCTTTGAAAGATTTTTTAAAAAAAAAGAACCAAGCAAGAATTGAACTTAGAAACAGAGTTTTTACTATTACTAGAAGTGAAATGAAATCAATGAAAAAATCTTATTTCTTACCAAAGAGAGAAGCTTCTGTTAAGGTCCATTTTATTTTATTCTTCTTTGAATGAAGAAACAAAAAACAATTAAAAGCAAGCCCCTTTTTCTTTCTTTTCTTTGTTTGCAATAATTAAATAAATGAGAGTTCAGTCTCTTTCAATGGTTATGTTTCTACAACCACCAACTTGTTGTAGTGACTGTGTGGGAATGATGTGAGGTATGGCCCATCAGTTTCCAGTCCGAATTCTATGCGAAATCATTTTTTTCATTATATACTAGAATGCTTTAGTAAAGGTGTTGAAAGACTCATGACAGGTGTTTCGCACAGTAAAAACATAACAGATGTTCTGAGACTCAAAACAAGTGTTCTTTTTAAATTAATATTAACTATCAAAATTTTAATTCAACCAACAAATAAAGTAAAATTTACCCATTTTACACCGAAGCCGCTGCTATCAGTTTCATTTCATGTCGTTTTTATCGCCAGTTTTAGGAGATTACAAAAGTTACAGTAAAATGACTTTACTGTACTGTTTTGACCAGGAGAAGACAAAGTGAGGGTAACAGAAAAGGGGACGATTGTGAGGAGTTGTCTGAACTTTGGATCACAAAAAATATTATTATTTCCATTCCTAATTTGTTCTCACATACTCCCTCCATTCCTAAATATAAGACTCTTTAGACAATTTGAGAAAATTAAGGAAGTTGTCATTTTCACCTAAACTTCCAATATTATCCCCACCCTCCCTCTCTCTCACTTCTTTGTCATAAAGAAAGGAAAATGTTGAGGGTATAATTGGAATAAATTGTTGACAACTAATAAAACAACCTTAAACGACAATTAATTTGGATACCTAGATATCTCCTAAACGACAATTAATAGGGAATGGAGGGAGTATATTTTATTGTTTTGAAACTTCAAGTATAAATTACTACTCCCTCCATTCCTAAATATAAGACTCTTTAGACAATTTGAGAAAATTAAGAAAGTTGTCATTTTTACCTAAATTTCTAATATTACCCCACCCTCCCCCTCTCTCACTTCTACGTCATAAAGAAAAGAAAGAAAAATATTGAGGGTATAATTAGAATAAATTGTTGACAACTAATAAAAGAACCTTAAGCGATAATTAATTTGGATACTTAGATATCTCCTAAACGACAATTAATAGGGAATGGAGGGAGTAACATATAATATGATAGATTTAAAACTTAAGAGATCAAGAGAAGGAGGAGAATTGTATTTCTTTTTGTTCATCTTCTCAACAAATATACATGCCTATTTATAGGCTAGAAGATACATAACATCCCATGAATGTTATGCCACTTGAAAAGCTAAGAGTCATTAGACATTCAATACATTAATGGAGATGATATGAATCTTATGGAAATGCAAAGGGCATCCACAATATTCATAACACTCCCCCTTGGATGTCCATTATTTGGAACAATTTCCATAATGCGCATGAGATGCTGCCTCATTAAAAACCTTATCAGGAAAACTCATTATGGAAAAATCATGGTTAAGGGAAAAAGAGTACAACACGCATTTACTCCCCTCATGATTACATCAATTGATATCTTTGAGTCGACGCATGCCAATGTTGTGAACTAATTTCTCAAATGTAGCCGTTGGGAGCGCCTTAGTAAATAAATCTGCCAAATTTTCACTTGAATGAATTTGTAGAACACTTATATCGCCATTTCTCTGAAGTTCATGAGTGAAGAAAAACTTTGGTGAGATATGCTTTGTTCTATCACCTTTGATGTATCCATCTTTGAGTTGTGCAATGCATGCTGCATTATCCTCATACAAAACTATTGGAGCTTCTTTTCCAAACGATAGACCACAATCTTCTCGTATGTGCTGAATTACAAATTTTAACCAGACACATTCACGACTAGCCTCATGGATTGCCAAAATTTCAGCATGATCATAAGAAGTTGCTACAATAGTTTGTTTCATAGAACGCCAAGAAATAGCAGTTACACCATATGTGAATACATATCCAGTTTGTGATCGAGCATTATGAGGATCAGATAAGAACCCTGCATCTGCAAAACCAATTAAATTTTCTTTGGATAAGTTAGTAAAGAACAAACATTTATCTTTTGTACCTTGTAGGTAGCGAAGTACATGCTTAATCCCGTTCCAATGCCTGCGGGTAGGACATGAACTAAACCTTGCTAATAGGTTGACATAAAATGATATGTCGGGTCGTGTATGACTAGCAAGATACATTAGTGCTCCAATTGCACTCAAGTATGACACTTCAGGACCAAGAATTTCTTCATCATTTTCTCGAGGACGGAAAGGGTCTTTGTTCACATCAATTGACCATACAACCATTGGGGTGCTCAATGGATGCTTTGTCCACGTAAAATCTTTTAAGTACATTTTATGTGTATGTTTATTGATGTACAAGTATCCCATTCTTTCTGTGCTCAATTTGCAACCCTAGACAAAAATTTGTCTTTCCAAGGTCTTTCATCTCAAATTCTTTCTTCAAGTATGCCAATGTTACCAAAATCTCTTTAGGAGTCTCAATGATATTTAAATCATCAACATACACTGCAATTATTACAAATCCTGACCCAAATCTCTTTAAAAAATGCCGTAGACCAATCGGTTCCAAAGATAAGAATTCTCGGAAAAGAAAAGGAGCAATAATTGGTAATGGCCAAATCGAGGAAGCAATAACTTCTGAAAGATCTCTAGAAGAGATTTTTGAAGGATCTCCAGAAGAGACCTTAAACATGACAAAAGAAAATATTTAGGTACTTGAGAATGATGAGATCTCAACAAATTATGTCATGTCTGGAATAAAATGGAACCGAAAGAAAATCGACGTCGATGATAATTTTGCATGCAATGTAGCGCTTGATATTATGAATAAATGAGGATCATGAACCAAAATTTATTGAAGAATGTCGACAAAGAACTGATTGGCCTAAATGGAAATAGGCAATTGAGGCAGAATTGAAATCTGTTATAAAAAGAGAAGTATTTGGACTTGTAGTCCACACACTTGAGGGTGTAAAACCAGTGGGGATATAAATGGGTTTTTGTGCGAAAGAAAAATGAAAAAGGGAGAGATTTTGAGATATAAAGCACGATTAGTTGCACAAGGGTTCTCACAGAGACCTGGTATTGATTACGAAAGAGACATATTCTCCTGTGGTGGATGCAACTACTTTTAGATTCTTAATGAGTCTGGCGATAAAGAGGAGGAGAATTGTATTTCTTCTTGTTCATCTTCTCAACAAATATACATGCGTATTTATAGGTTAGAAGATATATAACATCCAATGAATGTTATGCCACTTGAAAAGCCAAGAGTCTTTAGAAATTCAATACATCAATGGAGATGATATGAATCTTATGGAAATGCAAAGGGACATCCACAATATTCATAATATTTATCACATTTTATCTGTTTATATCCTTTTTAATACGTACAAATCATTTATTCACTTTTCAAATAAAGAGTCCATTAAAATGTTCTTTGATGAAATTTAGTGTAAGCGAGTAAGATTAAATAGAGCTGATTTTTATATTTTACCTTATTTTACTATGAAATTTTGTAAAACCTTATTTCATTTATGTACAATACATAAATTAGACTAATATTTTAAGTTGGAGAAAGTACATTTTTATGTTTTAAAATATTTGTTAAATTTTAGAAAGGAAAAAAACATAGTTAGTATAACTTTCTCGATCTTATTCCTAACTAATTATTCACATAATCACTAATAACAGCTTTTCAGTAATTAATTAAAATTATTTTAAACTTTTTTTTTCAAATTAGTTATTTTCGATCATTTTCTTAATTTCGATGAAATTCCGAATGTAGCATGTATTTTGAAAAGGAGACAGTACTTTCCCAAAATCAGCGAAATGATTTGTTAAGTCTTTGAGGAAACATGGATCTTAAAACTGTTAAAGTCTTAGGGGGTGTATTCAATCTGATTCTATAGTATTTTTAAGGAGTTTTAAAATCTATAGGTATTCAATTTGGATTTTTTAAAAGTCCATTAAAATCTAGAGGTATTCAACTTAGATTTTAAAAAGTCCATTAAAATCTAGAGGTATTCAAAACTCTATAAATTCTCATAGATTTCATTAAATGTAGGATTTTGATGGATTTCCTAGGCTTATATGTGTATTGTGAAATTTCTTCTTTTTCCTCAAGATTTTTTTTTCTTATTAATATTAAAATTAAATGTCTTTGATAATTTTATCTTAGATTACAATTATTTAGTGATCTCATTTCTTTAAATTATAAGAAAAAAACTAAAAAAAATGAGATTTTTTTAAAGATCGTTAGAAAACTCAATATGAAATTTTTATTTCCCAAAAAACAAGATATATTGTCATAATATCCAAATAATTTCATTCTTGATCATCTTCAAATAGAAAATAAAGAAAGTAAACATTTTCTTCTCTATTTAACCACAAATTTCTATTTTCCATACATGAAATTCATTTCCCTTAAAGAGAAAATCAAAGGGAAAAAAGAGTCAAACAAAACCCATCACAGAATATGTCTTAATTAAGTCAAAGAAAAAAATATCAGTAAGTAAATTATACAAACCTTGAACAAATAAATCAAAAAAAAAAAAAACTGCAGTTACGTGATCTCAAAAAAAAAAAAAAAAACCATCACCAAACTTTCTAAATTTTTAACAAAATGATTTAATTCCAAAAAAAAAAAGATTGATAAACACATGTTGACTTTGAAAATTCAACACCGTTGAATCTGTATAATACACCACTAAATCAGTATTTTGTTTATTTTTTGGTGTTATTCAAATAATCTATAGACTTTATAAATCAAAAGAAATCCTGATAAATCAATCTAATAGAATCTGCGTAGACTCTGCATAGAGTTTAAACAATCCATAAAGTCAGCAGAATCCATAGACTTTTGAAAATCAATTAAAATTTTTTAAAATTCGGATTGAATACACCCCCTAAAGGGGCATGTCTTTTAGGTGTTCGGATTGTATTCTAGGTGTTTTTGGATTACTTTTTAATTTTAAAAATTTATATTATTATTTATGAGAAAAGAGGAACAAGACTTGAAGTAAAAGTTTTGTATTGAATGGCGTAAAGAAAATGAATCCAAATATATGTTTGTACATTGAGGCTTAATCATAAACCAGAAATATCTCCATTATCTAATTTAAAATGAATGATCAATTACATTTTAGATGATCAAATTTCTTTATCATTAAGAAAATTGCCAATTTAAGCCTTAAACTATTTTCAATTACATATACATGCCTTCAAAATATGTTTAAATTTTTAAGGCCTTAAAAATATTTGTATTCGACCTATATCATCTTGACAATTAATATCAATTTTATCCAAATTTGCACATTCTTCTCACGTTTCAATATACAGTATACAAGTTGTTTGTCACTTTCATTTGTTCAAGGTTAATAGGGATGGTAATTTATTCGCTTAAATTGGGTGTTCTTGTCCCCACCCTAGTCAAAGAGAGGATGGGATTGGAGTCGAGGCCGAATATTGTCTTCCTGCCCGGGGCGGGAGGCATTATGTCCCACCCCTCATTATGAAAAATAATTTTGTAAAATTCTTTTATTAGCCATAAAAATAAGGGTTTTTATGATTTCAAATGAAAGTTAGTTAAAAAAATCTTCATAATATATTTTTAAAAAAGAAAAAGAAAAAGGAAGGTTTTAGTTAGATCTAAGCGAGGGAGGGATTCCTGATTCTTGTTAGGGCGAGGACGAGGATCTAATTTGTCCCCACCGACAGGAAACGAACTAGGACGATGATATGAATGGGAAGCCGGGTGCAAGGATACCATGTCCCTGCCCTGCTGTCATCGCTAACAGTTAACCTATTATTATCAGTCAAAAGGGAATATATGTGTTAAATTATCCGTGAAAAAATGGTAAATTGAGTAGAGACACTACTTTAAATATTAGCATTTGAAACAAGTGTACAATTTGAACAAAACTCCATCCATAAAGTTCCTAGTGAGAACTATATTAGTTAAAAGAAAATAGTTAAGGAACTTAAAAGCTTAAAGGGGGGGAGTTTATTATATCGAAAATAAGAGTGAATGCTATTATAAATGGTTATCAATAATTTTTCGTTTTTCTCTTGTTAATTAATTTTTCCTTTAGTAGACAAATTTAGTTTCGTATATACTATTTTTTAAACCGCTCCCCATTCATTAGAAAAGCCTCAGTTGCGGTGGAATTAAGCAAAACTTATTCACACCTGGTGCACGTGAGGAGCATTTTTTGTCCATCTAATGTTATTCTCTCCAGCATTAATTTTAACCCATGGATCCGACCTGCCGACAACTTGCACCTTGTACCATTCATCGTCTTCCTTTCTTTTCTTCCACCGTTTTCCACCATCCACTTTTTCTTTTCTTTTTTCATTGTCCACCCCACTCACACTACTGTCGCGGCCACCTCTGCATTCGAAGGAGAAAAAGAGTCGGATCTATACTCGATGAGAAACTTGAAAAGAGTATTTTGGAGGTCAAAAGCTTGCCTTTCGTATGGCTGATTAACCAAGATATTTACTAATTACAAGATTAGTGTAAAAACCCATGAATCGTGTTATCACTAGATGTTATTGTCAAATTTCTTTTGCTATGATTTGTAACTTTTAAAGACCAAATGTGTTGATTCATAATAGAAGACGTTAATGAGATGTATTGAAAATTAAGAAAGTAAAAAAAAGATATTTTTTTAGTTAAAATATAAATATTACTTTCTTTAATAGAATATGTATATCACTAATTCTATTTAAGAGAGCACTAATTTTATTAAAAAGAGTAATATTGATATTTTGATTAAGGGAAATTAGCCTATTTAGTCCCCCAATAATTTTCATTTAGCCCGTATAGTCCCCAATGTTTAATTTCAGCCTGTAAAGTTCCCCAGAAATTTTTGTTCAGCCTGTAAAGTCCCCCAAAATTTTTTGTTTAGCCCGTATAGTCCCCAATGTTTAATTTCAACCTGTAAAGTTCTTTATCTATTTGCAAGCTGCATATAGAGGTTCCACCACCTCTTTTGCGGCGGAATCAAGACAGCCCCAAATTCATGCCATCCACGTGCTTAATGAGCTGGGGAATAATTATCAGTTTCAATCTATTAAATTTACAAAATACAAAAATAGTATAAAAATGGTTATAAAAAAGAAACCCCAAATTCTATTGCCCTAATTTGGAGGAACCCATTTGCCTTAAGTCCTCTGCATAAGAGGTGGTGAAATCTCTATATGCACCCCGTAAATAGGTAAAGGGACTTTAGATGCTGAAATTAAACATTGGAGACTATACGGGCTAAATAAAATTTGTTGGGGGACTTTACAGGCTGAAATTAAACATTGAGGACTATACGGGCTAAACAAAAATTTCTAGGGGACTTTACAGGCTGAAATTAAATATTGGGGACTATACGGGCTAAACAAAAATTTATGGGGGACTAAATAAGTTGATTTCCCTTTGATTAAAAAACACTTTAAGTTATGTTTTATTAATTTTCACTACATATCATGAAAATATAAGTAATTGAGGTAGTACTTGATTAAGAGAAAGGCATATTGAGCAAAAAAATTTAAACATGAGGAGGCAAAAATTCAAATTTATCCTTACTCCTCTTGAGGAAGTCCATTCTTGTGGAAGATGAATCTTCGGAATATCGAAAGTGAGTGAGAGAGACCGTGGAGGAGTTAATTGGAAAAGTCCTACATTAAAATTACTCTTTCTATTCATGTTGGAGGGTCCAAAAGCAAAAATGATAGTTCTGATATGGAGCAGATTCATTAGATCATGTGGTTCATAACTGGTCACGTCACTACAGAATGAAGAGAGAAATAATTATACGATGACTTGACTAATTCTGTACCACAAGGTTTATGTGTACCTGATCCATATCAGGAAAATCCAAAGAAAAAAGGGTAAAGCTCGAATGTTTGGTCATAAAGATCTTAATAATAACCCATCTAAGAAACAAATTCGGGCATCTATCTAAGCAGCTCGGATCCTATGCGAAACACTATTTTTTTTGTATACGGATCGCACGAGGACACTTATTTTGAATCTCGAAACAGGTCTTTTTCAGAACAGGTGTTCCGTTTTAAATAAATTTTTAGCATCAAAATTTTAATTAGAAGGAACAATAATAAATTTCGCACGTACAAAATTTACAACGTTCTACACTGGAGTCGCTGCGCAATCTAAGTGCTCCACTGTCATAAGACAAAGAGTTTTAAAATTCTAAATATATTATCAGCCGCATTCGGTTATAGTGCGGAACATAAAATGTTTCACATCATGCAGAACAGTTAATAGTCGTTGGATAAAAAATTAGACAGCTAAGATCATTTAACTTAAAATACCTATTATTTATAATATTTTAAGTAAAATATCTCAACCGTCAAAATTATTGATCTGACTGATATTAATTATTCCGTACGGTGCAAAAAATTTTATGTTCCGCACTGAGCCTCCGCGTCTCAACCATATCTAGGAATATCTCCATATGACCGAGAATGGGAATAAATTATTTAGTGCCTTTCCAATACCACATGCCAATAGGCACTTTTATAGTAAAAATCCACTTTAGTTTCTCTTTTATTGCAACTATTGACAAACAATCATGATGACATTAACCCATTATAAGAACACTTTACTAACAAAAGCTGGTGCTGAAAGCAAATTTCTTCTCTTCTCAATATATATACACCATTATAGGAGATGAAAAAACAAAAGAGCTAGGCACCACAAATAAATTCTCAAACTCCCAGCATATTAATTAAGACCTCTCTTCCACTACCAAAGCAAAATATTGTATCCGATAAAATGTATTTTTTAAGTCAATTTAGTTATCACAATGTCATAGATAAATAGAAACTAAATTTTTTGCTCCTGTGAAAAGGATTCGAATACAGGGCTGAAGAGTATTTGTTTCCTCTGCATTTATTGAAAATTTTCAATTATTAATTTTATAGTAAGCGGTTTAAAAATATTTACTCTTTCCTAAAAATAACCATCTCACACTAAAAATAGTAGAAATAGTTATTTTAACATGAAAATAATTATTGCTAATAAGATTTTGTTTAAGTGGAAATAGTTGAGTTTCTCAGCCGAAGGTTGAAAATTCAAATTCTGTTAGATGCAGAAAAATAATAATTTTTCGTATATTTGCAAATTTTTTTGATAAGTTAGTCAAAGTATATTAAAATTTTAATTGGATTAATCGACCTAAATGTCTGAATATCGATAAAAAAAAAATAAAAAAAAAAAGTAAAATATGTTTTCATGTAAGTTGTAATAATTATTATTTTTAATATAATCATTTTAAAACTCAGGAATCGAGTCAAATTAATTGGAAGGATGATAGAACAAATCATAAATAATGAAGAAAACACACTCAACACGTAAACAAGCTCGTCGTAGAAAGGTATAAAGCAGGGACGAAGACAAGGGCGGGTGAGGGCAGTCGCCCCCGAGATTTTTAAAATTTTTACTACATATAGTAAATTTTATATGTAGTTTGAAATATTTGATCAAATTCACCTCCAACATTTTTTTTTTTTTTTTTGTAGTTTTTATATGTAATTTAACATACTGTTGCAGTTTTTCGCTTCCCCAACCTACAAATCCTACCTTTGTCCCTGGTATAAAGTGGTCACAATGTCATGGAGCTGTCCTTGTGGGACTGTCCCCACGTCCCTCTCACATGATTTGGGGCATGACCTACTTACAAGGTAGGCTCCGCCCCAACTATGTGAAAGAATTGTGTAGTTATTTCCAAAAGGGCGGTTCTATCATAGAATTTTCCGGTATGAAGGGGAAGGGGTAGGGCTCGGGGGCTGTTTCACATGGATTTATCTGTCTCACTAGGCAGAAGTGCTGCTGTCATCGAAATCCCATTAGAGCGTATGCAATATGAACACCTTTGAAACTTTGAATCCATTTTGACATAGTTTGATCGTGTATGCTTAGGTCCGGCTTGGTGGATTATATATACTTGGAACTGAATTATGCTTTTAATTCTTCTAGGGTTGTCAATTTTTATATATTAATGCTGTTTAATTACGGTTCAGTTCGGGTTCACGCTGCAGAACACATGATGAAGAAAACAGTCCAACACAAGGTTGTCAAAATCGGAAATTTGACTCAGAACGGAAGGTGGTCCAAAAAACTCGTAAACACGAGTTTGTAGCGTGGATTTGAAGATTCTACAAAACTAGTTTAAAAAAAAATTCATGATAAATTTATACCAAAAATATTTCATATACGGACAAAATTAACAAGAATTTCCAACTACCTGACCGACAAAATCTATTAGGGCTTATTTCGGACCAAATCAATGTCAAAATAGTCGTTAGAAGAACAAATGACGACTGTGGTCCGAGGAGTTGGAACTGAACTCAAAAGTAGGTTTTCTATTCAATCGGATATTTTTTTTTAATTCGGATCACGAACCTGAATCGACCTGACTAAAAATACCCGATCGTCCGATCTAACGATTCTACGATTCAGATTGACGATCCTATCCTCGTTTCCAACAATTTTTATCAAATTTAACTCGATTTATGCATGTATAATAGAACCGTAAAATTCTACAATTCGATTTACAATTTTGATGACCTTGATCCAACAGCTATCTTTAATGAAAAGCCACCTCCAGGGAGTTATTTGTTCAGAAATGGAATTAAATTGCGCGAATACTAGTGCCTACAACAGATTACCTGCTAGATCATGTTACGGAATTTGGTTTCTTGCACATTAGCCTTTGCTAATCTTTCGTCTGTTTGAACATCATATTTTGACGTAGTGGCTCATATTCTAGTAATTGGTAGCTTATTTATTGATGTGTTGTCAAATGGCCCTATGGCGTGGCGATTTCTGCAGCCACCGTTATACGCAATGCGCATAACTCTTTGATATAGCGATGTCCGCCATTATGTTGTAAGTCTTTTGAGTTATGCATTCTTATTATATTATGAGTTATGACTAACGAGATATGTTAGTTAATGACTTTTTACTTATTTGTTTGATTAGTATTGTTGTTTTTGGTTTTTTATTAGATTATGCAATGTTTTATATATATTTTGCATTATTTTATTGTGTATGTCATGTGTTCGCTATAAGCCATTATAGCATCCGCTATAACGTTATTACGTTTTTTTGACTTGCCGCCATGATCCGCCATCCGCAATTGATAACACTGAACATAAGACTACTATGGTATTGCATGAAGTTCCTGGCTTGATTGTTAGAGGAGAAAGGAACTTGACTGTCATTACTGTCTTTCTCCTATTGGTCACATAGTTGAGGGTGCGAATCATAGTATTAGGGATAATCACTTGATTCCCTTACTTTTGTAATACGCCAGGACAATGTTTTTAAAGTCACCAGCCTCATATATCCGCTTAAATGAAACTTTAAAATAAGGGAGGTTATAAAAAATGTTACTCCATTCTAAGCGAGATGAAAATATGAGGAACTTTACTATTATCTGTCACGCCCTGTATCTGAGAGGTGAGACACGACCGTGTCAATAGCCCATATTATTAACACAAGGTCTCTTACTTCTTAACCTCAGGCTTGTTAAAAACAACTATATGGACATAAAACTTCATCATCTATAACTTCAAAGGAAAATAATCTTTACAAGAGATAGCCTTATAAATTACAACGGAAACTAACTTCTAATGAACATTAGGAATAAACCTTTCATAACAAAACTCGAATCCATAAAGCACATAACATCATCATCAAAGGGCACTTCTCTCAATCTCATACATCATTCTCACTATTGCTAACTTCACCTGAAAAACAACATGGAAAGGAGTGAGCTTCCAACTCAATAAGAAATTAAACTCCTCCCGGAATCAAGCAGTTTTAAAACACTTTTACTTATTGTTTTAAAACCATAAAGAGTACAAGTAGCTTTCTCTGAAACATTAAACTTATACCAAATAACTTTTCATTCAAAAGGTAACATCATCATTCAGCAATCACATTGCTTTGACTTTTAGCTCGAAAAACATATATCCGTTAGGAAAATTCTTGACTTGAAAGAGTCCTTTACCGTAAAACGGTACTTTAGTCGATTAGGGAAAAACATTGACTCACAAGAGTCATTTAACCGACACAATTTCTTTAACATTTAACTTTTCAAAATAATATTTATTTTCTTTGGGTCTTTCTCATAACACATCGAATTTGACTCATCGAGTCCTTCAACCGGGGTATACTTCGAACATTCGGCTTCGGTTGCGGGGAATTTGACTCATCGAGTCCTTGAGTCCTTCAACCGGGGTATACTTCGAACATTCGGCTTCGGTTGCGGGGAATTTTACTCATCGAGTCCTTCAACCGGGGGTATACTTCAAACATTCGGCTTCAGTCACGGGCGATGATTACTTAATTGAGCCATAGAACATACTTTACTTTTTAAAATAAAAGAATGATTATACTTTATATAATACTTTTATAAAACATATCTTGGCTATCAAGTCTACTAATTAACAATAAATGGTCACTCATAATTTCATGAAAACATTATCATCAAAAGTCATCTCTTCAAGACAGTAACAATCCGGAAACATTTTTTTTTTCTTTCAAAACTTCCAACCTGTTTCGTAATATAGGAAAAACATAAAATTTTCTTAAACTTCAAATTTCATATATAATCAGCAGGTAAAAATCATAAGTATCATGCAATCATGTAATTTAATATATATATATATATATATATATATATATATATATATATATATATATATATATATAATTCATCATTCTTGAAATTAACTTACTTGATTCCCCTTTTCCTAAAACAAATAAACTTTTTGAAATTCCAAGCGAATCACTGTAACATTAAAGATATGCTTATTAACATTAATTTATCTAAAAACAAGAAGGGGTTCAATTCCTTACCTTATTGAATTCACAAATTCAAGAAAAGTATAGCAGAAATTCATAGCAGAAAAATCAACGAAGTTCAAACAGAGATATCTCTCGGCTCGGAACTCGGAATGCCTCTCCGTCAGCGCTCACTCGTAGGAAATTTCGATACCTTCGTTTTGATATCTTATGGGTTGAAAATGGACATCGTTAAGGCCTTCAAACACCAAAAAAACTCTCTGCCCTGTTTTTTTTTTTTCTGCCCTTTCCTTTTCCTTCCCCCTTCCCCTTTTGTAACCCCAGATGGGAGAGTGAAGAATCAGCAGTTTCAGAATTAATTGCACAAGAGGTCCCTCAATTTTTGATAGTCAAACACTCAAGCCCTCAAACTTTCTAAATATGCATGTAACACATGAAACATTTTGTGAAAATAAAGTGCACATAACACGTAATCAAATTAAATATACATGATGACAAATAACAATCGCATAAAACACGTAAGCAGAAAATCGGGTTCTCAAATTATCTTTTACTAATTAAACTATCGTAATATAAAATGAGGATAATATATTTAATTATGATGGTAACCGTAGAAAAATAATTCGTCAATTTTTCAAAGGCTTATTTTGGATATTCAATCCGGATAGAGTTCTTGAGACAATGTGTTTTTTATATGTTTACTGGTCCAAATTCGTTTTACGTATCAATCAAAGTTATTTTTGTCACCAACCTATTACAATACATTAGATTAAATGAACAATACCTAGCAAAAAAACAAAACAAAAAGGTCAGACTAACAAGGTCCTCTATACCCATTAACAATATTGACTGGTCCTCTATACCCATTAACAATATTGACCGCATTTAGTTGCATCCGAACTTTTTGTCCATGGAGGCAATAATAGAAATGAAACACATGGTCCAGTCTTATGTTCTATGTTCTGAAAATCAGTCAACATGCGTCTCTAATTTGTTTTTATTATTTTTTTTAAACCCTAAGGAGGCAAATTTCATTGCATATCAGCTTGACAGCTTGTAAAGTTGAGATTCCAGGCTGACGGAAAGCAAACTCCAAACACGTTTAGAATGAAGACACGAATGTGTAGGTCCGATTATGATTCGAATATTAAAAATTTAATGCTTACTTGGATAGTTTTTTGGACGTTAATAAAAAATTTGACGTTCCAAATTGTTTTTGAGCGAACATATGTTATGATTTTCTAACATTTGTTGTATAAAATATGTGTTAATCCGGATTCGGAAAAGAATACTTATTGCATAGTATGCAACACTTTTTTCGATAAAAAACGTTCAATATGTATTAATTTTTTGGTGTTGAGCATTATATACGCGGCTCAAACAGGTAAGCAAATGGGCCGAAACATTGCCCGACAATTTCATAAATGAAAGAGACACATTATTAAAATGAGCAAACATGATGTTCAAGTCATCAATGAGGTGCCTAAAGACAAAGAAATTAGTTGTGGCTTGCTGAAGCTTGTTCACAACCTATAAAGAATCAGATTCCAAAACTACATATGTGAATCCTAAGCTCAGAGGCAATAAGTGGTTCTTTTTCTTTTAAAAAAATTCAAAATAACCTTAGTATTCCAATGACTTCTTCCCTAAGCAGCAATAAATTAAATTAAACCTGTTTTTGGACCTTATATTTAATTCTAAAATTAAAAGTAGATATTCCAGAGTGAATTCCATATATTCTGATAAATTTTCAATTTCAAAAAATCAAAGAAATTTTTTTATTATCTAAAATGTAAATGTATATAAGATCAAAAGAGTTTTGCGGGTAAAGTCAATTTCAAAAAATCAAAGAATTTTTTTATTATCTAAAATGCAAATATATATAAGATCAAAAAAGTTTTGCGGGTAAAGTCGCTACAGAGCAAAACAATGAGAGGTACATCATTTTCTAACAAAATAGGCCTATGACCAGGGGCGGATCCAGGATTGAAATTTAGGGTGGTCCCTCAACAATTTAGGGGAACCTACAAATTTTGTTTCATATTAGACAATTTAGGGTTGAAATTTAGGGTGGTCCCTCAACAATTTAGGGTGGAAATTAAACTTATTTCTTTGATTTTGAGTGGTCCTGGGCATACTTTAACCACCCCTTGAATCCGCCCCTGCCTATGACACTAAGACCAAGATGGAGAGCTAAACTCTCCAACTTCCTCCCTCCCTCTAGACTACATACAAAATAACTATAGTAATACAAAGTAAGAAAGCCTATTACATTCAACGAAAACATAAAAAATATGGCTAAGTAAATTTTCCCGCCTCTTCCGGAAAGTGGGTGCCTATGGCAAGCAAGGATGTCAAACTAAGTGTTTGATTGGATTGAGTTTGACTTGTAATCAAATTCACACCCAAATCAGTTTTACTTTGAGTCTGAACATAAAATTGAGTATTAAATCATCTAAAATTTGGCTTGAGTTTGAGGCTGAGAACAAAATCTCAAATACAATCTCAATTCAATCACACTCTAATTTGTTCATTGATTGATGTCCAAAATATCAATTGGTTCAGCATTGACAAAATAGCTATCAGTACCGGAAATAGTCGGAGGAGGGAAAGGCATCAATGATATAACTAAGCTTCATCATATATTTCCATTGAAGGAGGTAGATTCAATTCTGTTGATATTAATATTGTTTGGTTTGGTAGATGAATGTGTTTGATTGGGAAGAACCTTAAATGCTCATACTCAATTCTGGCCAAAATTATTCAACAATTTTTCTAGTCTAGTAGGGTAGTGATTATTTGATCAAAATTTTGGGATCAAATAAGGATTTTTTTTTTTTTAAATCTGATTGGGCGGTTGCCCCATATAGGGGAGAGAGAACTGTCTCAGACGAAGAGAAGATAGCTCTAGAAAGGGAGATTAAAGTTTGCCGCACGCAGGCGAAGGGTATCGAACCCACGACCTCAAGGTCATGGGCAGGCGCCTGCCCCCACTAGGATAGGACACCTTTGATGATCAAATAAAGATTAAGAAGGTATAAAGTTATATCAAATTTCAACTATCAATCTCATTTTATACTCTTTGATCCTTTTTTTATTCCAAATTTTTTATCCAACAATCATTATTGTTTCTAGTATCTCTACATTATAAATGCATGGCCAACCTCCTATTGTACTTTATTTGGGATTTTTGCATTTCTAAAAATTGTTGTCTAACAATATCTCCAGTGTCTTTAAACCCTGAAATTGGATTTGTAACACTCCTTAATTCTTAAAAAAAAATTGGATATCTATAGACCTTACTATTTAGATTAGCATATTAGAGTTTGGTTGTGACCAATTTATAATATTGGCAACTGTTATTGGAAAAGAAGGACTTTAAATTTGACAATAAAAGTATATATATCAAGAATGTCCGTACAATAGTAGTCATTTAAAGATAGCCTCGCTATATATCGACTATCTTTAGATGACTAATGTTGTACATTTATGTCTGCTCTATCTCTCGGAATATGTTAAATTGCTGCGCCATGAAAGTTGTTAAAAACGCGATTCTACATAAAAACGGAAGAGGTGCAAGATTGTAAACTCGTGAATCCGTAAAATTGTAACAAAAAGTTAAAATATATATTTATATATAAATTATAATAATAAGTAACCTATCAATCATATCATAAAATCCAACAATATGAAAAAAAAATTCCATAAAACAGTCTCACAATTTTTTTAAAGAAAATAACGCAACAAAGTTCATAATAATGAACATATAAGTATTTCAAAAGATAAAAGCGCAACAAATCCACATTTGAAGATACATAATATTACTCTCTTAAATAATAAAAAAAATTCAAGAACAACAAGAAATATCCTTATATTACTATCCTTTACAGGTTGAGTAACCCGAGTAAGGATTCCCAACTTTCGTTTTTGAGAAACTAGCTCAACAATCACATACATTGAATATGCAGAAAACATTCTTTCATTTGAATTTGAGAATCATCTAAATTATCTGGGTTTAGCGTGCAAGAGAGAGACTTGTTTGTTCCATACTTTTTATTCAATGATTTATTCCTAGGTTAGTGGCAGAGGTACGGTTACAAGTGGCATGTTCTGGTAGTTGCTGAGTGCTAATGGAAGGGATGAATTCTCTTCGCGATGGCTATGAAATTATCTTAAGTGAAAAGCCCTTCAACAACAACAAAATTGAATTGGTGAAAAAAAAAAAATTGAATTAGGTATTTGCTCTCCCAATCTAATCCGAATTAACAATTATCAGACCCGACATTCCATTTTGTAGACTCAATAGAAACGTTCAATTTTACGTTTTTACGTTCCGAGTCTAGGTTTCTACCATCTTTTTACCATATTGTAATTTTACCCCAATTCAACACGTTTTATTTCAGTAAAATCGTAAAATCGTGCGATTCTACGTGTTAACTTCATTTTTTAACAACATTTGGATGAAACGATATTCATGTTCGAAGGTGGCGACGGTTCAGAAAGAAAGCTTATAATGTGTTTGTTTTTCTCTTTGTTGCGTAAATCTCATGCCTAAAATTTATGAGGTATTGTATTTGTCAATTTCCCACCCAATCCACCAGCTCGTTAGTTGATATTTGGGGTCTAATTGGGTTGAATCTGAATTTGAGATTTTTTATCTCAGTCTCAAAATGATTTCAAATTTAAATTTATTTTTTTATGATTTAGTGTTTTAGATTTTATTCAAAGACTCAATCCAAAAAGAGTGTATTTTATTTTGAGTTTTAATTTCGAGTCACAATCCAAGCACACCTTTGATGTTTGTTTATAGTGCAATGATTGAAATCTGTAGTACAAAAACAAGGGTAAAGGTCACAAAAGGCTAGCAAGGAAAAGTGTAGCAACCACTTTAAATATGTTGGTGTATATAAGGCAAAGTGGCATCTTATGCTAAATTAAGCTAAAAGCATGCAATAAGTACTTCTAATGATGTCCTTTGTGACTTTCTTCTAGTTTTGTTAATGCAAAAGATACACCCCATGAGATTGAATACTTTTCTTTTTCACCAATGCATTGTCTAATTAATTTAAATCACATTTAAACCCAATATCATTCTGCATAATAGTAAAGAAAAGTGATGATCTCCATTAAATGAGATTTTGACCCATCCCTAGAAGCCTAAAATCACCCCCCCCCCCCCCCACCCTCCTTGTTTTACTGTTAATTGACTTAATTCTAATAAACTATCCAAATCGTAAGATCGTGCTTACGGAACCATCAAAAAGTAAAAACTTTAAAAAATTATCCTTAGGAAGAACACAATTATGTATTTTTTTTATACAGAGAAAATTACAAATTCTCACACAAGTTAATATTTTGACCGATAAAATTATAAACCCTCACATAAACGGAACTTGCCACTTGAGTTTGTGATACCCCTCAATATACTCAATCCTAATTTAGAAATTCCTTATTTATAAGGAGTTACTACAAAACTACTTCTCAAAACTATTTATCTGGGATATTGATAGAATCCCAAACATGTTGTCCATTCTCTCAGCTTTTTAAATTACAACTGAAATCGAACAGAAAAATCTACCTCTATAGAATCTTGAGCATCTCCTAACAATTCCATTGATTAAAAAGTATCTCGAGAGTTAGAAAGAATTAGGTTCCCGTGGTCTGATTCTGTACGGTTCCAGTTTCATACCATTTTGATTCTATACGTTCCACTTTTATACGGTTCCATATAATTTTGGTTCAGGACATGTGGAATCGTATGAAACCGTATAAAAATTTAATTGTATAGAAGTGAAACCGTATGGAACCGCTAGGGGTGTCAACGGGTTCGGGGCGGCTAACATACCTCAAAAAAATGTGAGTGTGAGTTAGGTGAAATGAGCGTGAGCTCAATATTCAAGCTCGAATTTTATGTGAGCTTGACCCTGCTCATCCCGGAAAAAAGCTCGAACCCGAATAAAAATAATATAATTAAAATATTATATATATATATATATATGTATAATACTAATTAAAAAGAAGAAGACCTATAAATTGACATTAATTGAAAATTTTCTTAAATTTAGTGAAGAGGAAGAAGTGATGCATTTAAAGAGTGAACTAGATGTTTATTCGGAGGAAAAACTTTACCCAACAAAGAGTGGTAGTGTTGATGAAGACTTTATTATCTTGTATGATTGGAAATGAAATGCTTTTAAATTCCCTATTTTATCTATGATGGCAATATATGTATTAGCCATACATGTAAGTTCGGTAGCATGTGAGAGTGCTTTTAGCATCAGGGGTCGTGTCTTGAATCAATTTTGCAGCTTATTGCTTCCAATACAGTTGAATGATTAGTTTGTGGTCAAGATTTGATTACGAGTTCACCAAAAGGGAGTGATTATGAGGGAGAGTTTGATTATGCTTTTGTAAGTTATTCTTTACTTAGTTTTTCTATTTTACTTGTCTAAATTATTTTTTCTTCATCACTGCTTCTTACTTTATTTACTTATATTTCCTTTTTCTTTTGTAAATTTGAAACACAATAAAAAGTGAAATATTGTAGAAGAATTCAATGGGATTGCCGAAATTGGATTTGGCACCAACAATGAAATTAAATCACTCTTTTGCAATTTGCAATTTCATCATTTGTTAGAATTTTAAGTGCATGGGTTCTCTTGTTTTTTTTATATAAGACTAATTTATTAGCATAACAAACAATTTTGGAACTTCCGCTTCTCTTGTTTTATCTATATAAGACTTTTACAATTATGGACTTTCGTTTCTTTTGTTTTAGTCTATATAAGAATTTTTGTCTATGTTTTATGTAGATTCTTTAACCTTTGAAATTGTTATGTATTTATATTTTTATTAGTTTATTTTGTTTTAAGAATTAAGTATTATTGTATTATGTATATTTGTATTCTTGTCAGAATATAGTTTCAATGCTCATTGTATTATACTATTCTTCCTACAGTATTTTTATTTTTTTACTAATATAAATTTAGCTCGTGAGCTTAGCTCATGTGAGCTGAGCATGAGCTCAATATTTATGAGCTTTTTCGGAGTGAGCGTTAGCTGAACTTTCTAATTTTTATGTGAACTGAGCTGAGCGTGAGATAAGTCAACCTCGTCTCACATACCTCAATTGCCACCCCGAAAACCGCACTGAAACTGTGGGGAACTGAACCTTGGACAACACTAGCTTCAAGTTAAACCTAAAAATATGTATACCTCCAATGTAACACTCCAAGTATATAAAATAGTATTATCTGAGTCTTTTAAATTTATAATTGCATGAAAGTTACTGTTTTTAAATTGTGAAAACTAAAATGGAACAGAGAAAGTATTATACCAAGTTCATGGGTAAAAAGAATTATGTTCATATTATGTGTCTCGTTCTCTGTCATATCAATAAAAATTATCATGTGTTAATTTTTTTACTAGAAAAATCATAATTTTTTAAGTAAAAAATTAATATATTACAATTTTTTATTAATATGATAGAAAACGTAACACATAATGAGGACAAACTATTCTTACTGAAGCTTATAGATCACTTTCCCACATATCTAGTAACCATACTACTACTAGCAGCCAAGGCTGAATAGTAGAAAAAGAAAGACACAAAGAAACCTAAAGACCTTAGCTCTCATTTCCCCTTCTGATCCCCATTTCTAACCAAATTTTGTTTCCTACTTGTAGTCTTGTTCTTTTCACTCTTCTGCCTCTTTTCAGTGCTTCTGCCCCCAGTCCCAACACCCACCCACCCCACCCCACCCCCCTCTCTCTCTCTCTCTCTCTCTCTCTCTCTCTCTCTCTCTCTCATCCTCCTCATCACCATATTCTCAGTTAAATTCTCATTCCCTCTCAAAGAAAAAGAAATCTCATTGATAAAATTTCCATTTTTCTTGAAGATAATATAAAATGCAACCATGGCCTTAAGTCCACTTCTCCTCTCATTTATAATTATTCTCCATTTTCTCCTTCCAACCCTTTATTCCTTAAACCCTTATCCACCTCCAGACACCACCTCTCAGGTACTCCTCTAATGTTTTCTTTATTTTTTTTTCATTTGAGCTTAGTATTGAAAATCCCACGTCGGCTAACTTGTGAGCATATTTGCAATAAATAATGCTGGCCAATCCTCCCCTCTTGATGTACTTTTGAGGGATTAAGTTAGGAATAGTTTTATCTTAGTTAGTGAGTAAGTTTAAAACTTACATTCAAACCAATAAATACAGTGCAAGTAGGCAAAAAAATCAATTCTCTTAAGTTAGACTCGAATCCATTTTTAATACTGAGTTTAAAATGTCTTTTTAATTTTTTTTCCAGGGTTTGTTGGTTGAAGAAAAAACAAGATTAGGTTCAACACCACCGAGTTGTCACAATAAGTGTAACAACTGTCATCCATGCACGGCGGTGCAAGTACCACCAGCATTGCCTAGTCAAGGCGGTGTGCAACCGGCGGCACCGGCTGCGGCGGCGGAGAGTCGGACTCGGGTCAAACCTCTTGACTACTACTTTGACTCATCAACTTCATTAGGAGAAGGTAACAGGTATTCTAATTACAAGCCGCTAGGATGGAAATGCAGATGTGATGGCCAATTCTATAATCCTTAATTAATTAGAATTATAGACTTTTTAATTTTCATTAAAAGAAAATTATATTTGTCCTTATGTAATGGAAATTATTAAATCAAGCAAGAAAATGTGCATTGTAATTTTGGTTCAATTTGAATATTATTATGATTTTTTTAGTAGAATATTGATATATAGAGATATTTAGATTTATAAATATTAATTAATGAGTGGGTGTTAGAAGTTATTTCATGTGTATACTATGAAATATATACAGCTTTTGTACAGATTTCATTTATTAAAAACTTTCTCTGACTGATTTTAATGTGCTTTTATTGTGTGTTTTTTTTGGGGGTTCTTGTGGAGAAATACTGATAAAATTATACTCCCTCCATTCTTAAATATAAGACTTTCAGGACAATTAATAAATATTAAGATGTTTTTTAAACAAAATATCAATATTATTATTATCTTAAATAGAATTAGTGGCATACATGTTCTATTTAAGATAATAATATTTGTATTTTGATTAACAAAACACATTGAGTTTTTGTTATTTAATTTTCGCTACTTGTACTGAAAGTCTTATATTTAGGAATTGAGGTAGTATTATATCGTCTGCAATTGAATGTTTAGGAAATTTTTTATTAAATAAAAATGAATAGAAAAAGTAGACATTTAATTCTGAATAGAAGAATATTTCTTTGATTATTTTCCTCTATTTACTTGGGATTATTTTGTTGTGGATATTTTGGTTACGCATTAGAATCTTGAGCTTTCTAAAATTGGGCAAAAGTTTTGGGACTTTTGGTCCGTGATAGCTGGGCAGTTCAAGACTATGTATGTGATGATATCACTGAAATTATTTAGTTATGGTAGATAGGGGAATTTATATAGGATAATGTAATAGCAAAGCATTCCCAAAATTTCACAGAATAAAGCAACGGCCTTCAGGATTCCTAATGATAGATTCCCTGGTGTAGAACTGTTAAAATTCATCATATACTAAATAATTTTAGCTGTTCTGGGTCGTTGAATAAAAAAATTTAACGGGTCAAGATTTTTTCAGGGATACCTGTTGTGATTTTCAGATATTTGATACTTAAACATGTGTTACATGCCTAAGGATATGTATTCATCAAAATAAAACACTTGTTGCAGCTTAAGACAAGTGTTCATAAGGAGAAAACATATTTTGCATTTGATTTAACACATATTTAAAAACATGCAACACCTGTCAAAAAAATATTATATATTTTCTGAATTGAGAAAACCTTCCTATATATACATAAACAATTTTTACTTTTCTCTTTTTTGTCAGTACACTTTTATTTTAACTATTTCTATATATAAACTATTTTTGAACTATTATTTTGTTAAAATAGTATAAAGTTAGTGATTTCATGTCACTTTTATACACATATTTATGTACAAAAAGAACTAAAAAAATGTTGAAAAAAAGGTGAGCCAAGAATCGAAATAGGAATTATATGGAAGAGAAACAAATCTTTGAATAGTATTTTTTTTAACAACTAGCCTTTCAGTTTCAGCTACCGAATCAAGCGAAACGACGACAAAGATATTATTACCATAATACTGTTAGAATAACTGTTAGCAAGATTGTCAAGATCGCAAATTTGACTCGGAATGGAAGAGATTTTAAAAATCGTAAACACGAGGATCGTAGAACTGATCAGAAGATCCGATAAAATTATTAAAATAATATTTTATGATAAATTTATGTCAATAAGATATCATTTTATATGCAATTGAGAAAAAAATATATAACAATGCTTCAACGAGAAAAAATAAGAATATCAATATAACTAACAAACTGAAATTAAGTCACATACTAACAAGTGATAAACTTCGGAAGCAAACTAATAATTCATAAGGTCTTTTACTCCAACAAATTTCATAACAAGAAGTCTATTTTTCTAATATTCTAATTTAGCAAACCATTCAAAACGTTATTATTATCCTCCATTTAATCTCTACCTCCACTCACATCGATGATGAGCAATGAAGTTGGGAGTCTAAGACTTGATAGAGTTGAGATGTTGCCTTGAATACAAGCGGGTGTTTTTTTTTAGATAATTCGTTACCGACCCAGTTGAAAAGAGGCAAGATTTAAAAAATAAATAAAAAAGAGGCAAGATTGAATCGCACCGGATCATACGATTTTACGATTTAGATCGACAATCCTCTTTAATTGAATTCTCCAGCGATTTTTAGTACGATTTAACTCGATTTATACGATTTTACGATCAAACTTGCGATTTTGACAAACTTGACTGTTAGCATTGAAATACGAGTCCGCCTACATCAATATTACTTCAACCGAATACTTTTTTTTTTCCATTTGTTTCTTCAGTTTTTGATGAAACATTTGTTTCTTCAGTTACTCTCGTGTATCAGTTCAATCTAATAAAAGGGACTATATATAGCACACAATGGGAATCAAATTTTGACTTAGATTTTTCTTTCTTTTTTCCTTTTCTAATAATTATTGGGATCAAGAAATAGAGAGGCTATTTGGAATGATTTTTTTATTTTTTATTTTAAAAAAAAAGTTGCGTTTTCTAAAAAGTAAATTCTGACCTTCATATTTTCAAATCAATATTTTTTTGGCTGTTTGGAAATTTTAGTCTGAAATATGTTGCTGTATCAATTTAATATTTGGAAATACAATACATACAAATTTAATTTAGCCTAGAGAATAAAATTGAATTAATTTAGCTTCTAAAAGTTCAAAAAAATCAAAAATATGCCACTCAGATACTAGTTTGATGGTCGAGTGTCTGACTCATACTTCAACAAATAAAATCAAACCTCACAACTTAAAAAAATTTAAAAAATATTTTCAATTTTCGTCTTCCATTTTAAAGTTATTTGTGAAGTAACCATTCTATCATGAACTTTTAGAATATTTACCTGTAAACACAAAAAGTAATTTAGTATTTAAATAAATAAATAAACCTTACTACCCAAATACCAATTGAGAAGAAGTGATAGAATAATCTATTTATTGACAATGAGGTTGTATTTTGAATAGTAAAATTAATAGCAAACTCCCATTTTACTTTCTCTGCTATGTTCTAATATAATTTACTTCCTTTCCTCTTTTATCTCTCTTCCCTCTGCGTTCCTGCTGCTTCTTTTTTTTTCTATGCCTCTGGTCAGATTTGGCCATTGACTCCGACCAAAGGTCGAATCTTAGTCATTTTGTTCAGTTTTTATACCTCTATTTTGTACCACGAATTATATGAACTTTTTTCAAAGTATTTTTCTTCAAGATTCAAGACGCAGAGGTTAGATCTGTCTCACATCTTCACATATCTACACTTTTTCTATGTTTCTAGGAGGATTCGTTCAACCCGGAGTTGATTTGGGCCCTTGATCAACTTTTTACATCTTCCCGAGGCAATTTGTAGGATGGTTGATAAGTTCATGATCTTATAAATTGTCGATCCCTACGAAAAATGTTGAGAGTGATATTATCATGTCTCAGTGGTTCAAGGATTGCAATGAAGATGCTGCGAAGAAAAGATTATATATTTGTTTAGTTTGCTATTTTTTATATTAGTATTTTGTAACCATCCAAGTTTTCTTGGGTGTGATTTTTGTCTGTTATCATGGTTTTCTAAATTATTGTATAACTTTTATTTTCTTATATTTTTAGATTTTCTTTTGATTTTAATAGCTTCGGCTATTTTGTAATTAATGAAAAATTTCTTATTCAGTAAAAAAGAATATAATTTACTTATTTATTTATTTTCGTTTAGCCAGCAAGAAACCTAAGGAAAGTTGTACTTATATCGGTTTCCAATTGGAATAATCTTTTTTTCTTTCAAAAAGTCGACTCCAAGCTTCACATTTTAACCACTCAAAAGAAATGAAAACTTCTAAAAATATATGTATAAAATAAAGAAAAAATGGCACATAAAAGTGTGAGAAACCAGAAATCAGAGGCTTGATTTGTTAAGCTGATACCTCAATTTAGTCCCACCAAGAATTGCTGAACACAGCAGAAACCACGATACCATTGTAGAGAGAGAGAGAGAGTCATTATGTGTCCCGGTCACTCAATTCTAGAACTATTTTTATGTAATTGACTCCACAACTCCCTCATATTAATTGAGCGGTGCCAGAGACGAAGATAGGAGGCAGTGGGGCAGTCGTCCCGAAATTTTTAAAAATTATACTAGATGTAGTAAATTTTATACATAGTTTGGAAATATTTGATCAAATTCGCTCCCAACATTTTTTTTTTGCAGTTTTTATATAGTTTTTATTACATTTTTTCACCCTCAACCTAAAAGTTCGTCCCTGAGCGAAGCTCATGGAAAAATTCAAGGTGGACCGGTCCTATGGGACATGGCCCACCTCCCCTCTCACATAAATTCCTGCAGGACCCACCTGTAAGATATTTTCAGGCGAGTCCTACATGAATTTATGTGAGAGGAGAGGTGGGCCACGTCCCATAGGGCCGCCCCACCCCAGACACGCCCCGAAGCTCATATATGCAGATGAATCCCACCTATTTTATCTGAGGATTGTAAGGTCAATCCCATAAAGACCATTGTTATATTGAATTTTTCTTCTGTGTGAAAGAGACGACGGACAGAGAGAAGATGGTAAGTGAAAGTGAGTATGCATCATCAAGTGCTTTGCCCAAGTGGGTAAGTGCTTGGCCTGGGACCGAGAGGTCCCGGGTTCGATACCTTCTGCCAGCGTTGCGGTGCGGCTTTTATTCTCCCCGATCCAGAAATGTTCTCTCCCGCTCATGGTCATTCTATCTCCCCGTTCATGGGGCTCCGCCTTCGGGCGTTCAAGTGAGTATGCAAGTGTGCAACTGTTTACATGGGGGCGAACGGTGAAAATATAAAACGTTAAAAACTTTTTTTCTTTTCTATAAAGAAATAATAATGAGAATGGAGAAAGATAAGGAAAAAAAAACAGTCTGATTCATGCTCGTATTATGCTAAATTAATTTTAATTATGCATTGTTTAATTTGATAATTGAAATAATGGTTTAAAAATAATTAATCACAAAAAATTGATAGCGACAAGTCAGAAATTTTCAAGTCTATATTTAGGGGTGATGCGTTACTACGTAGTACTCGTTCAAGTTTCAATTATTTGGTGGCTTTTTACGTGTAACAAAAAAAATCAGCAGTACGATATCGTTTTGGGCGCGGTGGTCGGTTTTACTGATCTACCACGACCCCTAGAAGCTATCATGGTCCCCTAGCCTAATATTCAACGACTCCCACTAGGAAATACGTGTGCACACGCACGTGGCGCATGCATGGGTCACAAGACTGTCAGTTGAGACTTGGGAAAGCCTAACAATGAGTCAATAAGTAAAGGTAAATAAACATGAAATATATATTGACATCTAGGGATGGCAATGAGGCAGATCGGGTCGGATATCTGTATGATCTGATCCACTCCGCACTGTCCAACCTCCGCTCCGATCCGCCCCGGATCAAAATTTTATGCCCCGCACGGGGCAGATCTGATCCGCTCCGATCCCCCCCCAAGTCCTATTTTTTTTTTTTAAAAAAATCATTAATTTTTTTTTAAAATTCATAAAAATAGAGCCTCCAACAAGTATAATTAATAAATTTTATACTAAATCAATTTTCAAACAAGTACAAATAGTATATTAAAATGAAAATTAAACATAATGAGGCCTAATAATAACAATATTATAATAATATAATATATATGGGGCAAAACGGGGCGGAGCAGACACAAATACCAAATTCGATCGGGGCGGAGCAGATCTGCTCCGTTTTCTATACGGGGCGGAGCAGATCTGCTCCAAAAGACGTTGGGGCAGAGCGGGTCAACGGATCACGGATCAAATTGCCATCCCTATTGACATCCCCATCTTGTGTTTTTAGAGTATGTTATGGTGCACAATACGTTTTACAGTACATAAATAACAATTTTTACCATTTTTAATTGTTGGATTAAAAAATTTAACACTCTAAATTTTTTGTGGGAATACCAGTTGTCATTTTCAAACACTAATTACACAAGATATGTGTTATATGCCTGAGAACAGATATTTATATCGAGAGAACATCTATTGCAGCTTTAGAAAAGTTGTATGTAACGAGAGAATACTTTTTGCATGAGATTTAACAACTGTCTAAAAGAATGCAATACCCATCAATAAGGTGTTCTTTATGTATATTTAAAAAAAACATTCAGTACTATAGACGTGAGCTTTTTTTTTTTTTTTTTGACATCTTTCCTCCCTCCATTTGTTTTATAAAAAATAAAAATCTATCTCTAAAATTTCTAAACCCAGATCACTCCAAATCTTCAAGGAATAGCCACAATCAAGGACATTTGAGATTAGTACTACAATTTATAACTTGTTATTGTGCAAGATCATTGATGAAATGTGAATAAATTGAACAAGAATGAAAAAAAAAAAAACCAAAAAAAATGGAACCTCACTCTCGGCCCCCACCCACGCACCACAGACTTGTACCCTCTTCCCCCTCCACGCCCTCCTGGCATGCAGTCCCCCTCCTAGCAAATTTTGCAAGTGGCCCGGTTTGAGCCTTATTTTTAAATTTTTTAAAATCTAATTGTTTTGGACGTACTAGTTATTTGTTTCATGTGTGCCATGATATATGTTGCGAATAGATTATCTTTATTTATTTTCCGATTCGTGGTTAATAGTTGTTAGTGATTAAACCGGTGTGCTTTAGGACCAGCTACGAGCCATCGCGAGGATAGATATGTTGATAGGCCGGTTACCGTACTAGCTTGACTGAGTCGAGAGAAGCGTCGTACTGCTATTAAGGCTGAGGCTGTTACCATGGCACCCATCATCCTGATGTTGTCTCTCATGTTACTGTTGGGAGTCCCTCGCCTTATGACATTCTTCCTCAGCTCCCTCGTCACCGAACCTACACTACATCGCTTACCCTCATTAATTTAATGAGTACTTACTCTCCCTACTTAGGGTGGAAGCCTAGTAGTAACTCACTATCTCCCCGTTATCAGTCAACTAAAGGGGTAGGCCAGTTCAATGATTTTGATGAGGGGTGAGGATGCAGGGGTTGATGCTAATTCCCATAGACATTAGACCCTACATCGACCCAATTTAGTTAAGAGGTTGTATACGAGGTTTCGAGGTCATAGATCTTTTATTGGGACAATGTCGTTTACAGCTAGGTCTCCCAGGAAGTCGGCCACAGATAGGGCTCCCACACAGCATACTGCTATTGCTCCTCGCCATGAGACTGTTAGTGATCGAGATGTATAGCTAGATGAGGATTCTGCATAGCTAGATGGGGATGTTGCAGCTCTACATGTTGAACATCGTGGGAAGAAGAAAAAAATGAATAAGAAGAATAGCAAGCAACAGGGGTCCTCAATCCCTAGATGCATTCCTTCATATTCTAGGCACGTTGCATCGTGTATTGAGATTGCAGACTCGGAAGGCCTCTTCAGGCTGGACTCATATTGTTGGTGATCCCACTCAACACAATATGTGACGGGATTCGGATTAGGACACATCTGGAGTATCATGTTTATCGATTACGATGATGCGTTAATTTCAGCCTTTGTGGAGAAGTGACTGTCTGATACCAACATTTTCTCGCATGCCTTGGGGTTGAAATGACCATCACCCTATATGATGTTTCTCAGATTTTTGGGTTACCCATTGCGGGTTCTTCTATGGATGGTCCAAAGACCGATGAGGCGAGAGATGAGGTAATCCAAGATTTAGCTGGCTGCCTTGAAATTGATTTTGAGTCATTACATGAAGCACATGCTAACCATAATCTGTTGAGATCATTGTAAGAGATGAAGAGGATATCTGGGTTTGCTACTTCTGACGATACTGCTAGGATATTTTTGTGCCACGGGTTTCGTTGATAGGTCAGGGGATAAAGCCCCTTGGAGGTACTGGGCACACTTGATGGATAACGACCATATTATTGGTTCTCTTGGGGTGGCGCAATACTCGATTGGATGTATTGACAGCTTGGGACAACATCCAGGGCATACTGTAGATCCATTGATGGATGTTTGAATCTACGTGAGGCACCCCTCAACTATTTCCTTCAACTAATTAAACCCTCTTGTTATGATATATTTTCTTCTAATGCAGGTTAAATGGATCTCATATGGTGTTAGCCCTCTAGAGAAGTTCGATTGTAGGATATCGGCGTACCACGGGATGATTCAGTGTTGTCATATCTCATCTCTTCTCCATCTTAGGCTTCTCTCCTTTTCCATTTTCCCTTTTTTTCTTTTCTTTTTTTGGTATAAATGGATGTATATTACTTAATCAAAACAAAATGCAACGTATTACACACACACACATATATATAATCATTCTCTCTCTTCACTCAATCGATTCGTCTCTCGGGTCTCTGCTATTCTCCATCTCCCCGTTCTTACAAAAAAGTTGAAAAGTTAACACATTCCCTAAGAGTAGCATTTGATAATTTGTCGAAAAATTTTATTTGCCCTAAAAATTTCGCTCCAAAGAGTGTTGGAAGGATGACCTTTTTAAATAAAATGTCAATGTTATAATTGTTCGCATTTTTAAAACATGAGTCTATAATTATGTTTTGACGTTTTTATAATTTATATTTTAAAAAAATTAGGAGTCTGACTTTAATAATTAGTCAGAGACTCAATAATGTTTAAGACAGACATGATTATTCATGATTCACGATTATATAAAATAAATCACATCTTAGTAAATAAATAAACACTTTCAGGGGTAGGAAGAATACAACCACACCTCAGTCCATCAAAAGCAGCAATCTTAACGCACCCTGGATCAAACAAATTGGCATTGAAGAGAAAGTTAATAAATTTGGAGATGGGGAGAGATTTAATATTTCAAAAAATCATTCTGGAAAAAATGTATTTTACAGATAAAAAATATTATTTTTAAAATCTCGAAAGGCAACAACACTTTTAACTTCTTTTTGAATTTGTCTAAGCGAATTAAGAATTATCTCTTCCTCTTCGTTCTTAAAGTTGGTTGAGTATTTAGATCTCGTAATATATTTGAATATAAATTTGCTTATATATCATTATCACAAAAGAATTTATATATTTAACAAAAATCGAACCCCAAGGAAAGAACACTTCTGATATGGATCGGGTCCACTAGATCATGTGGTCCAAATTTGGTCACATCACCGCATTTCTTTCTCTTTCCTCATTCTGCAGTGATGTGACCAAATCTGAACCACATGGACTCGGTCCATATCAGAATTTTCCCCAAAGAAATCACAATAACACTTATAGGCGGTTATTCTATTTTTTGTTTTTTAAAAAAAAAAGCTATAAATAAACCAATTGCGCTTTCTATCACCTTCTTGTTCCTTTTCTGTAGTTATCTTTCTCTCCATAGATATAAGAAAGATAGCTTATGTAAAACCACCCTTCATTTCAGGCGGAAAAAGGGGCTTTCTTCACAGATCCAAATCCTTCTATTTGGTAACTTCCGACTTTTCTCTGTGCTTTTGATTTTGATCATTTAGCTAGTTACTTTTGCCTATGTTCTTTTAATTTTTTAATTTTTTTTTTCTTCATATGTTTACATTTACAAGAAACTATTTTCCCAGCTAGTCCTCTTTTGTCCTTTATAATGTATATGTGGTAATTTAATACTTCATACATTCTTTAATATAAGTCGCTTATGACATATAATAAAAATAAAAAAAATAAAAAAATAAGATATTTTTTTAATCAAATATCAATATTACTGTCTTAGATAGAATTAATGGTATACAAGTTATAGTTAGCTTTTTTTTTCTTCATTAATTTTCGGCACATGTTCTAAACGACTTGTATTAAGGAATAGAGGCTTTAGTACTATTAGACTACCTCTTCTATGGGGGCATTGATCATGGACTTTTACTTGTATCAGATATAATCTGGCCTGCCAAGCAAATGTGTTCTTGAAAAGAAATTAGGTTCCTATTGTTGTGATTCCAATTGCATCCTTTTGATTTCCCTGTTAAGGACGAAATTCGAAATCTGATGATACTTTCTCTAGCTTTTAACAGAAAAGAATGGAGGATGGATGTGATTTTCGGAGATGGGACGAGTTAATACCCGATACACTGGGTTTAATATTCCAAAATCTCCCCCTTATGGAGATCCTAACTGTGGTTCCTATGGTATGTAAATCATGGGCAAGAGCAGTAATAGGACCTTATTGTTGGCAAGAGATAGATATTGAGGAATGGAGCAGACATTCCCATCCCGAACAAATCGATCGAATGCTTCAATTGCTTATCACAAGAAGCTGTGGTTCTTTTCAGAAGCTCTGTGTTTCTGGCATTTCCAGTGATCTAAGCTTTGCATTCATCGCAAATCAGTGAGTATATATTGTGATCTTTTACTTTCATATTTGAGCATTGCGATATAATTGCTTCTTTGATTAGGTCTTTCTTGAGCAGGGACGAAAGTACGTATATGTTGTGGGCGTGGGCGTGGGGGGGCGAATTATAAAATGACATGTATTGTAGTATATTTGAAAAAAATAATAATATTTTGGGGGAGGGGATGCAATATTTGGGAACATGTTTTATTTAATTTTTTTCGAACTTGTGATGTTTGATTCTTACAACTTTCTCCTGTGGTGCAAAGTGCTAAATCTCTAAGGACTTTGCGGTTGCCAAGAAGTGAAATAAGCAACTCAATAGTGGAACAAGTTGCGGGCAAGCTTTCGAGTATAACATTCTTAGATATGAGTTACTGCAAAAATATAGGAGCGGAAGCCCTCGAAGCAATAGGAAAAAACTGCAAGTTCCTAATTGGATTGCGACGCATTATGCACCCATTAGAGGTAATTGACAAGCTCTCTCAAGATGATGAAGCTCTAGCCATTGCCTCTACCATGCCTAAACTTAAGCATCTTGAAATTGCATACCTTTTAGCAGACACAACAAGTGTTATCGCGCTAATTAGAAATTGCAGCGAGCTTGAACTATTGGATATCCGGGGATGTTGGAACGTCTATCTTGATGAGAATTTTGTTAAGAAATTTCCTAAACTGAAAATTATTGGACCTCATGTTATGGATTATTATGATATGGATAATTGGGATAGTTGCTCAGATTTCTCTAGCTCTTCAGACTACTTAGGCTGGGATTTTTCCAATTATGACGATGATTTTGAGGATGCTTCCGATGGATATTGGGAAGATGAGCAACAAATTCAAGACGTTGAGATGTGGTTTTATGATGATTTTGAAGGAACGGATGCTGGATTTGATTGGCCAGCATCTCCTTAACCTACAACATTCGTGATCTTTAGCTTCAATTGGAAAGTTTTTGCTTATACTAGTTCTTGTATGAAAGTTTGTGTTTCTCTGTTAATTTATGGTAAAAGAAGTTGAAGTTCATTTCTATGTTTAGGTATTGATTATTGAGGAATTATTGTTCATCGTCTTGGTGTCCTGACTGATCCTGACTGATGATGCACAATCTAAGAGCTATGTAGGAATGCGATCTTGAACAATCAAGAGTTGGCCAATCTGCTAGGAGAAGAACTCGAAGACTTCAAGGTGCGCATTCCTGCATAGCTGCTTAGATCGCGCATCAATCATCATCACTCACAGACTTCCTCTAAGGTTGTGGTTAGAACCCTTGAATCCTTTGTTGCAGAAATCATGAGATATGACAATATTAGTAAGAAAAGTTTCGTAAAAAGTGAATTATTTGTGAAACACAGTCAAAATACATCTTTCCCCAAAGATTTGATACAAAAAGAACCATTAAAGTTAAAAAGAGCAGGCCAAGGGGGTCATATTGCCTCACAAAGTAGAGGCCATTTGAAATGATAATGGAAGGGGGGGTCCCTAGGGAATCATGAATGCTGCTCAATTCAGAGACTTATCAAGTGGTCACCCTAGTTTAACCAGCTGAATTTGTTCAAATTTTGCAATGAAATGTCATGGTCTATCTTAGAAATTGAAATCGATCAAGGATTATATAAACAAAAAAGATTGTAATTTAATTTATAAATAGTATTCTTAATGGGATTTTTTTTTCATTTAATCAAACTATTTATCATTTTAACTTGCTTACTGAATTGCAGATCATATATGTCGAGAACTGTTAAGAAAGGTTAGTGCAGTTGACATAACATTTATGACTTCAAAAATTATAAGTTTCAACTTTGACGCCTCTATCACATAATATTTTTTTTAAAATAAAAATATATAGACAAAACCTCTCTATATATACATAAATAATTTTTATTTCTCATTTTTTGTCGGTAAACTTTTATTTTAGCTTTTATACATAAACTATTTTTGAAAGATTGCATTTGTCAAATTAGTTTAAAATTAGTGGTTTTCAGTCACTTTTCAACACGTGTTCTATATATGTTTGCCAATCTTAATAGTATTTCTGTCAATTAAGTTCTTAACACAAGGATTATCTACAGAACATGTGATTAAAAATAATAGGAAACCACAAGTTTCACACTAATTTGACAAAAGTAGTAGTTCGGAAATAATTTATGTATAAATAAAATTAAAATTTACTGATAAAAAGATAAAAGTAAAAATTATTTATTTATATATAAGGATTTTTTTCTCAAAATATATATGTTGAGAAACTTATAAGCAAAGGTAGGAATTGGGGTCCTCATATTGTCCAATTATTCAAAAAAGGTGAGAAAGATTCCAATCTTGTGACTCCTTACAGCAAAAGACATTACAATATAAGATTGTTTGATGCATTTGGTCTCCCCTGACCACTTTCTGACCCCTGAAAGATGCTTTTTGGATAGATCCATAAATCATAATGTTCACTACACATTCAAATTCTGTCCTCATATACTGCAAACCTTATAATCTTTTCAATTTTTTTTTCCCTTCTAGAAAACACTTCGGCCAACTTGATAGAAAATCCTCCTTAAAAAAGATGATAACCCACGCCCACAGGGCCCTGTCACGGGTCGTCTCTTGAGGTTCTTAGACGCACCGTGATGCCGAGTGACCTTGGTTCCTAGCCCCAAGTCACTCCCGACCTTCGAAATAATCGAAAAGGGACAAACGCTTCACAATGGCAAAATCGTAAATAAACACAAAATAAATGGCACGGGATAAATTTCACTAAAATCACTTCATTGCATTGAATACAAATTTACAGAGTTTGAATGTACAATACGACGAGGGGGAGGAGTCGTTTTACAATTGCTTGTTTTCTTGCTTGCTTGCTTGTGTGTAGATTTTTGTTCCCCCCTATAGGTGCTTAATAAACATTTGCCCTACGTGACAGAGTGTAGTGACTTTTTTCCGAGGAGGTGGGAAAACAAGTTACCTATGCTATACAAGTGAAAATTACAATCTACTTCGTGCATTATCTTCTAAATGACATATAAGGATGACTCGCAAAAATTTGGGCCCATTCGGACTTCATTCGGATGCAAAAGCAGCACGTGCTAAGTTGTTGCTCTGATGAGCACTCGCCGCAAAGATTCTCGCTGCACATCAGGGCGGCCGATCAGGGCGCAGCTTACGGTGTCTCTGACTAGGGCGACTGGCATGGGCGACGGACAAAGGCGGGCTGGCTCAGGCGCGCTGCTCAGTGCTGGGCTAGCCTCGGCGCTGCTGCATGTGCTGCCGGCTCTGGGCGGGCTGCTGCATGGGCACTTGCTACGCTGCTGGACGGGACATGGCTGCCATGCGACGTGCACGCCGTTGAGGCCCACCGAGGTTAGCCGACGTCGTGCGCCACATGGTAACTTCATGCGATGACATAGTGTTCCGAGCATCGTCACGGTCGCTGAGAGATGCTATATTCGTGCGACCCGTGACAGCCCCCACCTCCCGATCCGACAAGAATTATGATAATGTAAATCAAGGTGATCCAGTAGCTCGATTGGTATGAAGCCTTGTCTTAGCCCACCGCTAGAAGCCACCCTGTTGAAATGTGCAAACATGTTGAAAGGGATAAAACAAAACCAAATCACAATCGGAATCGCAGTTAGCATTGTAATTCTGTTCCTTGTTTTACGAGCATTTGGATTGATTTCTCATTTGAAATTTTTTATCTTGAAAATTGAAATTTTAAATTGCCTGTAAAAAGAGATGCGGAGTTCAGAGTAAAAAAAAAATAAAAAAATTGTACCGTACTACATCCATTCCTAAATATAAGACTTTCATTACATGTGAAAATTAAGGAATCATAAATTAATATATTTTTGTAATCAAAATATCAATATTACTCTCTTAAATAGAAATTATGGCCACCAAATTGAAATTTTGTCACCCTCTCCGTCATAAATTGAATGTCTTATTTATGTTTTACTTTATTTCAAAATAAATATCTACCTACTCAAAATGAATATACTTTCTCCTTAAACTCTCATAATTAAGCATCTATTTTTTAGCTGCTTCAATTTTCATTGCATAAAAAGAAAAGTACTAAAAACATAGATCTATAAAAATGCAGGAAAAAAACAAGGACCATATTGCTAAGTCCGGCCCTTGTGTTGAATACTTTTTTTTGTCAGTACATACTGATACAATCTCGACCGTCAATTTTTCATATGACAATCAAAAAAGAGAGATTATTAGCTATTTATCACGTGTTGACTTAAAAGGTGTCCAACATTGAAATTAAAATTCACATTTATGATAATGTAAGTTTAGATATAATGAAGCTCCGAGAGCTACAAAGTACACCACTAAATACTACTCACTCCATTCCATAATATATGGGTGACAAGTGGTCTAAATGTGTCCTTGTTTAACATTTCATAAGACTTAGCTTCACGTCTTTGTTGTTTTTCTTTAGGGCAAAAAATCATCATCCACCGTGTATGTCCCATTTATATATTCAACTAATTACAATTCACCATGTGTATATATAATTGGAAGAAATATTCACATAACAAATTATAATTGATTGGGTACAAGAATATAGACATGTACGAGGACAGACGATTTTCACCCGTTGTTTAGACACCTGCATAAAAATAACAGTGACAATCAACCTCTGATTACCAACTTAAAATTAATTGCGAACAAACTTCCTCTAAATTACTTGAACAGATTGCGTGTTCCAAACAGGAAGTCCATAAATTGGTAACTGCAGTAGCTTTCGCAAATTGGTGGATTTTGTCCCTAAATAATTTTGAGTTTGATATAAGATACCATAAATAATGTTTTTTCAATTATTTTATCCTAAAACAATTTGTATTTGGTCTTAAGGTCCTTCCGTCCAAAATTTTGTTAGTTAACTGCGAATTTTAAATTTTGATCGGATCAAACTAAGAAGTTAAAGGAAATTTTTGATAGATTGCTAATACAATAATTTACAAAATTTCATTGGGGGTGGGGTAAAGGATAGGGGTGGGGTGTTCTTTACGAAATGTACACAAATGCCTATTAAACTATCCCAGATGACTTAATGTTTTTTTTTTTCAATTTCAGTTGACCATCACAAAATGGCCGAAAGGACATTGTGTATCAAATACAGATTGTTTCGGGATAAAATAATTGAAAAACGTTGTTTAGCGACCTTATATCAAACTCAAACTACCTGAAATCAGTTCCTCACAGTTGTAGTTTTCCAGAACCAGAGAAAGCTTCAGAAAAGTATCATTCTAGGTATAAATACAAAGCCCATTTATGGATACAATGCTTTTCTTAACCAGCTATGAAGTTTAAATATTGTGAAGCTTATCCTGTTCCATCCTAGTAAGTCATCTTGCTTATAAATCACGAATCATACAAAAGATAGGGATGCCAACAGCAGCGATTTCCGTTTGCTTCAGAAAACAAGATGAAGTACTCTTTTTTTTTTAATCTATTACCAAGATGGACGTATTCGCACTTTGGCTTTGCATAACCCTCACGCTCAATCACTACTGGCTTCTTTTTGTCTAGCCCGTGCTTGGACTTGGTTTGGAGCGACCTGAGGAAAGCGATCCACTGGTGAATTAGAAGCATTAGTAGCATTGTCATCGTTATTCTGTTCTCGCTTGTTATCCCACAATTTCCCACTTGTTCCGATTGCAAGAATGAGTTCGAGTTGTTTTTGCTGCTGCTCCTATAGGAGAAACTCAGCAAAGAAATAGCAGTCAGCTCAGAATCGTCTTATGAGTTTAGTGTTATGATCTAAATGAAACCAGAATAGTAATATGATGTTCTGAATGAAACAAAAGAATTGTTAAAAAAAACACTTCTGCACGAACTTCACAGAGTCTTCAAGACTTTATCGGAGTGTGAAGGAAGGCTAGCGCAGTACTTCTTACATGGAACAATAGGTTCCCAAGTTCGACCACCCCTGCCCCGATAATAAAAAATTAAGCAAACTAAAATTAGTGAGGTATTTTCATTTTTCACTTATGTAGTCACTTAAAATCAAGTAATCAGAAATCATGCGAGAAGAAGGTGGGGATTTGACAAGAAATGCTGCGCAATCTAAGTTTCTCCGGTTTAGGTTCTTTGTCCAATATATCTCCATCTCACACACATCTTTTCCTCCACCAGTCTTTCTCTCATTCCTCCCGCTCGCTGCTAAAAGCCTCTGATATCATGGGGTCACCCAAACAAAATTACTGGAAATATGACTACGGTATGGTATGCTTAATTACAGTAAAGTGAATAAATACGATAACCGAAATTAAATTCCTTTCAAAGGAAAGGTGAAAATCAAAATCCTGGTCTGGGAGAGGCAACGAGGTTCAATAACCTCGGGAAAGACAAATATTGCATAAACAATTTGTTCCGGATATATACTCCAGTCTTGCTTTAGGAATGCAACAAAAAGCCTCAATCTAAACATTCTAAATAACAAGAAATGAGACAGAATACGGCTAAATAAAGGAATAAACAGGATTGTTAATGCGGCAACAGAAAGAAAAGGTGATCTCTCTATCTAAATTAAGGAATTTGTTGATGAAGTTGGTGCATTAGACTACTCTATGTGATAAATAACTTCATCAGAGGAGGAAATAGTCGAAAACTCATGGCTTACTCTGGAAAATATTGTTTCTACCAAAAACTATAGATTGGTGGCCATTCTTTACTTCTCTCTGATTATATCTCATTTTGAGGGAGAAAGGCACATATGAGACATTAATTAAACAGAGTATGTAAGGATGGATGCCGTTTTATTTTATTTTAATTTTCTCTACTTATTGTTGTGCTACATATATTTACTGACATTTTATTTGGTGAACCAAAATGAATTACTCAGAGAGAGTAAATTTTAGATGACAAGCATGCACGAGACATGCACAAAGAAAATTCCCATAAAAAATACCAACGCTTGTCACACTCTTTGTATGATTTTCATGTTATCAACTTTTTACACCTACTTATACCATCTTCCTAGAGTATATAAATAGAACGATTATGAAGATAAATATACTACAAATTAATTATCAAACTGAATATTTTGTTGTTTTTTTTCATTGTTGTCCATTGATTGATGAAGCGAAGCCTATGATGAACTACATCTAGTTTTAATGTCGAATCACGCGTTTTGTGCACAATCACATATCAATTGCAAAAAAATCCTCAACTCCAATTTCACAATTCACGAGCTTTGGCCCGCGGATGCCCATGGGATTACAGTGTCTGGTACAACTTGTAGCAATGAACGACAAAAAACATAACTCAAGTTGTAAGAGTACTATATGTCCATAATTTTTTTTTCTTTTATTTTTTCTCTACTTAATGTTGTGCTTTATATATTTACTGTCATTATACTTGGTGAATCAAAATGAATTACTTAGAGATGGGAAATTTCAGATGACAAACATGCACCAGACAATGCACAAAGAAAATTCACAATGCACAAAGAAAATTCCCATAAAAAATAATAACACTTTGTCAGACTCTTTGCATGGTTTCCATGTTATCAATTTATTACAACTACTTATACCATCTTACTAGAGTATATAAATGGAACGATTATGAACATAAACATACTACAAACTAATATCAAATTGAATATTTTGTTGAAAACATGAAATTTATTATCGTGCTCTTTTTTGTACATTGATGTCCATTGATTGTGGCGAAACCTATGATGAACTACAACTATTTTTAACGTGGAACCACTTTTTGTGCACAATCACATATCAAGTGCAACAAAATCCTCAACTCCAGTTTCACATATGCACGAGCTTTGGCCCGCGAATGCATGAGGTTACAGTGCCTGGTACACGATATATAGGAGGTAACAATATATATCTTGTCGTTATCTAAACACTACACATGACAAGCTATTTGAGATCTACCTAGGTTTAGATGATCATAGTGTTCACTATCAGCAATGCACTACAGTTAACAAGAATATAGGTTGATTGTTGTTTGATAGCAAAGACATTATCCTCCCACCCTAGAATGACCCTAGAATAAGATTCTCATAAATATGATGTATATTATTATATACTCCTGACAGTAGCTACATAATGGTTATATAGCCTTTAATAAAGATTGTTGCACTATTAATTTTTAATATTATCACAATTATATCCTTGTTTTATTTGTTGTTCTGAGTTATTTTTACTTACTATTACGAATGCATATAGATATTTGATCCACATTATTATCTACTAATGATAACTTTAGTATTTCCCCAACGTTATGATCCACGACCACGAGGCAGATAATGGCAAATGATATGAGCATCGCTTGAAAATGAGAATATTTTCTATAAATTTAAATTTGAAGCAAAAAAAGTTTAAGGCAGTCCAATAATCTTCAGACAAATATGTCAAACTAATGTTTCATCATGCAAATCTAAAGTTTAGAAATAAGGTTTAATTAGTTCTTAAACTTAAGCGCGCACACCAACCCCCCACCCACCCGGAGACCCCCTCTTTGTCCTAGTTCTCCATCAGTTCTTTATTGTTTCTAATTTTTATTGTTTTTAAAAGTTACTTACATTTTTTTATTGTTTCTAATTCATGTCAAACTGTGATACTCTCCATCTCAGCCACTTGCAACGAGGGAAAATAGTTCAATTGCCCAAAAAGAATTTGCTTCATTTTTGCTTCCACATGCGACCTTTGGAGACATTAAATCTCGTACACAATCGAATTTGTTCCGGTGGTGAAAAAAGGGTATATACACACAGATTTTGGCATAAAAAGATTCATCCTCTCATTGCACATATAAACTCAAATAGACTCCGTAGACTAAGATTGCTATAATAAAAGAGTGAGTTTCTAAAATAATAACTAAGATAAAGACCAGTTCTGGCAAAATTTAAATAGAGTACATTATATCATAGTACAAATGTGACGTATAGTTTCTAAATTTCTGACAAATCAAAATTTAAAACTTGAGAAAGGAAAATGTATTCTAGGTAGTATTCCGATCTTTTAAGTTAATTGAAAAGGTATTCTTGAAAATAGACAGATCTTTACGTAACATTCTATGAGGTTTTCTAATGAAGATCCTCTCTCACCTAATCAATTTAAAAGATGAGCTTATAAGAGAGTTTACCTGCATTGCTAGTAGAACCTTTTGAATTTCCCCGAGCTCCTTCTCCAGATTGTCCTCTTGCGCAGCCAATGCTCGAGTTGCCTCAGAATTCTTTTGTGCCAGTGCAGCAGTCTTCGTGTATTAAATCCAAAAATTACGAGATAATTAGAAGATAAAATTCTCCCTTACAATGAAGTCAGGGAAAAATGCAATAGATCCAAAGCGATGATCTCACTATTTCAAAAAAGCAACATTATCCAAAATTTGCAGCCTGTAATTTCCTAAGTGAATTTCTAAATTTAATACTTAGATAACTTTTCTCTTTTTTCATATTATTAACGCGTAGGGGGTATCAAACCCGGGACCCATTGTTCCGAGTCAAAAGTGTTGAACCAACTAAAATGACTACTTATGCTATAGACGTCATATTTTCTAGCATTTAACCTCCAATTCAAAGCAACTCCAAAAGGTTTCTTGCCAACATATTTAGCTGTCTGGATAGCAGAAAGCCGGGCAATTACCTGTGGAATTTATAACACAAAAAAGCATTACTCTTCTCCTTTGCTTTTCTTTTTTGTTCGACTTACATCCGAATGTGATAGAACATTACATACTTAACATTACACTCAGATTTGATTCTACAAGAGATTACCTACTTCAATCACGACACATAATTTTTACTCATTACTGGTTCATACAAGTTACATAGTAACCACTTATTCTCGCTTTAATGCTCAGCAAGCAATTCTACAAACCTCAAACAATTGTGTAAGCATGATGTCTCTCAACCAATGGATCTTTACTTAGACAGTTTAACAACATTTCCAAATGAAAACTGACACTGGTTGAAGCAGACCTTCAGGTTGCTCGGCCTTTAAGAAACAAGAAGTCATTAAGAAGCTCGTCGATTCATTCTTTAACCTTCTTTTTTAAAAAAAATATTGTTATATAATTCCTGATGTAGGATGTACTACCGCAATTTTCAAGTTCTCTCTGCAGAGAAAAAAGCTCGGACAATCATTTGCCTCCGAATTTTATGACGACCTAAATATGAAGAAGCAAAAATTTGCAAACCAGATAATCATTTGCAGCATATGAAGTCAAATTAGCAATCATCCTATAATCAACGAAAGCTCGAAAATTGAACAACTTAAACACTTAATCAACTTAGCACATTCCCAATTATATTAAAGAATTGCAGTGCCATTAAGGATAACAAACATCAAATACCTCAGCAATAGGTTCTTTCAGAGCCTTCCTAGTGACCCGAAACCGAATTCCAAGCTTCTCAAGCTGCCTAGACAAAACCCGAATGATCGTAGTCGAACTCTTCAAATCCTCCTCCAATTTCTCAATCCTTTCCACCAAATTCACGGGCTGCCTCGAAAAGTCCGCACTACAAATCCTTTTCCATTGCCTCCTCCTAATAACAGCCCCCAAAACCACTCCAATCATCAAACCCACCCATTGCCATTGCAGAAACCAAAACCCTATTCCCAAACCACCCAAGAACCGATCTTTGAGACGACCCGGAAAGACCCGAGTAATTCACAGCAAAAATAATAACCGACATAACTGCCGATGAAGCCAATGATAAGAATTCAAGAATCGAAAGAAATGCATCGAAATTAAAATCTTTATTAGCACTGTAATTATTATTCCTCCTCCACCCCACCATTCCATCATCTTTTTCCAAGGGATTAACCCGAATAGCCCAGCGATTTTGGAATTTCTGGAAATTTAAAGGGTTTAACTGGGGTTTTGGGGCTAAAAAAAAGCAAAATTTCACGGCTTCGAAATGGGATTTTGGGGAATTGATGTTACAGTTAGGTAGAGTGAAGTGGTTTCTTAATGTGAATGACATTTTTCTTTTATGGTTTATCGATTATGGGGCTCCAATTTTCAGGCGGATTATAGATACTCAGAGGGCATTTTGGGAAGAAATTGGGAGTATGGAAGAGCAGCTTTTGTTTCAGGAGCTGCTGACGGTGGGAAATCGGGGAGAGAGAGACGGATTGGTTTCGATGAGTTCAACCTTTGGCGCCCTTGAGGGGAATTGTTTTTTTCTCATCTCCGGTTCACCCCTCGTAAATTTAGCCTCTATTCTACTGGTAGGAAAATTATAATATAGTGTCGGCCTGGTGTGATTAGTCACACGGCCCTCTCACATGAGTTGTGGCGAAACCTATTTTACAGGTAAACTTTCACACCAACTAATGTGAGATGGCCGTGGGGCGAGTTTCATAAGGCCAAATCCATGCCATTGACCCCTACTTATAGATAGAGCAGTAAACGAACGAGGGTTAAGTTATTCGTCGTTGAATATAGTTTGCTTCTGCTGCTCTAACACTTGTTTGATTTCGAATATAGTTTGTTCACTTTGTATTCGAATCGATCTCGAACATAAATTTACCCTCATTTGATCAATGAATTAATACGTTCGAGCACATGAACAATAAAAAATAATATAAATTATATTTTATATTCTAATTATTACTAAAATATATTAATTAATAATTTTTTACAAAAAAAAAATTAGTTAAAAGAATTCGATCCAGATTTAGACGAACAATTCGAATCTAAACATCATAATTGAGTCAAACTTGAGGTGTTCACAAACATTTCGAACATCTAAACGAAGTTCAAACAAAATTTAAGATTCAAGTCGAAAACGAACGAATTTAAACACGTTCTAGTTTCAATCGAACTCGAGTGCAAAATTCTGATTCTCAATTCATTCGAGTTAGTTTGCAGTTTCACTTACATATACGAACTCTACTTTTGCAAATGGACTCATAACTAAATTTGTAAGTATAAAAGATGTACCATGACTATTGAGATAGTTGTAAGAAAAAATCACCATTTGAAAGAGAAGGGGTCGGGGACAATAGAAATTCGATGAGTTCGTCGAGCCTGCCCGAAACCTTAATGAAATCTATACTATAAATGCTTAGGAGTTCAAGGAAGGAAGTGTTGGAAAAAGCTTGGCTAAGTTGAATGAGAAATTTGAGTGGAAAGAGTCCCACATTGGTTTTGGAGAAATAAGGAGTGGAAAGTATCCCACATTGGTTTTGGAGGGAAGTTGGAAGCACTTTATATTAGAAAGTGCTCCATGAAGGTTCAAAGAACTTTGCAAGGTTATGCTCCATGTCATAACCTCGCGCACACCCGCGCAGGGGGGGTGCAAATCCAAGGCCTGTTCGGACCAAAAAGGGCGCGACCTGCGCACACGATTGCCGGAACAAAATTCACGGGCCTGATCAACCCGAGTTTTGCTATTGGTTTCATTTTCCACTTTCAAAATTCAAAATTTTTTTTCTTTCAAACTGCCAGAGAGTTAATTCTGTAACAGCTAGGGAATTATTACAGAATTAATTCAGCCCTTTCATTACAGAATTAATTCAGCATTCCAGCTCTATCTATAAAAGGGGGATTGCATCCTCCTTTGTTTTCTGCCCCAGAATTACAGAGCTTCTGTAGTTTTTATTCCTCTCTTTTTACTTCGTATTCATCATTTGTTTTCTTTTTCTGTTCGGTTGTGTTGAGGTTGTTCTTGTGCAGAACAAACTTCATTTTAAGCCGTTGTATCCTGGGAGACGGACGCCATTCGAACTCTAGCACATTACTGGGAGTTGGCGAATCTGTTTTAAGGAAATTGCGTTGAACGCAATCCTCGGTTTTTGTTTTCCTTTCTTTCCAGAAAAAACATACTGACTTGTTTTGTTTGCAGTGATTTAGTCTAACAATCTTAAAACAGACCCTATTTTTTTTCTTCCCATTTGCTGTAATCATAATGGCAAGCGAAGATCAGAACATGAATGTTACTGCAGATAATGCTGCTGGTTTTGGGACTACTGCAGGAGTTGCTGCAAATTCTGTTGCAGGTACTGGTGCTGCTGTGCTTGCTGGTTCTACTCGTCCCCTCCCTGTTCGTCGCTTTGATGCGGGAATATTCCAAAGAACCAGATGTTGACAAACCGGGAAAAAATTCAACGGTGTCAACTTCAAGAGGTGGCAGCAGAATATACTATTTTACTTGACAACTTTGGGGTTGGCTAAGTACTTGAGTGAAGATCCTCCAATGCTCCAAGCAGGGAAAAGCAGACTCTCGAATTTTATGGCATTTGAAGCTTGGAAGCATAGTGAATACTTATGTAAAAATTACATTTACAATAGTCTACATGATTCAAAGTGTATAGTGTATTTAATACATATAAAACCGCAAAAGAACTCATGGGAATCACTAGAACGAAAAATATAAAACTAAGATGCCGGCACAAAGAAATTTGTAGCTCAGGGCGTTTCCTAGATTTTAAAATGGTCGATTCAAGACCTTAATAAGTCAAGTGCAAGAATTGCAAGTCATTCCCGCACGTACATCCTTGCCGAGGGGATGGTGTTGAGTGAAACTTTCCAAGTGGTCTGCGGTCATTGAAAAAATTGCCTTCGGGCCGGGAAGGATTTCAAGAGTTATCTTAAGCACAAACGCAAGGAAATGTCCTCGGAGGAGCTTATTGTGAGGCTACGCATTGAAGAAGATAATCGACTTTCTCGAGCGAAATGCTCTAAATCCGATTGGTGCTAAGATAAACGTGGTGGAGCACGTTAGAGGTGGCCAAGGCTTTAAGAATAAGGCCAAGAATAATAACTCCAATAAAGGCAAACTTGGGACAATCGGTGGTGTTTCCAAGCGTAAGTACAAATTCAAAGGCAAGTGCTTCAACCGTGGGCAAATCGGGGCCATAGGTCGACTGATTGTCGCTTACTAAAGAAGGATCATGAGGCGAACATGATCAACAACATTTCAAAGGAAGTGGAGGACATGAACTTTGTAGTCGTGGTGTCCGAAGTGAACCCGATTGGTTCAAACACAAAGGAGTGGTGGGTTGATACGGGTGCTACAAGACACATTTGCACCAATAAGGACCATTTTTCTACCTTTGAGCCTCTTGAAGGTGAGAAGATTTATATGGGAACTTCGCCACCGCTGCCGTTGAAGGCAAAGGGAAGGTGTCGCTAAAGATGACTTCCCGGCAAGATCTTGACATTGATCGATGTATTAGTATGTGCCGAAATTCGTAGAAATCTTGTATCCCGGGTTCTCTATTGAACAAACATGGTTTTCGTATTGTAATAGAATCAGATAAGCTCACTCGAGCAAATCAGAATGTTTTTAGGAAAGGGGTATGCAACCGAGGGGTTGTTTAAATTGAATGTAATGACTATTATCAATAAAGGTGAAACCTCTTCCGTTTATTTGTTTCGAGTCTTCCGATTTATGGCATAAATGGACTTGGTCACGTAAATTTTGATTCGTTATGACGATAAATTAAAATGGACCATATTCCTACATTCCAAATTGATTTGAAAGATAAGTGTGAAATTTGCATTGAAGCAAAATTAACAAGAACATCATTTCACTCAATTGAAAGGAGCACCGAACCACTTGAATTAATTCATAGTGATGTTTGTGATTTGAAATCGGTTCAAACACGAGGAGGTAATAAGTATTTTATTACTTTTATAGATGATAGCACGAAATATTGCTATGTCTATTTGTTGAAAAGCAAAGATGAAGCGTTAGAGAAATTTAGTCTCTATAAAACGAAGTTGAAACACAACTCGGGGAAGAAGATTAAGAGATTAAGGGAGTGATAGAGGTGGCGAGTATGAGGCACCAATTGGTGACTTCGTGAAAAACATGGAATTGTTCATGAAAGAACAGACACCATATTCTCCTCAATCCAATGGAGTAGCCGAACGTAAAAATCGAACATTGAAAGAAATGATGAATGCAATGTTGATAAGTTCGAGGTTACCTTCGAATATGTGCGGGCGATGCTATTTTGTCTAGCAATTACCTTTTGAATATGGTACCCCGAAAGAAAAAGGACAAAACTCCATATGAATTATGGAAAGGAAAGAGACCATCCTACAAACACTTGAGAGTGTGGGGGTGTCTCGCAAAGTAGCAGCATTTCATTACCAAAAATGGTTAAGATAGGTCCTAAAACGGTGGATTGTATCTTTATAGGTTACGCATGTAATAGTATCGCATATCGGTTTTTAGTGCATGATTCAAAGATAACGGATATTCATAAGAATATCAGTATGGAATCACGGAATGCATCATTCTTTGAAAATGTATTTCCTTGCAAGAACGTTGAAGGATCTAGGCCACCGAAACGGGCTAATGATCCACAAGTGGTTCAAGAAATTGAACCTCGGCGAAGCAAACGAGCTAGAGTAGAAAAATCATTTGGAGATGATTTTGAAACCTACTTGTTGGAGAGAGAACATCAAACATATGAAGAGGCTGTGAATTCTCCCGAAGGACCTTTTTGGAGGGAGGCCGTAAAAATTGAGATAGATTCTATTTTGCATAATCACACATGGGAGTTAGTGGACCTCCCACATGGTTGTAGTCTTTTAGGATACAAATGGATTTTTAAAAGAAAGATGAAGCTAGATGGCTCTATTGATAAGTATAAAGCCAGACTTGTGATTAAAGGATTTAGGCAAAAAGAAGGCTTAGATTACTTTGATACATATTCTCCTGTGACAAGAATAAGTTCTATAAGGTTGATTATTGCAATTGCTACCTTAAGAAACTTGGAGATACATCAAATGGATGTTAAAACAGCTTTCCTAAATGGGGATTTAGATGAAGAAATCTATATGGAGCAACCAAAGGGTTTTGTGGCTCCAGATGCTAAAGGGAAAGTGTGTAAATTGGTGAAATCATTGTATGGATTAAAACAAGCACCTAAAAAGTGGCATGAAAAGTTTGATCAAACAATGATAATCAGTGGATTCAAAATTAATGAGTGTGATAAATGTATCTATGTTAAAGAGACAGAAGATGGCTATGTCATTTTATGTCTTTATGTGGATGACATACTCATTATTGGCAACAATGATAAGTTGGTTCAATCTACCAAAAATATGTTAAATTCTAAATTTGACATGAAGGACATGGGTCTTCGTTTGATGTGATTTTAGGGGTCAAGATCATAAGAACAAGCAGATGGTCTAACTTTGAGTCGAGCTCACTATGTAGACAAAATCCTTGATAAGTTTAACAAGGATGACTCTGGAATGGCTAGAACGCTTTTGGATAATAGTCTCCATCTATCCAAAAATCGTGGAGAGGGTGTTGCCCAAGTGGAATACTCAAGAATAATAGGGAGTCTAATGTATCTAATGAGTTGTACTAGACCGTATATTGCTTATGTGGTTAGCAAATTGAGTGGATATACGAGTAATCCAAGTGTCATGTACATCGAATGCAATAATAAGAGTACTAAGGTACTTACGTTATACTCGTAACTCATGGATCGCATTATACTAGATACCCAAACTGTAGTAGAAGGCTACATGTATGCAAACCGGATATCCGATATAAAAGATTCAAAAGCTACAAGTGGCTATGTGTTTACACTAGTCAGTGCCTGCAGATGAGTTGGAAATCCACAAAACAAACTCGTAATAGCTAGATCCACTATGGAATCCGAGTTTATAGCTTTAGATAAATGTGGAGTAAGAGGTCGAATGGATAAGGAATTTTCTAGAGGATATTCCTAAATGGGAAAGACTCGTGCCGTTTATCTCGTATATATTGTGACAATCAATCACGCAATTGGTAGGGCACAAAATTCTATGTATAATGGTAAGTCTAGACATATTCGTCGTAGACATAATACCATTAGACAACCGCTATCAACCCGGAATTATCTCGATTGACTATGTGAAGTCAAAAGATAATATAGCGGATCCATTAACCAAAGGGGTTAAATAGAGAGGCAGTTGAAAGATTAACAAAAGGAATGGGTGTAAAGCTCATGGAGGATAAAAAATCTTATGAAGGAAAACCCAACTTAGTTGACTGGAGATCCCAAGATCTAAGTTCAAAGGGACAACCTACTTGTAAGATTTAATTTAGTCATCGTGGGGGTAACCTCAACTCATTCCCTCGTCATGAAACAATGATAGAATGGATAAGGTTAGCAATTTGTTGCTTTAATAATCCTTAAGGAGATAAGTTAAAAATACTTTACTTAAGGTTTTACCTATGTGAGAGAGAAGTGGGGGCCGCTTCAAAGGAGAATTGACCCAGGGCTAATTCTTTAGAAACTCTTGCAGTAACTGTAGTGTTCATGGCCAAAATGAACAAAAACATGAGAACAGAACATAAAGAAACAGTTCTCGTGTAAATTATGTGGACTCTTTACACAAGAAAGCAGGGATGCTTCAAGGACATCAAGTCTCATTGGACTGACTAGTAAAGCAAACATATTTTACAAGAGGAAAGTTCAAAGGATAATACCTACTTTTCTTATGCAGGGGTTGGATGATGAACATCAAAAAACCTATCGAGTCAAAACAATTTTCATTCATGTGGGGGATTGTTGGAAAAAGCTTGGCTAAGTTGAATGAGAAATTTGAGTGGAAAGAGTCCCACATTGGTTTTGGAGAAATAAGGAGTGGAAAGTATCCCACATTGGTTTTGGAGGGAAGTTGGAAGCACTTTATATTAGAAAGTGCTCCATGAAGGTTCAAAGAACTTTGCAAGGTTATGCTCCATGTCATAACCTCGCGCACACCCAGCGAGGGGGTGCAAATCAAGGCCCTGTTCGGACCAAAAAGGGCTTGACTTGTAGTGCGGGTGCGACTGCAGCACTACGATTGCTGGAACAAAATTCACTGGGCCCGATCAACCCGAGTTTTGCTACTGGTTTCATTTTCCACTTTCAAAATTCAAAATTTTTTTTCTTTCAAACTGCCAGAGAGTTAATTCTGTAACAGCTAGGGAATTATTACAGAATTAATTCAGCCCTTTCATTACAGAATTAATTCAGCATTCCAGCTCTATCTATAAAAGGGGGATTGCATCCTCCTTTGTTTTCTGCCCCAGAATTACAGAGCTTCTGTAGTTTTTATTCCTCTCTTTTTACTTCGTATTCATCATTTGTTTTCTTTTTCTGTTCGGTTGTGTTGAGGTTGTTCTTGTGCGAGAACAAACTTCATTTTAAGCCGTTGTATCCCCGGGGAGACGGACGCCATTCGAACTCTAGCACATCACTGGGAGTTGGCGAAACTGTTTTAAGGAAATTGCGTTGAACGCAATCCTCGATTTTTGTTTTCCTTTCTTTCCAGAAAAAACATACTGACTTGTTTTGTTTGCAGTGATTTAGTCTAACAGGAAGTAATTTATACAATTACTTCCTTCCTTGAATTTTTATGGTTCATTTTCTTTGTTTCTCTTTTAAGTTTTTGTTGTTGAGTATTCTTTTGGTGCATCAGTGGCAATGGAAGACTAATGCGACACTCTTTTCTTTTCATTTTTTCCTAATGCAAAATTCTAATCAGTGGCAATGGAAGAACTCTTTTTCCCAGAGAAAAAATTACTCACCCGCCATAAATTCTAATCATTCTCCTTTTCTGTTAGACACTCACCACGCCTCCAATGCGGAACGGATTCTCAACCGTTGGATTAATTTTTTTACAGCTGAGATTGATTTAAAAAAAAATATCTATTCTAATTTTGAGAACACCTGTTATATATATATACACACACTAGCCTAATACCCCGTGTTATGCACGGGATTCCATTTTACTATATAATTAAGAGTATATGAAAATCAAATGGCTCTGTGAGCTATTTTTTTTTTTTTAAAAAAAAAATGACTATTGTAATAAAAAAGTTGAAAAAGAAAATTGAATTTGTCACTGAATTTAATGGCTAAAAACCAACCCCACCTATTCATTCAATTGGAAAGCATGATCAACCCCTTTATTTATAACGTTGTCAAACTCCAAAAATTTCGTACATTTTCAATGTGGGGTCTTGAATAATATTGAAAAAGAAAAGGAAAATTCTAGAAAATTAGAAAAGAAGAAAAGAAGAAAAGAAAAACCATAAAAATATTAAATTGTACAATTTTATTTGAATAAGTTTTTTTTTTTTTGATTTTTGATTTTTTTTATGCCACGATGGATGATTGCTCCACATTGGGGAGAGAGAACACCCTAGAAAAGGGAGAATAAAGCTTACCACACGCAGGTGGAGGGTATCGAACCCGGGACCTCTCGGTCACGGGCCGGCCAATGCACCACTGGGTTATTGGCCTCTTCGATATTTAATTTGAATAAGTTAAAGATGTCAATCAATACTTTTAAAATAATTATAAAAAAAATCAAAAAAATTGGAAATTAGATTGAGGATCCGAAAACTCTACAGTGCAGAAAAATTGGAAATGCCTTTGCTGATATCATACATAAATTTTATACACACTAATTTTCTTTTATAGTCTTGTCATTTGTCAAGTTTTAAAAATAATAACTATTTTTTTATGTGGGAGTCTTTATTTATGATACCCATAACATTTTGACTACGTGTTATTTATTTTTGTGTGACTTAGTGTTTAACGTAATTTATTTCATGCGATAACGTGTTTACATTTTATTTGTCCTATAATATGTTACGTGTTATGTTGTGGGTACGTTTTGTTGAGGGCCTTTTTGTACGTATATCGTAATTGAGGGACCTAATAATAATTCACTTAGATGAATAATTTAATTAGATGTGGAATTGGAATTAATTAGAAATTTTATTGGGATTAGAAAGTCACCGTAATTATTATAGGAAATAAATAAAATGAATTAAATAATAATATAATAATAGTCAGGATAATAAATAAAAGAGTAAAAGGCACTAAATGGCCACCAACTATTTTAATATTTCCCTTTCTGACCGAAAGATTTTATTTTAGTGGGTTATAACCAGCATTTATTTACGAATTACGGAAGTTAACTCCGAGACAGAATTCAGGCGAAAATTCAAATAATTTCACCCACGTGCCGGGCACGCCAAGGGTATTTTTGTCCACAAAAATGAGCCCCGAATAAATACCCTACCCGTTTTAAAAACCCGTCCGACCCGCGATTAATCTAAAACCTAAGCGCCGCTGAGTCATTAAACTGAAATCATTTCCTTAAAACTTAGAAATACTTGAGAGCAAATTCCCTAAAGGCTAAAGGCATTCTGAAGATTTCTGCCATTGCTTTTGCAATAAGGCGTTAAGTTTTCCAAAATCAGAAACAACCAAATCTGCTTATTTTATTCCCAAGAATTGCGGGAATATGCATTTACGGGATAAGGAAAAGGTCGTTGAAAATCCGAAATATGGTAAGATATCTACTAAATCTGCTTCACTTTTTATTGTTTTGTAAAAATTTGTTTTTTAAAGTAAATTCGTGTCCAAAGATTCGAACTTTTGAAATTAAAATTGAAACCCTAAAAATGGTAAGACATGTAGGGTTTTGGTTGACCTTCGTGGTCCCAAAATCATATCTAACTGTTTGTATATGTTTAAATTTTTTGTTTGCTGGTTATGAAAGTGGTCCCCAAAAGTACTATATTAAAGGCTATTCCTTTGCAAAGCTGAGTGCTTTTATTATTTTCTGACACTATAATTATATATTTTTTTTATAATAATGGGCTGTAATATTGTTTTTTTAGGTCTGGGATCGCGAAAATTTACTTTAAGAGTCTTACACGGTGGGAAATTCTATGGAACCAAGCCTGGAGTTCTTGGCAGAGTGGTAGCGAGTCAATATGCTGGATGTAATGTTGACTATTTTGACCATGTCCGTACTGGGTGTTTTGACCTTACTCAACTGCATTACTTGTGTTTTCTTTTGGGTTACAAAAATGTTAACCAGGTTTGGTATAATATTGATGAGTCAAACTCAGATAATCCAGAACTCACGTTAGTTCACACTGAAACTGATTTGTCAATCCTCTCTGAATTGGCTGAGTCAAAAGGCCAGGGTCAAATTTTCTTAGTTATTGATCCTACAATGAAGTGGGAAATTCCAAAACCTGTAACATCAACAAGTAAAAACAGTAAGAAAAAGGCTGATTCTGGGTCAGAGAGTCAGAAGAGGAAGGGTAAATTTTCTAGAGATTTGATAAAAGATTTTGAAGAAGTATTCTATGGTAATGAGCATGGTGTTTCAAGTAAAAAGGGTAAAGAAGCTTTAGAAAACAAGCAAATAGAGGACAGTCAGGTTGTTGGTAGTTACTATGTTAATATAGGGCTGGGGGATAATGAGTCAGTTGAAGGGGATTTTCATGATCAGATATCAGATTCAGATGATCCAGACTATGATGAGTCTTCTGATATGTCTTCCTTTGCTGAATCTGAATGGGAGATTTCAGATGATGAAATACTTTTGGACAAAGATATTCCTTCTAAAAAATGTTGAGATGGAGGGTGATAATGTGGACTTTGATCTGACATTGGGAGAGGGTGAAAAGTCTGGGGAATTGTCTGACGACTATGATTCAGAAAACTTTCAGAGCCAAGATTCAGAAGATGAGAATGGAGACCCAATTCTGAGGCATGAAAAATTCAGACCCGAAATAGATCTTCTGAATCCAAAGTTCAAACTTGGCATGATTTTTAGTAGTAAACAAATTTTGAAGGAGGCAATAAAAAACCACAAGGTGAAAATGGGGAAGTTCATTAGGATTAAAAGGAGCAATAGGGGTAGAGTTTTGGCAGCATGTAATGGTAGAAAATGTAAGTGGATGCTTTATGCTTCACCAATTCCGACTACCTCTGATTGGCAAATAAAAACCTTGCATGGAAGACATACATGTAGAAGATCACATTCTGCTGCCCTAGTTGGTCCCAAGTTTCTGGCTAAGAGGTATTTGGATTTTTTTAGACAGACAAATGGGGTCAAGATAAGTGATTTTGTAACCAAGGTTTGGAAAGAACTTCAATACAATATTAGTGACCACACTGCATATAGAACAAAGAAGAGGGCACTTGAGATAATTCAGGGGAAGTTTGGTGACCAGTATGCAAAGTTGTGGGACTATTGTGAAGAGGTTAAGAGGTCTGATACTGCTTCTTCTGTACATCTGATACCTGATAGATCTAGTGTTGGGGTTGAGGGGTTTGGCAGATTTTATATGTGTCTTGGAGCAGTAAATGAAGGTTTTGTAGTTGGATGTAGGAGAGTGTTGGGACTGGATGGCTGCCATCTTAGGGGGCCTCATCCTGGGGTTCTTTTGAGTGCCGTTGGAGTTGATGCAAACAACTCCTTATATCCTTTGGCATTTGCAATTGTCGAAAATGAGACTGCTGACACTTGGGAATGGTTTGTTTTTTGTTTAATGGAAGATCTTGGCTTTGAGCAGCAAGAGCTTTGGACTGTCATTTCTGACAGACAAAAGGTGATGGAATTTATCTCCTTTTTATTTTTCCTTTTTTCCTGTAAAAAATTACTGCCTTTTACTCTTTTGAGAACTAATTATGTTTTAAATTTTAGGGTTTGGTTGGGGTACTTGAGCAGCATCTTCCTTACATAGAACACAGATTTTGTGTGCGCCATCTACATCAGAATTTCAGACAGAAATTTCCAGGAATGGCTCTGAAAGATTTGTCATGGAACTGTGCAAGAGCAACACATCCGAATCAGTTTATTGCAAACATGGAAAAACTGAAGGTACTAGATAGTAGGGCCCATGAATGGTTATTGAATGCATGTGATCCGAAGCACTGGAGTAGGGCTTATTTTAGCACTTTCACACACTGTGACATGTTGTTAAACAACCTATGTGAGAGTTTCAATGCGGTAATAATGCATGCTAGAACAAAACCAATCTTAGATCTCATAGAAACTATTAGAACCTATATGATGACAAGGCATGAGACTAAGAGGGAGTGGATAAAAAAACAAGATAATGTGTTGTGTCCTCGTATACAAAAATATGTGGATAGTCTAGTTGATAAAGCTGCTAACTTTATTGCGAGGGGTGCTGTTGGGGGAATTTCCAAGTTGAAGGTTGTTATGGTAATAAGTATGCTGTTAACCTGACTAAAAAAACTTGTGCTTGCCGTAAATGGGAAATATGTGGTATACCTTGTGTGCATGCTTGCTGTGCTATAGTTACAATAGAGGAAGATGTTGAGCGGTTTGTGAGTGATGTGTACCACAAGTCTACTTACATTAAGACTTATGGCCCAATTGTGACCCCAATAAGTGGCCCCATGTTCTGGCCTAAAACTGGAAAAACATCATTGTTGCCTCCAAATAAGGTTATACTACCAGGTAGGCCCAAGAAGTTGAGAAGGGGGGATTCTTTTGTTCGTTCTGATAAAGATCAAGGGAAAACAATGAAGTTGCCCAGGATTGGAAAGCTCTCCAAATGTACTCTCTGCTTGGAAACTGGGCACAACTGTAGGAAGTGTCCTAAAAAGGATGAAATTACAGCTTCAAGCCAAGTTGTCAATGAGGAAACTGTAGGATCCAAGCCAGTTTTCTACTACAAGGCCATCTCTTAACAAGTGCAGCCAATGTGGAGTCCTTGGCCATAACAAAATAACATGCCTGTCTAAGAAAGGGGTTGATGTACCAGCTCCTGATGATGTATATCAGACTGAAGAGGTCAAATTTTTTATGTTCTTTCATTGTTTATTGTTATTTACCTATGAATCAATCTTAATTGTATGTTACGTAACACAGGAATAGATGCTGCTGGAGGAACAAATGTTGATGGACGAGGCTATTGCTGCTGTTGCTGAAGATGAAGTTGATGCAAACTCCTCTCAAGTTACTCAAGCAAGTCCAAGGAAGTCTCAAAGGCTTAAAGAAAGGGCTACTGCCAACAAGGAAACATAATCATTCCTGTTTTTTGTTCTATGAAAGCTTAGGATTTTGGAAGATTTTGGAATACTGTTAGGTGGTTCTTTTGTTGTGAACTCTACTTTTTTGTGATTTGCTGTTTGTTTAGGGCCTAATCTGGTATTTAGTAGTTTTTTTGCACCCTTCATTGTAAGACCAAACTGAAAACAAGAAGGGTCGTGTTTAGGCCATAAACATTACTCCAGCAATTCATCATGTTTTAATATTACATGACTGTTGATGTTAAGTTATTAGTATGTTTTGTTTGACACAAAAATAAACAAGTTACCAAACCACCAAACTGATCTTTAGTCATACAATGTCATTAAAACATAAAAATACACTTGCAATCTGCAGGATGAATTAATAACATCAACAAACGCAATGAATTAGTCATTTAGGAAGAAAATTAGGTTTAAACTACATCAGATCCACATTAAAATGAACAACATCACGGTATGTCCAATTAACGAAATTTAAACATGCCTAAAATTATGACAATTACAAAAATAAACCTAAAATACTGCTGCTTCTTGTTCAACAAAGCCCTTGTCTCAGCCAATTCCAACTTCAATTTCAAACATTCTTCCTCAATTTTGTCCAGTTTGCGGAGCAGACCTGAAACCATCTCCCTTGCTTTATTATTCTTAGGAGCATCGATCCATTCAAAATACCCACAACCATCATCCTGCATCCATTTACACAATTTAAAAGTTTAAGCAAAATTCAAAACGAGCCTAACATTTTAAATTTATTTCATAAATATCATAAAAATACCCGAGATTTGGTGCAATTCACAAACCGTCGTCCGGGATTAGTATCAGTCCAGGATGTGTGCATTGCTACAATTTTGGGACATCCGCAACCAGGTCCTTCGATTATCTTACTTGCAGAAACCCTTGAGCTTTCGGATTGATAAGACATTGAAGATGAAGGCAGGCACTGTATAATAAGCTTCAAGATCCAAGTTATTAGAGTTGTTTGAGATGTAGGATTTAGAGCGATTTTTTGGAATTGGAGTATGAATGAAACAAGAATGGAAAGAAATGTCGTGGAAGAAGACTTAAATTACGGCTGTAAATTTTTTTTGACCAAAATGCCCATCACGTGTGGGCAATTATTTGAATTTTCGCCTGAATTCGGTCCCGGAGTTAACTTCCGCAAGTCGTAAATAAATGCTGGTTATAACCCACTAAAATAAAATCTTTTGGTCAGAAAGGGAAATATTGAAATAGTTGGTGGCCATTTAGTGCCTTTTACTCTAAATAAAAATAAATAACATATATATGAAGAAGTGGCTGGGATCAAGGAGCATTTAAAAGATAAAAATAATAATAATAATAATAATAAAAAAAAGGCACATCGTGGGCAGTGGAGTGTTCATGGGATCATGGGTGTAAGTCGGCATATGGAAGCGTGCAAACATGGTAAAATGAAAAAGGAAGCTGCTCTCACAGTAGCAGGAATTAGCAGGAAACCAGAGGAAAAAATGAAAGATGTTGAGAACTCAATATTTTGTTCAGAATTATGAGAGGTCACTGAGAGGGCGTTTCTCAACCCTTTTTGACGCACAATATATCGAAACGAAGACGTTCGCGATAGTTACGAGTGAACGCATACGGGAGTCGATTCGGAGTTCGGAGAGGAAAGATATCATACCAGGAGCGAGGCAGATTTCTGGAAAATTTCTGGTTTCGGGTTTGATTGTTTTCAATTGCTTTTGATAAGGTAGGGACCTGGCTTTCGATTATTAATTTATGTTCGAATTCTGATTACGGTTGAATTTCTGTTCTGGCATGATTTACTGTATTTGGGGATATTCAATTGCATAAACTGCTTGATTATCGAATTCGTTGTTGTTTAATTGTGTGGAATTATTGAGTAAATTGAGCATGCCATAAAACATGCTTTCAATTTCTTTCATTAATTGCCAAATATATCTATAAACTGTTTATGTACATTTCTGTAACTGTCTTGTATTTGGCTCTTTGTTAATTGCATTTGGGGTCTTATTTGGAGTCGTCCGTTTGGTATCATTATTTTAGTCCTTTGTGGTTTGGTCGACCGAGCGTCGCCCCTTACTGAGCTCTTGTCTAGGAACGACTAATTAACATGATTCGTTCGCTACTGTATTCTGATACTGATTCTGTGACCCGAGAGGTCTTCTGATATACACGTCTCTGAACCCTCACCCGATGAGGTTATCATTGGGACGGTAATGGCTTTGTGGAGTCCACAATGTTGGGTGATGATACAGTATAAGAATGGATCCTTAAACCCTGTGCTTGTCGTTTGGGGACCGTACCAAATCCGCGTCTGCATTTTCTGAGTCGTCCTAGCTCGGATAATAGCTAGGGCCATTACCGTTATTGTTGATTGGGAGTGAATAGAAGAGTAAGCTCATGTAGCGGAATTGTGTGTCATAGCGGTAGTGATGTTCTTAGTGTTTATATGGTGTTGTAATATAGTGTATTGTATAAGTAATGCGTGGTGCTTGTCGTGCATTCGGTTATGTAAGCGTTTAGATGCGAGGAATATGACTACTTAGCTTATTTGTTGTTTCATACTTGTTCATTCTTATTTTGGTCATTAATTGCTACTTGGAATAATGTCTTTATGTTTAATTTTGAGTTGGGAAGTATGGGTATTGATTTGGTGCATTTATGCACAATTTTTAGACTTGTTTTTTTCTGAAAATCGCAGGTCGCGGGCGAATCATTTGTCTGCAGCTTCGTCCGCACTGTGCAGTGTTCTATTATGTACGCTCTGATCTGTTCTATTCTGTCCCATACTGCACTGTATTGTTCCGACCTGTATTTTGAGTCATGAGAGACTTAAGTTGAGTCGTTTAAATATATTTTCCAAAGGGGTATTTTGGGGAAACGGTAATATATGTTGCATCTACTTGTATCTATATATCTGTGTTATTTTCTATTTGTCTATAACTATTTTATTACGTCCCTACTGAGTACCGGATGTCAGTCCATTCCGCTTTTACTGTTTCAGGTTTTGTAGATGTTGATGCTATCTTTGATGGTGATGTTTAGGAAGGGGCTATGAAGAGTGATTCATAATCGGCTTGGATTAGATATTTAGATCATTTTTTTATTTCCTTCTCACTTAGAGTATTTCATTTATAGCAATGTTGAACAATTTTCCCTTTGTAACACTTAGTATTATTTCACGCATAGTAATTTTCGTTGCTTAACTCTCATTCTTGGATTAATATCATAAATGAATTTCCTTTTAGTAACTCTGTTGTAGGCTTTGGTGTCTTTTGGGCCAATGAGACACTGTCGTGTCATCGACCCTGGTTAGGGGGCGTGACATTATTGTTGTTATATATACTGCAAACAAGTGAATATCTTTCTAAACTCTCTAAAACTAAAGTATTCATTTGTAGAAATTGTAATTTTTAATAAAATAAAAATAAGTAAAAAATATTATTCTAAAGTTATGATTTTTAATATATTTATTGTTTTTCTTTTCTTCTATTTTATTTTTCTATATTTTTCTTTTTCCATTTCAATATTATTCAAGATCCCACATTGAAAGTGTACGAAATTTTTGGAGTTTGACAACATTATAAATAAAGGGGTTGAGTATGTTTTTCAATTGAATGAATTGGTGGGTTGATATTTAGCCCATTAAATTCAGTGGAAAACTCAATTTACTTTTCAACTTTTTCATTCCAATAGTCAAAACAAAAAATTTAAAACAAAAAATTAGCTCACAGAACCATTTGATTTTTGGTAGAACCTGCGAGAAACCTGCTTATTATTTTGTTTTTTATTTAAAGAGTCAAAACTTAAAAAAAAAATAGCTTAAAGAGCTATTATTTTCATATACTCATAATTATATGGTAAATTGGAATCCCGAACATAACACTTGTTCTTAGACTATCTAATCTATCTAATCTTACATAAGGTGTTTTTGTTTTTAACCAATCACATTCTCTAGAATTCTACGTGTAATTTTCGAGAGTTCTGTATTTTTTTTAATAAAATAAAAGGAGAAGACTAATAACTCTCATAAAAGGAGTAAATGCATCCCACATTGTGAAGTTAGATTGTTTGTTGAGTTTGACAACACTATAAAGAGACTACTTTCACATGTTGTTTTGAGTGGGAAATTGAGCTGACATTTTAGCCCATCAAATTAGTGAAACACACTTATTTGCTTCTTATATTTTTTATTTATATAAGTATAAATGGTTAAAATTTTAACAAATAACGGGTATTCGGATGAGCGGGTCATCTAAATTCCGATTAAACTTACAATGAAGTTCGATTTAGTTTAGACTTTTGCAATGTTCATTTTTTTTGCTTTTTTATTCTTAGATAGCATTTTTATTTTCATAATATATTTTGAAAAATAAATAAATATGGATATTTAAAAATGAAAAAAAATAATCAATTTGCTTCGTTTATACTGTAAAAATCAACTGAATCTTCTTCTAAACTCACTAAAATTAAAGTATTGATTTGTAGAAATTTTAATTTTTAATAAAATAAAAAACTAAAAAAATTAATCTAAAGTCACGTAAAAGAATTAACAACAATAAAGACTCCCACATAAAAAAAATAGTTATTATTTTTAAAACTTGACAAATGACAAGACTATAAAAGAAAATTAATGTGTATAAAATTTATATATGATATCAGCAAAGGCATTTCCAGTTTTTCAGCACTACAGAGTTTTCGGGTCCTCAATCTGATTTCCATTTTTTTTTAATAATTATTTTAAAGTATTGATTGACATCTTTAACTTATTCAAATTAAATTGTACAATTTAATATTTTTATGATTTTTCTTTTCTTCTATTCTAATTTTGTAGAATTTTATTTTTCTTTTTCAATATTATTTAAGATCCCACATTCAAAATGTACGAAAATTTTTGGAGTTTGACAACGTTATAAATAAAGGGGTTGAGCATGATTTTCAATTGAATGAATTGGTGGGTTGATTTTTAGCCATTAAATTTAGTGACAAATTCAATTTGTTTTTTAACTTTTTCATTGCAATAGTCAATTTTTTTTTTTTTTTAAAAAAAAAAAATAGCTCACAGAGCCATTTGATTTTCATATACTCTTAATTATATAGTAAAATGGAATCCCGTGCATAGCAGGGGTTATTAGGCTAGTGTGTGTGTATATATATATATATATTATTTAGGGTGTGTGTTTGTATTTTGTTGAAGAATAATAAAAAGGGTAAAAGGTGCCAACGACCCTTAAACTTTTCTTAATTTTGTTTTTTTACCCTGAATTAAAAAATATAAAGTCCTTGACCCTGAAATTGTTTAGAGTATTGATGTTTAACTTTATACCCAATTTCACCGTTAAATATAACGGAATAGAAACATGTGACTCTAAAATGGTATAAAAAACAAGAGCATTTCGGGAAAATTGATTCTAACCTTAAAAAAAAATCAAATTGAGAGAAGAAAAATGCGTCAAAATTTTCCCTCACATTTTTTTGATCAACCTTTTTTTTTGTTAACCTATCCATTAAGAAATTGCAAGAGAAATTGTCTCTTGCAATTTCTTAATGGTTAGGTTAACAAAAAAAAAGCTTGATCAAAAAAATATGAGGGAAATTTGACGCATTTTTCTTCACCCAATTTGAATTTTTTTTAAGGTTAGAACTAATTTTCCCGAAAATGCCCTTAAGTTATGTCATGTGAGAGTCATATGTTGCTATTCCGTTATATTTAACGGTGAAATTGGATGGAAAGTTAAACATTAATACTCTAGACAAGTTCAGGGTCAAAGACTTTACTTTTTTTTTAATTCAGGGTAAAAAACCAAAATTAAGAAAAATTTAAGGGTCGTGGACACCTTTTACCCTAATAAAAATTATAATTACTTGAGATTTTTTATGTTGACAACTACCAGTCAATATTGTTATTTTTTTTTTTTGGACAAACCATCCCACTTTATCTATAGGTAAAAGCTAAAAAACGTGAAATATGTTATCTTTCTTCTTGATATCGATGGAAATGATTTGAATGTGGAACTTAAGTTGCTTAAAAAAAATTGCCTAATGAAAATATGGGATCTATTGATATTTTTATGTTCTTGTAGCGTGTAGATTGTTTTCCTAACGCAATAAATTAATTAACCCATTGCATTTGATTTTATACTTAAATTTTTTAGAAGAAGAAAAATAAAAAATAGTTTTCATTTTTATTATATATTCTCTAATCTCTTCTACATTTGTTTCTTTAGAAACTCTAACTATTATCGTCTTAATTGCCACTACTAATACCATCTTAATTTCCACCAATCTTTTCCTCTTTCTTTTCATTCAACATAAATGATCACCAGCATGGTGGTAATAATCAAATGCATGTAACTTTCAAAGAAATGGTAGAACGATTAGGCTTATAAAATGAGTGAATGATAGACAATAATGATGGTATTCATGACGACAATTAGAATAATAGAAGTTAGAATATCTAAAGAAGTAGAAGGTGTAAGAGACTAAAGAAAAGGAGAAAAAAAATTAATGAAACTTTTTACTTTTATTTTTATTTTTATGAAAATTTAAATTATAAATTAAAGATAAATGAGTTAATCCATATATTGAAGGTACTAAACTACAAAATTCCACAAAATGATGATAGTGAAATGCCAAGGTCGGTACAATGGCACTAAGGTCATTTTGCTAAATTTTTTTAATGGAAACTAAACGATTGCATTGATTAGTGCATTATTAAAAACATATGGACCAAAGTGTCAACACTCCTAACTTGATATTTTAACCCTTCTAATAATTGATGAAAAAGAATTTCTGTAATCACGTGGTGTATTGGAGCTTCTTTAATAATATTTTCAAATCATATGATGGATTTGTCCAAATAACTCAGTTTGATGTGCAATTCCATGGAAAATCGGCCACATGATTCTCATTGAAAGGGTGATGTTTTCCCTTTTTTTTTCTTTTTTTTTGAAGCCGATTGGGCGGTTACCCTATATAGGAGAGAGAGAGAGAGAGAGAGAGAGAGAGAGAGAGAACTCCCTCAGGCAAGGAGAAAATAGACTAAAAAGGGAGATTAAAGGTTGCCGCACGCAGACGGAGGTGGGCAGACGCCTGTCCCACTGGGTTAGGACACCTTTGATGTGATATTTTCCCCTAAGAAAAAAAGAAAACGGTGAAATACAATTCTTCACTTCTCTCCATCTAATGTATTGACAAAGTATATTACGAGGACTAGAATCTCGTCTCAATAATTTAGAAATTCCCGAATTTCTCTTATTACATATTTTCTACGATCTTAATACATAATCCGTATTTTCTCCTACAGAAGACAATTCTTCACTTCATCACTTAAAAATGTATAACTTTTTTTTTGTAAGTCTCATTAATTCATTAAAACATTTTTCTAGTATATGGTTGTTGTAAGCCCTAAGGGCGAACGAACTCTGTTTTTGATATTGGACAAACATTTGATGTTGTGTCTAATGATCTTAATCTTTGTGATAGAATATTGGAAATCTTGTAGGAAGCACTAAGTACTTCAATCAAGCCATGTTCAAGATTCAAAGTCATACTATTCAAGGCTCATCTATGAAGATTGAAGATTGAAGACTTAGTTTGGTTAGTTTAGCTTTGTCGTCATTAGTCGTAATCTTTAAAGCTCTAACCAAAGCTCTTATGAACATAAGCTTCTCACTCTAGTCTTGCATTCACACAAACACGTTTTCAAAAGGCTTAAGTTTCAAAATGATCTTTACATGTGTTCTTATCCAAAAAGCCTTTGATTTCATAGATAAGTCTTTTAGAAAAGTTTTCCAAGTATTCTTACTTGTTATCTTTTAGGAAAACCTTTTTAGACTTCAAAAGACTTCAAAAGATTTCAAAACGTGTGAAAAATCACTTTGGAAGTTCGGTCAACCGAGCTCAAGTTCGGATCAACCGAGCGTAAACCGAGAGCTCAATCGATCGGGCTTCGGCCGACCTAATTGGTCTGGGTTCTGGTCGACCTATGGTCTTGGTCGGTCGACCGACCCTAGGCTTCGCTCAACCGACCTTGGTTCGGCCAACCGAGGTCCTTTGACTGGCCTACCAAGTGCACTCATTACTAGCCGCTTTTTCCGATCAGTTAAAGAGTCGTTTTTCAGCCAAATTTGAAATGTATATATTCTCCAAAGCTAGAGAAACATTCTAAGGCTTGCATATCAAATATTCATTGATTTCTCATCAAGCCAAAACACTCACTAAGCAAAATACTCTTCATCCTTATGATCTAAAGTATTCAAGAGTATTCTTTCAAAAGCAAGACAAAGAGTGTGCTTCATATGTTCAAGAGCTTATAATTGTTGTGCTTCAAAGGTATTAATCTTTCACTTAGAAGAGTGAACAACCTTGTACTTAACCTTTCATCTCATCCCCTTTCTTAGTGATAGGGTTATTGTTGTATAAGTCCTACTTAGTGTGGGCAATTGTTTATAGTGGTTGTTTGTAAAACTCTTGGTGAGTTAGCCACTAGTGTAAAGTCCTACTTTGTGTGGGCACATTCTTCTTAGTGAAGTTGGTGAAATCCTCGGGATGCGGCTACGAGGTAGTGGATGTAGATTCTTAGTGAATCGAACCACTCTAAATCTCTTGTCTTGTGATTTGCATTGGGTTTTGCTTTAGCTTTTGTTAAACTTGCACTATCATTGTTTAGATTGGAAATAGTTTGCAAGATTTATTAGAAACCCAATTCACCCCCCCTCTTGGGTTCCTTCAGTTGTCTTTTTGGTACAACCTCCGGTGGTGGCAATTTTGTTGTGTCCCAAATCGTTAAAAAAGTCATTTTTGCCTTCAAACAAAAGAAGACCAGAAAAAAAAATTAGAGTAGCTCCTTTTTTTTGGGTGACTCCTTTGCATGTATTGTTGTCCATGGATCCACGTTGAGGAATTAGAAACCACTTACCTTTTTTGAGCATACATAAATTGTCAAAAAAATTGTTTCTTTGAATTGAATGTAATATTAAATATTAAGTCCTTTAAAATCAAGTAATTTTTTTTTTGACACCACGATAAGAGATTGCCCTACATTGGGGAGAGAGAACACCCTATATAAGGTAGAATAAAGCTTACCGCATACAGTCGGAGGGTATCGAATCCGGAACCTCTCGATCACGGACCGGCCAATGCCCCACTGGGCTATTGACCTCTTCGATTCTAAAATTAAGTTCTAACTTGAGATTAGTATGAGATAGAGACGAAAATCTCAAACATAATAATACAACCAGACTCTAATCATTGAAAATTTTCATTAGAAGTTTTTTTTTGTTGCTAAATAAACTTTATATAACATCCAAAATCAAGTTACAAAAAGTACCACCCCTATCACACAAGATTGAGGGGGGTATATTAGAAGGAGCAATATAGCCAACTACATCATTACATCTTGCCCAAGAAGCTAAGTTATGAGCCGAAGTATTACATCATCTATACACACAGTTAAATTTCCAACTTCGTTCTAACTTAATTAGCACTTTACCATTGTTAATAATCTCCATACCTCTCCATTCGTCCGCCAATGAATGACCATTAATGCTTCTAATAACATTAAGGCAGTCGCCTTCTATGATGACCTTGTTAATTTTTTTGAGTTTCAGTTGTTTTAGAACCACAATGGCAGCAGTTGCTTCCGCTTCAAATGGTGTCCTTGCTCGTCCTCTTTCAATCCATGCTCCCAACACCACCCCTGCTTCATTCTTAATAATGACGGCACTGATTGCCACACCAGTTTGTACCTGAAAAGCCGTATCAAAATTAGCTTTCAACCAAGATTTTGGAGGAGGACTCCATAACTGAGAGTTTGCAGTAATATGACATTTGGTCTTAGAAGTTGCTATTTAGTATTTATGACATGTACTTCTATTTAAACCACTTCATAACTATTTCTCTCTCCCTCCTTTAAACCAGAGCCACCGCTTCCTCCTCCTTCCTCCGCCGTCGCAACTTTCTCCCAGAAAGCCAAAAACCTCAACAATGGCGGCTTTATCAAACACTTCTGCTTTGCCCTCAAAATCATTGTTTCCCTCTTCATCTAATAACCCAATCCACCACAACCAACCCAATTTGACTTTTTTCTCTCCTTCAAGCCAAAAACCCAGATCCCGCCTCCCCATTTCCGCCGTGTACGCGGCGGAGCCAGCCAAGACCCCTGTTACTGCAACAACAAAGACGGCGGCGGCGGTGAAGACCGGAAAATGGAGTGTGGAAAGCTGGAAATCTAAGAAGGCTCTGCAGCTTCCTGAATACCCAAATGAAGGTGAGCTAGAATCAGTATTGAAAACAATTGAGGCATTTCCTCCATTGGTATTTGCTGGTGAAGCTAGGAATTTGGAAGAGAAGCTTGCTGAAGCTGCTATGGGAAATGCATTTTTATTGCAAGGTGGAGATTGTGCTGAGAGTTTCAAGGAGTTTAATGCGAATTACATTCGTGATACTTTCAGAATTCTTCTTCAGATGAGTGTTGTTCTCACTTTTGGTGGCCAAATGCCTGTCATTAAGGTAATCATTTTCCGGATCTTCAATTTTTTTTTACTTTCCATATAAATGGGAACTGATATTATGATTCAAGATTCCAACTTTACTCATGAATTAAATTTGTCAAGATTATGTCAATAGTTCATTAAACGTTTGTTGAATTTGCAATTATCGTGTTGGATATTGGAAACAACAACAACCAAGTTCATCCACCTTAAAAACTGTCATTTAAATCTAGCAAATTCATATCCCTTTTATCACTTCTGTCCAAGTCCTCTTTGGTCTCCCTCTGCCGCTTACGACCTCAATATTACATAATCCTTCTAGGGCATCACTTGACCTTCTTTTAATGTGCCCAAACAAACACAAATTGTTCTCTCTCATCTTATATTCAATAGGTGCTACACCTGCCTCCTTCTTCATAATAGTCTCATTCCTCACTCTATCCATTCTCGTATGCCCACACATTCATCTTAACATAGACATCTCAGCTACATGCATTTTTTGAATATGACACCTCTTAGTTGCCCATTATTGGATGTGATTTTTTTATTATTGCTTATGCTTGCTCTGTTTTGGATTTAATTCATGGATATATTAGGAAATGACATAGCCATTATTTTGCTCAGTTTCTCATGGAACAAAAGATAGTTTATAATGAAAAAGCTGCAACATGCCACTGACCTTGATTTGCATCTTATAAGGAATTGGACAGCTTATGACTTTTGTCGGGCTTTGTCTGAAATTATGATATACTAATTGAATTACTTTGTGCAAGTTTTAGAAAAAATGAATTGATGATGTGGTGATGCTAGGTTATTTGGTTTTTGTTTGTAATGACTTTCCGTTATGTTTGGAGATTTAATTATTATTGGTTTTGATAAAATAAAAAAAAAGAATTTTGTGGGACTAAATAGTGGTTGATGTTATTGTAGGTGGGAAGAATGGCGGGTCAGTTTGCGAAACCAAGATCAGATCCATTCGAAGAGAAGGATGGAGTAAAGCTACCAAGTTACAAGGGTGATAATATAAATTGTGATGCTTTTAATGAGAGATCGAGAATTCCTGATCCTGAAAGGATGATAAGGGCTTATTGCCAGGCTGCAGCAACTCTCAATCTTCTTAGGGCTTTTGCTACTGGTGGTTATGCTGCTATGCAGAGAGTCACCCAGTGGAATCTTGATTTTGTCGAGCACAGCAAGCAGGGAGATAGGCGAGTAAACAGAATATAGGAATCAGATACTTCTTCTGTCCCAAATTGAATGTTATTTAAATAGGAAAGTGGACATTCAATTTGGGACAGAGGGATTAGTGGTTTTGTGTTTCTGGTTTCAGGGGCTTTGCATTTATTAAATGATCGACTCTGATTGTTCTGCAGGTATCAGGAACTGGCCCACCGAGTTGATGAAGCCTTGGGGTTCATGAGTGCCTGTGGGCTTACCCCTGACCACCCGATCATGGCAACAACTGATTTTTGGACATCCCATGAGTGTTTGCTCTTACCTTATGAGCAAGCACTTACAAGGGAGGACTCAACTTCTGGTCTCTTTTATGATTGTTCTGCTCACATGCTCTGGGTTGGGGAAAGGACCAGACAACTAGATGGTGCCCATGTAGAGTTTTTAAGAGGAGTTGCTAATCCTCTTGGCATTAAGGTACATTGTTTGGTGCTCTTTAGCATGCTACTTCAGTGATTAAATTACTCTTTTAGTTCGCGTAATAAAAGAATGTCTGCATCTACCTCTACCTTTAGGTTTTTCTTGCAATATCAAGAAACTAGACATGACACCTTATGTGTCGAAAATCGATGTTGTATTGCAGGTGAGCCAGAAAATGGATCCAAACGAACTAGTCAATCTTATTGAAATACTAAATCCTAATAACAAGCCTGGAAGGATAACTATAATTGTGAGAATGGGTGCTGAGAACATGAGAGTTAAACTCCGCCATTTGATCAGGGCAGTTCGTGGAGCAGGGCAGATTGTGACTTGGGTATGTGATCCAATGCACGGAAACACCATCAAGGCACCATGTGGATTGAAGACACGCTCTTTTGATTCAATTCTGGTACGGTAGCTCTCCTCAACTCCTCGTGCTTATTCTGAAATTAACTTGACTAGCTAAGTGCTACCTAACTGAGATCATCTGCTCCAACTCATCCAGAGACGAGGCGTTTATAAAAAGAAGCTAAAAGAAAGCACAAAAGGCCCCAACAATAGTCAATATGTCAATAATGCTATGAAATATAGAAAACCAAATGAGACTATTGAAGAGAAGAAATAGTGCGTCTTTGTGTTTATTTTGTTGAATAATTCATCGCAAATTGCAACTATACTAACATTGCGTTTCAAGTAATTATAGCAATTATTGGCAGTAGGTGAAAATTTGACGTCTTAGTTAATCATCTCCTTAATGATTTGCATTCTGATAAAAACTAAAAAGTACAATGCTCCATTGGAACATGAAGAGTTGTTTTAGATGAAGACTTTACATTATTGAAAGAAGTTATACCAGCCCCAGAATTGCTTTTTCAAGTTAAATCTTTTCACGCCAGTAAATTTCAAGCACCTTTAACGGATATCAACGGTTTTTTTATTTGCATATTCAACAAATTCTTGGTGGTAGGTTAAAACTACAAGTCACTTTTTGATAACCTAATAGTTCCATATCACTTCACGAGTTATATGGTCCTGGATGTCACATCTTAATAAAAGTTGGTCTGGAAAATCATTATTTCTAATGCTGGGATCTATCCCACCTTGCGCGTAAAAAAATTTGTGAAATTTGCATGTGATCTGCATTTAGCTTCCTACCAAACAAGAAATAGAAGACTTCACTGTTGATCGAAATAACTTGTCAAGTTTTTTGTTTTTTGTTCTCTTTCAGTACTTAATAATTTTGTACATCGTGGTATCTGCTACTCAATCATAATCATGACATTGTGAATGTTTGACAGGCTGAGGTTCGAGCTTTCTTCGACGTGCATGAGCAAGAAGGTAGCCATGCTGGTGGTATTCACCTGGAAATGACAGGACAAAATGTGACGGAATGCATTGGTGGATCGAGGACAGTGACCTACGACGACTTAAGCTCTCGCTACCACACACACTGTGACCCAAGGCTTAATGCTTCTCAGTCTCTTGAACTAGCCTTTATTATTGCTGAGAGGCTTGGAAAAAGAAGGCTGGGGACTCCACGCCCCTTGTCCTTAAGTTTGTAAGGACCCTTTTATGTATTAACTATTTAATCCCTTGTCGTCTGACCGGTAATTTCCAGCAGCCTCCGTAAGTTTAGGAAGTTTAATCATCAGCAAAGCAACCATTCCTGGGATTATTGAATGCCCAAATTTCTTAGTTCTTTGAACTTTTTGATGTGTAATGCTGCTGGTGACTTGAGTTGCAATAGCAAAGAATCCCATGATTTTCCTTTTTTTTGAGAGTTATATGTATTTGTGATAATTATTTAATATATGGATTTGAAATTTGTTCTGTTTTTACATGTACTCTTTTATCTTGAAATTTCAGATTTTCTGAGAGATCCCTCTCAAGAATGTTCTACATTTTGGGCAAGAAGAGCGGGTGACCTAATTCTTAAATCTGACCTTCGAATTAATATGCGACAACTGCAAGTTAAGCCACCAACCAAATCCATCTGGATGTTTTGGAATCTCGGATCATGATGTGCTCACTATGGCAATGGGCCGGGTGGGAGTGAATACCATGATCTCCAGCCCTGCCTCTTCCATCATATTCTCATCTCCGACCCAACCCCATCACTGGGATGGATGGGCATTCCATCCCAGCTCAGGTGGAGGACACCCCTCAATTGGAGAAAATCAGAAATTTTTTTCCCTAAATTCCCACTTTCATCTCAGTGGAGACTCAACTTCGACTAGAAAAAAATAGCGACTTTTTAATAAAAATCCCGAAATAGAATTTTGAAAAAAATGATATAGATGTCCCCCGGAAAAGGTATTTATGTACTTTTTATTTAGTATTTTAGACGGGCCATATCAGGCGGGGCAGACTGGACCGGAATGGGACGGGGATATTATTTCACTCGGGGCAAGACCAAATTTATCCCCAACTTCATCCCCACCCCCAACTTAAACTGGAAAATCCCCGGCCAACCAAATTGGGCTAATGCGAATCTCCAATTCACCTGTTCTCATTGCCATCCCTAATCACTAAGGGCACCATCATGATACCTAAGTGCACCGGAAGCTCTTCGCCTGGGGACTTGAGCTTATCTGAGATCTCAGAAATTGTGACACAAGGCTCAACTTTTCTCCATCTCGAAATATTATGGTTGCCTTGCGCCCAATGGTGGATCTAAAGGGGTCGTGGGTAAAGTTGTTAAAAACGCGATTCTACGTAGATTCAGAAAATTGGTGTAAAATCGTAAACTCGTAAATCGTAAAAACGTACCAAAAGTTAAAATATATATTTTATATGTAAATAATAATAAGTAACATATAAATCATATCATATGGTCCAACAATGAGAAAAATCCATAAAATATAGTTTCACAAGTTTTTCAAAAACAATAACGCAACAAGTTAACTCGCAATTTAAACAACATTGGTTGTGGGGTGGGAGTGGTGAATGCAACCTGCCCTCCCCAATTTTTTAAAATTATTTATTTTATTGTGAGGGAAAAAATCAGAAAAATTATTCAATATATTAAAGTGATGCCCTTATAAAATTATTAAAAATTTGGAATCGCTTTACAAGACCTAAGTTGCTGGACATACCTCAAGAAATATAGGACGAGGATCCAAATTAAACAAAGCTAGTTTAAAATCACAACAAATAAAGCTATTGCAATAAGAGAAAATATGTGAGAAAATTTGTAATTCTGGACTTCTTGAACTAGTAAACCGGTAACATTAACTTAAACATCAATTTGGTCCATTTAGTTAGTTTTTTATTTTGAGTCAAAACTCAAAATTCTTTTAGTAATTTTTTTTTTTATTATTTAAAAGCCAAAATAAATAGAATTTATCTTTAGTATTACCAATTTAATCCTAATACAATAATAGTACATATGAAACTATTCAACGCACATTCTCACCTGCGAAGGATAGAATGAACAGGAGAAATGCTAAAAGTTCGACATTAAGCCAATACATGAATCATCTGAACACCATGTAGTTGTATTTAGATTGAAATTTATTTAAAATTGTCTTGACCTGACATAAGATAAGTAATGGGAATACTTTTTCCTCAAGTGAATCACAGTCGTGGTTAGATGATTCAGCCCATCGAGAATCCATACCGCGCTCATAAGCAACATTAGCCTTTAATAGTAAGGCATGTACCGGGTTGGCCTCCTGAACCTTGGTGACTTCCTGAACATGGATAAGATATAACAGGTGCCGTTTCACACCCCAAAAAATGCAGTAAAAAAGTAGAATCAGAAGCAAGAAACGTAAAGGAGAACTTACCCATATCCATAAGGAGAGAACATATATGGTGCAGGGAAAGGCCTCCTGGATCTGTAACCCCCCATTTCGGGGTTGAAACGCCTACCACGAAACTGCTTCATACCAGGAACATTGGTCCTCTTGGCGTTAACCTTTAAAATGGTACGATAAAAGAAGTCAATGGGATTAAAGCTATCGAGAAATTGTGATACAAATTTGATATTTCTTTACAAAATTGCCCCAATTGTATAACATAAAAAAAATTGCTTCATAGACCCATAACTTTTTCATACCAGCCAATAACACCATTAGAAGACGCTGATTCTATAAGAATATATTTCCTTATGATCCTAGAATGAAAGAAAGAATATAACAAACCTTCAATTGACGTCCATGCAGTTCAGATTCATTCAGAGCAAGAGCCTCCTGAACAGCTTCTACTTCAACGAATTCCACATAGGCAAAACCCTTGGGCTGTCCAAACTTATCAGTCAGTATGGTCACTCGGTTCACAGTACCACAAGATTGGAAATGCTGTTGAACTTCCTCAGGTGTGCAGGCATAATCAACCTGCAAGATTCAAAAACTTAGATTATTCAGCTCAGATGTGTCTACTTAATATAAACCTGAAAAGAGTTGAAAGCAAGTCCATTCCTAGAGATTCATAGAAGGATTCTTGCTGATATTGGAAATTAAACTTTTGCATATTTCCAAGACTGTACCGTGAAGACCTAAAGAAAGTACATCATTATTGAGAGCAAAGGACTTTCAAACTTTAAAACCCAATTGAAATGATCTTTTTGAAAAGGAAAAGAAAAGAAAGAAGATAAAAGAAAGAAAAGAAAAGGCATAGCAAATAGATAAAACATTACACAGGCACAAAGGAACCATTTTACAGGTTAGTACCAAAATTTCAAAATTGGCACTCAACTGGAATGAAGCCAATCAAATATGAGGAACCAAGGCCCACCACCAGCCAGCGGAAGTCAAGCGGCAACCACTAAACTTGGCTCTTTCAAAAGTATGTGGACTTGTCTTCGATAGAATGTAAATCTCAAGACTTGTTTACTTTTTTCATTTTTTCATGTCCCCGGTCATTACTCTTATGTTTTTTTTTTTCCTTTTTTTCTTTCTCAACTATTCTTTTCACATATTTCTTTTTTCTTTCTATCGGGGACTTGTCTTATCTATATACTTTTTTTTAATCGCTTTTTCTTGCTTTCTTTTTTTTCCTTTTTTCTTTAAAGATTTTTTCCAATAGCCATTTCTTTCTCAATTGTAACATGTAAGTACAAAGTTGATCTAAATAAATGTCTATTCAAAAGTAATAATTCTCTTTTCATCATCAAAATACAGGGTACTAAATCCAGAGCTCTATTCAGGAATATGAATGACCCTGCAATCATAGTGAAACAAAGTGGAACGTGACTCTCAAGAATACTAAATGCAAACCGAGGATGACAGAGATGAGAAGAATTATTATAATGAAATCAAAGCATAAAGGGAAAAGGAATTAAGACTGCTAGAAAGATTACGGGGCGGGGGGGGAGGGGGGGGTGTGGGTATGCGGGAATCGAATGCAGGACCTCGGTGGGTCCTGCGTCCCACGGCCGTTTCCACTGTGGCCAGAAGACTCCCACTGCTAGAAAGATTTAATAATCAAGTCAATGGTCCAAAGAAGACAATATGATATGGAGAGAATAACATAGCAGCTCTATAAGCAGGAGGAGAAGTAAACTACAAACTCGGTACTTGAATATTCTCCTCACCGCGCTTGCTTCCTAAATCTTCTAATATAAACATTTTTTCTGGTTTTTCTTTGGTGTTTCTCTCTTTGTTGTAGGGCCATAACAGTGTGCAAATGAACACCCTCATAAACCAATTATAATACAGATCATTAGACTTATCTTCTCTTTTCTCCTTTTCCCTCTCCCACTCCATAATGCTAGGTAAAAGTTATGCATGAACCGAGTAAATTGGAAGTAAAGGGTGGTGATAAGAAATTATGCTAAATCCATGGGAAAAAATAAGAAAAGTAAGTGGATGCAAACATATGATCAAAGAGATCATGCACGCCATAGACATTGCCAGATAGATCATTGTTAAAAAAGAATGCATGGTTTTAGTTCTCACATTGCCAACAAATATAGAGCGTGCATCGACCTCTTCCTTATTTGCTTGAGAGGCAGCTGAAGCAGCAGGATCTGTTCAACACCACCATAAAAAAGGTTAAAAAAAGAGATCTGATTGCAAAGTTCAAGTTAAGGGAGAACAAAGAAATTCGAGATAAAAGCTTTAAGGGAAATCAAAAGCATACAACCTTAAATAGCTCAAAATCAAGAACAATGTTCAACAGTCATACCATATTTCACAATAAATACAATTGATAAGTCTAGCAGTAAAAAACTGTATGTCGAAGGAAACACATGTATTGAAAACCTAAAATTTTCAGATATCGACTTTGAACAGGTCAAAGTCAGCTTTTTGATAATCAGCTTGTCTTAGGAAACCGATAATTTATAAGCTCACTCTACACACGAGAAAGTTTACATCTTTTCCCCGCTTTTTCGATCCCATTGATTACATACCATATGTTTCTCGGGAGCACATACACAAATGGAATTCGCTTTTTGTACTATCAAAATTAATTTAACTAAATTACCACTCTGCAAAGACCACCATAATTTAAAGGATAAGGCTTTATCATAATCAGAGAGTGTAGAAAGGCCCAAGTAATTCTCCATGGTAGGTTCAGAGCCAACTCCAGGCTGCCCAATACTTAGGGGGGTGTATTCAACATAGATTCTATAGGATTTTTAAGGAGTTTTAAAGTCCATAAGTATTCAATTTGGATTTTAAAAAGTCCAATGAAATTTAGAGGTATTCAATTTATATTTTAAAAACTCCATTAAAATCTAGAGGTATTCAATTTAGATTTTAAAAAGTCCATTAAAATTTAGAGGTATTCAAAACTCAATAGATTTTCATAGATTTCATTAAAGGTAGGATTTTGATGGATTTCATAGGTTTAAATGTGCATGGTGAAATCTCTTCTTTTTTCTCAAGATTTTGATTTTCTCTCATTAATATTAAAATTAAAATGTCTTTGATAATTTTATCTTAAATTACAATTTTTTTAGTAATCTCATTTCTGTAAAATTATAAGAAAAACAAAGAAATATTTCAAACTACAAAAAAATGAGATTTTTTTTAAGATCGTTAGAAAACTCAATATGAAACGTTTATTTCCCAAAAAAGAAGTCATAATATACAAACAATTTTCTTCTTGATCATCTTCAAATAGAAATTATAGAAAACAAACAATTTATTCTCTATTTAACCACAAATTTCTATTTTTCAAACATGAATTTCATTTCCTGAAAGAGAAAATCAAAGAGAAAAAAAAGTTCAAACAAAACTTATCACAAAACATATCTTAATTAAACCAAAGAAAAAAATACCAGTAAGTAAATTATACAAACCTTGACAAATAAATCAAAAAGGGCACAGTTACACGATCTAAAAAAATCAAAGACTATCGTCAAACTTTTTAAATTTTTAACAAAATGATTTAATTCAAAAAAAAAAAAGATTGATAAACATATATTGACTTTGAAAATTCAACACATTTGGATCTGTATAATACATCGATGAATCATCATTTTCTTTATTTTTTGTAGGGGTGTCAATCGAGCTATGTGAGCTGAGCTTGGCATAACTCACGCTCAGCTCACATAAAAATTGAAAAGCTCACGCTCACGCTCAGCCCGAAAAAGCTTATAAACCTTGAGCTCACGCTCAGCTCATATTTTAACACGAGCTCGAGCTTAGCTCACGAGCTTCCCAAGCTCGTTTATATTAGCGAGGAAAACGAAAATCCTATCTCAAGAATAGCATAATACAGTGAGCCTTAAAACTAAATTTGGACAAGAATACACAAAAAGCACTCTCAGATGCTACCGAACTTACAGGAATTGCTAATATATCTCTTGCCATCAAAGAAAAAATAGGAAATTTAAGAGCATTTGCTTTCCAATAATCCAAGATAATAAAGTCTTCATCAATACTACCACCCTTTGTATTAGTATTTTATATATATATTTTAATTATATTAATCTTATTCGGGTTTGAGCTTTTTTCGGGCTGAGCGGGGTCAAGCTCACGCTCAGCTCACATAAGAAGCGAGCTTGAATATTAAGCTCACGCTCAGCTCACACTCACATCACCTCAGCTCACGCTCACATTTTTTCGAGCTATGTGCCCGAACCCGTTGACACCCCTAATTTTTTGGTGATATTCAAATAATCTATAGACTTTATAAATCAAAAGAAATCCTGATAAATCAATCTAATAAAATCTGATAGACTCTGCATAGAGTTAAAACAATTCATAAAGTCAGCCGAATCCATAGACTTTTGAAAATCAGTTAAAATCTTTTAAAATCCGAATTGAATACACCCCCCTTATTTTGGCCTTCATAAAGTCAGCTCTTGGACAATCAACTTGCCTTATGAAACCGATAATAAGCTAACTCTTCACACAAGAAAGTTTACATCTTTGAGCTAATTATCGTAAAATGACTATTTTTTGTCTATTCTATTGACAACTTCTGAAATCATAAGCCAATTTAAAATCTTTCTCCCTAAATTATCATGATAAATCAATTTCATCCACCAAGATCGACTACAGTCGAAACATTCTTTATAAGTTATCAAAACAGAAGAAATTAGGTTATCACAGATTCGAATTAAAAACCCTAAAACACAATTATAAGAGTAAAAAGACGAAATTGACCTTGAACACCACCCATCTCTTTCTCAACTTTGGCTTGCATCTCACGAAGAGCTGCCGCTTCCTCTTCCATCTCCTTTAATCGCTTTTTCATCTCATCCAATTCCTACAACCACAACCACAATCACAAATAAAATCAAATTCCTAATTATCCAGATCCAACTAAATCAACAACTGTTCAAATCCGGCAAAATAACGTTCTAAACAACAAAAAAATTTAACAAAAAATTGAAGAAATTCAAAAAAAATAGTTACTTTAACAGCATCTTCGTCGGGTGTGGACATATCAATATCGCCTTCCATCTCACCCTCGTCGGGGATTTCACCACCGTAAACCTCATGCTCTTCTTCATCCATCTCTCTCGTGTTTCTCTCTCTTACCGCCTCTTTTCCTTACAGAATTATTAGCTCTCCTCTCTGTGCTTAAGCCGATATAGTACTTGTATGAAAGGGAAAGGGAAAGGGAAAAAGGTTAAGGTGATGAGGGAGGGAGAACTCTTTTGCCGTCAGATTAAATAATTTAATGGTGGAGATTCACATAAAAAGATATTTTTATCTAAAATTGTTTTTTTTTAAGATTATTATTTTTAATTGAAAATAAATATGTTTTCATTATTGGATCAAATACTGGACGGATAAGATTTATATGCATGTAAATCAAGATTTATATTTTTGTGTAACATGTTGACGAAGACCTCCGAACTGAGTGTTCGGTTAACCACGCCCACAGGGCATACTCTCCAGTCCGATAGAGAATTTGGAGGATATAAATCAATGTGACCCCAGCGGCCTGACCAGGTGGGAGGACTTTTCTTAACCCACCACAAGAAATCACCCCTACATTGAAGGGTTGAAACTTACACACTCTGGTCGATTCTGCGTCCTTTTGCACAATTTATCATCCTGAAATCAACTGGGCTGCCCTTGCGGGCATTAAGATTTATATTCTAAGCACCATAACTACACGAGTTACAATTAGGTAAGGAGTCTTCAATATGTATATGTGGAACACAGGTTAGTTGTCGGCTTTTAGGGTATGCATTCGATGTTCGGGACCAAATTTCGAAATTCTGTTTGATTTTGTAAATTTTAATGAAAAGTGAACTGAATCAAAATTTTATGAAAATCGAATACCGAAATTATTTTGATATGGTTCAACTCGATTCGATTCGATTTGTACCGAAATTTCTTTTTTCTTATGGACTTACCTTAATAAAAATGTACAAAACATAAAATTATAATGCACAATTAAAATAAAAACAATAAACTAAAAATTAAGAATAAAAATGCAACTCTACAACAATTACATAACTCATTAAACCCCCTATTAATTTGGAGCTATGGGTGGGTATGAATAGGAGACAGATCTAACATTTGACAATAAATGCATAAAGTGGCTGCTCCCACAGTGTCACTGAAACAGATGGATTGAAGACAACTCTAAGTAATATTAATACTCCCTCCGTCCCAAATTAACTGTCCACGTTTCCTTTTTTATTTGTTCCAAATTAAATGTTCACTTTCTAAATAAAGTATGTATTAATGACAATTTTTTCAATTTTACCCATTTTCCAACACCTCGTTGAATACTAGTTAATTAAAATTACCACTTTCCAATACATATTTAAGAGGTTGTTGGATCAATTTTACCCATTTTCCAACACCTCGTTGAATACTCTTAGTTAATTAATATTACCACTTTCCAATACATATTTAAGAGGTTGTTGGATGTTGTGTGAGAGAAATGAGAGATAAATGCATAAATTTTAAATGAAATTAATAAATTTATTGAGGGGTATTTTAGATGTTTACTTATCTTTTACCATCCAAATCATAAAAGTCTTAATACTTGTGCATTTTTTTTTTTAAGTGGACAGATAATTTGGGAAGGAGATAGTAATACTTATAAGTATAATACAAATTTTTATTTCATAAATTCTTGAATCGTCGTTGTAATCACCATCTCCACTACCATCACAAATACCCACCGTGGAGGCTATCATCATTGCGAGTAGAAAATCGTTTGTCAATATACATGTCTCTAGACATATTTTCATCACTCAAAATTCGGTCATGTGGACATTTTCTTCAATTTCATATACACGTGACAAATTATAAGTGATTATAAACAGATCTTGTTGAAATCCCACATCGATTACCTAGTGAGCAAATTTGTTATTTATAAGAATTGGGCAATCCTCCCCTTCACTCTCTAGATGTTCAGCCCTGGGCGTGAGGGGTGTGTTGAAATCCCACATCGATTAACTAGTGAGCAAATTTATTTTTCTTTATAAAAATTGAGCAATCCTCCCCAAATCCATTTTTAACATATATAAGAAGAATTTTTTATCAATTTTTTTTTGGTTTTTGTCATTGCCTCTAAGAAGGGAAAAGAAAGAAAGATGTCGTTTGGTTGAGGCGGTTGAAAGAGTTTGGAGAAAGGAAAATGTTAAAGAGTTAAGTAAAATTGGATATAATTGATTAAAAATCTAAATTAAATAATATTCACCTCAGTTGTTATAAGGGATTCACCCTACTTATTTAATATTTTATCACCGATTTAACTAATTAATTGGCTAAATTTTAGCTTTCTAAGAATAATACTCTTGGATAAAAAAATTAAAATTTGATTAAAAAAATGTCCCTCAGCTCCTCTAAATAGCTTCAGCCGTTAGATCAATATAAATTCGATCCGACGGCCACTAGTCTGTTCCGTACGTGTAAAATAATGTGCGTTCCACAACATAGCCGGTTGGCTCTAACATCCCCCAAGATCTGCGGCGGCTTTTCCTCTTCCCGGTCCGTCATTTTCTTCTTACAGTCCGTTATTTTCCCTTTCTCTATTCTCTTCAACTTGTTCTTCTGGTCTCTTTTGATAATGGCGAGCGGTGGTGGTGGTGGATATGGAGAAGCAAGCCAGAAAGTGGACTATGTATTCAAGGTGGTACTAATTGGAGACTCAGCTGTTGGAAAATCTCAAATACTTTCTCGTTTTGCCCGAAATGAGTTCAGTTTGGATTCTAAAGCTACCATAGGTGTTGAATTCCAGACTCGGACTCTTCTTATTCACCATAAGTCTGTTAAAGCCCAGATCTGGGACACCGCTGGCCAGGAAAGGTACTAATACTCCTTCAAGATTCATCATTTGTCCTTGGGGTTTTTTTTTGGGCTTTTTGTTTAGATCTTTTTTGGGGTTTCTTTAGCATGTGGAGTTGGAGATCTTTGATCTTTTTAGGTTATAGAGCTCGAGGTACTGAACAACAAGTCCATGCTGGCAATTTTCACGTAAAATTGTAATTAATGTTTCGTCTCTTCTTATAAATAAATAGCATACTATGTAACTTAAATATCGTGTCTTGACATAATAAATATGTTTGGCAGTGACAAAACGTAATCACTTCCTTCCCGAACTGGGTTCACAATTTCTTGTGTATATGCTGGATTAGTTAAATTCTGCTTTGATTGCGCTATTTAAGTGTGGTCTTGATTGATATCTTTCTAATCCTGCTTGTTTGGTTTTTGTTTTTGGCAGTGGATTCGATTTTAGCTGAAAATTAGTGTCTAGTACAATAAATATCTTTTTAATCCTACCTGTATATTCCGCATCTCTCGTATGCAATTTTTCTTAATGAGGAAACAATCTGAAGTAAAACAATAGCTATGATAGTTAGATTGGGATTGGACGGAGTTTGAGGTTTGGATTCTCGTCTCAGGATTTGCAAAAGCTGAATTGTTTGTGAGAGGAAGTATTAAAATGTGGCATTTTGCCGCGGCTAAACTAATTTAAACTATTTTGTGTAGAATTTGACTGATACCCACTATTTACAATATGGTTTGCTAGTTTGAGAGATTTAGTTCACTTGGTTCATGGAAATGGTGTATGTGTTTTCTTTGGATCGGATGGTGGTGTTAGGGTTTTTTATGGTAAGATAACATTTTGATTTGTATTGTTTTATTTGGTAAAGAGGTGGCGCTAAACGACAATGGCTTGAATGTTGGGTTGAACCTCGGTTGTTTGGAAATATGAATAATAGACATAACATCTGGAGATGTCTAATTAGCGGTGAAGAGACTTTGTTGGAGTGTCATTACGGGCGTGGGAACTGCAACTTGTGACTTGAAAGTGGTCGGCGGATGTGAGATGACTGTAAATAGAAAAGGAAAGGTATGCAATACGGCGGCTAGGAATTCATAGCTCAATAAAGAATGATAGCGTTACCTTGATAGAGAAATTAATTATTGATTGGACCAGCAATTAGATGGTGTTGTGATTCGGCTAACTACCCTTATAAACCATGTCCTTTGAAACATTTCAATAGGGAGATGACTGTTGAAAGCCAAAATCAAATGTTTTACGGGTTTGAGACAAGTTTTGAATACCTTCCGTGGTTTTTGCTAAATATTCGTCATCCTATCTTATGTGTTCTAACTAGATTCTGATGGTTAATGTTAAATTTATTGAAATATATATTCTCCCTCTCTTAAGTTGTCTTTGGTATGTTCTTTCTGCATATCTCATATTCTAGGTGCACCCTCTTGGATCAATATCAATGGAATATTTCTTTATAAATTGAAAGTCAAAATGCAAAACCGGCTCCACGGTTGTTCTAGAAGCTCATGAAATCATAAAAGAGATTCTCAATAGTAATTTCCCTTTATCTGTTTTCTTGTTCGTATCTTAAACAGATACAGAGCTGTCACTAGCGCATACTACAGGGGTGCTGTCGGGGCTATGTTGGTTTATGACATAACCAAACGCCAGACCTTCGATCACATCCCACGTTGGCTTGAAGAGCTTCGAGCTCATGCAGATAAGAACATTGTCATCATTTTGACTGGAAACAAGACCGATCTTGAAGACCAGCGAGCTGTATCTACAGAGGATGCCAAAGAATTTGCTGAAAAGGAAGGACTATTCTTCTTAGAGACCTCTGCCCTCGAAGCAACGAATGTGGAGACGGCATTTACGACCGTCTTAACCGAGATCTTCAACATTGTAAATAAGAAGAATCTTGTTGCTGGTGATGATCAAGCCAATGGCAAACCTGGATCGTTAGCTGGCAAGAAAATCCTTATTCCTGGCCCTGCTCAAGTTATCCCGGAGAAGAAAAGTATGTGTTGTGGATCTTCTTGATATGTTCTTTTGGTACCTTTTTTTAGTGAATTTTGGAAAAATGTGGGTGTATTGTGTGTAAATCTTTCATTGTTATAGCTTTTACCTTTTGAAAGAGAACAATTTACATGGTCTTCTTGAAGGTTAAGAGATTTGTTTATAGATAATTTTTTGTGACTTCTATCACAGTAAGAATTGTACGTTTTAATTATGTGTCTCCGTCTCACATCAATAAGAAATTTCTCACATCAATAAGAAATTGCAGTGTTTTAATTTTTTAATTTAAAAATTATAACTTAAAAAGAAATAGTGGAAGCCTCGGGGAAAAATTAACGCATGACAATTTATTATTAATGAGACAGGAAACGGGACGAGTAGTTTTATCTTAATAGATGAGTAAGTTTAAAACTTGTGCTCAGACCAATAAGTGCAATACACAAATGCTAACGGTGCAAATTCACAGAAAAGAGAATCGACTTTTTGTCTTATTTGTATTGCACTCATTAGTTTGAGTACAAGTTTTAATCATGCTCATCTACAGAGATAAAACAAAAGATACTCAATTCTTATACTCCCTCCGATTCAAAATATAATTTTTTTTAAGAGTTATTTGTTATTGCAAAATATGTCTTTTTACCAAAACATGTAGTTCCCATGCAACTCTCTATTAATTTATGTGTTCTTTGGAGTATTAATTAAGAATACTTTAGTCATTTTGATTAGTATCTTAATTTGTGTAAAAACTTTTAAAAAGACTTATATTTTGAATCGGAGGAAGTACAACGTTTGAGATTGAAACGCCCATTTGAGCTTTCAAAATGCTCCACCAAAAGGGGATACTTTGCAGGGAAGTTCCAACTCTGGGATGCATGTACTTTTCATACTGGCTTGATGTTAGTGATTCCTCTCTTTTGATCTGTCTGGGGACAAAAGTACAGTGAGGAGTCTGAGGAGAGTCAACAAAAAGGAATATGGATTCACCATTTTGTAATTGGGGAGAAAGTGGGAGTTCGAAGGCATGGTTTTGGACTATGTATGTCATCTGATGGTGAAGGGTTGCCATATATGTATTCTCCAATTCTGGGCTAGTGATTTGGATCTAAACACGAAACACAATAGACAGAGCTGGACCGTCTAGGAGCATGGTAAAATTCGGGAAGAGGGTCACGAAGATTGTCCCGGCATTGAGGGTCGTTTGCACTGTTCCGATGAAGGAGTGTTCGTATTTTTGGAATCTGGAGTCAGGAAGTGCAACTCGGGAAACCATTGGGAGACCTTTCTTGGCATGGAGTGTGACCGCCAATCGAATGGCACCAAAGTGTATATGAGTGTAACCTTGATCCAGACAGGTTTTTGGAAAGTGTTCTGGAAGTTGGAGAATTACGTACTGTTCTTCTTTGGTGGAGGGCAGTTTGTGGGTGGATAAATAGGATGCTTGACAAAAGTTGACGCGGGATTTCTACCTAGGACTTGTCTAAGACGTTTGTAATAATTTGCCTATAAAAGGCCATGTAACCACTACTAATTCCTCAGAAGTTGATGGGCTGAAAAACTTATGAAATAAAGAGTTTGTTCCACAATTCTCTCTTGTTTTCTTCCTTTTGTTTTCAAATGGTCTTCAAATCTTCTTAGTTTCACGTAGGATTTTCAAGTGTCTTCTAGTCTTCTTTCTTCTTCTTTTGTTTCTGCATCATGTGGATTTTGAGTAAGCTTATTGCATTATACTCCTTTTTATCTAAATTTAGTGCTCACTTTCTTATTCAAAATATTAAAAATAAATAAGAAAGTGAATATTCAATTTAGAATGGACCGAGTGCATTTGAAAGAGAACAATAATAGCTCGAATCATAAAATCTAAATTTTTGCGACGTTAGTTTCAATATCATTTGCCTCTGAAACCTCAATTGCTTCACCAGACGACGACGACGACTTGGTTTCTGGTGATGAGGGCTCCTCTGTCTCTGAAGGCTTCAATAATCTTTCCAACAGTTCCTCGCAGTCAATTGCTGTCACCATAACCGACACACTATTCTTACCTCTCCAACATCCGATAGCAATTGTAGACGCATCGACTTTGTGATTCTCCGACTCCATCTGGTCATCTGCTAGATGTGGAAGAAGATAAGTTGCAAGTGTAAAGCAAAGGGTAATCGAATTCAGAAACATTTTTAATGTAATGAGCAAACCTTTTTTCAAGACTACAATGCAACAGCCTAGATATAGTTCTGATGCCTTCTTTCCAAATTCAGCATCGGTAAAATCTTTAAATTTGATGCTCTTATACTGTAGAAGATGCTTGAAGTCGACCATTGATGCATATAGGATTTGTTTTGTTAAATGAGGAAGCAGCAACGGTAATCCTTCAGATGATATCCTGAATGCACATGGAGCGAACGCGCCTTCTTTTGATGATTGACGTTCCTGGACAAAAGGCAAAATATGGTATCAATCACGAGGATCAAATCGAGCATACGAGAAATATCAACCGTTGGAGGCAGCTAATTCTCTTTCTGGTTTGTTCTTTTCAGGACAATTAACTTCCTCCATGCGGGATAAACTCAACGCACTCAGGGTTGGACATCTGAAGCGTGAAGTTTACAGGACTGGGCAGAGTGGCCCAATATTGGACTAGGTGGTTCTGGGTTGGGGCAGGGTCAGAGGAGATCTCGGGAGAATTTTCTGTAAACATTATTCTTCTAACGGCTATACTAACATTGAATATGAAATAAACAACTAAGAAAAGGAAAATAGATATGAGTAACTTACAAACATCTTAAGACCAACTGAAGCTATCTTAAGTGGCTGACCGGCTCGAAGATTCAATTCAATAACTTCCTTCACTGGACTCGACACATAATAGACTCTCTTCACATGGCTCATATCACTGTTTCTTGTGACAAGATGTCCAGCAAAAGGAAAGGATTCCTTGATACCATAAAACTCCTTTATCTTAGATATGATTGCTTCATCGTTATAAAAGATAACCAGGTCAACCCCGACCCACCTGCCCTGAATTTGTAATTTCCTTTTTCCTCCGACATTATCAGAATCAGTTCCCTTACTGTCAGAGGGTTGGATTTCATTTGCTTTGTTTCCTTTAGATACTTCGGTTTGATCGGTATCCAAAGCAGCCCCAGCTCTTCTGTCAATGGCATCAGAGGTTGTTTCAGGAACTTCCATACCAATTCCAGAAGTTACTTCAGATATTTGACCGTCTTGTACAACATCTGCATTAACTGTAATCATATCTACATCTTTCACCTCAACCGTTGCCGCCTCAGTTCGTGAATCAGCTTCAACTGTTTCGTCACCGTTTGGGACAGAACTACAGGATGTTTCGTGAACTTGAGGACCAACTTCAGGAGTTTCTTCAGACCCTTGACCATCTGTTAGCGTACCCGCATCGGTTGCAATCATATCTTCATCTTTCACCTTAACTGTTGCCTTCTCAGATTGTGAATTCATACTGGAACTCAAACGCCCAGCAGAGCTCGTATACTTTTTCTGAACTGCAGGAGCATAAACGACAAATTGTTTACTACGAATGCTAATAGTGAAGGAGATATAAACTATAAGCTAAAAAGAAAATAAAAATATCCGACTACAAGCATGTAGTTAGCTTCTGCCCCCCTTGCACTCATAGAAACCTCCGCACAAGCACACCAGTTTTTTCTTTTCATTTTTTGGCCTAGCCGGTTTTAGGATCCAGTATGGTCACAGTTGACATATTCTAAATAGTTATCCAGCAAACATTCACAAGCCCAAATAAGTCAAGTGCCAAATTTATCTCGGTCGATTGAAATGCTTAACTTTTCTCGACCTGGATCAGTAAACTAAATAGATCTTGAAAATTACCTGGCAGAGGCGCCAGCTTGTGGAGAACAGCAATAAAGAATGCTCCAGTGTTTTGATCATGAGGAACTATCCTCATGCAACGCTCTAAAGGTAGTGCAGAAACTTCCTCCTCTGACACATTTGTTTGAACGCCATGATCGCCGTTCTCTAATGGGGTACCGTTCTCAGATTTCCCATTGCTAGTATCCTCAGTCACTTGCCCAGTGGTGATAATATTACCAGCATCAGATAGATCACCATAGTCTTTGCCAGATGGGAACATGCCAGGGGCAACTGCGGCTCTACGCTGCTGAGAGACAACTTTGTAAGATGCCAACCACTCTCCTTTATCCCGAACCTGCATATTCAAATTTAAGACTATTAGGTCAATGGTCATATTTTACACCAGAATCGAAAAGCAAAACATGTATAAACCCGAAAACTACATGCAGTACAGCTTTGGCACATTATGGTTAGAAGTAGCTGGATATGCACTCAAGACGTAGTTTTTTTTATTGTTGAGCTACAGTTAATACAACAACAACAACCAAATTTTAGTTCCAAGTAAGTCAGCTACATGAACCAAAGAATGATTTTTTTTAAGAAAAAAAAATTATTATTTATCAGAGCAGGGGACGTCGAACTCGGGACCTATAAGTGCTAAGCCAACTACAACTAGCCTTCCTTCACAACCAAAGAAAGGATTGTGTGTGGTTGTCAACATGAATACATTCTCTCCATTTGTTTCTATCCAAGGCCACATTGTCATTCAAATCTAGCAAAGTCCTATTATCACTTCCATCCAGGTCTTCCTTGGCCTCCCTCTACCTCTTAAAGTCTCATTATTCCTCCACCCTTCAAGTCTTCTACAGTTAATATGAATTAAAAATATGTAACCAAAAGTCACCACTATCGGCATAAAATGGTCTCCATTTATAGCATAATACTAATATTTCATGAGATGGGCAGCTCAATTTAAGTATGAAAATATGAAAGTGAAAAAAGAAATTGACATGTCAATTTTTCAAAGGACCAAAAGAGCAAAGCTTAACTCCGTAAGGGCATACATTTGCATCATAAACAGGCAAACCTTAAGCAAACGCAGAAAGAAAAAAATAATAAAGTTGTCCAATTTCCAACAGATGATATAATACCACATTAGTACAGAGTTTACTTCTATGCTCAAACTTGTGTGCTTAAATATAAGGGGATTTTCACAATCTTGCTGCCTAGGAGGGAACACTAGCATATCAAATTATTACAGATACTTTGCACAAGTCTTAACTAGCACAGCTTCGATTTAGTTCGAAGTTTTCCTCAGAAATAACAGGACGTTTCCCATATTAGTGTGGTGGAAGTATAGCTATCCTAATCAAGAAGGCAATTTTTGCATTTAGTGAAACCGACTAATGCTTGACAAATTTAAACAGAAGTGAAAACCATAATGACATTGTCAATAAGATACAAATACCAGAGTAAACCAAAACAAACCTTCCATTTCTTCAGACCTGGCCTGCGAATAAGATGTGGAAGCTCGGTTGAGACATCGACAAGTTCAACGGTTCCTTGACATCTCCGTAAAATCTGAAGGAACACAAACAAGAAAAGAACGCTTAGTGATAGTGATAATTTTGGATGTACCATTCTAAGCAAATTTTACCAAAAATTGTGGGCACAAATATTGCAAAACATTAACAACATGCTCAATATAATACACCAGGTCAAGAGCAAAGGGATTGAACAATATCAGAGTGACGTGGACATTATATTGCATAAACTGAGAGAAGAAAATTAAAGAGAAAAGGCACCTCAGAATTGCGCATTACACTTAAATTAGTGACCCAAAATTAAATTGAAATATTTATTTCAGAAATGACCCAAAAAAGGGGGAAAGATAAGGTAAAAGGTAAGGTATAATATCATACATGAAGATAAGAAATCATCAGAGCATTCAAAAACACAGATATAAACTATCTGTCTCTCTTACACATTCTCACCCACCCACCCACCAAACACATAAATACCGAGTTGTCCAACATCAAAAGGGAAACTAATGTGCATTCCTTTATTTCATTAAAACTATCAAAAGTAACATGGTCAATCAGGAGCTGCTCTATCCATCGCAATCATAAATGGGCAAAAAATTTACCTCCGCAACCACAGCCTCATTTTCAACTGGATTCATTGAGCATGTCGAATAAACCATCCTCCCTCCAACTTTTAGCAAAGATAAACCTGGAAAGAATAATTGATTAGCAAGGCGCTCCATTTAAAATAAAAAATAAAATAGAAATAAAGAGATCAACTAAGTGATCCAGATAATTACTAAGCATCTGAAACCCGAAAAATATAAACACCTTTTTCCCTAACTGTCATCATTCCTATCATAAGGATGTTCCTTCAAAACTCCCTCTATCTTATGATTAAATCCAAAGAACAAACCCTTTTCTCCTTTTCCTCTCTTTTAATGTATACAAGCACCTTTCCCTCTCTGTATAAGCTTTTGTTAAGCTGGGTCAAAGAAATTCTTGGTTACACACTGAATCATGTTCGTTTGACTGTATGATTAAGGCTACTGGTGGTTTCTTCAGCTAATCAAATTAAAGAATATCAAAGATAAGGTACCTCGCATTGCTATCAGAATCTGTAGGCCATGGAGACTGTTGCCCATTCCTGAATTCCTGTGGGAAGAACCACAAAGGAGAATATGAGATGAAAAAAATTGTTTCAAATTCAAGACAATTAGCAAGTTTGTTAAAGATCCCACATCGACTAGTTTGTTTGCATATTTGCAATATATAAGGCTTGGGCAATCCTCCCCTCTTGAGGTACCTTTTGAGGGATTGAGTTAGGCCCAAGTTCATTTTTAACAAAGGCAAAAGCAATCCACAGGTAACTACCACTTCCTCCATATGTCTGGAGCTTTCCGCAGAGTACCATCCCCACTACATGGAACATCACACAAGACACGATCGAACAAAAGTTGACTCATTCCTTGTTTCTTATTCTCCGCATCAGAAGTATTAACATAGTTTTTTTTTAACTGGCAGCCTGGAAAGTGTTGAGCTTCGTGAGTTGTGACAACCAAGTTAGCAGTGCACATTCTCTTTGTTTGGTGGATAAGAAGATTACACCTCTGGATGTCAACATCATTTGCTACTATCTGAAATGAGAGAACAAATATTCCAGTTTAACAAGAAGGGAAAATAAAAGACAACGTGTCGAAACTATATCATTCAATGGCAATGGAAAGTGCGAAAGAAACTAAAAGGGGAAAAGATGCAAAAAAAAATGATTTCTCAATCTACTGAAGTACAGATGAGAGAAAGAGAAAGGAGGCCCAAGAGCCAAGAGGAGGATAAATAACACACCATTCCACTAGGTAAAGTTTCTGGTGGCATTGACTGGTGTATCATTTCAAGTAACTGGAGCGTTTTGGAACCAGGAGCAGCACACACTGCAACAAACACAAGATGCTTATCAGAACATGTGAGAACCAATTTGCAACATAATTAACAATATTTTCATCCTTGTGTTCCCACATCATGATCTCACAGGTGTAAATAAAGAAACAAAAGAGAAATTATACATCTATTTCATCTCCAAGTTTAATAGTTTTATAAAGTAGCTTACTGTCAAGAACAATATGCTCGGGACGTACATCTAAGAAAAGTGGAGGGACCTGAAAGAAACAGCCACAGCCCAAAACATGGAATTACAAGAAAGATACATGCTAAATACCATCGGGTAACATTTAAATTCAAGTTTCTATATACAATCGAAAAACAAGAGCCATGAGAAAAGATGCCCCACCATGCTTACTGCCTCCTGTCTTGTAATATTTCCAATTTCATTCTCGAGCTTTAAGAACTTATGAAACCTGAAATTTTCACCCATAATCAAGAACATATCAGCACTAGTAGTTAAACTACATGTTTTTACTGTTAGAGAAGAAGCACCATAAAATCAGAATAGCTTATGTAATGTTATCATCCTTTATCACGCATCATGAAATCAGAAATCTTACTTCCAAACATCTCAACTATCCATTCGATATTATATGTGTCAAGTGTTCTGCTTATCATATGAATTCAACTACTTGTATTCTTCAATAAGATGCCAAAGCCACCACATGGCCACTTTCAACTTGTAGACAAGACAAAGCAATTGTAGGATTATGCTAGGACACACTTTAGAATTATCTACTTCAATCAGCAAATGTTCTTTTTACACAATTTTATGAACATATTTTACTTAATTGGACAAACAGAACATCACTTACCTCTCAAGTGTTTGGTTCTGGCGCAGCTGCTTCCGAGAAAAATTTGACTGCCAAGCTAGATTTTCAGGATACCACGGCAGTGGTTTAATTGCTTCCACTGCACTCCCATTTGCGTCCTATCCCATTTAAAAGAGAGAACTAATTAATACAAGAGGTTAGTACAACCGCATAGGACATAAACACATTGAACTTCAGGTAAATGTCCGGGCGATATTCACCTCTGCTTGAAGGGACTTCATGAAATCATTCTCTAACTGTGACCGAATATCCAAACAAAACGGGCTACTGCAAACCCACACAAAAAGGGGGAAATAGTGTGAAGTGTTAGAAAGTAAACAGAGACATCTCCTTGTATTCAACTGACCGTATTTTTAGCATCATCATCAGGCAGATTTTATTTTCAGTACAAAAAAATGCAAATTTCATGGACACAAATATGCTTATTTAATTACGATAAGGACTTGATTTTATGCATTCAGTTCCATCTTCCAGCCCACTTCAGTCAAGAAAGGCAACTAGCTTTTCCATTGCACGGAACTGTTTAACTAGAAGCATTTGAAGCGCTTCAAGCAACGAGAAAAGCACTGCAACAATTAATCTAAACATAATTCCAAATCCCAATAAACGGTAACATGCCAAATATATTCAATTACATTAAATCAGCAGAGTGGTTCCTGATCTTCCGAGAAATACAATAAAATTGGTCAAGTTCATAATGTTTCGTGGTCCACATGGACAGGAATTTCTAATTTAACATTTTCTTGGGTGCTTTATACCACGACCAACACTGGTCTGGTTATTAGTGAGCAGATGGAACAAATGAGATAGCTATTGGTATTTGCATTGCATGACTATATCCTATAATTCGCTGGACACTAGTCAGAGTATGTCTGAAGCAATCTTTTGTTAGTAAAATTTACATATTTAGAACATTTGGTCTTTCTGCAGTAATTTAACCAATTTAACACATTCAGGCATGCCAAATTTGATCTAAGGTGAACATGGAAAGGCTTCCCTCTTTTGTCTCTTTGAAATTGTCAGCCAGCAGTAAAATAAAAGTGGAAAAGTGACTCAAGTCAGATTCTGGTGAATTCTAAATTGTTCTATCGGGGCTACTTTAACCATTCACATATTTTAACAGGTAACTAATGATCGTTCCAAATTTGAACTCCGGCCTATTATCACCTGCTAAAACTCTTTAACAAAGAGCTTACTTGAATATTGTAACCATCCACAAGACTAACAAGACATTTGGTCATAGCCCCATATGCAAATTAACATCCGATTTTGTCGTATTTAAAACAATTAGCCCAGAAATCCCAAATGCAGAGACATATCATCCAATGAACAAACACAAAGTCAGTCAAAATATCCAAACTTCACATCCAATTCCCAAAATTGATACAATAAATACGGAAAAAAACAAGACTTTACCTAGCATTAACTCTGAATGCAGCAGGCAACACCGTCCTCAAACATCCCATCAAATTATCCCATTCCTCTGGCGCCACTATTCCTTGCTCCTACCATATCAAAATTACTCATATCAAGTTAAAATCAGAACCAACAAAACAAGCAAACAATCACTTCTCAATCCGCCTAAAAATCACCATGTTCAAAATTGTTCCAACCCCGCTATTTCTGCATACAGGAACAATTAACAATCACCCCCCGCCCCAACAATTTTCTATTTTTTGTGGAATATACTTATAAATACTCCCTTCATTTCATAATATAAGTCGTTTAAGACGTGTAGCGAATTAAGGAAGCAAAAAGTAAGGTATTTGTTAGTCAAAATATAAATATTACTCTCTCTTAAGTAAGACTTTTATACTACTAATTCTAGTTACCTTATTTTTTGCTTAGTTAATTTCCATTACATGTCTCAAACGACTTATATTATGGAATGAATGTAGTAATTAGTATTGAACTTCACCCCCCAATTTTTTTTAAAGTTTACCATACATGTACCCTGCAACCTATAGATTCTGGATTGGCCCCTGGGAACAATCAAATAAGCCTTCATAAGCTATTAAATAAGCAAATATTGAATAAATTTGTTTACTACCTTATAATATTCTTCAAATTTTGGGCTTTCAGTGACGAATGGTTGCCAAGAGGGGTCGGGGTTGGGGTTAGGATTTTTGGTGGAATCAGCATTGGTGTTATTGGAATCTTGATTCATGTTGTGTTCTTGTGGTTGTTGAGGATCAGGTTTAGTGCGTTTCCAAACATTCTCTCTGCCCTCTCGAAAGTGCTTTCTCTGAGTACGAGACCTGTTTCTTCTACCACCCATTTCTTCTTCTTCTTTAACTGCAACTGTTAATTCCTTTGGCTGCTGCAATGCAAACTGAGAAGAGAAGACAGTGGGGGAAAGGAAAGGCAGGAAACTAATGGGTTTTGATTTGATAAATTGCTTATTTGTTGGAAGGCCCAAAGTTAAATTTGTTGAAGGAATTTGGCCCATTTTCAAAGGACTTTATGGCTGGCGGTGCAGAACATATGGGTATTCATGAAAAATTGAAACCGACCAAATCATACCGATCTAAATTAATCCAAAACTGATTCTTTGGTTTGAGCTGTGCATTGAACTGATTTTGTTTTGATTTAAGTTTTTTTATAATCCAAACCGAACCAGACCGTATATATATACACCTGAAGTTTTTATTTTACTTTGAAATTAATAATGGTGTATTTTTTTGTAATTTTTTCTTTTTTCTCATAGATAATTTTTCAGTAATTTGTTTCAAGATGAAAAATCAAGATCAACAATTTTTTTTTGGTGAGTTTAACTTGTGAAAAAATAATAGACATATTTCTTTATATTTTTAGTAGTTAAATAATTATATAAAAAAATTATTTTATTTTTACTTTATATTGAAGTTCAAGAATCAATAATTTATATTTCATTATTTTGTTTTTGATTGTGTTTAACTTGTGAAAATAATAGTCTTATTTTTTTTTTTTAGCCGGTAAATAATTATATAAAAAAAAAGATTTATTTTTAATTTATAATTAATATGTTTTGTATATCCCGAAAACCGAACAACCAAACCAAACCAAACCGAATGCATCGGTTTGAGATTTTGAATGGTTTGGATTGGTTTCAAAATTTTCAAACTGAATATTTCGGTTTGGTTTAAAAAATGTGCAAAACCAAACCAATCCGAACCATGAACACCCCTAGCAGAACATAACAAATTCAGTACATACTAAATATATTTTTGGTAGATAATACATGTTTTTAAACAGGTGTTACATTCGGTGTAATAGACTTTTTTCATAATTAACACATGCTCTAAGACATGCAACTAGGGGTGTCCACTATTCGATTAAACCGAAATACTGAACCAAAACAAATCGAATTTTATTATATGGTTTAATTTATTCGGTATTTTGGTTTATTCGGTCCGGTTTTGAAAAAGTTAAAATAATTCGGTTTGGTATTCGCTTTTCAATTTTTAAAAACCAAATTACCGAAAAACTGAATAGAGCAATTTTTTTTATTATTATTATTAAAAAACATTTGTATTATACTTATAAGTATTATTAATATTTTACTTAGAGTTGTCTCCAATCCATCTATTTCATTGACATTCTGGGAGCAGCCACTTTGTGCATTTATTGTCAAATGTTAGGTATATCTCATATTCATCCCTGCTGATACCCCGAATTATTGGGAGTTAATGAGTTATGTTATTGTTGTAGAGTTGTATTTTTATTCTTATTTTTTAGTTTATTGTTTTTATTTTAATCGTGCATTATAATTTTATGTTTTGTCTAATTTTTATTAAGTTGAGCTCCACAAGAAAAAAAAATTAAAATTTCGGTACAAATCGAACCGAACCGAACCAAACCATACTATACCAAAATAATTTCAGTATTAGGTTTTCATAAAATTTTGGTTTGGTTCGGTTTCCATAAAAGGTTATAAAACCGAATCGAATTCCGAAATTTTATTTCAAATATCGAATGCACAACCCTACATGCAACACCCATTTTACATAATATATGTTATAAAATAGCAATACTTATTCGCTACAAAAAAAATCTGAATCATCAAATTTTTTAATTAATAATTAAAAAATATTTAATATACACTAAATTTTATGTATTTAGCACTATAGTTGTAACGTAACGTAATGGGCTGCTTGTTTTTGTTGGTTGTTTGAGTTGGGCTATCCTAGCCGGCCGGCTAAATTGGCCCGAGAAGAGAAGCAAAAAAATTGTGCTAAACCAGTTGAGTGATGTTTTTTCTTCTTTTTTTTCTTGTCAAGGAGTTGATTTTAGCTTTAGATAAGTGTGTTTAGTTTAGATGCTTTCACTTTTGTTTTTTTAAAGGGTTTGTTCATCATAAAGTCACAAGTTTACATCATCTAAAAACGTAATTTTATATCGCATTATTAGTTTATCTTGTTCATATCTTATTAGATTAGTCGGGTTGTACCCGACACCAATTTACCAAGTCATTCTAATTTTATTGATCACACTTGCGACTCTCTAGAACTTGCTCAGTTTAAGGTGGATCTGCAGACTAATAAATAAATAAATAAATAAATAAAAGTGACCTATTGAGTGAAGTGACTTGGGGGTATTGTACCAACGGGGCCAAGCTTAGCTCTCTCAGATGAAAACTCGAATGATGATGTGGTGGATGTGGAGGTAGATATTGTGGATGATTCTTAATCATAGTTCACATACGTCTATTTCATATCAGAATTTCCGGTTCCCTATATATGGAAAAGGATATGCATGACTTTTTCATTTAAAAAATATATATTAGCTAATTACTAACTTGACCATTCAATATTATAACTTTTTTTTTTTTTACAACGAGACTAATCTCAAATAGTAAAAGTTGAATGTCTCTCAACCAATAATATTTTTTTTTTTTTTTTTTTTATGAATAATACCTTAACTTCCATTGATATCTAAAGAATCGACATCAGGACATGATAAACTTGTACCTAATCCAAGTGTAGTCTATTACAAGTATGTGTCATGGTAGCAGCAGGGATAGATTTGTGGGGTATGCGGGGGGGATATCCTATAAAATTATTACATTTACCTCACTTAGCCAGGTTGTGTGCAAAAGTGTTGCAAATCCTTGGTATAAACAGGGACGAAGGCAGTAATTTGGCGTTGGGAAGCGAAACTGCAACAGTATTTCGAACTACATATAAAAAAGGAAGAAAAAAAATTGGGGGGACGAAACTGATAAAATATTCCAAACTACATATAAAATTACTATATCTAATAGTATTTTTTTTAAAATGATGGTTTTTTTTTGTTATTTAATATACATCGCGAAATTTTCAAAAGAAAATCATTTTGTTAATTTTTTACCTTCACAAAGTGGATTTTATGTATGGAAGACTAAGAGGAACGACTACAGCAATATAAATCACCCAATTAAGTATCATCAATTCATAAGAATGTAAATTTTAATATCCAAATCAAAGATGATTCCAGAATAAACCTCCTTCCAAACTTCTAGATAAGGTTTCTTCATCAATCTCCCATAATCGTCTTTTAAGAAATGGGCAAAGTTGTGTCCAAATCAAATTTCTATAATACTCCATTCGATTCAAAATATAAGTTTTTTTAAGAGTTATTTTTTATTGCAGAATAAAGGTCTCTTTATAAGAATTGTGTGTTTATTGGCTAATTTACCCCTTTATTTATTTTGGTCAAAATGTGTAATTCTCATGCAACTATTTATTAATTTTTTTTAGAGATAATCACTATTTATCTCCCTTCAACTATTTTCAAAAGCAAGTTATATCCCTTTTGATTTTTGCGTGCCATTAATGCCCATGACTATTTGTAAGGTGCCAAAAATACTCAAAATGGGCGGAATCCGGCGACCCACGGTGACTTTGCACACGTGCGGTCCACATGGTCAAAATTGCAGGGGTAAAATCGTCAAAATTTCTCAACTTCATCTTCTTCAAATTCAAACCAACCCACTTCAAGTTCAAATATTTTATACACAATTTTATTAAAGAACACATATTTAAGCTTGACAATGTCACAAAAATCACTCTAGATGAATCCTATATGTGGTTTTTGATTTATTTGACAAATTCGAAGCAATTGGGTTCTTGAGATAATTTTGTTTAATTGATGTTTTTTGGGTGAAAATGTTTAAATCTTTATGAGTTTTATGAGATGAGTTTCTTTCTAATTTCATTTTGAAACAAATTGGTTCTTAATAAAGCTTCATATATAAGATAAACTGAAGAAGGGGTTAGGAAAGAAGATGAATTGAAGAAGGAGATTGGGAAAGAAGATGAAGTGTGGAAATTTACGGACAAATTTGCCCCTGAAAATTCGACCATGCGGGTATTTTGAATATTTTTTAGCACGTAAATAGTTGAGGGTATTAATGACACGTAAAAAAAAAAAAAAGACATAACTTGTTTTTTAAAATAGTTGAATTGGTATAGATAGTGATTAACTCATTTCTTTATTCTATAGAGTATTAATTAGAAGTATTATAGTTATCGTATTTAGTATTTTAATTTGTGTAAAAACTCCTAACATAACTTATGTTTTGAAGGGAAAGTCTGGCATGGGGCGGCCCTTGTAGGTACGGTCCCACACTCCTCTAACATAATTTGAGACATGACTCATTTGTAGAGTAGGTCTTGCAGGCCTTTATGTCTCACAGGTAGAGCTGTCAAAATGGGCATATGCCCACGGGCATGCCCGCCCCGTGAGTTTAATGGGCGGGTATGGGCCTATGAATTCCATGCCCATTTAAATGCGGGTATTAATGGGCATACCCGCTCGGGTAACTGGGCAATGCGGGATGCAGGCGGGTTGCAACCGGGCATGCCCGCTTTTGTTTTTTTTGGATATGGATTAATTTTCACGGGTTGAGACTTGAGAGCCAAAAGAAGAAAAAAAACTAAAAGTCCAATATAAAAGTTGAACCGTGTTATATATCTTCGTGAAAGCCCCTTGAAAGCCGTTTCTATACTTCTATTACCCAAATATAACGGTTTCATCTCTGAAGGTAACTAAATTATGTTCTAACTTATTATTTATCATTTATCATTTACCATTTATAATGTTTTAAGTTCTAACTTCTCAAGTTGTGTGCGTTTTATATGTGGAGATGATGAGAAGGAATCAAAATTATCTAAGGTGGATTTAAATAATACTTCTAGTTTCAAGATCTAAATCAATAGATAGATGATATTAAAAAAAGCGTATCTACTTTTTGTTGCTTTGACTTCAGCAATATGTTTGTTAATTTTGGATAGTTGATCTTGAATTATTTTTGAAATTATGGACTTTGATTGTTTTTTATAACTACTTTGGATATTTGTGGACTTGTATTTGATTGTTCTTAAACTATTTTGGATATTTATTTACCATTTACAGGATTATAAACTACAAGTGAATGAGAAATAAATAATTTTTGTTGAATTTTTCGGATTTAATCTATTTTTTTTATAAAAAAAAAAATTAATAATAAGGGTTGCGGGCATGCCCATTTGCCCACTGGGCATTCGGCGGGCGAGTACGGGCATCCCTTTGATAGCCCAGTAAAAAGCGGGCATGCCCGCCCATCCCCATTCAAGACATGCCCATGACGGGGCGGGGCGGGGCGGGCGGGCATACCCATTTTGACAGTACTACTCACAGGTACCCACAAAGACCGTCCCATGTGGAATTTTTCCTATTTTGAATGGGAGAGTACCATTTACAATTACATGATTGAGTGTGATTCCAATATATACGGATAAGGTTCGTGCCAAATTGGTGTTAGTGTTTCAACTCTTTTGAAACATTCAAGAAAACTACCACCCATTTTTTTCTCTTTTTTGTATTTATTATTGGAATCAAATTTGGCAAGATTCCAATTAAAATGGTGAAGATTTTCCAAGATTTGTTTGGGCATGAATTATGGACATTTATATTTTACTATTACAGTAAAAGGGATAGAGGTTGGTTGCCGAAGTTTTTTTTATATCAAATTATTATATTTTAAATGAAATTACCAAAATATCGTACATTTTAATGGTCTTCTCAAAATATAAAAATTGTTGTAAATAAATGACCAGGTAGGCCCAGCCCATTAGAGTGGAGGCCCATAGGCACATGAACCAAAGGATTTTATCTCTATAAATAGAGACCTTTGGTTCATTTTTATATACACTAAAATTCATCTTCTCTCCCAATTTCTCTTCTCAATTCTGTATTTTTATAACACGTTATCAGTACGAAACTCTGCCAATTTGAATTGTACGCAAGTTCCTAGGTTTATTATGTAATTTTTGTATATCTCGTTTTTATATTGCGGATTCAAATTAATTTGAGTACGCAATAGATCTAGTATCTGTATGTATTGCTTTGCCGTTTTTGTTCTAATTGCAGATCATGTTTTTTTATTTTGGCAATTAGTGCATGATACCCAATCGTGCCATGAATTTAGCATTTCTTGTGCTTCAATCAAGTAGGATTAATTTGTTACTAGGATCTTGCTTTGAGAATTTTGGCCATACTAATTGAATAGATATGCGGATTTGATTGCTTTTGAAAGATAATGATACGGTACCAGCCATGAAACTTATAGAGGTCATTTGGATAAATGACCTCATCTTTAACTCATACATCCTAAATACGAGCTTCAAAGTCAAGTCTTTATTTCAAGTGTTTAAAGTCTCTAATCTAAAAGTTCAAGAGGTAAAGAAACCTTCAAAGAAAGGTAAACACAAGGATCAAAGACATCGAATATCATTTGAAGGAAAGATACACAATTGGAACGAAAACGGTTGAAGAGGTATTTTAGAAAACTTTTAAATTAAAGTCTATTAAAGACTTTAATTATATTTTCAGCTTTATTGTTTATTTTAATTAGCCATGTTGACCGAAATAAGCTAGCTAAATAATAGGACATGTTGTCCTTGATGTTAGGTAGTGTTTTTAGTTATCTAGGAGTTGTAGAGTCCTAATCTTTAAAGGACTCTTATTTGTGGGCTCTTTTTGGACGAAATTCCACTCTATTTAAGAGGGATTTCAATCATGATATGATATTTTAAGGTTATTCCTTAGTTATTTTGTGTTTGATTCTATACGTAGAATTCATTCATCCCTTTGAGTTACTGTATCAATGAGTTTGGTTTATACTTATTGTTTTTGTTTCAACCCCATTGATAATCAATCTTACGGGATGATTATTGATTATATTCCCCTATAAACTGTTCAAGATAGAGAAAGATCAGATCTTCAAGCCAAACCTTGATATATTTGTACTTCGATTTCACATCAGATAAAATTTTGATAACTCAGTAATTCTCGTTATTATTAAACCTAAATCTATATATTATATAACAACGCCTCTGCAACAACCGCCGCAACCTGTAACTCATGCTTTATGTATTATTGTACCATCTTTATATATACTGCGGCTTTGATCACTCTGTTGTTAAAAAAAAAAAAAATTGAATCTTTTCCACATGTTTTGATAACACAGCAGTATGCGTTGTTTTTGTGATTTATCCATTTTTTTTTATTCATACCATGCTTCTGTCTATATGTTTTGATTATACATCTGAGTTTATGTTTATATTCACACCATGCTTATGTTTATATTCACAAGACGGTTATATAATGAAATATTGATATTCAATTGTATTTTATTTTTTATTTTTTTATTTATTATTATTAAAAAAATTAAAATATCAATGTTCCTGAAGAATGTTGAATGATTACTCCTGAAGTAGTAATAGTATAAATTAATGATATTAAATGTTCTGAAAGAATATCATCTAATATTCTTGAAGAATATTGAATATTTATAATACAAATATTCTCGAAGAATATTGAACTATTACTCCTGGAGTAGTAATAGAATAAATTAGTAAAATTACATGTTCATGAAGAACATCATCTGATATTCCTGAAGAATATTATTATTATAAATTAATTACTTCTGAAGAGTATATTATAATTTAAAATATTCCTGAAGAATATAGAAATATTGTTCCTGAAGTAATAATTAGTTATTCGTAAATTTTTCTTATGCTCCCGATGTAGCATTTTATCTTGAAAAATTGGTCATGTTAATACAATCCCTGAAAGAATATTTGTCTGCTGATATAATTTATTATTTTTAGTTACGACCACCAGAAGATGGTTGTATCAAATCATGTAGACAAACTACAACCACTAGAAGATGATTGTATCGAATTGTAGAGACAAAACAAATTATTATTGTTTGTTCTTAATCAACATGAGATGTTGTAAAATAATACAAATTGTTTAAGCTTAACCACCAGAAGATGGTTACTTTATTATTTTGGTAAAATCTTATTATTATTGTTAATATAAATTCTTATGCGATGAGTCTTGGAGACTCATTAACAATAAAACTCTTAAAGCTTTATTTTTTTATTTTTAAACTCTACAAGAAAGGTAGAACACCAGAAGATGTTTTTACCAAAAGTTTGAATTATGTCTAAAGTATCACAAAACAATGATATGATTTTTAGAATTCGCTCCTGTAGTAGCGATAGATAAAGAAGATGATTGATATCATGTTTCATTGAGACGGAAACAAAAGACGGATTATTAATGAAATATAAGAGAAAATCAATCAATTATTGGTATATCATTCACTGAAGTGAATGTGGCTAAAATTTCATTGTCTGTGAGAAAGACAGTTTGATTATACCATTATTGTAGAAGTACTACTCCTAATGTTGTGTTTGCATAAAATAAAATAAAATAAAAAAAACTACTCCTTATGTTGAAATTAGTATGTATGATTATCACCTGAAGTGGTAAAAAGGAAAATGAGTAGTATCTTATTGTATGTTTTGATGAACTCTTACTTGATAGTTTTGGGGGTGTATTAGGAATTTTTTATTGTAATTTTATTTCAACTATTTTGAATTTTTATTTATAAGAATATATGTAATTCTTAAAGAATTATATTCTTTTAGAAGCTTCAGAAGAGTTTGCATGTTGAAAAGTTCCAGCAGAACAAATTAATTAATAATCCAGTAAGAGTTTTCATATTGAAGGGTTCCAGCAGAACTATTTTATTAATAACTCCAGACTATTTTATTAGTACAATCCTTCTTTTATAAAAGTTCATAAAGAACTATAATTAGTCGAATTGGTAGATGAAAATCTTCGAAAAGCTAAAAAATTAAAATCAGTTTCAATACTTTTAGTTGAAATTATAAATGTTCACAGTATAAATAATATTGTACAATTCTAACCGAAATAATCGATTAAAAGCTCCTGAAGGGCTGGTTGATTAAAAACTCTTGAAGAGATCTATGTTATCGATTATTATCTATAGTTTTCTTATAAAGATTAATTTAGATAGTGGACAAATGCATTTTCAATCATTGCTATTGTTATTAGCAAATAAATTGCATTGAAGAGATTACTGTTTATCTCTTACAAATTATATTGTACTGTAAATGTTTGCATTGAGATGCCTTATTGATTAAGCCTGAAGCTTACTTGGTTAAAGAAATATATTAGTTGGCATGATTGATTAGACCATATCAGATCATTAAAAAATACGAAATCAAGGAATTCGTGAAAATATTTTTTATGGAACCAGAAGTTTTCTAAAATATTATTTGTATTTAGATACATATTTCAAAGCAATTATATTTATCTTAGTACTATGAATATTGGGATTGAATATATTTTTGGGGATGAATAGATTTTATTCAATGCATCGATATATGTATATAGTTAATCCACAACTTGAAGTTTGCGTTCTTCTTGATAAATGAATGAGCTCATATCTTTAAATTCTCCCATAAATATAATTTGTTCCAAAGGTACTAGTGATATTATATGACATCTAGAATAAAAGTTACATATCCTGCAGAATATGTTCATATAATAAATTGTCTTGTAGAATCATATATTGCTTTGAATTTATTAAATATTTGTTTATATTTTTCCAACTATTAATTTCTTATTTCTCTTTTTTTATTATTGATTTTTATTGTTGCAAACAACAAGATTTCCACCTCAAAATAAAATGTGCGCTCATTCTCCACCACAAAGTGTTGAGATTGGTCCTCAAAAGAGGATAAATTATATGTTGGGTATCAAATCTGTTGATTGGTATATATGTTGTTGCAACATAAAGAAGGGAAAATATATAGCCGAATAAACTATTTCTATTCATGTCTCTTGTTGATCCTCAAATAAATGAGTTTTGAACCAGAAGTTCAAAAGACGAATATTTAGAAATATTTTATAACCAAAATTCGGCTAGAAAAAACTCCATGATATTTAATGTCCCCGAAGGACAAGATATCCATAATATTTGAGACATTGAAATGTGGTAGCATTATGAGTTCCAATAATAAAATTTCTAGCAAATGGAGTAAATATTTATAGATGATCAAGTCGAGAAGATTAAAATTCTAAAAGAATATTTCCAAACATGAATATTATATCATTTCCAGAAGAAATTTAGGTACCTGAAAATTTGTGAGAATTATGAAATCTCAAATGTTTGGGAATTGATGGAACCATATACATAAAATTGTGCAAAAGTCGACATTATTTATTCCCTGCAATAGAATGAGGATCTTTAATATAAAGTCTGCAGACTGAAAAATTGAAAGTGTAGAGATGATTGGTCAAAATAGACCATTGAGTTCACCTCAAATTGTGAAAAGCCTATACGAAAATTTTAATACACTTGAAGTGTAAATGTATTCGTTACAGATATTATACACCCGAAGTGTAATATAAAAAGATATTCGTTTAGAATAACAAACAAATAAATTACTTTGAGGGTGGATGCAAATGTATTTGAATAGTGCACACACACTTGATATATATACAAGGTTACAATTTAGTAACAACATTTATAGGAAGTCTTTGAAGGACTTGATATGCCATTAGCATATAAGTAATTCTTTCCGAAGAATATAAACATCAATACTTAGTGATTAATGCTTTTTTGAAAGCATTATGGAAAGATAACATATTTTCATGTATTTACAAATTAAAACATTCGGAAGATGTAATTTGTTGAAACTGTGAACACTTATTCACTAAGATATAACCAATTGCAAATTAAATTATATGCATTGGTCCAATGATGTTAAAAAGGGAAGTAATTTGACATAAGATTAATGTACTATTTTCCCTTAATTAGGCGTATTTTTTCCCACAGGGTTTTTTTCCTAGTAAGGTTTTAACGAGGCATATTCTATATGTTACGAATATCCAAGGGAAAGTGACGACATCAATGTTCAACAGATTCACTCAAGTGATAATGTAGAAGATTATTTATCAAAGCTTTACCAACATCAACATTCAGAAAGTTGATACATCATATTGGAATGCGTCATCTTAAAGACATTTAATGATTAGGGGGAGTAGTCGTACTCTTTTTCCTTCGTTCAGGTTTTGTCCCACTGGGTTTTCCTGACAAAGTTTTAACGAGGCAGCAATTAAATACTCATACATCAATTGTACTCATTTTCTTAGTTTGATTTAATTTTTCCCACTGAGGTTTTTTTTTCCAAATAAGTTTTTGAGAGGCAATTGTTGTATAGATTAGTCATTCAAGGGAAGTGTTGTAAATGAATGACCAGCCGGCCCAACCCATTAGAGTGGGAGGCCCATATGCACATGAACCAAATGATTTTATCTCTATAAATAGAGACATTTGGTTCATTTCCATATTCACTAAAATTCATCATCTCTCCCAATTTCTCCTCACACATAATTTGAGACAGGATTCCTACTTATAAATAATATTTCACGATCAAGACAATTGGCTGAATCTCGTGAAACCATTTCGTAGAAGTTCATTGATATCTTATTTTTATAAAGCAAATCGACTTATATACTTGAATAATCCACATCACTTCTGCTTCTATTGGAACACGAGATTTCCCTTTTCTATGGAAAAGGCCCGTATCAATAATTCTAATTTTACGTATGGACAATTCCTCAATATCTTATTCATTCACAACAAAAGATTTTCTTTATATGTATGTCCCGCAGACCTTTATATTTTACAGAGTACACACAAATACCATCCCATATGGAATTTTTCCTATTTTGAATGGGAGAGTGCCATTTACAATTACATGATTGACGTGTGATTCCAATATATACGGATAAGGTTCGTGCCAAATTGGTGTTAGTGTTTCAACTCTTTTGAAACATTCAAGAAAACTACCACCCATTTTTTTTTCTCTTTTTTGTATTTATTATTGGAATCAAATTTGGCAAGATTCCAATTAAAATGGTGAAGATTTTCCAAAATTTGTTTGGGCATGAATTATGGACATTTATATTTTACTATTACAGTAAAAGGGATAGTGGTTGGTTGCCGAAGTTTTTTTATATCAAATTATTATATTTTAAATGAAATTACCAAAATATCGTACATTTTAATGGTCTTCTCAAAATATAGAAATCAATTTATGACAGGTGCTTTTTGAATTTTGATGAGAGTGCTTGTGGAAGAGCATTTTCTTCAGAATATAGAAAGGGTCTCTGCCAAAGGAAATTTCTCATTGAATCATATTTGAACAAGCTCTAAATATATATATTTTAAAATATTCATGAAATCACCCTTTGATAGTGTCGATTTTATATTTTGTGAAAAATCATTAAATATACAATATTTTGGTAATTTCTTTTATATATAAAAAGACAATAAAATGGAAAGAAAAAAAAAACTCCAAGTTGTCGGAACACACGTACATTTGACATGGTTAATTAAAGGAGTCAATTGTCAGCATCCTTTTATATAGAAATTCGATTACAGGGTATTTTATACGGAATACAGTGGTGAATTTTATTTATTGTTTATGATGTATTCCTGAGTATCAGGCTAAGTCCTGCTCGGGTCCTGACTTTAAGAGAGGAAATCGAACGAGGAAAAAGAAAGACTGTGTTGAGTATCCGGGATTTTGGTCCGAGGTGAGGGGCTAGAACCTCCAAGCACAAGCAAAGTTAGAGAATGGTGGGGTAAGACCTAAGTTTTTTTTTTTTTTTTTTTTTGCTAAATAAAAAATTATTCATTAATCATAAAATAGCCGAAGTCATTACAATCAAATGTCATACGAAGAGTAAATGAAGTTACGAATTGAGGTGCGTGACCCTATCCTTAATTACAACTTTGTCGCCGTGTTTTTCTCCATTGATCATAACCGTTCGAGGAGGCTTGGTCGACCTAGGACATTTTAAGGTCGCCCAACTCTTTTTTATTGGGCCTATACTCGTGAGATTGCTAAATTCTTCGACACGTGTTTATGAAACTCATTCATTATTTTTCAATATAACATTGAAAGAATGTCTATGTTTTTTTACAGAATATTTATCTTTTTCTTTTTTTTGAAGAAAAAACAATATCATTAATCGATATCAGAAATTACATGAGAGAGGTGAAAATCTGAGAGATCCACTACCCTTTGAAATGAGACTCTAAGTCTTATAAAATGTTTAACCAACAAGTGGGTCAGAGCATTACATGACCGGAGGGCATAGAAAAAACTAAATAACATATTCCTTAAGATACACATCACTATACCCTTACAAATAGACTCTCTAACCAAAAAAGCAAAATCGGGGTCACATTTAAACCAGATGCCATCCACAGTTGTTAGAGTTCTTGTCTGCATACTTTCAAAACACTTAAAATTAGGATGGGAGTTCAGCTTCAAACTGCACTTGGTAGTTTGTCAGCGACCACGCTAGATACGAACAAAACGTCCGCTCTCAATCCTCCATTTGAAACCATGTTGCAGCCAATATCTATCTTGAGGGATACTTCTCCAATATTGAGACGGTCGTCCCAATTGACTGCTTACATTAAAACTTAAAATAAATACTAATAAAAAGCATGAAATAAAAACTAATACTACCATGATATTGATCATTAAGTCTACAAAAGACTTTATTATGAAAAGAAAAATACTACGAGAAAAGTGAGTCATTATGAGGCGCACTAAGACTTGAATTGTCCAGGAATTGCCAATTTCCGGACAATTCCAAATTAGGCAACTCATGGGTCTAGGCGGGGCCGACTTGCGACCTCCGCATCGTCATTGTCTTCAAACTTTAGTTTTCAAATTGGGAAGTTTGCACATGGGTCCCTGTTTGCATCTAAAACCAGCGTCACAACCTCAAACATCCCAATCAAAAAAATCCCAATCAGCTCAGCCAAATAAATCCCAAGTGGCTAATTAAGTAGCTCATTTCAGACTAGGCCCATAGAGTAAAAAACCTGACCCAACAGTCTGGCCCGAAAGCAGCCAAATTGGGCCATTTCGCGGATCTTGAATCAGATCCACCTTCATAACCTCTTAGCCCAACCATATGGCCCAAGAACAAACCGTCTGCCCCTAACCACGGTTCCTCGACCCAATCCGTCCAAACTTCCCATATGCAACCCGAGTCACCCCACCTACAGCCCGACCCCGCCCCACCTATCATATCTGCAACTGTCCGTCCTATTGCCGGAAAGCCGTAACCCAAATATGTCTTCATCTTCTCCGGTAGCGTACCCACCGTCTCCTTCATCGACGCAGTTTCAGATGACCGACCCGCCTTGTAAAGAAAGCCACATACCATCTCATTCTTCGCCGGATAAAGACGACATCTGGTCGTCTTCATCGCCTCAGGCGGTAAGGCCATATCCTTCCAAACCAGCTATTCCGGCAAACCCTCATTGTTTACCAACTCATATGCTCCCGACATACCTTTAAAGGTTGACCCGAATTTGCCCTCTCTCCACCATCGCCTCTCTAACCTCCAAACCGTACTCAACAAAAAAATCACCGGCTAGACACCATTGCCGGCGACACCAAAACCATCCTTCTTTAAAGTCCATGTCTGGTTGAACAGGCAGACTTTGCTGATACAGGACACCCAAAATCAACAGTTCCCATTTATCAGCAAGTGCAAAATTTAACTTCCCCGGTTTCGATGCACCTTCAAACATTGGTGCAAATAGTGGGTGACCGGTACATGGACGACACCCATCTATCACAATTGGTGATGTCAAGAGAGAGAAAATCCGGTGGATGAGAGAGCTCATCGTCCGAATAGTACACGCCGTCGCAGCGGTGGCAGCGAAGAGAGAAACCCTAGAGAGTTTCAGAGAGCATTTTTTATATTTATCTTTCCTTAAGAATAGCTATTTTACATTGAAAATAATTATTCTTAAAAAATAGTTATTATGATATTTTGAAACTCAATCGCTAAATCAAAATAATTTGATGACTCATAATTAATTTAATTAATTTTTCATATAATAGAAAAACATTCTTAATATGTTAACTTTAGCCTCTTTTTTTACACTTACACTTTGTATGCTAGTAGAACTTTGAATTTTGGGAACTAAAATATGCAAAAAAGTAGTTTTGAAGAAAAATAGTAGAAAGAGGAACTGAAAACAAAATAAAAGAAGTGACTATCAGAGCCTGGAAAAGCAATATTTATAAAATGTTATTTTGGTCACTAAACTATTTACGTTTTGCGCTTTTTGTCACTTAATTATATTTTTAGTTAAATATATCACTCTAGTATTTGCATGGCTAAAAATAAACCGACACCACTTATCGCGGTGGCTTCCAGTACAGATGGACTGACATGTGTCGAGCATGTGACTGAAAATATAGGGGTAGAAAAGTAAAATCACTATAAACATACTTAATTCTCTCTTAAACCAGAACTTAATTGTTGCTTTTGGTGGAGTTTATCTAAAAAGAAAATGAATTTCATTTTTATTAATTATTTTCTATTTATTTTAAGTAAAATATGTAAAAGAACAATATACCCTTATGACGTGTGAACAATTGGGGTTTGCATTAGACTGGCATCAATTTCGTAGAAAGCCTAAAACATGGCATTAAAAAAAGCTAGACAAACATTTCTGGTCGGAACGGAAGTCCCACTTCCGTTGGGAACAGAAGTTCCCGATGACCTGGCACTTAAACGGTGGCTGATGTGGATTTGATTGGGAACGGAAGTGGGACTTCCTTTTTGCTAGGGGACGAAAGTCCCACTTCGCTCCCATTGACCCAATTTAAATCCCCTTCCTTTCTTTCTTCCCGTCATTTTTTACAAAGGAAAAAAAAACCCCAAGCCCCCTAAAATCCCTTGCTGTCTCGTCGCTGCTGCCTCCTACTCCAACAACTTTTTTCTCTTTCAACTCTCAATTTGTGAGGTGTAAAATCAAAATTTAATTTGAATTTTTTTTGGAAAAATAGTAAATTATTTGTAGAGTTTAACTATGTATACACTAATTATGTTTAGGAAATCAAAGTAATTTGTTGATTTTGTGAATTATTTGTGGATTTTGTTGAATTTATGGTATTTTTGTTGATTGGGTAATTTGTGAATTGTGAATTTGGAAATTGTGAAGTTGTGATTGTGTGGATTTACACTTAGAGCATTTGTGATTTTAGGGCATTAGTTAACTTGTAAAATTGTCAATTTGGTAATTTTGTTTATTGTGTGAATTTAAGGCAATAGTAGAACTGGAGATATTACATGTATTATTTTTGATAAATTGTATGTGTATTATTTTTTTGTATAGATGGCCATTCCCGCTTATCTTCATCCCGGTCCTTTTGATCCCACTGTTTTGAACAAACAACCGTCTCATAGATCTTTAGGAATATGGCACGGGGAAGAGACCTTGAACGGCCCGTTAAAGGTGATTACGAGTTCGGGTAACTTTTACGCTGCCTATACTAGGGAAACCAACCGTAGAGTGTTAAACCTAATCGACCTAATAGGGTTTGGGGGATGATGCAGATTAGGTAATATGAATGTAGATCACGCTCTCGTGACTGCATTAGTTGAGAGATGGCGCACGGAGACCCACACGTTCCACCTACGTTGCGGGGAGGCGACCATCACACTAGAGGACGTAGGATGTCTTCTAGGACTACCTACCAGGGGCCACGTAGTGTCGTTGGACGCATCTTACAATTATTCCAAGGACGGATGGATTGAACGCGTGTTCGATCTTTTAGGATTTCGAACCACCGAGGCGGCAATCAAGGGAAACAGTTTGCAGCTTGTGGAGGTTTTTGCCCACATTAGTGAGCCCCTAGGTGATGATGCTACCAACCTCCAAGTAGAGGAGGGGGCTAGGGCTCTGATCTTCATATTGATGGGTAGTTTCATTTTCCCTGATAAGTCGGGCTCCCGGGTGAATTTGAGATATCTACTCCTCCTTAGTGACCCCTAGAGCTTGACGGGCATTCATGGGACAGCGGTGTACTCGCACATTTGTACCGCCAGATGTGCATCTCGTGCATGGCTGACTCGCAGGACATCGCCGAGTGCTGCTTGCTTATTCAAGTTTATCCAATTTATTTAAATTTTAATTAAATTGTAATGTGAATTTGTGATTTAAATATTTAATAATCGAATTATTTTGTTTTTATCAGTTATGGGACGTGGGAGCGTATTTTATTTCTCCGTCCGGCTAACCGAGGCCAAATACCAGCTGAGATCCCCCGCCGACGGTAGACCACATGGGAGCTAGGTGGAATGTCCCCCTGGAGTTTCGCAACACCCCCAAAGCGCAGCTGTTGTGTTTAGCGAACAACTTGATTTGATGACGGAGACACAAGGGGTGAGTTAAATTCGAATTTCTTGTATTTTTTTAATTAAATAATTTTTTTTTATTATCTAAATTGTTCTACATTAACAATTATATTTTTTGCAGTTCATGGGGAGGCCGTACCTGATTCCGTATACGCAGATAGGGCGTCTAGGGATGAAGACTTCTTAATGAATTGTTGTTCCCGTACCGCCCTCGTATGCTTCGAGATGGTTGAGTACCACCTGCCCGACATGATCATGCGTCAATTTGGGTTCCAGCAGGTGGTACCAATCCCGGCAGGTTGAAGGCGATAGAGTCAAGGAATTGGGAGAAAGTCCAGGCCGATTACATTGCATTGTGGGATTTACGTGTGGATGCCCTGGCTAGCGCTGCTCCCGCCATCGGTAATGTTATTGCACCAACCCGCGAGTACATAGATTGGTACAATCGCATTACCGTTCAGCGTATCACGAACCCCCAAACTCGGGATCTCAGGCCACTCCCAATGGGTATTCAATCCGCCGCTACAGCAGACGACATTTTGGTAAGTTTTATTCGTTTCGTTTTCTTCGTACATAATTTTTTTTCCGAATATACTAATTTTAATATTATGTTGCAGGAGGAGTCGAACAGGTTGATGCTGGAAGAGTTCGAGAAGCCTGTCTCTCGAACTGTTGCGCAGTAAAAGTCACTCATCACCTGGGCTGCACAAACGATCAATGATGCATTCGCAGCGGCTGGGAAGTCGGTGTCTTGTAGATGTGGCTGCAGCTGCCGTCCTGCAACCTTCCATACTGTCGAGGGAGCGTGTTCCGGGTGGGGTTGTGGTTGGGAGGTAGGGTGCTCGCAGGAATCGCCAGGCTACTCAGGAGTATATTGCCTCAAGGCGCCAGGGACAGCGTGGTGGTGAGGCGGGAACATCGCAAACACAGCAAGAAGCGACTCAGTTCGAGCAAGCAACCCATCCTCCTCCTCAATCCGAGCATCCTGCTACGGCTCCTACTCCGTTCGAGACTCAGCGCGATGTCCCCACTGATTTTGATTACTTATATCCGAGCGTTGGCACATATACTCCCCGGTACTCAATTTGGAGGTCATCCTAGTGTTAGGCCCTCTTCATCGGGGCAGGAGGAAGTATTCTTCGGTGCAACTCCCTCGACATGCACTCGGGCCCTGGACCGCACACTGCACGCAACAGCAGCAGACTCCACAACTCTAGGCAGATTTCCCAGATGAGGTGTTACGGATCGACACCGAGGGGGCAGAATTCTATCTCCGGGTTAACCCGAGAAGCCCACGTAGATACACTCCTTCAAATCCTTAGATAGGATTTGCTTTATTTAATTCTTGTAAAAAATATATTTATGACATACACGATTCGTTTATTTTTTCATTGTTCTTATTTTATTAATACATTCGATTTTTCCAGAGTAATTTTGCATACACGTATTTTGGTTAATATTCTGGAAAAGTTCATTATTTTGTTGTAAATATTCATGTGTCTCAGGCAAAAACAACCAGCTAGGTCAAAACGGAAGTGTCACTTGGTAATTTCTGCCCGGAGGGAAAAAAATCAATTTTTCTTCAAACACACTGGCCGATGGGAATGGAAGTGGGACTTCCGTCCCCGAGCAAAACGGAAGTCCCACTTCCGTTCCCAATCAAATCCACGTCAGCCAGCGTTGGACTTCCGTTCCCTTTCCAACCGGGAACGGAAGTCCCATAAATGTTGGTCCAATTTTTTTTAATGCCATGTTTTGGGCTTTCTACAAAAACGATGTCAGTCTAATGCAAACCCTGAACAATTGGATTTTAGGTTAGCTCTGTTAGTAATTCCGTCTAAAACATCCCTCAATTGACAATTGTCTCTTAATTGACACGACCTTTAAAGTAAAAGGTACTAAAATGGAATTAACCATAAAGAAAGAAATGTGACTACAATTACTTGTATATAAAAATTAGTAAAAATTGACTTTTCAATTTGTCGCTGCGGATTCCACCGTGGAAAGTACATAAAAAAAATCACGTGAATAAGCAAGCAAATAAAAGAAACAAAATATTTAGAAAAAAAGTAAAAAACAAATAGCTCAAACAGTCCATGGAAGTAAATTGTTGTAGCCATCTCTTTTACGGGGAAGAAATCGTCTGTCCTCATACATATTTTTATCATTCAGAATTCGTAATATGGTAATTTCTTTCAATTTTATATACACATACCAAATTATGAATGTTTTGAGATAAATATGAGAATTGACGATTTTTTTTGTCGTATTTTACACGTATTGCTTTTACGAGTAAATTATGGGCCCTTCTTTCCAACCTAGTCAACTTGGTTGAAAGTTCACCCAACCAATAACGACTTATTTTGACAAAAAGTATGCAGAGCAATCCCCCTTATCCTTAAAGCATGTTTTCAACACGTTATTTTTTACCAGTTTGATTCAATACTTAATTTTCTCTTTTCCTTTTTTAAAAAAAGGTTAATAATTATTTCAATTAGAAGAATAATTAGTTTCAACCATTAAATTGAAACAACCGTTAAGATTACATCCGTAATGTGTTGAAAATAATTATGGACCAATATTGTAACTTAATCCAAAACAATTGTACTGAGAGAAAACAAATTTTTTTTTTTTCCCTTTTGACAAGAAGAAAACAAAGTATTGAAAAAAGAGTATTACTCCCTCCATTTTAAAATAACATTAACATTTCAATTTTCAGATAAATTAAGAAATTTTCTAAAAACAATGAGAGTTAAAGGCAAAAGACTAATATATCCTCATTAATTACTTCTTGGAAATGGAAATTGTGGTTAAAAAAAAAAGTAAGAAGAGGGTAAAAATGGTAAAAATTAATTAAATGTTTCATTGATAATTCAAATGTTAATCTTATTTTGGGAAAAAATTGAAATTCAAATGTTAACCTTATTTTGGAATTGGAGGGAATAATAAAATATCTGAAACTGAGCCAATTGGCCAAATTTTGTCAGAAAAAAGGCCTATGAATTGATGACACCCATGCAAAGTGGAATTTGTTCTCACTCCCGTACCACTTCCAGTAGTGACCCCCACGCTTATTGTACACACACTAAGCATAAATACACACACAAACTATAAATGACTATGACGAGCAATACAGTCGGTAAACTTGACTACATCACTTTCGACCCTCTAAAGCATCAGTCTGAATCTTATACGAAATAATAAAAAATTCACACATACAAAACGTCACAGGAAAAGTATCTTGAGATATAAAAATATGACAGATATCCTTAAAAATGCACGATATGTGTCGTAAAATTATGATAGGTATCGATTTTAAATCAATATTGACCGTCAAAATTTCAATCCGACGAACAAGGATAAATTCCACACGTGCAGAACTTACCCCCGTTCCGCACTGAAGCCACTGCGCTAAAGCATTACTCAAAGTAAGGTTGCGAATTTGAATCATTTAGAATATATCTTTAGTCTGGCATGTTTCAAACACTTGTGCTCAAGGACGGAGACAAGGGCGGGTGGGGGTAATCGCCCCGAGATTTTTAAAAATCTTATTAGATATAGTAAATTTTATACGTAGTTCAGAATATTTGATCAAATTCAACTCCAATATTTTTTGTAATTTTTATATGTAGTTCGGCATATTATTGCAGTATTGTGCCCCCTCAACCTAAAAGTTCTAACTTCATCCTTACTTGTGTTATAAGATTCTAACCGGATTAGTGAGGCTAAATACTTATAAAAAAACTATAAATGTCTATACAAACTTTTGTATAGGACCATTTCCTCATAGTGCATCCAAACAAATTCTAAAAAAAATGTTCATCCCCCTTCTATTCTCCTTCTTCTTCCTCTTCTTCTTGCTTAACTTAGCTGTTACTGATTCAGAAACAATTCTCCGACCGGGTTTTTACTCCGATCTTTGCCCTGAAGCCGAATTTATCGTCCGGGATGTCATCAAGAAAGCTATGGCTAGAGAACCCCGGAGCGGTGCCTCTGTTATGCGCTTGCAATTCCATGATTGTTTTGTCAATGTAATAATTATACTCATTTTAATTTGCTTACCCTTTTGAATCTTTAGAATGAATTTCTTTTTTATTATTTTGGGATGTTGAATTTAATTTTTTTAATTTTATTTTAAAGGGTTGTGATGGATCTTTGTTGCTTGATGATACACCCAACATGCTTGGAGAAAAGCTGGCCTTATCAAACATAAATTCATTGAGATCATTTGAAGTTATAGATGAAGTTAAAGAAGCCTTAGAAAGAGTTTGCCCAGCTGTTGTTTCTTGTGCTGATATCATAATCATGGCTTCTAGAGATGCTGTTGCTCTGGTGAGTTTTTTTAATCAAACAATTCTCTATATTTCTCAGTTTCTTAAAATTAGCAAAAGTTCTCTTGATCCCATTTGAGTTTTAGGCTCTGTTTAGGTAAATTTTAAGTGTTCTATTGCCATTTTGGTTCATTCCCTGTATTTCTTTAGATAGTGTTTGATTTTGACTTTTTTGTTTTTTTTTAAAGTTGAATTGTTTGTTTGTGAGACGAGTTGTGGTTGTGACTTCCATACTTGAAATCTCGCTTTACGAAATGAAACACTGTTCAAATACACCCTTTCATGTAAATAGTAAATTCCGTGAAAATTATTTATCAAATAGTCAATTTTATTAGAAGTCCTGATTTGCTCTGCCTCTAATTGTATAGTGTTTGATTTTGAAAATTTTGTCTTGGTAAAAGTTGAATTGTTTGTTTGTGAGAGTAACCTGACTTCCATATCTGAAATCTAACGTTCTGTTTTGAAACGAAACACAGTCAAATACTTTGTGAAGATTATTTTACCAAATAGTCGATTTTTCCTGTGTTTTTACGGTTGTGTGTTAAATCAACAGAGTGGAGGACCAGATTGGGAGGTGAAATTAGGGAGGAAAGATAGTTTAACAGCAAGCCAAGAAGATTCAAATGAAATAATGCCAAGTCCAAGAGCCAATGCAACTATGTTAATTGACCTCTTCAGTAAATACAATCTTTCAGTAAAAGATTTAGTAGCCCTTTCTGGCTCTCATTCCATTGGCAAAGGAAGATGTTTTTCCATCATTTTTCGACTCTACAACCAATCCGGAACGGGCCGGCCAGACCCGGCCATTGAACCAGGGTATAGACAAACTTTAAACAAGCTTTGTCCACTTGGTGGTGATGGAAATGTCACTGGAAACTTGGATTCGACCCCGGAAGTTTTCGATAATCAGTACTTCAAAGACTTGGTAAATGGAAAAGGGTTCTTAAATTCGGATGAAACACTCTTCACATTTCCTCAAACTAGAAAATATGTGAAGAAATTTAGTGTTGATCAAGATGAGTTCTTTAAGGCCTTTGTTGAAGGGATGTTGAAAATGGGAGATCTTCAATCAGGCCGGCCCGGGGAAGTTCGGAGGAATTGTCGAGTGGTTAATAGACGTCTTCCGATTGATATTTTGCTAGAGAATTGAAGGAAGAAGATGGAATTTGATTGTTAGTGATATGTCTTCTTTGAAGAATATTGACTTATTTAGATTCCAGAAATGATTGAAGTGAAAAACTGACATGAGATCATGTATTTGACTTTGTAACTATCTAAATTGGTTGTCTGAAATTCCCCAAAGCTTTCACTATTGATTTTGGCTATTCCCTCACCTTCACAATAAGTGTTCTAAATTCCATTGGTAAGTTTCAAATTATTTAACTTGTTTAAGCACTGATTCGAGATTTGAAAATTCTACACAGTAAATGTAAGATGCAATGGATAGTAATGACATAAACGACCCTAAGAGATTTGTTCTTAATACTCGCTCCTTCTCAAGAATTCAACCCACCTTCAAATGACATCAGGATCAAAATTTCCAGAAGAAACATAAAAGGCAATAAAAAAGGAACTCAAAATCAGATAACAAAACGATAAAAATATCAGATTATCACATGATAGCATAAATCTGATAAAGCCGAATTGCTAATTTTAAAAACATTAACAAAATCCTCAACTGGACTTCCATATCTTAAAAAAGCAGTCAAATTTATGGTAACATATTGTAATATCAAGTGTTCAAAGTAACTGAAACAACAAAGCACAAATGCAGGCCTTTAGATGGCCATAACTCATGCAGCAATTGATGGCTTAGAAGCAGCAGAGAGTCTGGACCTCTTCTTTGCAAGGCTCTCGCTGCGCCTTTCACGCTGCTCCTTCAACCTAGAAGCAAGCAGCTTTTGGTAATCAGCTGCATCAGACTTGGCCTTGGCAATTCTCTTCTTTTTGTCAGCAATTCTAGCTCTCTTCCTTTGAAGAGTCAGAGGAGTAACCAACCTCTGAATCTTGGGAGCCTTGCTGACCTTCTTACCTGCGAAACATAACAAAACATCAAAATAAATCAACGAACTCCATAATTACAAATATTCGAATTTGAGACTATTAACTAGCTTTAAAAATATTTCACTGTAATAGCAAGTTACTCACCAGCTTTTGTTGTGAAGGTACGGCGATACGTGTTTACATACTTTCTCACATCATCATCCTTTGATAGGTTGAACAACTTTCTGATCTTAGATGCCCTCTTTGGACCCCTCATCCTCGGTTTTTCCACATCAGTTAAACCAGGCAGGTCATTCTCACCCTTCTTCACTATAACCAAGTTCAGAACTGAGAGGTCGGGACTGACAATGCATCCACGGACTGACTTCCTTCTACGCTCTCCATTTCTCCTTCCATGCCCACGGAAACACGGGGTACCTGAAGAAAAGGTTATCAAAATAAAATAAAAATTGCTGCAACAGAAAGACAACTTAAATACACAATCTCAGTACAGACCTCGGTGCAACAAGAGGCGAACACGTCCAGGGGTCAACACACCCTGCTTCATGGGGAAACCTTGTTTGTCACAGCCACCCATGATCTTAAAGACATAACCCTTGAATTCCTGTGAATAACATAGTTGCAAATGTAGTCAGATGCATATGCTCAAAATAAAATCTCAATATAGCAGAAGTAAGGGAAAAGTGCCATACATCACCCAGGGCATCTCCACTGACTTCCTGAGAGATCCTCTTGTCCCAGAAAACACGACTGAAAGTACATCAATTTATCAGCGAGAGCGGCAGAAAAAATTATATACAAAGGAAATTAGCATGGAAGCACAGCAAAGCAAGTTGCACTAAAATAACCCTACTGTTGGATAAACAAGATGAAGACCGAGATACTCATATAGTTCATTCTGTCAGCAAGTGAGGGAGCAGCAAAAAGAATATATATATATATATATATATATATATATATATATATATATATATATATATATATATATATAGGAAATACCATGGAAAAAACAGTATTGCTAAATTAGGTAAATTACCCCTAGAATTGGAAAGGCAAGATGAAGCACAACATACTCAATAAAGTTCATTCTTTGAAACTGAGATACCAGAACAATTATATAGATACCTTAAAAGAACTTAGATCAGCTAAAGTAGAACAGTCTTTGCAGGAAAAAAAATTAAGATAGGAACAGGATTTCAAGTAATGTGACAGAATACCAAAGAATTATTACCATTACCTACATATCCAAATGTTTCATACGTCTCCCATTCCTTAATATAAGTCGTTTAGGACATATAACAAAAATTAAGAAAGCAAAAAAATAAGATATTTTTAATCAAAATATCAATATTACAATCTTAAATAGAATTAGTGGTATACATGTACTATTTTAAAAAAATAATATTGATATTTTTACTAACAAAGCACTTTATTTTTTTTACTTAATTTCACTAATGTCCTAAACGACACAAATTAAGGAATGGGGTAGTGCAATAACTAAGAAAAAAGTCAATAAATGTTTATAAACATTATGTCTAATAAATAAAGAAGAAACAATCTCAAAATAAATTATGTTGTCCACCCAAACTTGATGTAGAATTCACTCTTATCTCAGGAAAAAAAAATATGATTCTTTTATACATTACTAATTGTGATTTCAAAAATATAAAGAATAATATAACAGATTATACTAAATATCACTTGTTATTTATTCAAAACATAAAACAACATTTACAAGAAGTAAAACAATATACTAAAAGAAACAGATACAAATACAACAAATCATTAAAAATGAACACAGAGGTTATCAAATACCCTAACAAAAATACTATTACATTCCATAATATAAGTCATTAAGGAAATGTGCAAAAATTAAGCAAGCAAAAATATTAATAGTGGTATACAAGTCTATCTAAGAGAGTAATATTCATAATTAGACTAGCGACAATTAAGCAAAAAATATTAATATAACTCTCTTAAATATGAATAGTGGTATGTGAGTCTATCTAAGAGGGTAATATTCATATTTAAACTAAAAAAAGTACATTTTTCTTACTTAATTTTCGCTATATGACATAAGAGACTTATTTTATAAGTATTTATCCTAAGGCATAAATTCGAAAATAAACATACGGAATCCAGATAAGGTATGGGGGAAACCTAAGAACATATTATGTTAAATTAGGAACTGAGCTTACAGTTTCATGTCGTCATCGATTTCCAGCTTCTTCTGACATCCGGTTGTTGGATTCGCGATGTTGAACTACAGAACAAAACCACACACAAAAAAAACACAGAATTATTATAAATTACAAATATACAGAACATTTTTTCATCTTCTAACATGTGAGATCAATTGAGATAGAGCGTTTGATTACCTTCATCTTGGCGGCGGCGGCGGCGGAGCAGAGAAGAGGCAGCTACACTGTAGAAGAAATGCTCTCTCTACAGAAAAACTGTCGCACGACCGCTTTGTGGCAAATTAGGGTTTTGGAGAAGAGGCGTGTGAAGAATTATATAGGTAGCGCTATTGAGGGTTGTTGTTTCTCGGCCCAAAATGATAGGGGCCGTTTCTTTAGGGTATGGGCTTGATGAACATATATGCAACCATATTTTGGCCCATGGGCTATGGGCCGATTTGTTTCTGACTTTGTTTTTTGGTCTTGATCCTGACAAGTCTGACTAATCCATACCGTGTACTTTAGAGGTCCAAGAAAGGGTGACCCTCTCAATATTAATAACTCAATACAAATGTTATGATCGCCATTTTTTGTTAATATTTTTTGTAAGCCCTAAGGGCGAACAAACTCAGTTTTTGATAATGGACAAACATTTGATGTTGTGTCTAATGGTTTCAATCTTTGTGATAGAATAATGGTTCTCATAATGGAAGCTCTAAGTACTTCAATCAAGCCATGATAAAGATTCAAAGTTATACTTAAAGGCGCATCTCGTCAAGATTGAAGATTGAAGACTTAGGTTTGGTTAGAATAAGCTTAGTCTCTATGGTCTTTATCTTATAAGCTCTAACCAATGCTCTTATGAATATAAACGTACAACACTCTAGTCTTGCATGCATCACAAACACGTTTTCAAAAGGCTAAGTTTCAAAATGATTCTTATATGTGTTCGTATCTCAAAAGCTTTTGATTTCAAAGTCTAAGTCCTTTAAAATGGTTTTCCAAATGTTCTTACTTGTTACCTTTTGGGAAAACCTTTTAGACTTCAATAGATTTCAAAACGTGTGAAAAATCAACATCTCTCAAAGCTCAGGAAGTCGGATCATCCGAGCTTTCCTCGGATCAACCGAACTCAAAACAAAGAGTTGAGTTTTGGAATCTGTCAAACCTCGGTCATCCGAACCATCATCCGAGGTTTGCTTAGGTCGACCGAGGTCATGGACGGTCGACCGACCTTATGCTTTGGTCATCCGAGGTGTTTTATTCGGTCAACCGAACTCTGTATAAACTAGCCGTTATTTGGCCCGATTTGCAGAGTCGTTTTTCAGCATATTTTGAAATATATAAATACTCCAAAGCTAGAGAATGACTCTAAGGCTTGCACATACAATATAGATTGATTTCTTATCAAGTCTCAAACACTTTCAAAGCAAATGCACTTCATCTTATGATCTAAATCATTCTAAAGTGTTCTTTCAAAAGCAAGACAAAGAGTGTGCATCAAATGTTCTAAGAGCTTAACATTCTTGTACTTCAAAGGTATATATCTCTCACTTAGAAGAGTGAATTATCTTTCTCTTTAACCTTCTTTATTCCCTTTCTTAGTGATAGGGTTATTCTTGTATAAGTCCTACTTTATGTGGGCAATTTACTCTTAGTGAGTTTTGTATTGTGGTTGTGTTGTAAAACTCTTAGTGAGTTGTCCACAAGTGTAAAATCCTTCTTAGTGAAGTTGTTGAAATCCTTGGGTGCGGCTCAAGGTAGTGGATGTAGATTCTAAGTGAATCGAACCACTCTAAATCCTTTGTCTTGTGTTTGACTTTCGTATTGCTTTTAATCATCTTGCTCAAACCTACACTAGCATAGAATAGATTCTAAAAAGTTTGCAAGATCGATTAAAACCCAATTCACCCCCCCCCCCCCCCCCTTGTGTTTTACATTTTTGACATTTGATTTGTCATGTTACAAAGTTCACAAAATAATACTCTTCCTGTTATGAAAATAATGAATGGTGGATGTTTAATTAGGGGTGTGTTCGTGGTTCGGTTTTACATACTTTTCAAACTAAATTGATATTTTCAGTTTGAGTATTTTGAAACCAATTTAAACTTTCAAACTATTACATTTGATTTGGTTTGGTTTGATTTCATTGATTTTGGTGAAATAAAACTATATTTACAAGTAATATAATTAATGTATAGTAGAAAAATTAAATTGTACAAAATAAATAAATACATCTGATAGTGATAGTTAGTTAGCTATTAGAAATGCTGGTGTGATACAAAATATTATCATATATGAAACATAGGAAAAAAAATAATATCATAGTTTATTTATTTACTCAATTAACAAGAAAAATAATTTGTAAAAGAGAAAAAAAATATTATATACCTTTGAATCTGACATTAGAAAGAAATAGTAGATAAAAACGGCTTATTTAAGCTAACAAAGAGAATTAATCCTATCATAGTAGTTAATACAGCCATTTGATACATGTACAATATTTCCTATAAATAGTACAGTAATATTTTCGAGACCAGGAAAAAAAATATTACTCTAGGGAGATTATTCTTAAATGGAGGTCTACATATAAAAATTATAATTTTAAAAAACACAACTAATATACATTATACGATCCTTGTAAATATGTCCCGTCATATTTTTAAAAAATAAATTTAAAAGATATATAAGATTTATTAGCTTTAAAAAAAATGTATGTACATCGTGTCATTATATTTTGTATATATTAAATTTAAAATATTCATTCATGTATATACAGTTAAAGGATTCAGTATAAACCCAAAAATTAAATTATTGTCACATAAAACTTTAGATAAGTATTTTATATAATATTACGTTTAATGTAACATACTTAAATAATTATGGATATTATATATATATATATATGTATATTTAATAATTTAATAATTTTTTATTATACGAAGGTAAATTTTTAAGGATGGTCATAAAAAATATGAAATATTATAATGTAGAGTTTATTTTTATTTATAATTGGTTTTGAATTATGCCATAATATTTTATTATTATAAATAATTTATTTTTAAATAGAGTATTATTGTATAGATGTTTTAATGTATTAGTTAATAAGTTGTAATGTGAATCTTAGATATATATACTTGTTCTAAATTCCAAAAAGCATCCGTGAATAAAAGTCCATGTACTTTCTCTTGTTCCCAGAAACTTTGTTTTGATTTATTAGATATTAGTTTATTATACTTTCCCTATTCCTTATAGTATGATTTATAACTGGCAAATTGGCTCTATGAGTCCTAAAATTATTTTACTTTGATAATTATTGTGTAAATTTTTATTTTTTTTATAAAACTCAGTATTAAAACAATTTATATTTGGTGGCAAAGGACCTTCCGTCCAATATTTCATCAGTCAACAGTTATTTAAAATTTGAATTTAATCAAAACAAAATACATTAAGGGTAAAAAATGTAAATTTACATTTTTCCAAGAATTTGCACCACCTCCCACCCGGCGGGCCCCACTCTTAGACACAGCAACAAGAAAAGGGTTGCATACGTAGAGATCATTGAAGATGGAGAATCGAATGTTATAGAACATTGGTATGTCAGCAAAAGACTTGAACAAAGTCAATCTGATGGGCAAGACTAGAGCTGTTGGCGAACCGGTTAACTCGCAAATCGCTCGTTAATCGGTTCGTTAACGAACCGGTTACGATTCGGTAAAATGGCTCGTAAATCATTTGAAATCGCTCGTTAAACCGGTTAATAATATTCTACCGATTTTAGCGAGTTAGCGAGCCGATTTTAACGAACCGATTAACGAGCGATTTGCGAGTTAACCGGTTCGCCAACAACCCTAGTTTTGTAATAGTATGGTTCGATTAACGAACCGAATTACGATTTTATGCGAATTACGATTTCCGATCCGATTAGTGAACCGGTTTTGCGCGATTTGATACGGTTCGATTCACGAACCGGTTTTGTACGATTTTATTTCGAACCGATTACGAATTGAACAACCGAATCGGTTGACTAACGAACCGATTAACGAGCGATTCGGTTTTCTTAACGATCCGAACCGATTTGACCCAAAACCGGCTCGATTCGGTTCGTTAACAGCCCTAGGCAAGACGAATGTATACGTAGTTATTACTAGGTCTGCAAATGGAATGAATTTTTAATTATTCCGTCTCATTAATATCAATAATATTAAATTATATATGAGAGCATCATCATCACCCCCAAGTCGAGTTCTTATCTTAGTTTGCAAGTTTTCTGAGTTGTTCTAAGCTTAGTACTTGTTGAAATATGAAGTCACGCATCGAGTTTGAAGGAAGATTCAAATAACATATAAGCTCATGGGTTAACATATAAGTTCATGCGTTATCACCTCTCCTTGGCAATTGGTTTTGAGAGGATATGGAGACCCATGAGCTAATTTTCACATAGTATCAGAGTGAATCCTTAGGCAGGATAATAGGCTCATAATGCCTAAAGTGGGCTCTAATGGTCATCGTACGACCCAAAAAGGGCGGCGGGCCTTAAATTGACTCCCACCTCGATGTGAATGTAAGTGTTGAAATATGAAGTCCCACATGAGTGTCTAAGGAAGATCCAAATAACATATAAGACTCATGGGTTAACACCTCTCTTTGCCAATTGATTTTAAGAGGATATGGAAGCCCATGAGCTAATTTTCACAGTACTTCACTTTTCTAATTGAGGAAATTAATAATAGAGAAAGAAAGAAAGAAAGAAAAGCAATATACTAAAATTTTTGTTGAACGAAGTCACGATTTTTAGGTTGGGGCATATAAAAATTGCAAAAAAACCATTATGGCAAATTTTATCAAATATTTCAAAATGCGTATAAAATTTATTTATATAGTAGAATTTTTAAAAATTTCGGGGACGATTGTCCCACCCGCTACTATCTTCGTCCCTGCTTCCCAGAACAAAAAAAAATGAAGAAATGAAGAGGAAAAAAAAGGCTCAGAATCTGCCATTCATCAGAGAAAGGCAAAGCCCGCCATGGCTGCAAAAACCTCTTTAGATTCTTGCCCAGCCAAGATACGAGGCTAGCTCTAAATCTGACTTATTGAAATAAAAGGAAATCATCACAGCCTCAAATTTGTTTAATTAGCCTTCCTGGGGTATTGTTTGTTTCTGAGGGTTTTGATGAACAAATGGATAATATGGATTTCCACCAGAAATTTACCATCTCACTTCCAGGTCTCCATATCACAATTTCCAGAAATACACACACACATATATATAAGGGGTCGGTTTTGATTTTGAAGAGAAATTAGGAAATCACAGGCTTTTGTGGGTGATGCAGAGAGGGGCAAAACCACCCGCTAGAAACTCCCAAAAACCTCTCTGATTCTCAAAAAACAAAGCCTCATTCAAAAATTTGAAAGGCTCCTATTGTTTCTTGAAAATGTGTAGCAGAGCACTTACTATATAGCAGAGGCTCATTTATCAATGATGTTGGTCCACTTGTAAGGGACGAAGCGAGGAATTTGACGTTAGGGCGAAAATTGCAATAGTACGTCAAATTATATTAAAAAAACTGCAAAAAAAAAATATTGAAATCGAATTTAATAAAATATTCATAACTACATATAAAATTTACTATATGTAGTCATATTTTTAGAAATTTTAAAGGCGACTACTACCCTGTCTTCCTGTCCACTTGAAACAACGGAAAGTGAGATGGGAGTTGGGAATAATGAAACGACAGTGTATGGAGAGGAGATTTGTGATTTTCTATTGTTGTTGAACGCGATTTCACCGTTATGTCAATCTATGTGTTGATGGTTGCAATTGAATGAGTGTCTAATATGTTGCACAAAATATTTTTTTAGATTAAAAAAATTTAACAATCTGATATTTTTTTTGAAAGATATATATTGTGATTTTCAGACACCTGTTACATACGACATGTATTGCATTTTTAAGAATAAGTATTTATATCGAGAGAACACATATTTCAGTTGTTCACGAGAGAATAACTACAGCATGAGATTTAACACTTATAAAAAAAATGTAACATTTATTTAAAATGTTTTCCACAGAAGAAAAAAACATTAAATGTTATAACCGTGAGTGTCTAATATGTTGCACACAATGTTTTTTTAGATTAAAAAATTTAACAATCTGATATTTTTTCTGAAAGATATATATTGTGATTTTCAGACACCTGTTACGTACGACATGTATTGCATTTTTAAGAATAAGTATTTATATCGAGAGAACACATATTTCAGTCGTAGTATATGTGTCTATCACGAGAGAATAACTACAGCATGAGATTTAACACTTATAAAAAAAATGTAACAATTATTTAAAATGTTTTCCACAGAAGAAAAAAAACATTAAATGTTATAACAGTGAGGGTCAAATATACGGTGTTTCTTCTTTTATGAGGAAATATTGAATTTATATAACATTTTGAGTTTTAAGTTTTAAATTGATTTCACATTTCTATTTATAACTAATTTAACTTTTGTAATTCGAATTTCAAATATAAAAAATGTTACGATTGCTATCTAACGCAACAAGCCCAGGAGTTTCAACATTTTACGGTGTAATTTATAGGGTAAAAAGCGCTGACGCCCCTAAACTATTCCGATTTTTTATTTTTTACCCTCAACTAAAAAGGGTCAAATGTTACCTCCTAAACTATTTCGGATTTTGGTTTTTGACCTTCCATCCATATTCTCCGTTATATCATAACCGAAGTCCAAAAAATGGAGGCATTTTGGGAAAATCATATCATTCATAATAAATAGAATTAAATTTAAGGGGGAAAATGTCCTTTTAAGATTTTTTTCAGAGGTTGGAATTTACAGTTGGTGGTTGGAGAAGAGGAGTGGTACCCGGCTTCCGGCTTCTTCTGTCACTGTTCTCACTGGCGACTTCTTCTTTCTCGTCAGAATAATAGTTTTTTTTTATAAAAACAAAAAATTTAGGATCTTATACAGATTGCCCAAAAATGCCCCCATTTTTTGGACTTCCGTTATAATGTAACGGAGAATATGGATGGAAGGTCAAAAACCAAAATTCGAAATAGTTTAGGGGGTAACACTTGACCTTTTTCAGTTGAGGGTCAAAAATAAAAAACCGGAATAGTTTAGGGGGCATGAACGCTTTACCCTAATTTATATTCTCATTTTATTTTTCTCTTTCTTTGCAATGGGAAAAAAGAAGCTAAAATTGATGTAATTTGATTAAAATTCAATAAAAAAAATATTGGAAAACCGTCTATTTAGTCCCTAAATTGTTTTTGTTTCTCCTATTTAGTCCTTATATTTTAATTTCAGCCTATTAAGTCCCTCTATAATTTTTGTTTTACCTGTTTAGTCCTTAAAATTTAATTCCAGCTAGATAGTCCCTAATCAATTTATGGGCAGCACAATGAGTCCCCGCCACCAGTTACGCATTGGAATAAATTTTGGCATGTACGACATGCATAACAAGGTAAATTACTAATACAGACTTGAAATCATTATTTCAAAAAGAGAAAATCGCCTCAGACATCCCCAACTAGTTTTGTTTGGCCTCGATAGTCCCTGTTTAGTTTTAGCGGCATAAAGAATCCTCAAACAATTTTCGGGCGGCCTACAAAGTTTTTTCCGTCAATGTATGATGAAATCCGTCAATTCTTGGCATGTGAGGTGCACATGCTCAAATAAGTAAGTGTAAAATGGTCAATAAAAAAATAAAAATTACCCACATTTTTATTTTATATTTTTTTTCCCTTACCTTCTTTCTCACCACCTCCCACCAGCAACCACTGCTGGTGCTTGGTCACCCCCGTCGTCTCTCTTCTAGCTCCTGTGCCTCCGTTTCCCTTACTAACATTGACGCTCCTATCTGACTGGCCATCCAACTCAACAGAACTGTTAGCAGAGCCATTTATGCATTGTTTCCGCGTCGGGTCAGGCTCGAATATTCCTGCTGGGTTCGTACAGTGGCGTTGTGTAAGAACGTGCTAAATTCGAATTCCAATTTGAATAATTGGTTGCGGGAACCATGGAGCTCTGACCCAGATCTTGTTGTGCAGTTCTTGAGAAGAAATTACATATATGGCCATGGAGAAGAAATTAAACCTCACTGTGTTGGTTTCTTGTGGCTTTCTTCCTTGTTCCATGGGAGCTCCATTGTGCAATCTTTTGACCTCTTAATTGGGCATTCTTGGACTTTGTTAGACAAGGATTAATGCTATAAAGATTTTCTATTATTCAAGAGTAATTTGCCCGTTTTATGAGTGAGTTTTGGGTGAATTCTTCCCCAATTTCATTTTTCTACATGAATTTGATGGAGATTAGGTGATTTTTATTTGCAAAGTTGTACAGCACAACAACATATATTGTGAGGATCACAGGAGTTATAAGGATAACCTTACGTCTTGGAGTGATAAGGTTGTGAATCCTTGAAATAAGTTCAAAATTAGTGGGGAGAGTTTGAGTGATCAAGGACACTTAGATCAACAAGCTCAAACCAAAAAAGATAGTTCAACAAGATTAGAAAATCTTGCATGAAGTAATAACACAATCTGATAATTTTCATTCAAAATAATGCATCAAATGTAATTCAAGTCCATGTGCATAGTTTGAATCAGTCAAGCAAAACAATGAGTCACTGAAATTTAGAGTTGTTAGTTTGTTATTGTTATTAGCAAAGTTTATCTTTGTTAACTGCTTAGTTTTGTTGTTCTTTAAATAGGACTGAATGTATTGATAGTGCTCACGGTTTTGGAGTTCAATTTGGTGACTTATCACAAATAAATCAATTGTTCATTCATACAAAGAATTATTTATTTCAATTTTCTTCTTAGTATCAGAGCCTCTTGTGAGCACTCTATCATTTCAGTTCATTTGAAATGACATCTCTTTCTCTTAATGTTGGGAATTTTGTTATTCTCAAACTCACTCAAGCCAACTACCCTTTATGGCGTGAACAAGCATTAGCATTAGCAGAAAGTCAAGTCAACTAATTGAACATCTCAACTCAGCAGATTCAGCTCCCACAAAATTCACCATTCCAGCCCCAAACACAGATGCAGAAAACTTTGTACCAACATTGACAGAACCATACAAAGCATGGCATAAGTCTGATCGTCTTCTTCGTGGATGGATCATAGGTACACTCTCAGAGAAAGCTCTTGGACTTGTCGTCGGCATAGATACAACCTACTTAGTTTGGAAAGCTTTAAAAGATTCATATGCACAAGATTCTCAAGAACAAGAATTTACACTACGCCAACAATTAACTTATCTTCGTAAAGGATATACAGTAAAATCTATGCACAGTAATACTCTATATAAGAATAATCTCCTTATAGTAATAAAAAAATCTTGGTCCCAACTCGGGACCAGTTATAAATAAGAATAAACTCTACATTATAATATTACATATTCTTTTAAGAAACATCCTTAAGAAAAATTTACCTCCATATAGTAATAAAATAACATTAAATTTTAAATATATTTATATATCTATATAAAATAACAACTTAAGCTTATGGATATCTTTTAACCATTTTGAAAGATATTTTTTGCTTTCAATCTAGTTTGATTTCTTTCATTTTGCGCAACTCGACACAAATACTTTCAGTGATTTGAGTTCATTTGTTTTTAGGTGACTTGAGCTTGAAGTAGAAAATGTATGATTTGAAATTATAATGAAATTTATGATTATGCTAGCATTTATATATGTATAATAAAAATAAACAAACGAAAAGACATTTCAAATATTCAATACATGAGTGAATATTTTAAATGCATACATAATGTACACACGCACACACACACACACACACACACATATATATATATATTTTACATTTCCTAAATAATGTATGAATATGAATGAATTTTCAAAATCTAAGACACACAATGTACATGCATGGTGTACGTACACTGTATAGAGGTTTTAATGTAGAAAAAAAATATAAAAAAAATGTGTGATAATTTTTATTTGTTTATTGACTATTTTATCCTTACTTATTTGAGCATGTGCACCTCACATGCCAAGATGTGACAGATTTCATCATAAATTGACGGAAAAAACTTTGTAGGCCACCCGAAAATTGTCTGAGGATTCTTTATGACGTTAAAAATAAACAGGGACTATCGAGGCCAAACGAAAATAGTTGGGGGATGTCTGAGGCGATTTTCTCTTTCAAAAATCCAAAAAAAGTGAGAAATAAATCTTCTTATTCCCTAAATCCAGCAACATATTGTCTTCTTCTTCAACATAACCGCCACTCAAGGAAAAAAAGTGTCAGGTGAGGCTCAAGGAGGAAGAAGATGGAGTAAAAGATTTTTTTTAAATTTATTATCATTATTGTTTTAGTTGAGCATGCATGTCGCACATTTCAAAATCAGTCAGATTCCAATGCGTAAGTGGCGGGAACTCTTTCTGCTGCCCAAAAATTGATTAGGGACTATCTAGACTGAAATTAAAATTTGGAGACTAAACAGGCGAAACAAAAATTATAAAAGGATTTAATAGGCTGAAATTAAAATGTGTGGACTAAATAGGTGAAATGAAAATCATGAGGGGGACTAAATAGGCGAATTTCCCAAAAATATTTTCTAATTTTTTCAATTAGTGTATGTAATTAATTTTCATCCCAATTTTTTTCTAACATTATCTTCATTCTTAAACAAATAAAATTTTATTAAAATAATTTATTAATTTTTAAATTCGAGACAAAAATTTAAGGGTCTGTTTAAATTGAATCTTTGACTGATATTTTGATTTTAGTCTCAAACTCAAGCAGATTCTACATGTTTTACTCCCTCCGATCTAAATTATCAATTAACATTTTTTTTAATATGTCCCAAATTATTTTTTCACTTTCTAAATAAATGGTTCATTAATGGTGATTTTTACAATCATATCCTTCACATTAAATGTTGGAGAGAAAATAATATAGATAGAATAGAAGGTAGAATTAAATTGAGACTAAAATTAAATAGAGTAATATTTGACATTTTATCATATCACACTATAAAATTTGATGAAACCTTAATTTCCCGTGCAAAATACAAAATAGATAGATAATTTACTACGGAGGGAGTAATACTTAATATTTCATTTGCAACTTAATCAAAAAAAAAAATATTTCATTTGTAAACCTAATACAAAGATAGTTTACAACTCAATTAAACTCAATCCAAGTATATCTTATAAAAAGAAAAGGCATAATTATAAATTAGTCAATACTGTATCTGACATCCCACTTTCCATCATTTCAATTGGACCAACATCATTGATAGTAGAACCCCACTCATCAACAAATTTTTATTACTGCTATATCAACTCCTATCTCTAACAAATGGGAGATTGAAGAAAGAAGAAAACAAAGGAGCCATTGAAATTTGAATTAGGTTTTTGTGAGATCAAAAGAGGTCAATGGGAGTTTTCATGGGTGGTTTTGCCCCTCTTTTTGCATCTCAAAAAACAACCTGTGATTTCTTTATTTCTCTCTTTTAACAACCAAAACCACCATTTTCCATGATGAGAAACAGCAGAAAATAGCCAAAAAATGATTCTTGGAATGTCAATGATCACTAGTACCTTTTTTTTTCCTTATGGATTTCATTAATTTCCATGCTAATCATATAATCCATGTAACCAAACAGACCCTTCAAGCAATCCGATCAGAGGCTGTGATGATTTCCCTTTTTGTTTCAATAATCAGATCTAGAGCTAGCCTTTGTATCTTGGCTGGGCAATAATCTTTCTTTGTGAGGTTATTGCAGCCATGGCGGGCTTTGCCTTTTTCTGATCAACGGCACATTCTGAGCCTCCTACTTGATCTTCATTAATTCTTGATTTTTTTATTTTATTTTTTCAAAATTTTCTTCTAATTTTCTGTTTTCTTTTCAGTTGAAGGGTTGAATTATGTTTTTTTTTTTTAATTATATTGTTTGGTAGTTCTTTTTAGTGGAGGGAGTATGCCGACATGGAAAAAAAAATTCTCTATCCCCAACAAATCACAATTTACCATGTGTATATATAATTGAAAAAAAATATTTATATAGTAAATTATGATTAGTTGTGGATAGATTATAGAAAGGAATGGAGACAGACTATTTTCACGTGCCCACATTAGCTCAATTCATGAAAATGGATATTTGAATAGTCTCAGTTCTCTTTTCCAAGCACTCGAGTTTTTTTTTTGGGGATGACTACCCACCCACCCCCATTACATTACTTTCATCGTACTGTGCTCTCCAAAGAGCAACTCTTCTCAAAATCTCACTCAAAATGTGCTGAGTTGGAATCCCATTTAACTAAGGATTCTTGTGGTTCCGGAGGATCCAGCTACAGGAGAACCAGGAACGGAGAGCTTTCCCCCCTTTTCCGCCCGACTCTTTGGTCGGTCTTAAGAACGCTGGTTTTAAGAATGAGTGATTGCCCTTCTCCGACCCTTACTGTCCAACCTGAGAGCGGGCAGCTAATGCGTTCCAGTTGACACCCCCTTCCTCATTTTTTTTCATTTCTTTCTCTTTCCTCTCTATTCTTTCTCCAAAAACTCTCAAGTCTCAACCACCCCCATCTGCCACCGCCTCACTCTGCTCCGCCGCTGCCGGATTTCGTCTGAACCGCCGCAGCGCCGCCGGAATTTTTTTGGAGAACACCATCTTGTTGCAAACGTTGGTCTCGTCAACTTTGTCTCTAGATCCAACATCAAAATATTATCACAACTTAACACAATGTAAGTTTTACTTTTTAAATTTTTGAAAATTTACTTAAAAATAGGTAGATCTAATTCATTATCAATAACAAAACACATATATTATGTAATTCACTTCAAATTAGACTAGATCCCGGGGTTTTATGGCATAAAATACCCCAAAAATGGACTGAAAATTAAAAAAAAAAAGACCACAGGAGGCGGCCCGTGAAGAAGGGAAAGAGACGGTCTGGCGCTTGAGGCGCGTGGGCGCGTGAAAGCGCGTGTGAGCGTGAAGGCGTGAAATTGTCTGGGTTTGGCGCGTGGCGGCGCGTGGACCGAGAGAATGCCACGTCAGCAGGCAGTGACCATTTTTCTTGCACTTTTTGTTTATTTATTGCATATTTTATTATTTAATTTGTAGTTTTTTATTATAAATTTGTAATTTATTTTGAATTTTATTTAAATTAATGTTAGAGTTATAATTATAATTTTCTTTTAAATTTGTAGATGGCAGATCGGAGAAGAAATATTGGTGATTTAGGCCCGATTAGGGAGCGTGAGGGTAGGGTGGCTGACAGACCAGTGACTCAGTCAGCTAGGTTGAGTCGAGAGAATTGTAGACAAAGTACACCCCCTGTTACTGTTATTCCCCCAATGGGTAGTACACCACCCATGCATTCTGTTCCCCCCATTCCGTCACGCAGAGATGACTCTACTTTTGTTAGTCCTATACCGTATCCCTCATATAGCGAGGCCAACCAATGGATGGCTGGTGGTAGTTCACACCCAACACATTCAATTCCCGATATTCCTATGCAATCACAGGGAAGGGTTATTGGTTTCGAAGAGAATTATGTTGATGAGTCCTCTACTGAGCGATGGAGAGGCATCTTCCATTATAGACGGTACCGGTTTAGCTCACCTCTATCCCGTCATGTTTAAGCATCACGATGATGCACTTATTTTTGCATTCGTGGAGAGGTGGCAACCCGATACTAACTCATTTCACATGCCTTGGGGTGAAATGACGATCACACTTCATGATGTATTTTATATACTTCATATTCCTATTTCTGGTAAGGCAATCTTTGACCCTCATCATATTAGAAAAAATATTATACTAGAGATAGCAAAGTGTGTTGGAGTTGAGCCTCAAACCTTGAAGACTGCAATTAATGATAGAGGCATTCCAAGTAAAATCTTGGTCAACGCAATTAATGGACTAGCTGTGACTTCTATTGACCGGGCGAAGATTTATTTGCTTCAATTGTTGGGGTCGACCCTGTTTGTCGATCGTTCTTGGAATAAAGTGAACTTCAGGATTTGGGGATCCTTAATGGATATCAAGCAAGTGCATACGTATTCGTGGGGCAGTGCAGCATTGACTGCTTTGTATCGTCAATTGGGACAAGCGTCTAGGGGTGACTGCAGATCAATGGGCGGATGTCTTACATTGTTAGAGGTACTTGAATTTTTTTTTTAAAATGTTAATTATATTTAATTTCATTTGGTCACTGATTTATCTAACATTTGAATTCAATAATTTTTTCAGGCCTGGATATATTCATATTTCCCGACATTTATGAGTCGGGATAGGTTGAATAATAATTGGAATTCTACGCAACCATTTGCCTCGAGGTATATGTCCGTGAGAGTTGGTTTAAAAGATATGAACAGACTCAGACGCTACCGGGTGATGTTAGATGAAATTAGTGTAGAAGAGGTATTGATTGATTATTTAAACTTTAGTCTACAATTTAAATTATTTATTTGTTTTAAGATAACTGACTTAATTTTGTAGGTAAATTTCACACCATTTGAGAGATTCCCATTGCAAAATCCTACTTGCTGGATTTCTACATTTCATGGCACCATTCAGTTTGGCCATATTGTAGAACCATACATGCCAGATCATTGTTTAAGACAGTTTGGGTATGTCCAGAAGAAGCTTATGAATAGAATTTTGCCACAGGAGCATTATCGTCCTAAGGAGACTCCAAAGTATAAGGCAGTGTATACTTTTATCGAGGCATTCTGGCTAGGGGCGGAAGCACATTGTTATTCCCCAGATTTATTGGGACGTCTAGCGAACCCTCCTTCAGAAGTGGATTTTGGTTATCTTGAATGGTACCGGTCACGTACTCACGTGATAATTCAGCCACTCGTAGTTCGTCGGGTTCCTAAGAGAATAAGGCACCAACAGGTATTAAATTATTATTTTTCCAACAATATAGATTATAGTTTATTTATTCCTTTTGAAATCCTAACATATTATTTGTTTGTTTTACAGTTCGTCGATGATATGACATCACTATCATTAAATTTACCGGATTCCCAAGATGCGCAATTTGTTGAAGCTTATGAGCACTTTTGCATTTTATTTAAAGAAAAGACTCGTCAGGTTCATCAGACAGGTCAAGCGCAGAATAATGAAGAAGCATAATTAAACCTTGTAATTTACTTAGACGTGTATTTTAGTAACACTTTTAAATTTGTAAAATATGGATTTTGAATTTTATTCCAAACTTTATTTAATTTTATTTAATTGTTGATAATTTTATTAATTTATTAATACTTGTTGAAAAAGAAACAGCATACCCTAATTGATACCCAGATTTACCGAGTGGGACACATTAGCACAAGTATATGGATTTTGAATTTTATTTCAAATATAATTTAATTTTGTAAGAATTGTTGACAATTTTATTAATACTTGTATTTTGTAAAAATTATTGATTATTTAGATGTATTAATGTGAAAAGAAATAACATACCCTAATTGTTCAAACCTAAATTCAAAGAAAATGCTTGAATTTTTTTTTTCATGATTTTTTTTTAAAACACATTAAAAACACTAATTAGGATATTCTGCAAAAATGAAAAAAATGATGTCACCCACCCCATGATCTTAAACATGCGGTTCCGTCACTCACCCCATCATGACGTCATCATGGGGGATGACGTCACCGCATGTTTAAGAGCATGGGGTGGGTGACGTCATCCACGTCACCCCCATGATGACGTCATCATGGGGTGAGTGACGGAATCGCATGTTTAAGATCATGGGGTGGGTGACGTCATTTTTTCAATTTTTTTTTTTTTTTTTGCAGAATATCCTAATTAGTGTTTTTAATGTGTTTTTTAAAAAAAAAAAATCATGAAAAAAAAAATTCAAGCATTTTCTTTGAATTTAGGTTTGAACAATTAGGGTATGTTGTTTCTTTTCACATTAATACATCTAAATAATCAATAATTTTTACAAAATACAAGTATTAATAAAATTGTCAACAATTCTTACAAAATTAAATTATATTTGAAATAAAATTCAAAATCAATATACTTGTGCTAATGTGTCCCACTCGGTAAATCTGGGTATCAATGGATCATACCAACTTTTTGCCATTGTACTTGAATAATGTATCCAGGATGGATGCAGTGGGGGCAATGGAAAATTACGTTGCATTTGTACCTGTAAAGTATAAAAAGTATAGTTAGTCAATCATAAAAAGTCACAAATATCTAGTAAATCAAGTGATTAAAGTTAGAGCAACATACCGATACAAAGTATGATTTTGTTGGTAAATAAGTGATCGTAATTTCTAGTAGTGGAGATGGCAAACTTGTTTCCAGGGGCAAGAAAGTGTTTGATTTTCCTCGACAAAAACATACAAATATAGCTTCAAAAGCAGTCGCAATAATCCAAACCATATCCGGAAGGTCCATCCAGTAATCAGGTGTGCAGGGTTTTGGTTCCCACCATGAAAGTTTCATAAGAATTCGATCACATACTTCCCAGCCACCGACCGCATATTGGTATCTCATTTTCAAATCATTGCTGCCTTCTTTAAGACTTTTATTCATTAACAATCTGACGGATATGTATTGTTCTTCAACATTCCACACTTGATGAGCTACAGATCGATAACCGCAGTGACCGTCATCTTTTACGTTCAAACATCCAGTCATTAATGGTAGGGCTAACGAGGGAAACTCTGTTGGCCAAAGGAAGCAAAAATAAGATCCGCTATCATCAGTGACATTCCCAGGTCCCAACGAGCTATCAGTAGTCCCCCGACCTGAGCCCCGTCCTTGGGAGCCACTAGAACTTCTTCATCCCCGACCCGGAGATGTTTTCTTAAATGATTTTTTCCCTGTCTTTGATTTGTACTCCTACCTCGATGGATCTCGCCTTGTAGATGATCCTTTCGATCCTTTTGGTCTACCTTTGGTAACCACGATCTGTGGCTCAGCTATGTGTGTATCGTAAGGGTAGATTATTTCGGCAAACTTGTTTTTGTATTGTCTTATCTGTTCAGGATCTCTTGTAGAAATTTCATTACACATGTCCATAAGCCCCTTTAAATTATCCTCGGGAGGCTGTATATCCCCAAACATAGGATGTTTAGGATGAGTATGAACTGAGAGAGAACTCCAAAAAGGGTGAAGATCCCGAACTTGTAATTTACCCCCCGTCTTCCTCAATATGGCTTGTAGTTCACAAGAACATGGAATTCCATAAATCGATCTTGCAGTGCAATCACATGCATGCCCAATCTTTTTGTACTGTTTTGTCAAGAGGTCTAAACCCCAAGAACTAACCCTACCTTTCAACCGCCTCAGATGTAGGTTGTCATCTAATTTTTTATCCCAAGTACGAGAGGATTCCATTGCCCCCTTAATCTCATCAATTTGATTTATAATCATACAGTGGATCCTCTCCCAAACAAATACAAAACCCCCAACAGAGGTTCTCAAATATCTATTTAATGCGGAGTGTGAGCTCTCAACCCTGTTTGTGGTATTTGAACCGAAATGTAGATACTTGTTTGTCCACGCCGGAACGAACATTTCTTTGTAATTATCAACCCAGGTTTTTCGAAGATAGCTTATCAAATCCATGCTGGGTTTTAGAACCATGTAAAATATCAGACCACTTCTTATAATATTCATGTTCAGTTTGAGCATACGCCAGTGCGCCCCAAGTGGTTTTAGAGAATTCGTCACCTTTTGTTGCTCCAAGTATTGAAACAGCATTTTTGTTGACACACTTCCCAATGTGTCTCCTACACAACATGTGTTTGACTTCATGAAATACATCAATACTTGCCTTAACAAGTTGCATATCTTTATCCGTAACAACAACACCGGGGACTCGATTGGGATCAAATAATCCCCTAATCATAGCAAGTGCCCAAGCAAAATTTTCTTGTTTTTCTTGACGCAAGAATGCATATGCAATAGTAAAATTTTGATTGGTGCAGGTAAATCCAATAACAGCAAGTAGAGGCATTTTGTATTTGTAATTATTTAAATCAATAAATTTACAAAATCCTAAACAATATAAATAATTACAGGACAATATAAATACTTCAAATACAAAAATACCTGTTTGTTTTGTAGGTGCTGTCTATAAGGATAACATAGGGAAAAATCCTGGCAAGTCTTATGGAGTCCGGATGAGCAAATAATAAGTCGCCAACATAGGCTTGAGATTCTCCTGCACCCGTCCCGTCACTCCCGCTATTTACATAATGGCGACACTCAACAACATAGCCAGCTTCAGTAACACGATACATAAGATCTTGTAATTCAGTCCTACCATTTTTATCAAGTCTCCTGAGTTTTGCCCTTGCATTAAATATTGTAGACTTACTGCCATAAAAATTAGGATTTTCCAATTTCAATGTGTTGTATATTTCATTCGCCCCGACGTTGCACTTACTCAACTGCTCAACCAAATTAAATTGGTCGTCATCCAACCGCCGTGCCGCAGCATGACCAAACTGATAAATTCCCAAGAAGTGGTTATATTTGCCTTGGCAAACCTAAAATCTCCATGACTCCGCTTTAGTCTTTTTCCCTACTATCTTGAATGGGCAATTTATCTTCTTAGTCCTCCTTGTCCGGTTAGCTTTCCTCCCTTCACCGCCCTCGCTAATTGGTGCCCCAACGTACGTACCAGAACGCTCACACCGTAAATACACTTTAGGTACACTATAATCTTGTCCCTGTCTTGAACGACCAATCACAATATATACTTTATTTTCTATCCCCGTTGTTCTTACAAATTGCACTAACTCTTCCTTGGTTTGAAAATCAAATTCAGTATAGGGACTAAAATATTCTCCCGTATCAGGACAATTTTCCTCATTATCAGGAAATTCTTCTAGATCACTATCGGGTCCGTCTGAACTTTGAACCTACAAGAAATACAAAACAAAAAATTTGTTAGAAAATAAAAACTACACAAAATACTAATATTAATAACTCTTAGCCACTGTAAAAAAAATCGCGTGTAAACGGACACGCGGTAGAGTAATTTACCGCGTATAAATCTGCCCTTAAAAAAAAAATTCAGAAAATTGCCCCATGATGACATCATCATGGGGTGACGTCACCCACCCCATGATGACGTCATCATGGGGCTGTTTCTGCAGACATCGATTTTCAGTGCTGTTTTCTCCGGTCCGGTGAGTTTTTTTCACTCTTTTTCAATTTACACATGCTTTTTTTACCCAAAAAAATTAAATATTATTAAAACAATAAGAAACATATAGTTAAGTATTACCTCGAAATCAATGTCTTTTAAATAACCACAATCGTCGGAGTCCATTAAGCCGGAATCTTGCCAGATTTTTTTTTCCTCCACTTTTTTTTATTGATATTTTGTGGTGGATCTAGTCCGATTAGCTCAAAAATGAAAAAAAAAAAAAAAAAATTTGGCCGGAATCCGGTGAACGGCGGCGGATATTTCTGGCGGCGGCAGCAGCAAAGGCTTGAGAGGTTTTGAGAGAAAAAATTGAGAGGAGAGAGAAAGAAAACTAAAAAAATGTGGGAGGGGGGTGTTAACTTAATGGATTAGGGGTGCCCCTATAGTGGCCTTGTTTTTTTTTTGGGGGGGTTAAATGTCTATTGATAATAAAATGATCATTACAATCAAAACATTCTTAAACTCCTTCACTATACAAGAAAGATCACCCATAGGCTAGCGATATTGCCAAAGCAATCATCCTCCTCAAATTAAGAAATATGATTTTTGAGATAAAGATAAGGAATAAACTAAAAGAAATTATGGTAAATTCAAACGACCCTTTTTTAAATTCAAGCAATCTTTACTTGTATTTGAGAGTTCGATCAATAAATAGATGAGTCCCTCTTATTTTCATAATTCAAATTAATAGATTTATATGATAAAAGATCATATTTAGAGTTTTTTTGAAAATCCTCCTGCCAGGGCATTTTTTTGCAAAATGCCTCTATAGCTCCTGAGGTAAAAGTGGTAAGTATTTTGGGATCTCAAAATTAATTTATTGTGTCCCACATTGAACTAAATTCCGTGCGAAGTTTTAGCTTGACGGCCGTAAAAATATTCAGGCTGGTCATCTCCATCCAAACAACCAAAACTTTTTTACAGAGCAATTTCCTTCCCTATTTACAAAGACAATCATGGCCATGATTAGCCTCATCCTATTTACAAAACTTTTTAATTTTTGTTTTTTTTTTCTAGTAACAGAAATAAAGGAGTGTGACCCAATAAATTAATATTGAGATCTCAAAATACTTGCCACTTTTACCTCAGGGGCTATAGAGTCATTTTGCGAAAAAAATGCCTTGACAGGAAGATTATTGCATTGGCAATATTGCTAGCCTAAATAATATAAAAAAGTTGCATAAGGTACATATAAATATTCACTTGCAATTAAAATTTAGATGAGTAGAAAATACTAATATTAAAACTAGTAAAAAAAAAAATCATTATCTTCTTTTAAGTAGCATCTCCATCGCAATCTTGGATTATACTGCTTTGCTCTGTTTTGCCAATTTTGTACGCTGTTGAGTGAAGTGGGGTGTGTAGTTATTCATTAAAAAAAAAATATAGGGGTCTATTTGAATTGGTTTTTTTTTTAGTGAAAAAAATTTGGGTGAATTCAACTCCAGTCATTATTACGGGACACGTCAAGTTTTATATGGATAATTTATCGCTTATAAGGGTACTTACAGATCACCACCAACACAGTCCTCATGTCGGCAGTGAGAATTAAATACTTGATATTTGTAAGAATGTGTCAACTCCTTACCAATTGAGTCAACTTGTGTTCGTAATTGGTATTCTACTTCTTCCTTCATTCATAGTTGTTGCTCAGAGATTGTGAATTTTGTATTGTTTGTTGAGTTAAAGACCAAATGACTACTATCTTGGACTTGGATTGGTTTTTTTATCCTTTGAATTTTTTTTCTTGAAAATTAAAAAAAGTAGTTAAAAGATAATTTGTTTATGAGAGTGGATATAGTACTCGTGAAAATTTATGCTGAAAATTGTGTCAAGATGAGCAAAAATTGATGGCATAAAATGGTCTGTCCCGAAGTCTTATCCCTTTCCCTGTTCCACCACTAAAAATGTGACACGTATCTAGTTAAAGTACAATCATTATATTGCAATATGCTCCTAATTTATCTCTCTTCTTACCTCTTATTCTCTTAGTGGAACATGTGATACATTTCTAGTGGTGGAACAGAGAAGTGAACAAGGTTCTGGGACAAAAAGATTTTCTCTCCAAATTGATATTCTATCATAATTTTGTTTCGATTGATTAATACTGTAAGGTCAAACAGAAAAATAACCAATAAACATTTTATTGATGTGACCAATTAATAAATATATTAGAATTAAGAAAAGACCTTGAGTAACTATATTGAGCTTGAACAATAAAATAATAATCATATTTGCCAGGAAAAAAATAATGAAACAAATTAGGCTGTTGGAATTCTCTATTAATAGTAAAAAAATTCAAAACCCAAGTATTTTTTTAAGGGAAATTTCTGATATGGATCAGGGCCAGCAATGTGCCCTGGTCCACTTGGTTGGAAATGGGTCACGTAACCCCTACTCTTTAAAAAAAAAAATCAAATATCATCCCCCAGTCACAGTTAAAATACAAAAAATATAGCTCTCATATATATATACAATTAAAAGTAGAAAAATGTCCATATCACTACAGAATGAGGAGAGAGACATTTTTTTTACTTTTAACTGTGTCCATATCAGAGTTATATTTTTTGTATTTTAACTGTGATTTAAAGATGAGATTTGAATTTTTTTTTAAAGAGGAGGGGTGACGTGACTCATTTTCAGCCGACCCTGATCCATATCAGAATGTTCATTTTTTAAGCTTCCGATAGAAACTCCCCATTTTTCAAATAACTGGGAATGAACAAAGCCCCACTCCTCTCTTGCTTTGTTAATTTTTTGATTACTTGCTTCATTAGTTAAATCTAGATTTTTTCTTCTAATCACCGTATGTTTTAAATCGCTTTTCATATCTACTTAATGTAAAAAGCAATTGACGCAATTAATATAACACTTATGATTCTAAGTATAATGAATTATAAAGAGCGACCACATAGTACTTTTTAATTAGTAGTTCGTTAGAATTCTTATCAAAATAATCACGTTATTGTATTTTCTCATGGAAGAGTTAATAATGGGGAAAAGCAATTACAAAGCGAAGATTGAGAAATGTAAAATAGTTATCATCAACGATTTTATTTAATGTAAATAAGTCATCACATTTATTTACTTTTAATAGTATATTTAGATTAAATATACTAATTTAACTAAATAGCCATTACATTAATTTATACTATCAAACAGCACCAAACATGCAATTTAAAATTTTCTCAAATTGGAATCAAATAATTAAAAATTGAAACATAATCAGTGCAGTTTGGTGCAATTTGAGTTTTCTTTATCACCCCTAAGTCTAACTTAAACCAAAGACACTAGTTCTTTTTTGAGTCAATGACCTATTTTAAACATAAACTATTTTTATTTTCGAATTTTAGATTTAAACTTTATTTTCGACTCTATCTGGACTTCAACAATTTACGAGTGTCCCGGTATAGAAAAAATTCAAAATTCCGACCAAAATCTGACCGATGTATAAAAATGTCATTTTTGCAGGGGCAAATATGTCTTAAAACTTTATCCGACCCAGAAACTCAAACAATTTATTCCAACCCATACCTGACTTGACTCGACCCGTCTCCATCTTCATATTTTCCACCATCAACATCGCCATCATCACCATTACATTTCTTTTTTAAGAACAATAATGCCATTAAAACTTCAATCCCCAGATTAAAAAAATATGAATTTATCCAAAAATTCAAAAAACTCAAAGAAATTGAATTTATCCAAAAACCTACTTCCAAAATTGATGATACTATCACCTTTAATAATTTTATCCTCAAATTTCACTTTCTCCTCTTCTTTTACTGCTTGCCCAGATCGGGCTTTGGGCTTCTTTTTTGTGGGTCTTTCGGATCCTATTAAGAACTTCTCAGGCACTTCATCCCACCCCGTAGTACTTATACTGTTCCTTTGGTTGGAGAGAATTGGCTTCTTTAAAAAGTTAATTGTAATTAAAGTGTCGTGAAGATATTTTTGAGCCAATCTATTTATATGTTACACCGCTCGCTTTTGGATGTTATTGAGATTATCACGAAGTGAGTTGCGCAAGCTTTGCGATGATATATAACATGTGAAAAAACTAATTCTTGGTGTGAATGATAAATTTGTGTAAAGTGGGGTGGTTAAAAAATGGTAAATGACTTTTAAACCTACATCCCCCATGGAATTCCTATTGAAGTGAAAAATATTTTATAATGAAAAGTGGTTCATATGGGTTTTAAACGTCTTGCCAATATTATGCCCCATATAATCCCTCTGATCACCTGACTCGAACCAGCAAAAGTCCGCTCAATACTTCTCTACCTTTGGGGCAGGCACACAGGTGTTCCCACAAATTCCGGGAATAGTAAGCTCAGAGGAAGTATCGTTCCAAATTTCAAGAGTCAAAGTTGTATAAACAGGTCGATTTCAAGGTAATCATTATTTGACAATTAAATTCTTGATACTTATCTAATATAAAGAAGTGATTGTGTGTTGTTGTTGCTGTGAGTGCCAGGGGATGGGAAAGAAGAAGCAGTGTGAAGTTATTATGCAGGGAGGAAGATAAGCAAAGATGGTTACCTGTTTTGAAGATTTCTATATGCATGGATGAAGCCAGGAATTTGGTGTTGGGGGCTAAACTGATAAAATTTTCCAAAATACACATAAAATTTCGATAAATAGTAGTATTTTTAAAAATTTCGGGGGCACCGGCTGGCTAGATGCTTCATGTATTTGTCTTTTCTTTGGTATTCAGTTGTTGGTAGTTGTAGTACTAGTAGTTGAGTTTGGTGGTGTTGATTTAGATGCTAGCAGTTGTAGTTTTAGTTTGTTGTTTGGGGATGACAATAGTAGGGTTGGTTGTTGAAGAATGCTAAAAATGATTTTGGTAGAATGGTGTTGGGAAGATGATTTCTGAGGGAGATTTGGTGTAAGAGAAGGGAGAGTTTCCTCTTTTAGAAAGTGGAGGGATGAAGGACAATGACTATGACCCTTCTATTTATAGTAGGGGTCAAGCCTTCTTTGTAGTTTATGTTTTTAAAAAGGATTCTTTGTGCAATTATAGTATTATACTTGGTCTACAAGGAAATCCTGTAAATTTTATTTATTTATATTAAAATTACTATTATACTATTGTCTTCAAATAAAATTACCAATCTATTGTTTGGACTATTTTACCCCTGAAAATTAATTTAAAAGACATAACTGAGTAGCCAGAAAGACCACTCGAAATCTCTTTCTCTTTGCATTCTGCTACTTTTCTTATGCATTTACATATCAGTCTGTCTAAAGAGTTCTGATGTTACCCCTACGATTCAAAATGTTCTACTTCTTTTACTTCAAAGAAACAGAAGGTTTGAGCGTTGTATCTTGAGAGTTTAGTGTTCAAGAGGCCTGAAGCTGTAAAAGGTGAGTATATTGAATTTAAGGGGAAGCGGAACATTACTGTCTCGTTCAGGATTTAATCCAAAACGGTTAAAGTTATCAGTTTTTGTTTTTACTGTTTTATTATTTTCCTAGTATTTGTTTATTTTTCTATTATAAAAAATAATCAGTAGCAGTATGCTGTTTCAGTTTTCGTAGACTTCATTTTCCCGCACTGTTTTTAATTTACTCTATTCTGGTATAACAATAAAAACAGTAAAAAAAACATTTCAGTAAACCATAAAAATTCTAACACATTTGACTTGTCTAAAATACAAGGAGCTACGAACATTTAATTGGTCAAGTTGGTGGTGAAAGCATTGTCATAAGATTGCTTTTCTTTGATCAAGTTTGAGGGATGAAAAGACAGTTACTATTTGCCATTGCTAGACACATTTTATCTATCATGGGGAGAAGGCTGTTTTAAGTGTGGTTTATCAGTAGATTGTTGGAGTGTCATATGTCTTAAGGTGTAGAGCAAGCTGAATAGATCATTGTTTTTCTGAAAAATAATTGTCTGATTATTGGTTTTTACTGCTTTGGGTGATGAGAATTGAGATGGAGCTTAAAGAAGTTTGATTTTTTTTTTTTTTTGGCATTCTTTAAGGATGAAGATGCAGATGATGGAGAAGATGGTGCGGTCAGGTTTGGAATATTTATAATGTGTATGGACAATTTTATAAATATGGGTCGGGTAGGGATTCATATTCGTGTGGGTAGTATTATGAGTCGGGTATGGATTCATGTTTTTCTGTGTGCGAATATTATTACCCCAACTAAAACAACACGTTTTAATCACGTGACATTATTTTTGTCAAAATTTTGAATTTTTTCTATATTAGACACCCGTAAATTATTAAAAAATTATTAAATTGTAGATAGAGTAAAAAACAAAGTTTAAATCTAAAATCCGAAAAGTAACAAACTGAGAAGGACATCACACGATATCCAAAACAACCTCAAAGTTGCCCCTTCCAAATTTTGCAGACTATTTCCATCATCCCAAAACAATGCTACGTGCGAATATTTCTTCACAATCCGTATCATTCTAATAATAAAAAAAAGTTGTATAATAATCTATAATAGTTTTTTTATTATTATTATTCCTGCCCTATGCATGTTGTGTCCCTTTTCAGATTTGATGATGATTGTTTGTGAAAGTTTTTTTCTGGTTGAAGTGCTAATGGTAATAACTAATAAGAGATGAAGAAGAGGCAAGAAAGGTAAGAGGATATGTGTTTATTTTCCCACATTGGATATCTAGGAAAAAGCAAAGAGGGGTATGGTCTATAAAAAAAGAGGTGCTTGCAACTTTACAACATACTTACCTGGACGAGGTCAATGGGCGATCAACAAGGTCCATGGCCTAGAGAGGTGACCTCCATTGCACTTTGGAGGGGTGCCTATCTATGGTCGGCCCAAGTGGTCGAGCCAACGTCATAATTTGTGGCAGAGGGGGCCTGCGTTCGCGCGGCCCCTACCAATTTTAGTCCCAACCTTTAAACGTTGTTCCAACCTTTAAGTTTCGCAACATGTAATAACAGGCGAAGTCTAAAAGAGGTGCAGTGAACTTATTAGCATTAAGTTAGTAATACAAGCAAACACCATCATAAAAAGACTCTAAAGTTCATCCTCTTTACTGGATATATTCAAACTCGATAACGCGTACAAGCAGTATGGATTTCCTTCTTTAGGTGTACCAGAGATGCAGGGGTTTTATATCTCGTATCCTGGGAATCTAGCACGCTCTGGTGCAAGCAAATCAAACCAGAGGCAAGCAGCTCCGGCGAGTCCTTGGAAGAGGGAATAAGTATGATCCAGCACTCCGGTGGGAAGACTTGTTGTCGTCATATCTCTGGCATTATGATATAGGCAGCTCGCGAATGCATTTGCTCTATCTTCGTAGATGCTTTCTCCGGTAAGGCGATAAAGAGAGAGGAAAGAGTATGCGTTCCCTGCAGCACCATCTGCCAGTCCTACCTTCTTTACCAATCCACTCTTCCATACTACTTCTCCAGCTTCTATTGCTGCATCCCGGAACTCGCGATCATTTGGTAAAACCTGCAAACGCATGCCCAGAAAATAAATGAAAAATTGCACATCCGGACAATAACCTCCCCCCTCCTCCCGTTCTGCCCCTGATATCGACCGTCTGATTCTCCGAATATTCTTATAGGACAACTTAGATATATGGATACTCAAGTCCAATGAAATAACTCGAATGTAATAAAAAGAAAACCATTAGTTTCCTCACCTCTGAGGCTTTGCATAGTGTAATCCCTATGCCTGTTGCGCCGTGAGACCACTGAACTAGCTTGTCTCTCGGGTTACCTTCGCTGACAGGGTAGTTCCCGCTATGGGGAAATCGATTACTCATCATGTACCTTAAGGTTCCTTTCACATCTTCGATATCATTTTTGGGAAGGCCCGGGAAATGAAGCAAAACGTGCAAAATCCCCGCAAGGCCATGGGCCGCACCCCAATACCTCGTTCCATGCCATCTATACATCAGTGGGGAGGCTGTGTTATGAGCAGCCCCAGCCCTCCCGCCTGCTAATACAGCTTGAACAATTGGCATAAGAAGACTATCTGGCACAGTCTCTGCTCCCAAATGCTTGTTTATGAATAAAGCGGCCCAGAGAAAGCCAGCTCGACCAGAAAGTAGATCATATGACATTCCAAATCCACCATCCTCAGGTCCAACGGGTAGGGCTGTATCTTGTGCCAACTGTGAAAACAAGCAGATAGTCAGAAAATGAATATTATCCCAATATCAACAAAAATCATTAAGCATATAGTTCGCCTGGATAATGCGTGGGTAGACAGACAAATTAGAGTTGTCTATGCCACTCTTGGCCCCAATAGAATTCCTCCGTAAAATCGTATACAAACGTCATGTGGGCCTCTATACTCACCCTGTTTGCCCCCTTCAACATTTGTACAGGATCCCCAGAAAGGTCTTTAAAGGTTTCCTATAGAAAGGGAAATTTCAAGAACGCAAAACATTTTGTACGGCATTGAATCAGGTCAAGTCAAAATAGTCACAGATTGAGTTTGCTCTATGTAAAGCAATTCATCTACCACCAGTATATTCACATTATTAATCCGGGAGGGATATGACTACCAGCTTGAAACCAATAAAGTATTTAATTGCTAAAGCGAAAATTAATCCAGAAAACCGACAAAAAGAATGATCCTTCATTAGAAAAACAAGACAATGATACAGTTGCATGACTATCAACAAGTAATTTCCCTAAAAAAACCTAATCCGTAACGTATTAAATGTATTAGGAGTTGTGTTATCATCCTAATTGACCTACGAACCATAAAAGGACGAAAACTAAAGAAAGGTGAGTTTGGAAGTGCAGCTGCTTCACATGTCAAAATGAAGTTCCATTGACTGCAGTTTGGAAAATAGATGCGTCATTCTGGATATCAAACAAGGACGGGAAAACGATCAAGATATCCAAACTTTGCTGCCGGCGCTTCTGGAATATTTCCCCAAAATCCCAGACAATGTTAAAACCAGTAAACAACATTTGTAAAGTTTCCCCACTTCTCTTTAGCCAATTAGCCTCAACATGAGTGGTTTTAATTCTCACAAAATTTTATTGCCAATAAAAGGAAATGCAAGGACTCGGATCATTCAAGATTTTCCTAAATAAATATTTCATCATTGAGATCCGAATCAGCATCTAACGCTTTAATACAAACAAATAACGACCAATAAAGATATTGAGTGGGGGGGGACAAATGCCGTCTTATGAATACGATCTACAATACTACGTAAAATATGATCGTAATTCACAATTTGATTAAAGATAGAACTCGGTTCAGCAGCTAATATATAAATTCAAAAAAAAATTCCCATCATTGAAAACAAGTGCCAGTTATTCAAGTCATAGCCGTTAATATAGTATAACTCAAGATATCTGCTTTTCAATTATTAGGAAACTTGCTTATTAGTGCAAGGATAAACGACGCACCAAGGACCCAAAGAGATCATTCAAGATATTACTAAATAGATGATAGATCAAGTCATACGTCTGTTGCTTTAATACAGTCACATAAGTACCACTGGATAGAAAATCTCCAAAAACATGTCCTCGTATCCTCATATGAATACGTTTAACAATCCTATGTAAATCATGATCTTAAACATGATTCGATTCAAGATTGCACTGTGCTCAGTAGCAATTCACAAGATATAACTTCAGATATTTTCTACCACCCAAATGAAGTGCTAGTTGTTCATGTTAGAGTCATCAATGGAGTTAAAACTGAAGAAATATCAGGTCTCGGAAAATGATATATCAGGTGTCGGTATCTCCAGTGTGCATAAATTTCAGTACCACGGTTACTCAATTGCAAGCAGCAAAAGGTCATATGATTGCTGTTCAATATACATATCAAAGAAAAAGAAATGAAATTATGATTGATACCTCAAGGAAACTGTTCACATATAAGTCACGTTTTTCTTGGTCCCCGCAGTAGTTTGCTGCCACAGCACCAAGTGCATATACCCCTCCTCTTCCAGACAAAAAGGTTAAATGCCTGGTCCCAAATATGAACAAAGATGATAAATTTCCAGTTTTCAAGAGATAATACAACAGTGGATTAAACGAAGATCCCAAAAGATCATATCAAAATAAGATTCCTTAGGCCTGCTATAATGAAACACGTGTTAGTTCATTTTACCACCATCCCCTCCCCACGTGATAGCAAAGTCTTGAACTTTGTCTGATTCAAGAGTTCAGATAGAGAGAAGGTTATAAATATCTGTGGGATGATACTTCAGAAGTACATCAATATAATCTTATAAAGATCCAAATGTCTGCTCATATCCACATCTCATGTTCTGTAAACTCCTCTGGAGATGACCTTGCTTAAATATCCAGAGTATTAGCCCCTTACAGCTTTTATTATTTCGAATTCTCGTAGTAGACAATTAGGAATGCCGGAACGGGAAATCCGTTACAGATAGAGCATTATTGTATTTATTTTTCGTATTTGATATGAGGTTATTTTTTACGCCCCCTCATTGCACTCTCTCTGGTTTTACTACACTAATAAACGAGTAAGAATCCATGCCAAAAACCCCAACCATAGGTGGCTTTTTCCGAACAAACACTAGGAATGACGGAACAAAAATTCTACACACGGGATCCAGAATCCAAAACATAAAAGGAAAAGTAAATGTTCAAGGTGTCAAATCTTCAAAAACTGTATGGTTTTCAAGACTTAAAAAGTACGACAACCCCAACTACAACATGGGGGGAGGGGGATTCAACAAAGAATCTCTTTTCAGAAAAAAAATTATTTTCTCCAGGATCGTCCAAGGACATTCCTTCATCTAGTCACTATTTTCCACTTGGGAATAGATTTCAATTTATTTCAAAAGATCAATAACCTTGCCCAAAATGGGGATCAGGTGGCCCAGTGGAAGGTTGCCCAACAACGCTGGCCAGTGGTCTTGTGTTCGATCCCCATATCCCCCCTCCCCCCTAAAAAAAAATAAAAATAAAATAAAATAACCTTGCCCAAAAAAGAAATGCATTTTTTTCATTATCCATAGCTTCTTTTATTCCATTTCCTCATAAGTGATGGATTCAATCTAATAACACGCAAGACACTAGAAAACAAAAAGGAAATCGATATTTAACAATAATAGAATCAAGGCTCTTATATTAGACACCATACTTGAATACTAATATTTTATCTTTCCCCTTACCTTATGGCACCTGCCATGGAAGCACACTTGTCAATAATCTCCATAGACAATCTCAAGTCCTGGAGATTTCCAGTAGCCTCAAACGCACGCAAACAGGTGAATGCTGTTCCAAGCAAACCCGTGTACACCGTTGGATCCGTACCGCTGTAATTGTTGTACTGTCCTTTCCATGTGCTTTGCACCACCTGCAAATCACATAAAATATTCCCAACCCAGAAATTAGAATTAAAATCCCATGAAATATCTTCACCCAACTAAGCTAATTTTACTTTTTCTACTATCATCATTTTGCCAAGAAAAAGATCAAAACTTTCAATTTTCTTCTCTGATTTCTGGCTTTAAAAAATGTAAAACTGATCAAAGTGTCAACATGGACTAAAACCCACTTTGGATCTTTAGTACATCCGTATACTAAATTGTCTAATACACTAATTAAATTGGTACATAAATAGAAATTAGATCCATAACCATAAGTCTTCAATAATTCAATGATGCTGCTACACGTGCAATAATTTAATTATTTAATTATTGCACTAAGCAACACTAAACGATTTAGAGTTGAATAACATTGTTACATGTGCGATAATTTAATTAGTATACTAGAAAGTACTAAAAGATCCGGATCGACTAGAAGTGACAAAATAAGGCAACTAAATAGTACCTGGTCTTTCAAAGAAATGGCAGCTCTGAGGAAAGTTTCAGAAGGGAGAGAGAGACTTGGAGCCATAGGATCAGACCTAAGAAGCAAATCGAGGCGTTCATTCCCATCTTCATGACCATTATTAGTGTCTTGTTGGGAAGCATATTTCACAATAGAAGATGACATCTTTTTCTTCTTTTTTTTTGTTGCTATAATTTCACTTCCTTCTCTGAATGTAAAGAATTCTGGGTTTTCTTTCTTTTATTTCAACATATAAAGAAAAATGGGAGACAAGATTCTTCTTTCCGGATTTTGAAGGTAAGAATCGCTTAAATAGGGATTGTGTCCGAAGGAAACAGAGAGAGTAGAACGCACTGCAAATGAGGTCCAATTATAGTGTCGAACGCCATTAAAGGTCTCCTAACTTAGTGGGGCAGGCGCCTGAGCTAGAGACCCCACTGGGGTTCGGTACTTTCGTTTGTGTGCGGTAAGTTTTAATATTTCTTTTTAAGGTTATCTCCTCATCATATGAGGTAGTTCTCTCTCCGCAATCGCCCAATCAGGCTTCAAAAAAAAAAAATAGTGTTGAACGCCAATAAATTTAGTAGATACTAAATATTTTTACCGCCAACATATATTTGTTACTTAAAATAGGTGAATTCTATATGGAATGATCAAAATTTAGTACGTGAGTACGTCTCAAAACAAATGGTTTTAGACACAAAATATAGGACACGTGTTTTTAAAAAACTCGACATGTGTACGTTTTAAAATCAATCTTGACCACCAAAAATTAAATCTGACGAACGAAAATAAATTCCGTGAATGCAAAACTTAACCGCTTTCACATTGGAGCCGCAACGATGTTATATGTCTAAGATATATGTTAAATAGAAAAGTACACTTATTATATTATATATTATATCCGTCTTAAAATCTATAGCACCGCTAAAAAAAATTCGGTATATCTTAAACTTTTTGTATTCTTCAATATAAATGGAAAATTTTGATATAGGTTAGATCATATGGACCGTGTAATACAGAACTGATTACATTATTATAAAGTTGTATTTCTCTTTATTTTATGGTGATATAATCAATTTTGCATTGAAAGTTTCAATGGATTTATTCCATATCAGAAATATCTTTTAACTATGGCCATGAAAATATTGGATGATGTGGTTACAGCGATTGGCGGTGTGAAACCGTGACTCAGCAATAGTATGACACGTTTCCGAGTTATGTAATGTATGTACAGTGTACTTGGCAAAAAAATAATGGATAATTCGATATGATGGCCCACGCGTAGGTAGAGGCCTCAGTCCCACTTTGGGTTCCAATTAGCACGTCGCCCTCCAAAATTTCTCGATTATGATTAAAAATACAAAAAAAAGATTGTTACGATATTGACACGTTAAAAGTAAAAAAATTGTACAAATTTGTCACATCACTATAAAATGAGGAGAGAGACAATTTTTTACTTTTAAGCGTGATCCCATATCGTAACAATCTTTATATTTACTTTTAATCATGATAGAAAAAAAAATTGGAGAGTGACGACGTGACTAATTACGACTAGTGGACTGCAGCTCTACTATACTCTGTCCCATCTCGGAAATTTTCCAAAAATAATACTACGTGGTGTGTGACTGTGTGAGGACCCCATCAAAACATAACAAAGTAGGCAACGAGGTTCACAACTCGTAAATTCCAATATCGCCCACAGGATACAGTCCAACTCTGATTCGGGATAAAATTTCAGCACGTTGAATGCAAGATTGACAAATGAGATTTTTCTCGAATCTCAAAAAATATCTCAGTAGTTAAATATTACATTTAACAGTTGAGATTAATATGTGTTCTACACTAAAATTATGAACATGGCAATATTGTAATTAATTCTAGTTTTTATTTGTATTTTTCATCTTTAATTTTTTTTTCAAAGAAATAAAATTAATTATTTGAAAAGACAAGATTTTCACTCCGTCCAAAATACATTAATTGGACTGTGAAAATTTAGGCATTTAAATAGTTGTTAAAAACGCTTAAGATGATTTAACGCATCACAAGGTCCATAGTTTCACTGGGCTATAGACTGCTCGTGGGTTCAATACCCTCCTCACACAAAGGAGCATGATTTAATTTCCAATTCTTTAGTTCTCTTTGTGTGAGGCACTTATATTCTCTTCTTGGGGCAACCGGCTTGCCGTTTTTTATCCGCCCTACTTGGACTCCCTCCTCTGGTGAGGTCCAAAACAAAAAAAAAAAAAATTGATTTAACGCATATTGTATTTTTTTGTGAGAAAGACGAGAATATATTAATAAGGATAGAACAGAGAAAGAAGTACAAAGGAAAGTAGACATAAAATAAAATACATAATATCCGAATTATTTAATAAAAGTTCTAGGAAAATACATAAACTTACACCAATATTATATTGTTGATATAGTCATACACTAGTGAAATTATACTGCATTTAGTAATATTATTGAATTACAAAAGTTAAAGTACTCTAACTAATTATATTGTTATATGTGGAGTAATTTAGTTAATATATTAAAATATTATATGCGCAGCTGCACTAAAGAATGCAAAGATCATCACAACCTCAACATCAAGAGTGTGAAGAAGTGTAATTTGTTGTTGTTAAGGTATTAATTTAGCAACTAAAACTAAGGCCTCATAAAATTTTAATCTCTATTTTTAATTAAAATTTTAAATAAAAAAGTTTCCAACTAAGTTTCCACCATTTTTATTTAAAAATTGAAATAAAAAGGTGTAACTTCTTTGTCATTATTTTTAAAATATCACCATAATATATAGCGAAAATTAGGTATATTTCTTTTACCATAATATATAGCGAAAATGAGGTACATTTATTTTCTCTTTTCTTAATTTATGAAAAAAAAAACTAAAAAGTTTATATTGTTAAATTAAAGTCTAACATTGATATTCCGTCACTCAAAAGTAGTACTCCTTTCGTCCAAATTATCTATCCACGTTCTTTTTTAATATGTTCAAATTAAAGGTTCACTTTCTAAATAAACGACTCATAAACAATTATTTTTTTAACTATACTCCTTACGATGAATGTTGTAAAGAGAATAATAAAGATAAAAATGAAAGTATAATTAAATTAAAAATAAAATTTAATAGGATTTGATGAAACCTTAATTCATATATATATATATATATATATATATATATATATATATATATAAAAGATAAAATTGACATATAATTTGATATTAATGAAGTGGCGGAGCATTTAATTTGACCATAACTCTAACCCCTAAAATTTATGGTTCTAAAACTAATTTGTGGGCCAATCGAAAATAAATAATGTAGTGACTCAAGGAACATTAATAATCTTTAACAATTTAATAGTGGCATCATGAGTAAGGGCCACGTTGGCCTTATCGCTATGGATATTCTAAGATAAGGATATCACAGGAATCCTTAATCGCCTAGTGGTTAGGTTGTTCAATCCCAATAGTGATTTTGGGATCGCCGTACCCCCCTCCCCTGAAAAAAAATAAATAAATAAGGATATCAAGGATGTAAGTCATCACAAGAATCTATTCCTCCTCTTATGAGGTGTTACTTTCTTCCCTCTTAGGTGTCCACCTAGTTAGACTTCAAAAGAAGAAAAAAAAAGATGTAAGTCAGGTTTATTAATTGAAATTTATTTACTCCTTTCGTCTTCTAATTGTCCTAAATTAAATTTTATAAAATTGCTCGTTATGTTAAGTTTTTTAATAAAATAACTAAAAAAAACATTCTGAAACTTTATATAAAGAATGTTTTGTTTGTTAAATTAATAAATATAACAATAATAGGAAAAAGAATAAATGTTGTCTTAAATTTGGTAAAAAATAGTCTATTCCAGTGTAAAAATGGATGGAGTGAGCGCAAAAAATTATCTTACTTCTTATATGAGGTTGTTTGTTCGTTTTATAAGTTTTTTCCTGCAAAATTCCACAAGTCTTTATTTTGCATATCTTTTCTCTACATTGATAATTATTTTGAAATGGTATTTTAATTTTTAATTTCTATTGTAACCTACCACCTGAGAATTATAAAAAAGTACTCTATCTATTTCATAATAGATGTCCCTATAAGTACTTTATAGAATTGATCAAGGCATTGAGACACGATGAATTTTTATTGTTAGCCCGGAGGGTATGCAATCACTCTAGTTTTTATGATAACAAACCGTTGAAAAATTCTAATGTTTATGTGATTTTATATTTTGAGGTTAGACTTTATATCTCACACCGACATTGATGAAAATGAGAATAGAAGATGACGAGCGAAGATGTTTGATGATGATTGAAGAAGGTTGATATTGAAGAAAGACTTATTGGGCTACATAGAATATCAATGAAGACACAGTCTTGAGAAGAAGCTTAAAGCAAAAAGGAAAGACTTCATGTATATCATAGAAAATCTCCTTTGAAGTTTTGAAGTATATCAAAGATAGTGATTATAAAGGAAGTTAAAGCTTGAAGAGCTACTTGGTTGACATAGTAAAAGATCTTAAAGTAAGTTCTCCTAATGAAGTGATGAAATAAAAAAAAAAAAAAAAATCAAGAATATTGAAGATACACTTGAAAGAATTCAAAGTACTTCACATTTGAAGAAGTTAATGAAAATGGACCGATGATCAATCTTGAAGGACTAACTAAAACAAATGTCAAGATTGATAGACAAGCATGAGAAGCATATTGGAAGAGGGATTTGAATGAAGATCAAAGTATTGAAGAAGATTTTGAAGGCCAAAGTCTCAAGCCGAAATATTTCGGTACATCTATTTCTCATCTTTTGTATCTAATTCATATGAAACGTGTCTACAATTGTAAGTTCGTGAAAACGGTTTTTAAAACTCATATTTTCTTTGATAAAAACTTTAAAAGCCCAAAACATTTCAAAAAGTCATGGTTGAAAAGCATTCAGATTCAAAAGTATGGACTTGGAACATTGGAATGTTAAATCGATTATGTTGTTTGTAAAATGCTAACATGTTTTAAAAAAAGTCGTCGGGGAAAGGAAAGAGAGAAATCTAAGTGAAAAAAAGTGAAAAGTGAAAAATAGGCCGGGGGCATTCCCTATTTATACTATAATGAAATGATGTGATAGTCCCCCATTTTTTGTCACGTCGAGCCAGTTATTGCACGATAATTATTACATGACAGTTACTCCATTTTTTAAATTGAAAGGCTCATCTGAAGATACCAAGCTTGGAATAGACTCATTAAGTATCTTGAATGACTTATTATGAGATTAAGCTCAAAACAATAGTTGACGATGAATAGTCTAGGCCCAAAAAAGAAGTATTTGGGTTGGGTCCACGAAATAGCCATATTGGCTTATGAGCTCGGGCCTAAGCCAGACATTGGGCCGAACTCTTCGAATGACCCAAGACATACAAGCGTACTCGGACGATCGTGATCAAGTGCGTGGTAACCACTCCATCGCACCGAGCTCAATGAATAGTTCACAAAAATACGGTGGCATAAACGTAAGAAAAGTTAGGGTTACCGCACATCGGTTCGTACAAGGTATTGAAATATCCTTTGGGCTTTGCCCCCATAAATAATGTTCATTTCACCTCATTTACTTCATATATATTCTACTAGCTCTTGATTACTGTTTAAGTTTTTTATCTTTCTACAATCTGAACTAACTTAAACATTAGAGTGAGGTTGAACTCTTTCTCCACCTTTTCTGTCTTTTCTCTTCTTAGTAGGTGTTCGTTGCCCGAGCTCTTCCCCTTCTCTGATAGCTTTGTTAGATCCTCTGATTTTTTCCCTGAACTATTCTTTCAAGTTAGGTCCCGGTGAAAATTTAGCCCATTAATCTAAGAACGTATTATTTCCCTAATTAAAAAGTCTTAAAGATGGAGAACCTAAAAAATGACCCACACTTGGAAAACAAATAGATTGAGGAAGATAATATGTGGGGTCCGTGACAATATGTTTAAGAGTTGATTGTTTCTTAAGTGTAATAATTAAATCGTACCCCCCTATGTTACATGAGTGGGGTGATGGGAACCGAAATAGGCACATTATCATCTGTCTACCTAATGCTCTTTCTCTTTTCTTTTTCCAGATTTTTGTTGAAGATTAAATCTAAGAATGAAAAGCACATTTAACAGACCAAAACTGGTGGTCAATTAGCATTTCGTGTTTGGAAACGTGGTATGGTGCTTCATCTTTAGATAATTTTACTTCATTTGTCCTTTTATTCAACACTTAATTTGCATTTTTTTTATTTGTCAATGAATAATGAAATTTATGTTCGACAACAACTTTGTTAAAAAATAACTATGCAAGACCCGCTTTCGATTTATTTTTAGTTAATATTAAATTTAAAAAAGTATCTGAAGTCTATGGAGAGTTTCAATTAGATATACAAGGTCTTAATTGTATCAATTAGATAATTTAATTAGGGATTCATCCAAATGCTAACGATAAGTAGTGTTCTATTTTAACTTTTTAACTCTAATTTTGTTGTTCTTACAAAGGTGAAAATCCTCTGTCCCCATTCCTATCCCCAACCAATCAGAATTTATTATATAAACATTTTTTCTAATTATATATACACAAAGTAAATTGTGATTGGCTAGGGACAGGGATGAGGACATGAACGGGGATAAAGGATTTTTTGTCCCAAAAAAATGCTCACAAACTTTTAGGAAAAAGATATTTGCACTCCAAATAAAATTTCTCGCACTCCTCCTTTTTTTATTATTAAAATGACTCTTATGCCCATAGCTATAAACTAGCAGACCTTACAAGTTTCTATTGACTAAATTACCCCTGTTGTAAAGTCTTTCCTTGAAACAAAAATATGACTACTCTGCTTCACAGTCTCGAAGTCATTATTTCAAATTCAAGCTTCAACTTTCAATTACACACACACACACAAAAAAGGAAATATTCCAGTCAAGTCATAAAAATTCAAAATTGGAGATGCTCTATAAAAGCCTATTCAACACATGATTTTCCAGCAAGAAAGAAGAATTTATTGGAGAAAAAAAAGTAAAAGCAGAAATAAGTTGAGAAATCAGACATGTCGAGAGTCTCATAGACATAGGTCATCAAATTGATGTTTGAGCCTTGGGGCTTTTAGCCTTTAGAGACTTCTGAGATGAATTTCATGATTAAACACGAGATTTCGACAATGAAGCGCCATTGAAATGTAAGACGTAAACCACTTCCAATTGGTAGAACGGCAGTTTGAGTCATGATGGAGGGAATGTGGAAATCATTATTAATATTCCTTTATTAAAACAAATAAAAAAAACACGAGATTTCAGCCCTGATTTTGAATGGTTGAAAACTATGATTTAGGGCTTGGAAACTGAAGAGCCTCTTCCGTTTTTTTTTCTTATTATGGTCAAAGCTGGAATTATATATATATTTTTTTAGATAGGCACATTAATAAGTATTTTGGTTCAAAGCAAAGACTTTTACAAAATGGGTAATTTAGTCAATGCAAATTTATGGGGTCAGTTGGTTTAATGCTATGGATATACGAGTAATTTTAGTGATAAAAGAGGGAAAGAGGAGTGCAAGAAGCATCATTTAGAGTGCAAATATTATATCAAATGTGTCCTAACTCAGGGGTGGGCCTTGAAGTCGTGGGTTCGATACCCTCCGCCTGCGTGCGGCAAGCTTTAATCTCCATTTCTATAGCTATCCCCTTTTCGTCTGAGACAGTTCTCCCTCCCCTATATGAGGCAACCGTCCAATCGGACTTCAAAAAAAAAAAAGTGCAAATATTATCTACCAATTTTAACTTCAATTTTATGTTCGTATAAAAAAATTCCACAAACTAAACCTGACCCACCCGACCCAAACACAACTCGACCCGACCAGTCCCAATTCAGTCATCTCTTTTTCCAATACTGTCTAAAGATCTTCTTCAATTTTAAGCACACACAAAGACGGAGACACATAAGGGTTCTATGAGGAAAGGAAGTGAAGATAGGTAGTAGTGGTGACAACGATAATTATATTGGGTTTTACCAATTGAACCACGTTACATTATCAACGTGACTTGAACTTTCAATTAATAGACTTGTTGTTGGAGCAGGATAAAGTAGAGAGAAAAGTCCTTTTATAACAGACAAACACACATTATGGTGATTTGTCATGCTGTGCAGTGTTTGGGAACTTGACAGTCATGTCATGTCCTATTAGTTAATTGATTTTTATTTATGCTTTCATTGAACCCTTTATTCACATGTTTTACTTATGGGGGATATATTAATAAGTTGGTGGTATTATATATATAATATAAGTTGGTGGTCAAATAGCTCAAATGACGATCATAAATTAAGGGTATTTTTACTATATTAATATGTTGGAACATCGATTTTGAAAGCTTCAAAGAAAAAATTTAAAGAATTAAAAAGTTGGATTTAACAAACATACTTGCCTCTTTTTTTTTAAAGATAAAATCAAGGTTGTCAAGATCGCAATTTTGACTAGGAACAGAAGCGATAAAAAAAACCGTAATTACGAAAATCGTAGTACGAATCGAAAGATCTAACAAAACTATTAAAATAATATTTCATGATAAATTTATGTCAATAAAGACATCATTGTATATGCTAATAAAAAAACATATAACAATACTTCAACGGGGAAAAATAAGAATATCAATAGAACTAAAAAATTGAAATTAAGCCACAAACTAAAAAGTGATAAACTTTCAAAAGCAAACCAACAATTGAATACAAACGGATATTTCTTTTATTTAAGAGAAATCGGTACCAACCCGGTTGAAGAAATGCAAGATTGAATCGTACAAGATCGTGTGATCCTACGATCCAAATTGACGATACGATCCTATACTCCAGCAATTTTTTGTATGATTTAACTCGATTTATACCATTAGTACCGTAGAATCGTATGATTCTACATTTCAACTCGCTATTAGGACAACTTTGATTAATACTAAATTAATTAATATAAATAATTTAACTTAATAAGTGTGGATAAGCTGAATATTTAGGTTTTTTAATATTGCTAAATATTTAGGTTTTATGGGGTCAGTTGGTTCAATGCTATGGACATGAGAGTAATTTTAGTGATAAAAGAGGGAAAGAGGAGTGCAAGAAACTTCATTTGGTGTGCAAATATTATCTACCAATTTTAACTTCAATTTTTTTTTGTTCTTATAAAAAATTTACACAAACTAAACTTTACCCACCCGACCCAAACACAACTCGACCCGAACAGTCCCAACCCACTCATCCCTTTTTTCAACACTATTTAAAGATCTTTTTTAACTTTAAACACACACAAAGACGGAGACACATAAGAGTTTTATGAGGAAAGGAAGTGAAGTTAGGTGAAGAAGGATAATGTGAGAAGAGAAGGAAGAGACATTGGGCGGGAAAGGGAAATTAGTAAAACCACATAATAAGATTTCACACACACATATATATTAAATTCCCTCCAATTAATAGTAAATCCGCAATTTCTCTTTTAATTGATTCGAACTTTTAGTTAAAAGTGAAACATTTTACCAATTGACATGCACTACGTTCTCATGTGGGAACTTGACAACACATATGTTTGTCATGCTATGTTTGGGAACTTGACAATCATGTCCTATTAGTTAATTGATTTTATTTATCCTTTCATTGAACCCTTTATTCACATGTTTTACTTATGGGGATATATATAAGTTGGTGATGGAAGTAGCTCAAAGGATGATCACAAATTAATGGTATTTTTTTTAACTTAATATGTTGGAACATCGACTTTGAAAGAAAAAAGAAAAAAGAAAAAAGTTGGATTTAATAAAAAGAGAAATCCCCTACTTATGACACCATCTTTTTACCTTACTAGCATAAATAGAGAACTTTTTATTTTTTTTAAAGTTATTTTTAAGACTAAACAATTTACTGAAATTTGCTACGTTTGTCAAATTAACGAATCCCAGTGAAAAATTCGAGCAAAAGTGAACACGTGAGTCACACATGTGGCCGGAGCAAAGGGCAAAATTGTCCATTCCTATAATATTTAAAGGTTCCATTAATTTAAAACCCTAAAAGAGTTCATCTTCTTCCCCACTTCAACAAAAAAGCTGCGAATTAGGGCAAAATCTAACCCATTTCATTCTAATCAAGATGCCAATGGAGGGTAATGGAAATGGGAAGGGTAGTAATAACCAAGGCGGTGGCGGCCAAGAACGCCGGTGGTGGTGGTAAAATGAATGGATGGGGTGGTAATGGCATGATGAACAATTTGCAAATGGGAAATTGGGTGGTTGTAGAGGCAAGAATGATGGGGGTATGCCAATGGAGGGTAATGGAAATGGGAAGGGTAGTAATAACCACGGCGGTGGCGGCCAAGAACGGCAGCGGTGCGGGGTGGTGGGGGTTGCTGCGGGATGGGTGGGTATGGGGGTAATTGGGATGGGGTGGTTGGGGAAGATGGGTCAAATTTTGGGAGGAGGAGTGGTGAAGAAGATAGGTCAAATTTTGGGAGGAGGAGTGGTGGTGTTGGTGGTGTTGAGAGGAGGAGGAATGGTGAAGAAGATGAGTCAAATTTTGGGAGGAGGAGGAGTGGTGAAGAAGATAGGTCAAATTTGGGAGGAGGAGTGGTGGAGTTGGTGGTGTTGGGAGGAGGAGGAGTGGTGGAGTTGATGGGTCAAATTTTTAGACTTTTTTGCCCTTTTTAGCTGGTCACATGTGCCCTGTACGTGCACTTTTTGGCCGGAATTTTGGCCGGATTTGTTAATTGGACAGTTTTAACACCCCGTAAATTGTTGGTGCTAAAAATAGCCTAAATTAAAAATTTTGCTATTTATGCTATTAAGCTAAAAAGATGGTGTCATAAGTAGAGGATTTCTCTTAATAAAAATCCTTGCCTCTTCTTTTTTTAAGATAAAATTGTTCTTACCAAGGTAGTCAAACTCGCAATCCTACGTAGGATCGGAAGGGCATATGAGGATCATAGGATCGTAGGATCGTAACTCGGATCGTATATCCTACCTAATTTAAAAAATTATTTGAAAATATATATGTACTCTTAGAAAAATATTTCAATCACAAATTTAAAGTGTCTTAAAGAAAAAAAGATAATCAAATACTCAAAGCAAATCATTCAAGTTATTAATATCATGTACTAAAATTAAACATGTTTATTAAATTCAATTTGAAGTTAACAAAATTAAATAAAGGCAATGTAAAAAGATTTTGTAAAATTAGCAATAACAAGAAGTGAATATAATTTGAAAGTAAAGAATTTACCTGTTATTGAAACATGATTCAAATGGAGAAACTTCATTTTTAATGACTAAGTATTCAGCAAAAAAGCAATCGAAGTTAATTTAATTGCTAAAATATGCTTAATTTTATTTTTAATTAAGATTCAAATATCTCCTGAGATATATAAGTTTGTATACATCTTAAAGTATCAGTTATGAGGATAAGAAATGATAAAAAAAAAAAAATAAAGTGTTTCAAAAAAAAATTTAGGTAATAGTAGACTCGTAGGATCGGTAGGATCGTAGCGATCCTATATCCTACACCGATCCTACTCCGATCCTACCAGATTTCTGATCCTACGTAGCATCTAACTCGGAACACCCCTCAAAACTCGTAGGATCGTACGATCCTACGAGTCAACTCGCGAGTTTGACTGCCATGGTTCTTACTCCATATACCTAAAGCAGCGGTCCGCATGCAAAATTAAGACTTTCATTAAATATTGTGAAAATTAAACAAGCAAAATATAAAATATTTTTGTCATTAAAATACCAATATTACTTTCTTAAATATAACTTGTATACACTGACGGAGCCAAGGGGGGCCTGGTGGGGCAAGTGCACCACCAGTTTTTTCAAAAAAAAAATTAAAAATTATAGTTTTAGTTTTGTTTTTTAACACCTCATCCCGTGAATCTTGTTTATTGTACTCATTTTGAATCACTTTACGATTTAAAATTAGATTATTTAGTTCGTGAATTATAGGAATGACACCACTTATATTTAACCAATTTTGGTTAAAATTGTAACAAACTTAAGTGTGTAAGAGACTATGATATTTATTTAATAAATAAATAAATAAATAAAATCTACTACTAGAAAAGGGTGAACAAAATGTGTATAACAAGCAGTAAGCCTCAATTCTCTTTTACTCAACAACAATGGCGATTTTTTTTTTCCTTTGGCTCTCATTAGTCATTCGGGTTTCTATTATCCTCAATCATCAATCCTCATCATCCTTCATTATTTAAATTAAATAGGTAACCCCTTTAATACTTATTTAATCTTCATTATTTATGTACATTTTTTGTGAAATACATATAATTGTTATTTCCTGATATTTATGTACATTTTTTTTTGCACAGTTATGGACATGTCAATAGATTGTCAATGCTATGCAATTAGTGAAGTATTGTAAATTGCAGCTCCAAACATTGAGGGATGATGGATGAGATTCTTTTATTGAGATTGTTTCGTCGTTTTGTGGATCTCACAATATCAATGTTCATGACATGGAAGAAATATTTAGGCCTATAGGCCGTTCAAGGTTTGAGAAAGTGACAAATTTACATCACTTGCATTTGTTGAGAAAGATGTGTTTGATACTATAGAAATTATGTAATTATAGTAATATTATCAAAGTATGAAAACGCGTAGGGAACAATTGTAATGAAATATTTTATATGCTTTTATGAATTTATTTTGTCAATGTTAATTGTGGCCCTCAAAGATAAATTCCTGTCTCCGCCACTATTTGTATACCACTAATTTTATTTAATAGAGTAATATTAATATTTTGTTTATTTAATTTTCGCAACATGTAATTAAAGTTTTATATTTAGGTATGGAATTAGTACCATGTTACCGAAACGTATAGCAAAGATTCACCCCTAATCAATTGTATAAGATGACCAACCTCAAATAACCCCCCTATATATAAACTGGAAAAAATCGTATGTCCCCCAATTAATGTCTTCGTGCCTTTTCTAACCATTTAAAATTCGTCACATGAATATTCTCTTCAATTTATTTTCTTTAGCCGTCATGATTTTAAAGATATTATTTATCTACCCAGATGCATGCCTGACCTTCTCTTTCCCCCTTCTTTCCTCAACAGAGACTCTTGCTTCTGAAGAGTTTCACCTATGAATACCAGTTGGCCGCAAACATATTTTTTGCCACATAAATTGATCCGTGTAAAAGTATATGTTGATTGTGGCCTGTATGCAAACACATAAAGTTGTTCCCTTGCTACAACGAGATTTTTTTTTCCAAAATAGAAATTTAGAAAAAAACCGAGCTTACATTTTGAAGGATAATGGGTGCATTTAGTCGTCCCCGGCTCCTATGCGGAACAGTTTCTGTGCGGACTGTGCGGGACACCATCCCAGCCGTCGGATGAGATTTTTTAACGGTCCAGATCTGGAGAGAGAAATTTTTTTTTTTAATATTTTTTAAGTCAGCCGCAACTTTTCTCTCTCCAGATCTGGACCGTTCAAAATCTCATCTGACGGCTGGGATTGTTCCGCACGTGCGGAAAAAAAGCTGTTCCGCATAGGAGCCGGACTGCATTTAGTCACTCAATAATTTACAAAAAAAAATAGGTCCCTACTGAATTTATGGGAAACGTAAATCAGGCCCGGCTCCAAAGGTGTCCAAGATGACATCCGGAACCGGGCCTCACATTTACAGGGGCCCCAAATTTTTTAAAAAATTTCTTAATTTGTATATAATTATTAGTTAAAAAAATTGAAGATCTTGATGTTTTACAATTTGTTGCTCAAAATCTTTTTTACCATACACCGAGTGCTTAGGTTAATAGGGGATGCGAGTTGAAAGCGATCATAGAGGCTTCTAAAATGCGGGACCTAATTTTTTTTTGTTTATATATATATATACTTAAACTCTAAAAATTCAGTACCTAATTTTTTTTTGTTTATGTATATATACTTAGTCTAAAATTTGGGCCCTAATTTTTGTTTATATATATATATATATACTTTAAACTTTAAAATCCTAGCCTAAAATTTTTTTTGGCACAGGGCCTCGGATATGTTTGAGACGGGCCTGACGTAAATTGTTAAAAAACTTGTGAAAATTAGTTAATGAGCCTCCATATCCTATCAAAATCAATTGACAAGGAAAGTGTTAAGCCATAAACTTATACGTTATTTGCATTTTTCTTAGGCACTCGATGTAAAACTTCATATTTTAAGGGAACTAAATAGCATTGATCCATTTTGAAATGTTCATTTTTTAAGTCAACATCCAATCAAGTAATAGGTCCCAACCTGTCCTTTATTATCATAGTTTAATTTGTGACTACTTAGTGGAAAAAATCTACAAATCTATATGTTTGGGTAAATCCTTCCTCTATGCTAGATTGGAGACAAAGTTCCCAAAACTGTGTGCCATTCTTTTTTCTTTTTTTTTTTTGGGTAGTACTGTGTGCCATTCTTATTTCGTAATGAATACTACTTCCATCCCATCTTTTTTTTAAGCCCGATTGGGCGGTTGCTCCATATAGGGGAGAAAGAACTGCCTCAGACGAGGAGGAGATAACCTTAGAAATGGAGATTAAAGCTTGCCGCACGCAGGCGGAGGGTATCGAACCCACGACATTGAGGTCGTGGGCAGGCGCCTGCCCCACTTGGATAGGACACCTTTGATCCATCCCATCTTTAATATAAGATTTTTTAGAAAAATTAAGAAAGTAAAAAAAAGATATTTTTTAATTAAAATATTAGTATTACTCTTTTAAATAGATGTAGTGGTAAACAAGTCATAATTAAGAGAAGAGTTAATTACTATTTATTTCTCTCAACTATATTTCAAAAGTAATTGTTATCCCTCAGAAATTTTAGGTGTTATAAATGTCCCTAACTATTTACGAGATGCCATTAGAGCCCAAAAGTGGCGGAATCCGGCGTGAAGGGACGACGTTGCACATGTGTAGCCCGCATATGTGCAATTCAAGGGGCAATTTTGTCCATTCAATTTTTTAGTTAAAAAAATAAAAACAATATTAAAAAGATCCACCCACTTGCTCCACCGACCCACTAACACAACCCACCAAACTTTAACAAATCAAACTGGATAAAAAAGAGGACTCATCATCTTCCACCTCTAGAAACCACAAAAAAGTCTCAATAGTCCGCGAAACCCAAAACAACTAATGATAAATGAACCCGACCCGACCCGACCCGCTACAATAACCCCTCCCCAAAGAAAATTATTGCCCATCCAAGATACAAAAGGACTATTGAAACAAAAATGGAAATCATCACAGCCTCTGATCGGATTGCTTGAAGGGTCTGTTTGGTTGCGTGGATTATATATAATGAAATCCAATGCTATGAACCAAACCTAGAAGGTTAGGACTAAACATTAAAAAAAAACATGCCCAATTATGGGCAGTAGGCAAATGTAGTAGTATCAACAAATGCTACCGAGAAATATTGCTATTATATGTTGCAACCAATTATTATCACAAAATCTGAAACAAAGGAGAAAATTCGCAAAGAAATCTACAGATACAAATTATCTTCATTGTCTTTTCGTTTACAGATCAGGGAAAATTCTCTTCTTTTCAGCATCTATAATGTGTGGTGAACAGTTTTTTTAAAAAATATTTCTCATCTTTAATGTGTGCGGATTATTGAGAGTTCTTGGTGGTTTCTAGAGGTGGAAGATGATGAGTCCTCTTTTTTATCCAGTTTGATTTGTTAAAGTTTGGTGGGTCGTGTTAGTAGGTCAGTGGAGCAAGTGGGTGGACCTTTGTAATATTGTTTTTTGATTTTTAATTAAAAATCGAATGATCGAAATTGCCCCTCGAAATGGACATGTGCAATGCCGTCCCCTCTCGCCGAATTCCGCCACTTTTGGGCACTAATGGCACCCCGTAAGTAGTTGGGGATATTTATAGCACCTAAATTTTTTAGGGAGTAACAATTGCTTTTAAAACATAGGTGAGGGGCATAAATAGTGATTAACTCTTAATAGAATAATATTGGTATTTTGACTAACACAATACTTTACTTTTACTTTCTTAATTTTCGCAATATATACTGAAATTTTTATATTAAGGAATGGAGAGAGTGCTTCAGTGCATTTACTAAAAAGAAAATTATTACAGTAAAACCTCTATATATTAATACTATATATAAGAATAACCTTCTTATAGTAATAAAAAAATCTTGGTACCAACTCAGGACTAGTTATAAATAAGAATAAACTCTACATTGTAATATTCCATGTTTTTGGAAGGACCATCCTTAAGAAATTTACCTCCATATAGTAATAAAATATTATTAAATTTTAAATATATTTATATATCTATATAAAATAGCAACTTAAGCTTATGGGGTATCTTTTAACCATTTTGCAAGATATTTTTTGCTTCCAATATGGGTTGGTTTCTTTCATTTTGCGCAACTCGACACGAATACTTTCAGCGATTTGAGTTCGTTTGTTTTTAGGTGACATAACTTGCTTGAAGTAGAAAATTTATGATTAGAAATGATAATGAAATTTATGATTATGCTAGCATTTATACTTATATATGTATAATAAAAAGGAAACAAACGAAAAGACATTTAAAAGATAAACATACATGAGTGAATACTTTAAATGCATACATGATGTACATACTTTTTTTTTATTTTTTTTATTTCCTAGCTACTGTATGTATATGAATGAATCTTCTAAATCTAATATACACAATGTACATGCATTATGTACGTGCATTATGTACGTACATTTGTTTTTTTAAAACTCATGAATCTTATATATATTTTAAATTCATGTTTTTAAAATATGAATGGACATATTTTCAAGTGCCGTATAATGTATATTAGTTATTTTTTAAATTATAATTTGTATATGTAAGCCTCTATTTAAGAATAATCTCCCTATAATAATATTTGTCTCCGGTCCCGAAAATATTACTATATACAGATTTTACTGTAGTTCCATCAAGAATGACTAATAATCTTTCGGCTCATTTTTGAGCGCCCGAAGGCGATTGTCCCGAAGGGGAAGAGCGGAGAGTACCCTAGATAGGGTAAGATTAAAGCATGCCCCATGCACTGGGGAGGAAGATAAGCCTCATGGGGAAGAGAATTATTTGCCCTATTATGGGGAGATATAGGAATCGAACACGGGACCTCCACCCCGTGTTCGGGTAGCCTTACCACTTGAGCTACCCGATTCCCATATCTTTCGGCTCATTTAGTTTGGTCATTTGTTATGTGAGGTGAGGTCCAACCAGTTAATTGTTAGTTTGGGCCTTTTTGGGGGAAAGAAAGAAAAGGAAGACAAAATGCTGCCCATTCTTGGGCATAGACCTTTCATTTCATATGTGGTAGTAATAGTTTTGAAGCCGCCTTTGTCGAATAGCCCATACCCATGATCTTTTTCTCTTTTTCATGCTCATAGAAAATGGGAAAAAGAGAGAAGAGAAACAGAAAATTTAAAGAGTAAATAGCTATTTTGGTTAATAAATTATTTACGCTTTGCTGTTTTGATCACTAAGTTATTTTTTAATTAATTATATCACTCTAATATTTATGTGTGGCTGGAAAAATCGTCACTACTTTTTGTGATGGTTTTCAGTCAAATTAGACATGTGTCGGTATGTGACCCATAATTCAGGGGAAAATGAAAGTTAGTGTCTTAAAATATACGTGGGTCAAAATAAATCTATCTACTTATTTTTGAAAGCTCAAACAAGAACAATCAAAGAGACAAAGACTTTGCATTGAGTGAGATTATTGTGTACTTCCATCCCCCCCCACCCACCATTGTTGGTCACATGCCCAACACGTGTTTACTTTGCGAAAATCGTCACAAAAAGTGGTGGCGGTTTATTTTCACTACACATAAATACTATGGTATTATAATTAGGCAAACAATAGTTGAGTGCCCAAAACAGAAAAGTGTAAATAGATTAGTAACCTAAATAGCTATTACTGAATTTTAAAATACTAATGGATCGGAGAATCCAACAAACCGGTTCGCCTTCATTACCATTCACCAGTCATCACTCTTACCATTACCACCTATACCCAAATTTTCTCTCTCTAAAAAAGTTATCTCTGAGATATCTCATCAATGGCGTCTCCTCGCGAAGAGAATGTGTACAAGGCAAAGTTAGCCGAACAAGCCGAACGATATGAAGAAATGGTTGAATTCATGGAAAAAGTCGTCTTGGCGGCGGAAGGCGGTGAGGAGTTAACCGTCGAAGAGCGCAACCTCCTCTCGGTGGCGTATAAGAACGTAATCGGCGCTCGTAGAGCCTCTTGGAGAATTATTTCATCGATCGAGCAAAAGGAAGAGTCTCGAGGCAACGAAGGACATGTGACGACTATTAAGAGTTACAGATCTAAGATTGAATCTGAACTTTCTTCGATCTGTGACGGCATTTTGAAACTGCTCGACTCTAAGCTGATTGGTCAAGCTTCATCTGGTGATTCCAAGGTGTTTTATCTGAAGATGAAAGGAGATTATCATCGCTACTTGGCTGAGTTTAAGACTGGAGCCGAACGTAAGGAAGCCGCCGAAAATACTCTCTCGGCTTACAAGGCGGCTCAGGTTTTCGTCTCTTCCTTCACTTTACTTTTTCCATGTATATTAGATTTGTTTTACAAGCTTAGGTTTGTTTGATTCCTGTATTTTTTTTTAAAATTGATTTATGCACGGTTTTTGTTTCAGTTTTTCATTGTTCAACATTTTACTGATTTAGATTTGTTTTATTTCCTGTATTTTTGTTTATTTTAAATTATTTATATGCACCTATTGTTTCGGATGTTGATTTTTTGTCCTTCTTCAACATTTTCCTGATCTAGAATTGAAATTAATGTTTTCTTTAGCTAATTGAAAATTTGAGGAGAAATAAGATTGTCATTTTAACTGTAGATTTTGGGAACCCGATCTATCAATATTTTAATGTGTATACTTCAGATCTTTGCTTAGTTATCAATTGGATGCTGTGGTGAAGTTGGAGAATGATTAAAGTTTGGGATATCATTAATTGAAATTTTTAAGAGAAATGAGATTTTAGGAACCTGATCTATTATTAATATTGTATTTCGTAATATTGAGATGTATTTGCTTAGTTATCAATTGGAGGCTGCGGTGAATTTAGAGAATGGTTAAAGTTTGTGATATCATTATTTTGTTCTCTGCAAATTTTGTTCCGAGCTGATTCGAGCTAAATTGTTTGCAGGATATTGCTAATGCTGAGCTAGCCCCCACACATCCTATCCGGCTAGGACTAGCTCTCAATTTCTCAGTGTTCTACTATGAGATTTTGAACTCTCCTGATCGTGCTTGTAACCTTGCTAAACAGGTTTGCGACACTTTATTAGTATTCTGTGGCTGCAAAAGGTTGAGAAGAATAATCACATTGCCTTGCTAGTTCTTACTCTTTTACTTTGCTTCTTTAGGCTTTTGATGAGGCAATTGCAGAGCTGGACACACTTGGGGAGGAATCTTACAAGGATAGCACTTTGATAATGCAGCTTCTTCGTGACAATCTCACCTTGTGGACTTCAGACATGCAGGTAATTTTTCTGCTGCCTTTTCCTGACTTTACGAATTGAGCTTAATCACTAGTGTTAGGCTGAGTAAATTTGCTTGCTGTTCTGATATATTATAGGATGATGGCACTGAGGAGATCAAGGAAGCTGCAAAGAACGACAATGAGTAGTTGACTCTTGTGTTAGGTTTGAGCTCTTATTATATTTCATGTAGTTTGATTTCAATTGAAAAATGCTGATCGTAGCAAGTATCTAGCCATCTGTATAATGGGCTTTGATAATTTCTAGCTGTTGTGGGATACCCGGTTTCATTGTTTCTTATTTAGAGATTTATGATCTTTCTTTTTTTCTGGCTTTATATGGCACTATTTAAGTTTTCTCGAAGGAATCAAAGCATTTGATTGTGTCTTTGTTTATTTATCATGGTTTGCTTTCACAACTGGAGCTAATCTTCTTACTATACGCTCAAACCACATTATAATACCGTCTTGAACCTTTATTCGCAATTGTTCATAGTCTTCATTACTCTGGAATGCTATGAAGTTGACTAGATTCAGATAACTCTTTCTCCTTGTTTCGCTGAGAAGTTTCTTTTCCTGGACAAGTTGAACATTACTGATGGTCCTTAAAATTGATAGGAGGAATGAATTATTTTGGGTCCATAGATCAGCATTCATTTTTAGTTTGATGTTTTTATATCAGGGTCAAGTTGATCATTTTCTCTTTTTTAAGTAGGATATGGAGATAGGAACTTTCTCCTTGAGATTAATACCTTTTCTTTAGGCATGTTTAAGTGGGGATGTGAAGATTAGAACTTAACCTTAAATTAAAAGCCAACAGTTTGAGAAATCTCGAATTAAAGGCAGAGAAAATTGCCATCTTCCCTATTTGCAGCTTTGCCTGGCTTTTAATGTAAAGTTGTAAGAGACTGTTAGATCCTTCCTGCCCATCGAACTTTAATTGGTTTGCCTTTATAAGCTGTACTTATTATTTCACTCTGCATTTTCAAACTTTAAAAGTTATGTGCAAAAGAAACTTTACAGTTGGCTTCAATAGTCTTTTTTGGCTGGCATGTCATTGGATTGATGATTCAAATTGATATAGGAGTGTACTTGGATTGCGTCTGGTCAGGGTCAGGGTCCGAGACTTAAACTGTGATTCAAACTCTCTTTGGATTGAATTTAGAAATGAAACCTCAAGCATTAATTAATGAGTCAAGAAGGCTTTGGCCCGGTGGGCAAGGCCTTGATGGGCACAAGTTCGACATCCGCCTCCAACGTTGAGGCAAATAAAATTCACTAGAATTAGGGTGCTGACCAAAAAGCATTAATTAATGAAAATTTTAGTTTGAGTTTGAGTTTGATACTAGTCGGAGCCTAGGAATCTCAGACCTACTCAATCTAACCATACCCAAAATGGTCCATTCTGCTTGGCTAATATAACAAAGTTGTTTAGGGCAATACTGGACAATTTCTGTCATTAATATTCCTTTTCAATTGTAATAGTAGTTATTATCTCAATCATTTGTAATTTCTTCTATATTATTTACTTGGTTCATGTAAAATGAAAAAAAGGGCAGTATATTTGTCCGTTATCCTCTATGAATGGATGGCATAGCGTTTGAGAAATTTAAAAATTGTACAGCCACGTAAAATAGTTAGTTTTCCCCAATTTTGGGAACTTTTGATACTCAATAGCCGGCTTAGCTCTCCAAATGATTCCTTCAAATTAATTGCCTCTTGGAGCGTTCAAATTGGATCTCTGTCCTTTCTCTGTTTTTGGCCCTATAACGTTGACTCTTCCGTTCTAAATTATCTGTTCACATTGTATTTTGTACGAGAATAAAAATTCCATTAGATTCTATAGTAGAATATGATAAAATGTGAAACATGACCGTATTTAATTTTAGTTGCAATTTAATTCTACATTTGTTTCTCTCTTTATTCTTCTCTCTCCAACATTCAATGCAAATTGTATTATTGGAAAAATCATCATTAATGAATTATTTGTTTAGAAAGTGAATAATTAATTTAGGAGAGATTAAAAAAAGAATGTGAATAAATAATTTGTTACGGAGAAAGTATATATTCTTTTGTTTTCTTAGTATAATACTATGAGAATGGAGAAGAGACCAAGTCCAAAGACTCATGAAACCTTATTATTATTCCCTCCCTCCAAATCATTTGTTATTTTTCAAACCTTTTGTTTTCTTGCCTTTGTCAAATAAAGAAAAAGTATTTATTGACTTTTTTTCAATCTTACACTTATTCAGGGCAGATTTAAAACTTATGTTGGAGAAAATATAAAATGTATTTATTTTAGTAAATTTAAAAAATGTTCGGGAGAATTAGATGTAATCTTATAAAAAAAATTCTGAAAAAATTTAATTTTCAGAAATGTTCGGGTGTAAGGGTTTAACTTTCGGGCTTTACCCTTTTAACCAAAAGAAAGAAGAAAAAAGAAGTAATTTCTATGAATTTTCAACTATAACTAGTTATGGCACCCAAAATATACAACTTATAGTGCATTTAGACATCACTTTTTTACATTTTTAATACAAATTTTAATTTGTTTTCGATTTTCAATCCCTGAAACTGAAATTCCTAAATCAAAATCAAAACCCAAATACACGTCACTTAGTCATGCCAAATAAATACATAAGCAAAACAAAGTTCCAAATCTAGTACTACCTCCATTCCTAAATATAAGACTTTTCGAAATGTAGCGAAAATTAAAAAAAAAAAAATTATGTTTTCTTAATCAAAATACCAATATTACTTTTTTAAATAGAATTAGTGATATTGGTATAAAATAATTATTTAAGATAGTAATATTAGTATTTTAACTAAAAGAATATCATATTTTTTACTTTCTTAATTTTCATAACATTAAGGAAAAGAGGGAACTAATTAAAACATAAAACTTTCAGGAAATGTAGCAATTACTATGATACTTAGTCATGCCAAATAAATACATATGCAAAACAAAGTTCCAAATCTAGTACTATCTCCATTCCTAAATACAAGACTTTCAGAAAATGTAGCGAAAATTAAGAAAGAAAAAAAAATATGTTTTCTTAATCAAAATATCAATATTACTATCTTAAATATAATTAATGGTATACAAGCCTGATTTAAGATAGTAATATTAGTATTTTAACTAATAAAATATCATATTTTTTACTTTCTTAATTTTCATAAGTCCTTAATAAGGAAAAGAGGGAACTAATTAAGGGTCATACTACCCACCCACCCCCCCTTTATGTTGTTGAGACCCCCCTTGCCCTCATTTAATTTTTTTTTCTCTCTCCCATTAAATGCTCTCAACTTCTCTCCATAGAAAATTGCTGCCGCCGCCCCTGCCGCCACCGGAACACCAACCGCAACTCCGGTCACCGGATTCCGGCCAATTTTTTTTTTTTTTTTTTTTCATTTTTGAACTTATTGGAGTAGATCCACCAAAAAATATCAATTTTAAAAATTTTGGAGCAAATAAAAATTTTTTTTTGCAATTTTTTTTGATGCAATATTCCTAAAATAATATTTAGAATTTTCTAGAAATTTTTTTTTGACCCCACCCCAACCACCCTACCCCCCACCCGCCTGTGGAGGGACAGGCGGCCTACCCCCTACCCGCCTACCCCAGTGCAGGCGCCCCACTCCCTACCCGCGTACCCCATACCCGCCTACAGCCGCCCCACCTCCTACCGCCTACAGGCGCCTTACCCCCACCCCGCCTGTGAGGGTGCAGGCGCCCTACCCCTCCCCGCCTACCCCAGTGCATGCGCCCTACCCCACCCCACCCCACCCCACCCCATACCACATCTCAATTTTTACAAAATCCTAAATACTTTTTTAGGGGTGTTTCAACAAAAATTATGTGCAAATAAAATACCAAATAAAAAAAAACACAAGTTTTGAAATTTTTTTTGCACTTAATTTTTTTTGCAATATTCCTAAAAAATTATTTAGAATTTTCTGAAAAACAAAAATTTAAACTTGTGTTTTTTTTTTTTTTTTAATTTTGATGGGTTATTACATACCGTAAGTGATAATATCAAAATACAAATAAAATACTTGGAATTTTTTTTGCAATATTCCTAAAAAAATATTTAGAATTTTCTAAAAAAAAAATTTTTTTGGGTCACGTGTCGACATCATAGCAGCGCCCTACCCCCGCCCCGCCTGCAGGCGCCCTACGAAACCCCAGTCTATCCCCCACCGCCTGTGAGGGTGCAGGCGCCCTACCCCCTTCCCGCCTACCCCGATGCAGGCGCCCTACCCCACCCACCCCCTTCTCAATTTTTTTTTTTTTTTAGAAAATCCTAAATATTTTTTAGGGGTATTGCTACAAAAATTAGGTGCAAATAAAATTTAAACTTTTTAAGAATTGTAAATTTTTTAAACTTGTGTTAGTTGTGATGCTATTTTAAACTTGTAATTTTTTTGAAATTTTGATGGGTTATATTATATACCGTAAGTGATAATAAATATAAAAAAAATACTTGAAATTTTTTTACACTTTTATTTTGTTGCAATACCCCTAAAATAATATTTAGAATTTTTTGCAAAAATATATATATATATATATATATATATATATATATATATATATATATTTGATTGACCGCATGCCCTGAAAAAAATGGCCGGAAAATTGCTTCCGGCGGCGGCAGAAGTTTTCCGGTGGGCAGGCAAAGTAAGTTGGGAGATTTTTTGGGAGAGAGAAATAAGAGAGAGGGATAAAAAAAAATAATGGAGAATAGGGGGTGTTAAAAACAAAAAAATAGGGGTGACCCTATAGTGGGCATGCTAATTAAAACCCATCTCACTCATAATCATGCTGTAGAGACTTCATCTTTTCTATTTGCTTTTGCTCTGGATTGAGTATTTTTTTTAGCTTGTTTTAAATAATTATAAAAGAATTCAGGAGTTCAATCTATATCGAATGCTTAATTAAAATTATTGTCTTGATATCACACCAAGGACGAAGACAGAAATCCTATCTTTTAGGAGTTACAAAATCAATAAAAACTAGTGAAACACGGGGCGGAGGTCCCGTGTTCGATTCCTATATCTCCCCATAATGGGGCAAATAATTCTCCTCCTTATTAGGCTTATCTTCCCTCCCCAGGCATGGAGCATGCTTCAATCTTCCCTATCTAGGGTACTCTCCGCTCTTCTCCTTCGGGGGCAATCGCCTTCGGACGCTCAAGAGTTAAAATATGCCTCCTGCTTTCATTACTGTCGTTAAACTTGGTTAATTTTGAGATTTCACATTCCTAAGCTCAGCTCACGCTCAGCCCGAAAAAGCTCATAAACCTTGAGCTCACGCTCAACTCACATTTTAACACGAGCTTGAAAAAAAACGAAAATCCTGTCTCAAAAATAGTATAATACAATGAGCCTTAAAACTAAATTTGGACAAGAATACAAATATACATAATACAACCAATGATACTTAATTCTTGTAGCAAAATAAACTAATAAAAAGATAACAACAGAAACGGGGTCAAACTCACGCTCAGCTAAGTCTTTTTAAACAAACGAAAAAAATAAAAAGATAATAAAATGATACTTAATTCTTATATAAGTCTTTTTTTTAATTATTATTATTATTATTATTGTTATTATTATATATAATATTTTAATTATATTAATCTTATTCGGGTTCGAGCTTTTTTCGGGTTGAGCGGGGTCAAGCTCACGCTCAACTCACATAAAAAGCGAGCTTGCTCACGCTCACATCACCTCAGCTCACGCTCACACATTTTCGAGTTATATGAGTCGGATTCGGGCCGGCCCGAACCCGTTGATACCCCTAAAGCTGAGGGTAACTGCTTCCACCACTGTGGCCCATAGCAGGAGAAGAAACTTGTTAAAGCTATATATATACAGAAATAGCAGGTAACAAAACCAGAAACCTTGCCTAATTCCTTAATTGGACAGTCGCGTAAATTATTTTAGCTAAAAATGATCTAAATTATTGTTAAAACTATTTATAGAAAAGAAGAAATAGTTAGTGTATATATATAGCAGTTTTCTCTTTAGAAAAAAAACAAAAAAAAGTTGGTGTATACATATAACGAATTTCTTATAAAATATATCACACATTGAAGGTTCACATTTGACTTTCTTAAAAATTCGGAAGATTGGTTTGACCATGAGTAAGTTACAACAATATCCTTATAATCGTAGGTTAATGGAGTTTGTATCCTTCAATATAGAAGAAGTTTAGGGTGAAAATACATCTAATTGAAGAAAGTGGACGTTTATTTCGAGACAAGTCAACATAAAAAATGAACATTGAATTTGGGACGGAGGAAGTAGTATACTAATGATTAAGAAGAAATAAACAACACTATATCTCCTTGGAGATTATTTACAAATGTTTTAAAAGGTGAAAGAAAGAAGCCTCAGAACACTATAAACATCATTATACAGATAGTAAATGGCCTCTAAAATGATCTCATAAGAAGAGAAGTTCTTCACAAATCCTAATATAATTAAAAAGATTCACCAAAAAAAACATTGATTTATATAAGCAGAAAATAATTTAAAAACTAGAAGCCTATTGATCAAGAGATGATTCCTTTTTATCAACAGGTGGACTTTCCTTTTTATCAACAGATGGTTCCTTCCTATGGAAACTTTTTCTCATTAAGAGATCTCCAACTCTTCTAAACAGAGCTTTTCTTCTTCTGTGGTTTCTATCAGTTTCTGAATCATCAAAATGGCCATTTTCAATATGCTCTAATTCTTCTGAGCTTATTGTTTCTCCATCTACCGTGAAGAACGATGAAGAATCTCGCCTATGATGTCTTGGTTTTGGCGTTTGAGGCTCTGATCGCGGTGAATCAGCAGCAGTATCAAATATTGAGCCCTTAAGTGCCTCGGCCTTTTCGGGATCCTCATGGCTGTTGTTTGATTCATCTGATTCTTCGTTTTCACTCAAAAGTTTCAATTCATCAAGATTGAAGCTGAAATTCTTCTTTTCTTTGATCGCGTCTTCGTTCTCCTCCACTGATAAAGCTGGTGTCTTGAATATCGCGTCTTGATCCTTATCTTGAGATGGCTTGAGTTCTGTTGATGATGATGTTGTAGAAAGTAACCTCTTGAACTCTTTAAGTTTTTCTTGGGCTGCAACTTCACTCAAACGAAGACGTTCATTTTCTTGAGTTAGAAAATGCAAAGATTCGTCTTTCTCGGCTAAGCAATCTTTCAATTGAGAGTTTTCATCTCGAGCGATGCCAGCAGCAGCTTTTGCTGCATTAGCTTCACTAAGCGCCTGCTTAAGTATATCCCTCAATTTGTAGCTCTCTTCCCTAGCCGATATAGTCATACGCTCGGCTGCTTTAAGGGATTCGGCTAGCCTTGCGTTCTCATGTTGAGCATGAGTCCTTTCCTCTTCTTTTTTAATACAACTAACAAAACACATTTCTTTCCCGCTCCAAGCCAGAAGCGATTCTTCTGCTTCAACGCGTAATCTATCTGAGGTGTTTCTATGCAGCTCCGCTTCCTTTCTGGCTTCATCAATAAGCTTTTCATACTTCTCCTCGGTTGTCCTAATCATCTGCTTCAATTGTTCCGCCTCAGCTTTAACATGTTCCAATTCCAATTGTGTAGAATCAACTTTCTCCTTCGCATGCTTAGCTTCCGTTACAACTTCCTTTAGTGCCAATGCTAAATCATCCATAGCTTTATGGCTCTTTTCTTCTGCCTCGAGTGCCAAACGTAGTTCATTTTTAAGTATCCCCACCTCATCCACTAAACTCTTGGCCCTAACGTGGGCAATCTTCTCGTCCTCCTGTTTCCGAGACAAATTCTCTTTCGCTAATCCAAGCTCAGACTTTAAACTCTCATTTTCTCCAACAGCAGCAATGACATTACTCAACTTTGCAAGAGGCCCGCTACGACCATTTCTACCTTCCTCGGAAGTTTTTTCTTTCAACAAAACCTTCCCATTTAGAGACGCGATTTCTAATTTAGATTCTTCAAGTTCACTCTTAGTTTCCGCTAGTTGTTTTGTCAAGGATGCTAAAGATTCTAGCATTTTTACCTCAGATACCTTTGCTTTTTGCGATTCATCTTCTAACTCCTGAATCTTTTTCTTAAGAACAGATTGCGAATTCTTTTCACGAGCCTCGGAGACTCTTGCATTATCCAATTCTTCCTTAAGTTTGTTAAATGATACATCTCTCTCAGCCAATTTTATCTCAAACTGTTTCGCCCCATCAAGTTCGATTTTCAAAGACTCGATATTCTTATCTTTAACACTCAATTCTTTTTGTGCATTAGATAACAATTCTTGCAAAGTCTTAATGTCTATCAAAAGTTCCCCAGCTTTCTTAGGTGATAATGCCTCACTAACCTTCATTTTAGCATCATAAGCAACACGTTTCGTCGCTTTAGCTTCATCAATGGCTCGATTCCTTTCGTTCTCAACCACAACTAACCGTTCTTTCGCCCATTTTAACTCCTCTTCAATCTGCCCCATATGTTCTTGCATCGCCAAAACTCTATTTATCTGACTCTGCCATCAAGAAAAAAGAAAAAAAATATGCAGAATTCCCTTATCCACTAAACACCAAAATTAAGGAAAAGCTAGCACAGTTTGCACAACGCTTCATTTCCAACTCTCAACAATAGGTTCCGTTGTTTTTTATTTATTTATTTATTTAAATAAACGCTATAATTCATTCAGACAAGAAAAACATAAAACAGAACAACAACAACAATAGCATAACCCATTAACAAACATAAAACAGAACCAAAAAAAAAAAAAAAGGGACAAACATACCTCTGTTAAGTTAACAAACTTAGAAGGTTTCTTATCAATGGAATTTCTACCAATTGGTTTAAGGGCCTTTGAATCAATCTGTGAAATTAAGGGATCCCCTCTGCAAAATCTAGAAGCAGAAAGGGTCCTAGAAATTACTGATTGCTGATTCTTCTGCCCAAAATCAGCACACCCAGATCTACAAAAACAACACTTGAGCATTAAAGATCAAATCTTTATGATCATTCAACAACAACAACAACTAAATCTTAATCCCAATCTTTTGGGTCGGCTACATTAACCAAATATCGAATTATGTAAGGTCATTCACATCTGCTACAAAAATTAAGAAGAACCCACTTACACAAATTAAATAGGCATGCAACAAATGTTGAAAGTATACACCATTTCTAATTTCTTGAATGAAGAATAAAAGAAAAAAAAATTGGAGTTGAAAAAAGAGAGGTTGGTTTTGATTGATATACCTGGAGGATTTGGAGCGTAACATGTTGGGAAAAAATTGAGATGATTTCTCGGGCTTTGTATGAACCACTCACTGATCTTTTGGGAAAAAAAATCAGAAAACAATGGACAAAAAGAAGAATCAAAAGTACTATTCTTTTTTAGCTAAAAATATTCTGTGTGTGTTTTGTGTGTGTTTTGTATGATCAATTTGTTCTTCAGTTCTTCTCTGCTTCTCTTACAATGTCCGGAGTTGGCGGGTATTCCTTAATTCTGTTTCTCTCTCTTCGTAACGGCAAAAGTGAGATTCAGAGAAGAGAGAGATTTGTAAGAAAAAGACAAAGAGATGAATTCATGGGACGTTGACTTGAATACCTGAATGGTTTGGCTGACATGGAAACAAATCTATTTGAAGTTACTGTTATGTCCTTCAATTTTTTCTTTTTAAAAGAATTTAATTTTTTTTTTAAGTCCGATTGGGCGGTTGCTCTATATAGGGGAAAGAGAAGTGCCTCAGACGAGGAGAAGAAAGCTCTAGAAAGGGAGATTAAAGCTTGCCGCACGCTTGCGGAGGGTATCGAACCCACGACTTCAAGGTCGTGGGCAGGCCTGCCCCACTGAGTTAAGACACATTTGATAAAAGAATTTAAATTTAATTACCGTGATAATGCACTTTTTTCTTTGTATAGATAGTGTTGATTTTTTATTTAACTGTTAAAAAACTGAACTGACGATTAATATTTTGTTATATGTAGAGACAAAATGAATGCGAGTATTGAAATGGGTGCATTTGGATATTATTTCATATCTTAAGTTTCTGATTTTGACCTCATATCTTCTTTTTGTGGAAAAAAATTTAAAACTCAAATACTATTCCATACTAATTAAAAATTATACACGGTTTTATTTCACTAAATGTTAAAAAATTGAACTAACGATTAAGATTTTGTCATTATGTATTAACAAAAATGAATATCAATATTAAAATGGGTGCATTTAGATACTATTTTATACCTCAAATTTCAGATTTTGACATCACATCTTTTCTCGTAGACAATTCAATTAAATCAAATATGATTCAATCCTAATTAAAAATCATAGTTTTTCCTTTGCAAGAAGATATGTATGCTATATGAATCAACCTTTCAATATGATATGTATGCTATATTAAAATGGTAGTATTGACTTAGTTCATGAACACTTCTGATATTGACCGAATCCACTGGACCATGCGATTCAGATTTGGCCACATCACTGCATTTCCTTTTCTCTCTTCATTCTGCAGGAATGTGGCCAAATCTGGACCACATGGTCCACATGGACCCGGTCCATATCAGAATTTTCCTTAGTTCATGGCCTTCATATTTGTTTCCAAATCATAGAATTTTATTTGTATATACAAATGGAAGTTGCTTGGGGTATTAAAAAAATAAAAAAGTTGCTTGGGGTATTGAGACCTTGAGTCTCTGCAGATGATTTTTAATTATTGTGACCGATTAAGTATATTTATAAGATATACTATTCGATATATTTTTATACTATAAAATACATAATACTAAATGATGTACTAAGCATCAATTGCTGATGCTCGGAATCTTAAAGGACGAAATTTGATTTTTTTATTAAGAGAAATCTCCTACTTATGACACCATCTTTTTAGCTTACTAGCATAAATAGCAACTTTTATTTTTTAGGCTATTTTTAGCACTAACAATTTACGGGCAAAATTTAGGCTACTTGTAGTTAAAGAGAATAGGGATCAATCTTAACATCGTTCAAAGAAAAATATTGAATGATAATTTGAATATCTTGGATTTTTTTGGATAAGAAATTTTCCCAAATATGAAAAAAATTAACTTACAATGATAAATTTGCTCACCCCACCCACCACCCCAAAGCCAAAGCCCCGTCATCACCAAGAAAAGGGGTTAATCTTTGTGGTTAGAAGTTAGTACAACCGAAATCGTGATGAGTTGAAAAGTAAGGAGAAGTTAGACCTAAAAAACAATTGACATTGAATTGATCTCGGTCATGGTTTTACTGCTTTTCACAATTTCTCTATCTCACAACCATTCTAATATTGAAACTTGTTTTCATTATTTCTTAGTTAAAACTCTTTTCAAAATACGAGTTCTACGATCTCGACCCGAAATGTTATTAGCTATTCTGATGAGTATTGACTACCCAATTAAGCTTATTCTAAATAGTTTTAAAATTGATAAAAAGCACCAAAAAATAGAAAGAAGAAATTTGACTAGCCTCAACCTATTTTATTTTCAAGTATTCAACTATAAACCATAATTGTCAACTAGAATGGATAATTCTGATATGTACCAGGTCTATCAATCCATTTGATTCAGAATTTACCATACCACTACAGAATGAGGAGATAGACAATTATGTGATAATGTGACTAATTTTGAACCACAAATTCCATGTCAACTTATTCCTAATCAGAAAATTCCAACTAGAACGGAGAGCCAAGAAAAAACTTGAGAGGTTTTTTGTAGGCTGAAAATGACCTCATTGACACGCATAAAATATTGAAGTCGTGCATTTGCAGAGAACATTCTTTGACTCCTTCCACAAGTATTTGGTGCCCTTTCAAGTCTTATGCATAATAAGGTGTTACCGACTCCCACAAGGGTCCCAATTGCCCTTTCAAGTCTAACCAAAGATGATTCGGCACAAGGACAAAGACCAAGTCATTTCCTTGGTGATGAACCATTTTTTTCTCTCCACTTCTATTTCTTTCTTTCTTAAACAAGTATTATTATTATATTCGCACTAGCTATTCGAATGTGTGTACAAAATTTCTATCTTAAATAAGTTTAAACGCATGTTGAAAATATATAATTGCACATAGCTTACCATGTAGACCAACTCCAAAAAAATATGTACAATATAAAATTTCTAATTTTTAAAATTCAGGTAAAAATAATCATCATTTAGATTCAGTCTTGAGAGTTAAATAGACTTCAGACAGTGTTGTCGACTTCAGATGAAGTCTTATTTTCATAATTTTTTAAGAAAACATTTCTAAACGAATTCCGATGGTATATTAGCCTGCTAAATTGATGCAGAGTATTCATGTATATGAGAGGTTGTTTTTGGTTCATATTACAAATCTGATTTTCCTTTATTCAGATTCTTGAGGCTCTTATACTGAAAATCTTGCTTCTGAGTTGATGCAGCCATGCTAGGATATGATAGATATGTAAGCAAGTTTTTGTCCTTTTGTCATTTACTGTGATTCTACTTGTGCAGCTTTGTCTAATAGATTTTTGTTAATGCAGGAGGATGAAGATTTAGATGAGTATGAGGAGGATGGTGAAGAAGATGAAGAGGCTAGTGAAGTAGAATATGAAGAGAAGCCATTGTTGACATGAGATAAATTTGTTGATTTTTGGGGAAAAAGGGCGATGGATTGAGTTTATTTCGCAAATGTTTTAAGGTTGAAGATGACAATGATGTTCCAATTTTGCCCCTTGCTTCTCACACGTATAAGCCGCACGTGTGCTACGCCGCTCCTCGGAGTCGTATTCCGCCCATTTTGTCTAAAAATAGCACCTCATAGCAATTTTGGCACCTAAAATTTCCGACGGGACATTGGTGGTGGTGACCTGCATTCACTCATTTATCAAGAATTTGCTAAGAACCATGCTTCATTCATGTACAGGAAAATACCATATGAAATACTATTAAGGGAATAGCAAACTACATTAAGATTGATATGAAATACTATTGTTCCAACACCAGTGGTGTGACAACAAAGATGACGAGTCTCTGCCATAACATAACCAACAACAAAATATGCTCATGCCATCCATCCCAAAACAATTAACATCGATAGTAATATTACTACACAACATTGCAAACCCCATTCCACAAACCAACAAAGAGCACTGTCCTAAAACACATTTACTAAAACACGTTCTTTTTTTACTATCCCCCTATATATAATTCAACACCACCACCAAAAGCTACCATTCTATAGAAGGACAATTAACAAACTTAAGCACGTTCACCCCTAATCCTTCTAGCCAGCTGAATGTCTTTGGGCATGATGGTCACACGCTTGGCATGGATGGCACAAAGGTTGGTGTCCTCAAACAAACCAACAAGGTACGCCTCTGCAGCCTCTTGCAACGCCAAAACAGCATGGCTCTGGAAACGCAGATCAGTCTGCAACGATGGAAAAGTACAATCATATAAGACAGTTTAATGAACAACTTAAACTAAATGTGTAAGAACATGAACAAAGAAAACAAGTAACCACATTTGTTTCTCAAGTTAAAGGATTACCTTGAAGTCCTGGGCAATTTCACGGACAAGCCTCTGGAATGGAAGCTTCCTGATCAAGAGCTCAGTACTCTTTTGGTACTTACGGATCTCACTGCATAACAGCACCAAGTCAGAAATCCACGACAAACAAACACAACACAAGGCGCCCAAATTTCCAACTTCAAAATAACAAATCATTAAACCAGGAGCAAAATACTCACCGAAGAGCAACAGTACCAGGGCGGTATCTATGGGGCTTCTTCACTCCTCCAGTTGTTGGAGCTGACTTACGGGCAGCCTACAACCAAAAGCTACATGTTAATACAGTAGCTCTTCAATAAACAGAAACTGAATTCTCAAAAAGCACAAAGGAATAAAAGAAAGGACCTTAGTGGCAAGCTGCTTCCTAGGTGCTTTTCCTCCAGTGGACTTACGAGCAGTTTGCTTTGTACGGGCCATCTGTTGTTACATATATTCAACAACATTAGGTGAAAGGAAATCAACGTTCAACAAAATATCCAGATAACCGTGAATTGCAGAATTTTTTTTTATCAGAGAACCAAATAACATACAGAAACAGCTGTATGATCCATATAATTTCACATAATCAGTTAAACAATTCAGACTTCAATTAAAAATAGTAGTTGAACAAATCATGATAACTAAACCCTAACAAAAAAGAATTTAGATTTCCATCAGAATCGTGGATGAATTAAGTTTACGCTATAAAGTAACCGAATTATCAAGGCTCAGCTCCAAATGATGAGATCAAACAATAAAACCCTAGGTCGTACCAATATTATTAGCTAGATCAAAAGCTCTAATCTTATAAGCTAAATCATACGCATAAACAAAATTAAGCCATTAAATTACAGAATTAAACACGAATTAACTACCCAAATCACAAAAAATAATTCCAGGCAGCAGATACAGCACATTTATAACGCGTAAATAAAAAATTTACATAACCAGACAAAGGATTATGTATATAGATCATAAACAACGCTCAGAATCACATATAATTACACGAAGACATTGAAATAATAGATAAATGAAACTCACCTCTTAGCAGAATCACAATCTTCTTTCTCTCTCTATCTTTGAATTTGGGGAGCTGCTGAAAAGTTTGAAATCTGAGGAATCTCGTGACTATATATAGCTGTAGAAGCTATCGGTGTTATTATAATTGGACGGTTCGGATTTTGTTTACGTGTGCTTTTTGGTACGGTAATCTGACGGTAGTAAGGGCTATGAGATGTGTTTTCTCTGATGAAATTTACGGTCAAGATGAGGAGTGTCAGGTTGGTCGAGGATCGAGAGAGGAAAAAGACGGGTTCCTATTGGCTGGAAATGTTTCAGTTGGATGGATCGCTGATAGAAAAATGATTTGACAGAAAATAATTCCTTTTTGACAGAAAAATGATTGGATTAGGTTTGGCTTGAGAATGATTTGGGTTTTGATCTCAAACCCAGACCAGTTTTGGATTGGTTCTGGAATTGAAATCTGAAGTGTTAAATCATCTCCAGTCTAAGCTGGTTTGGGTATGGGTTTGAGACCAAAACTCAAACCAATCTCAAGCCAAACCCAATCCAAGTAGACTCAAATCTCAAACTCAAACTAAATTTTAAATAATTTAACATTCAAATTTCATTTAAAAATTCAATCCAAGACTGATTTGTGTATGAGTTAAGTATCAAGACAGACCAAACATAAGTCGGACTCAATCCAATCGGTCTTTAAACACACAAAAAAATCCCTACTAATACTTATAGAATATCTTGGCAAATTCTCCAACATACCCTCACTTACCAATACCATGAAAAGCAAAGAAAAAAGAGAATAAGAGGGTAATACATCATAAAATCAATCATTGCACAATATGCAGGAAGGATGGATCCAATAAACCAAAATGGTAAACAGTCTTCGAGGTTTGCATTTATTAATGGACAGTCATCTACATACACCCAAAACCGGTAGATAGAGATCATAATGAATTTAAATCCACCAAAAACAAGAATGAATTCAGGAAAATAAAAATCTATTCTCTAATATTTTACAGAAACTGCAAATTCTTTACTCTAATAACAACTCCAAGCAGCAGTGTCGAACCAGCTACACCACAGGAACTCATGGACAGACCGCATCAACAAATGTAAAACTTAAATCTTTTCCCTAATCTAGAGATGTATTTACACACCTCAGGCCGGAAAAAACCACATAGAAATGAATATCTTGAGCCTTCGGCTCCCATGTACATGATTGGTCTTTGTGTCGAGTGGAAAGACAAGAACTTGCAAGCTGTAGTGACATTCTAAGGTATAATGCATATCATGGTCATGATAATCAATTCAATGAACCTTGCAATAGGATTGATTAGAAGTTTGTTCCTTAACTATGTACCGCTGAAGTCGAAAAACCCTGATACCTTGAGGTGATTTGCGAGTTGAGTTATTGCGGATTGCACAACTTCAGAATTTGGAGAGAGCGAATTGGGAAGTTCAGGTAGGCAGACTGGCAAATACTGCTGATCACTGCCTTCTCGGATGCAAAACAAAGTAAGCGCAGCCCTGCAGAAAGTGAATCTGGAAAGAAGGCGAGAAGCATCTGTCAGTGACAATTGACTATATGCAAGAATCAAAATCTGAAAACCAGGCAACCAGAAATAGTTTTCCCAAAATACCAGAAATTAATAAGTAATCCTATATGTATTACAAAAATTATTCCGTTGTAGCCAAGATGGAACTTGATTCATCATCTAGTCAAGGACTCATTTAATGCATATGTTGGACATCATAAATACCATCCCCCGTTGCTGATTAATTTAACCAAATATTCCGCGATGAAAAATTTAATCAGGAAATATGTGGCACCTTAAACTCTGCTTGTATTCAAGCATGGAAGGAGGGGACCACTCAAAGAAAAAAAAAGATAATAATCCTCATTAGCTGTCAAATGAAAGCCGAAGAAACTTCCCAGAGCATAAAACTGTTCACATATATTATCAAGAAAACATCAATATGGCCACTAAGATTCTAGTATTGCCAAGAATATAAAAACAATTTGACCGAGATGATGCTTAATTATAAGCTTTTTCATCTGGTATTCCAGTAATCTGTAATGGGTGGGTTGTCTTGTGCAATATAAAAGAAAATTTACCTTAGGATTAGCCGTCGTAGAAAGTGATCAGACAAAACCTGAGCCCAAACCAGATCTAGGCTAGTTGATTTGCAAAGCACTACCTCCCACTCGGAAAACGCAGAGGAGATGATGCCATCAGCATCATTGTAGACATCCTAATAGAATAAAACCATGTATCAATAATTGAACTTTAACCACCCATTGTGAAATGGAAAAAAAGAAAAGGAAAGGAAAGAACATAGAATAGCAATGATATGAAAGTTTTAGTTCAATCGACATACTGCATCATAATCAGATGATGATAGGTCAACCAATTGGCAGAAAGCCTGCAAAGGAGCAGTCAAGAACAAGGTGAACTGACTTCCACTTTGTATTGGATCAGCAGTTCTTGGATTCTTATACGACGGTCTTAGTGGAGAAAGAAATAAAGCTGTTGTCTCTCCTCTTTCTCCTCCATGCAGAACCTGAGAGCAATTTGCATATCAACAACTAGAAATTGGGAGGCAAAAGGAAGATTAGTTTTAAGCAAATATAAAAATGCATTACATCAAATTAATTATACAATGAAGAGGAAACAGTAAAAGGTGTCACTAGAGGGGGAACTACCGCACTGGTGGCTCTCACAACCTCCCCCGGGAAAGAGATTTAAGATCTCTGGTTATCCTTGGGCCATGATCTTGAGGAACAAAGTGAAAATGCTCAAAATGGACAAATAAAAAGATACAGAAAACAGGATACGGAAAACAAAGGTCCTATAAGGATGATCAAGTCAGAAGTGTAAGTTTTTGTAATACAAGAATCAGTCTGTATTCCCCGAAGTACTGAATGGAAACCAAATAAAATCTACATGCATGGCAAAAACAATAGCAGACATTGCCAAAAAATAAAAAAATAAACATGAACCCTACTTTTAAAATTTTAAATTTCAATATAGAAAACTTCTGCAGCTTTTGAAAAGTATAAGTAATATGTGAAGTTATTATCTTGAAATCTATGGAGATTTGGTCCTAATAGATATGATATTTGAAGAGAACGTGTTGATGTTTAAATAACGTCGAAGCTGTAATACTTCTTCCCCTTCTCAGGGCACCACACCCTACCCCAACCAAAACAAGAAAAATCACAAACGCGAAACAAACTCGACAGATATTTGTAATCAGAAGACAACAATAACATAACTCATTAAGTTCCCAATAATTGGTTATAGACAAAGTTATGACAAACCTGCCTTGAATGCATGGCTGTTGTCACTATCAACAATCAAAAAAAGAGGTCTTCTTGTGAAAGGAACTATATCACCAGGGTACAAGTTATTTGGACCTGAAAACAAGAACAGTCATATTTAAAAATCAATGATGCCATTAAGAATTAATCTTAAACCAGAATCCCCAGGAAAAAAAGAATTTGAAATTGAAAATATGGCCTATAAATACCAACCTCCATCTCTACTGGGACCCAACCACAAAGAGCTCTCAAAATAGTGACTCGAATCTCTAACACCATTTATGTTGCTGTCACGGTAAACGCTGATCTTTTCACTACAAGGGTTGGAAGCAGAAGAAAGCTTTGAAGATTTTCCTGAACTTCCAGAGCTTTCTCTCTTTGAACTGCTACCATGACCTGCATTTCCAGTACAGTAGATTTGAAAACGTTCTCGGAATCATAATACCCTGTATTATAGCTCATTTTGAACGAAAATTTGTAAGAAAATTTAACCTGATGCTGATAGGTATAGTAACATGATACTATCAAGGGGAAGCTCCTCACAAATTGTAGCTACAGCCTGTAAATTGATAAGCGCTTCCATATTAAATCTCAACAGCAATGGGAAGGCAAATCTAATGATGTTAAGAGCTCATACAAATAAATAATTTCAACTTGGAGAACTCACAGCTAATAGTTGTGTGACAGAAGGTCGTTGCAGAATAGCTTTTTTAGGATTTGGCGGCAAAGATGGATCGGTCATATCAGCAGCTAGATTTATATCAATCAGTCCAGAAGCAAGGGAGTGGTCTGCCAAAGCACCATTCTCCCGTGTTTCAACAAGATGCTTTTTGATAGAACGTTCCACTCGGTTCCCATTCCAAACATTGCAGCATTCTGAAAGTGTCCAACGTTAGTTCTGCAAATTTGACCTATAAGAACAAAGCAGGGAGACAATACTCAAGTTAACTTTTATAGCCTTCGTAATATATAAGATGCAACACCATCCTCCAATGACAAAAATAGTTACCTCATTTTTGTGATAACTTGTCAGTACCGCGTCTCGAAACTTTAAAACCTTCTTCGCATGGAAACGGGCTCACATAAGGTAGAGAAGCTGGATCTGAATCAAATAAAGTACAGAACCGCAAAGGACGGATGTTTGTGAAGGCTGTATCGGCTTTTGTAAAACGAACAATTTCTTGCAGAACGAGCTTCCATTCTCTGAAGTTGGTTGTATCCTGTAATGAGAATCTAAATGTAATTCTGTAATTACTGAAGTTGATCATTCTTTTCATCCCCAATACTAGAGATACTTCACGCCCAAGTTTCCATACGCACACTCATTTACAACTTTATGAACAAGATTATAATTATACATTCAGAGAATAGAGGAAAAGATTAAACAAAGAGCTCAACAAACATACAGCAAAACCTCCTAGTTTGGTTCCACTTATAATTTTTCACTATTCGATATAGATTACCATCTATCAAGAAAAAGTTACTTCTTTGACAAAACTGAATCTCCACTTCATCAATTCAAATTGATGTATTTTCTGCATAAACTTCCATAACTAAGGACAGGGACAAAGCCAGGAATTTGATGTGGGGTGGGGGGTACTGATAAAATTTTCCAAAATATACATAAAATTTCGATAAATAGTAGTATTTTTAGCTCATATAAGTAAACTGATAAGAGCACATAGCTATTTATGCCACAAACACGCGACATTTCTTGTGTAGCAGAAAAGACAACGAAAAGCCATTTGTACAATTTGTGGCATAAATAGCACACAAAACTACTTTGCGACAGAAAAGGCAACGAAAAACTATTTGTGGCAGAAATAAAACACGAAATTACTTTTGTGACAGAAATAACTATTTGCTAAATTGATAATCAAACTCTCACTGGAAATGCATAGAAAAATTCAGAGAGAAGAATCATACCGGAAAAGTGGATTTACTATCGTCAACAAGAGCTTTAAACTTATCCACAAGCAATTGAACCATCTCCAACCGATTCAAAATCAAAGAAACCATCAAAAACCTCGCATAAAATCTCAATTCCTTAAACCTAACACCTTTATCCTTCTTAGAACCTTCTTCAAAATATCTCCGATTCAAAATCGCTTCATAGAACACATAAGCTTCGATCAAATACCTAGCTTCACTTGTCCTCATATACTGATTATAATACAATTGTCCGATTCTCGAAGCGATCTCTCCGATCTCCCATCTTTTTAGACCCGACCCGATCAGCTTAACCCGGTTCTCTTGCTGGTACTTCCATAATCTCATGTAAGCTTTGAATACGCTGTGGAAGTAGTGTCCGTACGGTCCTCCTCGGGGGCCGTACGAAGGCGCGTCACGTACACGCGCGAACTTTTTTTCTGCGCTTTCTACTAGTGCTCGAAATGTCTTCGCTACAACGTCGCTTGATGATGACTCTCCAGCCATTTTTTTGCGTTCACCCCAACATTTCCTTCACTCCACTAGAATCTTCAAAATATACAGATTCTTGGTGTGTGAATATATAGATATACATACAGAAGAGTGGGGGTTGGACTTTCTATGGGAGCTGTGAAATGGAGGAAATGAGGTGTAATTGATGTGGGGTGGGGTGGTGGAGGCGGGATGGGGGAATATCAAGATATTCTTTTTTTGTTTTTTAATTGGTTGGGAGACTTTGGGGTCAGAGATTTTACAGTGGCGGCGTGAGGTGGGTCTGGTGGAAGTGAGGAGAGGGGAGTTGGGATTTGTTGTATGCTGTTGTGTGGTTTGGGACGGCGGAGAGAGAGTGGGATTCCGGCGAAGGGAAGAAATAGAAGCCAGAAGGGGGAAATGGCGTCGCAGGTAAAATGTCAGTAGTCAAGTAGATGGGATATGTCTTTTGGTTAAAAAAGTTTTGAATGCGACATTTGTAAGAACGTGTCAAATTTTTATTAACTTATATCGCTAGATGGGATGTGTTTGTATATGTAGTTTGGGCCACCAGGTAGTAGTTATATTTTTTAGGGTTAATTACATTACGGTCCCCACACCTTTAATTTTCAGAGTTTGTCAAAAGGATAGACATTAAATATAAGGTAATCACTATTGTAAAAATTATAGAAGTTTTGGATTAATAAATTATTGTACGAATCAAATTAGTCACTGTTAAAAATAATTTTCTGATTAAATTATTTTTATTATTGAAACCTAAAAAATCTCGGTTGGCGGAACCATTTAAGAAGTGATCAAAACGGTTGAGCCAAGGTCTATCATGGTATTAATTAGAAGTGGCCAACCAAAAAAGTCAGGAAGTAAGAGGTTGAAATGACCGAAGAATATTGTTGGCTAAAACAACCAATATGAACTCCTGGACATCAGGAGGTTTGTTTCATATTTTGTTTAACTGTGTCTTAGACCTTACTTACTCTCAACCACCACGATTTCCTTGTGGGGAAGTGAACTTCGGCCAATAGAATTTTTCAGCTCAAGTAAGCGGTCGAACAATCCGAAAATAAGGGAAAATGTGCAAATGCTACTCGGCTGTAGTAAGGGAAGTCGGCACACGTTTTCTATTACGAACAAGACATGAAGAACATCTCCACTCTACCAAATCATGAAAGCGGAAAATTACTTTCTCAATCGGTTATGAATAGGAGATCAAACGGAAGAACAAGGGCATGACATGACAGGCTTCCTGGGTGAGTATATTCTTCCAATAATGCATACTTGACCGAGTTACCCTTCTTCCAAAAGTAAATTATTTTGTAAAAATGAATTCCAATGGTGAATATAAGATCCAACCAGCTTAACTATTCATCTCGATGTTCAACTGAATTTTTTGTGACAACCCCTGTAAATTATTATTTTATTACCTACTTGATCCTTTTGATTAGAGGATCAAATCATATATTGAACCATGTTCGACAACTTTTTTACTATTCAAAATGGATTCAAGGTTAAATTCTTTCTAACTAGAGGAGCTTCAATTTATATGAGTAATAGTTTGGGATCAATTTAAAATATAAGTTGGTTTCGAAAAGAAAAAAAAAAAAAAAGCAAAAAGTGAGCTAATTGAATTAACTAGATGACGTCTGGTTATGTTCCAATCTATAGAAGAGTGAACTTTTTAATGAAACTAAACATGGTTTTTTCTATAGAAGAGGGAACGAAACATGGTTTTTTCTTTCTTTAGAGGGGAACTAAACATGAGTTTAGGTGTAATTTATATTACATTAATATTATTTATGAACAAGTATTTTAAGTTTAAACAAAAGAAACACTAAAAATTCAATGAAACTCGACAAGATTTGAAATGAATTAACTAAAGTTTTATTGAGCTCATTTGTACTAAAAGTAACATTTTTTTTTTTGAAGCCCGGCTAGGCGGTTGCCTCATAAAAGAGAGATAGAAGTGCCTCATAAGAAGAGGAGAGAACCCTAGAAAGGAAAAATTTAAAGCTTGACCCATGTATGGGGAATTTAGAAATCTTTTACCTAACTTTGCTTTTCAAGAGCTTCATTCATTTGAGCTAAACAAGATTTTGGTATCTATTATCTAAAGTTAATACTGAGCAGCAATTAAAATAACAAACATAAAAATCATAATCTGACGATTAATTTGCTATTTGTGGCCCTCCAACCAAATATTTTGTTTGGAACTCCTTCTAAGTATATACGATGACAGTTTGGGGCAACTTATTATTTTTTTTAAAGTAGTTTTGGATAACAAACTCTGTTTCAGTGAGTATTTAGAAATAAAAAACACGATTGCGTTAAACTTTTTCAATTGTGATATTTTCACGATTGAAAAAGCTACTAACCCTACCTTTTTTCCAATCGTGGTTTGAACATTTTAAACTTTTAATATTTGACATAATCTTTTAGTTAAATTCTAAATTTATCCTATATTTTTTAAACCCTATTATATATCGTTAACTCTACAATCTCTTTTCTCGCACACATATATATCGTTAACCCTATTATATATAGTGGTCCAAAGTATTTCCCGAATTAGGAACACACCATCGACATCAAGAGCTTCATCTTCATGTTCATCATCATCGTCGTCCTGAACATATTTCAAGAAATGTGCAAAATCATCAGTTGAAAATATTCATTTCACTCCTTAATAGAAGTCGTTTGAGATATGTAGCGAAAATTAAAGAAACAACAAATAAAATATTTCTTTCGTAAATAAAACATAGCGTTAATTTATTATTAATTTATTAGCTGGATTTAAAATTTTGATTTATTCAAATATTATTTTATAGATATTTTTAGCATGTTGTAACCACATAATCCACCAAACTCATAAGGAAATTAAAATCTGTATAACAACATTCTTAATCACATAACAACCAGGCTGTTATCCCATGGTGGTCCCAGAAGAAATCAAAGATTGACTTATCATTCTTCATATAATTTTGTAATACTCATTTCCACCATTATTTTGCATTGTCTTCCATTGATTGTGTTTTTATTAGTTGGCATTGTAGGTCTCTCTACTTCGACAATAGGCTGTTTCTCATCATCAACGGCAGAGACGGATCCAAGTATTAGATCTTTTTAAATTTGTCTTTTTAAGTATTAGCTTCGTAAGGTTTAATCACTGTTTTTTTTTTCTTACTTTAAAGAAAACGTATCAATATCATGTTAGTATTAGATCTTATTTCATCTTTTAAATTAGAATTTATTTCAAGTTTTAATGTAAGTAATAAATGGGGGCGACAAAATTGGAGAAACATTCTTCAAGGTAGAGATTTGATGCAACATGGCTTCGAGTAGAGGATCGGGAGCGGACGTTCTGTTCGTATTTGGCGTGGTTGCTGGCTAACTACTCAACATAGTTTTTAACTGATCTCCCTCTTAATTTAATGTGTTTTGAAAGTTTGCAAACAAGATCTCTAACAATTGTGGAAGGCCTCTGCAGTCTGCTTCTTACGTGACCTCAGTTTTGCTTTTTTGATAATAGAGTCTGATTGTAAGGTTATAGTAATTCATACCTTAGGGAATCTGTTCTCTAGAATTTTCTATGTCCACAGGTCATATAATATTTTGATTCAATTGTTGGCTAGACATTTTCTAAGGTTTGACGCCTCATTTTAAAGGATAGGGGATTCTTCGAAATTTCACCTTCCTCATGTAATTTTTGATATTGATTAATAATATTACATTTTCCATAAAAAAAGAAGCATAAGTGAGATTTTTACTCTCAAAACTTATGTATCTAAAGTCATCAGTCTTAATCATTGAGCCACTGCCTCATGTCTAGAGTTTAGTCACTTATTTTTTTTAAATTCACCCTTCAAATATATTTTTAAAACTCTCTTATAAATCTTCACCTCCTCAAAGATAAAGTTTTAGTTCCGTCTGTGATCAACGGTGTAATCCAATTGAGGATGCTCAACAAGTAAATGAGATTAAAATAAGAATTGTATTATTAACTGAGTTTTTTAGACCAGAATTATGACGTTGGTTCCAGTGTGGAACAGGGTGTAATTCCGCACGTGCAGAATTTCTCTCGTTTGTTGGATTAATTTTTTTACGGTTATGATTGATTTAAAACGAATACCTGTTCTGAGCCTCGATCAGAACACATGTTCTGAGCCTTAGAACACATGTTCTGTTTTTACTGGGCAGAACACCTGTTTTGAGACTCAGAACACTTGTTATGAGGCGTTCCGTATGTACTGAAAAAATATATTACATCTAATTCTTGAAATATCTGTAAATCTATACTATCTCCATTCATAAATATAAGACTTTCAGGACAAGTAGTAAAAATTAATATGTTTTAAAATAAAATATCAATATTACTCTCTTAAATAGAATTAGTGGCATACAAGTTCTATTTAAACTAATAATATTAGTTTGCTTCCTTAATTTTCGCTACAAGTCATGAAAGTAGGGCTGTCAACGAGTTCGGGTCGGCCCAAACTCGACTCACATAGCTCGAAAAAATGTGAGTGTGAGCTTAGGTGAGCTCAATATTCAAACTCGAATTTTATGTGAGCCGAGCATGAGCTTGACCCCGCTCATAAGGGTGTCAACCGAGCTATGTGAGCCGAGTTTGGCATAGCTCACACTCAACTCAAATAAAAATTGAAAAACTCAGCTCACGCTCATCCCAAAAAAGCTCACAAATCTTGAGCTCATGCTCAGTTCACATTTTTATTAATATAATTTTTTTTTTTGTTTTTTTACCAAATCTTGAGCTCATGCTCAGTTCACATTTTTATATTAGTAAAAAAACAAAACAAAAATTATATTAATAAAAATGTGAACTGAGCATGAGCTCAAGATTTGTGCGCTCATGAGCTAAATTTTACTAATATAAATTTTATTAATAAAAATGTGAACTGAACTGAGCATGAGCTCATGAGCTCAAGATTTGTGCGCTCATGAGCTAAATTTATATTAGTAAAAAAACAAAAAAAAAATCTAGAAAAAATACTTGAATACAATAAGCCATGAGACTAAATTCTGACAAGAATACGAATATATATAATGCAATTATACTCAATTATTGCAGCAAGATAAACTAATAAAAAGATAACCAAAGATAGGGTTTGAGAAATAGAGAAAATAAACTATACGTTTTGCAACAAGTTTTTATAAGTCTTTGTTAATTAGAAATTTAGTATTATATACTCTCTCCGTTTCAAAATATAAGTCTTTTTAAGAGTTTTTCACACAAATTAAGATACTAATCAGAATGACTAAAGTATCCCTATTTAATACTCCAAAGAACAAAGAAATTAATAGAGAGTTGCATGAGAACTACACATTTTGACCAAAATGAATATGGGGAGAAAATGATGTAGGGGCAATTCAGTCACTAAATGCACATTTTTTGTAAAAATACTTATATTTTGCAACAAATAACAACTCCTAAAAAGATTTATATTTTGAATCGGAGGGAGTATAATATTTATAATTATATTATTCTTATTCGGGTGCGAGCTTTAATCGGGCTGAGCGGGATCAAGTTCACGCTCATCTCACATAAAATTTGAGCTTGAATATTGAGCTCACGCTCAATTTTTTTCGAGTTATGTGAGCCGGCCCGAACCCGTTGACACCCTTACCCGCTCAGTCCAGTTAAAGCTCGCACCCGAATAAGAATAAATATTATATATAATACTAAATTTCTAATTAAAAAAAAAAGGTCCTATAATGTAGAAGAATTCAATGAAATTGTCGAAATTGGATTTGCCACCTACAATGGGATTGAATCACTCTTTTGCAATTTCATCATTTTAGAATTTTAAGTGAATGTGTTTTCTTGTTTTTTTTCTCTCCATATAATGCTGATATATAAGCATAACAAACAATTATGTAACTTCTATTTCTCTTATTTTTCTCTATGTAAGGCTTTTACAATGGCGGACTTATGTTTCTTTTGTTATAATCTAATATAAGATTTTTTTGTCTACGTTGTATGTGTATTCTTTAACATTTGACCTTACAATATATTTATCTTTTTATTAGCTTATCTTTCTACAAGAATTAAGTATCATTATATTATGTATATATTTATATTATTGTCGGGATTTAGTCTCATAACTCATTGTATTCTACTATTTTTGCTATATAATTTTTGTTTTTATTTGCTAATATAAATTTAACTCGTGAGGCTCATGAGCTCACATAGAGTGTGAATTGAGCGTGAGCTGAACTTTCCAATTTTAATAAGAGTTGAGTGTGAGTTATGCCTCGACTAATATAATTCGATTGCAACACATATATAAAAGTTATATTAAGAAATGAAGGGAGAACTAAATTAATAATTCACTCGTGGTCAAAGATGAAAAGCGCATCTTAGAGGTCTTGTAGTTGCACAATTATTCAGCGCCTTTTTCTTACACTCGTGTGTGAAAGCAATCATAACTAAAGAATCCGAAGCTATGAGACAAAGATTATGATGGCAAACGATCCCACCAATTTTTCTTTACATGTGATAATTTCTTTCATCTTATAGTAACAAGTAATTAGAAGTCAACACAAGTGGTTCTAAATGGTAAATGGATATAATTTTAGGACATTGCTAGGTAGTTAAAATTTAGTTAATTAATTGGCGAAATGGTAAATAATTGGGTGAATCCCTTATATCAACATGGGGTGAGTAGTGTTTAATTTGGATTTTTAGCCGATAATCATTTCCCATAATTTTATACTTTAAATAAGGGTGTAATTTTTTCCTACAACATATAAGGTCCTTGAGCACTTCAACGATTATGAATTAAAAATTATACATAGGCAAATTGGTGAATTTAGTCCCAAAATACAGCATGTTTGGTGATTTTAGTCATCGTTTTATATTTCTTTGTTTTTTGGTCCTCAAACATATTGTGTTTGGTGAAAATGGTCATTCCGTCCACAACTGTAATAGTCAACTTTCAGTCAACAAAAATTTAATTCAAAAACATTATATTAAAAAGGTATTTTGGGGAAAACAATATTCTTCTTTTTCTTCAAAAACACTAAAATTAACCCCAAATAATATTCTTCTTTTTCTTCAAAAACACTAAAACAAATATTTTAGATGCACATTCAAATAATATTGCATAACAACTATATTAACATTAACATCGTAACAATCTTTGAAAAAAAATAATAATATAGGCTACTCATGTAGAGTTTGTGTGGAATTGCTTTGATAGCTCTATACAAACTGCATGGAGTTGCAAGGGCACCTCCATAAGCAACTCATGTAATTGTCTTAGCAGCATCATGTGTCTCGTATGAAGCTCCCACGACAGTTTCATGCTCGGCTCTTTGAGTTTAATTGTCAGCTCCAAAAAACTTATATATAGAGTAGCAAAAAATATTAAAAAGAGAATGAAAATTCGTCCGAAGAATATTAGAAGGGTAGTTTGGGAAAACAATTCCCATGGTATTTTACTTAATAATACATGTGTTCTATTTAACAAGAATGTAGTTAATGAGGAAAAATTTGTATTTCCTCAACTGATATTTCATAACTATTATAATCACTTAAAATTTGTCACATGAATATATATTCTCTCCAATTTTATTTCTTCAGCAGTCATTATTCAAATTAAGGGGTGGGGAGTAGTTAAATGTCAATTATCTCTTTTGTGTCATCATACACCAAACCTTAGGAGTTGCAAATTAAGAAATCAAAATGCATAAAGACAAAGCAGTTAGCTTTTATCTCCATTTGTTATCTATCCCATTTTTCAAAGGGAATTAATTTTCTTTCTTTTGCTTTAGTAGGTGAAAGCTTTGTCTACCATCTTTTCTCTGGTATATTTGGCCTAAGACATCCTCCTTGTCTAAGGCAAACCTTTGAAATCTCACTCTCGTGGTCCTTTCTTTACTTTCTCTTTTCCTTCCTTCCTTTTACCTTTGATGATCATACATCTTCCCCCTTCCGGCATATAAAGGTTTTGTGACTGCCGCTCTTCTCATTTTAAAATTTTGAAATTCATATAAAGAGCGCAATACTTTATTTTTTCACAGAGAAATAAACATTATAGTTAAATGAGTCAAGGTAATAAGTACTCTTGATCGGAATGGGAGGTCTTAGTTTCAATATTCAACGAGCTCATGTCTTTCCCTTTCATTTTTCTCCTTACCAACCCCCCAAAAAAATTAAAAGAAAAATGCCATAGCTAGTTAAACAAGTTTGTCTTAATGAACTTCTGAAATCAATATATAACTCACATAAATATGTTATAATTTATAATTGTACTTGTTGTTCCTTTGTAGTTTTTATTTTTATAAATGTTAGATGTTCTAAAATGCAAATATCCCAAATTTAAAATAAAAATTTCTTTGTTGAGAGATATGTCAAATGTTGATATTAATAGTCAAATAAATAAATAAATAAATAAAAATTGCTTTTTACAACTTGATATGAGGAGTAATATATAGATATTATATCACTAGTGGAATTGATCAATGTGAAAGTTGATTAAAAAAGATTAGCGTGATTTACTGAATACTTCCAACTTGAAATAATAATTACATTCTAATAATAAAAATTTCTTTTAAAAAAATTGTGAAAGTTGGATACTTAAAGAAAAAGAGACACAAGGCTAGCTGTGGGGTTCACACTTCACATCTTAACCCTACAAGAGAAAGGAAAGTTTGAAGGATTATGGTTTATGGTTATCTTTTCTACGCAATCCCTAACGAGGGTTTCATCAACTTACCGTCACTTGTCACAATTAAGGTATACTTACGTTGGTTTTGAAATTCAAACTGAGTTTGATAATGAAATCTCAAACATTCAGAGTACTAAAACAAAAAGGTCTATTGTGACGTTTGTCAAAAAGTACTTTTGCTGACATTTATAAATAATCACAACAAGTCGTCTATTCCGACATTTGTAAATATCGTGAATAAATAGTTATTACGACGTTTTTAAATAATCGCAACAAAAATAGAACCAAGTCGAAGTCGAACCGTTGAGTATGGCAACCTTTAAATAATATATAATAAAATATCTCCCTACTCAAAGGGATGAGAATTGAACACGCGACCTCCTGCATGTACGTCGTGCAATGAGCCGCTGAGCTAAATGATCATTTGTTATTTGTTTCTCTTCCTATTATAAATAAAATTTGAATTTTGTATCTTTACTTATTTTAATTTCTTTTTGTGTTTTGATTTTGTTATGAATCAAATTAAAATTAATTTACTCTCATCAAAATTTTAATAATTACATGTTTAATTTTTTTTTTAAAAAAATATTTCAGAAACATAATCTTTGTATTTGTGTTTGTCTGAAAATGTCACGAGATCTAATGAAAAAATATATAAATGTCGATATATGAGTCGCAAAAAGTAACAATTTGTAATAACATGTAATGTAAATGTCACTACCTAACATCAAATTGTTGGTAAGAAAAAAAATTTACTATAAATGTCGTTATGAAAAGTCGTATAAAATACAAATATAGCGACGGTTGTATGAAATGTCACATGATTTAATGATGTTGTATATAAATGTCGCTATATGAGTCGCAAAAGGTAACATTTTATAACAACATTTAATGTACACGTTGCTAACTAACATCAAAATGTCGATTTTATCAACAATTATTATAACCAACGCTATGAAACGTCGTATAAAATTTAAATTTAGCGATGTTTGTCTGAAAAGTCACAAGATCTAACGACATAGTATATAAATGTCATTATATGAGTCACAAAAAGTAACAATTTATAACAACATTTAATGTAAATGTCGTTAACAAACATCAAAACGCCGTTTTGAACAACAATTACTATAATCGACGCTATGAAACGTCGTATAAAATCCAAACATTGCGACGTTTGCAAAAAAGTGTTGCTTTAACTTACTCTTTTTTTATTTTAAGCGACGTTTGATAAAAACGTTGGTACAAAACGTCGCAAAAAGTATTTTGTTGTAGTGGAGTCTGAATATTTGAGACTGGTATCCAATCCAATCCGACAGTAGGCCATTTTTTTAACAAATCTTAGACACGTGTGGTGTGGGTGTGGTCAACCACAATTGTGAGGTTAAATATAAATTGATTAATCAACTTTGGGAAGTGGCAAAGAAAATTGGAAGTGAAAAGGAAAACTCCAATGGCTTCTAAAGGAAGTGGAAAAACTTTTCTTCATCAAAACAATGGGAATCTTCTAAAGCAACCTCATAAAATTCAAGAGTCAAAAAGGGTGAGGAGTTTGAAATGTTTGATCATTCATCATAGCTAATGATGATGAAGAAGAAGAAAAAAGAGATTTGCAACTTTTTTTGTTTTGTGTTCTTTGGTTAGTGAAGTTGTTTTAAGTCGCATGTTCATGGCCCAATTTATTTGCTTTAGTCTTGCTTATAATTAATTCAGAATTGATTATTTCTTTTTGGCAATTCTTCAAAATGGCACCAATAGATCTAACATTCTTTTTAGACCTTTGATCATTATGAATATTTTACTTTGGTGATTTGTAAATCTTTGTAATGCATTATTTTCTTTTTCTCCTTGCTAAGTATGTTATTTGTTTGTCAAAGAAAATTAACATAATTGACGCAATATTTCTGACTCAATATAATAAATTATAGTTGGACATTTTGCTATCTGATACATAAAATTTAAAAGAACGTACTTTTTTTTTTCATTTTGAAAGGTGTATACTTTAGTAGAAGGATTTTTATCACGATGACATATTGTTGACACTCGAAAAATTCTGACAGGCCGAGATCACCTAAGAGGCAGAAAAAAGGCATATCAGCCGAGGGCATAAGTAAACAGGTCTGAACTAGTTAGTTTACCAAAACGAGGTAATTTGATGGGGAAACTTGCTCCTAGGATACGTGCATTGCATAATGGGTCACTTTCCTCTCACATAATAATTTTAATTTTGGTTCTATTTATTGAAACGTGACCCATATTAAATGCAAGAGGGTCAGTTTTATGTGTGAGAAAAAATAGACTATTGTGCAATGCACATGTCCTACAAATTTTCTTTTTTCTAGTTTAATGGCACATTCGACCAAGGAAAAGTAACCAGGAGCTGGAAATCAGGTCAACAAGACAAATTAACCATCGGGCAATCCGGCCAAACAGAGAGAAGTCAGTTATGCGTTATTTTGACCTAATCCTAAGCCTTATCCGGTCCTCAACCACCACGTTAAACCTGTGGGGATGCTGGGATACGATCAGGAGATAAGGGAAAATTACAATCGGGTAGCCCCAAGGTGGAACGTGCAACCACCTGCCGACTAGAGCCCTGGAAGTCAACCCATGTTCTCCATGACGGTCACATCCAAGGAACGTGGCCCCTTTGCAAGATAATGGCAGTCATGGGCAGAATTTGAGGCGGGAATGCTACTAACAAGCAATTTGATGCATGAAAATCACTGTGAGTGAGCTAGTGTCAGGTTGAGTATATAAGTAAGGCAAAGTGTCAGTTACTCATGAGAGATTATAATTAAAGTACTCAAAAATTGTTTATTATCCTAATTTAGACCTACAAATATTTTTTAGAGTTTACTAAATAATGCTTAAAATTAAATAACAACTAAATTAAACAAATAAGAAAGAAGATATCAAATAATGAGAGAAAGGTTGATTAGGACATTGATCCAACTTGTTTTCCCAATGATTAGTTTAAAAGATTCCATTTTTAATGTGTCAAATTCCCTTAAATTAATCCTAATTCATTAACGGTAAAATTCCCTAATCTAGGTTTTATTCAATTCCTTACAATAAACCCCCTAATCTCAATTAACAAAAACCATATGTCTATGTGAAATTGATTAATGAGACAGCATTAACGATTTATGGAATTCCCCAATTTCAATCCCCGTAGTTATCTACTTTTGGAAACCGCTCTATAGAAACCGAATCTATTCCTAGTCAGTTTTACTACGAGTTATTATTACTTAGTTCCTAATTAATTACTTCACCTTTCGGTCCTTCGCAATTAAATTATGAGATCATGTGTAGAGTGATCAAAACCATACAAGCATTAAACATACCATAATAATAATTAATAAAATAGGGATTAAGGGAATATTGAACACAATATTAAGGGAAAAATAATAAACTAAATCATTGTTCCAACAAAGTTTTCACAAGCCTAATCAACTAGAAAATTTAGCCAATCATCATGTAGCAACTAACCATAGCAATTAATTTAGACATGAAAAAATTACGAATCAAGAAAATAACAAAAAAAGAACGAGTTTAGATGATGTGATGATTATTTGCAGGCTGCTCCTTTGATGCTGATTGGATGATGAAGGTGATGATGTGTTGGTTTATGGGTGGATGAAGGATGATGGTTGGTGGTTGCCTTGCGGATGAAAGATGATAATTGGCGGCTCCTTTGGGGTCGGCTGATCGGGGCTCTCCTCTACAGGGCTTAATGTCCTCTTTTTATAGATATATGAGGTGTTAATCCTTTCTTATTGTTGTGGTCTAAGGCCCATAGTCTTTGTTTTCAATTTCCTACCAAATAAATTTAAGAAAATATAATATAATTCTAAAATAAAGATTCTTAATAATATATTTCTATTTAACCTATAAAAATACCTAAAATATATATATCAAATCAAAATAAATATATTACGAATTTAATATCAAATCGACTCTAAAATATGGAAATATAATATTCTTTAGGTGAAAACGAAGTGAAAAGTAGTATATTTTATATAGAAAATATGAGTTTATCACAACTATAAATTGAAGTTGAAGAAGGAGATGAAGGACATCACATTCAATTGTCAAAAGGTCTTTTTTATCTTCGTTTATCATGGCTTTTATAGATTTCCTTATAGCTTTCCACACTTAAATTCGTGTAATTCCTTTTAAACTTGATTTTTCGGATCAGACAAGCTTTCTACATGAGGATTTTCATCCAATAACGCGTACTTAGGCAAAATCAACTCCCTAGATTTAGCTTTCTACGTGAGAATTCTCATTTAATAGCGCATACTATATTTTAAGTTAGTCCGATTAGTTTTGGCTCGACTTTCTGGGTGATGAATTGTCTCCAATAATATATACTAGGCTAAGTCATAATTTTCAAAGTTATAAACTATTTTGAGATAAAGAATTTCAAGTGTACAAACAAAATTTAGAAACACACATGAATTAGATTTCCAAGTTGACACCCAACCAACATTTTTTTTTTGTGTGACAACACACATGAATTAAATTCATTAATCGGAGAACGATGGCCTAAGTGCCCAAGGTACATTTGGTGTTGAAACTAAATCCAAATTCAGTCTAACCTGTTTTTTTACTTCTTCTTCAAAATGATTTTAAATAGTTATATTATGAACTTAATTCCCACGTCTCTAACTATTTTCCATTCTTGCTTTGAATTTTGCCAGAATTTTCCCATTCTTGCTTCAAAGTCACAAGGATATAAGTGTCTTTTTCGTAACTTAATAAACATTTTTAAAAAATTGATCTTGAATCTGGGATCAAATTTGTTCTAAATATCATATTAAATAAGAAAAAAACATCTTATCTCTAGTCTCTGTAATGAGTAATTTGCAATCTATTATTTTGATTAGTTAATTCTTCATCCATTTTTCTTGTATGATTTTAGTCCCTGCCACCAATTGTGTAGCGAAATTCGGTGAAGTTGCCGTCTCTCATACGGTGGAATCCGATGATGCTCGACCGCGTGAGGATTAAAAACATTGGGAGAAAATAGATGTGGAACTAAAATCATTGAGAAAATGGAATATGGACGAAGGTGTAACTTAATTTATGCTAAAATATTTAGAGTACCTTGTATTATAAAGCAGAGGGTGTAATAGACGTATGATGATACTTATTCCCTCTTGAGTTTTTGTAGTTCCTCCTTTAACAAGACTAATGTCACATTTCTCGAATTTAATATAACTTGTTGAAAAAAAAAATTACTAGAAAAGAAAATAAATAATTATTTAGAATGGAAAATAAATCAAGAATCTCTAAACAAAGGTTTTTTTTTGAAGTCCGGCTGGGCGATTTCCTCATAAGGAGAGAGATAACACCTCACAAGAGGAGAAGAGAGCCCTAGAAAAGGAGGCAATTAAAACTTGCTCCATGTATGATGAGGGTATCGAACTCACGACAGACCCTTGCCTCACTGGGCTAAGGAACCTTTGATACAAAGGTTTATATACCATACGTCAAACACGGTGAAGATTAACACAAACGAGAATCACAGTTGAAAGTAATATTTACTTGGTGCGGTTAAAATGTCAAAGAATGATGGTGCAATTGGCAAAAGGCAAATTGGTTAATTTAGTCCCCAAACATAGCATGTTTGGTAATTTTGGTCCCCATTCTATATTTTTTGTATTTGAATCCCCAAACATATTACTTTTGGTGGATATGGTATTTTCGTCCACAACTATTACGGAGATAATTGATTTTGATTTTGATTTTTTTTTAAAAACATGCAAGATGTGATACCCCGGGACTTTTTGACGTAATCATTGCATGACTTGCATGTATTTTTTTATTAATTGCATAGCATGAAATTATGTGAAATGTAATGTGATTATATGCCTAATTAAATGTTGCAACATGTTTGTGTTATATGTGGGTTATATTTGGTTAAGGGGCGCATTGGACGAGTTAATAGTTGAGGGACTTGAGTGTAAGCTCTGATAATTTGTAGGGCTAGAATGTAGACTTTTAAAAAGTGTTTAGAATGGTGGTTATGGCTGGAGAAAGAGGGAGTTAAAGGAAGAAAGAAAGAAATAAAAAGAGAGAAAATAAGAGTGCAAAAATTTCGGAGAGTTGTGAGAATTCTGAGCGATTACCATAGCTAACGAAGCCGGAATCAGACGATTCTTGTTTGGTTTCGAAGCTATCTGAGTAGGCTGCGTTGGAGATTGACGGATTACCGTTTTGAGTTCGGTAGTGAGAGAAATTGCATAATTAGTGGGCTGGTTTCTGCAGCTTTTGGTGAATTTTTGGAGTTTGGAAGTTTTGCTTAAGTTTGACTTGTAAGGATCATTCACCCTTGAATTTCAGTTCTTAAATCATCATGAAATGTCATTTTTACAGAATTATTGAAATGTTATGATGTGGTTTTCATTCACGTTTTCAATGCATTAAATTGGATGAGGCGTTGATATAAACTGTTATTGTTTGTGAGTTTGATCGTTGGAATCATTGTGCTTGGTAATTATTATTGGGTTGATTGTATGTTTGGTGGAGTCTATGTGTTGATTCCCAATTAGAGCTCTTGTTTGTCGATGATCCTAATCTAGGATATCATCGAACCTATTTTGTTAAAGTGCCTGGGAGCACTATTAGTTAGTTGCTTATCAAACTAGGTTCCTAACAAGGATAAAAAGTAGGGTTGTTAACAGTCATTGTAGAGCTCACAAGGGTGAGCGATGACATAATAGACGTGTCCTTAAATGTCAGGCCCTGTCATTCAGAGGGTAATAGTATCTGAAACCTTCTTAACAGGTAAATGAATAGTTAAGGACTGTTAACAGGGATGTAAAGTTATTGCCAGACTTATGAACTTAATTGTGTGAATGTTATGTGTTGTTATCGCTACAATTGTATCCGTTGGTTTACACGAAAATCTGTTTGAAGTGCATGAGTAGTTCATGGTGCTCTTAGCACCATTTTCGATCAGTTTGTGTCAGATTCGTTGGATATAGTGTGGGCATGTTATATGCTTGATTGGCATTTGTTATTATATGTGGTTTAGAGTCAAAATAGGGCATTTTGGGTTGATTTTCGAAGTGTGCAGAAATCACTTTTTCCTTTGTTAATTTGTACATGAAAATGGCTACACTGGATTGCGGACTGAACTTCACTCATCTGACTCAAATTACTAGAAGTTTGAGGGACGACTGGTAGGGGGAATTCGGTCGACCGGAGATACCTTGGTCACTACTAGAAATATAGCTTGTTGCGACGAGATTTTTTGCGTCGGGCGTTTACCGTTACAAATAACTGTCATTTGCGGCAAGAATGACACACCAACACAAATAACGGTACAACATCGTTTCGTGATATGCATTTTCGACCGCGAATTACTATTTGTGTCAGCAAATTAATTCGTCGTGAAAAGGGAATTATATGCAATGGGCTTCAGTCGACGCAAGAAGTTTCGCCACAAATAATCAAAATTTGCGACGGGATTCTCCCATCACATATGAAGTTGATGCAAATGACCAAACTTGCGACGGGCTTCGTTTGATGCAAAAGGTTTTGCTCCAAATAACCAAAAATTGCAATGGAATTCTCCCGTCACATATAAAGTTGATGCAAATAATCAAAATTGTATTATTAGTTTTGGTAGTGAATTTTCTCGCCGCGTCCCGAAAAATAATTATTTAAAAAATATATTTACTCCACCAAAGTAGTATAGTATTAATTGTCAAGAATTGAAATCAACCCCTCTGATCGAAAAAATAAAAGTTCTAACCATAAACTAATAGACCACAAGAACTTTTATTATATATTAACTATAAATTAGTAACTATAAAAAATAGTAATCGATTGATACTATATTAAAATTTTGATCTAATTTTTTTAGAAATTGTAAAATAATTAATAATTAATTTATTTTCACCGTTATATATTAATGCCATATTATTTTTTTAAATAAGTGATAACTTTAACTTTAATAACTAATTGTTTGACAATACTTTTGTAAAATTCGAAACATAATAAATTTTATATAATACAGTACAATGCATTTTGTATTTAAAATAATTTGTTTATATATATATATATATATACAAAGAATATTTTTTTTGCACACATCTCGGGTGCTTTTTGCGCCCACGAATGAAAAGGAAAAATATTTTTTAGTCTACAAATATCAAATTAAAGCTACTTAAAGTTCAATGAATACAAGTTTTTTTTTTTTGTTACTTATAATAAAAATGTTTATGTAAAAATGAAGTAAAACTTTCATCCCAAGGACATCCTAAATTCGCATATAAAGGACATCCAAAGTTAGACAATTAAGATTGATTTAAAACAGACAGATGTTCTGAGCCTCAACATGTGTCGTGTTTTTAAAGAAAATGACACCTGTCATGGGCCTCAGAACACATTTCCTTGGCTTCATAAAAACCTGTCCTGAGACGTTACACACGTAATGAATACAAATTGTTTTGCATAGGATCCCGACTGAGAAAATATAAAGTATATTCCATGTTTTCACTTTTTTCAAAATATATGGTACATTCTTTATTTCTTGTGTCTCCTTCTGGAGACCTTTTCAACACCAATACTCTTAAATTGCATGATAATCACCAAGGGCTAGGCTTAGATATGTCAATCTAATCAGGCAAAGAGAATAAGACACCACCATGGCTGCAACCTCATATGCACATAAGGGGCGAAAGAACAGCTCAATCTCTTCTTGTATAACATCTCGATTGCCCTGCCAAGGAAACGGTCAAGTATCATCATCGTCAATTCATCATCACAGCTCATCATCGTCTCCTTAATGTTTGGCAAATCATGACAAAGACTTGGTGATCATAATGATGAAAGATGATTAGTACAATATATACAGACCATGCATCAAACAAAAGGGTGTCAAAAATGTTCGTTTATTGAAATCATAGGCAAATAGACAGGGAACTACCCTTAGAAACCTTCAATCTTTGTAGCCTCATTCATTCTCAGGATCGAATACTCAAGACCTCTGGTGCTTGTGAGAAGAGTAGCATAGCCTCTACGCAATACCATATATTAGCAATTCAAGCGCAAGATCAGAATGCATTACATTAACTACAGTTTTCAATTGCTCTTATGGACTATCGTATCAATTTGGAACAGAGGGAGTAGCAATTGACGCTCAGACCCATCTAAAGAATCTGGGACGAAAATGCAAAACCTCCATGGCTGCAAAGCCCAGTTGCGATGAAGGTAGATTACACCCAACTTACCGTCCGGGTTGCCCTTCAAAGATAAGGCTCAGTTCCTCAATCCTTGGTCCCCAATTGCTCTGGTATATCATCACAACCTCTATGTATTTCAACCCACGGAGGATCTGATATAGGAAATACTGCACAAGTGATACAAATTCTTTTAATTTCAAATTCAAATAAATAGGTAGAGAAAACACTACAGTGCCACATACAGGAAAAGGAAATAATAAAAACTCCAGATGGATAAGATTGAATATACTTTAAAAATTGCTCAGCTAAAGACGACGAAAAAGCATTGAAGTCCTATGTTGTCATCTTCGCAACACCGCATATTAGGGGCGTAAATATGAAATGTGTGACTGAAGTGTGTTATGTTTACACTAACGATGGAGAAATTGAAATCCAGTTGACACTGAAATTACTGCTTTTGAAAGCAACAAAATGATAGGTGACAAGGTGAACATACTGCATCCTATGTAATTGTGTGAGTTACCATACATGATTCGAGTCTCAACCATAAACATAATCCCTTGATACCCCCAAAAGATCAAATTAACAGGGTGTCAAAACAATCAGAAAACAAAATTATCTTAACCACAAATCTATCAGTGTGTAGAACTATAACTATCCATCATTGCAGTGTCCAATAAGCAAAATGCTAGGTTCCAAATTGAACCAATTGAAGAACGAACAGTCATAAGAGAAATGAATGTCCTTCTAGAATCAAAATCATTCATACCTGGGAAAATGGTATTGGTTATACAGATGCATATCAAGGATCCTTGGCCCTTTAATTCTTCATAACATTCTTGTACACGTGCCCTGTTTCCCTAAACATTTAAGCACATATTACTTGATATGATTTAGAATAATAAACTTCTACCTAGTAACACCATTCATCAACTTTAAAAAAATATTCAACTTACTAAGTGCAGCAAATGAAGATTTCATGAATTGTTCCTGTACTAATTTGAAACATATCTGGTGCTAACATCGATAGAGAATTTGTTCCAGCATCTAGTAGAGATCATAAAAATTCTGAAAAAGTCTTAAGGCAAAAGAAGAAAATGAAAATCATTAGGCAATTATAACTCATTTCTAATTTCTTCTTTCTTGATTTTATTATGCACTATAAAGTTTCCTTTTTCCAGTATTAACTGGTTGAGAGACGGCAATAATCAAATGACATTATTTCCGCTAACATCAATTCATGCTTGCAAGTTGATTGCAAAAACAATAGCCTTTCGATAATCCAAAACGCAACAGAATCATCAATTTCATTACTCCATTAGCTCAAACCACCTAAGACACTCAAAATGCAAAGAGATTATACAAGTACTAACCTTCTTGAACTGAAACAATTCATAATAAGGTGGATGACGGTCCCATCAACTTATGGGTTCCTTGGAATGAGAGTCAACTTATGAATTGCATACAAAAATTGACATTGAAAATCTAAAATGGACTGGAAAGAAATATGGTCCTTTCATTCTTCACTTTTATTTTTAATTGAAACCTAATATCTGAGTTTTAATCAAATCTCAAAACAACAACACTTGAAAATAAACTTATAGGTGTAATCAGGTAATGTATTACTTGTCATTGCTGCTAATTTCTTCAGAAATTTCATACTAAGATTACACAAAAGAGGTAAATTTTGCACTAGAGAAAATGGTTGTAGAGATAATTTACTTAATGTTCGTGTCACATGTTTCAAGAATTTCCAATATATCTCTCTAAACAACAATGTTAAAGAAATAGAATATGAAATTAGTATTGATACAAGAGCATAGAAATTGGTTAAAGTGTTGCAAATTTCTAGCTCTATAAGTTGAAAATGAACAGCCTTGAGTGAAGGTGCATCATTAACTCCACCTCCAGTCATTCAACAAATATGTTTTCTAGCTTGCAAGTGTTTCACAATCTCATATTTTTGTTCTGCATCAAAGAATGTTTGCAACCAACAAGAGAAGAGTTACTCAAAAGAAATCAACTTCCCACACATAAACAAAAACACACAAAATGCCACCAGAATATCAATTTAGACATTCAATCATACAACCAAAAAATAAAACAAATAATTTTTACAGAAAAAATCTAATACATGACACAAATATAGAAATTTAAAGATTATGAAACCCTAGAATTTCAAACTTAGCTCTGAACTCATACACTTAAAGATGAATGATGTGTACGGGTGATTCATACCTTTTACCTTTAAAGAGAATAGTAGTATATAATACTCACCAAATATATTCGGTCTCTCTGATGGTTGAGGAGGAGGAGGAGGGAATGGGAATGGGAATGGGTAGGAGCAACATCAAGTCATCAACCTTCTTTTACCATTAACAATAGAAAATATTTTAAATTCTGCCTCCAAAACCAGAGGTGTCTTGAAGCCCCCAAAGTGCTCTGTTGCTAAAGCCCCGAATTTCAACTCAAAGTCCTTCAGGAATTCGCTTTGTACATATTCTTGCGTGGTTTTAGGATCAATCCATGTCTCATTTTGCACTATAAATGAAATCTTTGATGAATTAGAGAGACCTTACTCGTCTGAAAATCCTAAAAATGAAGATTTTAAGGGTCTTGAATTACTTGGTAAGTCGTCTCCTAAGTTAATTGATAATATGTTTGTTAGAGAAGAATAGTTGAAAAAAACTGATAAAGAGGAGGTCTTGGATAATATTTACAAATTCTTTAAGCCTACAGAGGAGTCGAACCAACTCGAAAGTGAGATGAAAAAATAGGCGGCAAGAGAGAGCGCCAAGAAAGGGTGCTTACCGCCAAAACGAGGTGAAAAAATATTGGGAAATGCCGATGAAAAGGGGGCTTATGAGTATGTATCTAAGTTTTTACAATCCGGTTCCTATGCGGAACAGGAAAAATTTCGTACGGTGCAGAACAATTTCAACTGTTGGATGATAGTTTGAACGGTTCAGATTTGGAGAGAGAAAAGTGGCGGTTGGATTTAAAAAAAAAATTCTCTCTAAATCTGGACCGTTCAAAACTAACATACGACGGCTGAGATTGTTGCACACCGTGCGGAATATTCCCTGTTCCGCATAGGAGCCGGGAGAAAGTTTTTATATGAGCTTCAAATATGCTTTTGCTTTATTGAACCTTCCAGGTCCATTCATTTTCTTTCTATTTTTTCTTTTTTGATAAATTACAGTTTCATTACAAATAAAAAACAGTCTAAACAAATTATTTACTATACATACCTTTAAATCGGTTTGTTTCGTATGAGTAAATTATGGTGCTCGTAGCATAATTGCGATATATAAGTGTTAAGATATTAAGAGTATTATTATTTATTTTGTTGTTCTTGTTTTTTGTCATAATTATTGTGTGGAGTTGGTAAAAAAATGTGTCATCTTGGGTTGAGGATGATTGATTTCAGAAAAATGACTTTTACATGTATTTTTGTACTGAAAAATACCATTTCTACATGTCGCGGACTAACGGTTCGTCCTACGTATTGTCTTCAACATCGTCCGCACAAACTACTGGGTCCATTATCAAACCGCCGACGAATGGTCGCGGATGAACGGTTCGTCCTCGACTTTGTCCTTGGGTCGCGGACAAACGGTTTGTCCTAAGGTCGTGGACGAATGGCGGACAAACGGTTCGTCCTCGGCTTCGTCTTAGGGTCATGTTTTGGTCAGTTCTGATGTCTATTCTGTTCAGTTTTCATGCTAAGTGTTTTATAAGTTATGTAAAGTGTTTTGCATGTGTTTTCCAAGTGTTTAATGGTTATTTAAGTAAAGTGAAGTGTGGTTTCAAATGTTTTGGGAACGATAAGAAACGTTTTGAGTCATGTTTGATTCTTCATCCCAATGGTTGTTGATCCTTACTAGACTAGTGTAATAGCTCACTCTTTATCTCTTTTTGCAGATGATCATGTCGATGGTAGCTATGGTGGGGAATAGGTTGAGGAATGATTTATGAATTGATTCAATAGAAATGTGTGACTGAAGTGTCAGATCACCTCTAGACTACTGGGGTGTGACAGTTAGAGTTTTGAATATTGATGTTTAGAGTTTGATGGGGGGCATTTAAACCATCTTTTATTGACATTGACATTATACCTTAGGGTATAATTCAATTGTCAAATTCACTATTAGTAGTATTGTGTTAGTTTTTCCTTTACTCATAGGGTGAGAGTTTGATTTATGTCAAGAACAATAATCAACATCGTGTGAGTTGTTAGTGTATAAGAAACTTTGTTAAATTTCACTTAAAGCATATAATACGATTTAACTCCTCCAAACTATCCTAAAACGAGGCGATAGAAATCCTAAGGTTGAGACTTAATCTTTTTTTTTATTATAAAAGATATAGGAAAACCATTAGTTTGATATGAATGTATGAAATTATGTATTACTTCAGGCGTAACGGGTCTGTCAAATTAAGCAGTTATGGCCCGACGTTTCCAATATTTCTTTTCCTTTTCGCCTTTGTTCATATTCTAAAGCAACTCACGTGACATCGCTGGCCGGAAAACACCCAAAAAATGGGTGGTTGTATATTTTTTGATAAACGTAAATAGTTGAGTGACATATTTAGCTAAAAAAATAGTTTAGTACCATAAAGAGAAATTCGTAAATAGTTTAGTGTTATAAATAGCTATTAACTCAATAATAATAAATAATTATTATATTTATAATTAAAAATTTTAAATGCATGTACTTAATACTATTTTTTGAGAAAATTGATATTAATGCCTAGTACTTTTTTCAATACAGTACTAGATCAAAAAAGATTCTTTCATTGTATTAATAGAATAAATCGTAAAAAATAAGGAAAATAAAAGCATATTGAATATTTCCCTTAAATATCAACTCAAAATGACGAAAATTTTAAAATACCCACCCACTAATTTTAGCCACTTTAAGCTGAAAAGGAAAATTAACCGCCCATGTTTTCCAATCTCAATGAAAAAATCTGCCCACTTGTTTACTTTCCCGCTTTATCTGCCTCACCCTCATCTCTTTTCACCACGTCCAGTCTACCATCTTTGTTTACTAGAGAAAAATATTTTCTCTGCTCACCAGTATTTCTCTACAAAGCTTCAAGCTTTTTCTCAACAACATGCAAACCAGAGGCCAATAGTACTAGACTTGCGCTTGAGAGGTATCGATTATGTCATTAACAAATGTTCTTGATTTATTGTTGTATGAAGATGCAAAATTTCGGTATAAAGGGAGGAATTATTATACTTTCATTCTTTAATTTCTTTAGTTTGTTCGTATTTAAGTTTCCCCCTTTTTATACCCAAGTTTTTAAGAATTAGGGTTCAGCTTCCATTGTTTCTGTTATCTATAATTGACGTCTTCACCATTTTGTAGTGGGTTTACGAGAATTTTGTAAAATTACAATAAGGCTAATATTATTCAGTTTAGATTTGATCTATAATGCATGTTCTGTAAGTTGAGTAAATTATGACGCATGTTCTGTAAATTGTATTTTTTTTTTTTTTTTAGTTTCATTTATTTGTTTCATTTGATTGATATTACATAACATGTTCTGTAAATTAACTCCATAATATGAGTCTTGTAATAAATGACATAAAATCACAATATTTTTAGAAAATCAAATGAAATTAGATTGCCAATATGATTCACTAAATGTGGTGAAATTTTTCAATGATTGATTAACTAATTGGTGCAGTGAATATTTGGTAAACTTTGGGTAGAAAAAAAAAAAGCGGAACTGGGTAGTATTAGGGAGATATCAAAAATATATTACTTGTAAAACCCAACCAGTGTAAACGAGTGTTGGATGATTCTATTTTCTTATCTTTTTTCACATTTTAAACGCAAATGACTTTTTAAAGTGGTTTACATCATTTAGATGCAAATGACTTTTTAAAGTGGTTTACATCATTTAGTGAATACATGTTAATGAATTTTTCTGATTTTTATACAAACGCTTATTGGATCCTGTTGAAATGTTCTGAAAGCTGTTTTTGTAGTAATCCTCCAACTCTTTGAAAAAAAGTGTCTGTTGTTGAACTTGGGGAGTTCTTATGTTTTTCCTATTTCCACTTGATCTAATTCGTATAATGATATGATAGGCTTTTATGCATTATTGAGGAGCAAACCAGAACAAGAACGTCGCTAGCTCTCTGCACTTGTAAACAAAGTATGTCCCTTTTACTATTTTCTTATATATGTGTGTCTTTGTTATTTCTGTTTGGAACACTAGAGTGTATGGAGCTGTGCGGTTAATCTTTTTCATTATTCATTTTGCTACAGCTGGGGGATCCTGAAAAGAAAGATGCATCTAATACTGAATTTCATTTAACAAAGATTTTATCTGACCATCCGAGTATGAAGGTAATGTTCTGCCCCTCATTTGTGAGTATATTGGAAATTGATGGTCTGCCTGACTAACTTGTTTGTTGAGCTCTCTACTTTCAGATCATAACTCTATTTACTAATGGTTACAGGCTGTGGTTATAGACGAGGTGGATAATTTCCTTTTCCGGCCTCATTTGGGATTACGAGCCAAATATTATGCTGTATGTTCAACTTATATTTCTAACTTCTTGTATGGTTACATTTATTCGTGTGGTTGTATGAAAACTGTTTTTTTGGACGAGACATCATAGTATTTCAAAATTCAAATTTATGCTTTAACTGGTGCTTGCACCCTCATCATTTACATGCAAAGAGCCTAGGCTTCTCAGTGGTTTGGAGTAATGGGCCTTTGTACCAGCCAGTTCCAAATCAGTAGAGGTCTATATCGATGGGTTTCTCTCTAGCTTATGCCATAACTGTGTAATTGAGGTCATTGATCTTAGACTCCTGGAACTGTGGAACATGAATCTTTAATGCATTTTGGGTGTGATGAAATTACTGAGCACAAGGTAGTTGAGATTAGCCCTGTTGGTGTTTTTCTGTCTTTTAGTGGCTGATGGAGATAAACTTATGGTGACTGTGAGCTAGAACAAGCTTGGTTATACAACAATACAACAACAATAGCATAACCCATTAAGCTTGGTTATGGCATGAAAAATTATATGAATGAAAAATTGTAAACATGTTTGATATCCTTTTTCGCATACTAAAAGTTTTTAATAGAAATAGTGGGGTTACATACTAAAAGATTACAAATATAAATATATTATCTTTCTCTATATATGTTTGAACATCAAGATTATGATGCATTGCAGTTTTTCTTTCATGCGAATATCTCACAATTTGTATGTGATCATGTTACCTATGTACTATTGAATTCAAGTCATGATATTCTTCAAGAGATGCAGTTTTCTGACAGTCCATTACTTTATATGTACATTAGTTCTATGTTTTTTGTAATTGTTTCACCAACTTAATCTTTGCTTGCATAGGTTGTTCTTTTAAGCAATATGCGTTTGAGTCACAAGGGAGATGGGCCAAAAATTGCAAAACGTTTGATTGATGTGTATTTTGGACTATTTAAGGTATATAGCCGAGGAGCTCTTTGCCTAGTTTTCCAGTTCATAGATTTGTCTTCGGAATTCATTAGACCGCTCTTCCATCATTTAGTTCCAGTCACAATCTCAAACATCATTCATGTAGTACTCCGAGTTGTTTTTTTAAATCCTCCCAACTTTGAAGCTTATTTTTTTTATTTTTTATTTTTTTACGGGGCGCGGGGGGGGGGGGGGAATAGGGAATCGAACCTGGGCCTAGGCCAGGGATTGTGGCTGCCTTTTCCACTGGGGCAAGCCTGATTCCCTAACTTTGAAGCTTATTTCATTTTGCATATGATTGTATTTTTTATCGTTAATGTTTGCTCGTCTTATGAAACAGGTGAGGTGCTTGTATCTGAAGAGTACCATGGGAATGCCTCAACGCATCTTCTGAGCAGTTGTTTTTGTTCACATTGTTTTAAGATCAATTTAGCACGAGCCAAAATATTTAGCAGTTTAATACACTTTTTTGGTGATTGTGTTTAATTGTTTTGCTTGCTTTTTAAAATGGTTCTGCAAGTTTGAACCTAGCAATAAAATTAGAGCTTCCAGTCTGGTAACAAATAAAATTTAATAGTCATATTATTTATTGTGTCGCTAAATATTATTTTTGACGATTTGTATTGGACGGGTAAATTAAAATTATTCTTTCTTGCAACGGGAATATTTTATCTCGTAAGTTTAAAAATAATTTGAGTTTTGTAATAGAGTCGAGATAAATGTAATATGTGACAGATTGTCCCATTGCAAAAAAATAATAAAAATAATATTATTATATCATTTGCGACGGTTAAAAACTATTTTCGTCAGATTGTGCCATTGCAAAAAAAATAAAAAATAAATTTTATTATAATATTTGCGACGTTGAAAAATTATTTTCTACAATATATAAGGTGTCGCAAAAATTATTTTTGTGTCGGATATTATAAGGGACACAAAAGTAGTCGTTTTCGTTAGGTTTTCATGTCGGAAAAAACGCGTCGCAAAAAGTATTTTTGTGTCGGTTGTTGCGTCGGATATTATAAGCGACACAAAAAGTAGTCGTTTTTGTTAGGTTTTCATGTCGGGAAAAACGTGTCGCAAAAAGTATTTTTGTGTCGGTTGTTGCGTCGGATATTATAAGCGACATAAAAAGTAGTCGTTTTTGCTACGTTTTCATGTCGGAAAAAACGCGTCGCAAAAAGTGTTTTTGTGTCGGTTGTTGCGTCGGATATTATAAGTGACACAAAAAGTAGTCGTTTTTGCTAAGTATTCATGTCGGAAAAAACGCGTCGCAAATATAAAAATTCCCGTTGCAAAAACTAATTGCGTCAGGCGCTTTCCGTCACGAAGTTTTTGCGGCGCCTTTCCTTGCGACCTTTTAATTTCCGTCACATGGCCGACGCAAAAGGGTTTTCTCATCGGCAAAGGTACTTGTTGCGACAGGCGCAACCTGACGCAAAAGTTGGGTTTTTTAGTAGTGGGTCGACCTGTCTGGTTTGTGGTCAGCCGGAGTTTTGGGACAATGTTTCTGTCCTGATTTCGGACGACTTGCTCGGTCGACCGGAGCTCTTCAAGTCGTCGGAGCTCTGTTTTAGCCTTTGTTCAGTTTTCAGTTTCGTCTTCTGTTCTGTATTCGTTTCAGTTATATTTCGTATTGTTTTAAAGTATTTTGCCTGTGATTTCTGTAAGTCAGTACAAATGATTTGGGAATGGGAAAAGTCTTTTAAAGTCTAATTGATGTTTCATCTCAATGGTGATCGATGGTTACTGAGCTCGTTAGCTCACCCATTATTTGTTTCCCCTTTTGCAGCTGAGTTCATTGAGGGTAAGATCGATAAAATCTTTGAGGATGATCTAGTTTGGCTTGTAATAGTTTAACCATGGAACAATTACAGTTTATTATTTCCCTTTTCAGACAATAGTATTTCCTTATGATGTACTAAGACTTGTGGATGATGTAATTTTCTCTTTTAAGTAATAATAATTGTTGAAGTTTCCTTTTTATTTTTCGGGTTCGGTGCTTCATTGACTTGGAGTACTTCATGTCATCACTTGGGATACGGCGTGTGACACAATATATCGGGGATAATTTGGGAAATTCACACAATTTTTTTTTGGTCCCTAAACATATTGTGATTGTGGGTTTTGGTCCCTATTTTCATCCCACCTTGAGCCTCCATTAAAAAACTCTCCTCCGACCCTTGCCCCCATCCACCACCACTGCAGCTGCCACTGTCATATCCACCACCACTAGAAAACTCTCCACTACTTTTGATTTCTCTCTACAAATGTGATGAATGCCGAAAAGACGAAGACCCATTTTTTCAAGCAACAAATAAACCATTATAAAAACTTCATCCTCCTACTTAAATTCATTTTCAATTCAAAATTCCAACAAAACCCACATCAAGAAACCAAAATCTTTCCCATAATCCTGCCTTAAATTCCTCAAATTTCTTATTCTAAATGCACAAAAAAAGTAACTTTTACCAATTTTCAATTCCCAACATTAATGCAAAGGAAAAGGTATGAACAAAAGGGTTAACGGTGTTGGGTTTTTCAAGATAAAAAACAAAATAATAATAGCACAATCAGAAAATTGAATGAGAATTTTACCTTGGAGAATTTCTGAGTAAGTGCAGTAGGCTTTGTTTAGGCTGAAATCTTATCATCTCTTTGTTCAGTGTAGAGAATCTCAAATCGCTATAAGTACTCTGAGAGGAAGAAATTATCAAAATTTTGAAAGAGGAGAAGAATTGTTTATGATGTTTTCCAAAAATACCCTTTCAATTTGGTGTTTTTGAATTTTTTTGACTGGCAGTTGACATAACATTTATGGATGGAAGGACCATGTCCACCAACCGCAATATGTTTAGGGATCTAAAAACAAAACCATATAGAATGGGGACCAAAATTACCAAACGTACTATATTTGGGGACTAAATTCACCAATTGGCAAATGATGCCATTTGGGGCACAACATTCTACATTGTGTTGTACTAAAACTACTATTATCTAATTAATAGAAGTACTTTTTTTCTACAAAAAAAAAAAGCATAAAAAAAAGTTTGACATTACCGTGAATTAATAGCCAATTTGCTTATCAACATACTCGCCCTCGACCACTATCATCATTTTCACATTTTTTAATTTTTATTTTTACATCCCCAATATTTACGGGCAACCAATTTTATCCTTCCGACTAAAAATTGAGCAAAATCCGTCAAAAATGGCGACGTATAGTACATATGCCTCTTTTTCCCCTCTCCTCAAGGGGCAAAGTGGTGAATTTTTTTAATAACATCCCTCCCCTTTGTTGCAAGTATCTGAAGCGATATTTCATCAGGAAAGCTGGGGATGAGTCGTGGGTTGTCCTCCCAAAAACTTGATAAAGTCCTCCTCTTGCACGCTTCATTATGTGAAACCTCGCAGAGCAAAATCTAGCTAGCACTATTATTATTAAGACTCAATAACACCCCCACAATAACAAAATTCTTTATAGGACGCCCTAAAACTATCTCCAACAATAGCAAGCAATTTTATACCATAAGTTCCAAAAGCTCATCCAGTACATTACAATTAAACATTAAAAAAGAATATCATCCGAACATAAGTGAACACCTGCAGAGCATAGTGGCCATATGCAATAAGAGTTACCTAACTATTAAGAATTAAACAATGACTCAAATGACAACAATATCCTAAAATATCTAGGGGTGTCAATCGAACTATTTGAGTCGAGTTTGTGTGATACTCGTAATTTTCTGCTTACGTGTCTGCATGTCGTGTATTTAATTGTGTGAATTATATGTCATGACATGTTTTATGTGTTATATTTTGGGATTTGTATGCTAAGGGGCGTATTTGATGAGTTGGATAGTTGGGAGACTTGAGTGTGATTGTTAGAAAGTTGAGAGACGGTTTTGTAAAAGCTTTGAATGGTGAGTTAATGGGGGAGTTATTGATGGGATTGTGGGGAGAGGAGTTACAAAGGAAATGAAAGAAAAGGAAAGAAGAAAAAAAAAAAAGAGAAAAGAAAAGCTGGCAGATTGTGAGGCTGTGACAGATTCAATATTTGAGATAGTAATCGGTGTTAAATTATGACATTCTTTAGTGCCTTTCGAAGATAACTGAATTAGCTATGAGTGAACGGTGACAGAATTGCATTCCGATGTCTGTACAAAAAGTTATAGTGTCGGGAAGGTGGCTGATTTTTTTTTTTTTTTTTTTTGGGATTTTAGAAGCCTTTGTTTTCTTCGAGTTCTTGTTAAGATTTTGAGGTAAAGATCTTCCCCATTTTTTCAGTTCTAAAAGCATGAAATTAGTATTTTAAAGAAATTAGTATTTTAAAGTTATGGAGTTGTTTATGAAATGTATACTCATGTTTCAATTGCATAACATGGATGAAGCGTTGGATTATTTGTATTCCTATGTGATCAATCGTTGGGTTTTGTTGTGTTACTATTTTGTAATTGGATTGCTGTTTATGTTGTTTCTATATACTTGTATTTGTTGCCAATTGTCGAATTTTATTATATGGTTAAGTCGTTATGTCTTTTCCTAAATGTTGGCATTGTTGGCGTCATCTATTTGGTTTGTCGCAATTGCTATTTGTGGGTCGTGTCGCCCCAATCTCAAGCTTTCGTCTAAGAACGAATTTTAGCAGGAGTCATTCAATTACTTTAGTTGTTAGGATTCAGTCTAGGGGCTTCTCTAGTTGGGGGATAATTAGGGGATGGTAACGATTGTAGTTCACTATGGTGAGCAATGACACAACTGAATGATTCCTTAAACACACATCAGTTTGGACCCGTTTGTTCAGGGGGTCGTACTGAACACATGAGTATACCAGTGAGAGGCTTTTTTGGCTTTGGCGATAGGTCAGGGATCGATAGTAGTTTGTTGTAAAGTTGTTTAAAGGCGATGAAGCTCGATTATGGGATTATGTGTCAGCTTAAACCATACTCGTAGTGTTTGACAATTTTTATTTTCGCCTGGTCCGTTATGAGTAAATCATGGTGCTTGCAGCACAATTCTGATATATAAGTGTTAAGATGTGAAAAGTATGATTTATAATTTTTGTTGTTCTTATTTGAGGTCTTATTTGCTATGTGGTATTAGTCAAAATATGTCATTTTGGGTTGGTAACAATGGATTTCAGAAATGGTGTTTTCCTTCACAAAATTGTACATGAGATGGTCTTCACTGAATCTCGGTTGACCGGTTCGGTCGACCGGATCACAAGTCTATCGTCCATGACTGGTTCGGACGACCTTCGGTCGACCAGATCTCGGTCTGCAGTCGCCAGAGCTCTGTTTTCTGTCACTTTGGGATTTATGTTCTGTTATGTTTGCACGTTCAGTCTGTTATAAGTTCAGTAAGTATTCTACAAGTGTTTCAAGTGTTTTAAAAGTATTCCAAGTCAAGTTATGTCAAAATGAAGCTTAGTATGATTTCAAACGTTTTGGGAAAGTCAGAATTGTTTTGAGCCGTGTTCGATGCTTCATCCCAAGGATTGTTGTTACTTATTGGGCTAGTTTAGTAGCTCAATCATTTCCTTTCCTCTTTTTTTTCCAGATGATCTGGATGAAAAGTTATATCTTAGGTAGTGAGTAACTTTAAAACTTATGTCCCGACCAATAAGTGTAATACACGTAGGATAAAATGTCAATTCTATTTCTTGTGAATTGACACTTTTGGCCTACGTGTATTACATTTATTGGTTTGGATATACGTTTTAAACTTGCTAACTAACCAACATAAAACTACCCGATCGGGATGCATGTAGCTATGGTCAAGATTGAATCGAGGAGAGTTTCTGACTTGGTGTTATAGATAGAACCGATTCCTCTTTTGTAGTTAACGTTTATGTTTCCTATGTAAGAACATCTTTGTGTTTGGAGCATTAATATGATGCAAGAACATTTAAGTTTCCCTTGTAAGTATGAAGATTATTGGATTTTAGCATTTCTGTTTGAGGGCTCGGTATCACATTGGCTTATGAGACACTGTCCGGTCACCTCCAGGTTATGGGGTGTGACAGTTTGACATAGCTCATGCTCAAGTCACAAAAAATTGGAAAACTCGACTCACGCTCAGTCTAAAAAAGCTCACAAACCTTGAACTCACGCTCAGCTCCCATTTTCATGTGAGCTCGAGCTTAGGTCATAAGTTAAATTTATATTAGCAAAAATTTGTAGCAAGATTAACCAATAAAAATATAACCAAAGACAGGATTGGGAAAAAGGAAAAAGAAACAATATGTTTTACAGTAAGTTTTTATACGTCTTTTTTAAATTAGAAAATTATATATATATATATATATATATATATATATATATATATAAAATATGATTATATTATTCTTATTCGGCTGCGAGTTTTAGCCAAGCTGAACGAGGTCAACCTCACGCTCGATTCACATAAAATTCGAGCTTGAATATTGAGTTCACGCCCAACTCACACTCAGTTCTAGGGGTGTTCATGGTTCGGTTTTACACATTTTTTAAACTAATCCAAAATATTCGGTTTGAAAAATTTGAAACCAATCCAAACCATTAAAAATTTCAAACCGATACATTCGGTTTGTATCGGTTTGGTTTGGTTGTTCGGTTTTCTGGAGATACAAATTAAATATATTGATTATAAAGTCAAAATAAAACAAAGTTTTTTATATAATTACTTAACTGATAAAAATATAAAGAAATAATACTATTATTTTCACAAAATAAACACAATAAAAAAATAAAATAAAATATAAGTTCTTCATTTTAAACTTCAATATAAAGTAAAAATAAAACAAATTTTTTATAAAATTAACTACCTACTAAAAATATAAAGAAGGAGGCATATTGTTTTTCACAAGTTAAACACAACAAAAAAAATAAATTAATGAAATATAAATTAGGACTTTGCTAGGCTACTAGAATAATTGAATAGAAATTGGCTAAAACCCAAATTGGGGGTGAATCACTTATAACAGCAGGGGGTGAATAGTGTTAATTTGAGTTTTAGCCAATTCCTATCCAATCATTCTAGTAACAAATCATTTTCCTATAAATTATTCTTGAACTTCAAACAAATTATTGAAAATTTATGGCAAATTGGCTCCACATGTCCGAAAACTATTTTACTTTGGTGATTATTATCCAAAATCTATTTTTTTACAAAACTCAGTATCAAAACAATTTGCATTTGGTTGACAAGGTCCTTCCGTCCAATTTTCAGTCAGTCAACTGTTATTTCAATTTTTGAATTTGGTCAAAACAAATTAATTGAGGGATAGCAACTTAATTTTAAGTGTCTAGAAAATCCCTTTTGGAGTCTCATAATATTTTAGCAAAAAAAAACCCTGAAAATGTACATATTTTGATGATCAGCAAATCAGAACAGAATCAGAAAAAGAGCAGCAACAAAAGGCTACAAATCTGTACATCCTTTTCTAATTTCTTAAAAAAAAAAAATACATATTGTAAAACTCGAAACTTTTGCATACGTGATATTTGACGTGTAATTAATTTTTCACGAGTGATTGTGTAGACGTAATTTATTTTGTGTGACTATGTGTTCTTTTAATTTTTTTTAACATATTACGTGTTATGATTGTGTACTTTTATTGAGGGGCATTCTGCACGCGTAACGTAATTGGAGGACTTAATTGTGATCCACTTAGATGATTGATTAGAATTAATTAGGGATTTAATTGGGATTAGGAAGATTAATAAAATTAAAATTAAAATAATTAAGAAAAGGAATGGAAAACATATCGTTGGATTGGGGGTTACTCATGGGGGCTTATTCATGGGGAGGGGGGGGGTTATCTCGGTTCCCCTGCATTTACAGCACAAATCAAGAAAGAATAAAGAAAACGGCTTGGTGCCGTGGGTATCAAAAGCAAACAAAGAAAAAGAAAAGTAAGCAATCAGTGAGGAAATTATTTGAGCAATCTTTGATGGTAATTGTTGGCAGTGTACTCCTCAAGAACAACGCAAAAAAAGAAAGCAGGAGAAAGAGAAACGGCCCCAAAGTCGTGAGAGATTCGAGAAGGAAAAAAAAGAAAGAATTTTGAGAATATTTTTCTAGTGACTTTGAGAGGACTTTTGAGTGCATAATCCTTGTCGGATTTCGACGAATCTTATATGTAAATTGATTACGCCAAAACAAGCTACGTCTGGGAGTTGACGGATCAGAGTTTGGAGTTATGTTCCATGAGTAATGTAAGTTTGAAGTTCAGTGTTTTCTGGGTTGGCGTAAAAACTGGGTAGAAAGTTTTCTGAGTGTTTGAAGGCCTTAACGTCGTCCGTTTTCGACTCGTAAGATATCAAAACGAAGATATCGAAATTTCCTACGAGTGAGCGCTGACGGGGAGGCAATCCGAGTTCTGAGCCGAGAGATATCCATGTTTGAGCGTGGCTGAAATTTTGCTACGAATCTCTGCTTTAGTTTTCTTGAATTTGTGAATTCAACAAGGTAAGGATCTTACCCCCTTGCTTTTCGAACTCTAAATTACATATTTTCAGTACCTATAAGTTTGGTTATCAACGATAAATTGTTTTTACATGTTTTTATACAAAATTGGATGAAGTTAAGATGTGTTGCATTGCATATGTTCTTTAGATTATGTTGTTTATAAACTGTTTCATATATGTTAAATTGTTATATTATACTTGATTAAATTCTGCTTGGAGTCTTTCATATGATTTGGTTACTTGTCAAGGAGGCCGTAGCCCAGTGGGGCAAGCCTCTACCCATGACCAAGAGGTCCCGGGTTCGACACCCTCCCCCTACGTGGGGCAATAATAATTCTCCTCCTCTGGTGAGGGAGAATTTAAGGTTGTTGACAAAAAAAATGATTTGGTTAGTCGTTGACGTTTATCAGGGTTTGGTTGACCGAGTCGTTGCCCCGGTTTTGAGCTCTTGTCTAGGATCTACTTTGTAGCAGGATTCATTCGATTATTTCTGTTTGTTGAACCCGTGAGTTCATGTGATGTGTTAAGAAATGTTTGGGCCTTCACCTGATGAGGTCATCATTGGGACTGTAATGGTTGTTGTGGAGTTCATGGTGATGAGCGATGACACAATAAGAATGGATCCTTAAAAGCCTGGACCCGTTCGTTCAGGGGGTTATACTAAACTCATGTGTGATAACCGTAACTTCTGCGTATGTGATTTTTGACGTGTAATTTATTTTTCGCGAGTAACTCTGTAGACATAATTTATTTCGTATGATTATGTGACCGCGTGTAAAATTATTTTTTATAACATATTACATGTTTTATTATGTGTACATTTTATTAAGGGCCGTTTCGCACACGTATCGTAATTTAGGGATTTAAATTGTGATTCACCTAGATTAGCAATTTATTTGGAATATGTATTGAATGCAAGAGTTTGCTGGGAAAAGGAATTAATCATAAAAAGAAAATAAAAAGAAAAGCAAATCATGGTATCAGTGGCCCTTTTCTAGGGAAACGTGCGGAGTCAGAAACAAGAAAATGAAGGGGAGCCGCGCTCCTTAGCAATGCACAAGAAAACGTGGGCTACACTGGGATTGGGGGAAGAAGGAAAGAAAACAATCATGCCTGGGATGGGTTTCTTGGAAACCATGCGTGACAAAAAAAAAGAACGAAATAGAGCGGCGGCTCTCTCTGAGTCGCAGGAAGAAGAAAACAATTAAAGGGAAGCCACTGATTAGGCGTGCATCAACAATCAAAGGCACCAATATTTAGCCATTATCATTGCTCTATCATTAAGCAATTTTTGGTCAGTGGGTTCCTGGGGAGCGGTACGCCAATCACAAAAAGTCAGTAGACTGTCAGGAGAGAGAAAAGTGATTAAAATATTCTGTACAGAAATTCGACAGGACGATTGAGGGGGCTATCGACCTCCATTTTTGACCCACAACATATCAATTCGAAGATAATTGAAAGGGCTTCGAGTGAACGCAGACGGAACGCAATTCAGAGTTTCCAGCAGAAAGTTATCACACCGCGAGTGAGGCTGCCAGCACTGTTTACGAAATTTCATTGTTAATCGCATCCGCAACAGGTAGGGACCCCTACGTCATTTGATTCTCGTATATAACTGCACAGTAAAAGCGAATAAACTATTCTATTTACAAAATAGATTCACGAATTGTGTTTATTACTTTCGATATTGCATAAACTGTTTTGGGCATGATTTAAATTCATTATAATTTGATTCGTAAATTGATTATTGCGCTCTTGTTATTGCCTTATGTAAATTGTCATAATTAACTGATAATTGTGAATTATGGATAATACTGATATATTGTTCTGGCATGTTCTTATAGTATTTTGGGTATATTGAAAAGCATGAACTGCCTTGGAATAATTGTTGTCGTGTTGAGTTTTTCGTTGGCTTAATTGAATTCCTGAATTGTTAGATGACCTGAGCATGTCTATATCTTAATTTCAATCGCTTTCATTAATTGCTAAAATCTTATAAACTGTCGTTGCACTGTATCTGTATCTGTTCTGTATCTGCTCTGTATCTGTTCTGTACTGGGGACCGTTGGGAGTCCTTTATGTATTTGCCTCTATTAAGGTCGTCTTAATTGGTGTTATTGTTTGTCCTAACTGGTTTGGTCGACCGAGTCGTCGCCCCCTTGTGAGCTCTTATCTAGGATCACTAGTTAGCAGGTTCCGTCCGACTTCTGCTCAGCTCTGTCCTGATATATGACCCCGAGAGGTCTTCTGCTCTGTTCTGTACTGGGTCTTCATCTAGTGGGACCAATCACCAATCATTAGATACGGTAGTGGTTTTGTGGAGTCCCTGATGGGGGATGATGAGACAATGTAATGGATTGAACCTTAAAATCTGTGCCCCGTCGTTTGGGGGGCAACCCGAACCCACGAGTTTTACTGAACCGTCCTAGTTTGGTTTATAACTGGGACTACTACCGTTATTGCTGAGTAGTAGTGAATAGATAACTGAGCTCATGTGGTGGGATTGTGTGTCATAGCCTTAGCGACGTTCTAAGTATTTAAGACGAGTATGTGATTGGGTGTACCAGATGGGCAACGCGTGGTGCTTGTCGTACACTCAGTTATGGAATCGTTTAGGTGCAAAGAATGTTGTTAATTGCTTAATTGTTACATAATATGTGTTCGTCCTTGTTTGTTTTATACTCGATTGTCTGACTTAACTATTGGTTTGTAGTGCATGAGTAGTATGGGATGCTCATGTCATGAATTCCGATCTGGGATGTCAGATTTGATAAGTATAGTCGAACATTTGTTTTGGGTCTTTAATTGTTGTTTGCTTGGAATCTATTTGGTCGCATATGAGTTGGGATGATTGGGTATTGTGTAGTGCACTTTTGCACAAGTTTGCATCTCATTTTTTCTGGAAACCGCAGTGGTGCAGCCCACTGCTCGCATTCGGATCAGATCTGCATCGCACTCGCACTTCCCTGCATTGAGTTTTGAGTCTTGTGAGACTTGGATTGAGTCGTGTACATATACTTCCATAGGGGTATTTTGGGAAACGGGCATCTGCATTATCTGTATCTGATTCTGTTATATCTGTTCTGTTAAATATATATATATATATATATATATATATATATATATATTGCTATTATTACTGTTTTTGGGTCCCTACTGAGCACCAGAGCTCAGTCCATCCGCTTCTTATTGTGCAGGTGATTATGAGCAGTATGATGATGTTGTTGATGCTTGGGATGGGACTAGACCGAGTGATCCTAAACTGCTAGTTTAGAAACGTTGCTTTCTCTGTATAGTTTTGTTGGAACTTGTAGGTTCCTTCAGATGTAATAACTTAGAAACATTTCATTTTTAGAATAATGCTTTCGCTAGTGTTTTTATTACTACTTATGGATTTCATAACTGAACTGCCTTAATTAGTAATCTCTGACTGTGGCTTAGGTGTTTCATTAACCAATGGGGCACTGCCATGTCATCATTCCGGAGACGGGGTGTGACATCATGTGTTAATATAAGTATGGGGCTTCCTATCAGGCCTGCTGTTAGGGCCATTGCAGTTATTGGTATAGAGTCGTGAATAAATAATTGAGCTCAATCGTGGGATTTGTAGTGTCATAGAGATAACTATGTTCGTAATTTCTAAGCAAATTGTGTAATCGAGGTTATTGTACGACAGGCGTGCTTGATGTGGATTCGGTTGTATGAAATGCTTAGATGTAAAGAGTATAGTTGTTTAGCTTAACTGTTGTTTTTCACTTGTTTGGTCTTGTTCGTTTTATGCTTGATTGTCTGACATAACTATTGGTTCGTAGTGCATGACTAGTATGGGATGCTCATGGCATGAATTTCGATCTGAGATGTCAGATTTGATAAGTATAGTCGAACATTTGTTTGGGTCATATTTGATAATTGGTATTGAGTCCTTTTAACTTGTATTTTGGGGTTGGGTTTGAATTGGTGCAAGATACTACACTTGTGTACAAGTGTTGCACTTATTTTTCTGATTTTCGCAGCGGTGCAGTCCATTATTCTGTTCTGTTTCTGCTCTGCTCTACTATGCACTGTACTGTCCTGTCCTGTCATGCGTTCTGAGTCTCGTGAGATTTGTATTGTGTCGTGTCAAAAAGGTATTTTCAAAAGGGGTATTTTGGGAAATGGGAAACGTATTTTGAGTCTTATATGTTACTTCATCCCAAGGATGTGCGATTCTTACTGAGCCTCGCAGCTCAGTCCATTCTATTTGTTTGTTTTGCAGATGATACAGAGGTTGAACCTTCTTATGATGATACTTGGGATGGGACATATGGAGAGTGATTCATAATCGGCTTGGATTATAGATTTAGATCATTCTTTTATTTCATTCTCACTTAGGATATTTCATTTTTAGCAATGTTGAACAATTTTCCAATTGTAACATTTAGTACTATTTCACGTATAGTAATTCTGCTGCTTTTTTTTTAGCAATAAGAAACAATTTATATTAATTATCTGATATCATGTAGTACATTTGGTAAGAGAAAACCCGGTGGGTCTCCAAACCATTGATTGGAAGCTCTAAGCTTCATAGCGTGTTTCGCCAATTTGTCAGCAGTATGATTATAAGATCTGTGCGTAAAAATTAAATTGGCTATTCTACCCCCCAATAGATTCTGAATTTGACTAACAATGTGACATAATGGGGAAAGATCCTCCTCAAACTGGTGGATTTTGTTGACAAGTGATTGGCAATCACTTTCAATGATGATGGCATAATGTCCTTGAGCTAAAGCAAAACGAATTCCTTCTAGTAATGCCCTTGATTCTGTGTATTCAGGACTGGGGGATTATGAAATAAATTTATCTGCTCCTGCTATGAATCTCCCTTCATGATCACGTATGATAATGCCTAGTCCTCCTTCATGATTATACCAAGCTCCATCATCATTGAGCTTGAGGATCCCCTCGTCAGGGGGCTTTCATTTATAATCTGACGGATGCTTTGCAGCTTTTGGCGTCTCCTCCTTTTCAGATAGTGCAAACATTGGTGATTTCCCTTTTAAAATGTATTTTTATTCTGCTGCTTAATTCTTATTCTTGGATTAATATTATAAATGAATTTCCTTTTAGTAACTCTGTTGTAGGCTTTGGTGTTTTTTGGATCAATAAGACATTGTCATATTATCGACCCTAGTTACGGGGTGTGACACACACACACACACACACACACACACATATATATATATATATATAAAGGTTGAAGACGAATAAGAAGAATCAGAAGAAGTGTCATCAATTATGCCCGATTGCTGACGAAACTTTTGGACATTGTTCAATTTACGCCGATCGTCAACCGGCTATTGTGTGGGCCAGAGAAACATGAGAACCAACGGCACCGGTGACAAGAATGGAGAAGGAAAGGGGTAAATTTTTTGGCACTTAAAATTATGTTGCTATCCCTCATTTAATTTTCTTTGACCAAATTCAAAAATTGAAATAACGGTTGACTGACTGAAAATTGAACGGAATGACCTTGTCCAACAAATGCAAATTGTTTTAATACTGAGTTTTATAAAAAAATAGATTTTGAACAATAATCACCAAAATAAAATAATTTTTGGATATGTGGAATCAATTTGCCAAAATTTATCCTACGAGGAAAAAAGCAAAAATACAAAAATTACACCATTATTAGTTTCAAAGTAAACAAAAACTTCAGGTGAATCTAAAACAACATACATACAACAGATGACTCTTCAATAGCTTACTTTAGCACTTGAAGAGCTTGTTTGTCATGGTATAAATAAGAAGTTCAATATGTTTTTAGAGTTAATCACCATTTATGCCCCTCACTTATGTTTCAAAAGCAAATGTTACCCCTCATAAATTTTAGGTGGCATAAATGTCCCTAATTATTTACGGAGTGTATTTAGTGCCCAAAAGTAGCGGAATCAGGCGAGAGGGGGCGGCGATTCAAATGTGCAGCCTGCACATGCGAACTTTCAGGGGCAAAATCGTCCACAAACTTATATTCATCTTCTTCCTTCTTTATCTACTTCAATCAAGAGCAATTTACCTTCTTCCCCAATTTATTTCTTAAAAAATTTACCCAAAATCCGGAGATTATAAAAAGTTAATAAAATTTTTGGGCATCCCATGTCCATGATGCAACAACATGCCATCTGCCAAGAAGATAAAATAAATAAATAATAAGAGATTATCTCCTGCATAAAGTGAGGCCGAAATATCCAATTGGATGTTTCACAAGAACTGAAATATCCAATTTTAACTCGTCTTCCCGCAAATTTGGCAAATTGGGGATTCTTTCTTTGCTAATACAACAACTTTTGTGTGCTTCAGCTTCTAAAACAACTATTTCTAAATAGTTATTGAGAACAATAATGATTGTTGAATCAATTTTTTTGGATCAAATAAGGATCAAAGAGTATAAAATGAAAATGATTGTTAGCATTTAATGTGACATTATGCCTTCTTGATCCAAATTTGATCCAAAATTTTTGATCCAATAATCACTACCCGATTGAGAATTATATTTGTGGAGGTGTGATATCCCTCATAATTAGAGTTTGATTTTTATAAGTTGTCCTCTGATCTAAAATTGGAATTTCCCAAGAAAAAGCTGTCCCCTGCTTAGTGACGGATGAGAACTTGAGGTCAGACGATTTTAGGGGTGCCCGAAAATTTTAAAAATACTACTAGATATTGTAAATTTTATATGTAATTTGGAGTATTTTGGGTGTGCTTGGACAAGGTTTGGCTTGGTTTGGTTTGGTTTGGTCTCACTTTTTGGGGGGAAATGCCCAAAATTTGACCACTTAAAATAGGCGGGAAACATTCAAATTCAAATTTTTTTTTCAAATAATCGTCCAAATCCAAATTTTGGCCTCAAAAATTTGGAATTTGAACATCTCCCGACAATTATAGAGGCCAAAATTTGGAATTTAACGATTATTTGAAGAAAAAAATTTGAATTTGAATGTTTCCCGCCTATTTTAAGTGGTCAAATTTTGGGCATTTCCCCCCAAAAAGTGAGACCAAACCAAACCAAACCAAGCCAAACCTTGTCCAAGCACACCCTTTATCAAGTTCGTACCCCCTCCCCAAGTTGAGAGCAACTTGGGATTGAGATTTGAGAGCTGAGAGACAAGACTATTTTTTATTGAGAGCAACTTGTTAAATATCCCGCGGAGCGGGAAGGAATTGAGACTTGAGAGCTGAGAGATAAGACTATTTTTTATTGAGAGCACCTCGTTAAATATCCCGCGAAGCGGGAAGGAATTGAGACTTGAGAGCTGAGAGACAAGACTATTTTTTTTTTTATTGAGAGCAACTTGTTAAATATCTTCTACAAGACTAGAAACAAAAAGTATTTTTAAATATTTACAATATTTAAAGCTGCTTGTTAAACCATCTTCTAGAAAAAATAAGAATGGTTAACACCACTGCTCCAGTGAGGAACGGGAATTGTTCTATACGTACGGAACGGATTCTTATCTGTTTGATCAAAATTTTTAGAATTTATTAGTTGGTCATTTATATATTTATTATCTAAATAGAGTAAAATATATCATATATAATTAAAAAAAAAATTTCCACTGGGGTCAATTGACCCCACTGGGCCTCACCTACATCCGTCACTGCCCCTGCTCCACCAAAAAGGATTCTGAGGTTTAAGAGAAAGGAGATGATGGAAGAACGTATGTGTTCTTTGGAGGATTGGATGGAAAAATTGATGTCCGACATTGACATGTCAAAGAGTCTTCCAGTTGCAACTTTTCTTGATATCTGCTTTCCATGAATCATACCAGAATGCCGGTGATGGCAGTATATCTACAGGTAGTATGGTTCCATCAGGGCTTACACTCAGATAGTTCTTTGGTAGCTGGTACTTCATTTGAATTAGACTATGGCAATGATTCTACTTATGAAACATCTGAACTTGGAACTCACTCCAAGGCATGAGAGGAATATTCACTCTGAACAAAGGTCAGTATGACGGAGAAATAACCAACCAAACAAGATCAACTGGTAAGGATCCTTCCTCGACAAATAGTGTTGCAACTCCTTCAAATGACTTTGTGCGAGGATTTGAAGAAAAACGTTATAGCGATGAAGTTATGGATTTCCCTGGAATTGAGAGTCTTAAGATTGGAAAACATGCTAGGAAGCTATCGCAGGACAGTTTTGAAAGTGGTACGAGTTCAGCAAGGCTCGAACTTCCTGAAAGTGTCGAAGCTTTAAAGCACACTCATTTATCTGACATCTCAAATTCAGAACTTTCCCATAATCTATCAATAGTGCTTCCAACAGATGAAAAACAAAAGATGAACAGAGTTATGCAGCAAAAGTTAGCTACAGCACGGCAGATATCGAAGATCTTATTGCAAGATTCAATCAAAAGCTTCTTGTAAGACAATATCTTTCAACAAAGGTTAGAGATTTAGAAATTGAATGCGTTCTTGCAACTATCAATTCCTTCAAAGATGATCAGTGGTACAAGAGCTGTTCAAAAGTGGCCAAGTATCTTGTTTGCAGATTTCCAACATATGTTAATTTTCTAAGGATTTTAGAGAACATTTCCAAATTTTGTCAAGGTGGTGTCATGTTCACTCCCAGCATTGAGGACAAGGCTGATTTTGAGAGGGAGGCAATGTGATATCCCTCATAATTAGAGTTTATTTTATTTAATCATTTTATTATTAAAACTACGTTATTTTGGAGTTTAGGCCAGAATACTTATAAATAAGAGTTTGTCTCAAAGTTAGGGTATGTTTTTAGAATTGATGTCTCAGTCTAGCTGAAATATAGAGCTGCGCTCTCTCTTCCCCCTTGACATTCCTCTCTTTGGAATTTCTTTCTCCCCCCTAAATCCATTATATTTTCTCTGTTCTGAGGCTTATCCAAGTTTAGTCTCCCCTCTCTAGACTTCCTTCAACTTTATCACACTCTCCCCCTTTTATTCATACTCATCTCCCGTTTCCCCATTTATGATACAAGCTCTTTGTCATTCCAAGAGATGATGGTTTACGTAGCAGCTATGGAGTTCTTCTGAGTTTGTCTTAGCCTTTATTTTGTCCATTTTCAGTTATTATGATGTTAGTAGTTATGGTAGTTGATTAGCTGAAGTAGTGATTAGCTATTGATTCCATCATATGTATTGAAGGGATTTTCATTACCAGCTATCAATATATATATATATATATATATATCTGTTTTCTTGTCTGGTTTCCTTGGGGCTTCAGCCACTAGTTGATTTATTATTGAGTTTATTGTGTGTCCTAAGGTGGGACATGACACGGAGCTTCTAAAAAAATGAATTTATTTGGACTCAAGTTAGAATTAGGGTCAAAGTTTAGGACCCAAAGTTTCAGATTCATTGTCGTCACTGAAAAAAAAAAAACCTTAAAAAGAACAAAAATGGACTTTGCAGAGCAAGCAATGAACTTATTTGGTGAAGACGAGGAGGAAGAAGAAGAACAACAATATCATAACATATTAGATAATGAAGAAGAACCACAACATCCACAAAAAGTTGGGGACCACCAATCGTCATAATCGGAAGCGTCTTCATCATCCTAGGCGTCTTCAGGTTCCTCATCGCGACTTCGTCTTCGCGTTCGTCATCTTCTAATCGAAGCAATGTGGAGGAGGACGAATGTGGAGGGGGACGAGGAAGTAAATGATCTATTTGGGTCTGATAATGAGGATTTCCCTAATTCATCTAAACCCGTTAGAGAAAAAAAATCCACTAGAAAATTCTGTTTCTGGGATGAAGAAGATTGGGCATCGGGCCTGTGGTGATGAAAATGGGTTGGTCCGGCCGGGCCGAGTTGGGGAGAGTTTTTTCATTTTTTTAATAAAAAACTGAATGGACAAAATTGCCCTTCGAATTTATTTATTTTTGCTAAATTGCCCTTCGAATTGCACATGTGGAACCCAGCCTCCTCTCTCCGGATTCCCCCACTTATGGGCACTAATGGCACCCCGTAAATAGTTAGGGACATTTATGACACCTAAAATTTCTGAGGGGTAACAGGTGCTTTTGAAATATAGGCGAGGGGAATAAATGGTGATTAACTCTATGTTTTTATTACAAAAGAATACTTTAATATATATATATATATATATATATATATATATATTGTTTGGTTCGGTTTGGATTATAAAAAAAAATTAAAACAAACCGAAAGTTCGGTTTTAATTTTGTCCAAACCGAAATTAGTCCAATACACCGCTCAAACCGAAAAATCCATTTGGTTTGGTCGGTTTCGGTTTTTCATAAACACCCAACTCAGCTCACCTAAATTCACGCTCACATTTTTTCAAATTATATAAGTTGGGTTTGGGCCAACACGAACCCATTGACACCCAAAAAATATCTAGTCAATCCCAATTAAGATAAAGGTAGACAAATTGAATGAAATAATAATCTATGAAGTATTCAATATCTCTTGCATAAATAAACAATAATAATATTCAAATAGAACATCCCAATTTGAAACTTTATGTCAGTTCTTTTTTCCCCTAAAATAAAAGAAATTAGCATATATACAAAACGCGTTCTCGAAGCAATTCCAATACAAGAAACTTGGAAAAAAAGGGGAAGAGTCTACCAGGAATAGCATAACAGTCAAAACTTTATCGTCATCATTTACCTAATTCAAATGGAAATCAAAATTTATTCAGCCCGAATTATATGCTGAGCAACTTTATTTTTGCACATACGGATCACATGAGTACCTCTGTTATGAGTTTCATAACATGTGTCTCCTTTTAAATTAATTTTAAGTGTCAAAATTTCAATCGCACGGGAACTGCTGCGAAATTTGTTAACCTCCCTCATGCCATTTTATCCATTCCGGTTTCTATGCAGAACATGAAAAATTCCGCACTGTGCGGAACAATCTGGGCAGTCAGATGATAGTTTTAACTGCTCAGATTTGGAGAGAGAAAAGTTGCGGTTGGATTTAAAAAATAAAAAAATAAAAAGATTTTCTCTCTCCAAATCTGGAGAGTTCAAATCTATAATCCGACATCACAAATTGTTCAGCACGATAAGAAACTTTTTCTATTCTGCATAGGAGTCGGAGTGCATTTTATCCCTCACCATTTTGTCATTTGAGGAGAGAGGAAAAAGAGATACCGTTGATATAAGTCACCGTTTTTAACGAATTTTACCTAACGAAAGAATAAGATTGTCTGTCCGTAAATATACTAGAAATGAAAAAAAATTAAAGTAAAAGTGAAAAAAATAACGAAAAAATAAAAATAAAAAGTGGCGGAGGGTAATAAGTTGTAAGTATATTGCCGCCTTTGACTTTGAAAAGGCAACTGTAAATTGTAACGACTTCCTTAAACATGATTTCACTTAAAACAGGCGACCAAAAGTGGACGCCGACCGCGCACGATAGAGGAACAAAGGCACTGCAAAGCGTCGGAGACGGTGAAATTCAGCTTAATCAGCCGCCAAATTACCCCGATCACCGACAATTTAGACAGGAAAAAAAGATTTGATAAACCCTAATTCTGAAACCCTAATTCCATTCAATTTTCTCTCTTTTTCCTCCGATAATTGGTTGTTTTTAGGATTTCGGAGATAGGGAGAGAGAAAGAAAGATGTGGATGTTTTATTTGATCTCGTTGCCATTAACCTTAGGCATGGTGATTTTAACATTAAAATACTTCGCCGGTCCAGACGTACCTCGTTATGTATTCTTCACAGTTGGATATACTTGGTTTTGCTCCATCTCCATTATCATCCTTGTCCCCGCCGATATTTGGACGGTACTAATTTCTTTTCTTTTAAACTCATTCTCAAGTCCTATTTAATAGAGTAATATTGAAAAATACTTTATTTTTTGTTTCCTTAATTTTCGCTACTATGTCCTAAAAGTATTATATTAAGGAATGTCCTAAAAGTCTTATATTAAGGAATGAAGGTATTATAGTTTTTGGACTGGATGGAATGTGTGTATATATGCTAAAAGAAATTAGTTAGGTTATCTGCTAAAAATGTTTACTTGGTTAAGTTCTTTATACTCCATCAATTTCATAATATAAGTCGGTTATGACATTTAGCGAAGATTAAGGAAGTAAAAAATAAGGTGTTTTTTTAATCAAAATATCAATATTACTCTCTTAAATAAAATTAGTGGTATACAAGTCCTATCTAAGAGTGTAATATTGATATTTTGACTAACAAAGTACCTTGCTTTTCTTTTTGCTGCCTTAATTTTCGCTATATGTCCTAAACGACTTATATTATGGAATAGAGGTAGTATTATGTTTTGGTTTTTTTTATTGGAAAAATCTTGAGTTTTCTGCATGCAAGTCTAAAAATGAAATAAACCATCCTAAGCTACCTGTGTGTTCTTAGATGATAATGATTTGAGAATATTACAGGATCCAAGTTTTGTTTCTGGGAAAAGGAGAATTGAAATTCACTGTTTTGAGACGCTCAGGAGTAACATTGAGGGTCTAATGAACCATTAACTCCTGGAGCACCCGTAGGAATTGTACAAATGTTGAAAATGTAAATAATGTAAATTTGTTAACCATCTGAAGAAATCAGGGATTTGTTCATCATCTTTAACTAACTAATCCCGTTTAGCTTCCCCCCGAACCTTCTGTTTTGCAAGTGCACGCATCTAGACAAATAGTGTAGCAGTTATTAATATATTTTTGTGATTCATCACAATTCTAATTTAAAATTGTGAACTTTGAGGTCGTTAAGCAGACACATCGTAGATCAGGGCAATCCAACTGAAAATTTGGATAAAGCCATTTTAATTTTAAAACTAACTTCTCGTATATACTTATTCCGATGTCTGAAATTTTACCTAATACATGCAATGTTGACTGAGGGGGCATATGGACTGTAATTGAGCTAAAATAAGTAAATGATCTTTTAAATTCTTATGTTTTGGTTCTTAAGTAAATAAAGGAAGAAGAAGTAAAGTAGAAAAATGGAAGGAAACAGAGTTATGATTTTTTTTGGTTGAGATGAACCTGTTATTGGCTTATGTTAAGCGACGAAGCTCTGTTTTACAAGCATCTGCATGTACTTAATTGAAGAATCTGGATTAGTTTTTCCATCCAGAAGTTAATCTTTTATTGTCAGCAATAGATTTTCTGGTGGTATTAATTATTACTAAATTACAAAAGCACTTGGTGGCGTCTTTATTGGAGCTCTGTAAATTAATACAGATAAATATATGATGACGAAAAACTGCATCCTCCTTTTCTATCCTCTTTGAGGCCAGGGTGTGTCCATACTTTAGTGGAAGTTAGCAGTTTTATTCTGTTTCATTTTGGCCATTTTACCTTCTTAGTTCTAGATTTTTAACACGATGCTGGCTGGAAAACATTTCCGCTTTTCATAGAAATTTGGAAAATATTAAAAATGAATTGTTGCACTTGTGTTGGATATCACAATGTTTTCCTTTTTCTGCCATTTTCTTTGTTTGTTGCTCTCCTTATCTTGAACTGCTGCTAAAATAGTTGCAGCACTTTGTTGTTGGTCTTGTTTCCTTGCTGATCCTGTTTTGTTTATACAGACAATTATTGGCCATGATAATGGAGGCATCTCTTTCTTTTGGATTTGGTCATACTGGAGTACATTCTTATTGACATGGTATAAACATTTACGGTTAAGCTGTTAGTTTATTTTCTTATTTCTCTTCCTGTCTTATTTATTTATAATTTTCTGCCATTCTTTTCCTTGGAACTTTGTTTGTTATAGCATACAAGTCTAACACTTCCTCTAGAAAGAGTTCACTCGAAAAAGAACTGTTTACCTTTAAGAAAATAGTGATTCGATATGTCAGCCCATTATATCCACCAGATGTCTATTGATATTCTGTCTTTCTTGCCGGGTTAAATTCTTCATTTCCCATTTACATTCTCAAATGCTAGAATCCTTATTAATTCAAAGCTTGGAAAGTCGCAACCTTTTGGAGTGTATGTTATGTTTAATAAGTTTTCTCTGAATGTATTAGTGAAACTGTATTAAGCATCTATTTTTTTTAAATAGTAAACATGTTGCCTCAAACCATTTGAAGTTCTTTTTATTTTTTGTTCGGTCGATTTTTTCATGAATTTTTTTCTTGTTATTGAACAAGGGGTATTTTTCTTCTTCTTCTCCCCCCCATCCCCCCCACCATTTACTGATAATCTGATACATGACATTGCCTGTAGAAGCGTCTTCATTTTCATTTTCGTTTCTCCGAGCAGGATTGTTGTTCCTCTTATTCAGGGGTTTGAGGATGCTGGAGACTTTACAGTGATTGAAAGATTGAAGGCCAGCATACATGTAAACTTAGTGTTCTATTTAGTTGTGGGGTCCATTGGCCTTGTTGGACTTATTCTTCTTGTAATGATGCATAAGAACTGGTAAGTCTCTCCCACTCTTTTCTCTCAAAGTTTCCATTTTATATCATGCATGTTTGCTTGCATTTCTGGTTTTTGTGTTAACATATCCCATTCCTTATAATGATCTACTATTATTTTGATGTTTAGGGTACGGCCTTTTGCATCTTAAATTACAATGCTGTATCCAAAGGATTGCTGTTTACTAATCTTCCCCTTAATTTATGTTACTTGATTTTTGGATGCTCCACGGGCTAAGTTGCCTCTGTATGAGGCCTCGTGGGTTATGATGACTAGTGATGAGCCAGGTTTAATTTTCCAGCACCTATGGTATCAAGGCATTTCTGATAGGATTACTTAATTCACAGAGTTATGCATGGATCATAGCTATGATAAATGCAACTTATATATGTCTCAATATTTTCTCCACTGTTCTATTTTTTACTCCACTTTCTCGATCTTATTCCTGCACCATATCTGATTTATATATAAAATATTGGCTTTATCCTAATTTTTCTTGGCTCTTAATTTACCATTGTTTCTTATCAATATTTGATTGATAGGACTGGAGGAGTGCTAGGTTTTGCCATGGCATGCTCAAATACATTTGGACTTGTAACTGGGGCATTTCTTCTCGGTTTTGGTTTAAGTGAAATTCCAAAAAGCATTTGGAGAAATGCAGATTGGACCACTCGTCATAAGGTTCTCTCGCATAAAATCGCCAAAATGGCTGTGAAACTTGATGATGCTCACAAAGAGTTATCAAATGCCATAGTAGTAAGTTGTTACACATCACTTTTGTCTACACGATATTGATAAAGATCATGATGCTACATGGCAATTCTTTCTTTATACACATTTTTGTGGCCAATTGCATACTTCTTTTCGCATTTAAATACACCTATAAGCATATGTAATTCTCTTTTTGTTTTTTAATTCATGTCATTGATATATATGAGGTGCTTATTTCTTGGTCTTCTTTTAAAGACCTCATTTTCTGTCTGTGTTGTATTGATCTGAAGCAACTGAAACTATGTTATGAGTTCCATTTCTGTTTTTGATTGAACTTCTTGAGTTATCTGACGTTACTTGCTATTAACCCTTATCATTCATATTTAGTCATATAAGCATTCAAAAGCTAATGTTAGTGAAAGTTTGTAGCTTGAGACCGACACAAATGCAAGTGGGATAATGACTAAGGGGTGACCTTTGGTTGCAATCTGACAACCACGGATGATAATTAACGTCCAAGAGAAAAGAAAGATGATTATATTAAGGTGACATGATTCTTCCTGTGCGTGCGGTTGGTAGAAGTAATGGAAGGCAAGATGTGAAGGAGTAGAAACTGTTTCAGGAAAAATGAAGTATAGAGAAGGGTGAACAAGGTGATACATGGTGGAGAAATGAATGGACAATGCTGACGAAAATGTGTTGCCTGGTCAAAATCTGAACTTAGAAGCATATATGGCTATTTACATCTGTTTACCAAGATCTTAGCATATGGTTGCCCAAATGATGTTTAATAATTCATGCCTGTGAAATGTCTAACTAATCGACTAGTTATGTCTACGAAGGTCCGTTGAATTAGAGTAGGTAGTTAATTAAATTAAAAGAAGTATAAAATTTCAAGTAGATATCAACAATCAAATTGAGATTGTCAAATTATTACCTCAGTCAGTGTAACACAAATCACTGAAGGACACATCATTTCTATGTATTCTATCTGGTGCCTACGCATACCTCTGGAAGAAGCCCATTAAATTTTTACTGCAGATCTATTTGGATATTAATTATCAAACATGTGTTGATGGCTTTTCCTGTCTTCACAAGAGTTTCTTGTCTATGTTTAATTTGTATAAAGTTTTGATAACTTCTTACTAATAACATATTTACACACATTTGAATTTTGATGATTTGAATAGGTTGCTCAGGCTACATCAAAACAAATGTCCAAGCGTGATCCTCTGCGACGTTACATGGATGTTATTGATAATATGTTGGTGCAGATGGTATTTCTTCTGCTTATAAGTTTTCACACACTGGGTTAACCTGTTGCTTATTAAAATTCTGATCTAATTTCCTCGTATGCAGTTTAAGGAAGATCCATCCTTCAAACCACAAGGTGGTCAACTAGGGGAAAATGATATGGATTATGATACCGACGAAAAATCCATGGCAACACTTAGGCGCCATCTGCGCTATGCTCGAGAGGAGTATTACCGATGCAAGAGGTATAGTTTATTATATCAACAAACTCCCTCCTGTGTTTTGTTACTGCTTCTTTCCCCCCTTGTGTTTGCCCTCTCTCTCTCTCTCTCTCTCTCTCTCTCTCTATATATATATATATATATATATATATATATATATCTGTGTTGTGTGTGTGTGAATGCACGTGTAAAAATGTTATTGAACAATAACCTAAGGCTCTTCCACTGTAATAAGAAGAAAATGAGGAACTGGTCTTCCTCTCCTGGCAATAAAACCAGCCCTTACTGCAACTCTTTTCCATTAAATCCTTGGGAGAATACCTAATAGAGTCTTGGACATCAGGAAATGGAACTTTTATTTGAATTAAGAGAGCACTTCGAATCTCCATGGTAAAATAAGAAAGAGATTGTTCAAGTCCTGCTGCACCGCATCCATCTTGCGAACCTCAAATCACCCGCCTTCAACACAAACAAAAAAATTAATAAGATAAGAAATGATAAAAAGAAAAAGAAAAGAGGGAGAAGGTTGATCTGTTGAACAGTTCTTTTTACTTCCCATTAACAAAATTCTCTTCCTTCTTCTGATAGAAGTTAGATCTAAGCAAGGCTACCTACACAAATCCTAGCAGTAGAATTTGTAAATTTCTTCCCATCTCTTGACATGGTCTCGTCATCCTTTGATTAGTCTTTTTCAAATTTAAGGTGTTATTGTAAGGTGTTAACTTTAGTGGTCAATGATTTCTAAGGCTTTGATAGTCCATATACTCCCTCCATCCCAAATTTAATGTCCACATTTGATTTGCACAAGAATTAAGAAGAGTAGCATGATCATGCGTAACTTACTAAATATGCTTAAGATATAGAGGGGCCCATTTGTTAGTGGAGCTCGCATCCCTTAAATATAAGAGGATAGAAGAGGTTAGTTATGTGAGTTTAGGGATAAAATATGTTCTTGTTAACAGACTTGAACATATCAATTCCTATTATATCGTTATGTTTTAACCGTAAATAATATCTTTTAATTTATCCTTTCCAGTGAGTATATGACTTTTGTCTTGGAGGCTCTTGAGTTGGAGGATACCATGAAGAATCATGAGCGACGCAATGCCACTGGATGGTTTGTCCCTTCTGCTTTACTCATTTGTAGTACTTGAAAAAATTATACTTAAGTATACATCTGCACTAGTGCACTTAAATAAACACATGCTTAGAACAAATATCAGTTGATGTTCACATTTTCCTGTTTCTTTAAGTTCTCCACATTTCTATCGACACGTTAAACAAACAGAGAACTGCTGTGTATAACTTGTCCAACCTATCATGCAGGAAGTACATCTCCACCCTCAGGTCTGAGAGGACTGGTACCTTTGGATCCTTTGTGGATACAATAGGTAATCTTCATGTGAATTTGTCTTTTGCGTTTTTTGTAAACTCTTCTACAAAATTATTGTAAGATAGAAGAAAGATTAATGGAGAATGAAGAATAACTTATATATACAATGATAGCCATACTACTATGCATGGATGTCTTTGATGTCATTGTTTAACCTTGAGTTCTTAGTGACATCTCATGTAATGTAATCATGGGAAGTCCAAAAATATACAAGGGGGGAAAAGTATAAGTATCTGTGGGTGGTGGAGTGGAGGGCAGGTGGTAGGCTAAATTATATAATCTCTACTGCATCAGGAACATCCAAAAGTAAAAGTAACTCAATTTGTTGAGGATCCTAATTGTACTCCTTTGTGGAATTGGTAGCTAGGTTATAGATGCCTATTTATCTTTCAAAGCTTTCACCACTCAAACACCACTCACAAGCTTCCTATATTAGATTAAAATAATTTCATAATTAGAATTCTCGACTACTTTTTGCAGAATTAATCTGGAGATGCATGCTGGAGAAGCAATTTCAGAAAGTTTTAGCGGTTGTTCTTGGTTGCATGTCTGTAGCAATTCTTTTAGCCGAAGCTACCATGTTGCCAAGAGGAGTGGATTTGTCTCTGTTTTCAATTCTAATTAAATCTGCTGGAGGCCAAGAAGTTCTCGTGCAGGTGTAGTTATATATTTTAATAGGTTCTCTTAATACTATTGAGAGGTTAAAAGAAAAATAACACCCCCTCTGTCCCAAATTGAATGTCCACATTTGACTAACACAAAAATTGAGATGAATAGTTTAACCATGACTCATATGTTAGTGGAGCTTACATCCCTTAAATATTAGAGGTTAGCTGTAAGAGTTTAGGGATAAAATAATTTCATTCTGAGAAAGTGGACATTAATTTTCGACGGAGGGAGTAATATTAATGGGTCACTGGCTTGTTAGGAGATTTGGCATACCTCATTTAAATGTCAGTATCTCAGAGTTGAGATTTTGTTTCTAACTGCTGAAAACATACCATTTGGTTTCTCTCTTAATGTTATTGGTTTTGCATTATTTTGACTCCACAGGTTCTAGTACACCAAAGAAATTGCACCACATGTGTGACATTATGATTAGTTCAAGTCCTTTACATTCCTCGGTCGGATGATGTCGTTGCATGTGGTACAATTTCATTGGTTTCTTGGAGTACTAGACGATCTGAAGTTTTTGGGTTCTTTTATCTCTTCTCAAATTGCACCTGCATACCGGATTCTAATCATTGAAAATAACTCCCCCTTTCCATTTTCTCCTCATGTGAAGCTGTATTCTGATTACTTAGCCAAACAAAAAAAAAACTGTATTCTGATTAATTGCTTCCTTGTGCCTCAGGTCTTTGCTTTTGTTCCTTTGATGTACATGTGTGTTTGTACATACTATTCTCTGTTTAAAGTTGGAATGCTTATGTTCTACTCATTTACGCCAAGACAAACAAGCTCAGTTAGTTTGCTAATGATATGCTCGTAAGTGTTTCCTTGTAGCTCAATTCTACATTTTGGTGTAACTTTTTTGGGATAAAGTTGGTGACTATGGCTTCAATGTGTCTTGCAGGATGGTTGCTCGATATGCTCCCCCAATTTCATACAATTTTCTTAATCTCATTAGTCTTGATGGGGGAAAGAAAACTATTTTTGAGAAGGTGAGCCAAATACTTTCTATTTCTAAATAGATTGACTTGGTCACCGGAATAATAGACGATATTTTTCCAGGACCAAGTAATTCCACTCCGCTAATCCATTTTATTCTGTGGTCTTTTGAGTTTCTTTATCTTGAAACGGTTATCTGGATTAACAATACTAAAGTTCAATTGGCAGACTCGATGACAAAATTTGAGAAACTTTCTGTTTACAGACATCATGTAGTTGGGCTGTTGATTTTTTTGAAATTCAAACTAGGGGTGGCATGACTGGTAAAGGCGGAAATTCCTTCAGTTAATCAACTCAGAGAGGTTATTAGGAGAAAGTACAAGACAAAGCTTCATGTTGCTATAGTCTTACATTTGTTGCAGTTTTTTCTTGTCCAACTTTTAAACATATAACTCCCCAAAAATCAATAAAACTTAGAAATCGGTAAGACTGACGCCACACCTGTGGGTATCTTGCCTCTTTTAAGAGAAGGGAATCGGTTTTTCCTCCAACATTTAACTTTTAGACCATCTGCTGAAAAGCTCATTTACTGTCATAGTTGTTATTATGGGTTCTTATTGTGCTGAGTGCTTTAACATGGTTTTTTTATTGCAGCGGATGGGAAACATTGATGATGCTGTCCCTTTCTTTGGCAAAGGATTCAACAAGATATATCCACTTATAATGGTTATATACACACTTTTGGTTGCTGGCAATTTCTTTAATCGTGTCATCAATTACTTTGGGAACCTGAAGTTTTCCAGATTGCAAACTGAGGCAGATGATATGGATGGGTTTGACCCATCAGGATTGCTTATATTGCAAAAAGGTAAGCAATGTCTGTGCTTTGTTGTGGCATCTTGACCCTAGTCTGGATATCATATGTGTATTGTATATTATCGACGTGTCAAAGAATTTAAAAGTAATCTCCCCATGACCTTCTTTTAGGGGAGAAAACCCGATTCTTGTGTTTAGATATGATTCTTTACTCTATTTTTACAGAACGGAGTTCTCTTGAACACGGTCACAAAGTTGGTGAACATATTATTCCATTGGCCAGAAATTTTAATGGTATGGATGTGGATTTGGAGTCTGGAGTGAGGGAAAAGGTATGTCATTTTCTTACTGATTCATTCTGTTACAATATAAATATTTCTTGTGTACTATGGGTCTGTCTGTGAGAATATAGATACATCATTTCATCCGTAACATGGCATATCATAGTAATGGTTTTGAAAATTTGTTCTCTTTTTAACAAAGCTCATAGCTGGTGGGATATATCTGGAATCTAATGATTTCTTTTTCTTTGGAGCTTTCGCATCTTATATTACACTACATGGAAGTGTATTCTTTCTAAATTATAAATCAAATGGACAGGACAAGAATGCTGTTGAAATGAATGGGACATCTGATTTGAAGGGAAGTCCATCGAAAACTTTAAATGATCAGGTCCGCAGGTATAGTGGGAGAGCTATTAGCAGCAAATATGCCGCAATTAGGGAACAGAGCAAACAAACATCGAATGCTAAGCCTACAGAGGATATGACATCTGCTAAGGTCTCCTTGCTCGAAGAAGGAAGCTCAACCCCAGTTCAGTCCTCCGGTTTAGCCTCAAAATGGGCATCGATGAAGTCAGGTTTTCAGTCATTTAAAGCAAACATGGAAGCAAATAAATTTATTCCTTTACATCAACAATCCGAGGAGACCAAACCTTTTATCCGTGAGTCCTCATCAGAATCCCTTGATCAGATATTTCAAAGATTGAAAAAACCTAATCTACGTGGAGAGCACTACAACGGGGATGAAGATGAATAGACGCTCGTGTGCTGATGATTCTTAATACGCTTCATGGATAAGGTATCCTTGTTAACATTGTAAAACAACAAAAACAAAAAAACCAAGGAAACTAATATGATTGTATATATTGTGGAACCATTTCCCCCAAGTTCTTTACCATGCTTTGCATTCGAATTGTAACGGGACGACGTGTTCAGAGGGGGTGAAAGATGTAGTAATCGGCAACATACATTTCCAACAGGTTACCACTGTGTACCATTATTAGGTTATAAGATTTTTTTTACCAATAGTAATAAGTTTTGGTTGTACTAGGAACTGAGTTTCCTAAAGCAGTTAATGTATGATGTGGCCTGTAAAGACATAATTGAATGAAACAGATTGGTGAATAGAGCTTTTGAAGGGCTATGGGAGATCTTGCTAGTTCAAAGCAAGTCTGTGATCTGTTCTGAATATCTGATTAATGTCTTTTACCAAAGTATGCTTCTTGCATGTCTATACAAGTGTTCTCTCTTTATGAATACCATCTATCTTAAGGTTGCAACATGCGTTTTTATCTTGATGAACATCTGCTCTTAGGCATGTGATGAACATCTACCTTTAGTCATGTGACATTTGTCATACGTAACAAGTGTTTGAAGATTACAACATGTGTCCGATGTACATTTTACACTATAAATTACATATAATATTTTATGTATTAATTATTAAAATTGTGATTTATGTATACTATTTTTTGTACTTATATAATACTACCTACATTCCTAAATATAAGACTCATTACATATTGCGAAAATTAAGGAAGTAAAATTTAAGATATTTTTTGTAATCAAAATATCAATACTTCCTCCGATATCTGTCGCTTTAGGACAAGACACTCGGATTAACAAAATGATTGAAATATATAAATTTAAAGATGAATAGACAATTTTACCCTTCAAATAATGCTAACCTAAAAATTTGTTCCAAAGACAAAATGTTAAGTATCCCATAATCCCTTTAAACTTAATCCATCAAACCAATACAATTTACTACGAATATTTATGGTTAACAGGCACACTTTTACTCTTCATTTTGGATGCTAACCAGCAATACTTTTACTAGATCATTTTGGATTTTCAAAACTGAAAATTAAAATCATTCCTTCTGCATCTATGAAGTATACTCATTTTGAATTCTCAATACTTAAATAAAATTTGCCAAAAAATTGAAATTTACAAATCGTTTATCACCAAAAGTTTTAATTTTTGTATTGCCAAAAAATTCAAAAGTTACAAATTTTTATATTTACCACTAAAATCTTGTTATAAAATGACTGCTCATTCATTAGATAAAAAATAACAAATTCATGGCTTTCATTATACAAAGTCCCAGATCAATGTAGAATTTCAACATGGCTTTCAATTTAGAATTTCAAGTCCCAGATCTCAATCCGGATCCTATTGATACAAGTCTTGGTTTTGATCTCCATCAAATTTTTGTACCAAATCATTCTTTATCAAACAATTTTTCTTTGGATTTAAATAATCCACCACTTCGTCTCCTTCTGTAGGAAACTTGTTGAGATCAAAATCTCGTCGGACATTGATTTTCTCTCCAGAGAGCATCACATTAGGATTAGACAAAGGTTTGGAATCCAAAATATTTGTGGCTATTTTTGTATCCATTTTCTTTGCTGACATAGAATTGGAATAAAACAATTTGGGATCTATTTCTTTCATCCTCTTTTGAAGTAGAATAATCAAAATGAATTTAAAATAAGAAGAAGCAAATGAGTTTATATTACAAATGAGTAGACGGCATGTAACTAATTCAAACTCTTGAAAGGAGTAGTGTTAGCATTGAAAAATAGAAAGTCCTATTGGGATAATTAAAATTATTTGTTGACTAAATTAATGAAAGATAAGGGTAATTTGGGGGGAAACGCATTTAACACTCTCTCGGGGTTGTAAAGTGACAGATAATAAAAAAATGATAAAGTATGTCCAGGTGACAGATAATTGAGAACAGAGGGAGTATTATTTTGCTAAATAGAATTAGTGGTATACAAGTCATATTTAAGAGAGTAATATTGGTATTTTAGTTACAAAAACATTTTAATTTTGGTTTCCTTAATTTTTGCAACATTTAATGAAATAATTATATGTAGGAATTATATTTAGGAATGGAGGGAGAAAGGCAGTCAAACTCGAGTTTCTATGTAGGATTGGAAAGGTGTGGAAGGATCGTAGGATCGTAACTCGGATCATAGATCCTACTTAATTCAAAAAATATTAATTAATTCAGTACTCTTCTAATTTTTCTAGATGAAATCTGAAAATTTCCAGAATCTTACGATATTTTCTGGTATTAAACAAATATTCATCACACAAAAGAGTCATAGGAAAATGATATTATGTTCTGTGTCTCATAATTATAAAAATTAATTTCTACTATAAAAAATTTTACCTGAAAAAAATATAAAAATATATACTCGGGCCTCGGCCAATTGGAGCAATCTAAACTCAATAACATTGATGCTAACATTGATTATTTGACTAAATAACTTAATTTATCAAATTAGAGTGTAGGGTTTCGAATTACATTTTCGTTGTTCTAGGCGATGGCATAGGAAGAGCTTGGAGACAAAAAAAAATAAAGACAAAAAAGAAAATTTGTATCGATCGAAGAAGAGAAGAAATTGATCGACGATTGAAGATTGGAGAGGCTTGAGAAGATTGAATAAGTAAAGGAGTTGAACAGAGACATTTTTTTATCCAAAAATAATTTTTTTTTAAACATTCGGGTCAGGTTGAGTTAAAACCCGGCCTGGAAGAGAAAATAGCTAACTCGAAGTTGACTCTTAGGATCGTACGATCCTACGTTCCTGAGTCCGATCCCACGTAGGATCTAACACGTAAGGTCCTATAAAACTCGTAGAATCGTACGATCCTATGAGTAAATTCGGGAGTTTGATTGCCTTGGGAGGGAGTATAAAGTAGGCGGCTATGAGAATTATATAGTGTTGAAAGCAACATTAACAATTTCCAGATGGGAGTTGTTAACAATTTCCAGATGGGAGTTGTTAAAATTAACAAAACCGCCCCAACTTTGAAAGCTCCCGATACGTTGGGCAACTGCGAAGCTAATTAACCATTGGACTATTCCAATAGCCAATCACATTTAATCAAAGAGCCTCTCAAATATTTTTTTCATAATATAAAAAAAAAATACATGACCAAGAGATAGAAGGATTCTGGTGTGAGGGTTTGGTCATTATGGTCAATTTCTTCCAGACGAGTTTCAACAAAATTATGGGCATGAATCGCGGGTACAAATTGTGCTTTGTTAATATGGTGTGTAACAAAAATAATTAAAAAAACGCTTATAAACTTTTCTTTTTTTAAATAAAAACTTTTTTATTGAAGTAAGACAAAAAAACAGGGAGGGGCATTGTCTGTTCTAAAATAAAAGGTGGAAACAAATTCACTATTACAAATGGAGCAGTGTTCCTAATAGTCTATAAATTCTAATAGTTGTAAAATTAACATCTTTTAAAAGGTTTGTACCTATTCTCCCTATGGTGTTCAATAGAGGCTTTTGCTTTTTTACCCTTACGGGTGAGAACATGAATAATCCTCGTAACCATCTTGCAGCTGAAGATCTGCCAATATTTCGAAAAGCGTGTCTGGAACATCAGTATTTTCATGTGCGAGAGACCCACTCTCCTTTTGCGCAATTGTGTCAACATATCCCCTGACAGTTGTCCCCTTGAGTCTTTTATTAAGGTCCCGAAAGCTTGTAAATAATTTGTGTCCGTCTTCAAAAGGAGCGTCCAAAATATTCAAATTCTTTTGAATCGGACAAATTTTTGTGCTCGTTCTACTTTTGGCGCTATGTGAACGACCCCCACCCATTGTGATCACGAAGTCCGTTGAAGGAGTAGCTACTATTAACGAACCCCCGCTTATAAACTTGTTTATATACTTAATAACTGGCGTAGACAAAATTCATACTGTAGTGAAGATTTTTAAAACACAATTGCATTATTATAAAAGTAGAGGGAGCATAAATCTGAACATTGTTCAAATCTTTATTCAATTTGAAAAGTTAATGATGTTTTACTGCTAGAAATTTCCCGTCTCATAATTATGTTTTCATCTCTCTCTTAATATTGAAAAATTCTGATATAGACCTGGCCTACAAGTGGAGACATAGACCACTTGGTTAACAATCAACCACATCCCCTCTTTTGATTAAAAAACAATAAAAATGCCTCAAACAATGCACCAAAAGGGGGAATATTTTTATTATTTTAATCAAAACTGTGATGTGGCTGAATGTGGACCAAGTGGTCTTGGTAGGCCAAGTCCACGACATAACTGACCCTTAATATTATATCACGTGGTTTATTGTTCTCAAAATTAAAACATATACCGTCAAAATTTTTAGCAGTATTGGGAGTATTAGACTACGTGGTGTGATCTTGTAGTAAAGCCATTTAACAGTGTTGGGAGTGGTTTTACCTAGGAGCCACTTATGCAATAAGTGCATCGATTTTTTTTTTCTTTTTTTCAAAGTTTGAGGTAGGGGAATCGATTCCGCAACATGCGAATTGTGAAAAATAAGTTGATGGGTCTTCGTATACTCACAAAATCAATTGACAATGAGAGATGTTAACACACAAGTTTATAAGTGACTTGTATCTTCCTTATACAAGCGATGTATGACTTTATATATTTCAACACAGATAAAATGTCACACCACATTGAGCTAGTATATTTTGGATTGTTTTACGAAATCTTTTCCATTTGGCCCAGAAAATACCTAAATCTTATATGTTTAGAATTAATTTGGTTTCAGTGGAAACTTGTACTTGGGCCAAGTCCAAAATGAATGTCAACATATATTAATTCTTTTCATTTCATATCTTTTGCCGGGGTATATATATAAACAAACAAGATATACTTACTTTTGATGGGGGGTGGGGGCGGGGGGTGGGGGGGGACTGCGGTCGTAAAATAAGAAAAGAAATAGCAGTTCAAGAATTGGTTTTTCGACTTTTCCCTTCTAATCTATATATTGTTAAAGTTTATATATAGTCTGGTGATTTTACTGGCAAAATGAGAAACTCGATCGGTAGGTCTATAAACGAATACAAACGGATACGTAACTATCTATTCTGAATTCATATTTATTTTTAATATTTTCTACCGAATTCGAATCTTAACGGATCCATAATATGTATTACCAGATCCGCCGATTTGGATCCGGATACGAATATGTTAAAACCCCTTTCAAAAAGTCTAATCCTCATATTTTTTTACTTTTCTATTTTGACTGATTAAAAAGTCTAATACTCATATTTTTTTACTTTTCTATCTAAGGCTCTCGATTATGATGAAAAGAGAATGAAACGACGGAAGAACTATGTTTATAACTTTTATATGTGATGATAAAATTAGGATAAAAATCTAGTCTTAGATGTGAACTGATACAAAGGTTAAAAAAAATTATTTATATATAATAATATTTATTTACCATACATATATATATATATATATATATATATATATATATATATATATATATATATATATATATATATATATATATGCATAAACGGATTCGGGTCTAACGAATCTGGTTTTTTATATTTCAAACCCTTAACCGTTTTATTACTTTTAAACGAATCTGGTACCCGTTTCGTTTGTTGCACCTCTAAATCTGAGTGATTATCACAATTGTCATCATGATCAATCCTTGTATTTGTGATACCTTATTGACTATTTATTTATTGGAACTCTGCAACTCAACAATGTCACATTCATCAAGTTTTGTGAGATAGTTTTCAAAAAGATTTGCAGACAAATCTTGTATCATTACATTGATAGCTTCCCTCTTTTCAGAGGTTCTTTTGTTGCATACCTTATGTTGGAGTATTCAAAAAAAAAAAAAAAAAAAAAAAAAAAAAATCTCCCGACATTGGTCATTTCTCAAAAGTGCTTATTCTGCCTCTATTTGCGGTTGTTATATTCCACATTCTATTTTCTGCCTTCTTGATTTCCTCACGGTTGTTCTTTTGGACTCCTAATTATTAGTTGCAAACATTTTTCTTGGGACCGAAATTACTATATTGATTGTATCACTTTTTGGCTAGGAATTGCAATTCTTCCATTATGTGCACACCCTCTTGGTGTACACATGTTTTAAGTTTATTTCATTCATTTTCCTTTTTTTGCCCTTAATGAAATTGTCGGTTCTTTTGTCCTTGGTCATTTGTACTACACGTCCGTTGTACTTCAATTCTTTGGGAAGAAGTTAAATTTTATATTTTATTTGATTCAACTCTAGAACCCTTGTTGAGCTTTTGGCTATTTGTTTTGGTTCCACTTGGTTGACCTGTTAATTACAAATCATCAAAATTGACTTTTCCATTGTTTCCATTTCTTAATCTACCCTTTAGTTACTTCCAGCTCTCATTTTGTTCGCCCTATGTCTGTTTACGAATTGCAATCTCCATTTCCAGTGAATCAATTTTCGTTGACAATTCTTGATTCGTACTTTTTGGTTTAATAACCTAGATCCATATCTCTTGTATTGTTGTAGTTTTTCTCTCAACTATCACGTTAGTTCAATCTTTGGTTTCCTCAACTGAGCAAACTTTTACTCATTTTTTCTGTCAGTGAACTCAGAATTTTACTCATCAACTTTTCACTAGAATATTCTTTATCCAGTGAAAAGATTGATTTTCAATTTCTCTCAACTTTTGAGAAATTAGTTATAGCTTCGTTCTCATCTATCCGAACGTTCTCGAATTCAGTGATTCAACCCTTCAGAACGGGAAGCCATTTGACAGTTTAAATAAGAAGCATGGTGGAAGTATCCTCATCTTGTAGGAAGTGCAAGTTTCGAGGACGAAACATTTATAAGGGGAGAAGAATGTAAAACCCGTAACTTTTTCTTACGGAATATTTGACGTGTAATTAATTTTTTTTTGCGATTAACGGTGTAGGCGTAATTTATTTCGTGTTATTACGTGGTTACGTGTCCAATTAATTATTACAACATGTTGCATGTTTTATTTTGTGTACGTTTTAGTGGGACATTTCACATGTGTATCGTAGTCGAATTATTTAATTGTAAGTCACCATAATAATGACAGGAATTTAAAGGGGATAGAGGTTTCGTGGGGTTCAAAGATGTCAAGGATCATGGATAATTAAGAAGTGATTTAATATAAATATATAAGAAAAAGGGAAATAATTAAAAAGAAAATGGGAAGGGACGGTCCACTGGAAACAATAAATTAAAGAAGATGAAGCATCGTGGGGATTGGGAGAGTTACTTCTCGGATTTCATGCACAAGGGAAAACATTACATATATACATATATAAGATTTCATGGATACTTGGGATCAGTAGGCAAAAAGAAAAGAAAAATAAAATAAAAATAGGGAAAACAGATCATGGGATTTCGTGGGGGATCATGGAGTTGTAAAGAAAATAAAATGCAAAGGATTCTCTCTTCTCGGGAAACGTGCCAAAAATAATCCAAAGAAGAAACGCTCTTCAGGAGCCGTGAGATATTAAAGAAACAGAGAGATTTGAGAGTTTTATTTCTAGCAACTTTGAGGAAACTTTTGAGTGGGCACTCCTTATCGGATTTCGACGAACCATATATGGAAATTGATCACGACGAAACAAGCTTCGAGGGCGTGGAAGCGGATTCACATTTCAAATTCGGAGTTAGAAGATATCACACCAGAAATAGGGGTTGGTTTTCTGAATTTCATTTTCTGCACAGTTCCAGTAGAATCGTCGTACGGGTAACATACGGACTCCAATCAGAGTAATTCTTTTTTATTTGTAAACTAGACTGATAAGGCTAGAATCTGACCGTACGGATTGATATTTTAACCGTTAGATCTTCCGTAATGTATGTCAGAAGTGGAGGCCAGAATCAGATTTTTATTTGTGCGATTAAATATTTGGAGCAGCTTCGACACGACAATTGAAGGGCTTACGGAATTAAGTTTTCATCGCGGCATATACCGAATCAAAGATATTTGAAGGGGCTTCGAGGTAACGCAGACGGATTATCAACCGAGTACCCGGATCGTAAAATATTGCCCCGGGAGCGTTTGTGTCAAAGCTGATTTCAGATTCCTCTTCCTCGTTTTGTCACCTTAACGGTAGGGACCCGCTTTCCTATGTGATTTCTGTTTTGTAATTATGAATAATACTGATATACTATTCTGGTATGTTTTTACTATATTTTAGGATATTCTATTTCATGAATTGATATAGATTGATTGTTAATTTAGTTGGATAAATTGAGCATGCCTTGTAATCACTTTCCTAATGCTATTATAAATTGCTATACTCGCATAAACTGTCTCTGAACTGTTCTGTTACCGTTTCGGAAATCTGACTGTAATTGCCTCTTTGCTTAATCGCTTTTGAGTCTTATTTGGAGTCGTCTATTGGGAGTCATTATTGTTGTCCTAATTGGTTTGGTCGACCGAGTCGTCGCCCCCTATTGAGCTCGTATCTAGGATCGCTAGTTAGCAGGTTCAGTTTGCCTTCTGTTCTGCTCTCTGTTCTGTGACCCCAAGAGGTCTTCTGCTCTGTTCTATCCTGTAGCCCATACTTAATGGGGCTAATCATTAGGTACGGTGGTGGTTTTGTGGAGTCCCTGGTTGGGGATGATGAGACAATGTAAGGATTGGACCTTAAAATCTGTGTCCCGTAGTTTGGGGGAGAATCCGAACCCACGAGTTTACTGAAACCGTCCTAGTTTGGTTGATAACTGGGACCACTGTTGTTATTGCTGAGTAGTAGAGATTAGATATGTGAGCTCATGTGGTGGGAGTCATGTCATAGTAGGTAGCTACGTTCTAAGTATCTAAGACGAGTATGTGATTGGGTGTACCGGATGGGCAACGCGTGGTGCTTGTCGTATACTTGGTTATGGAATCATTTAGGTGCGAAGAAGGTGGTTATTTGCTTAATTGTTGCATTCTATGTGTTCATTCTTGTTTGGTCTTTATATGATGTTTGCTTGGAGTCTATTTGGTCTCATGTGAGTTGGAAATGTTGGGTAATGTTTTTGGTGCACTTTTGCACAAGTTTTAAAACTCATTTTTCGAAAACCCATAGTCATGCGGTCCAACTGTTACATTATGTTACGAACACTCGCATTGCATTACGATGCATTGCATCTTGTCTTGCATCTTGCACTGCGTCCCGCATTAAGTTCTGAGTCTTGCGAGACTTGGATTGAGTCGTTTGCATATACTTCCTTAGGGGTATTTTGGGAAACGGGCATCTGCATTATCATGTCGATTTTACATTTGTATACATTACTGTTTTGTTTATATATATATATATATATATATATATATATATATATATATTACTCTTGTTATTCTTGTTTTAGGTCCCTACTTGAGCACCGGAGCTCGATCCCATCCGCTATTGTGCGAGGTGATGATGAGCAATATGATGATATTGTTGATGCTTGGGAAGGGGGCTACGAAGAGTGATCATAATTAGATTAGTTCACACGTGTTATTTCATTTCATAGTTATTTATTTTGGAACTTGTAGGTTCCTTCAGATGTAATACCTTAGAAACATTTCATTTTTAGAATAACGCTTCCGCTAGTTCTCTTATTACTATTGATGGGCTTTGAATAATGAACTCCTTTATTTAGTAATTCTCTGACTGCGGCTTTGGTGCTTCATTAACCAATGGGGCACTGCCATGTCATCATTCCGGAGACGGGGTGTGACATAAGTGGTATTAGAGCAGGTCGAACCTTAGGGATAAAATCTGTAATGAACTTAGGATAACAAGAATATATATTGTGAGGTGTGTGATGGGTAGAGACCATGGACTAGGATGTTTCTATTTATCTAATGTTATATCATGATGTTGTATGATTTTACATGCATTTGATGGTTTCATTAACTGATATACATGTATATGTTGACCTGCTTATATATGATATATGCTCGGTGATTTCTTGTATTATGCCATGCTTCATCTGTTACTGCCTCACATGTTTACTTGTTAATTGTTTATAACATATTTTATTTATTTTCTATATGCCATGCTTTAGTATTCTATATGCTATACCATGCCATGCTCTACTTGTATTTGCTTCGCACGTTTAATAGTTAAATGTTTTATCGTTTACCTTAACTTATAAATTTGTGGGGGTTAAGATGGATTCGAGTCAAGGAAGCAGTGACGACTACGCCTTACCAATCGCTCGTTATCTTATCGTTACGCGTTACATGTGTTGTACTACGTCATTCATACGAACTATATCCGGTTATGCCCAACTCGTCTTTTGTTCTAAATCAATGATGACTTCTTTCTTTTCCCATTTATCCCCAACAATTCCAGTTTTATCATTTTGTGTTTAGTGTTCACACCGATAGGAATATGACTACTTTGGCATTCTTTATGTTGAACTTATTCGCAAGAATTATTTCATACTTGGTTGATGGATAAAGATCATTTCTTTCATTTATTGGATCTGTAATCTCAGGAAGAATATCTATTGACTTACCATACTCATCTCAAATTCAGTTTGCATTTTTGTTGTTAAACTATCAACCTTTGTTGTAGTCTCTAATTGTTGATCCGAACAAAATCTCATCAGTTTGAGTTATCATTATTTGAATTCTTCAATTCTTAATGAACATTTTCTTACCAATTTCACCTCTTGTGTGCCCATGCTTCAACAAGAATTTGTTAAGCCTCTCATACCAATCTCTCGAGTGTTGCTTCAATTCACTAAGAGCCATTTTCAATTTGTGTAATGATTTGAACAATCTAGTTTTCACATCATTTAGATTGTTCTATATCTACTTCTTCTTGTAACACCCCATTCGGGAAAGTACTATTGCTATTCCTCAGATAAAATTCAAAGTTTCTTGAAAATGTAACGTTAATATAAGTCTTATAGACTCAAATTTTGCTACATGAGCAAACTTCTCATCAAATATGCCTCATGTACTTGAGTGTATTCTTTGACTACAATTTTTTATTTGTCTCTGATAATATTTCTTAACTCTTTGGGCTTGTTTTTAAACTACCATTTAATTAATGATGTTCACACCATCTGCTCTTGCAACTAGTTTCTTAACATTATTTCTTTGAAACTGTTGAAGTCCTTGCATCGACAGTATCCAAAATTCTTTCTACAACTTCTCCTTCTCACTTTTGGGTTCAGCAATGAAAACACAATTGCGCATGATCATTTTCTTGTCGCTGACTTTAAAATTCCAACGAGTTTTTTTTAAGGGTATCAAAATTTTCAATTATCTACTCAATCGAATGATTTTCTTTTACTTACTCGGCTGGTAACCGTTTCGTTTGTTGCACCTCTAAATCTGAGTGATTATCACAATTGTCATCATGATCAATCCTTGTATTTGTGATACCTTCTTGACTATTTATTTGTTGGAACTCTGCCAAATCAACAATGTCACATTCATCAAGTTTTGTGAGATAGTTTGCAGACAAATCTTGTATCATTACATTGATAGCTTCCCTCTTTTCAGAGGTTCTTTTGTTGCATACCTTTGCGCAAAAGGAGAGTGAGTCCTGCATTAAGTTCTGAGTCTTGCGAGACTTGGATTGAGTCGTTTGCATATACTTCCTTAGGGGTATTTTGGGAAACGGGCATCTGCATTATCTGTATCTGATTTCTGTTGTATCTGTTCTGTTTTGTATATATATATATATATATATTGCTACTTTTATTACTGTTTTAGGTCCCTACTGAGCACCGAAGCTCAGTCCATCCGCTTATTGTGCAGGTGATGATGAGCAATATGATGATATTGTTGATGCTTGGGAAGGGGGCTACGAATAGTGATCGTAATTAGATTAGTTCACACGTGTTATTTCATTTCATAGTTATTTATTTTGGAACTTGTAGGTTCCTTCAGATGTAATACCTTAGAAACATTTCATTTTTAGAATAACGCTTCCGCTAGTTCTCTTATTACTATTGATGGGCTTTGAATAATGAACTCCTTTATTTAGTAATTCTCTGACTGCGGCTTTGGTGCTTCATTAACCAATGGGGTACTGCCATGTCATCATTCCGGAGACAGGGTGTGACAGGTCTAAAATTCTTACCAAATTCTAAATATTTTTTCGGATTCGAGTTGGATACGAGTTTAAACCCGCCCCGTTTGCAGGCCGATCGATCGGTATGTTGTTACATATCCGAACTTTCTTATTTCAAAGGATTTTCGCTGTATTTTCCCCACCGATAAGTGTGGCGAATGTTTTCTGAAAGACAAAACAGTTGAAATTTGTGACTCGATTGGTTACTAGATGCGTTTTAATTTTCTCGTATCTGATACATATATTTTCCTGAATTTATTATTTCTAAAATATAAACCGATACATGGTTATTTGATTGTTTGTACCTGGTTTACTGTTTGGATTTGTTTGGTCTTGGCAACCTGATTAAGAATATAATTACGTGTACAAGCATATCATCTCTAACACCGTGATGGATGTTGACCCAAGTGCTTCAATTGTACATTAATTAGTACTCCCTCCATTTTTAAATTTAAGACGTTTAGAACACTTTAAAAAAATTAAAGAACCCAAATAAATAATAATCTTTCCACCACAATTCTAATAATACCCTTCATTCCTCTCTTTCTTTTACTTTTCCAATAAAAGATATGTTGAAGGTATAATTAGAAGAAATTGTTGACACCTAATAAAAGACATGTAAATGATAATTAATTTGGATACATATATCTACTAAACGACAATTAAATGAGAATGGAGGGAGTACTAAACTTTTGTCCCAATTAGATTCTTGAACCTAGATACGTTTTGATTTATATGTATTTTCCTGAATTTATTATTTTTAAAATATAAACTAATACATGGTTTTTTGTTTCGAACTGATTAACTGTTTTAGATTTGTTTGGTCTTGCCAACTTAACTAAGAATATGATTATGTGTTTAATTATATTGAATTTAACTGATACAAGCATATTATATCTAACACTGTGTTAGATGGGTGTTGACACAAGTGCTTCAATTGTACATTAATTAGTACTAAACTTTTGTCCCAATTAGATTCTTGAACCTAACAAGAACCTACCAATATAGAAAATTCAACGTAAGCATAAGACCATTAAGGAAAAATGTAGCACTTAGAAAAGTTGAATTCAAACACAACTTTTGACCTAATCAAAGACCATCATTTGATTAAACACAAAAAGGGAATCATTTTCTACATTTATCTTCTCATAATTTAAGATAACAAGATTCAATATACACAAAGAACAATCATTTTTAAGACAATTTCTCTTCTTTGATGAATTTGTACCTAACTTTGCAAACAAGGAAATGAAGGACTTGAAAAGTTAAATTCAAAAACAACTTTTGACCTAATAATCGAGAAAATCTTCAATAAAGCGGCTAAAAACACTTGAAAAGTTGAATTCAAAAACAACTTTTGGCCTAATAATCGAGAAAATCTTCAGTGCAATGGCTGACTAAATCCAGTTGCACTGAAGATTTTCTCCTAATAATCGAGAGATTATCATTTGAAACACATAAAAGGGAATCATTATCCACATTTATTTTCTCATAATTTAAGATAACAAAGATTAATTCAATAATATACACAAGAACAATCATTCTTCACACATTTTTCTTCTTTGATGAATTTGTACCTAACTTTGCAAAACAAACCAAAAACCCCCCTTCTCATCTATTCTTCTAATGATCAAAAGACTGATCTTTCGTTTGAAGTCTTGTTGGAATGAACAAAAACCCCTTTAGTCTTCACACTAGTTGACCTTATCAACTTAGACCAAAACCCTTCTTTCTTCTTTCCATCTCCACCAATATTTCTACTTCTTCTTCTCCCCACATAACTTGATCTACTCTTCCTCAACCCATTTCTTCCAAAAGAATTCGAACCCGCGAAAGACAAAGATTTTTTCTCATGAAGATGATCAAGATTGTCCTTAGTTGGACTCATACATGTTGAAGAAGAAAAAGAGGAAGTCCTTGAAGCAATAACCATAGTATCATACCTTAAACTTGGTAGTTTTGCTAGTTTTTCTCTAAGACAAGATGAACAAATCCCAGGTTGTTGTCTTTGACCAGGATGTATCTTGCACATAACCATAGGCTCAGACCATGCCATGATCTTTGGTTCTTGAATCATAATTAATTTTTGTTATGCTCAAACTTTTTTTTTTTTTTTGATGTTGTTTTTGGAGAGATGCAATTAGTATTGGATGTAATATTTTTTTAGTGTGAGGGAGAAGTTTATAAGTAGAAGAATATATATAGATGGGCAGATATAAGAGAAGACGTGTTTCCACGAATATTCATTGGCTCTTGTGAAATTGAGGGAATTAAGAATAGGAAAAACATAGGGGCCACGTGTGGCAGCCGGCTATGTCCAAATTCAAGAATAAGACAATATTTGCTTAATTTTTCTCAATGCACGTAAGGAATGTTGGGTGAAAATTCTGTCTCTATTCCTCCTCCCAACCAATCAGAATTTACTATATAAATATTTTTTCTAATTATATATATACATGATGAATTGTGATTGGCTGGGGACATGGATGGAGAAATGAACGGGGGACAGAGGATTTTTTGCCGGAATGTTGTACTAGATTGAGAACACATGGGTGATTTTTGTTGAAGGATTACTCAACCTTAGTACTGTCTCTCACATGAATTAAGTAGAATTCATATTTGCACATATGTCCCGTTCAATTAATGGGGGTAATTGTAGGACCAGTTTCACAAGGAAAGACGGTTATAGAATTAAATTTTCTATTTTTGGAAGACATAATTTGCCAACAACAATTAATTAAGAAATACTACTAATATTAGTCGGATGTGTGGTTGAAAAAAATTCAGCGGCCTGGGCAAACTATTAATGCTAAACCAATTTTTTTAAACCCAAGGTTATCTGTAACTTCCACTTGCATCGTTATGATAAAAAAGTGTTCGATCAAACTCGTTTTAAGTAAGACTTTTACTTTACTTAGCCAAAAATAAATAAAAAAGACTTTAGCTCTACGAATGTAATCTAGATTGAACACGGGTTAGTGTCGGCAAAAGTAAGATTATTGGGTGCTGCTGCAAGTGTGATACTCCTATCTTGCATGGGATTAACCAAAGAAGTTTAAATCATATATAAGTGGCGGTGGCTTCGGTGCGAAATAGGGTAAATTTTGCACGTGCGCAATTTTTATTATTCATTGGATTAAAATTTTGACGGTTAAAATTGATTTAAAACGGACATCTGCTCTGAGTCTCAGAACACCTGTCGTGTTTTTAAGGCATATAACACATGTCCTGAGCCTCAAAATAACTGTACTGGGGTGCTCCGTACTTATTGGAAAAAAAAAGCTGTTATGCATATGATCTGGACTGATATTAGTATGGGTTTAAGATTCATTGTCGCATTTAAATATCTAATTTGACATAATGAACACAGTTTCCAAGTAAGAGGTCTTAAACTAAGTATGTTTTGGGAGTCTAGTGAAAATACTAGGGTCTTAAAGGAAATTAAATATCACATTTGTATTTTACATGAAATAAGTAAAAAAAATTAAATAATACATAAACATAAACATGAGCATTTGTTGCCATTTTAAATATAATGAAAAGGGTTGTCAAACAAGTAACTATAAGTGTTAATATACGAATTTCAAGCTTGCAGCCATGAAACGTGACAGTAGGCAGAAGTTTGGTTCAAAGAGATGAAATTAAACTAATTGGTTGACCATGATAATCTGCAACAAAATAGAAGTCAAGGAACGTGTACTAGTTGTCTTTGTTTTAGTTTCACATTTCACAATCGGGTTTTTAGTTTATGAATTAACGATATGCATGCCCACTTTATTGATCAAATATACTGCTAGGAATTCTCGTTCCTCATTCGGTGTCTCATTCCTTGTCTCACCAATAAAAAAAATAATATTTATTAAATTTTTAATTAAAAAATTATAACTTAAAAGAAATAGTAGAACTTACAGAGAAAAAATATACACGTGATAAATATATATTTATGAAGACACAGAAAGGGACACAGAACGGAGAAAGACGATTTTTTACCCAAATATACTATGTGATTAAATCAACAACAAAAGCACACTAGTGCCGTCTACTTTGACAGTGGTATTTGACTCATCCTCGTCTTGAACGTGTGAAGAATATATTTAAGATAAGGTCTTAATACCACAAAAAATAAACCAATCAGTTTAAGAATAATCATTATAAAGAAAATAAATCACCATTACTTTTTTCACCTGTCCTATTATTTGATTCAATAAAAATTTACTATTTTTATTCAATAATATAAGTCAGTTAAGACATATAAAAAAAATTAAGAAAAGAAAAAAATAAAGTATTTTGTTAGTTAAAATATCAATATTATTCTCTTAAATAGAATTTGTATAACATTAATTATATTTAAGAGAGTACTATTGATATTTTGTAAAAAACAGTTTTTTCCTTAATTTTCACTACGTGTTTCAAACGACTTATATTAAGAAATATTAAGGAATGAAGAAAATACTTTATAAGGCACTATAAGAAAACAGTTAAATAACTACTATTTAACGGACTTTTCCGTCACTATTTGGTCGTTAAATTGAAAATAACTACCGAACCACGTGGTCAGATATTTTGCGTCGCTGAGCCGAATAACGATCGATTTCCGACGGCATAGCGACGAAATAACAACCGTTCATGTATTGGTTTGAGATGGTCAACGAAATCGATATAGGCGACCAAGTAACGACTGTTTGATTTTCGATTTCAATTTAGTCAGTATTCAATCGCTATGTCTGCTGCTTAAAATTTTAGTTGCTATTTCCGATAGCTAAATAGCTGTTTTCTTATAATGAGGTGAGCGTTGTTATTAATGGAGTTTTTTTTTTTTTTTGCTAAATTGTTATTAATGGAGTTTGAATTAAATGTAAAAGAATGTTATCACAGCCGTCCATAAATTGTCTCAATATAAAAGCATCTTAATGCACTTTTTCCCCCTTTATCTTTTACTTTTTTTTAAGGAAGAAAAGAAAGTGATACGAATAGACAAATATGTCGAATTAGGACTATTGTCCTAATGGAGATACATGCCACCACTAGAATAAATCTCCTAAACATCATCTTAATACAGTTAGTCTCCGTGATTTTATATCAAATTTTTTTTTTTTTTTTTTTTTTTTTGAGAATTAAGTTAAATCTAATAAAGAAAACGTCACAGAATTTTATATCAAATTAGCTTAAGGTAATCTAATAACTTTTAAAACAAAATTTTATTTTTCAAACTTATGTAATATTTTCTCTTACACTTTATTCATAACAAAAAATAATTGTTGGGGGTAGACTGATTTTGAAGATGGAGGAAGCAATGGGGTCAAGTGAGTCCGCCATTTTGTTAAAGTCTATGCACTTTTTTTGGGGTACTTTTTTTCTTTTTTTCTTTTTTGACGCCCGAAGGCGATTGTCCCCGAAGGGGAAGAGCGGAGAGTACCCTAGATAGGGAGATGTAACATGCCCCATGCTTGGGGAGGGAATTTTAGCCTCAGAAGGAGGAGAATTTATTTGCCCCATAAGAGGAGATACGAGAATCGACCACGGACCTCCATCCCGTGGCCGGGTAGCCTTACCACTTGGGTTACCCGATTCCCATTTTTTTTGGGTACTTTCGTACATTGTAAATGCATTAAAGCAAGCAAATAGTTGGATTCGATGCTTATAGTTATTTGGTCGGTGTACTGAATTAATTTGAACCCTCAAATTATTTAAAAATAATTAATTTCTAAACTGTTATCTTAATTACTTTTTTCATTTAAAAATAATTTTGACATTTGAAATTTTTACACAAATTAAAAAATAATAAGAGTTAAAGTTAAAAGATTAATATATCCTCATAAATTACTTGTTGAAAATTAAAATACTAGTTAGAAGAAGAATAAAAAGAAGGGTAAAAATAATAAATATTTTTCATTAAATATTCATCAGAATATAATGATGATAGGTTAAATTAAAGATAGGGTACACGTGGGGGTGTCTTATGAGCAGACGACAACTTGCATTATGGGAATGGAAATTTTTGTTTGACCGTAGATTTTGATGAATTTTCCATTCCTTTTGTTTGACCATTTTTCCCATGTAAGTCGTTTGGTGTTCTCTTGGCATCCTCCCACCGGGAGAAATTTATTTTGGTAGGTGAGTAAGTTTAAAATTTACATCTAAACTAATGAATACAATATACGTAGGTTAAAACTTCAATTTTTTTCTATTAATTTGTATTTTTAACTTACATATATTGTATTCATTGATTTGAATGTAAGTTTTATAGTTGCTCACCTACCAAGATAAAGCTTCTTCACCCACGGTTATTTCATTCTTTGTCTCCTAACAAAGGTAAAAATCATACGTCCCCCATTCCTGTATTCAACCAATCATAATTCACCACTTATATATATAATTAGAAAAATTGTCTACATAACGAATTCTAATTGGTTGGGTAGATGAATGTGGATATACACGAGGATGGATGATTTTCACCCTTAACAAAAGTGTGCATATATAGTTTTAGTATTAATCAAAATATAACAATGTATCTCTTTCTTTGTCTCACTAATAAAAAATTGAAATATGTTAATATTTTAATTAAAAAATTTATAACCTAAAATTTCAGAGCAATTTCAATTACTTATTGTTAAAGTTCTTGGAATCAATGCAAAACATTCGAGAACCCTCAATTATTTTATCGAAGGCATGATAGCCCAGTGGGTAGCATCCACTGCTTGTGACCGAGAGGTCCAGGTTCGATACCTCCCTCACACAAGGGGAATGATTTAATTGTCATTTCTTTGGGTTCCCTTGTGTGAGGTCTTATACACCCCTCATGGGGCACCCGCTCAACGGGACTTCTACGACATCCGCTCAACGAGGTCATCTACTTCTCCCCTCACGGGGTCTTCTACTTCTCCTCCTCTAGTGAGGTCTTATAATAATAATTGTAATAAACTAGACCATACTTATAAATGGTTTAGTTTTAAAAATTAAAAAAAAAACCCTCAATTATTTTATGTTCCTGTCTTTTTCTCATATTTTCCCTACTTTATGCAACAAAGTAGGGGCACGTCCAACACTATTTTACATCAACGATATCAGTCGAACGATGTGGATCACGAAAAATTCAGAAGCAACAGGGGCACGCTTAAGGGTGAGTAAATTCGATTTTTACCGAATTTCGATTGAATTTTTAAATTAATTTGATAATTCGATTTGAATTCGACAATTCGGTCACTATCGAATTCGAATTAATCGAATTTGGGACGAATTCGGTCCGACTAATTCAGACCGAATTCAAATTGAGTTTTTTAAATAATTAAATAATATTATTATATAATAAATATATATAGTAAACATAAAAACAACCTAACCCTATTCAGTATAATCTGCATCCTCCTCTATTTTCTTCTCAAGGGGCTGCGCCTCCTCAATCTCTTTTCTTCTGATCAGCTCCATCCATAACAGCAATTAGCATCACCACTCATCAACCTCCATCGCACCCACCACTCATCAACCTCCATCCATCATCGCTGGTTGAAAGCTTTCAGGCGAATCACTTGAAAGTTGAAAGCTTCTAGGCGAATCCATTGACTTGAGAGTGTAAATCCAAAACAGAGCCACATGTGCATGAATATGTATTTTCTTTTCTTTTTATCCGAATTCTCTGTTAATTCTTTTGTTACTAGTCCTCCAATTCTTGAGTTTAGTTTAGGAAACACTCATATGGAAGTTCACGATTCTGCTATTTGTTGAACTATGTGTCATGTCCCACCTTTTTGGACACGCAATAAATCAACACACAAGACAAGCACAATACTAATTGGCACAAAGCCCCCAATCAGTTTATATAAACAGAGATATATTGATCCAAATGCTAAATTTCAACTGTTCCACAATCAGCAGTCAACAGACAAGAAGCAAAGTAGCATTAACATTAAATAAGGCTTCAAGCCACCAGTTCCTCAATAATCTCCAAAACAAGATGTAATGAACTGATTCAAGCTATGCTACTGGTCCATTAACATATCTATACTAAGATACCATTAATACTAGTAAGTTCATAGAATGGAAATGAAAGCAAACTATGTATCCAACTTCTCTGATGATAAGAACACAAGTAAATAGTCCAAAGGCACACAAAATAGCACAAGATGAATATAAAATCCAAAGCATGTTAAACCGTATGAGATAAATATGATAATGGAGACTAGAACACTTAGATACGCTTCTCATCAACTAAGATAAACAACATAAGACCAAGATAGCATAATAAACACATACCAATTGAGTTCATATGATGGAAACCTTCAAACACAACTCTATTTAGCAGCTAACTCAAACATCACCAACAAAGCATATAAACAAGTTCATATAGAGATATGAAGAGCAAGATAAATGTTAAAAATTGAACGTAAAGAGTAATATTTAGAGAGAGAAAACTCGGGTGATTTATAGTGGTTTGATTCACCAATGAATGTACATCCACTACCTTAGGACACACCTAAAGGTTTTCACAACTCCACTAACAAATCCTTTTACACTAGCATGATGGATAGAAAATCGGCTATCTTACAAACCATTTACACTTTGTGTCAGATGGGTAATTGAATCTCTTACAAATGTTGAAAACCAAAGACACACTGGAGATTTACACTATAACCACCACACAACTTCACAACACTCTTCAAGATTCACAACCAGTGCAGACTTGAAGGAATCTTGTTACAACCTCACAAATGAGTGAACACTCGGCCCAAATACAATTGGTGCAAGATATCTTAATCTTGATTAAAAACCAAGTAAGATTTATAATGATAGTTAAAATTGAATCCCACAATGGATAGACATTTTAACATTTAACAAAACCAAACTTCCAAGTTTCACGTTTTTTTAGTGCAAAAGACTTTCAACCAAAGCCTTTTGAAATCTTTCAATCACATTTTTAAGTATCTATGAGTGTTTCTCTGCATAACTTCTTATTTTTTGACTTCTTCTTGATAATCTTCTTATGTAGTCCAAGAAGTCATTATCAAACGTCTTATGTAATCATCTTCCATTTTCATTTTTTTCAATGTAGGTGTGAGATACAAGTCATAGCTTCAAAATACAAACTTACACAAATATTAGCACTTATCAATGATTTGTTATCATCAAAATTTGAATGATTGTAAAGCCATTCGGGCTAACGATAGTCAACTTGTCCAAAATAAAAATCAAATTCCATCGGCTTACGATAGCGATATGAAAGCCGAACTAATCTACTCCGACCCGTTTGCACAAAATAATTGTATGTTATAGGGTGACGTCAAAATATCATCATGAAAAACCAGGCTAATAAAAGTCTTGAGTGGGATCCTAGCATGTGGACAGTTGCGCCGATAGGTGACCGATTCACTCATGGGGGCGGACAAGTATAAACAAATTGGTGCATCATCAACACAGCATGAAAAAATGTCCATCTCATGAAACAAGAGGAACATTATAAATATTGAGTAGAGAAGCCATCTCATGGAACTAATCAAGGAAATCTGGGAAAGTTTCCTGATGATCAAGGGATATAACTTCGGAAACTCCAGAGGTTTCGAGAGATAGGTCAGCCACGGATGAAGCATCTGTTGGCACAATAGGTGTGGGAGATTCACGAGAGAAGCCATTAAAAATATGCTTAAAGGGATAGAAGAGAAGCGAGTGAATGAAAACTTTCATGATCACTTGATTTATATAGATCAAGGAAACTCTTCGAACTCTAAGCAAACACCTTTGCGAGAAGAGGTGCAATAGGACTTCAAAACTTTGTGATAAGCGTGCCAGGAGAATCCTAACAGACGACATGAAAATCAAATTGTAAGCATTCCAAGTTCTGAGGAAATTAAGAGCGGAAATGACTCTAAAGACATGTGAATACATTATGGGAGAATGAAGTGTATTTGAAGAGGGGCAATTGTTGGATCCCACAATTTCGGGTCATACTCGAGGGATCAGGAGCGGGGTAAATGTTCCTAATTAGGGCTCTTAAAACTGGATTTAGGCCTTAAAAGACCTAAAACATCCAGTTCTAATGTCATCGGTTGATAATGATGAAAAATATTAAGAGATAAGTGTGTTCATTTTACCAACTAGGGTTCTTAGGTCACCTCTAATTTAGTTGGACAAAAAGCCCATCGAGAATCTATTTTCATGCCTGGTCCAAGAGAAACTGCAACGGGGAGACTTGGTAACACAATGGAAATATTCCTAAGGTATGGTAACTAACTAACCGATGGACTAGGCAGAAAGGAAAGAAGAATGAGAACTCTTCTACACAAGAATTTTTCACTAGGTAGGAGATTTGGAAGATAAGTTATCAATAAACATGATCAACAAGGGAACTATCACAGAGTTATCACTTCAAGGTTAAGAAATTTGGTTATATTCACTTATAAAATGAGAGAGCGGGTGGGGAAACACAACAAATCAATTTGCTCTTCAACCACTCTTTTCAAGTCGAAAGACACCAATTTTTTTCCTCTTTTTCTCTTTTTAAATGGAGGATCGATAGTGGTTCCCCACTTCTCCTCCAGCATGACTCGAACTCCCGACATACCGGTTGGAAGCGAATCATCTTACCGCCTTATCTATGCTTCGTTGTCGACTGAAAGACACCAATTCAAAAGCCAATGCCACCGTCTTAGTAGTTTAAGGTTCAAATTATGGACCGCGTTCCATCTACCTTTTTAGTTAGTTATTTACTTCGATTCTTGGGATCTTCATCCCCACTAGAGTTAGTCTGTTTACTTCTCAGTACGAGACACGTTCCTGCATGTTTCCCATCAATTTTTAATTCCATGGACTGTTGCTTTTAAAGTCCTTAAGGTTATAACGCGGATAAAAAAACTTGCAATCTCTCTCAATTTTCTAAATCTCTCACGATTTTCCTCTTTCTCCACAAAATACGGACATGATTAGTTTATGTGTTTTTCATTTTCCCCACAAAATAAAGTGACACGCCCAAACATTTTTATCTTTCAATTAAAATTCACAAATAATACAGGGTGAATTTAATGACTTAAATTAGGGAACAAACACTTCGTTACTAACTTCTTCAATCCCTATGAAAAAAAACCAAGCCTATCTTTGTGGAACGAAATGAGTATATCCAAGTCTTCGTTTCTTCGTCTAAGTATTTGTGCATCATTTTTGAGCATTTTCCAAAAGAAAAAAAAAAATTGTTTTTATTGACTTTTTCGATATTCAAGATAAAAGATTTTAAACGATTCTCAATTCAAAAAATTTCAAAAAGAATTTACATATCTAGCTCGTTAAGTATGTTATCTTGACTAAAAATATTCTTTAAATACTGAGTGCAAAGTTTGCTTGTTATGAATATCAGATATGAACCAGAAGCAAACAATGATATGTTTTGTCACGCAATTAAACAATTAAGTCGTAACGTCAGCTTAACCTACTTAAATTGTCATTACCTGTATAGCAATCAGCCCCAACATCTTGACTAACTCTTTTGTTTTGTTTTATTATTAATTTTTTTAGGAAACACATTTATTAAATAATCAAATCTGCCATAACGAAAAAAAGAAAAAGTTTGAAAAACTCAAAGTGTATCCTTATAATCAAATGTTGGATTAGCTCCATTTATATAAACAGTTTTTGTTTTTCTCTTTTTGTTAGTAACTTTTATTTATATCTTTGTGTACGTAAATTATTTTTGAACTACTGCTTTTGTCAAATTAGTGTGAAACTAATGGTTTTCTGCTACTTTTAATCACATGTTCTGCAAATATCCCAGTGTTAATGACTTCAATTGACAAAATTATCATTAAGATTGTCAAACATATACATAACACGTGTACTAAAGTGACTTGGAATCACTAGTATAAGACTATTTTGACAAAAAATAGTAGTTCAAAAATAATTTATGTATAGAAAGAGCTTAAATAAAAATTTACTGATAAAAAGTGAAAAATTAGAAATTGTTTATATATATATAGGAGGTTTCCTCAAAATCCAACTCAAACTTTACATTTCAAAAAGAAATTAGCTAAAGATATAGAATTATTTATTTATAAGGTAGTTCTCAATCATTTCATGGCACCGGAAGTGTAAAGCCCAAATAGTGTTGGGCTCAGTTAAGCCTTATGAACTATATTTGCTGATATTTAGATTCAATTTGGGCTAAGCTGAGCCCAAGGTACTTCTGCAATTGACACATATATGGACTTTGGGCTTTAAAAGACCATGTTTCTTTATTTTGATAAATGAAATTCTTTTACCAATTTTATCATCACTTTAATTGGGATAAAAAAATTTACAAACATCAACTGTGTTGGAGTGTATGAGGGCTCCTCCCCTTAAGAATGATCAGGTATGAAGTTATTGATGTTAGAAGGGTCCAGGAACGATTCTAGGGGGCTGCCCCCGAGATTTTTAAAAATACTACTAGATATAGTAATTTTTATCAAGATCGCCCCCACAAATTTTTTTTTTTTGGCAGTTCTTATAGTTAGGTCGGTATACTGTTGCAGTTTTTCGCCCCCAACAAACAACACCCGAACTTCAACATCTGTAGTTTAAAACAAAAACAAAATAGGTCAAGAAAATGGAGGAACTAAAATTAGAATGAAGAACTTCAGTATGCAAGGTGACCTAGCTATTAATAAATACTCCCTCCATTCATAAATATAAGACTCTTTAGACAATTTGAGAAAATTAATGAAGTTGTCATTTTCACATAAACTTCCAATATTACCCCACCTTCCCTCTCTCTCACTAATACATTATAAAGAAAAGAAAGGAAAATGTTGAGGGTATAATTGAAATAAATTGTTGATAACTAATAAAAAGAAGCTTAAAGCAGACAAATTACTTTTGGATCACAGATATCTCCTAAACGACAATTAATAGGGAATGGAGGGAGTATTTCTTTGACTTAATAAATATTTTGTCTGGACAATAACGCTCTCGTGTGATTTGTAATCTATTGCATAAACACAAACGTTATTAATTCAAAAACAGGAAGTAGAAGAAAGAGCAAGGGCAGAGGACACATCCCACTCGAGAGGGCCCCCTCCCTCCCCCCTTTTTTTTTGAAATTCAATGTTATATATGCAATATATTGTATATAAATGTTTTTTTTACTCCAAGAAAATTATAACACCCCCCCTCCCCGGCAAAAAAAATAAAATCTAAAGACTTGTTTATTTCGATCCCTACACTTTTAAATTTGCGTCCACCCCAGAAAAAGAAGTAAGCAGAGGTTGATTTTATGGAACACATAATGGAGGTAGCAGAGGAAGCATTCCTGCTCCACATGATCAGAAGTGGATATGAATTTCAGGACATGACAAAATAGGCATGTCCAAATTCCTAAACCACTGTTCCAATCTCAATCAATTTTCATTTCATTCAGTACTCTGATCAGAATCTTATAATAAAACTTTGTGGGATCACTTTTATTTCATCACCTCCACCAACTAAATCTTGTCAATGTGACAAATTGTACCTTGATGAAGCATTTTTGCAAGAGATGAATGATATAAGCTACCCGTCTCAATTATTTTGGAGGTTTTGTATTAAATTCTAATTTAATATCTTATATAATCGAAAAAATACATTCTTCATGCAACCCTGTTAATGAGAAGCACGTTCTTTTCTCTTCTTTTTTTTTTTTTTTGGGTAAAAAATGAGAAATACGTTCGAAATTTAACAAAAAAAACATTCCTCCATTCCTTAATATAAGACTTTTAGGACATGTAACAAAAATTAAGGAAGCAAAAAATTAACGTGTTTTTTAATCAAAATATCAATATTACTCTCTTAAATAGAATTAGTGGTATACAAGTCATATTTAAGAGAGTAATAATAATATTTTGATTAAAAATACATCTTTTTTGTTTCCTTAATTTTCGCTACATGTCATAACAATCTTATATTAAGGAATTTAGGTAATGTTAATTTTAATAAATAAAATATACAAAATTACTATAAATTAATGTATTGACTATTGCGTCCGGGAGCCCAAAATTCAATAAGAGTATATAGTTGTTTTTAATGGAAATGCACACATAGCTAATAAAAAATTAGCGTTTTAACTATTGAACTCGGGAAACCTAAATCAAAAAGATTATATATATATATATATATATATATATATATATATATATATATATATATATATATATATATATATAAACAAAAAAAATTGATGCCTCAATTTTTTTAGAGTTATTTTGCGTGGAGCACCCCCAACTTGCTAATAAAATATAAGTAGTGTGAAAATGCGCTCAGAAATTCACAAGAGATAATAATTAGTGGAAACACATAAATGTGGGTAGCTCCAATGTCTTATCACTGAAAACAAAACAAATGAAGCAGTGGTACCACAAGATTGAACCCTAACATTGACATCTCTGTTCTTATGGGGACATCACTGATCTATCAATATTGCCAAAACTAAAGTAGAATGGTCCAGTTTCTTTGTAAGGGCCAATTAAAAGCGACGAAAATGAACTCTGAAAATGGTCAGTGTGGAATTACTATCAAGAAATGGGGAGAGTAGAGAATAAGATAGGAATTTGGTGTTGGGGGCGAAACTGATAAAATTCTTGGTGGCAATAAAAAAGGCGAAAAAAATGCTTGAGGGGTCGAAATTGATAAAATTTTCCAAAATACATATAAAATTTCGATAAATAGTAGTATTTTTAAAAATCTTGGGGGGCGGGGGCCTGTCTTCGCCCATGGGGGAGAGTGGTTTCGGAATTCCTCAAGATAAATGGTATTTCTCCTTATCTTCTAATAATTTAGAGAGTTTCGAATCACAATGTTCACTAAATCAAATACATAACTGAATTATTTATTCCTAACTAGTACTTATGTTATCTGTATTCGGGTGTGAGTTTCCGATACAAGTAAATATCTAGATATCATTTCCTTATACCTCTAAAAGTAAAGATATAAGGACACTTTTGAAAATTTGGACACTGGTTCGTGAATTTGGTAGTAATTAAGGACATACAAGAAAATTAACGAATTAAATACTTTTTATAAAAGAAATATACCTATAATTTGGTAAATATTTTCCTATAATATCCTTCTCACTATGGACATGATGAGAAAGATCAACATTATATATGCATCTAATCTCGGACAAGAATCTCATCTAATCAACATTATCAATATTTTTTAACTACGACTGATAAAAATCTCATATTTGCACTCATGTTGTTTCATGTTAATATAGGTGTTAGGTGCGACCGCCAAAACTACAGAGTTCAGATAACCTTGGCTAGAACCTGCATGACATTCTCCATTTTGGAACTTCTCTAATACTTATTTCCCAGCCCTTCCCCGGACCTGCTCGTCAAGTCTGAATTAAATTCGATTGTCTTCTCTGTTCACCTATAGTAATATATCAAGCTAATAATTAATCTTGTGGGCACAAATAACTTTAATCGATGAACTTAAAACAGTGTTTGCAATAAATATATCAAAGTTGTCCCACACTCCTTGGCGGAAAATTCTAATATAGGGCGGCATTATGTGACTGATCCCACAATCCTTTTACATAAATTGTGGCGAGATCTACTTTGCAAGTAGACTCTATTTCAACTAATGTGAGAGGGCCGTGTGACCAGTCTTATAATGCCGAATCCATGCCAACGTGACCCCATCTTAGCTCTGCTCGAGTCCTTTTGTTAGAGGACTTCCCTTTTAGATACAACTACTACACTGAGAATGTGGATTTGGTCAACTGTTATACTCAAATGATACACCATGTAGTATTGTCAGCATTTATCATAGTTTACATTTACCATTGTATGTTTTTTTTTTTTTGGATAAATAAACATTTACCATTGTATGTGGTACACTATAATCAGTGTCGGCATGTATCTCTATATTTGTATAGAATATGTAGACTATTAACGTATTATAGAAATAAAACTTAGAGGTAGGGTTGGTTGTCGGTACCCAAGATTTTTTTCGAAAATTATTTTATAGGTATTAATTTTTAGACATTTTAATCACTTATTTTTTAAAATTGTCTTGCCATTTTTTCCGAAAACTATACATATTATAGATCCCCATCTTCCAAAAATAACATTCTAATACCATCTATGTATGTACATTAAAATGTACGTATATACCATGCGTCATTATACAACGATATTACTCTCTACATATATATTATCCAGTGTACATTATTTTGTTTATTATTGAGTATGGTGTATCAACTTGGGGTGACTACTTGTTGAGCCCAGATCGAATAATCCAGAACAACAAAAATAACATAATCCATTAATCCCTAATAATTAGGATTTGTGCAGGGAAAAATAGTACACGTTATAGTATATTGCAAACTTTTGATCAACAAACCCTTTTCTGAAATAGGCTAGTTTTGTAACTCGAAAAAATGGTCTACATTCTTTCACGTTTGGTCATTCAAGAAAACTCAAAGACCACAAGGGAAGTCCAGTTGGTTACAGAGTGACAGATTGTGCACAATGACGCATGATCGAATTTTGACAGTCAAAGTTTCAACCCTCAATGTGGGGATGACTTCTTATGGTGGGTTAAGACAAATTTTCTCACCTGGTCGGACCGCTGGGTCACCTTGATTTACATCCTCTAAATTCTTTATCATACTGGAGAACGGGACCTATGAGCGTGAGTAACGCTTTTTGTGCACAATGAAGGAAAACTCAAAGAAAGAAAGAAAGTAGTAGCAAAAGCTCCAAGAAAAAGTGTACAGATAAACTCATAAGGTCCAATGAGAATATAAAGGGACCCCAAGGGACTGAAAATCAAGATGGAGACAAGAGAGGGTCACAGAAATTGGTAGTACAAGTTTTTATTCTTTAGCCACTAATAGCAGGACTTTTTTTTAGAAGACTTTTTTTTAAGGCATACAATAGTCCGATTGAAAGTGAAGCATCTTACCGATTGAGTTGCGCTCACGACAGCAAGACTTATATAAATAGCTACAGAGAAGAAAAATAATGAACAGTGATTGAGAAACTAAATTCCAATTCCAATGTTAAGGGGAAGAAAAAAACTCAATTGTTAAGCCAATGAGAAACTCTGTAGGAGATGAATTGATGATGACCATATTCCACTAAAGGAGTTGAAGAAATATTTAAATAGCGACAACATATATTAATAAATAATGGTGAGTGGGTAGAGTACAAAAACACTAAGATCAAATCTCACAGAACTAATGAAGGTAACAGACAATATTCTATGCATCAACTCTCAAATTCAAAAGGATCAATAATCCTAACCACACCATAATTCTACTCCAGACCACACCCAAAGACCACTCATATTTATATAGGAGTCAACCCCTAATATAATCTATAAGATATATAGGAAATATAATCTGACTAGGATACTAGTAAAGTAAACCTAATACAATAAGGCTAGTAATTACAAAAACTAAATATTCTCCTACATAATAATAAGATTGATCTAATAATTCCAACATTGATTCCTTTAAATCAAGCTCGACAATAAATGCGGCCAAATTCTGTCACAAGTAAAAATTTCCATTGCTACTTCATTTCGCTGTGAACAATTTGTGTAACTTCAATTTATAATTAACTTTCTTCTTTACATGAGGAGATGGTAAAATCTTATACTCCGCAACCAAATTCATTATTAACTCCTCTTTATCAAAGAAATCAATTATATTCACTCATCTAGATTCAATCAAGAAATTACTTGAACCAAAACTACTTATTTTGGACGGAATGTATTTTTCTCTAGCAATATCCTTAAATGAACTCACATCGTCTTTGAAAAGCTCCAAAATTTTAGTATTTCCAATCTCAGGAAAGACAAATACAATATCTTTCGATCTTCAATAACATGGAAACCCACCATGGTCATCTCGTTATCTCTGCTTATCTAATTTAGGTGTTCTTGACAATCATCAAGACATTCAACGAATACTATTTATCTAACATTTTTATTCTTTTCCTCATCCGAACATAATGGACTTATGTAATTCAAAATTCCACAATCACTTAAACCAATATTTTCTTTCGACACAAGTGGAATTTTTTTAGATAAATCAATCAAACCAGAGTTTTCCATATATATATATATATATATATATATATATTCAACTTCCTTTTGAATTGTTTTCTTAAAATCTTTTCCTTCAAACAACTTTTCAACTCCAAGGGTATCACTATTATCTAAACAATCAATAATTTCTTTATAATCTTAAATCAACAATTCATCATCAATTGTAGCACTCAACGAAAAAGATACATAATATTATCTTGAGTTGAATTTATCGAATTATTGTTTCCACAATCATACAAATCAGTATTGTATTCCAACTTAACGAAAGAACTACCAATTGAAGAGGAATTCTCCAAATCAGGATATTTAACTTCATCTTCAATTATTTTCTCAAAATATTTGTCTTGTTCTTGAGGAGATAAAATTTTAATCTTCTCATCATCAATAATAATCTTCTCATCAACTTTTTTAAATCTAAAACTTTCATCTTTTTTAATTTTTTCTTTTCCCACAATATTTTTAGAAGAAACCTTGTCTACATAACAAGTAATCAAATGAGTCCAAATCTCCTTTGCTGATTCAACATAGACAAATTATCTTGCAACATCTAATGCTACCTTAATACTGAGGTTGTGCCTTACAAAGATATTTTCTCACCTCTTATTCTTCTCTTCATCAGTATTGTGGTTGTTGGAAGAAGTTCTTCAAAACCTTCTTCTATAATATTCCAAAGTTGAAGACTTTCAAAGTATATTTGCATATGTAGTCGCCATATATTAAAATTATTTTTGTCATCAAAGACAAAAATTGGAAAAACACTCAAAACTCGGGTATCGATCACACAACACTAACTCTGATATCAATTTGAAGAATTTTTTAAATATGCGACAACATATATATTTAATAAATAGTTTGGTGGTGAGTAGGTGGAGTACAAAAACACAAAGATCAAATATCACAAAATTACAGACCACACCCAAAGACACAAATAATACGTAGACAACTCTCCTATTTATATAGTAGTCAAACCCTAATATAATGTCTAAGATATTTAGGAAATATAATATGACTATGATACTACTAAAACAAAGCTAATACAATACAACTAGTAATTAGCAAAACTAAATATTCTTCTAAATAATAATAAGTTTGATTTAATAATTACAACAGGAGTCAATGTCTCACTCATAGTTGTTGAATCAGATTCAGAGTATCCAAGAATTCTTGCATGCATGTGTTTTTTTATTTTAAATCTTAAACCGTCTCGATGTCTATTTTATGGGGTTTCAGCAACTTTGTGTTGGGAGAATAGTACATAAATGTATTAAAGAATTTATAAAAAGTTTCAATAATTCGAAACTAAATATTTTAATTGGTTTTCTTTTCTTTTTTTTTCAAAGAAAACAAAATAATAATTTTCTAAATGTAAATTATGTAATTTTCAAACATCACTCATACCCTAAGTCTACTATGATTTAAAAATTTGCAACTAAGATACCATAAATCTGCTGTGATTTTACAAATTGCATCTAATTCGGTATACTACACTACTGAATTTCAATTCTTGGATTATGTATTTTTCTTTTTAAACTCAATTAATATTTGAATATGTTTTACGGTCAATGACTAATCTAACCAGTTTTATGTGAGGTGGGACTTTTTTTCCCCCTTTTTTTGCTTTTCTTCAAGTTCAACCATTACTGCTGTCATTGCATGGTTGGTCAATGGTGTCTTGTTGCTGCTGTCAGTTAATTACAAAGAAAAGCTTGCTCATAAGTCTATTTCCTTTACATTGCCCACAAAATGGTCCCAAAAGTCTTGAAAGCAAATATAAAGGGCTTGCTCATATGTCTTCCATGTATTGACTGACCCCTTTAGAATATATAGTAGTAAAGTCGTAAACATAAAGTAATCAACTTTCATGATGATCTCGCTAAGGGTCTGGAATTGAAACTCCCCTTTTGTGCACAAAAAACGTTATCCACGTCTAGAGGGCCCCTACTCTCTAGTCGAAAGAGATTTTGGAAGATGTAAATTAAGGTGGACCTAATAGCATGACCATGTGGGAGGATGAAATTAACTCCCCTTTTAGCTTTAGACAATGGGTGCTTTACTTTGATGCTTGATCTCCACATATATGTTGTCACAAAATCTTCATTTGGCAATTCGAAGGTAAGATGATACCTTAATTAAAACCGACGTTGTTTGATTTGTGAAAAATTATACTTCCTCGTTTCTAAATTTAATGTCCCCGTTTGATTATCCCAAGAATTGAGAGAATTAGTTTGATCATTAGAAAGTTACAACGATGTAATTAATAATTACAGGAGGATCATGTGTTAGTGGAATTGGTCTTCTTAAATACAGTGGATTAGTTATGAGAATTTCAAAAAGAATTTATTTATTTGAAAAAAAATGAAAATTTATTTTGAGACAATTTCAAATAGAAAATGAATATTCAATTTATGATGGAGTGAGTATTGTTTATGGCAACGATATTTGGAAGGAGATTATTTGTCCATATTTCAAAAGGAGAAATGTTGTTGGACAAGAATGAAGTGCGATTGTATTTTTTATTTTTTTTAAGGCCCGAAGGCGAAGAGCGGAGAATACCCTAGATCGGGAGATTGTAGCATGCCCCAAACCGGGGAGGGAACTTGGCCTCACAAGGAGGAGAATTTATTGCCCCATAAGGGGAGATACATGAATCGACCACGGGACCTCCGTCCCGTGGCCGGATAGTCTTACCACTTGCTAACCGATTCCTATAGTGCGATTGTATTTCGAGAGGGGCAGATGATTGTTTCTAGTCCTACTATCCTATCCTAAAGGTAATTTGTTTTTTGGAAATTTATTATTCCTCATTGACTAGGTAAACGATGAAGTGTTACAACTTACAAGCATGTGTATATTGGGGAGAAAGACGAGATGAAGGGTAACCCTTTTATATATGAATTATTCACCAAGTAGATGTCTTAGAAGATAAGGTATAAAAGACATGATCGAAACTCATTTAGAGTTATCACTTTTAGGTCAAAGACGTTCGGTCATAATTACTATAAAAGGAAAAAAAAAGAAAAGAAAAAAAACAACTTATAAATACAATAAATTATTATTTTTTTCAGCAACACTTTTCAGGGACAAAAGATATCATCAATTTAGGGGTCAATCACACCGTCTTATTAGTTTAGGATTCGAATAATCTGGACTGTGTTCCAATTAGTTTTTTAGTTAGTTAGTTCGTTCAAAATCAAAAAAATTGTAATCTCTCTCCATTTTTTAAATTTCTCACGATTTTTCTTTTTCACCACAAAATATTGACATGATTAGTTTATCTGGTTTTCCTCTTTTTTCATAAAACAAGATGGTGCACTTAAACTCTTAACTTTCAATTAAAATGCACGCATAAATAACACGAAATTTTTTTACCGACTTAAGTTAAGGAACAAACATTTAGTTACTAACTTCTTCAATCCCTTTGAAAAGAACCAAGCCTATTTTTGATGAACGGAAAGAGTATATCTTAAAAAATTCTGATATGAAACATGTTCACATAAACTTTTGTAATACAAAATTAGTTATGTTATTACAAAATTATCTTTCTACTCATTTTATAATGATGTTGCCAGTTCTTTACCACATTGTTCATATCAAAACTATCCATATTTTAAAACCTTCTTATCTTCCAAGTCCAAGTATTTGCGCATCATTTTTGCGCATTTTTTTTAAAGAAAAAAATATTCTTTCCCCCTATCACGAATGATTCATTTTTTCAATTTTCAAAATAAAAATTTCAAAAAAATTCACATTGCACCTACGTGTGAGTGTGGAATAAATAGCCTTTTGGGTTTCTAAGTTGTTTTCACTTAGCCACTTTTATCTTTTTTAGAAAAAAATATCTTTTTCCATCCTTTATTAATTTACGGGTTGCCGAAATCGTCCTTCTATTAAAAACTTTGATCGAAGGGCATAATTGGATTTTTTTTTTTAAAACCCTCCCTTATAACTATTTTTAACCTAAGTTGTTGCTCATTTTACCCAAAAGGCTCCATATTCATAAAAAAAAATTAAAGAGAAGAAAGCCATCTCATTCTCTCAAGTCACTTGCTAACAAGTGTATCATCAATCTCGTTGGCCAACAATAAACCCATTTAATTACATCCTCCATAGCAATGAAGATTGAAGGAAGCTCAAGCCACAATACAAAAGGCCTTTTTGCACCATTGTTGTTTTATACATCTGAAATCAAGTTACTTGAACATTTTTTTTTAACTCAATAACATCAGGTAGGTACACCAAATTCGAAACTAACAAGAACATTCAACAAGATTGTATTTAACATCAATACATCACCATAATGTGATGAACATTACATGGAACCAAATTTTGCAGCAGAATAGACTAACAAGAATACTAAAACAGCAACCAAACTCTTGATAATCACTGATTGTTTACATAACTAGGCATCCTTTTTCGCCATCTTTCTTCGTAGCTTGACAATAATACGTTTTTCCTTCTCAAATTTTGCATTCTCTTCCTTTGCACAAAACTCACATTTCTTTAGCAGTTTCAAATCTTCCTGCAAATTAATCATATTAGCATTACAAACTGATGGGTGTAAAATTACCAAATTCATTACGAAATTGGTAACTAGCATACCTTCATAGGGTGGAAGTGAGTTGAGCCGGCTCATGAGTAACTCACGATTCGATATTCGACTCCAACTCATTAGGTAAATGAGCGATACATGAGCTAAGATTTTTGACTCATCTAGAATATGAGTCAAGTTTGAGCTAGATAGATTTCGACTCATTTGGCTCATTAGTTGACTCAATATATATATATATATATATATATATATATATATATATATATATATATATATATATATATATATATATATATATATCCCTCAACAAAAAATAGACGCATATCTCCACAAGGAAAAAAACCAAGAAACCCTTATAAAATAATTTAAGCATTGATTTTTGGAGGAGATTAATTTCGAGACACTTATGTCATTAAGAAGAAATCCATGTGATATTACTACTTGTCTTTTGTTACTGATGATCACAATTTATTAGTTTACAAAATACTTTTTTTTTACAATACTATAGTTTCATCTTTTCAGGTGAAAAAATATTACACATAATTAAATTACTTATATAAGAAGGATTCAGAGACTTTTATATTTAATTAATAAGGATTACAGTTTTTGGTAGCATTGGTTGGTTTACATTGGTATAATTGTATATTTTGTTTTCTTTTTTCATAATCTTTACATATTATAATTAATAGAGATATTAAACTTATCATTGTGCTAAAAAAATCTCTGGATTTATTTTGTATCAGTTGGATATTAAACTCATATTATAATCACTATGTTTTTTCTAAAATATTTCTAGACAAATGAGCTGCGTTGAGTTACTCGTGAGCTGAGCTTGAGCTGAGAAAATCAGCTCACATCACATATGAGTTGAGCCATGAGCTGAGCAAAATTAATGTGAGATGAGCCTAAGCTAGCCTTAGCTCACCTCAACTCAGCTAATTTTCACCCCTTCATTGTTCTCTTGGACTCAGAAATTGCATTCGGGTTTTTGATAAAAGAAGATTCCCCAACATAATCCTTTGAATTTGGTACCATTCTGGGTTTGAAATCACTGTCGATAACACCAAACTCAAATTCTATATTCCTTAATTCATTCACATTACCTTTGGAAAACTTGTTGTGGCTTGAGCTTCCTTCAATCTTCATTACTATGGAAGATGTAACTAAATGGGTTTAACTGTTGGCCAACGAGATTGATGATACACTTGTTAGCAAGTGATAGGGTGTTCACTATTCGATTAAACTGAAATACCGAATCGAACCAAAACGAGTTATATTATATGGTTCGATTTATTCGGTATTTTGGTTTATTTAATTCGGTTTTGAAAAAATCAAAATAATTCGGTTTTCAATTTTTAAAAACCGAATTTCCAAAATACCGAATATACAAATTTTTAATATTGTTATTATTAAAAAATATATTATACTTATACGTATTATTAATATTAGTTAGATCTGTCTTTAATCCATCTTGTTTCAATGACATTCGGGGAGCAGACACTTTGTACATTTATTACTAAATGTTACCGCCAATACCCCGAATAATTGGGGACTTAATGAGTTATGTTATTGTTTTAAAGGTTTATTTTTATTTTTATTTTTATTTTAACTGTGCATTATAATTTTATGGTTGTCTATTTTTTATTAAGTTGAGCTCCACAAGAAAAAAAAATAAAATTGGGGAGCAAACACTTTGTACATTTATTACTAAATGTTACCGCCAATACCCCGAATAATTGGGGACGTAATGAGTTATGTTATTGTTTTAAAGGTTTATTTTTATTTTTATTTTAATTATTTTAACTATGCATTATAATTTTATGGTTGTCTATTTTTTATTAAGTTGAGCTCCACAAGAAAAAAAATAAAATTCCGGTACAAACCGAACAGAACCAAACCATACTGAAATAATTTCGGTATTCGGTATATAATTTTTAAAAAAATTTGGTTCGGTTCGGTTTTCATAAAATGTTAAAAAATCGAACTGAATTTCAAAATTTTGTTACGAAAACCAAAATGAATACCGAATGTACACCTCTAGCAAGTGACTTGAGAGAATGAGATGGCTTTCTTCTCTTCAATTTTTTTATGAATATGGAGCTTTTCGGGTAAAATGAGCAACAACTTAGGTTAAAATAGTTATAAGGAAGAGTTTTAATTTAGTTTCCAATTATGCCCTTTGAGGAGAGAATAACTTTTCAGACATCAAGTCTCTGGATGGAAAAAACCAAAGTTTTGAACAAAAGGATGATTTTGACAGCCCGTAAATTAATAATGGATGAAAAACGATAATTTTTTTTCTAAAAAAGACAAAAGTGGCTAAGCACAAATAATTTAGGGATTCAAAAGGCTATTTATTCTGTGAGTGTGTGGTAAATGGAAAATAGAAACTGCGAAATTCTAAATTTACCCCTGGCTTGACGGCTCAAGCGAATCCATAAATTTTGTTGGTGTGGGCGTGGGGCTGGTATTAGCTGCATGGTTAGTTCACAGAAGAAAAAACAGTGGGAATTGGCAGAGTTGATTGATCCAAAATACACTGTCATAGGGATCCGAGCCCTCTCTCTCTCTCTCTTTCTATGGAGGCCTCATAGTCAAACATGTGTGACGCCTGACCATAGATCAGACGACAGAGATGAAATACGAAAGTAATTCATGGGGCCTACCTTTTCTTGACAACAGTGACGTGATATGCGGGTATGGGTCCCATTTATCCCATCCACTTTCCCTCCTTGCAGCCTTTTTTCCTTTTCTTTTTTGTTTTTTTAGAATTTGTTTTTCTTTTTCAGTTTCTTCTTCTTCTCTAAAATGGCCAATGGAAAAAGGGCAAAATGGCCTAATTAGGCCTTTATGTATTTTCAATTCGTATTTAACATCCCATATGTTTAATTTTGACTTTTAACGTCCTGAAAGTTTTTACGATCTGCCTTTAAAGGACTTCCGTCCAATTTTCTGTGATTTCCCCGTTTGCCTAGTCATCCAGTCAACATATTTGTCTTATCCCAGGGGTATTTCAGACATTTCAACATATTTCCCACATGAAAACATTTGGGGTACTCAATTGTTTAAAAAAATAACTATGAATACTCAAAATAAAATCCAAAAAACCATCATCCCCTCCATCTTCATCCTCCATATTTGATCTTCTAACACAACCTCTAAATTCAAGTACTCAAAAAATCACAAAAAAATCAATTAATAACAAAATCACGCAAAAAAAGAAAAAAAATCCAAAATTGCAGAATACGAATTGGACATTTAACAACCAATACATCAAGAAAATCAAAATATAATAACATAAGAGGATTTCTCACATTCAAAATTCCAGAAATGGGCAAAAAAATTTGACATTAACAACCAATCCATGTGCACCCCAGAAGCTTTGAAATTATTATTATTATTTTTTTTTGGTGAATTTTTTTGGGTTCTTTATATTTTTGAAAGACTCATTATTCTCAAATACCCAAATTCGGCAAGACCAGTCTCCATTATCAAGAAAATCAAAAATTTGGGCAAAAAACTTTGATTAGGGCTCCCTTCCAAAGTTGAGATTTGGGGATTTTTTGAAGTCTCATAATAATTTTTCCAGTAGATATAAGGAATACATACTAGGCCACTTGATTAATTGTTTCCAAATCAGCTATTTGACTTAATGGATTTTTTAGAATTCAATGTTCTTAAAAGCTTCAATTTGGGTTTTGAATTGGAAAGTCTTGTATGTTTAGGATGGTTCTTGAGTATTTTGAATGAACTTCCAATGAATTTTGATCATCATGGAGACACTGCAGGTGTGGCTTTGGTGGTTGGCGGTGGTGGTGGTGGTGGAAAGGTGGTGGTGGAGGAGATCAAAGATGGAGGGGATGATGGTTTTTTGGATTTTATTTTGAGTATTCATAGTTATTTTTTTAAACAATTGAGTACCCCAAATGTTTTCATGTGGGAAATATGTTGAAATGTCTGAAATACCCCTAGGATATGACAAATATGTTGACTGGATGACTAGACAAACGGGGAAATCACAGAAAATTGGACGGAAGTCCTTTAAAGGTAGATCGTAAAAACTTTCAGGACGTTAAAAGTCAAAATTAAACATATGAGATGTTAAAAACGAATTGAAAATACATAAAGGACTAATTAGGCCATTTTGCCATGGAAAAAGTTACCTTTGAGTTGGTTGAATATTTCTTTTTCAAAAAAAAAAAAAATAAGACGTTTTATGAATTTTGATTGTGGTTTATTGAGGATGTGTTTCTGTCAGTGTATAAATTGGGTGAAAATCATTTGTACCTTTCTGTGTATTTATTTTTGTGCCTAATGAATAAAAGTCATCGTATGCTCATTTTTTTTTAAAATTATATATACACATGCTAAATTGTAATTTATAATCACCTTCGGAATTAAGATTGAGTTAGAATCCTAAGGGCAATGAGGCACTAGTGTACACTATTTTATGAGTCGAGTGATTTATGCATTGAACTTGAGACTAATAATCATACGTCGAAAGTTGAGATAATAGTATTTCAAAATTTTTAGATTGGCAAAATTGCATTCAGTCTCCATTGTTATTGTCGATGGAGCGTATATTATGGAACAAATAATTTTTTATTATTGGACGTGGAGGGTAAATTTTAAATTTGTTTAGGTCACTGACAAAATCAGAAGAATTACTTTATATTTAAAGCGGTAAAAAATTGTTTATTCTCAACCGGTGTCTCTATTCATGTCACACTCACTCACAATTCGCCATATAAATACCCTCTAATTTTACTTCTCCAGTCGTCGTTATTCACATTCAAAAGCAATAGTTTAAGGGGTATTTCTGGTATATTATATTGAAATTAACCTATTTTTTTACGGTACCTAGTCCTCCCCCTTGCACCCCTCATAGTCTGTCACACTCCACCCCTTCAGCCGCAACCCCCATCCCCTTCTTTCTTCATCTTTCTCAATCCAACCACCACCGCCGACCACCCTCACGAACCACCATTGGTGAGTTTTTACAAAAAAAATTATTGAGGGTTTCATGTGCCTTTTATGCGAGTTTCTACTAAAAATCTTTTGTGAGATCACTCTTGTGATTGAGTGTTTAAAGCTTTATATGTATTCTGGTTCTTTATTGAACTATGAAGTCCCTTTGAGTACATTGGAATTTTGTTATTCCGCTGCATACCCAGCAGACGTAGGCTTACTTGGAGGAATTGCGTTAACAATTCGATAATATTTACTGATTGCATTGTGATTGTTGAATTACTTATAATTGTCTGGTGAACTCGTAAAATCACTACCTAATAACTTACAAAATATAATAACTGAAACTTGAGCCGAGTTAAATGTTCTTTATTATTTAAATCTTTTAAATAATTGAAGAAAATTCGAGTTTAAAAGAAGTAAGATAATTCATATTTAAGAAAATCTTCCAATCCAAAAGGAATTCAGAACTAAAAGAAGCAGAAAAAATGAGTCTTAAGTACAAATTCTCCTCCTTGTGGGGCAAATAAAATTCTCCTCCTTGTGAGGCTAAATTTCCTCCCCAGGCATGGGGCATGCTACAATTTCCCTATCTAGGGTACTCTCCGCTCTTCCCCTTCGAGGGCAATCGCCTTCGAGCGTCAAAAATAAAAAAAAGTACAAAATTTTTGAGTTGGTTGTAGAAGTTTATGTGAAATGAATCAAATTTAGTTTAATTTGCTTATTATTATTAATAAAGGGAGAAAATCACTATGCATGTGCATTATAATTCAAGCCTTTGTTTTCAATGTCTATTAACTTTTATTTCATTATCTTCTATACAAAAATAATTTTTAACCTATTATTTTTCTCAGGTTAGTGACCTGATTGTATGATTTCGACAAGATTTAGTCATGTATCTTGCACGTGTGGAGGGCTCTATGAATAAATTAACGGTCTAACCACTAAATTGACAAAAAGGAAATAGCCCATCTTTATTCATGTTTAGAAATCACTAAAAAATTACAAATAAGAAAAGGAATAAGACAATTATGAATTAACAAAAGTAGTGAAAGGAAAAAGAGATGGGGAAGAAATTACAATTAGAGAGAAAAGTAAGGACTGGGTGTACGTGGACTGATAACACTTGGTTAGATCCAATGGTTTCCGATGGATTGATGGATGGACGGACGGATGGAGACTAGAGAGTACAAAACTCTTGACATTGATAGGTGGGAATTGGGCCCCACTCTCCACCACCTTGTGAGTCCGGAAAGTGGGATCCACAAATTGTACATCTTAACTCGCTCACGGCTCCTATGAGGAACAGGATTTTGTTCCGCATGTGCGGGACAAAATCTTGACCGTCAGATAATATTTTTAACGGTCCAGATCAGGAGAGAGAAAAGTTGCGGCTGATTAAAAAAATAATAAATTTTTTTTTAAGTCTCTCTCCTGATCTGGACCGTTCAAAATATCATCCGACGGCTCCAGTTGTTCCGCACATGCGGAAAAAAATCTGTTCCGCATAGGAACCGGACTGAACTTAACTCTATCTTACCTCCATCTTCATTTCTCCATTTTGCCCATCACGCGCTCTCTCTCTCAATTTCAGTGCATCGAAAGTGACCCATCCCTATTATTTCCTCTCAAACCATAAATTACGAAAGAGATGCTGTAAAAAAAATATTTATATTTTATTACTCAGAGTGTGAGATTTTATATTATCCATTAATTATAATCGCCTTGACATTTTTTTAATTAATGAATAATTTTTTATCTAGCAAAAAAAGTGACCTATCCCTTTATTTATTTATCTCTTTTTGTATGAGCAAAGAATATGGGTAGGAGGTAATATTATTTTGGGGTTAGTTTGAATTTATTTGGACATACCTATTTTTCCTTCTTGGTTTCTCCTCATTCTTTCCGAAAATGGTGAAGTGCACCATAAATATAATTGGGAAAAATTCTTTGAAACATTTTGTAACTTTGAATAAGGCATTTTTAGATAAATAGAAAATTTTATTATCATAATTATTTCCAAATGGAAGCACAAGGTTTGTGCAGAGCACTCGCGGTAATTAAACGTAGATGCGTTTTTACTCGGTGGGCCTAAAGGTACTGTTTACCGTTTCTTTCATTGGGCCCTATTATTTCGGCACCCTGGTTGTTTGTATGTACGTGTACAGCTCTTAGGGCCCACATAAATGCTCCCTTCATAGTAGGGCCCACTTATAGCCTATTTTTTCTTCCTTTTCTTGCTGGTAAACCATGTCTGGCCCAGCCCAAGGATTCCCTGTCTTCCAACCCACCATGACTACTCACTAGTAGTCACTACATCAAATCGAAGCCGGCTGTGGGGAAGTTTTCTTCTGTCAAATTATGTTAATTATTTTGTATTAATCACAAAATAGCTGAGACCATTACAATCAAAAGATAATTTGAAAATAAAAAATAAAAATAAAAATCATATAATGGTTTAAACAATCATGATAACAGATAAAAACTCACAATCCGAGACTAGGTAAAAATCACTAATAATAGTGGAAAAAGTAAATACATAATAAAATTGTTCACAATATATTATTCGCAATTTTTTAATAACACAAGTAAGAGAAACTCAGTTTCAACATATTCCTTATAAATCAACAATCTACAAGACCATGGGCGTATAAACCGTCTAGTAGATTGTCTCTTAAAGATGTAAAAAGCCAAGAAAGGATCCAAAACAAGTCCGGGTTGAGAGAAATTTTCAAGGAGAATTGAAAGAAATCACGATTTACGGTAAAATGATCACATACGAAGTAGTTCTTGCATTCGAGTCTTCAATCTTGAAAAAAATGCATTAAAAAAATTTCATCACGATTCATAGTAAAATGATGGGGTGAATTCACAAAAAGTGAAGGAAAGATAACTATATCCAATCAAGATCCGACCGAAAGGCGGAACTTTTGGTTTGATCTAATTATGGAAGGAGAAGAAATGAGGAGAAACCAAGAACAAGAAGAGTTTAGAAAGTATATTTTTTTCTATTTTAAATTAAATGTCTACTTTTTTATTCAATTAAATGTATACTTTCATATTTATTTGAATATTAAAGTGGATATTCAGTTTGAAATAAATGGAGTATGATATTTCCTTAACAATGTCATTTTGCTACAAATAATTTGCAATATTCTCTCTATTCCATACCCTAGTCTCATGAACAAGACATTTTCCTTTCCAAAATAAGATGAGTAATAAAATTGTTTTGATAGATCCAATTTATTGAAAAGTCACAAACTTTCAAACACATTACATCTACATAAGAAGATTTTGGGAAGAAATAAATAGTTGTAAGCATCATTTGCTATATAAAGCTAAATTCCAAGATTTAATGATTTTTTTTTCCATTTATAGTGAAGTGGGATTGCCCCATATGAATGCAAATTGCTGTTTGCTGATCTCTAGAGATGAATATTGTTTTCAATCTTCTCATAAACTTGAATATACAACACAAAATGCATACGTTTTGCCTACGTATTTTTGTGAAACTCCCCAATAAAGACAGAAATTTGTTGAACCCATGTTGTCATCTACGTGACTATAATTTAGAACACAAAAAATTCAGTACATATTTAATATTTTTTGGCAAATGCTACATTATACGGAACAGGTGTTACAAAATCTCAACACCTACTCGCTCCAACAACATATACACCGTCAAAATTTTAATTCGACAATAAAAAATTGTTCAGTATATATTGAATTTTTTTTTTTTATTTCCTTTATCATAGCCAAGCGGTGTTATCATCTTCTTCTTTAACTTTGTTTATGAAACAAATACTGAATACGAAAATATATTGCATATTTTTTTTATCAATTAAGAAAAGCAAAGCCCATTACTCTAGGTTAGTCTTGCCTTCTTGCCTCTTTTGTCAAAATATGATTATTTAGTAATCCCAATTAATTAATTTATATTACATACTCCCTCCATTCCTCAATATAGGTCGTTTAGGACACTCTGAAAAAATTAAGAAACTCAAACAAACAATAATGTTTCCACCACAATTCTAATAATACCCCTCCTTCCTCTTTCTTTTTCACTTTTTCAATAAAAGATATGTTGAGGGTATAATTGGAATAAATTATTAATACATAATAAAAGACATGTAAATAATAATTAATTTGAATACATATATATCTTCTAAACGACAATTAAATTGGAATAGAGGGAGTAGTTTGGAATCTGGAATCCAATGAGTCCTTTCTTATATAAACCAAAAAGAAAGAAGAAAAATATAATTATTTATAGAGTAGATCAGTTGATGTGTTTGTACTCTGGGGTTCACACTTCACATGGGGGCATAGTAGCAAAAGGCTATAAAAATTGAAGGAATGAACCTAGGATCAGCTGCAAATGATGTCTTTCTTTCCTAGAAATGCCACAATCCATTAGTAGTACAATATATTTTTATTGTTTTAGGACCTCAAGAGAATAAGCATGAAATGAAAGAAAGAATAAATCAATTCAAACGTAATTGGTTTCGACAACTTTGCTTCTTAACAGATGTTAAGGAATCGATCTCTACTCACGTATTGAATTATCATTTTGACCAACACTTTACTCCTTTCGTGGACCAATCTGATGATGCAAGTGAGGATTAATCTAGTAAGATCTCTCAAAAGTCGAAGTCAGTTAAAATACACCGTGCCCAGACAAAATAATCATCTCAACTTTTACTTTTCAAATTTGTGAGGTCTTGGAATTTGCTTCCTAACAATTGATTTTCCTGTATTTATTTAAATACCATCTCAAATTTCAAATTTTAAAAATTAACTTTTCATATTTTTTCACAAATAATTCAATTTTTTTCCAAAATTCAAAATTAAAATTCTTACTATGAACTAATGAAAACACAAGATAATGAAATAACACAAATAAATAGAACAAATAATGAACATGATGAAGAAATTATGAGCAAATTATCAAAGATTTTCTACACCGACATGCAAATATAAATAGTGCAACGGCTAATCACAATGTCGCAGAATTTCAATACTAAAAGTGTGTAACCAAGTTGTACATCATATGCTCTGTTGGCTCCATGCCTAACATCGAGAGATAAACTATTTCATCCAGCTATATATAAGTCGTGCTTGTTTGTATTATTTATTTATTTATTTATTTATTTAACATCTCATAGATTCTGTCTTCCCCACAACATACGAATAATTCAGGAAATCAAGGTAGCATTTGCAGCTCATTGTGATTTATTCTGTCTGCTTATGTTAACAAAGAAGATCTTATTGAGTATTTGTATCTAGTACTATTGATTGAGTATTGATCAAGGGCGAATATAGGATTTTTAAGTTGGGGGCGAAAACCTGCAACAGTATGCTGAACTACATATAAAAACTGCAAAAAGAATGTTGGGGGCGAATTTAGTCAAATATTTTGAACTACATATAAAATTTACTATATCTAGTATGATTTTTAAAAATCTCGGAGGAATGCCCCACCTGCCCTTTGTCTTCGTCCCTAGTATTGGTAGTCGATGAATTCTAACAAATCTTGTTAGAGACAAGATGAAAATAGTTTCATTTTAAGTACTTTTTCAACTCCCAAGGGAAGTAGCACTCTTGAATTGCGATAGAGTCTATTGAATTATAAAGTTTGTACTTAATTTCTCTACGGAAGATCATGATAATTCTGTGAAAAAATTGAGAGACATTTAGCTAGTAGGATTGGCACTGGGGATGATATTCTTTCTCAGAGCCCTTACTGTGCTAGTTGATGTAAACTTTTGTAATTTTGGTAGGAGTTGATGCAGCTTTTTAAGGTGTTTTTAACCTTTCTATCATACTTGTATATATTTTTTCAATTTAAAATGATTATACGAATCTCATTCTAAACATAAATAAATAAAATTACCAACAATAAGGATGCATGGATAAAGTCAAAATCAAACTTTTCATTCTTGAAATCTACATCGTCTGTCGAAAAAAAAGAATCAACTCGAGGAGTTTGGTGTCAAACAAAACTCAATCCACATACATTCCAAGTATTTTTCAAATAACATGATAGAGGTGACATGACAGTACCTTACATACCAATGAAGCACCGAACCCAAAGCGGAATATACTAAAATCCAAATACATAACATACTTAACAGAGAAACTCAAGGTTCTTACATCATAATAAATGTTACAAATACCAAGATGTTCTTAAATGGGAAACATAAACGTTAAACTAATAAAGGGAAAACATTACTATAAATCAAGGCAGTCAAACTCGCGAATTGACTCGTAGGATCGTACGACTCTACGAGTTTTAAGAGATATTACGTGTTAGATCGTACGTAGGATAGGTGATCAAGTAGGATCGGGGTAAACTCGTGGGATCGGACTCGGGAATGTAGGATCGTACGATCCTACGAGTCAACACCTAGTTAGATATTTTCTCTTTCGGGTCGAGTTTTAGGTCAACCACCCAAATGTTTTAAAAAAAAATCATTTTAGATTTAAAAAAAAAATTCTGTTCATCTCCGTGGCTTATTCAATCTTCTTAAGCCTCTCCAATCTTCAACTTCCGACCAATTTCTTCTCTTTCTCGATCGATACCAAAATTTCTTTTTTTACCTCTATTTTTTGTCTTCGAGCTCTTCCTATACCATCGCCTACAACAACGAAAAGACAATTCGAAACCCTAAACTCTAATTTGATAGATTAATTTATTTAGTCAAATAATCAATGTTAATGAATTTAGATTTTGCTCCAATTAGCCGAGGCCCGAGTAGATTTTTTTTTCGGGTAAAATTTTGATAGTAGAAGTTAAGTTTTAGGATTCTGAGACACGGAACATAATATCATTTTCCTGTGGCTCTTTCATTTGATTAATATTTGTTTAATACTAGCAAATATCATAAGATTCTGAAAATTTTCAGATTTCATTTAGAAAAATTAGGAGAGTACTAAATTAATTAATATTTTTTAAATTAAGTAGGATCTATAATCCGAGTTACAATTCTAGGATCCTACGATCCTTCTACACACTTCCGATCCTACGTAGAAACTTGAGTTTGACTGCCTACCTATATATTATATAAAAGTTCACACTAAGTCCTCGTCACGTGTCCATTCAAAGGTGTCATCTATGGCACTCTCAACGAACTCATATGCAAAGGAGAAACAATAAAGATGTGAGTTCACGAACACCCTTGGGGATGAAGCATCGAATAAGGACTCGAAGTATTTTTCCCAACTCGAAATAGTTGTAACAGAGCTTAACTAAAAACATATTTAAAAAATAGTAAAACGTACAAAGACATTACAAATAAAATAAATGTGACAGACTGAATATAGAAATCAGAAGGGAAAACGGAACTTGTGAAAAAACAGAGGTCTAGACGACCGGACAAAAGGCACCAGTCGACCGGAGGTCACCCGAGATCCAAATAGAAATTTTGACAAACATGTCTGGACGATAGAAGGACAATCTCGGTTGATCGGAGGTCGTTCGAGGTAGTCCCGGACGATAGAAAAAACATCGGTCGACTGAACTGACCAAGAGTAGTCGTCCAATAGTTCCCAGTAATTTGGTTCGGTCGACTAGAAGGAGGCTGCGGTCGATCGAACTTAAGGTTCAGACTGCGAACATACTATTTCTTGCACAAAATAACAAAGGAAAAATGGTTTTTTGCATTTTCAGATAACCCAGCCCAAAATCCCCATTTATGACCTTTAAACACATATCAAAACATATACAAAACAAACGTCTAGCACGCTCAACCTATATTCATCGAATCTGACAGAAACAGATCAGAATCATGCTATGAGTACCTCGAACTACTCACGCACTACTGACAGATAACATGTCAGACAATCGAATACAATACGAACAATGACACAACACAAATACATCACACAATTGAGCTCGTTGTCTAGCTATGACCCTAAACCGCTTAACAACCTTTAACTAACAGAAATGCCAACTTTTTAACCTCGTTAGGTATCGAGTCAAACAGAGCACACTTTTTATCCTCGTTATGAACCGAGTTAAATATAATCAAAGTAGTCAACTTTTTATCCTCGTTAGGTTCCGAGTTAGACGAAGCCCACCTTTTATCCTCGTTAGGAACCGAGTCAAATATAATCAGAGTGACCTACTTTTTATCCTCGTTAGGTACCAAGTCAGACGGAGCAGACATATCACACCCCCAGACACTTTAAACACACATAAACTTGACGATTTCATGGATTAAGATTATTGACAAATAAGAGCTCTACTACGGATCAATCATGATGACTCCAAATTAGGAATGGCAACGGGGCAGATCGGGGCGGGTATCTGAAATACCACGCCCTGCCCCGCCCTGTTGATCTGTGCCCCACCCCGCCCCGGATCAAAAATTTCTGCCCCGCGCCCCGCCCCGCCCCATTCTATTTTTTTTTTTTAAAAAAAAATCATTATTTTTTTTAAATTATAAAAATCATTAATTTTATCAAAAAAATTAAAATCATAAAAATCATTAATTTTATCATAAAAATAATTAATTTTTTTAAAAATCATAAAAATCATTAATTTTATCCAAAAAATCATTAATTTTATCATAAAAATAATTAATTTTTTAAAAAAATATTTAATTTTTTTAAAAAATAATTAATTTTATCCCAAATCAATTCTCAAACAAGTACAATTAGTATATTAAAATGAAAATTAAACATGATTATGTTTAATAATAACAATATTATAATAATTTAATATAAATGGGGCAAAATGGGGCGGGGCGGGGCAGGGCGGAAAAAAATACCATGCCCCGATCTGCCCCGTTTGCGGGGCGGGGCGATCTGCCCCGTTCTCTCTACGGGGCGGGGCAGGGCGGATCGGCGGGTCACGGGTCAAATTGCCATCCCTGCTCCAAATATGGCAATCAATCATAGAACAGTTACCAAACACATGTTTTCTAGTTACAACATACATTCAATGCAATTTCATCAATACTCCATCCAATTTTAATGCAAGAAAACATGTTTTAAAATCCAAATCAAGGAAATTCAATACTTTAAGAAAAAAGACAGTTCATGCATCTTTTAGGACAGAAAAACAAGAGTGGAGTATCCTTACTTGTCAAACTTAGCAAATCTAATCACCAAAATTCGAAACCAAGAGAAAGCGGAAACGACAGACTTCAAACAACAATAACTTTCTGCTCCAAACTCCAAATCGCAATCCGTCAAATCTCAGATGTAGCCCTTTCGATTATCTTCGAAACGCCTCAAAACTCACTCAATTTCGACTACAATTGCTATGTCAATTGGCCGAAATACCTCTCAGCTCACAATTTTTCTTCACCTCTCTCTCTCTCTCTCTCTCTCTGCCGTTTCTTTTTTTCTTTTTCGGTTACCCCTTTTCCCCTCTCTCTCAAGCACTAATTACTCAACTAGGAGACTTTCAAACAAACTCTCAAAAAGTCCCCTAACTTCCTAAACTCTCACTTAAGCCCCAAACTTCCAAACACGTTAAAATCGCCTATTAACCAAACGTACCCCAACATGTAACATACACACATGTTATAACAATTAAATAGACACATAATCGCATAATCGCACATGATAAATTCATGTCAAAGCAATTAATTATGCAAAAATTAATTACGAATCAATTAACATGTAAGCAAAAATTCTGGATATCACACATGATACATGTGTATAGTCTGAATCTTCAGTTTCATTTTGTGTTCTATTATAAAAAATTGCTACCTGTTTATTTTCGTTTTAATAAATTTATAACATAATAGAAATTGTGAAAACATTGAGGAGAAAATAAAACACATAATAATTAGTTACAAATGTGCAAATGGTGGAATAGAAATGAGGAATAGAAGATTCTAAACCACATCCAACCCCAAACTTCGACCTTCATTCTTATCAAAACATTTTGGCCAATAGCAAAACCCAAAAAGTAGAAAAGGTACTAGTTTATAGTGATGATTGAGAGGACTAGAAGTAGATACTCATCTAATATTCCTATGCTTGGCCATTAAGCCTACACTTTAAAGAGCCCCATTTCAAAAAGAAAATGAGACATTGCAATGAAATTATAGAGGGAGTTTTTGCTTTAGGACCCAACTAGGAATTTTTTACTTCCACACACACACACACACACACACACACACACACACACATATATATATATATATATATATATATATATATATATATATATATATATATATATATATAGAGAGAGAGAGAGAGAGAGAGAGAGAGAGAGAGAGAGATTTTTCGGGGTGGGAAATAATGAATAAAAGAGAAGTGTTTTATCACTAAATTACTGTCTTAACTCGATTCATGTCTTTATAAGAGTTTCTGGAACAATATCAATTAAAAAATTAAAAGGAGGCAATCCATTTACTTCATAATAATTAATATCTCAATATCACTGTATAGCACAATTCATGAATTAAAGTATATATATTCAAATGAATAACAGGGTGAGTTCAGTTTTATCAAACATACTAAACATTCTTAAAATCATCTTTCTTACACTGATTTTAAATTATGTACATTTTTTCTTTTACTTCTCTATCTATTAAATGAATAATAAAGAAAAAGAATATGGTGACCACTTTTTTCCTCCATTACAAATGGATAGAAATTCATCTTTGGCCAACTCATGATCACTGACTTTACTTATAATTCCAACTGTTCATGATGTTGATAACCCCTTTCAAATTCTTGAAGCCTATGAACCGGCTTAACTCTGGTTCTTTTCAAGCATAGCCGTGGCTAATTAAACTGATAATGACATCATTGTTTAAGACCCAAGTGTTCTTCTCATTTTCTTTTTTGAGCTCACTGACGGGCCGTTCTTCTATGAAAGGGAGATAGAAGTCGCTCACGAGAGAGAGAACCTTGAAAAGGATATTAAAGACGTCACACATGTATGGGGGAGTGATTTAACTCACAACCTCACTGATCATGTAGGCAGCTCATAGCTCACTGGGCTATGAACCTTGTGATGTTCTTCTCATATTTCATGAATCAAAATTTGGATTTACTATAGCTGTATTTTAATACTACTAGTTGAGACGAACGTATTTTACATGTAGTAGGAATTTAGGTTTTTGGAGTGCGAGCCATTATTAATGTAGGATTAATAACCTAGCTATAGATGTAAGAGTCATTTATAATATACTTATTAGAGTGCACGTGTTATGCATGTTTTATGAATTTATAATTTTTTATCTGAGCTATTATTATTTTGTTCAAAATGGTTGAAAAACATTTTTTTAAAAAAGATACTTTTGATTAAAAAATTCTTACGGGGTCGTTCTCCTTTTATAACTGTTACATTTTTTTATATAATTAACTAGGTTTCATGCCCGCGCGATGCGCGGTTGTATTTTTAATGAATAATCACGATTACAACAACAAAATAAATTAGAAAGAATCTTACATTTTCATCCAAAATAAATGAATCAACACTCATTAAATAGTCAGGTTTCTGGGCATTGAAAGTGTTCCATAATCTGGTTACTCAATATAATATTCTCTTTTCTTGTTTGCCTTTTCCAAGTTCATTGAGATTCACATACTGAAGTCTTGATTTCCCCATAATGTTTGTTTTGATGATTTTTTTTTTTTTTATTTTTTTTTTTTTTTTTTGGGTGAGGGAATGCATGGCTGATTTTAGTTTATATAGTTGGTTATTTTCTTGAAATATTAAATCTAATTTATAATGCAAGACTTTTAGAATTCCTTATGATACAAGAATTTTAGAATTCCTATATACATGAATAAGAATTCTGTTTTTTCTTGAAACATTAAATTTACTTAATAATGCAAGCCTTTTATAATTCCTATATGCATTAATAAGAATCCAAAAATTCATTATGCATATTTTTTTATGTAAGCCTTTTAGAATTCCAACCTATATACATGTTATTTTCTTAGAATATTAAATATACTTTATGATGGAAGACTTTTAGAATTCCTATATACATTAAATCTATTTCCATAAAAAAGAAAACTATTGAACTTCTTCATTTAAAAAAAAACTCATTGAACTTCTTTATTTAAAAAAAAAACTCATTCAACTTCTTCATTAAAAAAGAAAACCATTCAACTTATTCATTGAAAAAAAAAAAACTTGAACTTCTTCATTTAAATTCAATTCATTTATGTTGTATAGCCTTTTAGAATTCCTATATACATGTTATTTTCTTAGAATATTAAATATGCTTTATGATGGAAGACTTTTAGAATTCATATATACATTAAATCTACTTCATTTAAAAAGAACCAATGAACTTCTTCATTAAAAAAGAAAACCATTCAACTTCTTCATTAAAAAAAAACCATTGAACTTCTTCATTTAAATTCAATTCATTTATGTTATATAGACTTTTAGAATTCCTATATACATGTTATTTTCTTAGAATATTAAATCTATTTTATGATGGAAGACTTTTAGAATTCATATATACATTAAATCTACTTCATTAAAAAAGAAAACTATTGAACTTCTTCATTTAAAAAAAAAAAAACCTTTGAACTTCTTTATTTAAGAAAAACCCATTCAACTTCGTCATTTAAAAAGAACCAATTAACTTCTTCATTAAAAAAGAAAACCATTCAACTTTTTCATTAAAAAAAAAACCATTGAACTTCTTCATTTAAATCCAATTGATTTATGTAACATACTTTTTCTATAATCTATAAATATGTAACTTTAGAATGAATATGAAGATTATAGCTAAACTATTCATCTTCATAGTAACTTTAGAATGAAGATTATACCTCATGAGACACTATTTTTAAAAGAAAATTAATTACAAAGTTGTCACATGGAAGCTTATGATTGGAACACATATCATAATATGCCACATGTCACATCATGAAGCTTCTACCTCAACTTGACATAACTTTATATATTATAGATTTATGAAATCAGTTTCTTTTATAATATATGAAATATTTGTTTAATTAATTTACCATATTCCTTTCCAAATTATAATATTTGTCACATGGAAGTTACGGAGTTAAACCAAATAAAACATCATGTATTATAATTTGGAAAGGAATATGGTAAATTAATTAAACAAATAATTCATATATTATAATAAAAAATAAAAAATAAAAAATAAAAAAAACTCCGTATAATAATAGACTTATTAAAATTTTATGTTCCTTTTATATAGTGATTTATTATGCTAATAAAATATTTTCGGTGTTACAATTTGACTTATTTTAGTTAAACTTCGATTAGAAATCATTACTTAATTATGGTAATATTAATTAATTTTTAACCTTTTACAAATAGAATTAGAGAATAGTTTTTTTTTTTTTGGAAAATTCATAAATATTTAAGGGTATTATTGTTACACCCCGTAAAATGGAGGTGACATGTTAGTGCCTCATTCGCCGATGAAACACCGAACCCAAATACTATAAAAGGAAATCTCTTCAATACATAAATAACTTAAAAGGGAAAGTTAATAATCCGTATGTTCTTACATCATAAAAGGAATTAAGTGTTCAACAAATACAGAAAGAGAAACTCTAGCCATGCTATTACATATATGATCACACTAAACCGTCTTCATACTTTTCCTCAAAGGTGTCATCTATGTCACCCTCAGCGTTCTCATCTGCAAAAAGGGAAAAATAAGGGATGAGCTAATTAGTCCTGTAAGCATCGATCACCATTGGATTGAAGCATCAAACACGATTAAAAACATTTCCCGACTTTCTCAAAATCATTGAAAACATAACATAGTTTGAAATAATCTTTAAAACCAATGCAGTCAAACTCGCGATCCTACGTAGGATCGGAAGGGCATATGAGGATCGTAACTCGGATCGTAAATCCTACTTAATTTAAAATTTTATTTGAAAATATATATGTACTCTCAGAAAAACATTCCAATCACAAATTTAAAGTATCTTAAAGAAAAAGAGATAATCAAATACTCAAAGCAAATCACTCAAGTTATTAGCATGTTTATTAATTATAAAGATAAAAGTACAAATATCATGTACTAAAATTAAACATGTTTATTAAATTTAATTTGAAGTTAACAAAATTAAATAAAGACAATGTAAAAAGATTCTATACAATTAGTTGAGATTATTGTGAAACAACTAAATTTTTCAAAGAAAATGTGAGAATTGAAACAGTCAATCACCAAATACTTTCAATATCAATTCACAGAATGAAAGAGGAGAAGGAATGAGGAGATATTTATTGGAAGTAGGGATAGCAATATACCAATTGAAACTAGTGTTCCTAGTCTAGCCAAAAATAATAACAATAATAATAAATTAATTAATTAAAAAAATAATCTAGCAATAACAAGAAGCGACATATAATTTGAAAGGAAAGAATTTACCTCTTGCTGAAACATGATTCAAATGGCGAAACTTCATTTTCAATGACTAAGTATTCAACAAAAAAAGTCAATCGGAGTTAATTTAATTAGTAAAATGTGTGTAATTTCTATTTTTAATTAAGATTCAAATATCTCCTGAGATATATAAATTTGTATACATCTTCAAGTATTAGTTCTGAGTATAACAAATGATAAAAAAAAAATAGAAGAGTTCTGAGTGACTTGTGGGATCGTACCGATCCTACGTTCCTGAGTCAGATCCAACGAGTTTACACCGATCCTAACGGATTACCGATTGTACGTAGGATCTAACTCGAAAGACCCCTTAAAACTCGTAGGATCGTACGAGTTTGACTGCCATCTTTAAAACACTCAGAATACAACTCACATAACTTACCAAATACTTAGCTTTGAAATCCGATCAAACGGAAGTCAAAACGGATCAAAATAGAGACATGTCAAAATTCGGTTGTGGCGGTCATCCGAACTACTCACTCGAGATTTGGTTTGGGCGACTAGAAGTAGAATCCACTGAAGCTCAGGTCCAGTCGACCAGAGCTCTTCTGAACTCCTTCCGAGATTCGAGCAGAAGCCCTATCAATTGGTCCGAACTATGTAAAAACACTTCGGTCGACCAGAGGGGTTGTCCGGAGTTTAGAACATGTCATTTTTAATGCATTTTAATAAGGGAAAAATCATTTTCTGAAATATCAAAAGGCCTCAACACAAAATACCAACTTGACAATTCAATTAAACACATTAATACATACATATAACATTGAGCATACAACTTCCAATTCATTCACACATATCAAATACTTTCAGAACATAGAACGCTTTACTTTCATATGATTCATATCAAACACTTCACTTCACACTTATCTGAGTTCAACTATGCAATCCAGTCTCTATAACAAATTAAGGGAAAATGTCACACATATCTTTAAACCTTATACACATTCACTTTAGTAACCTCATTTGTACTAGAGAAACAGTTTATATACATATACACTTTAGTAGCCTTGCTTGCACAGAGCAAACAGATAAACACTTTAGTAACCTCGATTGTACTAGACAACCGGTTCATATACTTATACACTTTAGTAGCCTCGCTTGCACAAGGAAAACAGTTTAAACATTTTAGTAACCTCGATTGTACTAAACAACCAGTTCATATACTTATACACTTTAGTAGTCTAGCTTGCACAAGGCGAACAGTTTAACACTTTAGTAATCTTGATTGTACGAAACAACCGGTTCAAATACGTATACACTTTAGCAGCCTCGCTTGCACAAGGCAAACAATTTAACACTTTAGTAACATCGATTGTACTAAACAACCGGTTCAAATATCTATACACTTTAGTAGCCTCGTTGCACTAGACAAACAGTTTAACACCTTAGTAACCTCGATTGTACAAAACAACTGGTTCACATATACATACACTTTAGTAGACCGGCTAAACACTTTACATACTATCAGAGGCATATCATGCTCACTAAAAAAAAAATGTCTATTGGGACGGTTGTCAAATGCGCAAAAAAGCCAAAAAAACGTCGATATAGATATATACCAACATTTATTACAAATGTCGCATAAACGTCACATGTGCCTGTGTCGTTATAAATTCGTACGACCCTTGTTACAAGCGTCGGTACCTATCTATTACGACGTTTGTTGCGTCATTTTAAAGTGTATCGAAATGCATTTTTACCGACATTTGTAAATAATCACAAAAAGTCTACTATTCCGACATTTGTAAATATCGTGAATAAGTAGTTATTCCGACGTTTTTAAATAGTCGCAACAAGATATCTACTTCGACATTCGTAAATTTTGAATCCAGACAGGTCGAGCTGAGCCAAGGAGTCGAATCAGAGCCTAGACCAGTCGAGTCGTCGAGTTTAGCCCCCTTTGAATAATCGGAGCCCCTAAAGACAAGTCGAGTCGTCGAGCCTAGACACTTTTAAATAATGTACAAATAAAGTTTTTCCCTAATCAAAGAGATGGGAATTAAGACTTTCAAATAACTCCCAGCCAAGTCCCCAACTTCCACCTTCTCACACTTATGTCTCTCAATTCCTAAACATGTAAAATACGCCATCAACAAAACGCACCCCACATATAACACATACTCATGTTATAACAAATAAATAGACACATAATCACGTAATAGTACAAAAATTAAATGCAACACATAGTCTAAAAAATCCTGAATATCACAATTATTAATATACGAAAACTAAATCACCAAATTCGCATTTGCAATTTTGATATAATTATGATTATGGTATGATATTTTAATTCCCCACTTATTGTTTAATCAAATTTGCTTTTCAAACTCTTGTCCCCGCCATGCATTGTGTCCGAATACTGCTAAGATTTCAATTTAAGATTGTTAAAAATGGATTGGGTGTAATTTTAAATTTTAAAAGTTCTCTCAAAAGGAAGAAGATTGCTCCATATAAATTTAAATATGTTTACAAATTATTCAATAAAAGCTTCTAAATCACTTTATATTTCAACACTCCCCCTCACGTTGAGGTGGAAGTCAATTGAAGACCTACCACCCTATATGGGTAGTATGGGGATAATTAGAGCTCCCACTTAGGTATTATGAGCCCACACATCCCGCTTAAGGACCAGTTCTGATATAATTTGAAAATTAGCTCATGTGCCTCCATATCTTCTCAAAATCATTTAGCAATGAGAGGTGTTAACCAATGAACTTACAAGTTATTTGGATCTTTTCTAGACACTCGATGTGAGCTTTAAATTTCAACGTATAGTTTGAGCCTTATTTGGGTTTTTGTTACTTTTTCCAAAACGTTAATTCTAAAACTCAACAACTCTGTTCACCATATTTGGAATACAGATGATGCACGAAGTGGGGTAAGTCTGCTGTGGGACGGTCCCAATGGGACAGGTCCCATACTCCTCTCACATAAAATTAGACAGGACCCACTTACAGGGTAGGTCCCGCAGGTCATTCAGGTGGGTCCTCCCTCTTTTATGTGAGAGGTGAGTGGGGCCGGACCCATTGGGACCGTTCCACCCCAGATTTTTCCCACGAAGTGGTTTCAAAATAAATCCAATACAAGTGAAGTCTTGGACCATACACCTACCAGACACATATGTTGCACTTGAATTGAGTTTAATTTGGATTTTAGATTCAAACTGAGACTCAAACTCTTTTTGAATTGAGTATGAGAATTAAACGTTAATCACTAATCCATAAAGAATTTAGTTTAGATTTGAAACTAAGATCAGAAATCTCAGACTAAGACTCAATCTAATCATACACATAGTTATCTTCTTCTTTTTGTTGTAATAGTCAAATTCTGAAAGGAAGAGATGATCATTCGTTGTTATGTAAGGCGTTGTTTGTTATCAGTGGTTATTTATTTATTGAAGCCAAATTGGACGGTTGCCTCATATAGGGGAGAGAGAACTGCCTCAGACGAGGAGAAGATAACCCTAGAAAGGGAAATTAAAGCTTATCGAACGCAGGCGGAGGGTATTGAACCCACGACCTCAAAACTGTGGGTAGACGCCTGTCCCACTGGGTTAGGACACCTTTGATGTCGTTATCAGTGGTTAAATGCAAGAATTAATGTGCATGTTAATAGTTCAAATTGAGTACCATCGAAATTTTAAAAAAAAAATGAAAGAAAAAAATTGAACCTTGAAAGTGAAAGATTTATTACTTTATAAAATGATGAATCAAGGGGAATCCCAATTGGATTATCCGATCCTTTCCATCATTAATGTCATCATTATCCTTATACTATTCCAAAAATAGTGAATTTTTTACAATTTTCCAAATATGGATGGGATTGAACTCAATTAATCCCAATTAGTTCATCCCCATTATTTCTCTATTAATCCACTCATTACAAATTGATTAAGGTCAAAACTATTTGGTCACATTTTGATCCTCAAATTAAATCTACTTTTTTTTTTTAAAGATAATTGCCATTTGAAAATATTTTTGAAGGGTCCTATTCAATTAATTAATTTTGAAAGAGAGATGGTATATGATCTGTCATTATATACACACATGACCAATGGCATTTTTTTTTTTTTTTTTTGGAAAAAGAACGAGTGTTTATATGTATTCGACACTAATAATTATTAGTTGACAGTTTATTTTTGCAAAACTTGAGTACACTGAGAATAAAAAGAATATGGTGTAAAAAGATAAGTACAATTAACGTGATACACTGATACTGTCTGTTTGAAATTTTAGAGTTATAAATTCGAGATATGTAATCTACCTTCCTTCTTAATTTTTAATTAAAAAAAGATTAAAGAGTATGCTCAAGTTATATCAATACTCAATTAATATTTTTAATAACTTTAGTTATAACAAAAAATAATTTGTTGATGGAAATTCATTGAGCTAGGGTTGGCCGACATGGACATGCTAGTATTTTACAAATTGGACCGTCAATATATAGATTTAAATGATTAAATAAAATGATGACAGTGAGAAATAATATATTTTAACATACTACACCTACCAGATACACATGGGAATAATATAATAATCTCAAAGAATTGAAAAATATACCGGGAATCACTTTCATTGGGTGTCCGTAGCGGCGACGCCGTATTCCCCATCCCACATATGTCAGCTTTACTGTCACCATCAAACGTCTTACATCCTTTCACGCCACCACGGAGGAAAAATCTGACCGTTGATTCCTTCCTCTATTTTTTTTCGTTTACTAGTTGACTGACCTCTCTGTTTTTCTTTATTTTAAGTAATTTTGTTTTATTGCTTTTCAAATATTCAAAATTGCAATTGAGTATACAAATATTTTTTTTTGTGTGCTAAATATCCAAATATTTCATTTATCAATTTCGCTAACAAGAAAGAACTTTTATATATGTAAATATGAGTATTTATCATGTTCTTCTTGTGAGTAAAGACTGTAGAATATTCTTAAAAGTTTTATTTTTTGCAACTGTTATCTTTAGATAAAAAAAAATAAACAAAGAATAATGTGCAAATTAATCTCTAAATTATTTTACAAAAGCGATATTATTTTACCTCTTTAATTTTAAAGTTTCTAAATCCTCAAAATTTTATTTTTAAATATTCAATCCTCATGCAGTGGCCTCATACAACAAAAGGCGCGTATGAGTTGCACTAACTTCACTGGATTAAAATACATGTAAAATTACAAACATAAAAACCTAAGAGCAAGTACTAATTTGCAATAATGAAAATATTCAATGTAGTCTTTTTGCAATTTATTGAACTTTTTCAATTTGAGGGGGTAAAAAGTAATTTACTCAATTAATTTTATTCCTATTTTTGTGCTAAAAAAAACCTTTTTTTAAAGTTTAGCATACACCCTCTAACCAACCGGAATCGTTTTTTTTCCCATTGTGTATCATGTTCCTTTTTCCATCAATAAGAAAAATGTTACTCCCTCCGTCCCAAATTATCTGTCCACATTTCCTTTTTAATCTGTCCCAAATTAATTGTCCACTTTCTAAATAAAGTGTTCATTAATGATGATTTTTCCAATCTTACCCCTTGCATTAAATGTTAGAGAGAGAAGAAGAAAGAGAGAAAAGGATGTAGAATTAAATTGAAAGCCACATTAAATAAGGTCATGTTTGACGTTTTACTATATTTTACTTATAGATTTTGATGAAACCTTAATTACAAGTCAAAATCACAAAGTAGATGCAGTTATTTGGGGACTGGGAGGAGCATGTGTTAATATTTTTTAATTAAATAAATTATAACTTAAAATAAATAGTAAAACTCTCAAGAAAATAATTAACACATGACAATTTCTTATTAATGAGAAAAATAACGAAACATATAATGAGGACAAACGATTTTTTGCCCAAACTAGGGACGATTCAAGAAAGGGGGCAGGGGGACTGCCCCGAGATTTTTAAAAATACTACTAGACACGATAAATTTTATATGTAGTTTGGAGTATTTTATCAAGTTGGTCCCAAGATTTATTTTTGCATTTTTATATATAGTTCGTCATACTTTTGCAATTTTTCACTCCAAATAGACAATTAATGACTTCGTCCTGGCCCAAACCAAACCAACCCCATCACCGATCTTCTTCTTCGCCAATCCAACACCAATTATATTATTTGTGAGAGAAAATGTGAGTTAAATCCAAACCTTAGACATTGGCCAAACCTAAAGGGGGTTTTGGGTTTCCCATTCTTGAAAGCTTTGGTTTATGAATTTTTTTTTTCCTTTTCATGGTTTGAAAAGCTGTAAAGACTGTTTAAAATTGGATACATGATGGTATACTTTGGATGTCCTTTTAATATACTTCCACCGTTACAGGAAATTTTTCCTCATCATGTTATAGATCTTTGAACGCTTTTCTCATCTCCAACACTTAAAAGCGAAAGTTCAATTTCAATTACCACCCAATTACCTTATCATTTCCCCCAAAGGCTTTACCCAACCCACACGCTTTTAGCTTCTCATTATTTCCCTTCTTGATCATCTTCACAATCCCCCAAAGGCTTTACCCACCACCACGTGACTTCTCTCTGCCCATCTCTGCCACCCTTTCTCTCCCGTCCGGCTCCTGTGCGGAATAGTCAAAGTTCCGCACGTACGGAACAATTTCAACCGTCGAATGAAATTTTGAACGGTACAGATTTGAAGAGAGAAAAATTGCGACTGACTTAAAAAATAAAAAAATAAAAAAATTTCTCTCTCCAGATCTGGACCGTTAAAAAATCTCATCCGACGATTGGGAGCGTGTCACGCACCGTACGGAACAAAAGCTGTTCCGCATTGGAGCCGGGACGCTTTCTCTCCCTATCTCCTCATTTTTAATTTTTCATCTCGACACGAGATGTCCTGACAAGCTTCGATATTTGTTAGAAAACATAACAGACTAATCCTCGTTTACACCGGATCAGCCTACAAAAAGTTGAAGTGTTGATCAAAATAACACCTCCATACGTGAACAATAACCGATTTCAGTCGTGAGGACAATGATTGGCATTCATGTGCAACATGAGGATTTCTCAAGAGTTCTACCCATTCAAGTGCTCTGTTGCTCAAACAAACTTTAACTTCCGAGTTGCGATGGGATTAGGTGCATTTGTTTGACATTATCTTTTACCCTTTCAACACCTTGCTTAATTACATGATGATAATAATTCTACCAAGGAAAATTACCAATATACAAAACTTTTTCTTGAGGGATGGCAGGAAAATGATTGGTATTTTTTGCATTATTTTCGTTTATTCTGATAATATTATAGCTTGGATTTTCTTTGACCAAGATTGGTGGGGTTCTTTTCTTGATTCTTAGATGTTGAAAACTCTTGATCCATCAATTCCAGTCATGAGGACAATCCCAATGGAGAGTAGGAGGTTGATCATCAGTAAAGAAAGTACTGCATGGCTCATCACCACTGAAAAAATTATGCTCCTCAATTTTCACAAACTCATGTGGTGGCTGATGATAAACTTTCTGGGATTCTCCAAGAATTGCAGCTTTTGATAATGAATCTGATGAGAATTGGAACCCATTAATGGATGATGATAGTGAAGAACAAGTGAAGAATTGATGTGGGCTTTCTTGAAGAACATGACCAGTAGTAGTACCAGAGTTTGGGCTACTACTATTATTAATGTTGTTGTTTTCATCATTCAAGATAGCACTTGAGTCACTGTCTGATTGTCCATCCTTAAAATCTGTAAAAATTGAAGCACCCATTAATAATTCACCATTGTTGTTGTTGAAGGTCTCGAAATTAAGCTCTGTTGGCTCATCATCTTCATCTTCTTCTTCATCACATTCAGGAAGAATTTCATCAATTGGATCAGCTTTTGTTGCTAACTTGTCTTCTTCACTTTCAGATACCATCATTCCATCCTCTTCTTTAACTGAAACTTTGCTTTCAACTTTGTCTTCTTGCAATTTGGCTTTCAGTTCACGAATCTACAGCAGAAAAAACGTGTAAATTCTTTACATGTCTACAAAAAAATTCCAAAGAAAAAAAAACTTCTCATGTGAGCATTGCTAGCTGTTTAGCTACCTTGTGACACTATTTTTAAAACCGGTGTCCCAATATTTAACCCGATTAAAATTTTGTATTTATGCGATATTAGTGTCTCTCAATATCCCCAAACCAACTTTAGACGAGTTAAGGTAAGTCGTACGTGTGACCAGCTAAATCTTATATGTTATTATAAGTGACTAGCTAAACTAAGATGGGCAAGTTAAAGGAAATTGCGAGTATGAGTAGCTAAACTAGAATGGTAAAGATTCTATACGTGTCTATCTAAATTAGATGGGCAAGCTAAGGCAAGTTTTTTTTTTTGTCAAGATCAGGGGCGTACACAGTGAAGAATCCAGGATTAAAAAAACACTGGGCACACGATACTGATAAAGGTTTTGAAGAGTTTTTATTTTATTAGTAAGGGTCACTACAAAAAATTTGTGTGCGAGTCATTTATGATCTAAATGAAGTAAAAAATAACATAAATACTAATTTTTTTTACCCCAGTACTAGAAGGCTACATCCGTCACTGGGTGTACACTGCTGGTAACAGTGACTAATCCCTCGCCATGGGAGCTCCCCGAGGTAAATTAATGAACGCTCTAAAATTTAAAAAAGTTATATATTTAGAAAATAGAATTGGTTGAAAGCTACCTCTTCGAGTAGAGCTTGATTGTCATGTTGGAGAGTTTCATAGTTAAGTTTGAGAGCATCATAATTGGCTTTGAGGACGCCATAATCTCTCTCTAATTGCTTGGTTTTCCATCTAGCACGTCGGTTTTGGAACCAAACAGCAACTTGTCGAGGCTGCAAACCAAGTTCTTGAGCCAGTTTAACTTTTCTTTCTGGTTCAAGTTTGTTTTCAACTTCAAAATTCTTCTCTAAGGCCTTAACTTGATCCACACTTAGTCGCCTTTTCTTCTCCGTTATGTGTCCCAATTCCTCCACACAACCTTCCTCATCTAAGCCTTCTAACATTGATTGAAACTCCCTTGGGTAAACATGCGTCTTTCCTTCATGATCTAAAAGAAACAATTGAGCAAATGGAACATAAGACTTTCTATATCACTATTTTAGTTTAAACCGAAACTTTTATGAAGGCCTAAAAGCTGAGAATAGAAAGAGAACCCACAAAAAATTACCAAAACAGGAAAAAGATCCGTTGTGGTTGATATTATTAGTTTTATTTATGAAAATTTAAGGAGATTTATATTTTTTGGTCGAGACCAAGAGTGTCCATCACCGACTGTGGTTACTATATAGGGAAATTTTTAATATATGACAGGCTTTGTGTGACTGACCCAGTCCTCACATATAAATTGTGGCAAGACCTACAAAGTAGGTAAATTACACTCAAACTCGTGTGAGAGGACCGTGTGCCAGTCTCACAAGACCATATCCATGCCAAAGTGAGCCACTATATAGGAGCTCTCCGAATAGATAGATGACTGACGATAAAATGTGCATTCTCATGGACAATAATTAAACTTCTGAACTCATAATTAAGTGACGAGTTGAGCTATCACCACGTTAAATCTCATGGTTAAAGTTTATTGATTATACAAGAAAGAGGGGTGGAGACAAGAAAACATGCAACTGGTTATATATTGATTCTTTGGAAAAGAAAATTTAAAAGTACCTGTTGAAGTTGGACAGATAGACATTAAAGCACCCAAGGAATCTGAGCTGCCAAGTCTCTTCATAACTCTACTGAGATGAAGAAAACAAAAGTAGTACTACTAACTCCCCTTAAAACAGATCTATTTTCTTTAAATTGTTGTTTCTAGAGAGGATGAGAGAGAGAGAAAGAAAGAACAAATTTTTTTGTTTCTAGAGAGATAAAGTGAGCAGTTCAAGAGCTAGCAAGTACTATAAGGTTTGATAATATACAATACAAGTCCAGAAGAAGCCCAGTTTGCAAAGTTCTTTTTGGATGCAAAATGATTCAAAAACATGCAAATTATTCTCTTTCTTGGATACTCCATCTTTCTCCTTTTTCAACACTTCCTCCATCACCACCACCACTTCTGGACCCATAAAAAAGGAAAGCAGAAAAGGAAGAGTTTAAACTTTATACACAATCACAGAAAGCAAAACCAAAAACCAAAAACCAAAGAAACCCAGTTGAGAAGTAATCAAGAACCAACCACACTCTTTTTTCTACTTTCTCTCTCTACATGATTACTCAATCACCTTCAATTAGATTATTATGGTCTAGGACTGTTCATCTACTACAAAGGAAAAAAAGAAAGTTTTGAGAGAGAAGAAGAAGAAGAAAAAGGATTTGGAGTGGAGATCAGTAAAACCAGTTCACAACTCAGAGATGGGCTTCCACAATTTCCCCACTCTTTAAATAAAACTTAACTGGGGTGGTTTAGTTAGATACAAGGGTTAGAATCTGACTGGGGTTAGGTAAACTTGAGCACCAGACAAGGGCAAGTTTTTGGCAAATGAAATGAAACTGAAATTCACTTGAAATGTAATTTTGGTTCCACCGGCTATAGTCGGTATTTTCGACCGTTTTGGAAAAGCGGAACAGAAAAAGGATCGGCTCGGCTTGGTTTAGGTAGCTTAGCTTGGGTTAGCTGGGCGAATATACGGGTGTTCTCAGCGGATCCTGGTTTAACGCACCCCATTGGTCGTTGCGGAATTAATTGCCATTTTGGTCATCAACATAGTTTCAAACCGCCAGTTTCATCACTTTTGATTTTTTTTAACTTTTTGGGTCACCAACATATTTACAAACCGCCAAAATCATCATTCCGTCAAAAAAATGCTCAGAAACCGTCAAATATGATGACGTGTGATAACGGACAATTTAATTTATCTCTCCTCGAAGGGCAAAACTGTCCAAAAAATATAAATTACAATCATCACCTTCTTCTTCATCAATTGAAAAGGAAGAAGAAATTTCTTCTCCGGCCACCACCACCGAAATTCACCTCTTCATCTCCTTGGGGAAAAAGGTGGGATATTTCCAAATTTACCGAGAGTGATTTTTTTGCCTTCTTGAAGAGATTAATTGTTCTTATTACAATTAATTCTCGACTTTATGGTTGCATTTATTGTGTTCATGCTTAAGACACAAATAATTTGCATATATTGATCTTGATTGGTTAGAAAAAAGAGTGCTTTTTTGGGGTTTTCTTGATAACCCGTAAATCTGTTTTTTCCCTCTTTTTCGATTTTTCTGTAAGCTTTATGGTGGATTAATGCATGAAAAACTTGGGGTTTTGTGTGTTAGCTAGTGAGTTTGTCCGTCTAATCATTCTAATCTTTGGATTTAGAAGGATTTTTCACCACTGTAAGTGGGTTTTGCTTGGTTCAAGTTCACAAGCCTCTCTCCTAGTTAAGGAGGCCTCGCGCACATTTCTGTGATTTCCCGTTGATTCGGTAAGAGATTCTTGCTCAAACTTTACTAAAAGATTCGTACTTCAACTGTGAACAAGAACATGTGATTGAATTTCTGTTTAATGGTGTGTAGAGATTGGACTTTTTATTTGAAGCACTCAAGTTTTTCGTTACTATTTTTCTGGCAGAACTGTTGTTCTTAGGTTTTAGGCGATTTTTGGTTGATCCATTATGAATTTGAGGCTCAAACTTTGCAGAATGATTCTTCTTTTAACTGTGAATCAGAACTTATAAATGGTTTTGAGTGTTTTGGTCTGTAGAGATTGGGTTATTTTGTGGAAAAACCTCTATTTTTCAGAATGTTTTACTGGCAGATTTCAGTTGGTGGTATGTCTTCTTCGTCATTTTCTCCGGCGCGGGCACCGCTACTCCACATCCTGAAATTTCATCGGAGATGACTCAGTTTTTTTTCTTTTTCTGGCTGATGTTCACGGCTTCAAGCCTGGAAAAAATGGTGTTCTTGCTTTTGAGTTTTTCCAATTTTGCCCTTTAACAATGAAGAAGATGAAGCACTGCTCATAGAAAGTCATCCATTTGACGATTTTTGTATAAATTTTAGACGGAATGATGATTTTGGCGGTTTGTAAATATGTTGGTGACCCAAAAAGTTAAAAAAATTCAAAAGTGATGAAACTGGCGGTTTGAAACTATGTTGATGACCAAAATGGCAAGTTAACAGCGATGGCAATAGGAGCTAAATCCAAATAAATAATTAAAAAACAAAATCTATTCTTTTTTTTTTGGTGAATATAAAAAAACAACAAAAAAAAAAAACAAAATTTATTCACTTTATTAAACAATGTACAACTTAAGGGTGAAAATCGTTATACTCGTGTATATTTTTATTCTTGTCTTCAATTACTCACAATTTATAATGTGAATATTTCTTCTAATTATATATATATATATATGGTGAATTGTGAGGGTTGAGCATAAAAATAAGTACATACACGGGTACATACGTTTATTTGTCATATTTAGAAAAAATGTAGAAACAATTATGTAAATCTGAACACGTGATAATCATTTAGTGATGGAACACAGGGGATAAGACAAACATTCGAGACAATATATTTTCCATATTTTGCACTTTGATTTTACATATCATATGAAATTTCTTATTTGTCAATGAGGCATAGGTATATTGGTCAAACCTGATGTGTTGAGACGTAGATATCTCGAGTTCAAATTGCACTTTTATTTTTCCAACATTTCTAATAAAAAATATATGAAAAATCTTATTTTGGATGTCAAATATTCTTCTTTCCAAAGTAATTAATCTTTACAATTTTCAAGATAAAGAAAATCTCAAACAATATATAGCTCATCAAAATACACTCCAAGTCCTATTTGGTTTCTAGGATCTTGATTAGAAGCATTAGTTGATTGCTGCGAAGAAAATTTGAGTACAACAATAAGGGAGAAAGTCAGAAATCTGTCCTAGGGCGAAGGATAAAGTTTTATATAATTTTTAAGGGGGCAATGAGTAAATTTTAGGTATATTTTCAAAATTTTAAAATTTTATAAGTTTAAAAAAATAAATTTGAAAATTTTGGAGGCGACCGCTACCCTCTAACCTCGTCCCTAACAACAATGGAATATTAAAGGTGGCCTTTGTAACTATTCATAAAAAATGTGGATTTTGTAACCAAAATATGTAAAGGAAACGCATATAGGTAATAATATATAAATTAATTAATTATTTTTACATATATTAAAGAACAAAAATAAGAATCAAATTTATGACCTATTTTCTATAAAGATATGCTTCTAACCATGTGAATTACTACACAATCACCTATAAATATTTTACTTAATCCATACTTTTTTGGGATGTCAAAGTAAGTTTATACGTTTAAATCTAGGCTAAAAGGTGTTTTTGACCCTCAATTTAAAAAGGTTAAGTTTTGCCCCTTAAATTGTTCAGACGTGTCAAACGTGACCATTCTGTCTATTCTTTCCGTTACATTGTGATGAAAGTTCAAACAAATGAGGGCATTTTGGACAAACCATATTAAATTGTTACAATTTAATAAAATTTTGACAATTTAATAAAATATTACTCTCTCCATTCTCATTTAATTGTCGTTTAAGATATATATATGTATCCAAATTAATTGTCGTTTAAGGTTCTTTTATTAGTTGTCAACAATTTATTCAAATTATACCTTTTACAATTTTTTTATTTGCCGCCACTGCCATCCCTATTTTTCCCTTTCTTTTCTTGTGCTATAGAAGTTAGAGAGAGAAGGGGGGGTAATATTGGAACTTTCGATGAAAATGACAAGTTCCTTAATTTTCTAAAATTGTCTAAATAGTCTTATATTTAGGAATGGAGGGACAATTTTATTAAATTGTCAAAAATGAAGATGGAAACAAGTAGTCATCTAAGTCATGGACGGCAATCGAAGTTGTTGGAGCTGCAAAAGTGGTTAGCGAGTTATAAAAGATGATCGGAATGGTATATCAGGTTTGCCGTTGACGGCAGAGAATTATATTTTAGGGGTTGTCTTGAATTTCTTTTTTGATTTTTTTTAGGATTTAAAATGGTTTGTCCAAAATGTCCTTACTTGTTTTAACATCCGTCACAATATAATAGAAAAATGGACGGAAAGGTAACGTTTGACTCGTCTGAACAGTTTAGGGGCAAAACTTGACTTTTTTTAATTAAAGACCAAAAAAAAAAAAAAAACCCAAATAGTTTAGAGGGTGTGAACACCTTTTACCCTTAAATCTAATTTGCGGTAATTGAAAAGATAGGAGAGAGACGGTTTTTGTTATCATTCGGGGTCTAGCAACGGGCAACAAATCACGTGTCATTATTTTGTGTCCCGTTTTTTATTTCTACGAATGAATGATTGACACGTGTTCACTTTTTTCTTACGGATTTTAATGTTTTATTATTATTATAAATTTTTTAATTAAAAAATTAACACATGTCACCTCTTTATTAGTGAAATATGAAATAGGATACCGAAAGGGACAATTTTTTTTAGCATCGCAGTGAAATGTGAAGGTTTCTTTTATTGGGGACAGAGAATAGGAAATCGAACGGGACAGAAGATTCTAGCATCGAAGGGAAATGTTAAGGTTTCTCTTATATTAAGATCAAGGTTGTCAAAATCGCGAGTTGGATCGTAAAATCGTATGATTCTGCAATCTAAGTGTATAAATCGAGTTAAATCGTACTAAAAATCGTTGAAGGATAGGATTGTAGGATCTGGTACGATTCAATATTGCCTCTCTTCAACCGGGTAGGTATCGAGTTCTCTCAAATCAAAGAAATATCTGATTGTATTGTATAAGTATTCATTCCAATATCTCAATTCTCTCAAGTCTCATCCTCCCAACTTCATCGTTCATCCTCTCAAGTCTCGATTTTCAATCAAGTTTCAATATTGGTTAGCTCTCTTATTCCTAATCCCCTTATGAAAGTTAATGCATCCAATGACATGGAGATTCCGAGCATTGATAATGAACTCGATGTAAGTGGAGGTGGAGATTACATGGAGGATAATGATAACGTCTTGAATGATTTGCTAGATTAGAACATTAGAAAGATATACATGTTGTTATGAAACTTGTTGTATTAAAAGACCTTATGAATTGTTGGTTTGCTTAGAAAGTTTATCACTTGGTAGTTTGTAGTTTAATTTCAATTTTTTTTTTGTTTTATTGGCATTTCTTATTTTTCACCCGTTGAAGTATACTGTTTTATTTTTTTTGCTCATTAGTGTATATAATGATGTCTTTATTGATATAAATTTATCATGGAATATTATTATAATAGTTTTATAAGATCTTCGAATATGTGCTACGATCCTCGTGTTTAGGATTTGTTAGACCTCTTCCATTCCGAATCAAATTTGCGATATTAACAACCTTGACTAAGATGAACCGTAACGTTTTTACTTGGAAAAAATAACTGTAACGTTTTGGTTCATATGTTGTTCTAACAGTAGAACAGACCCAAAAAGGGACACCCCACCCCACCCCCTTTTTGTATCAATAGCAAACCACATGTTTTGTGAAGTTTCAAAGTCGTTAGAAAAAGATTTAGGTTGATTTGGTCCTTAAAATACAATTTTATCCATATGATCATCAAGCATTAGCTCAAGGGCATGTGAGGGGAATCTTCCTCCAAATCACAATTTGATCACAATTTACTTAACCCACCAAATGATTAGATTCATTTCCATATCCTTATGGTTCTCTCAAACAACACTACAAAATGTCAATGTAAGAAATGTCATTCTATTGTCGCTACGCTAGTCACACTTGTGATTCCTCAGGATTGCATAGAATAAGGTCACGAGTTTGAGAGATCTCAAGAGTTACTTACATCGCAAATTTGTAAAAAAAATTTACCAGCAGACCACAATGCCTATCACATTCCCAATTAGATTAGTCGGGTTTCATTCCTCTCCTGCCTCTTCTTTTATACTTGTGCCCCCATGGCTCTCTGCTCTGTTGTTTTCAGCAATTTCCTTGAACAAAGAAAGAAATGACAAAATAGCATTTTGATCCGTGAAGAAGCTTTTAGATTGGTCCTCTTTTCTTTATTTCGGATCAATACTGAAACAATATTGATAATCATGAACCCACAAAACCCTCTATAAATTTGCTTTTTGTGCTAGAAACCTAGTTTCTAATTCGTCCACATTTATACATAGGATATGGACCTCTTATTCTGTGCCAAATCATGATCATCATATAGGGTGAAGCTAAGAATTTGTTATTTAATGCAAATTTTTTTAGAGGGTGAAATACAATATTTATAAAAAAAATATCTCAAAAAATTATTTTTTTAATAGAAAATTCGTCGTTTCTTAAAATGTTGGGGGCGCCGCCCCCTTAGCTCTACCATTGATTAAATAGGACCACTATTCCCCCCACACCAACATAATCACCTATTTATATATCCACCCAAATCAAGATTCACTAGAAAAATACGAAAAATCATGTATACTAACAATTTTCACTTTTCTCTTTTTTATCACAATTTTTTTTTAAAACTTCCAATAACGTGAACATTTTACGGACGGCTCAATCTATTAAATTAGTGAAATCGACAATGATTTCGATAACTTATTGTCACGTGTGTAGCACATAATGTCAGTTTTAAGAGCAAAATAATAAATTTAATCTCCTTCCTCTTTTTTCTTTCAGAAAACCCTAAATCAAACATAATTGAAGCCTTGCATCACCCCAAATCTCTCTTCTTCTTCCAGCAAGTCATAGCTCTATCAACTCCCATTTATTCCAGTTAATGGATTATTTTACCCTTAATACTGTCGATATGTGCCACTCGCGTCAGAATAATTGATCGAATTTATTGTCAATTTCTCTTGATTCAAAGAAGAACTCCCATATAAATTTAGCAAAATTCATATCTCCTTTATTACTTTCGTCCAAGTCTTTCTTCAGTCTCCTTCTGCCTCTTATGGCCTCAATATTACTAAATTCTTCAATTCATCTAACTGAAACATTATTCGACCTTCTTTTAATGTGTTCAAATTAACGCAAACGATTCTCGCTCATCTTGCCTTCAATATGTGCTATACGTACCTTCTTCCGAATAGTCTCATTCCTCATCATATCCATTCTCGTATGTCCACACATTCATCTTAATATACGTATCTCCGCTACCTACATCTTGTGAGCATGACATTTTCATGAATATTCTGTAGATAATTTAATTTGTAATTCATCTGTTACAAAACTCATAACAAAAGTTTGAAAGAAATATTCAAATACAAGATCAACCAGCAAGGAGCAACTCCAACCTTTTCTTGGATGGTCCAAGTCTCCAAGATGCATTTCAGGTGATTATTTTGGCAATTTTCAACTAAAAAAGTAGAACCGAAATAAAATTAGACGTTTGAGGCGTTTTTTTTTTTATTTTTTTATTTTAGTAATTTTCCGAAGGATCAAGGATAGATCTTGTTTTTTCGTCTTGAAACTGAAAGAAAGATACTTGATAAAATTTCACCATGATTTGCGGAAAAAAGAGAGAGCAAGGTGGAAGAAATGTGTGGAGAGAAATTAAAAAGATTTAGAAATTAATTTTGAATTAGGAGTCACAATGCAAGTGGGGTTTTTAACTGTGATATGGTAAGAAGGTTGGGAGGACATATCCAACTTTTATAACAAATATGCAAACAAGAAAGAAACAACTAGTCCCCCTCCCCTTGGCATTGTCAAATTAAATACTGACGGCTCATGCATCGAAAATACTAGAATAGGAGGAGGAGGAATCTTAAGAAATCATCACGATAATTGGATCATAGGATTTACCTTTCAGATTTATATGACAACCAACAATGAGGCTGAATTACTATCTTTACGATATGGCCTTAATCTTGCAAGAGAAAAACAAATTGACCGACTGGAGATTTCAGTTGACTCAATGTTTGTTGTAAACCAAATCAATAACTGTACAAATGGAAAATACTCAAACATTATCGCTGATTGCAGATTCCTAGCTAGTATCTCAATTCCAAACTTGCAGCATTCAGCACGACTTCAGAGAGACCAACCAAGTGGCTGATTGTATGGCCAAATATGAAAGCACTCTCCCCGCAAATGGCAGCCAAATTTTTTGAGCTATACCAGATTTTGCTAAAAACTCATGGCTACATGATAGAGAAGGAGTGAAGACACCTCACTTGCGGATAATTAAAATTTAAGTTAAAGCATTTTGTACTTTCTTATGTTATCCTCCCTGTAAACTCTGTTTGTATTTGCTTTTGTAAACTTTGTTTTGAATAGTTATAATATCTCTTAATTCCACCAAAAAAAAGAAACAAACAAACAACTAAACAAGCCATGTAAAGTAAATTGTGAGTTATAAGGCATGTGATGGACCAATCTCTTCTGGCATTCATCACAGAAAAGTTCAAACATTTCCACCACTGTTTTCTTCATTTCCATGATGATCCTGCCACAATGTACTATCTTAACCTCATTCGCATGGTGGATATCCTCCACTCTTATGTTAAAATTCAGGGGTGAAAAGCGGTAGAAATCTTTTATCATAGTTCGGTGCTCAATTTTTTGTGATATTAATAAAAAATTGACATGTGTTAAATTTTTAATTAAAAAATTTATAACCTAAAAGAAATAGAGGAATACGTACGGAAAAACGTGAACACATGTCAATGATCTATTAATGGAGATTGGAAAAGGGACACAAAATGAGGACATATTTTTTTTGCCGGTGATTTTGGTTTCCAGTTTGGATTTTTTGTCTAACCGTTACATTTTGTGTAACATCTTTTTTTTTTTTTTTTTAGAAAATTTTGTGTAACATTTACATGATAATTTTTTCTTTAAAAAAAATTTAAAACCTATAAAAAGGTGAAACTTTGAAAAGAAAATTTGCAACACGTGGCAATTTTTGGAAACGAGTGAACCAGAGTTTTTTTTTTTTTTTTACGCCGCGATGGGCGATTACCTCACATTGGGGAGAGAGAACACCCTAGATAAGGGAGAATAAAACTTACCGCATGCAGTCGGAGGGTATCAAACCCGGGACCTCTAGATCACGGGCCGGCCAATGCCCCACTGGGCTATTGCCTCTTCGATAAGTGAACCATAGTGGAACAAATAATTATAAACCTTCAGTTTGAATTAATTTGAATATTCACTTGATCGTTTTTTCACTATCATTCTCATAGCAAGAAATGAGGGAGAAGTTCTTGAAATTCAAGGTGTATTCAATTAGTAATCTTATTTTTATGATGAAACACAAAATTTTAGATTTGGAATTCAATTTCATCTTACAAAAGAATTTATTTTTGCAAAATTCAATATATAAATTTTAAAAATAAAATACTATTTGATCAACAGTAAAAATGCTGAATAACCATGCAGAGGTTAACAGACTTTTTCCCTCACTCTCATGTAATCTCAAAGGTAAAAGCAAAATAACCAAAAAGGGGTAAAAAGAAACAGTAAAAACAGATTTATTCCGTGCAGTAAAAGTAGAACAAGTATTCCGAGGGTCAGAACATGTGTCTGTTTTAAATTAATTTTAACCGTAAAAAGTTTAATCCAACGAAGTAAAGAAGTTCTGCATATGCATATTTACCCTATTCCCTACTGAAGCCAGCGTAGAAAAGAAATCGATGTTGGGGAAGGGAACTGAAAATGGGTATGGGGGTAGTGAAGGGTATTCTGGCTACAAAAGCTAATCGAGTGGGAGAGACATTGATGTGATTATATAGAGTTTGACAACAATGTTCAAACTCTCATTGAATTGAGTCTGAAAAAAAATTGAAAACATTAAATTATGTATAATTTATTTTGAGTTTGTGACCGATTTAAGTTTGATATCAGAATCTCAAACTGAAATCCAATCTCCATCACATTTTGGACAACATCAAATTTTCTATGATAAAAATTGTTGTACAATGAAATGAATGAAAAAAAAATAAAAATATCTTGATTAGGTTAATTTTAGGATAGTTCTAATATGTATCAGGTTCATTGAATCATTTGGTGCAGAACTGACCACATCACTACAGAATGAGGAGAGAGATAATTCTATAATTACGTGACTAATTTTATATCACAAAGTTCATATAAACCTGATACATATTAGAAAAATCCTTAATTTTATCACTCCATACAGTCCTCCCGGAAGAGATATTCATAAAAGATGTCAATACACAATCATTGGATTCTCTCCCCCATGAACACGGCAATCCATATTTAAATTTGTGCTAGGGATCCAATCACCATGTTGGCAAAACAATACATTATGGCAGATGCATTCTTTACTGTTGTCGGTTCCTACATTTCCGCACCTGCAGTATGAAAGTAATTGCACTGCTTGTATTTCTATGATCATGTCAGTGTTGACAACTATTCTTTTAGCACTATACTGAACTAATTTTAATTATCAAATAATTAATTTTATTTGATCAACAACAACAATCAAGTCTTAATCCCAAAACATGTAACTTATTTAATACGACAACAAAAATGATTGTTTACGATCAAACAATTCAACAACCAAAATTAATCTAACAGGAGTTGACAAAATATTATAACCAAAATACTCTCTCGCTCTTTCTCACAATGTCTCTCACACTCTCTATTCAAAAGTGCATAGTAAGCCATGACAAAGTTAGGCTACCCAATCTCAAAACTTTTGAAAACTATAGTTTTGTCTATAAAATTTTAAAAAAATTACATAGATTATTAACAATATTTATCTTTTGCATCTTAAAATTATATTAAGTTTTCATTTCATTTCTTCTACATGGTTGTTTCTAGCTCCGTCTATAACAATTAAGTAAATTGTAAACCTCATTTTGTACAATAATTCCAAAATCATATGAGGTAAATCATTCAATCAACATGTTGGCAAAACCGTACATTATCGCTGATGCATTCTTTACTGTTTTGGCTCCTAAATTCAGCACTTGCAGTACCAAAGTAATTGCACTGCTTGCACGATTTTCAACCTTATTAACGGTTGATCTTATGGCTAAATTTTAAATAGAATGAATAATGGTCGATAGTTGTTCAAAAAAAAAATTATTTATCTATTTGAAGATAAATTTTTTTTCTGTTATCCGAACGGTGTTGGCATACCTCGCTCTCACATACACATTTTTTCCCAAATTTTTTCTTTATCAAATTTGAAAAATTCATAAGAACTATGACCTTTTGCCTCATAAGAAATTATATAAAGTTTACCTTTCGTTCTCTTAACATAAACTTTTTAACTTTGCTTATCAAATAAATTTGTCTCGTGCAATAGTACATATATCAACGTGCATTTAGATTGGATCAAGCTAAGTCCAAAATTTTCATATATGACAGATCATAGTCTATATGTCTATTTATAAACAATTCATTTTTTACGCAATTTGAAGGAGGATTCCAACCAAATCAAATCCACATCAACCCAGATCAAATGTGACAAATTAAAACTGTTGCTTGTATTGAAAACATGGGCTAGCTTATATTTTTGTAATATACATCCTTTTGAAAATTAACCATAGTTAGGAACCTCTAAAAAAACTGTTAAATATCCTACATCGACTAGTTTGTGTGTATAATTGCAATATATAAGGTTTGGGCAATCATCCCCCTCTTGAGGTACCTTTTGAGGGATTGAGTTACCCCTCCTGAGGTACCTTTTGAGGGATTGAGTTAGGCTCAAGTCCATTTTCAACATGGTATCAGAGCCACCTAGTTCGATGTTGGGCCCTATTATTATTCACGGTCCAGATATCCAGCCTTGACCAGTGAGGGGGTGTGTCGAAATTCCACATCGACTAGCTAGTGAGCAAATTTGTTCTTTATAAAGATTGGGCAATCCTCCCCCTCTAGAGGTACCTTTTGAGTTAGGTCCAAGTTCATTTTTAACATGGTATCGAGCCACGTCACGTAGTTCGATGTTGGGCCCTATTATTGTGCACGGTCCAGATGTCCAGCCCTAACTGTGAGGGGGTGTGTTAAAGATCCAACATCGACTAGTTTGTGTGTATAATTGCAATATATAAGACTTGTGCAATCCTTCCCTTTGAGAGATTGAGTTAGACCCAAATCCATTTTCAACAAAAACGAAATTAGTCAATTTTTCCAGTCATGAAAGATTGAACATTGTCGGAAATCAAGCTTTTTGGAGAAGAATAACAACAAATGACAAGTTATGCTTGTAGCAACTTGCTTAAATGTGGGAACCACTAGCCTTCATTTTGTGTAATGATCATTGAAAAATAGTCCAATTTTCTTGACTTTTACTAGTGATTTCGTAAATCATTTTCATTAAGATCATAGGGTCTGCATAGATGGGGTGTCATACTGAGATTCTGATATCAATCTCAAATCAATTTTAAACTGAAATAATATTTTAGATGAGTTAATTCTTTATGTTTCATTTTCAAACTCAATATAAAGACAGTTTAGATATCAATTTAAAATTCAAAATAAAATCAAACCAAAACCAAACTCAATCCAAATACACCCGTAATTTTATTGAAAAACTTTTCATATAAAGGCAAGTTTCATAGACCAGAGCAAGTAACAATTCTTGATTTTATCATAAAAGATAATTTAGGGCTTCTATTTTTACATGCATGTGCAACAAATATATGTGTTTTTGTAAAAAAAAAAAATTTTGACGCCACGATGGGCGAAGCCCCATGAGCGGGGAGAGAGAACACCCTAGATAAGGAAGATTAAATTATACCGCACGCCGGCAGAGGGTATCGAACCTCTGAGGTCGTGGGTAGGCGCCTGCCCCACTGAGCCACAACACCTTTGATGTGTTTTTGTAACTTGATAAGCTAATTTGGTTATACTCCAAGAACATTCAAGGCTCGGGTAAGAAGCAAATCATCGTTCAAAGTTTAGTTACACGTGATATTCTATAATATAACATTTTTATTAGAGTTTCAACAAGCAAAAAGAAACCAAACAAGTATAAATGGATTGAAATCAAATTCAACTAGCTAATATTGGTTGATTGAATTTTGATTGGGATGTAAATAAAATATTTAGATGTTCGTAAAAAGTAAATTATTTATGAGAGAAATTTATCTATTGTGCACTTAAAATTATATGTTTTATACCAACATATAACACTATCAAAACCCCGATAAATTTGTTACAATATCAACTAATCATTTGGAAAAACAATATTGAAGTATATGGTCATGGAATGAGATGTATAAAAACTACAATGTCAAGAGTTGGTATAAGATTTTAGTAGTAATTCATCAAAAAAAAAAAAAAAATTATAAGATTTTAGTAAGTGAAAGGTCATTTTTTTTTTTTTTTTTGAAGCCACTAATGGGCGAGTTACAGCGGATAGTACCCTAGATTGGTCTATTGTAGCATGCCCCATGCCTGGGGAGAGTATTGCCTCACCAGTGAAAGGTCATTTTAGGTATGAAGTAGCTCCTAGCTAAGGGCAATGTCATAGATATGGATGGATGGGCAAAAGTGTGGGGAAGAATCTAGCATATGAAATTGAAAATTTGTGCAAAACAGAAAGCGACAAAATACGATCTCTATTGTGTTGAACAAAAAAAATTCAATAAATACTGAATATTTTTTGTTATTGTTAGTAGTACTGTCAATACATGTATGCTTGCCTCCCGCCCCGTGGGATGGGCGGGCATACCCGCTTTTTTAACGGGCCATCAAAAGGGATGCATGTACCCGCCCGACGAATGTCCGTGGGCAGATGCATGCACGCGACCCTTATTATTAATTTCTCTTTTTTTTTGAAAAAAAATAGACCAAATCCGAAAAAATCAACAAAATACAGTTCTTTCTCATTCACTTACAGTTCTATTAAGGGGAAATAAAAATCCAAAATAGTTCAAGAACAATCAAATCAAATACAATATCCAAAATAGTTTAAAAAAAATAATAATCAAATCAAAATCCACAATTTTAAGAATAATTCAAGATCAATTGTCCAAAATTAACAAACATATTGTTGAAGTCAAAGCAACAAAAAATAGGTATTGTTTTTTTTTAATATCATCCATCTATTTTTTTTTTTTTAGTTAACCTTGAGGGGCACCCGGTGTCCACCACCAATGTGGTGACTAATTCGGGCTCGACTTGCGGTTGGCGCGTAGCGTGACCGCTAGCGGGGGAGGACCTGACCCATACTGCTATTTTACAAGGAGCCCTACCACCGCAGGAAAATCCCACGAGAATCGATGCCCACCGTGGGAATCGAACCCTCGCCAACGGTGAGACATATGATAACTCCAACCAGTTGCCCTAGAGCTCGGGGTTAATATCATCCATCTATTGATTTAGATCATGAACATTAGAAGTATTATTTGAATTCATTTTAGATAATGTTGATTCTTCCTCATCATCTTCACATATAAAATACACACCTTAAAAAGTTAAAACATTATAAATGGAAAATGATAAACGATAAGTTATAACATAATTTAGTTACTTTTAGAAATGAAACAGTGAATTCAATTGCGTACACATATTTGAGCTTGTACATTTATAGGAAAAAGATGACTCCTATATTTGGTAAGAACGCGTGCAAGAAGATAGTGGAGATACAGGACTCTTGTTCAGTTTGAAGAAGATTGAAGAGCCTTATTAATCCATATCCAAAATTAATAATAAAAAAAACAAAATAAAGCGGGCATGCCCGGTTGCAACCCGCCCATACCCGCATGGCCCGTTACCCGCGCGAGTATGCCCGTTAATACCCACACTTAAATGGACATGGAATTCATAGCCTCATACCCCGCCCATTAATCTCACGGGGTGGGCATATGCCAATTTTAACAGCTCTATCTGTTAGATAAAAAATTAATTGTTCAGATTTTGTTTGGAACGAATACATATTGTAAATTTGTAACACATATTGCATAAAATAAGTATTACATATCTTATGACAGGAGTTCACCATAAAAAAATACCTATTTTATAAAATGTTACACCTGCCTAAAAGTATAAAACAGTGTCATTTTTTTTTTGTTCGGAAGCATAGCCCGCAACGATAAAAATGGGGGAAAAGTTTTGGTTAGGTGAGTGGGATTATTAGGGCAAAAAATCCTCTGGCCCGTGTGTGTCCCGAACCAATCACAATTCACTATGTGTATATATAATTAGAAAAAATGTTTATATAGTAAATTCTGATTGGTTGTGGACAGGATTAGGGATAGGAATGGGGATGGAGGATTTTCACCCGATTATTAGGGCATAAAATCGTATGTCCTGACATCTTATTCCCCTCCCTGTCCCACCACTAAAAATGTGACACATGTCTAATCCTCCATAACACAACCACCACCTGTATTGTAACACGTTCCTAATTTTTCTCTCCTCTTACCTCTTATTCTCTAAGTGAGACATGTAGCACATTTCTAGTGGTGGAATAGAGAAGGGGACATGTTTGTGAGACAGACGATTTTCTCCTGATTCTTAGAGTGTAGACCCCTTATTAGTAGGCAACTTTTTGGCTTTCTTTTTCCAACTATTTTTTTAGTGCTTTCCAAACTACAAAGGGCTAAGTTGTGGAAAAAAAAGTAGAAGAAAGTAGAATCTTGACAATGACTTCATTTTGCCTTGTTTCAAGTTTGAAAATAACAAGCATTTCGTCTAGGAGAGGGCAAACTCTTTTAAAGAAAGAAAATCAGCCACACACACACAAAAAATCAATTACACAATTTCTTATCTGTATTGTATCGTGTATTTGTTTTCATAAAAACTTTTTTTCTAATATTTTGTATATGGAAAAAAAAAAAGTAGATTAGATATTAATCATTTTTATTCATATAGAGGTTTAGGGATGTGTTACTTGTGCTTTTCAAAAGAGGGGGCTATGGTTGGAAAGAAACTTACCTAGGATTTTGTTTCTTTTTACCAACATCGTTTCCCATAATTGCCTTATCCCAGTAACAACATTCTTCCAGTCAAAGTGAAAAATGAGATCCATTATTCCTACTACTAGCTAGGGCCAAGAAATTACTTTTTTTCTTGAGGTCCTTTTCTTGAAATTTCTCTTAGTGACCGAGAAGTCCCAGGTTCGATACCCTCCCCAAGCATGGGGTAAGTTTTAATTGTCTCCCTTCTAGGGTTCTCTTCTGAGGTGTTTTTCTCCTCTTTGAGGTTGGTTCTCTCCACTTTGGGGTTCCGCCCTCGAGCGTTAAAAAAAAAAAAAAAAAAACAGCAAGGGCCAAGAAAAAAAATTATAAACAGCCACATTTGAGTTTTTGGAGAAGGGAGACTTCAGACTTGACATATATGCTTATGTGATTGGAGAGAATTCATCATGCGAAAAGCTGACTCTAAATCTAACTTGATCTAACATGTAGTATACATAACACTCTTCAGGGACGGATCCAGGATTATATTTTAGGGTGGTCCCTCCAGTGGCGGAGTCAGGAAATTTTTTTTGGGGGCACAATTAACATTGACAAAATAAATTTATAAAATCATATAAATATTGGCGGAGCCAAAAATTTTTTTTTGATGAAATCTTATAAACTAGAGTTATTCACATTTTGTTCACCCTTTTCACTCTACTGGTCAGTGCTTCATAAACCTCCAAGTCCTCTGGCTTCATATTGTGGACTTTTTATTGTGAAATTTTTATAGTTTTACAAGAGAGCCCATTGTAGATTTTTTATTAGTAATTTTATTTTTCAGTCTCTTACACACTTAAGTTTAAATCCGCCGTGTAAATCCGCCCACCGTGTAAATCCGCCACTGACACTCTTACGCAGAAAACTAAGTGTAGGGGTAGATTTCACATAAATATGCTATGCTGGGAAGATCTTTTATGAAGAAAGACAGACTACGTCTAAAAATGGTATAAAAAGCTACCATAAAATAAAATGAAAAAATTTCGATATGGGATCGGGATCAATGTGGGACCATCGCGATCCAGATTTGCGCTCTCCAGATGATGTGGCGAAATCTGGATCGCATGTCATATCGATGTCGATCCCATGTATGTAAAGTGTTCAAATAAAATATAGTATATGACTGAATGCAGAAAGTTGCAATAAAAGCAAAAATAAAAGATGAAGAAGTAAGTAAATGTCATGATGACTGATGTGTTGACTTTCAATTTTTAAGTATTCTCGTATTTATAATTGATTAAATACCTTTGAAACTAGCAAATTTCTTTGAAAAATGCCCATACTTCATGATCTTACATGTTATGCCTTTTGGGAAGCCCACCTGGGCAGATGTCTAATAAGGGGAGAGTAGCATCTCACAAGAGGAGGAAGAGATAACCCTAGAAAGGGAGACAATTTAAAGAATGCCCCATGCGCGGGGAGGGTATCGAACACACGATGTCAATGTCGTGGGCTGGCCGTTACATGTTATGCCTTATTCCACAAATTATGACAGTAATGGAATTCGTGGTCTATTCCTTCATGCCTTGGCCCCATCTCTTTATTTTTGGAACAATTTTCCACCTATTTATGCCCTATCCAGTTGGCGTATCACTTTTTTTTTGAATTCATCATGCGAATATTTATCGACAGAGACTAGAAACTACATATTGATATTATTTTAGGAGAACTCCTTCAAATTAGTTAGTTACCCAAATACCAAATAAAATATTAAAAATTATAAAATTTATTATTAATTCCTTTCTCAAATTCAAATTGATTCGTATTACGTTCTTAATGAATTTATTACTCCCACCCAATGTTTCTGTTCTTTGAAGTTTAAACGCTACCAATATATACTTTTTACTTTAAGTTGGACCCTTTGGGGCCTCAAGAAGTAACGGCCCAACAATATTCCGGGTCACGAATGCACCCCTTAAAGGCCCATCGTTAATCGTGATCCAATGGCTCAATTGTTTGGTATTTGCCTCATAGTTCACTACTCCCTCATTCTTTTTTCTTTTTCTTTTTTTTTTTGAAATTTTTGTTATGGACTTGGTGCCACGTCCTCTCACGTGAATTTTGTGTGATTCATAATTGTCCAAGATGAGGAGGGAGACAATTTCATTGAATAGTTAATTATATTCTTCTTATTTTGTAATGATGTGAAAAATTATGAAGAAAAAGGTCTATTGAATCAAGTCAATAAATCACTTGAAATCGTGGGTTCGATATCCTCCCTGCGCATAGGATATGCTTTAAATTGTCTCTCCTCCTCCTCCTCTTGTGAGGTGCTACTCTCTCCTTTGGAGTGTACGCCCGTCTGAGTTTCAAAAAGAATCAGGTCAATAACATAATTATCCTTTCTTTGTTTTTTAAAATTAGCATTTTTTTTTAAATAAATGGTTCACTTAAATTTCTTTTCTTAAAGTTTGCAAAAGCGGGATTAGGATTAGCTCAATCGACTTCCCTTGTATCTTTTGTTTATCCTCCAGCTTTCATCCTCAAACCGTTACATGCCGATACGGCTGAGAGTCTATTGTACGATAGATAAACCTTAAGAATATATATGATTATTTTGTGATATAAATAAAATCTTGCTTTATTTTTTCAAAATATTAAAATAAAATAAAATGTTTACGTTGCGGCATTCCATTTAATACATCGAGTATTTAGCAAATGTGTGACCCACGTTAAGGCTCCAAGCCCAATATAAAATTTGAACCTTAATGAAAAAACTCATTTTGCAAATAGTTAATTGTGAATTGTTCTGGTATGAATCAGATTTAATAATTTTTGTGATTAAAAATTAACCACATCATCATCATATGATAATGAGAGATTTTTTTTATTATTATAATAAAGTGATTAATTCTGAATTACAAAATACACATGAACTTGATTTATATCAGAAAAAATCTTATCACGCTAGCCAACCAATTATCCTTCCCTACATTTTCTATTGATGTTGGTAATAACACGAAGAAATCACATGTTATATTTTACATTTTTTTCACTTTCATCAGGTAAAACCATGATTCTAATTAAAAAAAAATAAAAAACAAATAAAACGTGTCCACGCCCCTTGAACTTTTATCGATTTTGCTTTTTATCCTTAAACTAAAAAAACGCAAAGTTCTTAACCCTAAACTTTTATGGAGTGTTAAATGTTTCCATTTCCATTCAATTTCACCGTTATTAAATCTAACAGAATAACAACATGTGACTCTCACATGACTTAACTCATGAACATTTTGAGAAAAAATAGGTATTGGCCTAAAAAAATTTAAAATGGGATAAGAAAAATGCGCCAAAATTTTCTTCATATTTTTTTGGTAAACCCATTTTGTTAAGAATTTCTCATTTTTTTTCAAATAACATGAGAATAGACCCAATACATATTACTAGTAGTATGTTTTATATATATATATATATATATATATATATATATATATATATATATATATATATATATATATATACTAGAAAGAGGACAATATATTTTTCTTTAAGGAGAAAATGTCAAGATAAATGTTGAACGAAGTGCTATGTATTTTAGATTATTCACTGGCGTTTTTAGAGTAAGGTAAGTTGATAAATTTTTAGCCGTTTTCTTGTCCCATTTTGAATTTTTTAGATCATAATCTATTTTTTCTTAAAATGCCCCTGAGTTAAGTCATGTGAGAGTCACATGTTGCTATTCCGTTAGATTTAACGATGAAATTGGATGGAAATGGAAACATTAACACTCCGTAAAAGTTCAGGGTCAAGGACTTTACATTTTTTAGTTCAAGATCAAAAACCAAAATCGAGAAAAGTTTAGGAGGCGTGAGCACCTTTTACCCCAAAAAGAATGCAACTATAAGAGTATCTTAAACAAAGGAAGTAGATTAGAGTGTTAAACTTGTAAGCATAATGTAGCAATGATAAGTCCTCCACCAAAACTAGTCTATAGATTTGCCACTGAAAAGAATTTTACTTTTATCTTTAAAAATTTAAAATAAAACCACTGGAGCAATATCTGGTAAAATGTATATCAAGCAAGGGTATCAAGTTGGGAAAATTTTGATATGGGGCACGATCCAGTGGATCATGTGGTTTAGATTCAATCACATCAGTAAAAAAATTATTTATCTCCTAATGTGGATGAATCTGAACCCCGTGATCTATTGAACCATACTCCATATCAGAATTAATTATGAAGTTGACCATTTCTTGTTAGTAGTTTAGTACTCTCCTTATAATAAATCAGGGCTGTCTTAATTATTTTAGGGACCATATGCTAAATTTGAAAGGATCTTTCCACATGTGTCCTAAGGCACACGTTAATTTAGATCAAATAAACTATATATAAAAATTTAAGTATATCAAAATGTAAAATCTTATAAAAAATTACACTCTTATTCGTACTTCGTAACGAAATGTACATCAATTCCGTACAAAGGAAGTAGTACTAGATCACTATTACATGGGGTCACACCGACATGCAGCCGCCTTTGACGGACTGGCCACACAGTTTTCTCAGATGAGTTGGGGTAGGGTTTACCTGCAAAGTAAGCCCCACCCCAACTCATGTGAGAGAACTGTGGTGCCAGTCCCACAAGGGTGGCTCTATCTTAGAATTTAATTTCCCTATTACATGTAAGACCTAGATGGATCCTGATGAAGAAGGAACCCAAACCAAATTATCAGCTGGGAAGAAATGGCAAACTGGAGATTTTCCAGGTTTAGTTTTCAGCACCAAAAAAGCAACATGATCTTGATTCCATTGAGAAGTGTCCATATGGCACATAGCTGCTGCTTCAATTCTTCCACCATTTTCACCTAATAATGAAACCTTATACAATTTATTATCACTTTCCTGGCTGTGACAATAATAAACTGCATAAGGATAAGGTAACATGTGACATCCTATAATCCTCCTAGTCGATATTTCTTTCTGTTTTTCTAAGATAGTAAAATTCTGGAAAATACTATTTTTGATATTCTTCGTAAGATGTTTTGTTGTTACAACCTTAAATTTTGTACTTGATCCAAATATATCGCGGAGTGAATCGAGTAAAGACTCAATTGAGGTAGCACAAAACTTGGATTCTCCTTTCATGGGCGAAAACTCGCAATGTTGAAGAGTTGATTCCATGGCATTTGCTTGAGGGGAGACATCTGAGAAGGAGAAGAGTTTAAGAAGATTGGGAAGTTGTGTTGATGAAAATGGGATCGTATCGGCTTCTTCCTTGGATAGGAGGGGTGGAATGGTGGAGGGTTCTTTTATCGGGAAGTAAATGGGCAATTTTTTGCCCATTTTGAGATCATTAATAGTGAAGAACACTTGTAGCTGAGGGTCATTTGGGTCTATTTGGGCATGGGGTAATGAATGATGACGATGATGATGATTAAAATGGTCTTGATTTGGATTATGATCATACTTTGTTTTGTGCTTAGTAGACATTTGAAGGGTATTTTGGTCTCTTGTATGGAGATGTCCTTTGTTAATGTCCCTTGAACTGGTAGGGGAAAGACACTGCAATTAGATCAGCAAATTTGAGATTCAATTTCCAGCTTATTCATAAAAGAAACCAAATGAGAAGTAAACTCTTCAGATAAAATTTTGTGGAGAGGAATATGTGAGATAGACGCCACGACCAATAGTAATTTTTTTTATGTTCACATAGACATTATTGTCGCAATTCACGATTAAAGGTATAATAATATTTGGATCTTAATCATTTGCGCGGAATTTTGAGGATTACAATGTCCAAATATATAGATGTAAACAATAGAATCTGAAACTTATATGTTGCGGTCAATATATAAAAGAATTTAAAAAATCTTGTGACTCGAGGCATAATATTTATTCTAAAAATACTAATGAAGTCACGAATGATGTACACTTTCTTGTTTCTTCTCTTTGTGTTGCCTAAAAATACCCCTCATGACTTGCTACTCAAACAATTAAACCAAGTGCATTGTTGGAAAATAAATATTAAGGCCCACTTCACTAATGATATCAAAAAATTCATTTGCTTTAATTATCAATTCCCTTTTAAATAAAATTACCACATACAAATAGCATTGCCACTCCCTAAAGCATGCCTCATATGTTCAATAAAAAACATAAATTATCAGGAAATTATCATTTATAAGGATATTAATTTTATAGATGCACATGTAACTTTTCTCCCCGGTTCCTTGTTCTTTGAATTCTTCTATTTAAGTCTCTTTGGTGGATGATGTGAGAAGTTTTACATCCAAGTAAATTAGATAACAATTTTAATTTTATTAAAATTTTATCACACGCAAGAGCACCTAAATAATTCCAGTATTTACATGTACGGTAACTTAGAGAAAAAAACTTAGGGGGTGTATTCAATGTAGAATCTATAGGATTTTTAAGGAGTTTTAAAGTCCATAGGTATTCAATTTGGATTTTAAAAAGTCCAATGAAATCTAGAGGTATTCAATTTAGATTTTAAAAAGTCCATTAAAATCTAGAGGTATTCAAAACTCTATAGATTCTCATAGATTTCATTAAAGGTAGGATTTTGATGGATTTCATAGGTTTAAATGTGTACGGTGAAATCTCTTCTTTTTTATCAAGATTTTGATTTTCTCTCATTAATACTAAAATTAAAGTGTCTTTGATAATTTTATCTTAGATTACAATTTTTTTTTTTAGTAATCTCATTTCTATAAAATTATAAGAAAAACAAAGAAATATTTCAAACTACAAAAAAAAATGAGATTTTTTTTAACATCGTTAGAAAACTCAATATGAAATGTTTATTTCCCAAAAAGAAGTCATAATATCCAAACAATTTTCTTCTTGATCATCTTCAAATAGAAATTAAAGAAAGCAAACAATTTCTTCTCTATTTAACCACAAATTTCTATTTTTCAAACATGAATTTCATTTTCCTGAAAGAGAAAATCAAAGAGAGAAAAAAGTTCAAACAAAACTTATCACAGAACAAATCTTAATTAAACCAAAGAAAAAAATACCAGTAAGTAAATTATACAAACATTGAACAAATAAATCAAAAAAGCCGTAGTTACGTAATCTAAAAAAAATCAAAGACTGTCGCCAAACTTTTTAAATTTTTAACAAAATGATTTAATTCCCAAAAAAAGGATTGATAAACATATGTTGACTTTGGAAATTCAATACCTTTGGATCTGTATAATACACCACTGAATCAGTCTTTTCTTTATTGTTTGGTGCAATTCAAATAATCTATAGACTTTATAAATCAAAAGAAATCCTGATAAATCAATCTAATAAAACCTGATAGACTCTGCATAGAGTTAAAACAATCCATAAAGTCAGCAGAATCCATAGACTTTTGAAAATCAGTTAAAATCTTTTAAAATCCGGATTGAATACACCCCCCTTAATTTCTTATAGAAAATTTAATGTTTTACTTTAAAAAATGTTTGGCGCTACCGCTCACGGCTCACTCTCCTTGAATATAGACCTGATTCACACCAGAAATTTTCAATTTTTAGAAAGACATTTTTGTTTGGGGGAGGAGTGAAGGGAGTGCTTCAAATCCAGGGATGAGATTCAGAATATTTTTCATTTTGACAAAAAATTGTCAAACTTTTTCAGAAATTAAAAGGGAATCACTTCTGAGTTTTTAAGATTTTGTTTTTGGTAAAATAAAAGTTTGGGTGAATTTGACTCCGGTCACCACCACTGGTTATGACAGACCCTAGCGACCATATAAGGTTACTTACAGATTGCCCACAAACACAACCATCACGTCGGCAGCGGGAATTGATCCCTTATCCTTTATAATAACGTGTCAAATCTTTACCAACTTAGCCAGGCCCGGCTCCAAGGGTGTCCAAGGTGACATCCGGAACCGGGCCTCACATTTACAGGGGCCCCAAATTTTTTAAAAAATTACTTAATTTGTATATAATTATTAGTTAAAAAAAATTGAAGATCTTGATGTTTTACAATTTGTTGCTCAAAATATTTTTTACCATACACCAGTGCCGGTTAATAGGGGATGCGAGCTGAGCGACCGCAGAGGGCCCCCAAAAATCCGGGGTCCAATTTTTTTTTTTTTTTTGTTTATATATATATACTTAGCACTTTAAAATTCAGGGCTCAATTTTTGTTTTGTTTATATATATATATATATATATATATATATATATATATATATATATATATATATATATATATATATATATATATATATACACTTAACCTAAAAATTCAGGGGCCTAATTTTTTTTCTAGACGAGGCTCCGGATATGTTTGAGACGGGCCTGAACTTAGCCAACTTGTCTAAGTTGAGTTTTTAAGATTATAAAGGGAAGCATAAACTGATGGCAAGATTCAGAGAGTCATCACCTGAAAGAGAAGCAGAGTATGAAAGAAGACGATGTAATAACAAACTCCAGAGCCCATTGTCTCTCTTTGATGAAAGCTCCTTTCAAGTATATCCCTCTTTCTGGAAATAAAACATAAATTGATATTCAAAACATTGGCCAAAACAAACCTAGATGATTGCGAAGAAGCTGATGATGATCAGAGGTTAAAGGGATAAGGAATAACTGTTAGAAACAAAGGAGTTGAGAAAAGAAAGATTGCCGGTAATCTAACCTGGATATGATGATTTGACTCTCTCTGCGTAATTGATGTGCAAAACGAGATTCCTCAAATGGTTTATAATTTATTCTATGGACAAAAATGATAAATTGCAGGTTGACAATGGCATTTAAAAAATACAGAAGCTACTACAAAATCTTATTGTCGTGCCCGTGCTCGCGGGCCCGAAAAACGACATGTGTGTATAACATACCCATAATCACCTAATTGGTAACCGATCTCGTTATACCAAAATAAATATCTCAAGGTAATCGAAAGTATTTAAATTCATATTATATAGCACTTCATCTTTTCATAAATGGGGCTCACACTTATCCCCCCCACCCACCCACCCACCAACCCACCAAGAGACAAGAAACACTGAGGAAGTAAATAGTATTTCTTTCCACACAAAGTAACATAAAATGAGGCTAGGAATCATCTGTCCTCATTCGGTGTCCCCTTTCCTATCTCATTAATAAGAAAATGACATGTCTTAAATTTTTATTTAAAAAATTATAACCTAAAAGAAATAGTGAAACCCCACAGAAGAAAAATATACACGTGACAAATATCTATTCGTGGAGACACAGAACGGGGACAGGCGATTTTTTGCCATAAAATGGCAAAAAAATCCTCTGTCCCCGTGTGTGTCCCCAACCAATCACAATTCACCATGTGTATATATAATTGGAAAAAATAATTATATAGTAAATTCTGATTAATTGGGGACATGATTGGGGACAGACAATTTTCACCCCTACCTTTGTCAGGAATCTAAGTATCAAACCCTCGTCCAGTAAAAGGAAGCGAAGCAGGTTTTGCTAATGAATTGTGTGCTGGGAGACTCTTCAGATCAAACTAAATATCTTAGATTAAAGGAGGGACAAATTATCAGAAAAATAAAAAAATAAACTGATTCATTGATCGTAGAATACATTATACAATAAATTATGAAATGTGCTGTAGTGCCGAAAAATACCTAAAAATTAATGATAGACCAATAGATTTGAGACATGTGGAAAAAATGATCTGTAATAGCAAGTTTTAAGGGTTGTTTTTTTTTAAAAAATAAAATAAAATAATGACATGAATAAATGAGAGTTTGTCACGTCATCACAGTCAAGTGACTGGTTACCTGTCAAACCAATCAACACAACTTTGTTAACCAGTTTTTTTTTATTAGTAACTTTGGTATTTGTAATGGTAAAATTAAAACAAAACTTGGTAAATTTTAATAAATAACTAATAAATGTTGAATATTACTACTTTATTTTATAATCTTACCATTTTTTGTTTGAAACTTACTACTTTTATCATGAATATTTATATTATATAAAATAGTAAATTTAGATGGAATAATGGTGAATTTCATGGCATAAATAGTAATTTATTTTATAATAATGGTAAATGTGCTAAAAAATAAAACTTACTATTTAAAAAATAAAATTTATCACATTAAGTTCTAATATTATCATTTTTATCTCAGTTGTAATCAATTGATAAAATGGTAAGTTTAGTGAAAAATTCGGTAATTTTATTTACAATGTTTGTAACTTTTATTAAAAAATTAGAAAATTTTGTAAAGAATAAAAATCACTATATAAATATCCAAATTCAAACAAAACTTACCATTTTAGTTTGAATTTGATTATTTTGTAAAATTTATTGTTAGTTTTTTAAAGTAAAATTATAGATTTTATTAACTATATGAGGGAGAAATCTTTTGGCAAATATCGATTCTGCAAATCCTCTGAGAACGGATTTGCATCAACAAGGATGTAGGAAAGAAAACTCTTTTTTGGAACTCAATCCAACTATTTGGTGCAAAATCCCAGTAGTATAACATCCTTCACTTAACAAAACTCTGTCCATTAAGAAATTGGATAAAGACATGTACCTAACAAATTGTATACTTGTGTAGTTGACTTTCCATTAGAACATAAGTTATAGGAATTGTTGTAGTAGTTGAATTCTCTAATGTTAGCATTTTTCCTTTATTTGTTTACTTTTTAATTAGAGAAATTAATAAGATGTTTAATTATTTCAGTTTTGATAAATAATAACATGTTTAATATACTCATAAATAATTTATAATACTTTGGATTAAATATTTGCAAATATATTTTAATTACAAGATAGTCAACAAACACCCAAATTAGTGTATGTTACCAGTTTGTGAAGAGCATGAATGGGTAAAAAAATAACTAAAGAAAAAATTGTGATAATAGTGTAGAAATCGACATAAATGGATATAAAATAATAATACTTTTATTAATTAATTTTCGAATTACAATAGATACATTTAACAAACGAATCTTGTTCTAAATTTTGTTTAAAAAATGACTGTTTTTTAGAATACATCAGAAAGAGAAAGACACATACAGCAACTCTATTTTATGTAGTATATAGATTAGGAAAAAAGGCAATTAACTAAGATCATATATATTAGGAAAAAAAATAATGAATAGATTATTACTACTACGAAATTGTTGTAAGTATATCCTAACGTTACAAGTAATCTATACTACATTTGTTTAAATAATTATTACAAGTAATCTATACTTAATGTATTTGGTCAGAAAGAGAAATACGAAAATAGTTGGTGGTCATTTATGAAGGAACCCAAGAGGGGGGGTGAATTGGGTTTCTAATAAATCTTGCAAACTATATCCAATTTAAACAATGATAGTGCAAGTTTAACAAAAGCTAAAGCAAAACCCAATGCAAATCACAAGACAAGAGATTTAGAGTGGTTCGATTCACTAAGAATCTACATCCACTACCTTGAGCCGCACCCAAGGATTTAACCAACTTCACTAAGAAGAATGTGCCCACACAAAGTAGGACTTTACACTAGTGGCTAACTCACAAAGAGTTTTACAAACAACCACTATAAACAATTGCCCACACTAAGTAGGACTTATACAACAATAACCCTATCACTAAGAAAGGGAATTAAGAAAGTTTAAGTACAAGGTTGTTCACTCTTCTAAGTGAAAGATATACCTTTGAAGCACAAACAATTTAGCTCTTGAACATAAGATGTTCACTCTTTGTCTTGCATTTGAAATAACACCTTTAAATGATTTAGATCATGGAGATCAAGTGTTTTTGCTTTGAAGGTGTTTTGGTTTGATGAGAGATCAATGAATATTTGATTTGCAAAACCTTAGAATGTTTCTCTAGCTTTTGAGTATATATATATTTCAAATATGGCTGAAAATCGAGTTTCCAACGGTAAAAAAACGGCTAGTAGAAACAGAGTTCGGTGGACCGAACAGAGCAGTTCGGATCCACTTTGGGAACTTCGGTCGACCGAAGTAGGGTGTAGGTCGACCGACCTTGGTCAGTCTTGCTCTCAGTTTCTGCTCGGTTGATCCGAGCTTGAGCTCGGTTGACCGAACTTCCAAGCTTATTTTTTCACACGTTTTGAAATCTTTTGAAGTCTTTTAAAGTCTAAAAAGGTTTTCCTAAAAGGTAACAAGTAAGAACACTTGGAAAACTTTTCTAAAAGACTTATCTATGAAATCAAAGGCTTTTTGGATAAGAACACATGTAAAGATCATTTTGAAACTTAAGCCCATTTTGAAACTTAAGCCTTTTGAAAACGTGTTTATGAAAACATGCAATGCAAGACTATAGTGTAGAGCTTATGTCCAAGAGAGCGTTGGTTAGAGCTTAAGGACAAATACCATTTTCACCAAAGCTAATCTAACCAACCTAAGTCTTCAATCTTCAAGCTTGACGAATGTGTCTTGAATGAAATCTTTGAAGCTTGATCAAGGCTTGATTGAAGTACTTAGAGCTTCCATATTGAGTTCCAATATTCTATCACATAGATGAAAACATTAGATGCAAACATCAAGTGTTTGTCCATCATCAAAAACGAGTTCGTTTGCCCTCAAGGCTAACAATCTCCCCCTTTTTGATTATGTCAAACTTTGATGTAATTAGATAGGATATGGACAATATAAAGTACAAGGAAGCATGGCAAAAGGATATAAGAACAAGTAAGTGCAACGACTAATGCTTAGAATATAAACCAAGTAATTATGGAAGCCAAAAGCATTAGTAGGATTACTTCTTTTGCCATATGCATTAGGGACTCTTTGAGGAGCCCTATTTCCCAACCAACCTCCTTGCCTCCTTCCTTCCATCTAGTAGCTTTCTTGTGTGTATTATACATACCTTAGTTTACACAAGAAGCTAACTTACCATTTTCATCAATGTCGATGTGAGTGCTAAGGATCCTATAATAAAGAACATTGCTCACACAAACATTAGAACTCTCAATGGTTTGTTATCATCAAAAAACAACATAGATTAACTTTGCCCTTAGGGCTAACAATCTCCCCCTTTTTTGATGATGACAAAACATTGATGCAAATGGGAATAATATACAAAAGATAACTCTTTAAAGTATATAAACATGAATGCATGAGATAAGGATATTAAGGATCTAGACAAGTAGATAACAAATTATTCTACTCCCCCTATTTTAGAGAATCCCTTATCTCTCCCATTTTGCAAAGTTCTAAGCTTTCTCCTTTTTGTAAAATACTTCTCATGGCACATTTGCAACACTAAAAATTCTCCCTCTTTTTGTCAACATCAAAAAGGGCTATCAGAGCGCCAATAAGAAAAGCATTTAGCGAAAAGTAAAGATTAATAATGGAGAAGCTTGATGAAATATACGAATTCTCCCTTAAAAAAAATGATACCAATTAAAAAAAAATTTAAAACCAATTGAAAAACAAAAACTGATATCAATTGAAGAAAAACTTTTAAAAACAAATGAGAATCCGTAATGGTTTAAAAAATCAATCTTAAAGATCATAAATCATTTTGAGAAAGGATTGATCAAGAATAAGCTTGGTTGATTTCTAAACAAAGAGGAGTCTATAATAACACATAAATCAAAAGATGGTCATATATGGCTCAAAAAGAATATCAACCTAAGCTAAAACAAAGGAGATGAGGAATAAACCTTAAAGAACAATCTCCCCGTTTATCAAACAAAACATGTTAGCTCTTTAAGATGAAAAACAAATTGAAAATATAGCTAACAAGAGTGGAATGTGATACTAATTGTTAAAACATAAAAGTTAAGCATATGTATCACACCCAAAAAATTTAGAGGAAGTGTAAGATACCAATTGTAGTACATTCCTCTAATAAGTTAATGGTTAGCTAAATGAGTATAACACTCTAGAAGCAAGACTAACCAAAAGCTTAAATGAGATCACAAAAGAATAATACCAATATCAAAGTATATGATCTCATAGTTATTTAGGGAAAACACATGTAGAATATGAACATGTATAACATGTATAACTCCCAAAATAACTAACACAAATTGGCTATAAGATAAGAAAGTTGAAAACCAAGCCAATAAGTGATGTGATGATGTAAAATATGAAAAATTGAGAATACATCACATTTAAGGGGGTATAAGATAAAAACATATGAAGACTCCCCCTATATCTCTTAATGATGCAACTTCTTAACATGATACTCAAAAACGATAAAAATCAAGCGCATCATGTTAAGGCACCAAAGAGATATGGTATGTGCATTCTTGAAGACATAGATATCAATTGTGATTGTGTTTGTACTTTAAGCAATTAAGATCACATAAGTAGAACACAAGACACGATATCAAGATAACAGATCAAATGCACATTAAAAAGAGAGTTTCAATAACCAAGTTTATGCTTTTAAACCATCATTCTTGTCAAGTATGGAATACACTTTTAACATGTTGACAAGCAAAACATGATGTACATAAACCATAATCCAATAAGCACAAACTCTCTAGTCAACTACTTAACTCATCAAATAATAGCCCATAAAGATAAGAAACACATAATGACCACTACTAAGGAATGAGTTAAGCCTTGTACCTCAATGCTCCTAGAGCTTAGACTTCTTACCATATTGGTAGATCTTCTTTATTAGCAAGTCTATTGAGGCCTTTTGTGTGATCCTTGGCATTTGACTCTTTTCTTGAAGTCTTAGCTCACTTGTGCCATTCCTTGTAGTTCATATCTTCTTCATGAAGCTTAGAACTCTTTGTCACCTACAAGGAATCCTTGAGAACAAATATGGTACCTTTTCAAAGGTCCTTCATGATTAGCTCAAAATCTCAAGTAACTTAAACATGCATAAGGATCAAAACCAAAGACAACTAGAATGATTCTTAAATGAATATGACAAGACAAAACAAGAATCAATCAAGTTGCATATGCTACATCTCATAGACACCTTAGCTAATGTAAGCATGGATAGTCAAGAGCATGCTAAAGGTTATCTATTTGAATATAAAAATCAAGAATGTGAGATGCACCATATATAAGAGCAAGCATATAAGGATATATATCAAAAACCACTTGAACACATTAACTAAAGTGTTATGAGAAGATGATTTTGATACCTTTGCTTTCTTACCAAGTGATGAAGACATTGGATTAACACTTTGACACTTGTCATCACTTGAAGCTTTGCTCTTATTATCTAACCAACTTGGTTCTCCAATTGATTGTCATTTGAGCTTTGAGAAACCAAGTGTTGAGGAGTGCTTTTGAATTTCTTCTTTTGGCACATCTCCTTTTACTTCTCCCCAATGCCACTTCTTTTTGAATCAAGTCCAATGAAGCTTTGTGGCATTCATCTAACTTATAAGAACCTATAAGATCAAGGGAAGAATAACTTTTGGTACCCATTTTTGTTTGGGTCCATTGGGGTTAGTCAAAATACGTTTGATTCTCCAAACGGTTTTTACCCCTTTTTCAATCTTCCTCTTTACATGGCATCTATCACAAGTGTGACCATGTTTACCACAATATGTGCAATGAATGTGTGGCTTAGAGGAATAGTGAACATGCTCATGATATCTAATTTGCCTATGTGAGGTACTAACATGCACAATGTGATTCTTAGGCAACTTAGAAGAGCTAGCATGATCAATATGATTAGCATTATAACCAAGACCATGTTTATTATGTGAAACACGTTGCAAACCAAGAATTTGATCAAGATTTTTCTTACCCTTAGTAAAGTTTTCAACAAGAAGGGTAAGATCTTTAACTTTGTTCTCCAAAAGATCAAATTCAACAAGTTTGAGTTCAAGAGATGTCAATTGATCATATGCTTCTAAATACTTTAATGAAGAAGAGTTGCATGTAGCAATAAGTTTTTCATTTTCGATTTTCATGCAATCAACCTCATCACAAAGCTTTTTGTTATCAACAAGCAAAGATTCAATTTTAAGCTTCATAGCTTTGTTTTGCTTTGCACAATTTTTCAATTGATCATACATATCAATTAAAAGCTCATTAGGATCATCCTCATCATCATCACTATCATAAAAAGAATTTGAAATAGATGGAGAAGGATGTACCTCATTATCAAATGCCATAAGACATGTGTGATCATTTTCTTCTTGATCATCATCACTTTCTTCTTCATCCCAATGGCTTAACAAGCACTTTGCATTTTTGAGAGTGAAGAACAAATTCTCTCCTTCTTCATTATTGATGATGGACTCAAGATTACTACCCCTTGTAGAACAATTTTTTCTTTATCTTCATTTCAAAGGCTAGTAGTGAGCCAAGAAGTTCCTCCGTTGAATAGGTCTTTAAATTCTTGGACTCTTCAATGGCAAGGGCTTTATTTTCCCAACTTTTAGGAAGAGAATTGAGAATCTTCCTATTTATTTCTCCGGTAGTATACTCCTTGCCATTAGACCTCAACCCATTTACAATGTTGGTGAGCCTTGAGTTCATCTCATTGATAGATTCATTAGGCTTCATGGAGAATAGCTCAAATTCTCTAACATGCATATTCAACCTTGACTCCTTGACTTGATTTGTGCCTTCATGAGTAACTTCAAGCATTTTCCACATGGAGTGTGCGGATTTTCTTCCAATGACACGATTGTACTCATCTTGACTTAAGGCACAACTAAGGATGTTCATTGCCTTGTAATTTTGAGTCATCTTCTTGGACTCAAGCTCATTTAACTCCTTGTCCGGTTTTGGCACTTGAACACCTTCCACCAACTTCATAGGCACATATGGACCATTTTCAAATATATGCCATAAAGAATAATCTATTGAGCACACATATATCTTGAAACGTTCTTTCCAAGCTTCATAATTATTACCATCAAAAAGTGGTGGCCTAATGGTGGAAGACCCCTCTAAATACGCCAATGCGGAATTACCGGCCATAATCTTTACTTCAAGCGGTTATGCTAAAAATGAAGACGATGCTCTGATACCAATTGAAGGAACCCAAGAGGGGGGGTGAATTGGGTTTCTAATAAATCTTGCAAACTATATCCAATTTAAACAATGATAGTGCAAGTTTAACAAAAGCTAAAGCAAAACCCAATGCAAATCACAAGACAAGAGATTTAGAGTGGTTCGATTCACTAAGAATCTACATCCACTACCTTGAGCCGCACCCAAGGATTTAACCAACTTCACTAAGAAGAATGTGCCCACACAAAGTAGGACTTTACACTAGTGGCTAACTCACAAAGAGTTTTACAAACAACCACTATAAACAATTGCCCACACTAAGTAGGACTTATACAACAATAACCCTATCACTAAGAAAGGGAATTAAGAAAGTTTAAGTACAAGGTTGTTCACTCTTCTAAGTGAAAGATATACCTTTGAAGCACAAACAATTTAGCTCTTGAACATAAGATGTTCACTCTTTTGTCTTGCATTTGAAATAACACCTTTAAATGATTTAGATCATGGAGATCAAGTGTTTTTTGCTTTGAAGGTGTTTTGGTTTGATGAGAGATCAATGAATATTTGATTTGCAAAACCTTAGAATGTTTCTCTAGCTTTTGAGTATATATATATTTCAAATATGGCTGAAAAATCGAGTTTCCAACGGTCAAAAAAAGCGGCTAGTAGAAAGCAGAGTTCGGTGGGACCGAACAGAGCAGTTCGGATCCACTTTGGGAACTTCGGTCGACCGAAGTAGGGTGTAGGTCGACCGACCTTGGTCAGTCTTGCTCTCAGTTTCTGCTCGGTTGATCCGAGCTTGAGCTCGGTTGACCGAACTTCCAAGCTTATTTTTCACACGTTTTTGAAATCTTTTGAAGTCTTTTAAAGTCTAAAAAGGTTTTCCTAAAAGGTAACAAGTAAGAACACTTGGAAAACTTTTCTAAAAGACTTATCTATGAAATCAAAGGCTTTTTGGATAAGAACACATGTAAAGATCATTTTGAAACTTAAGCCCATTTTGAAACTTAAGCCTTTTGAAAACGTGTTTATGAAAACATGCAATGCAAGACTATAGTGTAGAGCTTATGTCCAAGAGAGCGTTGGTTAGAGCTTAAGGACAAATACCATTTTCACCAAAGCTAATCTAACCAACCTAAGTCTTCAATCTTCAAGCTTGACGAATGTGTCTTGAATGAAATCTTTGAAGCTTGATCAAGGCTTGATTGAAGTACTTAGAGCTTCCATATTGAGTTCCAATATTCTATCACATAGATGAAAACATTAGATGCAAACATCAAGTGTTTGTCCATCATCAAAAACGAGTTCGTTTGCCCTCAAGGCTAACAATTTAGTGCAAATTGCTCAAGCAAAAAACTTAAAAACTTGTTATTGTAAATCATATTTTCCAAATATAAAATATTTATTAGTTTATCATTAACTTTTAGGTGTCGAAAATATAGTTTTTCGGCACCACAACACATCTCGTAAATTATAGTTCTAGCTAATATTGAGCCACAAATCTTTACTCGTTTTGTGCCACATTTATCTCCTTAGATATATCATAAGAATAGAAAATATAAATTGATCCCAATATCTATATCGTCCAATAAAAAGTAAATGCAATAATTAAGTCGCATAATATCACATATACCTTTCACAGAGCGCTAAAAAGATTGATAGATTTAGGTTAAAAAAATGACAAGAAAAATTATCAGAGATCAGTATAAACGTATAATATCTACCATTACGGTAACATATTCCATCAAGATGTAAACTAATTATGAAGAGAATAATTAGATGCCTTTAAAAGATGATCTAGGATCCAATAGTAAACTTCACCGCATACCGACAAAATGTAATTTTAGCATAAAAATAAAGACATATAAACAGTGTATTTAGAAGAAAAAATGTCTAATTGCCGATGTGAAAGTTGTGTTGATGGGTGATTTGTAAGTACCTTTGTAAGCTATCTATTGCCCTTAAAGCCTGCCCTGATGCATTGGGGTGACTGAAGCCGAATCCACCCAAAAAGAAAAAGAAAAAATGTGATGTTATTCCTTTGACTTCGGTTGGGTTGTTGAAAAAATACTATATACCTCATGCAAAGCTCATCTTGTTTTATTGTAACGCTGTCTCAGTACAGAACATATGTTATTTTATACTATGTAAATACTTATTAGTTGCTAAATTAAAAAATTTGACTGATGAGATCATTTAAATCTTAATATTTGTTATGAAAAATCTTAACAGTTGTTTAGACAAATAATCTTCATATTCTTAATTTGATGATCGATATATATTTTGCGTGTGCAAAATTTTGACCGTTTTGCATCTGAGTCAAGATAGGTATTATATAACACATCATCAATCATTAGTGGCCTCAAACTTATCCCCCCACCTCAAACTTATTCAATAGTAAACTTCACCATATACGGACAAATGTAATTTTAGAATAAAAATAAAGACATAAACAGAGTGTTTTAGAAGAAAAATATGATGTTATTCCTTTGACTTTGGTTGGGTTGTTGAAAAATATACTATACCTCATGCAAAGCTCATCTTGTTTTTTGCCACGCTGCTCAGAACATCTGTTATTTTGTACTGTCAAAATACTTAGTAATCGTTGAATTAAAATATTTGGTTGTTGAGATCATTTAAATTTCAACACATGTTATAAAAAAATATAATAAATGTTGAGACAAATGATCTCCATCGTCATATCCTTAATTAGATGACCGATATATATTTTGCGCGTGTATAATTTTGACCGTTCCGCATCAAAATCAGGTCGGACCGATTTTAGTGTCATGTTAGGGAGTAGTTTAGTACAATATGTCAATGGTCAGTACTTGGGTTTTATTGTCATGTTAGGGAATAGTTTAGTCCAATATGTCGATTGCCATTACATGGGGTTGGGAGGGAGGTCAACTTTATGAGGACATCAAAGTAGAGTTTTCTTGACTCCATTAGTCTACCTTCAAAGGATCATGATGAGGGAATTGAATAAAAAAAATGTCATCTTTTAGCAGTACTTGGAGGTCCCGTATTCGATTCCTATATCTTTCCATAATGGGACAAATAATTTCTCCTCCTTATGAGGCTTATCTTCCCTCCCCAGGCATGGAGCATGCTTCAATCTTTCCTATCTAGGGTACTCTCCGCTCTTCCCCTTCGGGGGCAATCGCCTTTGAGCGCTCAAAAAAAAGAAAAAAAAAGAAAGAAGATTACTACAAGAGCTATCCAACACGTATCATAGTCATCAAATCAATTAATCTCCTTTTTTTCACCTTTCCTTTTCTTTTCCTTGATAATCCGAGTGCAGTTATAGTGCAGAATAAAAAAGTACAAGTATATACTGACAAATTTTTATATTGCTATAGATTTTTAGACAAGTATTATATCTTATTTAATATGTATTCTATCCTGATAAACGCATGTCTTAAAATATGCAAAATATGTTTTATGCAACAGGTGTTACAAAATCATAATAAGTGTTCGCTAAAAAAAAAATTGAACCATCAATTTTTTATTCGTCAGTCAAAATATATTGAGATATTCAATATGTAATGAATATTTTGTGTTTAGCATCACAGTCACACACCAAATGATCCGTTGTTCATACTAGATTGAGTCGCATGATATGAGTAAATCACTCTAGAAAACCACATTGACCATCCTAACATACAATCAAATTGTTTCTATTTTCAGAACTCACTCAATAAATCAAGAGTCAGTGATTTAATCTGGCTACAGTATAGAATATACATTGTTTCGCATCGTGCGAAACAATTATAGGATGTTGAATTTATAATCTGAAGGTTGAAATTATTTAATTTAATATTTTTTTATAATATTTATTGAAGTCTAAATAGTTGAATCCGACGATCCATAATTATTTTACAACGATGCGAAACAATTGATGTTTTGTAATGTAGTCGGTTCGCCAGTGATTAAACATACCAGTGCAACAAAAGTTGTTTAATGAGACTTGCTGATTGGATTTAATGCGAAACTGGGTATTTTACCCGCACATATGCAATTCTCAATATTTAAATTAATTTATCCGAAGACTAGGATGTACAGGTTTTCTTCAAATAGCAATTCATATATTTTTTTAAATGTTAGATAAAAAAATCAATGTGTGCATCTTATAAATGCTTTTGATTATGAATTAAAGAAGTATGATAATTTGCACATAAATTAAAATGGTTTTTGGGTATGCCTTTTGGTTTTGATTTGAAGGTATGATTTCGCAACAAACGTGACGTTATAGAGGAACTACTCTTTCAGTGGTAGGTTGTGATTTGTGCAATCATAGCGAAATGGAGGTCAATCTCTAACATATATGTTTCAGTGATATTTTGTAAGCAGTCACTTTGTTTATTTATTATTAAATGTTATGTCGTTATCATATTCATCCTCCGTACATACACTCAATTATTTGAAACTCAATAAATTATGTTATATTTGTTGTAGATAAAAAAATTAATAATCGAGACTGTGTTCACATATAGACAGCACCATATTCGATTCGAACTGCGAAGCTTGGGTGGACAAAGAAAGCGTTACAAGTCCTCCCCGCATGATCTATAAAGCAATCGTATCTAGGAGAGTGTCTCATGGATATATAATGCCCAATCTGGATGGTGATAACTTTATCAATGGTCTTGTCTTCCGGTAAACGCCTTATCTAAATACTATTTAGGGATTGGTGGTGGGGCGCCGGACAGCGCAGAAACAGGTGTACTTCATAAGCACACTTCCTTATGGCTATCGTACATTGACTTTTTTTTTTTTTCAAAATAAAGATTTACCCATTAATCATAAAATAGCTAAATCATTACAATCAAAAGATAAAACGCAAATACAAAAAAATAAATGTTATACAATGGTGTAAACACTATGGCAACAGATAAAAGTCAATACCCCGGACCAGGTAAACAACAAAAAAAACAGTAAAAAAAATAAATACATGATAAAAAATTTCGCAGCAGTTTCTACAAGATCTTGGAACAGCAGTAGCAAGCTCAGTTTCATCACCTTTCTTAGAAATCAACAATCTACGAGACCATGGGCGTATCAACCATCCCATAGAATGTTTCGGAAAGATGAAGAAAATTGAGAAATGGCCCAGAAAAACTCAGGGTATAGAGATAAACTCCAGATCTGGAGGGATCTGAAGTTGATCTTGAATCTGAGTCTTAAATATTGAATAATACTTCTTTGAAAAAATTTCATCAAGATTTACGGTAAAATAAGGGGTGAACACACCAAAAGTAGAAGAAAGATGGCTAGATCCAACTCTAGCCATGAAAGTTAAAAAAAAAAAAAGAAGAAACTTCAAGAGGAAGAAGAGAGAGAGAGAGAGAGAGAGAGAGAGAGAGAAATTGACTTTAGAGGATCAACAGTTTATCTCCTTTTTTCCCCCAAAACTATGAGTATGATCAACTTCCATTTGCAAGGGAGACTATAGTTTTTTTTCCAACCCTCCTAGGAGGATTCCCTTCCAGTATGATTTGAACTTTCAACCGATAATTTTACCACTTGAGCTGTTATTCATTGTCTAAAGGTGACTATAGATTAAAACAAAAGTATCAGTATGTACTAACACTCTTTTAACATTTAATACAAATTTTTAGATAGATGTTATTATCTTTATTTCTAAATAATTGATACATTTTACTTTTTCACACAGACTAATAAAATGATTGGAAGACAATAATTATGAAGAAAAAAGTCCAAATTACCCCTAATTATAGTCATTAAAGTATCTTTGATATGCATGGTAAATGTGGAATTGTTGGAAAATTAGAGTATTAAATAAAGTTGACTATAGGTAAAGTTGGAAGAAACAGGACAAATATTTATAAATTTATCAAATAAATTGGAACATACAAAAAAGTGAAATGTATCAATTAATTAGGAATGGAGGTAATACATACTATGTAATAGGTGTTCTCCCCGACTAACATCTGTCATAAGGCCTCTAACACTTAATTTACGCAACACGTGTTAAAAAATTACAATAATTGTTTGTTTTAAAAAAAAACCTTAATCATCAAATTTTAATTTGATGACAAAAAAAAGTTCAGTATGTACTAAATTTTTTGTGTTAAATACCGAATTTGCAAAATAATAAGTGCTAGTCATGGCCCGATTGAGGTGCTAACTGGGGTGAAAATCCTCTGTCCCCCCAACCAATCAGAATTTACTATATAAACATTTTTTCCAATTATATATACACAGGGTGAATTGTGATTGGTTGGAGGTAGGAATGGGGACAGAGGATTTTTTGCCTGCTAACTGTTAGGGTGTTTTCCTTAACGTTATTGATAAATTTTAACAATTAATTTTTATTTAAAAAGTACTTATTTTTCTATAAATAACTATTTTCTTTTTTAAATAATTTTTTTTTCATGAGATACTTATTTTAAAACTTAGTCATAGTCATGATCGAACTAATATAATTACTTATTTTAAAATAACTAATGTAACTATTTTTCATAAAATATTTATTTTAAAATTCAGACATGATCGAACTAATATGACTACAGAAAAACACTCTAATTGTGTAGGAGAAAAACAATTATTAGTTGTAGATTACTTATTGTGTAGGAGAAACACCCCAACTCCTCCCAAAAAAAAAAAGGCAAAATTGCAAAAATGGTCATACAACAATTTACGACTGGCAGCTTAGGTACTTTACCTTTTTTTTCTTTTTTTTAGGTCACACAACAATTTACGACTTGCAAGTTAGGTCTTTCCAGTCGAGTCAACGGTTAGTCAACAATTTTTCAAAATTTTCATCGCAAAAATTGATTCAAAAGCGAACACATGTCTTGATTTGTAAGGCGTCTGTCATGTTTTGAAGGACACCCTGTCCCTGTTTTTTTGCCTCAAAACACACTGCTCTTAAGGCGTTTTGCACGTCTTGAAAAAAATTGAAAAAATTGTTGACTAACCGCTGATTGACTGAAAAAGTGACGGAAGTACCTATGTTGCAAGTCGTAAATTGTTGTGTGATCTAGATAAAGTACCTAAAGCTACGATAAGTAAATTGTTGTATGACTATTTTTGCGAATTTGCCAAAAAAAAACTCTAATCTATTCAATGGTTTTTGAAAATTTTGTGCCCACTGAAACACTGTTGATTGTCAACCATAAGGAGTGAAAAAAAAGGATAAGATTCTGTGCCAGTTATAGATACCCTAGATGTCTAAAAAAATTGATATTGATCATTTTTTTTTTTTGAGCGCCTGAAGGCGATTGCCCCGAAGGGGAAGAGCGAAGAGTATCCTAGATAGAGAAGATTGAAGCATGCCCCATGCCTGGGGAAGGAAGATAAGCCTCATAAGGAGGAGAATTATTTGCCCCCATTATGGGGAGATACAGAAATCGAACATGGGCCTCCAGCCGTGTTCGAGTAGCTTCTACCACTGCAGCTACCCGATTCCCATGATATTGATCTTAAGAGCACATTCTAGAAAGTTGACCAAAAAACTTTTACTTATTTTTTTTAATCATAACTTGACAAAAAAAAAAACTTTGTACTATCTCGTTCCAAACTATTTGTTTACTTTATATTTTTGCACAAAAATTAAGATTAATCAAATTTTATAACAAGAATATAGTAAAATATCAAACATTACCAAATAAAATATAATCAAATAAGTCAAACATTATAAAATAAAAAGAATCTACAACTAATAAGTATGGGTAGTGATAATGCAAGAGTACAAATCCTCCTGCCAGAGCAAATTATATGTATATGACAAAATTACCCCTCTAGCATATCAATTAAAAATTTCAAAATCTCTTTCTTATTTTCTCCCATCCTAATTTCTCTCCTCTTCCCCAATCTTCTCTCTTATCCTCCACATAATTCTTTTTTATTTTTTATTCTCTCTCATCCGTTCCTTCTATATTTTTTACAATAAAAAAATTAATTTAATCATCCAATCATTATACATTTTTTCCATTTAATCCGTTCCATTTTTTTATACAATAAAAAAAACCAATTTTGCTCATAATTACATTGAAACCTAATTTTATACATGTTTTCCCTTTAATCCGTTCCATTTTTTTTTTTACAATAAAAAAAACCAATTTGATTATAATTACATTGAAACCTAATTTAGGATAATATCAATTTGCTCAGATTTGACACACAATAGAGATGTTAAAGGATAGATACTTTCTTAGTATTGGCTATAGTCATTTTATGCTATAATCATTTTTTTCTCTGTTACCCCATTTAGGGTTGTCGTCTCTTTTGTCTCATGCAATTTTCGATGATCAACAAAAGAAGATTTAAAATAGGAGGGCACAAAAGAGAAGTTAAAAAAATGATATCAATAGTACATCGAAAAATAATAGTGTAAAGAAAGATGAGGATGTAGAGTTTGACCCTTCAAAATACATGAAGATGGAGATAGAGAAAAGTTTCATGAGTTGGGGATAGAGAAGGAATAGAGATGGAGAGAGAAAAAAATAAAGAATTAAATGGTGATAAGAGAAAAGATTGGAAAGATGAGAGAAATTAGGAGGTGAAAGAAAATAGGAAATATAGTAGAAATATTTAATTGATATGCTAGAGGGTTAATTTTGTCACATACACATAAATTGCTCTTGCAGGAGGATTTGTGCTCTGGCATTATCATCACCCTTATTAAAATTGTATTTCACAAGTAAAGTAGTACAAAATATAATAGCTCGGATCTCAAAAACGTGGAAATCATGTGCAGCTTAGCAAGTACTGTATATTATTATGACCATGTCACTTGCAGATTTTTTTTTATTAATTTTTTTTTATTTATTGGGAGAGTTGCCTATCTATTATAAGAAATGTGAGATTCAAGAAGTGGGGAGGGGATTCGAACTCATATATTATTAGGCCTCGACCTTAACCACTACACTATTAATGCCTAATTGGAATGTCACTTGTACCTTAGTTATTAATACTACATTAATAATAATTTGGATCACAAAATTTAAATTCTTACCAAGTGTGAAGCACGTTAATCCCAATTCCCACATAATATCTATTAAATGCCCTAAACGATATATATTGTGTGACTATCCCCACATGAGCTCTCTCACGCGAATTGTGGTGGGACCTACTTTGCAGGTAGGCTCCACTACAACTTATGTGAGAAGACCATAGAATCAGTCCTATAAGGTCGGATACATGCCAAAATGACCTGTCAATCCTTCCACTCCATGTTTTGTAGGTCATATATTGGGAGAGGGATGTGGGTGGGTGGGTATTTATCATAATAATCTACTGTAGATTCTACATTACTATTTGGATATAGCTCTCGTGCATTACAAATATTCTCCTTGTCTCTCTATTTATAAATGTCAACTAGTTTTCTTTCTCCCTTTTTTTTTTATGAAAAATTCAATTCTAAAACCGTCCTTTTAATAATGGTCCCACAGCTTTTTTACAGAAATTGGGCGGAATATACCTGCAGAATGTGAAATCTGCTCAATTAATGTGACAGTTGTAGAGTCAGCCCAATCAAAGACGTAATAGGATTGAGTGACTCGTTTTTTACGGTCAAATATAAGCCTCTCTGATCACTGGCCTTCTATAAATAGCAAGTCACAAGTTGCTCAATCCACCACTACTCTTCAACAAGATTCAAGAAAATGAAGCCTTTCTCAGCTTTCTTCCTCCTCTTCTCTCTTCTCTCGGTATGTAATAATTCAAAAACCTTTCTTACTTCCTACATATTTATTCTGGAATTCACAATTTAAATAATAGTCTAACAGTTAAGTATCTGACTCGTATACCCCCTATTTGATTTTATTGGTTTTACTAATACTGCAATTTTTCTTGTTTTTGCATTATTAGTTTGCTTTTGTTATTGATGGAATAAGAAGTCCAGAAGACTATTGGAAGAGTATAATGAATGATGAAGCTATGCCTGAAGCAATAACAGATCTTCTTCATGATCAGGACATGAATCCAGAACCCGAAAACACGAAATTTTCAATGGATTCTAAGCATTACATTAGAAACTTTGATGTCAGGCCTAATGTTATACTTTATCACAGTGATTCTGATTCTAAAAGAGTGAAGAAGTCTTCTTCTGCTGATGGAGATGATGAACATTATAAACTAAAGGAAGTTGTTCGAGACATCGGTAATAATTAATAGAAACTAGAACAGGAAATATGTTTGTGTTTATGAATTATGATCACAGCCAAATCTGTTGCAGTCTCAGTCATGTTTATGATATATTATGATTATGAAATTCTACTACAATTAGCTTACATGTGTTGTGGTAGATGTCTGGAATTCTGGATGATCTAATAGATGTATGATCCAAAACCATTTGCTTAATGCCAAGGTTGGTAAGATCAAAATTTTGACTCGGCACGAGAGAGGTCTACAAACTCGTAAACACGAGAATCGTAGCACGGATCAGAAGATTATACAAAACAATTTAAATAATATTTTATTATAAATTTATGTCAATAATATTTCATCTACTGATAAAATCGATAAAGAATTTCATCTACCTGACAACCAAAATCGATTAGGGCTTATTTTCTTACCAAATAAATGTCGAAATAGTCGCCGAGCGGTGAGAACAAAGGATGACCGAGAAATGAGGAGTTGGAACTAAACTAAAATTGGATTTTTCCATTCAACCGGATCTCTTTTTTTTTAATTCGATTCCCCAAAACCTGAACCGAATTGATGACCCGACTGAACAAAGGCAAAAAACAGCAGCGCACCAAATCGTCCGATCCAACGATTCTATGAGTCTGATAGTCGATTCTACTTGATCCTCTCCTCCAACGATTTTTATTAAATTTAACTCGATTTACACCTCCCGGAATCATTTACGATTCTACAATCCGACTCGCGATTTTGACAACCTTGCGAAATACACAACCGCCCAAAATTAAATGTACATTCTCTTAGAATATCTTTATTCGCCATATATAGAAGAAGAAAAAAAACATTCAATTTTGATTTGAAAGGTCAAAGTACAATTGGGCAAATAAATCATCTGTCCTCTGCTCCTGTCCCCATTCCTGTCCTTAGCCAAACACAATTCATCCTGTGTATATATAATTAGAAAAAATGTTTATATAGTAAATTCTTATTGGTTGGGATAGGGATGGAGATAGGAATGGGGAGAGAGGATTTTCACCCCTATTTGCCCACTTAAGGGATCGGTAAGTTGCCATACAAAAGTATATTCAAATTGAAGATAGAAAAATAAATTTTCAAACAAAGACTTAAAATTTTTGATTAATATATGTAACATATATATGTATCCCAGCATTTATATACACCTAATAGTATAAAAAAGACAGTTTTATTTGCCACTATTGTTTGTTCTGTATACTAAGCCACTCCTCTGTACTCCATAGAGAAATGAGTAAAACTGTTTTCATCCCTTTCTTTTCTGCTACTATTGATCCAAGTCTGCATCTATGAAAAATCAATTGTGTAACTTCTCAAGTATTGAAGCTTCTTCAGCAACACGGTCTTTCCTCCGCGCAGGTAAACATTGAATACGGATCTTCTCAAAGGCTCAGAAATGACTTCGTGAAGTAGCAAGATAACCAACATTGTCTACGAGGTTTTGAAAGAGCGCGTTGATTCCTGTAAAGATGGAGTATGTATATATGATGATGGAACACAGTAAAAAACGCCAAGAAATATTTTTTGTCATTACTATGTTCCGATGAGAACTCGATCATATCCCTCGCGAAATGAGGATAATATCAGGGCAGGGCATATAACAGGCTCTTTTAGGATCCATGGCCATAAGCACTGACAGATGACTGATCTCGTAAAAATCATATTTACGAAAAGAATTCTTTGACAAGAATTTACTTACACGCTTATAAGATCAATAAAGCCCTAAAATCTTCCACCAACCCGCTCCTATTAGTCCCCATATCACAAGATTTATAATAGCTATGATGATACCCAACCTAAAAACAGCCGGGAGTTTCACAAAACCGCCTGCAACAAAATGAAAAAAGACAACAACTATCAATTGAAGATCATAAAGCTGCAACCTTGAATCAGTAAGGAAAACAAGCAAGTTAATAACCCCGACATTCTCGCGGAAGAAAAAAGAAAGAGAAGAGAGTTGCAACATGAAAGATGTCAACAGAACAAAGCTGCACCCAATGTCGGAAGAGATCAAACTAATTTTGCCAATTGGAAAACACGAGTGGGGAAAAATAATAAGAACATTTCTAAATGCATACGCACTTTAGCTCTTGACATCTTAATGGTTAGAAATCTGTAATCAACCAAGTATAGATATCATTATGCATAAAAGTGAACTTGGATGCTCGATAAGTACAATTACGACCATCCCTCCTCATTCCCAGTTAGATATATCTTCTGGTATCGTTAACATGTACATGTAAACATCAAGACGGTAAAAGTTTACCTCCATAGTAAACAGCTGCCTGACCACTGCTATAGTGCATCAATGCACCAAAAAGATTAGTATTGTATCCCAAAACGAGAGCAGAAAGCAGTCCGGGGATTTTAGCTGCCAGATGCATCCCAAGAAATGCCGAATACAAAGCTCCAACATGGGCGGTTTGACTTGCAAAAAGATAGTGGATTACAAAATATGTCAATTGAAGGATAGCAAAAGCACCAAGCTTGTTTACTGCCAGAGACTTGAGCATACTAGCCACGCGATCGGACAACCACGGTACAACACCAAGAGTAGTTAATTGTCCAGCCATGCCTACTAGAACTCCAAACCAAGCCAAGGTATCCCATGCTGACTTCTCACTTAAGCAATCATCCCATTCAAGTACACCCGAAAGCAAAAGTAATGTTAAACCGAGCAATGCAGCTACAACACTTGATACATTTATATATTGCCTGCACATAAACAAAATGCTAAGTTGATAGTATAAATTATTCATAATATTAACCAACAGGGGGCAATTGCATACAGCAACAAACAAAGCCTTAATCTACATGAATCAATATAAAATTTCAGTGTTGTCGTTCGAATGAATGCGTTCCCTCCACTTCCATTTGTCAAACACCATACCCTCGTCCAAGTGGAAAAAAATCACTTGTCCCCAGTCTGTGTCCCGTTTCCTGTCCCCACAAATAAATGATTGACACGTGTTCACTTTCCCCTACGGGTTCCACTATTTCTTTTAGATTATAGATTTTTTAATTAAAAAATTAACACATGTCAACTTCCTATTAGTGGGACAGGAAATAGGACACCGAACGGGGACAGAAGATTCCTACCGAATTCAAGTCTAACAAATTCATATCATTCTTGATGACTTTGGTCCAAACTTTCTTCGGCCTCCCCTACCTATTACAACCTCATGCCTCCATCCTTTAAGTTTCTGAATCGGAGCGTCACTCGGTCTTCTTTTTATGTGTCCAAATCAGCGTAAGCGATTTTCTCTCATCTTTTACTCAATAGGTGCAATTCCTATTTTCTTTCGAATAGTCTCATTTCTCACTTTATCCTTTCTAGTATGCCCACACATTCATCGCAACATACACATCTCTGTTACACTCATTGTCTGGATATGACATCTTTTTACAACACAACACACTGTACCATACAACAACGCGAGTCTAACAGATGTTCTATAAAACTTTTCCTTCAGTCTCAACGGTATATTATGGTCGCACAAGACACCCGTTCCACCTTTCAATTTCAACCAACCAGCTTTAACAGGGGGCAATTGCATATACGAAAAGAAATGATACATACCCGGCGATCCATAATGCAACAGTTATAGACATGATTCCCATCATAAACCATTCTTCCTTCTTGATAGGACCCATCTGAAGCAGTTTCTCCTTGGCCATGATGGGAGCATCCGGTGTGTGTTTTAATTTAGGAGGGAAAAGCTTATATACGATAGCAGGAGTAGCTAGAAGAGATACAACTGCAGGCACACTAGAGGCCTTGAACCAAGTCACCCATTGATTCGGAACTTCAACTCCAAGTCCTTCAGCTAATTTTATACACAACAAGTTTTGAGCTGCAGCAGTCAGAAAAAACGCGCTTGAGCTGCTAGAAGACTGTCTTGCATAAAAAATGTAAAATAAGAAATATCGTTAGATTCATGGATTGCTAAGATCAGTACATACTTAACACGTTTTGACAGGTCATAACAATGTAATACATGTTTTACGCAACAGATGTTAGAAGATCACAAAACAGGTTCCCTAAAATAAAAAAATGGATCGCCAAATTTTTTATCCAACCGTCAAAAAAATATTCAATATGTACTGAATTTTTTTTATTCAACATCATAACCGTACCGTAATTCTTTAACCATTTTCATCCTGGTTCTGTCTATCATGGGTGAAAATCGTATGTCTACATACATGTCTCCATTCATGTACACAATATATACTCAAAATTCGTCATGTAGATATTTCTTCCAATTACATATACACATGAAGAATTATGTATGGTTAGATACAAAAATGAGAACATACACGGGACAGACGATTTTTGTCCTCAGTCATTCAATTCTTATTATTAAAAAGAAAGTTTAATATTGTTAGTTCACCTTCTCTCACCTTTTTACGTTCAACTTTCACGCAACCAAGTTTTGGTTACTTAGATATACTAATAAGAATGATCTCCATGTCAAAAGAATTAGCTTGAAGTTTTATACACTTGCCCCCTATTCGAAATTCAGTTGAAGTTTCATATGACTATTTAAAATTTTAAATTTTAAAAAAGGAAAAAGAAATTTTGAAGTATTTACCACTGAAAATTCCCCCAAACCCAATCTCAGACTTTGGATCCCAGGACAACAGAAAGGAGACAAATTGACAAAAGTCAAATAAAAGAGAATGGTTCAAGAAGCTAACATGTTATGGTCCGTTCACTTTTTTTTTCTTTTTTTATTTTTTTATGGAGGTAGGGGGATTTTTTTTGGCAAAAAATAATTTGTCTGATATATGTCTCCATTTCTGTATCCAACCAATGACAATTCGCTAACTATTGTCACCCTATATCGAACTCAGGTTTCTGTGGGCAGAGAGATGTTGCCCCACTGGGGCAACTCTTTTTTTTTTTTTTTTTGAAAATTCGATTGGACAGTTGTTCCATATAGAGGAAATAGAACTGTATTAGATAAGGAGAAGATAGCCCTAAAAAGGAATATTAAAGCTTGCCGCACGCATACAGAGGGTATCGAACCACGACAGACGCCTGCCCACTGGGCTAGGACATCTGGGGCAACTCTCTTAGACAATGATATGGTCCTTCCCGAAAGGTTACAATTTTCATCACGGCCCACATGGATAGATAAAGATATTAAAAACTCTTTATGTTTCAAACCCATGTCAATTTCCAGCAATTTGCCAAAGCAACCTAAATAATCAAATCCTCCCCTAGCATTATTGTGTAGTCCAAATGTGAGAATCTTGAAATTGCAGGAAAAAAAATCTCATTTTTGCCTTTACCCCATTATAGATTGGTTTAGCTATGGTGCTGAATACAAAAAATTCAGTACATATTGAATATTTTTTTGTTGGATCAAATATTCGAGGATTCAAAAAAAATTAAACGAACATGTGCTGTAATTTTGTGACATATATTACATGTGTTACATGTCATATAACATGTATTAATTAGGAGATAACACTTATTATATAGAATATAACATTTGTATAAAAATTTATAACACCTTCTAAACGTGTTTAATATATAATGAATTTTTTTATGTTTTGCATTATAGCAGCGGCCATTATAGACTATAGTTTTAAAATTGCTCAAAGAAAACATTACACAACAGAGTATCAGCACCAAACTTAAACTGCAAAATAAAAGTCCAGGACTTAATCCTGTTGTTACCTAAAAGGGTTGAAAATCCTCTATCCCCATTCTTATCCCTAATCATGTCACCAACCAATCAGAATTTACTATATAAATATTTTTTTTAATTATATATACATAATATGATTGGTTGGGGATACACACGGGGATAGAGGATTTTTTGGCACCCAAAATGGGGGGAACTATAAATAATAAAAAAAAAGTAGTCAAATCAAGTTGAAGAAAGTGACCCCCATTATCATATAGCAATAACAAGACAAGGAAACCCACTTAAAAATTTCTACATTATATAATAAGACCAAGCTTAAATTACCTTGAACATTACTACTTGATTTTCACAAGAAAAGAAAATGACACAATATTAGATAAATTAGCTTGAAGATTCAGAGAATAAACCTTTTAGCTCATGTTAAATTAAGTGGAAGTTTCAAGTTTAACATCATTATACTCTTTAGTCTTAGCCACTCCAACAACCCCCCCCGTCCCCCAGCCCCATTCCACCTGTCGTCACAGGCAACCACAACCAACCGCCACAAAAGAAGAGAAAGAAACAAAGAACACTACAGATACGCACGCAGAGAATGATGCAGTTAAAGCATTAATAATACTTCTACAAGCATCCTTAACTTATTTTGTCACGGGCCACGAATACCGCACATGGCTACTCAGCAATCACGATCACATATTTAGCTATGTACTCCCTTCATTCTTATTTAATTGTCGTTTATGAGATATATATGTATCCAAATTAATTGTTATTTACGTGTCTTTTATTAAGTGCCAATAATTTATTCCAATTATATACCATCAACATATCTTTTATTGGAAAAGTGAAAGAGAATGAGAAAGGGTATTATTATAATTGTGGTAGAAAGATTATTGTTTGCTTGAATTCTTTAATTATTTGAAAGTGACATAAACGACTTATATTGAGGAATAAAGAGAGTATTTAGTAACTATGTCAAAATGAAACTTTAGACGCATGATATCGCGTATTAGGCCCCGCATTAAGATAACTGATTTAATTGAATAATGTTTCGTTTCAGAATAAAATACAAAGTGTATGATTGGACTAATTCTCACTCTGAAATTTTTAATTTCAATCTCACACTAATCTCAAGCCCAAACCAAATACTTTATGAATGAACGAGTGCTTGGCCTTTAATTCCCAAACTCAAATAAAAGAGAGTCCGAGTCACGATTTGAGTCACAAACACAAAACAGATCCAATACAAGTACACCCAAAAGTTTATGTTATTAAAATTTTCTTTCTTTTGGACAATGCAACTAATGAATCTTCTCATCCACAAAACAAAACTTGAGGCAATTTTGATGGATAAAACAGAGCATAAAATTACCTGTAATTGAGATTGAACAAGAAAAGCACCCAACTTCATAGCTGAATCATCATTAGGCCTACTATCAACAGCTTCAGCCAAGGACTTAATAATGGGCAAGAAAATGCCACCAGCTCTAGCAGTAGTACTGGGCATGGCGGGTGAAATTGCAGCCTCACTCAAAACAAGTCCATAAGACAAACCAAGAGTACTCTTCCCAAGCCATCTTACAAACAACATAGCAAGCCTTTCACCAAGTCCCGTTTTGACAAATCCTCTAGAAAAGAAAAAAGAAGCAACAATTAACCAAATAACCTCGTTTGTAAAGGCGGAGAAAGCGGCGGCGAAAGTTAAGGTTTTTGTAATAATTGCTAGTGTTAGGCATGTTATTGCCCATGCGCCAACGGGCAATGGGCTTAGAATAAGGCCAGCAATTGTTGTTAGAAAGATTGAGAGGAGTTGCCATGCTTTTGTTGAGAGTTGGTGGGGTTTTGGTACGGCGAAGTTGACGAGAAGGCCTATGGTGATTGTGATAAGGAAAGGTAAAGGCTTTGCTCCTTTCCATTGTGTGAAAGCAGAAGAAGATAAGTATTTGTAAAAGCGGGAGCGGAGACGAGGAGGAGGAGGGGGAATGGGGTGGTGGGTTGGGAGATTGTCGGAGGAGAGTGGTGGCGGTGAGTGAGACATTGGTGGTGGATGGTGGCGGAAGGCGCCGAAAGGGTGGCAAGAGGAAGAGATGAGAAGGGATAGGAGGAAAAGATTTTGGGTTTTGAATGAAAAGAATCTATTTGATTTTGTATTAATGAGGGAAGGAAAAGGAAAAGAATCTTTGTTATGAAAATATATTAAGGTTGGAGTCCTTATTCCATAACCCCTTCAACATTATGGATACCTTAACTATCCATTGAAAGAAGAGTTATAAGAAATCCATAACCTACACATTCAAGCTCCATTATCTACCCTTTATGAAAGGTTTCATAACCTACATTTTCTAACCCTATAAATGGAGGGCTTATTTTGATGTAAGAGTGACTTATGAAATAATATAGAAATACTTCTCCTATCTCTTGTGTCTTGTCTACTTCATCTTTATATTATGTTTTAGTTTTGTGGTGAAATTCATTCTAGAATTTCATCCATTTTATAACACGTTATCAGCACGAGCTTCTACCATTAGTTGATTAGATTTGTGAGACTTTTTATCTCCTTGGTAGATACTCAGTCCGAATCGTTATGTTCATATATGTATTACAGTTTTGTATATGATTTTCTGCATCTTGAATATAATGGACCTATTATTGAGGTTGAAGACTTAAGGGAAGAGGTTAATGTAAGTTGTTTATATTCTAAAGGTTAATTTAATGGCTAATCTTGCTAAACTTGGGTTTACAGTTCTTGAGATCAACGAGAGAAACTACCTATCATGGATACAATATAATGAAATTCATCTGGATATAATGTGTCCTGAAGACACCATTGAAAATCATCAGAACCACTAGATCACTGAAAATTTGTAGAGGAAATATACATCCAATATGTTCCAGCAGTAGCAATATCGAAATACTCTCTTATCTTACCTCGAATATGCTCCAGTAGTAGCAATATCGAGAGTAAATATTTTCAGAAGTTTTATACGTGTTATGAATATATATTCTTGAGCTTAGTTAAAAAATGAGTCATTAATGAAATATTGTAAAATATGACCAATGATTTATATGTCATTCCCTAGATTGAATGAATATAGAATATATAACTTATTTGTGAAATAGTATTGGTCGTGAATGTGGTTGTAGTAAACCATGTCGATAATCATGACTCATCGAATTCTCGAAGAAAATATTCTCACCCGAAGTGAGAAAATAATAAGGTAGGAAATAGAATGTATGATTTCAAAATTTTATGAGAAAAAGATTATTTAAGTGATATACAAAATGTTTGTCACTTACCTGTTGTATGTTGGACATCTTTTGAATCCCTCTACTAAGCATCACTTTGAGAAAGAAAAAAAAGTGTCATTTTGCTTCTCTCTAAAAGTAATGGTGCTACTTTAATTTTGGCATATGTAAATGTAGTCAATCTCTTTGAGTATTTAGACAAATATAACTTGATATTTTATTTTTGTATTAGAACTTGTCAATTGCATATATAATCATGTTATTTTAATTTGTTTACATTCAAGAATAATAGATGTATGATAATATTATAGTTGTTGATTGGACACATTCAGGATAAATGTCAAATACCAAGTTCTAGAAGAACTACTTGATTAAACAGCTCCAGAAGAGTTATTTGTTTAAAGGCTCCAGAAGAGCTAATTGAACTAAAGGGTTACATATCAACATGTAAATACACGACTCTCCATAAAGTCTCTTAGAAAATTATTTTGATATTTTTAATAGTGAAGATTATTTGGAGACATTGGATTGAGTAGAATTTTAAATCTTTTAGTATTATTAATATTATTTAAGAGAATAAATTTATATTAGAGAAATCGTCATTTCTCTTTATTGGCTTATATTGCCACAAAATTTATTTAGTTAAGATATTTTATTAAGTAAACCTGAAGTTTGCCGATTCAGTTGTTGGCATGACCGGTTAGACCATCCCGGGTCACAAAAATACGAAATATAATTAAAAATTCATGGAATATGAAGGAACCAAAAGTTTCCTTATCCGATGAATTCTTTTGTGCTACTTATTTCAAGGAAAATTGATATAAGGATATAACCAGTACAACTCGGGGTTGAATATGTTCATAGAATTGAATAAATAGTCGATCGACTCGCAACCTGAAGTTTGTGATATATTGATAATGAGCTCAAATTTTATATTCAACAAATGACATAATTTGTCTCGACTATACTGGTGTCATCATATGAAAATTTGATAGAATATTTTTATATACTAAATGGTCTGGTGGAACCATAAGTGCCTTGAACTTGTCGATACGAATTATTTTGTAGCATTAGCTCGTATTTTTCCAACAAGAATACGGTTTCTCCTCTATTAAATTAGTTTCTGGTCAGGAACTAAAATTTTACCTCTCCCATCTAAGAGTTAAATGTGCGCTACAAAGTAGTAGTCACCACCACTAAATTATTAATAAGGGACCTTAAAGATGTTAAGAATATATCTTGGGTATAGAAATTTCAAGAGGAGAGATTTAATGTATAATCGGATAAAAATATGAGTTTGTGTCTCATCTTGATCCTCACATACTTTGAACCAGAAGTTCAAAGGATAAGCCAGACATATTTACGGACCAAAATTCGGCTAAGAAGGCTCTTATTTGACGTCCTTGAAGGGCGATCTACCACTGCTAATAAGTATGAGACACAATTGAAGTGTGGTAGACTAGATGGTTCCAAATATTAAAAAAAAAAAATCCTCGCATATAAAAAGGAGTAAAGATTTAGATGGTTGTATATGGTAGACATATATATGTTAAAGTCGAGGATTCCCTAGACATGATCAATGTAATATCTCCATGAGAGATTCAGGTACCTGAAAGTTGAGATAATGAGATCTCTACATAATGTCATGATTGGAAACTATGGAACTGCGAAAGTGTAAGATATGATAAGTATTAATGCGCATAAAATGTGAATCTAAAATGAGGATCTAGATTCAAAGTCTGCAGAAACAAAAGTTTGAGATTCGAGAAAATTAGCCAAAATATATTACATATGAGTTCGCATGAGAAATATGAAAAGTCCGGACAATTAACAAGTACACCATAAGTATATGATATTCTCAGTATGGATGATACACTTGAAGTGTATGGATAGCGGGACAACAATGCGAACTATAAAAATGTAAACGTCACTACTAGTGGCAAAAATGTTCTTCTTAAAAGTCTGGCAATGGTTAGAAAGAAAGAAATTTTTAGGTGGTGGATGCAAGTATGTTTGTGTTTTAATAGCATAAAGAATACTTAGCACATATATGAAGTCTTTGAATGATTTGATATGCCTGAAGCATATCCATAAATTGTTCCAGAAGAACATAACATTATTTCCTTAGTGAAAATCTATCAAAAATTATATGATAGTGTCAATGTCCATGTATAAGGAAATTTGGATCGGATTTAGTTATTTGCCACTTACAATTCTTTGTCTATTGACGAAAGATGCCTAAATGTCTAATTTGCTAATGAACATTATTAGTTAGTGATCTCCATATGAGGGGGAGAAAATCGGCAATGTAAATGACTTTATTTAGGAACTTCATTATCTTAATCTATGCATTAGGCATTAATGAACCAGAAGTTCATAACTTATTCATTTGCAAAGGATTGCAAATACATAGCCTAATGCATTTATAGACTCTATAAGTAGATGTCTCCATATGTGGAATCTTTTCCAGTAGGATAACGTATGAATTATGTAGCTAAGGAACATGCCTGAAGCGTGATTGATATCTTAAGTCTTAGCATATAAGATCCTTGAAATAAATGACTATAGATTTATCAAGATATTCCTCCTAAATATGTTATAGTAGCAAGTGATTGCTGAAGGAAAAATTATGATCTCGGGTTTTAGAAATTCATGATTTTTCTTGATTTTATAATTAGACATCCAGAAGATGATATATATGGACAAAGAACATCCTTTAAGTATCCTAGTATTTGTCTAATCGTTAGATATTACTAAATATCACTCGCTATCGCGAAAGGAAGAATGAAGAGTTGCTTGGTCATGAAGTGCCATATTTAGTGTTATTGGAGCACTAATATATCTAGAAAATACTATTTGTCCTGATGTTTCATTTGTAATGAAATTCTTTGCAAGATAATGTTCTTATTCTACTCGACGACATATTTGGACATTAAAAGGATCATTCGATATCTCCAAAGCAAAACAGGTCTCAAATAATTTTGTTTAGATGAATCAAAGTCAGCATTAATTAGATATGTAGACAATTTTTATTTATTTATCTAATCTTCATATGACGCACATTCAAGACATTGATATGTGATAGAAATATTATATCACAGTTTTCTATGAAGCAAGTGGATGACGCTTATGGTTAAGATTCGATGGTTCATCAGAGGGAGAAATCTCTATGATATTGTATGAGAAGAATGCAGCTTGTATAACTTAATTGAAAAGAGGATATAAGAAGGGATATATGACAAGATCGAATTTCACTAAGTTTTCATTTATAAGGAGGTGAAATCGATTTGCTATAATGTGATAATCCAGAAGATTTATTCACTAAGACATTACCGACTTCAACTTTTAAGAAGTTGATTTATAAGATTGGCATGTGTCGGTACAATGATCTTAATTCTTAAAAGATCTAGTCAACGAGGGAAGTAAAATATAAAGAAGCATGTACTCTTTTTCCTTCACTAGAGAAGTTTTTTTTTTCCCACTAGGTTTTTACTCTAGTAAGGTTTTAACGAGGCATATTCTTTATATTAAGGACTCCAAAGGGGGAGTGTTATGAAAATATATTAAGGTTGGAGTCCTTATTCCATAACCCCTTCAACATTATGGATACCTTAACTATCCATTGAAAGAAGAGTTATAAGAAATCCATAACCTACACATTCAAGCTCCATTATCTACCCTTTATGAAAGGTTTCATAACCTACATTTTCTAACCCTATAAATGGAGGGCTTATTTTGATGTAAGAGTGACTTATGAAATAATATAGAAATACTTCTCCTATCTCTTGTGTCTTGTCTACTTCATCTTTATATTATGTTTTAGTTTTGTGGTGAAATTCATTCTAGAATTTCATCCATTTTATAACAATCTTCCCTTTTTATTTTTAATTTTTATGGAAGAAAAGGAAGAGAGTCTATTTGTATTCATATGATTAGTTGGAATGTCATAAATAATGTAAAGGAAATTGGCACATACATCCCTCGACTTATTGTGTTCAGTCTCGCCCGTCCTTATTAGGTTAAAACAACATAAAGATTCCTCAAATATTTTACGTTCAGTCTGTATAGTTCTAGTCACCATATTTGCGGCGGATTCTTGCCAATTTTAACATGTACGGTGCACATGCTCTAATAAATAGAAAATTTTGTCTAATTACTAAATTGCCCTCGAAAATATTTAGAAAAAAATTAATTCATTTCATTTCTTCTTTTTCGCTGTAGATTAGTATGTGTTTCTCCGACGACGGAAACATAGCTTATGAAGCTCGAAGGATAAGAGATTTAGCGATGATATCGGACCCATTAGATGATTTGGGTCACTCGTTCTGATATGTCCTACCCGATCCAATTAGATTATCCTCTTTAAGGTCCATTATGAGGAGACATCGAATTCAATGATGACGTTTTAGTCAATCTCCGGTAACAATGCCTCTATGTCGATGTCTACTACCTTGGTTCCTACCCCTTATCAACATCGCGAGGAATTATTCCTAGTTCCGGTCCAATTGAACGTGGGTTTATTTTGGACCTCTCGATCAAGGGCTGTTTTCGGGTCCCCTTGGAAATGATAGCTCTTATTAGTTCTAGAGGAGCTTCTCCCATGGCGGTTTTGCCTTTGTCGGAGATTAAGAAAATGGTCTTTGATTCGGCCCTTGCAGAGAGCTTTTTCAAAGACTTTAAGTAGAGGTTAGAATTTAATTGTTGCCCCAATTAAGTGTTGTTTTAATGAAAGTAGAGTTTAATACTTGTGTTTGCGGAGATTGGTGATGATGATGGTGATGGTGATGGTGGTCGGCGGCGGGGTAAAAGAGAGGGGATGGGGGCGGGTGTTTGGAGAAGAATAAGTTAGGGTTTTTTATTTTAAAAACGAAATGACTATTTTACCCTTGTTTTTAGAACATTTCCATTGCACATGCTAAAATTGGTCGGAATTCGCCGTGAATATGATGGCTAGAACTATACAGGCTAAATGTAAAATGTTTGAAGATTATTTATACTGTTAAAACAACACAAGAACGAGCGAAGGTAAACGAAATAAGTTCAAGAACGTCTAGACTAATTTCCTATAATGTAATTAATATACTAACAATGTAATAAAGAATTTAATATTATAATAATATAATAGACAGAGTAGAGAGATAGAAGGACACGAGAGTATTTGAAGAGTTCAATTAGGGTGCAAACCTCATTTGCTAGTATATGAGGTGGGAATTTTTCCTTTTTTCCCCTCTCGTCTTATAAATAAGACATCTAAGCAAAATAGAGACAAAATGGGATCTTTTATCTTAGAAATTAAATGTTCTAAGGAGGAAAAAAATTTCTTCACTTTTTGACATTTGCTGAACCACACTCATTTTACACTGGCGGTTCTTTGACCAAAATTTTAAGGAAAATAATTAATGGCTAAAACATATTGGATTAAATTGGATAAAAATTCAAATTAAACAATATTTACAATATGCATAAGGAATTCAACGAGTTATTTGCAATTTTTTACTAAATTTAGCTAATTATATTCCCCACTCCATGGCATGACACCTTTCGCTCATCCATTCCGCCCGCCCATCCAGACGCGGCGCCCTTTCTCATTATCATCTACCGCCCTTTCTTTCCTCCCGGCTATTCACACATGAAGATCGTCCTATGTATGCTCGACTTCGGTTGCCGGTGCTATAGGTAGGAGTAAATTATGGCAGGATCAGTCACCGGGCAAACAACCCTCCTCCAAGAAGAATTGTGCTATGCCCCCCCGATCCCTATAGAGCGAAAGAGCTGCCTGGTGATCCCTAGGTTGCAGCACGTCCGGTCGTTAACTCCTCGCGCCGCTGCCGCCGTTTCTAGGACCGACCGACGCCTCACCTGCACAGGTACCTACATAGTGTAATGTCGGTCGCACATTCAACATAGCGTTCGGACTCATGTGCCTTCCAGAACCAGGGGTCTTCGAGCCTGCTGCGTACGATTAGCCAGCCTTGCGGCGGCAAAAGGATTAGACGTCCCCCCATGCTACGGTTCCCTGCGGTCCAAACCTGGTGCCGCATTAGGTTAGGGAGCTGGACGATAATAGCTCCTCTGCATCCCAAAGCGCGCTCAATTGGTTTGAGGTCGATTATCAGTTGCAATCCAATTAAAATTAAATTTTTAGTATTCCCTTCGTCACAAATTGAATACTAAATTTTCGTATACAAAATGAATAAAAAGTTCGCATTTAATTTCGAGACGGAAGAATTAGAAAGGAAATAGAAGGCAGGAATTATATGTTTATATGACATTGAACTCAAGATAAAGAATTACTTACCAATATTATTATTTTTAAAAAAAAAATTGTTTTACAAGGTAAACATATATAGATAATAGAAAAAAGGAAAAACAAAATAAAAGGAAGTGAGAATTGAGAAATTACTCTTTTTTTTTAACTCTAGAAAATTTTCACGATTATGGCCTGAAATAAGTAGTTTTCGTTGTAACAAAGTGCGTATGCAATAATTTCTTGCACTCTTCTTTCAACTGAGCACAATTATTCTAGTGGGGAAAGTTGAACTAGTTGCAAGTGAAGGAGACTTTTTTGTGGATTGGGTTTTAGTTTGGATAGCCATAGCCATGGCCATTTACCATTTTAATTTTTAAAGTGGGTGGGGACACCTGTAAAGATTATTTGATCCACTTTAGGCTTCCTAGTTGTTGTATGTCTTTGGACCGCTGGCTCCTGTTCTCTCTTTCTCCCTTTTTTCTCTCTTTTCTACCTCTTGAAACTTCCTTATTTTTTAACTTCCATGGCTAAATCCAGTCATTCTTAGTTGGATCTAACCATTCTCTACCCTCTTTTGGTATCCTCACCCCTACTTTTGACCACAAATATCGATGGACCTTCTCTAATGCGTTTTTCATCAAAATTCAAGACTTGGGGACGAGATCTTTTGTCGATCTTTTTAGATCAGCTAGTTAGTGGTGGTAAAATATGGATACCCAATTCTGTTCTGGGCCCTTTCTTGAATTTTCACCTCTTTTCTAGGCGATTCTTTAGATCGTTGATAAGCCCATTTATGCTGAATCGCCTTCTATGAAAGAGGTTGAAACCAAGTGCTTGCCTCTGGGATTCGAAAATGGCGATGAAGATGTTGTGGAGAAGACTATCTTTTGTTTGTTTGTTAAATTAGTAGTTTTAGTTGCTTCCCACCTCTTGGGGTGTGGGTTATTTTCCGTTACCTTGTGTAATTTATTTTGTCTTTTTTCCTTTCTCAACTCCTCTCTTTTGTTGTATTAGAGAAAGAGTTTGGGAACTTTTCAAGTTGTAATGGCCCCAGTCATTTTATTATTAATGGGTAATCTTTTATTCATAAAATAAAAAGTTGTTGTATGTCTTTTATGTGTTTTTCTCTCACTAATGTATCACCCAAAATAGAACAAAAATGAGAAAGAGCACCGACGATTCAGTGTGGAACAGGGTTAAATTTTGTACATACATGACTTAAATTTATCTGTCAAATTGAAATTTTAACGGTCAAAATTAATTTTAAACGGATAGATGTCATAATTTTAAGACACATATTATATTTTTAAGGACGCCTGTTTTAAAGCGTTTCGTGTGTACTGATTTTTTACTATCCGCATAGGATCCTGAATGGAGAAAGAGTCCCAATCTTTGTAATTTTATTTTTCAACAAAGTAACATTGATTTTGTAAAGGCAACTTGGTGAATTTAGTACACAAACTAGCACATTTAGTGATTTTGGTCCCCTTTCTATATTTTTTTTGTTTGTGGATCCCCAAACATATTGCGTTTGGTGGACATGATTCTTCCGTCTAAAGTTTCAGTGATTTGAGTTCGTTTGTTTTTAGGTGTCATGACTTGCATTAAGTAGAAAATGTATGATTTGAAAATAATGAAATTTATGATTATACTAGCATTTATATATCCATGTATAATGAAAAGAAAAGATATTTCGAAGATACAACATACATAAGTGAATATTTTAAATGCATACATTATGTACACACATTTTTTTATTACATTTACTAGATATTGTATGTACATTAATTAATCTTCTAAATCTAATATATACACAATGAACATACATGATGTACGTACATTTATTTTTTAAAACTCATAAATCTTATATATCTTTTAAATTCATGTTTTTAAAATATGAAGCGACATGTTTTCAAGTGTCGTATAATGTATACTAGTTGTTTTATAAAATTATATTTTTTTATATGTAAGTCTCTATTTAAGAATAACCTCCCTATAATAATATTTTTCTCCAGTCCCAAAGGTATTAATGTATAGAAATTTTACTATATATATATATATATATATATATATATATATATATATATATATATATATATATATATAAAATACCTTTTGGGTTTCTCTGCATTTTATCTTTATTTTACTGGATGAATTTTGTGTGTGTGTGTGTGTGGGGGGGGCGGTTTGCAAAGCTATTAATGATGGGTTCTGTAGTAATTTTATCTTATAAATGGCAATTGTGGATAATTAAGGTTGTCTGCTGCTAAAGATCAGTATATTCAGCATTAGCTTGCTTCAGGTGTCATAGTAGTTCCACCCCCCCCCCCCTCCCTTTTTTTTTTTGACACGTATGTCGAATCCGGAATTTATAGTCGCAAGTGTTTTGCAAAGTGTGCTAGATATCAACACAAGGTAGATTGGGCACAAGGGCCGTATGAGCAACCCCACCACTAGATGGCTAACAAAAGAGGGTGATAGATTACAAGTACTAATAATAGATCTCTAAAATAGGCCTCACGGGCATCTCTCGCCACTAGGTGGCTAACAAAGAGGGAACAAGATGAAAGACAGTAAAAAGAGAGGATGACAAGGTTCTCCAGCTTTGGCTAAGCCATCTGCGCATGCATTGGCTTTTCTGTAGACATGTGAGATGCTAGTATCTGGTATGAGCTTCAGTAGCTCCCTGCAATCAGCAATAAGAGTAGACAAATGGTGAATGGTAATGTCAGCATTAAGAATAAGATCAATAACAAATTTTGCATCAAATTCCACTGCTAGCTTTTGGATATCGAGATTGATAGCCAAATTCAATCCATTCTTGAGTGCCCAGAGTTCAACTATATTGTTAGAACAAATATCTAGATTCCTGCAAAATTCAGAAATTCAGTCATCTTTATGATTTCTGAGACGCCCACATCCGCCTCCCTAACCAGGGTTACCAATGGATGAACCATCTACATTAAGCTTGATCCATCCACCAGACATGATTGAGTCTTTAATGGTCATGTTAGAATCCTCATTCAAACTGCCTACAATCTGTTTCTCTAAACCAGAGGACACAACTTCAGGTGTGTGATCTAGTTTGATGTTTGTAACCTCGGCAGATTTCGAGGGCACTTTGAGTCTAGATGACCAATCAAATCACGGTCGAAGCAAAATTATTGCCAAGATCAATGATTCTTAGTTCACCAGAAGGATTCCATAACTGCCTTACTTTAAAATCAATATAACCATAGTTAAGGGCTTTACCATACGGTTTAATGATAATGGAATTTATCCATGGAGTACGGCATCGAAGTTTATCGCTTTTTTGACATTTTTATCGTTGGTATATTTTCGTTCTCAGTTTCAGAATCTGAGGCTTCATCAAAGTGTTGAACTAGAAAATTTCTTTGAACATCTTTTGCACATAGTTTGTGAGATATATTGAGTTTATCCTTGTAGGATATTAAACTTGGGATTGCATTAAATACCGAGTATCATTATTTTTTACTCCCTCCATTCCTAAATATAAGACTCTTTTGACAATTTGAAAAAATTAAGGAAGTTGTCATTTTCACTTAAACCTCCAATATTACCAAGCCCTTCTCTCTCTCTCTCTCTCTCACTTATACATCATAAAGAAAATAAAGCAAAATATTGAGGGTATAATTGGAATAAATTGTTGACAACTAATAAAAGAACCTTAAACGAAAATTAATTTGGATACCTAGATATCTTCTAAACGACAATTAATAAGGAATGGAGGGAGTAGCTTCTTTGTACTTCTTTCAAGAAGGTCTTATTCTTCAGGTGAAGAGGTGCTGTTGTTGTTGTTTGTATCAGGAGCTACTGAGGAGTTCCCGGGAGAATTCTCCATGTAAGTCACACCGTTTCTCTTGGATAATTTCATAGTAGTTGCTTGTTATGGGATGCTTTTGATTCGTAGCAGCAAAGAAATTACAATTTCTTTTCAAGAAATTCTATAATGAAAGAATGATAAATACTAATCTATGTTCCTAATTAGGGCTAGCCTCTTGTACTTGTCAATACCATTTCATTGGGAAAAGCCATCTTTTTCTCAATTGGTAAGACGTCTATTCCAATTCCTTATTCCGTTCTCTATCCTATTAATAAAAAATGGCATGCGTTATTTTTTACTTGAGGATTTCACTATTTCTTTTAGATAATAATTTTTTAATTAAAAATTAATCACATGTCAAATTTTTATATATATGACAGAAAACAAAATACATAATGAGTACAAATGATTTCTTGCCGCTTTTGACTCGTCTGTAAACAAATGTATAATTGGAGTATGAGAGGGGATAAATAGAAGAATACTTAACTTGGTTGCTCTGGAGGAGCCAATTGAACACCCAATCCCTTTCTCCCTTTTCTCTCTCTCTCTCTCTCTCTCTCTCTCTCTCCCCCCTCCCTTGGTGTTCCTGCTTTTTCCTCTGCCTCTGGCCAGATTGGCCATTGGCCGAAGCCAATGGTCAAATCTTGGCCAGTTATCTACTTTTGTTTAGTTTTTATATATTTATTTTGTACCACAAATCATATGATAGCTCTTTCAAAGTGTTTTTTTTTCAAGATCCAAGACATGGAGGTTACATCTATCTCAGATCTTCTCATATCTAGACTTGTTGGCTCTATCCCTAGGAGAAATCTTTCAACCTGGACTTGATCTGGGCCCTTTATCAACTTTCTACATCTTCCCGAGGCAATTTGTAGGACGGTTGATACGCTCATAGTCCTATAAATTGTCGATCTCTAAGGAAGATGTTGAAATTGAGTTTCTCCTGCCTCTGTGGCTCAAGGATTGCGATGAAGATGCTGCGAAGAAGAAGATTATATATTTGTTTATCTTACTAGTTTTTAATTTAGTATCTCCTAACCACCCAAGTTTTCTTGGTTGTGCCTTTTGTCTATTATCATGATTTTTTAAATCATTGCATAACTTTTATTTTCTTGTAATTTCAGATTTTTCTTTGATTGTAATGGCCTCGGCTACATTGTGATTAATGGAAAATTTCTTATTCATCCAAAAAAAAAAGAAGAAGAAGAATACTTAACTTTGGCAATAAATAGACAAAGTAACTGCACCTGAAATACGAATTAAACAGATGAATTGGAGACTTATTGGCAATGAAACTACTACTTTAATCAAAGAGAAATTAGCTATTTGTAACATATATCTATTTACGGAAAACCATTAATGTTCTCATCTTTTTATTAGGTTAAAAATAGCCCCATCTTTTTACGGGCCACTAAAAGTGTCCAATTAGTGAATCCGGTGATGATTCAGGCCAAATTTCGCTCACGTGCCGGCCACGTGAGGGGCATTTTTGTCCCAAAAATTTGGTCAAAAGAGAAAACTGATATATATATATATATATATATATATATATATATATATAACTCTTATTCTCGTACTCTAACTCTTATTCCCGCTTTCGGGGTATTAAAAATAAAATGTAAAAGCGGCTACGGCCAGCGCGGTAGTCAGAATCTTATCCCATCTATCTATTAGTGGAATCCGAAAAAGAGATATGAATCTCGTGCAATTTAAGGGAATTGAATTCCGCCCCCGGGTTGTAGGGGTATTGTAAACGTGTTCAGTAGAAGGAAACGACTGTGAGAGAAAGAGTCTTCGCAAGGCTTTCCACCTGCCCACTTAGTATAAGCGGGAGGACTACCCGAACAGCGCTGATAGAACGATTCGGTGAATTACGTCTATAAAGATAAAAAAATCATTGATCTCGGAATTTGATCCCAATAATAGTTGCTGCCCAAAGGTGCTTTATGAAAGAAGGTCCACAGCAGTGAAAGTACGATTGATTCCACTCGTTCAATTACGGTCGAGTCCGGGACGGATATACGCAAGGAATATCAAAACGAGCTCTAGACGCGTCAAAGCTTCCTTCTTTAAATAGTATAGGCCTACGCTTCGGATGGTAAATTGCTCAAGTGGCTGTTCGGGCGTATGACGAAGTCGAAGTCAAACGCGCTAACACGCCGCTGTTCGGGCGGAGAATCGGTATGTGATCCATGGATTCTTAGCTTGAGAGACCTAGTAGTAAAGGCAGTTGCCAGACTGTTTTTCAAGTCATATCAACACGAACTCTAGACGTTGTTGCTCACGCTAGCTATATGCTTAACACATGCAAGTCGAACAAAAGTGAACCACCGAAAGGGAAAGACAGAGAAGGGGTTACCTACTCTTAATGGTCACTGCGACCCCCTTTCTAATTCACGTTCAACAACGGTTAAAAAAAAAAGATTCCGAGCACGTCTGGTCAAAGTCTATCTTGTCTTTATCACGAGTCATTTTCCTTAGCACAAGCGCTAAGCGATAAGAATATTATATTCCTTTCCCTATGGTCAAGCTGTTTCACTCCTTTGCAGATTATTTAAAATATCAGATGGACACTCCCAATCATGCTCTATGAATTGAACACCTCCTGGGCAAGCAGCACCAGAACGAAGGTTATCTGCCTCGAGGGGCGGCTCATCCAATCAAAATAAGAAAATCCCTTCCCCCTTTTTCGAGACTGCCATTCTTGTCCCCAACTATTTACGGGGTGCCATTTTTGCCCAAAAGTGGCGGCGTCCGGCGAAAAGAGGCGGTGTTGCACATGTGCGAACCGCACTAGCATATTTTCAGGGGCAATTTCGTCCATTCATGTTTTTAATTAAAAACAAAAACAAACCCTCCCCATTCCTCCCCACCCCTCTCCCACCACTACCAATTTCAAGAACAACCACCTATCCCCCACCACCACCAAAGCCGCCGCCGCCTCCTCTATCAATTTCTTCATTTAAACTCCATTTCACAGAAGCATCTAAACATCACAAAGAACAAACCCTCCCCAATTCCTCCCCACCCCTCTCCCACCACTACCAATTTCAAGAACAACCACCTATCCCCACCACCACCAAAGCCGCCGCCGCCTCCTCCCCTCTACCAATTTCTTCACTTAAACTCCATTTCACAAAAGCATCTAAACATCACAAAGAACAACAAAGAAAATGAGCTAAGAACATGAAGAGAGAGAAAAAAAACCCAGCAGTGGTGAGTGGCGGGGAAGGGAAGGAGGATTCCGCCATTTTTGGGCATAAATGGCACCCCGTAAATTATTGGGGACATAAATGACACGATATATAATCCTGAGGGATAACAGTTGCTTTTGAAAGTAAACTCAGGGGCATAAATAGTGATTATCTCAAAAGAAACGAGGTGGTTTTCTTTTTCGGTTTTTCTTTTTTCTTTTTGGAGAAGAATGATGAGAAGAAGAATGAGGGGTGAGTAGTGGAGGAGATGGCGGAGGGAGGGAAGGGTGAGTGGCTGGGGAGGGAGGGAGTGGTGAGTGGCGGGAGAGGGAGGGAGAAAGAGAGGGAGGGGTGAGTGGTGGAGGAGAGAGGGGAGGAAGGAATGGGGGAGGGTTTGTTGGTGGTGGGGATAGGTGGTTGTTCTTGAAATTGGTAGTGGTGGAAGAGGGGTGGGGAGGAATGGGGGAGGGTTTGTTTTTGTTTTTAATTAAAAATAAGAATGGATGAAATTGCCCCTGAAAATATGCTTGTGTGGTTCGCACATGTGCAACACCGCCTCTTTTCGCCGGCCGCCGCCACTTTTGGGCATAAATGGCACCCCGTAAATTGTTGGGGACAAGAATGGCACGATATATTCCTTATGGTTAACAGTTGCTTTTGAAAGATACCTCAGGTGCATAAGTAGTGCTTTTCTCTTCTTTTTTTTTGGTTTCCAAAGGAATCTTGTTATCTTGTTTTGAAGGGTGCACTAATCCATTGAACCCGGTCCCGGCGGGTATCATCCCCCCCAAAACAACGTTCTCTTTCAGACCTTTCAACCAATCGATACGCCCCCGAAGAGCTGCCTTTGCTAAAACTCGAGCAGTTTCTTGAAAACTTGCTTCAGATATGAAACTTTGAGTATTGAGAGATGCTCTTGTTATTCCCAATAAGATAGCTCGGTAAGAGATCGCTTCTTCCAAAGCACGTCCCATTCGTTCTGCTCGCAACAATCCAATTAGTTCTCCAGGTGAAAAAACATTAGACATTCCGTCTTCTGAAACCAACACTTTTGATGTTATTTGACGTACAATAATTTCTATATGCCTATTATGAATCTGCACCCCCTGGGATCGATAAACCTTTTGGATCTTATTGACCAAAGAGGTACGACTTTGCACTATAGTTAGCTCAGCACCAATGAAGAATCCCCAGGGAATCCCAAGAATTCTTGTTATACATTTGTTCCAACCCCCAATCCTCTTTTCGTTATTCATCGATATTGAATCAATCGAGCGCACTTCTAACACCTGTTCCACTTTTGGAAGACCCTGCGTTATGTCCCCAGATCTCGACTTTGAATATATAAATGTAACTAATGTATCTCCTTCATAAAGGCAAGGAATATCAACACTCACTCTAGACGCTTTGACTTCCTTTCTTGGATGGGAAATTGCTCAAGTGGGGCGGAGAATCGGTATGTGATCCATGGATGCTTCTTCTCCGCAAGGAGTCCTTTACCAAGTAAGCTAGGCAACCGCCTTTCCCCGCCTAGATTAGATCTCATAGAGTTCAATTCCTGTTCTCAACCAATGACAATGTTAAGTGCTAACTCTATACCAAAGTGATGATGCATAGAATGAACACGCATCGCTAATAGCCGAGCCACTCGAATTCCATGTTTTTTGGAAAATGTATCTCCTTCATAAAGGCAAGTCATATCAACACTCACTCTAGACGCTGTTGCGAACCCTCGAAATGTACACGTAACTATACCTTTCCCGGGCGGAGAATCGGTTTGTGATCCATGGATAGGCGCTGCTATAAGTTTTGAAAGTCAACACGAACTGTAGACGCGTCAAAGCTTCCTTCTTTAAATAGTATAGGCCTACGCTTCGGATGGTAAATTGCTCAAGTGGGTTGTTGGGCGTAACTAAGTATTGAGCTCCCAGCAGTTCGTTTACTACCTGAAAATCAGAGCTAGCGGATCCTTTCTCAATTAGATCCGCTAAAATACTCTGGAGCGCCCCCAAATCTTCTTCCTCACAATGTACCCATTGTCCCAAGACATGAGGGGCATCTTCTATTAACGTGCTGATAACTCGTAAATTTATCTATATTTTCTTCTACTTTAATAGTAATTTTGAGCTTCAAAAAGTATTTACATATCGAGTTTTGAGTTTAGAATGGTATAATCCTCACTTCCCTGTGTTTGCATTTTTAGGGGCAAAACGGTCTTTTGAAGGGTAAAAGTCAAATGAACTTGCAGAAAAAGAAAGAAGCTGCTGGAATTGAAAAGACATCTTTACATACTAGAAGAGAAGATATGACAACTACTTTAAAGGATGTTGACGAGTTTTGGTTTATGGCAACTACTTTACAGAATCTAGAAGAGTTGTATTTTATGTCAACTACTTTAAAGGAGGGAGAGTTTTGATCTATGTCAATTACCTTAAGTTAGGAGATTTCTATTGCTATAAATACTCTTTAATAGTCTTAGGAATTATTAAGTCATTAATAGATTATTCTAGGTTTTAATTTGTTATTGAATTTTTCTCTAGTATGAGCTAAATATTTATTCTAAGGCCATGATGTAGCTAGATTAATTTTATATGTTATTCTCTTGATTTTGTTATTCGATTAGTGTTGTTGAATTAATTTCTTATTATTGTTCTTAATGCTTTTGTGTGATTAGCTACCACTCAAATTGTCTTTACATTAACTTGGAAGATTTGCGACAGCTGACCTTGTTAATTAGGTTAAATAATCTGAACATAAATTGCATGCAAGATAGACATATACTTGTATGGTTTGTGCTATCTTTATGATTTCATATGTGTAATGCGTTTTTATGGGTTAAAATCAACATAGAAATATAGTTGGTTTATTCATGAGAATCGGTTTAATAAGTCTTGAAAGAGGTTATTAGATTTAATTGGAAATCGATCGATTAATGAAACTCACTCTAGAATAACATATCGTTAGGATAATATATTGGTTAATTTAGTGAATTCATGTGCCTTAGATCTTTCTCTTATCAAACTTCTTATTCAAGTTATTTGTTTTATGTTAGTTAATTAACTTAGTTTAATCATCATCAACCATCGGATTTATTTTACTTGCTTTTGATCATTGTAGAATTAGTTACCTAGGAATTAATTAATCATTATTCTCTGTGGGATCGACCTTGACTACTACAACATCGACCTAGTACACTTGCTAGTATAGATTTTGCGTATCACGTGCCCAAGTCACTTGACTTTACAATACAGGAAACCGCCTCTTCGATGAGACCCTGCAATTCATCCACTCTCCTGCTCGTGATTTCTGACAGCTCCGCTCCTATATCGGACATCCCCGACTCAGAAGAAAGGGAAGGGGAATCGGCCATAGTTATAGTAGGAGGTTGGGGAGTCTGATACCCACCCCGTGGTGATAGGGTGGGGCAATTATCATCTTGGAAGATAAGAGACAGCGGCCCCGTCCCTTCACTAATGGCATGAGAAGCCGAAATAGTGGGGGATTGGGGAGCAGCGGAAAGAGTCACTTCAGACAGTCGGACCGTTCTCGCATAAATGTCCTCCAATGAGGCAAACTTTCTTGGCATTAGTGCTACAGTTAAATCCATGTTTTAATTCCAGCAAGCCTGCTTAGCTAGAATTTTGAATTTCAAAAAAGTGAAAGATGGAGGTAGGTTTTGCCTACCAAAAGAATGGGAAAGGGAAACTAATAGCGCTTGTGCTAAGGAAAAGGAAACTAATTTCATCATTATTTACGATTTTTATTGTCAATTCTCTTTCTTGTTCTGGTCGTGTGAAAATGAAAGTCCTTTATGCCGCGTTCGGATTTCGATTTTTTTCACTAAGAAGGGCAGTTTGTTCAATAAGTAAGCTATTTTCCTTTTTTGTGAGGAGGACATGAAGATTGATAAATGAAATGAACAACTTTCTTATGCCGATCTGAGGTTTCTTTTTCCTGGCAGAAGTTTGATTTCCGAAATGGCTGTTTTCTTGTCACTGGTTGATTGAAGGTGAATATGACGATTGTCTGGAGCGATTTCTGACCGATAATGGAAAGGTCGTATATATATATATATATATATATATATATATATATATATATATATATATATATATATATATATATATATATACGAGCCACCATTAATGTCCTCATCTTTTTATTAGGCTATTTATAGACCCATCTTTTTACGGACCACTATAAGTGTCCAATTAGTGAATCTGGTGACGATTCAGGCCAAATTCCCCTCCCACGCGAGGGGCATTTTTGTTCCAAAATATTTGGGCGACCACAACCCATCTTGCCTAGCTCCTTTCTCCGCCCACCACCGATCTCAACTTCTCAATCAAAACTCATATTCTCCGATCTCATCCTTAACTTCTCCATCAAAACCCATCTCAATAAAATCTCATCTTCTCCAATTCAACACCAATTCATTAGATCTAATGAGAGATTTGCTGCAAATTGATAAATGAATCCCCCCCCCAAAATATACCACTGCAGCCGACTCATGGATTAGGGCATTTTTGTCCCAAAAAATTTTGGGCGACCATAACCCATCTTGCCCAGCTCCTTTCACCGGTCACCACCGATCTCAGCTTCTCAATCAAAACCCATCTTCTCCGATCTCATCCTTAACTTCTCAATCAAAATCCATCTCATTAAAAACTCATCTTCTCCAATTCAACACCAATTCATTAGATCTAATGAGAGATTTGCTGCAAATTGATAAATGAATCCCCCCCCCCTAAATATACCATCACAGCCGACTCATGGATTGGGGCATTTTTGTCCCAAAAATTTGGCCGACCACAACCCATCTTGCCCAGCTCCTTTCTCTGGCCACCATTGATCTCAGCTTCTCAATCAAAACCCATCTTCTCCGATCTCATCCTTAACTTCTCAATCAAAACCATACCTTAAGGATTGGACTCGAATATCCATCTTCTCCGGCGACATTTTGGACACGAATTTAACAAATTTTCAATCAAAATTGAATATTTTTCTGCTTAACACCCTAAGAAGATCATCCCAAGAACTTCTCCGATCATCCCTATTCGTCATCTCCTTTTCTTCTGCCAAAAACAGACTCTTCGGATTTCGGCGAACTTGTCGGCTTTTTATGTCTTGTAGGGCCATTTCTGCTGGAAACTTAACAAGTCCGAAACTCTCTGAATCACAAATGTAAAAAATACCCCTCATGTATATCATGTGTGAACGGCACGTGAGGGAATTTGATCTGAATCGTCACCAGATTCACAAATTGAACACTTATAGTGGCTCGTAAAAAGATGGGGCTATAAATAGCCTAATAAAAAGATAATGACATTAATGGTGGCCCGTAAATATATATATGTTACAAATAGCAGTTTTCTCTTTTGCCCAAATTACGAGCTTGCGTATAGGACGGATTCAGATACTAAAAAAAATGTAAACTTAATCGGCATTCCAACTTCCGAATTTTTTAATAAGATAGGATTAAGTATTTCCACATTGTTATTAAGTACTCCCTCAATTCTTTCCTTAATATAATTTTTTCATTACATATTGCGAAAATTAAAAAAGCAAAAAATAAGATATTTTTTTAGTTAAAATATAAATATTATTCTCTTAAATATGACTTGTCTACCATTAATTTTATTTAAGAGAGTAATATTAATACTTTAATTAAAAACATTTTAATTTTTTCTTCTTAACACATAACAAAAGTCTTATATTGAGATAGGGACGATTCTAGGGGGGCAGTCACCTCTGAGATTTTTAAAAATACTACTAGATATAGTAATTTTTATATATAATTCGAAAATTTTTATCAAGTTCACCCCCAATTTTTTTTTACAGTTTTTATAGGTAGGTCGGTATACTTTTACATTTTTTCACCGCCAACAAACAATTTCTGGCTCCGTCCCTGTATTGAGGAATTGAGGTAGTATTCTTTTGACGATGTATGGAAGCTTGAAACTTTTGTTTGCACATAACTTAGTGCTGATTAAAAATATCGTATAAATGGTAGTACATTCATCCCCCATTCCACAATATAAATCGTTTAACATATTTAGCAAAAACTAAATAAGCAAATAAATAAGGTATTTAATTAGTCAAATTACAAAATTACTCTATTAAATAGAATTAGTGATATATAAGTCATATTTAAAATAATAATATTGATATTTTGACTAACAAAGTACCTTGTTTTTTGAATGGAGGATTGGAAACGGATGTTCTGTTCGTATCTGGTATAGTCGCTGGCGAGCTATCTTACGCAGATTTCAACTGATCTCCCCTTCCATTTTTATCGGTTATGAAAGTTTGCAGTCAAGAACTCTGGAAAGTGTGGAAGACGGCTGGTTTGCATATGGTCTCATGTTTGTTTTTATTAAGTTTGTTTGTACGGACATAAAATATTGTACCTATTGGAATATATTCTCTAGTTTTTTCTATGTCCGCGGGTCTTGTAATGGTCTGGCTCTTTGGTCAGCTAGACTTTTTCTAAGGCTTGTTGCTTCACTTCAAAGGGTAGCGGATCCATTGGAATTCTAACTCCCTCATGTAATTCTTGATATCTATTAATGATATTATTCCTTTTTCAAAAAAAAAAAAAAATAACAAAGTACCTTGTTTTTTGCTTTCTTAATTTTTGTTATGTTCTATAAACGACTTATATTATAAAATTGAGGTAGTAGTTTTTATGGGAATTTTTTTAAGGTAAAAATAAAAATGTCAGGAAAAGATGATGCTAAAAACATACATCTTGTGTTAATGAGATTATGTGGAAACTATAGAACTACAAACTTGCAAGTAGATTTGGTCCTTTAATCTTTAATCTCAACGCAGAGTTGAATTATGAAAATATACGTACCATGTTTTATAATTGTAATTGCACGTCTTATTAACATAAATGATAGAGATGAATGGAGAGGTGATCCTGATATAAAAGATTTAGCTAGTGGCTTCTCGTGTCTGTAGGACGAAGTCAGGACTTTAAGATTTTAGGGCGAAAAACTGTGAAAGTATGTTAAATTACATATAAAAATTGAAGAAAAAAAAATGTCGAAGAAGCGAATTTGATCAAATATTCCGAACTACATATAAAATTTACTATATCTAATAAGATTTTTAAAAATCTCGCCCCCTCACCTCCCCCCACCCCCACCTGTAATTGTCCATGTGTGTCTGCATAGAGTACGCCACAACTAATGATTAATGTACGCGGTGAGCTATTTCTACGCCACACCTAATGGTTTATTATCTTGAACCTACTTTATTTGATCTTCTGCATTTCTTGCAGATGTGCAGCCATTCAAAGTATATTAATTACAGTCCCCAAATTTCAAAATAATTATATTACAGTCCCTCAAAGTATAATGGCACGGTCGTGGATTCGATACCCTCCTTGTGCATGGGGCATGCTTTAATTTGACTCCATTTCTAGGGTTAATCTCTTCTCCTCTTATGAGGTGTTACTCTCCCCTTATGGGATTTCGCCCAATGGACGTTAAAAAAAAAAAAAAAAAAACTTCACATCCTGATTCCGCCTGTCCTTTTGATTTTTTTTCGTTTACTATGTTATGGGTTAAACTTTTGGCCTAGTATACCAAATGGTTTTATGGTCTTTTATTTGTTTAGTGTTTGTCTTTTATTCAATTGTATCTTTAAAATAGTTGGCATAACTGTTATAACAGATCGCAAGGTATGTCATTCTTTTGTTCCATATTTGTCATTGTTTATTTCTCCTTTCTTTCTTTTGGGTCGATTCAGGGACGAAACTAGAACTTTTATCTCGGACGAAAAACTGTAACAATATGTCAGAATTATATATAAAAACTCTAAAAACATATTGGGGCGAACTTGATCAAATATTTTGAAATACATATAAAATTTAATATATCTAATAGGATTTTTAAAAATTTCGGAGCAGCCCCTGTCTCCGTCTATGGGTCGATCGGCACTCGAGTGAAGTTTTCGCATATAATGTAAATAACTGCAGATACTGCGAGATCTTGGTGTTCGTACAAGCTAATGACAAACAACCTGCGAAATATGTTGGTCTTAAAGGTTATGGTCTTTCGGTTGTAGGAAGAGTCCCACTACTTGCTCCGATAATAGTAGATACTTGGAGACGGTGTATTTGTGTATATACTTATTCTTATACTCAACTACTCATAATTCATCATGTGTATATATAATTAAAAGAAATATTCAAATGACGAATTCTAAATGGTTATGGGGCACATTTATATTCCAAATTTTTTTTGGAGCGTAATTATTAACACATGTTGCGTAAAACATGTGTTCATCAGGAGAAACACATATTGTATATGATGTAATACCTGTCTAAAAGCATGAGACACCGATAAAAAATATATCAATATATACTGACATTTTTTTTGTTCTGTATTATATTATAGGTGTTAGAGGAATAACCGGGTCACAAACAAGTGCGCAGCGGAATAAAACTTGACCCGCCTCTACCAGGATCTTCCACGAGTAAGAACCTACGACTATGGGATAGTGTTTTACCTTATATTGATGCTAGAATGGCTGAAACGCTTTCAGCGGTATGTTGTCACGAACGGAACACCACAATGCACGCTCCGTCTCTCCCAGTATCCACTCGATCTTCCGAGGATGGTCTTCTACTGCTTGGTGCTAGCCAACGCCTTGTAGAAGCTTTGAAGACACTCTTCAATGGAGTATGTATTTCAGACCTTTTCAGAAGAACAAGATACAGGATTTCTAACTTCTTTCCTATTAGCAAAAAGCTAGAAAACAAGTCTAGAAATCTATCTTTTCTTTTTCTCTCTAAAACTCACTTTTCTCTCTTCTCTCTAAGCTTCAAAAGCTGGAGAAAAATCTAATTAGAATTCAATAGAAAATCAGTATTTTCCTTCTAGTCTATCAAGAGAGAGTGGGGTGAGATAATGGGAGAAGTGAGAGATCATGGAGGATCTATGAGTGCGACCCAAGAGGTATCTATGATGTTGGCCGTGACATCATATATCACAGGTAATGAGAGGTATCTAGCAACGCATCATTACCCCCAATTCATAAATATCTGGTGATTTATCATAATCACAATATTTGACATTTGTAGTTAAATCCTTTTGTCCTTGATATCTAGATTGAACACAAGTCATGGAAAAGTCACACTTGTATTGTCCAATCTTTTAGTTTCTTGATTCGCGAGTAGACTAATCAAATGACAACAATATCTCATACTGATTCATTTGTTCATGGCCATGAATTAGTCAAACTCCATCAAGGGGCCCAAGATATCGCTCCTGCTATATAGGAGGGACAAATCCTTTCTGCATCCCACTCATCCTGAACAAGATTCGTGATATACCCAATAAATGCCTTTATTGCTCACCCTGTTACGGATAGCGTTTAACATTATCAAAGCATAACACTAGCCATGCAAGAACTCTTGTGAGACCTCAAGTCGAAGGATCTCATATACAACCCAGTCAAAATTTGAGAAACACCGTTGACTATTATATAACAACCCATGGTGTGTTTCTCATGTCGGGTCTGTCCAGAATAATGATTCTCTAATCATATATACCCATGTGACAATCCGATATCTTATATCAATCACTGCACATACTAGTCTTACGCATCATTATTGTCCTCGAAGATTCCATAATAATGTTCGACTAGGGACGTTTCAGAATAGTATCTCATAACAATTATGAATAATATTCTAAGGACATATTATTTATTTATGTTGTTAAGAATGCAGAAACATAATGAATAATAATGGAATTAATGCCTTTTTATTCATCAAAATGAAAATTACATAAATACGGTACAATTACAATAATCTCCCACTTGCACTAAAGACTCAAATTGCAATAAATGGTCTTTAGGGCATACTAATGACTGTCTCGAAAGATCAGCCCTCCAGATATCGGATACCCATGGAGCTAGTGTGACGATCATGTTGCTGCTGCGACAGTGGCTTCGTCAGTGGATCGGCGACATTGTAAGCCGAATCTACTCTACATATATGCACATCACCTCTCTCTATAATCTCACGGATTAGGTGAAATCGCCGTAGTACATGTTTGGACCTCTGGTGAGATCTAGGTTCCTTAGATTGGGAAATAGCCCCATTGTTGTCACAATAGAGGTCTATCGGGTTCGCAATACTAGGAACCACATCGAGGTCGGAATAAATTTCCTGATCCAAATCGCCTCCTTAGCTGCTTCACAAGCTGCTATGTACTTTCGACCTCTGTCGTAGAATCTGCGATGGTTGATTGCTTTGAAGCTGCGCTAACTCACAGACCTCCATTCAAGTTAAACACATATCCCGATTGCGATCGGATATCATCTCTGTCGGTTTGGAAACTAGCATCGGTGTAACCACTTACAACGAGCTCATCCGCCCTCCATAAATCAAGAATGTATCCTTAGTCCTTCGTAAGTACTTGAGGATATTTTTGATCGAGATCCAGTGGACGTTCACCGTAATTAGGTCGGTATCTCGCTCGTAATGCTTAAGGCAAACGAGACATCCGAGCGAGTACATAACATGGCATACATGATGGATCCTATGGCGAAGCATAAGGAATCTCTTTCATGCGTTCTAATTCGGCAGGGCGTTTTAGAACACTTGTTCCTTCGACGAAACGAGTACCATGTGCCATAGGACAAAGTCCTTTCTTGGACTCTTGCATGCTAAACCGCTTTAGCACCTTGTCTATATATGTACTCGACTTAGGCCAATGAGTCTCCCTGGATCTATCTCTGTAGATCTTGACTCCCCAGAATATAGTCAGGCTTCGCCTAAGTCTTTCATAGAGAAACACGTACTCAACCAAGCCTTCTGCAGACTTTAAGGTTGGTATGTCGTTTCCAATGAGTAGTATTTCATCTACATACAAAACCGGGAAAACAATTGAGCTCCCACTAACCTTTTTTGTAAACACAAGGCTCATCCTCATTTCTAATGAAGCCAAACTCACTGGGACGGCATCATTAAAGCGGATGTTCGGCTTTGAGAAGCTCGCTTGAGTCCATAAATGGATCTCCGAAGCTTACATACTTTTCTAGCATTCTCTGGAGTGACAAAACCTTCGAGCTGTGTCATATACACATCCTCATCAAGTTTTCCATTAAGGAAAGCGGTTTTGACATCCATTTGCCGATTTCGTAGTCATAGTAAGCTGCAATAGCAAGCAAAATCCGAATGGACTTGAACATAACTACGAGGGGAAAAGGTCTCGTCATAATCAATACCATGAACTTGTTTGAAACCTTTCGCGACCCGATCGCCCCTTGTACGCTTTGTACATTCCCTTCCATGTCGGTTTTAAGCTTAAAAACCCATTTGCACCCTATGGGAGTTACCCCTTCAGGTGGATCAACCAAGATCCAGGACTTGGTTAGTGTAATGGAGTCCATTTCGGATCTCGTGGCTTCAAGCCATTTCTCGAAATCCGGGCTATTAATTGCCTGTTTGTAGGTTGAAGGTTCATCGTGATCCACAAACATAACATCACCATGTTACTGTTATGAAAAATCCAAATTTTTTCCGGGAGGTGGACGACGAACTCTACCGGATCTACGCAATTCTTGTGTTTCTTGAGTCGAGTCTTTGGTCGCACTATCTGTTTGTGGCACTCTGCTGCACAACAACTTGTGGAGTCTGTTCAATTTCCATCTCATCATTAGTGCTAGTTTGAGAGTCCGAAACTTCGAGAAAGTTCTACACTACTCCCACTTGTGTTTCTAGAAACAAATTCTTTTTCTAGAAAGACTCCCGTGCGAACAACAAACACTTTGTTCTCGTTAGGGATATAAAAGTAGTATCCTTTAGTTTCCTTAGGATAACCTACAAATATGCACTTTTCGAGCTTTTAGAGCCGACTTATCGGGAAAGTCGAGCGTTTTACAAACGCTTCACGACCCCAAATCTTGAGGAAAGACAAACCCGGGACGCTTCCCGATCCCATAACTCAGTATGGCGTCTTTGCAAGCGATTTAGATGGAACGCGGTTAAGTGTTAAAGTTGCTGTCTCTAGTGCGTGTCCCCAAAAGGAATTGGGCAGGCTCGTGTGACTCATCATTGAACGAACCATATCTAATAAGGTTATGTTCCTCCTTTCATATACACCATTCCATTGTGGAGTAGCTGGAGGAGAAAGTTGTGAAACGATTCCACAAGCTTTTAGATAGTCACAGAATTCTTGACTCAAGTATTCTCCTCCTCGATCAGATCTAAGAATCTTACTACTCTTGCCAAGTTGGTTTTCTACTTCTAGTTTAAACTCTTTAAACTTAGCAAATGCTTCGAATTTGTGTTTCATCAAGAACACATATCCATACCTGCTAAAGTCATCAGTAAAGGTAATGAAGTAGAGGTAACCACCCCTTGCATGTATATTAAAAGGGCCACATACATCACTATGTATTAGTCCTAATAAAGCATCAGCTCTCTCACCTAGCTTAGTGAAAGGTGATGCTGTCATCTTACCCAACAAACAAGATTCACATCGATCATAAGACTCGAAGTCAAATGATTCCAATAGCCCATCTTTATGGAGTTTGGATATGCGGTCTTAGTTTATTTGGCCTAAGCGACAATGCCAGAGGTATGTCGGATTAGAATCATTAGTCTTAATCCTTTTGGTATTTATATTTAAAATTGGCATATCAAGATCTAAAACATATAGACCATTAATCAAAGAGGCACTTGCATAAAACATATTATCCAGAAATAACGACAATCGTTGGTTTTTGATCGAAATCTCAAAACCTTTCTTGTCCAAACAAGAAACTGAAATAATATTATTAATTAAACTAGGTACATAGAAAAAGTTTTCTAAACCCAAAACAAGCCCTCGAAGGCAAAGTAAAAAGTACAAGTCCCTACAGCTAGAGGGTCGCAACACGTGCTCGCTTTGCCAACTCGTAGTTCCACTTCACCCTTTGCCAACTCTCTACTCCTTTGCAGTCCCTGCACATTAGTACAAATGTGAGAACCACATCCGGTATCAAATACCCAAGAAGTAGTTGTATTTAAATTGATATCAATCATATTAATATCTATAACATAAATACCTGAGCCCAAAGCAACAATTGCTTTCTCCTTTTCGACCTTTTCCCCTGCAAGATAGCTTTTGCAGTTCCTTTTCCAGTGACCCTTCTCACCACAATGATGACGAGATAGAGTCCTTGGCTACACCACCCTTAGGTTTCGAGTGCATTGATGAAAGTGGTTTGCTTGCCCTCGGGGCTTACCTTTCGGTTTGCCTTTGGATCTCACAAAACCTTTGCCTTTGCCACTTTTGCACCATCGGTATGGTGTTAGGCTTGGACTTGCCTATTTCCTTCTCGCGAGTCCTCGGCATGTTCAACAACTCGAGCAATGGCTTGTCAATTTCATTCATGTGATAATTCAGAATGAGCTGATCGTATGATTCGAGCAACGATTGCAAGATCAAATCAGTCGGCGACTCTTGTCCCAAAGGAAATCCCAGTTTTTCAAGGTTACGAACATAACCTATCATCTTAAGAACGTGAGTTCCTACTGGTATTCCTTCGGACATTTTGCATCGAAAGAGAGATTTCGATACATCGAATCTCTCCTAGCGTGCTTGTCCCCGATATAGTGGCTTCGGGATGAGCCGACGATCTCATAAGCCCCCATGTCCTCATGTTGCTTACAAACTCGAGTTCATGGTGACAAGCATGAGGCTAGACACATCTAAAGCATCACTAACATGCTTCGATAAGCACTTCTATCAGTTTGCCCGAAGCGCGAGCCTCCGGTATAGCGAGGGAATAGAGTCGTTCCAATACATACTGACTTTCTTTCATGTTTGAGAACGATTCTCAAGTTCTCGAACCCGAGTCGAGAAGTTAACTCCCTCTAATTTGTCCTTCTCAAGGGACGGAAACGCAGATGATAGTGTTTGGTTTGAATTTGCCATTTTTCTACAACAAAAATATGCATATACAAAAGTAAGTACCGATTAAAAATCATTATTAGGTCTTTATCTTTTTAATGATTTCTCCCACTATTTTCTTCGAGTGAATAACCCTCATTATCAACTCGGAAAGTTCGTTAACTTTCTAGCGGGCCAAGATCCATATTTCACCTCGTTTCGAAGTCGGCTTTGGTGATCGCCCAAAACTTAGTTATTTAGGTAGGCAACGTTTGCCAATTACATCAAATTATGTAATTCTTGGTTAGTTGAGTGAATAACATTTATTCAAGCGTATCATTATACACTTTTCTCAACTCTTTTGCATCTAGATCCTCAATCCATTTATTGAGATAATCCAGTTAACTAGGACCCTAAGTTTTAGCCGGCGGATATCACAACTTATCTTTTGCGCCTCACCCGGATAGACACGTATGCACAGCTTTGGCATGTCCCACACTAATGTCGATCTAGGCCTTGACGAGGGCCAAACTTAGGAAGTCACTAATTAATATTTCATTGAGGGATTTTTGTTTTTAACAATCTCACCAGAAAAGCATAAATAAAACAGTTTATGCTTATATACATATGCATCCAATACATAAAAGTAAAATGCAATAGTAATCGCCATATCCTATTCGGTTTTTCCAAGCCAATGGAAAAACCGTGAAGTCAATCTAAGGTGTGAAAAGAAAAGCATTCTATTCTACACCGTCTTGACCTTCAGTTGGTTGCCTCCATATCTTCATTGCTGTACCTTCTCCTAATCTAGAATTACAAAATTCTAAGGAAACCTCGAGTTACATTCGAGGGGATTTGATGAGAATAAAATTACAACTTTTGATAATAAAATAGGCACGATACGCAGATCGTATTATAAAATAAAACCAACAGAGTAAAAGCGATTACTATGCATCATGCTCAATTAACATAACAATTTATGAAAAATAATGAGCAACCAGCAAACAGAACATTTCATATTCTGGTCAGTTCGGTTGACCGGCCACCAAGCTCGATCGACCGAACAAAGTACTGAGAGTACTCGGTTGACCAAACAGGCACTTCGGTCGACCGAACACCCTCTCGGTTGATCCGAACCCAAATCATTTAGCTACTGGCCTTACCCCGGTCGACCGGAGAAGAGTCCCGGTCGACCGAAATGCCAGAAACTGAGATTTTTCCAACTTTTGAATGACTTCAAAACTGGAAAATCTCAATTCTCATACATTCAAAATGATGAAAAATATGTCATACATAATTTACAACATTTCTAGTAATCCTAAGGCATGCAAAACATAGATTCAAAATCTATATGCTAACACTATAACACATAAAGTCTATAAGGAACTCGTGAGTGGCTCTGATACCACTGTTAGAGGAATAACCGGGTCACAAACAAGTGCGCAGCGGAATAAAACTTGACCCGCCTCTACCATGATCTTCCACGAGTAAGAACCTACGACTATGGGATAGTGTTTTACCTTATATTGATGCTAGAATGGCTGAAACACTTTCAGCGGTATGTTGTCACGAACGGAACACCACAATGCAGGCTCCGTCTCTCCCAGTATCCACTCGATCTTCCGGGGATGGTCTTCTACTGCTTGGTGCTAGCCAACTCCTTGTAGAAGCTTTGAAGACACTCTTCAATGGAGTATGTATTTCAGACCTTTTCAGAAGAACAAGATATAGGATTTCTAACTTCTTTCCTATTAGCAAAAAGCTAGAAAACAAGTCTAGAAATCTATCTTTTCTTTTTCCCTCTAAAACTCACTTTTCTCTCTTCTCTCTAAGCTTCAAAAGCTGGAGAAAAATCTAATTAGAATTCAATAGAAAATCAGTAGTTTTCTTCTAGTCTATCAAGAGAGAGTGGGGTGAGATAATGGGGGAAGTGAGAGATCATGGAGGAAACCACTCCTCCACTCTCTCCACCACTTCAACCACCATAATGAGAGCTGAAATTATGTCTAATATTCCAGCCATAAGGTCGGTCGGCCCAATCACATTGGTCGGCCCAACCCGATTAAGGGCCCAATCCAATCCCGGCCCGGCATGAAGCCCGGCCCGGCCCAATCGAATTGGCGCACCTTAGATTAAATGTACTCCAACAATAGGTGCAGTCCATGTGAATTAAGTTGGTCCACGAGGTAGTTGTATCATCTTAAAAGTAATTTCAATAGTAGTTATATAGCAGCAAGAACAATTGACATGAACTGCTGGTAATTCTTTTAAGTTCCATCACAAAAAACTCACCTGTACTAGGAAATATCAAATCTCAAATGCTTTCATGATAATCCTTTTCTTTTACCATTAACCATTAATATGGTGGTCTAGCCTAGTGTGTCTTATTTTCTTTATTTGAAATTAAACAAATTCGAATCTCATGTAGAATGTAAAATTTACATATGTAATAATTTCATTGAGGTTGTAAAATTCACCACTTACGTAAAGCTTACCATTTACGCGTGTATTAACCTTAAATGTAAACGCAAATAGATAGGTTAGATTAATTAGATAGTTAGGCAAATTTGATCTAACTTTTTATTTTATGAAATATGAAAGAAATACCTCTTTTAATTGAATATTCTGCCTCCTATAATTTAATTTCAAAAAAAAAGTCTTTGAAGCTCGATTGGGCGGTTGCCCCATATAGGTGAGAGAGAACTGCCTCAGACAAGGAGAAAGATAGCCCTAGAAAGGGAGATTAAAGCTTGCCGCAAGCAGACGGAGGGTATCGAACCCACGACCTCAAGGTCGTGGGCAGGCGTCTACCCCACTGGGTTAGGACACCTTTGATTTAAAAAAAAGAGTCTTACTTTAAGTCAATTTTTTTCTCTCTTAAATCATTCATCTTAGAAATAGGAGAAGTAGAAAGCAATTAACATTTCAATTTTGTTTCAAAATTGTATTAAATTTTCCTTTTTGTTTCTACATTATAAAATGTGAAGAAAGCATGTACTCAGGGCCGGCCCGCAAGAAGGTGGAGGTGGTGCAACCGCACAGGGCCCCATTTCAAGGAGGGCCCCAAAATTTTCAAGTATAACTATTTATATATTAAGCCCAACCCAAATATCCAAGCTACCATGTAGCCATCCATGTCCATTACTCCAATAGTCCAATGTGTAGATTTATACGTTAAGCCCAACCCAAATATCCAAGCTAAGCTACCATGTAGCCATCCATGTCCATTACTCCAATAGTCCAATGTGTAGATTTATACGTTAAGCCCAACCCAAATATCCAAGCTAAGATACCATGAACATGTTTCAAGGCATCAAGCCATTAATGAAAAAAAATTTAACGTTAAATCTTTCATCTTAAGTTCTTAACGTTAATGTCTATTCCCAATTAAATCATTAATGAAAAATTTTCTATTCCCAATTAAATCATAAGAAAGATTGAACGATATCGCAATCTTATGCATCGAGAAGGAGAAGCTAAAAAATATAGATATTGATACTATTATTGACGATTTTGCCTCCACCAATGCTTGAAGAAAGCATATTTTGTAGTTTTATAATGTCATATTTCGTTTATTTTAAAAATTGTAACAAGTTGAAAATGTTAATATTCATAATGCAGTACGCATTTTTAATTTTTCGCATGAGCGCTCGAAATGTCGGGGACCAGTACTGTATGTACTTTTTGTTGTGACTTTTTTTTTATTATTCCGATAGCATTGTTTTTATTAACTTTTCAATTTTCTTTTATTTTTGGTAAAATCTTTATTCAATTTGTTAATTAGGAATAAGCGTTTAAAAAATGGAACACACGTGAAACACATGAAGGGATATGTTCGTACTGCTTAGTCTGCAAATGACAAAAGTATTCCACTGGACATTATGTAGAACCAAAAAAAAAAAAAAATGAACCCGTTAAAATTAATTTCCGTATTGCTCATTGGTTAGCTATTTTCATATATTTTTTATATTTTTTTAAGTCTTCAACAATTTTACGAACTGTCACTTTCATCATTTCGTCAAATAATTGAAAATCTTTCCGTCCAAACTAATAATGTGACATAATGTGGATGAAACTCTTCTGCAAGGGCAAACTGAGAAAGAAAATTATTCTTCTTCTCCTTCTCAAGCTGAGTCTAGTATAAATTTGATAGATCGCACTATGACATTTATAACACGTGAATTGTTTTTGTGACAGTAAAGACGCCAAAAATAATTGGTGGCAAAAACAGCATAAAAATTACTTTTGTGGCAAAAAAAACACCGTAAAACTATACATGGCGGAAATAGTACGTAAGACTACTTTTATTGTAGAATCAGGGGTGAAGACAGGGAGGCCGGCGCCCCCTAAGATTTTTAAAAATACTACTATTTATCGAAATTTTATATGTATTTTGGAAAATTTTATCAGTTTCTCCCCCCTAAGAATTTTTCATTTTTATTGCCCCCCCTCACTCGAGCTCTGTAGTTCTACGTACTGTTGCAGTTTCGCCCCCAACACCAAATTCCTGTCTTCGTCCCTGTGTAGAATTATTTGCTCAAAACTAAAATATTAAAATACAAGACACTTTTAATATATTATATATGTATGATAGGTTCAATTTTATTTCTAAATTATTCTCCTGATAGAAAACATTGTACTTTTTAATCTTTTTCATTAATTAATTGATTTTCTATGAAGAGTTGCACCTCCTGAAGTTTTAAACTAAACTTCAGACCTTTCTTAATGTTTTACACTGCTATCTCTTCGTCAATGAATCAATTTTATGCTCGAACAAATAATTCTCCGCGTGAAATTAAATTAGTAAACTATTTTTTTATGCAAGTCCAATTAATTCTCCAAGTAAAATTACAAAATCAATTTTTTCATGCAACACCTAAAATTTTAATGTAATTCAATTACAACTCCTAATAATTAATTAGTTTATATATATATATATATATATATATATATATATATATATATATATATATATATTAGTATGTTCTATCATGCTCTCTGTCCGTGGACTTGAAACGCAACACATGAATCAGATATCACTTACGATCACCTGTTTGGTAACCGAACTAGATATATCAAAATAGATATTTTTAAGTGATAATAAATACTTACCTCATGCTTATATATTACTCAGAATTTCAGAGTTATATAAAGTGGATTGGGTGTTCACACATATCTCATATAAGCTAACACCAACTAATATGTTTATCGACTTTTAAGTAGGCACTTATAAGATATGTAAGATATGGACTGTTAAATTGATTGGATGACGGTAATAATTAAAACATTAACACAATATTTTTCAAGTAAAAAAACAATTCAAATACACTAATGTTTTAGTTTAGTGAGTAAACAATTTAGCTTATGAAAGAGCCAAAACTAGATCCACAATAAAAAGAAAAAAAACACTTAAGTTTAGCTTAAACTTAAATACACTCTAAAAAAAAAAAAAAAAAAAGCTTTTAACTCAAATACACTCTAAAGTGTCACAATGCCGGATTTTTTAGACACTTTTCTCCAAAACTTGAATCAATGGTTCAGTTCCTTTCGCACATTCCTCACTTGTTTTACTATTCTAAATAGACAAATATGGTCAGGAAGAAAAATAAATTTTCCGTTGTTAAAGTAACGTAACGTAGATTTAACTCGTCCCATCCTACTAAGACAAGTAGGATCAGAAGAAAAATAAACTTTCCGTTATTCAGATAATGAAATGTAGATTTAAAAACATTTTACGAGAATCACATTTAAAATAAAGTTTCTTGGCACAAAGTTGCGTTTGCCTGAAGTTTTGTATCCAAAAGCATTTGGGAAAAATTCTATTTCAGACCCAACTTAATGATTCTAATCACACATTTTCCTTGCATTTTTTCGAATACTCCTACTTACACAAGTAGGGATTATGTAACGTTTGATAATTGAAATTGAATGGAATGAAATCTCTTTTCACACAGATTTCATAATGACTTTCCATTCATAATAGTTTTAGAATACTCTTTGACTGGAAGACAGAACCATAATGGAATATCGATTTCTTTCTTGTCGATTTCTTTCCCGCGTTCGAACAAATTATTTTTTTAATGTTTGAAGCGAATGTGATTTAATATAATATGGCATAAATGCCATTTAACATATGTTGACGATAAAACTAATTAGTTGCACAATGTATAAACTTTTATTTGAAACAAAATCATATTTATACACAGAGACATATTCAGAGGGGGGACCCAAAATTTTCAAAAAATGTCGATTTTTTTGTGAGATTTCTTTATAAATAAAAAGGACGTACACAGTTCACAAGACTCACGCATCAGCAGGGTCTAGGAATGGTCCCGACGTACGCAACCTTACTAAGTTACCATTGTTGTTTCATAAAGATGATGTTCTCGAACACGTGACCTAGCAGATAACAACTATACACTTGGCTATCGCGCGCAAATCACGACATTCTGATATTACCTTATAAATATTGTATAAAAAAAATCAGTAAAACATTTGCCATTGTAATTAGGGACGAAGCCAGGAATTTGGCGTTGGGGGTCGAAAATTGCAACAGTTTGCCGAACTACATATAAAAAGCGCAAAAAAAAATGTTTGGTGCGAATTTGATAAAATATTATGAACTACATATAAAATTTACTATATCTAATAGTATTTTTAGAAATCTTGGTAGCGACTACCACCCTCTCCCCTTATTTTCGTCCCTGATTGTAATGACAAATTATTGGCTCCACCCATATTTGTACGCTGATGCGTATCAAATATACATTTCAATATTGAAATATATTTAATATATAAAGTCAAACATAATTTAAACAACTATATTTTGTATTAAAAGTAGATGAAAAAAAAAAGTAACAAAATAAATAAAAAATATTTATTTAATTATCATATATAAGTTTTTATGGAAAAAATAAACAAATTGTTATCTAATTTGAATGTTATAATAATTGATTAAATGGTACAATTGTTATTTCCCATTATTTTGTGATTTCAGCCTCTCTTGAAAAAAAAAAATTCTATAAATTTTGAAGTGTAATGACCATTCTCGTGAGAAAGTTATTCACACTTTAAATTGGTCAACCAAATACCGGAATAAGAAGAGAAGTTGGAAAAATATTATTTTTATTTTATTTTAACGTACGAAACACGTTCTTACAATTATTAAAGAGACATAGTTCCTAAAATCAATGAATCATGTGTAGGATAGAACGGTACGGATCATATACGGAATGGTAAAACTTCATTACAATTTGACATAAAATATAAAATATAAAATATAAGATAAATGCTTCAAGACATGTGCCAGACATAAAATATAAGACCAGTGTCATAAAATCATGATAGATATTCGTATTAAATCAATTTTGACCGTTAAAATTACAATTTGACAAAAAAATTAAGTCAAACACGTACAAAATTTAACCCGTTTCGCATTGAAGCCGGCGAGGATAGTATTCTACCAAACTTTTGTGGGCCAAAATAAAATTTCCAAAAAGTTCTCGGCACATATTTTCCTTGTTGCAGTCGTTTTTTTTGTCGTTTATCATCTTCCTTCTCCATCACATTACTATCATTTTTAAGTCTCCTTGCACTTCTCGAATTCAAAGCACACATAAATTAACCCACTCACTGAAAATTTTCCAGTTCCTAATTCTCCTTCTCTCTAGGGTTTTGGTCTCTCTCTCTCTAAAAAACCCTAATTCACAGCCAAAACTACCAAAATTCTCTTCTACTACCGGCTATATGACGTCATCTCACCGTCCTGCTCATGCGCCGCCGTTCCAGCAACGGAAACCGCCGCCGCCAAATTACCGCCGTGATCGTCCTCCAGAACGGTTACAGAATCACTTCTCGCAGCCGCAGCAGCCGTACCGGACTTCGAATTTCGTCGTACAGTTATGCTTAAGCCATCCGAGCCAGAGGAAAACAGGAACCGAAGGTTATTTAATTTCGAAATTGAAAATTAAACCGGAAAGGTCACATGTTTTTGAAAGGGGATATGTTGCTATGACTCTCTGTTACCAGCAGTGGGTGGAAGCCCTAGAAACAATGGTTCAATTATGGGAATTTAGGTTGGATGGTGCACATCTGTTCACGCCGCGATTGATACAGCACGTGGAGGTTCCGTCCGATAAGGACGAGCTGAGAGATCGATTGAAGAGTCTGTTTTTGGAGAAATTGAAAGGTTTGTTTGATGGTGAATTGGTGAAGAAGTGGGAGAAGAAATTGGAAGTAATGAAGGGTGAGATAGATGGGATGGTGAAGGGAAAGAATATTAGTTTGAAGGTTTACGGCGAGTTGGTAATGAAGAGAGAGGGTTTAATGAAGGAAAGGGATTTGATTGACAAGAGAATTAAGGAGTTTAAGAATGGAATTAGATGTATGATGGATTATTTGGAGGAAAAGGTGGAAGAAGAAAAAGGGTTTGAAGTGTATAGTTTTGATAGAGAGTTTAATTGGGAGAAGATTCATTGGATGATGATGAGAGAGGTTAGAAGGTTTCATGAAGGATTGCCCATTTTTGCATTCCGCAAAGATATTCTTGAGCGTATACATTATCAGCAGGTGGATTGCTTTTCTTTTCTCTTGTTGATTTCCTCAAAAGTTTTGATTTGAATTACATTATAGTTTTCTAAATTCAGTTACTTGAGTTGCTCATTATCTAATTTAGTTTTAATTAAGTTCCTGGAATGGATTGGGAAACATCACCCACCATTATAGTTTTACTTCTCAATAGACACTATAACTGTTAGTCTGTTACTATGAGTAGTTTCTCTGGACATCTCTCAAGTGAGGGCTCTGTGGATTGAATTTTCAGTTTTCTTGGTCTTTTGAAAATTTTAGGTAGAGACTAAAGGGGAATTATTAACACCCACCCACCCACCCCGCCCTCCCTAATTTTTTTGGTCAGACCTTTTATTTTGTGGGGCTTTCTTCTTCTTCCATTTTTTTTTGTTTTTGGGGGTGGGGGGGGATGTACTCTGGTAAGTAGGTTGCAACGAGAGCAGGGAATTTTTATTGATGGTATGACGCTACATAAACTTACCCCTGCTCTGTTTATCTATTTCTATCAACTGGACTGAGTTTTGATATCTTAAGTTTGTATTTTGTTTTCTTTTCATGTAAACATTCTTCTTTTCATTATTTTCCGTTTTTCTTTTCTGTAAAAAATATCTCAGATAACAGTTTTGATCGGAGAGACTGGTTCTGGGAAGAGCACACAATTGGTTCAGTTTCTTGCTGATTCTGGAGTAGCTGGTAATGAGTCTATTATTTGCACTCAGCCTCGGAAACTTGCTGCCATTACATTGGCCCAGAGGGTTAAGGAGGAAAGTTGTGGGTGCTATGGGGATAGTTCAGTCGTCTGTTATCCATCTTATTCGTCTTCTCAGCAGTTTGATTCCAAGGTAATATTTATGACAGATCACTGCTTATTGCAGCACTACATGAGGGATAGGAATCTATCCCGGATTTCTTGCATTATAGTTGATGAGGCACATGAAAGAAGCTTAAATACTGATCTTCTTTTAGCGATGATTAAGAATTTGCTTGGTCAGAGGGTTGATCTGAGGCTTGTCATTATGTCTGCAACAGCGGATGCAAATCAGCTTGCATCCTACTTTTTTGGTTGTGGAACATTTCATGTTGCTGGCAGGAGCTTTCCAGTTGATATCAAGTATGTTCCTCGTGAATCTGATGACAATTCTGGTTCTGGTATGATTGCCTCCTATGTTTCTGATGTGGTGAAAATGGCTTCTGACATACATAAAACCCAGGAAGAAGGTACAATACTTGCCTTCTTGACTTCTCAGATGGAAGTTGAGTGGGCTTGTGAGAATTTCCGGGCGCACTCTGCTATTGCACTACCTTTACATGGAAAACTTTCTTATGAAGAGCAACACCGGGTTTTCCAAGACTATTCAGGAAAAAGGAAGGTGATATTTTCCACTAATGTTGCTGAGACATCATTAACAATTCCTGGCGTCAAATTTGTTGTTGATTCTGGCTTGGCGAAAGAGAGTAGATATGAGCCTAGCAGTGGAATGAACGTTCTCAAGGTTTTGCAGACCAGCCAGAGTTCTGCTAATCAACGGGCTGGTCGAGCTGGGAGAACTGAACCTGGAAGATGTTATAGATTGTACTCACAGAGTGATTTTGAGCTAATGCCCCGCCACCAGGAACCTGAAATTCGTAGAGTTCATCTGGGTGTTGCTGTTCTGAAGATTCTGGCTTTGGGGGTGAAGAATGTGCCAGATTTTGATTTTGTTGATGCGCCTAGTGTCAAAGCTATTGAGATGGCTCTCAGAAATCTCGTCCAGCTTGGCGCTGTTACTTGTAAAAGTGATTTGTATGATTTGACTCCTGACGGGCGCAAGTTAGTGAAGTTGGGCATTGAACCTCGACTTGGTAAAATAATCCTCGAATGCTTCAATCATCACTTGGGTAAAGAAGGCCTTGTTCTTGCTGCTGTTATGGCGAATTCCAGTAGCATATTTTGCAGAGTTGGCACAGATGAAAGCAAATTTAAGTCTGACCGCCTGAAGATCCAATTCTGTCATCAGAGTGGTGACCTCTTCACTTTGCTTGCTGTGTTCAAAGAGTGGGAGGTTGTGCCGCAAGAAAGGAAAAATACTTGGTGTTGGGAGAAAAGCATTAATGCCAAATCTATGCGGAGATGTTATGAGACTCTGCAAGAATTGGAAACTTGTCTTCAAAATGAACTTAACATCATCATTCCAAGTTATTGGCGTTGGACTCCACAGATGCATACTGAGCATGATGAGGATTTAAAGAATATCATTCTAGCTGCCTTTGCTGAAAATGTAGCTATGTACTCAGGTTATGATCACCTTGGATATGAAGTGGCGCTCACAGGGAAACGTGTCCAACTACATCCTTCATGTTCTTTACTCGCATTTGATCAGCGGCCTAGATGGGTTGTATTTAGTGAGATTCTTTCAACATCTTATCAATATCTGGTGTGCGTTACTGGAATTGACTTCACATCTTTGTCTGCCCTTTGTCCCCCTCCAATGTTTGATTTCCATAAGATGGACAGTCAGAAGCTCGAAACTAAGGTTCTGGCAGGGTATGTCAGTGTACTACTGAAAAGGTTCTGTGGAAAATCTAACAATAGTTTGAACAATCTTGTTTCACGTATTAGAGCAGAGTGTTCAGATGAAAGAATTGGGGTTGAAGCAAATGTTGATCAAAACAAGGTTTTATTACATGCTTCTTCGGCAGACATGCAGAAGGTCTATAGCTGTGTATGTGATGCATTGGTGTATGAGAGTAAATTATTGTACAATGAGTGTTTAGAGAAGTGCTTATATAGCGGAAGATCCACCTTTTCACCTTCTATTGCCCTGTTTGGATCTGGTGCTGAGATCAAGCATCTGGAACTTGAGAAAAGATGTTTGACTGTTGACATACTTCATTCACATCCGAATTGTGTAAACGATAAGGAACTTTTGATGTTCCTAGAGAGAAATACACTGGGTAGCATTTGTGCAGTCCAGAAGTTCTCAGCTTTTGGACAAGACAGTGAGGACAAGGAAGCATGGGGAAGGGTAACATTTCTCACACCTGATGCTGCAAAGCGAGCTACTGAACTAAATCAAGTTGATATCTTCGATGGCTTGTTGAAGGTAGACCCATCAAGGAATATTGGCTGTGGTGACCAGAAAATATTCCCATTTCCTGCTCTGAGAGCAAAAGTTTGTTGGCCACGAAGGTGCAGTAAAGGGGTAGCGATTGTGAAATGCATGCCAGAGGATGTTGATTGCTTAGTTGATGATTTCTCTGGGCTGCCATTTAATGGAAATTATGTTCGTGCCGAAGCAAGCTCGAAGTACAAGGACAGCGTTGTGATTAGTAGGCTTGATAAGGAAATATCTGAAGATGAAATATTGGAGTTTCTAAATGCTGCAGCACATAAGAAAATTGTGGACTTTTTCCTGGTGAGAGGAAATGCTTTGGAAAATCCTTCAGCTGTTTCCTGTGAAGAAGCTCTTATAAGAGAAATATCTTCCTTCATGCCAAAAAGGAGCCCACTGAGTAATTGTGTCCGCGTCCAAGTGTTCCAGCCAGAGCCACGGGACACTTACATGAGAGCCACAATAACATTTGATGGAAGCTTGTATTTGGAGGCAGCACAGGCTTTGGAACAAATCAATGGGAGTGTGTTACCTGGATGTCTTCCGTGGCAGAAGATGAAATGCCAGCAATTGTTTCACAGCTCTGTTTCATGTCCTGGGGCCGTCTACTTTGTCATCAAAAGCCGCTTGGACTCTTTAGTTGCAAGCTCCCGGAAACTAAAAGGTTTAGCATATTCAACACACTCTTTTCTTGCTGATAATGTTATATGCATCTTTCATCAGGTTTTAGTTGTCTTATCCAACCTAACAAACTTGGATTAGCCTTGAGCTAAAATCTTTTAATTTATGCCACTCATCAGCAATTATTAAACCAATCCGATGAAAGATAGTCTTCCTTCGCATCTTTTTATTAGGATAATTTCTCAAATCACCAATATAGGAGTACTGAATTTTTCTCAGGAGAACTAAATCCATGGTCTTGTGATTTTCAGCTATAAATTGCCTGTTAGTTCTGGTAATAGTTTCATGCTTTTCTAAAAAGTTGATTTCGTTATCTCAAATGTTAAGGTCTACTGCAACTGATTTGTTGCTTTCTATTAGTTCTTTATTGTCTGAAAAATAAATTTGAATGCAGATTCTTGTTCCTGTGTCTTTCTACTAATGTGCCATCAATTTTTTTCTTGAACCCATGTTGGCGGATTGTAATTATTACATGTCAACCTTTCACTTAATGCTATTAATTCTAACGTGCTATCTGTATTAATTCTTATGTAATTATTAACATGGTCAACCTTTCACTTAATGCAATTAATTTTTATGTGCATATATCTGTATTTTTCTTGATTTGTGAATTTCTTAGTTTCCATGATATGTTGTGAATCTTGAATCAGGACTCTGGTTGTTGTATGCTGGAAATCTAATATTCTTAGGGAATTTGAGAACTCCCCCGCTTCTGACGAGTGCTGGAAGATGAAAAAAACTGATTTGGTTGAAACATTTGCTTGAAAAAGAAAGAGAGTTTTGTAGGGAGCTCTTGACTTACGGTTTTCTGGGGTTTCTAGTTGTGCTTTGCTTTCGTCCTTTCTAATCTCGAGAACTTCATGCTTTGAAGTTCCATAACCACTGGAGGTTTCCTTTTTTATTAGGCAGGCAGTGTCTGTTGTCAGGCTAATAAAACACATATAAATCACATCACGTACTTAATCAGTATTAAGAGCATATGACTAATGTAGAATGATTGAAGAGTGCAATTGGTTTTATGCTATTAAGAAATGCAATTCATGAATTTATGATTTTTTGGCTATTGAATCCTGAAATATGTGTTTGTCACCCACAGGTGTTGAATGCAATCTGGAAAGAAACTATAATGGTTCTTATCGAGTAAAGATATCTGCCAATGCAACAAAAACAGTAGCAGAATTGAGAAGACCACTGGAGGAGCTCATGAAAGGTACAATCATTAAACATCCTGGAATTACGCCAACAGTTCTACAGTTACTGTTTTCTCGTGAAGGCATTATGCTTATGAAGTCAATACAGAAGGAGACTGGAACCTACATTCTTCTTGATATGAGGATCTTCGGCATCTCTAATAAGATTGAATTGGCAGAGCAGAGACTTGTAAAATCCCTTCTGACACTACACGAGAGCAAGCAGTTGGAAGTCCATCTTCGTGGTACGTCTCTACCTCCTGATATTATGAAGAGAGTTGTGCAGAAGTTTGGCCCAGATCTTCATGGACTTAAAGAAAAGGTTCCACAGGCAGAGGTCACTCTGAATACCAAGCGACATTGCATCTCTGTTCGTGGTACAAAGGAACTAAAACAAAGAATTGAAGATTTAATCTATGAGATTGTGCAGACAAGTGGTCAAAGGGCTGATAGTGAAACTAGCTGTCCTATTTGCTTATGTGAAGTGGAGGATGGTTTCAAGCTCGAAGGATGTAGACATGAGTTCTGTCGGTCATGCTTACTTGAACAATGCGAGTCTGCAATTAAAAGTCGGGATGATTTCCCACTCCGTTGTGCATACAAAGATTGTGCAGCATCTTTTCTGATAACAGATCTAAGGTCTCTGTTGTCTTGTGATAAGTTGGAGGAACTTTTCAGGGCATCTTTGGGAGCATTTGTGGCTGCGAGTGGAGGAATTTACAGGTTTTGCCCTTCTCCTGATTGTCCTTCGATTTATAGGGTTGCTATTTCAGGATCTTCCAGTCCACCATTCGTCTGTGGTGCATGTTTTGTGGAGACGTGTACTAGGTGCCACCTGGAATATCATCCGTACCTGTCCTGCGAAAGGTATCGACAGTTCAAAGATGACCCGGATTCTTCATTGCACGAATGGTCCTTTGGGAGAGACAATGTGAAGAAGTGCCCAGGTTGTAATTTTACAATTGAGAAGATTGACGGATGCAACCATATCGAGTGCAGGTGCGGGAAGCACGTCTGTTGGGTATGTTTGAAATTCTTTGAGAGCAGTGATGATTGCTATGGCCATTTGCGGTCTATCCACGAGGCTATCATATAAAACCCCGTGAGCTATATTCTGTTATCTTCCCCAGTAAATATGTAGTATAGTTTCTCTACGTGCTTAACGACCCTGATGGTAATGTTTATGATTTATAAACCTTAGTTTGGAACAGGATAGTAGCTCTGTAAAATATATATGCTTAGGTGATGCTATGTAATCTCATCTCCCGCAATTCTGGAATTTCATAATCTTTAAGCTGTGCACTGAACATGGTTTAGAACTGTGGAATGATGGTCTTCGTGAATGGAGAATGCAATGAAATTAGCCTCAATTTCTGTGTTTGTGCATCTTCCTGCAATTCATTGATTTCAGACGTTACAGAGAGGAGCCTTTGGCTTTCTGGTATGTGTTTGTGGAGATTATTGCACCCTTTTGATAGATCCCTTCTGATCATCTTCATCTTCATCCCAGATTTATTCTTTATAGCAACCGCATTCTTGTAATTTCTTCTGCTGTTTTCCTAGTTTCTTTTTTTGAGCGCTCGAAGGCGATTACCCCGAAGGGGAAGAGCGGAGAGTACCCTAGATAGGGAAGATTGAAGCATGCCCCATGCCTGGGGAGAAAAGATAAGCCTCATAAGGAGGAGAATTATTTGCCCCATTATGGACAGATATAGGAATCGAACACGGGACTTCCGCCCCGTGTTCGGGTAGCCTTACCAATTGGGTTACCCGATTCCCATTGTTTTCCTAGCTTAGATACTTGGAATTCCATCAATTTCACCCATTGTTTTATAAGCAAACAATTGCAATGATTCTTGAACCAAAAACTTCTTTCCTTGGCCAAACCATCAAGTTTCCTCTGTGCCTCTCTTGCCCGTGTTTGCGATAATCTTAAGACCTTCCAAAAGCTCCAACTTCTCCATCTCTTGTTAATCCTCATCTTCCTGGCTAATCATGTTATAAACATTGCTCATTTGTGAGAGAATCGTCTTCTCCGGTCCAGCAAAAACCGTCGCAGTTTTGCATTAACTCAGCCAGATTTGTGTGAAAAATAATTTGACCCTTTATACCCTTATAAAACTCCGGGACTCAGGTTGTCATTCCTGATTTTCCGGCTGGCCATCGCCGCCCACCGGAATCTGATGATATCCTGTGGAGTAAAAGTGAAGCTAGAAATTAAAGATTTCCATTTAAATATGATGAATTCCAAAAGTGTTTACCCAATTAAAATCACATTTTTCTTTTGAAAACTAAATAAAATCATATCTATTCCTATTTATTAATTTAGGTGTTGAGCTTCTTCTCGAAATAAATAATCAAATAGAATGAACCATCAACCTATGGCTATTGAATTTTAGCTATCTCATTTCCAGAAAGAAAATTCACCAACGCCTACCAGAATCTTTTCATAAACCCTCACAAATTCTCTGCTCTATGGGATAATCCAAAACCGACGTCGTTCCTACCCAAACACCCCCCCCCCAAAACACTAACCTGGTTCAGCAGCCATGGCAGACACCACCATCTTCTCACACCGTTCCCTACTCCATCTTCCCCGACTCCTCCACCACCACCAGTACCGCCGAGCAACTCCACAATCTCCACCTCCAAATTATCGCCGATTACACTTCTCCCTACATCTTCCAACACCAACCTTTCACTCACTCCTTCTCTCACTACTTCCTCCTCTCCTCCATGCAGCCTCCGATTCGGCGAAAACCTCGAAGACAAATGGTTTTTAGTTTTCCTTCCATTCACCATCTCCAAAACACTTCCATAGCCTCTCAATTTCACTTCACGATTCCGACGGCCACTTTCTATTAATAGAAACTTCTTCACATTCTCCCTCCTTCCGTGTTTCCGACCAGGCCGCCTCTCGAAGGAACATTGAAGTTCTTATTAGAAAAAAGAGGATAATCCGGAAGTTCTCCGTGCTACACCTGATTCTGTGCAGCTTCATTTGGAGAAGATGATTAATGAATATCCTGATCGAGCTGAGAGAAATATGCATAATGTTAGGGTTAGGGTTTAGTGCTGAATTTAATGTTTAGCATGTCAATTTCAATGACCAACAGATTTCTTGTCTAAGAACCTAAGAATAATCAAAATTCAAACAAGGTTTAGGGAAATGAAATTAGCAAAGAATTTCCATCTTCCATGGAGATCATACACACTAAAGAAAGTTCTTCATGAACAAATGGTTCTGAACTACCAACAGAAAACAGATTACACAAAATATTTTGTTCTTTTCAAAGGTTGCTCTACAACAAGAACCTTAAAAAAAAATTAAGTACAAAAAAAACAAAGAATTCAACTAAGAAATAGAATCATTGGCTGAAGATCTAAAAAGGTATCCAGCTCTTAGATGAGGATGAACAGATGAAAAGATGGAATGCCTCTGCTTCTTTGGTTTAGTTCCAAAGATAAACGAACGTAAAGGAATTCGCCCTCTACTCGTCGAGTGCCTTAGCTGTGGTTGTTCAGAAAGTTCAAACTCCTCAGACAAAGTTTTTAGGTACTTGTTTATATCCTCTTGCAATGTAGTTACATGATCGACACCTGCTTGAAGTTCATCTTTAACCTTTGTATTTTCTTGTTTCATATTCAAAATCTCGCCATGGAATTTCGCAGCTTGATGACTAGAGAATCTTATTTCATCTTCTTCAACGCCTTCCTTGAGAGCAACCATGATCTTCTCTTGAATGTTGCATAAAGACGTGAACCTCCTTTCGAGTTCATCTTTAAGTAAGACGCTTTGTTCTAACCAAACCTTTAATTCTGCTTGTATTTCTTTGAGGTGTTTGTATATCGGTCTCACTTCTGATCTCACGTCTCCTGCGTGGCTTCCTTCTTGCTGCTTCTTTTCTTTGATTTTCGATATTTCATTCTGTAAATCATGAACCGTGGTCTTGAATTTCTTTATCTGATGATATGAAGTGCTAAATTTTAACCAGAACTCCAAGTTCTCGTCTAATATTGCATCAATGTCTGACCGGAGTTTTTCTTCAACCGGTGATTGGACATGAGGCTGAAGAATCTTGATTTCTTCAGCTGTCAAATGATTATCTTTATCCTCAGCTTTGACGCCACGATCATTTGAGGATGCGGGGTGGTGATCTTTCTTCGTATTACTATTATCTTCTCCGCCCAAATTTAACCTTTGTCTCAGCTGTTGAATCTCTTCGTCTCTCTTTGCAATAGCACTCTTTAGATCACTTATCTGCAATGCCACTTCAAACTCTTGATCTTTTTCTTTCTTCTCCCTTTCGCTCAGTATCTTCTTTGTGTCTTTGTAATTCCGAAGAATTTCTGTATATTCTGTCAGAAGAATCTTTTCCTTGTCCTCCACCCCTGTTAGGAGCATCTGCTGCCAGTTAAAATCGCCTTCTTTCTCAGTTTCATTTTTCGAGTCAGTTTTGACAAGATCGTTTTCTGTAGATTTCTGGTTTTCCTGAGCAAGTAATTCCTTTGATATCGGATCCTGAAATGTGACCGTCTTTTTTCCAGGTTTTTTAACTTCTTCTCCTTGGTTGTTAACTGATGCCCCGGAATCATTTTCTTTGGTATCCTTCTCATCTTTTCTTCCAGACGTTTTGGCTTCTTCTTCTTCTTCTTCACCATTTGCACGAGTCAGCTTCTTATTTTCCTCGACATCCTTCCCTATCGCGATTTTCCTGTCTTCATCAATGAAGGAACCAGTATTAACCTCAGGTTCTTCTTCATCTGGCATAACACTATTCAGTTTCTTAGAAAGGCTATCTAGACTTGAAGAGGCTTCATCAAAATGTGTTTGCAAAGTGTTATTTTGCTTTTCAACGTTTCGGTTTAGATCTTGAATACCTTGCAATTTTTCCTCCACTTTCTTCAACCTGCTGCTCAAATTCTTGGCATCATCAATCATAGTCGCTTTATCTTGTTCCAAGGCCCGAACTTGATTCTGAAGATCATCGGCTTCTGTTCTCAATCTCTCTATTAGAGCAGTCTGAGATGAAACCGATGTTTCTAGACTAATCACCTTATTCACAAGGTCATCAATCTTCTCCGCCAATTCTGAAACCGTGAGAGAAGCTAGCGAACCAACCTCAAAGTGTTCCTTAATTTTCTCCTTTATCACGTTCATCTCCTCCGGTTCCTTATTTGAGTCTTCCGACTTTGCAGCTCCTGCAGATCCAACTTTGTCATCGGTTTGATCATGAAGAACTTCCTTCTTGATGTACTTCAGTTTCTGAACTGCAACTTCAATCTTTTTGTGATCTTCGGTTGCTTCTTGATTCGACTTGACGTGTTTCTCCTGCAACTGAGCCAAAGTTTCTTGACATGATTTAATCGCTGCTTCAGCCATTAATCTTCGAGCTTCATCATCTTCAATGACCTTTCCGCTTCCAAATTCATCTTCCAAGTCGGAGATCCTTTCTTGCATTTCCGTGATCTGGTTCTCGATGCCCCAATACTTGGAAAGGCCACTTTCATAAGAACTCTTCACAAACTCTTTAACAGTTTGCAATGCTAGAATATCTTTCTGAAGCTTATCAATCTCTTCGAAAGCTTCAGCTTTGCTCAAATCAGATTTAGGAACTTCTTTGTCAACTTCTCGCGATTTTTCTGGCTTCTTGACTTTGTTCATATATTTAGAGGCTGTAATAAGACCTTTCCAGTCCCTAATTGGAGCCTTTGGAACCTTAGGGATGTTCGATGAATTTCCAACCGGAACTTGTGGAAAGTTCCGGGGTCTAGGAGTAGAACATTCATCGTAATCCTCCATTAATGGAATCTCATCAGGACAAAGAGTGGCAATGGTGTTATTGGCATTTTGCAATTCTGTTGATAAATGATCATAGCGTTCAGCTAAAGCGCGATAAGCACGATAAGATTCCTCCACAAAATAAACCAGTTCTGGCCTTTTTTTATAGTACATTTCTGCCCTTTTGGCAAAGGAATCTCCATCTTCTTCAAGGAGCTTAAGCGCATGTTGCACTTTCTCTTCAATATCTGCAATCCATCAAAACATAACCAGGCCTGTTTAGCTATCAACTCTGAAAACTTACTTTCTTTTTTTCTTTTTCCAAAATTTATTATATGATTCAAATTCGAAGGAAAATAAAAATTAAGCCCTCTCTTTGATGACAACGAAGAACATAATCCTAGGACAATGTCCTAAATTATTAGACCATCAATAAGGATTTAATGGTAAATGTTACCTAAATTATATCTCTGCCTATGAAATGTGCAAATTGTCTATCTAGCCCAAGCAAAAATCATGAAATATAATGAACATTGTTATTCAAGATCTACTAGCATTTCCATGCCCAGCAAAATAATATCTGAATCTTAACCCTACTTTGTTCTTCTTAATCAATAAACTCATAAAAAGTACAAGACTCGATGTATTTGGACAAAATTTCTACCGAAACCAATAAAGATTTTTCACTTTTACTTGTCCCACGTCTTTTCTCACAAAAAAAATCATTTTTTTACCAAATCAAAAGACAAACGTCTTAAACAGAAACTCTATTCAATCTCACCTAACCATTCACAATGATGCACAAACCCATCCATAATAATCATTGGCAAGAACAATATATCTCAAGCATGGAATTGTTTCAACCCCAAACGCCCCGAAAATTCAATCTTAATATCGTTCTTGTGGGACTGGTCTTACAACCCTCACATCAATTGGGCGTGACTTACTATAAACGTGGGTTTCGCTCAATTTATGTGATGGGACTGTGGGCCGTGGATTGAGTGACCCAACGCCCCCCACCCCCACCAAAATAAATAAAACGAAATAAAATAAGAAAGTAATGAGAGATCAGACATGGCATGCATGCGATACCTTGAAGGCTCTGATCGAGCCATTTGGACTGCTTGGTCCTAATATGGGAAGCCCACCACCATGAATAAGCATTGCTTGCTGCCCTTTGTAACATCTTTCCCAAAATCAGATCTTCTTTTTCTTCTTCTGAATTATAGTCACAATATCATCAATAACACAACATTGTTCTTATTGAATTTTTATGTAAGAAATTTAGGAAAAGAAAGATTTTTTTTGGGGGAAAATTGGTAGAGAAGGGTACCCAACTCAACATCCCCAAACCATTTTTGATCATATGAAAGAAAGAGAGATACTTTCGCTGCAAAAAAAAGGTGTTTTCACCCTTCTTCACAAATTCTGTAATCTATATATGAACGTGGCATCCATTGCCTTTCACAGCTTGGCATTTCTAATAATGAAAAAAAAAAAAATTGAAAATGAAAAGTATGAGTTAATTAAGATAATAAAGTGCTAACTATCCTTTTTTTTATTTTATTTTTTTTGCATTTTAGGATTTTTTTTTATAGTTATGGGCAGGGGCGGCTCAAACATATCCGAGGCCACATGCGAAAAAAAAATTGAGGGCCCTCAAATTTTAGGCTAAGTATATATATATATATATATATATATATATATATATATATATATATATATATATATATATATATATATATATATATATATATATATAAACAAAAAAAAATTGAGGGCCTCGGATTTTTTGCTAAGTATATATATAAATAAATAAAAAATTGGGGCTCCAGATTTTTTGTTAAGATATATATAAACAAAAAAAATTAGAGTACTGGATTTTTTACTAAGTATATATATAAACAAAACAAAAATTGGGGCCCAGAATTTTTTGCTAAGTATATATATTAAAAAAAAATTTGGGGCCCCGGATTTTTTGCTAAGTATATATATAAACAAACAAAAATTGGGGCCCCGAATTTTTTTCTAAGTATATATATACAACAAAAAAAATTGAGGCCCCGGATTTTTTGGTAAGTATATATATAAATAAACAAAAATTTGGGACCCCTGATTTTTTGCTAAGTATATATATAAACAAAAAAAAATTGGGGCCCCGAATTTTTGGAGGCCTTGTGCGGTCGCTCACCTCGCACACCCTCATAGGCTCCACTGGTTATGGGTATACATGAATTTTGATCCTTGGTACGACTACGAGTAATTCACTTGGGATCTAAAAAGTACTTTGGTTGACGTCACATAATGCCTATGCCAAAGTAAGAGAACCTCGTTAACTATGAGGATTTCAGACTTTTTTGCCCTTTGTACCGGTAGCAAGTGACTGACACGTGGTATTTTTTTCTCCTGATTTGTTGCCTGAATCACTAATTGGATACTAATAGTAGCCCGTATATTATTAAAGCTAAAAATATTTAAATAAATTGTTTAGCTAAAAACCGGATTTTGGTAAATAATTGCTACAAATAGCGATTTTCTCTCTTAGTAAAATGTTATTTTTTGTGAATGGATAACTGAATGTTGTAAAAGAATGTAAATTAGCAATCAAGCCGTGTTTATTTTTCTTTTTCTCTAGCTTTGGTCTAGGCCTCCTCCTGGATGGATTAAGGTGAGTTTTGATGCAGCCTTTTCAAATTCAGATTATACAGGGATTAAAATGGCGCTGTCAAAGCAGCCTGGTCTGAAATTGGTCTTGCTCTGGATGGATTAAGGATAAGTACAAATATTGCTCTGGAGGGGAAGTTTTATAGAACAGCTGTTAGAGGGACTTGCGTTGTTGTATGGCACAGAATGTTGTGCCGTGAAAAAATGTCATATTCACAAAATGAGTGTAACGAGATATGCGTATGTTGCGATTGATGTGTGGGTATACTAGAAATGACAGAGTGAGAAATGAAAATATTCGAGAGAAAATAAGAGTTGCACATATTGAAGAAAAGATGAGGGAAAATCGCTTACGCTAGTTTGGACATATCAAAAGAAGACCGAGTGACGCTCCGCTTCAGAAACTTGAAGAATGGAGGCATGAAGTTGTAAGAGGTAGGGAGGCCGTAGAAAGTTTGGAGCGAAGTCATCAAGAATGATATGAATTTGTTAGACTTGGATGAGAGTATGGTGTTTGACATAAATAAGTGGAGGGAATGTATTTATGCGGACGACCACATTTCAAATTTTATATGAATTTATATAACCGACCCCAATTACTTGAGATTAATGCTTTCTTCTTCTTCTTCTTCTTAATTTTTATATATATATATATATATATATATATATATATATATATATATATATATATATATATGTAAAGAGTAAATTTTAATATTGATATACATTTGTGAATGCATAATTGACTTCTCCACTAACCGATACGTTACTAAATCCATACATTTTCCATCTTTTTTTTTTTTTTTTTTTTCATCTTTACTTGCTTACCAACTAAATACTCCAAAATAATTTCTCATAAAGCAATGGAAAAGAAGACAAAAACTTAACAAGGTGCACATAAAAAATTTATAATCAGCAATTGCTCTAATCAATTATTATGGACCCCTAATCTACCATTAACAGTTGCAAACACTTCAAAATGGAATAAAAACTGAATATAGAATACTCATTTTAACTACAATAATTGCTAAACCAGTCCATTGTTGTCATCACCGTCTTTATAGTTATCAAGACTAAATAATAATAGGTGACAGTGACACTAAAGGCTTTGAAATTGGAACACTTCTGATATGGACCGGGTCCACTGGACAATGCGGTTCAGATTTGACCACGTCACTGCATTTCCTTCTCTCTCCTCATTCTGCAGGGATGTGGCCAAATCTGAACCACATGCTCCAAATGGACCCGGTCTATATCAGAATTTTCCTTAAAATTGAAGGCCTTTTTTCAACTACTGCCAAACAATTTCTTAGTATTTTATCGGCAAAATGGCCTAATTCAGTCCTATATGTATTTACGATTCTTCTTTAAGGTCCTATTTATTTAATTTTAACTTTTACAGTCCTATTTATTTTTACGACCTGTCAGGAAAGGATATCCGTTCAATTTTTTGTTAATTTACCGTTTGCCTAATCATTTTGTCAACATTTTTGTCTTACCTCAGGGGTATTTCTGTCATTATACTTTACTCATGAGTAAAAAAAAACCTAAATCGATTTGACGCCGTAGATCCTGTGTACGTCTTCGGCCATGAAGCTTATTTGTCGTCCTTCATCAAGTCTGGTGCATCCACTTTTCATTGAATCCGGATAGTTTTATATGGGTAAAACCCAAAAAATCAGATTTTCTTAAAAGATCCAGCTTTTGGATATGCATAGCTTTATGTCCCAATAAAACTTCATTTAGAGATATTAATTTATCTATGCTACAGAGAAATTCCCGTTTCTCCTTTTTCACTGAAGTCCCTTCCGATGTAGTCATTTTTCTTTAAAATGAGTGTTGGTCGATTTCGTTTGCTGCGTTGGAGAAGAAGATGAAGAACAATTTCTTTTTTTCCAGAATAAGATGAAGAGAAGAAGAACATGCAGAGGAAATTGAAAATGGAGGGGTTTTGTAAAAAATGAAAATGAAGAAGATTGCGCCGTTTCTCTCGCTTCGATTCGCGAACATACGTGACGATTGCGTGTGAGAGTTTTTTTTTTTAATTAATAAATTACATTACTACCCTTTTTAACTCTCTTTTAAATCGCAGTCGTCGATTCATTTCAAATTTTAATCAACAGACGGATTCTTGTTCCGCACGTGTGAAATTAAGGCTATTCCGCATAGAAGCCGGACTGGGTGAGAAAAGCATCAATTGGCCATATAAGATAATAGCAGCAAAAACAAGAAATTTTTTGTTACGACAGCGGTTTCAGTGCGGAACGAGATAATTCTACATGTGCGAAAAAATTTAGTTCGTTGGATTAAAATTTTAACGGATAAAATTGATTTAAAAAAGACACATGTTCTGAATTTTAGAACACCTATCAAGTTTTTTTAGCCTTATAACATATGTTCTAAGTCTCATTCGTTCCATATATACTGGAAAAAACCTGTTCCGCAGTGGATCCAGGCTGCTTGGTTACCTCCCTTAGCATAACGTAATGCCATTTGGGTACTTTAGAAGGGAAAATAGTTTTTATCTATGCATGTAATTAAGAAGTAAAGAAACCAGTTCATTATGCAATAGATCAGAGAATAAGGATTTATTTACAGGAAGCACTATTTACAAGAATAAATCAGCACTCCAAAGTTTACCCCCTATGGCACTTTGCTAGAGCCAATGGATTCTTGAGAGGTTAAATTCTCCATCATCACAAAATCAGATGGTAATGAAGTTCAAAAGTTCTGAAGGGAAGAAAGCCACTGCTCCATGTATTTCTTACCCTCTGCAAATGCAAAAAAAAAAAGTAGAGAAATAATTCAATAAAATTTGGCATCCCTTTTGCAGCTAATATCAGAACATAAAATAGAAGATCAGAAGAGCACTTCTCCTGATAAAAATAGAAAACAAGAAATCAAGAAAGAACGGACCAGTTAGCACAGCATTTCCGATCTTGTACTATAAGTGTTGGGTTCGACACTTATTCCCCTCACTCATTAAGATAGTTAAAAAAAAATGGAAAATAAGCGTGAAATCGGAAAATTACAATAAATAAACAATATATAAAATATAACATGCAGAATAAGGGTACCAAATTGAACAGAAAAAATGCTAATGCACATTGCTCATGATTTATTGGTAACAAGGTGAACCATAGTTGGATAGGAAATAGAGTCACTACTCATACCTTATTTAACTTTTATAAGGACACTATAATTGGTTGCCAAAATATTTAATCTTTCTTCTATACTTCAATCATTTCTAAGTTCCTGTTCTAATCAATCAACTCCACCAGAAATGTCAATGTTAGTAAAACAATGCAATATTTAAAGCTAATATCAAAGATATATATATCATTCTCAAAACTCAATAGCAGACAAAATATACATGGAATTCAACATGAAGGGCAATTGGACACAATTTCTATAGAAACCTAATGATAAATTTTCACTTTCACCCCCACCTCCTCCCTCACAAACAATTCATCTTTTACGAAACTTAGGCAGTTGGACGGGGGCGTATTTGTACAAAAAGTGAAAAAAACAATTCATCTTTTACGAAACTTAGGCAGTTGGACAGGGTGTATTTGTACAAAAGTGAAAAAAAAATCAATTTGACCTCACTTATCTTCTCACGAACAATTCACCTATTACAAGACTCAAAACAAGGATCTCGAACAGAAACTCTATCTAGTACCTCCAAAACAGATTCTATAGAAACCTAATAAAAAAATTTCACTTTGACCCCACTTATCTTCTCACGAACAATTCACTTATTACGAGTCTCAAAACAAAAATTTCAAACGAAAACTCTATCTAGTACTTCCACAAAAGATTCTATAGAAATTTAATGATAAATTTTCACTTTCACCACACCTCATCCCTCGCAAACAATTGACAATTCATCTCTTAAGAAACTTAGGCAGTTAGACGGAGTGTATTTGTACAAAGGAATTTTTTTTTACTTTGACCCCACTTATCTTCTCGTGAACAATTCACCTATTACGGAACTCAAAACAAAGATCTCAAAGATAAACTCTATCTAGTACTTCCACAAAAGAGAGAGAACAAGGGAACATAACAGACAAACATATAAACTGAAATAAACCAAGCAAGCAGCTCTTACCACCATTAGAGTACTGATTCGGGAGATTCTTAATGGCAGTCAAGAACTGGTTATTAGTTTCTTTCTTCATTTCTTGGCAATCATGCTTATAGCAAGGAACAAGAACAGCAAAACTATTGTCAGCCTCATCATCAATCTGAAAACCAGGGGCATGAGGCTCCAACCACCCAATTGACCAGTCCGATTCATCGGATTCGGACCCTGATGATAAACAAACACCATCTGATGGAACCAAGACAACATCGTACTCCTTATCAATTCTTCTCCTTTCCTCTCTACTCTTCCATTTCCTCCTAATTTTAGTAGCCTTCTTAACTGATGCAAACTTCAAGTTGTTATTATCTGGTTCTTTTAAACCAAAACCACCCCAATCAGATAAAGAATTCATTGAAGAACCATTGGAAACTGGCTCTTTCTCCCTCCCTACCCACCACCACCATGAAAATCTAGTCAAAGAAACAGCCATTTCTTCCACAATCCAAACTCAAAGAAAGAATTTCAATCAAGCCCCAATTCAGAACTTAAAAAAGAAATGACCGTAAGATCAAATTAAGGAGAATAAACCAAAAAAGCCTTGAGCTTTTCAAAAAGATTAACTTAGTATCAAAGGGTAAAAAAGACCCTCAAGATTTTTCCAAGAAATGACCCCAAATTTTATCACAATGAGTTCACTGTGATATAAAGTCTAAAGCCCATAAACCATTGTCAACATAAATCTGACACTAGTACAACAAACCATTTATTGTTTAGTGAAAGGGAAACTTAAGAAGAAACAACAATTCAAGGGAAAAAATAGAGTATTTAAGCTACAGAGGAAACTTTGTTTAGTATTCCTGACAAAATCATCATCATCCCACCAATTAGTCCACAATATCAAACACCCAAAAAGAATATCTTTTCAAGAATTACTAGATGAAACTATAATTGGGTGGAAAAAAATATATATTCAAGATAGCAAAAAGTTGAGAACTTTATCCAACCCAGAAACAGAAAACAAGAAAATCATAGGAAGAAATGAGATTAGACTGGAAAAGAGTGAAATCGAACAAAGCCCACCAGAAAAAATAGACCAAGAAATTTCAAGAATCCATCATATCTTTCCATGTTTACATGGTCTTCTTCAACCTCTCAACTTGTCCCACACACCCAAAAACATGATCTCAGTCCTCTGGGAAGAGATATATATAAAGGGGTGTTTAGGGAGGGGGGTTTTTTTTTTTTTTTTTTAAATGTTAGGTGACAAAGTATTTTGTTAATTAATTGACTAAAATGAAAGTAAAAATATAAAAATACTGTTGAATTATTTATGCCAATAAAAATAAATAGTGTTTAATTTGTATTTTTAGTTAATTTTAACCAATTTAATTAGTCATAAAGTATCTCTCAAAATTGAGTTTTGTTGTAACGTGATTTCAAATGGGGGATTGGAAGCGGATGTTCTGTCCGTATCTGGCATGATCGTTGGCAAGCTATCCTACGCGAGTTTCAGCTGATCTCTCATCCTATTTTTATGGGTTATGAAAGTTTGCAAATAAGAACTTTAACAAGTGTGGAAGGCTTTGGTTTTGATTTGGTTTGAGTCTGTTTGGCCGCTCATAGAACATTGTACCTCTTGCAACATATTCTCTAGTTTTTTCTATCTCCGCGAGTCTTATAATGTTCTGACTCTTTGACTAACTAGACGTTTCCTAAGGCTTGTTGCCTCATTTCAAAAGGGTATGGGATTAATCGGAATTTCGTCTCTCTCATGTTACTCTTTATATCAATTAATGACATTACTGCTTTTTTCAAAAATAGACATAAAGCATTACCTTTCTTTTTTCCTTGGAATAAATTATACTTTTATTTCTGGTCTACTTTCTTTCCTCTTTGGGAATATGTATACTAGGTACAAGAGTCTTTATAATTTATGTGAAATTTCATTATAGTCATTAGTGTGAGAATACTTTTAGACCGATTAATCCCGATAGGATATGAAAGACTGATTGACCTAGTAAGAAGTGTTTATTCAAACATGTAACAATTATTGTTTTAACAATTAAGCCTAGAATGCATGAACCAAAATAATATTAAGGGCATTTAGCAAAAAAAAAAAAAAACTAATGTTAAGGGCCTGCTTTATTTAGGTAGTAGTTTGAAGATTTATACCAGTTTAGTAATCATTGTAGTCCTTTGAACATGAAAGAAATTTGGAAAAATAGGTTTTGTCTCATTTTTTGTCACATTATTGATATTCAGCCAAATATACTATTTTTATATTATTTTTTTTACGAGTTTTATCATTCTTTTAAATTATAAATTTTTTATTAAAAAAATTGATACTTGGCATTTTATTATTAATAAAACAAGAAAATGGACATAAATTCGTGAAAGAAGATATTTGGGTGTACTTGTGTTGTTAATTTCTAACTAGTTGGCAATCATCTAATGACATTCATTTTCTTAGTCTATTGCTCATATTTGGAAATGTTGAATTTTGAATAGTTTACTTTACTCTTATCATGACAATAATTGTTCGATAATAGGTAATTAAAAAATAAAAGTTTCTTTAACTAGCTAGCGATTATATGGCGTGACTTTTAGTGAAATCTGGACGTGATTAATTAACTTCTATTTTAACTTTCTTTGTATTAGCAGTGGTTTGATGTGAGCCTTTTCGAAATCTTAACTTTCTTTGTATTAGCAGTGGTTTGGCCGGCCCGTGACCGAGAGGTTTCGGGTTCGATACCCTCCCCAAACATGAGATAAGCTTTAATTGTCTCCCTTCTAGGGTACTCTTCTCCTCTTATGAGGTGTTCTTCTCCGTTTTGCGGTTGGTTTTCTTCCCTTTGGGGTTCCGCCCTCGGGCGTTCATAGGTGGCCAGCAATTGCAATGTGTGTGTTAAAAATGGACTTGAAATAGTTTCCTTGACTCTTATCATGACAATGTCTAATAATAAGTAATTAAAAGTTTTCTTTAACTCATTTTATGCCATCAATTATATGGCAAATAATCGTCTGTGTACCCATTTTTGTGTCTAATCAATAATAATTCATTATGTGTATATATAATTAAAAAAAATGATCACATGACGAATTTTTATTGGTTGAGCACATAAATAAATACACAGACAGGTACAAACGATTTTCACCCCAATTATATGGCGTGAGTTCTAGTGAAACCTAGACGTGATTACTTAACTTCTCTTTTAACTTCTTTCGTATTAGCAATGGTTTAATGTGAGCCCGTTCGAAATCTTAATGTAGCCAGCAATTATAAGGTGGGTGATAAAAATAGACTTGGAATAATTTACTTGACTATTATCATAACAGTAATTGTTCGATAATATGTAATTAAAATTTTCTTTAACTCCTTACGCTAGCAATTATATGCTGTGAGTTCTAGAAAACCTGTACGTGATTAAATAACTTCTCTTTTAACTTCTTTCTTATTAGCAAATGTTCGATGTGAGCCCTTTCGAAATCTTAATCTGGTCAACAATTGCAAGGTGGGTGTTAAAATTTGACTTTAATCTAACTCAATCACTCAAAATATAAAAGAGTGGGAAAATTATGATTGTCCAAGCCATATAAGCAGCAAATATGAAGATAAACTAGTCGATGTGGGATATTTAAATATGCACGCAAACAAGTCAATGTGAGGTCTTTAACCAACCTCTTACTGTAAAGTTTGAATATTTGGATTGTGAACAATAATAGGGCCAACATCAAACTAGGTGAGGATTAGGATTGTCCAAGCCATATAAGCAATAAATATGTACACAAATTAGTCGATGTGAGATCTTCAACACACCTCATCACAGTTAGGACTGAACATTTAGACCATGGACAATAATAAGAGCTCAACATCGAATTAGGTGATTCTGATATCACATTAAAATGGACTTATGTATAACTCAATCCTTCAAAGGCTATATATTTTATTAGTTTCCATTGCTTGTATTTATATTAGTAATTGTTTTAAAAAACGGCATAATTTTGGGCCACATATTTCCTAAATTCGACTATTTTGATTTTCATTAATATAGGACATGGTGAAAACAAGCAAATGGTGGAGCTTACAGTTCATGAAGTAAATTAATAAAATATTGAAATTGGATTTCCATTTAAAAAACGTTTTGTTTCAATGAGCCCTACATTGCTAATCATGAACTAATAAAATATTGAAAATGGATTTCCATTTAAAAAAGGTTTTTTTTCAATATTTTCAAATGAGCCCTACATTTTGTTGTTGTTGTTGTTAAGAATGGACTTCAAATTGCCTCAACCTCTCAAAAGGTATCTCAAGATGTGAGGATTGCTGGTACCTCAAAATGGGAAGATTGCTCAAGCCTTGTATATTACAACTAATCGACGTGAGATTCTCAACACACTCCCTTATACCCAGTGTTGGACATCTAGAGCGTGAACATTAATAGAATACAACATCAACTAAGTGTCTATGATAGCACGTTAAAAATTGACTTGGGCCCACCTCAACCCCTCAAAATGTGCCTAAAAAACAAAAAGAGGGTTACCCAAACCTTATATATTACAAATGTGCTTATAATCTAGCCGATGCGGGATTATCAACAATTTTTCTCCCAAAAGCGTAATTCTAGTAAAATGAGAAGATATAGTTTTCATTTTAAACTAGAATTCAAGTATACATTTGAGTCCCAATGTTTTTCCATTTTTTTTCTTTTCGTGTTTTGAGCAGTCCAACTCTAATACGAAATAAATATTTGTCCTGCACTTAGTCGCACGGAGGGACGCCCGCACCCTCCAAAATTTTCAGAAACGACAAATATTTTATAAAAAAAAATTATTTTTATGATATTTCAGGAATTTGTCATGGGGGGCGAATTTCTTACTGAAAATTTTTAGGGGGGACAAATACAACATTTATAAGAAAATATCAATTACCATAGAAAATTCGTCGCTTCTGAAAATGTTGCCCCTACCCTTAATAGATCCGCCACTGGTTGCCACCGTGGATACAGCGGCACCTGGATGTTGGGATGACGACGTGGGTGCCTCAGAAACCATTCGTTCCGTTCGTTCTCGACTGGGGTTCAAGTAAACTGAGACGTAGGACATCAAACATATGGTCCCTGGAACTAGTAAGAATTATACTACAAAAGTTTTGAATCAAATTATTTTAAAGAAAAATAAAAAATTTGGATGTGCTTTGACGTTAAATTTGGTTAATCTGTTTGAGATTGAGGAGGGGTAATCACCACTTAGTATGATACCATTTGTTTTCTTTCTTACAAAATCATCATGCGTTTTATGCGAGGCCCACATATAAATATAAAGGTCCACGATAATTTTGTGAAAGGAAAACTATTGGTACCGTCGTAGGAAAAAGTTTTCCTAAGAAAGAGACGACATGAGTTATGAATCATTTGTCCAACTTCTTATTCAATTGTCTATTTCATTCTTAATAAATTTGTTATATGTTTTTTTTTGTTTTGTAGTTTGGAGAAGGGGGAAAATAGAAGAAAATGGACTTGCGCGTGATGAGTGTTAAATACGGAACCTCTCAATTTAATAAGAAGTGTTTTATTAATAAAGTTAACGTTGACTCAATATATATATATATATATATATATATATATATATGTGTGTGTGTGTGTGTGTGTGTGTGTGTGTGTGTTTTACCCATTCGATCCGGATTTGAATGTATCATTTTGGCTTGGATTGAGATTTAAGGATACAATTAAAAATCTGCATAGAAATTTTAGCTAAATTTAAAAATGAGATATTCAATTTCGAACATGATATTCAAATTCAGAAAGAGGGAGTATATCTGTTCTCATCTAGTTTCTCATTTCTCTAAGTTTTATATTAATTGTGTTTATATTAAAGAAAAATTGACATTTAATATTTTTATAATGTTGTAATAAGAAACTGAAACATAAGATTCGATCCCAAGAAAGAAGATGAAATCAAGCTTTTTTCTTCTCTATGATATGATGGCGAAATGAGATATTGTGAAGAAGAAACGATTATGCATTTACCTTTTTTTTTAGTATTAGTATTTCCTACTTATCTTTTAGCTTTTAGGTTGGAAATTCTATCTTTTGCTTTGTATGCAACTTTTCTTTCCGTTTTAAGGTTATCCCTTTAATGTAGACTTTGTACACTTTATTAATGTGTAATCTTCTTATTTAGAAAACTAAACTGGTCTATGATATGCATGTCCCTTGGTGAAAAAATAATTTTTAATCTTTTCTCTCAAATATGTTTTTTTTTTGTCTAGTGAAAGTTTATCAAATTCATTTCTTAAAGGTTGTGATTTGTGAATTCCTCCCATCCAAGGTAAAGTTAACTATCATATATTTATTCCAAATTGCTTTATGAAGATGAAATCAAAGTCAGCTCACACAAATCACATTTTTTTTTTATTATTATTTATAATGTACATTTAACTACAAAAGTAGAGGAATCCATTTTCCTTTTTTTCATTGACAAAAAGCTGAAAATGATGGCCAATTTTTCTTTTACTACGTGACTTTTGTGTTCTTTTTTTTATTTTTATTTTTATTTTTGTTTGCGTAGTGGCCCATTTTCAATTGTGTAACTTATAAGCCTCCAAAAAAGTAATTTGGCGAAAGAAATAAATATTTTTGAGAAATTTGTATTTTATGTTGTCTTAAAGGGAAAAAAAAAAATTCCGTCAATTAGATGATCGACACGTGTTCATATTTCTCCTACGGATTCCACTATTTTTTATAGGTTATAATTTTTATTTAAAAAATTAACACATGTCAATTTCTTATTAGTAGGGATAGGGATTGGGACATCGAATTGGGACAGAAGATTCGTCTTAAAAGAGTACTTACATTGGAAGTTCTGTAATTAGCATGTACCAACAAATTGCTACAAAATTCCCTATAATTAATTGTTGTTAATTTTAGTCCTATTTGACTGGCCTTCTGTTAGTTGACCGTCAACCTTTGGATGAAAGCCCTCATTTTAGACAGAAAAACATTTTACAGGTACTCTTTTGAGGACCCTGAATTAAGTTTCTATCACAATTATGGGTACCAAATTTAAATTAACCCAGACAAATTTAGTAGAGAAAATTCTTGTCTATTTTTTTTTAGGGGAAAGAGACCAGTGGTAGGAGAAAATTCGGTGGATCCCCAAATCACTAAGAAGATGATCTAGTTTTTGTAGCTAGTTTTGCCAATACATCAACATGAATATTACTTAACATATGGACATAAGAAATAATGGCTAAAAAATAACCTAGAATATCCTTGACAATGCTAATAAAATGACTAACCTTAGATATATATCCATCATGCTGAGCAATTTTATTAACTATGCCTTGATAATCACTTTCAATCTTGCATTAATGAAAAAGTTTTCTCTCTTGGATAAATCGAGCTCATTCAAGAATCTCTACTACCACTTCAGCGTGCTCTGGGCTAGGCGACGAAGCAAAAAATCGTGAAAACTACCCATGAAATTACCGTTGTGGTCTCTCAAAATTGCTCATATTCCCGCAGCTTCAGGAACCCATGAGCCATACACTAGGGTGTGCATTTGGTATACGGTTCGGTATTCGACACAAAATTTTGGGACAAAATTCGATTTGGTAATTTTTTTGTCAACCCGAACCGAACCATACTAGCATGAATACCGAAATTACCAAACTAAAATAATTTCGATTCGATTCGGTACGTTTTCGGTAAAAACCGAAATAATAAATTCATATTTCAATCCAAATTTTCCAAACAACTTCAAACAATTAGTGGCTCAACCTAAATACACATCAAACATAAATTAAAACAAACAATTCCCACAAGACAATGACTTCAAAATAGAGCTCGTACTCATTAGTAAAAAGAGACTTCTTCAACTGGAGAGGTGGAGACATGGGGTGGAATGGACATGGAGGAGGTGGAGACGTGATGGAGGCATAGAGGAGGCACTGTAATTTTTTTTAGAGAATATGAATTTTTTTTTATTTTTTTGCTATGTAAAGAATAGGAAAAGTTGACAAAAGATAAAAACCCTATTGCATAGTAATTTATTTTTAAAATAAAATAATTAATGTATAAAATATATTGTGAAATACTTATATTTATAATTCGGTAATTCGGTTTTTAAAAATAAAAAATCAAATACCAAACCGAAATTTTTAAAAGAATTATAAATCGAACCGATTAACCCGAATAAATCAAAATATCGAACCTAATAGAAAATTTCGATTCAGATCGTTTCAAAAATTCGATTATACCAAATGGTGAATACCCTACCATACACATTAACCAAATTCTGCGATAATTTTCGACACCTCCCCAAAGAATTTGTCGAATCATACTCTTAATTTTTTTCAAGATGCCTTTTGACAGAACAAAACAAGACATGATATAAGTTTCTTTGTCTCTTTAATAAATCTAAAAAAATTGTGAGAAAATAATAAAATTGTAAAACATTGGAGAAGAATATACACATTTTTTTTCCCCTACTAGTGAAAACTATAACCTAAAACCCATTTTTTGCTAATATTTTTAGAAGAATATCCATTTGCTAATATTTTAATTAAAAAACTATAACCTAATCTTTTAGTGAAACCTTTAAAGGGAAAAATTAACACATGACAATTTTTTATTGATGAGATAAGGAACGAGATATAAAATATGGACAGACGATTTTTTGCCCTCAGAAAGCAACTTTATATCGCATTTATCACGCAATTTGCCTATGCACAAATCGCTACCAAATTAGTTCGACCTCCGAATACCGGTAAAAAAAGAAAGAAAAAAAAAGGGAATGATAACCCACTTGCTTTTGCTAAAGAGGGTGAACTCAGTTTGAGAGTTACATCTTTGCCCAAAGTCCACTTGCTCCAAGCATGAAATGTAGCTTTAAGTTACTTTTCTTGGGTCACTTTGGTGCATGTCTAGCTCTAGACAAAAAGTATATTTCATTTATTTCACATTCTTGAATTTTGTGGGTAAAGGTGAAAAGGGGTGATTTGTTGATAAAGTGAGAACAATTTTTTTTCTTGATTTAGAGAAATTTGTCTCAATTATTGTGGGAAAAATGGTCTCTGTAAATTGTAGTATGAACAATTGGAGAAGCTTGGATATGGATATGTTAGAGAGAAGTAGATAAATCTATAAGAAAAGAACCGTAAATTGTAGCCATAACCATGGTGAAGGGACCTCATAGTTAAGGAATTTTCGAACAAGTATTTAAAAGCTACCAAAGATATACATTAAAATTTCTGTCAAAATACCAAGGCACTAACCATTTCATTCTTAGATATAGGAAAAATATCATATATATATATATATATATATATATATATATATATATATATATATATATATATGAAGACAATATTTGGTTCTAGAGAATTCACAAAGAAATTGCTTATAGACTTGCTAAAGAAATCAATTGCCAAGTGGAGATGCATAAAACATTCATTTCTTTTAGTTCAGTCTAACTAATTTTTTATTCATAAAAGTCTAACTAATTTTTCTTTTTTCCTTTTTTTAAGCAGTCTAACTAATTGTTCGAATGGAAAAAAGCTAATTGTAATATTAAGTTTACTACAGCCTATAAAATAGTCCGATCACCTACTTATAATATTTCTACCGGAATGTGGGTCCATTTATATAGTATTAATATTTGAACTTTAAAATTTTCTCAAAATAGTGTTAGCATTTGCAATATCAATGAATATTTAATAAAATTTTACCATTTCTCCCTTGTCCTTACTGCTCTTCTAACCACTATTCCAATATGCAAGGAATAGTTAATGGGAGATATACACTAATATTTTTACTTTGCCTCCTATTATTTTCAAGAATTTCTTAATTTAAGTGAAAAGATTATATGTTAACATTATTTTAAAATTGAGAGAGTGCCGCTTTCTTGGAACTCATTCATAGGCCCTTGAAATTAGTTAGACTTCACACACTATATAAAGAAATATAACAAGTGTGCGATACAAAGCATCAACCTACGGAAAAACGAATTGATTGACTATTGAGTGCAACCCCGTAACTAGATAGACTATGGGTAGTTCAGGTGCGCAACAAGTCTTATATAAGGCATTCCGATGTGCGATCTTTTATCCCGGAATAGGATTGGAAGTGGGAGTCCTCCACCTTAACGCTCTTAGAGTCTGCAGATAGAAAGGTACTCTTATGGAAAGTTCGTCACCTATCGTTCTCCCTGCGTTCGGCTCCAAGTAATCCATATCCATTCCCATTTGCTGCATCCATGTCGGTTTTTTATTACATGACGAAAACGTATTCTATCTGCACGTATAGAACACGTGTCACTCATAAGATGAGTTGAATTATGTTTGAAAAAATGAATAGTTTCCATTCAGCAGTTAAATCAACTTATCTAACATCAAACAGTTGTTCCGCATTAGATCTGACTCGTTCAGGACGAAGCCACACCATTTCTCTAAGGATAATTATGATATAGACCATGTTCATTGGTGGTACAGAACTGACCAAATCACTATAGAACAAGGAGAGAGATAATTATGTAATGATTTGACTAATTATGTACCACAATGTCCATGTAAAAATCATTTTCTTTCTAAAAATGAGCCATTTGGGGATAATTTCCCTTCTCACAGGCCCAAGTCTATGACACGGCCGGATCTGAGACCCTAACTTTTAGTTTTTTTTATGAACGGAACCTTAACTTTTAGTTTAACAATGGGATCCAAGAATAACGGCGATAAACGACAAATGGTAACTCCTCGTCAGAACTCCGTTAACTGGAATTTAAATCCATAAAGGTTTACAATCTCCAACGGCTACTAAAATCTGAAAACTACTATCTTTCCTTTTCTTTCCACATCTTTTACCCCACAAATCTTTCTCACCCGTAAAATATAATTTCGAGAAAATAACCAATCTTTCAGCCAAAAAATTTCTCAGCTCTCGGCACTGTTTATGACCCCCCCCATTTCACTCAAGGTACGATTTCTAGGGTTCCCTTCAATGTTTGGTACTTTTCTTGGGTTTTCTTTAATCTTATTTATGAAAGTAATTAATTAATATTTTAAAAATTTTTTTTCGATTTTATTGATTAGTTTTCTGAGAAATTTAATAGGGTAGCAAGTTTAAATTTTGTTAATTTGGTGAATTGGGATGTGGAAATTTCAAATATTTTTACTTGAAAATCGAGGAATTTGGATAGCGTCCTGCTCCGAATTTTTTGAATTTCTCTAGTTATTTAGTTATTCTGCTAGTTTTAGAGTCATTTGGGCTGAAGTTCTGTGCTTGGCTTTCTAGGAAGCATCAATTGCATAGCTTTTATGTGGGATTTACCACTTTGCTGTTGAAACTCCCAAGAGCTATACGCGAATACTTTTCACTTCAATAGATCCTGTTGGTTATAATATGTAACATTATCATACCTAGCAGGGACGAAACCAGGAATTTCGCGTTTAAGGGCGAAAAACTGCAACAGTATGCCGAACTACATATAAAAACTACAAAAAAAAATGTTGGAGGGCGAATTTGATCAAATATTCCGAACTACATATAAAATTTACTATATCTAGTAGTATTTTTAAAAATCTCGGGGGCCAACTGCCACCCCCGCCCCTTCTGTCTTCGTCCCTGACACCTAGTTAATCTTCTTAAATTCCAATTCCTTTTTGGTTTGGCCTCCGTCGAAGTTCTGATTTTTCTTCTCTTGGTACTAAGCGACTCAAGGAGTATAATCATGAAATAATCTAGAATCTATTGTTCCTTCTTGTTCTGTTAATTTTCAAGTCGTTTGAACATGTGGTTCGTGTTGTTCCTAGGCTACATTCATGGATAGTTATGTGGGGAATTACCCATTAAAACTCCTAATAGAAATTATAAAACTCCTTCCTTAGTTTCTAGTCATAAAGAATATCTGCAAAGTTTATGATCCTAGTCATGAAGTCCTCCTAATAGTGGCTCCCTTAATATGAATTTTTCTACTCGGAAGTCTTCTTTTCGGACTAAGCACCACGATACCAGTGTAAAATAGAGATCATGTTCTAAACAGATAAACCAGTGCAAAACTAGGAGAATAAGGTATAGTGGAAAAATAGTAATGAGTTGTGAAAATTTTAGATGCTGGGGTACATTAATAATCCGCCTGACAATAAAAAAATTCTCTGAATTGATTTGTTTCTTGAATTCTTTACTTTTAGTAAGATTGCCATTAGTCTTAATTGATTTGTTTCTTGAACTTTTTTGGCTTCCTTGCCTTCAGAAGTACTTGTTGCATTAGAAAAATGTATTGTTACTGGTTCATGCCATTGGCGGTCGTTGGATATTACAGTGAACGGAATACAACGTTTTGCATTTACATTTATGTGGAAATACTAGAAGGCAAATTCTGTTAAATACTATTGAACAAAAGAAACAGAATCTGGAAAATTCCGTTTAAATGTTTGCTCTTGATTTTGTTGTAGGCTTATGTCTTTTGGATTCAGTTATTCCTATCTTGTCCTTTGCTTTGTCCTCCTTTTCAAGATAATTTAGGTAAACTAATTAACGAGAACTTTTCTTTGTCTTATTGTGTGATATCAGGTGTTGTAGTACAGTTAAAGTTTAAACTACAGAAAATGGGGGTTTATGAAGAGCTAGATGACGCTAAAGCGGAACTGGAACAGCTCAAGGCAGATTACAAAATAAAGTTGGATTTGTCTGAGAGCTTGAGAAAGGCACACAATGAACAACTAATCAAGATTCAAGAGGCAGGTTCAAAGTCGGAGAAGCTCTCTCGAGAACTCAGTGACATGGCTGAAGAACTCTCTGCTGCAAAGCTAATGTCTGAAGATCTTAAATTGAAATTGAAAGAAAAAGAGGCTCTTATCAAGCACCTGACTTCTGCAAACGATAAACTTCGTACAGAGGCAGGTTTAAAGTCGGAGAAGCTTTCTCGAGACCTCAGTGACTTGGCTGAAGAACTATCTGGTGCAAAGCTAATTTCTGAAGATCTTAAAGTGAAATTAAACGAAAAAGAGGCTCGTATCAAGCACATGACTTCTGCAAACGATAAACTTCGTGCAGAGACAGGTTCAAAGTCGGAGAAGCTTTCTCGAGAACTGAGTGACATGGCAGAAGAACTCTCTGCTGCAAAGCTAATGTCTGAAGAGCTGAAATTGAAATTGAAAGAAAAAGAGGCTCTTATCAAGCACCTGACTTCTGCAAACGATAAGCTTCGTACTGATTGGAAAGAGAAGCTTCAAAGGAGTGAAGACGAAAAGAAAGGCCTAGCATTGGCTTTAGATGAAGCAAATGCAAAGAACCTTGATCAAGATAAACAGATTGGTGCACTTAGAGAAGAAAACGTGGGGCTCAAGGGTTTTGTATCTGTTTCTCAGAATAGATGCTTAGAGGCAGACAAAAACGCGAAAGTATTTAAAGATGCAAGGCAAAGAGATGACACGCTGCTCAGCTTGGAAGAGGAGAAGAATAAGTGTGAAAGTCAGCTGAAATGGAAGAAGGAGAAGTTCAGTCATTTAGTAGAAGCCCACGAGAATCTCAAATCTGAGTTTCGAGTCAAGGAGAAAGAGTGGGAGAAAGAAAAAACTTCATTGATTAATGAGATTTCTTCATTTCAAACCAACTTAGATTCCCAAATAAGAATTTCAGAATCTCTGAAAAGCCACCTGGATATGTGCAACCACGCTCTAGCTCATGAAGAGAGCAGGAGAAAACGTTTGGAAATTGAACTTTCCGAATCAAGAGCTCATTTTGACAATGTCTTTACTGAATTCGAGGAAACCAAGTCCAAAATCGAAAGCCTGACAGGTGGTGAAAGGGATAAAGAAATTGCAAGCTTGAGGAATACGTTGGGTACGAAGGAAACTCTTTACAAAGAAATGGAATATCAGGTCAGGATGCTAGAGCAAGAGAAGCAAGACCTCATGTTGTCTTTTAAAGAACTCCAGGAAACTCAAATTCAGGGAGCGGGAAACTCTTCTTCCTTGACAAAGATACGGAACAAGCTTAGAAGGCTTGAACAGGTGCATAAAGACTGTCCAACAAGGCTCAAGGATAAAGAAACTGAATGGAGTTCGCAACTCCAAATTTGGATTCAGAAACTTGACTGCTGCAGCTCAGAGTTAGAGAGCAAGAAAATGCTCATAGAGAAGCTTGAGATGGAGGCGGAAGTTCGTGATTCTGCAATGTTAGAGTTAGCTTTGCATAAAGAAGAGGCTACTTTGTTGTCATTGATACTAAAATCAGAATTTTTAGAGGGTGAACGGAAGCTTCATGATGCTTATACTGATGTATACCAGAAAAAAGATGAAAGCAGAGAAAGGTGTTCTCTGATCTCAGCAGAATTAGATATGAAGAGTAGTGCTCTTTTACAAGCCCAAGGAGACGTTGAAGAAGAACGCAAGAAGGTGATTGACTTATCCGAGAAGGTTGAGTCTTTTAATGTTATTGAAGAGAAGCAGCTTTCACTGGTAAAAGAGATTGAGAGACAACGGGAAATGCTGCATGAATCAGATGCTTGTACATATGGATTGAAGAAGCAATTGCTGAGCATGGAAAGTGAGTTGAATGAAGTTCGTCACGCCTTAGACGAAGCAAACAAAAAACTGGATGAGAAATTTTGCGAAGGGAATGAACTTGAGCTGCTAATATGGAAATGTATAGCTCAAGAATTGAAATACAACCTTGAAGAAGATCATCAAACGCAAAGAAACTTGCAAGCTTCTCTTCATGTACAGTTGCTCAACATGAAAAGTAACTTGAAGAAGCTTTCTGATGCCATGGATACAGCAAATGACGAGCTGGCTACAAAATTCTGTGAAGTAAATGCAGTCGAATTTGAGTTGCAAATATGGAAATCGGTTGCTGAACAGTTGAACAGAAACCTGGAAAACAATTGCTATATGAGGAAAGAAATGGAGGCTTCTCTTCTTGCACAAGTAGCTGTTGAGGTCAATCTAAAACGAGAGAAAGACAATCTCTTAGATTTGCTCGAAGACAAAGAAAAAAGAATAGACGGCCTACAGCAACAACTCATTTCATTGAACGGAAAATTAGAGAAGGCAGAAATTGGGAATGTCACTCCTGCTTCCACCAAGAATGCAAAGAATTATGACCAGGAAGAGGAAGAATTGATGAAAAAAGAACTCGAAGGAGCCATTTTGCCACAGATATCTGCAGAGAGAAAATTTGAACATGAGAAAGAGAGCCTCAAACAGATTTTGGAAGAGAGAGATCAGAGAATAGAGGATCTCCAGCAGCTTGTCAAATCATTGGAACAAGAGTTCCAAACTTCAACCGGTTCTTTTTCCTCGAGATTATCAGGCATGCAGGCGGAGATTAATCTGTTCCATAAAGCTTGGAACAAGGTTGCAACAGCTATGGTTTTGAATGAGATGGAAATTCAGGAGAAAAATTTGATTGCTGCGGAAATGCAAGACGACTTAAGTAAGCTAGAAGTCGAATTACAAGCAAAGAAATCAGAAGTGAAGAGCTTAACAAACAATCTTGAGAAGCTCAATGCTGAAAAGGGCAAGATATTTGATGATGTGGTGAACTTATCATCCGAAAGGGAAAATTTGTTCGAAGCAATTGAGGGATTATCCGATAGGCTCGAGCAGGAGCTGAACAGATCAGATGTTTTGGTTGAGAAGTACAATGCTGAAAAAGGGAAGATACATGAAAATTTGTTCGAGTCCATACAAGGGATGTATAACAAATTTGGTGAATTATCCAGAGAAGATGAACAACTAATGGAGAGATTGGCAAGTATTGTACAGACATTTGATTCTACTGAATTCAAAACTGGGGATAAGTTTCTTGAAAAGGAGAACTCAAGAAACAGTTTTTCATCACTTATAACAACAAAAGGTGCCATTTCTGATGATAGATTGCCTTTGAGAGCTCTCAACCATTTGTAGCAGTTTGATTTTTATTTTACTTTTAAATCTTTTATCGGAGTAGGGACAAGTGTCGAACGTGGGAACTATGGTTCCGAGTGGAAGTTTTAGTAGCAGCTTGAATATTATTTTGATGTCATTCTATTTTACTACAATTACTTGTTGTTTTGTTGTTACCTTGAATCATTTTAGCTGCCTTTAATCAGCTGCTTCTTGAAGGAATTATTAATGCACATAAGCACTTTGTTATTTTTATCATCTTACCTTTAATCATCTTAAATAGTGTATTTATTACTTTTTGTCTTTTAACAACCAAAGTGGTAGTATATTAATGAGAAATGTGTTACAATTGAGATTTTAACGATAGAATCGGAAATTATGGCAGATTTGAAGAGGAAGAGGAGCACAAAATTTGAATTCTGGTTAAAGAGGGATAAGTGGAACGGTGTCGTTTTGATGACGTGCCGAAGCCTAACCCTTAGGGCTTAATAACCCAATTTTGAATTTGAATAAGGTGAAAGACTATGGAACCAGATTGGACAGACTTGAAGAATCAGTAAGCAGAATGGAAGCAACATTAGAACAATTTGTTCTACTTGTCCCTACTGGACTAAGGTTGTAACTTAGAATTTCCTCAAATTTGTGATACATAATTGTAATATTGTGTTAAATGACAGTTTTAATCTTTTGCTAATTTTGAGTATAAATTGTGGAATTTGGAATTGATTTCATTCCTTCAATTTTTCTTGTTTTGTAGGATGATTAGAAGGAAATCCTTTTGGACATGTAGAGATGTAGCATAGTCTAATTTAGAACGCATTTTTCTTCCCAAATAATTCAAGAATTCGATATATGAGTTATAACAAGGTTTTGAATTTTGAAGAAGAGAAAGACACTATAATAAAAAACTATATAATGATTTAAAAAATTATATTAACAGATAAAGTCTCACACTCCGGGACAGAAGAAAAGTATTAATACTATAATAAAAAGAAAAAAACACAGCACATATCTTCGCAACATCTCCCTCCTCGTCCATAAACAACATCGTTAAGAGATACTCACTCTCAACATTTTCCGTAGAAATTAGCTCTCTTATAAGAGCATGAATGTATCAACTTCTCCTCATTTACCAATGCTATCACCTCTGCTTTTCTACAACTGTGAATCTGCGATTACCGTGGAAGAATAAAGAGCTCTTTTTTTCCTCTAAAAAGATCCCGCATCTGATGATTGAGATTTTTTCTTTCGTGCGAAACTTAAAGCATCCTGCATTAGAGACGGACGACGGGAGTATATGTATTTTCTACATTTTTTTGAAGGATTCAGTGTAGAATGAGTGTTTGTTTCGTACGTGCAAAACATATCACATTCAACAAATGAGCTGATCTGACAACATAGTTTTTTTTAGTAAGAACAATTTCTTAAGATCAGATGTTTATTCTCTTCTAAAGTGTTAAATAAAAAATTCGAATGTAATATTTATTCTGTATATGCAAAACAAATATTTGTTTCGCACCCTAACCCTAACTGATTCGATAAATTGTGAATGTGAATATAATTATAATTAAAAATTGTCACAAAGGGTGTTTGAGCTTTTTAAACTAATATTTAGATTGAGTTTTTGTTTTGGAATTTTTTTTTTTTTTTGATAAACTTGTGATTATATTTCACTTGGATCCAAATTACAAAATGAGAGAATGTCCTCAGACACTCCCACAGTTCCTGCATCACATATTACATCAGAGGGTAAGTCCCTTAGAGGGATAATTCCAGTGCTACTGAGAGTCTTACCCCATTTGGCAAGATTGTGTGCTGCCATATTACAAGACCTAGAAATAGGCAAAATTTTCCAATTTCTAAACAACTTAAGCCTAGCTTTACATCGATCGGTAATAAATTTTTCCCCTGCCATTCCTCGTAATCCTTGTGACCTTTCAAAGAGAAAATCACGTTTGTCGCATCACCTTCAAACAGAATATTATCAAACATACACTTTAGCGCAAGATCAATAGCTAAAAGGGCGATTTTGCCTCTGCAGTAAAGGCATCGTGGGACTAATCCATGTTCCACTCTGCGCACTCTAATAAGTCCCATATCATCCCTTACCAAAGCTGCAGCAGTAAATTTCCCTTGAAAGAACGACGCATCAAAATTGATTTTCAGCCATAATGCAGGGGGACGTATCCAGATCATCTGTACACATGAAATCTTCTTTTTCACCTCTCTTCTAATCGCAAAGATCTCGAGTAGCCCTTCGCCGAAGTATTGACTTCCTTACTAATATCTTCCCATTTTTTTCCCTCGTCTCCACTAAACACAATAGCATTCCTTTCCTTCCAACATAATTCAAAGGAAACCACCGCAAAATGGGAAACTTCTTGACAAACAAGAAGGTCAAGAGGGAATACAAGTGCTAGGTTCAAGAATTAATTCAATCCATTTAGCCATATCCCAAATCTTAAATCCCTCAATATTAATGTTCCAATGCGAGTTCCACCAAATAAATTTCATCGAGAGGGCAAGTAAGGAAAACATGATCAAGATTTTCAACATATATGTTACAAAGGGGGGCAAAGAGGACTACTCGTATCCACGAACATACCAATCCTACTTTTGGTAGGCATGATATTAGATAAAATCCTCCATAAGAGGTGCTTATGCCTTGGGTGTAACCGAGCCAGCCCATAGTCTTTTCCATAGCTTCCTAGGAACATGAGAATTCCCACCATACCGCCATTGTCGATCAACTCGATAGTGCGACTCTAACCGAGAAGCTTCCCGACTTGGAGGGAGCCCTGCATAATGACATTTGGTTCCAACCGCATTGGAATCGAATTTTGAGAATCTCCACAAAGAACATCACTAGGAAACAGTTCCCTAACCATACCATAATTCCATGACCGAGAATTGTGATTAAATAGTTGAGAGACCCAAATTGGTCCGCCATCTATTCTATCCTCCTGATCCGGTTTGTAACCCTCAATGCTAGTGGATCCAGTGATCCGCCCCAAATCCCTAATTAAGGGGTCACCGCCAATCCTATAACAAGCACCTTTCTTCAATGTATCCCTACAACCCCATATAGCTTGCCAAACCCATGAACCATTACCTTTGAAATTTTCAAAGCATTCAACAAGCTTTCCCGACCCAAATATTTTTGATCTGTAGTTGTATAACCCAAGGATGAGCTTGTTCAAGACACATCTTCCATGCTAATTTGGTATTAAAAGCATGGTTTGTATCAAAAGCCTTCCTAAAGCCCAGCCCCTCCCGCCTCTTTAGGCATACAAACGGGAGTCCCATGATTTCAAACAAAGATGTCTCTGCATGTTCATCCGAATGACCCCACCGTAACCTTCTTATCTTCTTGTCGATTTCCTCACATATCGCCTTTGGCAAAGAGATTGTTTGCATTGAATAAGCTGGGAGTGCTCAAGTACATGCCCTTTATTAACACTCCTCCCCGCCTCGTGACAAACATTTCAATTTCCATCCGGAAAGTCTTCCAAAGAATCTTCCCCTAAAATATCTTCAAAAGCCTTCTTTTTTGATGCAGTTTACAAAAAAGGAAGGCCTAAGTGTTTGCTTTTATGATTACACCGCCTCACCTCCAAAATACCACAAATAACTCCTCTAGTGTGCTGAGGTACATTCTTACTAAAATGTACAAAAGATTTATCTTGGCTAATTTCCTGACCTGACCACTTGCAATAGGTGTCCAATACTTCCAAAACATTAGAAGCCTCATCTGGATTCGCTTTGCAGTAGATAACAACATCATCTCGCATAAAGTAGATGTGAAATAGAGGGCTGATCCTACTGCATTTTAACTCCATGAAAATCTCCATTGAAGTTCCGCCAAAGTGAGCATTCTAGACAAAAGATCAATAAAAATAACAAAAAAGAGCCTGGGAAATAGGATCCCCTTGTCTAATACCTCTGAAGGCAAAACATGACCAAAAAGCAGAGCCATTAACAAGTATGGCAAAAGTAGGAGTAGAGATACAAGATTTAATTAACTGAACAAAAGAGGCAGAAAAGCCATGACAAAGTAAAATATTATACAACACATTCCATTCCACCCTATCATAAGCTTTGGCCATATCAATTTTCATAGCCATAAACCCAGTTTTACCAGTCTTCTTATTTAAGTAATGCATGATCTCCTGGTTCATAATTAAATTATCACTAATCAGCCTATTAGGAACAAAAGCAGACTGGGCAGGAGAAATGATCTGATCAAGAAAGGGTTTTAGCCTATTTGCAAGAATTTTAGAGATAACTTTATAACAGACATTACAAAGAGCAATAGGCCTGAATTGATCGACTCTGACAGAAATATCCTTCTTAGGAATAAGAGAGATGAAAGTTTTGTTACACTTGTTTTCTAACACACCAGTAAGAAAGAAATGTTGAGTGGTGTCAATAACTTCATGCTTAACAATCTGCCAATATGTTTTAAAAAAACCAGCTGACATTCCATCAGGCCCCGGGCTCTTCCCAGCAGCCATACCAAACATAGTATCTCGAATCAGATCCTCAGAAGGCACAGAACAAAGATCAAGGTTATCAGCATCAGAAATAGAAGGAGATATAAGATTCTCGAAATCAATGGGGAAAAAGGGATTAGAGGATGAAAACAAATTAGAATAATATTGTTCAAATAATTGACCAATATTAGACCAATTTGTTTCCCAAGACAGGTCCTCTTTTTGAATGTGATCAATCCAATTGTGTCTCCTCCTAATAATAGTAGACAAATGAAAAAATTTAGTATTAGCATCACCTTCCTCCATACCTTGAGTTTTTGCCTTGTCCCACCAGAGAAGCTCCTCCCTCTTTAACAGCTCAGTCAGATACTCTTGTTTTGCAGATTCCAGAAGAAGAAGATTATGGGTTTGGTCAAGGTTTTGGAGAAGGGAAATCTCATATTTGATATTTTTTATGGAGTTTTGGAGATTTCCAAAGGAGTTTTTATTCCACATCCTAAGGGCTCTACTGGTACTATCAATCTTAAGGGTCAACTGCAAATGGTTTGGTCCAGGAAGGAGACGATTCCAAGCATCAGAGACCACAACATGAGAAGTAGGATCCCTTGTCCACATAGTTTCAAATCGAAAGGGACGGGGACCCCCGTCTATAGTTTGGAGTAGTATCGAGGAGGAGGGATTATGATCGGGAATTGAGGCGGGGAGATGAGTAATTTTAGCCCTCTAGGAAAAAAGGGATCTCCAATCCGAATTTATCACCCCTCTATCCAGCCTTTTCCCGAATATTCCCTCTACCACCCCCTTTTATTATTCCAGTGAATGGCGAGCCTTCAAAACCCGCATCTAACAATCCCAAACCATCAATAATATCACCCAAACCACCTCTACTACTCGAAGAAAAACGGTCTACCTCCCTGTTTATCATCTTGACAAAAAATAGAATTGAAATCCCCAATTAACAACCAAGGACCAATAAACCCACTGCCCAATTCCTTAAGACTATCCCAAAAGAAATATTTACCAAAATTATTCGGAGGTCCATAAACACATGTAATCTGCCAGGTAGATGAAGGAGGGTGTGATGAAACAAGAGCATTAATCAAATAGTTATTGGTAAGCACAATATCAACTATCACAGAACTTTTCCAAGCAAAAACAAGTCCTCCAGCACGCCCAACAGAAGGAACAATAGATTTATGATGAAAACCTAAAGCAGAAATAACAGAAGAAATTTTGGGAGACGAGGGGCATTTTAATTCAGAGAGAAAAATACAAGAGGGGTTATGGTTACGACACATGTCCCGGATAATTCTGGAAACCGAGGCTCGGGATATGCCTCGGCAATTCCAAGAGATTAAAATCATTGGGAATTTAGGGCCTCAGAGGGGCCCGCACATTTTTGGGGATTTAGGTTTTGTACCTGTTCAATAGCCGGACTGGACAGAAAGGTTTGCAGACATGGGGGATTTGTAACTGAAGACTCCTTGATGAAATCAAAGTGAGGTCCTTTCCTTGCTTCCTTTTTTATCTGAATGAAACTCCTGCGAATGAGAACAATATTTTCCTCCCGCACCAAATTGGTATCCGAAGCTTGAAATTCAGCAATCTTAGAGCCCAATAGATTCTCTTTCTCCAAGGACTCTTCATCAGAATGTGGTTCCTCCACAGAATATGTAGGATTTCCTAAAGAAGGGGAAGAATTAGGGACAACCGGGACAACAGAGTTTTGGGATATATGAAATCTGGATAAACTTAGAGAAATATCAGGAATGATGAACTCCGAATTCAGAGGGCTGGGTATATTACTAGGGAAATTAGGTTGGCTTTGGGACAGACTGAGTGGTTTAAATCTTTTAGTAGGAAGGCCTTTGAAAACATTTGGCCTTTTTGAAGTTTTAGAGGAACTAACCGGACTAAGGCCCTTACGATTTTGGTCTGGAATACCCGCATCAGATTTCAGGTTACTTTGGCCAAAGATGGGTTTGGGCCTGTCAATAGTATGAGCCAAAATATTATTTGTTGACCCATTTGAAATACCCACTACCTCAAGACTATCTGGTAGAACTAACGGAGTAAGTGAACTAACAACAGTAACACAATCAACATCCATCAACGGGTGACACTCTGCAGTTGACAAGACCTGTGGTGGGTCTCGAGGAACCTGAACCGACGTCGTAATCTCACCTTCCACCACTAGAGTACCTTTCCCGGTAGAGGAACCCACCATCCCACTTCTTACCGGGATACTCCGATCAGTCAAAAGGTTTCGAGTAGGATTCCAAGCAGATATAAACCTTCCATCCATAGCCACCCTCAAGTTTTCATCAAATTTATTAGCACGATCAACCACCATATTTTCCGATGTTAAAAAGAATTTGCAGAGAGAATCCAAATGCCCTAACCGGCCACATTTGAAGCAAAAATCCGCCAATCTTTCATATTTAAACTGGACCCATCTAGTACTCCCACTCCCATCATCCTTTGCCATAACAAACCCTGTTTTCAAGGGATTTTCGAGTACCAAATCCACTCTAATCCTCAGAAAGCCTCTAGTCAGAGGGTTACGAATAAGATCTAGGTCAGTATCAATGAAGCTCCCAATAAAATCCCCAATACTATTAGCATTAACCCTGTTCATATTCGCAGGTGGAAGGTTATGGATTTGTACCCAGAAAGGAGATTTTAGAAATTGAATTTCTTGTAGGGTAACACTGGGATCCCAAGGTTTAATGACCACATGGGCTCCTCTAAAGGTCCAAGGTCCCATTTTAATGATTCTGTCCATATCACTTTTAACCTGAAAAATACAAAGGTACAAATTGTCCTCTATAAGAGAGAATTTGGCACTTTCAGCTACTTTCCAAGCATTTAACATCGTTGAGGTAAAAGCTTTATAATTCTGTTTCTTCTCTGACAAGATTTTGGCAGCTAGAGAGTAATCTCCTGATTGCTGCAGTAAAGATCTCGGATTGGTGACAAGATTAGGTATATTAGAATTCATGGAACCAGAATTAAAACCACAGGAATAAATGAGGAGAGAAGGACAAGAAACCTAACAACCACAGGAGAAAAAAATTTAAAAAAAAAGAGAAAAGGCTAAAAATCAAAAGGCCTAAACAACAGGGGGAAGAGTAGAAGATAATCTAAAAAGAGACCTAAAAGGGATCTAGGGATCTTACAGGATAAGGAAGAGAATCTGCAATACCAGAGGTTCCAGCCATCACCGGAGGAAGAAAATTCTCTTAGAGAGAAGGGGGAGTTTTCTACTCTTAGGAGAGAGAAAGGAGGGGTATTATTTATTTATTTATTTATTATTTTTTTTTTTTACTTCTTATGGCCAGACAATATCAATTACACTTTCTTTTCTGAGAAAATATCAATTACTTATGCCTAATGCCTAAAAAAGAAATAAAAACTCAATATACATTGGTGAGAATATAACAGCCACTCAAAATGTCCAAAATCCGAATTACCTAGATATACCTTTATATATTCAGCAAAACAAAAATAAATAAATATACCTTTATACGTCGTCGTTTGTCTCTTCAATTTTCTTCCACCATAACAACCAAGAGCAGAGCCAGCTTCTCCGATTAAACTACCTCTTGTCGTCGTCTCCAATGGCTCCATCTTTCTCCAACACACAGGTAAAAAAAAAACCAATCATAATTTCTCTTTTTAATTAGTATTTTCATTTCTGATTCATTTTCCTTTTTTTCTTGCTTATTTTTCATTTCCTGTTTTGTTAAAATCGTATCTATTTCATGTGAAGATATAAATATATAAACTGATTATTTAATTAATTTTCTGAGCTACTTTTTGGATTAGCTTTACTCAATTATTTATAGTCAAAGTAAAATTCTGTTTAAAAAAAAAAGATATATTAAGAGTTTCATACTAGACATAATTTAGCTAAAGGAAACTGATATGTGATGAATTTTGAAAAAAATGCATACACGGAACTTAGAACATTAGTTTGTGGGGCCTAGAATCTTTAAAAGAGTTGTTTGGACGATATTGGGTGCGAATTTAAAGAATAAGTGACTAAAAGACTCGGTCCGAATATGATGCAGACGGTCAAAATTCAGTATATACGGAACATTTTTTGTTGTTCCCGAGCCGTTAAATAAAAAAATTCATCGGTCTAAGATTTTTGTTGGGACAACTATTGTGATTTTCAGACAAATGTTATGTAAGCCATTTTTATATGCCCGAGGACATATTTTCATGAGGATAAAACAGCTGTTGCAACTTAGGACATGTGTTCATAAGAAGAGAACACATGTTGCACGGGATTTAATACCTATCCAAAAGCATGTAACACCAGTCCAAAAAGTGTTTGATATATATTGAATTTAAGACGTTCTGCACTATAGTCGTCGTGGCTAGAAAATCAATATCTATAAAGCAAATTTTAAAAATGTCGGGGGATGGCGGGCATGCCCCTTCCCCCCTTAGTTTTCTGTCAATGGATAAATATATGGGAAGTTTGGTTTTGATAATTTTATTTGTGACAAATTCGAGATTAAATTTCTTTCCGTTGAGGTATTTTGATGTGAAATTGATTCAATACAGTAGGTGATTCCCGTGCTTTGAGTTTAATGAATTTGTTTTTGTATTATAGGCAAGTGTGGTGGAGAAAAGCTTGTGAAGATATATTTCCTAGTACACAAAGATCTTTGGGTTAATAGGGATTGAATTGACCTAGAGAATAGTATTACCCTGTTATGTTGCTGGTGAAAATTTTCAAGATTCTTTGTTTTGTGCACTGATGGCGGGTGTTGGTTCTTTGCAACTTTCCCATGAACTTGGAATTTGCAAGTGCCATAGATGCAATAAGCAATTTCAGGTACGGAAATGCATGTTATAATCGATGTGTATGCTTTTGATATTACGTTCCGGGCATTTTCATATAACATTACTCTTTATTGCTAGAATGTCCCAGGATTATACCAATCATATTTTTTGGGAATCAAATTTAGACCTCTCGTTGGTTTTTGCTGTTCTGTTCTTGTTGTACCACAACATAGGAAATAGGTTATTTTTGAAGTGGGTTCAGGCCTAGGTTCCCGTAGCAGTCAAAATATTTACTTGTGTATTAAATCTGATATTCATGGTATTTTTCATACTTTGCACTGTTGATTTTAAGAAATATGAGATACTTCATCACTGGGTTTCTTGAAAGACCCTGACAATTTTCCCTTTTCCTTTCAGCAATGGAGTTCTCCACATCTCTCTAGTAGATTGCATTGGCAGATTAAACCCATCCCCTTATCGATATAGCAAGCTTAAGTGCCATTCTTCTCTTGATCCAGGCCACTCATTTAACATTTCCGTCTTTAAAACAACCGCTCTAACCGTAGCAAGGTAATTCCCTTCTTGGATATGTGCATTTGATTGCAATTATATTATCTCATTGCTTATGAGGTCTGACAATTGTATCTTACATCTTGTCTAATAAAGTTTCTTTGCGCTTATCTCTGATTGGGAAGTAAGATACAAAAACATCTCTTCAACTTTTCTTCACAATTTTTATTTCAAAGTTTTGAATTGAAACATTGTTTTATAAGTTCTTCATGAACCAAAGCAAAAGCAAGCCCGTTGGTGGTATTTTTCTAAACCAAACAAACTAGAACTTAGATGAACAGTGTTTGCTAGAATTATCATTATATCATTTCCATACTTTTGGGACAGTAGCCCCCCCTCCCCCTCTCTTCTGCAGGATGAATATGAAAATAATTAGATAATTAAAATGATCACTTGAGTTTTCTGATGATATGTAGAAGCTTCTACGGGAGAATAATTCTCTGTTGAACAGTAACAACTGAAGTAGTTAAGTGCGAACTCAATTTATTAGAGCTTTACAGAACAAATAAGAGGATTATCATTCCCCAAGATAAGAGATGTCCTTGGATCTTTTCGTGAACCTGTCGATGCAATCCCTGACCGAATAAAAGAAATGTAATTGTATTTTGTGTGTTACATTAATTTTGTTGCTGAATAAGAAATTATGTTTTGATTAGTTTAGGATGTGCTGAGCCTTACATGTTCTATTCATTCCCCTTTTGGATTCGACTTCTTGTTGTGGTCAATGAATCTTGAATTGAATGTATTGACTTTTAGTCTTTTGCTCTCATAGTTTTTGCTTGACAGATACCTTACTCTTGCAGGTCATATAATAATCTACAAGGTAACGCTCTTCTGCATAAGTTGGTTCCTGCTGTTGGAATTTTTATTTTTGCAATATGGGGTCTTGGTCCATTATTGCGTCAAAGCCGAAATATGTTTCTTCATGTATGTGAATTTTCTTGTTTGATGTTTTCTCTTGCACTATCCTAAACTAATTTTTTTGGGATTGACTTAGATTTGATATATTTCTGTAATCTTGCAGAAGACTGATAACAATAACAGTTGGCAGAAGAGTAGCACATATCATGTTATGACCTCTTATCTTCAGCCATTTCTGTTATAGAGTGGGGCATTGCTTGTCTGTAGGTCAGTTTTTTTTTTTTTTTTGCTAAGTTATTCATATTGAAAAGTAGTTACGATCTAATGACCTATAATATACTTTTGAGAGCCTACATCACATAATATTTGAATAGTGCCCTTTTTGCTGCAGAGCTCTGGACCCAGTGGTTCTTCCAACGGAACCCGGACAAATTGTCAAACGAACTCTTATATTTTGTCCGATCGTTGTCAACTGTTTTGGCATTTGTTTATTGTTTATCAAGGTGATCGATTTTATATTCAGCTAGAAACTTCATAAAAAGTTCATAATAATATGATTGATAACATTTTGGAATATAGATGAGGATATTGGGATTTACTTTCAGTTTTATGTGGATAACTTGCTGCAAAGAATATACTACTTATTAGGATATTCTCTGAATAATTTCTTGTGTCCAGCTCCAGCTTTTTGGCTCATTTCTTTTGATTTATAATGTAGGTTATCTGTAAGCTGCTATTTGTTTTTGTTGCAAGTATGAGGCTGCTTTAAGAATTTCTTCAGAAGAATTAAACCATTCTGAATATTTTTGCAGTGTAATTCAGCAAGCGCAGAAATTCTTCATGGAGACAAACTATCCCTCCGATACCAGAAATGTATGTCACCACATGCATCTTTCTGCTTGCGTTTTCGGTGCATTTGTCTGCTCTTTTCTTTCCTCCACCCCTTCAAAATACTACTAAAATTAATACTTCCATCCCCAGAAAAATTTACTGGACCAGCATAGATTTTTTATTGCCTCTGTGTTGTAGTGATTTGATAAGTAGAGGTGCACCATAATAAATCCAGCCTTAGATACCTGTCAACACTTTTGCGGAAGTGCCCAAGTTGCACCATTCAAATGAATAGGAATAGTATTTTTTTTAAGCTTGTGTTATTTTTCTAAACCTTTATAATCATAGGAGTTGTATAACTCAAGGTTTGCAACCGTGGATTGAATTTCCATCATTCAACTTATTATAATTTATTTCTTTGAGGAGATAGATAAGATAGTTGCAAAGATTTCTATATAGTTGGTTGAAATTCTAAATCATTTGAACGGTCAATGAACTTTCGTGTTTTAAAGTACTTCATTGAAAAGAAACATCATTGAACCGCTATTAGACCTGCTTTGTTATATGGTAAAGAATTTTGGGAAACTAAGAGATGTCATACTCAGAAAATGCACGTAGTGGAGATGTGCATGTTAAGATGGATGTGTGGGCATACGAGAATGGATAGAGTGAGAAATGAGACTATTCAGAAGAAGATGTGTAGAACCTATTGAAGACAAGATGATAGAGAACCGTTTGCGTTGGTTTGAGCTGGTTTGAGCACATTAAAAGAAGGTCGAGTGATGCTCCGGTTAAGAGGCGGAGAGGGAGACCGAATAAGACTTGGACGAAAGTGATAAAAAGGGATATGAATTTGCTAAATTTAGATGATAGTTCTTTGGATCGAAATAAATGGAGAAAATGTATTCATGTGGATGACCCTAACTAATTCTTTCTTTGGTTCATGTAGCCGGTCCCAATCTTTTGGGATTAATGCTTGGTTGTTGTTGTATTGCACCAGAGGGACGGGTTCATTTACAAGGTTCTTAGTTTTACATACATTAGAATATAGAAGTTCCAACACTAAATAAAACGTGAAAACCAGAAGGATGACTTTCCTCAGTACACAAAAAAATAGAATACTCTCAGATTTGAATTGATCAACAACTTTGGTTTCTCAAGTGTAAATAAAATCAAACAAAGAAACATTCATATAGGGGCTGAATTTGTGTATATGCATTTACTGAGGATGTGGGAAAGGAATTAACCATCAATATGATAGGCATTCCAATACAGAGTGAATTTAAATATTTGCCTCTGCGAGAAGTGTTTCAAATTATTACCTCTATTTCTGCTACTTCCTTTGGGAATCTTCATAGAGATAGTAGTTAGATACTGCTTTTTCTATAGAGATAATTTGTTTCTTGATTATCAGCAGATGGGTTTCAATTTTGCGGGAAAAGCTGTATATACTGCAGTATGGGTTGCTGCTGCCTCTTTATTTATGGAACTGCTCGGTTTCTCCACTCAGAGATGGCTCACTGCTGGAGGACTTGGTACTGTGCTTCTGACCCTTGCTGGTCGTGAGGTATGATTCAAATACTTTTGTCTACTAGAGTACTAGTTACTCGGACCCTTCGTTTATGTCTGTCGTATCCGTGTCGACACGACATGGGTATGGGTATGGGATACTTACCGGATCTGGCCAACACCGATCAGACACTTTGTTTTAGATTTTTAAGTACCCGAGTACGGGTAACATAGCTCGAGTATTTAGCAGTTTGTGGTTTGCATTTTCTACACTAAGTCCTACATTTGGAAATCTGTACATGTGGTTTTGCTATTTAAAGTTTTTTCTGTTGTTGTAACATCGGATATTCACCAACTTCCTTTCAAGTATAATGATTCATGCGACGCGGCCATTTGTTGTGAATGAATGGATTCAAACAAAAATTGATGGTTATGAAGTTTCTGGTACTGTTGAGGTTTGTAGTTATGTCTTTTAACTTCTTTTCTTACTGCTTATTACTTCTGCTAACACATAAATGACCCAAAGAAACTTGTTTGCGATGTAGCGAGGAATCACTTCTAATCCATTTCTCTCTGTTTCAAGAAAAAACACTTGTTTCACTAGATACTGGGGATTCTTAGCATTTTTTTATAGGAACATTCTGCTGGTTTTCTTACGATGAAGAAAATTTCAGAATAATCCTCATTTTGACTCTTTTCTAGATTTGGGGTTTCAAAATTTTGTTATAATATCTTTATACTTTACCTTTTCAGCATGTTGGGTGGTGGTCACCAACTATTATAAGAGGCGAAGACCGTGAAGCAGTTCATATTCCGAACGACAAGTTTACTGTGAATGTTGTCAGAAATCTCACTCAAAAAACTCATTGGCGCATAAAGACGCACTTGGCTATAAGTCACTTGGATGTGAACAAAATTAATGTGAGGATCCTGTTTTTATAAACCGAGCATAAATTGATTCGCGGTTTTCTGGGGAAAATCAATTATAGGATGGTTGTATGCCTGGTTTTGCAGATCATTGTCGCTGACATGCGAAAAGTTTTGGCTAAGAATCCTCAAGTAGAACATCAGAAGTTGCATAGAAGAGTATTTCTGGAAAATGTCAACCCTGAAAATCAGGCCCTCACGGTCAGTTGTAATTCTTGAGCAATAATTTTTATCTTTTCAAGACAAATTTAGATACTCATGCTGTCTTCTCCCTTCTCTACTGTTAAAAATTAGACTTGTTCTATCTGTAACTTAATTAATTTGTTCAGTCCTATAACTATTAGAAAGGATAATAGGAAGAAAGGGGTAACTATCACGTGTTTACTTTCTATAAATGACCTTAACAATCTTCCAATATGTGCATAGTTCTCTTTTCAGGAACTTTAGCATGAATGTGTATAGCCCTTTTGCATAGGAGATTGCTGTAGTTTATGCTTCAAATTTTCAAATCGGAATTGATTTTTTCTTGTGGTGTACAAAATGCAGATTTTGGTGTCCTGCTTTGTGAAGACTTCCCATTTTGAATAGTATCTATGTGTCAAGGTGAGGGAACTATTATCTTAGAATTTGATCAAAATACCATTCTCTGATATTCAAGTCCAATTAATGATATTAATTGCCATCCAAAATCTTAACCGGATTCCAATTTTTAAAATTATTATGGTTTAGTTTCCACATGATAAACAGCAGGGGCAAATTGACGTGGAACCCCCAATTTTCTTTTAAAAAAATTTCTTTATTTATTGGGGGAGGGGACCTATCTATTATAAGAAACAAGAAATAGGGGTATTCAAAAAGTGGGGAGGGGATTCGAACTCATGACCTCTACGTCATGAGGCCTCAGCCTTTGCCACTAGACCAATGACTCATTGGCTAGAACCCCCAATTTAATGGACTGAAAATCATGGACAAAATTAGAGTTCATGAACCAACAAATTAATTTGATACGAACCCCCGGCAAATTCCTTGTTAAAACAAAATCCAAGCTGATATCTTTGTAGTTCTCATTTCTTCTTGCTTTGTGCTCAAATTACTAATATTGACAACAGATTAGCTCATGATTTTTCGTCCTTTTCGAGAAACCAGGAAACTATACTATTGGATCTCCTGAGAGTCATCGACATCATCGAGCTCGACTTGCCACTCCAATTCATACTGTACAGAAAGTATATATTGATGCTGAGGTGGAATATATACCGTATTCAGATTCTATCTTTAATGGGGCAGAAGCTAGCTGCCGCATGCTATTGATTGATGCTCCTTATAAAATCAATGGAGATAATAGGACAAAGGCTCAAAGTAAACCAAGATCGGCGGATGGTAAACCAGATGCTAAAGGTGGAACAGTTCAAAATCATGATCCTAACACAATAGAAACATCATCTAAGGCTGATTTGAATGCTGGTGCAAAAGTTGGGGAAATGCCGAATGCTGAACCAAAAAAAAGTGATAAAGTCGAAGAAAATGCTTCATCTGATCCAAAACTTCCCAAGAAAGCGCCAAGTAAATCAACTCCGGTATCTGCAACAAAGACCGAGGGGAAATCTGCTGAGCAGATAAGTATCGACTCAAAGGTACAAAATGATAGCTCGAGTGCTAAAACCTCTAACAAGCAGCAACCTTCAAAGGTTGTCCAGGGGAATGGTTCAACCAGCGCGACTGGAACTTCCTCAGTTTCATTACCGGATTCTGGAGGCGAGAAACCGGTAACTGTTTCCTCTTCTAAGCAATTAAAGCAGGAAAACGAGAGACAACCTACCACACAGCCCCCTTCGCCAAAACCTGTCATAGAAGAGAATATAGTACTTGGTGTTGCTCTGGAGGGCTCCAAGTGAACCCTTCCTATTGACGAAGGGATGGATACCGCCTCAAATTCTTCGGAGATGAAAAATCTGTCTATAATGCGGAGTGGAATTAGCCCTTTGCTTACTGACAAGGATAGAAAAGAAAGTAAGAAATTAGATGATCCGAGTTTCAGTTCAGATCAGTTGGATCAGTAAGAACGATAGGATCTTCAAGTTTCTCCATGGTCAGAAATATTTTATCAGTTACTGAGGCACTGCATATATATAGCTCTTCTAGAAATCATTGTTTTAGATAGATGAGTTAGTAGGGAAATTGTTGTTATTCTGATTGCTTATACATATAAAGAATTCAAAACAGAAACCCTGAAAAATTATGTTGAAATTTTTGCACTTGCATTTTCCTTTTGCATGACCAATGCCCAATAGTTTATTCCCCCCCCCCCCCGCGACCTTGTCGTTAATTGGATAGTGTTCTGCGTTGGAATGAAACACAAAATTTTAGTTTTCAGACTCATATCTTCTCTCTTATAAACATTTCAACTTTTGTGAAACTCAAGACTATTCTTTCCAGGATGGTATACTATCCGGTTATCGGACTTCATATGAAGCCTACCATTTTTCTCATGAGTCATAGGAATAAGAAAAATAATTTTGAGAAGTCTGTAAAAGTTCTCAAAAGGTCATTTTGGGGGCATTTTTTTTTCCTCCCGTTTGGGGCATCCGGTATCCACCGACAACGTGGTGATTACATCCGGACTCGGCCTCATGGTTGGCCTGCAGCGTTACCGCTCAACAGGGGAGAGCCTGACCCATACTGCTCTTAAACGGCGCTCTCAGCCGCTGAGAATCCCGCAAGAGTCTAATTTCACCAGCAAAATCGAACCCTCGTCAACGGCGTCAAATTAAGCAGTTCCAACCAGCTGCCACAAATCTCGGGGTTTTGAGTACCTAACTCATAGTCTAAAATTGCATATCGAATCATAGTTGGAGATTCCTATCTCTGATTATCTCTGCGTGATGTACGCTTCCTCTTTTTAGGTAAGTAAAAGTGTTCAATTAATTTAAGGCAAAAGGAAACAGTACATTACAGAAGGAAATTACAAAAGGAGAATCACATCTCTTCAATCACGTCTTCTTTTTTTTATATAGGGTGATGGGGATAGGATTCGAACCCGGTATGGTGCCAAAACTGAATTGGCTTAGAGTGCTCAACTAGATAATGGACATTGTTAAACCATGAGGTGTGGCGTGATGATAATTCACCTCGCCCCTTTAACTATTAGATTAGGAGTTCAATTTTTGTTCATGAGAATGGAGCACATTTCATAACCAGTTGTTTATTTCTTCGAAGAACCCCACAGCGAAATGATTGGTTACTACTACCACCGACGGTGAATATACCTGTTTCGACCCAAACAAATAATGGATACCATTTTTTTTTCTCTTGCTTTGAACTAAGACTATAATGGATACCATGAAGTATAGACCTCTTCAGCCCCAAGAAGCAGCAAGAAGATAACCACAGGAGAGAAATAGAAGGTTGAATAAATTTTGTTTCACTTCTCACACTCATAAATTTAACACTTTGTTGACAAATATGTGCTTCAATTTTATAAGTAGAGTTAAATTTAAATTTATGTATATGACCTGATTTATTGGACAAGTTCGACCCCTAGTTACCTCATGGGAGATAACATAGATGCCAATTTTTCAAAATAACAACTTAAGGGCCAAATCACGTGATCCTATGTGACATTCTCTATGATATTCCTAATTATAATCAATTCAGACCTATAATTTATCAATTACCCCTAGGGTTTATCCATTTTATTTTAGGGTATATAAATGAAGGTTTCCGTAATTAAAATGTCACAAGAAATATTTGAAAAGATCCGAAGCAGAGTCAAACTGAGTTGGATATTGCAAAGTGAGGCTTTAAAAGAAAAAGGGAGAAAAAAAGAGATCCTAAAATTAAGGGGTATTTTGGGTAACGAAATTTTATATTTTTTTTAAAAAAACATTGAAGCTTTATCCAGCAACAGTTGGAGATTTAACAGTGCTAAATACTCCCTCCATTCCCATTTAATGGTCGTTTAGGAGATATATGTATCCAAATTAATTATCATTTACATGTCTTTTATTAGGTATAACAATTTATTCCAATTATACCCTCAACATATCTTTTATTGGAAAAGTGAAAGAGATGGAGGAAGGAAGGGATATTATTGGAATTGTGGTGAAAAAATTACTATTTGTTTGAGTTCTTTAATTTTTTCAAAGTGTTCTAAACGTCCTATATTGAGCAATAGATGGAGTATTAAGTACTGGATTATCAAGAAAATATCTTCGAGTGCTCAATTGATAAGATTTAACAGTGCTTTAGTACTCCATCCATTCCATAATATCAGTCGTTTAGTACATGTTACGAAAATTAAGGAAGCAAAAAATAAGTTACTTTATTAATCAAAATATCAATTTTACTCTCTTAAATATGACTTGCATATCACTAATTCTATTTAAGAAAATAATATTGATATCTCAACTAACAAAGTACCTTAATTTTCGCTACATGTCATAAACAACTTATATTATGGACGGAAGGTAGTACTGGATTATCAAGAAAAGAACTTCGAGTGCCTAATTGATAAATATGTGAGAGTGAGATGGGTTTAAGTAATTTTTCTTTCCAAATATTCAATTCTGATCAGAAAGAGAATACAACAATAACATAAGCAGTTAAATTCTCAATTATTGGGGTATGAACGGGGTATAATAAGAGACCGACATAAACTTTGATAATAAATGCACAAAGTATACCAGTGAAACAGATAGATTGGAGAGTGACATAACATTTATCAATGAATGCACAAAGTGACTGCTAACAGAATACCATTGAAACAATAGTCGCCCCATACCGTCACGTTTGTTACCGAATCATTCACTTAAAATCAAAGTCAAAAGGCACCAGTGAAAGCAGACTCAAAAATTATTTTGATTTATTTGAATATTATTATGCTTTAGTCATTCAACATACGGAATATTTATGTGCACTGTTAAAATAAAATAATAAAATAATCACAGCTTATTCTTGTGAGTCGTGACAGATCATTTGTGTCATTTTCCCTTGAATTATTGAAGTGGACAAGCAAATTTTGTGAGTGGCCATCTCTTTACAATTCATATTGCTTATCAAAAGCCACATCTTGGTGGTAGGAGTAGGACACCACAAATGGTACTACTCTAGGACCAAAATGTTCCCCCAACCAAAATATTAGAATTCCCCTCAAAATCTTTCACCAGCTGCGCTGAAAATAACACATCACCCCATGTGGAAGATTAATTTGTCTGCCTCTAGAGCTAAATATCTTTAGGTCGGTAATCAAGATGTTACTCACCTGTCTTTATTGTTTGTACCTTTTCTTTAGGTCGGTACTTACTAACACAAGCTTTACTGTTAATTCTCACTAGAGATAAAATCTCAATTTTTTTAAATTGAGTCAATTCAATAGTTGGGGGAAAAAAATGATGAATGACTATTCTAGAATAAATTATTCATTTAATTTACGGTGTGATGAGATTAAGTTTGAAATTTTTGTCTCAGTATTAAACCTAAATCATATTTTAGATAATTTAAAGCTCCAAACTTCATTTTCACACTCAATCCAAAACTAATTAAAGTGTGAGTCTCAACCAGGCCAAACACAAGTCAAACTCAATCAAATCACACCCTAAATTTCAAAACTCAGACTTTGTATCAAATTGATATGATAACTGATAATGTGCTAGCACGTTATAATAAAAGAGTGTTCACACTGTATCCAAAATGAGATTCCCATTCAACTTTGATGAGCCGTAAGGGACAAAACAATCAATAAGATACATGAATGGTATATTACATCTGATCTTGTCTTTATACTATTCAAGAAATTTATATCAAACTCTTACAATAAAAAGTACAACCCACATCCTCTTATAAGATCATCTAAAACCCTAATAATAAGATTCCACAATGTACAAACAACCATAAGGTGTTGTATTTTATTCATCAAATATTACAAAAGCCACTGATTTATATAAGGGAGAGATGGAGGACAAAACTGTAAATTCAATATGGGGGGCATTTGCATACATTTTTTTTTCTACTAAGAAATCTTAAGCTTGGCACATGCAATCAGGGGCAGGGTAAGTGTAAATAGACTTCTCTCCTGAGCGTAGACGGATTTGCCCTTTCCTACCTTTATGACCTTCAACCACTGCTTCTTGAAACTCAGGCCAACTGAGGCTTTTGTTCAGGAAAAGAGGGCCTAACAATTGCATATTAGGCCTTATGATCTTCATATTGTTATATGTACGATGCCCGACCTGTTTGATGCCGCCAGCGAGAAATTAGGAAATTTGTCGAATTGCATAGAAGAAACAGCCTAAAGACAGAAATTGTGACATCTAGGTTCCTAATGTATAATTCAGAACTAATGAAATACCAAGAGACATGATGACCAGATTTTCGATAAAATTATTTGTCCATATGCTTTTCTTGAAGATGATTCTAGATTCTTCTTTATACGGAGAGTCTTTTCATGAATTGGGATTCATTTAACAACTATCAAGTGGCGGAAGATCAAGTTTTAGTAACGTACCATAGCATTGTGCATATTTCCTGGAGAAGCAGAAACAAAGATATCGCTATGCATGCCGACATAATAGTCAAGTGCAGCTAGTAAGGAAGCTTTTCCTTTGATCGCGGCTCTTTCCTCTGAAGAGGCAAGGGTCTTCTTGTGTTCCATTAGAGGAAACAAACTTCGTAGTGTTGCTAACCTGGCTTCTCCACCGTATACCTGAAACACAGGACAAAAGTCAACGCTATTGTAAATGTAATAATAAAAAAGTTGCGGAAAGTGATTTGTTGCTAAAAAGTTAAAGCCACTTAGAAAACGAACCTTATGTGATGCCAAATATAGGCGAGTACTGTTGTCAAATCCTAGAGCTGCAAGCAGCAATCCAACTTCTTCGGGTGTTAGTGGGCACCGTCCCTGACTCCTCAACTCCTCATCAGTAAATTGGGAGTTTATGAGCCTGCCACCCCAGATTATCTGCCGGTACTTGGCTAAAGCTAGTTTTTCAGCCTTACCGCCCCCAAAATCACAAGCAGAATGAGCAGCCATATCCTGTTAGAACAATCAGGTCAACGAGCAGAAAAGGGACAACCCCGAAAGTAAACTTAAACACCATAAATTGTTCAAATAAGGAGACATTTGAAGACGAAATACCTTATCAAACCGAAGATGTAGCGTAACAAACTTCCCTGCTCCCGGTTTGCCTCTAGCCTCAGTAACTTGTCTGATGTAATTAGCACTATCTTCTTCGTTTGTGCTAGGAGGATTTCTCAGGCGATTGACAAGAGAATCACCAAGAGCTCTAATGTGAGGAACAAATGCCAATGCGTGAAAGTTCACTTTGCATCTCAGACGTTGGATCTCCGAAGGCATGTTGTTAAAAGCCAATCGATGAGAAAATGGTGAAATCGCAGCAAGCCCATAGCTGACAATTTTAGAAACTTATTGTTCAGACTCAGGGAAGGTAGTGAAGAATTATAGAAATGGAAATATATTTTTGTTTCAGTACACAATCATAAATTGACAAGACAAAAAGCAATATACTATTCAAAACTTGTGAGAAAAACAATGCATAACCAACCTCTGCAAGACGGGCAAGACGTTCTCCGGATACCAGTTAGCTGAAGCATGTACAGGTGCCGTTTTGATTCTATTAGGACGAATGGCAGTAGCATAATACTCCCTTGTGCTCCATGAGAATTCATCAGGTAACTCTCTAACTATCCGTACATCATCTTTCAACACATTGATGAAGTGATCCACATCAAAGATATCCATAAATGAGCTGTACGAAAAAATGGCCAATTTCATGTTAGTAATGCCGAAAACACTAGAATGAGAACAAAAAAAAAAAAAAAAAAGATGCATGCTTTCTTGAGGAATAGATAGTAAGATAGGACCTTGAATCTTGCCAAACAGAGTTCAATTCCAGATAAGGGATCACGAGAGTTGCATTTAAAATTTTGGCGACAGCTACTGCATCACAGACCTGTTCGAAACATTAAATACAAACAGAAAAGTAAATATCCTGAAGAAAACCAGAAAATTATCTGATAACGGCTACCAAGAGATTTAAAGCCTACCCCCATTCTTTGCTGATTTAATCCTCCATCAAGAAACACCTGAATGTATCCCTCAGATTTGTACGGAAGTTCTGCTTGAAAACAAGGAACAAATGAAAAGCACATTAGGGAAAATTAAAACGTATTATGAAAGAATTCAAGCCTCACTGTCTTAGTTCAAATGGCAACAAAATCTGGACAAAATGAATGTTTCGACTAGAATTGTTAACTCAAAACACTCACTTGATGCTGAATCAGAATCTGTGAAGGGTTTCCATCCTTGATTGGCCAATGGCTTCCATAGTTCTGATTTCTCTTCATCAGACTAGAGGGAAAAGAACAAAGCTTACTGAATTGAAGTTTTTAAAGTTTAAAAAGTAACATTTGCGCAAAGAAATAGATACTTAGACATGTAGCTTAGCAAAAGCTTACAGTTTCTTGTAGCAGAGCACTCTTCAATAGACGTGAGTGCCTAGGTTTAATAGGATTCCAACCCTACAAAAGCAAATAAAAAACTCGGTAAATGCATTTCAAGCAATCTTTGCACATCATAGAATACGCATGTTTGAGCAACAAAAGGTCGTAAAAACTAATTTAACCAAACACGTTGAACATGACTCGGAAATATACTCACATCAGCATTGTTATGAACCTAAGAGAAAAAAGTAGAGAAAAAAAAGCAGATAAAAGAACCAGATTCACTATCGACAGTAAAAACATGTAGGAGGAGGTCCGACTTCTTGCTGCTGAATTACCGGGTACATATTTGCCTCAAAATAAAGAAATAGTCAACTGCTGAAGATAGCATCCTCCTTGGGTGTGACCATTCTAACACTTTCGCAGAAGGATGAGATCAGCTCGAAATCAATATAGTTGCAGGATTCTGACAGATCATACTGACCTGCATTCTCGCAATAACGACAATCAAGTGCCTAAAATTTGATAACCTCATTCTGCCAATTCCATCCACCCCTCTCCATATCTCAGCCCAAAGAGATTCAACCAGAGGTGCACAACTTAATGAACTAATTATACCGGCCACCGCTCTTGGTGGAACCTAAACATACCCCAGGGCAACCATGTTTATGCTCGCTCTTGGAAAGAACCGGCCAATTTAACAATTTTTGTCATCGTCTCCCAGAAATTACGTCAAAGCAACTCTTCCAGAGCATGACACCGCGATAGATGCTACCATACCTATGTAGTATGATTTCCTCATTGTGCAAGCAAGAAGACATTATTAAGCATATCCCTAATTCCAGGCCTCCTCCAACTAGTTAAGAAGAATAAACAAAGTGTAAAAAGAAAAACTATATAATCCGGCAATGGAGTCAAACTATATTACTCAGCTCTGATTACCATATCTCACGAAGTCAAGAAAAGAAATGACATTTTAACGATCCGAGTCAAACAGATCCCAACCCAACTAACCAAACCCATAAACAATTGAAACCCATAATCAAGATTAATAATTTCGTAAATTCCCTTTCCCAATTTCTTTCAATTATTAGAAGACCCCTTTTGTCACCAAGAATTTCCAAGATTCAGACTTGGTCATTCCTGCTGTTTTATTTATTATAGAATCCAAATGGTCAAATTCTCCCATGTTCAGTAACAATACTATCTAATATAATAGCCTTCGAATTCACCTACCCATCTTTATTTTCTTTACTACACTTCCCAAAACAATATACGAGAAAATAGAGAAAATCCCCAATTTCCATATAAAGATTCATCTTTTCAGGAAAAACGCTTCACCAAAAAACAGTTAAAAGTCCCTAAAAAAAACTTGCATTTTTCTGCAATTGGATGACAGTTTCCGGAACTAAATAGAACCCACTATTTAGAAAGCTAAAAACACAAATTTCCCAAATAATAATAAAAAAAAAGAATCCCACAAACATATAGCTTACCGACATCATAGATGGTGAGGCATGGCTAAAAGTAGCAAAAAGAAGCAGCACTAAAACACCAGCCATAGCTCCTCCTCTGTGAGCAGCCATAGCAGCAGAGCTTCTTTATCTTGATTTCTTGAAATCTTGATTTCTTAATAAGCACTATTGGGGAGGAAGTTCTTGAGGTGAGGAGTTGTGAATCTTGATCAACTTTGAATGGGGGGAGACTGGAGAGACAAAGCTAAAGAGGGGCAGCCATTATCATCAAAAGCCTCAGCTCAGTAAAAGCATCTCACATGGAGCACCTATCTATCTATCTATCTCCATACATATATAAAAACACATAAATATTCCTATTTATTTTTACACAAAGTAAAGGAAAAACAGCTGCACTGAAAAATACTTTGTTTTTTTCTTGTGTAGTTTATTTGCTGTGAATGAAAGCAATCAATGAAGAGAGGTGTCTTCTTCTGTCCTTTTCAGATTAGTCATGGAAGCAAAAAACTCCAACAGCCAACGGATATAATTTATGATTTTGTTAAAATGAAATTAGTAAATGATTTTCATGGAAGTGAAAAGCAAAGAGCACCCAATTCCAAGAACTGTACGTGGCAGCAATATAAGGAGCCTTTTATGTCGGCCGCGATTATAGTGAAGTCCATAAAAATATCATTATAAACTGACACTTTTTTATATTAGTTACACACTTTCAAACCAGTAATTACTAATTTGAAAGTAAAAAAAAAAAAAGAGTATTCATTATAAACTGGCACTTTTTTATATTAGTTACACATTATATTTAATATAGGTTCTTACTTAATTGATACTCTCTTTTTTTGGTAATTACTTAATTAATACTCTCTCTGATTTAAAATATAAGTTTTTAAAGAGTTTTTACACAAATTAAGATATTAATCATATAGATTAAAGTACATTTAATTAATACTCTAAATAACAAAGAAATTAATAGATATTTTGACCAAAATTAATATAAGAGAAAATTGATATTGGGTAAATTAGTTAATAAATACACATTTATTGTAAATTAATTTATATTTTGCAACAGAAAATAACTTCTAAAAATATTTATATTTTGAATCGGATGGTGTATATGTTCTAAGAAATTTAACAAAATTACAATACATTTTTATTCCAATGTAAAAAAAAATTATTTGACAATATAAAAAATTCAGTAAATACATTTTTTATTATTCAACATTATAGTCGGTCCGTTGTCGGCATACTTTTCACCTTTTCACGTTCTTTTAGCACTTATAAAACACCACAGCTCCAGTGCGGAATGAGAAATGTTCCATATGTGAGGAACGGATTCTCATCCGTTGGATTAAAATTTTGACGGATGAGATTAATTTTTAAAAAAAAACTGTTTTTTTTAAGTACTTGTTTGCCGAATACCTATTTTTAAACAAAAAACACCTATTTTCAACCTATTTTTAAACAAAAAAACACTTATTTTCAAGGTAAAAAAAATGTTCCGCACATACTGAAAAAAATCTATTCTGCATAGGAGTCGGGCTGCTTATAAAAGAGATCTTAAACGCCAATTTTTTTATTTAATGGTTGTGAAAAAAGTGCAAACTTGTCTGAACATATATTTTTTTTTCTTCAAAAAATTTCAGCTGTCAGATATTGCATTTAACAACTGTGCTTGTTGTGTATGTACGGAATAAAATTTCGTTCCGCATTATAATCGTGAGTCCCTTTTTCATCACACGAATTTGACGTAAGTGCAAGGACGATGTCAGAACTTTCATCTCGGCGGCGAAAAACTTCAACAATATGTCAAAACTACATATAAAACTGCAAAAAAAAAAAATGTTGGGGGACGAATTTAATCAAATATTCTGAAATAAATATAAAATTTACTATATCTAATAGGATATTTAAAAAACTCGAGGGCGACTGCTCCCCATGTCTTCGTCTATGTGTAAGTGGTAACAATTCGCTACTACCACGTTAGAGATGATAGTTTTTTTTTATCTTATTTTTCTTTTTGTGAAAATTAATTTTTTATTTATTTTAATTATTGCTATCATCTGAAAATTCAAATTGCGAATTCAATTTCAAGTAAGCATCAAACACCGTAAGAATATGCACTTCAAAAATCGAGTCTCAATTAATCTTAAAATAAAGACGATGCCCTACAAAAACCAATAAAAGTTTTGCCATTTTCGTGAATTTTCAAAAGGATGCCTAAGCTTTAGACCTTTAGGGAAGGTTTGGCAATTGGTATTGGAGACCTTTAGCTAGATACCAAACAAAAGCTAGATTAGTAAATTGAATTATTTATAGGTACTTTGTACTCCCTTCATTGCTCAATCTATGACGTTTATAACACTTTGGAAAAAAAATTAAGGAAATTAAACAAACAGTAATCTTTTCACCACAATTCAAATAATACCTCTTCCTCTGTTTTTTTTACTTTCCCAATAAAAGATATGTTAAAGGTATAATTGAAATAAATTGTTGATACATAATAATAAACATATAAATAATAATTAATTTAGATACATATATATCTCCTAAACGATAATTAAATGGAAATTGATGGATTAATTCTTTACAGGTACGGGTTTGGGTACCGACAACTCTGCCATGGTCAAAGGTTTCTGCTCACCTCGCTTTCTCTTAGGTATGTGTTATTAGTATTAGTGCTAGACATACCACGTGAAGAATGAAAAATAAATTATATATAATTTTTAAGGGGCGTGGAAAGTGTTAATACTATTCTTAAAATTTTAAAATTTTAAAGTTTTAAAAATAAAAATATTTATTTTCTAAATTTTGAGATATATGGAAATTCATCCATGATTTTGAGGCCCGAAGTGAAGAGCTGAGAATCACCCTAGATAGTGAGATTGAATACTACTGGCTCTGAGTGAACTTAGCTTTCACAGCGAGGAGAATTTTTATTGCCCCATAAGAGGAGATACGGAAATCGACCACGGGATTCCGATTCCCATAAAATTCATCCATGATTGAGAGGTCTCTTTCATTAGCAATTGATCTCATGAGTTTGTTTGGATCCACCTATGTAGATTCTTCTATTCTCATGTATTCTCTTGCCTTTTAGGTGTTAAAAATGTATATATTGATTGATTTATGGTTTAAGAATTTTTATTTTAAAAAATGAATTATTTGTGAAGGAAAATAAGACGTAAAATTACAATTTTATATGGACGATTATGCTAGTTTGGTGTCCAAATGTCAACTCCATTACACTGCTAAGAGGTGTTTTTGAACAAGATCTTCGTACTATATCAATTCAAATTATTCTTCTTTCATAAAAAGAATGTAAAAGGTGCTCATGCCCCCTAAACTTTTTTCGATTTTAAATTTTGACCCTAAATTAAAAAACGCAAAGTTTTTGACCCTGAACTTTTATGGAGTGTTGATGTTTCCCTTTTTATCCCATTCCACCGTTAAATCTAATGGAATAGCAACATGTGACTCTCACATGACTTAACTTAGGGCCATTTTAAGAAAAAATTGACTATGACCTAAAAAAATTCAAAATGGGATAAGAAAAAGACTAAAAGGTAATCAACTTACTTTACTCTAAAAAATCAGTGAACAATCTAAAATACATAGCACTTCGTCCAAACATTTATCTTGACCTTTTCTGCTTAAAAAAAATATATTGTCATCTTCACGATATATATATATATATATATATATATATATATATATATATATATATATATATATATATATATATATATATAACATACTACTAGTAATATGTATTCGGTCCATTCTCATGTTATTTGAAAAAAAATTAGAAATTCATAACAAATTAGGTTTAGCAAAAAAATTATGACGAAAATTTTGGCGCATTTTTCTTATCCCATTACTTATTTTTCTCAAAATGTTCATGAGTTAAGTCATGTGAGAGTCACATGCTGCTATTCCGTTAGATTTAACGGTGGAATTGGAGTGGAAAGGGAAACGTTAACACTTCATAAAAGTTCTAGATCAAGGACTTTGTATTTTTTAGTTTATGGTCAAAAATCAAAATCGAGAAAAGTTTAGGGGTCGTGTACACTTTTTACCCTAAATAGAATTCACATTCTATGAAATAAGATAAATTTTAAATAAAACTCTACTCAATCGTTTATTATAATAAATTGTTTATTATAATCTCAATTGACATAAAATGAGTTCTTTTCCACTTTAATATTATAAGTGTAGAGTTAATTGTAATAAATAGTCATCGAAATAATTGTTTCTAATTATAAACCGCTAATCACGAAATAATGACAAATGCCAAGTTAATACCTTACACCCCAGGAGGTTGCAATAGATACCAATAGTAGAATGCAACTCCCTAAAACATTAATTTGAGTTATCAAATATAATATGAGTTCCTACTTTCCCTTGTAATTAAATGACCATATATAAAAGGTAGATTCCAAATCAGAAGCTTTATTATATGTGATTAGTAACATTCATATTATACATAAGTAGTTTTATAGTCAATAAAAAATAGATAAATATACTGAAGATTTCAAGTCAATTATTTTACTGATCCACTAATAATACATTTGTCTACTTTTTACGGACTACAAAACTACTTAAGGGTGTGCTTGGACAAGGTTTGGTTTGAGACTGGTTTGGTTTGGTCTCACTTTTGGAGGGAAATGCCCAAATTTTGACCACTTAAAATAGGCGGGAAACATTCAAATTCAAATTTTTTTCTTCAAATAATCGTTCAATTCCAAATTTTTTTCTCTAAAATTGTCGGGAGATGTTCAAATTCCAAATTTTTTAGGCTAAAATTTGAATTTGGACGATTATTTGAAAAAAAAATTTGAATTTGAATGTTTCCCGCCTATTTTAAGTGGTCAAATTTCCCTCATTTCTCTCCAAAAGTGAGACCAAACCAAACCAGTCTCAAGCCAAACTTTGTCCAAGCACACCCTAAGTACAATCTGTAAATTAATAACCACATATATTTTAAAGATTCTCATTCCAAATAGAGGGAATAAGTTTTGATCCATACGCGTTTTCTTCATTTTCTTGTCTGGTGCCCTCCAACCTACCATTTCATTGTATTGTACATGCCATGGGACAGATACATTTTCTTGAAAGTGTTTGTTTTACTAAAAGGAGCTATTCTTCAAATTAAAGACAAGTTACAAATTATTCTAATATACTCCATTACTTGTGTAGCAATCACATGCAACAGCTAAACAAATTACTCTTGATTGAATAAAATGTTCTAAAACACATAATCCTCGTACAATAACAATCAAAGAATTTAAATCGACTGATCCGGTTAGAATTTTAGTGGCACTCTAACCTATCTAACAGGAATTTCTGCAAACATATTAGTTGGAAAATGCCTCATTTGCGATTCCGTTTTTTTTAATCATCCAATATACAATAAAGAAAATTTCTCTAAATTAGTAATGCATTCACTGGTTTTAGATAATTTCTAGAGTCAGAATTCTCATGTCTGAATATGATCTTCAACCAATTATATAAAGTTATAAATAGATAAGGTGAATGGTACCAAGATCCCCTATTTGTGGGGCAGAATATTAATGAAACTCTCTAGTCTCTACAGCTATTATTTCCCTGGATGAAGTGAGTCTCTTTGGCTGTCAACTAAAAGTGCCAGAAATGAATACAAATGAGACTGGTGGACAGGACAGTAAGGGCATTTTGACAACCTTTTATATATATATATATATATATATATATATATATATATATATATATATATATATATATATATATATATATATATATATGGTACCTTAGGTAGCTCAAATATAAGTCATGTAATATTTTATATTATGCCGATCATATAAGATATTTATTTGTAGAGTTATTTATTTTATTGGTTCTTTGAAAAACTACAAAATAACATAAATATGGAGAAAATAATTAAATCATATTATTTTTTTATTTGGACTTGAACTAATAAATATTGAATTCGAATTAAGAGAAACCTCGTGAGTAAAAGAAAGAGACTTGGCCAAAAACCGTAGCCCGTTAAGAGGTTAGGCTTCGACCGGCCATCAAAAGGAGCAAGAGGGGGCGGTCAAAACTAGCTTATCAGCTGTGGAATTTTGGACAGCCCCTCCCCACTTGGATGTTGAGCCTCCTTCTCTATTCGATATCTCTCTGACGAAAAACAAGTATAGTGTTCTTTTTTGAATCATTGATCAGGACTTAGAGGATACCTTGGAAGGCCGAAAAATAACATATTTTACAGCGTGGAGTTAAAGCTTCTATTTTGGTAAGTCTGTTCTTAATTACATGTATTGTAACGGACGACCATGCGTGTTTCAACTGCCCAACTTGAAATGGCCCACGCTCGGTTCACATAAAGATTGAAAAGTTCAGCTCATGCTCAATCCGAAAAAGCTCACAAACCTTAAGTTCAAGCTCAAATTGAGCCGTGTGAATGGAGCACGAGGCCTGAGTCAACATTTTATCAGAGGCTTAAATTGTAAAAATATTTTGAACAATTTAAAGATTTTTTTTATTATTTTTCTTGATTTTTCAGCTGCAAAATTACTTATTGAAGTTTTATATGAAAAATAATTTGATTTTTTAATGTAATTTAGTACCTCAAATGGAATATTAATTTATATATTAAGAGTTTCTTTCAACACTTTAAATTCTGAAAATAAATCAAATCCATCAACATCGGAATGTTCATTAAATTTTAAAGAATTTGCAAGGTTAAGACAAGAGTTTATTAATTCATCATCTTTAAAACTTTTAACTTCGTTTGTCCAATAGCTTCCACATCATTTTCTAATTTATTTTCAGCTGAAGTTTGTTCCTCAAATGAACCTAATGTTCTATCTTGTTTATTACTAATCAAAAACTTATCCAGTGCTCCAGATTAATATTTGATTAACCTTTCAACTCTTCTTTTTTCCATTAGTTTTTTATATCCAATTTCATATTTTCTATTAGACATAATTATAATTTCCACTAAAAAATTCAATCCAATAAAACAATACAATGCAATAAATAATAAATCAATAACAAATACAAATAACACGGAAATATAGTAACCAATAATGAAATTAAAACTATAACTTCAAATAAAAAAAAAGATTAAAGAGATAGAAACTAGAAAGATGGAATCTGCAATTTATATAGCCAAATAAAAAAAATAATGGGATGAGATTCGGAATTGTGAGGGATTTGAGATGTAATGAAGCTATAGTGGCTTTCCCTTCGTATGACAGACAGGTTGCACGTATCAGAATCCAGAGAGATATATCGTATCTTATTTTATTTGTTTACCAGAATGACTTCAAGATTTTGTTTATACTGGGCGTAGAATAACGAGAATAAAAGACTCCAAATTTTTAGGGATAAAAATAATGAAAGATAGAGAGGTACTAAGTTTTTATACACCTAAAGTGAGTCTCAATAAGCTTAGACTAGTCCTATATTTAGTTAGCAATTGTTGGAATGTAATTAAGGCCTCTATTTTTTTTTATTTTTTTTTTGAAGTGAAGTTTTAGTAAAAATAAAATATAATTGGGGGCCTCATGAGTCTCATTTGCTAAATTTATATTAGCAAAAAAAAAAAAATCATGTAGCAAAAATAGTATAATACAATGGGCACGGAGATCCTGACAAAAATACATAATACAATAATATTTAATTCATATAGCAAGATAAACTACTAAAAAGATAACTAAAAATAATGTTATAGAAATAGAGAAAATAAACTATGGGGTTTGCAATCAGTTTTATGGGTCTTTTTTTAATTAGACATTTAGTATTATATATAATATTTATAATTATATTATTCTTATTCGGGTGCGAGATTTCACCGGGTTGAGCGGAGTCAAGCTCACACTCGACTCACATAAAAATCATATATTAAATATTGAGCTCAAACTCAGCTCACATAAACTCACGCTCACATTTTTTGAGATATGTGAGTCAGGTTCGGGACATTGACACTCCTACCAACGAGAGAAGAGTGGGATTGGATGCAATGCAATTGATCCACCCCTTAATTACCCATATCTCTATAGCTCGTGCTATGCACAAACGTATACAAAAGATTATCAATATTATGCAAACATAAATAAAAGTCTAATTAAAACATTAAATCTTTTAAAAATATGGAAAATTAAGTTTTATACTACTTAATTAGATAGCATATTTGAAAACACATGGTGACAAATCACATAGCAAGAAATCGTATATATCTAATAAAGTTGGGTAGAAGCATGTGAAGGCGACATGTGGCTCATGTCCAATGAAAAGTTTACATTTGTCAATCAAAAACTTTATTAGTTCCTAAGATATTATGGTCCATTAGCTAATAACTTAAGCTAAAGTATTAAATTGTTATCGAGATAAATTATTAAGTAAGAAATTTTAGCTATATATACACACACAAACTAGAAAGAAAGAGTATTATAACATTCGAAAAACATACAACTACTGGCATAACTCATGTATTAATGTTAATTGCAATTGGAAAAGCTTGAACCATAATTAATTATGATGTTGCAAGTGACTTTTGGAGTTCTCATTCATGTAAGGGAATTCTAAAAGACTTAATTATAAACTATACTCATATATTAATGTTAATTGGAATTGGAGAAGTTTCAACTATAATAAGAGTTAGGGTTCACAAGATAATAACCTTACAAACCAACCCTAACATATAAGACTTCAAGCTTCTAAGACTTCCAATTTTCAGGTCTTCACAATATGACTTTATAAGTCTTTTGCACAAGTCAATCTCTTTGCTTGAGTATGATGATGCTGCACAAACCAACACCCATGTTGGACAAGTACCTCACTTGGTTCAGGTCACACTTGTTGATCTTCATATTGCACAATCCAACACCCATGTTTGATATGCACTTCTTTTAAGCTCAGATCATTTCCTTCTTGGTAGACTTGTATAACTTTTAGGCATATTGTTTGAAGTAACATGGCTTCCTTCCTTTGTAGGATAAGAACTATCACAATAGCAAACAACATTAAAGTACCTCATCAACTGTTTGTCAGGATCAAAATAAAGTAGAGATCCATTAGGGCTTAAATCAAGTAATGCAATAATTATTTTTTTTTATTAAACAATAATAGATTATTAAGTTATAGAGTTTGTGTCTTTTCTTTTCTATTATAAACATAACGATTCTTTTTATCAACATCAATAATGAGTTCACTAAAGTTAATTTTGTTCTAAATTTTTTGAGGAAAGGGGATAACTAATATCTGTGAGTACATTTGGAGCAATTATAGGAATGCCAAGCTCTACAACACGTGTTATGCACGAACATCTACATCCAAGAACATCATTTAAAAATCTTATATTAGTATTTTGCTGACATAAATAAAATACATATAATGAAATAAATCTAATTCAATAAATGAAAATTTCCACAGAAGCTTACCAATACCCAATCAGATGACACATTCAAAATCATATGGTGCAAAATTTCCGAGCAATTAGAATTTGATGATAAAATCGAGAACATTCATGCAAATCCAAAAGTAATGGAAAAAACAACAAAATTAACAAAGGGGGAATAATTATAAAACTTATTTTAATGTGCTTGAATACTCAAACATCTTCCTGGTTCTAGAAATAATGACAACAACATGTGCATCACAAAGAATAACAAGTTCATTAGCCCGTCAAGTTGAAGCTCGGTGGGACTGGTGGACTGAAGACTTCTAAAATGATCCCAGAATAATATAATTAGGAGATAACAACAAAAGAATTATAATGAAATTGAGAACAAGAAATGTGGCGGCTATCTATGAAGCAAAATGCTTCTAGAATGTTATAGCCAATAGGGTTTTAGAGACTAAAAAATAAACAAAAGTGCTCTTGATATATTGAAGAGCCAATCGGCTAATGAGAACAAAGGAAAGAAGAAGGCAGTGTAGCTTTGTGTTTGCTTACTGATTTCTAAGTCTTCCATGCCTATTTATAGGCATAAAACTCACCAACCATAATTAAATTTCTACTACTCAATCAACTACAATTAATTTAGTCAACAACAACCAACTACCAACAATCAACCACTAACAATTACTACTACTACTAACCAACAACTAACTACATAATAAATACCACAACAATTAAACTAATACAACATTAATTAATATACTAAACTTGGTTTAATTCCTACATTGCCTCCCTTAAACCAAGTTCTTCAAAATTGATCATGCCAAACATCTTCTTCAGCTTCCAAAATAACTCAGACTTCAATGGTTTAGTGAAAATGTCTGCAACTTGTTCTCCTGTAGGACAATATTCAACAACAATCTCTTTGTCTTGAACCAATTCACGAATGAAATGATATTTGATGTTGATATGCTTGCTACGACCATGTAGCACCGGGGTTCTTGGTCAAATCAATAGCAGATTTGTTATCACACAAAATTGTTGTAGGTTAACCTGCTGATGCTTCAGAAAATCAAGAATTCGCCTCAACCAAACTGCTTGAGTAGCACAGTTTGTAGCTGCCATGTATTCAGCCTCTGCTGTAGAAAGTGCTACAACTTGCTGTTTCTTTGAAGACCACGAAAATGCACCAGAACCCAAATAAAATGCATATCCAGAAGTACTCTTATACCTCACAATATCACCGGCCCAATCACTATCAGAATATCCCAAAAGACCAAAGTTATCAGTACGCGAATAAAGAATACCATCAGACTGCGTACCTATAACATATCTCAAAATTCTCTTTGCAGCTTGCAAATGAGATTGACGAGGGGATTCCATAAATCTACTGATCAAACCCACACCATAAGTGATATCAGGCCTCGTAGAAGTCAAGTATCGCAGACTTCCAACCAATCTTCTGAAATTAGTAGCATCTACTAATTCTCCAGTGCCATCAATTGACAACTTCAACTTTTCTTCAACAGGAGTCATGATAGGATTAGCAGAATCCATCTTAAACTTCTTCAAAATATCACCTGCATATTTTCTCTGAGAAATAAAAATTCCTCCATCAAACTGATTAACCTCCACGCCAAGGAAGTAAGACATCAATCCCAAATCTGTCATCTCAAAATGATTAATCATAGCCTCCCTGAATTCAGAAATCAAATTTGGATTGTTTCCAGTGAATATAAGATCATCAACATACAAACATACAATAAGAATATCACCGTCAGCATTAGACTTCACATATAGAGTATGTTCATAAGGACATCTATCAAAACCATGACTGAGAAAATAAGAATCAATCCGAGTGTACCAAGCTCTCGGTGCTTGCTTCAAACCATACAAAGCTTTCTTCAGTCTGTAAACCTTATCTTCCTGACTTTTCATGATATAACCTGCAGGTTGCTCAACATAGACTTCTTCTTCTAACACACCATTTAAGAAAGCAGATTTAATATCCATTTGATAAATGTACCAAGAATTATTAGCAGCAAGATAAATAATCATACGAACTGTATCAAGTCTGGCAACAGGTGCAAACACCTCAAAATAATCAATACCAGCTTGCTGCTTATAGCCTTTAGCTACCAATCGTGCTTTGAGACGATCAACCACACCAGAGGATTTATACTTAGTCTTATAAACCCATTTAACATCAATAGCTTTCTTACCAGGATGAAGTGAAGTCAACTCCCAAGTATCATTCTTCTCAATGGCATGAATCTCATCATCCATTGCATGAATCCAATCATCATTTTTAGCTGCATCATCAAAAGTGACAGGATCACAATCTGCAAATAAGGCAAAGTTCACAATATCTTCATCAGATAAATCAGAACCGGTAACACAATCTTTCAAACGAGCAGGCATTTGAGTCTCCCTACGAGGGCGACTTGAAGACGGTGCAGAAATGGACTGCACTGATTGCTCAATCTGTTCTCTATCACACTGAATAGTTGGTGAACTTTCTGAAGGTGATTGCACTGGGATATATGAAGATGAAACTGGCACAACAGGTTTCTTACCAGTCCAATCCCATGCAAATTTCTCATCAAAAGTAACATCACTGCTGACAATTACCTTTTGAGTATCCGGATTGTACAACTTGTATCCTTTGGTCTCATGACTGTAACCAAGGAACACACATTTCTCTGCCTTATCATCCAATTTCTTTCTTAGAGGATCCGAAACATGTGCATAAGCAACACAACCAAAAACTTTCAAATGACTGATATTTGGCTTTTTACCAGTCCACAACTCTTGTGGAGTTTTTCCATCATTGCTCCTTGTAGGACACGTGTTTAAAACATAAACAGTACAAGCAACAGCCTCTGCCCAAAATTCTTTAGGCATATTCTTAGCATTCATCATAGATCTTACCATATCCATCACGGTTCTGTTTTTCCTCTCTGCTACACCATTCTGTTGCGGAGTATACCTGGCAGTCATCTGATGTCTAATTCCATGTTTTCTCATAAAATCATCACAAACAAGATATTCAGCTCCTCTATCAGTTCTCAAAGTTTTAACCACATAGCCACTTTGCTTTTCAACATAAACTTTGAAACTTTGAAACACATCACAAGCCTCAGATTTATTTCGCAGAAAATAAACCCAAGTCTTCCTACTGAAATCATCAATAAAAGTAATGAAATACTTTTTACCACCAATAGAAGGAACTTCCACAGAACACAAATCAGAATGAATTAACTGCAATGGTGTATATGCTCTCCAAACTCTATCCTTAGGAAATGAATCTCTATGCTTTTTCCCAACAATGCATGACTCACATTTTCTATCATCAAAGTCAAGAGAAGGTAGTCCCATAACTAAATTTTTCTTGGCAAGCAAATTCAAGCTAGCAAAATTCAAATGTCCAAACCACATATGCCACAACCAATGATCATCAAATACAACAGTACTAAAGCAAGGTAAACCACCAGAGTTGATATTCAGAGGATATAAACGGTTATTAGTCATTTTTACCTTTGCAATTAGCCTCTTAGCAGGATCACTGACAGTGCACATTTGACCACAAAAATTGATATTGTACCCTTTCATATCTAGCTGTCCAACACTCAACAAATTATGGCCAAGACTGGGAACATACAGAACATCAGAAATAAAGTTAGAAGATCCATCCTTCAAAGTGATAGCAATTTTGCCTTTCCCTGCAACTGCTACACGTTCCTTGTTTCCAAATTTTACAGTAGTCTGAACAGATGTATTCAAGTTTGTAAACATATCTTTATTTCCACACATATGATTAATACAGCCAGAATCCAAAAACCAAATATTACTTTCAGTTTCACCAGTACCAGAGGAAGCAAATAATAAAGTCTCAGAACCATCAATATTTGTTTCAGCAAATTTTGCTTGTGGCTGTCCAAACTGACCTTTTTTTTAGCAAAGCAGTATTTTTCCATATGACCACATTTTTTGCAAAAGTAACACTTAATTTTCGATTTATCCATTCTCTGATATGAATTATTAGACTGTTGGTAATTTTGCTGATAATTAAAATTACCTCTACCATGTCCTCTGAAATTTCCTCTGCCTCTGTTGTTGCCTCTGAAATTTCCTCGGCTTCTACCGCGAAAATTCTGAGCGCCTTGCTGACTTGTTTCAGCTTGATGTGAAAATCCAACTATCTCATTTTTCACCTCCACCTGAGCTTGCAATGCTTTTTCCTCAGGTACACTTTGAACATTCTGTTGATCCAAAGACAACTCATAGGAAAATAGTTCTCCTTCCAACTCATCAACTGTCAATTTTTCTAAGTCCTTTGTAGCTTCCAAAACAGTCTTTTTTGTATGAAATTTGGAGCTAATGGACCGCAATATTTTCTCAACAACTTGAGACTCTTTCAATGTCTCACCATTTGATCTCATATCATTGGCCAAAATCTGAACTTTGCCAATATAATCTTTAATTGACTCAATTGATTTCATGAGTGCCAACTCATAATCCTTTCTCAATGCTTGTAATCTGACCCGCTTCACATCATCATTCCCTTTGTTGGAATTTACCAAAATAGTCCATATCTCCTTTGCCGTATTAGCATGGACAAATTTTCTTGCCATATCTAATGACACCCGATTGCACAAATGATGTCTTGCAATAGCATCAAACTGTTGTTTCTTCTCCTGTGCATTTGTTAATGGAGTATCCGGATGAAGTTCTTCATAACCCTCCTCAATAATTTTCCACACTCCAAGTACTTGGAAGAAATTTTGCATATGTTTTCTCCACATATCAAAATCTTTCTTTCCATCAAATACAAAAATATCACATGTACACAAAGCTCGGGGATCCATCACACAACACTAGCTCTGATACCAATTTGAAGACTTCTAAAATGATCCCACAATAATATAATTAGGAGATAACAACAAAAGAATTATAATGAAATTGAGAACAAGAAATGTGGCGGCTATCTATGAAGCAAAATGCTTCTGGAATGTTATAGCCAATAGGATTTTAGAGACTAAAAATAAACAAAAGTGCTCTTGATATATTGAAGAGCCAATCGGCTAATGAGAACAAAGGAAAGAAGAAGGCAGTGTAGCTTTGTGTTTGCTTACTGATTTCTAAGTCTTCCATGCCTATTTATAGGCATAAAACTCACCAACCATAATTAAATTTCTACTACTCAACTAACTACAATTAATTTAGTCAACAACAACCAACTACCAACAATCAACCACTAACAATTACTACTACTACTAACCAACAACTAACTACATAATAAATACCACAACAATTAAACTAATACAACATTAATTAATATACTAAACTTGGTTTAATTCCTACATGGACATGGCTATGGAAGAAGTGGTAATCCTCCTTATGCATATACATTGATTAATAGACTAGTGAAAAACTAGGCTTTTTGGGTAGATAGACAAAAAAATTCTACCGATATGAATTTCTATGGCAAAATATGCAAATCATTCATGATGGATACTGATATTTTGACAATTACTTAATTTACTTTAAACTATGAATAAATATTGATTTGCTTTTAAATAATATCTATTATCTTTTTTTTCTACTGAACATTATGTCTCCGTGCATAGTATGTGTCTTCTTTTCGAGTATATTTATATAGATATAATATACTTAGATAAATACATCTAGCTATATATTTCTTATTGTAACAAGAATAAGTTATTATGTTTGAACACGATACTTTCCTAACTATATCTAAGAGAAGTTTAATAAAAAGAAGAATATTCTTTCCTTACATAACTGAAAGTCCATTTGAAATAATGGAGGACTTCCAAATATAGTTTTTACGTCTCTAGGACACTCTATTTTGTAGGTAAGGAACGTTTAGATATAAGTTATTTTTTCCAGGGTCAGGTGCCTTCAAGATCATCTTCCGAAAGCCAACCACAAACATCAAGAAATTCTCAAAGTCAGGGAACTTCACGCTAGTCTGAGGCACCAAATGTTGAATCACAGGGGACATATTCTTCATAACAATCTACTTATGTACCCATGAGATATTATGTGTTGCAAAGGGAGACAGTATTTCCTGATAGGCTAGGGCAACCTGAGTGCCAATTTTACAACAAGACTGGAGATTGTAAGTTTTGTGCAGTGTGCAAGTTTCACAGTGGCGGCTATGAGGGTGTGCGAGGTGAGCGACCGCACAGGGCCTCCAAAAATCCGGGGCCCCAAATTTTTTTTTTTTTTGTTTATATATATACTTAGTAAAAAACCGGGGCCTCAAATTTTTTTTTTTTTGTATATATATATATTTAGAAAAAAATTCGGGGCCCCAATTTTTTATTTATTTATATATATACTTAGCAAAAAATCCGAGGCTCCAATTTTTTTTTCGCACAGGGCCTCGGATATGTTTGAGCCGCCCCTGAAGTTTCATCATCCAAGAGAGAGAATGGTTCATGCTCCTGTTTCCGTCATGAGTCCAATTGTGCAAGGCTACAATGCAGGAAAAAATTTCAGCCATTGGATGAGATTCGACAGTTGAGAGTTTTTTGTAAATGAATAGCTTATGTTCTTCTTTGGTGCACATGCAAAATGAGTGAACACCTCTTCAATGTTCTCAGAGAAGAACATGTGTTCTTCCTGGAAAAAAACTCACCTATCAGATCTCGATTGACGGATGAGATTTGTTCCTCACGAGGCGAACAAATCGCATTCTGCACCAGATCCGGATTAAAATCTCTTGCTTTATGGGCGGTTTTGGCAAACAAAACAACCAGTCGCTGCCGATGACAGCCAATGGGTAAACATTACAAGCTTTTATCTCTTGATTTCTCATATTTTGTATTAAACCCAATTTGGATCAAGACTATATTAGAGATATATTATCTCTCACCGATCACTACATTATAGAGGGTTGTTATTGAACAAAAAAGGGATTTAGTGAATGAAAAACAAAGTGATGTAGGATCTATTAGCAAAACAGTCCCACAAGAAAAGACACTTAGCTTAAGAAACGAAAAACTCTTAACTTATTGCTTAAACTAAGAAAACTGTCAGCCATAATAGAAGATACTCCTGTTAGCATCACACTAATAGAAATCCTAGTGTCACACTCGCGAATCATGATAATTAATATTTGTGAGTACATTTGGAGCAATTAATAACTAGCTCAATTACACGTGTTATGCACGGACATCTACATTCAAGAACATCATTCAAAAAACTTAAGTTTTTTGCCGACATAAACAAAAGTTCTATAATACAATAATCCAAATTCAGTACATGAAAAAATCCATTTAAGTTCACCAATACCCAATCAAATAACACATTTAAAATCATATGGTGCAAAAGTGTCAAGCAATTAGAACTTGATGATAAAATTGAGAACATTCATGCAACTCTAAAAATAACATAAAAAATACCAAAATTAACGAAGGGAAATAATTATAAAACTTATTTTAATGTTCTTGAATACTCAAACATCTTCCCAATGTTGGGAATAACAACTTGTGCATCGCAAAGCACAGCATGTTCATTAGCCTTTCAAGCTGAAGCTCAGTGGGGATGGTGGACATGGCTATGGAAGAAGTGGTAATCCTCTTCCTGCATGGACATTTATTAATAGACTAGCGGAACTAGAACTAGCTTAATTAGAGAAGTAAAAAAATAGAATGTATATTTGTCGTTAGGAGTATTTGGTTGCTTGAGAAATTGTTAATTAAGAAATCTTGATGTGAGGAAAAATGGCCATTCTGACCTAATAAGACCTTATCTATAGCTGATAAAGTGACACAGGTCTTGGCCGAAGAAAATGGAGGTCAGATATTTCAAAAATGGTATTTCAATCTTTTCTTAAGGCTTCCTAACTTGAAAACTATGCTTTTTCGGTAAATAGACAAAAAATTCTAATTATATGAATTTCTATGGAAAAGTATGCAAACCATTCATGATGGTCACTGATATTTTGACAATTACTTATTTACGTTAAACTATGAATAATTATTGATTTGTATTTAACTAATACTCCCTCCTCCGTTCACATTTATCTGTCACTTTAGAATAAAGCACTCGAATTAAGAAAATGATTGGGATACATTAATTTAAAGATAGATAGACACTTTTAACCTTCAATTAATACATTTATGTTGAAACAATTCAAATTAGTTGTTGACTGAATTAATTAAATACAAGGGTAAGTTTGGAAAAAAATACATTTAATACTCTCTTGGTTTCATAAAGTGACAAATAATTAAAAAAACTGATAAAGTATGTCTAGGCGACAGAATTGGGAGCGGAAGGAGTATCTATTATCTTTTTTCTATTGAACATTATGTCTCCGTGCATAGAATGTGCCTTCTTTCCGAGTATATTATATGGATCTAGTTTACTTAGATAGATACATTTATATATATGTATATATGTGTGTGTGTGTGTAATGCTAGTAACATGAATAAGTTATTTTGTTTGAACACACGATACTTTCATAACTATGCCTAAGAGAAGTTTAATAATAAGAAGAATATTATTTTCTTTCATAACGAAAAGTCCATTTGAAATAGTGGAGGACTTCTAAATATATGTTTTACATATCTTGAAGACTCTTGTTTATTTAAGATATAAGGAAGTTTTAGATATAAAATGTTTTTGTTTCAGGATCTTCTTCCGAAATCAAACCACAAACATGAAGAAATGCTCAAAGTCAGAGTACTTCACTCTAGTCTTAGGCACCAAATATTAAATCACATAGGACATATTCTTCATATCATTCTGCTTCTGTACCCATGAGATATTATGTGTTGCAAAGGGAGACAATATTTCCTGATAGGTCAAGGTTGCCTGTACATGAAGACTAGATACTTTAAATTTTGTGCACTGTGCAAGTTTCATCATCAAAGAGAGAGAATGGTTCCTGCTCCAGATTGCATCATGAGTCCAATTCTGCAAGGCTACAATGCAAAATAAAATGTCAGCCAACGGATGTAAGATTCGACAGCTGATATTTTTTTGAAAACGAAGAGCTCCTATTCTTCTTTGGTGAACACGTGTTCTCAAAGAAAGTGAACACATATTCAGTGTTCTCAGAGAAGAACATGTGTTCTTCTTGGAAAAATACCATCCGTTAGATCTCGGTTGACGGATGAGATTTGTTTCCCACAAGCGGAACAAATCACATTCTGCACCAGAGCCGGACTAGAGTCTCGCTTTATGGGCGGTTTTGGCAAACAAAGCGAATGGATCGCTACCGATAACAGTCAGTGAGTAAGCATTACAAGCTTTTATCTCTTGATTTTTCACATTTCAGATTAAACCAAAATTGGATCAAGAATCATATTGCGAATATGATAACTATGCATATTTATACTTTTTGATGAATAATTATGCATATTTATACGACATAATATTTATTTTGATGAATGTCCTCTTTATTTATTTGAAATAGCTTTTAGCGCCACTATATCACTGGAGCGGCAAGGGCCGCTACAGACATCGCCATAGCGGAGTGGTTCTCCATAGCGCAGCTATTGGCACATGGCTTAAAACCGATGTTTACCCTCAATTTAAGGGAAATTGAATATTTCCTAACATAAAAAGGACAAAAAATTATCTTTCCTCATCTCTGTCCCCAACCAATCACAATTCACCCTGTGTATATATAATTGAAAAAAATATTTATATAGTAAATTTTGATTGGTTGGGAAAAGGGACGAAAACAGGAATGGGGACAGAGGATTTTCACCCCATAAAAAGACTCTTGAATATATAAAATTGATATTCTCAAAACAGAAAAAGAAAAAGAGAGAGATCAATACACAAACTAAAAGTGTCAGCAACGCTAGTCAATGATAATTCGAGAGAATGAAATAATGGATTGTTTATACCGTTTGTGTCTTTATATTTTCTTTTATAAATTTATTAATTTGTCATAATCAACACCAATAATGGGTTCATTAATGCTCAATGCATTCTAAATTTTTTAACTAGAAAAAAAGAATAACTAATATTTGTGAGTACATTTGCATAAATTATATTACGGACCAGCTCTATAGCTCGTGCTTTGCACAGACAATTACGTCTAAAAATAAAGAACTTGTATTAGTATTATACAATCATAAATAGAAATTTATTTTAAACAGTAAATCGAATTTAGAACACGAAATATTCAACTGCAAACACAAGGTGCAATGTCTGATGGAAAAAAATTGAAGGAAAATCAAAATCATTAATGCAACTCCAAAAATAAAAGATAAAAATACACCAAAATTAACAAAAGGGAAAGAATTATAACCAACCAAAATTGAAGTTTTCTTCTTTTTTTAGCTTCCATGGCTAGATCCAACCAAAAGCTCCGACTTTTAGTCGGATCTTGGTTGGAACTAGCCATCCTTCTTCTACTTTTTGTGTCCTCGTTCCCTTCTTTTGCTGTAAATCGTGATGGAATTTTTTCAAGGCATTATTATTCAAGATTCAAAACTCAGATGCAAAACCTACTTCAGATCCTTCCAGCTCTGAAGTTTCTCTCTAAACCCGGAGTTGTTTTGGGCCCTTTCTAAGTTTTCTTCATCTTTTCGAGACAATCTATGTGACGGTTGATACGCCGATGGTTTCGTAGACTGTTGATTTCTAAGAAATGTGTTGAAACGGAGCTTGCTATTGTTGCTCCAGGATCTCGGAGAAGCTTATTTTTTCTACTGTTTTTTGTGTTGTTTATCTAGTCCGGGGTGTGGACTTTTATCTGTTATCATGGTGTTTACATCATTGTATAACTTTTATTTTTCTTTTATTTTCGTTTTAATTTTTTATTTTAATGGCCTTGACTATTTTATGATTAATGGGGAAATTCTTATTTAGCAAAAAATACAAAAAAAATACAAAAAAAAACATATGAAATGTTTTCCTCCAATATCGTTGGTGATATTGGGATCATTTGGGCCAGATTGTAGTTTGATGAATTTTTATAGGCTAGTGCATGATTTTGTCAAAGCCCAATTCAAATTGGCTATCGATAATTATTTAGAAAGCCCATTTCAATGGTCTTATTTAGCCCACTTTCCAACTTCAAGCCCATTACATTATTTTAGCTATATACTTCCAAAACAAAAAAGAAAAAGAATTTAGATTTATGATTTTTAACGTTTTGGCGGGATTTTTTTTTTTATGCAACCACGTTTTGGTGGGATTGAAGTGCTCAACAAACAACTGCTGGTATTTCAGAGTGTTAATGAAAAATCGAAATCGACCAAACCAAACTGATCTAAATTGATTTTTCAGTTTGAGCGGCACATTGAACTTATTTCGGTTTGGACTAAATTAAAATTAAATTTTCGGTTTGGTTTAAATTTTTTTATAATTCAAATCGAATCAAACTGATTATTTTTTTTGAAAATAAAGTAATATCATTAATAGATATTAGAAATTACATGAGGGGTGGAATTTCAATGGATCCCCTACCCTTTGAAATGAGGCATCAAGCCTTAAAAAAAATTTAGCTAACCAATGAGGCAGAACATTACAAGACTCGCGGTAATAGAAAAAATTAGAGAATAAATGCCCTATAGTACAAAATTCTATGACCGTACAACCAAACACTATTACAAAAAGCAAGAGCAAAACCGAGGTCACGCACAAACCATAGGCCTTCCGCAACTTCCAGAGTTATTGTCTATAAACTTTCAAAACACGTAAAATTAGGAGGGGAGATCAACTGAAAATCGCGTAGAGTAGTTGGTCAGCGTCCACGCCAAATACGAACAGAACGACAGCTCACGATCCTCCATTCGAAGTCATTTTGCAAAAAAACTATATCTCAAGTGATGCTTCTCCAAATTTGAGACGACAGACCACATTGATTGTTAACACTAAAACTTGAATTAAATCCTAATTTAAAACATGAAGTAAAGTCGAATACTACCATGATATTAATCAAGAAGTTTGCAAAAGCATTTATTATGAAAAAAAAAAAAATACTAGAAAAGTGAGTCATTTTGAGGCGCACTGAATTTTGAATTATCCAGAACTTGTTAAGTCCTGAACAATTCCTGATTGAGAGACTCATGGGCTATGGCGGGGCCCACTTGCGGCCTCCGCATCGTCATCACTGTTTGCATTCAAACCCAGCATCACAGTCTAAACATTCCCAGCCTAAAAGTCCCAGAACAGCCCAGCCAAAGAAATTGCAGGCAGCCCACAAAAAAGCCCATTTCGGGCCAAGCCCAAATCAAAATTAAGTGGAGTGGCATCCACTGGGCCTGGTCCAGAGCATAGCCCACAGTTATTACCAGCAAAGGCTTTAGGAGTCCCAGATCCGTCAAGCCCAACGCTAAGCCTACAGTTAATACTAGCAAAGGCCTTAGAAGGCCCAAATCCTTCAAGCCCATGTTTTTGGCTTGCTGGCCCAATATTGTTTAGAGCATTAAAGTTGGGGGTTTGCATGGGCTTGGCCCATTTTTTCCAGATCAGTCATAACATGGCACCCGAAAAAGTGGGACAAACATTTTTGTCCATAACGGAAGTCCCAGCTCCGTCCAGAGCCATAACGGAAGTGGGACTTCGTTCAGGGCCGACGTGTGATTTTCCCACGCTGCAGTGCCACGTGGCCGAACGAAGTCCCAGCTCAGTTATGGCCGGGGACGAAGTGGGACTTCAGTTATGGTCTCGCCAAAAAAATACCCTACTAAAACCCTAACTTTTGTCCGTGACTTTGAGGACGGAATTCCCACTTCCGTCCTCAACTTCCAACAAATTTGCAGCGTGTAGTCACTTCTCACTTTTGCTTTTTTGACTCAAAAAAAATGTCTGAACGGTTTTGGCAATTTCGTGCGCATTTATGACCGGTTTTCAGAGACTTGTCCAATTTCCCACCACATCTATAAATACCCCTCCAAACCTCTCCACTCCACAACATACAACATTCTCAAACCCTTAAAAACCCTATCCTCCATATTACTAGCTTTGAAAATGAATAGCGAAATGAATCCCGGCCTGGAAGAGTATTTCAGATACCAATTTAGAATTGCGGTCGGAAATCAAACCGATGGAAAAATGGTAGTATTGTATTTAGTAATGAGTAATTTTTTATTGTATGAAATGTGTTTAGCTATCTAACTCATAATTTTGGATTTGTAGCGTCTTCCATCGAAGTACACAAGTTGGTTGGAGCAAACCGGTCTCGGGTTAGCAAATTCTGTCTATCTGAAGGACGACCATGGGAATCAATGGTGCGTTTATGTAAACAAAATAGATGACACCTACTACCTAGACGAAGGTTTGCAACAATTTTTGCGTGACAACAATCTTCGTACCCATGAATGTATTAGATATTTATGTTAAGGGAGGGCCTGGGATAGGTTACCTGAAAGGCGAATTATCGTATCCCTCAGACGGGGCATTTTTCCGGCAGAATTTTCGAATAGACATTTACAAAACATATTCGGGAGTTTCCAAACCGGTACGTTAAGTAATATTAAAATTTTAGTAATAAAATCGTTCATTTTACATTTATGTGTTGTAATGTTGTTTCTCGTGTACAGTGGATATGTCCGCATTACATGCAATGGCGTGTTAGAATGCAGCTTGGAATTCCCGAAGTACTACACATGCGCAACCTTCACGGTAACAAATTGACACTGCAAGTGACTAGAGGCAGAAAGGCTGCATCGTTACTATTTTTTGGGGTGGGATGAGTTTGTTGTGTTTTCTAGATTACACCCGGGTGACCATGTAAAAATTCATCCGACCCTCTACGATATCCTTGATTACAGGGGCGGGAATGATGATTTTTTCGATTTATTACGTCAACTTTAATAATATGTAATTGAAATGTACGATGTTCGATGAAATTGAGACCGGGAAAAAATCGAGCACATTCACAACAATTTTATAAATTCTAAACTATTACAATTCGGAGAATTTAAATACAATTACTTGTGGAGGGGTGGGGGGTGGTTCTTTGAAGATGTGCTAAAATGGGGCAAGTCTTCGGTTGTGACCGACTACGCTTACGAGTGGCCGCACTTCTTTTCCCTTTGAGTGCCCCCTGTTCTCTGTGTCCATAGGCATTTGGTATCTCCGCCTCGAGGTCGACCCACTGCGTAGCTTTCATGTTAGGTGGGTGATATGTCAAATCAAAAGGGGGGGATCTCCAATGAGCGGGATCGAGTACGAGGATATAAAATAGACTTGTAAGTATTCCTATAATGATCGAGAGAATAGACGGGGGTGGATGAATCGATAAGCATCCCTGCATTATCGATTTGGACACAGCAATGACATGGGAGCATGGAGCCGAATAAGCAGCCCCATTTATCACATCTACACCCACGAGCCCGATAAGTTGACCGTGTATGCGTTTTTCCACCTTGGCCCGGTCCTCTATGTCGGGACATGACCCCTATAGATACCTTGGTCCATGTGGTGTCGGTTTACAAGAAGAGTTGCTTGCCTTTTGTTCGAAATGCGAAATCTGCTCCCATATCCTCTTAGGGAAAGGCGTTTTACAACCATTTGCGTCTTGCAGGTGTTTGTCAAAATAATGTACAAGTTTAAAAAATATCATCTCCACGAGCGCTTTCAAAAGCGCGCTCTAGAGCTGCTTTAGAACGCTATTAAGCGCCTCGACATGTTTGTAGTCATGCAACCGAAACGCATTCCCCCGTCGTATGCCAAAGTCCATAACTCTTTGGGTTTGCTTTGCATTAACTGATTAAACGCATCCTCATCTTTTTTGTTTTATACGCTCTAGATAAAAATCGCACTTAACCTTTTTCGGTTGGCTTGCAGCAATCCACACATAATCTTTCAATTCTTTGTTTTTTGCATTAGTGTGGAAATTCGACCTGTAATGCCTAAGGCGATGTCGATGCTACTGCCTTTGGGGGGTTGCCATCCGGGGAGGGTTGCCACGGCACTAAGAATGCCGGCATGACGATCGGGCCCGATAAGACACACTTGAAGGTCTTTGACAACATGTTCCCTCAAGTGCCTAAGGAACCACGTCCCAAGTCAAAGATGATTACGAATCGACTAGCGCAAAGCGAGGGGTAAAATTTGGTTGTTAGCATCCGAATGCTTGCAACCGGGGAGAGTCCACTTTATAATTCCCCCTAAGGTGTGTCCCGTCAAGCTCGAAATTATGGTCGGCACCACGGGTAACCGTCAACCAACGGTTTAAAAGTCGAGAACAATGACTCGAACACCTTGGGCCCATTATCGGTTTCTCGAGGGTGGTAGAGAAATTTGACTATCATACCCGGGTTTGAATCATTTAGTGCCGGATATAATGCGGCGATGACTGAAAAAGTTGATTGCGCAAGTGTTTCTATAGCATTTCTGCGGGCATACCAAGCTTTTCTATAGGTACAAGTCAATTTCATATCGGTGGTACAAGCGACTACTAATCAATTTAATGAGATATTTCAGGGATCGGCTGAACAAGGTGTAGAATTTTTACCCAGATGTAGGCTGGAGGACATGTTGCGTTTTTTGTTTTGGTCCATCAAGCAGTAGTGGTCCTGGTTAAGCTTTGTAACCTTCCACATTCCATCCACCCTGCTATGATTTATGCGAACGTACCAACTGCATCGGGCAATTTCGGTTGAATTTCTACACACCCCGCTGAACCATTGTTTGTTGCTCTCTCTCTTTTCCATTCCCTTAATGCCACCTTGTCATGCCACACGTTCACATCCAACATTGCCTCGCGTTTATCCTTGAATTGCATCCACAAGCATATTTCGGGAATATTGGGATTCCATGTTTTAATTTTTTGTCCACCGTATGTGATTCCAGGTACTGGTTCCATGGAACCCATATCATTCCAACAGGCAAAATTTGCATAGTTACCGATACGATGGAACATTCCATTACGGGAATGGCGCGGCGATAGTAGGGGAGTCGGTTCGAGCTCTTGTACCGCCTCTTGATCATTAGTCCACCGGTTTGTTGTTGGATTTCGGGGGTTGGCATCTTCGCTACCCCCGTGCGTCTTCCTCGACCCCGTCGTCCTCGTGGTCTCGGCACTATCGTCGGCGAAGTCGTCTTCCGTTTCAGAGCGCCGTCAATGTCGGATATTGGACCCAAAGAATCCGTGACCGAATTATCATTAGAGGGTTCGTAAGTAGACGGTGGGGGGCATATTTGGTAATGGATTTGGCTCAGAAAAAATATGGTTCGAAACAAAATATGGCTCGGTGCAAATTGTGTTGTCGGTATTACAAAGCTATCCGAATGTCTCTGCACGATGTTCCAACGAGGGCACCAACATGAATCCGCTCGGAGTTTGAAATCCGTTTGGATTCCCCACAAACTCTCTAAACCTTCTTCCTCATTAAGGTTTACAACATCAGTGCGCCTCCATGTTGAACGTCGGCATGAAGAATGGGACGGATCATTATTAGCCGAACATTGACGATGAAAGCTCGACTCGCTTTACGGCGACATATTCTATGGCAAAGTTGTCCGAATGAAATCCTTTGTATAACTTCAAAACTTTTTTCGCTAGGCTCAGCGAAGCAGGGGGTAACCCCGTTTTCAGTAAACTATATTGTGGTCGAAATGTAAATACAATCTCATTGGACATTCGAGAGCCATTTTTAAGCAAAAGCGAAATAAGGGGGTTGAGGAAATATGAGGGTGTTTAGGCGAAATAATTTGGAAAATGGTGTTTGGAGTATGAAGAATGGATGGGAGGGTATTCAATTTTATAGAGAATTTTGCAGCAAATGGGCAAAACCATTGCCGGTTGATAACGGAAGTGGGACTTCCGTTATGGCTCCAGGACGGAAGTCCCACTTCCGTTATCAACCGACACATGATTTTTCCCAAAAATTGTACTTTTGGTCCCCCGCGCATTTTGAGGACGGAATTGCCACTTCCGTCCTCAAATTGCAGGCTATTGTCACTACTCACTTTTGCTTTATTGCCCGAAAATCCCAAACGGTTTCTTGCAGTTTCGTTCGCATTACTGACCAATTTTAGGAGACCTGGCCAATTCGAACTCTTAATTTTAGAATTTCATACTAAATCGTTAACTAACACCTCAAAAACCTGTCCCCTTGTCCTACTAATTATTTCCATACGTGTTCATATTATAATTATTAGTTTCAATTTTATTTTAAATATTGCTCATTTCGGAACTTTCAAAAATAAAATAACTGACAATTCCATTAACTTCATACAAATAAATTTACATCGAATATTAAAAAATAAAAAGTCCCGGTTAGTCAAACCCTAATTATTTCGAAACTTAGGCTCAATCATTTTCCAAGTCAAATCTTGTTGCTTGACGATGCATCGGACATCGGGTATTCGAGAGAGCCTCCATAGTTACCTCTTCAGGAGATGTTGAACATTGTCCAGCTTCGTCCACAAATCCTCTTCCTTCGTACCCAAAAATATGGCAGAGAAGGATAAAGAAAAATTCGCCACTTCTTTTGTACCGCTTAGCCCTTGGATTAGCCTAAATTAGAGTTATACAAAATAAACATTTAGTTATGAAAATATAGAGTTAATACAGTGTGCCGTAATTACATGCAACTTACCGCAACGTATTCCGCCCACTGGGCCTCAGCACTGTCCAAGTCAACAATGTTCGTCCTTCCGTCGTACTTGAACCATGATTTGTGGGTTGAGCGCTTGAAATCCCAAAACCGCCTACGCGAGTTTTGCTAGGGAGCTGCGTCGATCATCATAGCTGTGAATTGTCCCCGGTCACGGAAATTAATTCAGTAAACAATTTCATTGTAGCAATCGGACCAGCGTTTTTCTCAGGGGTAACCCTCGCATCACTGAAATCATAACAAATTTCTATTAAAACCTCCTCGTATTCGACTGGCCATTCTCTAGTAAAATCAACATCCCTGTATTTTTGACGCATTTCTTTTTGCATAAATTCGGGAAAGTTGGCCATTACGGAGGATACGGTTTTTTTTTTTTTTTTTTAAAGAAAAATTTCAAAGCTAGTAATACGGAGGATAGGGTTTTTAAGGGTTTGAGAAAGTTTGAGATTTGTGGAGAGGTTTGGAGGGGTATTTATAGATGTGGTGGGAAATTGGACAAGTCTCTGAAAACCGGTCAAAAATGCGCACGAAATTGCCAAAACCGTTCAGACATTTTTTTTGAGTCAAAAAAGCAAAAGTGAGAAGTGACTACACGCTGCAAATTGGCTGGAAGTTGAGGACGGAAGTGGGAATTCCGTCCTCAAAGTCACGGACAAAAGTTAGGGTTTTAGTCCGGGGCCATAACGGAAGTAAGTGGGACTTCCGTTATGGCCCCGGGACGGAAATGGGACTTCCGTTATGGACTGGAAGTGTGTTTGCCCAAAACACTTGGTTTTTTTTCCAGAGGTTATTTTTCAGAGGTGTTTGTATTATATATAAATAATATTTGCAAAACACAATACTTACTAAAAAATGAGCAATAAAATAAATAAATTGTATATTAATATAAAACAAGCAACAGAATTATCGTAATAATATTTTACAACCGAAAAAAATTAACATTCTACGTAACTACAATGAACGAAACGTAAACAACGTAAATGAAAACCTATCTACGACGACGAAGGTGTGTATGGAACGGTGTGTTTCGGGGCCGGTCGCAGGAAGTAAAGGCTGCCATCTCTCACCCGTACGGCGCTACCAAAATTGGTTGAGATGACCTCCGCGCCTTCGTGGTCGATAAATATCCGCTCCTCGGGGTTTATCGGCAACGGAGTCTGCTGCTGCGTCTCAGTGATGTGCAGGCTGTACGAAGGCGTCCCTCCCGAGTAGAAGCTCGGTGTGCGGATGTAGAGGGCCGGCACCGGGGATTCCCACCCGTCCCCGAAAACTTCGGTGATAAAGTACCGGGTGATGCAAATTGGTACTCAAAAGGGGTGGGTACGTCGACTTTGGCTGGGAAAGCGTGTATGTGCGGGGAGGGCTGTCTGCAGGATCTGTCGCCCGGTGCGGCCGCTCCGGTGGCCCGCCCAGCCCCTGTCGTTGTCGCCTCGCCGCCAAGTCCTCTCGGGCGAGCATCCGGGTTGCCTCCGCGTACCTTGCCTTCCTCTTTGAGACCGGGCCGAGCAGGGTTCTCTCGGTTGCGTCACCGGTTCCCAAAACCGCCGACTACGCCACATCCAGCAGCTCTCGATCTGCAGAGTCGGGGACTTCCCGGCCGCCACGAACGCCTCTTTGATTGTCTTTGAAGCCCAGGAGACTAGGGACCTGTAGTGGCCGATTGAGTTGGAAGCCGGCTTATCGAGCTCCGTTAGTATGAGTCTGTTGGCATCCGCTGCAACGTCAATTCTCGTGTCGAGTATATTATAAACAAGGAAAAGCAATGTAGACTAACAAAAATACAAAAATTACAATAATGTCCTCAGAAGGCGCGATGGGTTGAATGCCCATCGGGAGTGGACCGGCATCCCTGTTGCGTGGGTTTGTAAGGATGTGCACGGTAATGAGATTGTACCAATCCATGTACTCACGGGTTGGTAAGATCACATTACAGGGGGACCGAGACAGCTGATCGCCGGGGGCATCTCGTCGGGCATCCCACATGGCTATGTAGTCTTTGTGCTTCTTCGCCCTGATTCATATTCGGCCCCGCCATGTGGGTGGTCTTCGCCTCTCGTCGTACCCTCCGCCACCGATGGGAGTCGGTATCACTCGTTTGGAACCCGAGTGCCTAGCAACCCGGTCCGGCATGTGAAACTCAACCAACTCGAAACACACGAGTGGCGTACGGGCCAAACAGGTGGATAGGAAGCCCTCATCGCGTGAGACCCGAACGGCAATAACCCAGTCGGGGTACGGCCTCCACATGAACTGTAAAAAAAAATTGTACATTAGCATAAATTAATTGCGCAAATAAAAACAAACACACGAAAAATACGATAAACCTTACCTCCTGAGCGTCCGTCAGTCGGTCAAGCTGGTCGCGAAACACCGTCAGCTGAGATTTCGGCGCGTTCTTGAAACTCCGGGCGGTGTTCCAACGCGCCCCGTACGCTCGGCCGTCCGCGGGAGGTTCATTCATAATCACTCCCCGGTTCGCCGGCTTGAGAAATGAAATGCGCTCCCACGCCCACAACTGGTACAAACAAACACAGATTAATCATCAATTATTTAAAAATTTGCAGGTAAACAATAAAAAAATAGTCATTAACAATTACACAAACCTGGATCAACAGGCAACAGCCAGCTATGTCCTTAGAGTCGGCCTGTGCAGAGATGCACATCTGGCGGTATAGGTAGGACAGGACGGCGCTGGCCCAGGAATGCTGGTCATGGGTGAGGTCCCCGTCGCTGATGAGCAAGAGATAGCGCATGTTCCCTCGCGACCCGGACTTATCCGGGAAGAGGAAAGCTGCCATGCAGAGGAAAATCAGGGCCCGGGCCCGCTGGTCAACCGCGATGTGCGTGGCATCCTCGCCTAGGGGCTCAGAAATGTGGGTGTACACCTCTGCAAGCTCGAGGGCGTTACCCTTAATTGACTCTGGGGGGGGCGGAAACCTAGGATATGGTGCACACGCTCAATCCACTGACCCTTGGTCATGTTGTAGTCCTCGTCCCACGTCACCACGTGGCCCCCGGTGGGCAGTCCTAGGAGGCAGCCTACGTCCTCTAGGGTGATGGTGACCTCACCGCATCGCAGATGGAATGAGTGCGTCTCGGGGCGCCACCGCTCTACTAATGCGGTGATCAGTGCGTGGTCTATCTTTATCTTACCTATCCGACAACAACCCCCGAAACCTATACTGTCAATGAGATCTAGCACTCTCTGGTTGCCCTCGCGTTGGTATGCCTCAAAAAAATGCCCGTCATAGCTAATGACCTTCAAACCCCTGTCTAGGACTACATCCCCGCCCCAAATCCTAAGTGCTCTATGTGACGTGTGTTTGTTCAACACACTGGGATCGTACGGACCGGGCATAAGGTGGGCGGGGAAGAGCCATCCAGTAACAAAAAGTCATGCGATTTTTTGTCAATAAAATGTGCGTAGTATAACAATTCTCACTTAAATAATAAGGACAACAAATTCTCAAAACTTGCAATTAAAATACATAAGGATATCAAATTCACATAATTGCAATTCAAGTCCATAAGAATATCAAATTCACATAATTGCAATTACAATGCATAAGGATATCAAATTCACAAAATTGCAATTTTAGTCCATAAGAATATCAAATTCACATTATGCAATTACAATACATAAGGATATCACATTCACAAAATTGCAATTTTAGTCCATAATAATATCAAATTCACATAATTGCAATTACAATACATAAGGATATCACATTCAAAAAATTGCAATTTTAGTCCATAAGAATATCAAATTCACAAAAAATACATACATATACAATTCGCAAAAATACATAAATATCAAAACTATATATACAAAATACATTATTAATCTGCAATTGAATTTTAAAACTATATATACAAAAATTACACTTAAATAAAATTAAAAAAAAAAAGTATACCTCCAAATTAAAATTTGGGAGAGAGAGATATTGGTGGTGGGGAGAGTGAGAGTGACGGTGGGAGGGAGGACCGGCAGAGGCGGCAGGAGTGGGAGGGAGGGGCTGCAGCGGAGGGGAGGTGGGGTGGTTTTTTTTGGAATATTACTCTTGCAAATCGCTGTGGGGGGGAAGAAGAAGGGGTTTTTTTTTAAACTGTGAGCCCATAACGGAAGTGGGACTTCCGTTCTGGCCACGTGGCACTGCAGCGTGGGGAAAAAGCGCCACGTCGGCCCTGAGCGGAAGTCCCAGCTTCCGTTATGGCCCCGGGACGGAAGTGGGACTTCCGTTATGGACAAAAATGTTTGTCCCACTTTTCCGGGTGCCATGTTATGACTGATCTGGGAAAACTGGGCCAAGCCCATGCAAACCCCCATTAAAGTTGCCTAGGTTTTGTGCAACCTCATCAATCATCTTCTGTCTCAGCCCAAGCCTGCATCGTCCCCAGCTAGGAAGCTCCTGTCAACCGGCCATCGCCAACCGCACCAGCAACAAAACCACCCCCTCTTAGCCAATCTCTTCCACAGACACATTCTCTCCATCGCATCCTACGCCCTAGAATTCTAGGGAGAATTACGACATTGTCGAGCAGAGAACCTTTACTTATATCCAAACTGAATATATATATATTCCGGAATGTATCATGGCTCTATCTATTCATTAAAAAAAAAAAAAAGTACTGCATCTCTCCGGGGCTGGGGGAACAAATAGGCGTGGGGAAGAGGGAGAGGGGGCATATAAATTTTACTTTGGTTGTAAACTCTTGATTGGCATCCCACATTGAAAAGTTACATTATTTTTTTAGTTTGACAATACTATAAAAGAGAGTACTTTGACATGTTTTGAGTGGGAAATTGGACTGACATTTCAGTCCGTCAAATTAGGGAAGCCCACTTATTTGCTTCTTATATTTTTTTATTTATATAAATATAAATAGTTAAAGATTTAACAAATAACGGGTAATTCAGATTATCGGGTCCTCTGAATTCCGATTGAGCTCTTTTAATTCCGATTGAGCTTACAATCAAGTTCGATTTAATTTAGACTTATGCATTGTTCATTTTTTGTTTTTTATTTTTATGCATCATTTTTACTTTCGTAATATATTTTTAAAAATAAATAAATATGGATATTTAAAAATGAAAAAAAATCAATTCGCTTCGTTTATACTGCAAAAATCAAGTGAATCTTTTTCTAAACTCTCTAAAACTAAAGTATTAATTTGTAGAAATTTTAATTTATAATAAAATAAAAAAGTAAAAAATATTAATCTAAAGTCACATATGAGAACTAATAACAATAAAGACTCCCAAATAAAAAAAAATAGTTATTATTTTTAAAACTTGACAAATGACAAGACTACAAAAGAAAATTAATGTATATAAAATTTATACTCCCTTCGATTCAAAATATAATTTTTTCTAAGAGTTATTTTTTGTTGAAAAATATAGGTCTTTTTACAAGAATTGTGCATTTATTGGCTAATTTACCCCTTACATTATTTTCTCCATATATTAATTTTTGTCAAAATGTGTAGCTTCCATGCAACTCTTCATTAATTTATTTGTTCTTTTGGAGTATTAATTAGGGGTATTTTTATGTTTAATATGTAATTCAAATATTTAATAATCGATACCAGTTGTGGGCGTGGGAGTGAATTTCATGTCTCCGTCTGGCGAACCGAGGCCCGATTCTAACTGATATCCCCGCTGACGGTAGACCTTACGGGGCAAGGTGGAATACATGCCGAAGTTTCCTTAACGCTCCGAAATTGCAACAGTTGGTGTTTCGTGAATAACTCGATTTGTTGACGGAGACACAAGGCGTAAGTTAAATTCGATGTTCTTGGAATTTTTTTTATTAAATAAATTATTTTTACATTAACTTGAATTTCTTTTGCTGTTTATGTGGAGACCGTACCCTGATTGGGTAACTACTGAGAGAGTGGCTCGGGATGAAGAGTTCTTGAGGACCTATCGAGCCCGTACGCCACTCATTTGCTTTGAGATGGTGGAGTATCACCTGCCTGACAGGGTTGCGATGCAATTTGGCTTCCAGCAGGTGGTACCAATCCCAGCGGGGACGGAGGGTACTATCGCGGGTATTGACCTCTACACATGGAAGGCGGGCCTGAAAAAAATTGGGAAAACTTTCACCGCGTATACATACAGTTTTGGGACGACCGTGTCGATGCATTGGCGGACGCTGCTCCCGTTCTCGGTAATGTTATTGAACCAACCCGCGAGTACATGGATTGGTACAATCGCATTACCATTCACCGTATGACGAACCCACAAAATAAGGATCCCAGGACACTCCCGATGGGCATTCAACCAAACGCTATAGCTGACGATATTTTGGTAAGTTTTATTCATTTTGTTGTCAACATAAATCTTTTTATTTTGAATATACTAATTTAAATATTTTTTGTTACAGAAGGAGTCAAATAGGTTGATGCTGGAAGAATTCGAAAAGCCTGCCCCTCGAACTAACCGCCAGTACAAGGATCTCATCACCTAGGCTGCCAAAATCATAAAAGACGCATTTGCAGCGGCTGGGAAGACAGTTGCATGCAGATCGCGCGCTGCCGATGTAGTAGATGCTGCAGTTCTGCAATCGGTCACACAACCGAGAGAGCATGTTCCAGGTAGGGCTGCAGTTGGGAGGTAGGGTACTCATAGGACGTGGCAGGCTACTCAAAAGCAGCTTGTCGCGCGACGCTTGAGGCAACGTGGCGATGAGCCGGGACCGTCTCAAACACAAGAAGATCAGACTCAGACTCAGGCCGATGTACCCTCCGAATTTCAATTCCAATTTCCGAGCATCGGCACTTATTCACCCGGTATTCAAACCGGGGGGCATCCTGGAGCGGGGACCTCTACATCGGGATAGCCGGCAATCTTTTCTGGTGGGACGCCATCGTTCAGCCTCGGCCTAGACCAATCTCAGACGCAGCAGCACACTTTACTGCTCCAGCCAGATCCCCTCGAGGAGCCAATACATATCGACCCCGAAGGTGTAGAATTCATCGCAACGGAGCATGGTAGTGCCCTGCGAACGAGAGATGGCCACACGTACTATCTCCGAAAAGATCGGAGAAGGTCCGATAGATACACACCATTGGGGCGGTCGATAGGATTTACTTTGTTTTGCTTACATTTGTGGGTAAATGGTGTATTTAATCCTGAAACAATTTTCGCTTGGCAAGTTTGATCCCTAATGATTGTTTGCAGCTTTTTAGATCCTCAAACAATTTTCGCTTGGCAAGGTTGGTCCTAAACGATTGTTTGCATCTTTTTAGGTCCTTTTGTATTTATTAGTCAAGTGTACATGGGTATAATAGGAATTTCACATATTTTTTAGATAACTAATATCATTTGTACTCAATTGTAAATTTAATGAAATATATATACCTAATTATAAAACTAAAAAATAAGGAGGAGGAGGGAGGCGGTGGCTGGAGAAGAAGGATGAGGAGGAGGGAAAGGTGGCTGGAGAAGAATGAGGAGGGGAGGCGGCTGGAGAAGAAGGAGGATGATGGGAGGTGACTGGAGAAGAGGGAGGAGGAGGGGATGTGGCTGGAGAAGGAGGAGGGGAGGCGGCTAGAGAAGAAGAAGGAGTAGGGGAGGCGACGGAGGGATGAGGGAGGGAGGAGGGGAGGCAGCTGGAGAAGGAGGAGGAGGAGAGAGGAGGTGAGGCGGCTGGAGAAGAAGAAGGGAGAAGGAGGAGAGGCGGGAGGCGGCGGCGGAGGGAGAAGGGAGGAGGGGCTGGAGAAGAAGGAGGAGGGAGGAGTGGAGACGGCTGGAGAAGGGAGAAGGGAAAAAGGGCTGGAGGGAAAAGGGAGAAGGAGGAGGAGGAAGAGGGAGGAGGGGAGGCGGCTGGAGAAGAAGCAGGCGGCGGCGGAGGAGAGGATGATGGGCTGGAGAAGAGGAGGTGGAGGGAGGAGGTGCTTTAGTTTTATTTTTACAATTAGGTATTTATTTTTAAGTATTTTTACAATTAAGTCCATATGATATTAATTATCTAAAAAAAATGTGAAGTTCCAATTTTGCCCACATCACTTGTTGACTAACATTCAATATTTCAAAAAAAGTCAAAAGGACCAATTCCTAGCCCATAACTTGATTGAGGATCTAAAAAGCTGCAAACAATCTTTAGGGACCAACCTTGCCAAGCGAAAATTGTTTCAGGACTAAATACACCATTTACCCTACATTTGTTTCATTTTTGTTACATACAATATGTTTTATTTATGTTATATACGATTTCTTCGTATTTTACGTTCGTTTTTTTATTAATTAAGTCGGTTTTGCCAAAGTAATTTTCGTACACATATTTTGATAAATATTATGTTTTAGTGATTTTTTATGTTCTAAAAATACCAACTCAAAAAATTGTATCCAAAAAAAAAAACTAAGTGTTTTGCCAAAAACTTTCTGCCAGTTCAGGACGGAAGTGGGACTTCCCGTCCTGTGCTGACGTGGGAAGGCGCATCTGGAAATGCCACGTCAGCCCAGTACGGAAGTGGAACTTCCGTCTTGGCCCCAAGACGGAAGTCGTCCTGGACAAAAATGTTGTCCCCAAAATTTTGATTGCTATGGTATGACCATTCTTTCCAATCAGTGTCATACTAATGCAAACCCCTAAATAGGTCCCCCTCCCCAATAAATAATAATAAATAAATAAAGCTACAAATAGGGGATTTCGCTTAAAAAATAATAGGGGTAAACTGATAATCAACTTATTTTAAAATATGTCAAGAAGGCCGTGGCCCACTGGGGCAAGCCTTGACCTGCGACCTGGAGGTCCCAGGTTCGACACTCGCCTCCTACGTGAGGCAAATAAAATTCTCTATGAGAGAATTAAGGTGCTGACCCAAAAAAAAAAAAAAAACTTATTTTAAAATATCTCAATCAAAAGACCAGAGGTATATGATAATTCACCAACTAACCCACTCTTAAAAATAATTTTAAAATCCAAGTTACCAATGTAAATTGTTTTCAGAGCAATTTTACCAATTTGCCCTTCCAAAATATAGCGCAGTTTGCGGCTAAATAGTGTTTTTCATCCCCAAACTATTTACGGTTGGTGAACAGAATCCTTAAACTTTGTTTCTGTATTTTAAAATCCCTAACAAATTTACGTTTGGTATTAATAGTCCTTCCGTCAAAAAAAAGGTGAGTCAACCGTGATTTTTGAAATTTGCTCTGGTCAAAGGCGGAAGTTTGAAGGGTAGTATTGTAACTTTACATACAACCCATTTCCTAACCCTTTTACCCCAACGGGCTAAATAGTGTATTATGTCCCTAAACTATTTTCATTTGGTGACTAACGTCCTAAATTTTTGTTTCTGTATTTTACCATCCCTAAACAATTTACGTTTTGTGTGCATCATCCTTCTGTTAAATTAATGAAACTTAAAAAAAAATAAAAAAGACAAAGATATAAAAATATTAAATTAAACAAATTAATTAGTGAAGAAGAAATTCAAAAAAATACAAAAAACGTAAAAGTGTACGTAATTCAATGCAATATATATATATATATATATATATATATGAAGCATTGTTCAAATTTGTATATATATCATGCCACGTGTCATTTTCAGGTCAAATGGTACACCACTATGCAGGTCAAATTTAATTACCAATCAAAAGTTTTATAACTAATTAAAAATATAAAATCTTAGAAAATAATACGTGGTATGATATATATACAAATCAATACATATATATATATATATATATATATATATATATATATATATATATATATATTGCATTGAATTACGTACACTTTTTCGTTAATCCCTAGATCTCATACTCATACTCAGAGATCTATCTTCCATCTTCAGCTTTCTCTCCATCAGGTTCCATTTTTTTTTTTGAATTTCTTCTTCACTAATATTATTATTTCTCTGTCTTTTTTTTTTTTTTTTTGAAGTTTCATTAATTTAACAAAATGACGATGCACACAAAACGTAAATTGTTTAGGGATGGTAAAATACATAAACAAAAATTTAGGACGTTAGTCACAAAATGAAAATAGTTTAGGGACGTAATACACTATTTAGCCCGTTGGGTAAAAGGGCTAGGAAATGGGTGGGTTGTATGTGAAGTTACAATACTACCCTTCAAACTTCCGCCTTTGACCAGAGCAAATTTCAAAAATCACGGTTGACTCACCTTTTTTTTGACGGAAGGACTATTAATACCAAACGTAAATTTGTTAGGGATTTTAAAATACAGAAACAAAGTTTAAGGATTCTGTTCATCAACCGTAAATAATTTGGGGATGAAAAACACTATTTAGCCGCAGTTTGCTTATAAATTTCCAATCACAAAAAATGACAAAATTTAAAGACTAGGAAAAAGATCTAGAAGGGAAAGGGAAGAAAAAAAACAAAAGGTAAAAGTTCCTTAAATCAATGTGGTATGAATGATTCAAAAAAGTTAGTTGGAGTTAGGAGTTGAAGGACAATGCCATAGAACACATGAGGAGCTGAAACAGACAGGTCTAAAGTGGGTGATCTGCCCACACCAATTCATTTATACAATATTTATTGTTTCTTCTTAAACTCCCAAATTCTTTATTAGTTTTGTCAGCAATAGGATAATAATAAAAAACACCATTTTTTGAGGCCTGCAATGGCTGGGTTTAAGTCTGTTCTTAGAAGAACATACCTCACAATTTACAATTGGACTATATTTTTTGGATGGTAATGATATCTGGGATATGGGTTTTCTTTCTTTTTCTTTTGGGTTTAATGGGTTTTTTTTCTTTTTTCTTACTCATGCAGTTTGAATTTTGTAGGTTACAAGTATTCTATTTTGCTGTGAAAACTCTAATGGAGTCTGGATATGAACATGTCTATGATGCTGTTGAAAAACCCTTGATTTGGGTCTCAATCCGCTGCTATTTTAGAGGTAAAGACCTGTTCTTTTTTGTTACTCTGGTTTTTTTTTCATGTAATTGTTCTGTTTCTGAATGAAGAAACTTGTTTATGGAATGTTATTGTAGTTTATTCTATGAAATATGGGGAATTATATGCAAGAGGATAGGATAGTTTTAGCTTCTGCACAAGTGAATTAGATTTAGACCAATTTTAGTAAAAATTTATAGATGCAAAAACGTTGAGTCGCCGAATTTCGAGAGGATTTGTTTTTAGATGTAACTAGTAGAAGATTAGCAATGACACCCTTGAAAAGAATTGCTCTGGCAATTATTTGTTCGGTCGTCGAGTGATCCATTTAATTCTGGCAAGTTCTTGGAATTTTACATCTCAGGATGGGATGCTTGTTTATTGTCCAACATGTGTATGTAAAAAGTCCTCAATGAGAACTTATCATAGGAGGAGGGGAGGGAGAGGGCCTGAGATTAAGGAACCAAGAATTAAGTGCAATTTTGGAAGAAACGGGCTCAAATAATATGTATGTAAACGAGTAAATATATTAAAGTGTCTAGAATCAGCCTTTGTAAACAAGTTTAAATGATTCAGAATGTACTGGAAAGCAGCTAAGAATTAGTACTCCAACTTGCACCAGGAAGTTAAACACAGACACTTTAAATATTCAAACAACTAGTGAAGTTTGACAAGGACTAGCAATCTGAGATTAGGGCTCTTGATGTCTGGCTTTTAATGCATAAAGTGGGTTTTAATTTGGATATTCCTACAGAGAGTTGTGACCAATCTCCCAAGATGTTTCACAAGCATTTGTAGCAATTGAATTTGATAGAACTTTCACTAAGTTTCAATTTTATTTATGATCTAAGCATCTCCTTTATCTAATGGAGAGTGCAAATGGCCTAAACTTTTGTAGTGTTTTGTTCTTTGGTGGTTTCTCCATGGAAATGCATGCGCTTCTTGTATTGCTTTTAATGGTCTTGACTGACCGTGACAAGAGTGTTTTTCTAATTGGAAGAAAATGGCTGTGATGCCAAAATTAATCTATTTGCAAGTTTAAAATTTTGCCACGACACTCTTGAGCAGTCACTTAGGGCATGCACAAAAAAGTACAACTTTCACATCTTGACTGCCTATATATTCAGAGTGAACCTCGGTTGGATGCTTTTTATTGATAACATGCAATTAAATTCATACTACATTTGTGCGGCTCTTCTTTCTCCAATATCCTTCCGTTCTTAAGAGTTTCCAATAATTAAGTTTGAAATACTCGTTCTCTTGATTTTCTGATGCAATGTGTATCCCTAACAGCTCTTCCTTTTTCGTTTCCGGCTTGCATGAAATGCTGTGGGACAGATAGTTCACGGTCTAGTTGGTGAGTGAATTCTGTGACATCTAAATGTTCTGTGATGTTTCATGTCAAATTAGAATAACTCCTTTTCTTTTCCTCCTAAGGTTGTGTAAGATCTCCAGTTTCTGCAATGCTACCCCAGATAGGTTCACGATTATATCTCACTTGGGGAATTTTGTGTAGCTTCCCTGAGGTTTAAGCAGTTTATCTCAATGATTGTTATGTCATATTGTTAAAAGTTTTTTTCCACTGAAAAGGTGAAATTTGCTTCCACAGATCCGGACTCATGTACTTGTTAGTTCTTTGGTGATTAGCTGGTCTATTACTGAGGTAAGTCTTGCACGTTCAAAAGCTAACCACTTTCATATTCATTAATATGCATGCCTGAGCTATTCATAGTTTCAATTTCCAAATTCATCTAATTCTCTGATTCTCCTTTTATGAAGTCAAGTTGACTCTTATGTCCTTGTCACTTCCGGGTTTAAGAAGCCTTTGGTTTTCTTTATACTGCAATTATAAATTACGAATTGACCCTATTTATTTTTTCTGTATGCTCACATTTGTCCTATAGGTGTTAACAAAGTAATATTATGTCCATCAGAATCTTATCTTCCAATTTCAGTTTTTGTTTTTTCTGTTTTTTTACCTAGCATCAGCAAAAACTGCAAAAATAAATTCCTTTTATCCCCTGACTCACAAGTTTCCCCCATCTAGTTCTACATTCTGTTTTTGTGATTGTTTCATTAGACTGTTTTTTTTTTTTTTTTTTGAGAAAATAATTTGATGAGAATTTTTTATTTTATTTTTATGTTTAGATAATTCGGTATTCTTTCTTCGGCACAAAGGAAGCTTTTGGTTCTGCACCTTCCTGGCTCTTGTGGCTTAGGTATGAGATATTCCATTTTTTATTCGTATGGAAACAAAGGTGCATGTGAGAAGGAGTTTTCTACTTATTTACCCCCATTGTCTACTGCAGGTATAGCACGTTCTTGATGCTTTATCCAACTGGCATCACAAGTGAAGTTTGTCTGATATACAATTGTCTGCCTTATATCAAGGTAATAAGCTAAATATGGTTATGTGGATTAAGCTACTACTGAGTTCTACTAAATGTGGCTGGCTTTTGAATAGCTGATATTTTATCTGGCATAATTTGCTATTTTCTTTGCAAAGTAGATACATAGTTTTGCTTTGAGAGAATTTGTGCACTCCAGTTGAAAATCCTTTTTCTCGTATAAACTTAAGTGAGATTTGGAAATGTTCTTCTAACCATAGTTTTTTTCGTTAACTCTCAAAACTATGAGTTACATTTAGGTTCCTACAAGTGGAATAACTAATAAGAATGCAAATGCGACGCCTCCCGGGGCACATGCGAGTTGGCAAGCCTGGGGTGATGTGGGTTTAGCGACCCCGGCAACGCAGGTTCGAATCCCGTCTGGGGTTGGTATCCTATTGGCTCTCTCCCCTAGGTTCCTCTACCAATTCGTGCATATCCCGCATTTTAAATCTTACCCGGCTAAGAGGCCTCTGGTTTGGGTGGGGGGTCTGACCCTCGGGTCTTACCTTTTAAGGAAGAATGCAAGTGCGACATCCACTTGGAAAAGTTGCATTATGGCTTCACCAGTAAATTTTTCACAGATCATCACTAAACTAACCCTGGCTTGTGCATTCCCAATTCTGAACTAGAAAGCTATGAAACTTGTAACCATTAGTGAACTGTGAAATACATGTGGAGGTTCCACTTACCTTTCTCCTCCAGGATTAACTCACTGTGGCTTTCAAGTTCCTAACTTTAGAGAATGAATTTCCTGATTGCTTTATTGACATTCTTAGTCAGAACAAAATTCTTCCATTTTGGGCTGATGGAAAAGTTTTTCATCGCTTAGATGATGTACATGACTCGTTTATTTATGAAAAAGCTAAATTTAGTTTAACAGATATATGACTACGTTTCTTAATTGAACGTTCTTGAAATCTGATTACGTTTATTAGTACTTGCCAATTTATCCAGGAATCTGATAAGTACAACATCAGAATGCCGAATATGTGGAACGGCTCATTTGATTACTATTACGCTGCATTCATTTGCCTTTCTGTTTATATACCAGGTATCGTTTTTACTTTTTTTCTCTTGAAAAGATTTCTGTTAATTTTAGTTAAGGATAACTTGGCAATGCTAATATACAAAACTATACTATCAACTGCAGGAAGTCCTTTTTTGTACACTTATATGCTGGGACAGAGGAAGAAAGCTCTCTCCAGACTGAAACAGGCTTAGATTAGTAGGCCACAATTTTCAATTAAATTTTGTTGTATTATTAGAATCCTGATCTGTAGTTCCTTGACATTAATATTTCATATGCTTCATTAATTTATTCCTTGTTCGAACTTGAATTTTGAATTTTGAATTTTGAATTTTGAAAGATATTACTCCCTCCATCTGAAATTATTTGTGACGAAATTTATTTTGTCTTGTCTCAAATTGGTGTCATTTCATCAACTGAAAACAATATTTATCCTTCTTTCATCATATTATTAATTCAACAAACAAATTGATTGTAATAAAAGATGTTTTTTTTTGTCATTACATTAAAAAATTAACTCAATTAACTATTTTTTTAGTTGGAATGAAAGTAATGAGATAGAAAATTTGGGACGGATGGAGTAAAAAAATAGAAAATAAAAATTCATGGAAGTACAACATTGGGGTATTTGAGTTCATTTATGTTATGTCTGAGACAATTCAATCAAGAACACAAACAGTAGTAGTGATTTTATTACTGAAAAATCACAGCCACAAGGAAGTTACAGAGAAGGAGAAGAAGAAGAAAGCAGGGGGTGATTGAGCTCTAGGAAAGTATCTAATCTGGCCTATTTATAGGCTACCGATCCAATGACCCGCGAGTTCTACCAGACCTGACCCGACTTCTTATTTAGCAGATCTCGGGGTTCGATTCCCAACTATTACATATAATGTCACTATCATAACATTACATATAAAGGAAGCACTGCCAAGTTGGGGGTTTTTATCCTTAATATTCCTGCACATTCTCAGTAAGTCTATGCTCTCATCCTCTGGATCAGCTTTCTTAAATGACTTGAGCTAATTTCTCACATCCTTTTCAGGGAAAGGCAAATAACCAGGTTCCACACCTTTCTCGAGCTCCATAAGCCTCATCATCTGTTGTACTGAGATTCCTATTTTAGCAAACATTAGAATTCTGCTCTTGGTTGTATCGGATATCGTGCGGTATGCATGAAGAAGACGTACTTGGTTTGGCTCCAAGAGTTCATGATTATGGTGGTTTGCAAGAACCGTGCCTCGCCATTCAGCTACTCCTAACTTCATTAACTTGTTTATCCTCATAAATGCTTGATATCCACATCTTGAGGACTTCTAGCTTCTTTGATGCTTCTTCTCATTGGTGGCTTTGACTGGAGTGTTGCAAGCACGATGGTACACAAAATAGCGTCTCATGAGCCCTTTACCAACACCACGTTTACCTTTTGTGCGATGACGCTTAATTGAAAAGCCACTACGCTTGGCAAAATCACTGTAAAACTTATAAGTAGCATCGTGTGTGGTAAATCTTTGCCCAATATAAGGAACCACATCATTGTCTGCTTCTAGGGACAGTCTTCCTTCCCCCTTAAAAATTTTGTCCCCAAAATTACTCTCACACAAGTTACAGGTTCCACCGGGATCAAAGATTTTGGGCAGACCTATATCTTTGTGAGTAATATACAGACTCTGAAAGCAACTCGTCGAGCTAATAATCTGAATTGCATAAGTATGCATAGCAGGTTGTAAGGACGCAACATCTCGACCAACTGAATAACAACACACATAGAATTGATTAACTCCAAATTCGCGTGAAGGTTTCAGTATAGTCACAACATCCCTGCTACCAAGTGTTCCTTCTGAATCACGAGTTCTTGTAATCACCTCTTCAGGTCCAAAATCTGTCACACAATGGTTTAATTGTGTATAGAGTGTCCCTGAAGAATCCTCATTTCTGCTATTTTAAAAAAATCTTAAGGTTCTGAAAAACAGCCGCATCCAAAACCATGAATGGCTTTTATGTGAAATCCACCAAACTGGAACAAGGCAGCAACTCAAACTTTGGAAATCTAAGTAAAGACTCATCCATAAAAGCTTTTCTCAAATAGAAAAGAGAGGTTTAAAGAGCTGAGTGTGCATAAAATACATTCCTTCCAGCAGCCACTAGTTCAGTCCAAGTATCTGGTAAGCAGTTGACATCATCTCAATGAAAGGATCACTTCCTAGCAAGCTATCTTCAATCTGAGAGGAAGAACATGTCTGACTACTAACACACATATATATCCTTCACTTCCTTAATGGTTTTTTATGCATTTTTTCCTACTCCTCAACCTCAGAATCATCATCTTCCGACCCCACTTCCACAATTTATGTTATCCCAATAGACCTTTCATTGAACACCTTGTCTATGATATGTAGTTCATCTTCATTCAATGATGAATTCTCAATTCCAACTCCATTATCAAACGAATTAGCAGTTTCATTATCAACATCAATTTCTCCAAATCTAAGATATAGTACTGCTTCGAATTCACTCTACGAAATATTAGAATGAGTGTATTTATAGTTTGAAAACCAAATAGAAGTCCAAGCAGCACTCATGCTTGACCCAATAATTTCCCATTTCATCTTCTCTGTAATTTCACATGATCCAAAGAGTTTAGGAAGGTTAATAATCCAACATCTAAAATTGCTTCCATCAAACATTGGTAGATTAAATTTGGATCTCCAATTTTCGATTTCCATCTTGTGCTCGATGAGACATGACATTGAGTATGTGTAAGAAACAGAAAATAATGAAGAATATCATTTTTTTAATTCCAATTGAATCTCCAAAGATAAACCATCAATAAATTCTTCTATCAAATACTCAATATCCCATGAAGAATTCAAACACATAATTTATGTCCACTCTAAGAATCTCCGATAGTAATTGTCAACTGTATCAAACATAATAGGCTTGGTGACTCAAGTCGGAAATTCTATAACTAAATTGTTGTTATGATATTTTCTCCACGAGGATATTTACTGAGGATTAATTGATTTACACTGATTCAATTTCCCACTGACCAAGTCAAATTTCAAGTTAAAATCAGAAATTTTGAGAAGCTAAATCCGAACTTCATTTGTCGGAAGCAGTACACATTTCATCTTGTTGAAGAACAACCTTTCCAATAGAAGAATCATAATAGAAAATTCGTATACCTTGGAATTCGCTAATCGAATTCACATCCCGTGCATGTGTCGCTGATAACAGCAGCGGTGCCACAGCCAGTGATGATTCCATAGCCAGATTCCTTGTCGTAGCCACTTTATCTGAGAATCTCTATGTAAAACCCAGAACTTTTCGCTTACGTGTTAATTGCGTGTAAATAATTATTGTCTGATTAATTACGTTGACTTGAAATTAGTTGTGAATTTATGTTATTAAATGTCTATTTAATTTTCTATAGTGTTACGTGTTATTTTTTTTGTTATGTTTTGTTGAGGGCGTTTCGCTCGTATATCGTAATTAGGGGACGTAATCGTGTTCCACTTATATGTTTGATTATAATTGAATTAGGAATCCTAATATGTTTGGGAGAATACTTTAATTAAAATAAAATAAAAGGACTATATTTATGAGAGAATTCAAGGTTGGGGATTAAATAATAAAATAGGGTTATATATATTATGTAGGGTTACGGGGGCAGGGACTCGGGATCGTCATATTCACCGAATCAATAGAAAACAAAACAATAGAAACAGCAGCCTCTAGCTGCGTGAGATGACCACTCACAATCAAAATCAAAATATAAATTAAGGAAAGGATTACCATATATACGAGTGATCAAGAGGGGCAGGGATCATTGCTTCTCAATCCACCAATCACATAAACATAAAAGAATAGTAAGATTTTAGGCCGCAGCCTTTTCTTCCTCAAGCAGCAAAAGCTAGGCAGACCCTAGGGTAGCCGCGCAAGTCACAGAGGGAATTGTGAGTTGTGAGACTTATTTTCTGAGCAGTCTTTGAGAGATCACTAAGGGAGTGTTACTGATCCGTTTGTGAGCCACAATATATCGAAACGACCGCGATCGAATAAGGTTCGAGTGAGCGTAGACGTCACGTCATTCCGAGTCCCGAACAGAAAGTTATAGCTCCGAGAGTAGGACTGGGCAGTGCTGTTCGGATTTTCTGTTATTTAATTGTCTTCGTAAGAGGTAGGGACCCCTACGTCATTTTATTATCGCTAATAGTTGTGTATAATCAGTGGGTAATGTTGAGTTTATATTTTAGACTGTTTTGGTGATTAATTATCGCATAAACTATTCAATTACGAAGTAAATGCATGAATGGAGTTTTTATCGCTTTGAATATTTCGAAATTGCTATGCGTGGGTCTAATCGCTTTATAATCTGATTTTTTGTATCATTTTACTGTTTTATTATACTTAATTTTAAGTGATATAAATGTGGTTAAGTGATAATGTGATTCGTGGGTTGTTAATTCCATATTTGATGATTGCTTCCGATTTTGCTTAAACTGTTTTGGATTTAATTTAAATGCGTTATAATCTGAATCTGAAATTGATATATTGCGTTATTATACTTAAAATTACGTAATTCGTGATTGTTAAGTGTTATACGTTTAATGTGGATCATAATTGGCTATTTTACGAACTTGCCTAGTTGCTTATCGTTTTGGATGTCTTATTTGGTCATGTCGTCTTTAGTCCTATGTGGTTTTGGTCGACCGAGTCGTCGCCCTACTTTGAGCTCGTGTCTAGGACCTACTCAATGACAGGACTCGTTCGATTGGAGGATATGATACGATATGAAATTGGAGAGATTCTGAGGGGTCATGCGATGTGTCCTTGATCCCGAGGGTCTTTCTGTGTGAGCCTTAACCTGATGTGGACTATCATTGGGACTGCAGCGGTTTTGTGGAGTCCAATGTGTTGGATGATGATGCAATGTAGAATGAGTCCTTAAAGTGTGCATCCGTCGTTCAGGGAGTGAAACTGAACCCATGTGATGAACTATTTGAGCCCTCCTAGTTTGGACTATAACTAGGACCGTTGCAGTTATTGTCATAAAGTCGTGAATAGATACCTGAGCTCGAATGGTGGGAAGTCGTGTCATAGCGATGAGTCGTGCTCGTAGTGTCTAAGCAAGTGCGTAATCGTGTGTACCGTGTGAGTAGAGCATGGTGCTTGTCGTACATTCGGTTGTGTAAGTGCTTGGATATGAAGAGTATGGTTATCTCGCTTACTTGTTGTTTCAACTTGTTTATTCATGTTTTGGCCAAATTTGATACTTGATTTTGAGTCATATAACTTTGTTTGGGGATTGGGAATGTGTTATGTGCCTATGTGTGTTTATCAGGTCCCTACCGAGCACCGGGAGCTCGATCCCATCCGCTTATTGTGCAGGTGATGACGAATACATTGATGATGATGATAGAGCTTGGGAAGGGGGACAGGAAGAGTGATCCATAACCGGCTTTAGTAGAGATATAGTTCTTTTATTCACTTATTCGTAGAACTATTTCATATATAGCATTGTTGGACCTTTTTCATTTGTAATTCTTAGTATATCACTTATAGTAATTTAATTCCGCTACTTAACTCTTGTTTTTGGATTATATCATAATTGAATTTTCTCTTAATAACTCTGTTGTCGGCTTTGGTGTTTCATCAACCAATGAGACACTGCCATGTCATCGACCCTGGTTACGGGGTGTGACACTCTAGTTCTGAAATTATTCCCATTATTGGCAATTATTATCATCCCTCAGAGTTTCCATCTCCGGCTTAAACGGGCTCTGATTGTGCGAAAATTCATTGAAGACGCTACTGTCATTCGGTTGAGAGAACAATTGATTCATCGAATTCTCCGATTCATTTCGGAATTCCGACGAAGTATGAATCATTTTTCGGTGATCCGAAGCACAATTATCCGAAAATTCCTCCGAGAATCTATGGCTCTGATACCATTTGTTATGTCTGAGACAATTCAATCAAGAACAAAAACAGTAGTAGTGGTTTTAATACTGAATATTCACAGCCACAAGGAAGTTACAAAGAAGAAGAAGAAAGTCAGGAGTGATTGAGCTCTAAGTTAGAAGAAGAACAGAGGGGAAATTGGGGAAGAAAATGAGTAACTGCCAATACAAATATCTGGATAAGAAGAAGTATCTAATCTGGCCTATTTATAGGCTATCGATCCATTGACCCGCGAGTTCTCCCTGACCCGACCCGACTTCTTATTTAGCAGATCTCGGGTTCGACTCCCAACTATTACATATAATGTCACTATCATAACAATTTACCGAAAAATTGATGCTTAAATCATGGTTTTATGGTTTTCTTGCAGGGCATTATAATGCATATGTTGAGCTATGCTGGGAGTGTTGATATGGTGTTCGTCGAAGAAGGAAGGGAACTGCCGGAGATGAGACTCAGATGTGTGAAAATGGCGTTGGATTTTTATGGACAAAAATAATCCTCACGTGCCGGCCACGTGAGGGAATTTTTTGAATTTTTGTCGAAAAAATTGTTTGATTACAATTTTCGCTGCTCGTAAATTTTTCCATGACCAATAATTGTTTTGATCCAACTAATTGAAATCTCGAAATAGTTTGAGTTTATTTAGTGCATATTACCCCCTCTTAAATTTAATTTAAAAAAGAACATGAAAAAAAAGTTTTATTAAGAAGAGTGTTATTCATTAAAATTTAAGGGGCAAAAGAAACATTTAATGATTTGGATAGAAAATTAATTCATATTTTAAATTGCAAAATTAAAAAAAAAAAGAAAAAAAAAAGCATGCATAAAACTGTAAAATGGGACAAACTTTGTACTTGTTTATAAAATTAACATCAAATATATCCATTCTATTTCCATCCTATAATATGTTGAATCTAGAGACGATAGATTATTTTGGGGTTTTATAATTTCCGGAAAAAGAAAATGTCAGAAGAATAAAAGGTTCAAGAAATGGAAAAAGTTGATGCATGCAAAAGTGAGAAAAATGATTAGGAAAAAATGAAGAAAAATACCACTAGAAGTGAAAAAATAAAACCCTAAACCAATACTAGGAGATGAAAAAATAAGCCCATGTTCTTGTTTTTTTCTGTACCAAATTCCATACTCTGTTCTTTAAGGCTCTATTTGGACAAGGTTTGTTTTGGGTTTGAGTCTCAAAATTGGTGGGAAAATACAAATTTTGACCTAGAAAATTGGCGGAAGAATTTCAAATTCAAATTTTTTTCGTTCAAATATTCTTTGAAATTGAATTTTTGAAAGAAAATTGGCGGGAGCAATTCAAATTCAATTTATTTCTTTCAAAAATTTCAATTTCAACGAATATTTGAATGAAAAAAATTGAATTTGAAATTCTCCCGCCAATTTTCTAGGTCAAAATTTTTTTTCCCACCAATTTTGAGACCAAACCCAAATCAAACCAAACCTCATCCAAGTATAGCCTTAGTATCAATATTTCCAAAAGTTAATTTGCATCAAGAAAACAAATTTCCAAAAGTTAAGCCCATATACCAAACCCCCACACTCTATTGACCAATAACCCATAATTGTTAAGAAGTAAACAACAATAAAAATAAAATAAGAAACGAGATTGAAAATAATAAAAAAAGACACAAGAAATTATTAATCCAAATCGTTAAGGAATTGACTACGTCTGAAAACGCTACCAAGCCAAGATATTTTACTATGTTATGAGATACAATATATATGTTACATATGTATGGTATTTATAAGATGAGATCAGCTCATTAACAAAAAAAAGCCAAAAAATATTTAGTTAGATCGCCAAGAGTATTGTTTAGTACCTCAGATTTCATACCTAACCAAATAAAGTAAAGCAAAGAGCCCATAGTCTATTGGACACTCAAAATGAGTCAACCAAATGAAGGAACTGAAGAAATAAGATGAGTTTCCTGGCCTCCCTTCGATTTAGGGTGGGAATCATCTGTCACATGTATGTCCATATGCATGTATTCAATTACTTACGATTTTTTCACATGTATATAGAATTGTAAGAAATTATCACATGATAAATTCTAAGTAGTAAATGTAAGTGATAAAAACATGTATGTGACAGATGATCTTATACTTTCTTTTCTTTCTTGTGAGTATTTTGAGGAATTAATAGCCCTTTTGGTCACTAAAGTTTTTTTCGGCCGGCCACTTTGGTCAAAAATGAGTTTTTTTAACTTTTTTCATCACTAAAGTTTTTTCAGCTTTTATTTTTATTTTTTTCATCAATGATATTTTTTCGGTCTGCCATTTTGGTCACTAATGTTTTTTCTTTCTGCCATTTAGGTCACTAAAGTTTTTGACCAAAATGGCAGGCCGAAAAAACTTTAGAGATGAAAAAAGTTAAAAAAAAAATCATTTTTGACCAAAGTGGCAAGCCGAAAAAACCTTAATGACCAAAATGGCTATTAATTCGTATTTTGAGGCTTCACATGGATTTTACACACAATTTCTCTTGGAACAATTAACACGTATCATTCATCAACTCTAAAAACATCAATTTATTTCTAAAAGAAAAATAAATTCAAGCTTGTATCTCGAACTACTAGAGAAAAGGCTCTCATGCGCGGCTTTCTCATTTCTTAATGCTATGTTGAGCTTGATTGAGTTAGATGATGGACGGACATCTTCACTTGCAACGTATATTTGAACACCATTTTTTCACATTTCCCATATTAAAAAATTTCACAATAAATTATTTTTCAATCCCCAAGATTTTTCAAACACAACAAATCAAATATCAAGTGACTAACCAAAGAACCCAAAAAATAAAAATGTTTGAAGAAATCCATCTATGGAGCTACTACAATTTATTAATTGATACATTAAAGTATGACATGTAAATATCTAGGAAAGAAAATAGATTGAAAAATATAAATGAAATTAATAGAATTTCAATCTTCTAACCGAGTGCAAACTTAAAAATTCGAATTTAAATACATGTAATTCAACTTGAAATCAAGTTTAAACATTAAATTAATATTGTAGGAGTCCGATTTGATTAATTTAGAATTCAACATACTAACATAGCAAAGTACTTGAAATCATGGTCCCATTATACAAGATTCTCGAAAGTTCTCATTTTTCTCAACTGGGGGTCAGCTACACAGTTCTGCAATTCCATGTTAGCTTTACATAATTATATATAACTAATTAATTTAGCACCATAACATTACAACAATATAGGCTTCTTTCTTATATATAACTAATTAATTTAGCACCATAACATTACAACATTATAGGCTTTTTTCTCCCATTTGATCATCCCGAATAGGGCAACCTGCAAGAAATTTTCAATAACCAGAAGTGAGTTAACAACAAAATAGTCTCTCCGTCCAAAATTAAATATCCACATTTTACTTGCATAACAATTAAGAAAAATAGTTACGAGTAAGTTACTGCAATATCCTTAAATGTAGGACTTGTATGTTAGTGAACTTGCCCCCTTAAATGTAAGAGACTAGTAATGAGAGTTTAGCAATAAAACATATTCCTTTAAAGAAAGTGGACACAGACTTATTTTGTGACTAACTAAAATAGAAAATGTATCTAATTTGGGAGAGAGAGTATAAAATACACTACGATTTTCTATAACCAAAAACTTCTTTAGTCATTAGCATGTACAGTCAAATTCTCGTAAAAACAAATACGCCATTCTTAAGACTTATTATAGGCTCATTTGATGAAGGCTAGCGCAATATTTTCGACTCGAAATAATAGGTCCCCAGTTCAAAACGCCTCTATACAAATAATTAAAAAAAAAAAGGCTCAATCATTCAAAGGACTGTTATGCTCAAGTACTCACCCCAACTTGAGAGATGTATCAGAAGTAGTGTCACAGTCTTGAGGGCCAGTAGAATTGCACACATTGGTGACAGATTCTGATGATTGCCCTTCTTCATATAAAATGTTCTCTGAATCAGCTAAAATTTGCTTGTTTCCATTGGATATCTCCATCACCTTCATGCAGATAACAAAATTTTCCATTACTTGCACATCAATCAATATTGGGGAGTCTTTTTTCAAGGTTTGGGTGGTTAGGAAGTGTGATGATTCCATTAGTCCTGATTCAACTCCCTCTCACATAATTAATACTCTATGTGTCCAGTGTATCTCTTTACTGGCCCAGAAGATATTATGTGAGAGGAAGGTGGGACCAGGACCAGACTACCACTACATGCCCCCACCTCCCAATTTTCCGATTTCATAGGGTGGAGGAGGGAGATTCAGAAATTAGTGGATATGCTTAACTACCTGCTGTCTTAGTGTATCATTCTCATCCATGAGTTGCGTTCCCTAGAGCAAATAAAAAGAGATTTTGTGAATAATAGTTGAATTGAATGAATCTAATGGGATCAAAATTCACATTCAATGAAAGCCATGGCTACTTATCAACAACATTGGAATATTTCTTACCTTCTGTTGAAGATGATTGATCTCCTTCATGATTTTCTCACCCTGAAAGATATAAATCAAGTTTCATCAGCTTTGTGGATCTTAGGAGTAGGTGCTGATATGCACTTAAAAATTCATTTATGAAGGAAAAAAATAGCAACCTTTTTCTCTATGACACGGCTCAATCCGGTTTCTAAGGACCTCTCCAACTGTTGCAGATCTCCGATTGTCAATCCTTGGAGCTTCTCACCTCTCATCTGCCTGATTTAGTAAATAAAAACTTTTAACAAGTCTCCCTGAGTTCACATTTAATGAAGGAAAAGGAAATAGTAGATGCTCTCTCCATTTCATAATATTAGTCGTTTACATGTAGCGAAAAAATTAAAAAAAAAAAAGTAAAAATTAAGATGTATTTTAATCAAAATCACAATATTACTCTCTTAAATAGAATTAGAGGTATACAAGTGTTATTTAAGAGAATAATATTGATATGTTTTGACTAATTATGTACTTTATTTTTTGCTTCTTTAATTTTCGCTATATATATTAAACGACTAATGGAATGGAATGGAATGGAATGGAATGGAAACAGTAATATATAGGTATGGTGGCACAAACCTGAGCTGCTTGGTTTTCTCAGCTACTTCTTTGCTCAATATGGAGCAATTGCTGTTTTCTACCAACTGCATTACATCAAGTTTTTCGTTCATTTCCAAATCATACGAAACAAAAGGGGGAAATTGCTAAATTAAATCACATGGAGTTTCCAAGATGGACTATAGGATTAAAATAACAGTCTTCTCATCACATGAAAATGGACGGTCTTAATCAAAGTACTCAATATTTTTCGACCACATTTAATTTAATAAGGATCTCATACTCACACCTAGGCCTGTCAATTGGACTCAAATCTAGACTCATAAGATTCAATTTGGGTCTAGATATACTTTTTTATACTCAAATTTAGATAGAGTCTGAACTCATATGTATAGAATCCAATCCAAGTATGGACCCAAGAGTTGTGAGTTTAAATTATAATAATATAGATCCAATTAAGATTATTCTTTTATTTTGTTTTATATGAACTCAATGATATGATCCTAATGTTACTGAACCGTGCGTATTATTTTTCACAAAATATTTCGCTAATAATCGTTATTTATTTTATTTAAAAAAATATTCACGTTTCTATCGATAAAATTAAGTATCAATACAAATATAAGTAAAATTAGTAAGCGGGGCCCAAATTAGATACAAGACACAATGTGGTTTGAGTCTGCAATCTAGTTGAAAATATCTACACCCAATCCAATAGAAATCCAACTTGAGTCTCAATTTAGTGGGCCTTCAGACACAATATTTTAGACTCAATAGGCTCAATTGACAGGCCTACTCACACCCATGTCACCACGTCATATAGTGTTGCCAGTGTTGCAGCAGCCAAAACTAAAGAGTTCAGTTAACATAGCTAAGAATCATCCTCCGGTTAAAGCCATAGCGTGCAATATGCTTCGTATATTTCCACACTTGGAAAGGAAAAAAGAAGCCAACCTGAAGCTCAAGAGATGGCTGCTCCATTTTTGCAAGATTCTTTGAGTGTAAATTGTGCCTTTCAAGTATCTCCTTCATACTTAATTAAGAAAAACAAACAAATGACATTAGAGTTGATTAATTAACCACCATAATTTCATCAATAATATATGATCAGATTCTTTCTTAATGATCATCCAAAATAGAAAGGAGAAAGTATCATGAAACTTGCCCTATATGCTCAACACAATGTGCAAACTGCAATATTACTGGAGAGGTTAAAAGTAAGGACAAAATGACAGTTTAGCCTTGCTGAAACTTGAAAAATTCAATTAATAGAATTTAGTACAGTATTAAAAACTAATGGTGACAGTTTAGCCTTGCTGACAGTTTTTTTTTTGGTCAGCACCTTAATTCTCTCCTAGAGAATTTTATTTGCCTCACGTAGGAGGCGGGTGTCGAACCTGGGACCTCTTGGTCGCAGGTCAAGGCTTGCCCCACTGGGCCACAGACTTCTTGACATAAAAGGTTTATTTAGATTCTCAAGTGACAAGATATTTGTGAACAAAATTTGCGACCAATCTGGATACAAAACAAAAGGAGGGAGTACCCAATATTAGTAATTTATAGCAATTACAAACTAAAAGAAGATGCAATACTTGAAAAAAAAAATGTTGAAAAATGTAGCAAGTGGTGCACAAATGCAGGTTGTAAAGTTGGCCACAAATTAAATGTTCAATCTTTTTCTAATAACTTACATAGCAAATAATCAACTGAAAATTTAAGAAAGAAGCCACCAATTCCCTTTGGAAACTTTGTTTTTCAACTCTAAAAATATTTAATTAGCATCTTCTCATAATATGCTAACCAAAGAAGAAACTCTTGGGGGAAAAATGACATGGTTTTCCCACTCAAGTTTTATCCTTGCTTTCTTTAATGCACCATATCTCTGTCTGCAAAAAAATAGTTCAAATACACTGAACCCAAATAATACTATTATACTCCACTACTTGCTTCTATATTGGGATAAAAATATGGCTTTTTCTGTGACAGACAGGATGTTCAGTAGCTACTAAAGAACACATCTTTGGATACAAGAATTTTTATTTTATTTTTTTACTTGAAAAAGAAGAATTCAAGAGAAAGAATCTTTGGAGACATTTGGGAAGATAGTAAAATATACTCCCTCCATCCTAATATAAGTTGTATATAGCAAAAATTAAAGAAGTAAAAAGTAAGATGTTTTTTAATTAAAATATCAATATTACTCTCTTAAAATAGAATTAGTAGTAAACAAATCTTATTTTAGAGAGTTATAATGATATTTTGACTAAAATTTACTTTATTTTTATAATAATTTTTGTTATATGTTCTAAACGAGTTATATTATGGAATAGAGGTAGCCAGTAAGATACGGAAAAAGAAGCCAAGTTTTGCCATTACAAGCTCAACCCATTGAAGCTTAAACAGTAAAATACAGATTTATGAATATAACTTGCTGAATGATTCCCCACAGTTAATCAATCAAAACCCATCTGGGATCTATACTAAAGACAACAAATATTATTATTCTTTAATCAATCAAGAACATGGGATTTTTAAAAGGAATTTTAATTACCTGGAGCTGGAATACTCAAAGAGTTTGCCAGTAGAGGAGAAGATGATAAGGGCAACATCGGCATCACAAAGAACTGATAGTTCTTCAGCTTTCTTGAAAAGCCCTCTTCTTCTCTTTGAAAAAGTCACTTGCCTTGCCGTTGTGTTATCGATTTTCTTTATCTGAATCTTCTCTCTCGCCATGATTAATTTAATTATATATTTATTTTACACTGAAAGATTTGTGGGTTTTTTTTTTTTTACAAGATCAGAATAAACCAACATACAAAGAGGTGAATTAATAGGGAAAGGGGGTTTTATTTTCTTTCTATAAATAGAGATTTAGAATGTAAAAAAGTGAGGTTAACTTAAGAGAAAGAGAGAGATAGGGGGACAGGGGACAGGGCATTTTTTGCCAAATTTAGAAGGGAATAAGGGAACAAAATAAGCCTAGAGAGAGAAACAATTAACAACAAATAGAAAATATACACTTCAGTTGGTTGGTGGCCATTGTTTCAGATGCAGCAAGTGAAAGGAAGAAGTAGCTAGTAGAAAGAAGACCCAACAATCAAGAGAAGACTCAAGTTGGGGGGGTTCTTGAAGATTGGTTGCATTAAAGTAGAGAATTTTGATTGTTTTGTCTTCTTTGTTCAGAGAGATGATGGTTCTTTATGGTCTTATGAGTTTACTTGTACACTGTGCCAATGTTTTAGTACTCTTTCCATTTGAGAACTCATGAAGAGACTGTTGAGAAAATGTGGGGCCAAGGCCAATGAGAGATGGAGAGAGAAAAGACAAGTTTTTTTTTATGGGGGAGAGAAAGACAAGTGTATCTAGTTTTGTGGTCGTTGAAAAAAAAAAGAATTTTGGACCAATTAGATAGGTATTACAATGGTTAGTGCTAAAATCTCTAAAGACATGTTAAAATAATTTTGGAACAGACTATTACTATCTTCATTTTTTAATATAATATTTTTGTTATATTTTACGAAAATTAAAAAAGAAAAAATTAAAAAAAATTTAATCAAAATATTAATATTATTTTCTTAATTAAAATGATTGATATATGAGTCATATTTAATATAACAATATTTATATTTTAATTAATAAAATATCTTATTTTTTTCTTTCTTAATTTTCCCAATATATAATACAAGTCTTATATTAAGAAATATTGTGAGCACTAACGAAGAGTTAACTCTTCTGTCTTCATGCACCACTTGAGTTGATTGTGAATTAATTTCAATAAGGTTTGAAATATCAATGTAGTTTTAGTGACGATCTCGATTTTAGCATCGTGCAAACAGATATGGTCGTTATCAAAGGTTTCATAACCCAGTGGATCAAGGGTCTGATGAGATCGTGGGTTCGATACTCTCCCCATGCAATGGGGAAACTTTAATTGTCTCTCTTTATAGGGCTATATTCTCCTCTTGTGAGGCGTTTCTCTCTCCCCTTATAGGACAACCGCCCATCCGGGCTTCCAAAAAAAAAACAGATATGGTCGTTTGATTACAAAATCGAAATTATAGTTATTCATTATTCCTTCCGTCCCAAATTAATCGTCTATATTTTCTTTTTTATTTGTCCAAATTAACTGTCCACTTTCTAAATAAAGTATGTATTAATGACAAATTTTTAAATTTTATCCTTTTTCCAACTCCTAATTGAATACTCTTAATTAATTAAAATTATCACTTTTCGACAGATATTTAATAGGTAGTTAGATGTTGTGTGAGAGGAAGGAGATAGGAAGACATAAAATTTAAATGATATTAATAAAATTAATGAAGAGTATCTTAAACTTTTACTAATACTACTTTACCATCAAAATCATTAAAACTGTAATATCCATGCATTTGTCAAAGTAGACAGACAATTTGAAACGGAGAGGGTATAGTTATTCTATATTCACTGTTTTGTAATAATTTTTCAACCAAACTCTATTAGGAATTGTTTTAATTTCAATCATCTGGTTAAATGACTCAATAATTGAGATCTGTTTGCACAGTATTGATAGATACTGAGATCATTTTCAGGGAATAGTCGGTTCTATAAGAAGAAGAAAAAAAAAAGATTTTGGAATTGTAGGAAAGAGAACCTTTTGTAGTGAAACAAGTTTCTATCTCTTTATCATTTCTTTTGCTTTTTGAGGTGAAAGTGGTTATGGGTAAAAATAAAGAGTGAAAGAGAATGACAGGTCTTTAGCTAGATTTGGTTATGCTAATGGTGAGATGTTTCAAGGGGATGCTTGCAATGCATTGGTGAAATTAGATAGATTTTTGCGTGGAAATATTTTGAATTTTTCCAAGGTTACAAAATAGTCTACACAATTCTATGAGAATATTTATTTGTCAGTTGCTCTATTTCTAGAGACGAATCTATTAACTTTTCCAAAAAGTAAATTGACAGTAGAATATTTGGATTAGGTAAGTTTATGGGAAATATCTGATATGGGATCGGGTCACATGCGACTACGTGGTCTCGATTCGCCACATCCCCTGCAGAAATGAGGAGAGAGAAGAAACGCAATGACGCGTTAAATCTGGGACCGCATTGGTCCCAATGTGACCCTGATCCCATGATGTAATAGACCAAGTTTATGTCATGTATGTTATTATTTAAGGGCGAGACTAGATAATGTTGGATTGAGAAATTTTATCTGTAAAAAATTAAATTGTTTATAATAAATAATTTAATAAAATTGAAAATATGAGAGTTTTTTTTTTTAAGCCTAGCTGGGCGAATGCCCCATAAGGGGAGAGTAGCATCCCATAAAGGGAGAGTAGCACCTCACAAGAGGAGGAATAGATAACCGCATAAAGGGAGACAAATTAAAGCATGTCTCATGCGCGCGGAGGGTATCGAACCCATAATCTCAAGGTCGTGAGAGTTTGAAATATAAAAGTACGTGTTTGGGAAGGGTTAGAAATATTCTATTTTCGTTTGATGTCTCATTAAATGGAGAAATTTCTTATTTCCACTAATAAAAAATTAACATGTTTAATTTTTTAATTAAAAAATTACTAACTTAAATGAAATAGTGGAATCCGTAATATGAAAATGAACACGTATCAAATATTTATTTGTGGGATAAAAAACGGGATATAAAATAAGAATATATGATTTTTTATCTAGGGAATGAACACCAGAAATTGCTATTAGTCATTGTTTATAATGAAGGAGACGGAAGGAAAAGGTAAGAGAAATTTAGATTTACTGTGTTTGGATTGATGAGTCATTTTGGATAGACTTTTCACTTGATTGAAATTTTTATGTTTTTAGAGTTTTGTGGGTCCAATTTTTTTTATTTTTTATGAATGAAATAATAGTCTACCGTAGAAAAAAGTAAAAAGTAAAATTAAAAAAATGAAGTTTTCTGAGTGAAACTGCTGACCAAATACAATTTTGCACACCATTTGTACACTACTTCATTAATGGCAAATAATATTATGTACCCGTTTGTGTTTCTATTTTTTTACTCAACCAATAAATAAGTCATCATGTGCATATAATTTTAAAAAATAATTATATGGCTAATTCTTATTAGTTGTGAACATGAATAAATATACAGACAGACACAGACGATTTTCACCCTTCACTAATGACCTATCCCGTACCCAAACTTTTATTTCACCATTAAAAAAAAGTGAAAGGGTGGTCAAGATTCCAATGAAAGTTGACAGGTAAGCTTTTAAAAATCGGGGTTTTACATTAAACTGACAGTGTTTTTATAGAAAGCCCAAAACATGACATTTAAAAAAGTTGGACCAACAAACTTCCGTTCCCGCTGACATGGCACTTGATGGCTGGCTGACGTGGAACAAGATGGGAACGAAGTGGGACTTCCGTTCTCATCGGGTCCCTTGTTGTGTCGTCGCCGCCGTCGCTGCTCCAACAACTTTTTCCTCATTCAACTCTCAATTTGTGTGGTAAAAATTCAAATTTGATTTTGATTTTTTTTTGGAAAAATAGTAAATTATTTGTTGAATTTAACTATGAATACACTAATTATGTTAAGGAAATCAAAGTAATTTGTTGATTTTGTGAATTATTTGTGTATTTTGTTGAATTTGGGTATTTTTGAATTTAGAGCATTTATGAATTTAGGGTAATTTTGTTGATTTTAGGGTATTTTTGGTAATTGGGTAATTTGTGAATTGTGAAGTTGTGATTGTGTGGATTTAAACTTAGTGCATTTGTGATTTTACGACATTTGTGATTTTAGGGCATTTGTGCTATTGTAAACTTGTCAATTTGGTAATTTTGTGAATTGTGTGAATTTAAGGAGTGATAGAGAAAAATTGGAGATATTACATTTATTTTTTCTGATAAATTGTATGTGTTGTTTTTTGTTTATAGATGGCCATTTCCGCTCATCTTCATCCCGGTCCTTTTGATCCCTCAGTTTTGAACAAACAAGCGTCCCATAGATCTTTAGGAATATGGCACGGGGAAGAGACCCTGAACGACCCGTTAAAGGTGATTACGAGTTCGGGTAATTTTTACGCTACCTATGCTAGGGAAACCAACTATCGAGTGATAAACCTAATCGACCTAGTAGGGTTTGGGGGATGCTGTAGATTAGGTAATATGAATGTAGATCATGCTCTCGTGACTGCATTAGTTGAGAGATGGCGCCCGGATACCCACACGTTCCACCTACGTTACGGGGAGGCAACCATCACACTAGAGGACGTAAGATGTCTAGGACTACCGACCAGGGGCCACGTAGTGTCGTTGGACGTAGCTTACAATCATATTTTTTGCAGTTCATGTGGCGGCCGTACCTTGATTCCGTATACGCAGAGAGGGCGTCTAGGGATGACGACTTCTTAATGAACTGCCGAGCCCATACCACTCTCGTATGCTTCGAGATGGTTGAGTACCACCTGCTTGATAGGGTCATGCGTCAATTTGGGTTCCAGCAGGTGGTACCAATCCCGACAGGGACATAGGGCACTAAAGAGGGCCAAGACCTCCACAGGTTGAAGGCGATAGCCTCAAGGAATTGGGAGAAAGTCCACGCCGATTACATTGCAATGTGGGATTTACGCGTGGATGGCGCTGCTCCCACCATCGGTAATGTTATTGCACCAACCCGCGAGTACATGGATTGGTACATTCGCATTACCGTTCAACGTATCACGAACCCCCAAACTCGGGATCCCAGGCCACTCCGATGGGTATTCAATCCGCCGCTACAGCAGACGACATTTTGGTAAGTTTTATTCGTTTCGTTTTCTTCGTAAGTTAATTTTTTATCTTGAATATACTAATTATAATATTATGTTGCAGAAGGAGTCGAACAGGTTGATGCTGGAAGAGTTTGAGAAGCCTGCCCCTCAAACAGTTGCGCAGTACAAGTCACTCATCACCTGGGCTGCACAAACGATCAAGGATGCCTTCGCAGGGGCTGGGAAGTCGATGTCTTGCAGATCGCGAGGCTTCCGATGTGGCTGCAGCTGGCGTCCTGCAACCTTCCATACGGTCGAGAGAGAGTGTTCCGGGTAGGGTTGTGGTTAGGAAGCAGGGCACTCGCCAGGCTACTCAGGAGTCTATTGCCGCTAGACGCCAGAGACAGCGTGGCGGTGAGGCGGGAACGTCGCAAACACATCCCGAGCAACCTGCTACGGCTCCTACTCCTTTCGAGACTCAGCCTGATGTTCCCACTGATTTTGAGTACCTATATTTGAGCGTTGGCACATATATTCTTGGTACTCAATTTGGAGGTCATCCTGGTGCTGGGCCCTCTTTAGCGGGGCAGGAGGAAGTATTCTTCGGTGCACCTCCCTCGTACAGCCTGGGCCTGGACCAGACGCAGCAGCAGCAAACTCCACAACTTCGGGCAGATATCCCAGATGAGATGTTACGGATCGACACCGAGGGGGCAGTATTCGTTGAGACAGAGCATGGTAGTACTGTGCGAACCAGGACCGGTCACACATACTATCTCCGGGATAATCGGAGAAGTCCACGTAGATACACTCCTTCAAATCCTTAGATAGGTTATTCTTTATTTAATTCTTGTAAACAATATATTTATGACATACACGATTCGTTTGTTTTTTTCATTGTTCTTATTTTAGTAATACATTCGGGTTTTCCAGAGTTATTTTGCGTACACATAGTTTTGTTAATATTCTGGCAAAGTTCATTATTTTGTTGTAAATACTCATGTGTCTCAGGCAAAAACCACCAGCCAGGTCACAGAAGTGTCACTTGGTAATTTCTGCCCGAAGGGAAAAAATATCATTTTTTCTTCCAACACACTGGCTAATGGGAACGGAAGATTCCGTCTTGGACTTCCGTTCCCATCTTGTTCCACGTCAGCCAGCCATCAAGTGTCATGTTAGCCGGTTCCGTTCCGTTCTCGAACGGAAGTGACGGCCAAAAATGTTGGTTCAACTTTTTTAAATGCCATATTTTGGGCTTTCTATAAAAACACTGTCAGTATAGTGCAAAGCCCTTAAAAACCTCCCCTTAATTAATAAAATTCTAATGCTACGTGACGCGTAAACATGCCAAATCGTTTAGATTGAGGGAAAAGAAATGAGAAAAAATGTAAGTAAGGATATAGAAACAAGAAAAGAATAGAGGAGAAGAAGGAAAGAAGAGAAAAATTTGAGAACTGCGTTAGGTTACTGTTTGTATAATTGGTGAGAGGAAATTATTAATTTACATGTTTACTTTTATTTTATATGAATATAGTATTTTATTATTATTTTTTTAAAACTTTCTCTCTCTAGTCCATTCCTCATTTTTTTGGCTAGATCAGCTCAAAAGCTCCGGCTACGGCGGATCTAGCCATCCTTCCTCTACTTTTTATGTCTTCACCCATGCTTTTTGCCGTAAATTATTGTGGAGTTCTCTCGAAACATATTTTTTCAATATTCAAGACTCATAAGTAAGATTCATTTCAGATCCTTCGAGATTTAGAGGTTCTTTCGATCTTTCTTGGTGGGTTTTATCATCTGGACTTGCTCTTTCTCAATTTTTTACATCTTTATGAGACAACCTACTGACGGTTGATACGCTCGTGGTCTTTTAATTGTTGATTTATAAGAAAAATGTTGAAACTGAGTTTCTCTTTCACTGTTTGGTCAACGATTGCGAATGAGATGCTATGAGAATTTTATTATGTATTTAATTTTTCTACTAGTATTAGTGTTTTTACCCGATCCAAAAGTGTCGGCTTTTATCGATTATAATGATTTTCTAAAATATTGTATAACTTTTATTTTATTATATATTTTTAAATTATACGTCGATTGTTATGACCTCGGTTATTAAAAGATAATTTCTTTTTATATATATATATATATATATATATATATATATATATATATAAGCATTTTAAAATAAGAACATTTGATAATTCAAAAAAACCATAAAATTGATTTCATTTCCTTTCGTTTTAGTCTATTTTGGACGGAAAGAAAACTGGTATTTTAAAATCAAAGCTAATCCCTTCATTTCCTCTATATATATATATATATATATATATATATATATATATATATATATATATATATATATATTTTGTAAGTGCAAATAGTGTGCAAATAATGTGTAAGAAGAAAATTGAATTATACAATGAAAAATGAATTATAATGGCATATCTGAGTAGTGTGCAAATAATTTTATAGTGGTCGTTTAGTAATTTTTTATCGACATTCTAAACGCTACAATAAATGCAATACATGTTGATAAAAGAAAAGTTAAGTTATTTCAATTCACTTTTGTATAAGTTGATTTTCTATTATCCAATGTCATAAATTAAATTTGTGTAATACTTTCGGATAGTTGTTGTAGGTAAAACAAGTAATTTGGTTTTAGTGATTTAAGTAGAATATGTGTTTTGTCTTCACGTACAAAATATTGAAAAAAATGAAATATTGTTCATTTTTTTTTACACAAAATTCAGCCATCAAAGGAATGCATCAAACAACGGTCATGTGTTCCCCACATATAAACCATACACTTGTCGAGAAATTTGATAGTTAAACAAGAGAAATTAAAGAGATAAGACAAGAGAATTTACGTATTTCGGTCACTGTTACTTACATCCACATCCGAGATGCGAACTTTCTTATTTATTTTAAAATTGTTCATAGTGAATTATCATTATGAAACTCTTAGCATATATACCACTCTACTCTCACTAGCTCTCGAAAATCTTATTCCACTAACTTTAAAAAAATCTTATTCCACTAACTTCAGAAAGTCTGAAATATAACTAACTAAGAAATCTTTTGAACCAATTAAAAATTATACCAACTAAGAAACATAATTTGAGTAAGAAATTTCAATTAAATAAAAATTTATTTTAATTCATTAGAAAAGACAGAATCTATCTACTATAAAAAATAAGAATTTAAGAAATATGGAGAAAACAATTCGAACTCATAAATTCTACGTCATAATTTATCAGTCTTCTTGGCCATTAAATCAATACTTTTGCAATTAATTAAGAAATCCTAATTTAAGACAACATTAACAAATGTGTAATAATCTAAAAGTGTCTGCACCAAAATCGGTGACCACAAGAACAAAAAAATGGGTAGTGATAATGCAAGAGCATAAATCCTCCTGCCAGAGCAAATTATATGTATGTGAGAAAATTAACCCTCTAGCATATCAATTAAAAATTTCAAATCTCTTTCTTATTTTCTCTCACCCCTAATTTCTTTCCTCTTCCCCAATCTTCTCTTTTATCCTCCACATAATTCTTTTTTATTTTTTGTTCTCTCTCATCTGTTCCTTCTCTATTTTTTACAATAAAAAAATTAATTTAATCATCTAATCATTATACATTTTTTCCATTTAATCCGTTCCATTTTTTTATACAATAAAAAAAAACCAATTGATTATAATTACATTGAAACCTAATTTTATACATGTTTTCCATTTAATCCGTTCCAATTTTTTTTTACAATAAAAAAAACTAATTTGATCATAATTACATTGAAACCTAATTTAGGATAATATCAATTTGCTCAGATTTGGCACACAATAGAAATGTTAAAGGATAGATACTTTCTTAATATTGACTATAGTAATTTTATGCTATAATCATTTTTTTCTCTGTTGCCCCATTCAGAACTGTCGTCTCTTTTGTGTCATCCAATTTTCGATGTTCAACAAAAGAAGATTGAGCAGTGGATAAAATAGGAGAGTGCAAAAAGAGAAGTTAAAAAAATGATATCAGTAGTACATCGAAAAATAATAGTGCAAAGAAAGATGAGGATGTAGAGTTTGACCCTTCAAATTAGATGGAGATAGAGAAAAGTTTCATGAGTTGGGAATAGAGAAGGAATTGAGATGGAGAAAAAAAATAAAAAATTAAATGGTGATAAGAGAAAAGATTGGAAATATGAGAGAAATTAGGAGTGAAAGAAAATAGGAAATAGAGTAGAAATATTTAATTGATATGCTAGAAGGTTAATTTTGTCACATACACATAAATTGCTCTTGCAGGAGAATTTGTGCTCTGGTATTATCATCACCCCAAAAAAATGATCAATAATAAACGGGCTAAAAATAATGTTTAAACAAAATGAGATGTCTGATGGCTGCTGCATCACCATCACATCTGCTGTCCGGGAACAAGGGACGAAGATAGGGTCGAGACTGCTCAAATATTTTAAAAATTATATTCCATTCATTCCAATTTAATTGTCGTTTAATAGATATATATATCCAAATTAATTATCGTTTAATATATTTTATTATTATTTATTAATAATTTATTTCAATTATACTCTTAACATTTTTTTTATGGAAAATGATTTGCTACTAGAATTATTGGATAGGAATTGGATAAAACTCAAATTAACACTATTCACCCCCTCTATTGGTATAAGAGATTCACCCCCAATTTGAGTTTTAGCCAATTTCTAACCAATAATTCTAGTAGCCTAACAAGGTCCTTTTTTTATTTGTCACTCTGTCATTCCTCTTTATGCCTTCTACCGTTTCTTGTTTACATCATCATTTGGGATAATATTGGAACTGTATGTAAAAAAGTATTATTTTCTTAATCTTATAAAATGTCCAAAACGTCTAATATAGGAAAATGGAAAGAATATTAAATATAGTAAATTTTATTTGTATTTTGTAATATTTGATCAAATTCGTTCTCTAATATTTTATATATATAGTTCGGATACTGTTATCATTTTCGCCCTAATTTAAAAAGTTTCTACTCCAACCCAACATGTAGTAGAAATGGCGGTTTCCGGAACGAACCGGTGGTCATTGTCTGGTCCCCGGCACCAGAGTTCCACCCACACGTGGCTTCGACGACCTAATTTCTGAAGAATTCTGAGGTTAATAGTGTGTTAGTACAACTGTACCTTTTTTCTTTTTTTTTTTTCCCTTCGAAATTCAGCTTTATTCACGTCGCCTTATCAGCCTTTTACCTAACCCCTTCTTCCCAATTCCATTTCCCGGTGTTCTGCCTTTTGATTTATCATTTTGACACCTCTCAATCTTCTCTCTCTGAATAAGAGTGAAATCAGTTAAATAGTACTCCCTCCATTCCCTATTAATTATCGTTTAGGAGATATCTAGGTATCCAAATTAATTGTCATTTAAGATTGTTTTATTAGTTGTCAACAATTTATTTTAATTATATCCTCAATATTTTCCTTTATTTATGATAAAGAAGTGAGAGAGAGAGAGTGGAGATAATATTGGAAGTTTAGGTGAAAATGATAATTTCCTTAATTTTCTCAAATTGTCTAAATAGTTTTATATTTAGGAATGGAGGGGGTACGTAAATTAAAAAAAACAATTATATTTTAAAAAAATTATTTAAAAATTATATTTTCAAAACGTTTAATTCTTGAAGAATTTATGTTTGATTGAGTAGGTCATTTCGTCAATATTTTTATCAATTAACTGTTAAATTAAAATTTGGCATCAGTTAACCCAAAAGTATCAGGGGTATTTTTGGTACACTATTAAACATCCCCTCCCTCAGCCCATTATTCTTCAAATAACCAAAAGTCTCCATAGCCTTTTCAAATTCTTGATTATCAAAATACACCTTAAACATCAAGTTGAAAACTTTAGCAGAAACAAGTCTCCGTAGCCTTTTACGGTTCTGAGATTTTGGGGGATTTTATGGAGTGACGTTCTTTTTTCAAATCCTATTCTTCGATGGATTTCGGAAATAAAAAAAAAACTAGGATTAGAAATTGAAGTAGAAGTGGCTTCCAATTCCAGTTTGAGGTGTTCATATTTGCTGATGATTCCATTGGCAACTTACCATTGACCATGAATGTCTGTCTGTTCAATTCATTCTTGCCATTTAACTTAACTTTTGTTGGGTTAATTGAGGGAGATTTGAGGTGATGTTTGGGTATTTTGGAGAGTTTGGATGAATAAAAATGGTGGAATGTAGTGGGTGAGTTTTGAGGAAGAAGGGAGATGTAGTGGCGTGCGTGAAGTGGTTGAAAGAGATGCGGGGGGTGGGGTGAGGGATGTGTCAGGGGGTGCCTTGGGGATGTTTAATAAAGTGGAATTATTAGCCATTTTTGTCATCAACCTATTTTCAAACAGCCAATTTTATCCTTTTCAACTTTTTTTAGCCATTTTTGTCCCCAAAGATTTTATGATCAGCCATTTTTGTCATCAACTTATTTTTGAACAGCTACTTTCATTCTTTTTAACTTTCTTCATCTCCAAAGATTTTAAGTGCAACCATTTTTATCCTTCTGTCAAATAATTGTCTAAAAGTCGTCAAAATTGATGACGTGTTCAAACGGCTCTCAGATTGTCTCTCTCATGCAGGGGTAAAGATGAAAATTCCAAAGTATACTAAGTGTCTCCCTTGTAAAGCCCGTCATTACCACTCATATCAGTCTCCGTTCTCATTTTCTCTCCATATTTGAGAACAAGAATTCCCTAGAAACCTGAGAGACTGATATGGAGACAAAATGAGAACAGAGACTGATATGGAGACAAAATGAGAACAGAGACTGATATGAGTGGGAATAACGGGCTTTACAAGGGAAACAATTAGTATACTTTGGAATTTTCATATTTACCCCTGCGTGAGAGAGACAATCTGAGAGCCGTTTGGACACGTCATCAATTTTTAGACAATTATTTGACAGAAGGATAAAAATAGCTGCTCGTAAAATCTTTGGAGATGAAAAATGTTAAAAAAATGTTAAATAGGATGAAAGTGGCTGTTCAAAAATAAGTTGATGACAAAAATGGCTGATCGTAAAATCTTTGAGGACAAAAATGGCTGAAAAAAGTTGAAAAGGATAAAATTGACTGTTTGAAAATAAGTTGATGACAAAAATGGCTAATAATTCTTAATAAAGTGTACCAAAAATACCCCTGCTACTTTTGGTTTGACCGAGTCCAAATTTTAAGTTAACAATTGACTGATGAAAAATTGACGAAAGGACCTAGTTCATCAAAAATAAATTGTTTAAGAATTGAACGTTTTTAAAACATAGTTTTTGGACAATTTTTCTAAAACATAAATTGTTTTTTTACCTAAATAGTACTGCCAAACGGACCGAAAGTCTGTGGATTGGTCCGTAATCCGCACCAAATGGACTAAGATGGACTTGAAAATAAAATTCGTTTTAAATGCAGGTATTTTTGGTCCATAGGATATGGACTTCGCGGACCAGACTCGGACTAGTCCGCAAAATAAAAAAATAAAAACGGACCCGGACTTTGGGCACTGAATCCGAACTCATTAGCGGATATAATTTCTTTTATTTTTTTATATATCTACCTCAAAGATTCAAAGTTTTCCAACTAAAATCTACTCAAAATTCAAATCACCTATTCTCTCTCTCTCTAGTCTCGTACTCTCTCAATCTCTCTACTCCAGTCGGCATTCACCTCTTTCCCATTACCTTCTTTTTTTTCCGAACAGTTCTAATCAATTCGTAGATTAATTGTTGATGGGTAACTAGCTACATGGATGCCGAATTTAATTGGGATGTAGACTAGTAAAGAGTTGCTACTTTCTTGTACCTTGATATGATGAATTTTTCATTATTGACTTTAGGTTGGTCTGTAGTTTATTGAGATGCAACATACTAGCTATTTTTTAATTTTTCATTTACTAGTTTCATTAAAATTGTCAAAAAAATGATAAAATTTGCAGATCAGCCTGTAATCCACGGACTATAAGAGGACTGGTATGGATTTACCATTTTGAGGTACGCAAAAAAATTGACTAAGTCCAGTCCGGTCCGTTGCGAATTTAGATCGGATTGGACTGGACCGGTCCGTTTGACAGTGCTAGACCTAGAACACCAATTTGCCTAAATAGTACTTCCTCCATTCCTAATATAATACTTTCATTACATGTTTCGAAAATAAATTAAGCAAAAATTAAAATATTTTTGTAATTAAAATACCAATATCACACTCTTAAATATAACTTGTATATTACTCTATTTACGAGAGTAATATTGATATTTTGATTAAAAAAAAAATCTTAATTTTCGCAATATATAATGAAAATCTTATATTTAAGAATGGAGGTAGTCCTACTTTTATTACATAATATAAGCCGTTTATTACATATGACGGAAATTAAGAAAGCAAAAAAAGAAAGATGTTTTATTAGTCAAAATATCAATATATTATATTCTTAAATAAGATTTGTATACCATTAATTATATTTAATAGAGTGATATTGATATTTTGATAAAAAAATTATATTTTTTCTTAATTCCCCCCCACATGTCTTAAATAGTACTTCCTCCATTCCTAAATATAATACTTTCATTACATGTTTCAAAAATAAATTAAGCAAAAATTAAAATATTTTTATAATTAAAATACCAATATCACACTCTTAAATATAACTTGTATATCACTCTATTTACGAGAGTAATATTGATATTTTGATTAAAAAAACATCTTAATTTTCGCAATATATAATGAAAATCTTATATTTAAGAATGGAGGTAGTCCTACTTTTATTACATAATATAAGCCGTTTATTACATGTGACGGAAATTAAGAAAGCAAAAAAAGAAAGATGTTTTATTAGTCAAAATATCAATATATTATACTCTTAAATAAGATTTGTATACCATTAATTATATTTAATAGAGTGATATTGATATTTTGATAAAAAAATTATATTTTTTCTTAATTCCCCCCACATGTCTTAAACGATTTATATTAAAGAATGAATGGAATATTATTGTGAATAATACTTTAACTTTTATGTTTGTTTTTTTACGAATAATGCGTCACCTTTCATTTATATCATTAGAATTGACATTAAAATTTGACAAAACTCCTAAGGAAATTGAGTGAAGAAGTCGTTGGGCTTTACACCAATCTCCATTTTAACCACAGGCCCAAAGTGCCCACTTGATCCATTTATTCGGAATCTCCATAATTCCCTCTCCGCAAAACAAATATATAAGTAGTAAATTATTGCCAATATAAGTCGTTAACGAAATATTCTGAAAATTAATAAAGTAAAAATAAATGTACACTAATAATCAAAATATAAATATTATTCTGTTAAATATAATTTGTATACTACTAATTATATTTAAGAAAGTAATATTGATATTTTTTTTAAATTTATTTATAACCTCACAGAGGGAGGTGGCCTCACAGGAGGAAGGGTGGAATTTATTAAACCCCACGTAAAAGACGAGTATCGAACCCTCGATGTAGAAAACAAGAATGTAATTCATGAACAAAGGAATCTGATGAAGAATGAAGAACACAATGAAACCCTAACTATGAGAGCTTCGAGAGAGAGAGAGAGAGAAATAAAGAGGAAGAAGATATTTTGTGAGTTGAATTATTTTTCTCATTAATTATAACAATGACAAGTGTCATATATATACAGGTTGAGATACAAGTTAACTAACTAATTTTAACAAACTAAATCAACTACTTAAACTAATTTCTAACTAATACATAGAAACTATCTTAGCACAACACAATTGACTAAGTCTTCTGCTTCATCTTTACTACAGGCTTACTGCCTTCATTCTCTTTTATCTTTCTTGTTCCAGCTCTATCCTTTTTCTCCATTCCAGGTTGATCTTCAATCTTTAACACCCTCGCAAGCTGGAATGCCAAAAATGTTATGTAGTCCAATAACTCTCAATAAATCCTTGAACCTTGCAGGGCCAAGAGCCTTGGTATACAAATATGCAAGTTGTTGGGCTGAAGCAACTGGAAGAAGCTTAATGATGCCACCTTGCAATTTTTCCCTAACTAAGTGACAATCTAGCTCTATATGCTTGGTTCTTTCATGATAAATCGGATTTTCAGCTATATATATATATATATATATATATATATATATATATATATATATATATATATATATATATATATATATATATATATATAGCACTTCTATTGTCACAAAATAAAGGAGTTGGGCTGAGTTTGCAATACCTTTAATTCTGCTAACAAATACCTCAGCCATTGTATTTCACATGTTGTGGCTGCTAAAGCCCTGTACTCAGCCTCACTAGATGATCTAGACACAGTCACCTGCTTCTTGGCTTTCCAAGAAATCAAAGATGAACCCAAGAATATGCAATACCCAGTTATAGACCTTTTGCTATCAGGGCAGTCTACCCAATCAGAATCACTGTAGCCTTTGAGTGTCAAGCTGTTTGAACTATTAAACAACAGACCTTGCCTAGGAGCCATCTTCAAGTATCTTAACACTCTTAATGCACCATGCCATTGCAAAATAGTACGACAGTCCAAAAACTGACTTAATTGCTGCACCACAAAGGAAATATCTGGTCTTGTATGTGTTAAGTATATGAGCTTTTTGTAAGGTGTGTTGTCTGGCAGTAGTTCTGAATCCCCTTTAGCAAAGTGTAAACCAGGTTCCATGGGAGTGGAGACTGGTTTACACCCAAGGATACCAAAGGCATCTAGCATTTCTAGGCAATATTTCCTTTGACACATATTAATGCCAATTTTACTCCTAGCAATTTCAAAACCAAGGAAAAACTTCAAGTCACATAATTCTTTGATTTTAAACAATTGATGCAAGTACTTCTTAACCTCAGTAATGGTAAACATGTCATCCCTAGTAAGAAGAACATCATCAACATATATGAGTAAAGCAGTGTATCCAGTAGTGCATGATTTAGTAAAGAGAGTGTGATCACTTGTAGATTGCTTAAATCTCATTTCCAAAATAGAACCAGTAAGCTTTTGATTCCATTTTCTGCTGGCTTGTTTGAGGTCATAAAGTGATTTTTTAAGCTTGCAAACCTGATTAGAAGAAGCACTAAATCCTAATGGCAACTTCATATAGATATCTTCCTCAAGATCTCCAGGCAAAAATGCATTGTTGATATCTATTTGCTGTAAAAACCAGTTATTTGTGGTGGCTAAAACAAGAAGAATCCTAATAGTGGTGAACTTTGCTACTGGAGAGAAAGTATCTAGATAGTCAATACCTTTTACTTGAGTAAAACCTTTGATGACAATTCTAGCTTTTGGTCTTTCAATAGAGCCATCAGCTTTCAACTTCAGTTTAAACACCCATTTGTTGTCTATTGCCTTCTTTCCAGGAGGTAAAACAACAAGATCCCAAATGTTATTCTCCTCAAGAGCTCTAATCTCATTAGCCATAGCCTCCCTCCAAATGTCATGTTGTACTGCCTCAACATAAGTTCTAGGTTCAAAATGAGAGTCCACTGCAAGAACAAAAGATTTGTATGCAGGTGCTAACATATGAGTGGAATAAACATTATTAAGTGTGTGAGATGTGGAGGCTGGAAGGTTAGAGCACTGGTAATCATGAAGATGTGCAGAGAGTCTAGATGTCATTTGAGATTTTCTTACTGGAAGAAGGGTAGTAGAATCAGTAACTAAATGATCCTGAGAAGTAATAGGAGGATGAGTAGGGTAAGAAGGCACAAAAGATGAGACAATAGGATCTAGTGAAGGGATTCATGGGCGGAAACTCGTTCCAAACACCCATGAGTCCTCCCCTGAAGGATCCGCTCATACGAAACCGAACCGAAAACAGCGATAAAGAACTTACATGTTTCGGATTCAAGAAGCTACTTGAATGGAGGATGACGTTTCTTGATCGAGTTTCTTGCCACCACCGGATTTCCGCTGCGGAATATCCCTCTACCCGGGTATCCACGCGACGAAACGAGCAGCGATTGCTAGCTCTTCGTCTCTCTGAAGTTCGGGAATTAGAGAAGGAAAAAGGGAAGGCAGAAAGAAAAAACGGTTTTTCTTTTGGTCTAGGTATTTCGGGTCGATAACCACCGATACCTAGGGTTTCGGGTTAAGAGATGTTATATAGAGTGTGGGAGTTGGTTCCCGAACAACTCCCATGTCTACTCAACTTCTCTCGGCTGTGGGAGACTCGAATCCCACGTCCCCTAGACTTCACTGGTAGTGGGAGTCTTTATCGGATAATGGCTCCCACGTAATCCCAGCTACGGTTAAATACCAAAATTGCTTCTATCTCTAATTCGAATAATAAACACTTTATTATTTTCAGAAAAACATATGTCAGATACAATGAACCTAGACACTTTCTAGATTCATTGAATCTGGACATGAAGCTCGTTAGCTCGTCTATGCGTGTGACCCTGTAGGTTCATATCACAATGGCAATGAAAACACACTTGTTAGTAGTGTGAGTTCATAAGTCACATGCGGCCCCTAGCAGGACATTGTGACTACCCAAAGTGAATGAATTACAACGGAACCTAATGTCAATCCACTATTTAATCCCTTTGTCTCGCGATATCCTAATTAAGCATAAGGCATGGTGGTCGTCACCCTTGTTAAGCTTAATTATATTTATGCTTGATCTCCAGGTAGACTGTTTCGACAAATAGCATTTGATAACCACTTTATCAAATACATTTGAGCACTGCCATGCATTTAAACAGCTCTTTCCCTATCGAGAGGGCCCATGGATATCTCTCTCTAATAATAGAGAGGACAAATTCCTTACAATGTCTCTCACATTCAAGCTATGATAGGACACTACATCCGATCATCGATCGTATTGATTACTCGTTACAAGTAACGTCCGATCGAGTCAAAACGTGGCTCCATTCATACTAGAATCAATGAAGACATAAGGTCTAAGGATACTAAAATAGTATTGAGGAAGTAATACTTATGACTTAAGACCATGAAGTATTACTTCTCGACTGATCACGTCCCAATACAATGTATCCCTATATATTGCATCTATGATGTGATTTGTATCCATTACACATGATCAGTAAAACAAGATCATCAATCAACAATCATACTAGTTTTATTTCATAGTAATTAAGCATTACATAAAACTAGGGACTTCTAGAATAGTAATTACATAAGCTAATGAGTTTTACTATCAAATCACACATTTGATAATCAAAAGCAAAATTAACTATTCAATTACATGCTCAAAAGATAACAAAACGCACAACATGTGCTAATGGTCCTAGGGCACTACTAACATCTAGAACAGGAGAAATGCATGGAAAAACAAACAAAGGGATACTAGCAGAATCATGAAAAGAAATAGGTGAATGGCTGGTAGTATTGTCTTTGAAAGGAAAAGAATGTTCATAAAATATCACATTTCTAGATATGAAAATCTCAGCAGTTAAGATATCAACAAGAATGTATCTTTTAGTGGTAGCAGGATAACCAAGGAAAGCACATTTACTGCTTCTAGCATCAAACTTGTCTCTATGATTGCAAAGAGTAGAGGCAAAGGCTAAGCACCCAAAAACTTTTAAAGCAGAATAATCAGGAATTCTTTTATGCAAAATTTCATAAGGAGACTTATTTTGTAGCAAGGGAGTAGGACTGATATTGATGATATATGAAGCATGTAGAACAGCATATCCCCAATAATCAGAAGATATGCCAGATTGAAACTTGAAAGCCCTTGCAATGTTCAGAATATGCTGATGTTTTCTCTCAGCAACTCCATTCTGCTGAGGAGTTTCAACACAAGTTGTCTGATGAATAATGTCATGCTCAAGATAAAAATCTCTCATAGAAAATTCAGGACCATTATCAGTCATAATAGATTTGACAAATGATTGAAACTGAGTTTTTACAAATTTACAGAATGACTGTAATAAAGACCTAGCCTGACCTTTATTGGTCATGAGAAATAGCCAAGTAAATCTAGATTTATCATCAACAATTGTAAGAAAGTATTGTTGACCTGAGATAGTGGGGTACTTGTATGGTCCCCATATGTCAACATGCAAAAGATCAAACAAATGTTTGGAAACAGTGTTGCTAAAAGAGAAAGGAAACTTATGCTGTTTAGCATAATGAAAGACATCACAACAGGCTTTATTTAAGTACTGTATATCTGGACAGAATCTTTACAATTTTGAGTTTAGAATCAGGCATGTGTCCTAACCTATTATGCCAAAGAAAATCAGTGGAAGCAGATTCACTGATATTACATTTATTTGCAGCTAAAAAGGAAGAAGAAGAAGAAACAAGAGTAGCCACATTGCTGGAAGAATGAAGGACATCATCAGAATTAAGAGATGTGAAGTAGTACAGTCCATTATTGAGGACTATGGAACCAATCATCCTCTTGGTTTGAATGTCCTGAAGAGCACAACCAGCAGGAGAAAAACTAACAAGACATGAACCTTTGAGCATTAATTGGCTAACAGAAATCAAGTTAAAAGAAAAGCCAGGTACAAAGTATACATCAATTAATGTAAGATTGGGATGTAAAAGTACAGTTCCCTTATGAGTAGCCTTGACAAAAGTTCCATTAGGAAGTTTAATAAGAAGAGGTTCAGATGTAGGTGCATAAGAATGATAATGAATGAAAGAATGAGTAATATGATTGGTAGCACCTGAATCCAAAACCCAATATTCTAAGCAAGTAGCCTTACCATTATTACCTGAAGTTTGTGCTAAGCTTGCAGCCACCACCACAGCTTCATTTGTGCCTTGTGCCTCAGATTTTGCAACAGTATTCTGTGAGGAAAATCCTGCAGATGCAGAACTTGTAAAAGTAGGCTGCAAATGCATATTAGACATCATAGGTGCCAATGTCTGGATCATGCCATTATTTCCAGTGTAAGGACCAAGACCAGTAGAATAACCAGTGGAGGAAGCATTATAACCAACATATGGACTCATAACAGGTGAAGGAAAATATTGCTGCATCATCTGAGAATGATTATTAACATAAGGAGAAAGATGCATGCTAGAAGCTTGAGGCATTGCAGTATTGTAGTAAATAACAGGCTATTGTGACATCATTTGCATTTGATTCCCTTGTGGCATCATTTGCATTTGATTCACTTGACCAAAATTGGTAGCACCTCTCCATTTTCCTTTCCAATTTGCAGGATAGCCATGTTTTTTATAACATCTATCATGAGTATGTCCCTTCAGGTTACAAAAAGTATATTGCAGGTTCTTTTTATTTCCATTATGTGTATATCCTCTGGAATTCACAGTATTGACAACTGCAGTGGGCATAGTCTGATTCATGCCAGGAAAAGGCATAATCCCTCCTTGATTGCCTGCAGCAGATTGCATACCTAATGATGTGTACATGAGCTGCATTCCTGCCTGAGGATGTATTATACTATAATTCATCTGCCTTTCACATTGTAACACCATTGCAAAGACATCATTTATAGTAGGTGTTGGTTTAGTGACCAACACTTGATTTTTAACACCAGCAAATACATCAGAAAGTCTTTTAAGGAACCTAATAACATAATCAGACTCTGAGTATCTTTTTAATATTTTTTGTACATCGCAACTACATTTAGGAACACAAGTGCATTGTGGTATAGGTCTAAGCATTAAAAACTCCTCCCAGAGTACCTTTAATTTTGTGTGAAAATCAGTTACAGACAGACTACCTTGCTTGAGATTGTGAATTTCTTCCAAAAGATCTGATAGTCTGAAGTCATATCCATTGGCAAACCTAGATTTGAGGTCAGTCCAAATGGCATGAGCAGTAGGAAGCCAGATACAACTTTGTGCAATGGATGAAGTCATGGAATTCAGCAACCAAGACTTCACCATGTTATCTGATTGCTTCCATAAAGCAAGCTGAGGATCATTAATTGCAGGTTGCTCCAAAGTACCAGTCATGAATCCTTCTTTGTTTTTGCAAGACAAAGTAAGTAAAACCGATAAAAAGATGATAATTACTGGAATTGAGCAGAGGCTGAACTAAAATGCTTGAAGGACTTTCGCTTGGATGCAAATATAGAGGATTAACAGTCTCCATTGATGTATGAATTTCAGAATCAAGAAGAACAGCGGAAGCAAAAGAAATACAGATAAAAGTGAATCAAATTCCAAAAACAGAATGATTACAATCAATCAGGGATTATTGATGCTCTGATACCATGTAGAAAACAAGAATGTAATTCATGAAGAAAGGAATCTGATCAAGAATGAAGAACACAATGAAACCCTAACTATGAGAGCTTCGAGAGAGAGAGAGAGAAATAAAGAGGAAGAAGATATTTTGTGAGCTGAATTGTTTTTCTCATTAATTATAACAATGACAAGTGTCATATATATATATATATATATATATATATATATATATATATATATATATATATATATAGGTTGAGATACAAGTTAACTAACTAACTTTAACAAACTAAATCAACTACTTAAACTAATTTCTAACTAATACATAGAAACTAGCTTAGCACACCACAGTTGACTAAGTCTTCTGCTTCATCTTTACTGCAAGCTTACTGCCTTCATTCTCTTTTATCTTTCTTGTTCCAGCTTTATCCTTTTCCTCCATTCTAGTTTAAGCTTCAATCTTTAACACTCGACATCACGGTCGTGGGCAGTGTCAAGCACCACTGGGCTATTAACACTTTATTTTGACTATAAACTAGTTCGTTTTTTGCTTTCTTAATTTTCTCTACACGTTATAAACGACTTATATTAATGAATGAATGAAGTATTATTGTGATTAATACTCTATCTTTTATGTTTTTTTTTCACGAATAATGCCTCAGCTTTCATTTATAGCATTAGAATTGATATCAGAACTTGACAAAACTCCTAAGGAAATTTGTACCTTGATCTGGTCCTAATCTATTATAAGTATTTCCAATGTTGAGGGGAATAGAATTAGGGAAGATAGCAAATATAGTTGTTACATTTAAGGTTGGAGGTTTGCTCTGTCAGCTTTCCATACTCTGATTTCTCAGAAATGCTTGTATAGTAAATAAAGCATCCCCTTCAATGATCAATTTTTGGCAATGGATGTCTTCACCTATTGCAAAGAAAAAATTGGCTGATTTTGATTCAGTCGCAAAAGGGTGAAGGTTCCAACGAATTCTTGGTCAAAATCTACACCCTGGGACCGGGTAAAAAACACTAATAATAGTAGTAAATGCATAATAATTTTTTTAAAGATTTTTTTCACAAACCTTGAACAACATTAGTAAGAGAAGCTCGGTTTCAATATCTTTTTTATAAATCAACAATGTACAAGTTAATGGGGCGTATCAACCGTCTAGTACATTGTCTCGGAAAGATATAGGAAACTGATAAAGGCCTAGAATAAGTCCGCATTGAGAGAATCCTCCAATGAGGATAAAAAGAAACCCCAGATGTAGAAGGATCTGAAGTAGATCTTTCATTCGAGTTTTGAATCTTGAAAAAGAATGTTTTAAAATTTTTATCACGATTTATAACAAAATAAGGGGAGGAAAGACCCAAAAAGTGAAGGATGGAGGGATAGATCCAACCAAGGATAGAGGATATAGAAACAGAAGTGTTGGGAGGTTTTAAGTTACTGTGACTGGTTGCTTTTCCCTTTTCATTCAAAAGATTGGTACTGCTTGTGTTTATAAAAAAATAAAAAATAAAAAAATTAGAAAAGAAAAAGAAGAATGGATTGGTCATATGGGCCTCCTACCCCAAGAAACAAATCACCAAATTGAGTGAAGAAGTCGTTGGGCTTTACACCAATCTCCATTCTAACCACAGTGCCCACTTGGTCCATTTATTCGGAATCTCCATAATTGTTACCTTCATTATACAGTAATTTAAGGGTGAGCAAATTCGGTTTTTGCCAAATTCCGACCGAATTCGAATTCAATTTGGCAATTCGACTATTTTTGAATTTGGTGTGCCGAATTCGAATTCGAATTTTTTAATAATTAATTATTATTATTATATAATTAAATATATATAATTAAATATTATTATTGAATTTTTAATAATTAAATATTATTATTATATAATTAAATATATTATATAATAAAAAATAAACCCTCCCAATTCGGCCAATTCGATTTTGGTCGATTTTTTGAGGTAAGAAAAAATGAAAAAACCGAATTCAAATTGCCGAATTGGCCAATTCGAATTCGGTGCTCACCCCTATACAGTATAACTCTACACAATATAAGTCGTTAACGAAATATAGCGAAAATTAATAAACTATAAAGAAATGTACATTATTAATCAAAATATCAATATTATTCTCTTAAATATGATTTGTATATTACTAATTATATTTAAGAAAGTAATATTAATATTTTGAATACACGTTATAAACAACTTATATTATGGAATTGAGGGAGTACTTTAATATTTATATTTTGAGTATTCACTACAACAAAACACATATTTGCGACGTTTTTATCAAACGTCGTTTAAAATAAAAAAGAGCAAGTTTTTTTTTTTGAGCGCCCGAAGGAGAAGAGCGGAGAGTACCCTAGATAGGGAAGATTGAAGCATGCCCCATGCCTGGGGAGGGAAGATAAGCCTCATAAGGAGGAGAATTTATTTGCCCCATTATGGGGAGATATAGGAATCGAACACGGGACCTCCGCCCCGTGTTCGGGTAGCCTTACCACTTGGACTACCCGATTCCCATAAAAGAGCAAGTTAAAGCAACAGTTTTTTGCAAACGTCGCAATGTTTGGATTTTATACGACGTTTCATAGCGTCGATTATAGTAATTGTTGTTCAAAACGACGTTTTGATGTCGGTTAGCGACATTTACATTAAATGTTATAAATTGTTACTTTTTGTGATTCATATAACGACATTTATATCTCGTGACTTTTCAGACAAACATCGCTAAATTTGAATTTTATACGACGTTTCATAGCGTCGGTTATAATAATTGTTGAGAAATCGACATTTTGATGTTAGTTAGCGATGTGTACATTAAATGTTGTTATAAATTGTTACCTTTTGCGACTCATATAGCGACATTTATATACAACATCATTAAATCATATGACGTTTTATACAAATGTCGCTATATTTGAATTTTATACGACGTTTCATAACGACAGTTATAATAATTTTTATTTTTACCGACAATTTGATGTTAGTTAGTGACATTTACGTTACATGTTGTTATGAATTATTACTTTTTGCGACTCATATAGCGACATTTATATATTTTGTCGTTAGATCACGTGACATTTTCAGACAAACACAAATACAAACATTATGTTTATGAAATATTTTTTTTAAAAGAAAAATTAAAGACATTTAATTATCAAAATTTTAATAAGAGTGTATTAATTTTAATTCGATTCATAACAAAATCAAACACAAAGATAAATTAAAATAAGTAAAGGTACAAAATCCAAAATTCCATTATAACAAATATAATAGGGGGAGAAACAAATAAAAATTGACCATTTAGCTCAGCGGCCCATTGCACGACATACATGCAGGAGGTCGCGTGTTCAATTCCCATCTCTTTGAGTAGGGAAAATATTCATTATATATTATTCAAAGGTGGCTAGACTCGACGACTCGGCTTGTCTCTAGGTTCCGGCTCAGATTATTCAAAGGCGGCTAGACTCAACGACTTGGCTTGTTCTAGGCTCCGACTAGGCCAACATGGTTTCAAAATTTACGAATGTCGGAATAGATATTTTGTTGCGACTATTTAAAAACGTCGTAATAACTACTTATTCACGATATTTACAAATATCGGAATAGACGACTTGTTGTGATTATTTACGAATGTCGGAAAAAGTACTTTTTAATACACTTTAAAATGACCCAACAAACGTCGTAATAGATAAGTACCGGCGCTTGTAACAAATGTCGTAAAAAGTCGTTAACGAAATATAGCGAAAATTAATAAAGTATAAAGAAATGTACATTATTAATCAAAATATCAATATTATTCTCTGAAATATGATTTGTAAACTTCAAATTCTATTTAAGAAAATAATATTGATATTTTGATTACACGTTATAAAGCATGTCTTAGAAAAAGTCATATAGAGTCACATTGTTGAATGAAAATTAAAAAATATTTTATTTCTCTAAATGATTTAGGGATACACAAATTTGAAGAATAACAAAGATCATCACTTTTTTTCAACAAGACAATAATCATTTAAAAAGTGGAATACTTAGCTCATTTCTAAAGAAGTTTTGAGGATCAACTTGTGACTTCACTTTTGCCAACCTTTCAAAGTTTCCTTTATAGTATTTCTCACCCCATACTTTTGCATGATCATAATTATAAGCTTCATTATTAGCTCCAAGATCAAGATCCTTATAATTGATATAAGCACCCCTGGATTACTTGCAACAAATGGCTCCATATTTTTGTAAAGCTTTCTAATCCATTCCATATGTTTATTCACTTGAAATTCTGGTTCATCAGCCTTCCAAGTCACAAGATATTGAATGTTATATATAGTTCCTTTTCTATGTGGAAATGGAATATCGGATTCTGAAATTTGACTCATTTTTCCACCAAAAGGATCAATAATAATCGTTGGACTACTTTCTTCTTCAAGAAATGATTTTTGAATCATTTTCCATCCTGCAGTTGGGATTGGTTTGTTTGCGAAATCAGATTTCGCCTTAAAATAGTTTGGAGGTTTTGCGAAATCTTCGGCTGCTAAATATTCCAAATCCTCATTAGTGTGGCCTACAAAGAAAAGAACTGATCTAATCCAAGGAACTTGGTAGCATTCTTTAACAATGCACGGCTTTTCTATGCATTTTGGATCAGCAGCATATTGACCTTGGAAACAATCTTTTGATTCCAATTTGAATTCAGGAAAATTCTGATTCAACAATGGAATTAAATCATCAGCTTTTCCAAGAAATAATCCCTGGAATGAGATTTGGACAATTTTCTCCTCTCCAGTTACATTTTGATTCGCATTTTGGAGACGGAGCCTCAAGAACAAATCTTCTGGCAAATTGTAGCAGATTGATTCATATCTTCGTATTAGTTTAATCGTTTCAGGAGTCATTTTTCTACGAACTATAAAAGCCGTTACTTCATTTGGAACCGGAGAGAGCTTGAGTTTCCATGCAAGAATAACGCCGAAGCTCGCTCCTCCACCTCCTCTTATAGCCCAAAATAAATCTTCACCCATCGATGACCTATCAAGAATTTGCCCGTCTGCATTTACAATTCGAGCATCTAAAACGTTGTCTGCAGCAATGCCATACTTTCTGACCATAGTTCCCACTCCTCCACCACTGATATGCCCACCAGCGGCCATAGTACGGTATGACCCTCCTGTAAATACAGACAAAGTCAGAAACTCCATGTTCCGCGACAAACTCTAGAGTTTGAAAATTGTTGGGGGGAAGGAGGAGGTTGGGGTACCTGTAAAAGCGAGTGAGTTGGTTTGCTTGTAAAGTTGATAATAAAGTTTGCCTAGACTTGCGCCTGCTTGCATCCATGCAGTCTCTTCCTTTAAATTAATGTCGATGGAATTGAGATTGTTCATATCGAGCATGATAAACGCTGTCTTAGCGCGAAATGAAAGTCCCTCGAAATCATGTCCACCGCTCTTGATTCTGATTTCCAATCCAACTTCTTTGCTACAATGAATGATAGATTGAACTTCAGCTTCAATACAAGGAGCAACAATAAAAATAGGGTGAGTTGCTGTTGTGTTCATCCATCTACCATTCTTTTGGGCATATATCAGGGATTTTGAGTATTTAGGAGAGTTTGGGGGGAAAATATATGTGTTAGTGTTGGCTAATGACCTTTGTGACATGCATTTGAGAAATTCTTTATCATGAGCATTGCATAATGCCCCGAAAAATATTATTAAAATAAGGAAATGAAGAACCTGGTTAGCCATTTTTGCCTCCTTATCTACTAAGGAGCCGGATAGAAGAAACGGACTAACAAGAATTCTTTGAAAGATCAGTAACCATAAAGGGAACTCGCAGTTCACCAACTTTGTAATTACAGAACCTAATAAAGGATTCTGCTTCTTTCAGGGATTCCACGATTCATATATTTATAGACATGGTGGTGGTAGAATGATTGATGCCAATGAATAGTTCTACAATTAGAAAGTTTCTGTTAGAGATTTTGACTAATTTCTATGATAAATTATTAAGTGGACCTGGTTTATGGAGCATATGCATACTGCTCATTTTTTTGCTGTTTCATTGTGGCATAACGCAAAAATAGTATTCCCATTTATTTGAAGGCCGTTAATATTCTAACAAGATATTATTTGTGTAAGATAACAATGATGCTTACTATTTTTGGAATAGGGGAAACTATTATATATATGACCATAAATAATTTTTTATTTTCATTTTCTGTCACAAATATTTTTATTTAACCTCTTTGTGTACACAAATAATTTTTGAACAGTTATTTCTGTCTAATTAACAAATAGACAGTGGTTTTCTGCCACTTAATGACACGTGTTTTGCACATGTTTTCAGAGTCAAGAGAAAATTCGTCATTCTATGTCCTTCCTCTCCCACATTAAAAAAACCTAACCGTCGCCATTAAATTTCATAGGAAAATTAAAATTTCATTTTGGTCCCTTTAATTTTTGAAACATAATTTTTTATTAAAACGTCAACATATTAATAAAAATATCTTTACTTTTAAATTTAAAAATAGATTAAAACTACTACCAAGAAAAAGAAATATTTATAAAATTATCATTTATGAAATTATATTAAGTGAAATAGAATATTTATGACTAAATATGAATATGTTCCTATGTAAAATGAACGTAATAATTAATTAAAAGAGGGGTATAAATGTAAGTTACTATTTATTGATGATTCCAACTTCTCCTGGAAAGGTCATTCCATAGGTTTTGGTGTGGAATGCCCTTTCCCACTTCTTCCTGGAATTGTCATTCCCGTGGAATGATGATTCCCACTTCAAATTGTCCAACCAAACGTCGGAATGGAAAGAGAAGTGGGAAAGGCCTTTCCATTCCTTTCCATTTCCGCGTACCAAACACGCACTAAGTGGAATCCAAATCTGAATTAGGACTGCAAATAGTCCACATCTCCTCTACCAGACAAGACAAATGGAAAAATATCAGGAAACCTGTAAAACCATAAAATGTACTATCTTCATTCCTAAATATAAGACTTTCATTATATGTAGCGAAAAGTAAGGAAGCAAAAATTAAGATGTTTTTGTAATCAAAATATCAATATTACCCTCTTAAATAGAATTAGTGGTATACAAGTTTTATTTAAGAGAGTAATATTGATATTTTGATTACAAAAATATCTTAATTTTAACTTCCTTGATGTTCACTAAATGTCCTGAAAGTCTTATATTCAAGTCTTACATTTTTTTTTCCTCTAAAACGGATCTTGTATTAAAATAAGTAACAATTACACAGCCATAGAGACTGAAAATGTCAACTTCGCATTTACAGAAGCATCCAAAAGTGATCTAACTCTAGACAAAACTAAATTAATCCTACCATGTACAGACGGCAAAAGAAAACTGTCATCATGAACCAACTGATTCCTCCATCTCCAAAGACAAAGTGCGAGGTTTCCCTAAAAATGAGAGTCCAGTCCCAATGGTCCAAAGTTCCTCCTCCATCCTCCCAGATGAGCCCCTATATCAATCCATCGAACCACATCTGCTATGTCGAAAAAAGCATAGTGTTGATCTGGTCTCAGTAGATTTTTCCAAAGATTAGCTGCAACTGGGCAATCCCGCAACACATGAAGTGATGATTCCAACCCTGCCTCACATACCTCACAACCTGAGTGATCTTTGATGCCCCACTTATGCAATAATTCATTAGTTTTGAGACGTTTCCATCTTGCTTGCCAAAGCAGTAAAGGATTTCGCAGTGGTCCCTTTGTCTTCCAAATTGTTTCCCATCCCCGTTTATCATGATCCTTAGGTGGATTAATCAATTTATATGCAGCCTTTGTAGTGAACTCTCCAGACGGCGACAATTTCCATCTCACCACATCATCGCATGTCGATTCCAAAATAACTAAATCTGAATCAAGTCCATAACCGATTGGGAAAAGAATTGAGACAGACGATTTATGTCCCATCCGAGACCCCTCATGCCAATAGTCCGAAACTTTAGCATCCTTGTCATATTCGGGAATAGGAGACATTGCCAAATCTGCCAAATTTGTTCCACAAGCCAAGAATCATACCAGAAATTAACATGCTTTCCATTCCCAACCGTCCAAACTAGACCTTGTTGTAATACTTGAAAACCTTCTACAAGACCTTTCCAAGCCTCGTGATGAATTTGTTCGAATTGTTCCTCCTTTGACATCCGAGAGTCCGCCATATTTAGTCGTTAAGACTCGAGCCCATAGTGCATCACCGTCACATAGCAATCTCCAAGATTGCTTGGCGAGTGTAACTCTGTTCGGATCCCGCATATTCTTAAAACCCAAGCCACCTTCTTCCTTAGCCCTCATGAGCACTTATCCCACGCAATCGTATGGATTCTACGTTGTCCATCCGACTCGCTCCAAAAAGAATCCCCTAATTGTACGCTCCAGTTGATCCACGGTTCCTCTGGGGAGTCTAACTCGCTTTGCATCGCATAGTTCGATAGTGAAGATGCAACTGTTTTGATGAGTATTGCTCTGGCACCCATAGATAAAATTTTCTGCTTCCACCCACTTAATCTCTTTTTTAGTTTGTCTACAAGAAAACCGTATGTATTCATGGAGACTCTCCTATGCAATAAAGGCATACCCAAATACACACCCAGATCTTGAGCAAGTGGAATTCCAAATTTCGCGGATATAACAGCACCTCTTCCTCTCTCTAGTCCCTTTGAAACAAAGAGCTTTGATTTTTCCATATTAATTTTTTGTCCTGACTGCTTGCAGAAGTTCATAAGAACCTTTTCCATGGTAGCCGCTTGACAGTCAGTCGCAACCCCAAAGAGTAACAAATCATCCGCAAAACAAAGGTGTGAAACCAACGGTCCGCCCCGAGACACTCGAATCCCCTTCCATCTACCATCCCTAGTAACATTTGATATTAGATGACTCGGTACTTTCCATACATAAGACAAAGAGGTAAGGGAGATAACGGGTCGCACCCCGGCGAATACCCCCGAGTGGGAGAGAATGGTTCGAGACGCGCCCCATTCCGGAGAATAGACAACGACGTGGAAGAGATGCATGTCATAATAAGGGGATCAGTAACTTAGGATCGAATCCCACATTTTGTAGAAACAGTCTCTAAAAACCCCCATTCAAACCAATTATATGCTTTCTCTAAGTCAATCTTAATTGCCATATACCCCATTTTTTCCGCCTTTCTTCCTCATACAATGGACAATCTCTTGAGCTAGGAATATGTTATCTGCCGCTTGCCTTCCCGGAATAAAACTCCGTTGATTCTCACAAGCAAGCTGTGTCATTAGCGGCTTTAAACGATTGGCAATCACTTTGGTAACTATTTTCATAATCACATTGCATAACGCAATAGGTCGGAACTGTGAAATGGTTTCAGGCGTGTCGACTTTGGGAATCAAGCAAATGAGTGTGGAATTCATATCTGAAGGAAAACACCCATCCCTGAAAACCTTTTTAACGAATGATGTCAATGAAGAACCAATTATCGACCAATATTTATGATAAAATGAAGGAAGGATACCGTCAGGTCCTGGTGCCTTATTCGCTCCCATTTGGAATACAGCCTCCTTAATTTCTACATCGTCAACAACTTTATTCAATTGTATAATATCAGACGATGGGAGTACTGGGAAACCCCATGCTTCCACATTACACGGCTCACATGGCTCTGAAGTATATAAATTCACATAAAAGCCCCTCACTAACTTGCGTAACTGCTCGGGCTCCATACACCAACTACCATCATCTATTTTCAACATTTTGACCTGAGCTCTATTTTTCTTCACCACAGCTAATGTATGAAAAAATCTTGTATTTCTTTCCCCTTCAACCAGCCATTGAGCTCTAGATTTCTGAAACCAGAACATTTCCTCCTGCTCTAGAATGTTATTATAGTCATGAACGAGACGACTTTCCAAACTAGCTAAGAAATCAGAAGGCCCTCTCTCCAATTCAATTTGGATACCAAGCAACCGCCTTAGATGACTCTGTTTTCTCCAAAAAATATTTCCAAAAGTTTCACAATTCCAAATCTTTGCTCTAGATGCAAATTCTCGGATAGAGTTTGAAAAATCCGTACCAAATCGTTGCCAATGCTCCTGAACAAAATCATTAAATCTGTGGTCTAGGAACCATGCAGATAACATGTGACAAGGTTTCTCTACCCGTATGCACACATTTTCCTCAAGTAATGAAACTAGAATTGGGTGATGGTCACCATGTGTACGCGGAAGATGATAAATATGCGAAGCCGGGAACATATGATAAAATTCACGGTTACACCATATCCTATCCAACCTCTCTAGAATCAGACCATCAATATCTCTTTTATTAGACCAAGTAAATTGTGTACCTGAGAATCCGAGATCCATAAGCCGACAGTGATCCACCACATCCCAAAGAAGTTGAGCTCTTCTCCTATTTATATGTCGGCCCCCTTTCTTATCATCCGGAGAGATGACTTGATTAAAATCTCCAACAAGAAGCCAGGGGGAAGAAACTGTATCCCCTAGCTGCTTCAGATAGTCCCACAAATATTCCCGAAATTCCGCTTTCGGCGAAGCGTAAATCACCGAGAGAAACCAAGAGACATATTGCCCTTTCTTTACAATTGCATTGATTATCTGATTATTGATTGAAATAATTTCCAAATCAACTCTATTTGAGTTCCAGAAAACCCAAATTCCACCTGTGAACCCCACCGCCTCTGAAGCTTCAAAGCGATCAAAATAAGAGCGACGTAACAATTTTGACGCGTTAGAACTCGGTACCCGAGTCTCCACAAGAACCAGGATATTTGGTTTATGATTGCTCAATAAATCTAATAAATTCCGAGTACACCCCGATGAAGCAGCACCCCTGCAATTCCATAGAAGTACATTCATTGATTAAAATTATAAAGACTGCGGCGAAATACCGGAGATGTCCGAGTCCATGGGATCACCATCCCCAAGCTCAACTAACTTAGACGGAATCTTTTCATCTTTTGCCAAAGAAACAGCTGTACTGGTTTGCTCAGACATGCCCAAGTCTCTATTCACAGGACTTGTCTTTACAGAAACTTGTGTGGTAGGCACATCAATTGTTTTCGACTGACGCTTGAACCTCGAAGGCCTCCTTGTTCATTGGTTGGACTTTTTTTAAATTTTTGGACTGGGCCCGACGCAACTGAGACGCCCCATCTGTGCCGTTTTTTGGTTTGGGCCCCTTTCGCAGCCCACTCGACTCCCCCACTTCATAGGCTGGGCCAGATGACTTCATTTTGGATGGTGGGCCAGGAATGGCCTGTATGGCTTCTTTTAACTTGGATACTTCCACCCATTCAGTTTCAAGACCTGCCAATTCTTCCAAAGCACTAAAGCGTGACCCTTTATTCTTGCCTTCAATTCCTTTACTTCCTTTATTCCCTCCTCCATTTGGCTTAAATTTACCTCGTAATGACTGCTTGGGATTACTACTAACTGATTGATTATACTTACCCCTCGGATACTGGTTGCCTTTGTCAGCTCTTGGACCGGTTTTTTCTCCCTTTGATTGTGCACCTTGCAATTGACTCTTTGATACCATCTCCAAGTCTATCTGAGCAGGGCGCCGAACAGGTCGACGAGGTATCATCCATGGCCCAAACTTTGCCTCCACTTCCACTGATTTGTCTTCTGCTGGTACAGGTAGCGGAGTAGTCACAGTCCCGTGTTTATCCTTTGCATCATGAGTATAATCCTGACAACCATCCGACTGATGGCCATATTGGCCACACTTGAAACAGATCAAATACAACCCTTCATACTCCACTGGTTGTATATCGTCCTCTACCGCAATTGAGGGGAGCAGAGGTTTGCTTAAATCCACTTCCACGCAAACGCGCGCAAATTTTCCCCGCTTTCCTGAAAGCGTATTCTGATCAACTCGTACAGCTCTCCCCACAATGTTACCCATGCCCATTAGAAAAGCATCATCAAAGTACTCGTATGGCAGTTGAGGAAAACGAATCCAACAAAGTGTAGATAAAATTTTATCATTACCCGGTCGAAAACTCGGTTTCCACTTTGAGACTGTGAGATAATGTCCCATAATCATCCAAGGGCCATCAATGAGTACATGATCATAGTCTCGTTTAGAGTAGAAACGAACAAGGTAGTAGCCTTCCTCTAGGTCTACCAATTCACAGTCCCATTCAAGCTTCCAAAGATCTCGGATACGATCCTGCAAAACCTTGAACGCAAAGGTACGTCCTAGCACTTTGAGGATGACAGCCCTCTTCCATGGTCGCCACAGCCTACGATAATCTTCCTCTTCCACCCGTTTACGGGGGATACCCGAGGAAGGAATTGGGCATACCTCAGATTGAAGGAAGCGGGATTTTCGAGCTGCCAACTCCGCCTCTAGTCCGTCTTCCCCATCCTCTGCCTCTCCAATATAGATGGGAGGTTTGATTTTCGTAGCCTTCACCGTCTCAAGGAAAGACTTGTCCCATTTCTCAGAAACCCCACTCTTAAAGCTGAATTCTTGAACCGGAAGAAGGAATCCATCTTTACATCTTTTGAATTTCTTAACATTTCGATTTAGTGGTTCAACTCTCTCTACTGGAGACTCTGTAGCTGTTAGAGATTCAGAGTTTTCCACCTCCATTTTTGGGGCTTCTGTAACCAGAGAAGGCGTCGATGGGAGAGGAAGATCCGATTAGCTTCGGGGGTGGAGAAGCCCTAAAAATTACCACCCGTGCTGCGAGAAGCGAGAATCTAGGTTTTACTGTTGAACCACCGTGCTTCGGGAGGAATTAGATAGCAGTTGGTTAAACTGTTGAAAGCTAATGAATTCAAGTCTTACATTTTTCCTGTAAGATTCAACCATTTTATTTAGGTTTTAGATTTGGTAGGTGATAATGACACTCCAATTTCCTTTTTGTTAATGACATTCCATTTAAATTATTTTTTCTTTAAGTTGACTTTTTTTTTTTTTTTTTTGCCATTCTTCATTCTATTATAAATCAAGCAAAAATTTAGTGTTTTTCAGTTCAACAATTGTAAACCATAAAAAGTTTATCAGCGTTAAGATAATTCACATTTAAATTATGTGTTTGTTAAGATTTAGGATAGAAGGTGATTATGAATTTGTTAATTCATATTTAAATTATGGGATTGTAAAGGGGCAGAACTATCGAAATATAGAGGTTTCACCAATATCTAAGGAACGAACTTTCTGATATACACATAGAAGTAAAAATATTGTTGCAGATTATCCAATTAGTTCGTCCCTAAAATTACAAATGGTTTGCAGTGTCAAGTTCGTACCTGAAATTTAAGAAATACCAACATATATACCAAGTGATGTTGCAATATGTAGAAGTTTGTGTGTGTGTGTGTGTGTGTGTATATATATATATATTACAATTTGATTATGGTTTTATTATAATCGGTTTTGAATTTCGTTTACGGAAATTTTCAATTTTCTAGATTTATTTAAGCTCTAATATATTGTTGAGAAAATAGACCAATTTTCACAATTTCTGAAATCATTATTTTTTGTTATCACATCTTCCATATTCTGATTGGGGTTTAAAATTTTCAATTTTAACATATTATTAGAAAAAATATGCATTATCAATTGCATTTTTTCTCAAGAATATATTGTACTTAAAGAAATATAGAAAATTGAAAAAACATCCGTAAACGATTATCAAAACGGATTATAATGAAACCAGAATCAAACTGAAAAAATATATAAATTAAAAAAAACTTCTGAAGGTCGCAACATCACTTAGTATGGAGGTTGACATTTCATAAATGTTTTAGAAGAACTTGACATTGCGAACCATTTCTAGAGATAAGGTTGACATTTCTGTAAATTCAGGGATGCACTTGATACTGTAAACTATTTATATGGATAAACTTGACACTGCGATCAATTTCTAGGGAGGAGATTAACATTTCTGAAATTTTAGGGACAAACTTGACACTTCAAATCATTTACAGGAACCAAAATAAAATTCACCTTTAAATTACAGATAAAATTTCCCATCCAAAACAATTACAAAAAGAATAACATGGACTTATTTGTATATTTACTCTACGTTCCAATTGCTATTTGTTACAAAACAAAATAAAAATTCATCGAAAAAGAATTTTATAAAATATTAGAAAAAACTTTAAGTAGATTGTTTTTAAAATAAGAATGCAGGATATTATATTAGTGTATACATACTAGTGAGAAAATATATACTAATGGCTAGGAAATAGTTTTGTCGCCAAAAGGGTGAGTATTAGCTACAAAACATGCACTACTAAGTAAGTTTTGAAACAAAATTCTTATTTTGTCGGCATAGTTCATCTTTTAGCTAGGAAAAATAATTTTCGTCATCATTCACCGTCTAGGAAACTTATATTTTCTCGCCTCAACATATTCTTTAGCAATGAAAGTTAATGTTTCTCGCCGTTACTAATACTTGTGTCGCAATAAGGACACCTTTAGTGAGGAAATAAATGTTTCATCGTCAAAACTACAACCTAGTAGTGACAGGTTTTTTGTGTCACCAAATGTGTATCTTTGGTGACAAAATTTATTTCCTAGCTAAAATTCTCTCACCCGTGCTCTATTTTTTTGTAGCGAACATTGTAGAAACTCTTGCAGTGTTTTTAAATGGACAATGAATCCTTTTATATCAAACCTTAAATATTCCAATAAAATCTCGATTTGATAGAATCCACAAATACTTGGGTTCTTAAAGTATCTTAATGATTCATTGACAATGATTCTTTTCCTTTTATACCACCTCATGGAATGTAGATAAGAACTCAAAAAGATATTTAAATATACGACATTCACAGTTAAAATAATCTAGAATTTGTCAAGGTTAATTGTATCTGACATTTATTTTTTGAGAATAATAAAATGTTATTATTTGAATTAGATATTACGGAAGAGCTTTTTCGGCATTTGACTTTCGCTGGGATTACGTAGGAATTATTATGCGATAAAAAACTCTTACTACCAAAAGATGTTGGGATTACGTGGGAGTTGGTTTTCGGAACTAACTCTCACGCCTATATAATCTCTTTTGGCACGAAACCCTAGACATATGTTTTTTTAGAGCCGCAAAACCTAACACCCGAAATAAGATTTTTGCCATCCATTCTCTCTAGATTTTCGAAACTCAGAAAACGAAAAGGTAGCAATCGCTGCTCGTTTCGTCGCGTGGATACTTGTCGGCAAGGGAAGACTTTTGGTGGTTGCGGCACCGTATCCGAAAACATAAATCATTAACGAAAAATCGTAAGTCTTTTTAGTCTATTTTCGATTCCCATAGTATGAGCAGATTATTCCGGGGATGATTCATGGTGTTTAGAACGAGTTTCTGCCCTTGAATCCCTTAATAAAGATCATTGAAAACTATCGTTTATCCTCCAATGGACAAGTCTCTTTCACATTTGGAATGAGTTGGGAACTCGTTTTCCGAGTGCTTTGTTCAACTCCCCCACAATCCGGTTGTCCATTTGAAGCTTCAAATGAGTGGTAATCAATTTTACGCGCTTCATCCACATTCCCCTCGATGAAACTCCTAGGACCTTCTGTTAATGGATCCGCTATATTTTCTTTGGATCTCACAAAGTCCAAAGCCATAAAATTGTTTTTCAAAAGTTTCTTCACTGATTTATGTCTACGACGTATAAGTCTATAATTTCCATTATACACAATATTATTTGTTCTACCAATACCTGAAGATGTAAGCTCCGCTCAATTCATACGAAATGGTTGTGGGGCTAGTAAAAAATATTGACCAAGTCCGGTCCGGTCCGTTTAGGATGAGTCCGTTGCGTATTTGGACCGGACTGGACCGGTCCGTTTGACAGTGCTGGGCCCAGAACACCAATTTTCCTAAATAGTACTTCCTTCATTCCTAAATATAATACTTTCATTACATGTTTTGAAAATAAATTAAGCAAAAATTAAAATGTTTTTGTAATTAAAATACCAACATTACTCTCTTAAATATAACTTGTATATCACTCTATTTACGAGAGTAATATTGATATTTTGATTAAAAAAAATCTTAATTTTTACTTCATTAATTTTCATAACTTATAATGAAATTCTTATATTTATGAATGGAGGTAGTACTACTTTTATTCCATAATATAAGCCGTTTATTACATGTGGCGGAAATTAAGGAAGCAAAAAAGAAAGATGTTTTATTAGTCAAAATATCAATATATTACACTCTTAAATAAGATTTGTATACCATTAATTATATTTAAGAGAGTAATATAGATATTTTGATGAAAAAATTATATTTTTTCTTAAATCCCCCCACATGTCTAAAGTGATTTATATTAAGGAATGAATGGAGTATTATTGTGAATAATACTTCAGCTTTTATATATATATATATATATATTTTTTTTACGAATAATGCGTCACCTTTCATTTATATCATTAGAATTTGGCAAAACTCCTAAGGAAATTTATAACTTGATCCGTGCCTAAACTATTACATGTATTTCCAACATTGAGGAGAATAGAATTAGGGGAAGATAACTTATATAGTTGTTACATTTAAGGTTAGAGGTATGCTCTGCTAGCTTTCCATACTTTGATTTCTCAGAAATACTTGTATAGCAAACAAAGCATCCCCTTCAATGATCAAATTTTGGAATGGATGTCTTCACCTATTGCAAAGATAAAATTGGCTGCTTCTGATTCAGCCACAAAAGGGTGAAGGTTCCACCGAATTCTTGGTCCAAGTCCACACCACGGGACGGGATAAAAAAGCACTAATAATAGTAGAAAAGGGAAATAAATAATAAAATTTTTTTAATGTATCTTTTTCACAAACATTGAACAACAATAGCAAAGAAGCCCGGTTTCAACATCTTTCTTGAAAATCAACAATCTACAAGACAATTGGGCAGATCAACTTTCTATTAGATTGTTTCGTAAAGATGTAGGAAGCTGATTAAGGGTTTAGAACAAGTCCGGAATGAGAGAATCCTCCAAAGAGGATCGAAAAAAACTCCAGATCCTTCTCAGCTTCCAGAACAAGGCCGGAATGAGAGAATTCTCCAAAGAGGATCGAAAAAAACTCCAGATCTAGAAGGATCCGAAGTAGATCTTTAATCCGAATCTTAAAATTTGAAAAATAATGCCTTGAAAAAATTTATCACGATTTATAATAAAATGGGGGGAATGAAGATACAAAAAGTGAAGGATCTTGGTTGAATTTAACCATGGAGGAAAATAAATTATAAGAAACCAAAGAGAAGAGAGGAAATAATAGAGAGACATAAGTGTTGGGAGGTTTTAAGTTACTGTGATTGGTTGTTTTTCCCGTTTCATTCAAAAGATTGGTACTGCTTGTGTTTATAAAAAAAATTAAAAAATTTGAAAAGAAAAAAAAAGAATGGATTCGTCATATGGGCCTCCCGCCTCCTACCCCAAGAAACAAATCACCAAATTGAGTGAAGAAGTCGTTGGGCTTTACACCAATCTCCATTCTAACCACAGTGCCCACTTGGTCCATTTATTCAGAATCTCCATAAGTAGTAAATTATTGTTACCTTCATTATACAGTATAACTCTACACAATATAAGTCGTTAACGAAATATAGCGAAAATTAATAAAGTATAAGTAAATGTACATTATTAATCAAAAAATCAATATTATTCTCTTAAATATGATTTATCTACTACTAATTCTATTTAAGAAAGTAATATTGATATTTTGATTACACGTTATAAACAACTTATATTATGGAATTGAGGGAGTACTTTAATATTTATATTTTGAGTATTTAAAATCTATGTTTCATAAAATGAATATTAAGTGATTTATGTTTATGGAAGCTCTAAACTTCATTGCGTATTTTGCCAATTTATCAGCAGTATGATTACAAGATCGGTGCGCAAAAAGTAAATTGGTTAATCTATCCCTAACATATTTTGAATTTGACTAACAATATGACCTAACGGGGAAAGATCCTCCTCAAATTGATGAATTTGGTTGACAAGTGATTGACAATCACTTTCGATGGCGATGGCACAGTGACCTTGAGCAAAAGCGAACCGAAGCCTTCCAGTAGGGCTCTCGCTTCGTGTATTCAGGGCTGGTGATTGTGGAATAAATTTTGTAGCTCCCGCTATAAATCTTCCTTCATAACCACATATGATAATTCCTAGGTCTCCCTCATGATTAGACCAAGCTCCATCAATATTAAGCTTGAGAAGCCCTCGTCAGGGGGCTCCCATTGAAAAGTTGATAGTTACTTTGTAGCTGTTGGTGTTTTCTCCTTGTCGGATGGTGCAAACATTGGTGCTTTCCCCTTTAAAATATATTTTATTTTGTCAGAGTTGGGCAAAGCCTGTCGAACACCTGATGACCTTGAGGATGATAAGTGAATATTAGTATATTCAGCAGCATTGACTAGAGCAAGATTCGCAACTTTCTCGGGGGGCCTTCGCGTGCCTTAAAAAACAGTCTTGTTTCGATTGCACCATATATGCCATGTAATGTAAGCGAAAGAGGTAGAATATTCTTCGCTATCTGTCAGGATAGACATCAAACTATATGGGAAGATTGGTACTGCTTGTGTTTATAAAAAAAATTAAAAAATTTGAAAAGAAAAAAAAAAGAATGGATTGGTCATTATGGGCCTCCTACTCTAAGAAACAAATCACTAAATTGAGTGAAGAAGTCGTTGGGCTTTACACCAATCTCCATTCTAACCACAGTGCCCACTTGGTCCATTTATTCAGAATCTCCATAAGTAGTAAATTATTGTTACCTTCATTATACAGTATAACTCTACACAATATAAGTCGTTAACGAAATATAGCGAAAATTAATAAAGTATAAGTAAATGTACATTATTAATCAAAAAATCAATATTATTCTCTTAAATATGATTTATCTACTACTAATTCTATTTAAGAAAGTAATATTGATATTTTGATTACACGTTATAAACAACTTATATTATGGAATTGAGGGAGTACTTTAATATTTATATTTTGAGTATTTAAAATTATACATTTATAAAAATGAGCATTAAGTGATTCTATGTTTATGGAAAATCTATGTTTCATGCTCTACTTTAAAGCCACGAAACATGTACAATATATGTTGAAAATAATGCTAGTTTAGCATTCATAAAAATGTCAACAGCTTATTTATGCTTTTAAACATGTCCAGTATAGGTTGAAAAAAAATTGCTAGTTTAGAGAAATGTGTAGTTGTTTGTGGAGATGAAAGAATCAGACGGTTCATGATCCTGTTTCATCTTCCACCATTGCATACTAGAATATGAATGATCTGTTCTAGAGTTACATATATCCAAAATGTTTTAGGGATTTAATGTAGCTACAACCATAATAGAGTTCTTTTTTCAAGCAAAAATTATATTTATATAGTATAGCATGTCTTAGAAAAAGGCATATAGAGTCACATTGTTGAATGAAAATTCAAAAATATTTTATTTCTCTAAATGATTTAGGGATACACAAATTTGAAGAACAACAAAGATCATCACTTTTTTTCAACAAGACAATAATCATTTAAAAAGTGGAATACTTAGCTCATTTCTAAAGAAGTTTTGAGGATCAACTTGTGACTTCACTTTTGCCAACCTTTCAAAGTTTCCTTTATAGTATTTCTCACCCCATACTTTTGCATGATCATAATTATAAGCTTCATTATTAGCTCCAAGATCAAGATCCTTATAATTGATATAAGCACCCCTTGGATTACTTGCAACAAATGGCTCCATATTTTTGTAAAGCTTTCTAATCCACTCCACATGTTTATTCACTTGAAATTCTGGTTCATCAGCCTTCCAAGTCACAAGATATTGAATGTTATATATAGTTCCTTTTCTATGTGGAAATGGAATATCGGATTCTGAAATTTGACTCATTTTTCCACCAAAAGGATCAATAATAATCGTTGGACTACTTTCTTCTTCAAGAAATGATTTTTGAATCATTTCCCATCCTGCAGTTGGGATTGGTTTGTTTGCGAAATCGGATTTCGCCTTAAAATAGTTTGGAGGTTTTGCGAAATCTTCGGCTGCTAAATATTCCAAATCCTCATTAGTGTGGCCTACAAAGAAAAGAACTGATCTAATCCAAGGAACTTGGTAGCATTCTTTAACAATGCACGGCTTTTCTATGCATTTTGGATCAGCAGCATATTGACCTTGGAAACAATCTTTTGATTCCAATTTGAATTCAGGAAAATTCTGATTCAACAATGGAATTAAATCATCAGCTTTTCCAAGAAATAATCCCTGGAATGAGATTTGGACAATTTTCTCCTCTCCAGTTACATTTTGATTCGCATTTTGGAGACGGAGCCTCAAGAACAAATCTTCTGGCAAATTGTAGCAGATTGATTCATATCTTCGTATTAGTTTAATCGTTTAGAGTCATTTTTTCTACGAACTATAAAAGCCGTTACTTCATTTGGAACCGGAGAGAGCTTGAGTTTCCATGCAAGAATAACGCCGAAGCTCGCTCCTCCACCTCCTCTTATAGCCCAAAATAAATCTTCACCCATCGATGACCTATCAAGAATTTGCCCAGTCTGCATTTACAATTCGAGCATCTAAAAGCGTTGTCTGCCCAGCGAATGCCATACTTTTCCGACCATAGTTCCCACTCCTCCACCACCGATATGCCCGCTGGCGTGCCATAGTACAGTATGACCCTCCCCAGTAAATACGAGACAAAGTCGGAAACTCCATGTTCGCGACAAACTCTAGAGTTTGAAAATTGTTGGGGGGAAGGAGGAGGTTGGGAGTACACTGTAAGCGAGTGAGTTGGTTTGCTTGTAAAGTTGATAATAAAGTTTGCCTAGACTTGCGCTTTGCTTGCATCCATGCGATCTCTTCCTTTAAATTAATGTCGATGGAATTGAGATTGTTCATATCGAGCATGATAAACGCTGTCTTAGCGCGAAATGAAAGTCCCTCGAAATCATGTCCACCGCTCTTGATTCCGATTTCCAATCCAACTTCTTTGCTACAATGAATGATAGATTGAACTTCGACTTCAATACAAGGAGCAACAATAAAAAATAGGGTGAGTTGCTCATTGTGTTCATCCATCTACCATTCTTTTGGGCATATATCGAGGGATTTTGAGTATTTAGGAGAGTTTGGGGGGAAAATATATGTGTTAGTGTTGGCTAATGACCTTTGTGACATGCATTTGAGAAATTCTTTATCATGAGCATTGCATAATGCCCCAGAAAAAATATTATTAAAATAAGGAAATGAAGAACACGGTTAGCCATTTTTGCCTCCTTATCTACTAAGGAGCCTGGATAGAAAAAACGGACTAACAAGAATTCTTTGAAAGATCAGTAACCACAAAGGGAACTCGCAGTTCACCAACTTTGTAATTACAGAACCTAATAAAGGATTCTGCTTCTTTCAGGGATTCCACGATTCATATATTTATAGACATGGTGGTGGTAGAATGATTGATGCCAATGAATAGTTCTACAATTAGAAAGTTTCTGTTAGAGATTTTGACTAATTTCTATGATAAATTATTAAGTGGACCTGGTTTATGGAGCATATGCATACTACTCATTTTTTTGCTGTTTCATTGTGGCATAACGCAAAAATAGTATTCCCATTTATTTGAAGGCCGTTAATATTCTAACAAGATATTATTTGTGTAAGATAACAATGATGGTTACTATTTTTGGAATAGGGGAAAATATCAATATTATTATAGGAGTAGTAAACCTTTTGCTAAATGGATTAGGAATTCACATAATTACTAATTCACCTAATTACTAATTCTTAACCTAATTAGTATCCAAATAGAAATCCACCTAATTAGTAATTTATCTAATTACTAATTTTTTATCTAATTAGTAATTCAGTGAATATGGGTCAAAACCCAACAGATGTGAATGGCGACAAAATAAGAATTTTGTTGGAAAACTTACTCAGTAGTGCATGTTTTGTAGCTAATACTCACCCTTTTGGCGACAAAACTATTTCCTAGCCATTAGTATCTATTTTCTCACTAGTATATATACTCTAATATAATATCATGCATTCTTATTTAAAAACAATCTACTTAAAGTTTTTTCTAATATTTTATAAAATTCTTTTTCAATGAATTTTTATTTTGTTTGTGTAACAAATAACAATTGGAACGTAACGTACATATACAAGGAAGTCCATGTTATACTATTTGTAATTGTTTTTGGTGGGAAATTCTATTTGTAATTTAAGGGTGAATTTCATTTGTGTCCCTATAAATGGTTTGAAGTGTCATGTTTATCCTTGAAATTTCAAAAATGTTAACCTCCTCCCTAGAAATTGCTCGTAGTGTCAAGTTTATCCATGTAAATAGCTTGCAGTATCAAGTGTATCCCTGAATTTACAAAAATGTCAACCTCGTGCCTAGAAATGGCTCGCCATGTCAAGTTCGTCTCTGATTTTTTTTAAATGTCAACCTCCATATCTAGTGGTGTTGCGACCTTTAGAAGTTTTTGTGTGTATATATATTTGCAGTTTGATTCTGGTTTCATTATAATCGATTTTGAATTTCGTTTACGGAAATTTTCTCGATTTCTTTAAGCTCTAGTATATTTTTGAGAAAAAATACAATTGATGATACATATTTTTCTAATAATATGTTAAAATTGAAAATTTTCTTACTCCAATCAGAATATGGAAGATGTGTTAAAAAAATAATGATTTCAAAATTTGTGAAAAAATTGGTCTATCTTCTCAAGAATATATTAGAGCTTAAAGAAATCTATAAAATTGAAAATTTCCGTATACGAAATTCAAAACTGATTGTAATAAACTTCTACATATGCAACATCAATTGAATTATTAGTCACTTTGATCATCAACATATTTTCAAGTTTTTTAACTTATTTCATCACTAAAGTTTTTTCTGCCTGCCATTTTGGTCACTAAATTTTTTTTAAAACTTTTTTCATCACTAAAGTTTTTTAGGCCTGCCATTTTGGTCACTAAAGTTTTTTAAGTCTGTCATTTTGGTCAAAGTTTTTTAACGAGATTGACATTTCTAAAATTTCAAAGAAAAATTTGAAACTACGAGCCATTTAAAGGGACCAAAATGAAATTCTAATTTTCCTATGTACTGACCATTTTATTTCAATAAGTTATAGAAAAATTCAACCAAATCTTGAACTATGTTGAAGCAATGGGAAAATTCGACGAGAACTCCATGGAATTAATTGGATAATCTGCAACCATATTTTTACTTCTATGTGTATATCAGAAAGTTCGTTCCTTAGATATTGGTGAAATCTCTATATTTCGATAGTTCTGCCCCTTTACAATCCCATAATTTAAATATGAATTAACAAATTCATAATCACCTTCTATCCTAAATCTTAACAAACACATAATTTAAATGTGAATTATCTTAACGCTGATAAACTTTTTATGGTTTACAATTGTTGAACTGAAAAACACTAAATTTTTGCTTGATTTATAATAGAATGAAGAATGGCAGTCAACTTAAAGAAAAAATAATTTAAATGGAGTATCATTAACAAAAAAGGAAATTGGAATGTCATTATCACCTACCAAATATAATGAAAGTCTTATATTTAGGAAGGCCAAATGGTGTATTTAGTCCTGAAACAATTATCGCTTGGCAAGGTTGGTCCCTAATGATTGTTTGCAACTTTTTAGGTCCGTATTCAATTTACGAGGAAAAAATAGGTCCTTCCGTCAATTTTTTGAAAAATCGAACATTAGTCAACAATTAGTAGTTAAGTGAACAGGGGCAAAATATGAACTTCACATATTAGTTTTAGATAATTAATTCTATATGAACTCAATTGTAAGGATCCTAAATGTAAATACCTAATTATAAAATTAAAAAACTACATATCTCAATTATAATTATAAAAATAACCCCCCTCCCCCCCCCAACACCCACTCCCAGCCTCACCACACCCCGCTTCTTCCCGTCAGCCCAAACCCATAATCTATTTAAATTTACTCAATCAAAGTTTGAATATTTTCTTCAAACTCCATAATCCATGGATTTTTTGGGACAACCTACTCTTAGTTGTCCTTATGTCATGTCCCACCTTGGAACACACAGAATAACTCACCAATTAACTTAGGCAACTAATGGCCGAAGCCCCAAAAACAGAAACAAGTAAAATAGGTAGTAATATTGATCACTGGCAAAAGCATTCAACAAAGTAAAATGTAATATCCATCAACTAATCTCCATTACTGATCAACTACTAACAGCTAACATTAACTACTTCAATAGATGACTATAAAAGTAAGCTAAATAAGATGAACCAAGAGGAAGCAACTCTGAACCAATTGCATATCAGTGAGCTGTCATTTCAGACCATTGAACTGCAGCAATGAACCAGCAAGAATCAGATACGGACCAGAATAGGAGATAGAAAGCAAACTTCGAGCTAGCTGCCATCTCCAATCCAAACCATTGCAGCAATAGTCTGGAGGCAAAGCAACACAGTTCGATCAGTCACCAAGATGAGAAACAGAGGACTAATGGATTGAGGTTAAAAAGTGATTAGATTGAAGGAAATACCAGGAAGAAGAGATAAGAGGCCGCAGCCAATCTTTGGGGTTTAATTTTCTCAATCCTTTTCCATTTTGGTGAGCTTCCCTTTTATAGGTAGGGTTGCAATCCCAAGATGGATCTTGTTTCTCCAGCTCAGCATTGTCAGACATGGCCAAGGAATCAACAGTGCCTATTGATTCTATAAGGATTCCATCGCAGAACTCAGCACCAAGGCTTCAACAATGCCTTCCTCTTTTAACCTATTCTCCTTAGCTATTTATAACCTAAGTAAAACGATGTCGTTTAGGCCTTTAGGGAATTAATTAAATAGAACGGTGTCGTACTAGACACCTAACAAATCTAATTACAAAAGGCCCTAATGAACTAATTGCTTCCAACAGTTTTTTCCTTCCCCCAAATGATGAAATCCTTCTCTTTCACATGGCAAACATGACAATACTCCCCCATTGAAACAAGTCTTGTCCTCAAGACTTGATGATTAACAATTGTTGCTCATGAAATATTGAACCAAGGTATAAGCCATTGCATCCGAGTTTGCAAACTTATATTTAACTCTCCCAAATCCTTAAGGTCCAAAGCAAATGGAGCATAATGATATGGATAATACCACTGCCATGAACCAACTCCTTCATAGTAGTAGTACATTACCCAGCATAAGCCTTCAACATAAATAAGGTTAAAACACTCATCCCTTCTTGACTGTTTCTTGGCTTCTTCATCGTGCCGAAAGTGGCACTTTTCTCCATGACGACACGAACCAAAAGATGTATATTTTAAGCACAACTTGTCAGCAGTGCCATCCCCACGTTTCTGCCTTTTTGAGATATCGTACTGCCACTATTGTGAATCGAACACACGTTCACCAGATTTATTTGCTGCAATGCCATTGTTGGTTGCTCTTTCTACAAGCAAATATCCATACCCAATTGTATATGGTGGCTTTGAACAAATTTCAACAGTGGACATCGTAGATGCTGGAGTGGGAGATTTTGCGTGAGTAAATTTCTGTTTCCCTTTACTCCCAACAGGAGCTATACCAACAAAACGAGTCACCTGCACCGCATTTGCATTCACATATGGCTGACGGCCATAAGACCCTCCCATAGTTCCTAAAATCTGGTAGCGGGCCTTTATCTGTGGTACTAAGTCTGAGATAGTGGAATTAGCTCCAATAGTATATGAAATTCCTGAAAGAATATCAAGTATATCAGCTCTATTAGCTACTCCGCTCGGCCATTCACTAATAATAAATATGTCGACAATCCATGTATCCTCAGCAAGTGTCTTCAGTGCATCCACGTCCTCTTTAATTTCATCTATTGGAATCAGATGCAATCTGTCCTCATCCTTAAGCTCCATGCAGAGAGACCTGCAACATGTGCACATAGAGGATGATATGCTACACGACAAATATGGTTTGAACAGTGAATACAAGCTCCAAGAGAAACACCACAGCTGTTACATAGCATTTTCCCGCAGTCCTTATTTATTCATCTTAGCCCATCAATTGGCTCCCTTTTCTTGATAACCGAAAAGCAAGTTTCTGGAATCCATTTTACACAAACAAAATGAGCCCGACAGTCATCTGTTGTAGGCTTCATAGAACTTCTTATTTTCCCCGGATCAAAGACATACATGATGTCATCTCTCATTGCCTCCTCAAGATCAGCCACACACTGTCTCTCTACATTCAACGCCTTACTCAATTTTTCTTCTCGCTTATCCACTTCAGATACTGCAATCAAATGGGCTGTCTGCTCATGTTTGAGTATCAAAACTTTTTCATTCCCTGCTTCTCTGTCCCGCCTCTCCCTTGCAGCCTCATCCAACAAAAAGTAACATCGACTAGTCCAAGGAGAATTATATCCAGAGACAGTGCCAACTCCGAGAGCAATGTCACCCAAACCTGCATCAAAAAGATTACACTCATTGCCGCCATATGTTCTCTGGACTGCCCCTGCGGAAAAGTCACAAATGAATCTGCATTGCAAGTAACATCCCTGAAGTCTGAGCTCAAAGCCCAAGCAAGTGAATATGTATTCACTGCCTTAACATGGAGACAAACTTTGAGCCACATTGCAAAGATAATTACAACCTTATTATCATGTGATCCAGCAACCAATCTCGAAAAATAAGCAGGTTTAATTGCCACTAATGCTGCAGCTATAAGCTCAGCACCATCATCCCCATATATCATACTCGTTCCCTTATCTCTTCTCCTATGGTACTTAGTTAAACTTTCCTTATTCTTTTCTGCTAGGAACCATATCAATTTTTGTTGAACCTCTAATTTGCCACAAGGATTTAAAACCAATTCTTTACTAATTGATTCATGGACCTTCACAAATAAACTTTCGTGGTGAAATACACCTTTAGATTGCATTACTCTTTCTGAAACTACAATCTCTATAGTAGTATTTGGTTCATCCTTACCACTTTCTTTTCCATCTAAATCTCATTTATGTTTCAGTGTGCTAAACTCTTCCCCCAAGTACCTCTCTTCAAATTCACCAAATCTCTCGCAAACTGAAGCTTCAAATTTTTCCCAAGTATAGTGTGGATGGTTGGCAAAAGATCCCTTGCTCCAAGTATAGGCTCTATTTTTGAAATTTTCTTTAGCCAATGTAATCTTCTCCTCCTCCTCCATATGATAGAGTTGGAAGTAATCATGGCACCTTCCCCTCCACTCTCTGACTCCAGTTCCCTCAAAAATGGGAAATTCTAACCTAGAAGGCTTATAGTCCACCATCTCTTCTCTAATTTCAGGCATTTTGACTGCCCCTATGGATGCATTAAGGGATGTCAAACTGGTGGCTAGAGAGGCTATATGTCCTGTAACTACTTCCAATTGTTTTTGCAATTTCTTTTGTCCTTTAACCATAATTTCTAACAAGTATGTCTGCTCTAAGGATAACTGAACTGTAGCTCTCATCTTAGCTTCTAGATTGCCAAGTATCTCCTTAGTTTGATACCTATTATCAACCATATTCACACAGGTCAAGAGGAATAACTGCTCTGATACCAATTTGTCATGTCCCACCTATTATCAAGTGATTAGATTGAAGGAAATACTAGAAAGAAGAGATAAGAGGCCGCAACCAATCTTTGGGGTTTAATTTTCTCAATTGTTTTCCATTTTGGTGAGCTTCCCTTTTATAGGTAGGGTTGCAATCCCAAGATGTATCTTGTCCCTCCAGCTCAGCATTGTCAGACATGGCCAAGGAATCAACAGTGCCTATTGATTCTATAAGGATTCCATCGCAGAACTCAGCACCAAGGCTTCAACAATGCCTTCCTCTTTTAACCTATTCTCCTTAGCTATTTATAACCTAAGTAAAACAATGCCGTTTAGGCCGTTAGGGAATTAATTAAATAGAACGGTGTCGTACTAGACACCTAACAAATCTAATTACAAAAAGGCCTAATGAACTAATTGCTTCCAACAGCTTTTCCCTTCCCCCAAATGATGAAATCCTTCTCTTTCACATGGCAAACATGACACCTTAACAGTTGAGATTTTCATGGCTTTACCTGCAAGAATCAAGATTGAAAAAGAAGAAAAAGTTTGCCCAAATTTTAAAAATTCAAGAAATCATAAACTTTAAAAATTTTACTTTATAAATGAAAATGGGTGGGATTAAAGGTTTATGGAAGTAATGGTATTCATGGAAGTTTTGGAGTATGAAGAGGGAAGCCGCCGTCAGTGGGCCACCGGCAATTGCAGAGGATCGCCGGGGAAGAAGAGGGAGGAGGGGTGGGTTTTCTTATTTTTATAATTATAATTGTCACATTCACTAGGAGAAGACACATATGAGCTTGAACTTTCCATCTTAATTGAGCAAAGAGATTAACTTTTGACCTTGATTTATTTAGTTTTTATTTTTATTTTCGGGAGGTTTTAAGGTGAGTATTTTCAAGGAAAATGAGGAAACTTGGTCGGAGAAGACAATTGGAGGGCATGATGGAAAGAGCTTGATATTGTTGACTTTCAAAAATTCCAAATTCTCTCTTGGATATGCTTCAGTACAGAGATATCTGCATTATCATAGGAGGGGGAAGAGGTTGCGTCAGAGAAGGAGGGGGAATGGGAATGGGTTGTCCGGCGCCGGAGAAGGAGGGGAATGAGTGTGTATCAATTATTTTTAATTTTTTAATTAGGTATTTATGTTTATATATCTTTACAATTGAGTCCAAATAGTATCAATTATCTTAAAAATATGTGAAGTTCCTATTTTACCCCAGTTTACTTGACCAGCTTGTATTGACAGACGTTCAATTTTTCAAAAAATTGACGGAAGGACCTATTTTTTCCTCGTAAATTGAATAGGGACCTAAAAAGTTGCAAACAATCATTAGGGACCAACATTGTCAAGCGATAATTGTTCCAGGACTAAATACACCATTTGGCCATTTAGGAATGAAGATAGTACATTTTATGGTTTTACAGGTTTCCTGATATTTTTCCATTTGTCTGGTCTGATAGAGGAGATGGGGACTATTTGCAGTCCTAATTCAGATTTGGATTCCACTTAATGTTTAAGGATTTACTTAGAGAGGAAAAAAAATGGCGGTCCTATTTTGTTAACTTAAAATAATAAATAAATTAGATTTTCCACTGAATCCAGATTTAAAGTATTTCAAAAAATTAGAACACTCTTTATATATATATATATATATATATATATATATATATATATATATATATATATATATATATATATAAAGGAAGAAATTCTTTCTTTAGTATATTGTCACTATTCTGTATATACAAAAACAATTTTTGAGTTGTTGTTTCTGTCAAATTAACAAATAGATTGTAGTTTTCGACCATTTAATGGCCGACGGTTAGATTTTTTTAATGTGGGAGAGGAAGGACATAGAATGACGAATTTTCTCTTGACTCTGAAAACATGTGCAAAATACGTGTCATTAAGTGGCCGGAAACCACTGTCTATTTGTTAATTAGACGTAAATAACTGTTCAAAAATTGTTTGTGTACACAAAGAGGTTAAATAAAAAATTTGTGACAGAAAGAGAAAATAAAAAATTATTTACAGTCATATATAATATTTTCCCCTATTCCAAAAATAGTAAGCATCATTGTTATCTTACACAAATAATATCTTGTTAGAACATTAACGGCCTTCAAACAAATGGAATACTATTTTTGCGTTATGCCACAATGAATCGGCAAAAAAAATGAGTAGTATGCATATGCTCCATAAAGCAGGTCCACTTAATAATTTATCATAGAAATTAGTCAAAATCTCTAACAGAAACTTTCTAATTGTAGAACTATTCATTGGCATCAATCATTCTACCATCACCATGTCTATAAATATATGAATCGTGGAATCCCTATAAGAACCAGAATCCTTTGTTAGGTTATGTAATTACAAAGTTGGTGAACTGCGAGTTCCCTTTGTGGTTACTGATCTTTCAAAGAATTCTTGTTAGTCCGTTTCTTCTATCTGGCTCCTTAGTAGATAAGGAGGAAAAAATGGCTAACCAGGTTCTTCATTTCCTTATTTTAATAATATTTTTCGGGGCATTATGCAATGCTCATGATAAAGAATTTCTCAAATGCATGTCACAAAGGTCATTAGCCAACACTAACACATATATTTTCCCCCCAAACTCTCCTAAATACTCAAAATCCTTGATATATGCCCAAAAGAATGGTAGATGGATGAACACAACAGCAACTCACCCTATTTTTATTGTTGCTCCTTGTATTGAAGCTGAAGTTCAATCTATCATTCATTGTAGCAAAGAAGTTGGATTGGAAATCAGAATCAAGAGCGGTGGACATGATTTCGAGGGACTTTCATTTCGCGCTAAGACAGCGTTTATCATGCTCGATATGAACAATCTCAATTCCATCGACATTAATTTAAAGGAAGAGATCGCATGGATGCAAGCAGGGCGCAAGTCTAGGCAAACTTTATTATCAACTTTACAAGCAAACCAACTCACTCGCTTTACAGGTACTCCCAACCTCCTCCTTCCCCCTCCCCAACAATTTTCAAACTCTAGAGTTTGTCGCGAACATGGAGTTTCGATTTTGTCTCAGTATTTACAGGAGGGTCATACCGTACTATGGCGCGCGGTGGGCATATCGGTGGTGGAGGAGTGGGAACTATGGTCAGAAAGTATGGCATTGCTGCAGACAACGTTTTAGATGCTCGAATTGTAAATGCAGACGGGCAAATTCTTGATAGGTCATCGATGGGTGAAGATTTATTTTGGGCTATAAGAGGAGGTGGAGGAGCGAGCTTCGGCGTTATTCTTGCATGGAAACTCAAGCTCTCTCCGGTTCCAAATGAAGTAACGGCTTTTATAGTTCGTAGAAAAATGACTCCTAAAACGATTAAACTAATACGAAGATATGAATCAATCTGCTACAATTTGCCAGAAGATTTGTTCTTGAGGCTCCGTCTCCAAAATGCGAATCAAAATGTAACCGGAGAGGAGAAAATTGTCCAAATCTCATTCCAGGGATTATTTCTTGGAAAAGCTGATGATTTAATTCCATTGTTGAATCAGAATTTTCCTGAATTCAAATTGGAATCAAAAGATTGTTTCCAAGGTCAATATGCTGCTGATCCAAAATGCATAGAAAAGCCGTGCATTGTTAAAGAATGCTACCAAGTTCCTTGGATTAGATCAGTTCTTTTTCTTTGTGGGCCACACTAATGAGGATTTGGAATATTTAGCACCAAGATTTCGCAAAACCCCCAAACTATTTTAAGGCGAAATCCGATTTCGCGAACAAACCAATCCCAACTGCAGGATGGAAAATGATTCAAAAATCATTTCTTGAAGAAGAAAGTAGTCCAACGATTATTATTGATCCTTTTGGTGGAAAAATGAGTCAAATTTCAGAATCCGATATTCCATTTCCACATAGAAAAGGAACTATATATAACATTCAATATCTTGTGACTTGGAAGGCTGATGAACCAGAATTTCAAGTGAATAAACATATGGAATGGATTAGAAAGCTTTACAAAAATATGGAGCCATTTGTTGCAAGTAATCCAAGGGGTGCTTATATCAATTATAAGGATCTTGATCTTGGAGCTAATAATGAAGCTTATAATTATGATCATGCAAAAGTATGGGGTGAGAAATACTATAAAGGAAACTTTGAAAGGTTGGCAAAAGTGAAGTCACAAGTTGATCCTCAAAACTTCTTTAGAAATGAGCTAAGTATTCCACTTTTTAGATGATTATTGTCTTGTTGAAAAAAAGTGATGATCTTTGTTATTCTTCAAATTTGTGTATCCCTAAATCATTTAGAGAAATAAAATATTTTTGAATTTTCATTCAACAATGTGACTCTATATGACTTTTTCTAAGACATGCTATATAAATATAATTTTTGCTCGAAAAAAGAACTCTATTATGGTTGTAGCTGCATTAAATCTCTAAAACATTTTGGATATATGTAACTCTAGAACAGATCATTCATATTCTAGTATGCAATGGTGGAAGAAGAAACAGGGTCATGAACCGTCTGATTCTTTCATCTCCACAAACAACTACACATTTCTCTAAACTAGCAATTTTTTTCAACCTATACTGGACATGTTTAAAAGCATAAATAAGCTGTTGACATTTTTATGAATACTAAACTAGCATTTTTTTTCAACATATTTTGTACATGTTTCGTGGCTTTGAAGTAGAGCATGAACATAGATTTTCCATAAACATAGAATCACTTATAAATGTCGCATAAACGTCGCATTTGCCTGTATCGTTATTATTTTTTACGACATTTGTTACAAGCGCCGGTACCTATCTATTACGATGTTTGTTGCGTCATTTTAAAGTGTATTAAAAGGTACTTTTTCCGACATTCGTAAATAATCATAACAAGTCATCTATTCTGATATTTGTAAATATCGTGAATAAGTAGTTATTACGACGTTTTTAAATAGTCGCAACAAAATATCTATTCCGACATTCGTAAATTTTGAAACCAGGTTGGTCGAGTTGAGCCAAGCCTAGTCGGAGCCTAGACAAGCCAAGTCGTTGAGTCTAGCCGCCTTTGAATAATCAGAGCCGGAACCTAAAGACGAACCGAGTCGTCGAGTCTAGCCACCTTTGAATAATATATAATGAATCTTTTCCCTACTTAAAGAGATGGTAATTGAATACGCGACCTCTTACATGTATGTCGTGCAATGGGCCGCTGAGCTAAATGGTCATTTGTTATTTGTTTCTCCTCCTATTATATTTATTATAATGGAATTTTGGGTTTTGACCTTTACTTATTTTAATTTCTCTTTGTGTTTTGATTTTGTTATGAATCAAATTAAAATTAATACACTCTTATTGAAATTTTAATAATTAAATGTCTTTAATTTTTCTTTAAAAAAAATATTTCATAAACATAATGTTTGTATTTGTGTTTGTCTGAAAATGTCACTTGATCTAACGACAAAATATATAAATGTCGCTATATAAGTCGCAAAAAGTAATAATTCATAACAACATGTAATGCAAATGTCACTAACTAACATCAAATTGTCTATAAAAATAAAAATTATTATAACTGTCGTTATGAAATGTCGTATAAAATTCAAATATAGCGACGTTTATATAAAATGTCATATGATTTAATGATGTTGTATATAAATGTCGATATTTAAGTCGCAAAAGGTAACAATTTATAACAACATTTAAGGTACACATTGCTAACTAATATCAAAATGTCCATTTTATCAACAATTATTATAACCAACGCTATGAAATGTCGTATAAAATTCAAATTTAGCGATATTTGTCTAAAAGTTACAAAATCTAACGACATAGTATATAAATGTCGTTATATGAGTCACAAAAAGTAACAATTGATAACCAACATTTAATGTAAATGTAAATGTCGTTATGGAGATTCCCAATAAATGGACCAAGTGGGCACTATGGTTAGAATGGAGATTGGTGTAAAGCCCAACGACTTCTTCACTCAATTTGGTGATTTGTTTCTTGGGGTAGGAGGCCCATATGACCAATCCATTCTTTTTTTTTCTTTTCAAATTTTTTAATTTTTTTTATAAACACCAGCAGTACCAATCTTTTGAATGAAACGGGAAAAACAACCAATCACAGTAACTTAAAACCTCCCAACACTTATGTCTCTCTATTTTTTCCTCTCTTCTCTTTGGTTTCTTATAATTTCTTTTCATCCATGGTTAATCCAACCAAGATCCTTCACTTTTTGTATCTTCATTCCCCTCATTTTATCATAAATCGTGATAAAGTTTTCCAAGGCATTATTTTTCAAATTTTAATATTTGGATTAAATATCTACTTCAGATCCTTCTAGATCTGGAGTTTTTTTCGATCCTCTTTGGAGGATTCTCTCATTCCGGACTTGTTCTAAACCCTTTATCAGTTTCCTACATCTTTACGAAACAATCTACTAGACAGTTGATCTGCCCATTGTCTTGTAGATTGTTGATTTTCAAGGAAATATGTTGAAACCGAACTTCTTTGCTACTGTTGTTCAATGTTTTTGAAGAAGATACATTAAAAAAATTATTATTTATTTCTCTTTTTTACTATTATTAGTGTTTTTTTATACCATCCCGTGGTGTGGACTTGGACCAAGAATTCGGTGGAACCTTCACCCTTTTGTGGCTGAATCAGAAGTAGCCAATTTTTCCTTTGCAATAGGTGAAGACATCCATTCCAAAATTTGATCATTGAAGGGGATGCTTTGTTTGCTATCCAAGCATTTATGAGAAATCAAAGTATGGAAAGCTAGCTGAGCAAACCTCTAACCTTAGATGTAACAACTATATAAGTTATCTTCCCCTAATTCTATTATCCTCAACGTTGGAAATACTTGTAATAGTTTAGGCACGGATCAAGTTATAAATTTCCTTAGGAGTTTTGCCAAATTCTAATGATATAAATGAAAGGTGGCGCATTATTCGTAAAAAAAAAAACATAAAAGCTGAAGTATTATTCACAATAATACTCCATTCATTCCTTAATATAAATCGCTTTAGACATGTGGGGGGATTTAAGAAAAAATATAATTTTTTCATCAAAATATCAATATTACTCTCTTAAATATAATTAATGGTATACAAATCTTATTTAAGAGTGTAATATATTGATATTTTGACTAATAAAACATCTTTCTTTTTTTGCTTCCTTAATTTCCGCCACATGTAATAAACGGCTTATATTATGGAATAAAAGTAGTACTACCTCCATTCTTAAATATAAGATTTTCATTATATGTTGCGAAAATTAATGAAGCAAAAATTAAGATGTTTTTTTAATCAAAATATCAATATTACTCTCGTAAATAGAGTGATATACAAGTTATATTTAAGAGAGTAATGTTGGTATTTTAATTACAAAAACATCTCAATTTTTGCTTAATTTATTTTCAAAACATGTAATAAAAATATTATATTTAGGAATGAAGGAAATACTATTTAGGCAAATTGGTGTTCTGGGCCTAGCACTGTCAAACGGACCGGTCCAGTCCAGTCCAGTCCGGTCCAAATACGCAACGGACTAACATAAACGGACTGGACCGAACTTAGTCAATTTTTTTTACTGGCCCCACAACCATTTCGTATGAATTGAGCGAAGCCCACATCTTCAGGTATTGGTAGAGCAAATAATAATCTGTATAATGAAAAGTATAGACTTATACGTCGTAGACATAAATCCGTGAAAAAACTTTTGAAAATCGATGTTATGGCTTTGGACTTTGTGAGATCCAAAAAAAATAGAGCGGATCCATTAACAAAAGGTCCTAGGCGAGTTTCATCGAGGGGAATGTGGATGAAGCGCGTAAAATTGATTACCACTCATTTGAAGCTTCAAATGGACAACCGGATTGTGGGGGAGTTGAACAAAGCACTCGGAAAAAGAATTCCCAACTCATTCCAAATGTGAAAGAGACTTGTCCATTGGAGGATAAACGATAGTTTTCAATGATCTTTATTAAGGGGTTCAAGGGCAGAAACTCGTTCTAAACACCATGAATCGTCCCCGGAAGGATTCGCTCATACTATGGGAATCGAAAATATACTAAAAAGACTTACGATTTTTCGTTAATGGTTTCTGTTTTCGGATGCTGTGCCGCAACCACCAAAAGTCTTCCCTTGCCGACGGTATCCACGCGACGAAACGAGTTTTCTGAGTTTCGAAAATCTAGAGAGAATGGATGGCAAAAATCTTATTTCGGTTGTTAGGTTTTGCGGCTCTAAAAAAACATATGTCCAAGGTTTCGTCCCAAAAGAGATTATATAGGGCGTGAGAGTTAGTTCCGAAAACCAACTCCCACGTAATCCCAACATCTTTTGGTAGTGAGATTTTTTTATCGCATAATAATTCCTACGAAATCCCAGCAAAAGTCAAATGCCGAAAAAGCTCTTCCGTAATATCTAATTCGAATAATAACATTTTATTATTCTCATAAAATAAATGTCAGATATAATTAACCTAGACACATTCTAGATTATTTTAACTGTGAATGTCGTATATTTAAATATCTTTTTGAGTTCTTATCTACATTCCATGAGGTGGTATAAAAGGAAAAGAATCATTGTCAATGAATCATTAAGATAATTTAAGAACCCAAGTATTTGTGGATTCTATCAAATCGAGATTCTATTGGAAGATTTAAGGTTTGATATAAAAGGATTCATTGTCCATTTAAAAACGCTGCAAGAGTTTCAACAATGTTCGCTACAAAAAAATAGAGCATGGGTGAGAGAATTTTAGCTAGGAAACAAATTTTGTCACCAAAGATACACATTTGGTGACACAAAAAACTTGTCACTAATAGGTTGTAGTTTTGACGATGAATCATTTATTTCCTCACTAAAGGTGTCCTTATTGCGACACAAGTATTAGTAACGGCGAGAAACATTAACTTTCTTAATTTGCTAAAGAATATGTTGAGGCGAGAAAATATAAGTTTCCTAGACGGTGAATGATGACGAAAATTATTTTTCCTAGCTAAAAGATGAACTATGGCGACAAAATAAGAATTTTGTTTCAAAACTTACTTAGTAGTGCATGTTTTGTAGCTAATACTCACCCTTTTGGCGACAAAACTATTTCCTAGCCATTAGTATCTATTTTCTCACTAGTATATATACTCTAATATAATATCCTGCATTCTTATTTTAGAAACAATCTACTTGAAGTTTTTTCTAATATTTTATAAAATTCTTTTTCGATGAATTTTTATTTTGTTTTGTAACAAATAGCAATTGGAACGTAGAGTAAATATACAAATAAGTCCATGTTATTCTATTTGTAATTGTTTTGGATGGGAAATTCTATCTGTAATTTAAAGGTAAATTTCATTTTGGTTCCTGTAAATGATTTGAAGTGCCAAGTTTCTCCCTAAAATTTCAGAAATGTTAATCTCCTCCCTAGAATTTGTTCGCAGTGTCAAGTTTATCCATATAAATAGTTTGCAGTATCAAGTGCATCCCTGAATTTATAGAAATGTCAACCTTATCCCTAGAAATGGTTCGCAATTTCAAGTTCTTCTTAAAAATTTCTTAAATGTCAACCTTCATACCAAGTGATGTTGCAACCTTCAAAAGTTTTTTTTAATTTATATATTTTTGCAGTTTGATTCTAGTTACATTATAATCCGTTTTGATATTCGTTTACGGAAGTTTTTTCAATTTTCTATATTTCTTTAAGTACATTATATTCTTGAGAAAAAATGCAATTGATAATACATATTTTTCTAATAATATGTTAAAATTTAAATTTTTCTAACCCCAATCAGAATATGGAAGATGTGATAAAAAAAATAATGATTTCAGAAATTGTGCAAAATTGGTCTATTTTCTCAAGAATATATTAGAGCATAAAGAAATCTAGAAAATTGAAAATTTCCGTAAACGAAATTCAAAACCGATTATAATAAAACCATAATCAAATTGTAATATATATATATATATATATATATATATATATATATATATATATATATATATATACAAAAACTTCTACATATCGCAACATCACTTGGTATACATGTTGGTATTTCTGAAATTTCAGGAAAAACTTGACACTGCAAACCATTCCTAGAGATAAGGTTGACATTTTGTAATTTTAGAGACGAACTTGAAACTACAAGTTATTTATAGGGATGAACTTGACACTGCGAGCCAATTGAAGAGACAGGGTTGACATTTCAAAAAATTCAGGGACAAACTTGACATTGCGAGCCATTTAAAGGGATCAAAGTGAAATTTTAATTTTCCAATGAAATTTAATGGCGACGGTTCGGTTTTTTAAATGTGGGAAAGAAAGGACATGGAATGACGAATTTTCTCTTGACTCTGAAAACATGTGCAAAATACGTGTCATTAAGTGGCCGGAAACCACTGTCTATTTGTTAATTAGACGTAAATAACTGTTCAAAAATTGTTTGTGTACACAAAGAGGTTAAATAAAAAATTTGTGACAGAAAGAGAAAATAAAAAATTATTTACAGTCATATATAATATTTTCCCCTATTCCAAAAATAGTAAGCATCATTGTTATCTTACACAAATAATATCTTGTTATAACATTAACGGCCTTCAAACAAATGGAATACTATTTTTGCGTTATGCCACAATGAATCGGCAAAAAAAATGAGTAGTATGCATATGCTCCATAAAGCAGGTCCACTTAATAATTTATCATAGAAATTAGTCAAAATCTCTAACAGAAACTTTCTAATTGTAGAACTATTCATTGGCATCAATCATTCTACCATCACCATGTCTATAAATATATGAATCGTGGAATCCCTATAAGAACCAGAATCCTTTGTTAGGTTATGTAATTACAAAGTTGGTGAACTGCGAGTTCCCTTTGTGGTTACTGATCTTTCAAAGAATTCTTGTTAGTCCGTTTCTTCTATCCGGCTCCTTAGTAGATAAGGAGGAAAAAATGGCTAACCAGGTTCTTCATTTCCTTATTTTAATAATATTTTTCGGGGCATTATGCAATGCTCATGATAAAGAGTTTCTCAAATGCATGTCACAAAGGTCATTAGCCAACACTAACACATATATTTTCCCCCCAAACTCTCCTAAATACTCAAAATCCTTGATATATGCCCAAAAGAATGGTAGATGGATGAACACAACAGCAACTCACCCTATTTTTATTGTTGCTCCTTGTATTGAAGCTGAAGTTCAATCTATCATTCATTGTAGCAAAGAAGTTGGATTGGAAATCAGAATCAAGAGCGGTGGACATGATTTCGAGGGACTTTCATTTCGCGCTAAGACAGCGTTTATCATGCTCGATATGAACAATCTCAATTCCATCGACATTAATTTAAAGGAAGAGACTGCATGGATGCAAGCAGGCGCAAGTCTAGGCAAACTTTATTATCAACTTTACAAGCAAACCAACTCACTCGCTTTTACAGGTACCCCAACCTCCTCCTTCCCCCCCCTCCCCAACAATTTTCAAACTCTAGAGTTTGTCGCGGAACATGGAGTTTCTGATTTTGTCTGTATTTACAGGAGGGTCATACCGTACTATGGCCGCTGGTGGGCATATCAGTGGTGGAGGAGTGGGAACTATGGTCAGAAAGTATGGCATTGCTGCAGACAACGTTTTAGATGCTCGAATTGTAAATGCAGACGGGCAAATTCTTGATAGGTCATCGATGGGTGAAGATTTATTTTGGGCTATAAGAGGAGGTGGAGGAGCGAGCTTCGGCGTTATTCTTGCATGGAAACTCAAGCTCTCTCCGGTTCCAAATGAAGTAACGGCTTTTATAGTTCGTAGAAAAATGACTCCTAAAACGATTAAACTAATACGAAGATATGAATCAATCTGCTACAATTTGCCAGAAGATTTGTTCTTGAGGCTCCGTCTCCAAAATGCGAATCAAAATGTAACTGGAGAGGAGAAAATTGTCCAAATCTCATTCCAGGGATTATTTCTTGGAAAAGCTGATGATTTAATTCCATTGTTGAATCAGAATTTTCCTGAATTCAAATTGGAATCAAAAGATTGTTTCCAAGGTCAATATGCTGCTGATCCAAAATGCATAGAAAAGCCGTGCATTGTTAAAGAATGCTACCAAGTTCCTTGGATTAGATCAGTTCTTTTCTTTGTGGGCCACACTAATGAGGATTTGGAATATTTAGCAGCCGAAGATTTCGCAAAACCCCCAAACTATTTTAAGGCGAAATCCGATTTCGCGAACAAACCAATCCCAACTGCAGGATGGAAAATGATTCAAAAATCATTTCTTGAAGAAGAAAGTAGTCCAACGATTATTATTGATCCTTTTGGTGGAAAAATGAGTCAAATTTCAGAATCCGATATTCCATTTCCACATAGAAAAGGAACTATATATAACATTCAATATCTTGTGACTTGGAAGGCTGATGAACCAGAATTTCAAGTGAATAAACATATGGAATGGATTAGAAAGCTTTACAAAAATATGGAGCCATTTGTTGCAAGTAATCCAAGGGGTGCTTATATCAATTATAAGGATCTTGATCTTGGAGCTAATAATGAAGCTTATAATTATGATCATGCAAAAGTATGGGGTGAGAAATACTATAAAGGAAACTTTGAAAGGTTGGCAAAAGTGAAGTCACAAGTTGATCCTCAAAACTTCTTTAGAAATGAGCTAAGTATTCCACTTTTTAGATGATTATTGTCTTGTTGAAAAAAAGTGATGATCTTTGTTATTCTTCAAATTTGTGTATCCCTAAATCATTTAGAGAAATAAAATATTTTTGAATTTTCATTCAACAATGTGACTCTATATGACTTTCTCTAAGACATGCTATATAAATATAATTTTTGCTCGAAAAAAGAATTCTATTATGGTTGTAGCTGCACTTTTTTTTTGAACAAATTAAGAGATGGGAAACTACATAAATCCCTAATGCATTTTGGATATATGTAACTCGTAAAAAAACAAACATAAAATCTGAAGTATTATTCACAATAATTCTCCCTTCATTCCTTAATATAAATCGCTTCAGACATGTAGGGGAATTAAGAAAAAATATAAAATTTTCATCAAAATATCAATATTACTCTCTTAAATATAATTAATGGTATACTAATCTTATTTAAACTTTTTGGATATCTGTAACTCTAGAACAGATCATTCATATTCTAGTATGTAATGATGGAAGAAGAAACATGGTCATGAACCGTCTGATTTCTTTATCTACACTGTTAGATAACAATATGATAACTTTTAGATAACAATTGTTAAATAACAATATAGTAACTGTTAGATAGAGAAACTCAAATCAGTTTCGGATATAATCTTGAACGAGTCAGCAGTATACCGCTTCCCTTAAGTTCAATATGCCCACCTTTTATAGCTTCATGCCTCTTGAATACTAAACTCCCAAGGTACAACGCTCAAACTCTCTGTTTCTTTGAAGTAGAAAGAAATGGTACTTTCGAATCTTATTTGTACAGAAGAACTGTAGTGACAGCATGCTAATATGCTTAAAAACAGAATGCAGGAAAAGAAGGTTTATTACAGTCCCAATTTGCATCAAAAATTAATTTAATAGGGGGCATTCCTCGTAACACTATTAAAAGCAGATAAATTGTTAAGAATCTGATATATTGCCATTCAATATATGGCTGATTTAGTTTCAACAATTTCAGTAATGATTTGCCAATCTGGAATCTCCAACTAATGTAATAGCTTATTCATCATCCTCCAGGCTGTTTTCATGTTATTTATACTCATTTTTATATATTTATAAAAATGAGTATAAGTAAGTCATTCTATCTTTATAGAAAATCATGTTTCATACTCTACTTTAGCCACATAACCTGCACAGTATATGTAGAAATAAAACGCTAGTTTAGTATTCAAAAAAAATGTCAATGGCTTATTTATGCTTTAAAATATATATGAATAATACAGCATACTTTAATGCTATTGTTGGATGGAATTAAGCTAATTAACCATCAAGATGAAATTATGTATGCATTGACACATTGATTTGTACAAAGTAACAAGTTAACTATCGCGTTGATCGACATTTTGCGTTCTTTGAGAAGGCGAATGTGGTTCGTTGTGGGTGAATTTAGGCATTGGAGGAGTTTGGGGTAAGAATTTTGGGGAGTTAGATTGGTCACTCATTTTATGAGAAATGTGTAGTTGTTTGTGGAGATGAAGTAATCAGACGGTTCATGACCCTGTTTCTCCTTCCACCATTGCATACTAGAATATGAACTATCTGTTCTAGAGTTACAGATATCCAAAATGTATTTAATAAAACTATTAAATTTTCTCAATAAATTTTAATACATTGAAATAGAAAAAAATACTCTAAAAGGAACTATCCTACAATTTTATTTTGACAGTAACCCAGAATTTCTTCTACACCCAATCCTCCTCGTAGCCCTGTGACTCATCTTCTGTAAAAAACAAAAAACAAAACAAAACAATTCCAACGAGTGAGCTACAACTCAGTAGGTATAGAAACACCTCTCGGGAAAAATCCGATTACATATATATAGTTTTCAGAAAACAGACAGAATACATAATTATATTTTAAAAAGAGTCTTTTTAACCAAGAAAGTATTTTAAGATGCTTTTAGAAATTCAGACAGTTTTTCAATAATTTAAAAAAATGGAACATTTATCAGAAACATAACTTTTAACAAAAAAAAAAATTTAACAGAAAAAAGAACATTTAACAGAAATAGAACATTTAGCATAAACAGGACATTTAACAGAAAAAAGAACATACATATGATACTTTGACCGAGGGTCTTACGTTTACTGAAACAGATACAAAAACTAGTATCTGTTGGGTCAGTATATAGTCTCGGCTAGTTACTGAAACGAGGATAGAAACGGTTGCCAGTTGGATTGGTACAGAATTTTGGTTATTCACCAAAATTGGGACAGAAACTGTTGCCAATTGGGTTTGTAAAAAAATTCGGTTATTCATCAAAAAGGAGGAAAGAAACTGATATCAGTTGGGTAAGAACATACAGTATTCCTAAGTCAAAACGCAAAGTATGTATCAAACATTACCAGAATATTCGTAACAGTGTTAAACACACTCAAAAATTCATTTTCCAATAAACAATTTATAACAAAATATTTCTGTCAACATAATCAATTTTTCCCAGGCCGGACCTCTCATCCGGAACCATTTTTTAAAAAAAATTACTTAGAGGCCCCAATTTTTTAAAAAATTACTTAATTTGTATATAATTATTAGTTTAAAAAATTGAAGATCTTATGTTTTTCATAACGTAATTATTGCATATAGAATTTTGTTGGTTATACTGTTTGATTTACGGAGAGAAATTTTTATAAATTGAAGTTGATTTGCGATTTCGCTTCAAAGAGTGTTGTTAGAAGAATGCTCATTTTTAAAATAAAATATGCTTTTTAAAAAATGTAGGGGCCTAACTTTGATAAATAGCACAGGGCATCAATATTATTTGTCACGGCCCTGATTTTCCCTCCAAATCTTTTGTCTTAAATAAAATCTGACTCATTGCTGGAGTTCATTTTTTTTTTTTGAAGCCCGATTGGGCGGTTGCCCCATATAGGGGAGAGAGAACTGCCTCAGATGAGGGGGAGATAGCCCTAGAAAGGAAGATTAAAGCTTGTCGCACGCAGGCGGAGGGTATCGAACCCACGACCTCAAGGTTGTGGATAGGCACCTGCCCCACTGAGTTAGGACACCTTTGATTGCTGGAGTTCATTAAACCGGAGGAAACAACGAAGGAGGATCATAATCTTTGTCCTCAGTAACGGACCAGATTGCGATATTTTTAGTAACAAAATGACTTCGTTTTGTGCATTTTTTGTATCACTTGTTAAAACGCGTAAACGACGTCGTTTTAATACGCCATTATGTATTCCGTTAGAAATCGGTCGTTAAATTCTATTGGTATTTAGTCGGTAACTAAATATATAGCGACGAAATAGTGTCTGTTCAAGTATTGGTTTGAGTTGGTCAATGGGACCGATATGGTCGACGACTTAGCGACGTAATAGCGACCGCTCATTTTTCGGTTTCAGGTCGGTCGGTGTTCGGTCGCTAATTTAGTGACTGAATATTTCGTTCGCTATTTTCGGTAGCTAAATAAATGTTTTCTTGTAGTGTTTGTCGCCATTCATTGTCTAGGAAACTTTCATTTTCTCGCCACATCATATCCTTTAGCGAGGAAAGTTAATATTTATCGCCATTACTCCTACTTGTGTCGCTACAAGGACACCTTTAGTAAGGAAATAAATATTTCATCGTCAAAACTATAACTCATTAGTGACAATTTTTGTTGTCACCAAACGTGCATCTTTGGTGACAAAATTTGTTTCCTAGCTAAAATTTTGCCACAAATGCTCTATTTTCTTATAGCCAATATTGCAGAAACTCTTGCAGTATTTCTAAATGGGCAAAGAATCTTTTTATATCAAAACTTAAATCTTCCAATAGAATCACCATTTGATAGAATCCACAAATAGTTGGATTCTTAAACCATCTTAATGATTCATTGACAATGATTCTTTTCCTTTTATATCACTTCATCAAATATATAAGAACTCAAAAAGATCTTTAAATATACAACATTCGAACTTAAAATATTTATTTCGTTACGAAACAAAATACTATCATTCCCATCCTAATCCTTGTCACAAGGTGCTAGTTTAGTTTTAGTTGGTACAATATTTTAACTCAAAATAATGAGCCTTGGGTCGATATCCCTTGACCTTGATAATAATATTTGTTTTTTTTAAAAGAATTATAGCCTATTTCACATCATATATAACTAAGAGAAATCAGGTGTTTTTATCTTCAACTATTTACCCAATATCGATTTTTAGCAATAATAATTTATTAGACTCTTTTTAGCATTAACTATTTACAAGTATTTATAAATGGTCAATTAGCAATTCCGACAAGATTTTAGGCCAAAAAGCCAATTGCCGTGCGCATGGATACGATAAAATGGGCAAAGTTATTATTGATAGAAATCAATTTTGGGTAAATAATTGATGTTAAAAATGAGAAACTTGGCGGAGTGGCTATTAGGGGTGTTCATGGTTCGGGTTTACACAATTTTGAAACCAAACCGAAATATTCGGTTTGAAAAATTTGAAACCAATCCAAACCATTCAAAATCTCAAACCGATACATTCGATTTGGTTTTTCGGTTTTTGGGAGATACAAAATATATTGATTATAAAGTAAAAATAAAACATTTTTTTTAATATAATTGCTTAACTGCTAAAAATATAAAAGAAATAAGACTATTATTTTCACAAGTTAAACACAATAAAGAACAAAATAATGAAACACAAATTCTCGATTGTTGAACTTCAATATAAAGTAAAAATAAAATAATTTTTTTTATATAATTACCTAGCTACTAAAAATATAAAGAAATACGTCTATTGTATTTTCACCAGTTAAACACAACAAAAAACAAATTAATGAAACATAAATTCTTGATCTTAATTCTTGAAGTTCAAACAAATTACTGAAAATTATCCTACGAGGATAAATGCAAAAAAATACAAAAATTACACCATTATTAGTTTCAAAGTAAAACAAAAACTTCAGATGAATCTAAATCACATTCAACGTATGTCTCTTCAATCTCTTACTTTAGCACTTGAAGAACTTGCTTGTCATGGCATAAATAAAAAGTTCAATATGTTTAATTATAAAAGAGTTCTTTAATATATATATATATATATTACAGAAGCCTTTTTCATTTTTACTCTTTCCTTAGACCCACGTGACAGACTCTGGTTTTTTCTTCATTTTTTTATCTATTAATTTAATTCAAAATTAATAAAGTAATTCAACTCCTAATTTCACTCCCACTATTCCATTATCCATGGAATCCATTACTATCATGACTACTCATCCCATTAACACAATCCAACTGAAACTCTATCACCCCATTATCCCTGTCTATCGTTCGTGTTTGTTAATTTTTAATTTTTAATATTATATTTTCTTCTGTGTGAAGTGTTCCTATTTTCAGACGAAGACATCAATTTTGGATTTCTGTGTTGGACTACTATACACAGTAAAGGTTTGATTTCCTATAAGATTTCTTTTTAATTTCAAAGAATTATTTTACATTCTTTTTCTTTTGTAACTTCTTTATTCCTTCTTTGTAATCTGGACACAAATTTAAGTGTCAATACATTCATTGCTTAATTTTCTACAAGGTAGATATTCATATTTCTGTGTACTCTTTCCATTGCATAATATAAGTTGTTGGTAATATATATTTTCCATATTTTTACTTTTTATACTAACCTATGCATGGGAGTGCTCTTTTTTTCACAAGTTGTCTTATTATCGTAACAATTGGTGTTGGTTGTTTTGGGTTGAAAAATAGGAGAGCAGGAGCCATTCCAAGTAATGAAGAATTGCCATGGAGAAGACACAACATATGCTATTGTTTTATGGAAAAGAAGGTACTTTTTTTGGCAAGAAAATAAAACTTTTATTCCAGACCAAACAATTAGTGTACTTAATTATTCCAAGCAACAACCCCTATTTGCTGATATGGAATTATATTTTTGTGTATCTGTAAAACCCGTAACTTTTACTTACTTGAATTTCTGACGTGTAATTATTTTTTCGCGATTAATTGTGTATGCATAATTTATTTTGTGTGATTATGTGAATACGTGCCTAATTAATTGTTATAACTTGTACATGTTTAAGTTCGTGTACGTTTTATCGAGGGGTTTTTTTGACACGCGTATCGTAATTAAGGGACTTAATTGTGATGCACATAGATTATTATTTTAATTGATAATTGATTGGAAAAAAAAACGACGAGTTCTCTTTAAAGTGCATTTAGGGAATTAAAAAAAAAATAAAGAAAGAAAGAGAAACGTATAACGGGGGGAATCGGTGAATCAGGGGTCATGGGAGTTGAGGAGATCTGGGAGGTTTTTTATAAACAAAATATATAAAGAAAATCATGGGGAGTAGCTTGGGGATTTGTGCGAGCAAAGAAAACAAGAAACAAGAAAAGGCATGCCAAAGTTTAATACAAAAAGAAAGCAGCGGCTGTGCCGTGAGAGTTCCAGAGAAAAAGGAATTTTCAGAGCGATTTTTATCAACTTCGACAGGACTTTTGAGTGGGCAATTCTCATCGGTTTTCGACGAATCTTATACGTAAATTGATCACGGCGAAACAAGCTACGAGGTTGTGGAAACGGATTCACATTCTGAATTTGGAGACAGAAGATATCGCATCAAGAACGAGGGCTGATTTTCAGAATTTCTTTTCTGTGCAGTTCCAGTAGAATCGTCGTAAAGGTAACATACGAACTCCAAACGGAGTAATTCTTTTTGATTTATAAACTAGACTGATAGGGCTATAATCTGACCGGAGGGATTGAGATTTTAACCGTTAGATCTTCCGTAATGTATCTCAGAAGGGGAGGGCAGAACCAGATTTTGTGCGATTAAATATAGTCTGTCCAGAATTTCGACAGGATGTTTGAGAGGGCTATCGACCTCCATTTTTGACCCACAGCATATCAATTCGAAGATAATTGAAAGGGCTTCAAGTGAGCGCAGACGGAACGAAATTCGGAGCTTCCAGCAGAAAGTTATCGCCCCAGAGTGAGCTGTCAGGATTGATTACGGATTTTCTGTGTCTTATCGCGTTTGTAAGAGGTGGGGACCCCTTTCCACTGTTTATTACTGTTCTGAATTATTGATTGTTGTTGGGTATTATTCTGATATATTTAATTATGTATTTATGTATATTTAATGCATAAATTGTTGGGCGATAAATGATTTCGCATTTGGTTCCTTGGTTGCCTAATTATATTCCTGTTTATACATAAATTAAAGCATGTTGGATAATCTGAATGTTATATTGTTGTATAATCTGTTTTTCGTTACCAGTAATGTAATTGTTATATTCACATAAAGCGATTATGTCTTATATCGTATCTAGTCCCAGATGATTGTTGGTAACTGCTTTTGTACTTGCTTAATTGGGTCTTAATTGAAGTCGTCTTATTTGGAGTCGTCTTATTTGGAGTCTTTGTTTCTGTCCTAATTGGTTTGGTCGACCGAGTCGTCGCCCCATTCGAGCCCTTGTTTATGAAAGGTCTGTAGCAGGATACGTCCCATTTATATATCGCTAGAACCTGGTGTTCGCGATATTTCTGTGTGGATATGTGGACCTGGACCCTAGCGGGGAGAAACAAGTTAGGGCTGCTAACAGTAATTGTGGAGCTCATGTGTGGGCAATGACACAATGGACGTATTCTTTATTTTTTGGCCTCCAGTAGGGGAAAGATTGCAGGTTTACTGTGTGGATTCACGTGTGGCCCTTCCTCGGTGGGTTATTACATGGGGGTCATTAGCAGTGATTATGGGTCCGATTAGACAATTGAGCTTGACTGTGGGATTGTAGTGTCATAGCGATAACTATGTTCGTAACGTCTAAGTAAATTGTGTAATCGAGAATACTGTAGGGCAGACGTGCTTGATGTGGATTCGGTTGTGTGAAATGCTTAGACGTGAAGAGTATAGTTATTTGGCTTATTTGTTGTTTTTCACTCGTTTGGTGTTTGTTCGTTTAATACTCGATTGTTTGACATAACTATCGGTTTGTAGTGCGTGAGTAGTATGGGATGCTCATGGCATGAATTCCGATCTGGGGTGTTAGATTTGATAGGTATTGGCGAACATTTGTTGGGTGTTGGTTTTTAGTCACTTAACTTGCATTTTGGGTTGAGTTTGTTTTAGTGCAAGATAGTACACTCGTGTACAAGTTTTGCGCAACTTTTGTCCTGTTATGTACGGTTCTGATCCGATCTGATTCTGTTATGTTCTGTTTCAGGTTCTGAGTCTTTTAAGACTTGTGTAATGTCTTGTTCCGAGTATTTACCTTTCAAAGGGGTATTTTTGGGAAACGGGCATCCGCTCTATCCATATATGTTTTTCACGCTATATACATTGCATTTCGTCTATATATATATATATATATATATATATATATATATATATATATATATATATATATTGCTATGTTTATTACTTGTTTTTAGGTCCCCACTGAGCACCGGAGCTCAGTCCATCCGCTTGTTGTTTCAGGTTCTGCAGATGTTGATTCTTCCTTTGATGACGGTACTTGGGAAGGGGTCTACGAAGAGTGATTCTAACTGGATTAGTTCACACGTGTTATTTCATTTATAGTTATTTATTTTGCAACTTGTAGTTCATTTTATCAGATGTAATAAACTAGATTTATTTCTTTTTGAATAATGTTTCCTATAGCATATTTAGTACTATTTAGGAATTTCATAAATGAACTGCCTTAATTAGTATTCTCTGACTGTGGCTTAGGTGCTTCATTAACCAATGGGGCACTGCCATGTCATCATTCCGGAAACGGGGTGTGACAGTATCAGTATTAGTAACCTGTTGAAGATTAAACAAAGTACCATATTGACATGTATATTTCAAAATTTTGAGGTTTTGCTTGCTCCGTCTGAAAATTTGATTCATCATGGTTTAAACTACACAATTTTGTCATAGATGTTGTTCAACGAAACAAGTTTTAGGTATTGCGTAGTCAACAAAGAAAATGCGCCTGTGTAATTCCTTCTCATTCAATTCTTTGTTCCCTGATTAATACAAAAGTTTAAAAAAATGCACATTTGTTTAACTCATTAGTGAGTATGTTACGGTATGTTTTCTGTTTATTTTTCATTTTTTTGTAGGAATTTCAATTGATATTCTCACGACATAGAAATTAGAGTTCGATCCTTAAATCTACTTATTGTTTTTGTTATAGATATATTCCCCTCTTCGATTAATAAAAAGGTATTAAAGAAATGCATATTTGTTGAATCCATTGGTGATTATGTTAATATATGTTTTCGGTTTTCGGTTTTCTTTTATTCTTTTTGGAGTAGGAATTTTCAATTGGTTTCCTTTTGAATGATTTGATTAATTTTATTTGCAATTTTTCCGTTTCTCCTACTCAATCTTTTATCGTGTCATGATTTCGAGATTTTATTTTTCAAATGCTACAGGTATTTGATTTTCCCATTTTTAGAATTTGCATTATATGTCCAATAGTTTTGATCATATGGAAAGCTTTTAAATACTCCTATTTAATTTATACCTTATTTACATTTTTATTTCTCGGTTGCTACTATACTTTTGTGTTTCTATTTAAAGATTTTCTTATAATTCAAATTAATTTTCATCATTTTCAAGATTTTCAAAATCGTTTCTTCAACACAAAGGTTTATACTAGGCCCAAAGATGCCTTCAATATTATTTTAAAGGTGGACAGTATGTTGTTTAATTTGTTTATCTTTCAAGAACATCTAAAAAATGCAATTAGTAAAATAATTTTTTTTAAAGGAAATGCACCCACTTAGAAGGTTTCGTGGTTGGATATTACATTTCTTTCCTAATGAATCCCTACATGAGTAGGTTCCCGGATACTTGAGAATCCCGCATATGCATACACACATGCTCCTTTCCCATAATGATTTTTCTAATATGGACGAGGTCTACATGGATCATATGGTGCAGAACTGACCACATCATTATATAATTGTCTCTCCTCTCATTTTGTAGTGATGTGGCCAGTTCTGCACCACATGGTCCAATGGACCTGATCCATATCAGAACTATCCTTCACATAATGAAAATAAACAAATTAATAAATCAACTTAATTATAACTCTAATTTTTTCCAAGGCTTTTGTCATTTTTTTTGCCGAGAACGTGAGTTGATTAATCTCTTAAGGAATCCAATAAAACGTTGGAATCTCAAGAGATTGGGGAAAGGATGTAGCATGCAGATGAGGTTAATATCACATTAGATGGTTCCATTATATCACCTTGAAAGCTCTCAAAATGGAGGCTGCTCAAGAAAGCTGGTGAGTTATAGGAAATCAAAAGTTGAAAAAATTATGAATTTCTATGTCATACATTATGAATATTAACCAATCACTATCATGATATATTTTAATTATAGATATGTATTTTCCTCTACTAACTCAGAAATTTGCTTAGCTATCCTGGTAGGAATTTGTTCTCTTCATTCGGTATTGAATATTCACTTTTCTATTCATTTTGCATAAAAAAATGTAGACAATCAAGTTACAGAAAGAGTATAAAAGATCATTAGAGAAATTGTGGGTAGATTGTGTAAAAATAAGTTTAGAAAGTTTAGTTTGTAAACACTATGCGACCAGTTTCAATTATTATAAAAGTAACGGAAATCACTACTACCTATTTTCTTAATTTTCCTTTTAAAAAGAATCAATGGGATAAAAAGAGAAAAGAGATTTAATTAATGATAGGTAAGAAAGATAAAGAAGCATATGAACTTGGAGAAAGGCTATGGATTTCGGACCTTTAATGGCAAGAATATTTGATTTTGTTTAATTAGGGGTCATTGTGTTATTAGATGAAGAGAAGAAAGCCATAACTTTGCCTTTGTTTAAATAGATACCACAATAGCAATGTGTCAACTACTCTTTGTTGAAAAACTTTTAGAAGTTTGCCCATAATAGAGCTTGCAGGAAGAACAGAAATTTCTTATCTAAATTATTACTCCCTCCATTCCCTATTAATTGTCGTTTAGGAGATATCTAGGTATCCAAATTAATTGTCGTTTAAGGTTGTTTTGTTAGTTGTCAACAATTTATTCCAATTATACCCTCAACATTTTCCTTTCTTTATGACAAAGAAGTGAGAGAGGGGGAGGGTGGGGGATAATATTGGAAGTTTAGGTGAAAATGACAACTTCCTTAATTTTCTCAAATTGTCTAAAGAGTCTTATATTTAGGAATGGAGGGAGTATTATGTTTCTTTTTAATTCTATTTTGAGCTTAATGATATTTTTTATTTCGTACAAGTTGAGTGTTGAAAATTTATTTACATAGAATAGGTGACGAGTTGGTCATATAAATTAAACAATCTTCTACAAGGTTCAAAGTTACATATTTATTAATGTTAATGGTTAGTATTTATTTTATAAAAAAAATGGTTAGTAATTTCTACTTTGCATGTCTATACTTTTCTAATGGTGGTCTGGTGGTCTATGTATGACAAACTTAAGTTAAATTCCTTTCTTCCATTTACATTTGGTTTCTTTTTACTCTTTTTGTATTTTACTGATCTTTTTTTTTCTTGTAATCTTCTTTAATTATATGGATCATAGTATTAAATTGTTTTTCCATTAGCTGGTTAGTCGCATTTTAATTTCCATTTGAAATATAGTCGAGGTCTTCTTAAATGGATTTGGTGATACTGTCTGTTTTCTTATCTGCTTTCTAAAAAATTAAAGTTAACGAGTTTTTATTCTCAGTACAATTGTAATATCATTAAATTATTAATTTAAACTTCAGTATTTCCGTGCATAGCACGAGTCATTTGCTAGTATATATATATATATTAGGTTTGGATTATAAAAAAATTTAAACCAAATCGAACGTTCGGTTTTAATTTAGTCCAAATCGAAACCAGTCAAATGCATTTCTCAAACCGAAAAATTGGTTTGGTTTGGTCGGTTTCGTTTTTCATGAACACCCCTAGTGACTATTACTCCAACTAGGAGTTCCAACTAATGATTTGTCCATGGGGTAGTGATTATTGGATAAAATTTTTGGGATCAAATTTGTGTCAATAAGGCATAATATCACATTAAATTCTAACAATAATTTTCATTTTATACTTTTTGATCCTTATTTGATCCAATTTTTTTCAATACAACAATCATTATTGTTGTCCATATACCAAATTTACAAATTAATTAGATCCTTAGGCAATGCATATAAATGGAGAATTAGAAAGAAATAAAGGCTTTCTTTCTTCGTTTTTGTTTTTTTTGTTGAACAGACGATACAAATGAACACTATCTTTATCAACAAAATTTGTTACACGTATTTAAAAAAAATTCATATAGAAAATAATTGTTGGAAGTTTTAAAGTATAAAAAATAATTTCTTCAAGTATTTATCTCATATATTTTTTTCTATTAAACTAAAAGTTTCACTATCATTTCATTATCACAATTCTTGTTTTTGAGGAAAACAATATGAACATAATGCTAGAGATTTTACATACGTTTGTCTAATTTACGAATTACTATCACTACTTTCTTTTTAGGTTTCCATTTTTTTCATCACTTATTATTTTCTCCAAAATATGGACCCATCTTCACCAGTGCAAAGCAAAGCAAAACGAACCAACCAATCAAAGTCGAGTTAGGTTCTCCTGCAGCCTTTTTTACCTTTTCTGCTTCTGGCCAGATTTGGCCATTGGCTCCGGCCAATGGTCGAATCTTGACCAGTTATCTTCTTTTGTTCACTTTTGATGTCTTCACCCTTTATCGTAAATCGTGATGAAATTTTTTCAAGGCATTCTTATTCAAGATTCAAGACTCAGATGCAAGATCTACTTCACATCCTTCCAGATCTGAAGTTTTTCTCTAAATCCGGAGTTGTTCTGGGCCCTTCCTCAATTTTCTTCATCTTTCCGAGACAATTTATGGGACGGTTGATACGCCCATGGTCTCGTAGATTGTTGATTTCTAAGAAAGGTGTTGGAACTGAGCTTGCTACTGCTGTTCAAGAATTTTGGAGACGATTCTGCGAAGAATTTTATTATGTATTTATTTTTTTCTACTGTTTGTAGTGTGTATCCGGTCTAGGGTGTGGAATTTTATCTGTTATCATGGTGTTCTAGAACACCATTGTATAACTTTTATTTTTCTTGTATCTTGTTTTTATCTTTTTGATTAGTAATGGGCATTTGCTATTTTATGATTAATGGATAATTTCTTTATTTAGCACGAACCAACCAATCAGGTCCACAAACCAGTTCTCCTCACGTGTTCTCTACATCACCTTATCTCAACCGAGACAATTTTTTAATATATAAGGAATATTTTTTGATCAAGTATTTTATAGTTTTAGACCGATGTTAAATTTAATATAATATGTTTTTTTTTGTGAATATTTATTAAGATCTTACTAGGCTACTAGAATTATTAGATAGAAATTGGTTAAAATTCAAATTGGGTGGTGAATCCTATACTAGCAGGGGTGAATAGTATTAATTTGGGTTTTAGCCAATTCCTATTCAATAATTCTAGTAGCAAATTATTTTCCTATTTATTATAAGATTGCAACATATGTTTTTATCGTGATAAATACGTATTTTTAGACATATAACACATTTCTTATGTAACAATTATTTGAAAAATCACAACATGTGTCCTTCAATTTTTTTTGAATCTTTGAAATTTTTAATCATACGCCCCAAACCTTTAAAAATTATTTAGTATTTACTGAATTTTAACCAGTTTGCATCATTGTCGGACTCATCCGAACTCAACAAAATGAAAAGAAACAAAAAGAACCACGAAACGACGACGTGAATTGATGAGAGCGAGTCCTCAATTCATGATAAGCGCAAAATACTTTTGTGACTACCAAAGCCCAAATGTGTCTACATATTAAATCACTCACATTAGCTTATCCACGACGCCGTTTTATCCACAAAAAATAATCACCATGAAATCGAAATTCAAGAAGAGGGAATTCAATTCTTTTGAGTGACCAGTGATATTACCACCCCCACCATCATCAAAGCAGCTGTTTTTTAGAGAGAGAAACCACTTTCTAGAGAGAGAAAGGGGGTGAAAACTCCCAATCTCTTCATCTGAAACTCCAATTTTTTTTATTTTTTTTTTTTTTTTATTTTTTTTTTTGAATTTTTGAATTTCGGAAATCCATAGGTTTCGTTGAATTTATTGTTAGTTAGGTAAAAGGTGGTGGAATTTGAAAATGGCGGAGCAGAAAGGTGGGAGCAGCAATGTTAATCGGTGGAACTGGGAGGTTACAGGATTTGAGCCGCCGAGGAAGTCACCGGAGCAGGAGGATTATCATCATCATCAGAGACAGGTGCCGCCGTTGGTGAGGAGATACTCGGTTTCTGCATCCTCAATTTCGCCGCATTCTCAGCTGGCAAACCATTCTTTCACCTCTAAGCTTATCAAATTGAAGGACAAAGTCAAGGTAGCTGACTGAATTTTTTTTATTCAATTTAATTTAATTTTGATTTTCTAGTTCCTAGTATATGTAAATGCGTTAGTACTACCTACATTTCTTAATATGTTTCTTTTATGAGCGAAAATTAAGGAAGTAAAAAAAAAGATATTTTGTTAGTCAAAATAGCAATATTACTATCTTAAATAAGACTGGTATGCCACTACTTATATTTAAGAGAGTAATATTGATATTTTAATTAAAAAACATCTCATTTTTGCTTTCTTAATTTTCGCTAATATCCTAAACGAATTATATTAATGAATGGAGGGGGTAGTTTTCAGTTAAATTGTTTCTTCTGATTTTTTAGGCTTTTGTTACTTGATTTTCTATGAATTGAAAATATTTGTTCAGATGCTGGCTGCTATATGAATGTATGATGTCGCGGTTCTATCTATCCAATTGCTCAGCTTAGCTACCCTTAGTAAAGTTGTAATTTTGAATAAATGGACCTAGAAGTGATTGTAAATTTCCTGAGGTTGATTTCCGCTTTAGGACCGTATTTACAATGTGATGAAAAAGGTGTTTTATTTGTGTATTTGGAGGTGAAAATTTTGTACGGGTTTCACGAATAGTGCAAAATTTTAATGTTTAAGTTGTTTTTATGATGGATGGTCACATCTGTTCCTCGGGATAATCGACATATGTTTTGAGTACTTGAGAGCTGCAGAAATAGTATGTAAAGAGCTACACTTGGCGATTGATGTGTGGAGATCGGGTTTTGGGAAAAGTCATGTAACCCCAAGTAGAAATTTTAGCTAATATGTTTATGTATTTATGGGGCCACATGGTGATAAAATAAAATTCTAGCTTTTTTCTACATACAGTTTGTTCTGTAAATTACTGCACCACCTTAAAATGCATTGTTCTCATATGTGGAAGTGTCCCTGAGCAGTTTCTTTCTTTTGTGGTTTTCACCTTTTCCTCACAGGTTGTTTATTTATCTTGCTTAAGAAGTCAGATATTCGTACATACATAAATATGTTTATGCACATAGAAACATACATAGTAGTTTCTTTCTTCTTTTTCCTCCCTAGTGGTCTCTAGCTTTAGATATGTAGTTGATGAACTTGCAAAGGGAGTGGAAATCAACAGTTCAATTTGTTTCCTTTTTTAGGAGGGTTTCTCATCCACTGCTCATGTACTCTTCGATGTGTGTTTGACCTTTTATTTTTCTGTCCTAATAAGACCTTACCCTATCATTCAGTTTAAAGTTTTAAACTGGAGTTGATACTCTTACTAGAACTCTAAAACCTTATATTTTGATTACGTGGAATTTGGAAAAACAAAATGGAAAATGATATCAGATTAAGTAGCACGCGCATTTAGCTGATCATAACAGAAATATAGGAGGCTAAAAGTAAAATTGCTGATTAAAAATCTGATTGTACAAAATAAGAATATTTCGAAGAACCAGCTATATTGTGTTTCAGCTTGACAGAAGCTAGAGAAAATTAAGTCTCTTTTACTTTGAAGGAAGAAACTGTATCTTGTTATTGTTTCCATCAATTGTTGAAACATTTTTCAAGAGTCACTGATTAATTGCCGTGAATTAAAGCGTTTAAGATTGTGCAAAGTAATAAGAAATAAAACATGGATTTTATTTCTGCTTAACCTTTTGTGCATTCAGTCATCATTCACTTGTTATTTACTTATTTATGAGTATTCACTTGTATACTAGATTCTTGATCCTGGGATGTGTTTTTATTGGGGGTTGGTACTCTAGATAAAATAGTACGATATTATTCCTTCCGTCCCAAAATGAGTGTCCACATTTATATTTTAGTTTTTCCTAAAATGAATATCCACTTTCTTATCATAGACATTTTTTATCTTTAAAATACCATAACTAACCTCCTATATTTGAGGAATTCAAGCCCCATTAACACATATGGTTCTCTTGTGGTAACTATTTATGGTCAAATTAGTCTTCTTAATTTTTCTGTAAAGTCAAATATGGATATTCAATTTGGGACGAAGGGATTAATACCTTTTAACTAATTAGTTTGACTATCTGATTTTAATGTCTGGTTCTCTTGTATCTGATTATCTTGTTTCTCTTTTCAAAGATTGTCCTATTTACTAGTGATACAGTATAACTTAAAGCCTTCTGTATGTATGCTTGGACAGCATGTGAGAGATGATTACATGGAGTTGAGACAAGAAGCTCTTGATCTCCAAGAGTACGCTAATGCGAAAATTGATCGTGTTACCCGTTATCTTGGTGTACTTGCTGATAAAACTCGCAAGCTAGGTATTTATATGGGTTTTTATTTACAAAATATATAGGCTCTGAATAGGTACTGTTTCATGCACATCTGATGCAATAATCTTTACTCTGACACTATTACGAGTTAACTATTGTATATATCTTTCTTATAAATTAAGGTATTTTCTATAATTGTTTCTCTTTTAGTTACTTGTCATCCATTCTTGTGAAAGTGAAGTTTCAGTTATATTGATTAGTGTTGCATTTACTTAAGTTCCACGTTTCTCTTCATGTACTAAAAACAAGCCAAGCTTTTATTTCACTCATTGATTTTCTGTATGATGACATGCATTAGATTTTTTAATACTTCACATTTGTTAGATAGATCACTTTTAAAGGGTTTCTGCCCCAATAACTCTCTTCTTTAGTACATAACATCATGCATGTCTATGGCATTGATGTTTTTACGATGGTTCTGAATTTCAGATCAGGCTGCCCTTGAAACGGAGGCTAGAATTTCCCCGCTATTATATGAGAAGAAAAAATTATTTAATGATTTATTGACCGCCAAAGGTAATCATCTCTGCAGCACTTCTCCTCCTTTCCTTCTCTCTCAATGCTTGGATCATGTGCTCCAAATAGATAGACTGGTAGAGAGTTGCCACATCATCTCTCTGCAATACCATTGACATTCCTTTGCAGACAACCAAGAACAAGAATTAGGTTGACGCAAGATTAAGTTGAAAAGAAAAACTAGAAATCACTGTTCACTGCAATAAATGCTAGTACTGACGCAGGATATCATGAATTCCAGGTAGCATAAAGGTATTTTGTCGTGCAAGACCACTTTTTGAAGATGAAGGTCCATCAGTTGTTGAATTTCCAGATGATTACACAATTCGTGTTAATACTGGCGATGATAATGTCTCAAATCCAAAGAAGGATTTCGAGTTTGATCGGGTTTATGGGCCTCATGTTGCACAAGGTAATATTTTTTATTTATATTTTTTCCACTAGTTACACCACATTCAAACTCTAAGCATAGTTACTTTTTTCCCTCTTTGCAGCTGAACTCTTCAATGATGTTCAGCCATTTGTTCAATCAGCCTTTGATGGGTATAATGTTTCAGTATTTGCTTATGGTCAAACACGCTCAGGAAAGACACATACAATGGTATCTCTCTCTTTATCTCTCTCTCTCTCTCTCTCTCTCTCTCTATATATATATATATATATGTATCTCTCTCTTTATCTCTCTCTTTCTCTCTCTCTCTCTTCTATATATATATATATATATATATATATATATATATATATATATATATATATATATATATGGTCGGTTGTGTATACAGAAGTTTTCTGCATGTCTCTATTGTTTTATTTCTTGTGCATTGGATGGTTGATCTTCCCTCTTCCACTTAGCATGCATTTTTTAAGGTAATAATGTCTTTACATGCAAGAAATAGGACCCTTATGCTATTTGCAGGATGACGTGATGTTGCATAGTCTGAATATCTACTATAAGTCACATGAAGATGTTGGTTACAATGGAAAATGATAGAGTTTCTTTAGCTATTTTATCTGTTGCCAAAACACTTTTCTTATGGTGATGATTTTTTTACAGGAAGGATCTAGCCATGATCGTGGTCTATATGCTCGATGTTTTGAAGAGCTGTTCGATTTATCCAACTCAGATGCAACTTCTACTTCGCGATTCAATTTCTCTGTTTCGGTTTTTGAGCTCTACAATGAACAGGTTCTCTCTCTCTCTCTCTCTCTCTCTCTCTGTTTGTTTACCTCTCTTTGACGGTAGACTCTCTTTTGTTTTGTAGATACGAGATTTACTTTTGGAATCCGGAAATGGTCTTCCAAAAATTCGTGTGGGGTTGGCTGACTTTTTTGTAGAACTTGTGCAAGCGCAAGTTGAGAATCCAATTGATTTCTCTCGAGTCCTTAAAATGGCATTTCAGAAACGAGGAACCGATGCATTGAAGTTTAGCGTCTCTCATCTGTATGGTTCGACTTCTTGTTTTCTGCTGCATTCTGTAGATTTGGCTGCCAATGTTTTTTGCATTTTAGATCTCATTTTCTTTTTGGCGATAACATTTGTACACTGAAATTAACTTTTTGAATGTCACACATGGTTCTGGAAACAATGGTTGTTTGTTACTGAGCAACAATTATTTTGAATTTTACGAAGCTCTTTTGCTTCAAAGTAAATGATTTTAAGGGTGTGAGGGTATTTATACATGACACATCAAAATTCTATTACAGCAGCATCTTTGACCTACTTTCCTGAAGATATCTTTTTGATATGCACGTGATGCCGCTTGTTCTTTACTATATGGATTATTTAGACTGCTCTAGTGGTTATGTACTTTATGGTGCAGCTGTATTGCAGTTCTCTCTTAAAATAATTGTCTTTTTTCCTCAGGATCGTGATGGTACATATATACTACAACAACTTGATCACAGGTGAGAACTCATACAGCAAGCTTTCTCTTGTTGATTTGGCTGGAAGTGAAGGTTCCATTACGGAAGATGATAGTGGGGAACGGGTGACAGACTTGCTGCACGTCATGAAATCACTCTCTGCGTACGTATCTTTTACACTTGTAGCCCTTTATTCATTTCCTTGCGTGAACAAATGTAATAGTTCTGATGATTCTGTATCTCTAACCTTACTTCCATATCTTCCATGAAATGTTATTGTACTTCCTCAACTGTGATATTAGAAAATGATTCTTTCTGTTATAAAACCCAGCATCTCTTTTTTCTTCTTCATGCAAAATGGGAATTTCTGAAACAGATAGCTCTGCTGATTGATGATTTCTTCTATAGTTGGTAAATTCACTAGTTATTCAGATTTCTTAAATTTAACTTGATATACAAGTTGCTGGATTATTCTAGGAAAACCCACAATTTGAAAACTTTTAAGGCTTTCAAGTATCATATGCTATAGCTTCTCTCTGTTGTGTCTGCAGCTTGGGAGATGTTTTGGCTTCTTTGACATCAACGAATGATTTGGTTCCGTATGAAAATTCAGTGCTCACTAAAGTACTTGCAGACTCACTAGGTATCTTTTTTATCTTTTCAATTTGGGGGCAGTACTAAGGTTGTTTGAATAATTAGCCACTTTGATCATCAATTTATTTACGGCCAACCACTTTCATTATTTTTAACATTTTTTAAATTTTTGTATCCCAATGATTTTACGGGCAGCCAAAATTCGCATCCCGTCTAAAACTTTGATAAATTCCGTCAAAGTGGGTGACGTGGCTTAACGTCTCACTTCCTTCTCTCCTCCAAGGGTATTCTTAGAAAAAAATGTATCCATCTCTCTTCTTCTTCAACCTTGCATCCCTACCCCCCACTCCCACACCCGCCCCACCCCTCTTCTTCTTCAACCTTGCACCCCTACCCCTACCCCCACCCCGACGCACCCCACCCCCCATTCTTCTTCAACCTTGCACCCGTACCCCCACCTCTCTTCTTCTTCTTCAACCTCTTATTTTTCTTCAACCTTGCATCCCTAACCACACCCCCACACCCTGACGCACCCCACCTCCACCCACCTCTCTTCTTCTTCAATTCTTGATTCTTGAAGCTCACGGAAATGTAAAAAAAACAAGAACACCCCCAAAAAAATTCTTGATTCTTTAATTTCTCCTTTACCCCCGTCATTTCCACCCTATATTAACACTCAACCACATTTTTCCTCCTAAATTGTGAAGTAGAAAACCCTAGAAATCTATTCTTGGTGATAATGATGGAAAGGAGGGAGGGATAGGCTTATTTTTTTCCCGAAATTGCCCTTCCAGGAGAGAGGTTATGGGAGCTTCTTTATGTCATGTCATCTAAATGGATGTTTTTTTCACAATTATTTGACGGAAGGATGATTTTGTCTGCCCATAAAATCATTGAGATACAAAAAGTTAAAATTTGTTAAAAATGATGAAAGTGGCTGGCCATAAATAAATTGATGACCAAAGTGGCGAATAATTCAATGTTGTTTTTTAACAGATAGTGTCAGTAGTTGGTGGTTGGATTGATTGATTGATTTACATTTGTGTTGATGCAATTGGTAGTTAGTGCAATAAATTGCATCTACGCCCACAACTTACAGAATGGGAAATGTGGGTTGTATTTATCAGTTATTAACTGTAGCTTGTGCACTGCCGTCAAGTTCATTCTGCTGGTGACAGTGAGATGGAGAAGGAAATCGGGGAGAGAATACAAATTGGTGATGTGCTTTTGATAACAAAATGCGTCCATCAACCAACCATTGGAAAACAGAATGTACCTCACTTAGAACCCAGTACTGTTTACTGTCAAGTGGGTTTCCATGTTGCCAAACCCATTTTAGTCCATACTTGTACTTTTAAGATACAAATCAAAGCTTTTGCTACTGGGTTTGTTATTGTGGTGCTGGAGGTTGTTCACTCTTGCCCTTCATTTTGGACCTGTGCACAAATTTCATCAGCACATGTTTTCTGGAGGTATCATGATCCAGTAATTTTTAAACTGTCAAATTTAAACAAGTATGTTGATCAAGTTAATTGGTAAGCCGGGTTGGGGGATATTCTGTGCTTAAAGTTATAAATTAATGGGTTCTGAAGAGGGTTGATGACTTGATGTTACTTGACTCAACTGTGAAAGGAAATTGAAGCAGGAGGAAAGAAGGGAGACTAGAAGAAAAAGGAACGTTGAATCTTTGACCGATATGTGGATTTCCGTTATTTGTTATGCATGCTCAAACACGTTGGAGATCTTTGCAACTAAATTTGCTGAGCTATTTTACTGAATTCCTCAAATTCCTGTGAAACTATAGAAACTTGAGGACATTATTTATATATGTTATTTGAGCTTCTGATTGAAAAGAAAAGAAAAGAATTCACATAGCAGGGAATTAAGAAGGGAAGTTCCTGAATTTGACCTTTTTCCCTGTGTTTTTTCTTCCTTCTTTTTGTCATAGCCATTCCTGAGAGAACCAATATTAGTCTAAGAATTGCTTTCAGCTTTGTCCTATGGAGTTTGCATAATGTAATCATGTCCAGTTAGGTAGCATTGTGAAACTGTACACTGAGTTGATATTTTTTGTTTTGTGTATAAACAGTGATAATGGTTATCCACCATAGAATTCCTCCAGACAGTAACTAACGTGTGGGGGTAAAAAAGAAGCAATGTAATATTTTTTGATTGACATTTCTCGAAAATGAAAAATCATTTGGATTGAACACTTTTCGTTCCACAAAACTAGAAATTCTTCAAAATGGTAAGTTGGTAACTAATGTAGCATCTTAAGTATATGCAAATGGCTCACGCACTCCCCCCCCAACACACACACACACACAAGCATTAGTGCTGAGAAATATGGGATGGAGGGTCTTCATCACTTCCTATAGGCTATTTTATAGAACAAGGAGCTGCATTCCAGATGGCTTTATATTCTGACTTACATCGATAGCTCTCTTTCTCTCTCTACAAGCATCTTTATCAGATACCCAGGAGACTAATTCTGATTATCCTTTGTATTCCCTATGTAGGTGGAAGCTCGAAAACCTTGATGACTGTTAATGTGTGTCCAAATGCCGCAAATTTGTCTGAGACATTGTCATCCCTCAATTTTTCTGCCAGAGCTCGAAATTCCATGTTGAGCCTCGGAAACCGAGATACAATTAAGAAATGGAGAGATGTAGTAAGAGTTCCTGTACATTTCTGTTCTTGTTTTGAACTTAATAGTCTTTTCTCTTACAACTTCGCCACAAGCTTCGCAACACAGTACATATACTGGGAGTATGCTTTTAAGATAATTTTGAGCTCTGCTCCGTTTTGGATTAAGATAATTTTGAGCAAAGGAATGGTTATGAGCCGCATAATATCTGATGGTTTGTGAATCTGCTTGGACATAGATGGAAAGTGTTTACACTGAAGCTACTTGATAACTCAATTAATGTGTCACATGTGGACTTCACCTGTCTCTGATTTTTTTTATTGTGCATTTTCCTTTTTTGTTTATAATTTACATTTGTGGGTGCACCACTAATGCTCTGGATGCCGAATGAAAGAAGCATGGTGATGTGCACATAAATCAAAATGGTTCTTGGGTCTGCCTTCTCTGATGCCTTTTGGCTTTGATTTGATGGCATGATTCTGTAGCAAACGCGACGGCATAGGGGACCATTGTTACATGTGTATTATATGAGCAACCACTTTGTGCACTTGTTGCCAAAGGTTAGGTTAGTCTCCAATACATCTGTTTGGTGGTGATTCGGGATCAGCCACTTTGTTTGACAAAGGTTAGGTCTGTATCCCGTCCATCCCCGCCCATACCCCCAATTATTGGGGACTTAATGGGTTATGCTATTGTTGTTGTTGTGTTGTTGTTTATAATTTACATTTGCTTGTTTTTTCAATTACTTTTTTTTTTGTCCGAAAAATAATATTTTCAATTACTTTAATTACACAAATAAACTGCAGCTTTGTCTGAATATGGATAATGACAATGCATAGGGGTGACATCTCATTTCTGCTGATTCTTGATCTTTTTGTAGGCAAATGATGCACGCAAGGAGCTGTATGAAAAGGAGACAGAAATCAACAAGTTGAAACAAGACATATTAGGACTGCAGCAGTCTCTGAAACATGCAAATGACCAGTGCGTTCTTTTATTCAATGAAGTTCAGAAGGCCTGGAAAGTTTCTTTTACGCTGCAATCTGATTTGAAGGTCATATCATACTTTGCCTTCGTTCTTCATTGTGCATAAAGATGCTTGTTACTGTTGTTTGGAGTGCTTTCTGTAGATTCCTAAACAAATCATCTACTTATTTTGCCCATTCATTTCTATTGTTTAAGTAAGCAAAATCGGATATGAATTAGTGAGATGTGGGTTTATCTCTCAGCTGGCTTTTGGTTCCTACATATGAATGTGAGTTGATTCATATTTTTATTGCCTGCAGTCGGAGAATATTATGCTCACCGATAAGCATAGATTAGAGAAAGATCAAAATGCTCAGCTTAGAACTCAAGTTGCTCAACTCTTGCAGTTAGAGCAAGATCAGAAAATGCAGATTCAACAACGAGACTCTACCATTGAGAGTTTGCAGGTAAACAAATGCGTCTTTATACTTTCTTTATCCTCTGTTTGATATCATCATTAATGTCTGAGGCCTTGATTTTCCATGAATATTTTCCATCTTCCAGTTACTTGGAGTCGCTAGTCAGAGGACGTGGTCTAGTAAAAATATTAACAATTTGCTCTTGGGACACCATCAATTGTTGATACAGAATTTGGCTTCTTATCAAAGTTATTATTAGTATCCTGAAATGAATTTTCATAGTTGATTTTACATCTAAGAAGGTCGTGTTTGGCGCGATGGTCAAGTGATTACTTGCTATCCGCTAGGTCACGGGTTCGAACCTCGAAAACATCCTCTTTATGAAAAATATAAGGGTAAGGCTGCGTACATCGGGACCTTCCCCAGACCCTGCTGATGTGGGAGTCTTGTGCACTGGGTACAACCCTTTTTTTTAGTTGGTTTTACATCTGGATTCATACTTAAAAAGGCTGTGCACACTGGTTCTTTTGCTGAAGGAAATAAATTCTCATATGCTGATGTGTTCATGATCTTTTCTTTTAACTTTCTGTTATAAGGCCAAGCTAAAGAGCATGGAGTTGCGGCTAAGTGAAGCACTTAGTTCCAGTAATGCTAGGTCAACTAATGGTTCAGAACCAAAGTTAGTGGCGCAAATGAATTCCAAAGTGGCCGAAGACAACATGGATTCTGCAGCAGTTACCAAAAGACTGGAAGAGGAACTTCTGAAAAGGGATGCACTTATTGAGGTATTTTTAGATTGTCTTGTCCGTTTCACCTGCTTCTGATAGAAGAACAGTATCAGCAATTAGACTTTTAATGAAATTGCAAATGTTACAACTGTAGATTGTTTATGTTTCTTTCTTTGGCAGAGATTGCACGAAGAAAATGAAAGATTATTTGATAGATTGACTGAAAAAGCAAGTTTAGCTGGCCCACAGGTAGAACTGAATCTTCATTCAATGCATTTGCTTAATATTGTGTAACCAGTTTGTTCATCATGTTATTATTTCTATGAAAAACTTTTCTGCGACTCATAAATTTTGTGGCATCTCCTTAGTATAAACAATTATACATATGAAATTAAAGACTTGTAGTGATGTGAATCATACAATTTGTGTGATCCATTAATACTGTCTAGTGTGATCCACAGCTATAGCCTGTTCTGTCTTTCCAAAGTCCTTCAGTCAGTTCAATGTCTGATGTTTGATGTTCATATTTTGTATGTTCTTAGGGTGTTGAATGTCTGATGTTTCTATGTTCATATTTTGTATGTCCTTCTCTCAGGTTGTAAGTGCATCCACTAAAGGACCAGCTATCCCAGCTCGTGACACGGGCAGGTACGTTTTTATCACCACTCTGCAACTGAACTCCCTTAGCAATTGGAATGGACGTGACTCTTACTTTCATATTTTTCTGCAGGAATGAAAATAGTGTTAAGCCCCGAGCAGTGGATGTTTCTTCACCATTAATGTCAGAAAAGACTGAAAGTATCACTGCTTTGGTTAAAACTGGGGGTGAGAAAGTTAAGACCACTCCTGCAGGCGAATACCTTACATCTGCATTGAATGATTTCGATCCTGAACAACAGGACAGTCTAGCTGCGATTCAAGATGGAGCAAACAAGCTCTTAATGCTGGTAAGATCAATGTTTAGTACTCTGTCCAAATTACAACATTGCACTCTATAATCAGTTGGTCTTGTATTCCTGACGGTGCCTTATTGGTGTCATGAATATCTTGAAGTTGGTACAACATCTTTCACCGTATACTTGAAGGGTATATCTGTATCATTTTAGATATTATCAAAACTTGTCTGGTGTAGTAAATTCATTAAAGGAAATCCTAAGAACATTTGTATATCTTTGCAAAAAAATTCTGATTATTGTTTGGTCACTTGTGGTCTAGTAATTTTGTAGTATAATCTTTGTTTATTCTGATAACTGTGTGATTGAGATGTTGCAGGTTTTGGCTGCTGTCATTAAAGCGGGGGCTTCTAGGGAACATGAAATACTTGCTGAAATAAGAGATTCCGTTTTTGGTTTTATTCGCAAAATGGAGCCAAAGAGGGTAATGGATACCATGCTAGTTTCTCGTGTAAGGATCCTCTACATACGATCTCTACTTGCTCGGTCACCAGAGCTGCAGTCTATCAAGGTATTAGAGAGTTTCCCCCCCATCTTCTAGATGTTCTGATGACTGGTTTTCACTTGTAATGACACCTTGTTTTCCAGGTTTCTCCAGTTGAGCGCTTCCTGGAGAAGGCTAATAGTGGGCGCAGCAGAAGCTCTAGCCGTGGGAGCAGCCCTGGAAGATCTCCTGTGCGTTATGATTCTGGAGTGAGAAATTCCATAGTGGATGAGCAAATTCATGGCTTTAAAGTAAACATTAAGCCAGAGAAAAAGTCAAAGTTATCATCAGTAGTCCTCAAGATACGTGGTATTGATCAGGTAACTTCTCTAATTGATTATTTTTCATGATTTATTTAGCTTTCTTGGGCCTATTGGTATTATTTGAGCTAGTGTACAAATATTTGTCTGCATTAGTATTCCTCCCTTTGCCAAAGTACAAATTCCATCTTAACAATAGTATTTAAGCTCCTGTGTTATAAGTAACAGTTCTGGAGCATCATGGAAACTCTTGTTAATACCTACCTCCTTTGTTCAGTCATCGTGCAGCAATTATTTCTTTATTTATATTTTTTCTGGTCAAGTGAGAGATTGATTGGATCCTAAACATTTGATATCAGAGCAAGCTATTTAGTCTACAATGATTTATGAGGAGATTGTGCTAATGGTACAGGAAACTTGGAGACAACATGTTACTGGTGGAAAGCTTAGAGAAATAACCGAGGATGCCAAAAGCTTTGCAGTTGGAAACAGGGCTCTTGCTGCCCTTTTTGTGCATACTCCAGCTGGTGAACTGCAGCGTCAAATCCGTAATTGGCTTGCAGAGAATTTTGATTTTCTATCTGTTACAGATGACACCACTGGGGGAGCCACTGGCCAGCTAGAGCTTCTCTCTACTGCAATAATGGATGGCTGGATGTCTGGACTTGGTGCTGCACAGCCTCCTAATACCGATGCTCTTGGCCAACTATTATCTGAATATGCTAAGCGAGTGTATAATTCGCAATTGCAGCATTTGAAGGTATATAATAGGCAATTCTAATTGGTTCTTATTTTCTACTGATCTCAATTCTCATGTTCTATAAAACACACACACACACTATTATATGATTGAATGACTACTGAATCAACTGTCTTTATCAGGACATCGCAGGTACCTTGGCAACAGAAGCAGCAGAGGATTCTCCCCAGGTAGCTAAATTGCGATCAGCTCTGGAGTCTGTTGATCACAAGAGAAGAAAGGTAGCAAATACCAAAACAACAACTATCTTCATTCACCATTTCCCACGTATCCCCTCTATTCAGTTTCTTGTTTCTTCTTGTTCCCTTTTTCTTCTTTTTGATGGATTCTTCTTATCCTTTTTTTTTCTTAAATCATTTTGGAAATATGAATTTCTTCACTAGTTTATGTTAGTTTAGAATTTTGCTACTTTCTTCATTGATCATGGTTTTCCATCCATGTGACCAACTTTCATATCGGTTTTTGTAACATCGTTGATTGGATATGTACCTACCTAAGTATGCAGAATTCAAATCAATTAGTTATGATACAATTTCTTTCCATAAATAAATGTAGCTTGAAAAGGCAATAAATGGTGCAGGGTGCTATTCATCATTTATTGACTTGAATGAATGGACTGCACCTGGTGTCTGTACAATTTAGCTAGTCAAGCAATAGCTTTTAGAAAAAGAGGTCAACAGAACAAACTGTAGATCATGAAGATTAAGGTGTGGGATTTGGTGTGGATTTTATCCATCAGATGGATCTTCTGTCCATGTTTAGTTTTTATAAGGAATTTGAGGATTTTCCTCATCTAACCTGTGTTTCTAACGGTTTAATTTGCATTGATCTCTTGAATTCTTGTGTATCAACTGCTAGATGGAAATTAAACTAATTTGCTTCTGATATGTATTGCTAGTTAGAATTAAAGTGTGCATACTTTATTTAAATTCATTCAATGATCAGATCTTGCAACAAATGAGAAGTGATGCTGCACTGTTAGCTCTAGAGGGTGGCGGATCCCCCATTAGAAATCCTTCTACTGCAGCTGAGGATGCACGGTTAGCGTCTTTAGTTTCCCTTGATGGCATTCTGAAGCAAGCAAAGGTATCTCGCTCATTTACTGACAAAAAGTCTTTGAAATAATCTTTATCATTTAATTGATGACCAATGACTTGCATCTGAAAAAGAATTTTAACGCAAATGGTGTATTCCTTGAACAGGATGTAACGAGGCATTCTTCTGTGAGCTCGATAAGCAAGAGCAAGAAGAAGGCAATGCTTTCATCTCTAGATGAACTTGCAGATCGGATGCCTTCTTTACTTGAAATTGATCATCCATGTGCACAAAAACACATTGCAGAAGCTCGTAAAGCTGCAGAGGTGCTTGATCTATTTCTTATTATTTGTTGAAGTTAGGCCCCTAGAACTTTTCCATAAATTGGTGTAGTTTCTTATCAATGCCCGAGGGTACAAATAGTGCAAATAGTACTCTGATGGACTAGGTTCGATATTTTGGTACACAAATTATGTGCTAAGTTTGCATATGCAATATTGAATAGGTCGGTACCTGATTTTCTTCCCTCCATCGTTGTCCTTATTGCTCTGTTCCCTCTTTGGGGTTTTATTTTCGCCTTTTGAACCCATTCCACTAATTTTGCTTATTTAGTGGGAATATGATAGATGAGATGTCCTCGTAGAACAAGCACTTGATTTTCCTGGTTGATTAACTGAATACAAGTAGTTATTTTGTGGAGATAGTATTATCCCTTATTTTTTCCAAATGAGTGATCCATAATTCATGCATGGTTGGACAAGTAATGGCTGTAACATAGTCCTTAGTTTTTTGGAGAACTAAGCTTCATCATAAGTCGGTTGAAGTTGATAGTACTTAAGAAGTTTATGTTGATGTATTTGTTTCCCTGTCTTGCTTTGGTACAGTACATTCCAGAGGACGACAACCAGATTCATGATACAACAAATGCTTCAAAACTTTCAACAGAAATGGGGTCTGCTGTTGAAACCGATGTTGCCCAGTGGAACGTCCTGCAGTTCAACACGGGCTCAACGACCCCATTCATCATCAAGTGTGGAGCTAACTCAAACTCTGAGTTGGTCATTAAAGCTGATGCGGGGGTTCAAGAGCCTAAAGGAGGCGAGATAGTCAGGGTTGTTCCTAGACCTACCCTTTTAGAAAATATGAATTTGGAGGAAATGAAAGATTTGTTTACTCAACTACCTGAGGCTCTTACCCTGCTCGCTCTTGCAAGGACAGCTGATGGTACTCGAGCTCGATATTCTAGGTTATACAGAACTCTGGCTATGAAGGTTCCTGCATTGAGGGACCTAGTTAGTGAACTGGAGAAGGGTGGAGTTCTAAAGGATGTGAAGTCATGAATACCAGTCCTTGAAGCGATAGGATGCTTAATGTTTCCAGTGTTGTCCTAACATTACGATGTTTATAGAGATATTAAGGTTTGAATTCTGGTCTTGTATTTTTTATGTAACATTTTGTTGTCCAAACCGATCTTTCTAAGGCAACATCATGTGCAGCTTGTGCATTTTGGTGAAGCTGAACATATTGCAATTTTGTTATGTATATATGACATCTTTGATTGAGTAGCATTTTAAAATCCAATATCTTCTAGTATTGGCTTTCTTTTCGTCTTTTTCTTATTCCTATGATATCGATTTCTGTAGCATTCTGTTAGTGAGGACATTCTTCAGCACCCTACTTTTAGTGGTCGATGGGATGATTGATAATAAATTCGTATATGCTAAGAAAAACACCTTATAGCCCCTTTTAACTTTATACATCAATGGGAATGGTGTTCCCTAAAGAAAAGAAATCAATGATTTTGATCTACCAATACATTTTTTATTACAACAATAAAATTATCACAAGTGTGGGACAATATGATTAGTTGAAACCTATGAATTCTCATTAATTTAATGATGTTTGTACAAATATAATAATTTGATTGGTGTATTAAACAATATACTAAAAGATGTTTTAGAAGATTTGGAGTTGAAGCAATTTGAGAAATTGTAATTGTAAAACAATTTGCCAAAAAAGACTAACATAGTTTGCAATACAGTCAAACCTGTGAGTTAACTCATAGAATCGTACGATCCTAGGAGTTGTAGGGGACCGTACGTGTTAGATTTCAAATAGAATCGGTGATCGGGTACGGCGATGTAGACTCATGGGGATAATATTTGCTTTGAGTATTTGATTATCAATTTTTTTAAGATTCTCTTGTATTGTGCTTGGACTTGGAGAACAACATTGATTTATGACGGATTTTATTCCTACTTTGTATTTTTGGTTGATGTTTTCCAATTTAATTTCGACTAAGATAATTTGTGTGAAATTGTATTTATGTATTTTGAAATTGTGATTAAAATATTATTCTGCTTAAAAGCTGCATACAAGCTGTCACCGTCAGCTTTATGAATGGGGACGGGCCAAGCCGGAATTGAGGTCGGAAATTCATGTTGGGAACTCTATTGCCTTGTAGAACATGGCATTGATGCCCTCCTAGGGTGGGTTTGTTTTTCTTTTTCAATTTCCGTTTTTACGTTGTCATTTGCTTCAGATTGCTACATATTTCCGTGAAAATTGTTCAATCCTGCTACAGCAAGTGCTACTGCGGAACAATTGTGGACCGTTGGATCACAATTCTAGCGGCTTAGATCATTTGGTTAACAGATTTTTCGTAAATTTAGTAATATCCAAATGAAATCCGCCGTCAAATGTTTAATCCAACAGTCCAAAATTGTTCTGTACGATGCGGAACAATTGATGTTCCGCACTGTATCCGGATCTGAAATGCTTTTTTTTTTTTTTTTGAATAGATTCTGTTTTGTTGTTGATTTTACCGGTTGATTTGTCAGTTCAAAGCCAATAATACTTCACGGAACCACATTTTAGTTTTCATCCTTTTGAGTCCCCCCGAGTTTTCCTAATTGTCGATTTAGTCACCAATTTCTAATTTTCATCCTATTTAGTCCCCGGAATTTTCTCTTAGCAGATTTAGTCATAATATTTTAGTTTTCATCATAATTAGTCACCAACGTTTTTTATCATAATTAGTCCCCAGAATTTACACTTCGCCGATTTAGTCATAATATTTTAGTTTATATCCCATTTAATCCCTAAAGTTTTCCTTTTTCTGATTTAGTCATCAATTTTTTTATCCTATTTAGTCCCAGAAGTTTTCCCTTATCTGATTTAGTCACTATATTTCTTGTTTTCAATCTAATTAGTCCTCGACGTTTTCGTCTTTTCCAATCTAGTCATAAAATTTAGTTTTCAGCCTATATAGTCCCTGTAGTTTTCCTATTTTCCAATTTAGTCACTTTATTTTAGATTTTATTCTATTTAGTCCCCGGAGTTTTCCACTCTTCCGATTAAGTCACCAAAGTTTAGTTGTTATTCAATATAGTCCCTGGGGTTTCTTTGTTTCCGATTTAGTCACAATATTTTAGTTTTTCATCCTATTTAGTCCCCAGAGTTTTCCTTTTACCGATTAAGTCACAACATTTTAGTTTTCATCGTATTAAGTCTCCTGATTTTCATCTTTGCCGATTTTGTCACAATATTTTAGTATCATATAATTTAGTTCCTTTTCTACAATTTAGTCATCAAATTTCGTTTTCATTCTATTAAGTCCCCAAATATTTCCTCTTTGTAGATTCAGTCAAAATATTTTAGGTTTCATGTAATTTAGTCCCAGTATTTTTCCTTTTCTACATTTTAGTCATCAAATTTCGTTTTCATTCTATTAAGTCCCTAAAGATTTCAATTTCTCCGATTTAGTCACAATATTTTAGTTTTCATGTTATTTAGTCCCAATATTTTTCCTTTTTTCGGATTTAGTCATCAAATTTTAGTTTTCATTATATTAAGTCCCCCAATATTTTTCTTTTTTTCCGATTTAGTCATCAAATTTTAGTTTTCATTCTATTAAGTCCCCCAATATTTCCTCTTTGCCGATTTAGTCACAATATTTTAGTTTTCATCTTATTTAGTCCCAGAAGATTTCATTTTTTCCGATTTTGTCATGATATTTTATTTTTCATCTGATATAGTCCCTGTATTCTGTCTTTTCTCCAAATTAGTCATCAAATTTTTAGTTTTCATTCTATTAAGTCCCCCAATATTTCCTCTTTGCCGATTTAGTCACAATATTTTAGCTTCATCTCATTTAGCCCCAGTATTTATTCTTTACTCCAAATTAGTCATGAAATTTTTGTTTTCATTCTATTAAGTCCCCAAATATTTCCTCTTTCCCGATTTAGTCACAATATTTTGGTTTTCATCTTATTTAGTCCCAGTATTTTTCCTTTTCTCCAATTTAGTCATCAAATTTTAGTTTTCTTCTATTAAGTCCCTGAAGATTTCATTTTGCCTCTTTAGTCGCAATATTTTAGTTTTTCATCGTGTTTAGTCCCAGTATTTTTTATTGTTTCCAATTTAGTCATCAAAAGTTATTTTTCCTTCCATTAAGTCCCTAAATATTTCCTCTTTGCAGATTTAGTCACAACATTTTAGTTTTCATCCTATTAAGTCCTAGTATTGTTTTCCTTTTCTCCCATTTAGTCACCAAATTTTATTTTTTTTCCCTTTTAATATTCCAGCTTTAAATTTTAATTTATTCGAAATTAAGTTTATGTGTTTCGGTGAGAATTTGAATACATTTTTTACCAATATGACAAAGCAGTTTTTTTTTCCAGTTATTTAAATACAGAATGCAATGTAATTTAAAACTATAAAAGATTAACAAAGAATAAAGGTATTATATTACTTTTAATTATTTATTCTTCGGGTCCACCTTTCCCTTCCCTCCCTCCCACGTCCCACTGGAGAAAACCCATAGCAAACATAAACACCACCGATGACCGCCTCCGGCGGCGGCGATTCCGGAATCTGTTCCGCTCTTAAAACAACCCTGCCGTTTCACATTCTGGCATCTCAACAAATTACCCATTAAATTTGTTCTCGTATTCATATACATACAAACAATTCGGACACTTATCCAGAAGGTTTCGTCGTTTCTTTCGAACTTTTCTCCCAATTTAAGGTCTCTGTCATCCATAAATTTCAGGGTGGGTTCCGATAAAACAGTCCAAGCCTTGTTAACCCATTCATGAGCAGTACCCGCAAAATATTGGAAAGTCGATTAATAAAGTTTTTCTCGATGGAACAGAGTCTGTGGTAAGCCAAGGAAGATGAAGAATAGAGTACCAGTCGGGTCGGGTTGTGTTGGACCCGTAAGAAGCGGATGCGAGAACGGAACAAATCGCTAGAATCTGGACAGGACCCGGATCTTTCGGATAGCAGACTTGGGATTTGACGGCGAAATCGCGGAAAGTGGTGTAGTCGCCTTTGCTCACGTAATTTTCACAGACGGAGAGGAGTTTCTGGATTCCCGATTTCGGTTGGGTTGTTCCGGCGGGTTGAGCCCCGATTTCCATTTTTCCGGGTCAGAGAGAGCAAACCGCTGGACTTTTCTGATGAAGGAGTGATTAAATCCTTCAAAATCATCCTTTCATTTTTGGATAATTACATATTTACCCATGATCCTTCTGGAGTCTTCTATGTTACTCCCTCCATTCTTAAATATAGACTCTTTAGACAATTTGAGAAAAATTAAGGAAGTTGTCATTTTCACCTAAACTTCCAATATTACCCCATCGCCCCTCTCTCTCACTTATACATCATAAAGAAAAGAAAAGAAAATATTGAGGGTATAATTGGAATAAATTGTAGACAACTAATAAAAGAACTTTAAATGACAATTAATTTGGATACCTAGGTATCTCCTAAACGACAATTAATAGGGAATGGAGGGAGTATTATCTAACCAGACACAAAAAAATAAAAATTAGCATCTTGATCCTATGTTCTTTTTTGTTTTTTTTTTCTTTAACACAAATCTCCGTTGAAGAAATGAGTGAAGGAAAGGTACTTGATGTTTCTACTGAGGTGAAGAAATAACGAGTATATAATGATTTATGAAACAGTTCGTTCAAAATTTATACATGATTTATCGAAAAGAATGTATAATATACTAGTAATATTTAGATTAGAGTACATTACATATCATAATCTAATGACTAAAAGAACACTGATTTAACTCTTCGCTAGCATAAGACGTGTTTATGCACGTGTACTTTCTATAAAAAGAGAAAGCATATCTAAAATTAATATAAATTAGTGTTCAATCTAATTATACTCAATTATGATAGAAAGAAACTGAAGTATAAAAAAAAGCAAAAGTCCATATTTACAATGGCAACTTCCATTTCATTACATATGGAAAACCTAAAAGATACTCAATTTAAAGACTGTTAATGCAAAGTCTTCTAATGGCATCATCAATATTTCTTTCATGGCGGGTATCAAATTAGTAAATAAAAAAGCTTAATTAAAGTATGATTTTCAATTATTTGTGTTCCTAGGAGGGAAATAAAATATAAGTAACAAAGTTATATTATTAATCCCTCCTCATTCAAAGTTAAATTCTCGAACCCCTCTATAAAGGGTGAAATCATCTGTACCCGTGTATTTTTTTATTTTTGTCCCCAACCAATTAGAATTCGTCATGTAATCAATTTTTTTAAATTATATGTACACATGGTGAATTGTGATTGGTTGGGTATAGAAATATGTACATAGACTGATACATGCAATTATTTGCCCTCTAAAAATAAGAAGAGGTGTTCAGAGAAGTTATATTACTCAATTTGCAAAATGGACAGATTAATGATTCAATTACAATCCTTTTAAAGAGATTCACTCGAGGGATCACTTCCCCTGATTTTAATAATTCCTAATATAGTTATATTATTAAATAATTAATATAATATATCTTTTAATGGCACATAAGAATCAATTTAAAAAGCATTTTTTAAATATAATTAGATTTTTTAAATATATTAGATATATTACTTATATTACTTTTGTTAAAAAAAAAAAAAGATATATTACTTGCGCAAGTGTGCATAAAATACTTTTGTTTGCGAATGAAACTCTTATTTTATTCAAAAAACGATACAAGCTTTTTTTTTTGAAACCCAGAAGGGCGCAAAAAAAAAAAACGATACAAGCTTGAAACTTTCATATTGGTGTTTAAAATTAATCATTATTGCACAGAACAAGCTTAAAGACATCGTTATTATGCATTTATGATGTTTTCATTTAATTGCAATTCAATTACTAATCTATTAAAAGTACAATCATGGTTTTCTTCTTTAATATGAATAGTAGTATGATTATTAAAGTATAAATGTTTGTCCAGTTTTTAAAATATTGTCCTATGGGATAATGATTCCATGAGTTTCATATTAAGTATTATTTTCCTTTCTGAGACAAAGTCGACTAGCGACTTTATGGAAAAAATAAAAGTAGAGTTAGGTTTTGCTTTTGGTCAGTTTAAAAGCCGACATGGCCTTGGTGGCGGGTTTTGCTTGTTATGGAATGATTCAATAAAAATCTCTATTTTATCTTACTCGCATGGTCGTATTGATTCTATTGTTTCTATGTCTGACTCTAATCTCACTTGGCGTTTTACTGGATTCTATAGAAATTCGGAAGTTGAAAAAAGTCACCACTCTTGGACTTTATTAAAGCGGTTGAATGTTATTAATTCTCTCCCATGGCTTTGCATGGGTGATTTTAATGAACTTCTGTCCCAAAGTAAAAAAACTGGAAATCACACTCGAAGCATTTCTCAAATTCAACATTTTCGAGATGCTTTTGATGAGTGCGGATTCTCTGATTTGGGGTTCATTGGAAGCCCTTTCACTTGGTGCAATTTTAGAGAAGGGAATGGTGAAGTCTTCGTGAGACTTGATCGAGCACTTGTTACTCCTAGTTGGTAAGACATATTCCCAAATGCTTGTTTGCAACACTTTTCTACTATGGAGTTTGATCACCTCCCAATATTGGTTGGACCACCTTCTAGAAGCAAATGGAATAGGCGGGAAGAGAAGGAAAACGTTTGCTGGCCATTTTGAGCCATTCTAGCTCCGCGAGCCAATGTTCAAAGAGAAGGCTTCAGAATTCTGGTCGCCCCCAAGATCACTTTCTTCTTCTAGCATTAAAAATGCTATTGATAATTTCAAAGGGCATTTACTACTTGGAGTAGTAAAACCTTTGGTGATTTGAAAAAGAGGTTCGACTTGCAACACAAGAAATTAACTGATGTCCAAGCCTCTAGAGGGCAACCTTCTTATTCTTTAGCTAATGAGCTAAGTATATTTAAGGAGATGGATCACATTCAAAAGCTTCGCGAAATCTATTGGAAATCTCGAAGCCGATCTGATTGGCTAAAAGTTGGAGATCAGAACACTTCTTATTTCCACTCCAAAGCGTCCCAGAGAAAAAAGAATTTTTTTTATTGAGTCTATTATGGCTAAGGATGGTAGTCTCAAAACAGATGAAAAGGACATTGAGGATGTGGCAGTTGAATTCTTCTCTAACCTCTTTACTGGTAATAAAGAGGGAGCCTGCTTGGCACCTCACATTACTACCCTCAAACTTGAGACTACTGAGTGTGATTCACTAGACATACCATGTACTGAGAAGAACATTTTTCGAGCCCTCAAACAAATGTCTCCAAATAAGGCGTCGGGACCAAATGGAATGCATGCTCTTTTTCTTCAAAAATTGTGGAATATTATTGGTCCGAATATCACGCCTTTTATTTTGGGAGTACTTAATGATGGTCTTGATTTTTCAGAAATCAATGTCACCAATATTTGCTTGATCCCAAAAATTTCAAATCCGATCTCCATGGCCCACTTCCACCCCATTAGCTTATGCAACGTCCTTTATAAGCTAATATCTAAGGTGATTACTAACAGGCTTAAGCCTGTGATGAACTCGATTGTTGATGAAGCTCAAAGTGCTTTCCTCTATAACCGTCTTATCACTGATAATGCTATCATTGGGTTCGAAGCTTTCCACAGCTTGCAAAACTTAACGGAGAACACCACTTTGCTCTCAAATTAGATATGAGCAAAGCTTTTGATCGGGTTGAATGAGATTTTTTTGGAGGTGGTGATGGCTGAAATGAATTTTCCTCCAAAGTTCATTTCTTTGATCATGAAATGTGTTCGAACGGTAAAATACTCCATTCTGATTAATGGTTCCCCCTCGGCACCTTTCCGGCCAACTAGAGGCATACGTCAGGGTGATCCTTTATCCCCTTACTTGTTTCTGATCTGCTCGTCGGGTCTTTCGTCCCTTATTCGTTGTGCAGAGGAAAGGAAATGCCTGAGAGGTTTTCAATTTGGAAAGGGACCTACAGTCACTCATCTGCTCTTTGCAGATGACTCCCTTCTCTTTTCTCAAGCAAATGATAATAGTTTAAAATGCATCAAGAGTATTCTCACCACCTATAAAGCTTGCTCGGGTCAGAAAATAAACTTTGATAAATCTTGTCCGTTCTTCAGTAAGAACACTCCGGGGGACATCAGACAAATGGCCACAAAAGTACTTAACATTCCTGAAGGTGACGAGAAAGGAAAGTACTTAGGCTTACCGTACTTAACCGGACGCTCTAAAAAAAAGGCCTTTCAATTCATTAGTTATAGGGTCTAGAAAAATCTTAGTAGTTGGAAGGAAAAATCTCTTTCTTTTGCGGCTCGGGAGGTCCTCATCAAATCGGTAATCCAAGCGATACCCAACTACGTTATGTCTTGCTTTGTCCTTAATAGTTCCACTTTTGATTCTATTACTAGCATGACTAGACGTTTTCTCTGGGGTGGTGATGTCCAAAAGAGGAAAATTTGTTGGAAGGCACTGGGATGATCTTTGCCAACCAAAAACTAGTGGAGGCCTCGGTTTTAGGGACATTGCAGCTTTTAACAAAGCATTGGTAGCCAAGCAGGGGTGGCACATCATCCAAAACCCCTCTCGCTTTGCACTCGTGTTCTGGAAGCAAAATATTTTAATCTGGATAGTTTCATGACAACATCATTAGGAAGCAGACCGTCACAAATCTGGAGGAGTATAATGGTAGAAGAGACTTGTTACGACATGGTCTTAGATGGAGGATTGGAAACGGACGCCGATATCTGGTGTGATCGTTGGTTAACTACTTCTACCAGTTTTTAACTGCTCTTCCTTCCAAACCTATCTTTCTCCGAAAGTTTAACGAAAGTTTTTACTCTAATTGATATAGAGAATGGAAGTTGGAACATGGTTATCCTGCATGAACTTTTTTCGTCATATGAGGTGGAACAGATTCTTAAGGTACCTCTTTGTGACTCTTGGCCGCATGATAAAAGGGTGTGGGCATATACTAAAAACGGAATTTTTTCGGTAAAATCTGTCTACAATCTAGAAATGGATCTAAAAAAGCGTCACGATGCGGAATCATCTTCGACTACCCTAATAAAGCGAGGCTGGGAAAAAATATGGAAACTCCCTATACCGCCAAAATTAAGGGTCTTCCTTTGGAAAATTCATAAGAATATTCTGCCATGTGGGGTGGAACTTTCTCGGCTTTTGCCTGATTTTAATTCAACCCCAAATCTGCAAACTTGAACCAGAATCACACCACCATGTCCTATTTAGTTGTCCCGCTTCGACGGCAGTTTGAGACTCATTCCCAAGGAGTTTTCAGATGGACACGATGCCAACTTCCTTCCCTCAAAGTCTCTCGAATGTTTTGGATGAAGATATTCCCCTTAAAATTTTCTTTATCTATACTCTATGGCTAATTTGGTGCAACTGAAATGCAATGATTTTCGGCAGTAAAATTAATTCACCGTCAGAAATCATTAGGATTGCATATCTTCTAGCAGAAGAATATATTTATGTTCATATGACAGAGACTAGTGCTACAACTATGGTGTTCGATCAGTCAAGTCATAACACATTACCTCCTAAGGACATGGCTAGTGAGCAATTTTTTAGAGATCCATCCAAAGGGAAACAAAAGTTACTTGAAGCTCCTCATTTCAATCAGCCGCACACTAGCTTAGTATCAAGCATTGCAGATACTAGTCTACCTCGGACACAAGGAAGGTGGCTTGCCCCTCCTTCGGGACATTTTAAATTAAATGTTGATTGCTCTTGGTTAGCGGGGTTTGGAAGTGTTGGTTTCATTGTGCGAGATGAGTCTGGAGCTGTCATGATTTGTGGGTCCAAATTTTTAGGCCCATCAGCGGGACCGGAACAAGCAGAGGCACAAGCAATTGTGGAGGGATTTTGCTCAGTGCGTACCTTAGGTTTTCCTAATTTGGTAGTCGAGTCTGATTGTAAATCCATAGTTGATCATCTTTATCAGTTAGATGCCGACCTATTATCATTTGGTCATTTTTTAGATGTTGTTCGCAACACCTTAGGGAGTCTGTTCTCTAAAGTTTGTTATATACATAGGTCATGTAATTTTTCACGAGTATTAAAAATTTGAATAACTCATAAAAGAGTTCGATATATGTTCAAAATGCTATATTTAAAAATGGGTTAGTTAGTGTTTCAAATTTAAAATGAACATTGGAGATTTTATTTTATTTTTGCAATTCAAGAACCCAATTTGACAACTTTAAATTTGAACAAAAAAAGTTCTTAAAATAATACTACAAAGTAACTTGTCTTACTAAATTGCCAGTTCTTTTAAACTTGTTCAATTAAAAAGCAAAACATAGCGCCAGTCACCCACACTGTCTGACTCCACCCTGAAACCTTTCTTCCCCAAAAAACAAAGAAACAGCCAGCCAGGATTACACATCTTCCACCAAGTATCTCACATGCCCAAGGTAGCTCCCGCCGGGGTCCTGTCGCCTCGTCCTAGATAATAACTTATCGGGTAATCATAATGCTAGCAGTCATTGCATATATGCCGCCCCTTCTTCCACCGACTCTCCCCGACCATTTGGGTATCCAGCCGACCACAACCACTTACACCCCGACCAGTTCTGTGACTCTGAAATTTTCGACCCGTTAGGCAGTTCTGGCCTTTGAAAACTACTGCAAGTTCGGCTCAGCCTGGGGTTGCAATGCCTCTGCCTGGTTAGGGAGCTCGGTTAAATTTTTCGCCCCCATCTCTATGAGTCAAGTCTTCTAGATGGCATGTTTGATTGTCGTAGATTCCCTTGCCATGGGGATCCACAACCTTCTATTTCTGCACAACCTGGTGTTCAAGTTGTCTCAAGAAACCCTGGACCGATTTTGGCAAATCAACAACAGTAGACCCACTATGGACCGACACCAGAAAAAACCCGTAAATTCCTGCTGCAGGGACAACTTCCACATGTATCCTCATCAGTGACGGATCCAGCACTTGAGATCAGTGGGGTCAGGAACGATTCAAAGGGTGCCCAAAAATTTTAAAATTACTATTAGATATAGTAAATTTTTGTAAATTTTATATGTAATTTGGAGTATTTTATCAAGTTCGCTCCCCCTCCCCAAGTTGAGAGCAACTTGTTAAATATCCCGCGTAGCGGGATGGAATTGAGACTTGAGAGTTGAGAGACAAGACTATTTTTTTTTATTGAGAGCAACTTGTTAAATATCCCGCGGAGCGGGAAGGAATTGAGACTTGAGAGCTGAGAAACAATACTATTTTTTATTGAGAGCAACTTGTTAAATATCCCGCAAAGCGGGAAAGAATTGAGACTTGAGAGATGAGAGACAAGACTACTTTTTATTGAGAGAAACTTGTTAAATATCCCGCGAAGCGGTAAGGAATTGAGACTGGAGAGCTGAGAGACAAGACTATTTTTTATTGAGAGCAACTTGTTAAATATCCTGCAAAGCGGGAAGGAATTGAGACTTGAGAGCTGAGAGACAGACTATTTTTTATTGAGAGCAACTTGTTAAATATCTTCTAAAAACAATAAGAATGGTTAACACCACTGCTCCAGTGCGGAACGAGAATTGTTCTGTACGTGTGGAACGGATTCTTATCTGTTTGATCAAAATTTTGAGAATTTATTAGTGGGATTATTAAATTTTTTGTGTGGGGTCATTTATTATCTAAATTGAGTAAAATATATCATATATACTTTAAAAAAATATTTTTTTTATGACCCCAGTGGCGCCTACCTGCGTCCGTCACTGATCCTCATCTCATGAGTAGGGTTGTTAACGAGCCGAACCGAGCCGGTTTTGGGCCAAATCGGTTCGGATCGTTAAGAAAACCGAATCGATCGTTAATCGGTTCGTTAGTCAACCGATTCGGTTGTTCAATTCGTAATCGGTTCGAAATAATAAAATCGTACAAAACCGGTTCGTTAATCGAACCGTATCAAATCGCGCAAAACCGGTTCGCTAATCGGATCGAAAATCGTAATTCGCATAAAATCGTAATTCGGTTCGTTAATCGGATCATACTATTACAAAACTAGGGCTGTTGGCGAACCGGTTAACTCGCAAATCGCTCGTTAATCGGTTCGCTAACTCGCTAAAATCGGTTAACTCGTTAATCGCTCGTTAATCGGTTCGTTAAAATCGGCTCGCTAACTCGCTAAAATCGGTAGAATATTATTAACCGGTTTAACGAGCGATTAACGAGCGATTTAAAACGATTTACGAGCCATTTTACCGAATCGTAACCGGTTCGTTAACGAGCCGAGCGAGTATAACGAACCGATTAACGAGCGATTAACGATTTAATTGGCTCGATAACAGCCCTACTCATGAGTAGTTGTAGAATAATTGGATGCCATCATCTTGTTCAACTTCTCCCTCAATCCTCTTCAACCATTAGATTATGGTCTAATTGAAGAAGATTGAAGCAGAATGTATCAATGAACAAAGAAGAAAAGAAGACCTTGCTGCGAGAATAGGATTCTCTTTTCTCATTATCTGAATGAATGAAAAGGTACAAGAGTATCTCATATTTATAGACTAATTTGTAACTGCCTACTTGCTAAACTAACAGCCTGTGAACTAGGAATAATTACAAGGCAGTTAAATGCCTGAGAAGTGATACAAAAATAAAATACAATGTGTTATCACTCTAGCATTCTTTCTAACAGAATCCAGTTGGATTCTTTCTAGAAGAATCTATTCTTTAACTGTCTTCTAACTGATTGTGCAACTTGCAGGTTAACTGTTTGCTTTAATGCTGAGCTGGAAGTCTTCTTCGAGAAGAGCTTGCTTATCAGGTAAAAGACTTAAGGTAAAAGGCTTAACTAAACTCTTCTATTGCTTCTGCTGTGTATAGCTGCTGTTTGCCTTGGAGTGGAGTAGTCTGTGCCTTTCTTTCTTCTTGTGATATGTAATTTCATCACTAATTATGCTATTATATATTATTTCTCTTGAAATTATCTGATGTCATTATTATTTAATGCTCTAATCAAATTATCAAGACGATGTTTTTTATAAATATATTAGATATTCTGAACTGTAATTAGATACATTACATGAACAATGTGTACTTCGAGTATTTGTATGTTCAAATGAAGCTTGTTCATTTTATTTAAAGAATATACAAATATGAAATTTCTAATTTTGAGTTTAAAAGTAATCTTCATTTCAAGGCTTCTAAATAAATCTTGAAGTTTTAATCAAGTTTTAAAATAATTTTGTGTCTGCATTGAATCGTCTACAAAATATTGTTAATCGTGTATTTATTGGAACAATTTTTACTTGGTAAGGTGACTCCGGTGCCAGAAGGCTACATCCGTCTGGTTCCCAAAAACTAAATACACCATTTGCCAAGGAATAATTTTCGCTTGGCAAAGCGACTCCGGTGCTCGAAGGCTGCATTTATTGGAACTATTTGTACGCTTTTTAAAAATGAATCAATGAAAATATAAGCATTACTATTTGTATGGTTTTTAAAGAGAATTAAGTCGAAGATATTGCTTTTGATGATGATTATGATGATTAGGGGCATTATTATTTGTTTTGTTTTATCTGACTATACTTTTTTTTTTTGGGATGGAACTATATTATTATGTTTTGCCTAAATTTGCAAGCTACTAATATATAAATAATATTTATTCAATATGCGCCTTTTTATGAAAGGCGTGCGTCTTTTTTACGCCTCAAGCCTCCAAATCCCCTTTGCGCCTTGGTTCACCTCAACGCCTTGACAACACTGGTTGAAATATAAATTTCAAATGTTTTAAGTTTGATCATGTTCATATTTGTTCCATGTATATAATGAAGGCGGCAAGGACGGGTGAGCAACAACGACCAGGAGAAGCGAACAACAAGATTTTGTTTTAATTGTTAAAGGATGTGAAATGTTGAAGGAAGAGATGATGGGGGAGATCGAAAGTGACAAAGGCGGATTCCCATATCCGTCTTTCATTTAAGGACGAACTCTATTTAACGGGGATCAATGTGGTAAAAAAAAATCCACATCAGACAATGATGGACTCCTCAAATTCGTCCTTGAATAAAAGATGAAATTGTCAATGAGGCATTGTCTAGTGGTCAAGGCTGAGGCCTCATGACATAGAAGTCATCAGTTTGAATCAGTGATGGATTCAGGACTACAGAACAATGGGGGCACACAGCATTGCTAAAGGTTTCGGTGAGTTTTTATTTTATTAGTGGGTTACTAATTTTTTTTTTGTATGAGTTACCTATACATTTATCTTCTAAATAGAGTAAAATATACTATAAATATTATTTTTTTTTCACCGGGTCATGTGACTCCGGTGCCAGAAGGCTACATCCGTCTCTGTTTCGAATCCCCTAACCACTTCTTGAATCTCCCTATTTTCTATTAATAAATAGGTCCCCTCCTCAATAAATATAAAAAATTAAAAAAATAAATAAAGAAAGACTGAAATTAAAGAATCCATCCTTACCCAAAAAGTTGCGCCCATAAACTGATAAACAAAACTCCCGTGTGCAAAATATTTTGCAAAAATTGTTCATAAAAAAACTCAAAATTTCGTCACACGGGTGAAAATTCTCTGTTCCTATCCCTCTTTTCAATCAATTAGAATTTGTTATATAAATATTTTTTTTCAATTATATATACTAATGGGACGGAGGATTTTTTTGCCCACTTGCACACACCACGTCCTTCATGTCACTCATTTTTCAAAAGGGGGTTGTATTAAAGAAATATTAAAGAAAAAAGCAAAAAAGAACAGAGGAGCCAATTAAAAATTCTAAAAAGATACTGATGGTAGAAATGTAATTATCCAAAAATAATAAGATGATTTTGCAATATTTGGCACTGTTTAAGGGGGCCCTTTCTGCCATCCCGATCACTCCGCAGCTTTCTTTCTTTCCCTCCACGCATCATCAGAAGTCAAGCGGTTTTCTATCTCTCTGACCCGGAAAATGGAACTCGGAGCTCAACCCACCGGAACAACCCAACCGAAATCGGGCATACGGAAGCTCCTCTCCGTCTGTGAAAGTTACCTGAGCAAAGGCGACTACACAACTTGCCGCGATTTTGCCGTCAAAGCCCAAATCTGCTACCCGAAAGATCCGGGTCCTGTCCAGATTCTCGCGATTTGCTCCGTTCTCGCATCCGCTTCTTACGGGTCCACCACAACCCGACCCGACTGGTACTCCATTCTTCATCTTCCTCCGCTCACCGCAGACCAGAGTTCCATCGAGAAAAACTTTAATCGGCTTTCCAACCTCTTAAACCCTACGAAAAACCCTTATCCTTTTGCGGCTACTGCTCATGAATGGGTTACCAAGGCTTGGACTGTTTTGTCCGAACCCACCCTGAAATCCATGGTTGACAGAGACCTTAAAATGGGAGAAAAGTTTGAAAGAAATGACGAAACCTTCTGGACTAGGTGTCCTAATTGTTTCTGTATGTACGAGTACGAGAACAAATTTAATGGGTGTTTGTTGAAATGCCAGAATGCAAAATGCAGGGTTGTTTTTAGGGCGGAACAGATTCCGGCATCTGCGACGCCGCCGCCGAAGTTGGTCAACGGTGAGGTTTATGTTTGCTATGGCTTTTCTCCCCTGGGACGTGGTAGGGAAGGGAAAGGTGGGCCTGAAGAATGGAAGTGTTGGTGGCCATTTGTGTCCACAGTTTCTGGGCAAGTCAAGAAGAACAAGGGCAATTTCGGAAAAGAGGACAAAGATGGGGTTCAATCAGAGGTTAAAGATGAGGGTATTTCTGGGACTAATGAGGTTAAATCAGTTGTCAAAGATGGGGGTATTTCTGGGATTAATGTTGAATCGGAGGGAGAGAAAACAGGGGATGATGTTCAAAAGCAGAGTAATGGCGGGAAAATGGCGAGGAAGATGAAGATTAAGACGATGGCAAGGACTAGCAAGAAAGTAGCGGGAAGAGGGATTCGAATTAACTTGAGTGAGATATTCCCCCCAGAGAAGGCTGATGACGATGAAGAAGGAGCAATGGAAATGGAGGGTGGGGAAAAAGGGGTTCTTGATGAGGGTTTGGGATTGAATTTTATGGATGGAGTTGATGATGTTTTTGTTAGTTTGGATAGCATTTTTGGTGTTGATGAATGACAACAAGGCTGAGTCTCTTTTTTTAGCTTTTGGGAACTGGAAATTCTTTGTTCAAGTCCCTCCATATGCTGCTTTGCTTGGCCTAGATGAAGCAAAAGTGAATAGAATATTGCTGGTAATATACTATACCTTTTTGGATAGAAAATTGCAATGTAGAGAGCAATTAAAAAGTGAGATTTACTTGACTTTGACAATTTTACGACTCCTTTTCAAAACTATTTCTAGGGAATGTTGCTTATTACTTAGTATAATACTCATATCTGCTGCATATGTTGGTAATTTCTGAATTCAAATGTGTATTATTTTGAGTGTATTTAAATTGAATCTAACTTTGATTTGAAACTCAAAATGAAACATGAACTCTTTTGGATTGAGTCTGCAAATGAAAAATTAAACACCAAATCATGAATTTTTTTAGTTTGAATTTAAAATTAAACTGAAATTAAAACTTAATGTAATCGGACTCTATATTAGCATCATATGATCTTTTTGCTTGGTGGGGACCATTGTCTTTGGATATAAAGCATTTTGACCTGTCCTTTGACTCAGGAGAGCTATCATTTGGTTAATTAAAAAAACAAATTTGCATTTTAGAGATAATAGAAGTGCACAGTGACATATTGATATCTCATTCTTTATGAGAAACAATGCAGGTGGTTAATTTGTTTTCCCTTTTTTATATGATTTCACCTAAAAGGGTGAAAGTTACAGTAAGTCCCCCTACTTTTAATCATGTTCTCTTTGATTCCCTTGCTTCTTGTTCTCTTATATGCCAAAATTCTCTTTTTTTTCCCCATATTTCTCTTGCATGGGTTAGATCAGGGATGACATTATTCACAATTTATTTCCTTGATAACAATAGAATTAACGAAATTTGTTATAGAAATAATATATTTTTTGTAAATTTTTTTATAAATATTATATTTTGTTGCTTCAATTTTTTTTAAAAAAAATTGATTACAATTCATGTATTTATATTATTCGCCTAACAACATCTAAGTTATAAATCTGTCCCTAAAATCTTCTAAAGCCCTATAGATCTTGGTATCAAGTAATTGTGTAGTTGGTATGATTATAAATTGTGACTTTTTTTTTTGTAGACATTAAATTGTGACATTCTCTGTTATGAAGTTTACTATTTGTATATTTAGTATAACTTTGGTATCCTTAAATATGTTTTTATATTTATATTTAGAAAGTTGTTTTTATATTTATATTTAGAAAGTTGCAATAAGCCCCTTTTTGTAGCATGCTCTTCTTATTGAATTTGAAGCTTCATAGACTTTCACAAAAATGCTGCTGTTCTCTTAGATAGGTGTCCTGTAGTTCCTCTCTTTATATGCCCATTTTCCCTCTTTTCCATAAAGGAAAATATTTTGTTTAGTTGTCAAGTGAAGATGACATGGCAAATAGGGGGTGGGCCAACGGGGTTGACATGGCAAATGAGTGTGTGACGTAGATAACTTTTACTTCTTTGTGTATTTATCAAGATTTGGGTGATTTGACAACTTGTAGAATAGACATGATTGGCCCTTTATAGGGTAGACATGATGATGTCTACCACCATCATTACGTCTGTCATGCTGTCACCGTCATTGGCTTTTCAAGGCACACGTCAACAACGCCAGTTTTGGGTTTGTTTCTCGAAGGCTCCATCCACATCATGACTCATATACTATTTCCACCAAAAACTCCTAAAATTTTAGCAGTTGGATCGTTTGGCATGCTAACATAATATAGTGGTTTGATATTAGAGAAGGTTCTAGGTTTCAAATCCTTCTTCTTGTTATTTATTTTTTTATTATTTTTCAATTTTTTAATCTTTAACTTAAATATATGTTTAATTAATTATACATGTCATTATGCAATATTAATTCTAAATAATGCATGCATTTATTCCTAATATTGGTAGGAAAAACTTTAATCATTTCCCATATATATACGGTATAAGTTAAAAAATGAACAGATATATTAAGAAGTATATGAGTAACTTTTCATATTTAATGGGATATTCTTGTAGTTTACAATAAAATAAAAGTTTTTATATAAATATTTGTTTGAATATTAGTTTAGTTTATAATAAGATAGTAATTGATTGAACGATGTTGATAGAAACTTAAAGAATATTACAGACGTTATGTTTGATCAATCATTCATTACTATATTCTTCGTTATAACTTGATCAAACACCTAAAAAGTGTTTTAAAGTAATGAAATACTAGTTTTTCTAATTTTTCATGAAATTAACTAGGTTGTATACTATATTAAAATTTGGAGATCAGCGATGCCAGCCATTTTTTTAGAAGATTTTAATACCCTAATACTAATTGAAACTCCAATAAAAATAGTTACAATATGAAGAGTCAAGTGTGTGGAGTGAGTGCCCTTATATAGAAGATGAAGAGGCCTGTGAGGGCTATGAGAATTTTTTTTTGGAGGGGGTGGGGGGGAGGGAGTGGTGGTGATGTTTGAGTTCCCCCATAACCCACGAAACCCAATTAAACAAAATTCTATGCTAGCACACGGCATTGGCTAAAAATTGCACCACAATCTCCAAAAAAATAAATGCTAAATGTTGGGAATGGAACTCTACATGATGAAGTTTTGGTAAAGGAAAAAGAAAGGAATAGATTTACTTTGGAAAAAATATTTTTAGGGAAGAGAAATGGTAAGAAAGATGATTAGTTCGGCTGTATTAGGAAGATAAAACAAATATGTGTAAGGTGTGATACAGTTGTTGTTACTCAAACCACGCGACATTTTTCGACCGTGGGATAATATTCCAACAGTTGAGATCAGTTAAATTTAAAATCATTATGATTGGTGATGAGACCCTAATGATACTAACCGTCCTCTTAAAGAACACACGGTCTGAATAAGTTTGGTAGGTTAAACAGTAAAATATGGGTTATTCTGAAGTAGAATCAGTTAGACCGTTAGATTGTGTTGGACTGGACGGTTTAGATTTATGACTATAGTAATTTTTTTTAAAGATAAGTACTCATTCTTTACACAATTTGTAAATGTAGGTCCCTATACTATTCAGATTTGCAATAAGCACTACAAATATTTTTGTTTTAAAAAAAAGAATCAACAGTGGAAGGAATCGAAACCTGGACCTTCCCTAAACTTAAACCACTATATTAATGTACCAAGCCAACATTCCAACTACTGAAGTCTGGAATGAAAATGGTGGAAATATATATGAGTGCGTAATGTAGTGGACAAAGCCTTCGAGAAAAATACTTGAAGTTCGTGTTGTTGACTTTGCGTGTTCTATCAACCTATCAGTGACAGGGTGGGTAATGATGATGCCTAGGTCATCATACCTAGTCTATCATGGCAGCAAAGATGACGGTTGTACAAGTGTCAAATTGCCCAAATTTGCTGTCTTTCTTATCCCAAATCCCTCCCATCCTATCTCAGAGATATCAACCACATCACTTTTCATCTTCCTTCATCTTCTTCACCAAATTTTAGTTGTTTATTCATCCGAGAACCCAAAAATATTTTTTCCTCACCTTTATTTACAACCGGCGCCCTAGCGATTTTTAATCATTACAAATCCTTTCACACATCTTACACTTTCAAACAACTCCTTCACTATCAAATCAATCTATCACACACCCAATTTTCGTTGTTTTGTTTGAGTATAAATAATGGAGTCCACTTTATTTTATCTAAAACAAAGAAGCTAAGTATTAAGGTTAGGAAATCTTTGTTTAATTATAAGAAGAAGAAAAAAGAAAAGAGGAAGATGTCTTCTAGTTCAAAGAGACCCCGATCACCGTCGTCTCTTCCGGCGACGGAAACCCTTACCGTCAGTCATGTTGCTACTGTTCCCATTGTTCCAAATGTGTCTATAGTGGAGGAAGCATTGAACAACCGCGAGTTGAGAGCAAGTTTAGCTATCTTCTGTACTCCAATTCGGTCTAGAAAATATCTGTGCTACCTTGAGTGGTGACGAAACCCTTGTGTTGGTCCCAAGAATTCTTGAAGGAATTCGTATGATTTCACCTAGTTATTCCGGTTCCGGCAGATTAGATGGACGGAGCTTGCCTGAACGATTTTTGCGAGTTGGTCAGCCGGCGAGAAGGGGTCGTCCAAGGACCTCGTCTCTTCCATATCTGGCGACAGCGTTATCTGTTCTCCAAAATCTAGATGGCTTCACCACTCCTCCACGTACATTGGGACGCCTGCCTAACAGTCCTTCCCCATTGGTTTCTCCAGCACATGGTAAGAATGTCAACCCCAAACCCCACCAATGCGTAGCCGTGTATCGTCACAAAGAACGCAAACAAGAAATTTCGCATCCCTTCTTGGAGGTTCGCAATTCAATCCAATACCTTGTGATTCGGACTCTGGCTCCGACCCAGGTACGGTTCTATCTATCGAGAATCCATCTTCCTTGTCCTCCGGTTATGAAACCGGGGACGAGGATCACTGGTAGGTTGGTATGGAGAGTGGGCTGGCGGTGGTGAAGGTGACCTTAAATTTGAGGATATATGGGTGGAGGACAGATGGAGCCGCTCTCTGGTGTGTGTTAAGTTATTTTGTGAATGATGTATGGTTTAAGTCTGTTATGGAAGATTTTTTTTTATGGAAAGGAATGATTATGACTTCTGTGGCTTGACATTTCTAAAGAACCCAAGCGAAAAAATTCTTGTTTTTAAAGATGCAAAAGATGATGCTTGGATAGCTGGGTTCTTTGGTGTTACTAGGCCCTTTTTGCTTTTTTGCAGATGTTTAAGTTGTGTACATATGGTGTAGTAATCAGGTTTAGCTCCTGTTAAAAAATCCAAATTTCTTGTTATTTAGTTTGGTTTTTTAGTGTACTTCAATGTATTAATATGTAAGGTTAACTTCCTTAAAATCATGTATTAATCTTCTATGAAGCAATATAACTTTTGTTGTTTAAATGTTTTAACTGATTTGTTTCATTTTGGTTCCTGATTTATGAGATTTGCACCCCACCAGAAACATAAGTTCTGGTAAAAAATCTGGTAAAGATTTCTCATCACTAAATGTTGTTCTAGAAATGAAAATTTAAAAGGCTGTTCATTCAATTTTGTTCAGTAAAGAGGATTATGTCTTTGAATAAATGAGTGTTTTTTGCAAGAATATATGACGATCGGTTTGTTTTTTCCTGGGAATTATCACTGTTCATTTTGCATGCAAAATTTTAGATCATCAAAAAATTTCTGGGCAATATCCTTATTTTTTGCAGGAAGAATGGTAGATCATCAAAGAATATGGGGCATTATCACCGTGTTTTGCAGGAAGAAGACTTTGTGGGCATCAACATTGTTATTTCTGTGGAAGAAGAATGCTTTTGTTATCATTAATATTTCTGGAATGTTTGATGAATGCAAGATTTTATACTAGACATTCCATTTAGAGGATAGTATATATGGTGATTGGAGAGGAAAGTGGTGAGATTGATTGATGTATTAATGGAATAAAGGAAGTAATGGAGGAGGAGAAAAGGGAAAGGAATTTGCTGATTGTGCAAAAAAAAATTAATTAATTACAATTCCATGTTGGATTGATAGGTGAAATTGTATATCTTTTTTCTACTAAAAATAAAATAAAATAAAATAAATCAGTGAAATAAAGTTCAAAGGCAAAATAGTCTTTTTACATGAACAATTTAGATTTTAGCCAATTAATTGGCTAAAACTTAGCCCCTAGCAGTGTTGCATGTCTCTGTTTCTCAAAAAGGTTGGATGACATGATTCACATTTATTCCCTACATATATCTACAATATTCCTTGAAGAGAACTTGCTGTATTTTTCACTATGAAGATTACTTTTGGTCGAGGTCTACTTTTTTTTTGCTCGAAATCAGTTACTGATCCTATCGTCACTGGAGCTCTCTGAAAAGGTATATAGTTATTCATAAAATTTGCTCAATTCTCATAAGCATGAATCGAACTCCTTACCTCAGGGAAGAAGACAAAGGGGACGGGTGCCTATGAGATTTTTAAAAATCTTACTAGATATAATAAATTTTATATGTAGTTCCGAATATTTAATCAAATTCGCTCCCAATATTTTTTTTGTAGTTTTTTATGTAGTTCGACATTAATATTGCAATTTTTCGCCCCCGCAACCTAAAAGTCCTGACTTTCGTCCCTGCCTGACCACATGATCAAGGTCTACCTTTATGAATTATATTGTTAGGATTTGAACCGAGGGAATATCTATGAGGTGGATACCGCCCAAAAATTTCTGAAATGCAAAAATTTCTAAAGAAAAGGTTTATTTTTTATTTTTTGTAAACTTTCCTCGTAAATGTTTCATTTTGCTGACCTTGATCTTTTCTAATTCCCTATAAATCTAGGCATGAAGAACTTCCTCCGTCCCAAATTATCTGTTCACTTTGACAAATGTGTGGGTATTATGGATTTGATGATTTTGATGGTAAAATATAAGTAAGTCTAAAATACCCCTTCATTAATTTTATTAATCTCATTTAAAATTTATGTATTTCTCTCTTCCCTCTCATACAATATCAAACTAACTCTTAAATATGGGTTGGAAAGTGATCATTTTGATTAACTAAAAGCATTCAATGAGGAGTTAGAAGAAGTATAAAATTAGAAAAAATGTTATTAATTCATACTTTATTTAGAAAGTTGATGGTTAATTTGGGACGGAATGAGTAATTATGTAGTTGGTATTAATCAGTTCGGCTCCTATGCAGAACAGCTAAAGTTCTGCACGTGCGGAACAATCCCAGCCGTCAGATGGGATTTTGAACGGTCCAGATCTGGAGAGAGATCTGGACCGTTAAAAAATCTCATCTGACGACTGGGAGCGTGTTCCGCACCGTATGGAACAAAAGGTGTCCCGCATAGGAGCCGGGAGCGGTATTAAGTATAAATTGTGACTTAGGGGTGGGGTAGAGGCCAAGATGTTTGTTCTTGTTCAGCATGAGTGGGCTAGTTGACATTGGGCTAGTTCTTGAAAGCTGCACCATAATCCAATATATTTCTTTTAATTTTGTGTGTACCAACTAAATTTCATAGATACTTTCTCAATCTTATTAGTACTTCTCAATTCTTATTACTACTACTACTAAAATTCTTTAAACCTAGTTTTAGGTCTTTAATTTTATGGGTCTCCTTAATTTTAATGAAAAAGATAATGGTACTTTCTTAGAGAGGAATCCTGAAGTTTGGGAAAAAAGAGTTGTCTGGTAACTTGTATTTTTGTATTTTGTTTTTCTTTTGAGTAAAACTTGTATATTTTTGGAAAAATTCTGATATGGATCATGTCTACATGAATTTTGTGGTTCAGAAATAGACACGTCGTTATAAAATTATCTTTTTCATTATTTTGTAATAATGTGATAAATTCTGCACCAAATGGTTTAATGGATCCGGTGAATATCAGAATTATCCTATTTTTGGAACTCTATTCTGATAATCACTTTCTTCCGATTTTACTTCGAAAGACTAATAAAGTTGAGCTGTAAGATCCATTCCTGAATCCTGGGCTTTTGGATCGGGGCATTAAAGTTTTCTTAAGTTGTAGACGATTTTGACTAATTGGGCCTGGCCTTTAGGAACACACTACATCACAGGAAATGCCCGGTTACCATTGCCTATCCTAACCCATGAAAGTTTTTTTTTAGCTAGTTTTATGTGTCAAGTTTGATACGATGGAATGAAATAGAATATATTCTTAAGCAAAATTATTTCCTATTCGAATTGAGTTCAGAATCTTCTCTACATTCCAATGTCTGGTTGGAAAAGCAAGAATGAAATATTGATTCATTTTATATATTTGGTGAAGCTATATTTCAATGTTAGAAAAGAATGGTATTAAATATAATATGATATAAATTCCCTTGTAACATATACTAACGAAAATGCCTAATTAAACATATCATTTACAAAATCTTAATTAAATAGTAGTGACATTACACATCAAACATCAATAAAAAGTATATAGTTTAATTGTTGAAACAAAATTTATATTAAAATGTATAGGTGTAAACTCAGGGATGAAGTCAGGAATTTGGTGTTGGGGAGAGGGAGGGCGAAACTGCAACAGTATGTAGAACTACAGAGTTCGAGTGGTAAAAACGGCAAAAAAAATAAATTCTTGGGGGGGGGGTGCAAAATTGATAAAATTTTCTAAAATATATATAAAATTTCGATAAATAGTAGTATTTTTAAAAATCTCAGGGGGCGCCAGCCCCCTGTCTTCGCCCCTGTGTAAACTAACTCATTTTTTGATTTAAAAATAAATAAAACTACTTCTATAAAATATAATTTTTTTTAAATTAATTAAAAAGAAGAATATAACTGCCACTTACCATTATTGAACGATTTTAGCTTCTATTAAAAAGTTATTCCATAGGTTTTAATGTGAAATGACTTTTTATTTTTTCTAGAATTCTCATTCCACTAGAATGACATTTTTAACTTAAATTTGGCAAACCAAACACTATAATAGAAAACAAAGTTAAAAAAATAATTCCATTTAATCCAAAACATGTCGTTGAAATTTTATGTCCCGGAGTCCGTAGAGAAACTTGCTTCCGGCCCTATCTAGTCTTTAAGAATATGAATCGGTTAAAAGTACTCATTATTATTAGTTCTTAAGTTCTGGATTCCAATTATATTCTCGTCTCCCGTTGTTAGGCAGAAAGGCCAAAAATTTTATATATATATATTAGAGAAAATTGTTATTGAACCAAAATAGATAAAGCTGTTGAGTATTTTGATCTAATACTACTGATTGAGTATTAGCTCAAATACCACTTGTAGAGAATTCAATTGCAAACACTTTTATATTTCAATGAATTTACACTACACAAATCCACCTAACACTCACACTTATGTACTTGAGCTCACTTATCTCTCAAGCTCACAACTTTGCTTCACTCTCAAAGTTGACTCTTGTTTTGGAGTACTTGCTCTTACTTACTACTTCTTACTTCTTACTACACATATCCTATTTATACTAGTTGGTTAGATTAGTCTCTAACCATCTAGAGTATTCTACCAGCTAGGCATTTAACCTAGAACAATCTAGAAGCTAACCTTCTCATTTTCTCTAGTGTTTTCCTATGGCTTCCCTCATAGATCATTCTAGAACTTCTTTTCTAGGAATGAACTTATGGATTAATTCTAGAACTTTCTAGAGCTTGTTCTCTAGGAGTAAATTTATTTCTCTCTTTCTTGAAGCTTCTAGATGATTGAGAGAGTTGTTGATTCTTAACACTCCCCCTCAACAACTACTCTCTTTCACTGGTACTCGTTCCTTCAATGAAAGTTCTTGAGGCATTAATCGAGCCTTATACTTATCAATCGAGCCGTCCGGGCTAGCTCTCAGCTTGTACACCCATTTCCAAGGAATCGGTTGTATACTCTTTGATCTCGATGCTACGTTCCACGTCTCTTTCTTCCTTAGGGAAGCATCCTCGACCAAAGCAGCGTTAGCATACTTAGGATTTTGTTTTCTTTGTCTTGTAGTCCTCCGTAGTTGTGGCTTAGATCTTTCCTCTTCAACTTCTTCCTCATACAGGCTCGACCTTTCTTCCTCTGAAATCTTGTATACTCTAGTTTCCCATGGATTTTGGTATTTTCTTGATTCTAGTTCCTCTGGCATTTGTGTTTCTTCTTCCACCGCTTTAACGGTTGGGGAATCTCCCCCTTGCTCCTTAAGTTTTTCTTTGACATTTTCCTCGATCTCTTTCAAAACGGGTAGTTTCAAAGCTTCAGATGACCACGAGGATGATGTTTCGTCAAACACCACATCTCTAGATGTGTAACATCGCCCGGTATTTGGGTTGCAGTTGTTAGCCCTAAGGGCGATCAAACTCGGTTTTTGATAATGGACAAACACTTGATGTTGTGTCTAATGTTTATATCTTTGTGATAGAATATCGGAACATTTATTGGAAGCTCTAAGTACTTCAATCAAGCCATGATCAAGATTCAAAGTCATATCATTCAAGGCTCATCTATCAAGATTGAAGATTGAAGACTTAAGACTTAGGTTTGGTTAGATTAGCTTTGTCGTTATAAGTCTTTATCTTATATAGCTCTAACCAAAGCTCTTATGAACATAAGCTCTACACTCTAGTCTTGCATGTTTTCATAAACACGTTTTCAAAAGGCTAAGTTTCAAAATGATCTTTACATGTGTTCTTATCCAAAAAGCCTTTGATTTCATAGATAAGTCTTTTAGAAAAGTTTTCCAAGTGTTCTTACTTGTTACCTTTTAGGAAAACCTTTTTAGACTTTAAAAGACTTCAAAAGATTTCAAAACGTGTGAAAAATCAGCTTGGAAGTTCGGTCAATCGAGCTCAAGCTCGGATCAACCGAGCAGATACTGAGAGTTGAACCAACAGAGGTCGGTCGACCAAGGTATGGTTCGGTCGACCGAGGTTCCCTATAGTGGATCCGAAGTTGGCCTTCGGTCATCCGAAGTGCTCTGTTCGGTCAACCGAACTCTGCGATTTCTAGCCGTTATTTGATCGTTGGAGACTCGATTTTCAGCCAAATTTGAAATGTATTTATACTCCAAAGCTAGAGAAACATTCTAAGACTTGCATATACATTATAGATTGATTTCTTATCAAGTCTAAACACCTTCAAAGCAAAAACACTTCATGATCTAAATCATTCAAATGTGTTCTTTCAAAAAGCAAGACAAAGAGTGAACTTCATAGGTTCAAAGAGCTTCAAATTGATATACTTCAAAGGTATCCATCTTTCACTTAGAAGAGTGAATTATCTTGTTCTTTATTCATCTTAATTCCCTTTCTTGGTGATAGGGTAATTGTTGTAAAAGTCCTACTTAGTGTGGGCAAGTTCTTAGTGAGCTTTTGTATTGTGGTTGTGTTGTAAAACTCTTAGTGACTTAGCCACATTTGTAAAAAGATCTTCTTAGTGAAGTTGTTGAAATCCTTGGGTGCGGCTCAAGGTAGTGGATGTAGATTCTAAGTGAATCGAACCACTCTAAATCCTTTGTCTTGTTGATTGGGTTTTGCATTGCTTTTATTCTTCTTGCTCAAACTTCTAATAGCTTTGCAAAGAATTGAAAAAGTTCCCAAGTTTAGTTAAAACCCAATTCACCCCCCTCTTGTGTTTTAGAATTGGTATCAGAGCCTCGTCTTCATCTTTAGCTTTATAGCTTGAAGAAAAGATTATGGCCGGTAATTCCGCATTGGCGTATCTAGAGGGGTCTTCCACCATTAGGCCACCACTTTTTGATGGAAATAATTATGAGGCTTGGAAAGAACGTTTCAAGATATATGTGTGCTCAATAGATTATTCTTTATGGCATATATTTGAAGATGGTCCATTTGTGCCTATGAAAATGGTGGATGGTGTTCAAGTGCCAAAACCGGACAAGGAGCTAAATGAGGTTGAGTCCAAGAAGATGACTCAAAATTACAAGGCAATGAACATTCTTAGTTGTGCCTTGAATCCGGATGAGTACAACCGCGTTCTTGGAAGAAAATCCGCACACTCCATGTGGAAAATGCTTGAGGTTACTCATGAAGGCACAAATCAAATCAAGGAGTCAAAGTTAAATTTGCTTGTTAGAGAATATGAGCTCTTCTCCATGAAGCCAAATGAGTCAATAAATGAGATGAGCACAAGATTCACAAATGTGATAAATGGCTTGAAGTCTCATGGCAAAGAGTACACCACGGGTGAAATGAATAGGAAGATTCTCAATTCTCTTCCTAAAAGTTGGGAAAATAAAGCCCTTGCCATTGAAGAGTCCAAGAATTTAAAGACCTATTCAACGGAGGAACTTCTTGGCTCACTACTCGCCTTTGAAATGAAGATAAAGAAAAATTGTTGTACAAAGGGTAGTGATCTTGAGTCCATCATCAATTATGAAGAAGGAGAGAAATTGTTCTTCAATCTCAAAAATGCAAAGTGCTTGTTAAGCCATTGGGATGAAGAAGAAAGTGATGATGATCAAGAAGAAAATGATCACACATGTCTTATGGCATTTGATAATGAGGTACATCCTTCTCCCTCCACTTCAATTTCCTATGATGATGATGAGGATGATCCTAATGAGCTTTTAATTGATATGTATGATCAATTGAAAAATTGTGCAAAGCAAAACAAAGCTATGAAGCTTAAAATTGAATCTTTGCTTGTTGATAACAAAAAGCTTTGTGATGAGGTTGAATGCATGAAAATCGAAAATGAAAAACTTATTGCTACATGCAACTCTTCTTCATTAAAGTATCTAGAAGCATATGATCAATTGACATCTCTTGAACTCAAACTTGTTGAATTTGATCTTTTGGAGAACAAAGTTAAAGATCTTACCCTTCTTGTTGAAAACTTTACTAAGGGTAAGAAAAATCTTGATCATATTCTTGGTTTGCAACGTGCTTCACATGATAAACATGGTCTTGGTTATAATGCTAATCACATTGATCATGCTAGCTCTTCTAAGTTGCCTAAGAATCACTTTGTGCATGCTAGTACCTCACATAGGCAAATTAGATATCATGAGCATGTTCACAATTCTTCTAAGCCACACATTTGTTGCACATATTGTGGGAAACATGGTCATACTAATGCTAGATGCCATGTTAAGAAGAAGATTGAAAAAGGGGTAAAAACTATTTGGAAAGTTAAACGTATTTCAACTAACCCCTATGGACCCAAACAAAAGTGGGTACCAAAAGCTACTCCTCCCTTGATCTTATAGGTTCTTAAGTTAGATGTATGCCACAAAGCTTAAATGTACTTGATTCTAAGAGAAGTGGCATTGGGGAGAAGTTAAAGGAGATGTGCCAAAAGTAGTAATTCAAAAGCACTCATTAACTCATGGATTCTCAAAGTTCAAAAGTTAATCAATTGGAGAACCAAGTTGTTTGAATACAAAGAGCAAAGCATCAAGTGATGACAAGAGTCAAAGTGTCAATACAATGTCTTCATCACTTGGTAAGAAAGCAAAGGTATCAAAATCACCTTCTCTTAACACTTTAATTCTTGTGTTTAAGTGTTTTTGATATAGATACATGCTTGCTCTTATATATATGATGCATCTCTCATTCTTGAATGTTATATTCATATAGATAACCTTTAGCATGTTCATTATTGTCCATGGTGAGTTTATCTAAGGTATCTATGAGATGTAGCATATGCAACTTGATTGATTCTTGTATTGTCTTGTCATATTCATGTAAGAATCCATCTAGTTGTTTTGGTTTTTGATGTGCATGATCCTTATGCATATTATGTGTTGCTTGAGATATTGAGCTAATCATGAAGGACCTTTAAAAAGGTACCATATTAGTTCTCAAGAATTCCTTGTAGGTAACAAAGAGTTCTAAACTTCAAGAAGAAGATATGAACTACAAGGAATGACACAAGTGAGCTAAGACTCCAAGAAAAGAGTCAAATGCTAAGGATTACAAGATTGTAGAGGGTTCATCAAGAAAAGAAAAGTCACCCATCATTGATGACTCTACACTTGTCATGCAAAGAAGATTGAGAAGCTCAAAGAACTCATTGAAGGAATTCAAAGTGCAAAAGCATTCATCAAATTCAATGAGATATTACTAAACTCAATCTCTTTCATTTTCTTGAACAATTATTGACCATACTTTCCATATAATGTTCAATTGTTCTTGAAATGGGCACCTTGGAGATTTTATTATATGTTTTGATTGTTGTTGAGCATGTTATTAGAGTGCTTAATGATTTGATATTTGTGATGAAATCTCCTTTTAACAACCCACTCCCTCTATTTTGTAGAGTCTTATGCTTTGGGGGAGTTTGTTATATGCTATGCTCTGCTTTTACTTGATCTTAATTGCATATAGGGGTTGTGTTTATATTCAAGTCTATAGCATTAATCTTTTGTGGTTGATCGTCTAGATGCTTGACTTAGGATGTAAACTGTATTTGTGGCATTGATTAAGCTATGGGTTGTGTCTATTTGATTGTTTGGAAGTGGCACAACCTAAGGGGGAGTTTTTCAAATATTTTTAAAATACCTCCCTCAAAATATGTGATGTATGCTCAATTGTTCTTATTTTACATCATCACATCACTTGTTGGCTTGCTTTTCATCTTTTAACTCTTATAGCCAACTTGAGTAAGTTATTTTGGAAGTTATATGTGTTATAAATGTTTATGTCTTCAATTGGTATCACATATACTCTCCCTTAATAACTTTGAGATCATATTCTTCATTTTCTTATCATTTGTGATCTCATTATGGTTTTTTGGTTAGTCTTGCTTTAAGAGTTGGTATACTCATTTAGCTAACCATTAACTTGTTAGAGGAATGTACTCAAAGTGTTTTCTTACACTTCCTCTACTTCTTTTGGTTGTGATACATGAGCTTAACTTATGTATTCATGGTATCACTTCCACATGTACTTTGTTAGCTATATTTTGAAACGTGTGTTATAATTGGCTTTATTTTCAATTGGTATCATGTTTTACATTTGGTCAATTGGTATCATACTTGGTTTTATCTCAAATAGCTAACATCGTATGTTTGATAAACGGGGAGATTATTCTTAAAGGTTTATTTCCTATCTCCTTTGTTTTTAGCTTAGGTTGATATTCTTTTTGAGTCATACATGACCATTTGTTTTGGTTTTATGTGTCATTATGGACTCCTTGTTTTTAGAAATCAACCAAGCTTATTTATAAGTAATCCTTCTTCATAATTATTTTTGGTCTTTAGGATTGATCATTTGGTTCTTATTTTATCAATCTACAAAACCATCAAGTTGTCTCCATAGTTTTTAAGTTTTTCTTTATATGGGGAGGATTATTAAAATTTCATCAAGCTTCTCCAAAATTAATCTTTACTTTTCGTTAAAAAGCTTTTCTTATTGGCGCTCTGATATCCCTTTTTGATTTTGACAAAAAGAGGGAGAAGTTTTAGTGTTGCAAATGTGCCAAGAGAAGTTATTTACAAAAGGAGAAAGCTTAGAACTTGCAAAATGGGAGAGATAAGGGATTCTTTAATATAGGGGGAGTAGAATTTTTTTTGAGAAAACTTCTACTTGTCTGGATCCTTAATATCCTTATCTCATGCATACATTTGGTATCTTATTTTTGCATATTATTCCCATTTGCATCAATGTTTTGTCATCATTAAAAAGGGGGAGATTGTTAGCCCGAAGGGCAAAATACTCTATGTTGTTTTGATGATAACAAACCATTGTTAGTTCTAATGTTTGTGTGAGCATGTTCTTTGTAATAGGATCCTTAGCACTCACATCGACATTGATGAAAATGGTAAGTTAGCTTCTTGTGTAAACTTAAGGTATGTATATTACACACAAGAATGCTATTTCATGGAAGGAAGGAGGCAAGGAGGTTGGTTGGGAAATAGGGCTCTTCAAAGAGTCCCTATTGTATATGGCATAAGAACTTAACATGCTAGTGCTTATGTTTCTCGTTCTATCTTGGTTTATCTTATAAGCACTTAGCTTTACTCTTATTTGTTCTTATATTCTTTTGCCATGCTTCCTTGTACTTAAAATTGTCCATATCCTATCTAATTACATCAAAGTTTGTCATAATCAAAAAGGGGGAGATTGTTAGCCCTAAGGGCGATCAAACTCGGTTTTTGATAATGGACAAACACTTGATGTTGTGTCTAATGTTTATATCTTTGTGATAGAATATCGGAACATTTATTGGAAGCTCTAAGTACTTCAATCAAGCCATGATCAAGATTCAAAGTCATATCATTCAAGGCTCATCTATCAAGATTGAAGATTGAAGACTTAAGACTTAGGTTTGGTTAGATTAGCTTTGTCGTTATAAGTCTTTATCTTATATAGCTCTAACCAAAGCTCTTATGAACATAAGCTCTACACTCTAGTCTTGCATGTTTTCATAAACACGTTTTCAAAAGGCTAAGTTTCAAAATGATCTTTACATGTGTTCTTATCCAAAAAGCCTTTGATTTCATAGATAAGTCTTTTAGAAAAGTTTTCCAAGTGTTCTTACTTGTTACCTTTTAGGAAAACCTTTTTAGACTTTAAAAGACTTCAAAAGATTTCAAAACGTGTGAAAAATCAGCTTGGAAGTTCGGTCAACCGAGCTCAAGCTCGGATCAACCGAACAGATACTGAGAGTTGAACCAACAGAGGTCGGTCGACCAAGGTATGGTTCGGTCGACCGAGGTTCCCTATAGTGGATCCGAAGTTGGCCTTCGGTCATCCGAAGTGCTCTGTTCGGTCAACCGAACTCTGCGATTTCTAGCCGTTATTTGATCGTTGGAGACTCGATTTTCAGCCAAATTTGAAATGTATTTATACTCCAAAGCTAGAGAAACATTCTAAGACTTGCATATACATTATAGATTGATTTCTTATCAAGTCTAAACACCTTCAAAGCAAAAACACTTCATGATCTAAATCATTCAAAGGTGTTCTTTCAAAAAGCAAGACAAAGAGTGAACTTCATATGTTCAAAGAGCTTCAAATTGATATACTTCAAAGGTATCCATCTTTCACTTAGAAGAGTGAATTATCTTGTTCTTTATTCATCTTAATTCCCTTTCTTGGTGATAGGGTAATTGTTGTAAAAGTCCTACTTAGTGTGGGCAAGTTCTTAGTGAGCTTTTGTATTGTGGTTGTGTTGTAAAACTCTTAGTGACTTAGCCACATTTGTAAAAAGATCTTCTTAGTGAAGTTGTTGAAATCCTTGGGTGCGGCTCAAGGTAGTGGATGTAGATTCTAAGTGAATCGAACCACTCTAAATCCTTTGTCTTGTTGATTGGGTTTTGCATTGCTTTTATTCTTCTTGCTCAAACTTCCAATAGCTTTGCAAAAGAATTGAAAAAAGTTCCCAAGTTTAGTTAAAACCCAATTCACCCCCCTCTTGTGTTTTAGAGCAGTAAACCCAACATTTCCTCTCATGCTTCCTCGCCTTGTCCACATAGGCGGTTTCTTCCGTCATCACGTAGACGGACTCTCAGCATATGTCCTTCCATTACCGGTGGTTCCACCGGCTTCGAAAGTTACGATAAACCTTTACATCTTTCGGACCGAACACCACGTAGTTCCCGTCCGACGTCAACTGTGATACTGAGATGAGATTCTTCTTCATCCCAGGCACATATAACACATTTTTTAGCTCTATCCCGTTTGAGTTTAAACGAGGTACCACTGCGGCCTTCCCAACATGCGTAATTGGCATTCTTGAGTTGTTAGTAGTCACAACAACTCGTTTCCCATTATATTCTTCTATATTCAGAAACACTCCTTATCTCCCGTCATATGATTGGAGCATCCTGAATCTACTATCCAGTCATTGTTGAAATCTATTAAAGTTTCACTTACCGCAGTCATCACGTGATCTTCCACTATAGCCAGGGATGTCTCTTCGTCCCAATCATCGTCACTGCCCTCAGTCTGTTTTGAAATGACAGTGTTATCTTTCTCTTGCTTGTGCCAGCAATCTCGGGCGAAGTGTCATTTTTTCCCGCAGTTGTAGCACACGTAATCACGTCGTTGATTCATGTGACCGTTGCTAACTTTTGGTCGACCTCCCACTTGTTGGGACCTTCTTCCAGGGCGTCCTTCGGGTTTCAAGCTACTCCTTCCTTCATTCTTCGTTTCTTCTGGAATTTTCTTCCCTTTAAAGTGTCCTCTTTTGATAAAGAGGGCTCTCTCCTCATCCTTATCTGAAGCTCTAACCTTTTGTTTATTGAGAGCTTCTTCGTCTGCCAACATGTATTCCAACTCATTAAGAGTAGGTTGTTTGGCCCATCCACGAGTTGCTGCTATAATTGGATTAAATTCTTGTCGAAACCCCCGCACTATAATCTTTCTCATCCGTGTCTCATCGACAGGTTGAAGAGGGTCTAGCTTTGTAATTTTTTCGGACAAAGATTTAACTTTGTCAAAGAATTGACTTACTGTCATATCGCCCTGTGAGAGACTCATCAACTCATTCTCGAATCTCTGCAACTTGGAGTCATTTGCCTTTGCAAAGCACTCTGCCAATATATTCCAAGCTTCTTTGGGAGTTTTAGCGTCCTTAATTTTGTCCAAAAATCTTTTCTCTACGGTTAAGGCTAGGATAGATAAAGCCTTACCGGCATTGGCATCCCACTTCTTGTACTCCGCGATATTTCCTTCTGTATATGGCGTTGTCCGGTTGCCGTCGATCATATCACACAAGCCTTGTCCTCTCAAGTAGAACTTGAGACATATACTCCAGTCATGGTAGTTGTCGTCGCTAAGTTTTTCGATGTTGCTGGTATTTACGAACTCCGCCATTGTGACTTGGTGATGCCCTGCACTCTAACCAAGTAAGTTTGGTCCCCGACCAACGACTTCACAATCCCTGATTGTGCTCCGACAGAGTTTCCTCGTACCTTGATCTCTGACTCGTCAATGTCGAATTAGGTCCTCGACCGTTTACTTCGACAGAGTCTCCTCGTAGCGCGACTATCGATCGACGATCTCTACTACGGTCCCTGACGACCTGCTCTGATACCACTTGTTGAGTATTTTGATCTAATACTACTGATTGAGTATTAGCTCAAATACCACTTGTAGAGAATTCAATTGACAAACACTTTTATGTTTCAATTGAATTTACACTACACAAAGCCACCTAACACTCACACTTATGTACTTGAGCTCACTTAGCTCTCAAGCTCACAACTTTGCTTCACTCTCAAAGTTGACTCTTGCTTTGGAGTACTTGCTCTTACTTACTACTTCTTACTTCTTACTACACATATCCTATTTATACTAGTTGGTTAGATTAGTCTCTAACCATCTAGAGTATTCTACCAACTAGGCATTTAACCTAGAACAATCTAGAAGCTAACCTTCTCATTTTCTCTAGTGTTTTCCTATGGCTTCCCTCATAGATCATTCTAGAACTTCTTTTCTAGGAATGAACTTATGGATTAATTCTAGAACTTTCTAGAGCTTGTTCTCTAGGAGTAAATTTATTTCTCTCTTTCTTGAAGCCTCTAGATGATTGAGAGAGTTGTTGATTCTTAACAAAAGCTATTTTCTTTTGAGATTTTTCGTCCTCATGCGGAGCAAAAAATTCTCTGTCCCGTTCTTGTCTCCATCTTTATCCCCACCCAATCACAATTCACCCTGTATATATATAATTGGAAAAAATGTTTATACAATAAATTCTGATTGGTTGGAGACAGGAAGGGGACAAAAGATTTTCACCCTCATGCGTGGAATATCATTAGATTCCCGCATGAGTCAATTGCGAATTCTGCCACGTAAGTACTAACAACATCAAAAGAAAATAAATATGATACTAAAATAATTAAAAAATAGGATAAGAAATTAATTGTTACAAATAAAATGGTTAAAGAAATGTTTTTGAAAAGTACTCGATAAACTAATCAAATTACTTTTCTATGAAATTGTGAGACTGGTCGAGGGGAAAAAAAAGGGAGAAATAACGTGGTGAAAACTATTCCTAATTCCATATTGGTCTTTTCGATTTTCTACTAAAATTTTGGAGAAGAAGAGTAGTATTTCATTATTTACGTTATAGCTAGTACTAGTGACGGATCCTGAATAGATAACACTAAGGAAACAAGGCAATTTATGTGGAGTCATTTATACATTTATCATATAAATGAAATAAAATCTATACACTTAAAAAAAAAAAAAATCAGCAGGGTCAAATGACCCCGCTGCCGCCATACTAGATCCGTCACTGGCTAGTACCAAAAGGGGGCAGTTGTTATGCATATATAGGACTGGATGTCACCAAATATTTCAATGGTCTGATTGGATTGAGTTTAATTTGAGTTGGGTATGTTTTGATACTCAAATTCAGACCCAAATCAACTTTGAATTGAGTATGAGAATTAAACTACATTATTAAATTATCTAGAATTTGATTTGGGATTAAGAGTGAGACCAAAATCTCAAATTCAAATCCAAACCCAATTCAATCTCACCTCAAGTTTGTTTGTGGCTGTTTGAGTATGGAAATAATTGACAAACTAAACCTTACCATCCTTCTGGTCGAACAATAACTTGTCCTTGCCTAATTTCCCCTCGTTTGAACAACAAAAAAATGTACTAATTTGAAGACTTCGGGTTTGGCCGAGGTCAAAACCTTGTCCCACCACAAAATTCTTCATTATGCAATGTCGGAGGCGCTTTACCTCAAAATTTTTTTTATCAAAAGTTTAATTTGGTCAAAATGACATTAACTTGCTAATAAGGTATTGGTTTAATAGTTAAGACTGAAGTTTTATAACGTAGATGTCATGAGTTTGAATTTTCCCCATTTCTTAAAATTTTCTATTTTTTTTTTTTAATAATAGATAGTTTCCTCACCCGATAAATAAGCTTCTATCTTTTTTTTTTGATTTTTTTGTGATTCAGAAATGGTATATTTCCCTTCTTCATTTAATTTCTATGCAAGTGCTATTAGATCATCTTAGACTGAAAGTGATACGAAGCAAGCATGAAATGGATGTAGTTTCTTGCTAATATGCCAGTGTGGAAAATAAAAGTCCAATATGCATCCTTGTACCAACTAAAGGATAGTCCAAAAATCATCCAATTCCAGATTGCTTTAGCTCATGATAGCTCAAAAAAATATACTACCTCCATCCCTTAATATAATACTTTCATTATATGTTGCGAAAAATAAGAAAGCTAAAAATTAAGATATTTTTTAATTAAAATATTAATATTACTCTCTTAAATAAAATTAGTGATATACAAGTCATATTTAAGAGAATAATATTTATATTTTAACTAATAAAATATTTTATTTTTAATTTTTTTAATTTTTACAATATGTAATTAAAATCTTATATTAAAAAAATGAAGGAGTACTAAATAAAGAAATGGTCAATGTGAATTGGTCCTAAAAACAAGTATATTGGATCCCATTGACTCAAAGTTCTCTTTGTCAGACCATATATATGGAAGAACAAGTCTTTACGACAACCGTATTCTTCATTTTTAATGATGCCCTTTTTGGTCATTTTACATTGCTGAAATCCCTTGATCCAAATTTAGATCCAAGTTAGGGATGGCAATGGGGCAGATCGGGGCGGGTATCTCAATTACCAGCCCTGTCCTGCCATCTTGAACTGTTGCCCCGCCCCGCCCCGCTCCCGCCCCAGAGCAAAAAATTACGACCCGCGCCTCGCCCCGCCCCATGTAATTTTTTTTATTTTTTTTTAATTTTTGAATTTTTTGGATCTATTTTGCCAAAACTGGGATCCTTGTATATACTGCCAAAAGCAGTATCCTGAGTTGCAGAAAATTTCAAATCTAAGCCATTCCAACCCCCTCAACCTATAAACCATACCATATTAGTGAATTAAAATTTATAAACCATTTCCCCTACTGTAGCAAAAACAATTCATTTTTGCAAAAAATCCAAGTAAATAAAACTCAAAAATTTACAATATTAAACACCAAATAAAATCCACAAGTTAAAGTTAAACAAATTCAAATACGTCTAATATAATACAAAAGAAGATTACACTTTGGCTAATTTAGAAATTTTCTCAAATCAAATTCAAACGTTGAAACTAGCTTCTTCTTGGTCCAAGTAGTGTAGACATTCTCAAATTTGAGATAAACTTCTTGAGTCTTGACTGGCACAAACTAATCCTATAGCAACAAAGAAAATTTATGATGTAATTAGTACATTTTATCGAAAAACAGTCCTCAAACAAGTTTAAATAGCATACTAAAGGGAATTAAAACATAATTAAAAATAACATACCACAAGCATATTATTGTCATCATCTTCTGAATCATAAAAGATTGTTACGTGTGCAATTTCCTTGGATGGATTACATGAAATATTAAAGATTAGTCATCATGTTACAAGTATAAATAAGCAACAAATATATTTTAAATTTGATACATAATACCTTTTAACAACCAACTTTGAGCGCACATTAAGACCTCAATAGTCTTTGGGTGAAGTCTACTGCGATGCGGGCTAATCAATCTACCACTTGCACTAAAAGCGGATTCCGAAGCAACTGTTGAAACTGGAATAGATAAAATATCCCTTGCAATCTTATGTAGGATAGGATATTTGCCCCTATTCGACTTCCACCATGTTAAAACATCAAAGTCAGGAGTACGTGGCAAAATATCATCTTATAATACTGATCCAGCTCTGACCTTGAAGGATATTTTCTTTTCTTTTGGGAAGCAAACGTTTCAATCTCACTAAAATCAGACCATTCAACACTATCATCATTATTCTCAGTTGAACCCTTCGTAGTATCATCTCCTTTTACTTGCTCTTTACTTTCATATTCTTCAACCAACTCACGACAAAGAAGAATTATTTTCAAATAAAACTCCAACAAAGTTGCTTTATATCGAGGATCTAGAATAGCTGCAACACTCATAATTCCATGCACAACGGTCCAATACTTATCAAATTTTTGCATCATTAACCCAGTCATGGACTCAACAACCTTAACACCACAAGATAACCATTTCTTTAAAGCCACTTTAATCACACAAATTTTGGGGGAAAACAAATTTGCAGTAGGATAGTTTGTACCAGAGAACACCTCAGTCGCAGTATAAAATATTTTAAGCCTACTAGCAATTTCTTTAGTCATATTCCAATCATGCTCACTAGGCAAACATTTATATTTAGGATCACGTTGCTTCAAACGGAAAAAAATGTCTTTGTAGTTTAGGGCAATTTGGAGCATTAAATATGTCGAATTCTAACGAGTTTTACAATCTAGTGTGAGTACCTTACCAATTGGAAAACGAAGTTGGCGAGCTGTTTCCTCAAACTTCTCTTATCTCTTTGTTGTGCAAGACCAATAAGCAACACTACTCCTTATTTTTTCTATTGCCCCATCAATGACTTGCATGCCATCTTTCACAATCAAATTCAATATATGCGCAGCACATCGCATATGAAAGAATCTACCACGAAGTAAGAGAGAGTCTAATGCAAGTTTGTCTACAATTAACTCCAGCATTGCATCATTAGTTGAACAATTATCAACAGTGATGGTGGACAACTTACGATCGACATTCCAATCCATCAAGCAATGAACTAAAGCTTCACAAAGAACTTCAGTCGTATGTGGACTTGGTAAATAAATGAAGCTGCAAAAGTAAATAAATGAAAATCAGCCATAAGCAAATGAAAATCAGCACTGTTACAACCATAAATAAATGAAAAACAATGATCACATGACCATAAATAAATGAAATCAGCATCATTATAAACCATAAATAATGAGAAGAAAGATCACATTGATTATCCTTTTTGAACTTGCCTTGTAATTGTTTTTGTCTTGGTCATCATTTTTCCTTTTAAGACACCAATGGTAATGATTCTTTAAATGAGTAGTGCCGTCCTTCGGGTTCCCACCCATCAATTTACTACAATAATTGCATCGGGCCTTATGTAACCCATAAATAACCTCTTTTGTATAGTACGACCACCACTTACTGAATACTCTTCCAGCTGTTCCACCAGTTTTGGTTTCTTCATTAGTTTCATTATTGGCAAAAGTGGTTGAAGTAGGAGAATCAGGCAACGATGATACATGTAGTTCTAGTGGAAAATCAAATTCAAATTTTGGACCTGTGCGTTGAGATTGTGCTTCGCTTGCAAGTTGACTTTGTAATTCGCTTGGGCGTCGCGACTGTGCTTCAACTTCCAAAGTGTCCATACTTCCCAAAATTCACACTGCACAAGTATGTAAATTAGTTCATCAAACTAAATTGACCCATCTCAAACCCAAACAATGATATTCATTAATCATTAATCAGTCATTTGCTCTTCCCATCCTTTGACGAGAGACAACATAAACACACAAACATAGATATACCAAAGTAAAGTTAAGAACAGTAAAATGAGAAGAAATTCATTAATCATTAATCAGTAAAATTGAGAAGAAATTCATAATCATTAAGTAGAAGAAATTCATTAATCATACCACACTGCACAAGTAATTAAAAAAAAAAATAGAAAAAGGGGAAAACCCAGAATGTTGGCGATTCATTAATCTATCGATTGATTTTCAGTTGGCGAATGTTGCGGGATCTCAAAATCAGCAGTGCGAGACAACCACGTGACTGCAATCGACGTGGTTGAACCAAAATTCACATCAAAGTCATATTTTCCTCCTTGCGTTGTCAGCCGTTACAGCTCTGGTAGGCCAAGCGGTTGAAGTCTACCATCGTCTCTCACCGGCGATGTCGCCGGTGCAGCAGCCTGGGGAGAATTAGGCTATTCAAACTATCAGTCTCCTCCTAAACAGTATCCTCCAAAGCAGGCCCTGTATCTTAGCCCCATTATCTGTTCAATTGGACAACTCGACCCGGATTCCAATTCTGGTACCGCCACAAAACCCGTATCAGAACCCATCTTAATAACCACATTGTCCTGGCCAGCAAATATACCCGACTCGACATCATTAACTTGTTCAGTAAGTCCTCCGGTTTCCACATCCGAACAAACATCAATTCTTGGTTGATCACCCGGCTCCGCGACTGTAGCCGATCCAATTACTATTTTGGGCTCCTGCCCACCTGTTACCTCCACTGTTCTAGCAGAAGACGGAGTATCCGAGACCAAGTTTTTGGTACCGGACCCAGAACCCACCTCCAATGCCGGGCAAATCCTTTGGAAAACGGATACCATTTTTTCCCCTGTCTGCAGCCTTCTTCAAATGATCATCAAATTTAGCCTCCTGCCTCATTGCCGACCGCGGCTCCACAATCAGCAATTGTCCTTTAGTGCATTGGTTAACAGTATGCCCCACGGACATACAACCCATACAGTACTCCGGTAGATCGTCGTATATTATCGTTTGCCAAAACCCGCGTCCTGCTTTTGCATGACGAATCCAAGCCCTATTCGGCAATTCTTTGAACAAATCAAGTTCCACACACACCCCAGCTACACTAGGTCGCGTGAGATTCACAGTCGAATCATCCAATGCTAATGGCGTGCCCACCGCACTCGCCAATGTAAAAAGCTTGGATTTGTGAAAGAAATGAAGCGGCAATTCCCAAAAACTGATCCATGTCGAAACAATTGATGATTTCTCATGAACGTTGAAATCAAACGTCCACTTGAATACTCTCATCCAAGATTGCAAAATCACCATTGTCCTCGCCTCCAAAATCGACAGTAATCCTTCTCCTGAGTGAACAGAATAACAACATGATTACTGTTCAACTATCCAACCCAGAATTCACTCTTAAATCCGACACGCCACAAATCCTTTTTGAACAATTCCATCGGGGGGCATCCCCGCTAAAATTTTCCAATATAAGCGAGCCTCCAAGGCGCCTCAAGCGTCAGATGTTCGTCTTCTTCGATGGTCAGACATGGCTCGCCCTTGAAGGAGTCAAGGGCCTTAATCGGTAACAGTAACGGATCCAAAGAAGTTGACCCCACTCAAAAAAAAAAATTCTTTAATTATATATGATGTATTTTACTATATTTAGATAATAAATGTATAAATGACCCCAGTGAATTATTGTGTATATCAAATGACCCCAGTGATTTTTTTAATTATATATGATATATTTTTCTTCATTTAGATAATAAATGTATAAATGACCGCAGTCAATTGTTATGTATATCAAATGACCCAGTGAAAATTTTTTCTGGATCCGTCACTGATCGGTAATGGTGGTGCACTAGTACCTTGCGGTTGTAGAAGGTCCGCAAAGGACTTCCGGTCCCACGCTCCGCCCCCAGAAGGTGGAGGCGCGGCTTAGGTTTGCATGCCTATTTTTTAATAGTTTGAAATTATTATATCACTGCTCTACTTCTTCATTTTGATTGATTTTTACTGTAAAAGTCGATAGAAAATCTTCGTTTAGTTTCCAGTCATGTAAACGAAAATTAATTTTTATGAAAATGAAAATTAATTTTTTTAAATAAAAACGTCACTGATCACTGATTTAACAGTTTAGAGTACCTCCATCGTTTGAAATTATTTGGTATTTGTACATACTTATTTTTGTCGTTAATTATCTTTCACTTCATAATTATGTAAACAACGAGTTTATCAAACAAGTAATTTTATTTAAACAACGAGTTTATCAAAATATATTGAATATATTTTATTTATGTAAAACAACGAGTTTATCAAACAAGTAATTTACGTTCTAATATTTACAATGCGGGTCTTAAACTTAATTATATATATCCCAATATTGTATTTTTTTTAATCTAAAATAAATTCTTAGGGTCAATTCTATAGAGTATATCGAGAGAATAACAATATAAATTTTTTTTTCTAATTGAAAATACATAATTCAATTTTCTTTAATACAAGTGCATTTTCTTAAATTGACTGATATTATCAAACAAGTGAGTATTAGTTTGAGTTCATTAGGGAAATATAGTAGCTTAATCTTGTTAAACGCATGGGAACATGACTATAATGCTGAATGGAGTTACTACTGATTTCCTTTTCTAGGAGAGCCATGTTTCCATCTATGATCTGAATTTCTTAGGCGATGAGTAGAGTTAACGAAAACTAGTGCAGTCTACACTGTACTTTTAACTCGAAATTATAGGTCAAGTATACTATTTTCCATAATATATTTTAGGGTAAAAAGCGCTGACGCCCCCTAAACTATTCCCTTTTTTAGTTTTTGACCCTCAACTAAAAACGGTCAAGTTTTACCCCCTAAACTATTTCGGTTTTTGGATTTTGACCTTCCATCCATATTCTCTGTTAAATCATAACGGAAGTCCAAAAAATGGGGGCATTTTGGGAAAATCATATCATTCATAATAAATAGAATTAAATTTAAGGGGAAAAACTGGCCTTTTAAGATTTTTTTTCAGAGGTTGGAATTTACAGTTGGTGGTTGGAGAAGAGGAGTGGTACCCGGCTTCCCAGCTTTTTTCATCACATTTGTTCTCATCGGCGACTTTTTTTCTTTCTCGTCGAATAATAGGTTATTTTTTTTATAAAAACAAAAATTTTAAGATCTTATACAGATTGCCCAAAAATGCCCCCATTTTTTGGACTTCCGTTATGATTTAATAGAGAATATGGATGGAAGGTCAAAAACCAAAAACCGAAATAGTTTAAGGGGTAAAACTTGACCGTTTTTAGTTGAGGGTCAAAACCCAAAAAATGGAATAGTTTAGGGGGTGTGAGCGCTTTTTACCCTATATTTTATTCCCAAAAGGATTAGTGATGAGCAGGAAATTCATTTTTGTTTGTCCATTTACGTGTGGTTCTTCAGAAATAATGTTTCAGAAAAGGAGAGAAGAAATGATGTTTTCCCAACGAAAAATTCTGATATAGACCTGGCCACAAGTGGGGACATAGACCACTTGGTCCACAATCAATCACATCCCCTCTTTTAATTAAAAAACAATAAAAACGCCTCAAACAATGCACCAAAAGGGGGGAATATTTTTATTATTTTAATCAAAACTGTGATGTGGCATTGAATGTGACTCAAGTAGTCTCATATCCACTGATAGGCCTGGTCCCACGTATGCACTGATCTTCCCCAACATCATCCAAACAACTTTTCTTGTTAAAGGTAAAACTTCCACTTCTGTTTATCTAATTGTCTGGAGTGATGAAAAATGAAGAGTCAAAAAAGAGAAAAGGGTAAAACGAAAGAAAATGGAAAAATTTTAGTTTCATTAAGTATATAAAAGTTTCATTCAAACCAATGAATACGATACATGTAGACCAAAAAGTCAATTATCTTTCCTATACGTGTATTGTATTCATTGGCTTGAATGTAAGTATTAAACTTTACTCACCTACTAAGATAAACTTCTCAAGGAAATAATCTTTTTCTCATTTGATCATTGTGCCACCTTCACCAAATAGCTTGATATGTGCAGTTGGATCAGGTCTAGTTTTAGTTTGTGACTCAAAATGAGATTCAATCTATCTTTGTATTGAGTTTGAGAAAAAAAAACATTCAACACTAATCCATGAAAATATTGGTTAGGGTTTCACATTAGTTTGAGAATCAGACGAAAAATCTTAGACTGATACCTAATCCAACCATACCCTTAAGCTATTATTGACTTTAATGTCTAAATAAAATTCGTTCAAGATAATTTTGTATTTTCATAGTATGAAGTCCTTTTTTTGGCCTTATTATTAGGTCTTTTAAACTTTCAGTGTCATGTTTTTCAAAATCATCTCTAGATATAACTTTTTATCATACTGAATACAGTCATTTCTCACTATTTATTTCCCCTCTAGCTCTTTTCTCTCTATCTATGAATTTCGATCCTATAGACATATTCTGCTTTACTTTGATAAAATCTTTTAATCTTTGTAAGATAGGTAAAAAAGTCGTGTATTAACAGGGCGTTGTATATATATATATATATATATATATATATATATTACAACAGAGGAAGGGCGGGAATAAAGAGGGGCCACGGATATAGATAGGCGTTATATCATATGTCATAGATATTTTTTATGTAATACCTGTTTTACTCAATATGTATTAAAAATTACAATAATTGTTCGTTCCAAAAAAATTGGACCTTCAAATTTTTAATCAAGCATATATTAAATTTTTATATTCAGTACTATACCCGAACTAATAAGAGAATGTTGTATATCTCTTTTCACTGAACTTTATGACCCTGCGTTTTTCTTTCATTATTTTATTTATTTATTTTTGGGCGTGGCCTTAGGATGAGTTCAAGAAACCAAATACTGGAATTGACCAATTTGTTTTTTGTCTTTTGTTGTATTCTGTTCTTGTTTGTTTCATCCTTTCTAAGTCCAGTTTTCAAAAATCAATAATGAAATGCCATCTTCAAAAAAGTAACCTCATAGGAGTTCATTTTTCTTATTTTGATTAATAATTCTATACAAAATGAATTATTTCATCTATAGGTGTATTTTGATTGAGTCTGTTTGAATTTGAAACTCAAACTCTATTTATATTGAGTATGATTTGAGTTTGAAACTCAAACATGGATTCAAACTTTATATAGATTGAGTCTTCGAATGAAACTTAAAGTATTAAATTGTTTTAGGTTTGAAACTAACTTGAGACTGAGATGAAGAATATTTTATCAATACACAATTCAACGGGACCCAACATTTTCACACCTAGGTTTTACTTTTTAAAATATATAAATTTCACTAACATGTGAATCCCACTAATTATCTCTTTTAAATTACTACTCCCTCAATTCTTTAATATAAGTTATTTAGGATATGTAGCAAAAAATAAGAAAGAAAAAAATAAAGCATTTTTTATTCAAAATATCAGTGTTACTCTACTAAATAAAATTAGGGGTATACAAATCATATTTAAGAGAATAATATTGATATTTTAATTAATAAAATAACTTGTCTTTTGTTTTTTTAATTTTCGCTACAGATCTCAAACGGCTTATATTATACAATAGTATATTATGAAATAGGGGTAATAATAAGAATGACATTTTATCCAAATTTAAATATCTTTTTCTAAATTCTTATCAAATCAAACCTAAACATTCAATTCGAATTAAAATAATCATTTCTTGTTTCTGGAAATAATGTGTTCCTAGCAAGTTAGTTAGCAATCCACTTTGGAAAATTTCGATATGGGATAGTAGCTATGGGTAGAGCGCTCAGCTCACTGCAAGACTCAGCCACGCCGCCCTCCTCAAAAAAGAAAAAAAATTTTTTTTCTTCAATGATGAGTAAAATATAAAAAGATTGTTTCGAGATGACACGCTAAAAGTAAAAAAATGTCTCTCTCCTCATTTTATAGTGATGTGACAAATTTGTACAATTTTTTTACTTTTAATCGTATCTCATATCGTAACAATCTTTTTTGTATTTTAATCAGAATCAAAAAAAATTTTTTTTTGGAGGAAGCGGCGCACGATTGCCGATTAGTCTGACTAGCGCCTCTACCACTACTCTCAGTCCCATATCGAAATTATCCATCAACTTTTGGTGGTTCACATGACTTTTTATGATGTTGAGGATTTCCCCATTAGGACGAACAATATACTCTCCAAGAATATGGTTTCTTGCTAGTTTATGTTGGTTTATTGCATTGGCTTCTCTCAAATTAGGCTTTCTTCTAGGCCTAAGATAATTAAATCTTACTTAAGCTGTTTCACTATCTCTTTTAAAAATATTTATCTTTTTTAAACTTTTAAAAGATATATTTACTTGATCCGTATTATATAATATAATAAAGAGTGAAAGATACGCGGGTGGTTGATACTTAATTGAGATAAATTAATTTTTTTTTTAAGATTTTAATAAAAAAATCTCTTATCTTTTTCTTCATTAATCTAAAAATACCTAAATCGAGTATTGTTATAAAATGTACCTTTTGTAACCGTCCAATCTCTCATGCTTTCTTCAATTTTTCTCCAACTAAACTTTAGAAAAAAAACACGACCACTTTTCTGAAGTTGTTTTATCCAAAACATATAAGATTCATATATTCTCTGCACAAATCCAAGTTCATCCCTTGGAATACATAATAAAGCCTAAATGCTTTTTTTCAAGAAGTCACGTTACATTGTAGTACAACAGCTTTCACTTTTGGTCACATGAGTTTTACCCCTAGGCAAGGGAAAATTCTGATATAGACCTGACTTACCACTTGGTTATGGACCACTTGGTCCAGAATTAACCACATCACATTTTTTGATTAAAAAAAAATCTCATAAGGCCCCATCTGTTTTTATTATTTTAATCAAAACTGTGATGTGGTTGAATATGGATCAAGTGATCTATGATCAAGTAGTAGTACAGGTCCATATCAGAATTATTTCTAGGCAAGAGTATTTCTACGATGGAATATAAAGTGAAATTGATGGTCAAATTTTTTCTTTTGGCCGGATAAATTGATGGTCATGTTGCTAAATGAGGGGCGAAAATCTTCTGTACCTGTCTGTATACCCATTCATGTGCTCAACCAATAAAAATTCGCTATGTGATAATTTTTTTTATTATATATATATTGTCAGTAACATTAAATTCTCCCTCACCAGAGGAGGAAAATTTTTACTGCCCCACGTAGGGGAGGGTGTCGAACCCGGGACCTATTGATCACGGGTAGAGGCTTGCCCCACTGGGCTACGACCTCCTTGACTTTTTTTAATTATATATACACATGGTGAATTGTGATTAGTTGGGCACAGGAATAGATACACATGCGGGTATAGACGATTATTTTGCCCTAAACAAGTTAACTTGGTTAATAGATGTACAAATTTTATTATCAGAGTTACTGAATTCTCTATAACACTTCGTGTAACACTTAATATAACATTTTTTAATTATAAGAGTGTTAATGCTTAAGATTTGTATAGGATATGCAAACATTTTTAATTACAAAATATTCGTACTACTAACATCCAAAATTTAAAAATCTTTCAAGGCATAAGCTCGTAGAACATTCCTAGTGCAACTCAGCTCCTCCCAGTGTAATTTGCATAGTATTGCACGAGACGAGATTATACGCCACCACATGTTTTCTTGTTTAAACAAAAACAATAAAAACAAAAAACAAAATTCATGGTCATTGGTGTGGATTTTTACAGTTGCAGCAGATGTATGGGAACAAATGGACAAACAAGGTTGCCTTTTCTTTCTTGGGACCCAAAAGGATAGAAGAGAGAAGAATTTCTTCCTGCAAATGCCCGTAATCAACTGCGCCGGAAAATGATTGCGCTTTTGAACATCTCCACTAAAATTCACTGCAAAAAGAAAGCAAACACATCTGTGAAAGAATTATTCTCCTACTTTTTTGTTGGCTCTCCCATTCTAGTGCCCCACTTCTTGTTCATATTCTAATGGTATAACTTGTCAAACTCAACAACATACTCTACTTTAACATTTTATACTGTGTCATTGATTGGTACCTCCTTTTTTGACATTTTTTTTGTTCTAATATGTATACAGTGTTTGAAAGGTATAAAGAACGTAAATGTTTCTATTCCCCAACACAAAATTCTTATTTTGAACTCATATTCTCTTACATTCAATTTTTATTTTATTTTAATTATAGTATTATTAGTGTTTCGGGTTTTTTCTTTTCAAGTTTAGTTTTGTAGAAGATCTGAACCAATAATACAATGGGTGTGCTTGAATTGCGTCTAATTTTGGTCTGATTTGAGACTCAAACTCAGACCCAAACCAGCTTTGAATTGAATATGGGATTTGGTCAGGGGACGGTTTAACACTTCAGATTTAATTTCCAGACTCAATCCAAAGCTGGTTTGAGTCTGGGTTTGAGTCTCAAATTAGACCAAATCCAAAACCAGACCCAATCCAAACACACCCAATGACTAGCTACACTAACAAGTAGCGGAAATGGTTTAGGTTGTGTATTTGGCAGGGGAAAGTCTTAATAATATTCAGCTTAGCTAGAAAAGATTTGCAAATTGTCGCCCATTGAACTCATTTTATTTGGAAAAGGAAAAACAAATTTACAATGCTAATATTATTGGTTGGATCAGCTGAACGAGAAACTGATTTCTTTAACTAGAGATTGTGAATTTGAATCAATGTAATGTATCTGGTTTGAAAAGTTGTCCAAAAATTGTAATGCTCGAACAGAAAATATGTTTCAGTAACTTTTTAAAAAAAAAAAAAAAAAAAAAGCAAAAAACATTTCCTTTGTTAAAGTGATAACGAAACTATTGCAATTGTTTATAGTAACTAAGTATACTTCGGATAATATCTCAAAACATGAGCCTATACATCGTACAAGATTTATCTAGTGTGTGCTTACTTTTTTGTATGCTTTTCCCATTACTGCTTCATACTGTGTTACTTAATGTGCACACTTAAATAGCGATCACGACTATAAAGGATATTTTCATTGGATATTGTGGAGAGCTCCACTACAGTCTCTATTTTGGGCTTGGATTAAGTTTGGAGTCGCCAGCGGTGCTTCAAAAATCAGCACCAGTCCGTCCTATAATAAAGGATGTGCTACCCGAAATTTTTCAGCTACCAAACTCAATACACATTCTTTTTAGATCGTTACGCACTATTTGCAAGTTTAATTTTCAAAATTTTAATAAACGCATTAAAACTCTCACTTTAAAAGAACCGGTTGAAACAACAGCGCAAGAGGAAAGTGCATCGCTTGAATAAGAAAATATCGAGGTCCCGAACATGGGGAACTTTCGACGCTTTGGCAGATTCTCACCTGGAAGATGAGTACGACAATTTTACTCATGTCCGCTCATGTAAGGGTAAAAATAATAATCATAAAAGCCCTTACAAAACATCACATGGAGATTAGGTATAAATCCTTTAAAAGACGTTAGTTTTGACAATTGAAATTGTTTTCCTTTGGAATTTCACGCCTACTAGGAACTTTAGTCCGATGTAGTAGTGAATTTGTTTCCACCTAATATTCGAGGTAAGGTTATGTCCCTCTCTATGTACAAATTTTTGTGGTTTTAATTACAATAAATATTATTATAAAACAAAGAGAAAATATAAGTAAAATACAATATGGATATATTTTTTTCTTTTCAAAATTTCTGAGTTTCTTTAAAAAGTAATAATTGCTTATGGCAAAAAAAAAGCATGTAGAATAGGTATATTCTTCTATATCCTTATAATTTTAGAACCAAAATTTAGATTCATGACCGTATCATCGATATACAAACTCTTTTTAGGACTTTCTTAAATAATATATTAAGGACATTTCACACTAATTAGATATTAGAAAAATGCAAAGAAACAAGTAGAATAGTATGTAGGGATGAGGGTGAATTGGAGATCCGAATCGACTCAACCCGGTTGGGTAAGGGATTTCCCGGTTTAATGTGGGGGTGGGAATGGGATTGGCGATGAATTTGGCCCCACCCAGATGCCATCCCGACCCGCCTCGTATGGTCCGTCTAAAATACTAAATAGAAAGAGTATAAAAATTCACTATTTTTTTTCTTGTCGAGGTTGAGCCTCCACTGGGACGAAAGTGGAAATTTGGGGAAAACATTTCCCGTTTTCTCCCAATTGGGGGTGGACCTCCACCTGAACTGGGGATGGGATGCCCATTCATCTCCAGTGATGGGGCTGGGCTGGGATGGGGATACGATAAGTGGCGGAGCTTCATGATAGCAAGAAAGGCTACGGCACCCCCAAAATTTTCAGAAACGACGAATTTTCTATAGGAATTTTGTTTTTTGTGATATTTTCTTATAAATGTTGTATTTCGCCCCCCTAAAAAATTTCAGTAAGAAATTCGCCCCTCCCCTCACCCCCCCCCCAACGATAAATTTTTAGCTCCGCCACTGGATACCATGGAAGAGGCGGATTGGAGCTGGAGATCATGGTATACGCCCCTACTTTGACCTATTGCCATCCCTAATAGTATGGTATTTTTTTTTTTTTTTTTTTTTGGGTCTAGCAATTTATATAGGAGTAAGCCTACACGTGAACATTAATGCACCAATTAAGACAGTTTCTGAGTTTACTAAGAACCTAAAGGTGAAATGAGTTTTAACATACGACTAAAAATTACTCCCTTTTTTTATTAATAAAAGTACTTTTAGCCTTTTATCATCTTTCTTAAATGTATGTCATTTTTTAATTTTTTAGTATATTTTCTTAAAATTATCTTTACTCATATACTGGAATGAGAAAAAAAAGATGGTTAAAACTTAAAGGATATAATATTAAAAGTTCACATTGTCTCACACATTCTTAAGTTATGCTAAAGTATTTAGAAAAACCTTTATTATTAAAACGGTAGAGTATTAGAATTCAGGCGGGGATTCTTTCAAGTTGGACTTATGGTCATTGGTACAAAAGTCATTTCATACATAAAAAGTAAGAGGAGAATGCAGAGGATCTATATTGTTCACCGCTAGAAATCCTCTATCCTCATTCGATATCTCATTTCCTGTCCCACAAGTAAGAAAATGACATGTATTAAATTTTTAATTAAAAAATTATAATCTAAAAGAATTAGTGAAACCACAAAGGAAAAATATACACATGGCAAATATCTATTCTTGGGGACACAGAAGAAGACACAGAATGGGGACAGAGAATTTTTTACCATTGTTCACACAAAAAAAAAATGCAAGAGGATCTATATGGAATGTAAATATCCTCTCTCTCAAATTATTTACGAAGAAGATGTGAGTTCAAAACTTAAAATTTGATATTTTATCTTGTACATAGCTTATGAAACTTCCTCATTTTTTAAAGTTGGGTCATAAATCTGACCTATTGTTTTGGACTCATATCTCTCTCACAAATTGTCAAGGATATATTAACTTTCTACCCAAAGAATTATAAGAAGGGTGTTGGGTTAGAATTAATATATTGGTCGATACCACCTCGATTCCAGTGCGAAACGAATTCTCATATATGAAATTAAAATTTTGACGGCTGAGATTGATTTAAAAAGAACATCTGTTCTGATTTCAGAACATCTGTTCGCGTGAACCGGTGTTCTTAATCTAAGAACACCTGTTCTCATGATAAAAAAAAATTCCGCATATACTGAAAAATACATGTTCCGCATAGTAGCCGGACTGTGGTCGATACCCGATTTTCCTTTATATATACCTCAACTTCCCAAAATTCTATAACTTCTGCTACACTTTACACTAGAAATGAAAATTTTCAACTCTCATTGGTTCAAAGAATATTGAGAATTTAGTAAAATCCAACTCTTTTGAACACAACCTTTTGTCTCGGTAACAAGTGAAATCATCTCTGTGATTCTTGGTAAGTTATTTTGCAGATTTATAGAATCTCTAAACTCAAAATAGGGTATCAAAAAAACAATTTCCAGTACACCTAAATTACCTTTTTTAGCTCTCAATCTTTTTCATCCCTTGTTAAAGTTTTTCTTCATCGTCAAGATTCTTCTTCTTCTTCGTCTCTCTATCAAGGACGACTTGATGAGTAATGATTAGGTTTGGGAAGATTTGGATATTTATGGGTTTACTAAATCTAAGGGAGGTGGGGGTCGTGCCTGCCTTAAATTTTTAAAAACTGTATTTTTTACCCTTATAAAATTTTAGAAATATAATTAACAAAATATATCTCACTTTTCAAGAATTATATAAGATTTACATCTCGTGAAGTTTTTAGCTTCGTTCCCTTTCTGTGACATTTTTCTGTCTGTTTCTTTGATTATTTCTTAATTCTTTATCATTTTTTTATGCTTTAGAGGGAAGAGAACTCTTAACTGAATCTTTGTATATGAAGTGGGAAGAGCAAATGCAGTCTATGGAGAGTATCTATGGTGGAGTAGGGAATTATGATATGGAATCTTACAATTTTATTCAGCAAGTTTTGAGTTCAGTTGAAGTATTCAATAACGTTAGTACAATTTCAATGGCTGAGGCAAAATCAGTTGCAGCCAACAAGAGCCATAGTGAAGCTGAAAGAAGAAGAAGAAAGAGAATCAATGCTCATCTTTCCACTCTTCGCACTCTCCTTCCAAACACCGTCAAAGTAAGTTTATTCTCGTAACCAAACACAAGATTTCAGTATTTTGTCTCATAACCTAATGTAAGATTTCAAAATTAAAACTCACATATCCACGTGTCAACAATTCAATTCTCCCGCCGCCGCATGAGCAGGTACTAAATTAATTATCTGGACTAAAATCCAGAGTCACATGTACTTGGGTTTGGGAGGGTCGCTCGGGTTCCCCAGGATTAATTATGGTTATAAAAAAATAAAAATAAAAAATTCGACGTTTAAGCGACATTTATAATAAAGGTTGGTATAGATCTGTATCGACATTTTCCTTGTCTCATTGTGATATATGACAAATGTCACAATAAATCTTTTTTGTTGTAATATTTTCGCCCCCAAAATACAATTCTTGTCTTCTTCCCTGCACCAACATTATTATGATCTTAGAAGAAAACCCTCTTAGAGGTGTTACATCTTTGATTGATTTCACAAGTTAATTTGTAAGATAATAACTTTAGAATGACATCAAATTTTTTTTTATTGAAAACCAAACACTATCCAGTACAATTTTTATTAATCCCGCGCCAATGTTATAATGGTCTTAGAAGAAAACCCTCTTAGAGGTGTTACACCTTTGAATGATTTCATATGTTCATTAATTTGAACTATAACAACATTAGACTGACAATATTGTTTGTTATTTTTGTTATGGAGAATCAAAGTATTAATTCTTTTAGCACAGAAAAATTAGATATACTAATAAGAGGTGTGACAAAAATTATTTTTATTTGTATTATGGCAGTCAGACAAGGCTTCATTGTTAGCTGAAGTAGTCCGGTGCATAGGAGAGCTAAAGAAAACCACAGCAGACCTAGCCGCTAACCCCGGTGGCGATTTTGTCAACTTGTTCCCCAGTGAAGCTGATGAACTAAATTTATGTTACACTGACGGAGATTCAGGCAGTATTATAAAGGCGACAATATGCTGTGAGGATCGGCCGGAGATTATGCTGGAATTGACAAAGGCATTGAATTCAGTACAAGCTAAGGTTGTAAAAGCCGAAATGGCCACCATAGGAGGGAGAACTAAAGCTGTTTTATGGCTGGATCTGATCAGAGGAGGCGGAGAAGAAGTGTTGACGCTGATAAGGAGAGCACTGAAAGTTGTTATAGACAAGTCCATTTTGCTGGCTGGTCCTGCCCAGGGTTTGCCGGGGAACAAGCGTCCCCGTCTCTATCATTGCTAAACATTTGACGTATATGACATTCAATCCTAGAACCGTCCTTGTGAGACTGACCCGCAACTCTCTTCACATGAATTGAACAGTACCTACCTGGAGATGTGGCTCCCCTCAATTCATGTGAGAAAACTGTAGGACCAATTCCACAAGTAAAGTTTTAAAATTGAGTGACCCCAATTTTCCTCATTACGCGGGAGAGGGTGAGGGTGGGGACAGATCCAAAGATCGTTCGTTTTAGTGTGAAACTACATCTTAGACCGGATTAATCCATTAGTACTGGATTTATGTTTTTTTCATAACTGCAAAAGTTTTCTACTGCTTGTTTTAGTAGGACATCTAAGTCCAGGATAGGATAGATTTTTCTGTCGTTCAGATAGAAAAGAGATTGGTGATAATCATGGATGGTTCCTTAAAATTGAAGAGTAAATAAGTATAGGTTAATATAGTCATGATCTAGCATGTTTAGTATGTAATTTCCCTACTTTATTGTTTCCCTTCATCATAATGCAACGTTCCAAAATAGTAGTACTAATTATAATGTCTTGAGTTGGATTCTTATTAGACTTGTTACTTCATCATGTTTTCTTATTACAAGGCGGAATGTATTTAGTAAAAGTATTATCCATTAACAAGATTTTAGTTTTTTTTTGGGTTCAGAATTGGAAAGTTACTTTCTATATAAATAAATTGAAAAACGATTATTCAAATTTTGAATTAATATATTTAAGGACAAAACTCTACAAAGGGAATTTGGTGGGCAAATTCCTAAATTTAGTCCAAGGAATTTTAAGACAAATGGATTAGATCATTTTTCTTCTTTTTAATTCTTTTTTTAATTTTAAGTACTATATATTTTACAATTGGTGACTCGAATCTTTCATCTCAATTTCATGGTAGTCAATGATTTTGAATAAAACTATCAAAGTACTTCTGGTACATCACTATCTTACCCCACCACCACACGCAAAAAATCCTCTGTCCCCGTTCATATTTCCATGCCTATCCCCAACCAATCACAATTCACCATGTGTATATATAATTGGAAAAAAATGTTTATATAGTAAATTCTGATTAGTTGGGGATAAGGATGGGGACAGAGGATTTTCACCCCACCACACCCCTCGTCTCCCTTTCTCTAACTCTCACTCTCATTCCCATATAGCTTGTTTCTATGGAATGAAAATTTCACCAAAGTTCAACTCTTCAAGATTCAAAGAAAACTTTATACTCATCTCTTTCTTATAACTACAGTTCCTAACATTTCCATCTTTACCCCCTCTCAGAATCAACTATCAATTTCTCAATAAATCATCAATTTTTTTTTTTTTTTTTAACAAAATATATAACCTAAAGAAATTGTGGAACCTGAAAAGAAGGGAAAAGTCAATCATCTACAAATGGGATAGGGAATGAGGAGGAGTATTTCATACTTTTGAAGTATTTCTTTAATTTTCATTCTCCAACCTAGAAGAAACTAAGGCTATGGAAGTATAAAACTACTCACAAAACTGACAATAAAGTATTTTCTTTCATCGGGATGCAGTTTTCATAGAATCTCATCTCCAGACAATGTTAGACGACTAAAATAAATTATGGCAAAATTGTAAATAATATATAACATTATTATAATTAATCCGTTGAAAATTTTAACAATTAAGAAATTTTGAATTTTTATCCAATTTTAACCAATTAATTTTAGCCAAAAAACATTTTCCTTTCAATTATTAGAACACACGCCTGCTACAATGAATAAATTAATTTTACGTAACTGAAGATAAAATCTTGAAACAAAGCTCCATCCACCCGGTCCGGTTATGGGGCAAAATGGACAAAATTCAGTAAATATTGAATAATTTTTGTTGTTCTATGTTGTTAGATAAAAAAAAATCAACGGCCCAATTTTTTTTTTGCAAGGCCACTTGTTGTGATTTTCACATGTCTAAGGACATGTGTTCATCAGGATAAAACACTGTTGCAGCGCTTTATGACATGTGTTCATAAGGAGAAAATACTGTTGCTTGAGATTTAAGACATGTCCAAAAAGATATTCTTATGTAACGAATTTAAGCCTTTCAACATTATAGATATTGAGCTATCCATCAAGGTTTTTTAGAAACTTGTATTTTCGTCAATCTCTTTTTTCTTCAATGTGTTGTGAATTAGTAAATTGTTTCATTTTTGAACATCTAATCATATTATTGTCATCCACAAGCATAGGATCGTGAGTATTCTACTTTATCCGAGATTTGTGTGTGTGTGTTTTTTTAAAAAAAAATTCCTTTTGCGTTGTGTACTGAAGTATGAATGAATGATTGATCTTTTTTTTGGGGGGGTGAATGAATGAATTAGAGATTTATTCAACATTATATAGCAATCTCCAATATTGAGCTATATAATTATATTGACTCAATGGAATTGTGAACAATGGGGAAAATACACGAACAATAATTATATATCAAAGGACATATGATTCATATTTATTCCAATAAACGATATACGCATATATATATATATATATATATATATATATATATATATATATATATATATATATATATATATATATATATCCTTCATAATTAAATAGCAAGATTTACTATTGATAATAGAATAGCAAGTCCACAAAAGGGAACCCTTCCTGGAACCATGTCATCAGTTAGAATTTGGAGCCCCGAAAGGCATGGCTGGAGCATTAGCCTTGGGAGCCATTAATGGTGCCGGCGTGGCCAAAGAGGCTGGCACAGAAGACTTTGGTGATACTGGCAAAGTAGGCGCTATAGCCGGGGCCGGGGACGGTGGTTTAGGAGTTTTTGGTGCTGGGGCAGGTTTAGGTTTTTTGCATCTCCCAATTGCCGGTAGATATTTGGGACACTTTGGAAATGTTAGCCAAGGTTCCCTAGGGTTTACATTCAAAGAAGTTTCCGGGAACTCGCGGGTCGCTTGGAGACCTGAAAGAGACAATGCAAAGAGGAAAGAAAGAACAAGGACAATGTTGAAAGAAGGAGCCATTGATTGATGCTGAGAAATGTAGGAAATATTTGTGTCTTTTTTGTGAGTTTTTGGGATGGTAGGAAATGTATTTCTTGATGTTATTTTATAGTGAGAAATTTAAGTAAAGAGTTTGATAACTAGACATGTGATAACAAGTGATATACTGGTAAGGTTGGCTTAATCAATAAATTAGAGTTGTATAAATTCAACTTTCACATGCAATGTTGCACTAGATTTGTAGAAAAACCATTAAGGCAGTATATGAAATGTGAGGGATGCTGGAATTTGTTATATAGGAGGCTATTAATGATTTGTATGAGTTTCAATTCTAATTTTGGTGAGAGTAGCAATACATGAATCACTTTGTGCAAATGGTTCTTAGGGGTGAATTTGTGTACCACTTATGTCGCAATCTCTAACACAAAACAAAATATTACTTCGCGTCTTACATTTTCGTCCCTAAAAAAAATCACTTCATAATATTTTCACTACTTAATTTGTACTTTATGATCAATCACTCCTGAGAGGGCCATAATCCAACAATGATATTGCAATACCATTTTATCCTTAATTGAATGTCTCATTTTAACTTGATACAATAAATAAAGAAATCATTTGACTTTTAATAAATTTTCCCACTTACCCTTCTTAATTAAAAAAAAAGTATATGTGAGATCAAGTGTTAGTCAAAGTTTAATTAGTAGTGTGAACATGAATTAGTGGAACTTAATTTCCTTAACTTAAACATTAAATTAAAGGTGTGATAGGCTCAAGTCCAAGAACGGATTTAAAATTACCCTCTACGAGATAAGAAAGGTTATTTGCGGAAGTTTATATAAAAATTATTATCACTTTAGTGAATGAGATGTTCAAATCCAGAATAATATATAAAAACAATAACTGTTAACAAATTTCATTTCAAAAACTAAAAGTTTACAATTCAGTTGAAACCATAATTGAATAATTTAAAGAAACTATTCAAAGGTCTAACTAATTAGATGGTGGTGGCAATGAAGGTGTCGATGGAATATTGGGTAAGTTTTCCATAGGTGACGATCGAAGCCTTGCTTATGAAAGTAATATCAGTAAGAGAGTGCAATGGAAAGTGGAAACAATTGACAACAAATGGGGTTAGAATAGAAGCTCGAAGTCCGCAAGGCAACCTCAATTGGTTCCGGAATGATAAATTGTGCACAAGAATAGAAGGTTGAAACTTTCGTCTCGACCATCAGCGATCACCTTTTACCATATCCGGGACTGTCTCAATCATTTTACGCCCTATACTAAATTTTAAAAAAAGACCATATATAATCGAAAAAATGAACTTTCATGTAAAATAACAAAAAAAATCAAATAATTACAATCGTATCATAATAATTGTTCTCCAAAACATATTTAAACGTTTTAAATATAATATTAAAAACATAAATAGTATCCAAATAACGAAAATAATGAGGCCAAAGTAGTTGTAAAAAACGATTTTGATTAGTTTTTTTCCTTAATGAAAAATATGTAGGTTTCTTTGCAATTAATATTCTGTTTTTGGCTAGCACATTGTTGGGAAAAAATGGGCTAACACTAATTACTGAAAAGCCCAAATAGTTTTATAACATGTTACGTTTACATTTTTGGTACGTTCCGTTGAGGGGCGTTTCGTAATTATATCATATTTGAGGGACCTGACAGTAATTCACTTAGACAAATAATATAATTGGAATTGAAATTGAAATTGGATTAATTAGAAATTTAATTGGGATTAGGAAAATTGCTTTAATAAATAAAAGAAATATAGAAACGGAAAATAGATCGAGGACCAAGGGTTTCGTGGGCTTGAGGGATCATCTAAAATAAAATAGGATTACATACATTATATAGGGTTACGGGGGCAGGGGCTCTTGATGACACTAATCACAACAAATAAAATAAAGCTACAAAAGCATCAGGGGCAGCCGCAAGGCAGTGAGGGAGTTTTGTGAGATTTCAGATTTCTGAGTAGTCTTTGGGAGATCATCGAGGGAGTGTTACTTGTCTGATTTCGACCCTTAATATACCGATTCGAAGATAATCGAATAAGCTTCGAGTGAGAGTAGACGGCACATCATTCCGAGTCCCAAGCAGAAAGTTATAGCTCTGAGAGTAAGACTGGGCAGTGTTGTTTCGGATTTTCTGTTATTAAATTGTCTTCATAAGAGGTAGGGACCCCCTACGTCATTTAATTATCGCATATACTGCACAGTAAAAGCGAATAAATTATTTAATTTACGAAATAGTTGCACGGATTGAGTTTAATTGTTTTCGTTATTGCATAAACTGCTTTGGATTTGAATTAAATTCTCTATAATCTGATTCGTTAATTTATTTATTGCTTTTTAAATTTAAAATGACGTGATTCGCTATTGTAAGTATTATACATGTATCGTGAAATGTTAAATGCTTATTTGATGAATTTGTCTAAATGTTTATCGCTTGGGTCGTCCTAATTGGTTATTGTCGTTCAGTCTTTTTTGGTTTTGGTAAACCGAGTCGTCGCCTTCTATTTGAGCTCTTGTCTACGATCGATTGATTAGTAGGATTCATTCGAATATCGAGTCGTATAAGAAGATCCTTTGTGGTCTAAATGAACAGTGAAACATCCAGGGCCTTAACCCGATGAGGAGATCATTGGGACTGTAACGGTTTTGTGGAGTCCCTGGTGAGGGATGATGAGGCAATACATAGAATGGATCCTTAAACCTTGGACCATTAGTTCAGGGGGTCATACTGAACCCACGTGTTGAAACATCTTGGGCCGTCCTAGTTTGGACTATAACTGGAGCCGTTATAGTCATTGTTGATTAATAAGTGAATAGACGATTGAGCTCGAATGGCAGGATTTAGTGTCATAGCGGTGGTGATGTTCCTAGTGTCTAAACGATGTAGTGATGGAGTGTATTGTGTTGGTAAAGCGTGGTGCTTTGCATACATTCGATTGTGAAAGCGTTTAGATGTGACGAATATGGCTACTAGCTTATTTGTTGTTTCATACTTGTTTGTTTTATCATTGGTCCCTACTGAGCACCGAAGCTCAATCCATCCACTTTTACTGTGCAGATGATTTAGGTGACGAGCAACACTGCGAGAATGATGTAATCTGGGATGGGGAACATGAAGAGTGATCCATAACCGGCTTTAGTTATAGATTAGTTCTTTTTATTTGTTTATTCGTAGAACTATTTCATTTATAGTATTGTTGGATTTTTTTTTTTTCCTTTGTAATACTTAGTATTTCACGCATAGTAATTTGATTCCTCTGCTTAACTCTCATTTTTGGATTATATCATAAATGAATTTCTTTTAGTAACTCTATTTGTCGGCTTTGGTGTTTCATCAACCAATGAGACACTGCCATGTCATCGACCCTGGTTAAGGGGTGTGACAGAATCTGATTTTGTGATTTTCATGAAAGTTGTAGATATGCCTCTTATCTTTCATAGGCAACTTGAATCAGCTCCATTGAATAACTAGATCGAATGTTATGACCATTATACCAAACTGTCGCAAAACTGTCCAATCCCTCATCATTTTGGAACTCCAAAATGAGTGATGTGATGATAGAGCTTGATCAGTCCTAAATCTTTTTTTGGATATTATCCAAATCCCATTATTCCTTGAAGCATCGGTATATGATTCCTCATCATTTCTTTAAGTCAATATCCAAAAACCGGCCAACCATTATCAAACTACTTCAATATCTCTAGACTACCATTTCAAAGTCATCCTCTTGTCTCTTTGATGCATAAAACCATATCTTAAGACCTAATAATTCACTTTCCGAAAATTCCAATAGTACATGAACCTTGTCAATTATTTAACTAGTTAAACAATTTCTTTTTATCAAAACGTATGTTAAACGAATTCTTCAAAATTCCACATGTAATAATGGACTGTGTATATGTATTTTTCTTAATTTTGCACAAAACTAAATTGTGAAACCCCGTTTCCGTCAATAGGATTTTTCATTTATTTGTCTTTAGAGTTGAAAAAAAAAGGTATTAAAAGTCTTGGGCTTTAAGAGAATAATTAATTTCTGCAAGGACATAAGTGCAATATGTTATTAAGTTGAAATCCTATCTAACAAAGGCTTTTGAAATTTCAGCTTTTGAAATCCTATCTACCAGTTCACGAATTTTGAAATCAAAATATCCCAGGTTTTTGGAAGTTTGGCTGGGATATCAAACAACTTAGTATTAGGATATTTCAATTTTCAAATAGTTTTTAAGCAGATGTTTTCTGTTAGGAGATATAGTATATAATCCCCTCCCTACCTGTGTATCGTGGAAAAAAAAAAGAGAGAAGGGAATAGAGCAAAACCTGTGTCGTGAAAATAAAACGAAGAGGTGAGAACGAGCGTGGATTCTGAGGTATCTCTCGGTGCATTTGCAGAAGTAGAGAGGCGGAGACTAGGGAGCGGCGCTAGGATTTTCTGATCGATTTAGAAGAAGGACTCGTGTTGAGGTAAGGGGTTTAGAATCCTTTGTTTTCTTATATTCTATAATGATAAGTTTTTCAATATTTATAAGCTTCGATTGGAGTTCAAAACGTTTATTTTTGTATAAAATGGAATCAAGCATGATGTTTGTGTAATTGTACGATATATGGTATACAGTGGCGGAGCCAGAAAATTTTCTTTGGGGGGGCAAAATTAACATTGACAAAATAAATTCATAAAAGCATATAAACATTGGCGGAGCCAAAAAAAAAATTGATGAGAAGGACTCTCGAGAAGAAAAAATAAATATTTACAATGGAAATTAAAATATATATCATGTTTGATTGTTGAATTCAAAAAGAACAAGCTTGAATAAAAAGGCCCCAAAGACCATTTAGAAATATTATGGGTATTAGAGATGAAGTTGGAGGAAACATGAAGGGCTTATTATTAATGTGAACGAATATTTTTTTATTTTTGATAAAATCTTATATTATAATCTATTAGTAATTATGAATTTTTTGATGAAATCTTATAAATATTATAATCTCTTACACAATTAAGTTTGTTACAATTTTAACCAAAATTGTTAAGATATAAGTGGTGTAATTCCTATAATTCACGAACTAAAAAATCTAATTTTAAATCGTAAAATGATTCAAAATGTTCACGGGATGAGGTGTTATAAAAACAAAACAAAAATTATAAAAAGAAAAAGCCGCCAGTGATGGTATACCAAGCTATTCTGTAAACTTTTATGCGAAAGATATGTTTTTGGGATTTCTTAAAAAAATAAATAAATTTCAGTTTCGGAAAAGATTTGATCTCAAAATGGTTCATTCGAATTTAGTGGCGGAGCCAGAAAATTTTCTTTGGGGGGGCAAAATTAACATTGACAAAATAAATTCATAAAAGCATATAAACATTGGTGGAGCCAAAAAAAAATTTTATGAGAAGGACTCTCGAGAAGAAAAAAAATAAATATTTACAATGGAAATTAAAATATATATCATGTTTGATTGTTGAATCCAAAAAGAACAAGCTTGAATAAAAAGTCCCCAAAGACCTTTTTTGTATGATTAGACCAAAATAAAAGGCCATTTAGAAATATTATGGGTATTAGAGATGAAGTTGGAGGAAACATGAAGGGCTTATTATTAATGTGAACGAATATTTTTTTATTTTTGATAAAACCTTATATTATAATCTATTAGTAATTATGAATTTTTTGATGAAATTTTATAAATATTATAATCTCTTACACAATTAAGTTTGTTACAATTTTAACCAAAATTGTTAAGATATAAGTGGTGTAATTCCTATAATTCACGAACTAAAAAATCTAATTTTAAATCATAAAGTGATTCAAAATGTTCACGGGATGAGGTGTTATAAAAACAAAACTAAAATTATAATTTTTTATTTTATTTTTTATTTTTGGAAAAAGTTGGGGGGGCCCCTAACTCCGCCAGTGTTCGAATTTATTGTTAAGGTTTTACAGGAAAACTTGCAAACTGATATGAAGAACAGTAAAGGAAAAGTTTTAATTAATGTCACTGTATTAATTCTTGAATTCAAACATTGATTGTCATGGGATGAAGATTTCAATGTCAAATGTTTATAAGATAGTATTATTACTGCAATGTGATTTTGTGATAGAAAAGTGAAGTTTGCACTTTCAATCTCTCTTTTTTTCATTTTGGAGTATTAATGGAACTTTGATGAATGAAGGAACAAGAATTTCGTATTCATTTTCTGGTATTCAAGTTTGGAAAGGTTTTAAATAAATAGGATTCCTTACTGATTCTTTTAATATTTGTTTTCAGAAACTATGTTTCAGTATTTGCTTTAGCTTCATGGTCCAACAGAGTGTAAATGAATTTCGAAGTGTTATATGATGTAGAGTCATTCTGGATTTTAGTTTGAGAGGTAAAGTTTTTATGATGGCTCAGTTAAGTAAATATCGTCTGCGACCGAAGCCGAATGTTCGAAGTATATCCCCGGTTGAAGGACTCGATGAGTCAAATTTCCCCGACCGAAGCCGAATGTTCGAAGTATACCCCCGGTTAAGGACTCAATGAGTCAATTCAATATTCTACAAGAAAGAGCCAAAGGAATGAAAATGATTTTATTATTGTAACAAAACTCTCTAAAGTCAACCATAAATTTTTGTCTAATAAGATTAAGTTGTTTATGAACCGTAAGTGGAAAGTAAATGAGTTAACCATTCATGTTTTAGTTAAATGATTTACGGCTCCTGCAATCATGTTTTGCATTAGAATTCCAATCCATGCTTTGAATTACAATTCCAAATTTTGCATTGTATACTGTTTGGAACTGACTGATCATGCAAGTCGTTTGGCAAGTTATTGTTTCCTTTAAATCTTCTGATCTAGAGTTCTTTTTCATTTTTTTTATTCCACTTTAGTTAAATGATTAGTCTTTTGTAAAATAGGAAAAAAAGAGTGCTTGATTCCGAAAAGGTTATAAACTTCTTACTGAGTTGGAAGCTCACTCCTTTCCATATTTTTTTCAGGTAAAGTTAGCAATGATGAGAATAATTTAGGAGATTGGGAAGAAGTTCCCTTTTGGTGAAGAGAGTGATTCGTTTATGTTTTAGTTTAATTTTGACAAACTATTTATGTTATGTTTTGTTTCCGCTGCGAATGATTTCGATGTAATTGTTTATCTTGAGATATTGTTAAGTGATATAAATTCCTTCGTGGTTTATTTTACTTAGAAATTTTAAGTTTAGAAGAATAAGAGACCTTGTGTTAGTAGTTTTTGGCTATTGACACGGTCGTATCTTGCCCTTAGGATACGGGGCGTGACATAAATGGAGGATATTAGTCCCTATTTTGATTAGTGAATTTAGAGAAGTTTTGTGCCGTGTCTTCAAATAGGGTGTCTGTTTATAGCCCAATTCCCTGAAGCCCAAAAGAGTTCGAAAATGTGGAGGTTGTTCCCCAATCCTATAATCTGATGCTTCAGTTAGTAAGGGAATTGATCGATAAAAATAGTAAGTGGTCAAAGAGAATTAAATGTCTAATAAAATGAAAGTGTAGCTCTCCAGTGGAGTACGGTTATGGTACATAATATATCTTTTTTAAAATATATAAGGAACAATTTTGTCCGTTTTCGGCAATTGGATAAAAAAATTCAACGGTCTAAATTGTTTTCAGGTATTATGTAATTTTCAAACACCTGTTGCGTAAGATACGTATTATATGTCTAAAGACGGGTGTTTATATCGAGAGAACACATATTACGGCTTTAGGACACGTGTTGTAATGAGAAAATATATATTACATGAGCTTTAACTCAATCTAAAAGTATGTAACATTTGTCAAAAACGTGTTTTATATATCCCAGCACTATTATAGCAATGGGCATTGGGCTTCAGTTTTGCTGTTATTGTTTGAAGCGTCTTTTGTTGGCATGTCATGTTTGTAACCCAGATTATACTTTGAATGATTTGGCTCATACTCAACATATTTTACTTTATTATTAATAAGGAGAACCAGGTGTATATTGATGGGAATTATTCTATCTGGATTATAAGGTTAACTATTGGAATGAAGATGAAAAATATGCAATCGGAGGAACCGTTTATTTTGGAGTATAAATTTAGATATATATGTAATAATTATTACGAAATTATAACATCAAAAGTCGCTTTGGCCGAGTGGTTAAGGCGTGTGCCTGCTAAGTACATGGGGTTTCCCCGCGAGAGTTCGAATCTCTCAGGCGACGAAATGTGGTTTTGTTTTAACAATTTCTTTTTCCTCTTTTAAAAAGCTCAAAACAAAAGAAATGAAGAATAATAGAGTTTTAAGTTATTTTTAATTCCTTTTTTTGGTTCTTTATTAAAAAGCTAAAAATAAAAGGCATATTAGCGTCATAGGTCCAAAAATTATTTCTATGTTTTCCAAAAATTTCGTCCAAAAACAATATATGTTTGGTGTACTAAGTCATTCCGTCAATATTTCCATCAGTCAACTGTTAAATTGAATTTTAAACACGGTCAACACAAAAATTATCAAGGACATTTTTTAAATTTTGCACATTAAAAACCCCCGACCTCTTAATATTTGGAGTTTGTGGTGTTGGGTGGAGATGGTGTTGCAGGTGTGATGTTCCAGGGTGGTGGTTGGGGTGGTTCAAAAAGGGATAGGGGAGGGGACGAGCTGTTTAAAGTGTAAAATTCTAAAAATGCCTTTGATAGTTTTTGTATTGACCATGTTCAAATTTCAATTTAGCAGTTGACTGATAAAAATATTGATGGAAGAACCTAATGCATCAAACATAAATTGTTTTTGGACGAAAATTTTGGAAAATAACCACAAAATATAAAATAGTTTTTTGCACTTGTGGCACCAATTTGCCAAAATAAAAAGAAGAAGAATTAATGAATAGTCTGACCGCTCTTCCCGACACCTGGGATGCTATAGTCTTTGAGGAGTTCAAAAAATAAAAGTCGCATTTTTCATTCAAGTTGAAAAAACAAGTCAAGCTTCACATTTAGCTCCACCGTTTGGTTCTTTTTTTTTTTTTTTTTAGCGCCTGAAGAGGAAGAGCGGAGAGTACCCTAGATAGGGAAGATTGAAGCATGCCCCATGCCTAGGGAGGGAAGATAAGCCTCATAAGGAGGAGAATTATTTGCCCCATTATGGGGAGATATAATAATCGAACACGGGACCTCCGCCCCGTGTTCGGGTAGCCTTACCACTTGGGCTACCAGATTCCCATAACCACCGTTTGGTTCAAATGGCCTTTTCACCTTCCTCCACCTACCATCTTGCTTTATTTTTAATTTTATTTTTTATAATCAAGACAGAGATGTTAAATTCAAAATTTATCATCCTGAATTAGAAATGCTAAGCTTAACTAGCATTTATTAAGCCACCCTCTTGCTTTATATTATACTCACACCGTCTCATGGACGAAGACAAGGGGCAGGGGTGACAGTCGCCCCGAGATTTTTAAAAAAACTACTACATATACTAAATTTTATATGTATTTTGGAAAATTTAAACAAAATCGCCCCATCTTGCTTTACTTTTAATTTTATTTTTTATAATCAAGACAGAGATATTAAATTCAAAATTTATCATCCTGAATTAGAAATGCTAAGCTTAACTAGCATTTATTAAGCCACCATCTTGCTTTATATTATACTCACACCGTCTCAGGGACGAAGACAAGGGGGCGGGGGAGGGGCGGCAGTCGCTCCGAGATTTTTAAAAATACTACTACATATAATAAATTTTATATGTATTTTGGAATATTTGAACAAAATCGCGCCCCTCCCCCCAATATTTTTTTCGCCCCCAACACCAAATTTCTGGTTTCGTCCCTGCACCGTCCCATTAATTAGTTGCCTGAAATGTTAATTTTCTTTGTCTCATTTTAGTTATCCTTGAACAATTCCATGAAAACTTTTACTTATCCTTTATATATCTAGGGTTAAAGGCACAAAATAATCATATGTTATTTTTACTATTTCGGGTTACGGTCTAAAATAATTATTTTCATGCCTTTTGGCCATCAAAATATTACGTGGTGGTGGTGCAGGGAAGGAGAAAGAAGAGCAGGAGTTTCTTGGATTTTTGGGATGCCCAACCAGCTCAGGCGACCACCGCCTCCAACTCCATCTCCGACCACCGTCTCCAACCGGTCGCAAAACAACTCCATCTCACTGTATGTATTCTTGAATAATAGTCGTATAAGTACAAAAAATATTGCCTAAAATTTTAGATTTGGGCAGGAGTTTTTGGACTTTTGGGATTTTTGGGTATCCATTTCAATTGAAAAGCAAAAGGAGGAAAGGGTTCATTTCAATACGAAAAGTAAAAGGATTTTTAATCCATTAGGTTTGATTTTAATGGAGGTTTGGTGGGTGGAGATGGTGGTTTTGCTTGGAAGAAATGAAAATGACGAAAATGCCTTTACATGGCTTGTATGTGGGGGCTTTTTTGAAATTTTGGTGGGAAATCTGGCCGGAATCTAAAAGTTGCAGCCTGTAACATTTTGATGGTCAAAAGGCGCGAAAATAATTTTTTTGGGACATAACCAAGGTTGTTAAAAACGCGTTTCTACGTAGACTCGGTGGAGGGGTGAAAAATCGTAAACTCGTGAATCGTAAAATAAATCGTAAAATCGTATCGAGAAATTTAAATATATATATTTTATATATATAATAATAATTAACATACAAATCATATTATATGATCCAAAAATATGTAAAAAAAACCATTAAACATAGTTTCACAATAAAGAACTTATAAGTCTTTTCAAAATATACAAATATGACCACACATAAAATAAAATAAAGTACGTAATAAGTTTATGATCTAATAGAGCAAGTCATTCAAAGACTTTATCAAGTTAATTCAGAGAATTATTATTAAAAACCCACATAAAATCAAGCCCATAAACTCATTTTATACATTAAGACACAAGTTAATTCAAGAAAAAAACTGGAATCTTTATCTCTGGAAAACAGAGCATGCACAAGTAATAATAGTTCAAATCAATCAAAATTTGAAGAAAATAAGCGAGAACCCAGGTAAAAAAATAATATAAATTTCACTAACCATTTCAAGAAACTGATAAACGAAACATGAAAATTTGAAACAAAAAAGAAAAGGAACCCAATGGCAGAAAACATCATGATATGAAGAGATATAAACAAAAACAGAAAATAAAAGGTGTCTAGATTTTCAGTTACCTCCAAGAAAAACTTGAATTTTTTGTTGCCTGAAGCACAATAAAGATGTAAGATTAGGATAGATATATATATGCTTGAGAAGGAGAAGTTTTTTTATGGTGTTAAGATTTCTACTTCATGGTATCCGTTGGAAAGGGAGGCGGTGGTGCTTGAGATGGGGGGACGAAGTGATGGGAGGAAGAGGGTTTTCGTTAGGGGAATTCGAAGAAGGGAGGGTCAATTGTGACCAAGGTTAAAAAGGTGATCCGGCCCAAATTTAATAACCCAACTCGACCCATCATACTTTTGGTAGAATCGGTAGAAACGGAGTAGAATTTCTACTCCGTTTCTACCAGATTGCGTTTTTACTCACGATTCAACACGTTTTACCTCCGTAGAATCGTAAAAACGTACGTTTCTACGTGTTGACTCACGTTTTTAACAACCTCACATAACCCGAAATAGTGAATTAGCATATGGTCATTTAGTGCATTTAACGCATATATCTATCCTTATTTATTTTTCATAGCTTTAAGTTAGAATTATGAAACATGTTTAATTGCAATACAACACTCCTAATAACTTAAAAGGCTTTTAAGTATTTTACATATATAATTGTATGAAATTTAAGCTTCCTCTTTTTTCTTTTTCTTTTTTAAATTGGGTAAACTAAAACGGGAGGAAGGGAAGAAGTATAAATTGATTGTTTGTTCAATCATAATTTAAATCATTATTGGTTTCTAGGAGCAAGATTTGACAAAGGAGATAGCTACTTTGATTTGCAATTATTCATAGAATATTTATTCTGTCTATTTACAAAATCTCATTCACATATCGAAAATTATTATGAGTTCTTTTTAAATCACTATTGTTGATAGCTTAGAGTATTATTTCATAAAATAATAATAATAAGGACTTTGCTAGGATACTAGAATTATTGGCTAAAAGATTGACTAAAATAGTTTTTCGGACCTTTTTGCCCTTATAGTTGGGTGAATCCCTTATACTAGCGGGGGGGTAAGATAGTCATTTAACACCCTCAACTTGGGGGGTTTAGGGTTTCTATCCCCAAAATTTTAGGAGTAAATCATTTTCCTAATAATAATAACAACAATAATAATAGAAGAAGATCAAGAATAGCAGTCCCATCATAAATGATTGTGGCTACAGTGGTTTAGAATTTAAAACACACTGGGAAAAAAGCTTAATTACTTGAGGTTTAAGTAAGAAAATTGGTTTCTTTTTTAACGAAAAAATGGATATTATTAAATAATATGATAGGTTACATAGGGGAGGAGAAAATCAGGAGAATCTTCAAACAATTGGAAAGAGACGTTGAGCCTATACGAATATATGGCCAATTGATAAGTCGAAAAATTACACGACATGTGTACATAGTAAATCTAAGTAAAAATATCTTCTAAAATACAAAAAATCACGTCTAAAATATGATCAAATGATGACAAACCAGCATCAAATTGATAAAAACAATTCACAATAGCCTTACGTCCAGACTCAACAATTAAATTGAAAAAATTCAAAATTTTAACAAATTTAAAACCTTCCACAATTGGTAGTGGTTAAGAAAAGTGATAATAGCCAGAGTGCTATGTTGAAATTTGCCCTTTAAAATGTTCAACAGCTAAAACAACAATTTAAAATTCTTGTGAGCCATTTGTTTTTCCTTTGAGCTTTTTATGGGCCAAATTCTTGGCAGTTGGCACTCAATAAGAATGAGGAATTGTTAGATTTTAGTAATTTGGCCTCTTGATCAATAAACTGAAAGTCAACTCTTATTAATGCCTATATTTTACCATTATTTTGGATTATTTTTATATTTATTTTGAGTTTAATTGAGAAAAAATAATATATTAAATTAGTCATTATGTGACGACCCGTAATTTCGGGTATCAATTTAAAGGTTAGCATTATATTATTTTTTCACTTGATAGGATTAAAAATGTATTTTAGATTAATTATCAAGGGTAAAATAGTTCAAACAACAAATTGGTAATTTTATTGAAAGACAAGAGCATAATGGTAATTTTAAAATTTAGGAATAAAAGAAAATAAAATAAGTTCATACTTATCTCTTTATACTTGCTCACCAAGAAAAGAAAAAATAATTGCATTACAGTCCCTGAATTACATAATATTTACATTAGAAATTGTATTTACATAAAAAGTCCTTATAAAATAAGAAATTACAAGGCAAGGGCCTCTCTACAACTATAAATAGAGGCCATTGCCTCAACATTTTACTTGCACCATTCTTAGGGAAATTCTCCCTAAACTCTCTCTTCCTTATACCAAACTCTCTCCCGGTCAATAGTCTTTGGTTAGTATGCTCTGAATTATATCACAGTTGCCTAATATTGGATCTTCTATGCATACTTTCATCAGAAAACCAAAGCTATACTACTCTTCATATACTACTACTTTTACAAATATAGGATTAAACTATTACACATTACAAGCAAAGAATGAAGTCTAATATTAAACAGGTATTTTTGCTTTTAATCTGTTATTTGATCCTGCACAATAAACAAAGTTAGGTTAATCGGGTTCATGTACGAATTGGATTATATTCTCTGAGACTGTTCGTGCCCGAGGATTGTGGAAACGCAATCCCGGGAGCATCCCGTGACCTACCCCACTGGCAGAGACTTTTGCTAATCGGATTTTTGTCCGGTTAAGACGGGTGACCAAAAGAATATAAATCTACATTCTTCCTTGAACCTAAACTAGAGGAAAATTGATTTAAGGAATTTACCTGTTAAGTTTCCTTGAATATTTGGAGACTGAACGTTTAAAAATCCTTGAATCTTTTATCAAGTTATTGAAGTATATTTTCATAATTATCTACTTTATTATATTCCTTGAATCTTTTACAGAAATTGACTTTCTTTATTAAAATATTTTTCTGAGGTTAGCATATAATAATATGATAGGCGTTTCTGCGAAACTCCAGGAGAGAGAAACTGAGAAAGCATTTGCTGTTTCAATTTTTATTTACCACTAGGAAATTTTATTTCACCCATATAATAATATAATTTTTTAAAGAAAGCCAAATACTTCATCAACATCTTAAAAAAAAATTAAAAAATAATTTTGAGTGGATTAGCTTCACAGAAGCTTACCCATCTTTAAGGGCCTACATCATTTTCCTATAGTTAAAACACTTTAAAGATTCAAACAACAGCAAAATATAAGGGAATTCAGAATAAGGGAAATTGAAATCTAAGAAATTGATACAAAAGAGATAATAATAATTACAAAATAATAATGACAGTAATAATAATTATAACAATAATAATTATAATTAGTAACAGAAGCATAATTGTAGAAAGAAAAAAAAAGTAAATAAATAAATAAGGAATAAAAGAATGTATAGGAGATTACTTTGGGAGTGGCGTCTGGCAGCGATCGGAGACGGAGAAGCTGATAGTGGCGACGGGTCAATGGTCGCCGGAAAACGAGACCGGCCGAGAGAGAAGAGGATCATCTGTAAACAAATAATAACACAGAATAAAAAGGAAATTTAAGAAAACAGAAAATAAATAATAATAATAATAATAATTATACTAACATCAGTAATATAGTAAATAAGAGGGAGCCGCCATGTTACCAGAGATGGTGAGCGGCGGCAAGACGGCGCCGGAGGTGGTGGCGGTGGCGAGATCTGAGAAAAAGAATATTTAAATAAAAATATAAAAATAATACTAATAATATAAAACAAAAAATAATATAAAGAAGGGAGAGGCGAGCCGGAGGAGGAGGAACGGCAGCAAGGAGGATCTGAGAAGGGAAAACAAAATGAAATTAAAGTGAAGTGAAGTGAAGAAAAATAAAATAAAAAAGAAAAATAGAGAAGGGGAGTTTTGTGAGTAGTTGTTAACGGAGAAGAGGAAGGCGGCGGCTTCGCCGGAGAAGAAGGAAGAGTCGTCGCCGCCGCTGAGAGAGAAAAGGGGGAAGCGGCTGGGAAAGAATGAGAGAGAAGAAATTGTGGGTTAGGGTTCTCTTAAAAGAGTATATATACTCAGGACTAAAGTAGCAATTAAAATATTAGCATATAAAATCCTATAACATAATTATTTTACAAATAAATTTACTTTATGATTTCTATATTTAATTCGACATTAAAACAAAAGGAAATATTTAAAGGAATAATTAAAATAAAATATATCTGAAATAACTTATATTCGGAGTCCGAAGTATTTTATAGAAATTACATTTTAGTCCATATAATTTTAAATTTGACATTTAAGGCCCGTTAGAGCTTATGAACTATTTCCGGAGAATTTATAAGACTAATAATAATAATATATATAAGCTATTTATGTCTTCAAAAGCGTAGAAATGTCACATGATAAATATTTGCAGTTTAGTCCCTGAACTTTAAGAATGTACACACAAAACCCCAGAAGCCTAGAAACTTAGTCTGAATATGTTTAGGCATACTAAGGCTTGCATGTCTTTAATTTCATAAGTAATTCCTAAAGAGTTGATATTTGCAAAATAGGTACAAACCCAGAAGAAAGTACAAACGATAAGAGGCTAAGGTGAGTGGTCTTAACCTTTTTGTAAAATTATATATATATGTATATGTATTTTGTGTGTGTTCATTTACTCATTGCACTCATGACCTGGATCCACTCATGACCTGCACTGATTACATTAATTTATCATCATGAAATATTTATCACAAAATTGGGCCTTATTATGTTTATCGGAAATGAAATGTTTTACTGAATCTTGAACGATATCTGTCCTGAGATTATTGACATGGCATTACGAGACTGCGAATATATTGAGTCGGACCCGGACAAATAGAATCGAAAGAAATGTGTGCTACACCAGAGGGTGTGAGCCACCTCAAAAATCCTGTCAATGAATATCTAGATTGGGGCCCGTATGAAATATGATTTAATGTTATTGGAATGTCATTGTCAATCTGATATCGACAGTTCAGACGATGGTTCAGGAATTCGCCCCTTATAATAAGAGTAAATATATGATTTTCTCATTATGCGAGCTATTTTTTAATATAAAAGTATTTTCCAAGGAAAACGATTTTAAGGACACCGGCACCACCTGCACGACCCTCACTGAGCTTCGGCTTACGTTTTCCAAAATGTTTTTCTCCCTCCACATGTATCTGAAGTTGGTGCGAGATTTTGGTATCAGAGTGCGCAGCGAAAGCTTGGGATTAGAAATCTGTACATTGGGAATCAACCAAAGGCCGGAGTCAACTTAGAAGCATAGAATAGAATATAGAATAGTTTAGAAAAATTTACCCACTTGTAATTCATATTGTAAAATATTGAACCCGGCGCCGAGAGGCACGCGGCGCACTCGACCCGAGAGGGACGGGGCGTCACTATTGGTATCAGAGCATAAGATTATGGAGTGGGTAGTGTGTCCACTAAGCTTGAAGTTGGCGTGAAAGTCTTTGATATATTTAAGGTCACAATTAGAGCCTAGGTTTCGACAATACCTTAAGGTTTCCCTTAAAGAAATATCCTAGATTTCAACAATACTTAAAGGTTCCTTTGAGAAAGAGCCTAAGTTTAGGAAATTATCTTGAGGGTCCTGTAGAAACTTCTTAAAAACTAGAAAATCCCTTGAGATTTTTCCTAATAGACAACCTAAGATCAAGACTATTACAAGGTTATCCCTGAAACTATTCAGGTCTCCTGATGCACAAAATCCTAGCAAGTGAACTAGTGTCCAGTTGAGTATATAAGTAAGACAAGTGTCGTTCCCACAGAGATTACAATCAAGTACCAAAATTATGTATTATTCTAATTTAGACCTACAAATATTTTTTAGAGTTTTACTAACTAATGCTTAAAATTAAATAACAACTAAATTAAACAAATAAGAAAGAAGATATCAAATAATGAGAAAGGTTGATTAGGACATTGATCCAACTTGTTTTCCCAATGATTAGTTTAAAATATTCCCTTTTTAATGTGTCAAATTCCCTTAAATTTATCCTAATTCATTAACGGTAAAATTCTCTAATCTAGGTTTTATTCAATTCCTTGCAATAAACCCCCTAATCTCAATTAACAAAAACCATATGTCTATGTGAAATTGATTAATAAGACAGCATTAACGATTTATGGAATTCCCCAATTTCAATCCCCGTAGTTATCTACTTTTGGAAACCGCTCAATAGAAACCGAATCTATTCCTAGTCAGTTTTACTACGAGTTATTATTACTTAGTTCCTAATTAATTACTTCACCTCCCGGTCCTTCGCAATTAAATTATGAGATCATGTATAGAGTGATCAAATCCATACAAGCATTAAACACACCGTAAAAACAATTAATAAAATAGGGATTAAGGGAATATTGAACACAATATTAAGGGAAAAATAATAAACTAAATCATTGTTCCAACAAAGTTTTCACAAGCCTAATCAACTAGAAAATTTAGCCAATCATCATATATGAATCAACCATGACAATTAATTTAGACATGAGAAAAAATTACGAATGAAGAATATATAATAAAAAAGAACGAGTTTAGATTACAATTTGATATCGAAATTTATCTCTACAATTTCAATTGGAATAAGATGATGGCAGTGATTATGTGTTGATTGGTGGTGTATGGCTGATGACGTGATGATATGGTGTATTGCGGCTGTATTTTGGCAAAAAATCCTCTGTCCCCATTCGTGTATGTCCCCGTGTCCCCAACCAATCACAATTTACCATGTGTATATATAATTGAAACAAATATTTATATAGTAAATTCTGATTGGTTAGGGACATGGGGACATACACGGACGGGGACAGACGATTTTCACCCCTGTATTTTTGCAGCTCCTTTGGCTGCTTCTTTTGCGGCTCAGTGTGAATGATGAGAGTTGTCGTTTTCTTTTAGGCTTCATGCCCTCTTTTTATAGAGATGTGAGGATGTGTTAACCCTTTTTCCTTATCAGCTTCTTGTTCTTGTGGCCCAAGGCCCGTAGTCTTTGTTTCCTATTACATCTCTGACTTTGTTTCCAATTAATAAACTTTCCTACAAAAACAAATCTAAGAAAATATAATATAATCCTAAAATAAAGATTCTTAATAATATGTTTCTATTCAACGTAAAAAAATACCTAAAATATATAAATCAAATCAAAATAAATATATTACGAATTTAATATCAAATCGGCTCTAAAATATGGAAATATAATATTCTTTAGGTAAAAATTAAGTGAAAAGTAGTATAATTTATATAGAAAATATGAGTTTATCATCTCCATAGAAAGTTAACACTTGGGAATGATCGTACTATGAATGGTAATTCAATTAAAGTCTAAGATCATGTTGTGCCACGGCTTAAGAAACCTATTTTAGGTACTTTTACCAGATTTATTTATAGGATAGATATCGAAGCTTGTATAGGATATTATCGTCCACATTATATTAAGCTTAAACTAGATACCAACTGTGACGCCCCGTCTCTCTCGGGTCGGGTACGCCGCGTGCCTCTCGGCACTGGGTTCTATCTTTTACAATTTAAATTACATGGGGATAACAATTTTCTAAACTATTCTTTGACTTCTAAGTTGACTCCGGTCTTTGACTGAATCCCAATGTACAGATTTCTTATCCCAAGCTTTCGCTGCGCACTCTGATACCAAAATCTCGCACCAACTTCAGATACCTGTGGAGGGGGAAAAACATTTTGGAAAACGTAAGACGAAGCTCAATGAGGGCCGTGCAAGTGGTGCCGGTGTCCTTAAAACCGTTTTCCTTGGAAAATACTTTTATTTTAAAAATTGCTCGCACAATGAGAAAATCATATATTTACTCTTATTTTAAAGGCCGAATTCCTGAACCATCGTCTAAACTGTCGAGATCAAATTGACAATAACATTCCCATAACATTAAATCATATTTCATAGGGGCCCCAATCTGGATATTCATTGACAGGATTCTGGAGGTGGCTCACACCCTCTGGTGTAGCACGCATTTCTTTCGATTCTATTTATCTGGGCCCGACTCAATATATTCGCACTCTCGTAACGCCATGTCAATAATCTCAGGACATATATCGTTCAAGGTTCAGTAAAACATTTCATTTCAAATAAACATAATAAGGCCCCAATTTTGTGATAAATATTTCATAATGACAAATAAATGTAATCAGTGCAGGTCATGAGTGGATCCAGATCATGAGTGCAATGAGTAAATGAACACACACACAATACATATACATATATATAATTTTACAAAAAGGTTAAGACCACTCACCTTAGCCTCTTATCGTTTGTACCTTCTTCCCGATATGTACCTATTTTGCAAATACCAACTCTTTAGGAAATACTTCTGAAACTAAAGACATGCAAGCCTTAATATGCCTAGACTAAGTTTCTAGGCTTCTGGGGTCTTTTGGGTAAATTCCTAAAGTTTAGGGACTAAACTGCAAATATTTATTTTACGTCATTTCTATTATTTTGAAGACATAAATATATCATATATATATTATTATTAGTCTTGTAAATTCTCCATAATAGTTTATATGTTTTAACGGGCCTTAAAAGTACAATATAAAATTATAGGGACTAAATCGTAGTTTCTAAAAGTTATTTCGGACTCCGAATATAAGTTTTCTGACATATTTTATTTTAATTATTTTCAGAAATGTTATATTTTATATTTCTGGTCCAATTTGAATATTAAAAATATAGGGTAGACCATTTAAGACTTGTTCATATTTTATAGGACTTATTTAATAATTGTTATTTGCCTTTTAGGTCCTTACTAGATATTTCTTCCAAATTCTAAAATTAGCTCAACCACACTAGATTACTCCCCCCTTCCTTCATCGACTTCATCCCAGAAATCCCTAATTTATTTCTTTGCATTCTTGCCGCCTCCCTCTTCTCTTCTTTTTCTTCTCCGGAGAATTCCGCCACAGGCTTTCTTCTCTCTTCCTCTTTCCTTTCTCCTCTTCTATTCCTCTCAATCTCTCTGCCGCTCCGTCTCAGCTTCTCAGAGAAGCTGCCGACACCTCCCCTTTTTTTTTCTTCTCCTTCTCCCTCTTCTCTCTGCCTCAGCTGCCACGAACGGCCTCCTTACAGCCGCGAGCCGTCTCCTCTGCCGCCACCTCTGCGCCTGTACGTCTCTCTCTTTCTTACTCTTATTTTCTTTTCCTCCCAAAATTTTCCAAATCTCCAAATCCCTAATTTAATTTTTATTTTTAAAATTTTCTTCTTCACTGTTCTTCTTCTTCGTGGTGGAACCGTCTCCCGGCTGCCCTCACTGCGGCCAGTCGCGGCTTCTCCGGCGCGGCCATCTCCGACGAAGGTAATATTTTTTTCCTTTCTCTGTTTCTTTTATTTCTTATTTCTAGTTCTATTATTATTGTTATTTCTTTTCTCTTTCTCTACAGTTTCCTTTCCCAAATTACTAAGTCCTTATATCTAGTTTCATTTCCTAAATTTTTTTATTTTATTATCAATAAATTTTCTATTTGTTTTCTTCTCAGATTTGCGGCTGCCGCCGCTGCTGCCGGTCCGCCATCTCTCCGGCCGGTAATCAGTCTCTGGCACTCCAAAAAATTCCGGGGGTCGGAATTTTAAAAAAAATTCTAAGGCACCGTATTGGTTGTCAACTACTCCTTTTCCATTTAATTGACTTTCTAAGAGTCGTTGATTTTCGTCAGAGATTGTGTAAGAGTTATTTCTTGTAAGGTTTCCATTAGGTAAGAAAAATGTCTAGTAACTTGAATTGTTTAAAATCAAATATGCAATCGCGATCTACAAAACAAAAGATTATTTTGTTAATACAACACATACATCCCTGCTTCATATTAAAATTATTGCAATTCCAAACACCGTTCTATATTACAATCCATTTATATTACATTATTACCACTCCACTATATTACATTAGTTATTATATTTTAAAGTACTGAAGTTCACATTGGTCCTGTTATGTTACATTATTTCTATATTACACCATTTGAAATCTAATATATTACAACTATATTACGCTAAGTTATGTGGTTATTCATGTGTTTTTTCGCCAGAAACTAGCTTTTCCTTCCAATCTCCTATTCCTTTCTACTAAGCCTGATATCTGTTTCTCCCGTCGCTCTATTTCATTTCGTAGAACAAAGTTGTGGTTTAGCAATATCTGGATTTCCTGGGTCCTGTTGTCAAAATTGGTCTGCAGCTGTTGTAAAGTTTGTTCCATTGCGGTGTAGGCCCCTTTTCACGCATTTATTTGTATGTCTTTTTCAGTGCAGGCAAGGCAGACCTGAAAAGGAGACGATTGGGGTGTTGGAGTCCGATAAAGGCTGAGAAATTCATTCTCTCCTACTGACTGGGGAGAGTCTGGGGGAAAGACATAATCCCAAAATGGGTGATCAGGAGCACGGTCGGCGAGGTTTACTGAGTCAGTGAGGAAATGCAGGTTCAGTGCAATGTAATCGGGTCTTGTCAGATCTATAACAGGGGCGGGCTCCGGCGTTACATGACTATCGCGTGTTCTACGCTGGTCCATAGGTGGGGGTTCGGATGTAGGTCCTGATGGTGTAGGTGTGGGGCTTATATGTTTTGGTTGCCAAAATGCTAAAAAATGAGCCGACTTCGTTAGCCTATCAACAATTACCCAAACTGCATTGTGATTGCCCTGAGTGAGCGGTAACGTCAGATCTGAGAAGACGGCATCCTGGCAACCAAAACATAGAAGCCCCACACCTACACGATCAGGACATACATCCGAACCCCCACATATGGACCTGTGTAGACCACGCGATAGTCATGTAACGCCGGAGCCCGCCCCTGTTATAGATCTGACAAGACCCGATTACATTGCACTGAACCTGCATTTCCTCACTGACTCAGTAAACCTCGCCGACCGTGCTCCTGATCACCCATTTTGGGATTATGTCTTTCCCCCAGACTCTCCCCAGTCAGTAGGAGAGAATGAATTTCTCAGCCTTTATCGGACTCCAACACCCCAATCGTCTCCTTTTCAGGTCTGCCTTGCCTGCACTGAGAAAGACATACAAATAAATGCGTGGAAAGGGGCTTACGCCGCAATGGAACAAACTTTACAACAGCTGCAGACCAATTTTGACAACAGGACCCAGGAAATTCAGATATTGCTAAACCACAATTTTGTTCTTCGAAATGAAATAGAGCGACGGGAGAAACAGATATCAGACTTGGTAGAAAGGAATAAGAGATTGGAAGGAAAATCTAGTTTCTGGCGAAGAAACACATGAATAACCACATAACTTAGCGTAATATAGTTGTAATATATTAGATTTCAAATGGTGTAATATAGAAATAATGTAACATAACAAGACCAATGTGGACTTCAGTAGTGTAAAATAGGATAACTAATGTAACATAGTAGAGTTGTAATAATGTAATATAAATGTATTGTAATATTGTACGGTGTGTGAAATTGCAATAATTTTAATATGAAGCAGGGATGTATGTGTTGTATTAACAAAGTAATCTTTTGTTTTGTAGATCGCGATTGCATATTTGATTTTAAATAATTCAAGTTACCAGACGTTCTTCTTACCTAATAGAAACCTTACAAGAAATAAGTCTTACCCAAGCTCTGACGAAAATCGACGACCTCTTAGAAAGTCAGTTAAATGGAAAAAGAGTAGTTGACAACCAGGACGGTGCCTTAGAAAAGTTTTTAAAATTTCGACACCCGAAATTTTTCGGAGTGCCGGAGCAAGAAGATTTTGCTGGCGGGATAATAATGGTTGATCAAATTTCACGGATTCACCCTCAGAAACAAGAAGTTCTGGTCCTGGCGGGATAATATCAACCACTTGACGTCCATCCGGATCTGTTATGGTTATTTCATACCCCCTTCTTTTCTTTTCGTATGATTTTGCTTACTATACCTGCTGCTGTAGCATTATAAACTGTATTGTTACTCTTGCTCCCGTCGGGATAAATCTGACCCCTTCCCCTGTTCCCGCCTACGTATATATGATATTTAAAGAAGTGAACATCTTTCTTAGTAGCGAGGTCGGGAGAAAGAACGGGAAAGGTGACTTCACTATATTTCTGACCGGGGGCAGGGTATCACAAGAATATTTTTTTTTTATTGGGGCGATAGCTTTGAAAAGACAAATTGCCTATCTTTTCTTTCATCTCGGGAGAAATACGATCGGGGGGAGCTAATTTAAAACCTTCCGGTAAAATAAGAACAGCCCCTACATTCAAACCCCCTTTTTTACCATTAGCAAGAACTTGTTTCAGTTGCATATCATAAGGAATTCGAACAACTGCTTCAAATACAGTATCAGGAAGAGAAAAGCGGAGTTGTGTCTGGAACAACTTAACGATATCTACAAAACTCTGCACTACTCAGAGGAACGAAAAGTAAATTTTGCTGTTTTTCGCCTAAGAGGACCTGCGAAGGACTGGTGGAAGCATACTTCTGATTCCCGTCGAAAGAATGGACGTGGGAGGATTTTCAGAAGGAATTTAGGGATGAGTACATTCCTATATGGATTAGAGATAAGATGAGTTCTAGGTACTTCAACAAGGTACTATGACGGTGGCCCAGTATGTGGCTAAGTTTAACCGACTCTCTAAGTACTGTCAAAGGTTGGTCGACACGGAGGTCAACAAAGCAAGACAATTTTATAAAAGGCTTGCGATTAGAGCTAAAGAAAGCTTTGGCTCCTTTTACTGACTTGACCTTTTCTAGGATTGTGGAAGTTGCCTCTAGAATTGAGAATAACGATCGTCAAGCTCGACCTTCAGCTAGTTCCAACTATGATAGGCACCCTAAGAGAACCGGAAGGGAAGCATGGAATGCACAAAGGGTAAAGAAGGCTCGCGGAAATCTAAGGCATGGTGGTCCACCAGTTTGTGGATATTGCGGATTGACGGGGCATCAAGTCAAAAGTTGCAGAAAGAGGTTAGGTCAGTGTTTCAGTTGTGGACAGCAGGGCCACACGAAATATAACTGCCCAAGACTGATTCAGAACAACCAGAATCACTTTGTGAGAAAACAACAGGCAAGAGAATCCTCAACCAGCAAAGACTGCAGTTGATGGAAAACCCCAAGTTAAGGCTCGAGTGTATGCATTGGAAGAGCAAAAAGCGAAAGAAAACTCTAATGTAAATGAAGGTACGCTCCTAATCCATTCTCATAAAGCTCAAGCCTTAATAGATCCAGGGTCTACCCATTCTTTTGTTACCCCATGTTTTGCCACTCAGGTTGGAAAAAGACCGGTAGAGATGACTTGTCAATTGTTGGTAAGTACCCTATTAGGAGAAAATACAGTTACTAATTTAGCCAGTAAAAATTGTGAAATTAAAATAGGAAACACTGTTCTACCAGCGGATCTTGTGCATCTTTCCTTTAAGGGGTACGACGTCATATTAGGAATGGATTGGTTGTCGAGGCATAATGCTCAACTGGATTGTAGAAATAAGATAGTGACATTTAATTTGGATATTTCTGTTAGTAGTGCAGTGCCCTAGGACCATTAGCACATGTTGTGCGTTTTGTTATCTTTTGAGAATGTAATTGAATAGTTAATTTTTCTTTTGATTATCAAATGTGTGATTTGATAGTAAAACTCATTAGCTTATGTAATTACTATTCTAGAAGTCCCTAGTTTTATGTAATGCTTAATTACTATGAAATAAAACTAGTATGATTGTTGATTGATGATCTTGTTTTACTGATCATGTGTAATGGATACAAATCACATCATAGATGCAATATATAGGGATACATTGTATTGGGACGTGATCCGTCGAGAAGTAATACTTCATGGTCTTAAGTCATAAGTATTACTTCCTCAATACTATTTTAGAATCCTTAGACCTTATGTCTTCATTGATTCTAGTATGAATGGAGCCACGTTTTGACTTTCGATCGGACGTTACTTGTAACGAGTAATCAATACGATCGATGATCGGACGTAGTGTCCTATCATAGCTTGAATGTGAGAGACATTGTAAAGGAATTTGTCCCTCTCTATTATTGAGAGAGATATCCATGGGCCCCTCGATAGGGAAAGAGCTGTTTAAATGCATGGCCGTGCTCAAATGTATTTGATAAAGTGGTTATCAAATGCTATTTGTCGAAACAGTCTACCCGGAGATCGAGCATAAATACAATTAAGCTTAATAAGGGTGGCGACCACCATGCCTTATGCTTAATTAGGATATCGCGAGACAAAGGGGATTAAATAGTAGATTGATATTAGGTTCAGTTGTATATTCATTCACTTTGGGTAGTCACAATGTCCCTGCTAGGGACCGCTTGTGATTTATGAACTCACACTACTACTAAGTGTGTTTTCATTGCCATTGTGATATGAACCCTACTGTGGTCACACGCATAGACGAAGCTAACGAGCTTCATGTCAGATTCAATGAATCTAGAATGTGTCTAGGTTCATTGTATTTGACATTCACTTTTCTGAAAATAATAAAATGTTTATTATTCGAATTAGAGATAGGGGCAATTTCGGTATTTTACATATAGTTGGGATTACGTGGGAGTTATTATCCGATAAGGACTCCCACTACCAGCGAAAGTCTAGGGAACGTGGGATTACGAGACTCCCACGCTGAGAGAAGTTGAGTAGAGGTGGGAGTTGTTCTAGTAACAAACTCTCACACTCTATATAACATCTCTTAGCCGAAACCTAGAAGGTTAATGCTTGATCGCAATTAAAAAAAAATCGAAATCGATTTCGATATTCTCAACCTCTCCCTTTTCTCTCTAATTCCCGAAAATCGGGAAAAAGACGAAGAGCTAGCAATCGTCGCCCGTATCGTCGCGTGGATACCGGTAGAGGACTTTCCGCAGAGGGAGATCAATCGGTAGCGAGCATCCGATCCAAGAAACGTCATCCTCCATTCAAGAAGTAGCTTCTTGAATCCAAAAACGTAAGTTTTTCTTGCTGTTTTCGAATTGTTTCATATGAGCGGATCCTTCAAGGGAGGATCCATGGGTGTTTGGAACGAGTTTCCGCCCATGAATCCTTTCAATTTCTACTTTGGAATTTAGAGGTAAACAAAGAAAAGTCAGGAACTCAATGATATCGGGGGTAAAAGCTAGGAAATTACTTTGGAAATGTTGTAAGGGTTATATAGCTTATATTCTTAATCAACCAGACGAACAACCCCAGATTGAAGCTACCCCAGTAGTGAGAGAATTTTTGGATGTATTTCCGGATGAGTTAACAAATTTGCCCCCAGACCGGGAAGTCGAGTTTACCATTGATTAGGTTCCCGGTGCTGAACCCATATATCGTGCTCCCTATAGAATGACATCGGTAGAGTTGGCTGAATTAAAAGAGCAACTTACCACGTTGTTGGAACAAGGGTTTATCAGGCCCAGTACCCCATCTTGGGGAGCCCCTGTATTGTTTGTTAAGAAGAAAGATGGGACTATTATGATGTGTATTGATTATCGGGGTTTAAATGGTGTGACCATTAAAAACAAACACCCTCTCCCGTTCATCGATGAATTGTTTGATCAATTAAGAGGAGCAACTTGTTTTTCAAAATTGGATCTTCGACAAGGGTATTATCAGGTTAAGATTTGTGAGACAGACATACCAAAGACAGCTTTCAATACTAAGTATGAGCATTATGAGTTTATGGTTATGTCTTTTGGGTTGACCAATGCCCCCGCCACATTCATGGACTTGATGAACCGATTATTCCGACCTTACTTGGACCAATTTGTGGTTGTATTTATTGATGATATCCTAGTATATTCCCAACCCTAGAAACTCATGAGGAACACTTAGAGAATTTTTTTGCAGATCTTGCGAGAAAATAAATTATATGCTAAATATAGTAAGTGTGAATTTTGGATAGAAAAGTTAGCCTTTTTGGGGGACATCATTGCAAAAGGACTCCAAGTTGATTCCGCAAAAGTAGAATCGGTACTACACTGGAAGCAACCTCAGAATCCCACAGAAATTCGGAGTTTCTTAGGTTTAGCAGGATATTATAGGAGATTTATCAAAGACTTTTCAAAGATTGCTACTCCTATGACGAGGTTAACACAGAAAAATGTAGAGTTCACATGGACAGATGAGTATGAAGCAAGTTTCAAAGAGCTTAAACATCGACTAACTTTAGCGCCTGTATTAGTTTTACCAGATCCCTGCAAGAAATATGAGGTATATACAGACGCTTCTCATGAAGGTTTAGGGGGAGTTCTAATGCAAGAAAAAAGAGTGATTGCCTATGTTTCCAGGAAACTCAAAGAACATGAGAGAAATTACCCAACCCATGATTTGGAATTAGCTGCGATTGTTTTTGCTCTAAAGAAGTGGAGACACTATCTTTATGGGAGCGAGTTTGAGATCTTTATTGATCACAAGAGTCTGAAGTACATTTTCTCTCAAAAGGATCTCAACATGCATCAACGTCGCTGGATGGAATTTTTAGACGAATTCAAATGTCATATCAAATACCATCCCAGAAAAGCGAACGTTATAGCAGATGCTCTGAGTCGTCAAAGTAAACTCTCCAGATTACGGCTTACGGATATGCAAGAAATTGGTGATTCCTTAAACTATTCATACGCACGGTTAAGCAACCTCACCCTCACTTCTGACCTCTTAGGACAAATAAAACTAGCCCAGGGGACCAACAAAGACTTCCAAATATTTAGGGATCAAATAAAGGGGAAGCAAGTCCCAGATTTTCAGGAGAAGGAAAATATTTTATACTTCCGAGACAGGATATGTGTACCAGATGAGTCCGAATTAAAGAAACTTATTCTGGAAGAAGCTCATAAATGAAGATACACTATGCATCCTGGAGAAACTAAGATGTATCCAGAAGTGAGAAAAATATATTGGTGGAGAGGTATGAAGCGAGATATTGTACAACATGTACGAACCTGTTTAATCTGCCAAAAGGTCAAAGCAGAACATCAAAAGGTGGTCGGATTACTACAACCCCTGCCTATCCCAGAGTAGAAATGGGATTGTATCATTATGGACTTTGTCACCGGATTCCCTATCACTCGGGGCAATCACAATGCAGTTTGGGTAATTGTTGATAGGCTAACGAAGTCGGCTCACTTTTTAGCAGTCAATATGAAATATCCATTGGAAAAGTTAGCCTCGTTGTACGTGGAGTCAATAGTGAAGTTGCATGGGGTACATAAGGAAATTGTGTCAGATCGAGACCCAAGGTTTACGTCTAGATTTTGGCCTCGTTTCAAGAAGCTATGGGGACTAAGTTACAATTTAGTACGTCAGCTCACCCTCAAACCGATGGACAGTCGGAAAAAAAAATCCAAATTCTGGAAGATATGCTGCGGGCATGCGCCCTTGAATTCAATAATAAATGGATTGATAATTTGGCGCTAGCAGAATTTGCTTATAATAATAGCTACCAAGCTTCAATTGGGATAGCACATTTTGAAGCTTTGTATGGCAAGAAATGTAGAACTCCCACATTTTGGGAAGAATGAGGCACACAAAACTCAGGATTGGCACTAATACAGAATTAGAGGATCGGCATGAGTGAATAAAACTCATTCGAGGGAGATTGAAAGCCATTCAGGACAGACAGAAAAGCTACGCCGACAACAGGAGAAAAAATCTGGAATTCAAGAAAGGTGAGAGTGTGTTTCTTAAAATTACTCCTCAACGAGGAATCACCAAACAACCGCGTACAGGAAAGCTCAGTCCCAGATTTTTGGGACCATTTGAGATACTAGAAAGGGTCGGACCAGTAGCTTACAAATTAGCTTTGACCGGAGATTTAGAAAGGCTTCACGACGTGTTCCACGTGTCACAATTGAAGAAATATCACCCAGACCCGGAGCACGTGATCAACGAAGAACCTTTGGAGTTACAAACAAACCTCAACTACCCCATTCGACCAATTCAGATTTTGGAGAAAGCTCAGAAAAAGTTAAGGAACAAGGAAATTATGTTATGTAAAGTTTTGTGGAGAAATTCGGAAGTAGAAAAAGTGACTTGGGAGACCGAAGAATTTCTACGACAAAAGTATCCAGAAATACTCCCGGCGTAAACAGTAAACACCAATAATTCAACAGAAAAGCCTACTGCTATGAACACCAACCTAAACGATCTAAGCAAAATTCTTTTATCAAAAAGAAGCAAACACAGTTCACTATTGTTTTCACAACAAATCAGCCGAAAAGTTTGAAGGGGGAAGAAGAAAGCCTACTGCTTTGAAAGAAATATAGAAAAAGGGGAGCCAATAAATTACCTGAAACAGCATCGCCGGAAAAGAACCACGATAGCTCCGGAAATTCACCGGAAAAGATTTCAGGAGCAACAGAAGTATATATATATATATATATATATATATATATCAGTATAATAATTAGAAAACAATACGAAAAATAAATAATTAGAATAAAATATAAGAAAGAAAGAGAAGGAGACGAACAGATACCGGAAAGAACCCACGCCCGCAGCACTCGCCCCACCGGTGAACTGTAACCGGTTGCGGTAGCCGAAAAAGGCAATCGGTCACCACCACCTGAAAAACCGAGGCAAGAAAAGTCAGAGAAGGAAAAAAAAGGGAGAAGAACTTACCTTTCAATCAGAGAAGATGAACAACCACCGGAAAAGAGTCGAAACTCATCATCTGAGGAGCGGTAAGGTCAGATCTGAGAAGAAAAAGATCAAAAGTTTAGGGAAAAAATAAAAGATAATTAAATAGCTAATAGAAAAGGGAAGAAAAATAGAACTTATCTTGTGGAGGAAAACTCACCTCATCGGTGAGTTGTAGTCGGTCGGACCGGACCACCACCACCAACCGGAACAAGGACCCATCTGAGAGGAGAAAAGAAGGGAACAACAGAAATAATAATAGAAAGAGAAGGCTGAGCCGCGACCGGTGGTAGCCCAGCCGGACCGAGGAGCAGCCGCAAGCGATGCTGGCGAAACCGAGAGAGAGAAGGAGGACGGGTACTGACGGGGGAGGGGAAATATTTTGGAGAATTTCTCCAAAAATGAAGATGAGGGAAGGACCTAGAACTTCCTTAGGACAAAGTTATTAATTCGCACATCTAGTCCCTGAGTAACTCGAATTTATCTAGGTAGAATTTTATTAATCTGCACAATAAGTCCCTCTTTATCCACACTCACATTTTCCTCAGCACTAAGACGATGAATTGTCCCGCGAAAATTTAAAAATTCGCGGGATAACTTTTAAATTAATTACAACTCTGGTCCTTAGGAATTTTAATATTTTATTTCAGCATCCTATTAATAATTAAAGCTTTAAATGTTTTAAAATTCATGGTTAGGTCCCTTATATTTTGGAAGATTACTTTTAACCCCAAAAGTCTTAAATTTCCATGGGAGACCCGTAGGACTGTGTTAACATAAGTGAATAATTATCTTACATGTATTAATGAAACTTATGTGTAATAACAGATTTACAAGACGGGCGTGAATTTCAGAATTAAGGTGAGTTCCCTCCTAAAAATACATTTCTAAAAGTAATATAAACTGTTTCGTAAATAAAAAAATGTACAAACTGAACTTAAAGTCATTCCTGGATAAATGTAATCTATTTGGCATCGCTGGCATATTATTGGAATTCTGGACTTCAGTCATTCCTGGATAAAAGTAATCTTATTTGGTATTGCTGGCATATTATTCTGGATTTATGGTTCTATCGGTGGAGGCTTACACTGTGCGAGGCTAATCACCCGTACCAGGGCATCTCGAACCATCGATAGTTCAGTTATGTTTAAATGGGATCCCGGGCCTGTTGGGGATCAGAAGGGGCGGGGAAAGCATTGGGTTGACTGATCTCCTCTGTGAACCTTCAGTGTCGAAATGTTTGGGCGGGTATGTATCTCGAGTCAGGGGGTTGGCTCCGGAACATCAGCCTGTGAACTTGGACTGGCGGGTACCACAGTTTCTAAGATTTCACAAACAATGACCGGGTATGTGGTTGAAAATCATGGCCATGTCTGGGGTACGGCTGGTTATTGACTATGGACTTTTATATATGGATTTCTGGTTTTCTGCTTACAGCTCAGAACTACATTATCTAGAAGGAATGAAATATAAAGAAAAGAGAATAAATGTTTGTGGAAATACAAAACTAGTTTTAAATCACAGGCACCCACTTCACTGGGGACTAACTGGGCTCTTTAAGCTCATTGTTTTATGTTTTAAATTTTCAGGAAATTCACTGTTGTAAAGGTCAAGCGCAAGAATAAGAGTAGCTCAGAAGACAAGATACTTTGTCATATAGACGAAGACTGGAAATGAAATCGAGGACAATAAATAGAAGAAAAAAAAATTAATAGCTGTCTATTGTAATCATGTAAACACTTATATTTCGTTGTATTCTAGAACCTAATGCCGAGAGGCACGCGACGATCCGACCCGAGATGGAACTGGTTGTCACAGTTTAAGAAAATTATTTCTGGTATATGCGATGGGCAAACAGGAAACAAAAGATAAGAATTAGATATCGTATATATTTAGAAGAAAAATAAATGAAAGATTTCCTCATTATGCGTAAAATGTAAGGGCAAAGAAATTTTGAGAAAACTGGGGAATCGGATATGCTCCTATTATAATTAGTAAATTGAGGACAAATTTTTTTTTAAGGAGGTGAGAATGTGATGACCCGTAATTTCGGGTATCAATTTAAAGGTTAGCATTATATTATTTTTTCGCTTGATAGGGTTAAAAATGTATTTTAGATTAATTATCAAGGGTAAAATAGTCCAAACAACAAATTGGTAATTTTATTGAAAGACAAGGACATAATGGTAATTTTAAAATTTAGGAATAAAAGAAAATAAAATAAGTTCATACTTATCTCTTTATACTTGCTCACCAAGAAAAGAAAAAATAATTGCATTAAATTCCCTGAATTACATGATATTTACATTAGAAATTGTATTTACATAAAAAGTCCTTACAAAATAAGAAATTACAAGGCAAGGGCCTCTCTACAACTATAAATAGAGGCCATTGCCTCAACATTTTATTTGCACCATTCTTAGGGAAATTCTCCCTAAACTCTCTCTTCCTTATACCAAACTCTCTCCCGGTCAATAGTCTTTGGTTAGCATGCTCTGAATTATATCACAGTTGCCTAATATTGGATCTTCTGTGAATACTTTCATAAAAAAACCAAAGCTATACTACTCTTCGTATACTATTACTTTTACAAATATAGGATTAAACTATTACACATTACAAGCAAAGAATGAAGTCTAATATTAAACAGGTACTTTTGCTTTTAATCTATTATTTGATCCTGCACAATAAACAAAGTTAGGTTAATCGGGTTCATTTACGAATTGGATTATATTCTCTGAGACTGTTCGTGCCCGAAGATTGTGGAAACGCAATCCCGGGAGCATCCCGTAACCTACCCCACTAGTAAAGACTTTTGCTAATCAATTTTTTGTCCGGTTAAGACGGGTGACCAGAAGAATATAAATCTACATTCTTCATTGAACCTAGACTAGAGGTTGATTTAAGGAATTTACCTGTTAAGTTTCCTTGAATATTTGGAGACTGAACGTTTAAATTTCTTGAATCTTTTATCATGTATTGAAGTATATTTTCATAATTATCTACTTTATTATATTCCTTGAATCTTTTACAGAAATTGACTTTCTTTATTAAAATATTTTTCTGAGGTTTGAATATAATAAGATGATAGGCGTTTTCTGCGGAAACTCCAGGATAGAGAAACTGAGAAAGCATTTGCTGTTTCAATTTTTATTTACCACTAGGAAATTTTATTTCACCCATATAATAATATAATTTTTTAAAGAAAGCCAAATAATTCATCAACATCTTAAAAAAAAAAAAAGATAGAGATTTAGTATATAATTTTGAGTGGATTAGCTTCACAGAAGCTTACCCATCTTTAAGGGCCTACATCATTTTCCTATAGTTAAAACACTTTAAAGATTCAAACAACAACAAAACATAAGGGAATTCAGAATAAGGGAAATTGAAATCTAGGAAATTGATACAAAAGAGATAATAATAATTACAAAATAATAATGACAGTAATAATAATATTAGTAATAAGAATTATAACAATAATAATTATAATTAGTAACAGAAGCATAATTATATTCTCTCTAGCCTCTGCGAGGCTCCGACTATGTCGGATAACCTACCTAGATTTCTAGGTTTTTCTCCGCCGCCGTTACCGGTGTGCGAGTCTTCTAACTGGCCTATGAGTTTGATCATTTGTCGGGTCTCTTATCGCTCAATATCACCAATTTTCAGCGGATATTTGGATCACTGTACCAATTCTACGACGTTGATTTTTTGCAATCTTGCCAATATTGCGGCAACTGGCCTCCAATTTGGTGTCGCCGGAAGAATAATATGGACGTCATCTAACTCATTGTGTCGTCGCAGCGACGATCCCGTAATGGGGGATGAGCCGGGGAAGGGGGCTCGGGGGATGAATCAATATGAGATTGCTACCACAAAAAATGGGGAAAGGAATTTGCTGGGCTTGAGATGGATGGATCAGGAGGGGAGTCCAATTTTTGGGAGCTTTGGAGATGGTGAATTCTTTACGACGCCAACATCACAGCCCAACCATTGTTGGGATTTTGAAAATACTTTTGATTTGGGTTCGAAGGCGAAGATGGCGGGACTAGAGCAAATTGGGGAGATGCTATCTACAGGCAATCAGGGTGCAGAGTTAGAGTCGAGGCAAGCTATGGCTGCGGAGAAGGCCTGCCGGAGAAGAAAGGGGTGGCTGGAACTCAAAATTTTCTGCGGCGAGATGTGGAGGCTCTGGCTGCCGGGACGTCTTTGCAATCCAAGGCTGGGCAAGGGCATCCAGGAATGGGCCATGTTTTTTAATCCAAAAGTTCTCTCATTGGGCCTAGCCTTCTTTGGGCAGCACAAGACTAAGCCCAATAATGGGTTTTCTAGGGCCATTTTTGGTGAAACATGTCCAATGCATACTTTTGACAATCCGTGAATTGCCTTATCTGGAATTGTCCGGAATTGAATAATTACTGGACAATTCAAAGCTTAGTGTGCCTTAAAATGGTTCACTATTCTAATAATAATTTTATATCATAATAAAGTCGTATGTAGACTTCTTATTCTATATTATGTTAGTATTAAGTTTTTTTCATGTTTTAAATTAGGATTTACTTTAAATAATGTAAGCAAACAATATGGGCGACCGTCTCAAATTTGGATAAGCATCCCTCAAGGTAGAGATTTGATGCAACAAGGTTTCGAATGGAGGATTGGGAGCGGACATTTTGTTCGTATCTGGCATGGTCGCTGGTAAACTACCAAGTGCAGTTTTAAGCTGATCTCCCCTCCTGATTTTAAGTGTTTTGAAAGTATGCAGACAAAAACTCTAGCAACTGTGGAAGACCTCTGGTTTGAATGTGACCCCGATTTTGCTTTTTTTGTTAGAGAGTCTATTTGTAAGGGCATATTAATGCGTATCCTAAGTAATTTGTTATTTAATTTTTTATATGCTCTCCGATCATGTAATGCTCTAGTTCACTTGTTGGCTAGACATCCTCTAAGGCTTAGCGCCTCATTTCAAAGGGTAGGGGATTTATCAGAATTCCACCTCCCTCATGTAATTTCTGATATCGATTAATGATATTACATTTTCCTTAAAAAAAAAAGAAGCATAATTGTAGAAAGAAAAAATAAATAAATAAGGAATAAAAGAATATATAGGAGATTACTTTGGGAGTGGCGTCTGGCAGCGACCGGAGACGGAGAAGCCGACAGTGGCGACGAGTCAGTGGTCGCCGAAAAACGAGACCGGCCGAGAGAGAAGAGGATCATCTGTAAACAAATAATAACACAGAATAAAAAGGAAATTTAAGAAAACAGAAAAAAAATAATAATAATAATTAAACTAACATCAGTAATATAGTAAATAAGAGGGAGCCGCCATGTTACCAGAGATGGTGAGCGGCGACAAGACGGCGCTGGAGGCGGACCAGCCGAGGCGGCGACGGCGGTGAGATCTGAGAAGAAGAATATTTAAATAAAAATATAAAAATAATACTAATAATATTAAACAGAAAATAAAATAAAGGAGGGAGAAATAGTTACCTTCGCGGGAGCACGACCGGAGAGTCGGCGGCAGGGAGGCAGAGGCGAGCCGGTGGCGGAGGAACGGCAGCAAGGAGGATCTGAGAAGGGAAAACAAAATGAAATTAAAATAAATTGAAGTGAAGAAAAATAAAATAAAAAGAAAAACAGAGAAGGGGAGTTTTGGGAGTAGTTGTTACCGGAGAAGAGGAAGGCGGCGGCTTCGCCGGAGAAGAAGGAAGAGTCGTCGCCGCCGCTGAGAGAGAAAAAGGGGAAGCGGCTGGGAAAGAAGGAGAGAAAAGAAATTGTGGGCTAGGGTTCTCTTAAAAGAGTATATATACTCATGACTAAAGTAGCAATTAAAATATTAGCACACAAAATCCTATAACATAATTATTTTACAAATAAATTTACTTTGTGATTTCTATATTTAATTGGACATTAAAACAAAAGGAAATATTTAAAGGAATTATTAAAATAAAATATATCTGAAATAACTTATATTCGGAGTCCGAAGTATTTTATAGAATTTATGTTTTAGTCCCTATAATTTTATATTTGACATTTAAGGCCCGTTAGAGCTTATAAACTATTTTCGAAGAATTTATAAGACTAATAATAATATATATAAGCTATTTATGTATTCAAAAGAGTATAAATGTCACAGGATAAATATTTGCAATTTAGTCCCTGAACTTTAAGAATGTACACAAAAGACCCCAGAAGCCTAGAAACTTAGTCTGAATATGTTAAGGCATACTAAGGCTTGCATGTATTTAATTTCATAAGTAATTCCTAAAGAGTTGATATTTGCAAAATAGGTACAAACCCAGAAGAAAGTACAAACGATAAGAGGCTAAGGCGAGTGGTCTTAACATTTTTGTAAAATTATATATATGTATATGTATTTTGTGTGTGTTCATTTACTCATGATCTAGATACACTCATGACCTGCATTGATTACATTTATTTGTCATCATGAAATATTTATCACAAAATTGGTGCCTTATTATGTTTATCGAAAATGAAATGTTTTACTGAACCTTGAACGATATCTGTCCTGAGATTATTGACATGGCGTTACGAGACTGCGAATATATTGAGTCGGGCCCCGGATAAATAGAATCGAAAGAAATGTGTGCTACACCAGTGGGTGTGAGCCACCTCCAGAATCCTGTCAATGAATATCCAGATTGGGGCCCGTATGAAATATGATTTAATGTTATTGGAATGTCATTGTCAATCTGATATCGACAGTTCAGACGATGGTTCAGGAATTCGCCCCTTATAATAAGAGTAAATATATGATTTTCTCATTGTGCGAGCTATTTTTTAATATAAAAGTATTTTCCAAGGAAAACGATTTTAAGGACACCGGCACCACCTGTACGACCCTCACTGAGCTTCGGCTTACGTTTTCCAAAATGTTTTTCCCCCTCCACAGGTATCTGAAGTTGGTGCGAGATTTTGGTATCAGAGTGCGCAGCGAAAGCTTGGGATTAGAAATCTGTACATTGGGATTCAGCCAAAGGCCGGAGTCAACTTAGAAGCCATAGAATAGAATATAGAATAGTTTAGAAAAATTTACCCACTTGTAATTCATATTGTAAAAGATTGAACCCAGTGCCGAGAGGAACGCGGCGCACTCGACCCGAGAGGGACGGGGCGTCACACATTATGAGTGAATATGCCTAAAAATATTCTTATGAATTTTATTCACTAATTTTATAATATTTGATACAAGTTAAGGGCATTTTAGACATTACAAGAAAAGAAGAATTATATTTGGCATGTGCTAAAATGTCACCGAGTCTAACTTGGAATAGAAGATTGAAGATATGCAAATTTGTTACGTGTCAAAAGTTGAATTGGAATAAAATTTGGAGATTACTATAATTCCGAAGTTGAATTCGAAAAAGAATCAAAGAAGCAGGGGCAAAACGGTAATTTATGCAAAAAGAAAGAAGAAATATATAAAGACAGAGGCTCTTGATACGCAGTAGAAAAGTAAAGCAATTGGAAATTTCTACAAATTCAAAACAATAGCCACTGGCCCACGCTGCCAATTGCTAGAGATTAATATAGTATTTGATTTCTATTAGGAATGAAAAAAGGACATGCAATTGGAATCACACTGTAGAATCCAATTAGGATTAGGATGCCTATATAAAGAAAGGCAATGCGGCTAGGCCTGCAAACGGTTACAAACGGATACGAAATTGTCTATTCCGGATCCATATCCATTTTTAATTTTTTCTTCCATATCCGTATCCATATCCTAGCGGATCCAAAATATGTATTACCAGATCCGCTGATTTGGATCCGAATACGGATATGGTAAAACCTGTTTCAAAAAGTCCAATTATACTATAATCCACCTAAAGCCTTTTCACCATATTGCAATTCGAACACCAAATACAAAAACATATCTTTGTAAACGGAAGAAAAATACTTAACACGCAACCTGCGGCGGTGACAGTGACGGTGACGGGAATGAACAGCGGCGAGGAGTAGGCGCCGGAGAAGGTAGAAAAGGAAACAGGGAGAGAGAGAGAAGAAGAGGGAAGAAAGGAAAGAAATGGAACGGTGCCGGAGAAGGTAGAAGAGGTAAAGGGGGGAGAGAGAGAAGAAGAGACTGTGATGTTAGGGTTTGTTATCTCTTAACCCTTAAGAAAGTATATATACAGGACTAAAATTACAATATAAATAATTATCACGTAAATCCTATAAAATACTTATATTACAAAAAAGTTATAAATCCTATAAATCATGTAAAATATATTTGTTTTAGGGAATATGTATTGTTTTACCTGAAACGGATTCGGGTTTAACGGATACGATTTTTTATATTTCATATTCGTAACCGTTTTATTACTCTTATACGTACTCGGATTCGGATACGGGTATATGGGTCTAGAGTTCTTACCATATCCTAAAAATAAAATCGGATTCGAGTCGGATACGGATAACAATCTGACCCGTTTGCAGGCCTAAATGCGGCCACTGAAAAATCATCCCGGGGAGCTAGAAGGCCTCGGCCATCCTTGATGAAGAGAACAAAGTTGAGGAGGTTGGAACTCGGGATCGTTTCGTCATTAAAATATTTCTTTTATTTTATGTTTATTTTTAGCTAGATTTTCTTGAGATTATGACCTTCTTTGAAGGTCGAAACTTTTATAGATTTATTTGATTTCTATTAATTTATTTATCTCGACATATAGTTAATTGTTATTATTTATTCTTAATGCTTGCGATTTTCTGATCAACTATTGCATAAATCTAAATTACTTGTAGGGGCAGAAAAGTTATATATTTAATTGGATCAAGGATAATAACAACATGACGTAAAATTGACTAGAGATAGATTCGATTTCCTTGTGTGGTTTCTAGCGAGTAGGAAACAAAAGGTAGGGAAAGTCCATGGAGTTTTATGCGGTTTTAAGTCTTAAAATCACGTAGATATACGACTGATTTATTCTCTAAAGCTAAGAGTTTTTCGTTGTTTCATATATTTTAATCTCTTTTAAATTGCATGTTTAATTTATTGTTATTCATTATTAGTTTTAATTAATCATTATTTTTGTTTAAGTTAGGTGATAAGTAATATAATTTTCCATTTAGATAAGCAATCTTCGTTGGGACGATCTTATACTTACTACTTTATTACTTGTTGATATTTGAGATGCGAAATTTGCAAGTGCACAAATATCAACAAGTAATAAAGTAGTAATTACAAGATCGTCCTAACGAAGATTGCTTATCTAATTGGAAAATATATTACTTATAACTTAACTTAAACCAAAATAAAGGTGAATTAATAATTAAAACTAATAACGAATAACAATTATAATAAAATAAAGCTGCAATTTTTATGAGATGAAAATATATGGAATGATTGGATTAAGACACCTCTAATCCAATCTACTCATTTTATGTAAAATAAATGATTCTTTAATTTAAGTGTCAACTAGGTTAATGGTAGAAATCCCGAAAATAAGCCATACCAAATCTCTTGGCGAAAAGCTCCTAGCTTTAGAGAATAAATCAGTCGTATCTCTACGTGATTTTAAGACCTAAAACCGTGTAAAACTCTGTGGACTTTCCCTAACTTTGTTTCATACTCGTTAGAAACCACACAAGGTAATCGAATCTATCTCTAGTCAACTTTCCGTAATGTTGTTATTATCCGTGATCCAATTAAATATAGAACTTCTCAATCTCTACAAGTATTTAGATTCATGCAATAGTTGATCAGAAAATCGCAAGCATTAAGATTAAATAATAACAATTAATCATCTTGTCGATATACATAAATTAATAGAAATCAAATTTATCCATAAAAAATTCGACCTTCGAAGAAGTTTTAGTCTTAAAAACTTTAATTAAAAATAAACATAAAATAAAATAATAATAATAAAAAAATATTCTGATGATGAAACGATCTCGAGCTCCAAACTCATCAACTTTGTTCTCTGCTCCAAGGATGGCCGAGGCCTTCTGTCTCCCCGGGATTGATAAGTATGTACAAGGATGATCTTGAACCCAGCCGCATGGTCTTCTTTATATATAGGCAGGGGCTCCAAGTCCCATATAATTTAAAAAGGGAATAAAAATCTGATGTAATTAGGTTAGCTCCATATTTAGGCACGTGGTTTCTTTGGCTTTTGATTCCCCCTTAGGATTCCAATTCTAATTCGGAAATATAGTAATCTCTAAATTCTATTCTAATTTAACTTTTGGCACGTAACAAATTTATACATTTTCAATCTTCTATTCCAAATTGGACTCGGTGATATTTTAACACAATGCAAATATTATTTTCCTTCTCATTTGATGTCCAAAATACCCTTTAACCTGTATCAAATATTATAAAATTAATGAATAAAATTCATGAGAATATTTTTAGGCATATTCACTCATAAAGACTAATATAATATATTATTCTCTCTCAATTAAACTAAAAAAAAAAATGAAAATATCCATTGGCTCATCATTAATGCTGAATTTATTTTCTTCTATAGCAAAAGTGACGGTCTAAATATATGTTTGCATTTTATTAATCGTTAAATATTCATCAATAATACATAATCTCTACTCTTCTCTTCGGCAAAAAATTCTCTGTCCCCGTTCGTGTATGTTTCCATGTCCCCAACCAATCACAATTCACCATGTGTATATATAATTGAAATAAATATTTTATAGTAAATTCTGATTGGTTAGGGACACGGGGACATACACGGACAGGGACAGAGGATTTTCACCCCTTTTCTTCTAAGCGATCAATTAGATCCAATCAGTCTGGAATACCGGTCCCCGAACCCAGGGACGGATTTACATGGTAGTCAAGGTATGCTCAGGACCACCCAATATCAAAGAAAAAAGTTGGCCTATATGGTATTATTGTTAAATATTCACATCAGCAGCCTAAGTTCGATTCTCCTCTGCAGCGTTTTTTTGCTTCTTTTTTTCCCTCCTTCCCTTTTATTAAAGGCAAATTGGTCGTTATTGTCCTTAAACAATTTATGAATCAGGCATAAGGTCCCTAACGATGTTTTCTGTACATTAAAATCCTCAAACAATTTACGATTGGTATCTAAGGTCCTTCTGTAAAAAAAAAATGTTAGTCAACTGTCAATTCAAAATTTTAATCCAGTCAACCGAAATATTTAAAGCGCATTTTTGGTACATCACATTGATGAGGGCTAGGTGTTCTTTGCAATTTCCTAATTGATCTTGATTTTCTTAATTTTTTTACCTGTAGATGGGTGGTGGGGATGCGTCGGGAAAAAAAGATGAGGGCTAGGTGGGGCTGGGTACATTTCGGGGGAGTGGGGTGGGGGATGGAGTCACGGGATACCTATTTTACCCCTGCAAGTTTGAGCTTTGACTCGTTTTGTTTTCAAAATTGTGTTGACCCGTCACTTTTTTGACAGAAGGACCTTACACACTAATCGTAAATTGTCTGAGGATTTTAATGTGCAGAAAACATCGTTAGAGACCTTATGCCTGATTCATAAATTGTTTAGGGACAATAACGACCAATTTGCCTTTATTAAAAAACCCTTCCTATCCTCCCCCCCCCCGCCGGGCCAATTTTCATTCTCTTGATTCTTGAATTAGCGTTTCTGTTGTCCCCCTCCCCTGTCCCCAAAATTGAATTCCACTCTTCAATTTTTTTTTCCCAGCAGGTTCCCCCTGCTCCAGCCACCGTCTCGGCGACGTCAAGGAGAAGCGCGACCTTTTTCTCTTCTTTTCCCAGCAGGTTCCATTTTTTTTAGAAGTGTTTAGCATAATCGATGATATGGATATCATCAAACGTTTTCAAGCAATGACCAAGAAGAGGATGCAATTGCCCTGAATTAAAATCAGACATTTACTTTTGAGTTGTAATTTAAACTATCGTTTGGTTATGTAATATTGTTATACTTTTGCCGATAATCATTTTCTTCTATATTGCAGTCACCCCCGAGATTTTTAAAAATACTATTAGATATAGTAAATTTTATATGTAGTTCGGAATATTTTATCAAATTCGCCACCAATATTTTTTTTTTGCCATTTTTATATTTTATATGTAGTTTTTATATTTTATCAAACGTTCGACATACTGTTGCAGTTTTCGCCCCCAACACTAAATTCTTGGCTTCGTCCCTCCCCGAACCACAACCCACCATGAAAGACCTGGGGTCGGTCCCCCACTGTGTACACATTTAAGATTTTTAGCAATCGTTTCGTTGCTCGATAATTTTAGTAACCACTATGTCAGTCCTAACTGTAAATAATATATATTTAAGAAAAATGGAGACCACTTTTGAAAATTTAAAAAAATAAAAAGTATATAACGACCACTTTTTAAGAAAAATAAAAAAATAAAGAAATATTACCAATTGTTACGTCGTCTAAAACTACCAACGAATAAAAATTGGCTGTCGACGAGTCACCGTGTCAACGACCGACCACCAGCGAGACACTGCACCACCACCACCGATTTTTGTTAATCTATTTCATTCACGTCAACTGGGTCCTATTTTGTTGGGCTGCCTACATGCGCTCTAGACCCATCACCAATTTTTCCTTCTACATGTCTCTGGACTAGATCTAGGTCAGTGTAACAAAAATATATCGTGTACCCAAATCAAATCCATTAAATCTGAGTCTAGATCCAGAAATTCAAGAGTAATTGATAGCCCTAGCGACATGTATTATGAAAGCAATTTTACTATGCTTAAAGGGATATCTAAAAATAACTATGATTATTTCGACACATACTCATATATCAGTCAATCTATTTGTTACTTATCTCAAGTGAGATTAGGGGTCACATGAATGAAATAGCTTTTTTCGACTGCTGTTTTCATTCGAATATTTGGTTTACTCAAATTAAAGCATAAATGACATTCTTCGAAAATAACTATTATATTTCAGAAAGTAGTAAAACAACTTAAGAAAATGTCTTTTCAGAAGAAATTGTAAAACTATATTAAAAGCTACCGATCATTTTATTCTTCTTGTAATTCATTATAACGTTAATCCAATGAGAAGAAAATAACAATTTATTTTCATAAACAATTTACTTACTTAGTAATATTATTCATTTACTTTGATAAATAGAATTAATTTTATGACTATGATGAATTCTCTATATATAAATTATAAATTTTTTTATTGCAAATTATAACTTTCATGTTTATAGGTTTAACGTGAATATGCTAGCATGGGTATTTAAGTCGTACTATTGGAATCCATATCAAATCACATCTTCTAAGTATACTAAAATATTTTCCTATATTGTACAACTGCTAAAAAGTTCAAAACGTAATACCTTTGTCCCAAAATATTAATCAACATTTCCTTTTTAATTTACCTTAGATTAACTGACAATTTTCTAAATAAATTGTTCATTAATGATGATTTCATACTCCTCACATTGAATATTGGAGAAACAAGAATAGAAGGTAAAATTAAATTGAGAGTAAAAAAATAAATAAGATAATGTTTGATATTTTATCATATTCTACTATAAAATTTAATGAAACATTAGTTCTCATGAACAATATAAAATGTACATATAATTTGAATCGAAATGAGTAAAATTAAAAAAAAATGTTTATTGGATTCAACACTTGCGAAAAACCGTACATTCCGCAACATAGTTAACCGACATAATGGTTTCAGTGTGGAATGAGATTGATTTAAAAAATATTTATTCTAATTTTTAAAATATTTGTTTACGCGAACACCTATTTTTAAATTAAAATACTTATTTTAAAATTAAAAATACATGTTTTGAGGTCATGTTAGCATAAATGCTGGACTGCTCAACCGAACACGACCACGAGTTGGCCAAATTGAAAAGCATATTATCATGGTCCCACCTCCGCGTAGTAAATAAAACACTGCATAGAAACTTTCCAAACCACAGCCAATTTCCTAATTTTCTATTTTAATTTTTCAATAATTTTGTCCAAGATACGCGTGAAACCTAATTTCCACCACCGTTCCTTCCCTTTCTCTCCTCCCAACTATATATACTTATTATTTTCCTCCGTTTTCTTCTCTCAACCCCATTCTCTCTTTTTTAATAGCATATGTCTCAAAGACCTAACGTCCCACACTTTTCTTCCGTTGCCTGTGGCCTTCATTCCCATCTCCTGGTTTCCTGTGAGATGACCTCTAATTCCAACTGGTCTTTGTAATTGTTATTTCATCTCACAAAGAGTTGTCCCAATTTCAACAAGAAAATTATTCAATTTTCTCAGTATTTCTGCCTTTTGATTGCTTTTTTTTAATTAAATTTTACGAGATTTGAAATGGGTTTTAAAGGATTTGCTGAAGGAGGCATAGCTTCCATTGTTGCGGGTTGCAGTACTCACCCATTGGATCTAATTAAGGTCCGAATGCAACTCCAGGGTGAGGCACCCTCTGTTCGGGTTCAAACCCTACGACCCGCTTTAGCCTTTCATACAACTGTGGGCCATGCTTCTCATATTCATGTCCCATCTCCTCCGCCGCGTGTGGGACCCGTTGCTGTGGGTGTTAAGATTGTTCAACAAGAAGGAATGGCGGCACTCTTCTCCGGCGTCTCCGCCACCGTCCTCCGCCAGACTCTTTACTCCACCACCAGAATGGGGCTTTACGATGTATTGAAACAAAAATGGACGGATCCACACAGTAAGAACATGCCTTTAACGAGGAAAATAGCCGCTGGACTAGTCGCTGGAGCTGTCGGCGCCGCCGTTGGAAACCCAGCTGACGTAGCGATGGTCCGCATGCAAGCCGACGGTCGGCTTCCGGCGGCACAACGGCGGAACTATAAGAGCGTGGTTGACGCAATTACGCAAATGTCCAAAAGCGAGGGCATTACTAGCCTGTGGCGCGGCTCATCTCTTACGGTGAACCGCGCTATGCTTGTGACGGCGTCACAGCTGGCATCTTACGATCAGTTTAAGGAAACGATTTTGGAGAAGGGGTTGTTGAAGGATGGACTTGGGACCCACGTCACGGCCAGTTTCGCCGCCGGGTTTGTAGCGGCAGTGGCTTCAAATCCGGTGGATGTTATTAAGACTCGGGTCATGAATATGAAAGTGGAGCCGGGTATGGATGCTCCATATAGTGGGGCCCTTGATTGTGCGATGAAGACTATTAAGGCTGAGGGGCCCATGGCACTGTATAAGGGTTTTATTCCTACAATCTCAAGGCAGGGACCATTTACTATTGTACTCTTTGTTACACTGGAACAGGTCCGAAAAATATTCAAGGAATATTAGATAGTGATGATGACGAAGAAAGTAGACCCAAATGAAACTGAATTATTTATTTTTTTATTTTATGTTTTAAGTTCCCAAGAATTTGGGAGTATTTGACTGTGTCCTCCATATTGTATTGGAATTTTGTCATTTTTTAATTATATTTTTTCCACTTGAAACTGTCTAAAACTTTTTTATGTTAATCGACTATAGTAATTAATGAATTAAGAAAAGTAATTTAGAAGATACATACCAACATAGATTTTATTAGTTTTATTTAAAATTTCAAATCAATAACCGTGATATAGGGATATGGGATGCTTGCCCCAGTGGAAATGGTAAGCATGACCCTGGGCTTCGGCCCAGGATCGAATCTCGTATACCCCCACCTGTAACCGTGATATAGGGTATGATTGACTTCAGAGTCCGACTTGAGTTTGATTTGTCTTTAGATTCAACTTAAGTAGATATAGATTTACATATAAAAATTATAATTTAAAAAAATAACTAAAATACTATTTTTTTTAAACAATTAATATACAATATACATGGTAAAAAATGGTCTGTCTCCGTTATGTGTCCCTTCTTGTATCCCCACGAATAGATATTTATCACGTGTATATTTTTTAGATATCTGTCACATGTATATATTTTTTTTGTGGGTTCCACTATTTCTTTTAGGTTATAATTTTTTAATTAAAAATTTAATACATGTCATTTTCTTATTGGTGGGACAAGGAAGGGGACACCGAATGAAAAATTAACCCAAAAAATTAAGTCAATGTCACAGACAACTTTAAAAAAAATATTTCATATAATCTTTAAGTTTAATGTAACATAGTTAAATAATCTAATTATTTTATATAGATATATAAATATATTTAAAATTTAATGTTATTTTATTACTATATGGAGATAAATTTTTTAAGGATGGTCCTACAAAAAATATGGAATATTATAATTTAGAGTTTATTCTTATTTATAACTGGTTCCGAGTTGACACCATAATGTTTTATTACTATAAGGAGCTTATTTTCATATAGAGTATTAATATATAGAGATTTTATTGTATTTGAGACTTTTTTTAAATTGAGACCAAAATCTCAAAATCAAACTCAATCTAATCAGACACATATTACTCGGATGCAGTTTAATTTGAAATTGAAGTTGATGTGTTAGAAGATTTAAAAAAGAAGTTGACATGTTGTGAAGTTTTGTTATTGGGGCTTCAAAGAGATTACTTCTGAATCTTACAGGTTGTACTTTCTCTTTTGTTAAGTCTGGATAAATAATCATCAAGTGCTGTGGCCCAGTGGGCAAGTGCTTGGCCCGGGACCGAGAGGTCCCGGGTTCGATACCCTCCGCCAACGTGCGGTATGCTTTAAAAAGTTGGCTCCCTTCTAGGGTTGTTCTCTCCCCGTTCATGGGGTTCCGCCCTCGGGCGTTCAAAAAAAAAAAAAGTCTGGATAAATATAATGTTCAACTCATTAGCAAAAACTGATTTTATTTTAATATTATAATCATATATATTATGCTTACGTTTTTGTTTGATGTATTCTCTTTTTCTTTTTTTTATGAATAAAAGATTATTCATTAATAATAAAATGGTCGGGGCCATCACAACCTGAAACATTCCAAACTCTTTTTCTAATACAATAAAAGAGAGGAGTTGAAAAAGGAAGAAAATCAAGACAGAAAATAAAAGTTACACAAGATAACAGATAAAAACTCACACCCCAAATAACCTAGGTGGAAAACAACTAAAACTACTACTAATAGTTTAACAAACAAACAAAAGATAGTCTTCTCCGCAACATTTTCATCGCCATTTTCGAACTCCAGAGGCAAGCACTTGGTTTCAACCTCTTTCGTAGACAGCGATTCAGAAGAACATGGGCGTATCAACGATAAAAAGAATCGCCTAGAAAAGAGGTGGAAACTCAAGAAAGGCCCCAGATCAATTGGGTATCCATATCTTACCACCAACTAGCCGATCTAAGAAGATTGACAAAAGATCTCGCCCAAAAGTCTTTAATCTTGATAAAAACGCATTAGAGAAAATTCATCGATGTTTGTGTCCAAAAGGAGGGGCAGTGGCGGAGGATACAAGGGGCCCCCCCAAGAATTTTCAATTTTTTTATATACTAGGTATATATATCCAACTGTTCAGAAAAAAATAGATTTTTTTCTACTACGGCCCCCCAAGAATTTTATGATACACACCGAAATATACCATTTAGAAATTTTTACAATCGTTTGGTCCACCAATGTTGAAGATTAGTAGAAGAAATGAAGATCAAACTGAAGTTCTTTCAAGTTGCAAGCAGAAAGATCAAGCAAAAGAGAATAAAAAGAGCTGCAAAAATGCTAAGGAAAAGGAAGAATGGACTTGTGATGTGGGCTGAAGATTTACGCATTGGGCCAAAAAAGAATTAAGTAAAATAGGTCCACTTCTCCTTGTAAATAAAATAGCTCGGTTATGTATGTTAAGCGATTTAGGGTTAAAATCGGGGCAGAAAACTCATTCGATGAGCTGATGAAGAATCAAAAAAAATTTCCGCTAACCTAAGACTTTGTATATGTCGTTTAAATTCAATTTTTCTAATAAAATATATAATTCTACCTCAAATATATCATTTTACACCGTAAGCAAATTTTTAGTTCGGCCCCCCCTAAATTCAAATCCTGGCTCCGCCACTGAGGAGGGGTAAGGACACCAAAAAATGGTGGAGAATGGCTAGATCCGACCGGAGGCCGGAGTTCTTGACCGGATCTAGCTATTAGAGAATGGAAGAGGAAGAAGAGAATAAGGAGAATATATTTTTAGAGAGGGAATTTTGGGGAAAGGGGTTTTTTGATGTATTCCTTACATGTATAGTAGATTTGCAATGAATTCTTTTGCCCTGAACTTCAATTTTTTCCTTAGAAACAGAACATGTAAAACTTTTGATTTGACTAAAACTTGTCATGTCCCTAGCTATATATTTGGTAATTATTCCTGCTTCATATGCACTTTCAGATTTTTTTTTTTTTTTTTTTTTGCTAAGTACTTTCAGATTAATTTTACATACATAATGAAGCTGCAATGCTAAAATCATATAGAGGTTACTTTCAATACAATAAAATAAAATCCTAGAGATCCATAAAAATCTTAGAGAGGTAAAAGGTAGGGGAAAGTATGTTGTATTCCTAGAAGAGTCCATTAGCATATGCTCCCTCCAATACGAGTTTTGGATATATCCCTTCTACCTTAAACTATACATGTAAATTTTATCTCAGATGTACTATTTCAAAAGGAATAACAATATTTCCTTTTTTTGAGTTTTTTTTTTTTGTTACTGAATTTCCTGTTTTTTGAGTTGTAACAATATTTTCTTTGTTGGGATATAAATTGTTGTTCTTCTGTTACTAAAATAAAAATAAAAAAGAAGTAGAATATAAAAACAGAAACCAATTCGGATTTAATCCTGGACAAGGCAATAGTAAACCACTTGCTTTTAAATTCAATTTGCTCGCCTAATTGTTTCAGGCCTACCAGAGCAACGAGTTCCCAAGGTACAATGGTCAATCACACTCCTTACCAGAAGCTTAGAGAAGCAGTACTTCGAACCTTTTTTGTGAAGAACTCTCTGTTACTAGTATGAAGTGCAGAAATGAAGAAGGGAGATTAATTTCGTAGCCAAAAAATTCGATAGGGGGAGACTACATTATATAGCAGTCAGGAACTGCAGTTTAGCACTCACTCCCTAACCTCGTAGTGGAGAACGTGGGTAACTCTCACTTCTCGTAGTTGGGTAATGTGCAGTTCTCAAAACTGCTAGAGAATCATGGAAGGACCACTATGCAATTACACAAAAGTTATGTGACCCATCTGCAGTTACTTAATAGTTAAGGGACAATTACAGTAATTTTGTCCAAAAAGATATTACTTCCTTCCCGGCAGGGACACATGCGAAGCGACGAGGCGAGTCGAGACGGACGGACGGCGCGCTGGGGGTACCCCCTTACCTACTTGTTTAAGATCACTAGTCTAGCTAGTGCTTATAAACTAATTTTAATCGATTCTCACAACCGATGTGGGATAACATCACACCTCCATTCATAACTTCTCCACTTTAACCAAATTTATCATTCACACCGAGAATTAGTTTCCTCACATGTTACATATCATCGCGAAACTTGCACAACCCACTACGCGATGAATTAAAAACACTTTAAAACTAAGTGGTGGAACACCCAATTAAATTTGATCAAATAAGTCCACTTTATAAATTAATTCTCCAACAATCCCCCACATGAATGAAATTTGGCAAGAAAGATGCACGTGTAGCCTAAAATGCAATTTCGAGAGTTCAACGAGAAATCGCTGCTTCGGGATAGGTGGTTGTGAACCTTGAACCTTCCCTAGTAAATACCATCGGGTACACTTACTAACCAGTGGACGCGATGCCTTGAACTGTTCATCTTTCTGTGGGTACCAACAACGATACTCACACAATGTTTTCTCTACACAATTAGTCGGTTCTTTCGTTGTTGTCCATTTCGGCTCTAGACTGCCTTGGAAATATTCATTGAATGCTCTAGAGATTTAGCCCTTAAGTAATCTAATAGAAGTGGCCCCTTCACATTCAATATAGGTGATCTCTTATTAGAAGTATCATGTCATACTCCACGTATTACGTATAAGGATCATTAAAAGTTTAACACTTATCCTTCGATGAACAGGTCTATCACTCTTTCATCTCAGGAATGGGTTGAGAATTCTTTTCCCGAGTGCTTTGTTCCATTCCCCCCCACAATTCAATTTTTTCGTTGAACCTGCAAATTGGGTTTTCTAATTCAGGCTAGATTGCCATTATGAGCGGTAATCAATTTCACGAGCTTCAACCCCATTCCCTCAATGAACTCTCTACTAAGTCTCTTGTTAGACCTTTTGTTAATGGGTCCACTATGTTTTCTTTGGATCTCACAAAGTCCAAAGCAATAACGCCAGATTTTAAAAGTGTTCTAACGGATTTATGTCTTCGACGTATATGTCTAGATTTCCCATTATACACGTTATTTGTTGCTTTTCCAGTAGTTGACAAATTATCACAATGTAAGCTAATTGGTTGCATTGGTTTTGAATACATTGGAACGTCCTCCAAAAAACTACGTAGCCAATCAGCCTTTGCTGCTACTATATCCAAAGTTATGAACTCCGATTCCATAGTTGATTTTGCAATGCAGGTTTGTTTACATGATTTCAAGAAACCGCTGCACCTCCCATCACAAAAATGTATCCACTAGTGCACTTTATATTTTTGGAGTCTGAAATCCAATTTGCATCAGTGTACCCTTCAAGTACAGCTGAATATCTCGTATAATGTAACCCACTTCTGTCACACCCCGTAACCAGGGTGATGACATGGCAGTGTCTCATTGGTCGATGAGACACCCAAGCCTACGATACAGAGTTACTAAAAAGGCAATTCATTATGCATTAAATCCAAAGTAAAGGTTTAATAGCAGAAATCTAAATACATAACTGAAAATGAATCTACTTATTACATTATTGGAATAAGTCTAGGCGTTCTTAAAGAAATAACTGAAAAAGAAATAAATTCTAGCAGCTACGTAGATTAGGATCACTCATCGAATGGCCCCTCTCAGGTATCATCAACGTGAACAAGTTCAACATCTACATCACCTGCACAGTAAAAAGCGGATGGACTGAGCTTTGGTGCTCAGTAGGGACCTAAAAACAGTAATAATAATAGCAATATATATAGATACCAAAGACTAAACAGAAACAGAACAATAGAACAGATACAAATAATGCATATGGCCGTTTCCCAAAATACCCTTATGGAAGTAAATGCAAATGACTCGTCCCAAGTCTAACAAGACTCATAACTCAGTGCAGGATAGCGCAGTACAGGATATATCAGATCAGAACAGAGAGTTCAGAACAGAATAGTGGACTGCACAGCTGCGGTTTTCAGAAAAATGAGATGCAAACTTGTGCAAAATTGCACTAAACAATACCCACCATCCTAACTCATATGAAACCAAATAGACTCCAAGTAAACAGCAATTAAAGACCCAAAACAAATGTTCGATTATACTTATCAAATCTGACATCTCATATCGGAATTCATGACATGAGCATCCCATACTACTCATGCACTACAACCAATAGTTATGTCAGTCAATCAAGTATAAAACAAACAAGGACGAACACATATTATGCAACAGTTAAGAGATTAACAACATTCTTCGCACCTAAACAAATCCATAACTGAGTGTACGACAAGCACCACGCATTGCCCATCCGGTACACCCAATCACATACTCGTCTTAAATACTTAGAACATCGCTAAGGCTATGACACAACTCCCAACATATGAGCCATTTTATCTATTCACTACTACTCAACAATAACGATAGTGGTCCCAGTTATCAACCAAACTAGGACGGTTCAGTATCAACACGTGGGTTCGGATAGCCCCCAAACTAAGGGCCACAGATTTTAAGGATCAACCCATTTACATTGTCTCATCATCCCCCATCAGGGACTCCACAAAATCACTACCGTATCTAATGATTGGTCCCACTAGATGAAGACCCTGAACAGTAAAGAGCATAAGACCTCTTGGGGGTCGTAGAACAGAATAGGACAGAAAGCGGGCGGATCCTGCTAACTAGAGATCCTAGACAAAGGCTCAAAGAGGGCGACGACACGGTCGACCATAACCACTTAGGACTAAAATCAATGACTCCAAATATGACGACCAAAGCGGTAACATTTATGCAAGTTCAATATAAACTCAATTAATCCAAAATTCACAATTATCAGTTAATTATGACAATTTACACAAGGCAATAACAAGAGCGCAATAATCAATTTACAAATCAAATTATAATGAATTTAAATCATGCCCAAAACAGTTTATACAATATCGAAAGCAATAAACACAATTCGTGCAATTATTTTGTAAATATAAAATAATTTATTCGCTTTTACTGTGCAGAAATAAATGCGAAAATTAAATAACGTAGGGGTCCCTACCGTTACGATGATAACACGAGGAAAAATAATTCAGAAAAATCAGCCTAGCAGCTGATGAAAATCTGGACAGAACTGGTCACCAAAATCTTTGGGTTTGCTTGGATTGGGTTTCAGTTTGGGTTTGGTTTGGTCTGGTCTCAAACTAAATCCCAAATCACCTTTGGATTGGGTTTCAATATAAAAATGGGTCAAAAAAACCCACCACATTGGATTGACCCGTCATACCGGATCTGCAAAAATAACCCGTTAACAAAACCCGTAATTTAACCCGGTTATTCATATCACATCCCGTGAACGACTTCATCAATTCCTCCAACTTCATCAATTCCTCCTCCTACTCCAACAATTCCTCCTTAAATTACTCATAAATTACAAAATCTTCAAGGGAAATACTCCAAATTGAGCCAATTAAGAATCATGGAGAAAACCCAGAAAGCAATTCAGAGTAACTAACTGGGTAGAATGAGAAAATCCAACATACAGTTCAAGCTTTCTTGGTAAACGTGCAAATGAAAGAAAGAGAAAAAGCAAATCCTAAGAAAGAAGCAACAAAAATCAAAATTCCCAAAATCTTTCAGTTGGAAATATATATACTTTTCTTTGGGTATTAAGAAGAATTGTCAAGAGTTAAATAAGTAATCTTGGGTGGGAAAACACAAGAAAAATAGAAGTTTTTCTATTCACCGGAAAAACAAGAAAATTGGAGCGGGGAAGGAGCCGCCCACCCGTCCGGCAGTGATTCTTGAAATTCAGAAACAAAATCTTGATTCTGAAAAATAAAGAACAAAAAGGAGAATTCTTGAACCAACCCTCCTAAAGTATATGCAAGAAATTACAAAAAAAATGGTGAATTCTTGGTTTTATGCCGATGAGATGACGTGTTTGGTGATGGCTTTCATTGCTGGTACCGTTGCAAACAAAATTGAATTTCATTTGGGTGGGTTACTTGGTTAATGGGCTATTGAGTTGAGTTATTTCAATTGACCCATATGTTCATGGGTTGTAAGTTTTGACCCAGTTTGGGTTTGAGACTCAAACTCAAACCAAAACCCAAACCCAAACTGAAACTCAATCCAAGCAGACCCTTTATATTCTGATCGCTCACAATTCCCGAGGCCGGAGAGTGAATGCCGGGTGAGAAAGTGCTGGGAAGAGAAAATCGCCGCCGGCTTTAAATTTCTTTCCTTGTTTCTGCTTCGTTCGCATATCCCGAGGAGATCTAGCAGCCTACCTTTCTTTTTCCGCAGAGAGAATGAGAGGCCGTCTATCTCTTTCTTCTTTTCTTTCTTTTTTTTTGTTTGTTTTCTTGCGCTGAGAGGATTAGAGGGAGTGAAGCGCCTCCCTTTTCTTTGTTCTCTCTTAATACACATCTTTATTTCTACTGTGTCGGCAAGTTTGGAGACAAAGTTTTCTCTTTTCTTACACGTGCCATAGTGGGGTAGAGGTTGGTCTTCTTGCTTTTATCTTTAGCCGCAATATTAATTTGGGATTTATTGGTGTTCTTGCTGTTCTTCACGTGTATTCAAGAGCTTGAGGACAAAATATTTGCGTTTTGATCCTTTTCTCTCACTGGTTGGCCGAAATGCTTGTTAGTGCGATTCCACGTGGCAGTGGGTACGCAGATATTCTGTGAGTGTTTGCTAGCTGGTTCTTTAATTACAAGTTTGCCATTTAGAGACATTTGCTAATTGCTACATAGTGGGAAAAGTCTACGTAGCTCTAAATTAAAAGGTGGGTCCCGGCCCTTTTTCTCCCTCCTTTTATTTACGTGTTTTTTGTTACTAGCCATGGGGAAGTCTTCTAATAAACACAAGAATAAGAATAATGCTAAGAAACCTTCTCTTTTTACTGAGGAAGCTTCTCCTTCAAAAATCAATTTGAATCATGCTTTGGTGGAGGCCGATTCTTCTGATGGGGATGTTGTGGAGGAAAGAATTGTTGTTCAAAAAAAAAATGGAGAAAAAAATTTAGTTGAAAAAAAAATCAATGTCCAACATATTCAAGGAGGAAAAATATTAGTTGAAAAAAATATTGTTGAGGGTGATTTATCTGATGAGGATGATGTGGAGGAGGATATTGTTGGTTATAATAGTAAAGGAGGAAAAAAATTAGTTGAAAAAATTATTGTTGCTCTAAAAATTCAAGGAGGTCAAAATTTAGTCGAAAATAATATTGTTAAGGGTGATTGTAATAAAGGGGAGTGTAGTACTGGGATGTTGATGAGTACTGAATGTGGTGTTGGAAAATCTACTAGTAGCATGTTGGTGCATGGGGAACATGATGACGTGGCAATTTTGGCTACTAATGGAGATATTTCTGGTGCTAATGGTAATGGCATTTCTGGGGATAAGACTACTAAGGATCAAAATGCTTGTACCATTGGGAAGGAAATTAATGGTCGTAAATTGGCTGCTCAAGGAATTAATTCCAGTAGTGTTGATTCACAAGTCAAAAAGCCTTGGACCGATTTATTCAATAATAATCGTGTCGAAACGAATGGCATGCAACTGCGAAAAATTGTGACTACGGTGCCAAAGAGAGCGATGTTTGATAATGAGGATTTGGACTTGGTAGAAGAAAAATGGGGATTTTGTTTGGTAGGTTTTTTTGCGGGAAAATTCCCCGGAAATTATGCTATAAACGAAATAAGAAAGAGTTGGTCCCCTAGTTCTAAATTTTATGCACATTCAAGTGGTTGGATTATATTCCGTTTCAACACCGATGCGGATAGAGATATGGTGCAAAAAGGGGGACCATATGTTGCTTTTGGGAGGCAATTAATTCTTAAACCGATGCCAAATGATTTTGATTTTTCACTCGATGCTATGGTAATACAACCTTCATGGGTTACTCTTCCGGGATTGCCACTATATCTATGGAATGAGACGGCACTTAGTAAAATCGCTTCGCTCCTAGGTAATCCTCTTTATACCGACGGTATGACGGCTACTAGAGGTAGACCGGGGTATGCGAGGATACTAGTGGAAGTTGATATTTCGAAGGATTTAATCACGGAAGTGGAATTAGGACTTCCGGATGGGATGATAAAGAAGCAAAAAGTTCTCTATGAATACATGCCTAAATTTTGTAAGGTGTGTCGATCTTTCACCCATGATGAGAGAGTTTGTACTTTGAGGAAAGGAAAGGAATGTGATATTGTGGGTGCTGGTACTATAAAAAGTAATGAGATTATGGAAAATAATTATAAAAGGGGAAGATCAAAATCTCGGACCAAAGCCACGAAACAACAGACTCAAGAATGGACCTTAGTAAAAAATAAAAATGGGAAGAATTCTATTGCTACTGTTGCTAGCACTAGTGGTACTAAAGATCCTGAAGATTGTTTGGTGGAAATAACTAATGTGAACAAGGATATTGCACATGGAAGGCCATTACAGGCGCATGCAGTGGCTGCAAAAAATGGGATTGTACCAAGTGGTGAGAAACATGGGATTGAGACCACTAAATGCTCCCAGGAGAAACTTTTGTTGACTTCTAATAATGGCAGACAAACCCATGCAGCGATGACATCATCAAAACCACCTATACAACACAAATTCAAAAAAAAATCTGAAGGCAATTTGGTGATTTTGCCTACTGCTCCAACAGTGCCGATTTTGGATGATAACATTGTTTCTAACACTGGAAAAAAAAAGAGAGACAAGAGTCGGAGCAAATCTAGGGATCCTAATCCCATTCTCATTAATCAATGATTTTTCTTAGTTGGAATGTGAGAGGCTTCCATGATGCTCTCAAACACAATGGGTTGAGGGAGTTAATGCAAAGATATAAGGTGGATGTTGGAGGCTTAATGGAGACAAAGCTCAATGAAGAGAAGCTCAAGAGGTTGATGTCTACTAAATTTCATGGATGGGGATATTCTCATAACTTCGGCACTACGAGTGGAGGAAGGATTGTTGTCTTGTGGAATCCTAACACCGTGGACGTCGAAATTATCTCCACCCATGAGCAAGTTATCCATATTTGTGTGACTTGCAAGGTATCGAAATCCTCCCTTTTTGTGAGCTTTATTTATGGTTATGTACCTGTTGTGGCTCATAGACCACTTTGGAAAAATTTAGTTGACTTTGGGGAGCATTTAAATGAACCGTGGGCGCTTTTTGGGGATTTTAATGCTTACTTGAATTTTGGTGATAAGGCTAATGGTAATGATATTACCAATTATGAAATTAGAGACTTTCGGGAATGCTGTGACTTGTTGGGTATAGAAGACCTACCTTCTAGTGGGTGCTACTATACTTGGACAGGTAGAGGCATTTTATCAAAGATTGACAGGGCGATGGGGAATGACCGTTTGTTCCAAGATGATCAAGTCATGGAGGTTAAATTTTTGCCTATGGGGATGGGGTCCGACCACTCTCCTTGTATTGCCTCATGGGGCGAGAAGAAGAATTCCGGTCATTATCCTTTTAAATTCTTGAATATGTGGCTTAAACATGAGGAATATGATACTCTTATATCCTCGGTGTGGAATCTTGATGGTGTTGGAACGGCTCAATTTATTCTTGCCAAAAAACTAAAAGCTTTGAAGGCACCGCTTAAGAGGCTCAACAAACACCACTTTTCTCACATCTCTAGTAGAGCATCAAAGGCAAAGGAAGATCTCGAATCTTTGCAAATGGCTTGGGATTGTAATCCGAGTGATGAGTCCATGCCCGAAAGGTTGAAGGAGGTTAGGAGGGTAGCTTGGAAGCTTGGTGAAGCGGAGAGAACTTTTTTTGCTCAATTAGCCAAAGGGAGGTACATTCTTGAAAGTGATCGAAACTCCAAATTTTTCCATTCCATTATCAAAAGAAACAAGAAAAAATTTTTTATAGCAACCGTCAAAGATCATAATGGAGTGGTAACCTCTTCTACTAATGAGGTGGCCGAAGCTTTTATTTCTTTCTATAAAGGCTTGTTTGGTACCGTTGGTAGGAGGAGGAAAATTGATGAGGGGGTTATAGCTAGTGGCTTGGTGGTTTCTAGAGAACAAGGAGATACTTTGTGTGTAGATGTTTCCCCCGAGGAGATAAAAAATGCTCTATTTGATATTGGTGATAACAAAGCTCCGGGACCGGATGGGTTTAATGCAGCTTTCTTTAAAAAATCTTGGCATATTGTGGGTGAAGACTTAACTAAAGCTTGCCTTGAGTTTTTTAGGTCCGGAAGACTTTTGAAACAATGGAATCATACAAGCATCACTCTTATCCCGAAGGGGAATCATGCTACCGATGTGGGGGATTATCGACCTATCTCTCTTTGTAATGTCACTTATAAAGTGATCTCTAAGATACTTTCTTCTCGATTGGCCCCTATTCTTGTAGACATCATCGCTAAGGAACAAGCGGCTTTTGTGGGAGGTAGGCTCCTTAGCGATAATATATTCCTTGTACAAGAAATCTTGAAATCTTATGAGAGGAAAAGGATCTCTCCAAGATGCCTTATTCAAGTTGATCTAAGAAAGGCATATGATTGTGTGGATTGGTTGTTTCTTTTTGATGTGATGGAAGAACTTAAATTCCCCATGCCCTTCATCAAGTGGATTTCTCAATGTGTTACTACTACCTCTTATTCGATTTCTATCAACGGGGCTCTTCATGGCCATTTCAAAGGAGAAAGGGGTTTAAGGCAAGGTGATCCCCTCTCCCCCTTTTTATTTGTCATTTGCTTGGAGTACTTTTCGCGTAAGCTAAAGATGAGCACTAGTGATTCGGAATTTAATTTTCACCCTAAGTGTGACTTCCTTGGTCTTTCGCACTTGGCATTTGCCGATGACTTGGTGTTATTTAGTAGAGGAGATAATGGCTCAGTTGATATCCTTATGGAAGCCTTGAAACACTTTGCCAAGGTATCGGGACTCAAAGTTAATGCCTCAAAGTCACAAGTGTTCACCGCCGGAATATATGGGGAAGATTATGAGGATATCATACGGCGCATCAAGTTCACCGTTGGGAAGTTTCCTTTTCGATATCTTGGGGTGCCCATGGCCACTGGTAAACTCAAGGTAATTTTTTATGAGCCTCTAATCTCAAAACTTAAAGAATATATTGGCAAGTGGTCGGGTGCTACTCTCTCTTATGCGGGGCGATTGGAGTTAATAAGGTCGGTGCTACAAGGGGTGGAATGTTTTTGGCTTTCCATTTTCCCGGCCCCGGTTGCTATCCTCGACTCGGTGAATAGATTGGCAAGGGAATTTTTGTGGGGGTCTAAGGCGGCATTAGTAGCATGGAAGGATGTTTGTATGCCTAAAGATGAAGGGGGACTTGGACTGAGAAATCTAGCTACATGGAATTTGGCTCTCCTAGCTAAAGTGCTATGGGATATTCATGCTTCGAAAGACTCTTTGTGGGTTAAATGGGTGCATGGGTATTATCTTCGGGGAGTCTCCATATGGGAAATAAAGGGGAAAAAATATTACTCGACTCTTTTCAAAAGACTACTTGACACACGTGATCAAATTGGGAAGAAATTGATGGAAAATGAGGCTGCCAATGCCCTGAATTCAGCCGCTATTGCCCATATTTTTTTGGCAGAAAATTCTGCCCAAACTCTCAGTTTTCTGCCCCAGAACATGACAAATCAGCCCACTGCCTTGGACTTTTCAGAGCTGCTGGAAAAATGGAAAGTTGGAGAGGGGATTTCGGTCTCAAGAACCTATGATTTTTTTAGGGATAAAGGGAGGAAAATGTTGTGTGCGAATGTGATTTGGAAGGCACCCAACATTCCGAAGCAATCGTTTATTTCTTGGTTGGCTCTACGGGGGAGACTGAAGACACGAGATCGACTTAAGGTCATGGATATAGAAACGCATTGTGCACTATGTGATGAGGGATTTGAAGAAACTCATGATCACCTCTTCTTTAGTTGTAAATTCTCATCTATTGTTTGGAGCGAAATTAAAAAGTGGCTTGGAATTAGAAGAGAGATGAAGACTTTGAAGATCACTTTCAAATGGATGAAGAGAGAAGCCCGGGGCACCACGTGGCCAAGTAAGAAAAAAGAAGTTGGCAATTACCTCCATGATTCACCATCTATGGAGCGAAAGGAATAGAAGGATCTTTGAACAAGAATCTCTACAACCGAAGGAACTAGTTGGTAAGATCAAAACACAAGTATACATGGTAGGTTTTGCTTTGTATCCTAATGATTTGAACTTGTAGTTATTTTTGGTTGTAGTAGGTGATTTTGCCAAGACCATGTGTTCTCTTGTACATGGCTGTGGTTCATTTTTGTACACTTAGGTAGAAGTATGTGCTTTGAGGCGAAAGATTCATAATGGATCATTCGTCAACATCTTGTTACCTACGGTGAACTATTTTTATAGTTCTCCATTTTGATCATTTATACATTTACATTTAGATCAAAAAAAAAGTTATTGCCCTAAATTTTCCTTAATTTCCTTTTACTTCCTGATCCCCACGAACTGCTTTGTTCTTTATTTTTATTTCCCTTTTCCTTATTCTTTATTATATAAATATCTTTCCTTACATTTATTTTAATTCATTTTATGTCCTATATAATTATTATGGTGATTTTTCAAATCCAATTAAATTCCTAATTAATTCCAATCCATTATCTAAGTGAAACACAATTTAAATCACTTAATTACGATACGTGTGTGAAACGTCCATCCATAAAATGTTCACAAAAGTAACACGTAACATGTTATAAAAATAAAAGGACACATAGTCACATAGCATTTAATACGACATTTAATATAAGCACAAAATTATACAATTAAATCACTTAATCACATAAATCAAATTGGGCAAAAATCCCGAGTATCACATCATTCCCCCCTTATAAGAGTTTCGTTCTCGAAACTTGCACTCTACAACACGAATACTAACAATCCCCCCTAAATGAAATGGCTATATAGGTATACAAATAGCAAGTACGGTACTACATGCAACCTAACAGTATAAGAAATACGATAATCACATATTCACATAAATGTACCTTCCGGTGTATCAGTAACACTTCTTCCATTGTGCTGAGGAAGGGCGAAGACTCGAGAATTGGGCTTAGTCCCTGTGTTACCTGCCTTTGGTGTAGTCCCAGAAGTCTGACTCGTAGCTGGTGGTGGCTCTGGACACTCATCGATCCTATGGCCTACCTTGCCACACCTGAAACAAGCTCCGGATGCCCATCGGCAATCCCCGGTGTGTACCCTTCCACATCTCCTACATACCTTCAACGGATCATTGGTAGCTGTGGTTCCCTCAATCTTGGTCAAATTAGCTCCAGTCCCGGCCCCTGGCCTATAGGTATTGGTTGGTCCCGGTGTCAGAGCAAACCTCTCCCCATTCAAATATGCAGCTGGGTTGGGACGAGAACTCTGACCTTGTGCCCCAAAAGAATAAGATCTCTTCCTATCAGTTTCGGTGGTCTTGAATTCAGCCTCCACATCTAAACTCCTCTGGTACGCGTCCATAAATGAAGTGGAACGGTACCCAGATAATCTACCCCTAATACGAGGCAACAACCCTCGTACGAACCTCTTATTCCTCATCTTATCATCCTGGATAATAGTAACAGCATACTTACCCAAACGGTTAAACTTGCTAATATATGCAGAGACAGTCATACTCTCCGTTTGCCTCAAGTCAAAGAACTCGTTCTGTCTTGCATCCTTGAAGATCTCAGGGAAGTATTGATCAAGGAAAGCCTCCCTGAACTTGACCCAAGTAACCGGTCCTCCCAAAGCATATACCGGCTCCACTCATTTCCACCACTCCGATGCCTCGGACGTGAGAAAAGGAACCACTACATCAACCTTCATCTCTTCCGGTACCCTAATGATCCGGAAGTGTTGCTCAACCGTCTCCAACCAATTCTCAGCTTGGTCAGGACCTACACCACCATCAAAAGAAGCTACCCTCATCTTCTTCATGCGTTCACAGTACGACCCCGGATCAGCCTCAATTCTCGGACCTCTAGGAACCGTAGCAGACTGATTCTGTTATTGTTGTTGCTAATGTTGCTGCTGAAACTGTAGTTGCTGCTGATGCTGCTGTTGCTGGGTCTGAAACATTTGGGTTAGCATCACAAAAGCAGTGGCCAAGTCAGGAGTTGCTCCTGCATTGGTGGGTGGAGGAGGTGGTGGTACGTTATATTGCTGAGGTGGGGGTGCATAGTATTGTGGGGGAGGTTGGTTGTATTGAGGAGGAGCATTATACATAGGTGGTGGTGGTAAGTTCTGATTTTGGGGTGATTGGTGTTGCAGTGGGTTATATGGTGGTGGGAGAGTTTGTGGTGGAGGTGGCAAGTGTTGTGGTGGTGGGGGTGGGGGTGTTTCAAACCCAACAGCATTGTTACCTTGATTCTGATGCGAAGCTTCAGGTTGCTGACTTGAAGAACCGATAACCTGTCTTCTTCCACCTTGATACCCACAGCGGCCATAGTCAATGATATGAAGTTCGTAGTCATCACTGTTACCCTGGTTCGGATTCATTCTAACCCCAATAGATATACATAGTGACAGATAAGTAAGTTAAACAATAAAACACTTAACAACAAAACGTGTGAGGCAAGAGCAATTACAGAATGACATGGTATAGTACAAGGCAAGAAAAACATATAACATGTATACTTATAGAATACTGTAACATAACATACATCAACAAATAAGATAGGCGGCATAACAATTAATAAGGTAAACACGCAAAACATGCACATTTAGAGCATGGTATCACATAACACAAGATATCATGCCACAATTAAGATAGGTGATAAAACATAACAAGTAACTATGTAAGACATGAATAGATAAATAATTATATAAACCAGATAACCACATAACATGTAACTCAATTAAGGAAAACATCATACACATGAAAAATCATAATGTAGCGGAATATATCAGTTAGCAGAAGATATAAGCTCTTAAACAACAGAAGAGTCCTAGTTCATGGTCTCTACCCATCACACACCTCACATTACGTGTTCTTGTTAACTTAGGTTCATTACAGATTTTAATCCCTAAGGTTCGACCTGCTCTGATACTTAGTCAGCAGTGTATCGTAGATATCTAAGCGCTCTAACTAATGCTTTCCAGTGCTCGTGACTGGGATTACTCGTATACCTCGCGAGTCTGTTGACTGAATTTGTGATGTCTGGTCTAGTACAATCTATAAGGTACATTATACTCCCAATTATTCTAGAATACTCCAGTTGTCGCACACCTTCTCCGCAATTTTTGCAGAGATTTGAAGCCACTTCCATAGGTGTTCCAACAATTACATCACTTAATTTATCAAATTTGTCTAGAATATTCTCAACATAGTATTTTTGAGAAAGTGAATATCCATCTGCTGTCTTGGATACCTTCATCCCAAAAATTAAATCAGCAGGTCCCATATCCTTCATATCGAAGTTTTGCGACAACATTTTCTTGGTAGTCTTGATGTTATCTTTGTTACCAATGATTAACATGTCATCCACGTAGAGACAGACTATTACGTAGTCATCTTTGTTTCATTTCACGTAGACACACTTGTCACACTGATTTATTTGAAATCCATTCAAAAGCATTATGTTATCGAATTTCTCATGCCATTGTTTAGGTGTTTGCTTTAATCCATATGAGGATTTAACAAGTCTGCACACCAAGTGCTCTTTACCTGGAACCACATACCCTTCAGGTTGTTCCATGTAAATCTCCTCTTCCAATTAGCCGTCTTTATACATTCCGTCGGTATTCGGTCGTTAATTTACTTAGCGACGAAAAATACACGATCACGGCATTCGGTCGTTAATCTCAATTTTGCGACAGAAATGTCTGTTCCTATTACACTGTTTTCTTGTAGTGGGACAAGAAGTTGTGCGTTGTTTGATTGACAGCACGTTATAGCAAGGTTGAGAGTTAGAGTTACCATAAGCGCAACTTAATATTGGATTATCTAGCGGCAAGATTTTTGTATGAATCCTACCAGTTTAATTGAATCAAATACTCGAATACTAACAAAGAAAATAATTAGTGCCATGCATGTGTTGTGATCGTGGAGTTGTGGTGGCATTGGTACTATTCAAGTCATGAAATTCTGAAAGCACTATCAACTTAGGAAAATACAATGACAGATCCAGAAAGAGTGACGGCTACCTCAACCGTTTTTAAAACACTAAGTTTTTTATAAAAAATATTCTTTTTTGAGATATTCTTCAAAATTACACATCTCTCCTCTTCAAAATAAATTTAAAATGCTAAATAATTTTTTTTGCCCCGTTACATAAATTCTAGCTCCGCCCTTAAGATAATGCTTGTCAAAATTTCATGAATCACAATGGGTGGAAATGCTAGAAGCCACTTAGTGACCACCTTAATTCATTATTCAGGTAAATATTCGTACCTCTTTTTTTTTTTTTTTTTTTTTGACGTTGCTATTTTTTAAATTTTTAGTTTGTTAAACCAAAACTCAAACATTTGACCTCAAAGTACTATTTGAACAACGATTGATCGCTCTTGATATTTAACTCCCCGATTCAAAAATAATATAAATTGTAAGAGGTGTTCCAAGTATTAAAAAACATGCCAAATGTAGGCCAATTGAGCTATACATCATCACCCTAACTAAATCGATCCAAAACGTACCTTAGAGATTTTTTATTTTCCTTTTTCTCTTTTCCTCTGAGGGCCATAGATAATTAAAGAAAGGAAATTTCTGATATGGACCAGGGCCAAGGGTAGAGCTCTGGTCACTTGGTTGAGATTCTGCCACATCGCTCCTTCCCTTTAAATTTTTTTTCTCCCTGTCACAGTTAAAATACAAAAAAATAGTTCTGATATGGACATAGTTAAAAGTAAAAAAATATCTCTCTCCTTATTTTATAGTGATATGACAAATTTGTACAATTTTTGTACTTTTAACTGTGTTCATATCAGGACTATCTTTTTTGTATTTTAATTGTGACTGAGAGATAATTTTTTTTTAAAGGGAGGGGGGCGACGTGGCCGAATCTCAGCTAAATGGATCAGGGCCCTACCCCTTACCCTGATCCATATCAGAATACTCCAGAAAGAAAATAGCGAGAAAATATCTGTTGGACTGGTGGTTAGGTAGTCTAGCGTGTGGTTGCCACATGGACATTGGCTAATGTCCAGCCCTTTCATCCTATTGTTATCACTGTTCACTGTCTTGTGTGTGGCCCCCAGTTGGCTCCTCTTGAACCTTTCTTCTTCGTTACAAGGCCAAAAGCATTTGTCCAATTGACATATATGTTATAATCACTTACAATTTATTACGTAAATATTAAAATAATTGTTAAAGAAATGAAATTAAATAAATATTTACGTGATGAATTCTGATTGATTGTGATAGACATAAGAAATCAGCTTGGGTTAGGTGATTATTTTTCCCTCTTGGGGTTTCAAACATGCAATCTTTGTTGCGGGTAAGCCTCTACCTTACGGTCCTTGCCGACTCGGCTGTAGAGATCGAGTAAGTCACTCTCGATTTTTTTGTTTTGTTTTTTTGGTATTCCTGGTTTATGCTTTTCTTTTTGGAAGATTTTTTAACACAGAAAATGGGCCAGGACACTTTTATTTTATTTTTTTGGGTAATTTCTATTGTCATTTTGGAATCAGGTTTTTATACATTCGATCATCTTCAAGATTCTTGTAAGTAATCTATTATGGTTTAAAGATCCATTAAGGGATAGGCTTTGTTAGTAACAAAAAAATATGTTTTGTTATGCACGCGAAATACAATCGAATAAGTTAATTTGACTATTTATTCTAAATTATAAACACTTAGGGTAAGGATGGCAACGGGGCGCGTTGGGGCGAATTTCTGAATATTCAAACCCGCCCCGCGCTATTGATCTGCCATCCCCCCGGTGACCCGCAACGGGGCAACACTTATCGCCCCCGCCCCTGCTCCGTGTAAGTAATTGAGTCCGCCCGCCCCCGTCCTATTTTTCAAAAGTAATATAATTAGTATATATTTTCTTTTCCTAAGTATACTTACTATATATATATATATTATTTTCAAATGGGTCAGAACGGGGAGGGCCGCGACGTGGCAAATATCATATCCAAATTCGATCCGTTATGTCCACCTCCCCGCCTCACTCCGTTCTCAGTACGGGCAGGGCTGCCTCAAACATGAACAGGGAGGAGCAGGGCGGCAGGACACGAGCTAAATTGTCATTCCTAACTTTGGGTGTTATTATGAGCTAAAAAAATATGTTTTGTTATGCACGCGAAATACAATCGAATAAGTTAATTTGACTATTTATTCTTTAAAGAATACTTATTCTAAATTATAAACACCTAGGGTAAGGATGGCAACGGGGCGGGTTGTGGCGAATTTCTGAATATATAAACCCGCCCCCGCAAAGGGGCAACACTTATCGCCCACGCCTCGCCCCGTGCAAGTTGAGTCCGCCCCGCCCCGTCCTATTTTTCAAAAGTAATATAATTAGTATATATTTTCTTTTCTTAAGTATACTTACCATATATATATATATATATATATTATTGTTTTCAAATGGGTCAAAATGGGACGGGACGGGGCAAACATCATATCCAAACCCGATTCGTTCTGTCGGGGCGGGGCGGGATGGGATTACCCCAAACATGAACGGGGTGGGACGGGGCGGAGCGGCTGGGTACGGGGCAAATTGCCATCCCTAACCTTGGGTGTTATCATGAGCAAATAAATAAAAATTCGATAACTGAAATTTATTTTATAGAAAGATTATTTAGGGGGCCCAACAAAGAAATTTTTGAATCGGGGACAGCATAATTTGCTGGTGATTGATATATCCATGGGAAGGTGGCGTGATGCTTGTTTTTTTTTTTTTTTGCAGCCCGATTGGGCGGTTGCCCCATATAAGGAAAAGAGAACTGCCTCAGATGAGAAGAAAATAGCCCTAGAAAGGGAGATTAAAACTTGCCGCATGTAGATATAGGATATCGAACCCACGACTTTAAGGTTGTGGGCAGGCAGGCGTCTGCTGCCCCACTGGGGTAGAACACCTTTGATAGGTGGCGTGATGCTTGAGGCATGGTATGTACCATACACATGTTTCGATTCCCTCAAAGCAGCCGGCTACATGGAGGGTTAAAGTACCTTACAGAATAGGGCTTTCGAAAATTGAGGGTCTCAATTTTTTTATCTATATATACATGTGTGTATTTTTTTGAAATTTTTCGATTTCTTTTTAGTTTAAATGATATTATTATCTAATATAATATTAATCTATTAAAACCTAAATCAAATAGATGATGAAAAATCATGAATAATGATGTTTGCATTGGTTTTGAAAATCCGAAAAACGTAATATATTTTGACATTTTTTATAATTATATTTTAAATAAAATTAAGGCTCTAACTTTGATAACTAATAAATGACATCAATATTATTTGAAACGGCATGCCTCAAAGATCGCTGTCCTAACAAACTGGTATGTTCATTGGATTTCTTTTCTGTTTTCTCTCTTTATATTTGTGGTTTCCTTCTTTCCTTTTCTTTTGGAATAACTTTTTTTAATCCATCCGTCTCACAATATAACATACCTTAATTAAAGTTATTTTTACCAAAATATATAATTATTTCATTCTCTTTTATATTAATGAACTTAGTTAAGAATATATTTCATTCTATCTAAATTGAATGTCCATGTTTGTTTTAAAAAAAGTATTTTGACCAAAAATAAATTATCATAATATCATTATTATTAAAGAGCTTAGTGGTTGTGCACGTATTTTAGTAAAATATGAATGCTTGAAAATATAAGAGGTTAATTAAGAAAATATGGAAAAATATATATATTTCATCCGTTTCATAATAGATATTTTTCTAAGTACTTTAATATAGATTAAGGCAAGGGAAACAACCTTATTTTTTACTATTATACTCTTCAGTCTCAACTATCTCTTTCTCTTTATTTCGTGATATCGGTAAAGACATCCTTAAAAGTTGAATATATATATATATATATATATATATATATATATATATATATATATATATATATATATATATATATATATATATATATATATTAGTGATAATGCTAGAGTAAGAATCCTCCCTGCAAAGAGTGATTTACGTGCATGTGACAAAATTACCCTCTATAACATATTAACTAAATCTTTTAATTATTTTTTCTATTTTCTCTCTATCATGACCTGATCTTTCTCTCTCCCCTAGATTCTTTCCTTATTTTTTCTCTCAATCTCTCGTGATTTTTGTTTCTATATATGTTGTTTTTTTTTTCCTTTTTTCCTCTCTCTCTCTCTCTCTCTCTCTCTCTCTCTCTCTCTGTTCATTTTGTTTCTTCCCTCTATCTCCAAGTGATTTTATTTTCTTCTCTCAATTTCCTCACTGAATATACCATTTTCTTGGATTGAATCATTCAACAACAATATAAAATCGAAAGCTCAATAAAAATAATAAAATTTACCTCTTTTACCGAAAGTAGTTGAAAATTATCTGGATATATATATATATATATTCAAAGTTAGACAAAAGAGCAAGAAGAGATAATGAAAGAGAAGAAAACAAAATCACTTGGAGACGGACAGAAGAAAAAAACGAGAAAAAAAAATAGAGAGGAAAAAACAAAAAAAACAACAGATATGGAAACAAAAATCATATGAAAATAGAGATTGAGAGAAAAATAAGGAAAGAATCTGGGGGAGAGAGGAAGATCAGGCCAGAATAGAGAGAAAATATTGGGAGAGAAAATAGAAAAAATAAGTAAAAGATTTAGTTAATATGTTAGAGGGGCAATTTTGTTACATGCACGTAAATCGCTCTTGCAGAAGGATTCTTACTTTGGCATTATCACTACCCATATATATATAGGAAAAAAGTGAAGAAACTAAAAAGAATTTTACTAAGAAACGGAATGAGTATTCATTTTGAGACAACTTAAACTATGCAAAAGTAAAAAAGGCATTATATTATTAAACAGAATGAGTATATTTTAAGTCAATATTTTGCCAAATCAAGAGATGAAGAACACATCTACCACATTCTCCAACAGTTTATCAGTAACAAAGAAAAAAATATCAGCACTCAATGTTGGGGACAGAGAAGAGAGAGTACCATAAACTGAATAGAAGAACACTGAAATTTCATATCACATAACTACATATACAAACTTGTATCCCTTTCTATACCAAAATCCTATTTTTCAATATTTCTATAACAAAAAGATCTTTTGTTCTGCTTTTTGCTTCAACAGTAGGGTAGCTATATACCCTATCAAAATCAAGCTTTTTTGAATCGTGTTCCGAGGACTCCATGATCGAAAATGTTATACGTTCAACTCTCTTCTTCATTTTGAGGTCACCACTCTATGATGCAGGCATAGGTATGGCAGCTTAAAGTGAACCATGTATAAAAGGGATCCGACCATTTCATTTTCTTCCTGTAATGACTGATTCTAGTAGAAGTAATTATTGTCTTTATGGTTGACGGCGTCCTTGCAAAGCATTGACCGTACTTCTAGCATGGATCTGGGCGGCTCCAAATCTTTATCCTGCAGTGCATTCCCAAGCAATTGCTGCATCTTTGATGCGAATGTATCGTCTACAACCTGTATATTAACGAGTTCTTGCCCTTAGAAATTTTCTCGTTTTGTCCTTGGAGGACAGTTTATAAGCTCATGCAAAAAGGGTCAAACATCTAAGTATTTATCGATAAAATCCTGATAAGATGTAGATAGTGCTATTTCCATGAAAACAGTAGTTTATAACTTACTGATATCGCCACTCTTGAGGATTTATACCACGACTTGTTTTCTTTTCGGTCTTCCAAAAGCCTAAGCACATCCTGCAATTAAACATCAAAGAACATAGATACAATTAGAAAATTTAACTTGTGTAAATAGTGATGGAGGGCTTAAGATAACATAGTCTTTACATATGGATTTTTACCTGTCCCATCCGATCCCAGAAACCTCGGCATATGACTATGAAGACCTGATTGTCAAAAACACACTGGAGTTGATCAATCAGGTTTTCAAGCAAATCCTTCAAAGGCTGCATCCTAATTCGTAGATCAGATTCAGGAACAATTTCCTTGGCATCCTGGATTATTTTCTTCAACTTTGTAGTAGATTGCAATCGTGTCTGGATGCACAATAACAGCACAAAATGGATAAAAAGAATTGAACCGGAAAACACTAGAACGTTGCTAAAAGGAGGCAAGATTAGTACAATATCTAAAGATATAAATAACTACTCCAAGAAACATGGAGATATCTTTCTGAAATTTCAATTTCATCCCAATTATTAAGTAAACTAGAGTTGATTACCTTTTAAATCTGAGTAAAACTTTGCAAAAATTGTTACCGGAGTGGTTTTATATTAGTTTTAGTTCTTTCTCTTTTCAGTAAAAAAACATGAAAATATGTTGTCCACAACTATTTAAAGGACTGTAACTGCACGTACATTTTCTATGAGCTTTTCCATAAGAGCTTGCATATAACTTCTCAACTTGGCTCTCAGCATTACGGTTACTTCACTGAGATGCTCGCCTGGGACTGAACTTCCACCTTCAGGGAGGCACGAACCCCATTCCTTCAGCTCTGATTCTATCTGGGGCCGTAAAATGTCAAGCATCCTTTTCATGGAGTTCAAAACAATCCCCAACTGAAATAATGATGTGGAAGGTCATTTTTCTGGTTTGTGGAAAGAATAAAAAGAAAAGGAAAATAAAACCATAATAAAAAAAAAAGAACAGCTCACCTCATTAGAAACCATGTAAGGACTTACGGTTCCTTTCGCAATTTTCTGAACATATTTGAGGCCTAATTTGATGGGCATTGAGTACTCTTTCAGTGGTGATAAAACATCCGCGTACTGTTTCTCAAGACTTTCCACCACTGCCTTCTCCACATCTGCTATAGCCTGTTTACGAGTAGGACATGGCAACTCAGGAGCATTTGGGATTCAAACAAAAATTTCAGACAATAATATGTGAAACTATTCCGGCTTAGAATGTAGCTAATGAACTTCCAAGAAAGCAAGTTTTTTGGGACCTTTTTTTTACAATTTTTTTTAAATTTATTGTGGGAGGGCAGTGTCGAACTCGAGATCTATGGTTTCGAGTCACAAGTGCTGCGCCAACCGCGCTAGCCTTCCTTGACTTTTGGGACCTAACAATGTAGCAAGATGAATACAGAAATATGAATTAACAAGCGATGATTCTCAGAAGCCTATACTACGAATGTGGTTGGGATCTGAACAAAGAAATTTTAAAGATTATCTTCCAATTATTCTCTAACTGGATGGATGCCAAATTCTAAAATTAATGAATGGTTTGTAACCATTTTAATTAAATTAGGAAATCATTTTAATATAATATTTCCTACCACTTCAAAGGTACCAACAAATGACAAAACAGTGAGAAAGTCTTGAACATACACTTTCTAGGAAGATCGTATATTCGGGCCAACGACTGATTATGTTGTCATACTCATTTAGCGTCTCCTTTAGCTGACCGTAAATATCATCCACAAACGGAGTCGTTGAGTGTGCTGTTTGCACGCTGGACCATTTTACCTGGAAATAATATATATTAGGGAATATGCAATACAAAAGACGACACTGTTGAAAGAAATATCTACTTATAAGACACAAAAAATGAAAAAACACTGCGATGATATATCTACTTAATTAGGATGGGTTTATTTTCTCAAAAGGAAAAAAAAAGAAGGATAGGTTTTTAGGACAGCTTTTATCTGAGAATGCTCAAAATCAGTAGGATACTCCCTCTGTTTCATAATAGAAGGCCTTATAGGTAGTTTGGCATAGATTAAGGAAGGGAGGGAGGGACAAGGGTATTATTCCTATTATAACCTTAAGGGATTTAATTTATCCACATCAAGTCTCAACTACCAACCTCTCTCTCTCTCTCCCATAATAGTATGGGTAAGGGTAATTTTAGAAATCCACCATAAAAAGTTGAAAATGACATATATTTTGGGAAGAATGGAAAAGTTAAAAGGACTCGTGTTATGAAACGGAGGGAGTATATATTAACACAACAAAATTCTTCAATCAACCAAGATCTGGTGGAATCCCTTTGATGCAAATGTACCTTATCAGGCTTGCATAATTCGAGCAAGGCAAGGCGTTTCTCCTTGATCCACAGTGTTATGTATCCATGAAACAATTCCTTTGCATCAACACCACCTTTAACAGAACTGCAAAAGATTATTAAATTAGCTAAGACACCAAAAAAAAAAAAGGAAGGATAAATATGAGCAAGTGTGGTTGAGCAAGAACCCTTCATTACTTGATGTTCCATGAAGTAAGATCCCTTTGAAAATCTGCTGTGGTAATAACAAGTTCTATCACGGACGGCAATGGGCCACTCGGAGGACATGCGATAAGAAATGAGCGTAATCTATTACTGAGCTCTGCACTATATATGGATGACGATAGATTTGGAAGATCTAAAAAACTAGGAAAAACAAAGAAGATTCAGTATTAAGAATCCTGAGAAACAATAGGAATACTTTCAGTTCAAACAAAAATACAATTACATGAAATAGATGCAAGTACACCAGCCAAGTAACATTTTTCATATTTACCTGGGGAGCACATGCTGATTCTGAATTTCTATGTCAGTGAAAATTTCATTTCTGAGATTTAAACAAAGTGCTTTCATTTTCTGATACGCGGTGGAGAAAGCCAGTGGATCCACCAACAGGTTCTCATTAGCACTAGAAACGAATTCATCAGTTTCCGCTAAGTGCCTTTTGGACCTTTTCTTCGCAGCTATCTACACAAATAATAAGGGATGACAAAGGGAACTTAGGAGCAAAAGAACTAAAAATACACCTTTAGTTTCTAACACCTGAAAATATCTGCATAGCTTCAACTGCACCTCGGAAGAAAGTATGTCATTCAGAAGCTTGTACAGTTTTAATGCTGGCGCAAGTGCAGGAGCAGCAAATCCGTTAGCTGGTGCAAATGTGCCGGCCATCCCTGAGGGAGATGATTCGTCCAGGGACTTGTAGTTTTCGAATGTCATTGCAAGAATCTGCTCAATTTGATCAGCCACTTCACCCAGGATACGGTTCTGGAGGGAATCAATAAGACGACAACAATATAATCTCACAATTTAATAGTTACAAAACAAGCAAGAAATTAGACTACTGAAATAATAAAGTATTGCAAACAAAGAATCATAGATCCCGAAATTTTTTACTTAAATTTATCCCCACCTCTTGATGACTTAACGTTTCCTTTGTTCTTCCTCTCATGATAACGGGTTCGAGCAAATCATGCACCAAATCTAGACAATCCACAGTTGGCGTGGCAACATCCATAACATATGAAAGATATCTGAAAATCGATGAAGTTCCATTAGAGAACACTACAGAAACTATAGGTTGCCCAGAATTCAAGAAACTTCCTGAATGATCAATTCAACTATGAGAAACCGAGGAACCAAATTTTAGCACCTTAGACGAGTGTATGCATCTGAAACTCCATAATATGAGGCAAATTCGGTCACAAGCCACTTCCAAGAGCCATGCAGCAAAAGACTTCTCCATTGAAACTGCTGGACTTTCATGGCTGTCTCCAAAAGGAAGTCATAGGCAACAGTTTCCGCAACAGAACCACACTAAAAAATAAAATGATGTATAGATGCCTTAAAACCAAGTTTTCCACAAAGCAGCTTATGCGTAACATGAAAACAAAAATTTCAACTTAAAAGTTGTGGAGAATGAAACGTAGTGTCACCAGGAGCGGCATATAGTGGCAAAACAAAGTAAAGGTTTTGTCATCGTGGCCTTGTTTATACCTTATGACTATTCTCATCCAAATTAGTGGAGTAATTGATGTATAATTGCACTCTCCCAACAAGTTCATGCTCTGGCTCACGATACATTGACCACCAGCGGAGCTTGTCACCCTGCATCACGCAAATACATATCACCCTTTTAACCAAGAAATCTTCCTTTAAAATCTAAGATATATATAGTACTTTCAAGACATCATACCGGGTCATCAGCTATATCTGCAACCTGAGCTACAACACGACCACAATACTTTCCATTACCATCATTAATTTCAATAATAAGATCATCTCCTAATCCATCTGGTAAACTGTATGGGGCAGCAATATATGAAACCATCAACTTCAACAAGATAAAAAAGTTGATAGAAACCGAAGCTACAAGTTTACTTACAATACATGAGTTTCGTCAGATCCAGGCTGCATTCTTACTGCTTCTTGTTCAGGTAAACTTTTCAATCTCAATAAACAAGAATATGTATCTGCTCAATGTAAAGTTTGACCAAAATTAGAAAATAACAATCGTAGCAGCACAATTTTCAGGATTGAAAATGACAGGCAGTAAAAGAGGAACAAGAGAGGCATCAACAGAAGAAATATTCAAAATATAATATGATTTTAGTTTTCAAGTTTAAAATATTATTTCGGAACTCGTAAAAAGCTTATATACCTTGCACTACTTCATAAGATGATGAACTGTTGCGAAAAGCAGTTGCACCAATTTTCAGCAATTCAGGTAACTCTTTTATGTACTGAGTGCCAACATGCACATAGACCATGCTCTGACGTGAGAGAGGCCCATTTGATGGCAAGCGTGGCGGCACACGCAGTTTACGGTAGACTTTCCACTCAGAAGAAAGAGTTGATTTCACACTAGATAACCGTACCCGAACAGACTCCAGATTTTTTCATAGGGGGTTTTAAATATGAAACACTGCAGCCTGTAGGTGGATCCAGCGCCATTTTCACTTTACGAACTGAAAAAAAATATAAGTTTGAATCAGTGTTTGAAGAGATAATTATTGGTCAAAAGAAAACTTATTTAGGGGAAACACAAAAGAAAATTACCCTGCACTTTCATCTTGCCAAAGGTTTTCTTTGGTTTTATGCTTGCTCCATCGCTGATCAGTTCTGAAGAGTTTTTGTGCAATAATTCTTCTTCTGGTTGTAACAATACATGCTTCAACCTATAACATCAACTATCGGTTAAAAAATTCAGTTATGCTATTAACAAAAATTAGGATGCCAGCTTGACTATCCCCAAATATGGACAAGCAAGAATTTAATGTTTGCTTAGATCGGTCAAATTTATATATTTTCAAAGGGGGAATTCTCATTCAAGCCGCAAGATAACGTTCATATACACGAGAGTAACTACATCAGCTAATAAAACAGTAACCAGTACATTTAAACAGATAACTGAACTCCTTTTCCATGCTTATCTAGGGACAAATTAGTGATGTGGATATCTTAAAACCAACTACAGCTTCTCGGATATACAACAGCCTGAAAAAAGTAATTCGTCTTTGAGTGTCATCAAATAGAGGAATAATAGACGAAAAAATATTGTGAACCTGTCTTGTTCAAGAAAAAAAAGGATTTTGAAACTATAAATAAACAAACTCAAAACTTTGGAGCTCTCACAATTTCCTAGACAACAGTCTTATTTTATTCGGTAGTCAATATTCACATGTCACATCATATACAAAGCTATGCAATAAGAAGCATGATTGCATAATCAAAGAGGAAAATTTTCAGGATAGTCTTACCCAAATGCATCCCTTAGAACTGCACATTCATTCTCCAAGAAAAAGGAGGCTTCCATGCATTCCCTGGCCCAGGCATGCAGGCATAGCCGAACACATGCGTCATAAGATATGAAACCATACCATGAGCCCAGTCCACTGTACGAGGGGGAAAAAGAATTAAAAGCCAAAAAACGATAGTCAACATTCTGTATAGTTAAAAGTTGAAGAAACGAGTATGTTTAGGATTATCAGTTGTAGTTAAACAACTATTTCAGTTACCTTGCATGAAATGTAGGGATTCTTGCAGAAGCACTAGAAGTAACAGCAGCAGTCCTGTGATCAATGACAAAGATAACTACATTAGTCGAAAGATCTCCACCAAACTCTATATCGGAGATTATTTAATATCAGCATGCAGATGAAGAAAAAACCAATGTAACATATCTTTCGACAATAAATCATACCTTACAGATGAACCAGAACCCTTTTTCTCACTAGCACTTAATGGGTTTCCATTACTTGGCTTGTCAGCATTTGCAGAACCATCTGATGTTGCCAAACAGGCATGACTTCCGGCTCTAGAGGCTTTAAGTTGTTCAGCTACTTGGTTAGATCTCAAAACATGACTCGTCATTGGTGGTGCACTTGGAATATCATCATCAGCTACCTTCTGGCTCTGCACCCTACCACCATGGAAATCCTGATGCAAAGAAGTACAAATGAAGCACAAAAAAACTTTTGCTCGTGAAAGTCTTTCTGACAAAGAGTGAGGTAAAGGAAAAACAGAGTCATGAATGGGGAAGAATTTCCTATAGAATCCTGCAACATTGTAGGATACAGAACATAAACAAAATATTTCCTTTCAGGGGCTGGCCATAGATAAAGGAACGTTTTTGTTTCCTTTCGGTATGAACCTAACGAATTATTTGAGAGAAACTGAAACTATAAAGAGACCTCAAAAGAGGCTTTCTTTTAAGACAACCTGAGGAAAAAAACTCAATTCCACAGGAAAACACCAAGTCGCATCAACGAACCTTCCCATGATTTCTGTATGTCAAGTAATTTCCGCAGATCTCCCCTACGTCTCATTTACCGTGGCCTACTTAATATTTTGGGATGTGCCAGATTACGTGGGAGTTTCCTCAGGAGGAATCTTTTCCAATGCTATATACATCAAAATAACATTCACCCGCACATCTTTCTTTTATATACTCATTTTGATATGATGTGGTTCACTAGCCCTTACCTTTCCTCAGCTTCAACAAATATATCAAGCTCAGAAAAAAATTAACATATTAAACGGGATGAAGTAAGATTTTTCACATGCCTTCCCAATCAAGCTTACTCCGATTATTCACTTTCATGTCATGATAAATTCAATAATCTACCACATAAACGTAAGAATCTTTAAATTATGCATTTAGCAATATTCCTACATTATCTATCGTCCAAATTCTTGCAATTCAAAATCATAATGAGGGCATCCATCTCTAGTTCTCTAAAGTCATTAGGAATCAGAACAGCAAGGTACAAGGTCAAAATACAAACCTGTCTGGCCGTCTTCACGTTCGGCTGCAAATGGTCATTGAAGTAGTAAACCTTAGAAGTTTCATTAGTTTGAGAATGGAAAGTGGCAGCATCATTCTTCCCTTGTCTCATAAATGAAATACTATGTGCAACAGAACCATTGCTAAATTTATCATCTTGCAGTGATGTTTTAATCGAGTAACGACCCCCATAGACCTCACTGTCTGAGTCAGAGCTCGTATCCATGTCAGATCCTGATCCAATGTCATTACCAGCACTGACAGATATAGCTCGCGAGCCAACGATAACCGCAGAAGGCAAATGTCCACTTTGAAATTTAGAAGCAGAAGGCAATCCAAAGCCATTGCCGTGATTCTTTATGCCAAGAACAGGATCAGGTCTTAGTCTCCGACTCGGCATCGATAATCAATTCTTTCTCTTCTTCTTAATATCCCCTAATTGATGATAAAAAAAAAAAATCTCCAAACCAGAGACTCCTATATAAAAGGTAAAAATGTATGTAATCCAATCTCCCTAAACCCTTAAAGAATCTTTCTTTAGAACCTCTGTGTGAAAATTGTTGAACAATAATATCAGTAACAGGTCTTAATACATTGAAAAAATATCAAATCAACAATAAAACTCATAATGAATCAGAAAATTAAAGATAAAACATAAAAAAAGGAAGCAATTTCCATGATGGGGTTGATCTGGAAATCTCTGTCTCTAAATCCCTTTTTCCTCTTAAACATACTAAAATAAACCCATTATTTGTGCTATAAAGATACTCCCTCTTTCCCAAATTATATGTCACCCATTATTTGTGCTATAATGAGCCATTTATTTAGAAATTGATTAATTAATTTGAGACATATTAAAAATGAAGTGTAGACAGATAATTTATGACAGAGTACAATTTTGATCTAATGAATCACAAAAATAACTTCCCATATAAACAAAGCCCACAAGAAAAGGAAAAAAAACCCACACTTACCAAAAACAATCAAGAATATATTAATCAAAATTCAGATCACATCAAACAAAACTATTAAATGAACTTACAGTGTGAAAAGGAGTCAAAGCAGTTGAGTAGACTGCTCTTCTTCTATTTCTACTCAATGATGAACTGTGTATAATAAACGGGAATCAGTAGATTTTTTCTGAATTATTGAAAAAAAAGAAGAAAGAATTTAATATTGATGACTTAATTTTTCCAAATACTGGTGATTTTCAGGAGTTTAATTTTGGTTTATACGGATCAATATCTTGAGATAGAGAAAGATGACGTTAAAGTTTTTTTTTTGTTTGTAAAAACAGAAAGATTAAAAGAGATTATGGGGGGAAAGTAACGTTGAGAATGACGTGGCTGGAGGATAACGTGGCTGGTCGTTTAGTGCCGCGTCTTTTTTTTTTTTTTTTTTTTTGACGCCCGAAGGCGATTGCCCGAGAAAAAAGAGCGGAGAGTACCCTAGATCAGGGAGATTGTAGCATGTCCCATGCCTGGGGAGGGAGCTTAGCCTCATAAAGAGGAGAATATTATTGCCCCATTATGCGGGGAGAATGTGTCGAACTTGGGACCTTTTGATCCCAAGCCAAAGGCTTATCCACTGGGCCAAACCTTTTGTTGACTTAGTGACGCGTCTTTAGTGGGGATCCTACTGCCGGGGGTTTCTTCTCTCACACACAGTGAACGTGAGATAGAGAGAGAAAGAATGTGTGAAAAAGACGCTCTCATTATATATGATTTTCGACAGTCCGACTCCTATTCGAAATATATATTTTTTAATACGTGCAGAATATTTTTTTGCTTTGAAAATACTTGATTCTTTTAAAAATAGGTACTTGTTTTTTTTAAAAATAGGTGTTTAGCGAACAGGTATTTTTTAAATTAATTTTATCTATCAAAATTTTAATTCAACGGATGAGAATCCGTTTCGTACATACGAAATATTTCTCATTTCGCATTGGAGCCGTGGTGGACTTTCGAACCTTAACTGCGATCCAATTTTTTTCTTTAAAAAAAAAGAAAAAGACCTCATAGCCCAGTGTAGATCTAGTAGCTGTGGTTATTTGCACAATAAAAAAAGTGTGAGTATCACTGTTGCAGCTTTTTAGATATGTGTTAAAATTTATATAATAGGTGTTTTTTTTCTGATTAACACTTATTTTAAGCCATTTATATATGTTTTACGTAATATTTGTTATAAAATTATAACATGTGTTCGCTCCAAAAAAATTTGACCATCAAATATTTTATCCGACGACAAAAAATGTTCAATACGTATTACGTTTTTTGTGTTTAGCATCATAGTCGGACCGAAATCTAGTATTGTGGTTAGACCTGCAAACAGATACGGAACCATCTATTTCCTATCCATATCCTTTTTAATTTTTCATATCGAATCCGGATCCGAACGGATCTAGAGTATGTGGTTACCAGATCCATCCATTTGGATCCGGATCCGGATACGGATGCGTTAAAACCCGTTTAAAAAAGTCAAATACTCCTTTTAGCTTTTCTATTTTGGCTGATTAAAACATATATGATTAATCTAACAATCTTACATATATGTTACTTCACCCCAATATATATATATATAAACGGATCCGGTTTTTTATATTTCTGACCCGTAACCGTTTTATTATTCTTATACGGATTCAAATTTAGATGCGGATATATGAGTTTGAGGTTCTTACCAAATCCGAACCATTTTTTCGGATTCAGATCGAATGCGGGTTTAAACCCGAACCGTTTGCCAGCCTAATTGTGGTGAGTATTGTGGGGATTGATGAGGTACTAGTTGTGATTCTATTTTTTTGAATAAATTGTGTTTCCATTAATCACAACTAGCCGAGGCCACTACAATCAAAGGAAAATTTGAAAATACAAAAAGTAAAAGTTATACAATGATTTAAAAAATCACAATAACAGACAAAAGACACACCTAAGAAAACTTGGATGGTTAAAAAAAACTACTAGAAAAACTAGCCAAGTAGTTGTGATTCTACTTGGTGATTAAGAAAGCTGTGATTAATAAAAAGGAAAAGGAAATTTTGTTTGGTGAATTTAGAATCACTTTTGTTCTGAAAAAGGAAAACAGATACTCCTTTTTAGAGTAAAATATTGAACACTATTTGACACTTTTAGACTTCTTTTTTAGAGTAAAATATTGAACACTATTTGACACTTTAAGTAGACTATGAAAGCTTACTGATTCAACTATTGTTTAGGGTAAAATATTGAACACTATTTGACACTTTAAGTAATCAATGAAAGCTTACTAATTCAACTTTCAATAGTTTAATTCACTCCGTATTAGTGGTTAGTACTAAAATGATTGTTTTTTTTTTTCTTCTAAAAAAGACTTGCATATTTATTCTTGTGTTAATTGAAAGAGATAGCATGCACATAAGGCGAGAGGGAGGGAGGGGGGTGGGGTTAGGAGCGGCGAAGAGAGAAAGAGGAGAGAAGAATTTCAACGATTTCCTTTTATTCTGTAAAGAGGAGAGAGTATACTTATTAGGAGTGGGGATGTCAATTTACTTATCAAAATTAGGGATTCATTTGCCTCTACCTCGGACCGGGGGGAGGGGAGGGGGAATCCCCAGTTTAGGCGGAGATAGGATTGGTGATAGAATCAAAATATAAGCCCCAAGGGTTAATGTGATCAATCTAGTTTTGATAACAAACCATTGAAAAGTTCTCATGTGTGTGTGACCTTGTGTCTTTGATGTTAGGATCTATTACTCACACTTACATAGATGAAAATGGTAAGAAAGCTTCAATGAACCTCAAAGGGAACAATTCTACAACTTTGAAGATGCCTTATCAAGGATCACTATGAAGGATTCATTTAAGAGAAGCTACATTATGCAAGACTCCATGTCACAAGCTTGAAGTGGATTTAACAATGCCTTGGAAGTTGGTGCAATATGAAGAATAAAGATCAAGTTGTTAAGAACTACTCAATTTCACTTAAAGTTCATCATGAAGTAGGATCTTAACAAAGGAAGTGATGAAGTCCATGGTTCTACATTTTAGAAGATTGCAAAAGGACTTCACCACATGAAGCGGGTGATAAAGGTCTTAAGTGAAGTTTAAAGAAGTTGTTACACATCTTGAAGAGTAGTCATGTTTATAGGTACATTTCTTGTGAGTTATCTATTTTGAGAATAATCATTTAAGCATATGAAGCTCTTGCATTTCTCAAAATCATCTTTCCAAACTTGATTTGATCTTAAAAGGGTTTTGAAAATGTTTGTTAAAATACTTAACTAGTCATTTGTTCTTAAAATTAATTGAAAATATTTGGAATTTGACAAAACAGCAAGCGCGGACTAATGCATCGTCTGCAGCCCGCATACAATGGTTATTCCGCGACCTGCAGATTTGCTCTAACGGCTAGTTTTTCAGCTTTATGTATTTTGCAACGGCTCTTTCATCTCTAAACCGTTTTCTATGGTATAAAAACAACTTGGTCCATATTTCTAATCACCAAGAGAACAACCAACAAGTTGCAAACAATCCAAACATTTTGAAAAACTTAATTCTTTCAATATTACTCAAAATACTTTATTTTGAGCTTGAACTTCATATACATTCTAATCTATTCTCAAAATTGTTTAAAACTTTCAATTATATATCCAATCCATTGAGGGATTTGTAAAAGTGAGCTAAATTGCAAAGTCTCAATTGTAAGAGACTCTTTCCTTTTCTCTTTTTGAGAGCTAGTTCTTTGTGAACTAGAAAAAGCTCTTTGTGAGCTTCACTCTTTGTGAGTGTTTTCCCTCTTTGTGATGTTGTCCTCTTTGTGAGATTGGCACTTTGTGAGCTTGGTTTTTGTGAGAACTAGAAAAAACCTTCTTTGTTGGCGGAGTCCTCTTTGTGAGGCAATTATAAAAGGTTGATCCCATATTGCATTTGTTGTGAAGGGAATCCATTAGTGGATGTTGCAAAATTCTTAGGTGTGTCCTAAGGTAGTGGATGTACATCTTTGTGATCGAACAACCATAAATCGCCGTGTTCGTTTTCTCTAACTCTACTCTTTACATTAAAGTTCTTATATTACTCTGTGTATGTATACTTTGCATTAATTTGAATTGTATGAACTACATATTTATCTTGAGTTAGTTGATTTACTTTGATTATAGATTTACTTGGCTTTGGTCATATGACTTATATTGTTTTATACTACAAGCTTTGCATATAGGATACTTGACTTAGTACTTCCAAGATCATATCCATAGTCTTGTATTTCTATGTGTTGCATCTAAACACTTAAGTCATCTAAGTTGCCTCAACATTTAAATCACCTTATGTGCTTAATCAATATAATTGTTGTTAATGTGATCACTTAGATAAAGAAGTTTTAGATCATATTCATATTCTTGTATTTCTATGTGTTGCATCTAAACACTTAAGTCATCTAAGTTGTCTCAACATTTAAATCACCTTATGTGCTTAATCAACATAATTGTTGTTAATGTGATCACTTAGGTAAAGAAGTTTTAGAAAAGTTAAAAAGTTTTTTAACCTAATTCACCCCTCTTAAGTTCAAATCCTAACGGGTATTTCAATTACCCTGACGAGGATGAGGGGATGTATGTCCCTAACCCCGGCTCATTTCCGACTATCCGCTCTATTTATATGCAGAAAATATCATTATTGTAAATTTTTGAGTACTTAATATTATTGAATTAAAAATATATATATATTGTTGCTAAAAAAAACAAATTATTCATTCTTTTTTATATATTTTATGTAAAATGAAGTTTTGAAAATATTACAAAAATGAAAAAATAGTATAAAATACCCTCTGTAATATTTTTATTATCACTAAAAATGACTTTTTAATTATATTAATTTTAAATAAAAACGGTGTGGGGATCCCCATTTACCCACTTGGACGGAGATGATGATCACATTTTTCCAACCGGAGACGGGGACGAGTATAGGAATAAGGAGCCGGGGCTAGGATCGGTTTACATGGTCCTTGCCCCCCGCTCATCCTTGTTGCCATCATTAATTAGAAGAGAAGATTGGGAGATTTTAAAGGGGTGCTCTAGGGATAATATGGTCTTTTGAGAGTGATTTACTCTGGCGGGATGGATCCTGCTCTGGCAGTATCGCCAACCTATTTTTTTAGGGTCAATTTAATGTTATTTGGGATGTGAGAAATATCAATTTAATGTTATTTGGGATGTAACTTAGCAAAAAAAAATGTTATTTGGGATGTGAGAAATATAGGGTAAGAAAGTGTATTTTATTTACCAACCCAAGTTGACTCACTTGTTAAGGATTTGACACGTTCTTACAAAGGTCAAGTGTTCAATTCTCGCTGCCAACGTGAGGACTATATTGGTGGGTGATATGTAAATACCTTTATAAACGACCTATGGTCCCTAGGACTTGCCTTTACCCGTTGTGGTGACCGGAGCCGAACCCACCCAAATTTTTTATTTACCAAAAAAAAGTATTTTATTTATCGAATCATCACATAATTTACATCTTCCATTCAACTTTAATAATAAAGCGGTAGAGACCGACCAAACAAATCAATTCAGATATCTTCACTCAGCTAATGTAGACCTAGTTTTTTAAATTAAAAACTAATGTTAAGGATTTGTAGCGTATATTCGGTGAACATGTACTAAATATAAATAGTAATACCTGCATTTTTTAATATAAATCGATTAAGATGTGTAATAAAATTTAAGGAAGTAAAAAACTAGATATTTTCTTAGTCGAAATATTAATATTACTCTCTTGAATATTATTTGTATACCATTAGTTCTATTTAAAAGAATAATTTTAATATTTTGATTAAAAATTTTAAGGCAGGTGTGGAGGGGAGAAAGTAAAAACAGCCGTATCACAAGATTTTCCTGACTAATTTGGGAAGATGAAATGTTGTTTTTATAAGGAAAAATCCCTTGAAAAATTAGGGGGTTGGGATGACTTTTGTGTCTGTATTCATGTATTTTGAGTCCACAATGGATTATTGTGGTGAGGCACCGAAATCTTCTATATGAGACCATGTGGGGGTGGCGGTGGTGGTGGCTACAGTGCAGAATGGGATAATTTCGCACGTGCAAAATTTCTTTAGTATGTTGAATTAAAATTTTGACAGTTTAAAGTGATTTAAAACGGACACCTATTCTGAGTCTCAGAAATCTGTCGTGTTTTTTAGCCTCAAGACACCTGTCATAAACCTCGAAACACTTATTTTGAAGCGTTCTATATGTACTGAAAAAAAGATTTTCTACATGTTATCCGAAGTGCATGTGTGGAAGCATATCAAATATAGACAAAAAACAGAGAGGAAAAAACATATGATAAAAAGTTAGAAGGAAAGATAAGTATGCATGGTTATGTATTTATTTTTTCTATTGTTTATAGTGTTTATCTTGTCTGGGGTGTGGATTTTTATCTGTTATCAAGGTGGTCTCCACCATTGTATAACTTTTATTTTCTTGTATTTTTTTTAATCTTTTGATTGTAATGACTTCAACTATATTATGATTAATGGATAATTTCTTATTTAACAAAAAAAAAAATTGATTAAGATCTAGTTGTCATCATTATCTGGCAGTACAAAAAGATAAGTATGCATGGTTAACAGCTAAGCATGTTATAGAAGAAGAATTACATCTGGCAGTACAATTTCACTCCTATACAACTTGTATACAACTTATAATCGTGGAAAAGAGAGTTCAAAACACAATCAACACGTTTGGTACGCTGAAATAGAATGTAATTAAATTTTTTTCAGGCAGAATCGCTTTCCACTCAGAATAATTTCGAAATCCTCTTTCCATTCCAGTATTTGGAAGGCAAAGCCATAATGTCGATTCATTTCCGGTGCTTAGTAAAACTATCATAATAGAATAAAATTAAACACAATATGACCTAAATGTCCTTTTAGCATATACTACGATAAAACATATCTAAAAATTTCTTACAAAATCTTACTTGAATAACATTGACATTATATATCAAAAATATTTATATATAACTATATATATTGTTTAAACATACTACCTCCATTCATAAATATAAGACTTTCATTACACGTTGCGAAAATTAAGGAATAAAAAATTAAGATATTTTTGTAATCAAAATATCAATATTTCTCAATATTACTCTTTTAAATAGAAATATTGATATTTTAATTACAAAAATATCTTAATTTTTTCTTCCTTAAATTTTGCAACATGTAATGAAAATCTTATATTTAGGAATGTAGGGAGTAATTTTGATTAAAATGTCAACACAATAATAAAAATATTTTTACTTTGAACTTAATAATTAATTAAAAGAGGGTATAAAATGTCAGTTACTATTTATTGATGATTCCAACTTCTCCTAAAAAACCATTCCATAGGTTTTGGTGTGGAATGACCTTTCCCACTTATTTCATTCCCGTGTAATGGTCTTTTCAACTTAAATTTGTCAAACCAAGCACTGGAATGGAAAGAGAAGTTGGAATCATCATTCCATTCCAACGTACTAAATGTGCTCTAGAAGAATGTTTTTTTTGCTAAATAAAAATTTACACATTAATTATAAAATAGCCAAGGTCATTACAATCAAAAGATAAAACGCAAATACAAGAAAAATAAAAGTTAAAGAATGGTGTAAACACCATGATAACAGATAAAAATACACACCTCGGAGCAGGTAAACAACACAAAAAATAGTAAATAAATAAATATATGATAAAATTCTTCGCAGCAGCTTCTCCGATATCCTGGAACAGTCATCACCTTTCTCTAGAAGAATTGTCCAACTTAAAATTTGTTATTTCGAATCCAAAATATTAAACCAATTGTTATCTTCTTCATTTGTAATACAACTATGCGTGTATTTCTGTGGAATATACGAGATTCACCCTTATAAACATTTAATTGGAGAATAGCATGCAAAAGTTTGGATTAAAGGCTACTATTGTAATTTAGAAACTTTATATTAAAAAAAGGTTAATTAAATCACGGAAGGGTCTTTTTTTCCTCTTTAAATGGTCTATCTCCTTTTGGCGCCAATGCTGCTCGATGCCACCATGGCTCTTTTTACATAATGACATAAAGCTTTAAAAGAACAAAGAATTAATAGTAGCAAAGGGATAGAAACCCTAAACCTCCAAATTAAGAGTATTAAATGACTATCTTACCCCCTGCTGGTATAAGAGATTCACCCAACTATAAGGGCAAAAAGATCCAAAGACACTATTTTAGTCAATCTTTTAGCCAATAATTCTAGTAGCCTAACAAGGTCCTAGTAACCCATGATTTGCTATTCCTAATAGTATCAAAAGAACAAGAAATTAAAGCTTTTCTGATCCAACCTCTGTTTGATTACTAACTTTAGTTCTTTTGAGTTTTGACAAGTGGGTTTAGCTCAATCTCCAAGAACTTGGTCATTGTAAGGTCACAGTTCGAGTCACCAGAGTGCAACGACGCCGATTTACCAAAAAAACTTATCAACTAATTTCTCAATTTGGCCTAGAAAATGTCTTCCACATTCTGCATCCATACCAGAGACCAGAGATTTTCTTACAGTGACTCGTGTGCAGACTCGTACAATTCAAAAGAAAACTAGAGAAACATTATCATTTACAAACCACCAGAACAATTCTTGATTTGATCAGATATAAACTACTATATTGTACATAGCCCGAAAACCCTACTACTATCAACAGGCCGGTATAAAGTAGTACTGTTGGAAAAGTTGGATAAAAAATAATAATCTAGTTTATGCAAGAACCTCACGGCGAAAAAATTAACCTCCATATCAATCATCATAACCCAAGACTTGTTGCTTTATCTCTTCAATTCTAGCAGCCAACTCCTCTCTGTTTTTCTGCAAAATCAAAGCAAACTTTAACGATCAAGAACTTGAGCAAAACAGTTGTGACGAAGATTACAAGCTTGAATCGCAATCACCTTAAAAAGTAGGTAGCGGGTGCTGAACCATAGCGTGTAGGAAAGACCCACAACTTCCATTAGTTTCGGTATCTGAAAGTCCCATAAAGATAAAGCCCTTTAATCAGTACAAAAACGTCCCAATCAATGCTAACAATCATAAATCAGGAAAATGACAGGAAATACGAACCACGGGAACAGAATCAATGGCATTGACTACTGAGATTGCCAAATATAGAGCAACCAGAGAACCACCACCAAGAAGGAGAATTGAATATCTATCATCTGAGTCAATCTGCATAAAGTCGCCAACTATTATTAACAAGCCAAACTACGAAAAATTACATGGTAACAAAGAAAGACGATAACCCCTGTATCAACCTATGGCATCTACAACAACACATTACAATTCAAGAAAAATAAGAGAAAATTTCATGGAGGCCAGTTTTAATGGATTTTATTCTCCTCAAAAGCAAAAGTAGTTTTTTTTCTTGGTATCAATTAATTGACAGAAATGAGTAATAGGTGCTGTAACAGAAGATTGTGCAAACATTCGAAGTAGAGGACACAAAACAAATATACTTTGAAGAGATAGAGAGGAGAGGGGCTCGAAAGCGGGGAGCGGTTGACAAGGATATAGGAACGCCAAAACTAGATTTAGTATAACATCTCCATAACTCAATGAACTTATAGGTTGCATAAACAATGTTGCTCAGGTAACCGCTCAGGATCGACATGGCTGCCGACGTTTCAACAAGCATATATATGCTTTCAATAACTGAATAGTTCATCATTGCAACCATATTAACCATAACAGATAATACCACAATTGTTAGAAAACGAATTAACATCATTTGTTCACGTTCAAGCACTGGCAGCTTCAACTCTCTCCCTTATTCGTCATAATTCTTAAAGAGTGGTAAAACTGAAAGAAATATACTTTGACAAGGATAATTCAATTTCTGCACAAATAGATGGATAATTTATTACCACATTACCATTTTGAATGAAAGAATCATGGTAATGTGCAAATAAACCAAAATGGTTTTCACTTTCCTCTGATGTCTTTGACTTTGATTTGAGGGCATGATTATCAGTGTTGCAAAAGTCGCTAGTCGCTCGGCAGACAGGGGACTAGCGACTAGTCGGCCTAGTCGGGGAGTAGTCGACGACCCTAAATTACAACGTAATTTTAAAAATTATATTATCCTAAAGTTTAGGGACTAAAATGCAGATATTTATCCTACTATATTTCTGAAATATTTTATTTTAATCATTCTCAAATATGTTTTTTTTTATATTTTTGGTCCAATTAAATATTAAAAATATAAAGTAGGCCATTTAGGACTTGTTTGTAACATAAGTGTTTTATGGGATTTTATGTGCTAATAGTTTAATTACACGTTTAGTCCTGTGTATATAAAAGCTTCTAGGTAAAGGAAGAAAACCCTAAAAATATAAAACTTCTCCAGCGGCGCCCCCTTCTCTCTGGCCTCTTCTCACCGTCACCACCGTCCTCTTCTTCTTCTCCGACAGACAACCGCCACCGTTTCTCTCTCCTTTCCTCTCCCTCTTCTTCTTCGGTGTACTTGGTCAATGATGAAACCAAGGCTGGAATCTTCTTCTTCGGGAAGCTGGAATCTTCTCCTTCTCCGAGACTCCGACAACCACCACCGTTCTTTGTCTCTTCTTCTCCGGTGTACACGGTACATTTCTCTCTCTCTCTCTCTCTCTCTCTCTTTGTCTTCTCGTCGGAATTTTGACCGACTAGATCGGACTTTTGACCAATTTTTTTCAAAGACCCGATTTTTTGCCCCATTTTTTGGATTTCTAGGCGGCCACCGGCCGACTACCGACTAGTCGCCGGCTAATCGGCCGACTAGGCCGAGTTTTGCAACACTGATGATTATGTAGCAAACACAACTGTATAGGAGACCACCACTTTGTGCACTCATTGCCAAATGTTAGGTTAGTCTCCAATCCATATGTTTCAATGGTATTCTGGGGGCAGCCAATTTGTGCATTTATCAAGCTAGGTATGTTTCTTATCCATCATCTGCCCGTACTAATTATTGTATGGATGGATAATTTATTTCCACACATAGATATTCCAAAATCATTTTAAAGTTTTATATAGACTTTGTTAAAGAAACACACCCACAAACAAGATCTTTTAAAAGAAGAAAAATCTTCACCATCAGGGGCAAACTGAGGGAATTGAAAAGCCGAGTTTTAATGAAAATGCATAACCAACCTTTAAATCAAGCTTCTCGAACAACTCGAATGTTTGGTTTTCTTCTGAAGTCTCTTCTGTTGCTTTGTTCTGCACATTTTCTGCATACTCCTTTTCAACTTGCTTGATGTCTTCCATTGTTATCATGCCATCAGGACGATCTTTTCCATACAGGCTAGTAGTAGTACCAGTTGTTTCCTCAGACATTGATGATTTCATTGTCAATTTGGTGTAATATGGTGATCCTGAAATTGACTCAATTAATCGCACTACATACAGAGGCATATTAATGCCAATGTGGGCGACTAGTTGACTTATCTACAAGGGATTTTTTAATTCATCAAAATCTTGGCCGTGTCATAACTAGATCAGTGTCACGACTTTGAACCATAATTTGAACAGATACAAGTATACCACTCTTACCATCATTTGACTGATTATACTAATAACTCGGCCAATCGTAGAACTCAAAGTTTACTTTCTTTCTATTATAATTAAGAAAATCATAGAATCAGTCCAACATCAATCGATCTCAAAGTAATCTGAGATTTCCCATCAAATAAAAACAAGAACCAATCTTTACTCATTTCGTGAAAACAAGAAATCAAATTCAATTAAATGTAAAAGGTACGGAATTGAAAAGAAGGTTGTGCTTGGCGTGATCGCCAAATGTTTAGTTGTTATTAGCTGGGTCACCTATTTGAAATCGGAAAAAAAACTTTTATGAAAAAAAAATAAGGGTGAGACTGCATACATCAAAACCTTCCCCTCCACCGTCTTGTGCACTGGGTACTACATTTTTTTTTTACGTAATTGAAAAATCTGACCCACAGATTTAAGGAACAATCAAGTATCAAACAATCCTAATTAACCATAAAAGGAAAACAAAATTTCGACATTAATAAACCATAATTTTCTCTCTCTAAAAACTGGCATACATAAATAAATAGGAGAGTGTGACAGAAACAAGTACCTAATGGATTGAAACTGGAAGAAGAGATTTTGGAGACATTGGATTTCAATGGAAAATGATTAGAGAGAGTGGGAATTCCACTGTAGCGAGGGATGGTGGAGAATGTTGATCGAGCTGTGCAGAGCTCCATTTTCAGTGTCTGTGAATTTGGGTATCTCAGATGAAGAAAATTGGGGGGTTTTAGGAATTGAATATAAATAGAGGAGAAGAATGAGTTAAAATTGCTAGGGTTTTTTAGCTGCGACTCTGTGTTAGGGGGGCGGTGTTTTGGTGAAGTCGGGTCAGTCGGATTGGTAACCCAGTAACTCAGTCAGAGTTTTAAAGAACTGGTCGGTACCAAAATTAGTAAAGAAAAAAATTATTTTAAGGAAATTGTAATATAATTGAGTAGTTTATTGTTGTGATTTAAGTTAAATAAATAATTTGGTTACAATTATGTTTCAAAAAGTCAATTTTAATGCTTGAATTTTTTATTTAATTTGGTCAAATTCATTTGTAAATTATAATTTATTTCGAGAATATGAATTTGTCAAATTAGTTAATGTTATTGAGTATTATTCTTTTAAATGAAGTTAGATTTCTAGTTAATAGTATGTTATATGGCATTAAATTATTAATTATTAATTATTTTTAAATATTTATGACGTCACGGGTCAATTAATTGTTTAATCCGTATACATAGAGTAAATCATTATTTATGTCCCTTCAACTATTTTCAAAAGCATGTTATGCCCCTTTTCTTTTTTGCATGCCATTAATGTCCTTAACAATTTACGGGGTGCCATTAATGCCCCTATGCGGCGGAATCTAGTGAGTTTTGGTGGCTACACACACGTGTGAGTCACACAGTCGAATTGTCAGGGGCAAATTCGTCCAACCAAATTTCAAACCCAATTTCATGACTCAATTGAAGATCTTCATCTTCTTCCTCAAAATCAAAAAAGAATTGGGTAAATTTATCCAGCCCAATTTTTTTTTGTTCTGATCACAGAATAATTGTAAAACCTTACTTGTAAGTCTTGTATATTGCAGTCTTGATTAATTACTTGAGACTATTTTTTTTAAGTTGCCGTAATTGAAAATCATCCTCAATTGTGTGGTGGTGGAGTTGTTGAACACGGTAAAAACACTATCCACCGCCACGACCATTTTCTCATACTTCACAGTCAAATAACCATATAATCACGAACATGAAATTCTTGTCTTCCTTATCATCATCCTCTGCTTCTTTTACTATCACCAAACTTAGTTGCAAGATTTATGGGTTTGGATTCATTGCCCCGTTTCTTTTTAGAATAATCACGGCTAAAATGATATCACGACCACCCTATTTTCACCCATCTTCCACCAAATTCTATCACACACACCCTTTCTCCTCTGTCTGCTTCTCTATTCTTTCCCTATCAATTTCTCCAATTAAAGCTCAACATTCTACTGATGAAGGGAGGGATAGGCTTTCGGGACTAACTCATTTATATTGGAACCCTTTAATTCATTAGATAGGGATTCCTAACCCGAAGAACAAACGATGATTTTGGAATGTACCAAGTGTGTCCGAAACTAGGTTAATGGGATATCAAGAGGTATTTCTAGATATATAACTCAAAAGAACCGTCAAAGTTTTTTTTATATTGTTAGATGAGTAAATTTAAAATTTGTACTCACACTAATTAGTGCAATACACATATTACAAAAAGTCAATTCTCTTACTCATCTACCAATATAAAACTACTTCAATTTCTCTCTATCAAGTAGTGAAAGTTTCTCTCTTTCTTTGTCTCTTCCTCTCTCATTTAGATCAATGCTTGCCCTTTGTTCGCTGACAGTCACCGCTCAAATTATTATTCCCTCCGTCCCAAATTATCTGTCCACATTTCCTTTTTAATCCGTCCCAAATTAATTGTCCACTTTCTAAATAAAGTGTTACATTAAATGTTAGAGAGAGAAGAAGAAAGAGAGAAAAGAATGTAGAATTAAATTGAAAACAACATTAAATAAGGTCATGTTTGATATTTTACAATATTCTAATATAGATTTTGATGAAATCTTAATTTCCATGCAAAATACAAAGTGGACAGATAATTTAGGACGGAGGGAGTAACAAAATTTCGTCGGAGAATATGAAAACCTAGCCGAAAAAAATATGAGTATTCGATGGAAAACAAGAAGACAAGAGTCCGTTGTTGGTGTTTGAATTTTTTCTTTTTGTCTCATAAACTCTTTATTCGTAGTTGAGTTTGAAAATATTGTAGAAATGAAAAGTAGATATGAATTAGAATTTTGGTTAGTAGATCTGATGATAGAAATGAATGGCAGATTGATATAGTTAGTCAATGGAGCCCAAGACCTTGAGTTTTTTTTTTCTTTTTTCTTTTTTAACTCGAGTTAAAATCGTTGATATTTACATATACTAAATTATTTACGCTTTACTTTTTTGGAACTAAATTATTTTTTTAGCTAATTATGAAGAGCAATTTGTATTAAATGACCCTCAACTATTTCTTATATCGATTCATGTCATGAGATGTGATTAAGTTTTGCGCTGGTCGTCACGAACCTTATCACAACCCTCCTCCTTTATCCGGGCTTGGGACCGGCAGTAAGTATCGCAAACTAGAGTCCATGACACCTACAGTCGGTAACCAACACTAAGTGTCACGAACTAAAGTTTATAACACTCACTGGCGGAGTTAAGAGTGATTGAATATAGGTTGAGAAAAATTGTGAATATTTCAAATAACCAATTTGGTTTTATTCCTGGGTGCTCAACCATGGAGGCAATTCACATACAAAGGCAAATGATCGAGCGTTACAGGGAGAGAAAGAATGACTTGCACATGGTGTTTATTGATTTAGAGAAAGCTTATGATAAGGTGCCTCGAGAAGTACTGTGGTGGGCGATGACTAAAAAAGATATATCCCGTAAGTATATTGACATTGTTAAGGATATGTATAAGGGGGCAAGTACGAACGTTAGGATTTGTTCTGGGATGACAGAGGAGTTTCCTATTATAATTGGTGTACATCAATGCTCAACACTTGGTCCGTTTCTCTTTGTGTTAGTTATGGATAAGGTGACTCGTCATATACAAGACTCCGTACCATGGTGTATGTTATTTGCTGATGATATTGTTCTGAATGATAAGACTAGAGTAGGTGTTAACGTTAAGTTGGAGTCGTGGAGACAAACACTGGAATCTAAAGGCTTTAGAATTAGTAGAAGTAAAACTGAGTATTTGGAGTGTAAGTTTAGTTTCGGTCGAAGTAGAGAGCAGAGTGTAATTAGTTTTGGATGACAAACGTATCGTGGTGAATGATTATATTCGGTATTTGAGTTCTATTATTCAGAAAAATGGAGAGCTTGATGGAGATGTGGCGCGTCGAGTTAAAACTGGTTGGTTGAAATGCATGGAAGGGTGCAACGGGTGTCTTGTGCGACCGTAATATACCATTGTGGCTAAAGGGAAAGTTTTATAGAACGCCTGTTAGACAAGTGTTGTTGTATGGTACAGAGTGTTGGGTTGTGAAAATATGTCATGTCCAAAAAATGAGTGTAACAGAGATGCGTTTGTTGCGATGGTTGTGTGGGCATACTAGAAAGGATAGAGTGAGAAATGAGATTATCCGAGAGAAACTAGGAGTTGGACATATTGAAGAAAATATGAGGAAAAATCGCTTGCGGTGGTTTGGACACATAAAAAGAAGACCGAGTGACGCTCCGATTCGAAAACTTGAAAGATGAAGGCATGAGGTTGTAAAAGGTAGGAGAGGCCGAAGAAAGTTTGGACCGAAGTCATCAATAATGATATGTATTTGTTAGACTTAAAGGAGAGTATGGTGTTTGATAGAAGTAAATGGAGAGGATGTATTCATGCGAATGACCACACAGAAATCATATATTGATTCATATAAATGACCCCAATTAATTGGGACTAAGGCTTTATTGTTTTTTACCCTCAACTATTTACGTATTTCAAGTTTTGACCAAATATTTTTATTTTAGTGGCTTATAGGCATAAACATTTTACGTGCAGTGGATATTAGCACCGGTGCCAAATCCGGCAATCTCGTCCATCGAAATTGACTCGACCGACCCGCGAATTTCGACCACCTTCATCTCCATTTTTTCATCAAGCTTCAAAGGTCCACCTCCCATCTTCATCAAGCTTCAAAGACTCATCATCTCCATCTTCCTCAAGCTTTAAGAATCCACCTATTTGAATTTCATTTCTTGAATGAATTGGAAACGGGTTTGTGGCCAAATTCAATAATCCCACCACCATTTTTCTAACTAAAATTAATTTCTCTCCCTTTCTTTTTTCTTCTTCAATCTTGAATGGGCAATAGAATTTTTTTCTTCTTCCATCGGTGGAAGATTTATTTTCCCTGTTTGGATTGGGATAAAAAAAACTCTTCCTAAACCTAATCGAAACAGATTTCTCTTTAGCCATATTTATATCCATAATCTCTTCTCCCACTCGCACCACAAAATACATGATACCGGTATTTCTTCTCCTGAGCTACATTTGATTCAATTTCCTGAAATCTATTTCCCTGCTTAAGTTAAATATTTATTGAAAGAAAAGATGAAAAAGAAAGGAATTATTTTGCTTAGAAAGTGGAACTATTGTAGTTTGTAAATCACATGTACTTCATCACTTATAATGACTTCATTGTAAGTAAGGACTGGATTGGCAAAATAGAAACAACATTTTGTATTGTTATCAATGTTTTAAATTGCTGACAGAACTTGGGAAAGATCAGGTCTCAAAATGGTTAGCATGCATCTTCTGCTTGTTCATGACTTGATAAGACCATACAGTTTCATTAATGTCTTGGGGAATTTCGGCATGGGTTTGCCAATGATTATTGATTCTTTTGCGATTTTTGAAATGGGTCTCTCTAAATAATTAAAATGGAAATGGGTTTCATGAAATTTTCATCAATTTGAAACGGAAATGAGTTATGGTTGTTGAGATTTTTGTAAAAAAATGGCATTTCTATTCAGCGGAAAATGTTTGTCGCCGGAGAAGATGACATGAAAAAGTTGTTGGTCGCTGGAGGAGATGACCACGGAAGATGTAGATTGATTTGACATTGAGTCGGTTTTAAGTATGTCGGGTTCGGGTCTATAAATGATAAATTGGTACTTTTACATTTTTCGGCAAAAAAATTAAGAAATTGGCCGGAATCCTTGATCGGTGCAACTACCCACTGCCCGTAAAATGTTTATGGCTATAAGCCGCTGTCAAAACCCCAAATACGTAAATAGTTGATTACCATTTAGTGCAAATTGCTCAATTATAAAACCAAGTATTTTTGTGTGACTGAAAATAAACTGTCGGCGGTTTTCAATCAAATTAGACACGTTGTGAGAACCTTAAACGTTCCCTGTGTGGCCTACAAATCACTCAAGGTGAGGGAAAGTGTTGAAAATATAATGTCCCATCTCAACTGCGTAAATAAAATTTGTGTCACCTTCTCATTACTAAGTAATTTGAGAGAACATGTATACCATATGATAGAATATCAAAAACTTTTATTTGACAGGTGTGTTTTAGACTATAGTTCAAAACTAGTGGTAGTTGATCAACATCTTCTATATATTATTGCTTCATTTGCCCTCTCAATCTGACCAAAATTAGTGCTTGTTGGTGGAATTCGTTAAAACAGATGTGAATTTTTCTAACTTATAACTAAGAAAAGTGACCTAACTTCTGTTTCTTCTCACTAACCTTTACATAATCAAACCCTTTGAATTATTTCACATTTTGTCCCTATAAATACACCTCAGAATTCATATACGACATATCATCAAAACAAAAAAACTACAAACACCTTCTTCAAGTTTTGGTCAATTTTCCAACAAAAATATGGCTACTTCTACCAAAGTTTGCTTTGTTTTTTCTTTGATTTTGGCACTTTCATTTTCAAGCATCCATATAACTCAGGCGGCTCGCCACCTAATGCAGACTTCGCAGCCAGCAATTCCAGCGATGCCTACATTGCCAACGATACCAAACATGCCCACGGCCACACTGCCACCATTGCCTACTGGTTCTTTACCAACTCTTCCCACTTTGCCAACATTGCCAAACACTCAAATTCCAACTTTACCCTCCATTCCTAAGGTTGCACTTCCTCCAATGCCTTCCATTCCTTCACTTCCTAATATTCCAACTTCAATCCCTTCTCTTCCTTTCCTCTCCCCACCACCTTCAAACTAGAACGAGTTAAATTCTTGATGGAGTTGTTTGTTATGGAAGAAATCGCTACAATTTGATAAATAGTTTTATGTCGCTACAATTGTATCAGTTATCTCGCTTGATTTTCATATACTTATAGAAGTTTCTAATATTGTTCTTTGTGTAATATTTATTTCATTTCTAATATTGTTCTTTGTGTAATATTTATTTCTTGTAATGAAATGCTTATTCAAATATATTATTTTTATTTTTATTTTTTTTGTTGAAATTGACTTCACAAGTCAAGAATTTCAACAATCCCAACATGCTGTAGTATTTCTTTAGTTCATTGAGAAGATGGTACATTTAAATTTGCTTTGTTTGAATGCACATTTGTAGTCAAGCCTTCATAGTAAACCAGGTATAGTTTGCTTTGCTTAAATGTAAAATTGTGAATTACACTATTCTATGAACCCACACACAATCTCGCCCTGCATTTGCAAACTTTTTCTAGAGAACTTTAGCAACCGAAAAATGAAGAATATTTTAATTAAGGTTGTCAATTGTAAATTTTTGAGCTAAAACGAAAAATGTTGAAATCGTTTGGGCACATTAAGATGTTATTTTCTCCAAGTTAATAAGAGTACATAATGGTCTCTTTATTTCTTATTTACCTGACCATAAATACATTCACTTCTTCTATCAAACATCATACCTTCATCCAAGTCTAACAAATGTAAATCATTCTTGACGACTTCAGTCCAAACCTTCCTCGGCCTCCCCCTAACTCTTACAACTTCATGCCTCCATCCAGGGGCGTCTCAATCATTTTGGAGGCCCTGTGCTAAATTCCGAAATGAGACCCTACATAACCGGAGAAAAATGACTTTCATATAAATATAACAAAAAAATCATTACAACTGTATCATAATTTTTTTTCTCCAAAATGTACAAAAAAATTGTAAACATAATTTTTAAAAATATAAATGCTGACAAATTTTCTTCATTTTAAAATAGTGATCCTTCCTTAAAAAAAAAAAATAGTGATCCTTCTAACTTTCTTTGAAGCAAAATCATCAACTAAATCTTCATGTTTGATTTGCTCCAAAAGATCATTCTCAATTGCTATCGTCGTTAATCCATTGACTCTTTCCTGAGACATTGTAGAACGCATGTATGACTTCAACAACTTCACTTTTGAAAAGCTCATTTCTGTAGATGTAACAGTAACCGGATTAGTCAACAAAATTCCGTATACAATTATTGTGTTAGGAAAAAACCCTACATGCTTCAAGAACATAAAATATCAATAGGTCCCATCTTTTCATTAGGCAAGAATTTTCTAAGCAACTTAAACTCCACATTCAAATTATTTCCATCGATATCAAGAAGAAAGATAACATATTTCACGTTTTTTGGGCTTTTACCTATAAATAGAGTGGATTATTTACTGGTAGTTGTCAACATAAAAAATCTCAAGTAATTATAATTTTTATTATTCTTCAACAAAATACAAATACACACCCTAAATAATATATATAACTAACATAAAATTGGGGCCCTCAATTTTTGGAGGCCCTGTGCGGTCGATCACCTCGAACACCCTCATAGCCACCCCTGCCTCCATCCTTCAAGTTTTCGAACCGGAGCGTCACTCGATCTTCTTTTTATGTGTCCAAACCAACACAATCGATTTTTCCTCATCTTTTCTTCAATAGGTGCAACTCCTATTTTCTTTCGGATAATCTCATTCCTCATTTTATCATATCTAGTATGCACACATTAATCACAAAATACACATCTCTCTTACACTCATTTTATGGATATGACATTTTTTCAACACTCTGTACCATACAACAACTCATGTCCAACAGTTATTTTATAAAACTTCCCCTTCAATCTCAACGGTATATTACGGTTGCACAAGACACTCGTTGCACCCCTTCCATTTCAACCAACCAGGTTTAACTCAATGCGCCACATCCCATCAATCTCTCCATCTTTGTAAATGATAGAACTCAAATACCGAACATAATTATTCGCCACGATACTTTTGTTATCCTAACTAATTACACGTTGCTTTCTACTTCGGCTGACACTAAACTTACACTCCAAATACCCACTTTTACTTCTATTAATTCTAAAGCCTTTAGATTCTAATGCTCGTCTCCATACCTCAAACTTAGCGTTAACACCTACTAGTCTCATCAAACAGAACATTGTCGTCAGCAAATAACATACACAATGGTGCAGAGTCTTGTATATGACGAGTCACTTCATCTATAACCACAACAAAGAGAAACAGACTAAGTGTTGAGCCTTGATGTACACTAATTGTAATAGGAGACTCTTATGTCATCCCGGAACAAATCCCAACGTTCGTACTGGCTCCTTTATACATTCCTTAATAATATCAATATACTTACATGATATACCTTTTTTTAGTCATTGCCCGCCATAGTACTACTCGAGACATCTTATCATAAGTTTTCTTCAAATCATTCTCTCTCTCTCTCTCTCTATAACACTCCATGGTTGAGCGCCAAAATATAAAATCAAATTGGTTATCTGAAATACTCACAATTTTTCTCAACCTATATCAATCACTCTTTCTCAAAGTTTCATAGTATGACTTAATGCCACGATAATTAGAACAGTCTTGAACATCCCCTTTATTCTTGTACAACAGGACCAAAGTACTGTTTTTCCTCCACCCTGGTGGCATCTTATTGATCATAAATATCTTGTTGAAGAGGCTTAACAACCATTCAATACCTCAATCCCCTAAACACTTCCAAACCTCAATCGGTATGTCATCAGGTCTCACTGCCTTCTTTGTTTTCATAAAAGCCTCTAGAACTTTTTTTCTCTGAATACTACGTACAAAGTCACGGTTCACTTCTTCATTTGGAATAGAAAGATTTCTAATATTTTACATTTGATTCTTATTAAATAACTCAAATAGGATTTCCACCTTAATTTAATATTCTCATCCTTCACCCAAATTTAATTCTCATCATTGTTGATACATTTTACCATACCAATGTATCTTGTCATTTTCTCTCTTAAATGAACAAGTCTATATATACCATTCTCACCGTCCTTAGTGTCCAATTTACTATATAAATCATTATACACTTTTGATCTTGCCTCTCTAACATCTATCTTTACTTCTCTCTTAGCGACTTTATACTTTGCAACATTTTCATCACTTCTACAGTTTTCAAGGGTTTTATAACACTCTATCTTCTGTTTTATATCTTCTCTGACCTAACTGTTCCACCAAGATATATCATTACCTAATGGTGCATTTCCTCTAGATTTGCCGAGCACTTCCTTAGCCACTTTCCTAATACCCTACGACACCTTTTCTCACATAAAATTTGGATCCATATCAGAAGACCAATCATCTATCTGAATCACATTATCCACAAAAAAACTTTTTGATCTTCTCACTGTAGCTTCCACCACTTAATTTTGGGAAATACCTGAGATTTTCTCTTCCTAACATTTTTCCCAAAAAGAAAATCGAGGACTAGCAACCGATGTTGTGCAACCATGCTCTCACCAGGAATAACCTTACAATCCTTACAGCTACTCCGGATCATGCTCCTCACTAGGAAGAACTCTATTTAACTAGCATGTGGTCCAGTTTTAAAAGTCACCAAATGTGAATCCAATTTCTTGAACCATTTGTTTGTTATAATCAAATCATAAACAGCAAAGTCAAGTACTAGATTAGATTAAATTAATAACTTTATTTTTATTAATTCTTTTATTTTTTATTCCTTTAAACACATCGAGGTAAACTAAAAGAATTTAACTTGAAGTAAAGATAGATGATATCCTATATTTTACTTCCGGTTAAATTCCACTCCAAAACTTATGGGATGGCCTTTCCAAGAGAAGATGGAATCACCAATTAATGGAAAGTAACGATTATACCCTTTATTTAATTATTATAATGTTCAAATTAGACAACAACATGTTCATTTTCTCTAGAAATAATTTATTCCCTTGATAAAACTTTATGTACGGTAATTACATAAATACTTATTTATTTATTTTGTTACTTTTTTTCGTTTAATTTTAATATAAAATATAGTTATTTTTATATTATATTAAACTTTATATATTAATTGTACAAACAAGGGCGAAGCCAATAATTTTTTATTACAGGGGAAAATGTTTTACTGGTTTTTTTACACAATATAAGGAAATCTCACACAAAAGTAGAATAATTAGCCACTTTGATCATCAACGTTTTTTCGTCTAGCCACTTTGGTCAAAATTCAAGTTTTTTAACTTATTTCATCATTAAACATTTTTCGGCCTGCCATTTTGGCCAAAAATGTTTTTTTTAAACTTTTTTCATCACTAAAGTTTTTTCTATCTGCCATTTTGATCACTAAAGTATTTTCATTCTGCCATTTTGCTCACTAAAGTATTTTCATTCTGCCATTTAGGTCACTAAAATTTTTGACCAAAATGGCAGACCGAAAAAACTTTAGTGACCAAAATGGCAGAATGAAAAAACTTTAGTGATGAAAAAAGTTAAAAAAATTTATTTTTGACCAAAATGGCAGGCCGAAAAATGTTTAATGATGAAATAAGTTAAAAAACTTGAATTTTGACCAAAGTGGCTAGACGAAAAAATGTTGATGATCAAAGTGGCTAATAATTCCACAAAAGTAAAAGTTTCTTATAAAAAAATCATCATTTCTGAAAATGTTGCCTCTGAATCCGCCAATGTGTACAAATATATTTTTTGTCAAGTGAAAGTTTATATATTATGCGATTAAATTGTTTTCTCGCCAACATATGTTAAAGGGTATTGAAGTCATATTATATTAAATCAAATTTCATTTCAACATTAAATAATCTCAAACACATGAAATGAATCGTCATTCCATTCTAACTTTGTCTTCTAATCAATGGAATGGAGAAAGGATTCCAAAATTATTCCGGGTAAAAAGTCATTCTGAGTGGAAAGATATTACATTCCATTACATTCCCGCCAAATGCGTTGTAAATTGATGATAAATTACCCATTTAACAAAATAGCAGATTTATATATTCCATTTTTATTAAAAGGAAAATAATTTTAGAATCAAGTTTATCCATAGCAAAAGGGGTTTTAATGGAATAATTGTCCAATATTTAATAAATCGTTCAAATTATGCCCTTCGTTTAATTTGAAATTTGAAATTTTAAAATTTAAAGTATTACAATAATTGATTATTGGGTAAAAAGCGATCACAACACTTAAATTATCTGATTATTTTTTTTACCTCTCAAATAAAAAACGTAAAGTTTTTCCCTTAAACTATTCTAACGTATTAAATATGAATTTTCCGTCCATTTTCATCGTTACATAGTGATAGAAGGTCAAAGCATGGAAGCATTTTGGACAAACTATATCATATCTTAGACCGATTTTATTAATCCTATCCCACAATCTTCTCAATTCCAAAGATATTTGACTTAAATGTCGATAGAAAAAATATATGAGGAAAGGATAAGGTAAGAACCAATAGGGTAACTCTAAGATAGAACTTTCTCAGTTTTTTCCTTTATCTTTGTTTAGTTTTATTTCTAAGAAAATTGACTTACACCACACAAAAAAATGTCTGTTAGGACAAAACTTTTCGTGACGAAGTCCTTTTCATCACGAAATGTCTTTTGTGACGAATCTTTTGACTTTTCGTGACGAAAATTTTCGTCACTAAAATCTTTTTATAGTGTTAATTCGTCCGATGACTATCAAAGCTAAACGTAAATAGTCCCGAACGAATTAGGCCAATTTTCCTATTTCTCACAAGTAGATCTCTCTAATAAGAAAATCAAGCATTTTAGCAATACAATACTCATTAGGACATAGTAGAACCGGGTGGAAATCCTTTGTCCTCATTCTTTTTCCCATCTCTCTTCTCAACCAATCAAAATTTATTATTGTGATTGGCTGGGTATAGGGATGAGAATAGGAATGGAGACAGAGGAATTTTTGCCAGTAGAACCTACGTACTTTGATAGACGACGCGTCTTTTAAATTATGGACCTTGCTAAGCTACTAGAATTATTGGATAGAAATTGACTAAAATCCAAATTGTGGGGTGAATCCCTTATACCAATAGGGGGTGAATAGTATTAATTTGAGTTTTATCCAATTCATATCCAAGAATTCTAGTAGCAAATCATTTTCCTTAAATTATATAGTTCTCAAACTATAGGTAGTTGATCAATATCCCTCTTATATATTCTAAATTCGTTTGACCTTTCAATTTGACCAAACTAAGTGGTTTTTGGTGGAATTCATTAAAACAGATGTGAATTTTCCTAACTTGCAACTATATAAGGAAACTTGTGAGTGAGAGAACTAAATACCCTAATGCAAACATCTCAGCCTGCTATTCCTACAATACCCTCGTTGCCTCAGCCTACATTGCCGACGATACCAAATATGCCACTTTGCCTACTGGTTCGTTACCAACTCTTCCGACTTTGCCAACATTGCCAAACACTCAAATTCCAACTTTACCCTCCATTCCTCAGGTTGTACTTCCTCCAATGCCTTCCATTCCTTCACTTCCTAATATTCCAACTTCAATCCCTTCTCTTACTTTCCTCTCCCCACCACCTTCAAACTAGAACGAATAAGGTTCTTGTATTATTTGAAGGAGTTGCTTGTTATGAATTGAAAGGAAGTACATTTAGGAAAAAAATTATTTATTTAATTGATTATTATACCCATTTTAGTGGAAAAGATGGATGGGGTGGGGCAACAATGATGCGCTTATTCTGATGCACACTTTGAGTAGAGATTGCACACTCTTGTGGCCTGCCGTTACTTTGTCGTGTGGTCTATGCACTATTACACAATACGACAATTATTTTGGTGCACACTTTGAATTGCGGTTACTTTGTCACGTGGTTTATGCGCTATCACACAAGACGGCATTTATTCTGGTGCACACTTTGAATAGCGATTGCATACTATTTGTGGACTATTGTTACTTTGTCGTGTGGTCTATTCACTATTACACAAGTTGATGTTTATTTTGGTGCACATTTTGATTAGCGATTACTTTGTCGTGCGGTCTCTGTGCTGACACGCAAGACGTGGTTATTCTGATGCACACTTTAAATAGCGATTGCATACTATTGTGTAGGAAGGTTGAAAAAGGTTTGGACCGAAGTCATCAGGAATTGTATGGATTTGTTAGACTTAAATGAGATTATGATGTTTGATAGAAGGAAATAGAATGAATGTATTCATGGGAACGACCATACAGAAATCTTATATTGATTCATGTAACCGACTCAAATTACTTGAGATTAATGCTTTATTTTTGTTGTTATCCTAATTAAATGTGCCAGCTAAATCACCAACAAATCAATACGTGATAGCCTTAACCCTATAGGATCAAGTGTTACGAACTGACCACCGCCATTCAATAATAGTACACACAAAGTTATGAACTCTATCTCCGATCAATGAGGTAACCATGCACCATCATGTTCTTTTGTGATAGCCCTTTCCATAATTCCTCTAATTATGGGATATGGAGGGTGGTAAATTTTGAAAAACATAATAGAGATTTATTTCTTGATGAGTGCAGAAAGGGTTATATTATTTGTACAAAATACTTAATTAATACAGAAACATAGTACCTACATTGTAAGTTGGAACATGACCGTATGACATAAAAGAATAATTCCTCTGCGCATAGGCATGTTGGAGAATAGAGATTTCTTTAAATATATGTTGACACACGAAAAATTTCGGTTGGTTAAGACCTTTCAAGAAGCAAAATATGACAGGTAAACGGGTATTAATAGAAAAATGATTAGACTGAGAATTACGAACCGACCTAGGTAAAGTGGCCATCAACAATCAGGAAACATGCGCTCAAATGTGGTTGAACTGTATTGTTGGCGCCGAAAGGGCAAAAACAGAATTCTTAGACCTCAGAAGTTTGTTCCACATACCTGTTTGACTCGGACTTAGGCTCTATCTACTCCCAACCACCACGATCTGAATGTGAGAAAGTGAGATTCGGTCAAGGGAATTTTTACACAAATGTTTCACAAGAAATCTTTAGAAAGAAAACCCTCTGTTAAACTCACTGATAAAATATTAAGGCGCAAATAGTTATTAAAGAAAATAGATGAAAATAATGATTAATTACGTTTGGCGAATGATTTCTCTTTAGGTTGAGTTCATCACCCTAATCATCAATTTTCTGAAAATGGAAAAATAACCCATTCTCTGTTGAAAAGCACACTGACTCCACATACAATCTCTGTTTGATGCAATCTAAAGAAACTTTAAACCAACATTAAGAATTGTGACAAACTTATGATTGTTATGGAAGACAAAGAAAGGCCCATAATTCATCCTTGTATTGTATTACCAAGTACCAAGAAGTTCTCTTTCAATGCCATACAAAAACCAATTTTGGATTTCAGTGCTGACAAATTTTCGTTATCTAACTATTAGATAATTAATTAATGACTAAGAGAAAAGTGAATAGTCAACTAAGATCTCACAATTATTCTCAGTCATCACAAATCTAATGAGGATGAGACAATGGCCGCTCGAAATATTTTCTAAAATAACAGATTTTCAATGGAAAATATAGATTTTTGCTAAAGATCCTTTAGAAAACTACATCTGGTCGTCACAATTTTTTTTTTTAAAAAAAAAAAATATAAACAAAATATATTCTTTTGATATTTCTCCTTCTAAAGTATAAGTTCTGGATTCATTTCTGAACATGATAATAATACTGACAAAATTTTTATTAGTGCTTGAACAAAACTGACCGAAACCGTAAGGAAAATTATTGATCTTTTGCGCAAAAGCAAATGGTTTCTCCCTTAAAAAAAAAAGACAAGAAGAAATGGTAAAAACATGGTCCAAGTACAACATTTCCTCTTCAAAGCAATCATGTTTTGTCCTGAAGATCATAAAGATGTAATACATCTAAGGAAATCCTTCATGCACGCATTCAAGAAATTATGAATAGATCTTTTTCTGATTCTTTTTTGTTTTGGGTACTTATGATTTTAGCTTAAACAGGATAAAAGAAACTGCTTTTAGAGGCTACCTAGAGGTGATTCTCGAAACAACGTTTGCTTATCGATTTTGTTAAACAAAATAAGAGTTAATAACTATTTATATCACTAAACTATTTACGAATTTCTCTTTATAGTACTAAACTATTTTTTTATCTAAATATGTCACTCAACTATTTATGTTTATCAAAAAATATACAACCACCCATTTTTTTGGGTGTTTTCCGGCCAGCGATGTCACGTGAGTTGCTTCGGAACATGAACAACGACGAAAAGGAAAAGAAATCTTGGAAACGTCGGACGATAACTGCTTAATTTGTTGTTGCAAGGGCAAACAGGTCTGTCAAATTAAGCAGTAATTATGGCCCAACGTTTCCAATATTTCTTTTCCTTTTCGTCTTTGTTCATGTTCTGAAGCAACTCACGTGACATCGCTGGCCGGAAAACATCCAAAAAAATGGGTGGTTGTATATTTTTTGATAAACGTAAATAGTTGAGTGACATATTTAGATAAACGTAAATAGTTTAGCTACATATTTAGATAAAAAAAAAAAATAGTTTAGTACTATAAAGAGAAATTCGTAAATAGTTTAGTGGTATAAATATCTATTAACTCAAGAATGAAATGTACGCAAATCTGGGGGGGGGGAGGAATTCAACCGGAACCAAACTCTTATTATTTTAACCGAGATTATAGCACTTGGTATATTTTATCTAGAAGTGTCGATCGAGGTATACGAGTCGAATTTGACATATGGAATGCTCAGATCAAATAAAAATTGAAAAGTTCAACTCACACAGTTAGAAAAAACACACAAACCTTAAACTCACGCTTAATTCACACTTTAGTGTGAGATCGGGTTGAGCTCATGAGCTAAATCTATATTAGCCAACGAAAATAATTTTTTTTAGCAAAAATAGTATAATATAATAAGGCATGAGACTAAATTTTGGGAAGAATACAAATATACACATGATAATGCAATGGTACTTAATTCCTTTATTAAGATAAACTAATAAAAAGATAACCAAAGATAAATAAATATAAATATCAAATGTTAAAGAATCAACATACAACGTAAACAAAGTGTCTTACATAGACTAAAACAAAAGAAACAATTGGTTGAGAATCATAGTACAATTATAGGGTTTTTTAATTAGAAATTTAGCATTATATATTCGAGCATGAATTTATAATTATATTATTCTTATTCGGATGTGAGTTTTAATCGGGTTGAGAGGGGCCAAACTCATTCTCGACTCACATAAAATTCGAGCATGAATTTTGAGCTCACGCTCAACTCACCTAAGTGCAAGCTCACATTTTTTGAATTATTTGAGCCGAGTTTGGATCGGTCTGAACCCGTTGACACTTCTAATTTTACGCTTGTTATAAAACCTTTTTAATATCCATGTCCAAATCCTAGAATTTTGAGCCAGGGACGAAGACAAGGGGGCGGGGGTGGCAATCGCCCCCCAAGATTTCTAAAAAGACTATTACATATAGTAAATTTTATATGTATTTCGAAATATTTTATCAAATTCGCCTCCCCCCCTCCCCAAACATTTTTTTTAAAATTTTTATATATATTTCGATATACTGTTGCAATTTTCGCCCACTCAACGTCAAATTCCTGGCTTCGTGCATGTTTTGAGCTGCATTTCATGTCCAAACAAATGTTGTTTTGCAAATAACATTCATTAAATTGAGTTAAGCCCGTACTGAATTGGTGAAGTATTCTTAAGCATGCTTTATACACTGAAATGTAATGTTAAAGGTAGAGTCGTGTATATAGAATTTGTAGCCTTATGTGAAATTCGTAGAAAATGTCTAATTTGATAACTCTCTATTTAATTCTTTTAACTTTTTTAGAAGCAAAATCTTTAATTATAAATTTTTATAATTAAGAACGTGTGAATTTAGGGCAAATTGGACCAGAATTCGAATCTTCTTCATGGGATTAGTTTTTTATTTTTATTCTGGGTAATTGGTACCACGTTAAAAAGGTTCAGGTTAGGCCTAACTCTGAATAAGAGTCTGAATCTATGTATCACGTCCAGTGCCCGCGAGCATGAAGCGCAACTCAAGACCTGACAACATCTACGTGACTTACTTGGCAACCGAACTTACTATGCCAAAATGTATATCTCGAGGTGATCATGAGACTTAGACTCATTATTATATATCAGTCAAACTTTTCAAACTTATCTCATATGTGATGGGGTTCACATTCACATTTCCTCATCCTTTACGACCCTAGCGTCTGCCCCAAGCATACTTCTCTCATGACCATACCAAAAGTGCAGGATTCTAGAGGTGACTCCAACCGCGCACGATGTATCACTTAGTTTTCACACGTCCACATGGTACCATGTGCTCTGATACCATAATATCACGCCCCTGCGCCGGCGGGTCCTACTAAACACAACTTATGTGTCTGGCAAAACTCAGGACTGCCTAATTGACAACCGAACTCGCTATGCCAAATGAATACCCGAAGTGAGTAAGGGGCTTAATAACAGAAAAAATAGGATTAATGCAAGTATTACACCAAATCATGTCATACCTCACTAGCAAAAGAATATGAACAAAGTGATTGTGCTGAAACAGAGCATCATAAGAATGTAGAAATAATAATCAAAATCGTGACAAAGTAGAATGTTTTGAAAATGCCGAAAGAGGTAACAATGATTTTAGGATGAAGCCAATGAGAACATTGGCATATTCCCAAGGTTCTGACATTGACATTTATGATCTCAATAGAGTGAAATTGTATTGAATTATCATCAAACTACTTAAAAAATGGGGGTTTGCATTAGACTAACCATGATTTAGCAGAAAGGGCTAACTATGACAGTCAAAATTTTGGAGCAAATATTTTTGTTCAGGTCGGAAGTTTGGGGACAAGACGAAAGTCTCACTTCCGTCCTCAACTCCCAGCTTTAAGTCTCCATCAAACTCTTCTTCTCCCTTCACGCGACCAAGGAAAAAAAATCTAAGGCTAAGAGAAAAAAACCTCCCCTTTGCCGCCTCTTCACTGTCGCCGCCGCTTCTTCCACCACCAATCTCCACCACCTTGCCCTCTCTCACATCTCTCAATCTCTCAATTTCAAAGGTATAAATATTTTTTTTTAGAATTTTTTTTGGGCAATTTAACTATTTTTTTTTTTTTGAAAAGAAAATAATATCATTAATAGATATTAAGAACTACATGAGGGAGGCGGAATTCCAATGGATTCCATACCCTTTGAAATGAGGCATCAAACCTTATAAAAATTCTAGCTAACCAATGAGCCAGAACATTACAAGACTCGCGATCATAGAAAAATCTAGAAAATAAGTGCCCTATACTACACAGTTCTATGACCGTATAACCAAACACGACTACCAAAAAAGCAATAGCAAACCCGAGGTAACGTACAAACCAGAGGCCTTCCACAATTGTCAGAGTTCTTGTCTGCAAACTTTCAAAACACGTGAAATTAGGAGGGGAGATCAGCTGCAAAATGCATTGGGCAGTTTGCCAGCGATCACACCAGATACGAATCGAACGTCCGCTCCCGATCCTCCAAACGAAACCATGTTGCAATGAATCTCTACCTTCAGGGATGCTTCTCCAAATCTGAGACGGTCGCCCCAATTGTTTGCTTACATAAAAACTTGATATAAATCCTAATTTAAAAAATGAAATAAAAACTAATACTACCATGATATTGATCATGAAATCGACAAACAACTTTATTGTGAAAAGAAAAACACTACTTGAAATGTGAGCCATTTTGAGACGCACTAAAGCTTGAATTGTCCAGGAATTGTTAAGTCCCAGACAATTCCAGATTAGACAACTCATGAGTCTAGGCGGGGCCGACCAGCGACCTCCGCATCGTCATTGTCATCAACCTGTAGCTTCAAAATTGGGGAGTTTTCACATGGGTCCCTGTTTGCATGCAAAACCAGTGTCCCAGCTTCAAATATCCCAACCAAAAAGACCCAAAACAGCCCAGACAAAGAAAATCCAAATGGCCCATGAGATATCTTATAACGGACAAGGCCCACAGAACAACAAACCTGACATAACAAGCTGGCCCGATAGCAGCCAATTTGTGCTAATTGCGGATCTACAACCAGGCCCACCTCATGCCCATCCATCTGGCCCAAAGAAATATAATCTGGCCCAACCACGGGTCTTCGACCCAACCCACCCTAATCTCACCATCAGTAAACCAGCCCACCCCAATCACACCATCTGCACCCCACCCCACCCTAAACCTTATCTCTGCAAACCACCGGCCCCTCGCCGGAAAGCCACAACCAAAAAACGTCTTCATCTTCTCCGGTGGCATGCCCATATTTTCCTCCATCAACACGCAGCCAGACCAACCTGAATCCAACAGCCACACCAACCCCCAAACGGTCCCCTCCATCATTACAAACCCACCACCATAGCAGAATGGTCGGCTGTACACACACACCGACGTGAACAAATTCACGTTCTCCCCAATTCTCCGACGTCCTATATCTCTATAGAAACTACCCGGCCAACCTAAGTCACCATATAATCTAGAACCCGACTCCTCCCTCTCCATTAACTGTATCTCCCAATCCAAACCAGATTGCAAGAATGGATCGAAGTTAGCCCCTCGACCCATCAAACAAGCAACCCCCAGACATGCCGGTCTGGTAGTACCAAGCTTGCAGCTTTTGATTATAGCGGCGCTGCTCAAGATTGAGCCCATAGAAGCTTTATAGAGGCCAAAAATCTCAGCAATTAACGGTAAGCAGAGAGCGCGGTTGATGATGATCATCGTCCGGCTAGAAAACACGCACGACGGCGTAGAAAACCCTAGAGGGCTAGGGAGTATCTCCGACATTCTCGGAGCATCAGAGAGAATTCATCTCTGGGCAATTTAACTATATGTGTTGAATTTAACTTTAAATCTAATAATTATGTTTATAAATAGTTGTGAATTTGGGAATTTAGAGTAATTTGTAGATTTTTTGAACTTTTTGTATTTGTGAATTTATGAATTTAGGGTTTTTGTGATTTGTGATTTGTGATTTTGTGAATTTATACTTAGGGCATTTGTGATTTTGGTGATATAACATGTGTTTTTTCTGATAAATTGTATGTCTATTTTTTTTTTGTATAGATGTATATTCCTTCTCATATTCAGCTTGGTCCTTATGATGATAGTGTTTTAAACAAACAGAAATCTCATAGATCTTTAAGAATATGGCACGGGGATGAGTTACTAAACAATCCACTAAATATGACGGTCAGTTTTATGACGCGTACCAAAGAGAAACAAACTCGCGAGTAATTCATCTGATAGACCAATTAGGTTTTTGGGGATGTTGTAGATTGGGACACATGAAAGTAGATCACGCTCTGGTGACTGCGTTAGATAGAGATGGCGCTGGAGACCTATATGTTTCACCTATGTTGTGGTAAGGCTACCATTACACTAGAGGACGTAGGGTGTCTTCTAGGACTACCTATTAGGGGTGACGTAGTGTCGTGGGCTGGGGACTTCAACATGAGTCCAACTCATTGGATTGAGCGCGTGTTCGAACTTTTAGGATTCCGACCCGCAGTGGCTTCAATTAGAGGAAACACCCTCGTGTTGTTAGAGGTTTATGCCCACATTATGAGTCCCTACACCATGATGTTACTGACTTGGCGATAGAGTAGAGGGCGATAGAGTAGAGGTTTATGCCCACATTAGTGAGCCCCTAGGCTTTGGTTTTCCTCTTGATGTCTACTTTTCTTTTTCCCAATAAGTCGGGGGAACATGCATTATCTACTCACCATCAGTCGTATCCTCGAGCATGACACGACTTCTTGGGCTAGCGGTGTCCTTGCACATTTGTACCGCCATATGTGCATCTCATGCATGGCTGATTACAAGGACATGGTCGGCTGTTGTTTGCTAATTCAGGTTTGTGTAAATTATATAAATTTTTATGTTTAATATGTAATTCGAATATTTAATAATCGATGTTGTTTGTTTTTACCAGTTGTGGGTGTTGGAACGAATTTCATGTATCCGTCTGGCGAACATAGGCATGATTCTAATTTATATCCCCGCCTACGGTAGACCTTACGGGGCAAGGTGGAATACAGGCCGGAGTTTCATTAACGCGCCGAAATTGTAACTGTTGGTGTTTCATGAACAACTCGATTTGTTGACAGAGACACAAGGGGTAAGTTAAATTCGATGTTCTTGGAATTTTTTTTATTAAATAAATTGTTTTTACATTAACTTGAATTTATTTTGCAGTTTATGTGGAGATCATACGCTAATTGGGTAATTGTCGAGAGAGTGACTCGAGATGAAGACTTATTAAAGACCTGTCGAGCCTGTACACCACTCATTTGCTTAGAGATAGTGGAGTACCACCTGCCTGACAGGGTTGACAGTAGGTGGTACCAATCCCGGCGGGGATGGAGGGTATTATCGAGGGTATTGACCTCCGCACATGGAAGGCGGGCCCGAAAAAAATTGAGAAAACTTCCACCGCGTATACATACAGTTGTGGGACGACCGTGTCGATGCACTGGCGGACACTGCTCCGGTTCTCGGTAATGTTATTGCACCAACCCCGCGAGTACATGGATTGGTACAATTGCATTACCGTTCACCGTATGACGAACCCACAAAATAGGGATCCCAGGCCACTCCCGATGGGCATTCAACCTAACGCTATAGCTGACGATATTTTGGTAAGTTTTATTCGTTTTGTTGTCAACATAAATCTTTTTATTTTGAATATACTAATTTAAATATTTTTTGTTACAGACGGAGTCAAACAGGTTGATGCTGGAAGAATTCGAGAAGCTTGCCCCTCAAACTAACCGCCAGTACAAGGATCTCATCACCTGGGCTGCCAAAACCATAAAAGATGCATTTGTAGCGGCTGGGAAGATAGTTGCATGCAGATCGCGCGTTGCCGATGTAGTAGATGTTGCAGTTCTGCAACCGGTCACACAACCGAGGGAGCATGTTCCAGGTAGGGCTGTTGTTGGGAGGTAGGGTACTCGTAGGACGCGGAAGGCTACTCAAGAACAGCTTGTCGCGCGGTGCCTGAGGCAATGTAGTGATGAGCCGGGACCGTCTCAAACACAGGAAGATCAGACTCAGACTCAGTTCCAAACTCAGGCCGATGTACCCTCCGAATTTCAATACCAATTTCCGAGCATCGACACTTATTCTCCAGGTATTCAAACGGGGGCATCTTGGAGCGGAGACCTCTACATCGGGACAGCCGGCAGTCTTTTCTGGTGGGACGCCATCGTTTAGACTCGACCTGGACCAGACTCAGACGCAGCAGCACACTTCACTGCTCCAGCCAGAATCCCCCGAGGAGTCGATACATATCGACTCCGAATATGTAGAATACATCGCAACGAAGCATGGTAGTGCCCTGCGAACGAGAGATGGCCACACGTACTATCTCCGAAAAGACTAGAGAAGGCCCGATAGATCAACACCATCGGGGCGGTAGATAGGATTTACTTTGTTTTGCTTACATTTGTTTTATTTTTGTTACATACAATTTGTTTTATTTATGTTATATACGATTTCTTCGTTTTTTACGTTCGTTTTTTATTAATTAAGTCGTTTTTGCCAAAGCAATTTTCGTACACATATTTTGATAAATATTATGTTTTAGTCAATTTTTATGTTGTAAAAATACCAACTCAAAAAATTGTATCCAAAAAAAATAAACTAAGTGTTTTACCAAAAATCTTCTGCCAGTTGAGGACGGAAGTCTGGGCTGACGTGGCAAGGCACGTCTGGAAAACGCCACGTCCGTACAGAACGAAAGTGGGACTTCCGTCTTGGCTCCTGGATAAAAATGTTGTCCCCATAATTTTAACTGTAATGGTATGACCATTCTGCCCAATCAGTGTCATACTAATGCAAACCCCTAAAAAATGACATCCTCCATTAACCTACAAAAATAAACAAAATTAAAAGAGGAAAAAATCAATAATGTCGCTAATGAATCAATCTTTATTACCTTCCAATTCGCACATCCATAGAACAATCTTCCATCCATAGAACAATCTTCCTGGGAGGTCTTGATCACAACTTCAAGATTACATGAACACAGTATGGCAAAATTGGGCTTTGGTGGCACTTAACTTGTGGCACTTATGATATGTCATTTATTTACGGCACTTATGTGAAAATGCCATTTTTTTGTGACACTTTTAAAATTTAAGACATTTTTTAATTGCCTCGTAAAGTGCCACAAAATTATGGCAATTTTGAGAAAATGTCGCATTTTCGTGGCACTTTTTAACAAGTGTCACAAAACATTGTGGCATTTATTCAATTGCCACATAAAGTGCTACCAAATTTATGGCATTTTTTAAATTGCCTCATGAGTTGCCACAAAATTTTGACAATTTTGAGAAAATGTCACGTTTTCGTGGCACTCTTTAACAAGTGCTACAAAAAATTGTGACATTTGTTCAATTGCTATAACAAGTGCTACAAAATTTATGACAATATATCAAAATGTTAAATTTTATTGGTATTTTTCAAATAGTACCTTAAAATTTGTGGTAATTACAGTAAAATTGTCAAATAATATTTCATTCAAGTTAATTTCATAAATGTAAATTAAACATTATAAATGAAATTTGTATTAAAAGTAATTTAAAGAAAAACATTGATATTACTATTTGAGTATTTCATTATTAAAAGTTACTAAGATATATGTTTATTAATGATAATAAATAATTATAATTAATTGAAAATGAAATTAATTAATTTTTTCCATTTAAAAATTATTAAAAATTCTTTTAGATGAAATAAAAAAAAACTCACATTCCACGAAATTCATATATTCTATATTCTACATTTCTTATATAAATTTTATAACATTTTCACGCTTTACAAAAGAAATGACTAGTTATTGAATTTCATTTATCAAATTTTAAAAAACATTATATTAATAATAATATATATAAATAGAAAATATAGTAAATAAACTTATCTATAATTCGTATGATGTTAAGATTAAAATTTGTATCTAGTTTTCGTTTAAATTATTTCTACTCAGTTTTTGTTTTAAAGGATTTTTATTTCTAATTGGTTGTTGTCAATAAACAGTAATAAATATAAATATCAAACTTAAAAGTACTTAAATAAAATTTATTATTATGTTATATAAATAAATTTGGTTAGAATAAAAACAAAAGTCTTTGTTGTACATTGGTTAGAGCGTTAGTGTTTGCAACGAGAGGTCAATGGTTCAAATCTCACGACCCACAAATATTAAATAGTTGATAAGGAGTGACTATAGATAATGTTTAAGGATCCTCCTCTGGTTATTATTTTTATTTCAATGATTTTTTTTTTAAAATAATTAAATTATTTTCGCGGCATTTACTAAAAAGTGCCGCAAAATATGTCATATTTTCAATGTGTTTGTGGCATTTAAAAAGTGCCACTAATTGTGCCACCAATTTATTTGTGGCACTTATAAAGTGCCTTAAAAAAAAAGCGACACCACTTGTGGGGGCACTTAGAAAAAGTCTCGCACAAGTGCCACAAAACTTACTTTATGACACTTAAAAATAGCTTTTCGTGGCATTTTTTCAGTGCCACGAAAGGTCAAATATGCCATAGTGACACTTTATTTTTGGGTGGAGACGAAGGGAAGAAACGAATTAGAACAAGTGGATTGAGGAATTTGAAGAAATTGTAAGTGAAGAATGATAATTTGGAGGAAATTGGAAGATACTGGAAGAAAGGATTGGATGATTTGGAAGAAATTGAAAGAAGAAGGAGATGAGTTCCTCCAAATTAGGGATAGAATTTGGGGTTTCCTTTTTATAATCATTTTATATACTGATTTTTTGTATTTTGTAAATTTTTTATAGATTAAAGCTGATCATTATGCCTCCACTCATTAAGTACGTGGATGACATTAATTTGGGGTAGAAGAGGTGGTGGAACATCTATATGTAGTCGTAAATAGATAATGGACTTTACATGCTAAAATTAAACATTAGAGATGATACAGGCGAAACGAAAATTGTTGGGGACTAAATAGGGTGATTTTCCATAAAAAAAAATTAACACATCAGAATTTATTATTGATGTGACAGGAAACGTGACCCAAAATGGAGATAGACGATACTTATTGGATTTATTATAGTGTATGATTTACTTTTTCAAAAAACTAAATAATTTTTGTAACCAAATATACTGAAAGTCTCTGAATCCAGTCGTGCAGAAAAACAATAATCAACCAAAATCTCATCTTGTACATAAGAATTTAATATGTATACCCAAAAAGACAGCATACAAATGAAGCTGGCAAAGCCTCAGGAGACACCATTTCTATATTATATACACAATCTCTTCAGCGATTATTATGGATAAATTGCAGAAGCTATGGCTGATGTTCTGGAGGATTTTGATGCCGAGGCACGGCGTTGAAGAGAGAGAGAGAGAGAGAGAGATAACATAATATTTTCATACAAAACACACAACAAAAGAAAATTAAATAAATAAATATCGGGTTTGAACGACCAAAGCTCGAATCTCAATCAAAACGGAAGATTTTACGTTTATTTTTTAAGGGTTAAAGTTTGGACCACAGACCATAATAGTTCATGAAAATCCATGCATGTTCCAACTGTCCAAGAATACCTTTGTTTTTATAGCTAGAAATCATCTGTCCACCAATGAGGCATTGGTCTGATAGTTAAGGCAAAAAATTCTCTATCCCCGTTCCTGTCTCCATCCCTATCCTTAGCTAATCACAATTTACCATGTGTATATATAATTAGAAAAAATATTTATATAGTAAATTCTAATTGGTTGGGGACAGGGATGGGGACAAGAATGGGGACAGAGGATTTTCACCCAGTAGCCAAGGCATAGGTTTTATGACCGAGTTCGAATTCTCTTCCCACTTTTGAATCCTCTCATTTCTTATAATAGATAGGACCCCTCCCCTAATAAATAAATAAAAAACTTTAAAAAAAAAATCATTTGTCCCATAAATATGTTTTCATCCTTATCCCTCCTATAATATTACTTCATGTGTTCCACTACTATCAACACTGTTAAACGGTCATGCTATAAGATTACACATCGTAACCCACCACTCCCAACATTGTTAAACAGTCTCGGCAATAGATGTTTTAATGTTGAAAGTGGGGAGTCACGTGGCATAATATTATAGGAAGGATAGAGATAGATACGTAGTTATTAAAAAGATAATTTCTAGTGTGTTTTTTAAGGTGAACTCGTACGTGGTGATGATTGTGGTGGTGGTGATTTTACACACACTGTAGAACAAATAAATAAATAAATGGAGATCTGTGGGAGAATGAAAAGGATTAGAAATCTGTGCTACCAGAGAAGTAAGAGAGTATATATAATTAAGCATGCTTGGTTCTTTATATCTCTGTTTACGAGCATAGTTTTATCTTAAGAGAAAAATCTAGGTATCCCAAGTTCATAGTCGTGGTTGTTCTGCGACCACGGTAATTGTCATCGTAAGTGTCGAGCTTATGACATTATCGTATACAAGGACGAAGGTAGGAATTTGGTCATGGGGCGAAAACTGTAACAGTATATAAAACTACATATAAAAACTGCAAAAAATAATGTTGGGGCGAATTTGATAAAATATTTCGAACTACATATAAAATTTACTATATCTAGTAGTATTTTTAGAAATTTCGGGGGCGACTGCCCCCCACTCCCACCCCCCTCTATCTTCGTCCCTGATCGTATATAAGAACAAGTAGCGTATTATTGTGTTAGTTTTGCCTTCGCTCAAAGGGTGATAATTCCTTTTCTGTCAAGTATAGGAGTCAGATTTCTTCTAAATTTTTAATATACAGTTACCATTAAGAAAAACCAGTTAAAGCATATATCGCGATTTAAATCCCACTAATCCTAAAGACGAGGAAGTGGGGAGACTAAAGCTCAATCCTCCTATATAAGAAAAAGTTGTAACTAGTGCTATTAAGATGAAACATATTACAATTCATATAAAGACGACATTAGGGAGAAGTAGTGGCGGAGCCAGAAAATTTTCTTTTGGGGGGGCACAATTAACATTGACAAAATAAATTCATAAAAGCATATAAATATTGGCGGAGCCAAAAAAATTTTTTGATGAGAAGGACTCTCTAGAAGAAAAAATAAATATTTACAATGGAAATTAAAATATATATCATGTTTGATTGTTGAATCCAAAAAGAACAAGCTTGAATTTGGGGCCTTTTTTGTATGATTAGACCAAAATAAAAGGCCATTTAGAAATATTATGGGTATTAGAGATGAAGTTGGAGGAAACATGAAGGGCTTGAATATTTTTTTTATTTTTAATAAAATATTATATTATAATCTATTAGTAATTATGAATTTTTTGATGAAATTTTATAAATATTATAATCTCTTAAACTATTAAGTTTGTTATAATTTTAACCAAAATTGTTAAGATATAAGTGATGTAATTCCTATAATTCACGAACTAAAAAATCTAATTTTAAATCGTAAAGTGATTCAAAATGTTCACGGGATGAGGTGTTATAAAAACTAAACTAAAATTATAAAAAAAAATTCCCCTAGCTCCGCCAGTGGGGAGAAGGACGAGGCTAAAATTAAGTTGCATTAAAGTGTATGCAATAGAGGGAAGATAATGAAATAATTATATTCTCCCGCAAAAAATCGATTGTCCTCGTGCATGTCCTCATATATATTTTTATCATTCAGAATTCGCTACATGTATATAAAACTGAAAAGAAAAATGCCAGTAATGAAAATATGTATAAAACAGACAATTTCCCACATATTCTTCTCCCCCTACCCTCCTCCGGGAGCAGCTATTAATTTCATCAATTTAGTTGCGATTGATATTCGACAGAAGTTTGAGTAGGCACACATTCGGCATTATGCGTCATCCATATGAAGATTTTAAGGATTTATCAAATGTTTGGATGAGCAGTGACAGATATAAGGGGATAACTTTATCAATATTTTTAAAACACTAGATATTTTTATACAAAAAAAGAAAAAGAAAAAGAAATTTTAAGTAGTCTTTTAAAATTTTATATTTCTTCCCAAAAAAAATAATGATCAATAAAATAAAATATAAATTTTATTCGGAGAGTTCTTTGCTCCCAATGTATTTAAGAAAGGTTGTTCATACATCGGTCCCATCTAATCTATGGTCATTCAGTTGGTTCTAGTTTACAGGCCAGGTCATGCATTTTGCAATTGTTACTTGTTTCCTCATTTTTCTTGTGCATTCTTTTATTCCTAATTAATTTTATTTTTGTAGTTGCTTTTGCTTCATATGCTCATTAAATTTTGCAACAGATTTCTCATGTTGGAGGAAAATTGGGAAATACTATTGATCTTTCCGGGGAAAAAAAATTAGAAAAAAAAACCGATTTCTAATATGTCTAGTAATAACATATTTCTTTCCCTTGTTACTTTCTGGGGAAAGAGAGGGGTGATTTTTATTTTTATTTTTATTTTAATCTTTGAGGGAACAAAAATGAAAAGAAAAGAATAGAGCCAGTTTAGCGGTAGGAATTGCTCATTAGGTTTTATGTGTTAAACCACGTCTCCATTGAGATGACAAATCATGTCACTTCGTTTTAATGTATTGTGTAAGCTCGATAAATTTTTATTATTGAACTGAGTCAGTACGGTTCGATAAAACCACAACTTAGTAAAACTTGGCCCAAATTGTTGTACCACGCTGCCCTTCCAAATTACCCAATTAGAAACTTGTAAAGTTTTACAAATCCTATTGAATGCGAAAATAATGAAATAAAACAAGTCCAGCTTTAATAGAAGAGATAAGTTGGAAATATTTATAATAAAAATAAGAGGGCTAACATTTATGCAAGAATAATACTAAAAAATAAGAAAACTATTAACATTATCTAATTAAATATAATTCTGCTCCAAAATCCTTTAAGTCAAGAAACTAATATGTTTTATTCTTCAATTTTAAATAGTAGTATCATGATTATGTTAACATTATCTCATCTAATATATAAGTTGTATGGTCATAGTTATTACTGTGATACCCGAATTTTTTTTACTATATGACTTGCATGTTTTGTGTTTAATTTTGTGTAATTAAATGCTTTATGTGTTATATGTTAGTGTTTAAGAGTTTGAGGGTTTCTTTGACGTGTCTGATTAGTTGAGAGACCTAAGTGTGGAAGTTATAAACTTAAGGTTGTTTTGTAAGGGGGTTGAGGGGTTAGTTAAGGTGTTTTTTGCTAGAAAAAGAAGGAGGGAAGATAGAAATAGAAAAGGAAGGAAAGAAAGAGAGAGATAAAAGAAAGAAAATAGAAGGCTGGAAAAAATGAGTGTTGTGAGGAGAATTGATAATTGAGATAGTAAACGGAGTCTGATCAGAGCCATTTCAGTTGCGTATGATAGAGGACTGATAAGGCTAGAATCTGGATAGTGGGATTGTGATTTCCACGGTCGAGCTCTGAGGAAATTTGTTTGGTAGTATGATTTTCTGGAAATTTGGAAACCTTTGATTTCTTTGAAGTCCTTGTTTAAACTTTTAATGCAAGGATCTTCGCCTTTATTTTTATGTCTTAAAAAGTATGAACTGAGTATTTTAAAGTTATTGAATTGCGATGAAATGATTTAGACATGTTTTATCGAATTAAAAATGGATGATGTATTGAATTGTATTTGCATTTTGTGTGGTTGATCATCGAGTCTAATTGTGTGTCAAGTTAAATTCCAAACCATTTTTTTTCCATATAACATACAGTAAATTTTAAGAATTGAAAATGTTATAATTAGAAATGTTACAGTGAATGACACTGAAATCCAAAATTCGTCAAAAGGAGTTAACTAATTGATATACTAATAAAATATTTATACCTCTAAGTAATGTTTAAGCCTATTGCTAGTCATGAACCCACTCCACGAGACTTTACCTAGTGCGGTCTACAGTTACTTTGCAGTGTGGTATATGCACTATTACACAAGACGGTGTTGATTTTGGTTCACACTTTGAATAGCGATTACTTTGTCATGTAGTCTATGCGCTATCACATAAGATGACATTTATTCTTGTGCACACTTTGAATAACGATTGCATACTATTGTGGCTTACAGTTACTTTGTCGTGTGGTATATGTACCATTACACAAGACGACATTTATTTTGGTGCACACTTTAAATAGAGATTACTTTGTCTTTGCGGTATATGCACGGTCACACAAGATGCATTTATTCTGATGCACACTTTGAATAGAGATTGCATACTATTGTGGCCTATTGTTACTTTGTCGTGTGGTCTATGCACCATTACACATGACGACAATTATTTTGGTGCACAATTTGAATAACGGTTACTTTGTCACTGGCTTATGCGATGTCACACAAGACGACATGTATTCTAGTGCACACTTTGAATAGCGATTGTGTATTATTGTGGATTATTGTTACTTTATCGTGTGGTCTATTCACTATTACACAAGACAGAATTTATTTTGGTGCACATTTTGAATAGCGATTACTTTGTCGTGCGGCCTATGTGCTATCACACAAGACACGGTTATTCCGATGCACACTTTGAATAACGATTGCATACTATTGTGGACTACCGTTACTTTGTCGTGTGATCTATGCACTATTACATAAGACTGTGTTTATTTTGGTGCACACTTTGACTAGTGATTACTTTGTCATGTGCTCCATGCGTTGTCACACTAAACAACATTTATTCTGGTGCACACTTTGAATAGTGATTGCATACTATTGTGGCCTACTGTTACTTTGTCGTGTGATCTATGCATTATTACACAAGACGGCTTTTATTTTGGTGCACACTTTGAATAGCGATTACTTTGTCGTGCAGTCTATGTTGTCACACACGACGCATTTATTCTGATGCATACTTTGAATAGCGATTGCATTTGTGGACTATTGTTACTTTTTCGTGTGCTCTATTCACTATTACACAAGTTGATGTTTATTTTGGTGCACATTTTGATTAGCGATTACTTTTCCGTGCGGTCTCTGTGCTGTCACACATGACGCGGTTATTCTGATGCACACTTTAAATAGTGATTGCATACTATTGTGTACCGTTGCTTTGTCGTGTGGTCTATGCACTATTACATAAGACTGTGTTTATTTGGTGCACACTTTGAATAGCGATTACTTTGTCATGTGGTCTATGCGCAAGACGACATTTATTCTGGTTCACACTTTGAATAGCGATTGCATACTATTGTGGCCTATTGATACTTTGTCGTGTGATCTATGCACTATTAGACAAGACGACATTTATTTTGGTACACACTTTGAATAGCGATTACTTTGTCGTGCGGTCTATGCGCTATCACACAAGACGCGTTTATTCTGGTGCACACTTTAAATAGCGATTGCATACTAATTTTGCCTACCGTTACTTTGTCATGTTGTCTATGCACTATTACACAAGACGACATTTATTTAGGTGCACACTTTGAATAGCGATTACTTTGCCATGTGGTCTATGCGCTGTCACACAAGACGACATTTATTCGGGTGCACACTTTGAATAGCGATTGCATACTATTGTGGTCTATTGTTACTTTGTCGTGTGATCTATGCACTATTACCCAAGACAACGTTTATTTTGGTGCACACTTTGAATTGCGATTACTTTGTCCTGCGGTTTATGCTGTCACACAAGACGAGTTTATTCTGATGCATACTTTAAATAGCGATTGCATACTATTGTGGCCTACCGTTACTTTGTCGTGTTGTCTATGCACTATTACACAATACGACATTTATTTAGGTGCACGCTTTGAATAGCGATTACTTTGTCATGTGGTCTATGCGCTGTCACACAAAACACATTTATTCTGATGCACACTTTGAATAGAGATTGCATATTATTGTGGCCTACCGTTACTTTGTCTTGTGGTTCATGCACTATTACACAAGACGGCGTTTCATCTTAGTGCATACTTTGAATAGTGATTACTTTGTAGTGAGATTTATGTATTGTGTAATAACACACGCTTATTCTTATACACACTTTAAATAGCGATTGCATATTTCCGTAGTATCTTAAGAAAAGTCATTGTAATACATCGCACTTGGAGTGCCCAAATAAAAGCATCCTATTTTCTTTTCTTTATATCCCTTTTTCCCACCAATTTTGTAAGTTACCTTCATGTTGATCATCATTTTCCACCACTAATTTTTTCATCAAGATAGCAAAACAAAGACTTTCATTACCAAAACAGTTTTTATTAGATATTTTTAATAGATAAAATTTATGATTTACAATAAGAAAACATGTAAAAATAGCCAAAAAAAAGATTTTGGTTTATGTGTGAAATTGATTTGTTACCCTTTTTTTTTTGTTTTCACTAGGAAAACAGAGACCACACCACAGCCTCCTTCCCCTGCCCCTCAAATGTAGGCTTTTCCTACATAAACCTCTTCTCTCTTATTACTGAAACAGTTTCTTTATTTTCTTTTTCAGTCTTATCTGGTTCTTTCAAACTTCTTCTTGATTTGATTGCAAAAACTATAATGCAAAAGAAAACTCTGTGAAGAATAATTTTTTTGCTTGAAAATCCCATTTGAAGGAGATAAAAATCTAATCTTTATGAGTTTTTAGCAAAGTTTAGACCAGATCACATTTGGATTTATCTTTATTTTTTTGGGTTGGATTGAAATGGCTGATAACAGCTTTGACTGTGCAGCAGCCTCAAATCTGCTATGTACAGAGGCAGAAAGCCTATGCTTTGATGATGATCTTGAAACTGAATCAGATGTTATAGGTGAGAAAATCAGTGAAATAAATGATAAAGATTTAAGCTTGAGAAATGGTAGATCAGGGATATCTATGCTTTTCCCTTGCTTAAGTGAAGAGAAATTTTGTTTGATGATTGATAAAGAAAGAGACCATTTGCCAAAGGATGATTATTTGAAGAGATTGAGGGCTGGTGACATTGATATGAGTGTTAGAAGAGAAGCCCTTGATTGGATTCTAAAGGTTTGTTTTAATTAATTTCATTAGATGGAATTTATTGGTTTTTTCTATTTATTCCTACCCCCTTATGGAAATTTTTTATTTTGGTAATTAGCTTTTGATCCATTCAAGCCAAACCAAATCCATTTAATGCCATTTTCTTTTTTATGTTGCTATATTAAATTCCTTCCAACTTTTGATTCTGGTTTGTAATCAATGCATTATAGTTCCTTGTTTGGTTTTGTTATGGTTTGATTCTTAGAATTTGACTTGTTTGATTTTTTTTTTTGGTGTGTTGTTGCTTAAACAGGCTCATGCTCATTATGGTTTTGGAGAAGTAGCATTTTGTTTGGCAATGCATTACTTTGATCAATTTTTGTCCCTTTATGAACTGCCTGTAAGTTCATTTGCAGATGGTAAAAAAGTTGATAAATTTCAGTCCAATTTTTTCAGATAGTTACTATGAGTTGTTATAAATCAATCTCATTTCATCTTTGCATAGAGAGGTAAATCTTGGACAGTGCAATTGTTAGCTGTTGCCTGCTTATCCTTAGCAGCCAAAATGGAGGAGATCAATGTCCCTTTGGCTGTTGATTTACAGGTACAACAACACCAATAATGTAACCCATTAAATCCCCAATAATTTGGGGTATGGGCGGGCGATTGAAAAAAAATTCAAATGTTCTTGAAATCTTGATTGCCCTTTTGTAATGATTTGGTTACTTTTACTAGGTAGGAGAACCAAAGTTTGTGTTTGAAAGTAAAACTATACAAAGAATGGAGCTTTTGGTGTTGAGCAGTTTGGAGTGGAAAATGAGAGCTTATACTCCCTATACCTTCATAGACTATTTTCTCAAGAAGATAATTGGTGATCATGATCAAAGGGTATTTGAAACCTTGATTGAGAAGGCAATTAAGCTCATTATAAGTGCAACTAAAGGTCTATATCTATAATCTTTCTTGTACATTTGAATTTACTCTTATGTCCTTCCTACATTGTTAAAAAATCTTGAATTTGTTATTAATACAGAGGTGGATGGTTGGAAATGAATGCAGGTATTGACTTCTTGGAATTCAGGCCTTCTGAGATTGCTGCAGCAGTGGCAATATTTGTTGCATCATCAGAAACAACACATTATACAACAAATGTTGATAAGACAATGTCTTGTTTCATCTCAACAGTAGAAAAGGTATAAAAAAAAAAGGTTTTGATGAGGATGGACAAAAACACACAGTTCCTGAGCTCTGTGGTAACTTGTGTATTTTTTTTCCGATTTTCAATACAAAATTCTAGCTTTATATCTTCTCAAAAGCAATTCACTCTTAGGATTTTCAGGACAAAAATTCTCAAATAAAAACTCAATCCGAATACAGGTTCTCGACGAAATCTTAATGGGGGGAGCCCCCATATGAATAGATTTTACATCAAGATAGACTTGGACAAAAAACATGTGTGTGTTTTGTCCGATTTTCAATACAAAATTCTCGCTTTAGGCCTTGTATTTATTCTGAGAAGCAATTCCCTTTTACGATTTCCTAAACAAAAATTCACATGGAAAAACTCGATTCAAATACACGTTTGATGAAAATTTTCACTTTTGATTATGAAATTATGCAGGGCAAAGTGGTGAAGTGCCTAGAACTGATTCAAGACTCGACAGTAATGAGTATGGGGTCAACAAATGCTGCTGCTACTACTACTACAAATATAGGTAGTGGCTCAGTTGTTGGATCATGTTGTCCAAATTCATCGCAAGTAAATAGTAATAGTAGTCCTGATTCAAAAAGGAAAAAATTAATAGACAACAGCAGCAAGACCAACATCTTTCAAAAGTCATGAAATGTTAATTTTGGCTTCTTCACACACACACACACACACACCATAAGTCCAATCATGTTTGGTTGAACTTGAATGGAAACTTTGGTCTGTTGTGGTCTCTTGAAAATTGCTCATAAAAACAAAAAGAGAAAGTTAGTGAAAGAAGAGGAAAGACATGAGGAAGAAGAGGTCCCCCCATTGCTTTTTAGCATGAAAAGAATTGTCACCAGCTGTGAATAACTCCCAAGAGCTGTCAACAACCATAGTAATAGGGAGAAGAAAAACAAACAAAAGAAAAGGAGGTGTGGGAGAGGGTAGGGGTAATATTGTCTTTTAGTAATTATTATTTTTTCTTAGTTTTTGAATAAAATGTGGCTCAATTTGCGTCTCCAAGTAGAAAAAGGAACTTAATTGTTGAGAGTTCCTTTGTAATTTTTAATGTGCATTTAAAATGCCGCTCAAGCATCGTTTGATTACCGAGTGTCTGATTCGTGACAAGAAACTGTAAATTAAACCCTACCAACTTAACCCCCCCACCCCCCCATAATGCATTGAAATTGTGGTAATATTTGCCAGTAAGGATGCGTACATCGGGATCTTCCCTATACCCTACTGATGTGTAAACCTTGTGTACTGAGTACGACCTTTTATTGAAATTGTGGTAAAATTTGTCAGTGAAAATTAGCAAAAGAAAAAAGAGGGGAAATAATAATGGAGTCTTGACAAGAACCGTTCAAAGGAAATCAAGAAAGAGTCCAAGTATTGATACTATAGGACAAAAGCGATGTCGTTTATTATGTTTTTTACGTAATGATTGCAGTGATGTTCTTTTTAGGATCTGAAACGGACCCAACACAACATGGCCCAAATTTTCTGGCCTACTGCCCTTTTTTGCATAAACTCTTTTGTATGACTGGTCAATGCATCTGGTTTTCTGTTTTTTTTTTCTTTTTGTATAATAATTTTAGTCCCTTAAGATTTTGATTTTGAACATTTTGGTCCCTCGTGATTATTTTTAGTTCTTTTCTTTGACTGTTTTGGTCATCTCAAAAATATTTTTAATTTTTTTGGTCATTCAATATTTTTTCCGCATATTACTTTGGCCAAGCTGCCAGTAGCCTCTGATCAGAAGGCGAACGTAATCTTTGTACTAGCGGTATCTATAGAGGTGGAAGTGAGTTGAACCGGCTTATGAGTATCTCATTATTCGATTTGATTCAATATTTGGCTCAAAGAGCTCAACTCACGAGGCAAGTGAGCGATGCATGAGCTAAATTTTTTGACTCATCTAAAATGTGAGTCGAGTTTGAACTGGGTAGAGTTCAACTCATTTAACTAGTGAGTTGGCTCGATATAAATTATATGTGTGTGTCTTGTTGAGCAGAAAAAAACACAATAATTGCAGATAAAAAAAGTATGTTGAGGGAAACGACAATAAAATGAAAAAAAGAAAAAGAAAAAAAAATCCTCTTACACTATTCTTAACTTCTTACATGTCCAAACATTCTTAGATTAGTTTCATATTCTCATCCAAGAAAAATATCTCAACAATCATCATCAAATAGTTTCTTTGAAAAATTCTAATCTCTGTTATTACCAGAGACAAAAGGTTAACGATTTCTCTATGATCTTTTGAGTGTTATCATATAAAACTCACAATATATGTCATTGAAATTATTGTTGTTATTTCTTTGCAAGAATATTGAATCATACTTTATGGCACAATGTTTTTCTTTTTCTTTTTTAATTTATAAAGTGAGTTGAGTTGAGCTACTCGTGAGTTATATGTGAGTTAAGCTTGAGTTGGGAAAATTGACTCACATCAAATATGAGTTGAGTTATGAGATGAGCAAAATTTGAATGAGTTGAGGCTGAACTAGCCTTAACTCATTTCATTTTCACCTCTAGGAATCTATCAGGGAAGAATGACAGAGTCTAATGATATTTACCCAATTGACAATCTCTACACTTTTAAGGTACTAATATGGAATTAGTTAGGATTGATTTTTAAATACAAGCAAAAGTACTGCAGAAACATTCACTAACCTAACACTGGAGATATGTTAGAAGAGTTATGGCTAAACCTAACACCGTACAAAATCCAACTATATTTGCTCAGAAGAGTGATGTTAAAACACAAACTTAGGAACCTGCACCCCAACTAGAAATATGGAAAAAAAAAAAATAGGAACTTGCTAGGCTACTAAAATTATTGGCTAAAAGATTGACTAAAATAGTTTTTTGGACCTTTTTGCCCTTATAGTTTGGTGAATCCCTTATCCCAACAGGGGGTAATATAATCATTTAACACCCTCAATTTGAGGGTTTAGGGTTTCTATCCCAAAATTTTAGGAGTAAATCATCTTCCAAAAAAATATATGGAAGAGAAAGAAAGCTACAATCTGATAATATGATGCATTACAACGGTGACGGCTATATGACTATAGTACAAAATACAAAAAAAAATTTTTTTGCAGTTATTACATTTTTTAGATAGGTTTTACTCCCTCCATTCCTCAATATAGGACGTTTATGACATTTTGAAAAAATTAAGGAATTCAAATAAATAATAATCTTTCCACCACAATTCCAATAATACCTTTCCTTCCTCCATCTCTTTCACTTTTCCAATAAAAGATATGTTGAAGACACTTGGCTAGGAAGAGATGATAACTTTCACTTGGGGGCTAATGAAGTAAAAAAAAAACGTATCTGACTGGAATATTAATATTTTTGGTAACGTTAAAATGAGAAAGAGGAAGCTTATTGCTCGTATTATGGGTACACAACTGGCGCTTGAGAATTATCAATATGATTTTCTCATCAACTTGGAACAAGAATTGTTAGCTAAGTTAGATATTATCTACAGAGAAGAAAAGGTTATTTGGGGCTATTAAATCTAGGATGGATTGGCTAATGTGAGATGACCTTAACCTCAAATTCTTGAAAACCATGACTATTCACAACATGAAAAATAATAAGATCATGTCTTTGAAAAAGCATAATGAGGACTTGGAATTTAACACCCTTATAGTCAAAGGTATGATTTTAGAGCATTTCAGCTCTCTCTACTCAACGCCCAAATCTGAGTCTTCGCTCTATTCGGAACCATTCCCTTTCTCTTGGGCTCCTGACAGGACAGTCGACCTTTCTCACCTGACCTCCCAACCCTCCCAAGCAGAGATTAAACACGCTATGTGGGGTTTCAAACCATACAAAAGCCATGGGCCGAATGACATCCGGTCTTCTTTCAACACTTATGGGAAACATGAGAACTTCGATCGCCAAATTTGTTTCGGACTTTTTTTAGGGGAAGCCTCTTGGTGACGATATCAATGCTACTTTCCTCTGCCTTATCCCAAAAGTAGCTAATCCCGAATATGTGGGGCAACTGTGACCAATCAACTGTGTAACACCATCTACAAACTTATCCCTAAAATCCTTGTCAGCAGAATTAGGCTACTTCTTACCTCTATCATATCACATAAACAGGGTAGTTTCATACCGGGTAGAAGATGTGTCGATAACGTTGTTGTAGTCCAGGAAGCTGTCTACTCCATTAAAAAGACTACTTGCAAAGAAATAGTGATTGCCATCAAGCTTGATTTGGAAAAAGTTTTTGATTGCTTTGAATGGGACTTCATTCGAGACTTTCTTTCTTTCTTCAACTTCCCTGAGTCTTTTTTTATCATACTCATTATGAATTGTGTTTGTTCCTCAAAAATGGCTATTCTCTTTAATGGGGAACCGACAGACTGGTTCTACCCTTCGAGAGGTATCAGACAAGGAGACCCGCTCTCGCCATACATCTTTGTCATCTGTATGGAATACTTATCTCTTAGCATTGAGAAAGCGGTCGGGGAGAAGCTTTGGAAGCCTATCAAAGTGGGAAAACATGGCCCTTTTATTTCGCACTTGCTTTTCGCAGATGATGTAATCCTATTCAGCTTAGGTGATATGGAATCAATCTTTGAGATCAGACGGGTGCTGGATTTATTTTGCACTAGATCAGGTCAGAAGATTAACCTCTTTAAATCCAAAGATCAACCAACTTATCCCAGTAAAAAATTCTTGCCATCCAAAAAGAGCTCCAGATTCATCATACGGATAACTTGGGTAAATACCTTGACTTCCCGATCTTCCAGCAAAGGCAAAAAAACTCTGATTTTTCAATTCATCTTAGATAGGGTCAGGCAGAAACTTTCAGGTTGGAAAGCCAACTTACTATCTATAGCTGGGAGACGTACCATCATCCAATCATCTTGTACTCAGATCTTATCTTACTACTCCTAATGCTTGCCTATTCCCCTCTCTCTATTTGTGATAAAATAGATAAAGAAAACAGGATCTTCCTTTGGGAGGATCGGCGGCAAAAAAGAAAATTCATCTCGTCAGATGGGATAAGGTTACTAAGCCGAAGAAATTAGGGGGGCTCGAAATCAGAAAGGTCAGGCACGTTAACCAGGTGGGGCTCGCTAAGCTTTGCTGGCGTCTATATAAAAGCAAGTTGAAGACTTGGACTTTAGCCCTTAAGAATAAATACATTAAAAATGACTATGAGGCACTGATAGAACTATCAAGAGGACATGATCAATTAATTTGAAAGCACTGCGAAAGAGTATTGATTTCTTCCATGAGTCGACTTGTTAGATTCCGTGTAGAGGTAATACAATTCGATTGTGGCATGATGACTGGACCGGGTTGGGACCCTTGAGATTTGTTATCTCGGGACCGCTTAATGAATGAGGGGAGGATGCCAAGATTGATAGTATTTTCGAGGAAGCATGTGGTTGGTCACTGGCCCACATTTCATTCATCTTACCTAATCATTTCGTCGATTGCATTAGAGCGATACCTAGGTCGGATCATACAGATGGGCCAGACCGCAAAAGTTGGAAAAATTCGCCTAGTCGTGATTTTGAATCTAAGAAAGCTCACTTACTTATCCACAATAACCTTGGTGATCATAGCACTAGCATTAAGGATTGGGATTGGATTTGATCCGCAAATTGCAACCAGTGTATCAAGATGTTTCTATGGCTCTGCTTTCATAATCGTTTGGCCACAAGAGAACACCTTTACAGAAAACACATATATCATTTGCCAACTTGCCCACACTGTGGATTAGTGCCAGAGACTATAGAACACTTGTTACGCGAATGCGGGAATGCACAATAGCTGTGGCGGGAACTTGATCTGTACCAAAGTGTACCGGACATTCGTGGTATTGAATTCAATTCATGGCTAAAGAAATGTTCGGCCTAAAAATATTTATGGCCTTTTAACAATGTCTCATGGGGAACTATCTTCACTTATGCATGCTGGGCTTTATGGAACTTCAAAAATCGGCAGATGTTCTCTCTTGGCAAACCTTGCTTACGGGCTCTTCAAGACACTATCGCTAGGGCTACTGAATTTTATGCTTTGGGATGGGGAGCTAAGTTGCCTTTTCATTCTAAACAAATTCGGATTTCTTGGTCCAAACCTCTACCCGAATGAAGGAAACTGAATGTGGATGGATCATCTGTCGGTAACCCGGGTAGGGGTGGGAGTGGACGCCTCATTAGGGACTGCAACGGGGGTTGGTTAGCAGATTTTTACAAGAATCTGAGGATTTGTACTAATAATGTTGCATAACTTTGGGCTCTCAAGGATAGGCTGGCCTTAGCTGTCAGTCTAGACTAGGGGTGAGCAAATTCGGTAAAAACCGATTTACCGACCGAATTCGATTTGAATTCGGTAAATCGAATTCGGTAATTCGGACCAATTCGGTAATTCGGATCATACCGAATTCGAAGTTTTCGAATTCGATTCGAATTCGGTATATGGTTTTAGTGAATTCGATATTCAATTCGAATTCAAAAAAATATTTTAATAAATAATAGTATAATACTAAAATAAATACACTATAAATACTCTCCTAAATCCCTACTTCTAACAAAAAATGTCACCCACACTAGATTACTCCCATTTTTCTTCCTCTTCTTCCTCTTCTCCATTGACACCGCCCCAAAACTCCCTCCAGTAAGCCTCTGTTTTCTTTTCTTCTTTCTATGTATTCTCTAATTCGATAATTCGGTAAATTTACCGAATTCGAATTCGCCAATTCGGTCAATTCGAATTCGGTAAATCGGAATTCGGTGCTCAGCCCTAGTCTAGACACCCAGAAGTTGGCTATTGAGATGGATGCTAAAGAGATCGTTGACCTTATTTCTCATGCTTATATTTCTACTCACCCGTTATCTACTCTTATCTCTGACTGCAGGAACCTGCTCAGCCTGATTTCGGAGACTAGTTTCTCTCATATCTACCGGGAGACTAAAGCCTGCGCTGACTGGCTGGCCAAAGATGGAGGACTTTATTCATCCTCTGTTCCTGTCTTATTTCACTCTTTACTCCCTTTTGTTAGCCAACTAGTGGCAGAGGATGTCTGTGGGGCCTTTTTTGTTAGGATTATTCGAGAAAACTCGGTCCATACCCACTATGCTAGCCATCTAGTGGCAAGGCATGGATCTGAGATTTCCCTAGCTAGGCTTGTTTGTACCAACTTTATTCTTTATCTTACGAGGCTAGTGAGTGCTTTCTTTTTATATTTATATATCTCATTTTACCAAAAATAAAAAAATAAAAGATATGTTGAGGGTATAATTGGAATAAATTGTTGACACTTAATAAAAGACATGTAAATGACAATTAATTTGGATACATATATATCTCCTAATAGACAATTAAATGGGAATGAAGGGAGTACATTATAGGCAATATGTATTTTTTCTTGATTAACACTCATCTTAAGGAATGTAACGAATATTTTATGTAACATATATTAAAAAATTACGACACCTGTTCTATCAAAATAATATGAGTCGTCAAATAAAAATTCAACGATAAAAATCTAGTATAATATTGAATTTTTAGTGATAGTCCGATCGAACAGTGACCACTCATAAACCTTTAAAGAAGAGTCCATTTCCAGGGGCAGCGTATCAACTTACGCAATCTCTACATCCCCCCGTCCCCCCTATGTTGTCCCTTTTCTCTCTGCATTTTGAGTTGGTTTGGTGGGCATTTATAACTACTCATCTGTACCTTCTAGAGCTGTTAAGTCTAGGACCCAAAATAAGTATAGTTATATTTACTAGGCTAGTTAGGGTTAACATGAGATTACGTTTGTACGCCACACGTTAGCGGAATTTTATAATTTTTGTGATTTTTTTATATAGTACATTAATTAGTTTTTATATATAAACATTCTTTTTAAGTATTTTAGTGTATTGATAAAGTCTGAAGGAAGGGGAAAACGAGTATTTTTTTTCTATTAATTTTATAGAATTTAGATGTGGTATTATTGGAATCCAAAAAATAAAACAATAGGCACTTTTAATATATGTATAATATGCACTGATTCACCAAAAAAATAAAGAAAATAAAAAATAAAAAATAAAATCTAAATATGCAATGTATTAACATAAAAATAATGATAAAAATAGGCTATTACCTCCATTTCTAAATATAAGACTTTGAGTCAAGAGGTCCATAGTCCAGTGGGGCTATGGCCTGCTCACAATCGTGAGATCGAGGGTTCAACACCTCTCCCCTACTTGGGGCAAATAAATACTCCCTTCATAGGGTGGTCCTCTTCCTCTGATATATATATATATATATATATATATATATATAAGAAAGGGCCTACTGATAGAGCTGGGCGGGGAGGCAATAATAGTTATCAGGTCAGAGAGAGGCCTAGCCCGCAAGCTGGCCCCCTATGGTGTATGGATTGTTCTCCTGACGGTGGGAGTAAGCCAGTCAATGTGCCCTGCTGTGGTGCCTCTTATACAACTTCCCAGTGCGATGTATCGGGCAGTTGAACAACGTAACGAGTATAAGGCCGCTAAGGAAGCCTTTGCCAACTTTGATAGGTATAGCATTGCAAGCAAATAGAGCAGAGAGCTTACCATTTCTTTTTATTAGAGTCGCGAGCTTGTTGTAGTCGGTCCTAAAGGTATAACTTTGCTGCTTACTTGCTATATCCACGCTTCCTTGCACGGCTCGTTCTTTGAGCCCTGCTTCTCCCTTCCCCCTCTCCCCGTCCAAAACAGGCCTATGGAGTATAGCCAAGTGGTAAGGCATCGGTTTTTGGTACCGGCATGCAAAAGGATATATATATATATAACTTTGAGGACAAATAGCGAAAATTAAAGACGCAAAATCTAAGGTGTTTTATTAATCAAAATACTAATATTATTATCTTAAATAGAACTTATATGCCACTAATTTTATTTAAGATAATAATATTGATATTTTGTTAATTTTTTCTTCTTATATTTATGAATGAAGGGAGTAATTAAGTTTGATTAAGCTTAACCAAACTTTTGAGCCCAAATCCACTATTGTTTGAGCAAACTTCAAACACGATCAATCTCAAGTAGACGTGGTCAGTGTTCCAACCAAACACAAAACTTCAGATTTGAAACTCATATTTTCTCTGACAAACAAGTCAACATTCACGAAACCAACCTATGACAAATTTTCAAAACCGAACTCTATCTAATCTCTCTAGTGTCATAGTAAGAGAGGAACAACTTAGCAAAAAAAATTAGTAAGTGAGGAACTGTAACTATAAGATAAACAGTGTAAGGGTAAAGGGTAAGGGTAAGGGTAAGGAAAGGAAAACGGGTTAGAACCCCAGACTGACAGTTGATACACCTAGAAAAAGCAAATGAGACAAAGACAAATAACACTGACAAACATTTTTATTTTTATTTTTTATTTGCTGAATAACACTGACAAACATAGAAGTGAAGAAATTCTATCAAAATACGTGTGCCAAATATTGCACAAAATTATCATCTAATTCACAAAATATACGTTCCTTAGAACAGAACAGAATAGAAAAACGTAAAATGATTTATAAGCATATCACAATCAAGAATGAGGTTTTTATTAGATCACATTGAACTGTATAAATAATCATGTTACAGAAAAATGGGAGTAACCAAATGTACTTGGCTAGTCTATTCTGAAGTTTAAAAGAATCGGGATTACAATTCCGTTGTATTATTACTTGAACAACAGCAATGAACAGAAATTAGCCGATGACACATTTTTTAGACTGGCTTTCTGTTCCTCTAGTCTACACTGAAATAACTGTTATATTTCTTGTTATTTTACAATGTATAAACTAATTAGCCTTTATATTTAAACAAAGTCTGGTTGACCTGTTGATGTCAAGCACCGATGCCACATTCTGCTGTTGGGATCTACAGCTCTGGGTTGACGAATGACTTCAGGGATGGGAAAGTAGACATAGTGAGTATTGCATATTCCAACTGTGATGCCACTATATCCAGCAAATGCACCATGAACCTGCCAAATCCATGTAAAGGTGTTAATAGGTTGGTAAAGATTATTGGAGGTATACTGAAACCCATCACATGGAAACCCAATAAAAGAAAAAGTTATAAAATCAGAAGTGGGGAAAGAAAAGCATGCTTTCGGAAGAGCTAATACAAACCATTTTCATTTCAGTTACTTTTGTTTCATGTAAACATGATGTCAGCGAAAGTTGCTTACCATTTGAATATCACAGGTCTAGAGTTGAAGAAATAGGAAATATTATGAAGTTGTGCTATAGCAATAACTTGAGAACACTTCAACTTCCATTGGACCTCAAACTGCTCATAACAGCTCTTCATCCTATTGACTTAGTTTTTCCTCTCTTCTATCTCAGAAGACTAAGCCAGATTCCGTATTTGGTGTCCAGCGGAAAAAGGAATTCTATTTTCTTAACTTCTTTGTCGTATATCAAGGTAAGACTTCAAATTCAATTTAATCTGATTCTGATGATCTGGGTTATGTTAACTAATGAAGGAACACCACCACTTCCATCAACTTTGGAGCAACCTTGTTTTTTTAAGGAGAATATAAAGCTAGGCTTGATAGCCATGCAATTTTTGGAGTTTGAGAGTAGCCCTAAAATGTTTTTTGAAAGAAAAGGGGCCACGTGCAACCGAGTTGCAAACAGATGGTATCTTAAGCAATTTACCAGCTCCCATTTTATTTTATATTCTCACCTTCTTGGGAAGAGAGGAAGGACGTGTTTCCTCTGAAGTCTAGTAGCAAATATGGTAGCTTCTTCCATGCCTAATCATGGTAGTCTGGTTGGATGAAATTACATGCAGCACAAAATGACTTTGAATCATATACAAATTGCAAATGATAGACTTACAGCATTTTGGCCAAGCACTGTGCACAGAATTCCATCTGATGCATTTGCACGACACGCACGGATCATATATGTGGGATCAATATACTTCACGTCAGCTGGAGCTCCAATCTCCTTAAAGTACTTCTTTATCTGCAGGAAAGTTAGAGAACAGTGAGTCCAGGCAGCCATAAAAAAAGAGGAAATGTAGCGTCTAGTGTTCAAATATTCTACAGAGTTTTAAGGATGTTCTGTTTTCACATGCCTGATCCTTCAAGTAAAACAATTTTTACCGACACGATTGCATCCAACAACGATAATAAAAGATTAAAACAACAAAACTAAGACAGATGCTCCTACAAGTTAGGATATCCAAGCAAAGAGATATAATGCCAAAAGCAAAGTTCTCATAGAGAAACATCCTATGTTACTCGGACTCTCCACTTAGCCATGCCGTACCCGTGTCCACCGGGTATGACGTTGGTATTGGTATGGCAAACGTACCTGACATGGTCAATTCCATATGGGTACTTTGACCATGGCTGCCGGCTGTGAATTTGGGCTGAGTTTGGGCGGATTCTGGTGCTTGAGCAAAATTGCAGCAATGATTAAAGGGAACATGTAATAGAGAAGACTCTAACATGGGATTTGAAATTAGCATGTTTTGAATCTTTATTGTGGCTGCAATTGTTAGAAAAAGGAAGAGAATTTATTAGGGTTGGTGGAGTCATGGCGAGGAGACGATGGGGAACAGGGGAAGAGTGGTTGAAGACAGTTTTTTTTGATATTATTAAAACTTATTTATTGTAGGATCCTATTTTTTTATTATGAATTAAAATTTATTTCCGTATCCCCGTACCCGTGTCCGAATTTGGAGAAGTGTCCCCGTATCCTTTATTTTAGATGTTTAAGTACCGGACACCTAAATACATACCCGTACCCGACACCCGTACCCGTGTCTGAGTAACATAGGAAACATCAATATTAATTTGTAACTCGGGAGAGTGCACAGGGGACTTCCATCATCTTGAACTTCTAAATTCAACTCAGCACAAGATCTTTCATTCAGTGCTACAGCTTCTAACAGAAAAACACAAGGAAAAGAGAATCCAAAAATTTCCTCAAGTAACCATTTTGTAACTCCAATTTTTAGCACCACAGAATACCAAGTTCGGGATAAAGGGAAGAAGTAAACCTCCTGTTGTATATGGACACCAATATCTCCGAGAACAATGTTTCCTGATGCATCTGTAGCATTAGTTTTTTCCACAAGAGACTGCATTATTCAACACATGAAACAGAGTAAGAAATACTATCAGCGAGAAAGAAACAATAACAATAACAATAACAATAACAACAATAATAATAATAATAATAATAATAATAATAATAATAATAATAATAATAATAATAATAATAATAATAATAATAATAAAAGATAAGTTCTGATGGACAGAAGTGTTTGATGAAGAAATAAAATGTACTCTTTAAAATATACGGATATTCCATTGAAATCCACTTCCCTGAAAGTGTTTTTTTTAAGAGAGATTGTCCAGCACAAGTAGAAATCATTAAGTGTATATATATATATATATATATATATATATTCAATTTGTAACCTGTGGCAGTCACATTTATGTGTATCCATCTGTCTACAATTCTAAGTCAAAAGTAGTCATAAGAGTATAAGATGACTCTGAATGAATCCTAAAAATTGATAATAGAATTTTACTCACCTGTCCAGCTCCTTCTGCGATGCAAATCACAGCTGAACCTTTATTTTCTAGCAGATATTTTAGATGTGTTAGGACACCATGAGGTCCGTCCAAATTAAAGGGAACCTTTGAAGAACAAAATAGATGGTCTTAGATAGGGGCCTAAGAAACAGTATATTAATTTCATGTTCAGTAAGAGTGCTACCTCCGGAATCAGACATATATCAATTTGTCCGCTAGCAAGGGATGCATGCATTGCTATAAATCCACTGCTACGTCCCATCAATTTCACTACCCCGATGCCACGATAAGCACTGTGAGCCTGTGAAGACAAATGAGAAGGTCAGTCTACTTGGAGAGCATACAAAAATAGTTAAATGGAAGTTCAATAAATTGACATCTACCGCACTCTAAAGAAATGAGAAATAGATCAACAAAGAGTACTGTTATTACCTCAATATAAGCAGAATTGATTGCTCTTTGTGCTTCTTCAACAGCAGTATCAAAACCAAATGTTTTATCCATAAGCATGATGTCATTGTCTATAGTTTTAGGCACACCAACTACAGCTGCCTTCAGCCTTCTTCTACGGCACTGACCAATAGAAAGACAGAGATCAACTACAATATTAAAATTACTCTTTGCAAACTAGAATTAATGAGAGAGAAGTGAACAAAGAAAAGAGTGACAACCATCAAATTAGAATTCATGAGAATTATGAAAAGAAGGAAATACAAATTAATTGTGTCAATATAAAACTACAAAATTAAATAAAATCTAAATGTGTATTGGATTGAATATCTGTTTCAGAATTTTTGTCTAGGAATTCGTAAAAATGAATTGCTTATGAGAGAACCCAAGTAAAAATATTGTGTTGGTTTTTGAGTTAAAAAAGAAACTATGAATCAAGGGGTAGCCCGCCCAGTGGTTGAGGCTGTCTCTTCCGTGGCTGAGGTCATGGGATCGATTCCTTCCTTCTCGCCCTCCCCCTCCAAATAAAAAAAAGTATGTAGTACAAAAATTGTTATCATGTACTGAACTTTATCACAATTTAGTTTCACCTCAACCTTTCACAAACCTGGATGCACCAGGGATTCCATGGGAAAATTTTCCTTTTTCTTTTTGCAGATGTTCTCTAACCCTTATTTGATATTGCACATCCTAATTTGATTTGACATAGTCAAAGAAGCGCTGAAAGTGAAAACTATCACAGTTTAAAGAGGGAAGGGTGGGGGGGGGGGGGGGGACACAAGTGAATCCACTGTTGTGGTTAAGTTAGAGAGTGAAAACTCTTGGGCTATCTTTTTTATGCATATAAGAATTTAGAGAAGTAATAATATAAAACATAGAAGTTATAACTCGACATTCAAGGAAAGTACACAGCGACTTGAAACAACTTCAAAATGAAAGTTGGAATTAAAACGGAAAAAGAGAAGGGCTAAGGTTCTAGTATTTTTGGTGATTTATAACAATAGAATAGCATCAAGGTCCAGAGAAAAGCCAGAGAATTTAAGACCTCATTGTGTATTGCATCCGCACCAGCATGGGTGCCATTTCCACCTAGCACAAACAGCATATTGATGCCTCTTTCCTGGTAATAGGACAATCATCAGAACTAGAATTAGCAAAACAGAACCACTACCTCCCTTCAATTTTGATCTAAAATTGTTCATTTCTATATTAACATGTTAAGTTCAGCACCTCCATACTGTCCACAATTTCGCTAACAGTAGGTGCACCACGTGAAACTCCCAATAAGCTTCCACCAGAAAGATGAACGTTCTGAACCACTTTCCTGGACAACTGATAATCACAAAGAATTGTAAATGAAAGAAAGAATTTAAAATTTAACATAACTCTAAATGAGATACAATGCTCGATAATATATGGAACTGAATTGCAGCTTCCAAATATCTTTCTGGTTTGCAATCATCAATATGCCAAATTCCAAAGAGCATTAAGTTATATTAAAAGAGCTAGAGACAAGCCTGGTTTGAAAGCCACTGGAAATTCTTCAAGTGCTTCGATTAACTTAAACCAAGGACCAATCAAGAAATTCTCCAGACAGAAAAATGATATGTTTTCTTATTGAATTCCAAAAACACAACTGTAAGTCTGTAACTGTTGTATTCCTCCAACACGGATCTACGACAGTATCTGACATGGAGTACAATGACAGTTATGGTTTTGATAGATTATCCTGGGAGTTTTGACATGGATAACCCAGGATGCTCTCGAAACTGATATGTTTCAACTTTAGAAGGAAAAAAAGGAAGGTAAACACTATCATCCATGTAACAAATACAAGGTTTCCAACAACTGAAGCTGTAAATAAACTTCCTATCAGATCACGTTCTCAAGGCAAAAAGGAAATCTCAAAAATAGCAGAAAGAACTTACTGGCATTTCAGCTAGATCTTTGTCGCAAAACCCTCGATAGCCAAAAGGAATACCCACGATCTTTTTCACGCCATATATTTCAAGTGTAATGACTATCTAAACCCATTAGAGAAAAAGAAAGGTCAAATACTAAAGAGAGAAGCATTGCTTCTTTGGGTGATTTATTCTGGTGGAGAGTCTATATGAGAATTATACAAAACCTGAGTTAGACATCAATTTGGTTGTAACAAACCGGGGATAATCAAACAACAAAAAGCCCATCTCTGGTTTAATTGAATTTTCTTAGTTGTATAGCATCAGGGATTATAGAATTCTGTTGTGTTAATGCAGACAAGAGGGGAAATATAGTGAATACAATATAAATTCTGATACCTGTCTGATGACATCATTAAGACCAGGGCATAGTCCCCCACAAGTTACAATAGCTGCTTTTACATTTTCTGGCTTGAAATATATTTTCTCTCGAGGACCAGCACGATGGACCCTGCCAAAAAGTCCAGCGCAACATCTCTTAAGTCTTAATTCAACTACGAGACAACTCTGTTATGGGACACAGCTATGTATTACAATAAACTGATAAGACATATAAAGACATTCCTTCTATAGCTTTGTAAGATATATCTCATAAACAGTGTTGTCAAATGGCACCCATGGCGCCGCCATGGCGTGGCGGTTTTTGCAGCCACCGGTATACGCAATGACGCTATGACTTTTGAGTTATTTGTTTGATTCACGTTGTTTTTTTTTCTTTTTATTACATTATGCAGTATTTTATACATATTTTGCACATTTTATTGTGTCCGCTATAAGCCGTTATAGCGTCCGATATAACGTTATGCCATTTTTTTGGCTTCCCGCCATGATCCGCCGTCCGCGATTGACAAAACTGCTCATAAATGCTTCCTACCTGATATTGAACATCCAGCACGAAGATACAGGCATATAATTGATAAGTCCATCAAAGACACAAGTGAAGTAACTAATATTCTCTGGAAATATATTTTATTCCTTTGGTATTTATTTATTTATTTTATCTTTGGGACACTGGCATAAAAGGAGGTGAACGGAGACAGAAACAACTAAGACCATTTTATTGCAAAAACACAAATGAAAAACAACAAAAAGTGAATATCAAATAAATTTCTAGATTAAGCAATAAGCATACAAATCAAGTTATCAATTTTCCACAGGGGGATGATAGGAGAAGTTGCAAACAATATTTTCAACTCTAACAGCAGCTAAGAACTTAGCATGTCTCTCTGAGACACAGGAAAGAATGGCATAGACGTGGGGACTGGAAAGTGTCTAGCAAGTCTTTCCTTCTTTTCCTTTCCACATTAGGGTGCGAGAAATTTACCATTGCTCCACCCATGTACAGCCAGGATCAATGCATTCAGCGCCAGCAGATGTAGGAGAGGAAAAATGTATAACCTGAAAATTTTGCAGGAGAAACTTACTTTGGGGCCATTAATATTAAAACTGACACAAAAGGCTAATATTGCCAAGTAATTGCCCACAGAGCAATTTTTATTTTTTTATTTTTAAATAAACCAGCCTACAGAGCTAAATCTGGTACCAGAATAAAAAGATTAACATAATTTACGTTATTCTCAACGGATTCATTCCAACTGGTTCCTTCCAATTTTCACCTATCTTTCTTCCTTTTAGCATTGGTCTCCTGTTTTCATGTCAACAATTTCTTATTCCCCCTTATCCCTTCCAACTTCTACTACGTCTAAGTAGTTTTGTTTCATTTCATATGATTAATTGTGGTGCTTCATCTTGATAATATGCATTTTGAAAAATTATTACTCCCATGAAGTATGTGGTTTAGTGAATGAACTCAATTTAGGATGTGCATCATTGTGGAAAAAAATAAAGAAATAAAACTCTACTATTAGTAACTTCAACTCCCTACAAAGTTTCACAATTATTTCTAAACGCTCCTAGGTACACGCTACTGGCTCCGTCCACGTAAACGACATCTTCTCCAATCTGTGGTACTAAATTAGTGACTGTACTTTCTACATTCTGTGATATTGACATGAATATTGAAAAGGAAAAAGAAAAAGAAACAAAAGAATTGTCATAGTTGGTCGTTTCACTACCCTTAATTGATTAAAAAGGAAAAGGGGGGAAAAGATTTTCACCAATCCCCTTAATCATTAACTAATATATATAGTACATCATTTTTAATCTTTTCAGGTGATACAACAACAACAACAACAACAACCAAGCCTTAATCCCAACAGATTGGGGTCGGCTACATGAACCAAAGTAAGAATCACGTAAGGTCATCCACATGGATGCAATCTCTCCATTTCTTTCGATCCCAAACACAACTCTCATCTAGTTAACAAATAATAGGGAATACAAATTCACATAAAGAATTCTCTTCGAAGAAATCGATTTGGAGGTTAAGTATCCTTGTCAATTTTGACAATTTGTGCTACATGATTTCAAATCTAGTGGATATTAACACAGTCAAAACGAAATAATTCGGTGACCTGTTAGCTGATAACTTTGGTTAAGCTTAATTTTTATCGGAAGTTAATGACAAAACCCTATGGAACTTAAGCAATACCTTAAGGAGAACTCTATCGTTATTATTAATGTATCCATGCCATTCCTCATCTGACGGATAACCTCCTGCAAATTCCTCAGTAGGAGTCCTACAACAGAGAATAAAAAGTAAGAGGAGAGTTCTGTAGCTAATTTCAATAAGTTTTAATAACTGTTTCTTCCATTGTGATCAAAACACTTTAGCAGTTAGTCCCAAAATTACGCTTATTAACTAGAATAACTAAAAACTAAAAACAAATTGTCATATAGCTCCCAAAAAAAACCAAAAATTTCCAAAACTCAGGCAGACTGCAGATGTTCTAAAAATTTAAAGCAACTGAATAACGAAAATTATGACGCACGGCGAGACTAGAATTTTATTTATACATCAGAAATTTATATGAATATGCAAAATAAAGCAGAAAAATAAATATCGCATGCTCTGAATAGAACACCAAAAAAATCATATGCACACGCGCCTTCTCTTCACAAGCAGAAATAAGAAGCTAAAAATTAAAAAAATTGAGCAAAAATAAAAATAAAAATTCAGCGATCACAAATCAAATTAGATAATTCAATAGAAAAAAAACATAAAAAATAGGGTTAAACTTTTTTCTTCCAAAGCAGAGAAAAGCTAGTACCTCATTCGGAGACAAAAAGTAGAAGGATATGATTCAGTATCAGGAAAAAAATCAGTGAGGTGAGGAATATTGAAACGAGCAGCAAAATCACTCTGATACTTTGACTTCCAATCCGGATCACTAAAATCAATGTTGCAATTAGCCGCCGAAGAAGACGATTTCCGCTCTTCTTGAACTCGACTTCTCATTCTCTTCAACTCTCTACTCGATTTCCGACTAGAATTCGGCCGGAATAAAACCGCACCGCAGTGCCGAGTGGCGCTATTACTACTCGCCGGCGGAAGAACTAACCTCTGTCCGATCACCGATGACAGTGATTCCATTTGCAAATGTCAGAACTGTGAAGTAAGGAGTTTAGAGAGAGAAAGTGTAGTGAGAGTTTAGAGAGAGAAAGTGTGGAGTTTGGAGGTTTGATCAGCGAGAGAGAAGGTGACGGAGAAAGAGAGGGGGGAAGGAAAATCTTTATTTATACGGAGTCGGGGGAATTAAAAGAGAAAATCTGTGAGAGCTGGTGTGGTCTCTGTGGGGCCGGCAATTTTGCTTTGTTTTCTTCAGTAGGCTTTTGTAGGTTTTCCAACTTTATCAACGGGAGTTGTAACAGCGGCTTTCTCTTACCAAATTGCCCTTCTCATTTTTTGCCTTTTTTTCTTTTTGGTTAAATGTTGTACTTTTTTGTTTTATCCTTTTTTAGCTTTCTTAAATTTAGATTTGAAATAATAAATGTTTTTATATTCGATAAAACTACTTAGATCAAATCTATCAAATATTCCAGGATAAAAAAATTAAAAAAATATAAAAAAAATAGTTTTTTATAACATATTATGATCTTTTTACTCTTGATTTTTTCAATACGAAAAATTAAAAATATCACAAGGAGTACAAATCATGTTCATTGAAGAAAGGAAAGAAAAAAAAGATACTAGCGACCTTAAGAATAGCAAGTTGGCTTGAAAACGCAAGGTCCTAGCGAAATTAAGAATGTGTACATGTTTTCTTTCTATTATTCTATTTCGTTGAAAGGTTTGAACAATTGATGTTTGATTTTTAATGACAAACGAAACATAAACCCCGAGACATAAAATGGAAATAACTCCCCCACCACATCCGAAGTCCCACCAGAGCTAATGGGGTTGGGCACCTCGGGTACGAGTGGCTCGAGTAAAAAATTCATTAAGATAGACGCTTCTGCACTACTCCAAATACAGTCAGCCTAACAAACGCTAACACGTGCGTTCACACGAATCACACCAGACATCTTGAATACAACAAAAATTTCCGAGGAGACTCTTCGTCTTCCGAGTCCCAATCAAATTCTTAAAAAGACTCTATGTATCAAGTGTCGAAAATGTCTTGAGGAAACTCTTCGTTTCCGGAGCGAACAAAGTCCTGGAAGAACTCTTCGTTTCTCAGGCCAACAAAGTGTTGAGAAATTAATCCACTTACAATTCTAGCTCGCAAGCAAATCTCAACAAGGCAAGGGATAAAGGGATACTATGATTTACGTGGTTCCATCAATCTGACCTACATCCACGGGTAAGGCGAGCACATACTCTCATTATAATCGAGAAACAAGAATACAATGGAGATTCCTCCAATCCATTAGCTTCCCTTCGTCTTACTACTCCAGACAATATAGGAGACGCCTATATAAATAAGTAGTAAACATTTCGCTAAAAGGATTAGGAGTTCACATAATTACTAATTCTTAACCTAATTAGTATCCAATTAGAGTTCACCTAATTAGTAATTTAACTAATTACTGATTCTTATCCTAATTAATATCTAATTAGTAATCCGGTGAATATGGGCCAAAACCCAACAATCTCCACCCTGTCACGTATTCACCCAATCTCCGACTAGTACGCTCCGCGTCTCATATGCTCCACGTCTCATATGCCCATAATCTGCACTTGAACATTCAAATCAGCACGTTGAATGAAGGGGATTTGATTAAGCCTGGTTTAGTCAACTATGATCAATGGTCAAACACGACAACACCAATAACGGAACAAACTGCTTCAACGTTCAAAGTCCACCAAACCCACTATGGTTTAAGACACTCGGTGCACCTCCGGGTCCATGCACCCGAAACATACCGGATCAATCCTCCACCCTTCCAATTCAACCGTCTAGATTTAATTATTCTTATTGCTTGACTTGTACACCAACCACATCAGATTTTTATCTCTTTCAAAGCAATACCTCTTCTCTGCCAAACCACTATCGGCAAGTTCGCTTCACCCCCAATGTATCTCTCTTCCATCTCTGACGGATCTTTTCCATCTTTGGAGGACATAAATAAAAAAATTCACATGTGTTAACGATTTCTAGTGACGATGGCTAGAATTGCACAGAACTCTAAGTTGATAATTGGTCGATCTTTCACTAGAGAGTAACACCAAAGTCTGGTGTAGCAGCGCTGCGTTTCCACCTTGGTTTAACTAATCGAAATATTCCGCTTTCGATTATATCCAACATTCTCCTTCAATCTCTGGAGAAATCGATGAACCAAAACAACTCATCTTCTGTTAATTAATCCACTTCCAATTCTAGCTCGCAAGCAAATCTCAACAAGGCAAGGAATAAATTGACACTATGATTTACGTGGTTCGGTCAATAAGACCTGCATACATGGGTAAGGTGAGCGCATACTCTCATCATAATCGAGAAACAAGAATACAATGGAGATTCCTCCAATCCATTAGCTTCCCCTCGCCTTACTACTCTAGACAATATAGGAGACGCCTATATAAAAAAAGTAGTAAATCTTTCGTTAAAAGTATTAGGAGTTCACATAATTAGTAATTCACCTAATTACTAATTTTTAACCTAATTAGTATTCAATTAGAGTTCACATAATTAGTAATTTACCTAATTATTAATTCTTATCATAATTAATATGTAATTAGTAATACAGGAAATATGGGCCAAAACCAAACACAAAGTCTCGAGAAGACTCTTTGTTTCCCCCGGTGGACAAAGACCCGCGAGGACTCTTTGTCACCCTGGAAAACAACATGTTCAGGAGACCCTATGCAGGGTTGAGAAGTGGTAAAACCTCATGGAAGACTTCCCACAAGAGACAATATGATGTTGGGCCAAAACACAACAAGCGGACATTTAACTCTCTTGGTTGCACATCATTCAAGCGAGTAGGCCAATGTTTCACTCAAGAACAATGCATTGAAACTACACCTTACATGACCCATTGACTGAGCAGCTCCAAGCAGTCTTTGTCCTAAAAAAGTACATCGCCACCCACCTGGAGGTATATGATGGCACAACAGATCTACATGATCATCTAAAATCCTACAAAGCTTCCATGTTTGTCCACCACCACCACACGACGCCATATTATGTCCAATGTTCCCGAGGTCCCAATCTCAAATGGTTTGCTTCCATCCCCAACTAGAGTGTAATCTTATTCGAGCAACTCCAACAGCTCTTCCTGGAGCACTTCGCATGCCAAATGACATTAATCCACACCTCAGACCATTTGATGATCAAAATGCACGAAAGGGATGAAACTGTGAAAGCATATACACATAGGTTTAACAAAATTTCCATATTAGTCCAGAATATGAGCCTGTCAGAATTCATCCAGGCATACAGATACGGCTTGCGAAACATAGGTCTAGCAAAAATGATTGCCGAGGAAATTCAAAGTAAAGTACATAAACTGCTTCGAATGACAACAAAATTTTAAAGAGGTGAGGAGTTTGGAATAAAAAAGAAAAGAGAATGGAAGAGTAAATACAATTATGACTCTTACAATCCATACAAGAGGCCACAACAAAACGAAAAGAGCATATGAAAACCTTGAGAGAGGTTTTTTTTAGACAAAATAAAGTGTAGATGTCACGGATAAAACACCTCTCGATGTGTCCCAAACACAACTAATGAATCTGGTGGAATCCTTAGATGTCCTGACACCACCTCCTAAGATGATATCCCCGTCGGACAAAACAAACGACAAAAAAAAAGTTGTGCATTTCACAAGGACCACATGTATGACACTGGCCAATGCATTGAGCTCATACGTGAAATCGAAACGGCTATCAAATGAGGCCAACTAAAAAGATGGCATGGATTGGCAAATGGGTTGGACCATTGGGTGCACATGAAGGTGCTCGGGCTTTTAAAAATACTACAGAGACGCCTTTGCCTTCCACACAAACTCGAGTTGCCTCCACAACAAGGCCAACAATGCGAAAAATAAGAAAGTTAAGTGGTGAGAAAAAAAGAAGCCCTTGTGAGAGAGATGAAAACTTTGTCTGAGGCAGACATCATTGTACATACAAACTTAGAAAAATGGTTATCCAACCCCATAGTGACTCAACGGCCGGACACCACCTGAGAAGTTCGCATCAACTTCAACGTTCTATACAGAGCTACTTCGAAGAAATATTGCACCTCGCACGACATAGATCAATTTGATGACTCAGTGGTCGGTCACGCAAGGATTTGTATACTAGATCTTGATGGGTACAAGATATACTATAAAATTTCGATGAAACCTGAGAACACGAGAAAAATAATATTCAGCAGTGATAATTACAGTTTTCAAAGAATGTCGACCTCAAAATTGCCGAAGCAGATTTTCATAGAATGATCAACCCATCATTCCAATCCCATCTCAAGATAAACATGGAAATCTTTGCCAACTAGTCATCAAAACCAAGGATATCTAGAACATGCGAAGGGATTTGACATAAACATTTAAAATAAAGAGTTTGAGGGAGAAGATAGCCCTTCTCATTATCAAAATAGGTAATACATATATAGTTTACAAAACGTGTGGAAAACCTAAGAATTAGGGATTGATTAACTATCTAAGTCAATCAAATATTCTAAGATATGTACAAGATATTTGCACTGCTAATTACACCATAAATGCATATATTTCCTAACAAGTTCATTCTCCTTCAACCAAAATGTGTAGTTTTACGGAGAAAATATGTATCATCTTGTCTTACTATCTTCAAGTTTTAGATATTTAAAAAAAATTAACACGTGGTAATTTTTTTAGTAGGACAAAAATTTAGACAAAAGATTTGATTTGATCCATTGATATTTCTTCCATTCATAATAAAAGTCGTTCTAGGTAATTTATCATATATTAAGGTAGGCGACAGAAAAAGTTTTCTATTATACCTCGAGTTTCAATCATTAATTTATCTCTCTTTCTCTATTTTATAATGTGCAGGTGTAATTTTTTATAATTTTTTTTTTGAGAATCCCACATTTGGCTATATAAGGTTTGAACAATCCTCCCCCTTTTGAGGTACCTTTTGAGAGATTGAGTTAGTCTCAAGTCCATTTTTAACGTGTTATTAGAGTTACTTAGTCCGATGTTGGACCTCATTGATGTTCACACTCCAGATGTCCAAACATAGGTGTGTTGAGAATCTCATATTCGGCCATCTTGTGAGTATATTTGTGACATATAAGGCTTGGCCAATCTTTCACTTTTGAGGTATTTTTGTGGGATTAAGTTAGACACAAGTCTATTTTTAACCCCAAAAAAAAAAAAGGTTAAAAGTTTTTTTTTTTTTTTGGTAATAAACGATTACATTAAATAGGCAAAACAGCCAAAGAAACAGTAAGCATCACCTGTGGATCCAAACTATTACAAACATATCTACCAAAACAAGCCTCATGGGCATCCCCTGCCACTAATTGGCTAACAAAAGGGGGAACAAGTTGAAATAAAACTAAATCAAAAGATGATGAGCATCCTCCAGCTTTGGCTAAACCATCTGCACACGAGTTGGCCTTCCTGTAGATATGCGAAATGCTAGTCTCGGGTATCCTCCTCAGTAATTCCCTGCAATCATAGATAAGAGCAGACAAAGGATGAGTATCGATGTTGGCTCGAAGCACAAGTTTAATTAGTACCTTAGCATCCATTTCCACTTCAAGTTTACTAATTTGAAGATCACAAGCAATATTCAAACCATCTCTAAGAGCTCAAAGTTCCGCAACATTATTAGAGCAGACTCTTATATTACGACAGAAACCCGTAATCCACTTGCCATTATTGATAGTTGATAATTAAGATATTTTGAAAAAGTAAAAAGACTTATTATGAATCGAAGGTACATGGAAGTATTAAAAAGTAAAAAGTAAAAAGTGAAAAGTAATGAAGTGCTTCCTTGTATATAAAAAAGGCGATACCCACACTCGCAGGACCCCATCACCCGATCCGACAATGAAGTGCTTCCTAATACCATGGTTGACTAGTTTAGGAGAAGAGAGATTGTACCGTATGAGATTCGCATCTAATTGCGTTTATATTTATTTTTTCTGCAGACAAAAAGTAGTTTGCCATTTGCAAACTAATTTCAGGTGTTGTCTGCGTTTCTAATTATTTCTAGTGCCGGTGGAGAGTAATGGAAAATCACAAGTAAAGTGCCCCTAACTTTATGTCCACCCTTTAGAACTATGTTATATATTTTCATTATTATTCTAGCGCCAATTCTAATATTTTAATACACCCTCTATTTTTAAGACTTACGTGTTGCGAAAATTAATAAAGTAAAAATTAAGAAGTTTTTGTAAATATTATTCTCTTAAATATTACTTGTATATCACTAAATTTATTTAAGAGAATAATATTAATATTTTAATTAAAAAAATATTTTAATTTTAATTTTCTTAATTTTCGCAAATATAGTGAAAATCTTATATTTAGAAACGGAGGTAGTAACATTTTATTTCTATTTATCTTTTTCAGTTGGCTACCGGATACTCATGTAACATGACATACATCATTTAGTCACTCTAACAAGTAAAATAAAGTTTAATATTATGAAATATTTAAAGAATAATTAATTATTCATTATTAGTCAGCAATAATTCTTTGGGCAATAATTATATGTTAGTCAACAGTAGCGATGATATATACCATGCTAGATTCAGTGATCGTCATCAAAGGTTCCTTAATTCAGTGGGGTAAGGGTTTGCTCTGTTGAAATATGAAGTCCCACATCGAGTGCCTAAGGAAGATCCAAATAACATATAAGCTCATGGTTTACACTCCTCCTTTGTGAAACCCCATCCCACATGGGATAAGTCTGAAAGTTGTGACTGGTATATAAGGTGGGCCTAAGTACCCATTATCATCTCGGGATATCCCTTTTGGCATAGCGAGTTCGGTTGCCAAGTAGATGATCGTGGGTACTGCCAGGCTCATGCGTCGCGTTGCGGGCTCGGGGCGTGACAGAGTGGTATCAGAGCCGGTGACCAGGCGGACGTGTGGGAGCTAAGTGCCACACCATAAGGGGTGGGGGCCACCTCTAGAATCCTGCACACCTGGTTGGTCATGGACTAAGTGTGTTTGGGACGCCTAGCGAGGACGCTAGGGTCTTAAGGAGGGGTGAATGTGAAACCCCATCCCACATGGGATAAGTCTGAAAGTTGTGACTGGTATATAAGGTGGGCCTAAGTACCCATTATCATCTCGGGATATCCCCTTTGGCATAGCGAGTTCGGTTGCCAAGTAGATGATCGTGGGTACTGCCAGGCTCATGCGTCGCGTTGCGGGCCCGCGGGCTCGGGGCGTGACATCCTTACCAATTGGTTTTGAGAGGATATGGAGGCCCATGAGCTAATTTCCACATGGTATCAGAGCGGGCCCTTAGGCGGGATGATGGGCTCATAATGCCCAAAGTGGGCTCGAATGGTCACCGTACGACCCAAGAAGGGCGGCGGACATTAAATTCACTCCCACCTCGATGTGAGAGGGAGTGTTGAAATATGAAGTCCCACATCGAGTGCCTAAGGATGATCCAAATAACATATAAACTCATGGGTTTACACCCCTCCTTACCAATTGGTTTTGAGAGGATATGGAAGCCCATGAGCTAATTTTCACATGGTATCAGAGCGGGCCCTTAGGCGGGATGGTGGGCTCATAATGCCCAAAGTGGGCTCGAATGGTCACCGTACGTCCCAAGAAGGGCGGCGGGCCTTAAATTGACTCCCACCTCGATGTGAGGGGGAGTGTTGAAATATGAAGTCCCACATCGAGTGCCTAAGGAAGATCCAAATAACATATAAGCTCATGGGTTTACACCCCTCCTTACCAATTGGTTTTGAGAGGATATGGAGGCCCATGAGCTAATTTCCACATGGTATCAGAGCGGGCCCTTAGGCGGGATGATGTGCTCATAATGCCCAAAATGGGCTCGAATGGTCACCGTACGACCCAAAATGGGCGGCGGACATTAAATTGACTCCCACCTAGATGTGAGAGGGAGTGTTGAAATATGAAGTCCCACATCGAGTGCCTAAGGAAGATCCAAATAACATATAAGCTCATGGGTTTACACCCCTCCTTACCAATTGGTTTTTAGAGGATATGGAGGCCCATGAGCTAATTTTCACATGGTATCAGAGCGGGCCCTTAGGCGGGATGATGGGCTCATAATGCCCAAAGTGGGCTCGAATGGTCACCGTACGTCCCAAGAAGGGCGGCGGGCCTTAAATTGACTCCCACCTCGATGTGAGGGGGAGTGTTGAAATAGGAAGTCCCACATCGAGTGTCTAAGGAAGATCCAAATAACATATAAGCTCATGGGTTAACACCTCTCCTTATCAATTGGTTTTGAGAGGATATGAAGGCCCATGAACTAATTTTCACATGGTATCAGAGCGGGCCCTTTGGTGGGATGATGAGCTCATAATGCCCAAGTGAGGGGGAGTGTTGAAATATGAAGTCCCACATCGAGTGCCTAAGGAAGATCCAAATTACATATAAGCTCATGGGTTTACACCCCTCCTTACCAATTGGTTTTGAGAGGATATGGAGGCTCATGAGCTAATTTTCACATGGTATCAGAGCGGGCCCTTAGGCGGGATGATAGGCTCATAATGCCCAAAGTGGGCTCGAATGGTCACCATACGACCCAATAAGGGCGGCGGGCATTAAATTGACTCCCACCTCGATGTGAGGGGGAGTGTTGAAATATGAAGTCCCACATCGAGTGCCTAAGGAAGATCCAAATAACATATAAGCTCATGGGTTTACACCCCTCCTTACCAATTGGTTTTGAGAGGATATGGAGGCCCATGAGCTAATTTTCACATGCTCACGATCGTGAGATACCCTCCCTGCACATGAGGCATGCTTTAATTTGATTCCCTTTCTAGGGTTACTCTCTCCTCCTCTGGTGAGGCAGTTCTATCTCCCCGCTCATGGAGTATCGTCCAACGGGCATCATAAAAAAAAAAAAGGTTCAGTGATAGTCAACCCAATATTGGATAAAAAACTATTTTGACTAAAAAATTGAAAGGCCAGTTGCCCGACTTCTAACTTTAATTAGGAACGATAAGTATTAGCGTGTCATAGCGACTACAAAAGCGGGGTTCTGAATTTGACATTCGCCACTTATATAAAAGAAAAATGGAAAAAACTGAATTTCATATGTAGAACCATAAGCATGTTAAGAAATAAGCTATAATAATAAGAGAGAAACGATATCAAAAAACGATAAAGAGACACACAAAATTGTTAATATAGTTCGTTTAGGAATTGACTTCAACTGGGATGCTGCCAAGCCATGATGTTTCACTATATCGAGATACAATTTTATGTTAAATAAATGGATTATTTATAAGAAGAGATACAACTCTAAATTCTAATTTTACGTGGACGACTCATAAAAATAAAAAAAATAAAAAAAAACTCAAAATTTTGAATCGCCGTCAGGATAAGTCCGTGTTCAGTACTCCAAGCTTTATAACCCAACGAAACATTGAAAACCAGGCAAGCATGAAGCAGACAGTAAGAAGACAGGGGCGGCTAATAGGGAGTGCGAGGTGATCGACCGTACAGGGCTTCCAAAAATTCGGGGCTCCAATTTTTTTTTTGTATATGTGTGTGTGTGTGTTAATTTATTTTTACAAAAAATATCTATGTAATATTTTTGGATTTGGGTCTCCCCTGCTTAATAGTCAATATGATAATTTATAGTATATTTTTTAATTAAATTAAAATCATCGACAATTCAACTTATTTACTTAATTATTACCTTCTCTTTCCACACAAATTTTATTTCCTCCTATTTTCACTTGGCTACCTTCAGCCACGTTAATTTCTTTTTCTTCCTCATAATCCAGAAGTTTTGAGTACATTTTAAAGAACAAAAACTATGACACAATTTTAATAATTTTTTATTATATTTTCATAAAATTTCTTATTATTTTAGGTTATCTAGAGACTTAGTTTAAAGTTCAGAACAGGGCCTCTAAAATGTTTGAGATGACGGCACTGTAAGAAGACAATCTCAAAATTAACATATAAAAAAATTTCACATCAAATAGGTGAAATGCTACACACAAAAGAACATTGATTCTGCTTTAAGACCAACCAAAACATGTCTGCCTTACACGTAAAGCACAAAGGAAATGAAATCACAAATTTTCTGTTAATCAAACTATTGATTTCTCAAATTAATCTTTACTTTTTTAGAAACAAATATTTGGCGCCTAAATTTGAATCATTCAATTGAAATAACAATCAAATCTTTGATCATTGTCCAAAACATTCCAACTTATGTCTACTTCAATCCTAAGTAGACAACGTTTGATGGGGTCCAAAATCCCAAGTGTTTCCATCACTGTTCCACCATATAAAAATGCTTCTCAATGGCACATTCAAAAGCTAACAAAAATCCAGCATTTAAACTTCTAACTCCTTTGCTTTCTTTCATAGTCCATTCGTATTTTTCTCGCGAATATTTTCTGGTCCACATTATGAAAAAAAGTTGGTAATTAGTACGTACAACATAGTTAGCAACTCCAGCTTCGTACAATATGACTTCGGAAGAGTTAAGGATTCGTGGGGAGCTCGAGAAGGACGTCGAAAGAGACCTTGAAGAGGAAATCAAGGATGGAATATGTCGTCTTGCTCTTAAGTTGAACCGGCTTTATCAGCAGCAGATAGAGAGGGATGCAAGAGAAGAATTGGCTAAGTATGGTCTCAAAGCTTATGAAAAAGGCAAAAGGAACAATGCACTTTCTGAAGTTAACATTAACATCAAAATGGAAGGTGGAACAAAGATTGAAATAAGTGAGATCAAGAAATTACAAACTCGCGAAAATCGCGATAAAATTAATAAAAAAACAGAGATTAAACAAGGGAAAGTTGCTCCCAAATCCAGGAAATTTGACTGGGTGAAGAGTCTTCGATCAGCTGGGCAAAATTCTTTACCTGTTGGCAGTAAAATTGATAATTCCTGTCGCTGTAAAACTGGAAAAGTTGCATCTCAGCAGCATATGGTAAATAAGGGAGATAAAAAGATGCTATTGGAGCTAGGTTGGAAAGATTAATTACTACATTTTGTTTGCTTGAGGTTTTTTTTTCTTTTTATTTTTTTAAATAAAGATTCTATTCATAACAAAACAAAGGAAATAAAACAGTCAAACGGCCTACATGAGCCTTTATATCTAAAAGCTAAGGTTTCGTCAAAGGCTTATATTTAGTTTTCATATGGTACTTAGAAGGAATTTTTGAAGCCTTTATACCTTTTTTTACCCTTGCGTGAGCGGATTGTAATAAAATCATTATAGTCATCCGAAGTTTCCATGTTTAGGGCCTCGATATTCTCTGGTTCAAGAAGCTCATTGTTGTTTAAGCTCCTTCATAGACATAAGAAGTCAAATGTGCTATGTATTTTTTTTTCTCTTGGAAATTTGAGTGTAATGAAATATTACCTGCAGCTGCCTTCAACTTTTCTTCCTACGAGCACTAAATTATTTATTTCTCCATAAAAATACAAATAAAAACCTTTAGTATTGAAGTGTAACAGATGAATAGTAGAAGAAAAAACATGAATAGAAATTATAACCCTCCTTTTAGTGTTTAGATTTGTAATATTATTACAATTATATGTCGCATAACATAACATGGTACAATTTCTACTCCTATACTTTTTGCTTTTTAAGTTGTTTCACTTCTGAACTGCATTCAGCTTTTGCACATATAAATAGTTTGAATGGTTCAAGACAGGTAGTATAGCTGAACGATCTTCTGTCTCATTACTTATATTATTAATAAGAAATTGTTATATATTAATTTTTTATTAAAATTTTTGTAACCTAAAAAAAAGTGAAACCTGCAGAAAAAAGTAAATCAGTAATAATCATTTATTAATGCGACAAAAAATGAACAATTTTTTTTCCATGAACTATATAGTACTAGCCACTATATAAGAAAAGTATATGCTAAACTCGAGTTAATGAGTCTCATCTGACATGCTGCAAGTAAAAAATGAGTCTCATCTCCCAAACCGAATTACAAATTGTGTCGAATAGAGTTGGTATAGTTAGTAAATGTGACTTAGTTTTCTACTAATTAGAGTGCAAATGCCTATTCGTAAAATTCAATTATAGGATCGTGTTTGTTGGATTGACCTCACAACCCTTTACATAAATTTGATGGGATCTACCTGCATATATTGGCTCTGCTCAATTAATAAGATGAGACTGTGTGACCAGACTCATAAGTACGGTCCTAGGATTGAGATCAATATTAGTATACATTGGCCCAACGCTTTGTAGTGATGAGATTTTATCTACCCAAGCTACTATTTAACCAGCCCATAAGTTTAAATAGTTCGACTAAAAGCAGATATTTGGGTTTTCCTTTTTATATAATAATTGGGCTTCTTGGGAAGCACGTAGATAATATAAACTTTATCAGGGCCAAGAGCCCAATGAGATGAATAATATTCATATATGTTCCCTAAATTATACACCCCTATCTAAAATCGAACGTTGATTCTCTTTTTATTATAAAATTATAAAAAAGTGAATATTTTACCGAAATAAATAAAATATAGAAAGTGAACCGGGAGAAAGTAACTTTGCAGTTTTGGTGATTGATCTCCAGTTATTTGATCTGACTAATTTGATTCGAATCTAATAAGTATCTTGTCCTACTGATAAAAAATCTGGACGAATCTTAAGAGTCGCAAATATGAAAAATTAAGCTTTGCAATTTTATTTGCAGTTTATGATTACCACCCGAAAATTTTCTTTTCTTCCATTTAGCCAAATTTGAAGCTTTGTTTTTTTGCTAAGTAGCCAAAATTGAAGTTGCGAGTATGGAAATTAGAGGGACAAAATCTTTGTGACAATATACTTTATGAATTTTGGTCAATGGGATCAATATGACTAGTAGATTTGTGTTTTTTTTCTTAGAGTATTGTTAGGGAGTTAAAATTTAGCCAATTAATTAGATAAAGTATATTGTCACAAAGATTTTTGTGACAATATACTTTATGAATTTTGGTCAATGGGATCAATATGACTAGTAGATTTGTGTCTTTATTTCTTAGAGTATTGTTAGGGAGTTAAAATTTAGTCAATTAATTAGATAAATTGGTGGTAAAATGGTAAATAAGTTGGTGAATTACTTATACCAACAGGGAGTGAATAATGTTTAATTTGGATTTTTAGCCAATTATAACCAATTTTGCTTAACTCTTTATCATTTCCCTTTTTCTTAATAAAAATTGGCTAAATTAGGTCAACGTTGGTCAATAGGACGAAATTGCCCATGGAGTGTTTTTTTATTATCGAAAAAAAAATGAATTAGGAAATTATTATGCCATTTTGAAGACATAAAATAATAATCCTATAATTGCCCTACCTACTCAAGCATGTAGGGAAAAAAACTGACAAAAGCTTACAATCCTAATTCCTAGGTTGTCAAAGTCAAAAACTATTTCCCTAAATTTTCCTACCTACTTCTTCCTACTTATATAATTTCTACACTGCAAAATCATTCTTCTCTTCTCATTTTCCTTCATTTAACACTACAAATGTTTTTGTTAACTATCTTTTGATTGTAATAGATTCGCCTATTTTATGATTAATAGAGAATTTTTATTTAGCAAAAAAAAACACTACAAATGTTTTATCTACTATTCTACACTGAATTTTTTTTTATAAATATGAGTTCATCTAATAAAATGGCGAAAGGAGTGAGAATTTAATTATTTTGAGTGAGGCTGTAGCAATTCCTCTAGTTGTGGATGCTTTCGGTAGCTATGACCCAATTGATGATACCGGCACCAGGGAAGATGAAGCAAGTGGGGATCTACTGCAAGATGGAAGTACGGATTCTACTGAAATACAAATTGGTTCATTGTTTTATACCCTTGAAGATTTATTTCAAAGTGCAAATCTAAGAATTTATACAAAGTCTCCTTTCCCGGCTATCCAGACCAAGACGACGATTACCACATTTCTAAATTAAGAGTTCACCATACTTATGTATGTGTGGAAGAAAATTGGATGTTTGATCTTAGTTATGGACATTAAGTTTGTATAACATAACTTTATTGTCATTTAAATAAAAAATTATCTTTTGTTCTGATATCATGTATTTCCCTTTCATTTTCTCCAGAAAAAATTCTTCTGATTTTATTTTTGTGAAAAAAAATAAAGGACTGTAAAATTCTTCTGATGCTCTAGTCTGATTTTACCTGCATTTTTTTGTGTACACATTTCAACTTCCTTGAAAACTTAAGGATCCGTTTTTTTGAAAAAAAAACATAATAATTACAATCTTCCCTTAAAAAATGGTGGTTTGGAAATTTGTGTACAAATACTTACACAAACAAAAAAGTGTTAAATGAAATAAAATTTCTTTTTAAAATTTGAAAATATAGCAGAAAGTTTATTGATTTTCCATTTCAAGAGAAGCAAATTAACATAAAGTAAGAAAATAACAACAAAATATTGTTCCACATAAACCCATAAAAACAACAAGGTACAACAAAATATTGTTCCACATAATAAATTGGCCAAAACAATGAAAAATTAATTAAGTAGAACTAAAATACACATTAACATTAAAAGTAAGAAAAAAAAAGAAATTAGGTGTGAACGCTTATTCTTTTCTTGAACAATTTGCTGAAGTTCCTTCAGTTCTTCCTTCAACGATGCGAGTTCTGTTTGTAACCATTTCATTCCTCTTCCAGAAACAAGTATTGATTTTTCGTATTCATCCTCAAGCCACCTAAAGAAATTACATCTGGCATTTAATGTCCTACAAAGTATTTTTTGCCCCTATTCTTTTTGGTTTGGGCAGTAATGAGAAAGGCAGGATAATCACAGTGACAAAGCATAACGATTGACTGTCCCGCGACTCCTAATTCCACTGTTGTGCAAAGATGAATTTGACATTTTATGTAGAATAATCTTTGGAAAAGGTGAAAGGAGAGGTAAGATGTTAACCCAGAGAAAAAAATGAAGAATGGAGACAAGTGAAGAAGAAGCAAGAATATGGAATGGAATAGAGAGAGAGAGAGAGATGGTTTTGTGTTGGAAGAATTATTACTGGCCGTTGGATATATTATAATCAACGGTCTAGATAAACCTCTAAGGTAAATCCGAATCGATGACATGGCTTATGAAAATGTTATAAATTGCAACCCTAAGTCCATTACACTATCTTATTTGAAACCCTTTTAGTCTTAAAAATAATTACACCTAAGTTCCAATGTTATAATTGAGTTTATTTAGGACCGTTTTTATAAGTTTTTATTATTACAATCGGACCCCTATATTATATAATATAGTTCAATTACACTTCAATTGTCTTGACTAAATGTATGAAATACTAATTTCGACATTGCAAACGGTGTGTTAAAAATTCATATAACCAATACTATTTTGATAAAAAGTTGCAATACACTTTAGTGTATTAGTATTGTTTGATTAATACATTAAGTTCGGCATTGCAAACGCTATGTTAAACATTTATATAACTAATACTAAGTTCGACACTGTAAACATAATGTTAAACATTTATATAGCTACTACTATTTTGATAGAAACGTTGCAATCCACTTTAGTGTGTTAGTATTGTTTGATTAGTACACTAAGTTCGACATTGTAAACATAATGTTAAACATTTATATAGCTAATACTATTTTGATAGAAACGTTGCAATCCACTTTAGTGTGTTAGTATTGTTTGATTAGTACACTAAGTTCGACATTGTAAACATAATATTAAACATTTATATAGCTAATAATATTTTGATAGAAACATTGCAATCCTTTTTTTACTTTTGGTTAACCCCGAGGGCACGGTGTCCACCGACATCATGGTGACTAATCCGGGCTCGACCTGCAGTTGACCCGTAGCTTGACCACTGGAGGGGGTGGACCTAACCCATACTGCTCTTATACACGAAACCTTACCACCGCGGAAAATCCCACAAGAGTCGATGTCCACTGTGAGAATCGAACCCTCGTCAACGGTGAGGCATATGACAACTCCAACCAGTTGCCCAGAGCTCGGGGTTGAAACATTGCAATCCACTTTAGTGTATTAATGTTGTTTGATTAGTACACTAAATTCGACATTGTAAACATAACAAACTTGTTTTAAAAATACTAAAATTAAAATTAACTTAGAAACAACATAACATAATATTATTTTGTTAAAAAAAAACCGAAATTAGTTGGTAGAGAATGGAACCATTGATTGATTGTAGTTTGAAAAACTTATAAGATTGTCCATGCCCAGCTTAACCAACACCAGCCCTAGTTGATTTGCTTAGAATTAATATTTGGAAAATGATTAATGGCTAAGCCAATTGGATAAAGAATTGTCTAAACCAAAATTTATACCAATTATGCCCTTCTCATTTCCCAAAATGCCAAAAAAGTACAAATGAAAAAAAAAGAAAAAAAAACGTAAAGCTTAGCCATTAATGTATCAGCCAACTAGGCTGTAGGTCACTATTCATCAATTAAAGGGTATGTTGTAGGGAATATGTCAATATTCATCAAATAGGATAGGTTGTAGGGAATAGGTTACTATTAATGACTGAAGTGACTATTTTTCTTGATTGAGTAGGAGAAATTTCTTATTTAATTATTTTTTTGGTACAAATGTATTGTCAAATTGTACACTTAAGTCTCAATCTATTACATAATTGGTTACCCTAACTCCCTAAAGGGTTTCATATTGATTACCCTATAGGTCCTCCGATTAATTTTTTTCACCCAAACGAATTTTTTATTTACAAAATGCTCCCAAGATTAAAATTTTGAAGTATAAAGGAAAGTAACTGACATTGATGATAATTATTAAATAATTTCCGATGATTATTGAGGTAGAATTTCGTAATCATTCGAAGTAATGACTAATATATTGATACAATATCCATTAAATGATTAATTAGTAATTGACTATAACACTAACTAAAAATGATAGTATTTTGATATAACACATATTTTTAAAAAGTAATTGACGTAATATAACTTGTACCAAACAAAGAGTAATGTAAGATGTTCATAATCGTAATAAGTGATCGATTAATAAGACTTTTGAAGAACATTGTTAGTATAATGTTAGAATTATAAAAATTTAAGAATATCCGTTATATAGAACACTAACTTAAATTGATATTATTTTGAAAGAATGTTCTTTAAATGTAAGTTTAACATCATTGATATAATTAACATGATTCAAAAACATGTGTTTTGCATAGAACAGGTGTTCTGATGTTAAAAACAGGTGTTCTGTGATTAAAAACATGTGTTTTTTTTTTTTAAAAAAATAAATCGAATGATGATGTAAATTATAATCAGACTACATTGTATTAATTGCTTAGTTTATCGAGATAAATGATTCTTAATTGCTTAGATTAATCCGTGTACAATTAATGAAGACAACTTTGAAAGGTTGCTTGAGAGCAGTCCATTTCTTTTTCCAAGGAATGAATGATCATATCTAGAGGTCGCGTTTTGAATATCAAATAAAATATAGCTCTAGAGATTCTTCTATCGATTAATAAGACTTTTGAAGAATATTGTTAGTGTAATGTTAAAATTATAAAGATTGAAGAACATCTGTTATATGGAACACTAACTTACATTGATACTATTTTGAAAGAATATTCTTTAAATGTAAGTTTAACATAATTGCTATTGTTAGCCCTAAGGGCGATCGAACTCGGTTTTTGATAATGGACAAACACTTGATGTGGTGTCTAATGTTTATATCTTTGTGATAGAATATCGGAATTCATATTGGAAGCTCTAAGTACTTCAATCAAGCCATGATCAAAATTCAAAGTCATATTATTCAAGGCTCATCTTTCAAGATTGAAGATTGAAGACTTAGGTTTGGTTAGATTAGCTTTGTCATTATAAGTAGTTATCTTATAAGCTCTAACCATTGCTCTTCATGAACATAAGCTCTACACTCAAGTCTTGCATGTTTTCATAAACACGTTTTCAAAAGGCTAAAGTTTCAAAATGATTCGCATATGTGTTCATATCTCAAAAGCCTTTGATTTCAAAGTATAAGTCTTTTAAAACGGTTTTCTAAATGCTCTTACTTGTTACATATTGAGAAAACCTTTTAGACTTCAATAGATTTCAAAACGTGTGAAAAATCAACATCTCTCAAAGCTCGAAGGTCGGATCATCCCGAGCTTTTCTCGATCAACCGAAAGCGAGAATCAGAGAGGTGTGATTTGGAGCTTCAGTCGACCTAAGGAAGGGGTCGGTCGACCGAGCCTGGGTTAGGGTCATCCGAGGTCATTTTTCGGTCAACCGAAGTGCACTGTAACTAGCCGTTATTTGACCGTTGCAGAGTCATTTTTTGGCATATTTTGAAATGTATAAATACTCTAAAGCTAGAGAATGACTCTAAGGCTTGCATATCAAAGTTTCATTGATTCCTTATCAAGTCTAAACACCTTCAAAGCAAAAACACTTCATTTCCATGATCTAAATCATTCAAAGGTGTTATTTCAAAAGCAAGACAAAGAGTGAACTTCATATGTTCAAAGAGCTGAAATTTGTTGTAATTAAAAGGTATATATCTTTCACTTAGAAGAGTGAACAACATTGTTTATTTATCCATCTTATTCCCTTTCTTAGTGATTGGGATAATCTTGTAAAAGTCCTACTTAGTGTGGGCAAGCTCTTAGTGAGTTTTTGTATTGTGGTTGTGTTTGTAAAACTCTTAGTGAGTTAGCCACAAGTGTAAAATCTTCTTAGTGAAGTTGTTGCAAATCCTTGGGTGCAGCTCAAGGTAGTGGATGTAGATTCTGAGTGAATCGAACCACTCTAAATCCTTTGTCTTGTTGTTGGGTTTTGCTTTAGCTTTTGTTCATCTTGTTCAAACTCTCACTAGCATTGAAAAGATTCGTAATAGTTTGCAAGATCGATTAAAACCCAATTCACCCCCTCCCTCTTGTGTTTTACAGCTATAATTAACTTGATTAAAAAAGGCACGTGTTTTGATCTTAAAACATGCGTTTTGAGCATAATTAATGAAGAAAATTTTACTTAGTTTAATCCGTGTACAATTAATGAAGAAAAATTTGAAAGTTTACTTGAGAGTAGTCTATTTCTTTTTCCAAAGAATGAATTATCGTATCTAGAGTTGGCGTTTCAAATATCAAATAAAATCTAGTTTTGATCGATTAATAACACTTTTAAAGAACATTGTTAGTGTAATGTTAGAATTATAAAGATTAAAGAATATCCGTTAAATAGAATACTAACTTACATTGATATTATTTTGAAAAAAAAAATTCTTTAAATGTAAGTTTAACATAATTTTTATAATTAACATGATTCAAAACAGGTGTTCTGAGATTGAAAACATGTGTTCTCATATTAAACACATGTGTTCTGAGATTAAAAAACATGTGTGTTTTAGCCTAAAACAGGTGTTCTTAGATTCAGAACAGATTTTTTTTTTAAAAATAATCAAATGATGATGTAAATTATAATCTGACTACATAGTATTAATTGCTTAGTTTAATCCATGTACAATTAATGAAGAAAAAATTGAAAGGTTGCTTGAGAGCAGTCTATTTCTTTTTCCAAGGAATGAATGAGCATATCTAGAGGTCGCATTTCGAATATTATTGCTCTAGAGATTCTAAATAAGTAATTGATGTTATATAACTTGTACCAAACAAAGAGTAATGTAAGATGTTCATAATCGTAATAAGTGATCGATTAATAACACTTTTTAAGAACATTGTTAGTGTAATGTTAGAGTCATAAAGATTGAAGAATATCCGTTATATAGAACACTAACTTACATTGATGCTATTTTGAAAGAATATTCTTTAAATGTAAGTTTAACCTCAATCCTAATCTTAAAACATGTGTTTTGAGCATAGAACATGTGTTATGATATTAAAAACAAGTGTTATGTGATTAAAAAACAGGTGTTTTTAGCCTAAAATAGGTGTTCTTAGATTCAGAACAGATTTGAACGTGTAACACATTTTACTGTCGAGACTGACATGGGATCAAGAAAAAAAAGGTCAGATGAAAATGTCACCGTTGAGTCTAACATTGGCTAATCCATCCCCATCAAAAGCTTGTCAAAAAGTGTTGAAATTTGAATTTTAACTCAGGAACTTGACCAAAGTAAAGTTGGTAGTTGTTGTGCATTAAAATATGTTTAGAAAATAAATTTAAAGTTGGTAGTTGTTGTGCATTAAAATATGGATCTAAACTATATTGGGAGAATCCCGTGGTCTACTGATTCTTGCAAGAATAATATTTCTTCTTCTTCAAATAGTTCTAATTCCAGTAACCAGTGGTGTCAACATCAGAGTTGTGGAGTAGTTTGTTAAGTTGAGCTTTAATCTTAAGTTGATAATTTTCCACAATGGAATTCGACATATTCGCTTTAGCCACCACATCATGTATGCCATTTTTGAATTTCTTCTTTGTGGCCAAGAATTCGGATTTGATATTGTTTAAGGACATAACAGTAGCAGATCTCTCATTTTCAAGATTTTTATTTTCTTCAATGAGCTGAAGAATCTTGCTACAGGCATTCTGCTGGATCTCTTCCAATTTCAAAATGACATCTTCGCAATCCTTGGTACTTGAGTCAAGAGAACGAAAATTAGTTAATAGAGAAACCCCCTGTAAAATGTTTCTCATAAGACGCCATAAGATTGCCCAACTTTACTCACGCATAACTGATAGTTTCCTCAAGATTTTCTTTCAGAGAGATTCTCTTTTTGAGCATCCCTAGTTCTTCATTAAGAATGGAGATTTCATTTTGAAGCTTAGAAGTTACCGAAACTTCCTGAGCCAATAGACCAGACAACTCAGTTTTCTCATTCAAGCAGGCCTCATACTTGCCTCTTCATTATGTCAACGAGGTTTTCTGAGTTTAATGCAAGTAAACAAGTTTCAAGGTACAAACATTACTTCTTCCCCCAGCCACTGAGCTTCAAGATACAAACATTACTTCTTTTCCCGAAGGTTCAATCCCATTGTATGTGATTCAGATGATAATGATGGAAGCGATGAAAGTGAAAATTTTTGGAGGACAGCATTTTACTTTGGTAGTTGGTGTTTTAGAGATGTAATTTTCTTTGTTTTTCCAAGTATTTTAAGGGTGTAATGGTTTTTCTTTCATTTTTTCGTTTTTCTTAGTATTTTAGAGTTGTAATGTTTTTTTTTTTTTTTGGGGGTTAGCAAGAAGTTTAATCAATGTTATAATCCTATGGAATCCTAATCCATTTATGTTGCTTATATAATCTGTTTTTTTGCAAGCACATTGCAACTCTATCACTTACAGATAAATTAGTCATCAGTCAAGTATTTTTAAGCGTAAAACAGGTGTTATGAGTATCAGAACATATGTTTTGCGCTTAAAACAGGTATTCTGAATATCAGAACATGTATTTTTTTACAGAGAAATTTTGCTTTTAAAACAAATTTCTATCAAAAAATGTTGGTAGGGCAACAAGGAAGATGAAGAATGATGGACAAAAAACTAGTCAAAACAAAACAAAAAGCCATGGAAGCCAGGTTTCTTCCAAATGCAGGTGTCCCATCATTGTTCATTAACTATTCATAAATTCTAGGTAGAATAGGCTTAGGTATAGGGTGGCAAATGTAATGCCAGTAAAGTAAGAAATATTGATAATTTAAAGAAAATTGGTGTTTTGAAATTATTAAAGAAAAATGGTACATTATTCATTTAACTTAATAAATTGGGGATTTTAAATAATAAATTGTCTAATTTCTAGCCATCTAGTAAGGTCCTTAATATTTTATATTGTCATGTATAGTCCAGACAAACCATAACAATCTCGAGGAGAATTAAATACGTGTTGACTAATATTTCCAAGCCACTGTAGCCAATTCGTTCCACTAGCTAGAAATAACTGAATAAGTCCGTATACCAAGGATTACTTGGAAACTTGAACTAATTAATGAGGTTAACTGGGGGATAACGTGTATTCGGATAGGAAATCTGAAAAGTTTTGAGTTGACAGCTGCGAATGCTGAGACGTATGATTTAAATGAGGTGCATAATAGTTGTTTAAATGGACTCTGTGTATTAAATGTTAGCCGTTGGATTAATAATTTTACTGCTCAGATTGTTTCGATGAGATAATTTATTAACAATTTTTTTAAATCCAATAATCCCAAATGATCTCAGCCACACGACTCTCGATCCGAAGGACGAAATTTCATACGCACGGTCCATTTAATAAGATTGACAGTAATGTTATATAATATTAGATTAAAAAAATTGGAAAAAATCGGTAAGGGAAAAATCGGCAATGAAATTTCAATTTAGAGATTTTTTGGGATTTTAGTCAATATATTGACTAAGTCTTAATTATGTAGCACTTTCCACAATAAAAGAATAGGATTGTCAATGCGGTCAGTATAAAATATAGGCTTAGTGGTGACATTTTTTTTTGCTAAATAACAATTTTCACATTAATAATAAAATAACCAAGATCATTACAATCAAAAGATAAAATAAAAATATAAGAAAAATAAAAGTTATACAATGGTGTAAACACTATGATAACAGATAAAAGTTCACACTCCAGATTAGATAAACAACACAAAAAAAGTAAACAAATAAATAAATGATAAAATTATTTGCAGCAGCTTCTCCGAGATATTGGAATAACAGTAGAAAGCTCAGTTTCAACACCTTTATTAGAAATCAACAATCTACGAGACCATGGGCGTATCAACCGTCTCATAGATTGTCTAGGAAAGATGAAAAAAACTGAGAAAGGGCCCCAGAACAACTCCGGGTTTAGAGAGAACTCCAGATCTGGAAGGATCTGAAGTAGGTCTTGCATCCGAGTCTTGAATCTTGAATAATAATGCCTTAAAAAAAATTTCATCACGATTTACGGTAAAATAAGGATATGAGAAACAAAAAGTAGAAGAAATATGGCTAGATCCGACTGAAAGTCGAAGTTTTTGATTGGATCTAATCATGGAAGCTAAAAAATGAAAAAGCGTCAAGAGAAAGAAAAAGAGAGAGGGCTGCTTAGTGGTGACATTGATTGCTTCACCACTTAATCATTTAGTTGAAGGAAAATTTCGATATGATGACTGCGCTTGAAAATTTCTGATATGGATCGGGGAGTCGAGGGTAGGGCTCTGGTCCCACTGGTTCGAAGCTACACTACGCCCTCTTTCAAAAAAATCATCTCTCGACCACAGCTTATTCATTTTATAAAGTGATGTGACAAGTTTGTACAATTTTTGTACTTTTTTAACTCGTGTCCCATATCGTACTATCTTTTTTGTATTTTAACGCGTGATCGAGAGATGCATTTTTTTTGAAAGAGAGCGACGCGGGCAGCCTTCGGATCGAGTGGGACTAGGGGGCCCCTACTCCCCTGCTCCAGTCCCATATCGAATTGTCTTTGGTTGAAGAGGTTAGGGCCAACTCTCAAGTTCAAGCGATGTTTCTCATATATGATTAATTTTTTTTTTTTTATATATGAATCAGATTTATATAAACCTTATAATTTAGAATTATTTATATTATTACAAAATTATATTTCTTCACATTTCATATATATTGTGATAAAACCTTATAATAGTTCACGTAACTCAGTTAATATCCATAAAAACAATGAGCAGAGAGACTTAGTCCTTGAAACAAAATTGACTATCTAATAATCATAGAATTAAATGAATCAAATCATTTAAAGGTCAAACATCAAAGAATGAAAAACAATTTAACAACTTGTTGAACAAAAAATTTCCATACGTATAAAATTTAATAAATTATTAAAAAAATAAATTCGAATTCAGTCAGACCGAATTCAATAATAACCCATCCAATTTCGTTCCATTTTCGATTAAATCGAATTCGGATGTATCCGAATTATCGAATTTGAATTGCCGTATTAAATTTGAATTCGGTAAAAATCGAATTTGCTCACTCCTATTAGTTTATCTTGTCTCTTAACCATGGAGTTAAAAGTTCGATTACTACTTTGAGAATAAATCATTTATTTTTTTGGTTCGTGGCGAAGGGAATTAATGCTATCGTACTGGATACCTATAGTTTAGACCCTACAAAAAAACAATATGATTACTTTCACAAGTAAATAAACTACCATACATACACATTTTTGGCCAAACAAGCCAAAGTGCTTGTTTAAAAATCATGCAATACACCTAAAACCATATACATATGTAAGCCCCCATCTTCTAGGCTAGAAATCCTATATTCCATTCGTTTTTCCCTTCCCTATCCCACCAATACAAAAATAAAATGTATTAAATTTTTAATTAAAAAATTATAATTTTAAAGAAATAATAGAATCCACAGAGAAAAAATATACACATGACCAATATCTATTCGTGGGGACACAGAAAAAGACACATAACATGGACAGGCGGCTTTTTGCCATTCTTCTAAAAGTTAAAAGTAAATGCGACTGAGATATGTTTAACTTAATATGCAAGAACGTTAGATTTTAAGTTAATCTTCACATTCTCTTAGGTTGAACTTGCATAACAGATTTTTGAATGATTCCTCTCACCAATAGATGTTGCTCAAAGCAGATTGTACAAAGTCAATTGTACAACATCATTTCAACCAATTAGGAATCATCAAATTATCCTTTTTTTTTTTTTGTCTGAAATCGAATGTCACATACACAAAATAGAATGCACACTCCCTCCAATACAACATCTCTCTAATCTTTCTAATACACCCTTAAAAACTAAGACACGGGTCATCTTCATTAATCTAGATTTTTCATTTTTATTTTTTATAAACATATGTACAAATGATAAAAAATGACAGAATTTATTTTGCTAAAATCTCAATTAAAAAAAAAATGATTAAAAACCCAGATCCGCAACTAAGTATCAGTAAAATAATTTTATTTTTATAAAAAGTATGAGTATATATGATAAACAAGTTACAATTTTGTTTTGTTAAAAATCTTAATTAAAAAATGATAAAATTAATCTAGAACTTAAATTAAAGAAGATGACACTTATCTAATTTCTAGGGGTGTATTTGAAGTATTAGAGTGATGTGGATCTATCAAACTACAATCATACACCATATAACCTTACACGCACTTCTAAAAATTAAAAATTTAATATAAAATAGCCTTTTGGGAACTTTTTTTTCCTTTGGAGATGAAAGTTGAGTCATGGACTCATGGGATTAATAACCTTTATAATAGATGAGATTAATTTGTAATCAATAATCACGTAATGCGTTCTAATTTTTATATAACAAGTAATCTTTGACGCTTGAGGCGATTGCCCCCGAGGGGGAAGAGCGGAGTACCCTAGATCAGGGAGATTTGTAGCGTGCCCCATGCCTGGGGAGGGAGTTTAGCCTCACCAGAGGAGGAAGAGAACGCCTCACCAGAGGAGGAGATTTATTATTGCCCCATAGTGCGGGGATAAGGTGTCGAACAGACTTACCCACTTGGGCAAGCCTTTTGTTGACATATAACAAGTAATCTAAGACAATTAACACATCTTCACTTTTTTTTAATGTTTTTTTTATTTTAAAACTATTGTTACTTTGTTGAATATGATGGAAAAATATATACAAGGAGGGGAGAATACTCCAATAGAAGGTGGAAACAAATCCACTACTACATCAGACAAATTTCTTGTAGTCTATTAGAAACTCAATGAGTAACCAAACATTATTATAAAATTAACGTCTCTTAAAAGACTTATATCTAGTCTCCATATGGTGTTCAGGAGAAGTATTTTTTACTTTTTTTTTACTCTTATGTAAACAGACAGGAGTAAAATCTTCATAATCATTTTCTTGAAAATCTGCAGCTTCAATTGACCCGTGTCCGGGACCTCAATATTTTCTGGTTCAATACTATAGTCTTGCACAATTGGCATACTAGGTGCAATATCTACGGGGTCTGAATCAAATGTACAAATCTTACAATCTGGCAATAGGCTTCTAACCCTACCTCTTAATAAGTGACTATTGTAGAGAGTATGCGCATAAATTTGATGGGACAGTGGAAAAATTCCATCTCCCTGAAAATGTTGGCCCTGCAATATTAATTCTGCCACCATCGGCGAGTCATGTCTTCAGGTCTAACTGCTTCAGGCCCAAATTCAGCCGCTTGTTCTTCAGGCCCAACTTCAGCCGTTGAAACCTCTGTAGACGTTTCTTCCACTGCAAGGTATTCTGGAATAGTCAAACCAGTATCGTCTGTCGGGTTTACATGATCAAACCGATCTGTTATGGGTAGCTGAGGACCCGGCAAAGAAACCTTGTCCGACACGGAACTAATAAGCCCTACATCCAGAGCCGCCACAGCTTGTACCTGCTGGCTTGCAACCGCCGTCTGATTGTCAATTAGACTCAAGAGCCCAGATTCAGATCAAAACTCATAAGATCCAATTTGGGTTTGGATAGACTTTTCTATACTCATATTTAGATTGAGTCTAGACTCATATGGGTAAGCTCCAAGCCAAATATGGGACTCAAGAGTTGTGAAACTAAATTATAATTGTATATACCCAAAAGAACCAAGGACCCAAAGACTCAATTAAGATATTTTGTTTTATATGAACCCAAGGATATGATGTTAATGTTAATGAACGATGCATATTATTTTTCACAAAATATTTCGTTAATAATCGTTCTTTATTTTATTTTAAAAAATATTCGCGTTTCGATCGATAAAATTGAGTATCAATAAAATTATAAGTAAAATTAGTAAGTGTGCCCAAATTAGATCCAAGACTCAATGTGGTTGAGTCCGGACTCTAGTTGAAAAGATCTGGACCCAATCCAATAGAAATCCAACTTGGGTCTCAATTTAGTGGGCCAGAGTCTGAACCTAATATTTTAGACTCAATAGGCTCAATTGACAGGTCTACCGGTCGTGACCAATCTTTCAGCACTTGGTGCAATATTCTGTCAAATTTTCATAAACAATACTTTACCAAAACCCCTTTCGCGATCTTGTATGAGATATCCATACTCGGTTCCTGATATCCTTCAATAAGTCGACTTTCACACATACCCTAGCCACGCTAGGCCGCGGGGCTTGTGCTGTTGGAGCGTCCAACACAAGCAGCGTACCAGTTGCTGATGCCAAAGAGAAGATGACCGATTTGTTGAAGAGGTGGATGGGTAGTCCCTTGAATCTGATCCAAACCGGCACAATCGAGGGTTCCACATTCGTATCAAAATCATATTGCCATTTAAAAATCACATACGTGAGCCTCCAAAAGTCCAAACTCCACGCCGCCTTAGGCGGCAATAGTCCTCCTCATGATCGAAGCGTATAAGAACGTTTCGATAATCCAACCACGCTATCCAATAGGGTCTCGTGAATGGAAGCTTAGCGAAATCCTTCTTGAGATTCTCGATAAGGGGCGCTCGACGGGAGAACTTGCCGATCAGAGCTAGCTTTCATGAAGCCACGAGAATCGATAGTTCATCCTCGTCAATAGTAAAGGACAGTTCACCTTTGAAAGTTTCCAGCGATTTCGTGGGTACCGCCGTTGATGTTGATGTAGGTTTCACAAGATCTGCAAACAATTTTTCTTGCCACGTCTCCCCGCTAGGGGTGGTGCCGCCGGGACAACCACCATTGGAGTCAATAGGGGCCAAGAGTCATAATGCTCTTAGGACTGTGGAGGAGAGTTTTTTTTAACACATCTTCACTTAAATACATTTTTCTGATAAGATGGTTAAGCTCAGAGAGCTCTAAGACTTGCATATGGAAATCATGGGTTCAAGTTATCTTAGGGTAAAAGACAATTTTTTTAAGAGAAAAGCACTACTTATACCCATTAAGTATCTTTGAAAGACAAGTTATGACCCTTAACTTTTATAGGTGCCATTTATGCACCTGAAAATTTACGATGTGCTATTTCTAGAAAAAATTGGCGGAATCCGGCGACCCGTGGTGGCGCAACATACGTGCTGCACACATGCACAAAATTCTGAGGGCGATTTTGTCCATTCAACTTTTTTAATTAAAAGAAAAAAACAAAAATTCCTTTTTCATCAAAACCCATTTCATATCCATTAATGGAAGCTTCAAAGCTTCAACCACCAATAAATCCAAGAGTAGCCGCCCACCCTCTGCCATGTCAAACAGTCCAAAACTCTCCACCACTCACCACTCTCTCAGCCATCCCCTCCACCTCCATCCCTCCGCCATCTCCACCACCACTCACCTCTCCCTCCCTCCTCCATCTCCAAACAAAGAAAATTACCTGAAAATCTGACGAAGCTTTTCTATGTTGGGGTAGATTTTTTATTTGGTTTCTTGAAGGATTTATTTTAGTGAGAGAAAGTGGTGAGGAGTGAGGAGATGGAGATGAAGAACAAGGAGATAAGTTTTGTTCTAGCTTTAATGGTGTATTTTAGCAAACAGAAAGTATATCTGGGAACATGTTCACCCCTCCGGCACCCTCCGCCACCCTCTCTTCATCTTCTTCCTCCAAAATCAAAACTTCCCCCAAATCTCCACCACCCACCCTCCGCCCCCGTCTCTTCATCTTCTTTATTTTGAAAATAACCCAAACTCTCTGTTCAAATTCTGTGGAAAATGGATAGCAGAAAATAGAGATTTATAGTGGGTATTACTTGGTTTATTGGTGATTTGCATCAAATTGAACAATGAAAGCGGTGGTTGGTGGCGCTAGTGAGGTTGTGGAATTAGATCTAGGGCAGTGGTGGTGGAGATGGTGGAGTGGTGGAGAATGGGGTGAGTGGTGGAGATCAAGAGGGAGGGTGGGGTGGGTTTTTTGCTTGAATTTGCTCTTCTTGGTTTTCTTGACAGTGGTGGTGGAGATGGCGGAGTGGTGGTGGAGAGTAGGGTGAGTGGTGGAGATCAAGAGGGAGGGGGTTTCAATTTTTCTTTTTTTCTTTTTTCATTTTGGAGAAGGAGGATGGGAAAAGTGTCATGACTATTACACCCCTCAAAATGTGCATGTGCGGGCCGCACGTGCGTTGCCCCACCACGGGTCGCCGGATTCCGCCCATTTTGTCTAGAAATAGCACATAGTAAATTTTTAGGTGCATAAATGGCACTTATAAAAATTAAGTGTCATAACTTGTCTTTCAAAGATACTTAATGGGTATAAGTAGTGCTTTTCTCTTTTTTTAATACGAAAGTTGTACTTTAATCACAGGTACAGACACAAAATTTTGAATTCACTCTGGTGCTCCAAATTTAAAAAATTATACATTTTATTCTTAGGAAAAAAAAAACCCAATGTTTTTAAAATCTTTAAAATATATATTATGTTTTACCTCCAAAAAATTATTAATTTTTTTTATACAATCTTTTAAATATATTTTTGCATTCAACTCACCCTCAAATACAAAATGATAAATCTACCCTGCCAAATAGATTAATCAATTATACTCGGGAAAAAACAAATTTGAAGCCATTATAATTATTTTCAGGCTTGGCCTTAGACTGGCCATGGATTAGCATAATGGGTCAACCATGGCAGTCTATTTTTCAAAACCAACAATTTTGGCATGAACAGATTCCCGATTTGCGGAATCCGTTCTCGACTGACGTGGCAATTCTATACGCGCATGGCCACGTTAGCTGAGAACGGATTGAGAACCAATTGGCAGTAGCAATGTCTAAAAATACTTCAATTTTTTTTAACAAATATTCAATTCCAGAAACCCGTTCTGGATTGGCAGTGGCCTGTCCAAAATTAATTGTTCCATATTGATTTGGCCTAAAAATTTTAAAGTGCAATTTGTACAACAAGATGCAAAATCGATAACACTCTAAAATTTCCGTAATAAAAGTCAACATCATTAACTAAAAAATTGTAGAAATAAACTTGAAAAACATTAACATCAATAATAATATTCAACAACGTAAAAATCGTACGTTTAAAACAATAATGAATAGTAACATAAAATAAACAAAAAATAAAATAAAATCAACGTCTTCTAGGCTACTCCCCCGGTGTATAAGGATCATTCTTTCTCGGGTTCGTCATCAGATAGTACATGTTCCCATCTCTCATTTTTATAGCACTTCCTTGTGCGGTTTCTATGAACTCAATGCCTTTCGGGGTCGATAAATACATGCCGCTCAAGTGACTATGGAGTAGTGGATCCTTCTGCTGATTTTGTGTCTGATCAAGTCCAAGGCTGAACGAGGGCCCCGCATAAAATTGATCAGCCTGCAGTCCATATGTAGACGCATTAATATGTCCCCGACTTGATCTTCATTACCAGTCCAGTTGTAGTTGCTGGGTAATTCTAGAACCCATGGGTCGGCATCAACACCAGGTTCAGACGAAGCCCTCGGAGCTTCCGTCTGAGTTTGATCTTCTGGTGGAGAAGGTGCACTGCTATCTCTGTCGCCCCCCTGCGCTGTATAGTATCAAAATGGTATTGGGTAGCCCGACGTGACCGACACCCACCCCGCCTCCCAGCCTGACTCCTACCCTCCACATGTTGTCTAGGCTGTGTCAATGGTCGCTCAATGATCGCCTCTGAAATGTCAGCTGAGCGTGGTCTGCACGAAATTGCCTTCCCAGCCGCCTCGAAGGTTTATTGCAGAAGTTTGGTCGCCCAGCTAATAAGACTCTTGTACTGGCTTTGAGTTTGGACTGTACTTGAAGCTTTCTCGAAGTTTTCAAGCACTCTTTTATTTGAAAAGACTTGTAAAAAAAAAGCAATAAAAAAATCATAATAAAAATTAAAACAATAATATTTAATACTAAAGAAAAAATTACTTACAAAAATTTGTTCCACTGTGGCGTTTGTTTGAAATCCCATTCGGAGGTGCGAAGTGTCCTTATTTTTTGGGTTGCTAATATAAAGGACGGTAATGTTCTTGTACCATTTCATGTATTCATTGCTTGGTACAAAAACACTACCTACCACTGGAGCCCCCACCGCGACTCTCTCTAATCGGTGATCCCATAACTCAATATAATGTGCATGGGTAGTCGTCCAGTTCTTGGTCGGGAGATTTTTGGTTTTGTGGACGCCCTTACCCGCATCTATACCGTGCGTCCCAACCTCATCTGGTACCATCTGCTGATACCCAAATTGCCTCATTAACCTATCAGGTAGATAATACTCCACTATATCAAAACCGATAAGTGGTATTCGAGCACGCACATTTAAAAGAAAGTCACGATCCCTTGCAACTCTCTCTTCATCAATAGGGGCCGGGTACGGTAACCACATAAACTGCAAAATAAATTAAACATACATTTAATTTAATGAAAAAAAATCTATAATTAAATACAAATATAAATGAACATTTAATATAACTTACCCCTTGTGTCTCGTTCATCCCGTCAAATTGATCCTGAAACACTAGCAACTGATGATTTGCAGTCTTACTGAAGCTCCGGCATATATTCCATCTTGCCCCGTAAGGAGCACCGATGGGGATCCCGAGTGGAGCTACGCCTCGGTTCCTCGGACGGAGACTGGGAATGCGCTTCCATGCCCATAACTGTTCCAGAGTATGAATTATAAAATAAAAAAGGTAAATATTAAACATTGCATTTCGTAAAATTTGAATTATTAAACATTAAAATCACCTGAATGATGAAATGTACATCTGCTGGTACAAATATGCTAGGACACCGCTTGCCTACGAAGTCGTATCATTCTCCACATCCTCGAGTAGGAAGAGATAACAGAGCTGCATTCGGGAAGCCGACTTATCGGCGAAAAGTAAACTACCCATAAAAAAACTAAAGCTCTCGCCCTCTGCTCAACCTACAACCGAGTGGCATCCTGGGATAGTGGGTCACGAATGTGGGCATTAATTTCTGATAGGTTGATAATGTTCACCTAATAGAATTTGGATTGGGATGGAAACCTAATCAATAGCCCACTACAATACCCGACCACTTGTCTACGGTATAATTAAATTGATCATCCCATGTCACTGCACTTCCCCTGGTAGGTAGTCCAAGTAGGCATCCTACGTCATCTAAAGTGATGGTCGACTCCCCGCAAGGTAAATGAAATGTATGCGTCTCTGAGCGCCATCTCTCAACTAGGGCAGTCACTAAAGCGTGATCTACCTTGATGAAATCAATCCTACAAACTTCCCCAAAATCTAAATTGTCTATAATTTTAATGAGTGACTTTTTCGTTTCTTTCCTATATGTGTCATAAAATTGGCTGTCACTGTGAATAATAGTCAAGGGGTATCTAGTTTGTCTAAACCGTGTCATAATCCTAATGACTTATGATGTGCCTGTTTGGTTAAAACAGTACCATCTAAAGGGCTGGGATGGAGCTCAGCAGGTGTAGACATCTATACACAAAAACATACAAACAAATAAACAATTAACATCAATTCCCACTTAATTAACATCAAATAAAAAAAACATCAAATTAACCTATTTTCCCAAAATTAACATACAATTAACAAAATTATCTTCAAATTAACATAAATTCCCAAAATCAATATCAATTTAACTAAATTAACATCAATATAACAATATTTCCCAAAATTAAATACAAAAGAAAAAAAATCCCAAATAAAAAAAATTTATAAACTAACAATTTTTACAAATTAAATAAATCCATATAGTTCCAATAATACAATTACATACATTCATAATTTTTTTAAAAAAAATAAATAAATCAATTTATACATTTTTTTTAATTGAGAGAGAGAAGACAAGGCTGCGGCGGTGGCCGGTGACGGCGACGGCGGCTTGAGTGGTGGTGAAGGAGAGGGACTTTTCGCGAAGTGGGGAGAGGGGGGAATTTTTTTCAGGCTTTTTTTTCTTTTTGCTGTGATACGCGAAGAAGGAAGAAGGAGAAGGCTGTAGAGTTGTAATTTAGGGTAAGTGAGAACAAATTTGGGGAATCCGTTCTTGCCAAAAATATTGTAAAAAAAAAAAAGACGCTTGTCTCATTATGCCAAACCATAACTAATCTAAGGCCAAACATTATTTTCTCTCAGAAATGGTACAACTTTTGAAGGACATGCAATCACGTGGCGTGCTATATGATATTTTCTCCCAGTAAAAACATGGTACCAAAGAGTAATACATCCATCCCAAATTATCTGACACATTTGAGGTGAAAAGAAAATGTTTTTTTTTACGCCCGAAGGCGATTGCCACCGAAGGAAAAGAGCGGAGAGTATCCTAAATAGAGAGATTGTAGTATGCCCCATGCCCGGGGAGGGAGCTTGGCCTCACAAGGAGGAGATACAAGAATCGACCACGGGACCTCCGTCCCGTGACCGGGTAGCCTTACCACTTGGGCTACCCGATTCTTATGAAATGAAAATGTTTGAGAAAAAAAAATTTAAATACCCATCAATTAATGATTGAAAAGTAATTATTAGTGGTTAGTTGAATAATAAATTAATGATATGATTGGAAAAATAACAATATAAATGCATTAATTTTTTAAACGTGACAAACAATTTGTAATGTCTTAAAACATTGTGAATAATTTAGGGACGAAGTAGTAATACATGTCTCAGTAATCCCTACATGTTCCCTTGAGTTTACAATACAAAACAGAAACAAAAAAAATGAAAAGAGGAAGAAGAAGGAGAAAGAATATATAAGAATTTTTTTGAACAAAGCTTTGGATCTATCGATTTGGTCGAAACATTGGACATATTATCTGGTGGTCTGAATTTTCTCAGTATTCGCACATTATTATTTACTGTAGCAGATGTTAACAATTCACTATTTTCTGAGTTTCTCTTTTCCAATAGAAAACAAATGATGCAACAAACACTAGTTAAAGTAGTAAGGTTCTCTGGGAAGATGAAGACAATAATGTTTGAATTGAATAATAGCAATCTCCATCAGCTCTTTCCTTCCCAAGGCCTGCCTGCCTGCCTGCTTGCACACTCATCTATGATCAAACACTCCTTGCATATATTTATCTAATCTTATTTATATTCTTTTCTACTTCTTCCTTAGAGAAGGTCAATCATTATGTAAAAATTAGTAGTAACAGTTTAAAGTAGGAATTACAAGGATATTAACTTGATGAAATAATAGTAATAACAATAATATTAATATTATTCTTAGTTGATGGGTTCGAACGGGAATTTAGCGTTAAGGGCGAAAACTGCTACAGTATGCCGAACTACATATAAAAACAGCAAAAAAAAAATTGTTGGGGGAGGGGGAATTTGATAAAATATTCCGAATTACATATAAAATTCACTATATCTAGTAGTGTTTTTAGAAATCTCGGGGGCGACTACCACCCCCCTCTGTCTTCGTCCCTGCCGATCATGGGGCGGGTCTGATCCGCTCCAAATATCACGGGTAGTATCAAAATTCTCGTCCCTAGTTTAAAGTACAATAGTTCTGATATGGAGCAGTTTCATTGGACCTTGTGATTCAGAACTGACCACATCACTACAGAATGAAAAGAGAGACAATTATATGATAATGTGACTAATTCTAGATTACGAGATGCATGTGAACCTGGTTATATCTGAATTTTCTTTTAACAATTTATCAGTGAAATTGATCGTTCTCTCCCACCAAGGTTATATTTATAAAAAATGGAAAGAAAAAGAAAGATGGTAAATACATTGCTTATATAGATCACTTGGATAAATCTCAAACCCTCTTCCGACTATAAGTTTTACGTATTTCTATAGAGTTCACCCACTTTCTTTATTAAAGTTCCTAGTGTTTCTATAGATTTCATATTTTCTTAATTGATTAAATAAAGGCGAGACAAAAGATCTGAATTTGCAAATGCGCCAAAATGATCAATACTTGCTTCATCCATTTTTACATGTTCTAAACGATCAACATATAGGAATTAAGGAAGTGTTAAATTCTAGATAAATATGAAGATAAACGATTACAATTGTCTTTATGTTAATTTATTTAAACATTCCTCTCTTTCTTTTCTTTTAAAGCTAATAAATTAAGGTAAAAGTTAAAACTAATTGTTGAAATCCCACATCGACTAGCTAGTGAGCAAATTTGTTCTTTATAAGGTTTAATTTCTGTTACAATGCCGTAAACTAGTGTCGTCTTCTTATCTACCGAGGTACATGTCAAAGTTAGTGTAGGTAATTTTTTTTTTTTTGATGAATAAGTTAGTGTAAGTAATTCAACACTTCTTACTCGAAACGATAAATTTCATCATCGAACTTTAGACCTATTGTTCTGATGAGTGAAAAGTGCTGCAGACACCTATACAAGTATATCTCAAGATTTGCATTCAAGAATCAAGAAAATATGTCATTTTACAGAAGAAGAGAAGGATTGATGATAATGTACCAATGAGATGGTCATACCCAAGATTCAAGAGCTTGTTATGGTAATCCACATTGAATGAAGGCTAAGCCCAGGGTTGAAAAAGTTCCTTTCCCTCATTAAATTTCTACCCCAATTATTTTATAAGGAAATTCGATCCCTCAACATGCGGTAAAAATGTCACACCACATTAACTACTCTGGCAGATGCTTACAATTCTTACCCGGAAATGTCACGAGTCAGCAAAACTGACCACATACCTCAGCTTCTTCAGCATTACCTCTTAAAAACCTGGATAATTCTGATATGGACCAAATTCATTGGACCTTGCAGTTCAGAACTGGTCACATCATCACAAAGTTGTCTCTCTCCTCATTCTATGTTGATGTGGTCAGTTCTGTATCACAAGGTACATGGACCTAATTCATATCAGAATTTTCCTAAAAACCTCCATACTTGCTAGACCATGGTAGCTAGCTTGAGGTTTCTTGTGAACCCAAGAAAGAAGAAGGCTATGGTCTCCATTGACCATTCTACCAAGAATTTAATGAATCTAGTGTCAAGCAATACTCATGCAAGTTAGAGGGAGAACCCTACTAGAAATCTTACAATAAATTCCATAATATTATTTGTTTAAAATATTAGCGAAAATTAATGAAATAAAAATTAAAGTGTTCTATTAATTAAAATATTAATATTACTCTTTAAATATAATTAGTGGTGTATAAGTTCTATTTAAAAAAGTAATATTTATATTTTTACTAACAAAGTACCTTGTTTTTTTACTTCCTTAATTTTCTTTAAATGTTATAAATTACTTATATTATGGAATGAATGTAGTACTAATTGCATATTAATCCCAATATACCAGAACGGAGGTTAGATTCACCGGAAAACAAACCAAGGAGGCAAGACTCAAATGAATAAAAAGAAGACCCGTAGAACAAGCTATAGAGAGCAAGAATTCTAATGAGGTTTTGTATATTAGTGCTGGTATAATCGCACTTAGAAATATATCCAAGGAATTCGCAATGCAAAGCTTTTACTTTAATAGATACCAGCAAATGTGGAAGGAAATGAGTTTATAGGTAGTGAAAATCAAGAAATTCCTTCATCAACATAGATTTAATAAACATCATTGCACCAGAGAAAAGTTAAAAGAAAAAAAGCAAAATGCAGCAACATTAAAGATAGAGAAAATCACATAACATTAAAGAAATATAGATAAAGCCCTAGCTCAACCTGAAAACTACCCACTAAATTCTTAAATAGATAACCATATCTCAAATTCTTGAATTTTTCTTCAACCCCACTTCACTTGCCCCCCCTATATCCTATATCTTACAATATATATAAATTAATTAGGGTAAAAATCGTCTGTTCTCATTTATATTTTTATTTCTGTGCCTAACTACTCAGAATTTGTCACGTGAATATTTCTTTTAATTGTATATACACACGATGAATTTTGAGTGGTTGAACACATAAATAAGAACATACACAAGTATAGACGATTATTTGCCAATTAATTATGCATCCCTCTTAGCTCCATAATATATAAATATAATATTATTCCATTTCTTTTTTTTTCTTGCCCTTCTCCAACTAGCTAGGGTTTCTTACCAAGTGTGTTCTTGTTATTATGCATCCAAACCTTAAGAACATGCCTTCTTATCCCAAGTTCATTGCACAAATTCTGAACCATTTCTTCATCTTGCTTCTGAAATCTCCATCCCATCTTCTCAGCTAGCTCCAACATCTTCTCCTTTTGTTCTTGAGTAAACTTTGTCCTGTTTCTCTTTTTTGAAGACATCCCTCCACCGCTATTCATGTCCTCTTGCTCCTCTCTAGACCCGCCGCCGCCAGAAGTTGACGGCAGAGCTAGCGGCCTCGGCTGCTGTGGTGCCGCCACGTGTAAGTACCCAGATGGAGTTCTGTAGAAAGGAGAAAACTGACCGCCATGTTGTGGGTGGTGGTAAGTCAGCAGCGGCTGGTGAGCTCCGGTTGTGCCGCCGGTTTCTTTGCGGTGGAAGTTACGGTGGCAATTGCAGGCGGCGCATTTTAGTGCATCCAGCGTACCTTCAGCTCCAGCTGGCAAGAATTCACCGCAGCCGTCGACGGCGTTGGCTCCGATGCCGACGGCGTGGTTCTTTAAGCACTCTTTGTATTTGGGCTTTCTTTGGGCTTGTTGTAATGGTTCATGAGGTGCCATTATTGCTGCTGCTGCTAATGGGCTCGGCCGAGTTGAATTGTTCGAGTTTCCGAGCGAGTCATAACTCGGACCCATCTCAATATCTCCTTCTCCATCATTCTCTACTTCTTGATCCTCAAACTCCATATGTTTTTTTTTTCCTTAGCTAAATTCAGTACCTAATTATCTCCCATAATGCAGACATATATATATTAATACTACTAACCCTAGGGGAGAATTACCAGCAACCGGGAAATACCAGTTTTTTTCTAGTCTTTATTTGGTGATAAGTTTTTACTAAAGTTTGTGGTCACCAGTTTTCTAACATAAGCAAAGAATAATAGTATACTCTTTTTTTTTTTTTTTTTTAGGATTTAATAAAAAAATTATCTTTTATGACTTGGTAACATTTCAAAGGCTGGATTACTACTCTGTATCTGTACTTGTCAAAATACTTTTCTTTTTTTTTTTTTGTTAGACCGAGGGTATCCACCGCCGATAACAATGATTAAATTTCTCTCGCCACGGGACTCTTCAAAGAGGTAAATGGCTGTCCATGAAATGCGCTTCATTCCCATGAACAGGAATCAAACTCCTGACATCAAGGTTAAGGGACGAGGTGAGCTATCACCACGTCACACCTCATGGTTAAAATACTTTTATTTCTACTATATAGAGAGAGAGAACATGTTTCGTACATTAATGTAGAATTCGGCAACAGTTTACGTTATAGAAGGAAAAAAATTACAGAAAAATAATAATTTATTAGCCTTAAGAATTAAACTTCTATTTAAAAGAAAGCATCTACATCCGTTTAAAATAGTTTCAGACACATTTAGTATCTTTTGGTAAAAAGTGAAAAAAAAATAAAAAATAAAAAAATTCCCCAAAATGTTACTCCCTCCATTCCAAAATATAAGACTCTTTAGACAATTTGAGAAAATTGAGGAAGTTGTCATTTTTACCTAAACTTCCAATATTATCCCCCACCTTCCCTCTCTCTCACTTCTTTGTCATAAAGAAAGGAAAATATTGAGGGTGTAATTGGAATAAATTGTTGACAAATAATAAAATAACCTTAAACGACAATTAATTTGGATACCTAGATATTTCCTAAACAACAATTAATAGGGAATGGAGGGAGTATAATTCTTCGAGAACAAATTTATCTTTTAGTACAGAATGAATCGCATTAAAGGTTTTAACTCTTCATATATTATTATGCTAGGTTCAGTTTTATTTCTACGAAGAGTTTTTTTTTGCTAAATATTTTCTATGAAGAGTTACACCTCTTGTTGCTTTAAACTAAACTTCAGGCATCTCTTGATGTTTTACACTGCTATCTCTTTGCCAATGAAACAATTTTCATGCTCGAACAATTAATTCTCCGCGCGAAACTAGTAAACTATTTTTTATGCAAGTCCCATTAATTCTCCATGTGAAATTAAAAAAAACAAATTTTCATGAAACTCCTAAATTTTTTGTGTAGTTCAATTACAACTCCTAATGATTAAATAATTACTGTTTTAAAATCAATTTCCATTTCAATCAATTTTCAATAAGAATTATGTCTTACTGTTTTTTATATTAGATAGGTTAAATTTCCTTTTTTCATTAGTTAAATTACATTTATGACCTTTTAGATTAAGAGTTAAAGCATGGCATCAAAGGGTATTTTAGGAACACTAAAGTTAAAACACTAAAATATAGACACTTTTAATATAAGAATGATGTTTGAATAAAGGTCAAAGTAATCCCCTCCATTTCACTTTTTTTAATACATGATTAATAAACTAAAGTATAGTGTTATACCAGGGACGAAGTCAGAAATTTGGGTTGGGGCGAAACTGCAATAGTATGTTGAACTAAATATAAAAACGGCAAAAAAAAAAAAAAAATCTTGAGGAGCAAAACTGATAAAATATTCCGAACTACATGTAAAATTTATTATACCTAATAATATTTTTAAAAATTTCGGGGCGACTGCTCTTCCTCCTATCTTCGTCCCTGTGTTATACAAATGCAGTGGCGGGCCTTACAAGGGGCAGGCCCCCCCCCCCCCCCCAAGAATTTTTAATTTTTTTTATATACTTGAGTGAAGACCCAATTTTTGAGTGATTTCTGCGTTTCAGATTGATTTTTGATGATGATATTGATGATAAATTCTCTAATTTAATTAAACCCTAAGACCTAAATCTTTTTCGGGTCATTAAATTCATCCAATTTTTGCACCAAACAGTTTGTAACTGTGATGATATTAATGACTTCAAAAAGTTCAATCAAATCTTCAAAAATCGGGGTAGAAAACTCATTTGATGAGCTGATGAAGAATCAAAAAAAAATTCCGATATATGTCGTTTAAATTCAATTTTTCTAGTAAAATATATAATTCCACCTCAAATATATCATTTTACGCCGTAAGCAAATTTTTAGTTCGACCCCCCTAAATACAAATCCTGGCTCCGCCACTGTACAAATGGATATGATACGAATAATAACAAACAAAATATTACACCTAAAAACTTTTAGATTTATTTTTTTGATCAAGCCTCATAACTTTTAGATGGGTAAACTAATAATAAAAAAAAACACATTCTAGTTTTCCACTACCATTTTCGTGATCCTCAAACACCAATGGAATGAATGAGAGACCTTGTTTCATCACTTGCTTTGAACAATAATTTGAAAAACTTTTGAGTTTATCAAACGCTTTTGAAAATCGTCAAAAAATATATGAAAGATCATATAGGGACTAGATCTCTTGTTATGAAATGGAACCTCAAGAGAATGGAATACTAAAATAAGCAATCGAGCCTTGAATCATGAAAGAATGCATTGTGATTAGTAGATAAAAAAACATATGAGGACAAAAAAAAGACATAAAAATAATTTTGAATATTTTAAATAACTCTTTGAAATAAAATCATATCATCTTCTTAATATAACATTTTTTATATTTAAATTATTTTTCTTTAGTAACGTTTTAATGTGGATTTTATAGTACTCGATGTCCACCGTGTGACTAACCCGGACTCATCTTCATGATTGACCAATTTGAATTAGTCACTACGTTGATGGCGAACATCTGATATCCAAACGGGTAAATAAAAAAGTAGTAATAATAATAATAATAATAATAGGACATTGAATGCATCTGTCCTTAACCAATGTCCGCGCTGAGAGTCATCAAGCGTGTAATTTAATTGTTTTCTGTTAAAAAACTCTTATTAGAGTTTAACAAAATAAATTATTTTAATACCAAAGTATAAATTCTAAGTGGAAAAAATAATGATATTAGTTTTTAAATAAACCAATCCAAAAGCGGAATAAATCTTATGTACCATATTTGAATCTCATCTCTTGTCCTATAAATAATACCTTCGCAAGTGATATTTTCTTTTTTAAAAAAAATCTCAAATCTCAAATAATGGTGGAACCCTTCAATGAAAATTGTAACACTTGACAATGGAACATAAAATGAGACGTAATATCGATTTCCATCCAACTACTCCAGCGAGCAAATACTTGTCAAGTTTGAGAATTTTGGTTAAGGTGCCTCAACACAGTGTTGACACTTTGTGAGCTATTAAATCGAAAATTTTGACGGCTGAAATCACCATAAGAAAATAACGATTTTAGGGACCGAAATTAGAGACCAAATATTTCGGTTGCAAGAATAGCGACGAATGACAACCAAATGGAGACCATTAAAAATATCGTCGCCAAACCATCGGTAAGTGGTTTCTAAAATTGGCGTCGTTGACCATCTCTATAAAAATGAACAATCAGTCGCTAACTACTACTTAGCGACCATCTACTTTAGTAAAAATAATTCATTATGAAATTTAAATTCGGTAGCTAATTGGTAACTAAATACCGACTACTTAGAGACGATATTCTTCAATAAAAATTATTCATTATAATATAAACATTTGGTCATGATATCTAATTAGCTATAACTTTTTTTTATTTTTATTTATTTATGGGGGAAGGAGGGGATACAGGAATCGATCACAGGGTCTTACCCCTGTGATGGAATAGCTTTACCAATGGGCTATTCTGATTCCCATAATTATTAGTTGTAACTTAACAACTGACTACTTAGTAAAAATAATTCAATATGAACTATAAGTTCGGTAACTAATTAGTAGCTAAATAGCGACCTATTACAGACGACCTTCTTTAATAAAAAATATTCATTATCATATAAACAATCGCTAAGTGGTAGTTAATTAGCTACAACTTAGCAACCGACTACTTAAAAAAAAGAATACAATATGAAATATAAGTTCGATGGCTAATTGGTAGCTAAATTACTACCACTTAGACACCAAAATCTATAAATAAAATAATTCAATATCAAATATAATTTCGGTCGCTATTTGGTAGCTAAATAGCTACTATTTGGCAACCAAGTTGTTTAATAAAAATAAGGTATATATATATATATATATATATATATATATATATATATAATCCTTATAAACTTTTGATCTTACCTCTTTGACAACTATCATTGCTTCCCCTCTTATAGGTCTTATACTTTGCAACATTTTCATCACTTCTACACTTCTTAAGGACTTTTATCACTTCATATATTCAGTTTTATTTCTACTAATTTTGAAACATTTGTATTTAAATGTTTGACTTCCTAACTTCAAGTTAGTGTTAGCACTAACTTTGGTCTCAATCAAATCAATATCGACAGTAAAAAAATACAACAAATCTTATATAAAACGAGTCACTTTATTTATTTTACTTTGTCTTCTGAAATGAATTGATATAAGAAAGATACTTGGTGCAAATGCATAAAAAAATCAAAATTAAAATTTTAAAGGTAATTTGTAAACTTAAATTAATTAAATTTTTTTTTTTAGTGATGAATGGTTGAGGATGACAGTTGATTCGATGAAAATTTACATAATTGGTGCATGTGAGTGTTGCAGGAAGCAGGAAGGCTTTTCGTCAGATTCTTCTGGTAAGTTGGGGGGGTAAGAAGAAATGGGACCCATTTGTTAATATTTCTTGGTAAGGAATTTGGATTTGAGGAAGGCCATCATATAAAAGCCAAGAAAGGGCATCAATCAGTAGCTTCTTTTGGGCTGACAGTCTCAAATGCTTCCTCCACTACACTACCCTCTTGCACCCCAAACACAATCTTCTCTCTTTGACTATCTTCTTTAAATTTTCCGTAATATTTCCTTCAACACTCTTTATATAATATTGTAATTAAGGAAATTTTTGTTTTCACATCCTAATTTAAGCAAAATAAGGTAGTTTTTTTTATCGGATAACTACACTCCGAGTTTTAGTATTGAATTTCTTCACGGTAGTCCCTTTATTGACTTTCGCTTTACTAATAATTAAATTGGCTTCGTTGTCGAATGGCATGTTCTTTCCGATCGGAATAGGTATGTCAATTCCTTCCAATAAATCCGTACTTGAGAGTTTCCTACCTCATACGGCTCAGATGTTGCTTATCCAATTTCTCGGATTCGAAGAATTAGAAGAAGTCTCATGGCCAACCCCTTCATATGGCTTCTTACTCATGACATACCTGCTACTTATAGGTGAGAGGCTGAAACCGAAAGGAATGGTCGACTTATATTATGTCATTGACACCAAAAGGATATTAAATGAATGGATTTGGGATATGGATGGAATAAGCGGATCGACATGAGAGTCCAACTACTTTACATTGCCAAAATACATGTTCTATATTTGAAAGAGGTTGACATCATTGCTTAATAGACAAAATTTCTCAATTTCATCCCTGTAAGTGGCATCCAGACTATTTAGTCTAGAAATGTGTCAATTTGGTTCCTAAGATAACGGACATCCAACAGCTAATGAAGGGTTAATTTCAATTTAGTTCCTGAATTTTGATTTAGTTCCAATCAGGTCCCCACAAGTGGTAAAATGTGTCAATTTAGTCCCTAGAATAATGGTTGTATAAATATTTAAATCATAAACTCCAGACCATAAATTATAGACACTAAACCCACAATCCTAAACCGTAGACATAAAACTCTAGGCACTAATAAACGTACAAGTACGAGGTTTGCTTGAGAATGAGCAGCTGGAAAGAGAAAATGAGTGTTAACCTCTCTAACCCTCGCAAACCCTAACCTTAAAAACTAGATATAGTACATAATGTTTGGGGCGATGTTTGATTTTGTTAGTAATCTTTTCAAAATTTTATAGAGGATTATGGTATAGGGTTTATAATTTAGGGTCTAGGGTTTGGAATATTGATGACAAATGACTCGTCTAAGCGACCCCTTCCCCCTCCCTGTTTAGTTGATGATGGGGTCGGGACAGTAGGACATTAAGTTGCCAGCCTCATCCCATCCCCGCCCCTTTTTTGCTTCGATCTTATCGAATGTTTTCTTTTTTTCTTTTCCTTTTAAAAAGTATAATTTGTTAACTAGAATTTATTTAAAATAGTCAAATAAATTCTTGTTTGTTAGCATTAATAAACAAAATTGATGAAATTAATTTTCAATTGGGACTAAATTGACACATTTTTGCCAATTACAGAGACATAATTGAAACAAATAAAAATTCACGGACTAAATTAAAATTAACCCTCTCTTAGCTTGTTGGATGTCAATTATCTTAGGGACCAAATTGACACGTTTCAGCTAATTTCAGGAACTATATTGACCGGGTGCCACTACTAGGGATGAAATTGAAACATCCGTCCATTATCGGGGTTGAAATTGAAATTCACCGACAAAATAAACTCTAAACATTAAAAATATCATAATAAAAAATGTTACAGAAAGTGGTGCAGAGTGTTACAAAAGATTTAGAGTGATCCTCACCTTTCCTTGTAATTCCTTTCTCGCAATTTAAACCATTCTGATTCCTTCCTTCCACCATGGAGTTAGTTGTGGGTGGAGGTAGTGTCTCCGAACTAAAATATAAAATTTATTTCTTGAAATTTATATCTTTTCCAAAAAATAATTCAAGTTTTACAATTGAAGGTAATTTTCTAAATAAAATATTATTCAATCCCATTAAATTTTACCGTAAAAAAATATTTATCATAAGTTTTAAAATTATTCTAAGAAAAATAGTTAAAATTTTACAAGAATTATTTGAAAATTCATAACTTATTTTAAAAAAATGGATTTAGAAAGTCTTGAGGGCGAGCCGTTGCTTATGCTCTCTATAAGATTTGGATTTTTATTTTTTTTACCTCACCAGAGGTGGAGGATCACCATATGAAGGAAGTATTTATTTACCCCATGTAGGAGATAGGTATCGAACCTTCGATCTCACGGTCATGGACAGGTCATAGCCTCACTGAGTTATGGACCTCTTGACCTATAAGATTTTAACTTGATTGTATACTTTTAGTTATGAGAAGAGACAGAGAATCTAAAGTAAAAGCTTTTTAATGAAACTCAAGGCTAGAAGCAATTGAAATACTCACCTGGTCAAGTACTACAATATTGTTTATTGTAAAATTTAAATGAATTAAATTTCGCTTTAATATCTTGGAACATAAGTAATATGACTCAAAATTCAAAATTTATTAATTAGTAAATGACCTTATAATCAACTAAGCTACTGTTTTATTACACATATAATTTAGTTTTGATAGATGCACTATAAAATAATGGAGTAGTATTGTCTAGTGTGGAACAGGTGTTCATGAGTAAACTTAAGTTAGGGGTAGGGGATGGGAATCGGGTAGCCCAAGTGGTAAGGCTACCCGAGCCACGGGACAGAGGTCTCGTGGTCGATTCCCGTATCTCCCCTTGTGGGGCAAATAAATTATCCTCCTTGTGAGGCTAAATTCCCTCCCAGGACATGGGGCATGCTACAATCTTCCTATCTAGGGTACTCTCCGCTCTTCCCCTTCGGGGGCAATCGCCTTCGGGCGTCAAAAAAAAAGTTAGGGGTAGGGGCCTTTAAAAGTGGTACCTCCTTACATTTTGCCTAAAATTTTACTTTGTGCCCCTAAATTGTTTGGCAATTTTTTTTTGAATAGTCACATATATTATAGTTTTCCCTCTAATCTTGCATATGGCCTTGCAAATGCTAATTTTTTTACAAACAAAATTCAATCATTAAACCAACTCATTTAATGACGAACAAGTGTTTCGTATATACTAACAAAATGCTATTTTATATCTAATTCAAAACCTAGTATGAATTATTGGAATACCCCGACTCTTTCTCTCTCTCTCTCTCTATTTTTCTAGGACTCCGCTTTCTAAGCTCACACAGTAGATGTGAAATGGGGTTCAATTGCACACCTGTAGGATGAATCAAAGCTTTTGGATCAAATAACGGTTGAAAAAATGAACCGTTATTTATTAATTGTTGATGAATTGATCATTTTTAAATTGAATAGTAGTTTAAAATATCAATAAATAATTTTTCATTTTTTTCATTTTTTTTAATTATTGAATTACTTAATTCATCTTCTCGAATTCATTTCGCATGTGCTAAATTGAACCTGTTTTGCACATTAATTAACTGCGAAATTTTTAATACATATCCCCCACCTTGGAAAAAAGTTTAAAATAGATAATTTTTAGGCCCTATCCTAGGGAAATACTACACGGATTGTAGCGCTACGTTCGGTGAGAGGTCATTTTTTCAAAGATGAGCCCTATTCTAATTATTAATCTTAATAGTGCTATCCACAAGTTCACACACAATATTCAGCAAAAGAAAAGAATGTCATTATTTAAAGGGAAAATGACTTGCATCATCCTCAAACTATTTAGTAAGATACGATAGCAAGTTTTTTTTTTTTTACTTTCTGTTAGATTCTAGAACAAATTTCAAGGACTGTTAAGTAGTCCCACCACCATTGTCCGCGGTGATTTCCGGTCAAAATTAGCCGAAAATTGATTACTAATGGCCGGAAACCGCCGCTGACAATGGTGGTGGGACGATTTAACATATGCCGGGACCTATTAGAAAGTAAAAAAAAAATATGAAGAATTTTATCGTGACTTGGTAAATATTTGAGGATGATGAAAGTTATTTTTTCTTATTTAAATAAAAAAAAAATTGTTATCTTGTATGAAGACTAATTTGATGGGATGCATTTAGATAGAGTTTAGTGACAAGACAAACTTAAAAAAATTATTTGTGAGATTCATATTCTTTTCCTAATTATTTTTTAAAACATTTCAGAAATTTCATTCCAAACCAAACTGAAACTTTAATACTTATACTTCTAGTAATCCTTATTATATTTTTCTCCAATTTTCTGTCTTAACTAACTGTGTTAATTAATAATATACTAACTACCTCCAACCTCTAAAATGTTTTAAGCCCTTCGATCTTAATATATTATCAGAGTCATCTAGTTTAATGTTGGGTGATTCGCAAATTTCCGATCTTGTAAATTTATGTCATTATCTCGTTGTCCAGTTATGAACGTGTAAATGTGTATTAAGAATTCTATATTAATTAGATTATAAGTATATTTACAACTCTTGAAATACTTTATAGCGGTTGGAGTTAGACTAAAGTCGTATCTTCTAACCCATTTCCTAATCAAACAATAATCCCATTTCTCCTTGTTCAATCTCCTCTCTCATCGTTTGCATCCAACTTATCATTATTAACTTAAAAAATTCTCAAGTAGGAAACCACAATGTTTCAACAGTGGAATCAGGGACGATTATACGGGCGGGAAGTCGATCCCGAAATTTTTAAAAATCTACAAAATATAATAAATTTTATATGTAGTACGGAATACTTGATCAAATTCGCCTCCAACTTCTTTTTTTTTTTTTTTGCAATTTTTATATTTAGTTCAGCATACTGTTCCAGGTTTTGTCCCTGATTGGAATGATAGGTAGGTCAAAGAAGCTAATTCCTCTCCTTCAAAATGTGTGGTGATGGCTGACAAGAATGGATCTTGAATGACAAAATTCACTGAAAATCAAAACCCTATACAAATATTGAAGCATAGGATAAGCTATATATATGTAGCCTTTGGATTCAGATTGACATTCAGGCGTGAGATTTCAGATTGAACCAGACAATTTTATAAATCACGATTTTCCCTTTAGATTGATTCTCAGGCGTGACAACTGCTAGATACGAAATCATCTCACCATCTACGTTTCATTGTTCATATTTCTTTGAATATTTTGTAACTCAAGAATGTTTAACGGTAGATTTAAATTGAGTTTCAGATTGACATTAAAGTCTCGGTTTCAAAACAATCATATTTTAGATAATTCAATACTTCATTTTTCACTTCGAGATTCAAATTAAAGACAATTTAGATATCAGTTTGATTTTAAAACCAAGTTAAATTCAAATCAGGCTCTATTTAGATACTATATTCAATCATACAAACTTAATATATGACGGTGGAATGATCACTAAAAATCTACATAAGAATGCAAGTAGAATTGGACAACATTTCAATACCATAGTTTCTTTTTCTCAATTATCTTGGAATTATGATCTTCATAAACTTAAAAGTGACATTTATAAAATCAATTATTGAGCCATGACCTCAATCACATCACATTATGGCTCATCCACTTGTTTGGATCTTCTATGAAACTCACTACGAGGCTCTCCCTATATCATAAAACATTTAATAAATCATATAAAATAAATTTTAAGCTCTAAAAGGTAAATTAAAAATATAATAAAAAGGAGGCTATATTGGTCTTCCCTTTTGTTATTGGCACGCCACCCTCCTTGATTTATCTTTTATTAGACAACAATGTCCTCCTTTTTATCCATTAGTAATTAGACTTTTTTTTTAAGCCCGACTGGACGGTTGCTCCATGTAAGGGGAGAGAGATGTCTCACAGGAGGAGGATGGTCAGTGGCGGAGTCAGGATTTGAATTTAGGGGGGGACCGAACTAAAAATTTGCTTTTACGGCGTAAAATGATATATTTGAGGTAGAATTATATATTTTATTAGAAAAATTGAATTTAAACGACATATACAAAGTCTTAGGTTAGCGGAAGAGGGAGGGAAATTTTTTTTGATTCTTCATCAGCTCATCGAATGAGTTTTTTGTCCCGATTTTAACCCTAAATCGCTTAACATACATAACCGAGCTATTTTATTTACAAGGAGAAGTGGGCCTATTTTACTTAATTCTTTTTTGGCCCAATGCGTAAATCATCAGCCCACATCACAAGTCCATTCTTCCTTTTACTTAGCATTTTTGTAGCTCTTTTTATTCTTTTTTGCTTGATCTTTCTGCTTGCAACTTGGAAGAACTTCAGCTTGATCTTCATTTCTTCTACTAATCTTCAACATTGGTGGACCAAACGATTGTAGAAATTTCTAAATGGTATATTTTGGTGTGTATCATAAAATTCTTGGGTGGGCCGTAGTAGAAAAAAAAATATTTTTTTCTGAACAGTTGAATATATATACCTAGTATATAAAAAAATTGAAAATTCTTGGGGGGCCCTACCCCTCTTATGCTCCGCCATTGAGGATGGTAGCCCTAGAAAGGGAGATTTTAAAGCTTGCCTCACGTAGGAGGAGGGTATCGAATCCGAGACCTCACGGTCGTGGGCAGGTGCCCGCCCCACTGGGATAAGACACCTTAGATTAGTAATTAGACTTTTGTAGTATTAGTTGCTACTCCCTCCATCCCAAAATAACATTAACATGTCAATTTTCATATAGATTAAGAAATTTCCTAAAAACAATGAGAGTCAAAGGTAAAAGACTAATATATCCTTATTAATGACTTCTTGGAAATGGAAATTGTGGTTGAAAGAAAAGTAAGAAGCGGGTAAAAATGGTAAAAATTCATTAAATGTTCATCGATAATCCAATTGTTAATCTTATTTTGGGAAAAATTTAAAGTTCAAATGTTAACAGTATTTTGGAATGGAGGGAGTATTCATTTTCCAATTCAAAAATTACTTAATCCATCATATTCAATAAAAATATTTATTAGCATAATTATTTCTTTTTAAAATTTTACAATTAGTGTTGGTGATATTATTTATTTTTAACTTTTATTAATTTATTCTACAAAAGTTATTTTTCGCTTGTCAAAAGATTCAAACAATAATTCTTTGCCATGCATGTAAATAATATTTTTCCTCGTACTACTTAAAGAAATGTGCAAAAACAAAAACTTAAAATATTCATATTGAAAAACTTGCAAATCATAGATATTAAATATTGCTTAATCTTAATCTTGTAATTCTCAATTAAAAAATTATATAAATAAAAATTCAAATAAAAAGAATAATAATACTTTGAGTCGCAGTTGCAAAAGATCTAATTCACGTTCAGACAAGTCAACAACAACAACAACATAACTGTCCCCAATAATTAGAGATATAAGAGGTGATCGATATGAGACATACCTAACATTTGAGAATAAATGCACCCATAAATAATTTATGTAAACAACCCTTCAGAAACCAAGCCAAAATTTTCTTTAGACCGAAAAACAACTTTATTGGAGTGTTCCAATTATTATTTGAATCTTTGGTCCATAGAAAACATACAGGCTAAAAATAAGTTGAAAATTCGAAATTCACCAACAATAAATTCATATAAGAACACACTAAAAAATACAAACAATTTCAACTGGACAAGAGGTATTATTGTATCTTCTTAATATCAAATGGATATAACTACAATCTGGCTTTGCCTTGTAGCTTGACTATATTAAAACATAAATAGTTCATATACATGAGCCATTTGATTTTTCACAACATATCCACTATATTTCCCCTCCAATGGAACTCAGATTCATGAGGAAATTATGTTTCAAACAGATTGTAAATAGCGAAATTGTAATAAATCTTGTAGGCATTTCACTGCACCGTCATAGTTTAGAAATCCCATATACCAAAACTCGTGGTTATCAATAGAGATAACCTGGATGTACTTCTCAGACGTATTAGATCTGCTCGTAGAAGGATTAACTGCTTTTAGCTGATGTAATGGTATAACAACCTATTCACATTAGAAAGAAGAGCTTATGGTTAATGAACGTTTTATACACTGTGTATAAAGCATTTGAACAGAAAGAGAGATCAATCCCATAACTAACATAAAAACCCAACCTGAGAAAATGGTCAATATAGCTGTGCAGAACACGCAGAACCAGTAAATACATCAAAATATAATTTCAAAGGCATTACTAAAGAAGATTGGATTTCAGTTTGAAGATTAAAAGACGACTCATATTGGAATATCATATCATCAGAATTACGAAGTAATATTACAGAAATTGTAGTCTAATGCTTGAGCTCCATACTCAATGATAGCCGCTTTATGCTGCCAGAGACCAGAGAGGATGAACCTTGTAATGTCCAGGAAAGAGAATACATCAAATTCTACTGTGTTTTTTTCATTTTTAAAGGAAATTCTAATAAGTAATAGCCAAGAAATATCACATATTCCTGTTTATGTTCGAGTTCTTTGAAACGCGAAACATAATTCTCTTTATTAAGTTTTTCCTTTTTTGTGCAAGCGTAAATATTTTGATACTTCAAGCACACAGTCCCAGTCCCCACTTCTTTTAATATATACTTCCATATTCTAGCAAATATCAGTAAATTATCTACTCAGCACCAAATAGCAGTAAGACAAAAGGTTTTGGCACGTGCAAGATGAATAAGGAGGTGTCAATATACACGTTCTTTGGAGTGAGGTCATTTTCTTCTGCAATCATAAAAAGATCAGAAGACAAAACCTGTACCAACATTGTCAACCCTCGAGTTACCAGTTAACACAACACTAGAACGGAGTTATTAGATTTCCAGCACGATAAAATTGTGAACTAAAAATATCGTCTTGCTCTTCTAAATAGTTTGTTCCAGTGCTAACACTTTGCAGAGTATTTATAACATATTATGAAATTTAGATAATCTGTCAGACAATCCAGGTTAGTGTAATTATGTTCAATGTTCTACCATATCAGTTTCCTATCCTACAAAATGATCATGTGCATCCCATGAAAACCACGGTAACATGTACAATACTGATGCCCATGCAAAACCATTTAAATCTATTTACCAAATAAAAATCACATAGATTGCAGACAATACTTGTTTTCAAAGTAAAACAGGGTAGAAGCAGAAAAAGAAAATAAGCAGAGGAAAACACATCAGTATATTAAAGATCAAATTATTAATAACAATCGGACACCACTTTTTATCTAAATCTCTACCGTGTTGTTTAGTTGTACCTTATAAAAGCTCCATTCAGTCTTGTCATCAACCTTATAAGATAGAGGATTGTCACTACAAAATGCGAGCTTTTCTGTTGACACATAGAGAACACCCATCACAGGACCAGCTGATGTAGACAGATAACAAGCATATGAATTCTGAAGCTGCTCTTCCGGAACTGTCTCAAATGTTTGGCGAAATATCTTCTCATAGCCACCTTCTGCCAGAACCTTTGTTCCTTGTGCAAGTCTTCCCAAAGCAGCATCAGCAAAACTTGGGCTTGTTTTCACTGCATCATACAGAAATAGCTATTTAACAATTTTATCAATAGGAAACTATTTATTTCCTTACGTTTGGGTTACAGGAGTTTCTGGCTCCATAACTCGTCCAAAATCCAAAATTTCTCTCCCTAATACCCCATAACTCCCGTCATTCGCATAAAATAAAATAAATTTCTCTCCATAACTCCATAACTCTCCCTAAATCCAAAAGTTAATTAGGTTCAAATTTTAGAAAACAAATAAATGTAACTATAAGTCAAAAAAATCTTCTGTCAAACTTGAGCATAAAATAAATTGAAGTAAAATGTTGTAAAATAACATGAGTTAAAATTTATTTCAAGATTCAACAATGTTAAGAAGCATATTCTGAGATTTGTCAATCATGAGCATAACTGTTCTGACCCAAAAAAACAAAAACAAAAAAAACTATAATTGTGTCCCTGCAGTGACATTAATTGAATTTAAATGACAGAACATGACAACAAAATTTAAATGACATGCAATTCATCCCGTCATTCGCAATGTAAAAGAAATACACAGACACGAAACTATTGGAAATTCAGCCACGAAACATATGATTATCCTTGGGCAGATGGTTACTAGTGGAAGAAAATATGATAACAGTGTATGACCTGGATAAGAAAGGATACATAGCAGTTCTATACTTCTATTTTATTTTACTGGATCAGTTGAAATGATTCAAATCAGCAAAAATCTAGCTTTCTGATAAATTATGAGGACTTTTTATATCAAACCGACACTTTAACTATGAGAAAACACCATATACATCAAGAAGAAAATGATCAATTAAATAAGAAGCAGAACATATACAACTTCCACATCAATCTAAGATCCAATGACATCATACTTTATTACACGTGTCTATCGACCAGCCTAAACTACTACTTCAATCTACACTCGGTCCATCATATTTGTTTGTATAACTCTTTGTCTAGAGTTATTGAAGGCGAGTGCCCTTTTTTCAATGCCCAGTTATAGTCCTTTACTGGGTTTCAACAAGTATCCAAATTGGTTTCCTATGTCATTCAATTTGATCTGCTTCCATTGCAAATTAGTAATACTGACACCAATCTGTACTAGGAGCTCAACTGAGTTAGTAGAATAATCAATAGAAAGGAACAGGGTTGGATTTTACAGCTTTAACACCAAATATCTGCGCCTAAGGTATGTTTTGGCTTACTCATGTCTAGTTGGAGATAAATGCAGAGTAAATTGAGTTGATATGGAAACAAATGGGCAACTTTAGTCACTTTGATAAACAAGATACATTTCTCTCACTTTCGAGAAAGCAAACATATGAAGTAGACCTTCAGCACCACTGACATATCAGAAAAAGGCCCCCAAGTACATGGGTACAGTATGACTAGCTCTTTCAACACTTATGTGAGAAAAAAGGATAGAGAACAATTGAGAAGAAAGTGCCTACTTCCAGAGATTACATACAAAGAAAGCGCATTGCAGTTCACAATTTTATTCTAATTACTTTAAAATACAATTCCATGCACCTTTTCATCATTTTAGTACTAGTTTGCTTCAGCCACAATTTGATTGTAGAACAGATTGTTATCATCTCATATGTAAGGAGCACAGAATCAATGAAATCATCTCAACAAAAATAATTCAAATTACTCTTATATTACACTCGACAATGTCGTGTTAATGGTATTACCACAAGAATTCCTGGAGAACAGAATCAATGAAATTATCTCAACAAAAAGAATTCAAATTACTCTCATGTTACACTCGACAATGTCGTGTTAATGGTATTACCACAAGAATTCCTGGTTTAGCCTCTATAGAATTCCTGTTTACAAAAATAAACAGGGAACTGACCACAGGTCAGTGGCGGAGGATACAAGGGGCAAGGGGGGGCCCTGGCCCCCCCAAGAATTTTCAATTTTTTTATATACTAGGTATATATATCCAACTGTTCAGAAAAAAATAGATTTTTTTCTACTACGGCCCCCCCAAGAATTTTATGATATACACCGAAATATACCATTTAGAAATTTTTACAATCGTTTGGTCCACCAATGTTGAAGATTAGTAGAAGAAATGAAGATCAAGCTGAAGTTCTTTCAAGTTGCAATCAGAAAGATCAAGCAAAAGAGAATAAAAAGAGCTGCAAAAATGCTAAGGAAAAGGAAGAATGGACTTGTGATGTGGGCTGAAGATTTACGCATTGGGCCAAAAAAGAATTAAGTAAAATATGTCCACTACTCCTTGTAAATAAAATAGCTCGGTTATGTATGTTAAGCGATTTAGGGTTAAAATCGGGGTAAAAAACTCATTCGATGAGTTGATGAAGAATCCAAAAAAAAAATTCCGGGGGCAGCTCCGCTAACCTAAGACTTTGTATATGTCGTTTAAATTCAATTTTTCTAGAAAAATATATAATTCTACCTCAAATATATCATTTTACATCGTAAGCAAAAATTTAGTTCGGCCCTCCTAAATTCAAATCCTGGCTCCGCCACTGCCACAGGTTATGCTTATTCGTAAACAAAACAACTTTAATCAAGTGGATAAGCAAGAACTTTCTACCGATCAAATGTAAACAATTTCATAAGCATGTTGAGAAGATAAAAAGTAACTGTGCTACTCACAATGCTGCCATGTATTGCCAGCAAAGTCTTCGGCCTTTCGAGTTGCTTCCCCAACCTTCCTCCCCCATCTCCCTAAAACATCCTTTACAGTGTCCATTGTATCTGTCACCCAAACATCAAAATCAAGTCAATACCTCACCTACCTTAATTACCTTTACAGCATTCCAATATATACATAAATAAATAATAATAAAAAAAAATCTAAGCTCAATTCATAAACAAAACAGCAGAAATAGATATGGACATCTAAAATTACACATCAAATTCAACAAAATTCTATAAGATCGGCGATTAATTAAAAGCCTAAAGCAAACACGCAGAGCGGAATTATAACCAAAATATGAAACGAAACTTTACTTTTGATATTGAATGACGATGAATCATCAGAACGAACAGAAGAAAAAGATACGTAAGGATTAGATCCGCGATCATCGGGAGACCTAGGAATTTCCGTTTCCATCACCAATTCCTCGCTCCAACGAACCGATTTCCTAGATCTACTAGGAGGACTCGCCGATTTATTATTGCTTCGATCACTTCCATTTCCATTATCCTCAACATCAATAATATTTCTATTACTATCAGAATTATGTTCCTGCTTAAGTTTTATTTCATCCTTTGGAATTCCATTAGTTTCAGGTTTCTTCTCCTCTCCATTTCCTTCGTTAGATCTTGGATTCGGCATCGGATTATTCGAATCCTTCTTCTCCGCCTCCGCCTCCGCGACGCCGTTATTCTCTTGACCTCCGCTGTTCTTCGGTTGCTCCATGATAACTGTTCAAGGTGGTGATGATGGTGGCGCGTGGAATGTACGGTTCTGGTTTGGGGTGCTTCCTCGTACCGCTAACGATTTGGATGTAGAAAGGAAAAAGAGAGTTCGTTGCTTTCAATTTGATATTACTGTTTTTTTAATTTTTAATATTTTAATTTTTCTAATGGAGTAGTAGAAAGAAGAAGGTGATTGGATGGGATACCGGTAATATCGGTGACGAGTGTTGGGATAGGAGGTGGGCAGGGTACCGCCTTTAATTACGCGGGAAAATGACAGTAAAGTGAAAATGACGGGTGGCTTTTGACTAAGGAATGCGGCGGTGACTTCCTCACTTTGATCCTTAAAGCATTTCCCATTTCCTGCTTTTTTTCATCTTTTTATCCTTTAAGGCGTGCGGAATGATGTTTTGTTCTGCACTTGCATAAGAAATCTCCAACGTCAAAGTTTTATTGAGGAAGAATATATATTTTTAAATTAAAAAGAGCAATTTGCGTATTTTAGACTTTAACTTTTTTTGCTTTTCGCTTTTTAGACTTAAACTTTTTTTTTGACCTTTTGTAGACTTAAACAATTTACGGGCACCCCGACATAAATTTTTTTCAAATTTCCGATAAAAAAATGGCCAAAATGCGAAACGGTGTCTTTTGGCCAGGGGCAAAAATGTCATTTCTTCTTTAGAAATCTGGTATACCACTTTAATTGACCCGCTCCATCTATAACTTCATCTTCCATCTCAAAAAAGTTGAAAATCAGACCCATTATCTCATTCTCTCATTAATAGTATCATTCCTTTCCGATAAAAATTATCATTCTCATCCCATTAAGCAATATTGTTCTTATGACTTCATTTTCTTCAAGCTCTAGCAGGCAAAGACCAAGAATCATGGATGATTGTAGATGCCCACGGGTTGTGGCTTTGTACACATCTCGCACTGAAAACAACCTTGGGAGGCGATTCATCTATTGTCTTCAATCTCGTGTGAGTATTCTTTAGACATTGTTGATTGATTACTAAATTTAGGGCTGAAGTTTGTTTTTAATTTAGTTCAATTTATAGGGTGATGGTTGTGGATTTTTCCAATGGATTGATAATCCATCTTCCAGTAATTCAAGTTGTGTTATTCCTGGGATTTTCGCAAGGTTGGAGACCAAAGAATCTGAATTAGAGTTGTTGAAACAAGAAATGAGAGTAAAGGATGAGAAATTGATGAAGTTAGAGGAGAAGCTGAACAGTAGATCTGCATTTGGTAAAAATATTGTAGTTTTAATCCTCATATTCCTTGTATCCATTTTACTGTTCAAAAAGTAAGTAATTTGTTGTATTTTTTCATTCAATGAAGATGAATTAGTTGAAGTAGAATTTGTTGTATTTTGACATTCAATGAAGATGAATCAGTTGAAGTAAGAAAAATGCAGTGTTCATTTCAATGGCTTGTAGAATCTGAGAAAAAAAGTATTTTGACATCCCAAAATATCAGTCTTCACTTAACAAAAACAGCTGATAAACATCCCAAAAGTGCCCAAAAATAACATCCCAAAAGTGACCAACATGTAGACTATATTCTGGCAAAATAAAGTCTAAAAACACTAGTCATCAATGACTTGTGAAATCAGGTTGGTATCTTCTTCAACATGTGCAACATATTCCATGTCTTCATCCTCAGCAGCTTCCTCATCAGCATCTTCCAATTCTTCTTCTTCAGATTGTTCCTCTGAAACACCCATTTCATCATCACTTGCAGCAACTTCCTCGTCCTCTGAAACACTTTTTCAATTAAGTCCTTGGCTTTCAGACAATTACTTGATTTGAAATCCTCTAAATACCTCTTGGCTAGAAACTTGGGTCCCACTATCTTAGGTTTGTGAGACCTACCACATTTATGATTTTCATGAATTTTCTTAATCTGCCAGTCTCCACTACTACCCACCTTGGAGGCAAAAATCATCCATTTGCACATTCTTCCTGAACAAGTGAACATTACTCTTTTATTGTTTGACCATGTTACAGAGATAAACTTGCCCATTTTTGCCTTATGATTCTTAACTGCATCTTTGAGATCATCTTTGGTATTGAATACCATGCCCAGTTTGAACTTTAGATTTTTCATGTCCAAATCAGGCCTAAATCTCATTGACACTTCATTTTCTCTAGTTTTCACAGTTTCTTCCACCTCATCATCAGAAGAACACCTGCTTTCAAGCTCATCAGAATCATAGAAATCAGAACACCTATTTGGTTGCACACCATCCACCGGGAAACTCAAGCTGCAGGGACCACGATTTGACTCAATCATTACCCGACAAGCTGGTATTTTTCTGTTTTCCTTGCAAGTATCCCATATCATAAGCTCACTTTCACTAATTTCATTTTCTGAATCACAGAAGGATGAAACTTCACTTGATTCTTCAAATTCTGAAGGCTGAAAATCTACATCATCCTCATCAGTAATTTCATCCTCCACTCTACCTATATTCTGAGAAGGAGTGAAATTATCAACCCAAATAGAACCCACAACAGTGGCTTCACCATCTTGTGCAGGTGTGCAAAAAACATCTGTAAAGGCTTCTATGGTTTCTTTTGAAAATTTAATTTTCCCAACTCCTGAGACAGCCTTTTTCCCCCTTCCTCTAGTAACCCTAGGTGGTGACCACACACTCACATCTTCAATTCTAAACTTCCCACTATTATTTCCCTTAGACACTGATTTGGACCCCCTAGACACTGATTTGTGGTGACCCATACCACCAACACTAATCTGCCCAACATTACTTTTTTCAACACTAACAACCACACTTTTTTGACCTGCTGACTTTTTTTTAATAGTCCCCTTCAGTGGCTTTGCTAGCCTTCTTTTGGACTTAGGGTCCACAATCACAAATATTTCAACCTCCCCAGTCCAAACTCCATTATCACACACAGTTGATACATCAAATTCAAACAATATTTGGCGCAGGAAGGAACATTTAGTGGCCCCATCCCAGTAATACCACACATCTGTTACTTTCTTGTGTCCCAACAAATTACACACCAAATTAAGTTCCGCCAAACCAAAAGTATCACTATGACAGTGATCAAAGTAGTCAACTTTTCCCTCACCATATTCCTTATTAGGCCTATCAGGGTGAAGAAATCTACCACTATGATTTACCTTTAAGGTAAATTTATTGGACTTAGGATCTGAAAATAAAAAGACAAAAATAAACAATTAATTTTACACCTTTCAAAACAATAAAATAAGTATAGTTATGCATATTAACGAGAGGGACCAAAAACCCTAACAAATTAATCTATTTTTGCACAAATCCAGAAAACCCTAATAGTTTAAAGGGGACCCAACCCCTAAATTAATATGAAACCTTATAATATTCATCATTTACAGTACCAATATTCGTTATATGTCTAATTTTAATTTCAAAATCAATTAAAAAAAATCAAGAACAAGCGAGAAATATTAGAATATATACCATATTGAGGGTCTCTCCTTCTCTTTTTCTTGGTCTCGTATCCTCATTTTTGCCTCTTATGTTGATACTAGCAAGTGTTTAAGTTTTTTTAAGGAATGTTTTTTAATGTTCTCTCTGAGAAAGATGATTACCTTTTGCTCTTGAGAATAGGAATGGGTAGTTTGGAACGATTAAACAAACTAAAATGAGGGTTTTTGATTTGACTGCTAACTTGTGCAACCATTAGTATTCGGGTGGGTTTTATTTTATGGGTCGGGTTGGGCTTTTCTCCTTCAGTGTTTGGACACATTTACCCCCTTAAAAAAAGCACGTGTCTGTCACGTGACCTTTTTTTATCGGAAATTTGAAAAAAATCTATGTCGGGGTGCCCGTAAATTGTTTAAGTCTACAAAAGGTCAAAAAAAAAGTTTAAGTCTAAAAGGCGAAAAGCAAAAAAAGTTAAAGTCTAAAATACGCAAATTGCTCAATTAAAAATGAGTGTTTACTCTTTATTTAATTGTCAAATTAAAATTTTGATTAAAATTTGTTCGTACATACAGGTCAACCTTTGTTCCTAATATTAAAAAACACTTGAAACCAAACAAATTAATATGACACGTGGTCAACTTTTTTAAAAATAGAGCACTTGTTGCAATCTCTGATACTTATCGGATAAATGTGTTGGGCATCAAAATAAAATTACAAAATATAACGTGGTTCGATCTTTTAAAAGATGCTCACAACTTAAAATGGGAAAAAATCGCACAAAAATTACTAATTATTTTATTGTGCCTGAATTATGATACTCTAAAATTATATTGAATATCTATTTATTGTGGGTTAGAAACCGTGAAGACTCTATTAAAGTCTCTTTCTCATGTCTCACTCTCTTTTGTAAAGAGATTGATCAATGTTTCTGCCGATTCTCGCTCGAATGGATCTTATCTCTAACCATGTTAACCGTACCATGGAAAGAAATAATGAAAAAAAAAAGTCTCTTGCTCTTGAAAATTCTTTATTGGCTAGTTAGTAAGTAAATTTATTTATTATAAAATTGAACAATTCCCTCTTGAGATACCTTTTAAGTAGCAATGGCAAATGGGTTAACCCGGCGAGCTCGGGGCGAGTCGCTGAACAGTGGCGGGGGCGGGGTTGACCAGTCAACTGGGTGAGGCGGGTTGGGTCCAAAAATGAAAATGAAGAACCCACCTCGCCCCGTTTGGAAAACCCATCAAAAGTGGGCCGAGTCACGGGTTAACCCAGTGGGTTGGGCGAGTTAGGCAGGTTGGACGGGTTAAGTGGGTTGGGTGTTTTTTAAAAAAAAAATTTTGGGTAAAAATAAATATAGATAAAAGGCATACCGGTTTTATTTATAACAAAATAAGACTTACATATGAGGGGGACTTAGATGAAAACAACATAATAAAACAAACATTACAATTTAAAATGAAAAGTACAATAAAAATTACAATTTAAACATAACAACCCGGGTGTTTATTTTTTATGCGTCTAACCATTGATCCCAGTCCCCCGACCATGTTCGTGGCGAATTTACGTACTCCATGCATCGTACATTTAGCTTTGAGAACTTACTCATTAAATACCCATACTTGCCAAACTTTGGAAGTCCTCCTAGTCCTAGCACTAGTAGAGGGATTAGGAGGAATGTTGTCCATATTTTCTATTTAGAAAATAGAGTAGAAAATGATAGTGTGGGTTTGGTGTTAGTTGAGGGGATTTGAGTGAGTGTTTATAAGGGTTGGGGTAATATGGGTTAAGTGGGTTGGGGTGGGGTAATATGGGTTTAAATGGTGCGGGTTTAAACGGGTTGGGGGAAAGCAGGGGCGGGGCGGGTTGTGGGTTTTTGGTAGGCGAGGCGGCTCGGGTCGATTTTTCTTGGATGTACAACCCGCCGCCTCGTTTGTAAAAGCCACTTAACCCGTGGGTCATAACGAGTTTAGGCGGGTCCAAATGTGGGCCGAGTTAAATCGGGGTGGGGCGGTTCGCGGGTGGGCCAAACCCACTTGCCATTGCTACTTTTAAGATTGGAGTTAGGCAGAAATCAACTTTTAACTTGGTATAACATAGTTGCTCTGAGCGTGGTGAGTGTATTGACTAGTAGTAAGAAATCCTACAATGTTGAAGTACCTAAGCATAAGTTGCATCAATTGGTTTTAATTGAAAACGCACCACACCAAATTTAATTTTGGTTTACGATGCAGTATTGTGTCAATTAGGGTACAGCTAAATACAGTTTTAGTAGTCGCAAATTATTTTTCGGTTCAGTCATGATCTAGAAAATTTTAAGTTAAACCGCATTATATACCTATCTATTTTTTTTATTATAAAGAATATAGTATATTTACATAATTACGTTTAATAGCTAAAGTCAATCACTGAACTTATTTTAACTAACTACGATTAATATATTCAACTTAGTTAGTGATTTTATTTGACTTAACTTAGGATTAAGATATTATTCAAGATGCTATTGGTTGGAATTGATGTTCTGATGAGAACTTTTGATTTATTTTAATTACAATTGGTTTAGAAATTTCAAAGAAAACATATATATTTTTCTAACGTTTTCAGCTTAGACGTGTATTTATTTATTTGAACCAAGGTTTTGAAACCCGGACCGGACATCGACCCGGAAAAGTTATTGGGTCACGGGTCACTGGTCGGACCGGTGGTCGAATCGTCATCAACCCGGTGACGTCATAAATATTAAAAATATATATAATATGTACTTATTAATAAAAAAAAAATAAAGTTAATAAGCTTGAACGGGTCTTATAAGTGAAATACAAAATTATAGGGACTTATTTGTGTTCAAAATATTTTATAGGACCTATGTGGTAATTATTTTAATTTCCAGTTTAGTCCTAACTATATATAGTCTCTTAACTGACAACCCTAGAAGAAAACCCCAAAATTTTCATCTGATCCTTTCTTCCTCAGCGTCTCTGCCGCCTCTCATCTTCTCTTCCTTCCGGCGATTCCTTCGCCCAGACGCCGCCATCATTCTTCCTCTTTTCTTTCTTCTCCTCTCTTTTCCTCTCTTCTTCCTTCCTCTCCTCCGCGAATCACCCCTGCTATTAAGAGCTTTCTTATAGCATCTTGCTTTTTTATTTTATTTTTTTGGTTTACCATTTTGTAACAGATCTTTTGATTCCAGAAACAATCAAGTGAAAAAAAATGACAAAAGATGAAGACTTTAAGCTCCTAAAGATTCAGGTATTCTTGTTTCTCTCTGAAAACCCACATTCTATTCATCTTTTAAGCAACTTTTTTTTACCCGCTTTAGTAAAAAAGTTTGATTTTTGTTCTTATTATCCTAAAGAATTTCCACTTTCTTGCTTCTTTTTTTTTGTTTTTTGCCTTTTTATACCTTTTCTTGACCTATCTAATTTTTATTTTTCTTTCTTGCAGACTTGTGTTCTTTGAGTGAACATTCATTGTGATGGCTGTAAGCAGAAAGTAAAAAAACGCCACCGCCCCGCCACCTCTCTCTCTCTATTTTTCTTCTTCCCTTTTTTTATACAAATTTTTTTTTAAAAAAAAATGTATTTTGTGACCCGGCCGGTTTTTCCAAAACTGTTTCGATTTACGGTTCGGACGGTCAGACCGACCGGGTCAACCAGATCAGTGAAACTAGAGCGGTTTTATATGAAAACGGGTTTTGGCTCCTAACCGGACCGTTAGGAGGTCCGGTCGACGGTCCTACCGGTCCGCGTTTCAAAACATTGATTTGAACTCCATTAAAATTGCGGGATTTTGTTAAACGGTTAATCTCTTAGAGATATTACATTGGAGCTAATGACTTGTGAGATATCAAAATAATTTTAGAAGTTTTTTACATCGGTTTTCACCGTACCGAATTTCACCAAACCGAAATAATTACGGTTTGATGAAATTCGGTTTAAAAGTCAAAATAGTGCAGTGTGGTTTTAGAAAATATATTAAAAAGCGATATAAAAACCGTATTAGTAAATTGGCCGCTCCAAATGCACACCCCTAAGCATAAGTCCATTTTTAAAACATGCATAAGTTTTCTCTATTATTTTGGAAAGGCATACATGCTTGTTCTTAAATTTTATTTGCCACACACCATCATGATTTTTAAAAAAATACAATAACATAAAATTAAACAATTCAAAACAACAATTGTCTCATAGTTTGGAGAGTACTGTTTTCTTCTTCCCATATAGGCAATGACGGATGCACGTTGCACAAAAAAAATATCATTAGTATTAGTGTATATAAATGATGTTTGAGGCTAATTCGTTAAGCGAATGAACCCATTTAGAATTTTGGTTACCTCGTACTCAAACAAAATTAACACCAAAAAATTAAAATTCATTCCAATTTGATTATTAAAATTTTGTTAGGAGGAAGAATATATGTTCTTCTCCTGAGAACACTGAGCAAGTATTTATCTCTTCAGAACATATATTCAATAGTCTCAAAAGAAAAACATATGTTATTCCTTATCAACCGTCATAAAAAAGTAAATCATCGATACAAATATTATAAATAAAGATATTTACTACAAAAAGAAAATAGTTTATTAGCAAACAAATTCTCGTAAAAAATATGACATTTTTTAAATTGTCGCATGAGTGGTCGCCTTTCAAATCCGTCACTGTGAAAGTCCCCTTCGCTCCCCAAACATTTAAAAAAAACGTCGGAATTTTTATAATAAAATTTTAATTTATTTCCTGACTTTATCCGCCAAGTGCCCCCACTGTCTCAGGATTCTGAATCCGTCACTGCATATAGGAGTCCTTGAATATTGTCAAGAAACCCGAGCACAATCTTTAACACATTCTCATCTGAAAATAAATTCCAAGTTAATTCAATAAAAATGCTATAAGTAATAATAAGAAACTTGTCTTCTTAAGCATAAATAAATAACAATAATTGTTTGCATAATTTTTATTTTTATTTTCTAATTTTGTAAAGCAATTTATAGATCATTGAAATACCTGTTCAAAAAAAAAAAAAAAAATCATTGAAATACCTAAATGGGGAACCATATGGCCTTCATGGTGATACAGTAGATTAGGGTGCACAAATGATTCCAAAAGCTCAAAATTACTTTCTTTGTTAGCATCTTTCTCACCTACCGAATAAAACATATAAGATAGAAATATTAAGGGCTACTGTTGTGGAAGCAGAGAAACTGGGTCGATCTATATCCTAAAGCATTATACAATGTTTTGAATAAAAGATCTGGCATTTAAAAAAATATTAAAAGCAACTGTTATCTCTGATTAAGTTTCCGCCCCTAAACTGCATGAACACACAGTTAACAGCCATACTAACGGTCCGATCTCAAAATTTATCGATCTTCTAGCAAAATAGAGCCAGAAAAAGTCATCAAATTAGAAATTACCTATGATGTGAAGGGATGGAATGTCAATTGGAGAGGAAAATGCATCTTTAGCCAACTCAGGGCAGCGAAACAACATTCCTCCTATACTTTAGTGAAAGCAGCACCCTGCAATGCCATTACACTTAATGAGATACTTTTGGCGAAAGAGTAAATAGTTATTTACGTCACTAAACTATTTATGCTCTTCGGTTTTGGGTATTTAATTATTTTTTGGCTAATTATCTCACCCTATTATTTACGTGTAACTGAAAATATATCGCTACTCCTTTTGTGTTACTTTCCTGTCAAATTAGACATGTGTCGGACATGTGAGGCAAAAATGGAAGTTAGTGTGTCAAAATATCCGTGGGTAAAAATAAATATGTCTCTTTATTTTTAGTACTCAAACATTAACAAATAAAGACTTTGCACGGATTGAGTTTATTGTGTACTTCCATTTTGCCTCTGGAATTGGGCATATGCCCTGGCAAGTGTCTAATTTTGCTGTAAAATACCACAAAAAATGGTAGCTTAAAATAGTTGAGTGCTTAAAAGTGAAAAACGTAAACAATTTAATAATATAAATAACTATTTACTTCCCGGTGAAAATATTAGCAAAACTAACAAATGATATGAATTTTTCTTGTTTAAAAAAAGTATTATAATTGAGCATAAGTGTTTAATTCGAAATATATTATTCGAGCAAAAAGTTCTGCTTCAAATTTGTTGATTTTCTTCGACAGCAAAAAAGATAATAGTTATTGTCGAATTTATAACTCTTTAAAGTGCCAATACTTATCATAATGCAAGTAATATAAATGATAGTTTCTTATTAGAATGACACTGTTTTGGAAAAAATAAGTATTACATGATCAATTTTTTTACGCATTAATGTTTTTAGTATCAACGGATTCTCGGAATCCGTCTTTCACACCCTAATTATAGGAAAAATTCGGCATGGGACGGATCCAATGGGTACAGCCCTACACTTATCTCACATAAATTGGGCGGGGACCCATCCCGAGTTGACTCGCGGACTCACTCCCCGCAGGGTGGATCCTGTCTAAATTTATGTGAGATGAATGTTGGGCCGCACCCATGGCAGACTTACCCCTAATTATATGACCCACTTTCTTCTTCTTTCATTATGTTTCTTTTTCCCCTTATACAGTGGCACTCCTCCCAACTCCCTGCATAACCCCTTCCTTATACAGTCGCACTCCTCCCAACTCCCTGCATAACCCCTTCCTTATACTCCCTTTCAAACTCAAACCCATTCTGCTCAAATTTTCGACACTGCATCGTCGTCCACACCCTATTGCCGAATCACCCACTCACAACTACCACTCTACCTCTCCATTTTAAGGTATGATTTTTTTGAAATTAAAATTTCATTTGAACTTATAAATTTCTTCAAAAAGTATTTAATTTTTTTTCTAGGTGAGTTTATGTAAGTTATACCTAGCATAGGTTAGTTTATGTTACTCGTAATTTTTTGGTAGTTATAATGTTTCAAAATTATTGTGGATGATTAGCTTATAATATTGGTGATTTATATTGGGTTGTTAATTATAATTTGTATTTTTTTTTAAATTTTGGTATTTTATTTAAATAGTGAATTTGTAGTATTTTTAAATAATGAATTTGTATTATTTTAGTTAACTTGGAAAATATTATTTATTTATAATGATTTGTTCTTAATTTTTATTAATTAAAAATTTATATTTATAGATGGAAGACGTGTCTATGATACCCTCGTATGGGAAAAATTCGGCATGGGACGGACCCAATGGGTACGGTCCTACACTCCTCTCACATAAATTAGGGAGGACCTACCCTGCAGGTGGGTCCTGTCTAAATTTATGTGAGAGGAGTGTGGGCATGCCAGACTTACCCCCTCGTATGTCCATCCATGTCCCTAAAATAGAGAAATTTTGTATAATTAGTGTGATCATCGTTCTAACGCTATTTGGGGCGATTTAGACCGCGATAGGTTAGACCAACTATTAGAGTTTATCCGTTGTGAAAGCCAGGTTTGACAGTTTTATAGTAGAAAGACCAACCAGACGGTGTTAGACCATATTGATAGACTGGGTTTCAACGGTTTAAGCTAAATAACCAGTATTCAGGTTTATCACGCATTAGTGACTGCCCTAGTAGAGATGTGGTGCCCCGAGACCTATAATTTTTACATAGCTTGCGGGGAGATGACCATTTCCCTTGAGGACGTTGGTGTCCTTTTTTGAACTGCCTGTGAGGGACCCGAGCCCTCTTCTCTCTCTCTCTCTCTCTCTCTCTCTCTCTCTCTCTCTATTTCTTCCTCTTGAAGTTTCTTCATTTCTATCGAATGCATGGTAGCCCAGTGGGTAACATCCACTACCTGTGACCGAGAGGTCCAGGTTCGATACCCACCTCACACAAGGGGAATGATTTAATTGTCATTTCTTTGGGTTCCCTTGTGTGAGTCTTATACTCCCCTCACGGGGCACTCGCTCAACGGGACTTCTACGACACCCGCTCAACGGGCTTCTACGACACCCGCTCAAAAACGGGCTTCTACTACTCCCCACACAGGGCACCCGCTCAACGGGCTTCTACTACTCCTCATCTGGTGAGGTCTTATAATAAATAATTGTAATAAACTGGACCATACTTATAAATGGTCTAATTTAAAAAAAAAAAAAAAAAAAGTTTCTTCATTTCTTGGCTTCCAATGGTTGGATCTAGCCATATTTCTTTCACTTTTTGGTGTCTTCATCCCCTCATTTTGCCGTAAACCGTGATGGAATTTTTGCAAGGTATTCTGATTCAAGATTCAAGACTCAAATGCAAGATTTACTTCAGATCCTTCCAGATCTGGAGTTTCCTTCTAAACCCGGAGTTGTTCTGGGCCCTTCCTCAGTTTTCTTCATCTTTCCGAGACAATCTATGAGACGGTTGATACGCCCATGGTTTTGTAGATTGTTGATTTCTAAGAAAGGTGTTGGAACTGAGCTTGCTACTGCTAGTTCAAGGATTTTGAAGAAGATGCTGCGAAGAATTTTATTATGTATTTATTTTTTTTCTACTGTTTGTAGGGTTTACCTAGTCCGAGGTGTGGACTTTTATCTGTTATCATGGTGGTCTCCACCATTGTATAACTCTTATTTTCTTTTTATCTTTTGATTGTAATGGTTTTGGCTATTTTATGATTAATGATTAATTTCTTATTTAACAAACTGCATGTGAAGGACGGGCACTTACTTTAGATGCTAGTTGTAGTAAAAGCCAAGATGATTTCATGGTCCTGGTGAGAGTTTTGTTGGGGTTTAACCCCGTGGAACGCTTCTTTTAAGGACAATTTCCTTAACAATAGTATTGTATTGCCATCTCCAAGCTAGCTTTCCCGATGATGCTAGCGAGGATGCAGTGCATCAGAGAGTCATGATTTTCTATTTGTCCTATGTAGTTTACTTTTTTTAGGACAAGTCGATCTCTCGGTTGCACATCCAGTAACTAATATTATTAGAGTGTTTAGAGGCTGCTGGGAAATATTCTTGGAGGAGCGGACTTTATGTACAAGCAGGTGTGCTTTTCGTGGTTGTTGTTTGCTGCTACATGTACATTTTCACTAGCCTAATATTTAATTCCAACGTATATGTTGTTACGATTTTAATTTAATTAATTTGTTAGATTCTTATTTGTGGGCATATTGGCGGATTACTATATTCCAGCCTGCAGCGTCAGGGGATTCCAACACCGGTCTTTCCAGCTAGAGCCACTTTCGGTGTTAGGTGGAATGTTGTAAGGGATATGCATAACATTCATGCACACCAGTTGATTGTCTTTAGGAACCAATTAGTCGGCATGATTTCTCAACATGGGTAATTATTAATTTTTAGTTTTTTTTATTTTATTAATAAATTTTATACGATTTAGGTAAATTCAAATAATTATTGACTTTCATTTATCTTTTTGTAGTTTAATTGGCTTCCCTACTCTTTGGAGATTGTCGAGGTCGCGGATGCTCGAGAGCCAACATTTTGCGTGGTCCGTTTAGCATGCGTGTCAACGATATGTTTCAAGATTGTCGAGCAACATCATCATGATAGAGTGATAAGATAGTTCGACTTTGATCAGATCATTTCACATCCTACTAGTACACGCGATCTCCCTGGCACTCCCGACGGTGGTATAAACTGAGTCACCATCCAAGGAAATACTAGCACTAATTTGGGCAACCAACACCAAGATTATATAGTGGCTTGGGAAGACATACATCACTACCGGGCTTTGGGTTCATTAATATCCACCGGTTCTATTGATACCCCGATGGATGATTACATACGATAGTAACGGGAGATTATGATGTTACTTGTGGAACGTAATAGGGATCTCGCTCCTCTACCGATTGGATATCAGTCGACCGCTTATGTCGATCAGATTCTCGTAAGTGATTTTAATATCTTATTTTATATTTAATATTAATAATTTACAACAAATTACCTCACCCCTTTTTATTAGTATAGGCTTCTGCGACAACACAAGTCGCAACAGAGTTGGAGAATGGGTTTGATGATTCTCCAGAAGGCCCTACAATGGGACTCTTGACTAGGGCACGTCAATTTTGAGAGACGCTTTGCGCGCTATAGGGAACGCTATGGGTTGCAAACCGATTTCTAGCCAGGTGGAGGCGGCAAGTGTACAACCATCATTTTTAGGCATTGGGATTATGTTGATGGGAGGGCTACTCAAGGAGAGAGACGAGGAGCCGCCTTTCTACACATCAGAGAAGTGAGTTATATCAGAACTTACACGGATATACAAACATCCCCATTCATCCTCATGTATAGATCGCACACCCAATCCACCCGGTCCATGAGAACGTTATTGTCCACTCTTCCGCCTATCCAGTAAGATTGGTATAATGGAAATGATGCATGGAACATTCCTTCTTTATCTAGAGGTGCATGTCATATGGACTTTGACTTTTCTGTCCCATCGTTCTCTTTTGGACTTGATGCAACATAGGAGGCTTCACTACTAGAAGATCCCCATAGCGTACTGAACTGGAGGGTAGTATATTCCAGAGCACGCCCCTTGGTATATTGATCCAGACTCCTGATGGTAGACGTTATTAGCTTAGGTCAAATCCTCCAACGAGGCTTCCGTGGATGCCTTAGTAATTTATTTTTATTTATTTTATTATTTTATATAGTTTGTATGTTGACTGGAGAAGTTTTTTATTGCTGAATTTATTTTTTTTCTTTTTTATTATCATTCGGATTTCGATAAATCCAATTAACCATAAACACTAAATAAACCCCTAACATACACTAAACCTAGCAAATCCTAAAACCATAACAACCCCTGGCATTTTCGATTGTTTAAAGATTTTTTTTGGTCTAAGGAACAAAAAATTAACCAAAAAACAGGGTTAAAAATGGATTTTAAGAATCCGTTTGTGCTAAAAAACAAAAAAAAATTACTTCCCCAGGAAACATAACCATGAGATGCTCACTTTGTCAAAACATAATCATTATTATGAAAAAACTCTATAAAGGAAGATAGTTTAGTTTTTATTTTTAGTCTTCGATGTCAGAACACCAAATGTTCCGCACCGAAATTTGTTGATTTGACGGCTGAGATCATTCGGGTTAGATAATCAAAAAACTTTTTAACTCCCACAAATTCAAATGATTTAAGTCGTTAGATACTTAATCTGACGGTCATTAAATATTTTATACGGTGCGAAACATATAGTATTTTGCACCGTAAATGTATTGTCTTTTGTGATCCTTTAATTTAAATCAAAGTACTGCGAGCAGTGATCCTTGTAATTTCATATTTTTCTTTGATTGTAATGACCACGGCTATTTTGTGATTAATGTAAAATTTCTTATTCAGCAAAAGAAAAAAAAATTAAGAGGGATGTCTCTTTCAACCGCACAACCTTCATTTCCAAATCAAAATATTTAATGGTTTAAAAAATCACAATATTTTTAAAGTAGAAATAGTAAAGATTGTAAAGATTTACCGCTCTTTGCATCCCTGGCATGGCAGCAGTTATAGTTCCTCCCTTCTCATCAAAGGAAAGAAAAATATTAATGTTATCAAATTTAACAATTTAACAATTGACAATTATTATTATTATTATTATTATTATTATTATTATTATTTATTTATTTATATTATTATTATTATTATTTATTTATTTATTTTTGCTAGACTATCAATTCAACGCGAGACATGTACTCTTCTGAGGTCTATATTTTCAATTTTTTGTTGTTTTAAATTTATTGTCAACTTTTTAAATAAATTAGGACTGCTATTTATATATGTTTATATTTTATTGAAAAATAATACAAATTGTAATTATTTGGACCTTTTTATGTTGACAACTACCAATAAATTTGTTAGCTTTTTTTTTGTGACAAAGTACCAACCCACTCTATTTATACTTGATATGATTAAAAAAATATATGATTAAGTAAAAGCCCAAAACGTAGAATTAGTAGGTAGGTTATCTTTATTCTTCTTCTTTATATATATACTAGCCAATGAACCCGTGCTATGCACGGGAGTCATACAATCTAGTAAAAAATGACATTGAAACTCAAATTATAAAGGCAAACTTTATATATTGATCGGAAAAAGAAATCAAAAATTATATATTTCTTCACGTAACAATGGCCTTCATGTAGAAATTTGACAACGATAAAAAAGTTTGATAAATTAAAAATAGAGGAGACGTTTAACACTTTCTCGAAAGTCTAATACTACCAAGTGTTTAAATTTGCATCTAGAATGATTGTTTAATTTTACTGCTCGCCTTCTATCCACGATGACATGAAAATCAAAATAACAACGTCATTAAAGTAAAACTAAAATAACAATTTCATCAAAATAACAATGTATAAAAACTAAAATTAAGTTATCAAATATAAGATTAAAGTAAAAAAGTAGGAGAACTAATATAAATAAAAGAAGAAAAAGAAAGAACATTTAGGGGTTCTGGTCTAAGAAGAACACCCCATTCATCAATATATCAAGAATAGGTTGAAGAGGTAAAGTTCAAAATAAAATCTTTTAAAAAAGAAAGATTTAGTGAATTTTTATAAATAAATTACTACTCTTCCCGCAAGTGCTTGAGCAATCCTTCTTCAATAAAGCTGTTTTATTTGGCCAACCATCTCCTTCAAAGTCATCCTAGACATTAGGTACTCGAATCAACTGACTATCGGCTTTCTTGAATTGAAGACTGCATAAGAGCAGTAATCCTGGTATATCTTCATGATTTCAGTCTCCACCTTGTGCAAAACTCAACTAAAATACTAAATTAGGAGATTTGATGATGTTTTCTTAAAATCCTAAAGCAAAAATTTAGTAGAATCGACAAAAGATAAAATTGTAACCAACAGAATCACAGAGTTATCTTATTTGAAGATCGCATAAGACGGATAATCTATTAATTATAATGGAACGCGAATTTACCTTCCAAAATCTATTCAAAACAGACTTGGAATGTAAGCGCTAACGTGAGTATACTCCACTTCCAGTTCAGGAAAAACCATCATAATAGTTTATCTCATTGAATTTTGCTCTCTGTTTGATGAGCAATGGGATCAGCTTGAATATAATTAATATATATCCAAGTGTTTAAGTAGATTCATATACCTTTTTAAATGTCGATATATATACACCGAAGATGCTTTATGAGAAAAAAGTTTGAGATTAGAAGAATGAAAACGTCATATTACAAAAAGAAAATATGTCATCTAGTAGTTTCTTAAAAACAAATAACAAACTTTGTGCATCAATTTCATGTACTTATTACTCAATACTTGTAAATGTTTTGAGAAGCTGGAAGAAAAAAAAAAAAAAGGAGATAAAATGAGTTTGCACCAGTAAATGAAAAATACATAATTATGGTGAAGAAAAAAACATGATATTATTTATTCTTAAAGTATGAAATATTAGTACACAAAACAGTTTGGTAAATTAGTACCTTATGCAACCTACTAATGAGATCACTCCGCACAAATATTTATATATATATATATATATATATATATATATATATATATAAATATTACTTATTCGTCATGCATTATATATTAAGAACAAATAAAAAAATTATAAACCTCAAACTTGAAAGTACGAAAAAACTTCCTTTTTTCTTACATAATTCATGTCGTTGAGTAAATGATCACTATAATTTTTAAAAAAGAAAAGAAAAAATTGAAGGTTAGGAAGTAAAGTGGCAAAAAATGAGAACGAAATTGTATATCAATATGTTGATGTAATGATGAATAGTCAGAAATTTTGGATGATTTAAAAAAAAAAAGATAATTACAAAATGGAGAAAAAAACTATTTATGAGTACTTTAATTTGGAAGAAAAAAATAAAAGAGTGAAATAGAATGAAAAATACGATTTCAACACAAAAAAAGTAAAAAGGTAAAAAATAAAAATAAAAATCTTAAAAAGCTTAGAAAAATTGACAATCGAGAGAAGAATCCAAAAAAAAAAAACATTTGCACGAAACAAATCAGGGAGTAGCGGAATTTACCAAAATAAAAATAAAAAAATTTAATAATTTAAATAATATATGAAAAGAAACCGTGCATGAAATAAAGAGAATGACCCATTTTAAGGATGAAAAAAACTTACCTCGTAAGAGAAAATCAGATGCAACCTGCACATGGAAAGAAGAATTAAAAAAACAAAAAGATAATTGGTTAAGCTTCCCAGTTCCACGGTAGAAGAAAATAAATTCTATAGAAAAAACCAACTCCGTTTCTCAAATTGAGATTCAGCCATTCTTTGACTAAACGTTTCGGTCGAAAATTGACATATAAAGAAAAGCAAAAAGAAGTTGCATACCAACAAAAGAATAAAAAATAAACTTTGATTTTGTTGTAATGACCAATGAATGAATCAATGAATTATACTCTTACTTCAAGTATTCAATGCACTTCCACAACTCTTATCTTCTCCATTGAGCTCCACCAAAATCACCATCTTCAATTCGTTCAAATCCAAAAAACAATTTTATTAAAAATAATAACCTAAAGAAACCAAAATTCATAAATTTTCGGAAGAAGAATCTCCCTGTCATAGCTGGAAAACTATCTCTGGGGTTTTCACGTAATTGAAGATGATTATAATTTGAAAAATAGTGGGAGTAAGGGTGGTTATCAATTTACGATTTTTTAGGGATAATGGAGAAGTTGAATTAAAATTGAATTAATGGGATAATTATTAGCTTTTAACCAATACAAAAAATATTTTGAACCTATGTATATTTAGTAAAAGAATTAAAAAGGTTAAAATAAAAAAACTCGAGAATTGCCAAGAATTGTGGGAATTGGAGGTTGAGGGAAAATAGTGGAAATGATAGTGGTTATCAATTACGATTTTTAGGGATAATGGAGAAGTTGATTTAAACTTGAATGTGTAGGATAAATATTAGCTTTTAACTAATATAAACATCTTTTAAGTATATGAATATTTAATAAACTAATTAAAAATGTTAAAAAAAAACTCGAGAATTGCTAAGAATTTGGGAATGTGAGGTTGTTATAATTAATTAATTTTTTATAATCAATTAATTGTTAATAAAGCTAGACCAATCAATAATTTCAAAAATGAATTAATTTTGAAATTAAATGATCTTCCTGATCTTACCATGTAAAACTAATATTTTATCTAGTTGGGAGATAATTTTGATTTGAGATATAAATTGAGAAGTAGTCAAATTTAAAAATGATTAAGATAAAATTTAGTTTGCAATCAATTGAATTTTATCTAAAATCTTTTAAACCAATCAAATTTTGCAAAAATAATTAAAGACTAAAATTCCAAAACTTTAGATTGAAAGTTTGAGAGCCCGAGATTGCCTAAAACTTAAAACACCATATGTAATATATAGATAGTTAGATATAAATAAATAGATATGGATTTGAAAATAAATATTTTGTTTATCCTATGCCAAGAGTTTTATTTAAAATTGACAATATTATCTTTTGGAAGGAAAATAATAAATATCCTAAAAAATTTAATCATTTTTAAAAGGGAAAATAGTAACCCTCTTAATCATCATTCAACATAAAATATACAAAAAAAAAAAAAATACAAAATGAAGAAAAATTAAGGGCCTGACACGTGGCGCCAAGTGGAGAGTAAAAATGAAAAGGGCTTCTGTAATATATATATAGATAGATATATACCAACTATTTATGCTTTTCTATAAATAGTTTTAACAATAAAATAGAGCATTTTTAGCTCAAATTATTTACGGGCCTACTGTTTGTGTCAAATTAAGGAATTAGACCAGTTTTCAAGCAAAAATGCCAGGGCAAAATTGTCCGAACAAATAATTATTTATAGACAACTGCTATATATACATCAACTATTTCTACTTTTCTATAAATAGCTTTAACAATAAAATATAGCATTTTTAGCTCAAATTATTTACGGGTCTACTGTTTGTGTTAAATTAAGGAATCAGGTCAGTTTTCAGGCCAAAGACATCACGTGCTATGCACGTGTCACCGACCTTGAGGATAAAATTGTCCGAACAAATAATTACCTCATACCCATTTGTCTAGATTAACAAATCAACTAAATTCATGAATTAATAGACAATTAGAGAAAACTTAATTAAATTTACCCTTGAATCAATGCAATTCACGAATCTTTACCAGGGTTCTCTTCTATCCAAGAAGTTCTAAGTGCAACAGGCATACCATTGGAGCAGTAGCAGAACTTAGGTGAATAGTTGGATGCATTAATGGATCTAGAGGTCCTTGAGCTTGAGGATGACATTTCTTTGTAATCTAGCAAGTTACTTTAAATGATTGAACTTTCGAATTGGGTCACAAAACTAACAAATATGTATGTGGGTTTCTAGGATTTTGTAAGAAATTTGGGATATAGGTAGCAATGGAAAACGGGTTAACTCGGGGAGTTCGGGCGAGGGTTGACCAGTCAACGATGCGAGGCGGGTTGGGTCTAAATCTGAATATGACGGACCCACCTCGCCCCGTTTGGAAAACCCGTCAAAAGTGGGCCGAGTCACGGGTTAACCCACCGGGCGGGTCGGTTGGGTTTGGCGAGTTTAGCGGGTTGGGCGTGCTTTGTAATTTTTTTTATAAGTACAAGTTAGAAATAAATATAGATAAAGCCACCTTGTAGTGGTGAGGGTTTGGCATGGACCCCTACCTGTTTATTAAAAACAAAATTAGACTTACATAGGAGGGAGACTTATGGCCTAAACCTCACAAATGAAATTGCATGGCACTATCTAATATTACTAAGTACTAAACTTAAATGAAAAATACATAATAAAATAAACATTGCAATTTAATATTACTAAGTACTAAACTTCAATGGAGGGAGCAATTATATAAGTTAAGTTCGTTCGCGGACGATGAACTGGTGGATGTCTTTTGCTTCTTCAGTATTTTGTTTAAAGTGTCTGAGATCTTGGATCAAAATAATATCAGCTAGCAAGCAGTAGGACTGTAGGAGAGTTTGGATCAAAATAATAAATAAATAAAACATAACGGCTACTTAGTAGTAATTGCTTAAATGAGGCGGGTTTAAGAGGGTTGTGCTGACAGGGACGAGGAAGACCGGTTCAATTTTTCTTTCAATGCTGGTGACATGTGCATAGCACGTGATGTCTTTGGCCTGAAAACTGGTATGATTACTTAATTTGACACAAATAGCAGGGACCCGTAAATAATTTGAGCTAAAAATACTCTATTTTATTATTAAATCTATTTATAGAAAAGCAGAAATAGTTGGTGTATATATATAGTAGTTTTCTCTAAATAATTATTTGTTCGGACAATTTTACCCTCATGGCCGATGAAACGTCGTGGCCTTTATGGCCTGAAAATTAACCTGATTACTTAATTTGACAGAAACAGCAGGCCTATAAATAGTTTGAAAATTATTTATAGAAAATTATTAAAATTATTTATAGAAAAGTAGAAATAGTTGGTGTATATATATATATAGCAGTTTTCTCATAAATTAGGTATTAATGTTAATTTTTTCAATTGCACTTTTATTCTCAACTCTTCATTCGAAGCTCTTAATTAATTAAATTAAAAGTTTTATTTTTCAACACATATTTAAGTGATGGTTCGATGTTATGCGAAAAGAGAGTGAAGGAAGATAGAGAAATGAATAAACCGTAATAAGATTAAAATAATTAATGGTAGATATTTTAAATTTTTATTTATATTTTAACATCTTAATACATTTTGCGTTGTCACAATAAACAAATAAATCGGGACAGAGAAAGTATTGCAAGTCTGGCAGGCTATGTGCTTTTTCTTAAATGAAAGATGTTTTCTGAAAATTATTAGATTCTGTTTGTTTTTTCCTTACCTGAGAAAACCCAAGGACACCATCAAATGGTCCAAGCTCGATCATGCGATCTTCTACATATGCAATGCACTCGTCAAAGTTTTTGATTTCCTTAAGATCCTAAAAAAAAATCATAAATTCCCCAATATAGTTAGTTTTTTCCATTTGACGATCATTTCTTTTGGCAAGATTTTCTATACCCATTGAAACTTAAAAAGATGCACACACGGATCTAAAACATAGAAGTTTGAGAGAATTATAATAAAGAGAAGATATATATATATATATATATATATATATATATATATATATATATATATATATATATATATATATTACTTTCACTTTTCTCGTTTTGTCATTATACTTTATTTTAACTCTTTTTGTTCCTAAACTATTTTTTTATTCACTGGTTTGATCAAATTAGCTTTAAACAGACGATTTTTGTAAATTTTTGGTCACATATTCTGAACATATCTTTGATCTTAAGGACTTAATTTGATAAAAATGCCCTTAAAACCGAAAATACGTGCATAATAGTGACTAAAAGTTGGCAAAAATCACTAATTTTAAGCTAATTTAACAAAAGCAGCAATCCGAAAATAGTTTAGAGGCAGAAAAACAAAATAAAAATTTACTGACATAAAGAGAAAAACAAAAATTGTATATGTACACATATATAGGTTTTCTCTAATAATGAACCTTAAATTATTAAGGGGAACACGGAATACAATATATACATTAAAATCTTTTTAAAAAAAATATTTACATTAAAACCGAAAATACGTGCATAATAGTGACTAAAAGTTGGCAAAAATCACTAATTTTAAGCTAATTTAACAAAAGCAGCAATCCGAAAATAGTTTAGAGGCAGAAAAACAAAATAAAAATTTATTGACATAAAGAGAAAAACAAAAATTGTATATGTACACATATATAGGTTTTCTCTAATAATGAACCTTAAATTATTAAGGGGAACACGGAATACAATATATACATTAAAATCTTTTTAAAAAAAATATTTACATTAAAAAAAATATATTTTTTAAATATTTAGCTTTTTAAAAAATTGTTAGGGGTATCCGACACCAACTGCAATTGAAAGTATAATGATCATAGTTGTATGATTTCATACAGAAAAGATTGTGTAAAATAGAAAAATATAGTGTTTCCATTTTACCATAATAATAAAATATATCACTACATTAACTCATAGTTTAAGATATGTCAGACTTCTCATTTTTTCAAAAAATATTTTTAACCCGCATCAAAATGTCCACATAATTTATATATTATAAGAGAATATTAATTCCTGAGTGATAGTGAAAACTATGACGCTGGCTCCAATGCGGAATGGGGGTAATTTCGCATGTGCGCAACTTTTCTAGTTCGTTAGATTAAAATTTGACGGTTAAGAAATTTTTTGACGATTAACATGTGTTTTAAGGCCAAGGACTCATAACACATGTCAAGCTTCAGAAAAAATATTTGAGACGTTTCGTATGTACTGAAAAAGCTATTCCGGACTGGAAAACTATATGCTACCTCCATTCCTAAATATAAGACTTTCATTACATGATGCGAAAATTAAGGAAGTATAAATATATTTTTGTAATTAAAATATCAATATTAATCTCTTAAATAGAATTAATAATACACAAGTATTATTGAAGAAAGTAATATTGGTATTTTAATTACAAAAATATCGTAATTTTTACTTACTTAATTTTCACAATATGTAATACAAAATTTATATTTAGGAATGAAAGGAGTACATTTTACCAATTAGGCAAAACGAAAAAAGGAAAAGAAAAAAAAAAACTGACCATGTTATAGTGAAACCATTTGAAATAAGGAGGATCAAACTTGACAGATTTTTTATCTACAGAAAAAGGTCCATCGATAAAGACCAAATCCATCTTTTCCAACACAAATTGTGGCCATACTTGTAGCTCTTCTTTAAAAAATTTGCCACTCGTACCGCCCCCATGAAGGCATAGTATTCTTGCTTTCTTCCCTATCCATCTTTCTTGGATCTCTTTTTTCCTCACCAAGTTATCTCTGCGGTACTACCACTCATTTACTACTATATATATGTGGAGAGAGGGCAACGTGGTTAGTTGGTGAATATATTGATTGTCGGTAGGTGATGGGTGAATTTCATTTTGGTCCCTGAAAATGGCTCGCAATGTCAAATTCGTTCCTGTAATTTCATAAATGTCAACCTCGTCCCTATAAATGGCTCCCCAGTTCCAAAAAAGTCCTTATGTCGTTAACTAACTCTAGACTAACAGAGACCAAGTTAAAGTGAAGCGAAATGCAAAATTTTAAAACTTGTGGGGTGTGTATGCAAACTGTTAAAACTTGTAGGGTGTGTGTGAAATTAAAGTAATTTGGCTCCTTCTTCCCCAAAAAGAACTATGAAAAACTCCATCTCCCTCATTCATACCCGGCTAATAACATGTGTATTTTCACTATTTTTTTGCTCATATCTTCCAAATCCATAATATATGCGGAAAAAATAGCATTGCTTTATTTTGGTGCTAATAACCAGTATATTTTTCATCGTTTTCACTAAACATTTAAAACTATAAAAGAGATGGGAAACAACATATGATTAAGTAAATAAATACCATTTTATTAAACCACAAAATCAATCGTCAATTGTCGCTTGTATAAAAACAAAATACAAAAACTAGCATCTATAATTAGTCAAAATAAGTGCACCAAAATAATGCCAAATTGCAGGCAGTTCAAATCAACAAAAATACTTCAAATTATTCATAATGCATATTAGAAAGAAAAAAAATCAAGATTTGAAGTGTTGATTTAAATTCTAGAATTGTAAATTTTACTTTTGTCATGAATACTTTTAAAAACTCTCTCATTCTCTCTTGACTGTGATGCCATAAGTAAGTTTCCAAGAGTTGTGCAACGTGCTCCTTGCCACGTCAAGTTAGTAACCTCGATTGGAGTGTTATTGATAATAGATGAAGGAGGTGGCGCCTCATGACTATGTTGAGATGGTGGCATAGAAAAAATTGGAGTTAATGAAGAATTGACCCTTCTACCTACTCCTACCTGCAAACATAAGGAAAATTAGAAACATTAAAGGCCATTAGTAATGCAAATAAGAAAACAATGGGATTTTTTACTTTGTGTTGCAGCCCATTTTGAACTTGAGTCATAGAACTCTCTTGTTGCCCTAGGTAGATGAAAAAGACAACAAATGTTGAAATAATATATTATAGCAAAGAGTGATGCTAGGCGGCTAAGATTTAGCCGATTGATTGGCTAAAAACCCAAATTGAAGAGTTAAAATGTCTAATATACCCCTCAGTCTATATATGAATATATTTATTTATTTTATATCTTTAAATATTTAAATGTCTAATATACCCCTATCCCTCTACCTTACCTGACACCCTACACCCTACAGAGTTAAAGAATGAATTAAATTGGTTACTTAATTTCTGTATTTTTTTCCCGACGTGAATGGCCGGACATGGATGACCGGAGGAAGGAGTAAATCTAGTCTTTGCTATTAATCTTGAAGTTGTTTTTTTTAAAATAAAAAATAAACTCTTAGTGCATAGATTATTCAAACTTCAAGACTGCAAGTAAAGAGGAAAGAAATGCCAAAAGTTCTCCACATCTGATGCTGAAGCTCTTATATTTCATCCAGGCAATACATCAAACATGTAAAGTGCACATAGTTTTCGGACTCAAACACCAAAAATAAATTTTAAAGTTACAACTTCTCTTCATGAATCACTTCAGTATCTTTGGATTTAATCAAGCCAAAAATGACCAAAAAGCACCAAATTCTACTTTGGATTAATTCACCAACTGGAAATGGAAAAGGAATATGAAGAAGGGGGTACGGATTGGGTGGGATGGGGGTGGTAGAGGGATGGGGATGGGTGGGTTACGGGGAGGGGAGATGGAAAAGGAAGATGAAGAAGGGGGTACGGATTGGGTGGGATGGGGGGTGGTAGGGGAATGGGGATGGGGTGGGTGGGATGGTAAATGGGTTGATGAGAAGTTGAAGAAGAAGGGTAATTAGTACTATGAATTGTTAAAGTAAACATGTAACTTTCGTTATAGTTTTATATAAGACGATCACTTATTAGTACTATGAATTGTTAAAGTAAACATGTAATGCTCGTTATAGCTTTTATATAAAGCGATCACTTATTAAGATCGTATGAATTGTTAAAGTAAGAATGTAATGTTCGTTATAGTTTTATATAAGGCTATCACTTATTAGTACTATGAATTGTTAAAGTAACATGTAAGATTCGTTATATAAAATTAGTACTATGAATTGTTAAAGTAAACATGTAATGTTCGTTATAGTTTTATATAAGGCGATCTCTTATTAGTACTATGAATTGTTAAAATAAAATTAATTTAATGAATCTGTTATTATTACAATGAATATGTTATTAGTTAGGGGTCTAATTATAATTTCTAAAAAGTTAATTTATGATTTTTGGGTCAATTTGTGAATTTAAAAGATTTAATTAGAAATTTATGGGTCAATTTGTGAAATGGAAATATACTATGCGAGTTTAATTTTTAAAATTTTATAACATTAGGGACCTAAAAGTAATATAATTTATGTACTTATGGTCGCAAATAATATTTTTATAGGGACTTAGGGTATATAAATTTGTATAATATGTGGACTTAGGGTTGTTAAGTGACAAATTTGCTTTGCCACGTCAGCGATCCAGATTAACCCTAGAGAATAATCTGGACCGTTGACGAGTTCTTCATCAATGGCCACAATCACTTCTCTTGAATGTGTTTCTTTCTTCAGATTTTACAACTCACTATGTTTTTCACCGTGCGAAACAAATTGTGACCGTCGAATCAAGAATCTGACGACTGAGATCATTTGGGATTGTGAGAGTTAATTTTTTAATTATCTCACTCAAATAATCTCATCCGTTAAATTTGTAATCCGACGGCCAACATTTGTTCTGCACGGTACAGAACATTTAATGTTCTACACCGTATCTGTTGTACAACTTAACTCCCCCTGACAGCCTCAAAACTAGCAAAAGACTATTTGGCTGTTTTTTTTGACTTTTGTGGTTGTTTTTTGACTTTTGCAGGGTTTTTTTTTTTTTTTGATTTTTTTTAAAAAGTACTTTAAGGGCATTATTGTCCTGTTGACCAATTTTGACCCGATTTAGCCGATTTTTAGTCAATTGAGCTTAGCCGAAAATCATTTTCCTATAGCAAAAGGTGAAAGATTACTTTAAAAGAAGAATACAAGAAATGTCTCACATCTTTTAAGTTGTTGTACTCTTTGAGGCAACCACATGTCCAACATTATGAGTGTGGTTGAAATGATATCATCAAGGAATAAATGTCGTTTAAGTAGGTGAAATGACATCATCAAGAAGAGGTTTTAACCTGTCAGTAGGGGTGTTCATGAAAAATCGAAACCGACAAAATCAAACCAATCCAAACCGATTTTTCAGTTTGAGTAGTGCATTGGACTGGTTTCGGTTTGGACTAAATTAAAATCAAACTTTCGGTTTGGTTTATTTTTTTTTATAATCCAAACCGAACTCTTTATAACATATTGAACTCTTTTGTGTATTAAATAACTCTTTTGTAATAAAACATATTAAACTTTTTATTTATAATATGACAAGCAAGCTCTACAATAGTTAAAGTAAGAGATTGAAGAGCCATCTGTTACACGTGGTTTTAGATTCACCTAAAGTTTTTGTTTTACTTTGAAATTAATAATAGTGTAATTTTTGTATTTGTTTTTACTTTTTTCTTGTAGGATAATTTTTCAGTAATTTGTTTGAAATCCAAGAATCAAGATCAAGAATTTATGTTTCATTAATTTGTTTTTTTTTTTGTTGCGTTTAACTTGTGAAAAACAATATACATATTTCTTTTTTATTTTTAGTAGCTATGCAATTATATAAAAAAATTATTTTATTTCTACTTTATATTGAAGTTCAAGAATCAGGAATTTATATTTCATTATTTTGTTTTTGATTGTGTTTAACTTGTGAGAAAAATAGTCTTATTTCTTTTATATTTTTAGCAACTACGTAATTAGATAAAAAAAAAAAAAAAAAAAACTGCTTTATTTTTACTTTATAATAAATATATTTTGTATCTACCTAAAATAATAAAAAATATATATATTTTGTATCTCCTGAAAACCGAACAACCAAACCAAACCGATACAAACCGAATGCATCGGTTTGAGATTTTGAATGATTTGGATTGGTTTCAAAATTTTCAAACCGAAATATTTCGGTTTGGTTTAAAAAATGTGTAAAATCGAACCAACACGAACCATGAACACCCCTACCTGTCAGCCAAAATCTTAGAAATAATCTTGTAAGTAATGTTGCACAAAGATATTGGCCTAAAGTGATCAATCTTGCAAGCATTATCAGTTTTAGGAATGAGGGAAATAAAGGTAGTATTAAGAGATTTAGTTAGCTTTTTGCGGTATTATATACCTTACCCTTTTTTGATCCATTTACTTTTTAATTTGTCCACTTTTTAAATAAATGACTCATTAATATAATTCTTTTTTCAATTTTACTCTTTACATTAATGTCGGAGAGAGAATAATAGAGATAAAATGATGTAGAATTAAATTGTGAGTCAAATTAAATAAGATTATATTTGACATTTTACTATATCCTACAATAAAATTTGATAAAATCTTAATTCCCATGTAAAATAGAGAGTGAACAGATCATTTTGGACGAAGAGAGTAATTAGCTAAACTTGAACGGTAGCACATAGAGGTGTCGAACCCGGCTCACATAGCTCGAAAAAATGTGAGTGTAAACTTAAATGAGTTGAGCGTGAGCTCAATATTCAAGTTCGAATTTTATGTGAGTCGAGCGTGAGTTTGATTCCGCTCAGCTCGGTTAAAGCTCGAACCCGAATAAGAATAATATAATTATAAATATTATATATACATATATATAATACTAAATTTCTAATTAAAAAAAAAGACCTATAAAAACTAGCTGCAAAACCAATCGCTTCTTTTTGTCTACGTTGTATGTGGATTCTTTAAAATTTGACCTTATTATGTTATTGTCTTTGGTTGTCTTTTTATTAGTTTATCTTATTACAAGAATTAAGTATCATTGTATTATATATTTTCATTTTTGACAGGATTTAGTCTCATGTCTCATTGTATTCTACAATTTTTTCTACATGATTTTTATTTTTTTGCTAATATAAATTTAGCTCACGCTGAACTTGAGCTCAAGGTTTGTGAGCTTTTCCAAACTGAGCGTGAGTTAAAATTTTCAATTTTTATGTATGCTGAACGTAAGTTATGCCAAACTCTACTCACATAACTCTATGCCCAGTAGCACTACATCTTAAATGATTAACCCCCGAGCTGTTGCTGGGACATCGTCAGCTCATGTTGTTGATCTGGTAAAATATTGACGTTCTCTGGACTCAATCCAACCAACAAACGGATACATGGAAACCTGGTATTCCAAGGCTGCTCCTGTTTTAACAGTCCGGCTCCTATGCGGAACAGTTATTTTTTCGCACATACAGAACAATTTTTCAAGACAAATACACGTTTTTTTGGTTAAAAACAGGTGTTCGTAGAACAGCTGTTCTCAAAATCAAAACAGGTGTTTTTTTTTAAAATCAATTTCAACCGTCAAAAAATTAATCAAACGGCTGAGAATTCGTCCCACAAATATAGAACAAATACCCGTTCGCATAAGAGTCGTGGTGCTTTTTTAAAGTGAACATCGATAGCTGTGGTAGTTCTTGTTCAGTTTGTCCATTCATACATTTATGCATGTGCTCTTATATTTGACCTCGGTGGCGGATCTAGAACTTAGGGCAGTGAGATAATTCATTTACCTTATTTGTATGATGTCATTCATTAACCCATCATCTAATTAGATAACAAAAATACCACCAGTCGAGTTGCTGGGTAATCTTTATTAACAACTTCTACAATTCCTGTCGAATCGGAAGGTGGGGTCCTGAAAACGTGAGTATCGCTTTTTTTGTGTACAAAATAACAAAAATACACTATATTTATTAAAAAATTATTTTTCAGTGGGGAATGTGATTCTGGTGGCGGGACATTACATCCGCCATTGTTTGACCTTAATTTCGAAGAAATCTATGATATGATTTCTTTTAATTTATCGTGTCCTCCTGATCAGATTCCCACGGCTAACTGAAAGAAAATGTTTCTCTTCTCTCATTTCATATTCACTTTCACAGGGTGAGATCGTCACTGCTGACGCAAGTCATACGTTGCATATGATAATAAGGGTGAAAATCCTTTGTCTCGTTTGTGTATGTCCCCGTGTCCCTAACCAATCAGAATTTATTATATAAATATTTATTTTAATTATATATACACATGGTGAATTGTGATTGGTTGGGGACATGTGGACATACACTGACGGGGACAGAGGATTTTTTGCCTGATAATAAAGAATGATAATATGAATCCTTCTTTTGCGCCGGTCAATATTCCAGGGGATTTTCGCCTTTTCTTTTAAGACTATATTTTCAATTTGGTTATTGAGAAATTGAAGTGACATTAAGGTATATGTAAGAATATATGTAATTAATGAATTGAATTGATTTAATGAATTAAGGGAAATTTTTCATATAAATACAAATAGAGTTCTAAATAAGTAAGGAAAATGAAATTGAATAATAAACTAACTATAAAATATTGTAAAGACTAAAATAGGTAATTATTAGAATCCTATTAACATAGGAATTCTATTCTTTTTTTGAATAAAAATTGCATTAACATGTCATTTAATGATATCATGGGGTACACGTGGTAGGAAAAAAACTCGGTGGTTCTCCAAACCATTGAGAAGAGGTTTTAAGCCTCATTGCGTAATTAGCTAATCTATCTGCAATAATGTTACAAGATCTGTGCGTAAATGATAAATTAACTATACTATCCCCCAGTAATATTCTTATTTGGCTAACAATGTGACCTAAAGGGGACAAATATTCTTCTATCTGATGGACCTGATTGACCAACGTTTGGCAGCCACTTTCAATAAGTAGCGGCTGATATCCTTTATTCATAGCAAACCGAAGTCCTTCCAGTAGAGCTTATGCTTCAGCATGTTTGGGGCTGGGGGAGTGGACGATAAATTTTGCTACTCCTGCTTCAAAATTTTCTCACTATGGCATATTTGGCTTTTGGTGGCAATGGATAAATGCCATGAAAAGTTGTTTAAGTGCCATAAAACTACTTTTGTGGCACTTGTGCGACACTTTTTGAAAGTGCCCCCACAAGTGGTGTCGCTTTTTTCCGTGGCACTAATTAAGTGTCATAAATAAATTGGCGGCACAATTTGTGGCACTTTTTAAATGCCACAAACACATTGAAAATATGACATATTTTGCGGCACTTTTTGGTAAATGCCGCGAAAATAATTTATTATTTTTAAATAAAAAATAAAAAAAAATTATTTATAAAGAAAATAAAATAACAAGAGGATCCTTAAGCCTTATCCATAGTCACACATTATTTATAACTTAATATTTGCGTTTAACAGGATTCGAACACTTAACCTCTCACTGCAAACACTAACGCTCTAACACTCTAACCAATGAAACACAATGACTTTTGTTTTAATTTTAACCAAATTTGTTTATATAACATAACAATAAATTTTATTTAATTACTTTTAAATTTGATATTTATATTTATTAATGTATATTAACAACAACCAATTAGAAATAAAACTCTTTTTTTAAAAATAAATTGAGTAGAAATAAAATACTAAATGAAAACTAAATATAAATTTTAATCTTCACATCATACGAATTATAAAATAAGTTATAAACTAATAAGTTTATTTATTATATTTTTTAGTTATATATATATTATTGTTAATATAATATTTTTAAAATTGGATGACATGAATTCAATAACTAAATATTTTCCATTTCTTTTGTAAAACTTGAAAATGTAATAAAATTGATATAAGAAATGTATAGTATAGAATATATGAAATTTCATGCAATGTGAGTTTTTTTTTGTATTTCATCTAAAATATTTTGTTTAATAATTTTAAAATGAAAAAAATTAATTAATTTCATAGTCAATTAATTATAATTATTTATTATCATTAATAAAATATATCTTATTAACTTTTAAAATTGAAACACTCAAATAGTAATATCAATATTTTTTCTTTAAATTACTTTTAATATAAATTTCATTTATAATGTTTCGTATCTTTATGAAATTAAATGGTTAATTATCTTATGGAATATTATGTGGTACTTTACATGCCACAAATTTTAAGGTAATAGTTTAAATTTTGATAGATTAGTCATAAATTTTACCATATATGAAATTTTGATAGATTGTCATAAATTTTGTGGCACTATTTGTGGCAATTGAACAAATGCCACAATGTTTTGTGGTACATTTTAAAAAGTGCCACGAAAATGTGACATTTTCCCAATTTTTCCATAATTATGTGGCACTTCATGAGGTAATTGAAAAAAATGACATATATTTTGTGGCACTTTATGTGGCAATTGAACAAATGCCACAATATTTTGTGGCACTTGTTTAAAAATGCCACGAAAATGTGACATTTTTCTCAAAATTGCCATAATTATGTGGCACTTTATGAGGCAATTGAAAAAATGCCATAAATTTTGTAACACTTATTATAAAGTGCCACAAAACTATGGCATTTTTCACATAAATGCCGTAAATAAATGACATTTATCATAAGTGCCACCAAAGCCCAATTTTGCCATAGTGTCTTCATGGTTTCTGATGATGAATCTCATTCCTCATTCGTTTCCATACCAGGCTCCGTCAATATTGAGTTTAAAGAAATTTTCATTAGGAGCCTGCCATTTATAACTAGCTTTCTCCTTAGGACATTTGGGGAGTTTTTCCATATCACCTGTGGAAAACATTTTTGCCTTCCCTTTAAGTATGTACTTTATCTGATGCGCATTGGGAATAGGTTGGCAACCTCCAAGCGAGCCTAAGGATTAGGTAAAAATGCTACCATACTCAGCAACATGGATTGGGGCAATATTGGCTACTTCTTCAGGGGTTTGTCGTTTCTCATCGAAGACAGTCATATTTCGATTGCACCAGATATGACATGCTATATATGAGAAGGGAGTAGAAATCTCTTATCCGGCTGTCAGAATGGGCAAGAGTCAATAAGGAAAAACATTTTTTTTAGTAAAGTTTGTACATCAAAACTGGTGCAATTCCATACTTCCCTAGCTGATGAGCATGAAAAGAGGGCATGCGTCGTAGTTTCAATATTCTCATGACAGATAGGGCATTATGAGTTTATAGCCTTAACCCGTTTTGACAAGTTTTGGTAAGTAGGCAGAATTTGTTGAAAGATTTTCCATATGAAACTTGTATTTTAGGGAGGATAGTCATATTCCAAATACATTTTCAGTGATCGACAACATTGTTTCTTGATGTTGAAGGCTTTTCACCTTTGTCGTCACTGATATCTACTTGTAAGTGGTATCCGGACTTTACATAATATAGTCCATTTTTGGTATACCCCCAAAGAAGGTGATCAGATGGCCATGCATCACAGCGTTGAACTTTGAGTATTTCCCCTATCTCATAAGGCGCGAAAAATTCCCGCAGAAACTTCATATTCGATATACCCCTTTGGTGGTCGATAAGTCGGGAAACAACTATCATATTTTGCCAGAGACCTAGATCAGGAGGTTCCGAGAGTTTAAAGGAATGCGGGGTGTTTAACCACTTATTCCCCACACATTGACTCGTGAGCCATCACCAATTCTCCACTTCAGTCCAGCCTTTAGCAGTTCACGACCTTTAAGGATTTCTTGCCAGATTATGGAAGTATGTCCATTAAGTTGGACAGTTAGGAATTTTTCTTGAGGAAAATATTTCTCTTGTAAAACATTTTAGCAAAGCGAAAAAGGCTAGTGTACAATACGCCATCCTTACTTGGCTACAAGAGCTTTATTAAATGATGCTAAATCACGAAACCCGACTCCTCCCTGGTCTTTCGGTTTGCATAGAGTAGTCAAAGCCCTCCAAAATATTTTCATTTGATTCTCAATTCCTCCCCACAGCAAGGTTCGCATATGATGGAGTCAAGGATATGTTGAGGGAGAATGAAATAAGACATGGCATATGTTGGGATTGCCTGGATCCCAGATTCTATAAGAACAACTCTGGCTGCAAAAGATAAGGTATTTTCTTTCCAGTTGCTAAGCTTTTTCCAAATTTTATCCACCACAAACTGAAAAACTTCATTTTTTTTTATCGTTCTGTCATGTATGGCAACCCAAGATACTTCCCTTTCTCGTCTCCTTCCAGAATTTGTAGGATGGAGAAAGCGAGGTCTTTTATCTCATCAAGGATTCCCTTATTGTAAAAAAGGTTTGATTTGTCATAGTTTATCAGTTGACCAGAGCATGCCTTGCATGTTCCAAACATCTCATTTAATCGTCGCAAACAGGGTTCCTCAGTTTTGGCAAAGAATAGAGAATCATCCGCAAATAGCAAGTTTGTGACAGAAGTACCCATACCAAACTGGAACCCTGAAAACATCCACGTTCCTCGGCAGAGCAGACAAGCGAGGATAATCCTGCTGTGTAGATGAGGAAGAGAAAATGTGATAAAGGGTCTCCCTGTCTGATACCCCTAGTTGGCATGGAATATCTTGTTGGCACCCCGTTAAGCAAAATGGAGTATTTCACAGTTCTGATGCAATTCATGACAAGCGAGAGGAATTTTGGGGGGAAATTAATGCCTGACATCACCATTTCCAGATAATTCCATTCGATTCTATCAAAAGCTTTGCTCATATCCAGCTTAGGTGCCAGTTGATGAGAGTCGTTTGGTTTGAATGTTTGAAGGCTGTAAAACACTTCAAAAGCAATAATGAAATTATCCGTTATAAGCATTTTCTTTTAAAAAAAACACTTTGGGCTTCATCAATCAGGGAGTCCATAACAAGCTTTAATCTATTTGTTAAGATTTTTGAAATAAGCTTGTATATGACATTGCATAAACTGATTGGTCGGAAATGCGTCATGGAGACATGTTTCTTTATCTTGGAGATTAGAGCAATATGTGTTGAGTTGATAGATGCTATACTATCATTGTTATTCAGTACCCCAAGAATGAACCTAGTAACCGAGTTCCCCATAATATACCATAGCTTCTGAAGAAAAAGGACATGCATACCATCCGCGCTTGGCGCTTTGTGAGGATGCATTTGTTTAAGAGCTTTTATTTTTTTTTCTTGAGTGTACATAAGCTCTAAGCCTTCAATCTCGTGGACACTTAGCTTATTAGTAAGTAAATGAGGGGAGAGACTTGCTCCACCAGGATTTTCCGTAAAAAGCTTCTCAAAAAAAGTAACGGCTACTTTTTCAATATTTTTTTCCTCATTTTGTACGTTCCCATCATAATCCACAATTTCATCAATGTAATTCTTTTCTTTCCTTTGTGAACCTTTATTGTGAAAATAAGCGGTATTCCAATCACCTTCTGCCAGCCAAGTGGATCTACTGCGAGCTTTCCAATAACATTCTCGAAGTTCTTGGACTTTCTCCAACTCTTTTACAATTTCAAGCTCATGTGTGTGAGAGAAAGAGAGTATTGGGAAAAAACCCCGGATGTTTAGAATTGCTTCCAGCTCTTTTTGTTTTATTTCTACCTTACTCTCTAAGTCCCCAACAACTCTGGTGCTCCATTCTAGAATGTTATCTCTAAAGTTTGAAAGAGCTGTACAAAGTCCTTCCGCCGTGGTTTCCAAGGGAGAAGTCCATATTTTACTTGCATATTCAAGAAACTCAGGCTCTTTGAACCAAAGAGGTTCAAAACGTAAGGGTCTAGGTTTATTACTAGCTCTTTTAAGTTTCTTCTTTTTTTTTAGGCTAAGAAAAATAGGAAGATGATCACTATCTTTGGTGACTAAGTGTTGGATTGTCATATTTGGAAATAGATTTTGCCAAGATGACGTGACTAGAGCCCTATCCAGTCGAACAAAGACTTCCCCAATATTTTCTCGAAAATTTCACCAATTATAGGGGCTTCCAACATGACCCAGATCACTTAACCCGCATTCAGAGAGTACTTCACGAAAATTATTAATTTGCCTTTGGCTTCTTGAAAGAAACCAATTTTTTCATTTTGGTTTAAAATTTCATTAAAGTCTCCAATGCAAAGTCAAGGTAGTGAGTTAAGTGGGTGTAATCTTTTGAGAAGTTTTCATAAATGGATACGCAAGGAAACTTCTGGGTTCCCGTAGAAACCAGTAAAGCGCCATTTTAACTTATTATCATGAGATGTTACACAAGAATCAATATGCTCAACAGAGTAAGATAAAATATCTAGCCTTATTGATGAATTCCAAAACAAACATAAACCACTACTAAGTCCATTACGGTTTATTGGTAAATGAAAAGAAAAACCTAACTTACTACGAACAAAGACCATGGATCGAGCCAAATACTTGGTTTCTGATTAAAACAACAATAGATGGATTGTGCAATTTGCATAAACGCACTAACTCACGAATTGTATTGAAGTTGTCAATTCTCCGACAATTCCAAGCTAAGTAACTCATGGGTCTTGTTGGGGCCGCTTAACAACCTCCACCCTACCCTGATTATCGGCAGGAGCCCCCGAATGAAATAATTCCTCAAAAAAAAAATTTATCACTATAATTTTATTTCAAATAAAAATCCAACAAAGTTGCTTTATATCGAGGATCTAGAATAGCTACAACACTCATAATTCCATGCACATCGGTCCAATACTTATCAAATTTTTGCATCATTAACCCAGTCATGGACTCAACAACCTTAACACCACAAGATAACCATTTTCATATTCCTACTATTCACGTCCGGTGTTCCATTTTATATTCCTACTAATAAGAAATTGACACCTGTTAATTTTTTTAACAAAAAATTTATAACCTAAAAAAATAGTGAAACTCGTAAAGAAAAAGTAAATACGAGACAAATATTTATTCGTGGAGCAAAAAACGAGACACAGGACGAGGGGAGATGATTTTTTGCCTTGAATATGGCATCTAAAATTGGCAGAATTTGTGTGCATATTCCATAGAATGCATCTCGACCTCTTATTTCGTAAGGTGCAGCATTTATTTTTTAAACAAGAAAAAAAAAGTTGGTTGAGTATTGTTCATGTTTCCCTATTTCCTCTCGAAGGAAAGAAAATAGGGTAAGACTCCTCTCTAGTGTCTTAAAATACACGAGATCCTTCAATTACCAACTAATGATTGTAATTTTTATCTGCATCAGGTTGGTCCATTAGAGAATAAAATACTAATAAACGTGTTATCTTTATGCATGAGTGAGATTCGAACTTCTGATCTCACTTTAGGATTGAATGAGGGCGCCCGTACAGGTAGGGGCGAAGCTAGGACTTTTACGTTAGCGGGCCCAATCAATCAAAGTGGGCCAATTACTATATGATCTCGTACAAGAAATTTGGTTCCTTCCAAGATGTTCAAGAAGATAAGATTGAGAACTTAGGACCACAATTTGCCAAATGCTCTCTTTGATTTCAAGAGCCTAAGATATTTTTCTTGTGGAGATGAACTTGGCTATGTGTTTTTATGATGATCCATAGGATTTAGATACTTCATTTGCGGCCCATTTTCCGACAGGTGTCTCACATTAATCATGAAAATTTCTTTGACGAGAGACAACATAAACACATAAACACAGATATACCATAAGTAAAGTTGAGAACAGTAAAATGAGAAGAAATACATAATCATTAAGCAGAAGAAATTCATTAATCATACCACACTGCACAAGTAACTAAAAAACAGAAAAAGGGAAAAAACCCAGATTCATATTCATCATGGAAACAACACCATTAGAGTCAATACTCTCCAATAACTCAAAAAAAGTCAAAACCCTAGCTCCCTTCGTTCAACTTCTTCACAGTAAAAATCAACTTAAATATCCGGGTTTCATCAAGAAACTGCCCAGAAAATCAAATTTCACTCCAAATAGTATAAAAAACCAACCAATCCCAAATTTCTTTACCTTCAATTTTTCACAATAATTCAAGAAATTTAGTAATAATATGAATAAAGATGATGACATACCTGATAAGAAAGAGGGAGTCAGCGAACGAGTGGAGTGAGAACTGAGAAGGAGGGAGTCGGCGGCGGATCGGCGAGCTGAGAGGTGGAGACTGGAGAAGCAGCTCGAATATGAGACTTGAGAGAGAGAGAGAGAGAGAGAGAGAGAGAAGGGAGAAGGGAGAGTGAGAGACAGAAAGCGGAGCGGGGCGGGGTGGGCCGGGCCGAAAATACAATGTCTGATCTGCCCCGTTCGCGGGGCGGGTCTGATCTGCCCTGTTCTCTCTACGGGGCAGGGCGGGTCTACCCCAAAAGACGTCGGGGCAGGGCGAGTCGACGGGTCACGGGTAGGCCTGCAAACGGTTACAAACGGATACAGAATTGTCTATTCCGAATCTATATCCATTTTTAATTTTTTCTACCATATCCGTATCCATATCCTAGCGGATCCAAAATATGTATTACCAGATCCACTGCTTTGGATCCGAATACGGAATGCTAAAACCCGTTTCAAAAAGTCCAATTATACTAAAGTTCATAACTTCTGTTTTTTTTTTTTTGGGTTGAGGCATTTTCCTTAAATTGAAGTCGCACTTGTCCCTTTTCTCTGTATATTCTAATTGAACATCTATCTATATAGTTTTTTTAGGTGAGTAGTCCCTGAAGTACTATTACCAATAAACTCTTTTTTACACCAATTGCATTTAGCCATTTTTTTTTTTAAGAAAGCCACCAGCGTGTTGGGGCGGACCCCCGTTTTATTAATATATAGCCAAAAACGGCAAAATTATAGGATGGGAGGGGGACATAAACCATACCTCCCAATTACATTATATGATGCAAAAATGCAGCCTTGAACATTTATATATATGTTCAAGGGTGAACAATAAATGGCTAAGCTAAATGCAAAGCAGTAATTTTCCTAGCAAACCAACCGAAACAATCAATGGATCCTTATAGAAGGGATCCTTTGTCTATCTTGGTTGAGTAAGCCTCTAACCTCCAATGGAAGAGACGCAAATGAATCAAAATACATGGATGCTTTCAAATCACAAGCTATGTTGGCTAATTGATCCGCTACCTTATTCGCTTCCCTGTAAATGTGTTTGATTCGGATACCCAGTGAAAGATTCTTAGCTGTTTGGAAATAGGAGTCGAGTCGAGTCGCCAATGAGACAGCCTACCTTTCTCAATAGTTGTCGCCAATGTGTGAGAGTCCGTCTGTAAAAGGTCCACCACATATCCCAATTGCTGCGCCAATTCCAGGCCATAAATCAAAGCTGAGAGTTCTGCTCTAGTGTTGGTGAGTTGTTGGCCAATATACACGGCACAGGCTCCCAGAAATAAGCCTGAACCGTGTCTTAACACACAGCCCACCGCGGCTTCACCTGGATTTTCTCTAGATGCACCATCAATGCTCAATATGATCATATCTGAACTCCAGGTTTCTTCTTTCCAGTAAACAAGCTTCAGCTTCTGAATTGTGCCAGCAATTCCACACCTGGGAAGCCGAGCTCCATACAGCAAAGCAAGCTGCTGATCAAACATTCGAGATAGATATTGCCTAGTAGCGCAGGTTCCCTCAAAGAATAGCTTACACTGAGACTTCCATAACAACCACAACACAATTGTTGAGACTAGCCTAAAAAAATTTCCTCGTTGGCCCGTTCCTGTTAACCACCAACCGAGAATCATGGATTTTGGATTGCGGAAAGCCGAGGTAGGGATGATGAAATTATCTCAACTAGCTGCATAGCACCAAAGGTGGATTGACAACTCACAATCCAAAAATATATGATGAAAATAGTCGCTACCCTTAGAACAAGAGCATCTAGAAACCATATTAAACCCAAACTTCCACAAAATATCCTCCAATGGTAGAAACCTATTGAAGAATCGCCAAAGGAATAGGTGCAAATGCAGCGGCATCTCCTTCATCCATAGCATCTTTCGAGTCATAAGCGAGACTGAATTATCTGAAAAGAGAGAGATTGCCGAGGCTAAAGAAAAATTACCCGAGTCCTCCATCTGCCATATCCATTGATCCGGGGCCGTCCTTAGTGTAGTCATAGGAAATTCTTGAATTACTTCACCCGGAATAATAGTACTAAGTGTTGCTACATTCCATCCTTGACTTGACAAGTGATCGGCAATTGTGCTATTCTTGAGAAATTCTGGGCCATGTGGAACACAACTTGCAATACTCCCAATCATTGAGAATTTGTCATACCAAAACGAGCTTAGACCATCACGAATCAACTGCATCATATGCCGTTCCGATATGTCTTTGACACTCACCAAGCGTTTCCAAACATAAGAGCAACCTGGTTGTACTTGAGCCATTGATACATGCGGCAGTCCTTGGCAATATCGGGCTCTCATGAACTCCGTCCATAACGAATGCGATGTGCGGAATCGCCACCATAACTTTATAGAGTAACCCTTTCGGAATTGATCCAAAGTGACCAACCCAAGACCATTTGATTCAGTGCTTTGACAAATCCTTTTCCATGACATCCAATGTCGACGCTTGACTCCATTTGATATCCCCCATAAGAAATTTGCAAACATTCGTTCAATATTCACCAACACACTAGCGGGAGGATTCATAATTGATAGTATATGTACCGTCATTGAGAAGAGAACGTGTCTGATTAATATTAATCTGCCCGCCATGTCAAGAAACTTCATTTGCCAACCCTCTATTCGTGCCGCCAAGCTCTCGGTTAATCTTGCAAAATGTTCCACCTTTCCCCTACCTTTTATCAATGGGCAACCCAAGTATGTAATCGGAAAATCACCATGTATAAACCCTGTATGTTGTTGGATTCTGTGAGACTGTGCCTCGCCTGTTTTAGATGATGTGTAAAAAGCCGATCTCCCTACATTCACTCGCTGCCCCGACACCTGTTCATATCTCTTCAACATCTCCACCAAATTACATACACTTCGCTGCCCTCCATTGAGAAAGATAATGATGTCATCCGCAAAGCTTAGGTGGGATATATTTAGTGCCTTTCTTGGTAACGCATAAGGTATTATGTGACCCATACGAATTTCACGCTCCAAGTTTCTTGATAGAACCTCCGCTGCCAAAATAAACAATAAAGGTGATATAGGATCACCCTGTTTCACACCTCTCCCAGCTTTAAAATAACCATGTGGCACTCCATTTATAAGGATAGAAAACCAATTGGAAGTAAGTAAATTTTTTACCAAATGAAGAGCATGTGCCGAGAATCCAAATTTCCGCAAGACCTCGATTAAATATGAATGTGAGACCCGGTCAAAGGCTGTCATCATATCCAATTTGATTATCAAATTACCACCCCAAATCCGACGATCCAAGTGCTGGACCATTTCTTGCGCCAGTAAGACGTTGTCGGAAATAAGACGTCATTTGACAAATCCCGATTGATTAGGAGAGATAAGTTTTGGCAGAAGTGAAGACAAACGATTGGCAAGCACCTTCGAGATAATCTTGCTAGCAAAAGAGCAAAGGGATATCGGCCTAAAGTCTTGAAAAGCTGCTGGATTCGGAATTTTTGGAATGAGAATAATCAAGGAGCTAGCCATGGACTTTGGTTGTGGAAGACCTGCCCAAAAATCCCGAACCGAGTTCAAAACATCTTGACCAACAATAGACCAACAAGCTTGAAAGAAATAACCAGAAAACCCATCCGGCCCCGAAGTTATTAATTTTAATGTTGCGTATATTGACACCGGGCATACACGAAAGAACCATAAACTGTTGCCCCAAAGTTATTAATTTTAATATGAACAACTTGTTCATGATCTCCAACAACCAACAAATCCAAAGTTCCATCCCACAACAACCAAATTTTGCTTGACACATTACCATAAGCATGATCAAATCCTAACTTAGCTGACAAAATAGGTAGTTCGGAAATCTGTAGCATGGGTTCAATTAAGACAAACAAGTTTAAATGATAATCTCGTTTAAGTTGTTTAACACGAGCCAACGATTCATCGTTACCAATTCCTCTAATATTCCAGATTGTAAAATCCATTAAACATTAGGGAAAACGTAAAAGCTTAGTAACTTACTTAACAAAAAGGCCGATGGCTCTTTTGCGCAATCCGAACAGGCTTCCGCACACCACCGTCGCTGGGTTGTTGCTTCTTTTTGTTATTTCTGGGTTTCGGCCCAACTGAGACCTTAACTAAATTTCCCAAGTCCAATGCCACTCTCTCAATGTCCATAGACTTTCGCGGTACTGCTGAGCGGCTACTGCTCGCTCTAGCTCTATCCAAACGAGCCCCCAAGCCGAGTGGAAAATTCCAAGAAGTCTTTCCAACCCTCTCTCGGAATCACACTGGGTTTTTTGGCCCCCGTAGCCGATTGAGCCATTTTGGAAGTTCCAATGGTTGCACCATTGAAACATTTACTTCCCAATCATCCCTATCGCCCAATCCAATGTCTTTTGGTCATTTTGGAGGGACGTTGGAGTCATCTTGAACTCGTAGCGGATTAACCGGCTGTAGTCAAAACCACAGCCGAATGTGCCATCCCTCGTTCTCGCACCGTGAGTGCTGCTGGAGTCATGACCCGAACCGGATCGCTGGTCGACTCAGCGAGCGTGATGCGACCTTTGCTCATGTCCCTCTGGGTCTGGAGAGTTCACCCGAACCGAGTCGATTTTGACCCACCCGGGAGTTGCGGGACCCGATCACTGCCGATTCGAAATCCTAGCCGTGGCCTCGGCTTGTACCACCACTCTCAATCAGCCTTCTGGATCACCAACGATCTTCCCGATCAGTAATTTCCTCGGCATACGCAGGTGGTAATACTTGCATGACCCTTTTTGGGGAGTACGTCGGGTCTAGTGACGTCGACCATCATGTGATCAACAATTCGACATTCAGAAATTCCGTGACCAATCTTCCAGCAGCCCGAACAATATTTTGGGTGATTTTCATAATCGATTGATTGCCAGAAACCCTTTCCTGACCGGGCATGCCCAATCCAAAGTCTCTTGCACAAAGGTTTTAATAGATCAATTTCGACACATATACGAGCAACACTGGGTCTTGCTACCGTCGATGTGGGTTCATCCAATACCAATGTTACCCCAACTGCTGTTGCTATAGAGAAAAGATAGCTCTTGTTGAATAGATGAATTGGCAACCCCTCCAGTCGAATCCAAGCCGGAACGATCGACGATTCCACCTCCGGATCGAAGTCATATGTCCATTTAAACACACGCATCTGCGTTCCATTAAAATTCCATATTCCCTTCATCCAAAATCTGCAGTAATCTTTCTCGTGTTCAAATCGGATGATTACATGTCTCAAATCCAAACGTCCAATCCAGAACCCTCCCTTAAATTGCAATTTTTGGAAGTTTCGTTTTAGGAGATCCAATGGCGGTCCTCTTCGTGAGAATTTGCCAACCAAGGCCAGCTTCCATGGCTTTTCCAATGTTTGCAAATCAGCTTCTTCGATTATAAGGGCAGGTTCCCCCTTATATGATGTTAAATCCCTAACCGGTAGTGAAATTTTTGGCTGTGCAAGCGCAGAAACAAGGTCTGCAAATGATTTCTTTGGCCAGGCACCACCCAAAGGGGGCGCCGCCGCCACAGGAGTTACCATGGATGTCGCGGCTAAAGAGTTTTAGCGAGCATAGGAGTCTTTGTGTGTCCATTTAGCCATTTTATTCCTATTAGGAGCTGTAAATCTAGTCGTGTCATTCTATACCTTTGAAGTTAATTTCTTTTCTTTCTTTGTATTGTTCATCTCAATCTCAGTCTCAATCTCAACTTGTTGATCTTTTATTGCATCAATATCCAACTCGACCACCTCACTAGGAGTATTTGTCATCCTTCAGGAGAAAGACAATGAATCAACAATTATGTTTCAGAATCTATAGTTTCTCAAATAAAAGAAAATTAGAGGTTATGAATAAATAAAATAAAAGAAGCCTAAAGCCTTTTCACCAAACTGCAATTCGAACACCAAATACAAAAATATATCTTTGTAAACGAGAACCAACGGAAGAAAAATACTTTATACGCAACTGAATATACCTGCGGCAGTGACGGGAAGGAGCAGTGGCGTTGCAGCGGTGGAGACGGTAGAAGAGGAAACGGTGGGGGGAGGGGGAGGGGGGGGGGGAGGGGGGAAGAGAAGAAGAGGGAAGAAAGGAAAGAAATGGACTTCAACACTTGATTAAATTGCCATCCTTACACGAGAAGTAATGTGCATCCAAACATTGCAAGGATACAAATCAATCGCAGTCCTAGATAAAGTGTCGGATACAAAGTTGCATGTATGCCTCACAAATTCTCTAGCTACATCAATGGAATTTAAATAACTTTTTAAACTTAAAAATTTAACTTATTACATTTTTATTATTTGTCGATGTAGTTTCTCAATAACAACCCATAAGTCTGATTCCTTTTAGATAATAACTCTTAATTCACCTTCACATTGATCATATACATGCTCTTCAAACTTCTTTGCAAAATTAAAGGTTCAAATTTATGACATTGTGTTGGGTCTTTTGATTATTTTATGTAGGAAGCCGTTTTTTTAATTCTTTTTTAGGGGCCAAACATTCAAGAATTACATTAGACGGAACTATATATGATAACCTAAATAAATATCAGTCTTAGTTCTAGTATTTTTTTTTTTTTTTGGATGAATAAGAAATTTTTCATTAATCACAAAATAGCCGAAGCCATTACAATCAAAGAAAAAACTAAAAATATAAGAAAATAAAAGTTATACAATGATTTAAAAAATCATGATAACAGACAAAAACAACACCCAAGTAAACTTGAATGGTTAGGAAATACTAATATAAAAACTAGCAAGCTAAACAAATACATAATATTTTTCTTCGCAGAATCTTCATCGCAATCATTGAAACAAAGAGACAGGAGAATATCACTTTCAACATCTTCCGTAGGGATCGGCAATTTTTACGACCATGGCGTATCAACCGTCATACAAATTGCCTCGGAAAGATGTAGAAAGTTGATAAAGGGCACAGATCAAGTCCGGGTTGAACGAATCCTCCTAGAAACATAGAAAAAAAGTCTAGATCTGAGACAGATCTAACCTCTGTGTCTTGAATCTTGAAAAAAAATCATTTAAAAAAAAGTTTCATATGATTTGTGATACAAAATAGAGGTATAATACACGAACAGAAATAATAAATAAAATTAATTGGTCAGGATCCGATCATTGGTCGGAGTCAATGACTAGATCCGGCCAGTAGACAAGACAAATAAGAGTCTTGTAGAGAGGAAGAAAAAAAGTTGCAGAGAGAAAAGAGAGGAAAAGAGCTCGGACAACTTTTGTGTTTTACTTTTAGTTAGTTCTAGTATGTGAGACGGGACATTGTCAAACTTTTTGACAAAAGACAAAGTACTATTTTGAAACATAGAAAATAAGGAACGTATCACATAAAAAATATGACCCAAGGATGAAAAATCTCAAGAATCGGGGCTAAGCTTAGTCATTCACTCTACGCAATTCAGGTACGGCTATGTACAGGCTGGTGCCATGTAAAATCGGACCTCTTATTTTGTGGGGGCCTCAAATAAAAAAAAAAAAAATTCACTTAATGTATTAAAAAAAATCATATCTCCACTCAATATTATGATTGTTCTCACTTTTAAAACTAGATTTTATAATTATGTTTTGACATTAATTATAATTTATACTTTTAAAAAAAAATTGAGAGACCTAACTTTAGTAATTAGCACAGGGCCTCAGTATTGTTCGAGAGGGGCGTGACGAAATTACTTTCCGAAATAAAGAAATTAATGTAAACTAGGACCCAGGCGATGCGCCAAGTCAAGCGATGCCGAGATGGATAAACCTCTTCGTTTGTCGCAGGGTTGTTAATGCAATGCTTGTTCGTAGATGACTGCTTCCTTGCTTTCGTTTTAATGGCAGAGTCAAGCGACTGAGACGACCAAAAGTTGCCCATGCTGTCGCTGCACCAAAACAAGCGAAGCGTAGACGTACGTCGCCCGGGCGGACGATGCAGCAAGGTAAGCGATGCTAAGACAGTTTAACGTCGGGGCGACACTTGCACATGGGTTGGTCGATCCTAAGGGTCGGGGGAAGGCCGAAAGATAGTGCATTCAACGTGTACTCCGGAAGGGAATCAGGTTAAAATTCATGAACCGGGACGTGGCAACGTTAGGGAGTCCGGAGACGTCGGCGAGGGCCTCGGGAAGAGTTATCTTTTCTGTTTAACAGTCTGCCCACTCTTGAAACGGCTCAGCCAGAGGTAGGGTCCAGCGGCTGAAATAGCACCCCACGTCGCGTTGTGTTCGGTGAGCCCTCGGTGACCCTTGAAAATTCGGTCTTACTTCCTTGGCAGACAAGGAGCTGGTAAATGGTAAAAATCTTCTGCTCTCATTATGTATCTTATTAATAAGAAGTCGCTTCTATGTAAAAAATTATAACTTAAAATAAATGGTAGAACTCTAAAAAAAGTTAATGCGTAACTATAGTTTACTAATAAAACATGGAATGAAACAACATTTCGCGATAAAAAATTATTATTTTTTCTCTGGTAACTCCAGGAGCATATAAGGATTGGATGGCCAAGTGGGTAAGGCCATCACACTTGGGGCTTAGGTCCCAAGTTCAATCCCTATATCTCACACAGGGAATGATTTAATTGTCATTTCTTTCGGACTCCTCATGTGGATCTTATACTCCCCTCTTGGGGCACTCCCGCTCAACAAAGCTTTATACGACACCCGCTCAACACGGGACTTCTACGACACCCGCTCAACGGGACTTCTACTACTACTCCCCTCACGGGGCACCTGCTCAACGGGCTCTTCTACGACACCCAGCCGGGCTTCTACTACTCCTCCTCTGGTGAGGTCGACCTCCTCCTGAGATAGCCTAATAATAACATCAGAATAAACTGAAACCTCTACTTATAAATCGGTCTAGCTTTTTATAACTCCAGGAGCCGTACCACACCAACCAAAGAGATCTTGTCCAAAATGATCCCTGGCAATGCCCCCATGCAGCTCGAGATCTTGATTCCAAGATACGTAGAAAACCTTGAAATCTGAATTTTGTGCAAATGGAACCAATATTTTCGGATCATTTATCTTCTGGGGCCGTTCACTTATGGAACCGACAAATGAAAATACAGAGAATTTATTTGCAAGTTCACGAATTTTTAGTAACTCACGAAATGTTAGTTTCGAAAATATGAGTATTAGAGAGGTTACTATCATCAAAGAGCTTTCTGTAAATGAGCCAATTTTTAGTAGTGCTGATTCAGTGACTGACGAATTTCCCCACGACAATGAAAATTTTACTGATTTTCAAAAGGATAATTTTATTTAAGTACGATCAAGTAAAAATTAAAAAAAAAAAAAAAAGGCTTTATTGAGCACCACATGGTTACTTATATAAAATTACAAAATTTTTAATCTATTTATTGAGCACTACATGATTACTAGAAATAAGGAAGACAGTCAAACTCGAGTTTCTACGTAGGATCAAAAGGGTGTAGGAGGATCGTAGGATCGTAGAATGGTAACTTCGGATTGTAAATTATACTTAATTTAAAAAATATTAATTAATTCAGTACTCTCCTAATTCTTCTAAATGAAATTTGAAATTTTCTAAATATTGATGATATTCAATAGTATTAAACAAATATTCATCACATTAAATAGGCATAGGAAAATGATATTATTGTCTGTGTCTCAGAATTATGTCTACTATCAAAAAAATTACCGGAAAAAAAATCTACTCGGGTCTCGGCCAATTGGAGCAATCTAAATTCAATAACATTGATCATAACATTGATTATTTGACTAAATAACTTAATTTATCAAATTAGAATTTAGGGTTTCGAATTACTTTTTCGTTGTTTTAGGCGATAGGATAGGAACTTATAAGTATAATAAGAGACGTTAGTTTTTTTATGTTAATTCTTCAAAAGCCATCTAGCCATCGATGAATAATTAGCCACTTTGATCATCAACGTTTTTTCGTCTAGCCACTTTGGTCAAAATTCAAGTTTTTTAACTTATTTCATCATTAAACATTTTTCGGCCTGCCATTTTGGTCAAAAATGTTTTTTTTTAACTTTTTTCATCACTAAAGTTTTTTCTATCTGCCATTTTGATCACTAAAGTATTTTCATTCTGCCATTTTGATCACTAAAGTATTTTCATTCTACCATTTAGGTCACTAAAACTTTTGACCAAAATGGCAGACCGAAAAAACTTTAGTGACCAAAATGGCAGAATGAAAAAACTTTAGTGATGAAAAAAGTTAAAAAAATTATTTTTGACCAAAATGGCAAGCCGAAAAATGTTTAATGATGAAATAAGTTAAAAAACTTGAATTTTGACCAAAGTGGCTAGACGAAAAAACGTTGATGATCAAAGTGGCTAGACGAAAAAACGTTGATGATCAAAGTGGCTAATAATTCAGCCATCGATGTATTTATTTTATTTATTTCATGAATAAAATTTTATTTTAAAATAAAGCTAGTGAGAGAGTGTTAAGTTACATCGGTGACTGGACACGGACAATACATTATACATATTAATCATTTCTGGTTATAAAACTAAAGGAATTGAAGGGAAATTGTATATATCTCTCTTACAAATAAAAAATTAGTACATTGGTATTTATACATATGTTTCTACACTACATTAGTTAATTATCAAATTTTTCATACTACACACTATTTAGATAATTACTATACATTGGGTAAAAATCAATTATGTAAATGTCCTAATTAATCAATCACCAATTAGACACTTCTTAATTAATTAGGTAGTACTAAAAATAACAACTTCCAATACTCCCCTCAAGTTGGAGTGTGGATATCGAGAACACCCAACTTGCTAACCAGATAATTAAACTGCCTCTACACTCAAAGCTTTAGTTAACACATCGGCGAGTTAGCTCTTTTTTCCCACATGACAAGTAACAAGTATACCATCTTGAAGTTTTTCTCGAACAAAATGACAATCGATCTCAATATGCTTAGTTCTTTCATGAAAGACTGGATTAGCTGCAATGTGGAGCGCCGACTGACTGTCACAATACAACTTAGCGGGTCCCAAAGTAACTCCAAGAGATTTGAACAGTTCTCTTAGCCAAACTTGTTCACTTGTTGCGTTTTCCATGGCTCTGTATCCGGCTTCGGTTGAAGATCGAAAGACAACTTGTTGCTTTTTGGATCGCCAAGAAATATGAGCGTTTCCTAATTGAACAAAGTACCCTGTAACAGACCTCCTAGTTGTAGGGAAACGGCCCAATCAGAATCACAATAAGCCACCAGTCCTGCATTGGGATTGTTTCTCGGCAGAAAACTTCCTCTTCCAGAATTGCCTTTGATATAACGAACAACTTGAATTGCAGAATCCCAATGTCTTTCCCTTGGATTTTGCATTAACTGACTAAGATTATGGACTGCATAAGTGATATCGGGTCTCATTATGGTGAGATAAAGTAATCGCCCCACTAATCACCTATATTGACCTGAATCTCAAATTAACTTCCCACTATCATCATCGGTTGTCAACTTAAGTTGTGTCTCCATTGGTGTAGAACATGGTCGTGAACCAGATAAACCACATTCTGTTAGAATGTAAACGACATACTTTCTTTGACACAGAAACAAACCTTTGGGTGAATGTGCTACTTCTATGCCCAAGAAGTACTTGAGAACTCCAAGGTCTTTGATTGTAAATTTAAAGTTTAAGTACCTTTTTACTTCTTAACATGTTTTGAGGTCGTTTCCTGTGAGAATGATTTCATCAATATAAACTAGGATCACAATAAAAATATTACCTCTTCGATAGATGAATAAGGTAGGTTCTGTTACAGCCTGCCTAAAGCCAAATTTCGAAAGCTCTGTGGTGAGTTTACCAAACCAGTTTCTTCCTGCTTGTTTCAACCCATATATGGACTTATTGAGCTTGCAATAAATATTTGGCCTAGGTGGCGGAAACCCAAGTGGTGGTTCCATGTAAATATCCTCTGCAATTTTTGGAAACTACCAAAGCCAAAAGACAGCGAACTGTGGTCATTTTAGCAACCGGAGCAAAAGTCTCAGTGAAGTACTCCCCCTCGACCTGAGAGTAACCTTTAGCCACTACGCGAGATTTAGGGCGTTCTAGAGAACCATCAACCCGAAACTTCAATTTATAGACCCAACGATTGGAAACAAACTTCTTTCCTGGAGACAATGGTGCATAAACTCAAGTGTTGTTACTCTCAAGTGCGCATTTCAGCTGTCATAGAATCCCCCCACATAGGAGAACGAGCGGCTTTTGTATAGCTGCGAGGCTCGGTATAACGGGACAAAGAAGCCAAGTAACTTTATGTGAATCAGAAAAATTCTCATAAGATAAATAATTATATAGTGGATAGACTGTACCTGAAGAAGCCGTTTGAGAAGGGTGAGACAAGGGGACAACGGTGTTGCAAGCATAATCACGGAGCCGAACAGAAGGTTAAGTGTCTCGTGTGGACCGTTGAAGCAGAACATCCTGACTTCAGGGGGGGAGTTATGGGCAGAGAATCGCCCTGAATGTAATAAAGAGTCAAGCGAGCTAGGGACTACTGGGCCAGAAGGGGGAGCACACGGCTGGGCTGGGATCAAATGATGGAGAGGGTCCAACGTTTGGATTGGAATAGAAGGGAATGGGCTGAGGAGGTAGGCTAGCATTTAAAGGGCTACTGGGGGGTGGTTGGGTTTGCATTTAAAAAGGGCGGTGTTATGAAAATTGGGCCGAAAGGATGGGCCGATCCGACAGGCCCATTAGTAGACCTCGGGGGTGAGTGGGTCGGGAAGCAGGATCCGCGTGAAGCCATCACGGGTTGCGAGGTGGGCTGGACCGGTGCTGCGAGCTGGGCTGAGCTATTTCTGCTGGGTTAAGGGCAGTTGGACTGGGCTGGTTTGAGCTGGGTTCATCCGGCCTGGTCCAAGCCTGGCTCAACTGAGTTAAAGGGGAAAAATCATCTTGCCCAAAATTAGAAAGAGGAGGTTGATTATTTTGGGATTTCTCTTGGATTTTTTTGGTAATGGAAAAAATATCCTCATAAAAGTGAACATCTCGAGAAATAAAAAGTTTACTAGAGTTGAGATCGTAGATTTTCTAACCCTTTTGTCCCATAGGATACCCGACAAAGATACACTTGGTCGATCGTTCGGTGAATTTATCTCGTGAGGGATTTGTGTTGTGAGCATAACAAAGTGATCCAAAAACTCGAAGGTGGTCAAACCTAGGTGGTCTTCCAAAGAGAATTTCATATGGAGTTTTATTATTTAAGATTTTGCTAGGAGTGTGATTGACTAGATACCCTGCAGTTAAAATGCACTTCCCCGAAAAATGAATTGGTAGATGTGCCTCAAAACGAAGGGCTCATGCAACATTTAGAATGTGTCTATTTTCCTTTCTACCCGCCCGTTTTGTTGAGGAGTGTAGACACAAAATGTTTCGTGAAGGATACCAGTTTGGGAAAAAAAATCTCTAAGGCTTAAAAATTCGGTTCCATTGTCAATCCTAACTCTTTTGATGACTCCTTGAAATTGGGTGGAGACCATTTTGTGAAAATTAATAAAGACATTTTTTGTTTCACTTTATTCTTTAAGGAGATAAACCCAAACACACCTAGAAAAATCATCCACCAAACAAAAAAATAATGCACCCCAGTTAAGGAGGGCGTTTGGTATTTTCCCCATAAATCACAATGTATTAATTCAAAAGGACGGTCCTCTTTATTTTGACTAAGATGAAAAGGTAATCTGGAATCTTTCGCAAGATGACAACCATCATAAGGTAGGGATTTATCGTTTGAAGGCTTTAACAAAATAGGAATATGGGATAAAACACTAAAAGATGGGTGCCCGAGTCTTTGGTGCCACAACTTACAATTTTTTACTCTGAACGGACTGCCGCTATTACTCCGCTTTGGTGAGTTACGCCTTTAAGACGATAGATGCCCCCACTTAGCTCACCTTCCCCAATCAGATTCTTCCGGATTAGGTCCTGCACAACACAATACTCATCAAAGTATGTGACGCAACATTTTCACACGTTAATTGAGAAATAGAAATCAAATTGCACGAGAATTGTGGGCATATAAAATACTTTAGCAAGACGAATATTGGGATTTAGAGTCACTGTACCATACTGTTATGCCCAAATACGTTTCCCATCAGGCAAACTAATGCTAATAGTAATTACTAGATTTTGCAAATTCTCCAATTTATTTTTCTCGCAAGTAATGTGATGAGAGGCACCGCTATCAAGAATCCATGGGAAAGAATAAAAGGTGACGTTTTTACCAGTGGTGTGAAAGACCGCAACTTTATTTTCTTGGAGTATTCCAGCTATTTCCTGAGGCAATTCTCTCAATTGCACTTTGTCTAAAGAGGTGGTAGTTGTTTGTTGCACCGTGTGCTGGTCCTTATTACACCGTATAGGCCGCATCTTGCGCTGGTCCTAGGTAACTCGCGCAATGCGCTGTGGTGTCAATGACACTGTTTGTCTCCGACATATTGGTCTAGGAGATAAAAAATTGATTTTTTTTAATAAAAAAACTCGCTTTTTTTTCTTTTAGGGTCGTTTTTGCTCTGATATCATAAAGGATTTGAAGGGAAATTGTATATATCTCTCTTACAAATAAAAAACTAGTACTTGCGTATTTATACATATGTTCGTACATTATATTAGTTAATTGCCAAATATTCCATACTACACACTATTTAGGTACTATACATTGGGTAAAAACCAATTATGTAAATGTCCTAATTAATCAATCACCAATTAAGCACTTCCTAATTAATTAGGTAGTACTAAAAATAACAACTTCCAATAATAAAAAAAATATCACCCCATTGAATAAAAAAAATAATTTGGGGGACAAAAACATAATTAAGATAATAATTTATCAATCCATGTTCCTGAACTATCCGCTTCCAAATTTTATACTCACAAATCAGTGCTAGACAGCTTTTGCCAGCTCCTTCTTCAGTTGTTTTTTCAAATTTTAATTAAGAAATCAAAATAAATAAAATAAATATAAACATTTAGTGTCCCATGGATTCTTCATCTATTACATAGGTAGGATTTTGGAAGAACTACACTATCATCTAATATCCATTCGTATATTTTCTTTGTAGATAGTAATTGTCAAATATCATAATTTTTCTACGATTTCACCATTTTTAAAATTTTAGATTTTTTTTTAAAAAAAAAGTAAATGTTTGATTATTTATTATTAGTGAAACATGAGATGATATATAGAAATAAAACAGAATATTTGCTCCAGATAAAAGCCATAGTGAACAGATGTCTTCTGATAATGTACAACATTTGATTCTTTTGGTTTTACCATGGTTCTACTTAGTATTTTTGGTCCAATATCAATAAATTATTTATTTGTAAATATTGATGAAGAAACAAGACAAAAAGTGCAAATAATTTTGGACAAAAGTTTGAGAGATAGAAACATGTACTGCTGTTTGTGAATCACATGGAGTATTTTTATACTTTCTCTCCCCCAATAATCTTTTCCTTAAACAGCTACAATACAGCTAATCTAACCACCAATTATATAAAGATTAATCATCGCCTCTGTAACTCTTCTTCGTCACTACATTTATGCACACTCTGTGAAGGACCGCACATGCCCAATTATTTAGGATATACTTTTTTAAACAAAGTTCTGTATTGATATTCCAACATTTGTTACGTCATTTTGAAGGGTAGACATTCGTAAACTTTAAAGTCAAGCTGAGTCGATGAGTCTAGCCATCTTTGAATAATGTAAAATTAAATTTCTCCCTAATCAGTTTGCTCGTTCACCACTTTACAATTTCAATCAGGGTTTCCAAGGGCACTATAACTATTGCATGACCAAACATTCTTCTAGACTTTCTCTCTCTTAACTGAGCCCTTATATCGTCACTGCCTGATCTTGAGCCTGTTATGGCCACAGTGGCACCTGCCACCGTCCCAACTCCATGGAAGCACAAAAGCTTCGCAGAGCTTTTATCACGGCCCCCGTCGGAAGTCACGCAAATACCCATTACGCCCGCTGGAGGTCTACAAAGGAGAGCCCAATCTTGTTATCCCGGAGGAAGAACATGATACCTTGATTAGCCCTTGGCGTTTTGCCCTCGTTGGAAAATTTCACAAACACGCTCCAAATTTGGAGTCTTTGCGGAAATCGTTCCATAAGATTGGATTTAAAGGAAGCTTTTGGATTGGACGTATGGATCCCCGCCATGTCTTGATTCGTTTTGACCTCAAAGAAGATTATTGCCGCCTATGGAGGCAAGGTTTATGGAACTTTTATGGATTATCTATGAGGGTCTTCAAATGGACTTATGATTTCAATGTCCATGAAGAGCCCTCTATTATGCCCATATGGATTGGTTTTGAGGGGTTACCAATCCATTTGTACAATAAAGCCAAACTGTTTTCTCTCGCACGAGCGGTGGGACAACCGCTAGCATTGGACGCCCCCACTGCCGCCGCCTCTAGGTCGAGTATTGCAAAAGTATGTGTTGAAGTTGATCTACTCTCAGAACTGCCGCAAAGGATTCGTATCACTCATGCTAAAATCGGGAAAGGTTTTTGGCAACCGATTACATACGATGATCTACCGGAATATTGTCTTGGATGTATGAATATTGGTCACCATGAAAGCAAATGTGGTAAGAATAATCCGGTAGTGAAGCCACCGGAAAAGGAAAAGCAAAAGGTCCAATCTTTGAAGCCCTTTGCGGCGCCCAAGAATCCATCAAGTAACGTGTGGGTTGTGGTTGGTGGAACCCGACAGGACCCGGGAGTTAGTGCTCCTGGGCCACAAAGCACATGAACTATTGAGCCAGCAATCCGACACAATTCCCTCAGCCTGGCCAAGATCGCACTCAAAGCGTCATGCTCACCCTAATCCGTACTACATTACCTTTAGTGATTCAGTCACCGATAGATGTAGTGATTCCCATAGCTTTGGCGGAATCCACACCTCCGGCGGCACAGATGGAGGCTGAGATGGCTTCAGGAGCTCAAGCAGTGACGGCGGGGAGTTGACGATTGAACAGCCGAAGGCGTTGGAGATTGAGACGGCGACAAAAATTGTGGAGGTAGATCAGATAATAGGCCCAGCTATGGAAAAGACTGCACCATCAGATAATAGGGCTATGGAAAAGACTGTACCATCAGATAATATGCCCGCTTTCTAAAAAATATGGGTCTAGTTAACTCGCACTACAAGAAAACAGTTAAATAGCGACCGACTTTTAGCGACCGAAATTTTCGGTCACAATTAGGACGACGGAATACCGACCGAATACAAACCGAAAACAAATCGGTCGTTATTCCGTCGCTATTTAGTCGGCCATATCGGTCCCGTTGACCAAATTGAAACGACGTCGGTTTGTTCATCGTCGGCCATAAGGGATTCCGAAAGGACCGGCGACAAGAGAGAGCAGACCCACCGACTCGCCTTAGTGGTCATGAAATGTTCCTTAGAGTTAGAGATTATCAAAAAAATTACCGATACAGTCAAGAGATCGGTAAAAGAGCAAAGGCGAGGGACGGGATCATAGTTGGGCTAAACGTAGTATATTTTGGGACTTACCTTATTGGCGGACACTTTTGATAAGACACAACATTGATGTCATGCATAATGAAAAAAACGTGTTTGATAATGTCTTTAACACCGTGACGTGAAAGGTAAAACTAAAGACAATGTTAAAGCTAGAGCGGATGTTGAAAGGTATTGCAATCGTCCGGAATTGAATATTAAACACGATGGCCGAGGTAAAACAACAAAACCGAAGACATGTTTCACTCTTACCAAGCCTAAAAAAGAAATGGTTTTGCAGTGGGATAAAGAATTAAGACTCCCTAGATGGATATGCATCGAATTTGGCGCGATGCGTTGATATGAAAGAGTTGAAAATGTCTCGGAATGAAGAGTCACGATTCTCATGTATTCATGGAGAGACTTATCCCCTATAGCACTTAGAGAAGTACTACCGAGCATATGTCTGGGGGACCCTCAGTCGAACTTAGTCCTGCTCTATAGTAGATTTGTGTTCCCCAAAGTTGAGTGTGGCGCATATGCAAGAATTGGATGACACTATTGCTATTTTATTATGCAAGTTAGAGAGAATATTTCCTCCTGGGATTTTTTTGATGTGATGGAACACTTGCCGATTCACCTTCCGTACGTGCCAAGGTTGGTGGCCCTAGACAATTTAGGTGGATGTACCCATTCGAGAGGTAACAACCATTGTCTTAAGTTATCTCATCTTTGTATTATATTTTTTCATGTACGTATTTACAATGTGATTAACTACATATGTTTTAATTAGATACCCGCACTATCCGAAAAAGAAGATAAAGAACAAGGCTAGAGTTGAGGGGTCAATTTGCAATGCATACTTGGTCGAAGAAGTCACTACGCTTTTTTAGCTATTATTTCGAACCCCACGTGAAAACGAGAGTTACAACCATTGGGCGAAATGATGGTGAAGACGAGATTAGCGGACCGGATGTATTATCAATTTGCAACTTACCCTAAGATCATTTGGAAAAAAAAGAAAGGATTTTATTATCTCGATAAAGATTATAAAACAAACATGAATTATATCCTAATAAATTGTGAAGAGGTCGAACCATATCTTCAAGAAGTAAACTTATCTATTTGCTTCATTTTTTGTTATATAATTAAAAGTGGCCAAATAATAATATTGTCATTTAATTTGTAACTCAGGAAATTTGTTAGTCAAGTACATGAACAAACCCCGCAGATAACGGATGAAGAACTTCAAAGTCAGGTTTATAATGATTTTTCCAAATGGTTTGGAACTCATGTAAGTTGGTAGTGTGTAGAAATGTACTTGTAATAAGAATGCATAATTAAAATAATTTAACTTTTATTGCTCAATGTATACATAGCCTTCATGAAGATTCCAAATTTTGTTGAAAAATCTGCCTTGGGGCCCGTCAAGGATAGTGATGTCATACACCGGTTACTTTGTTAACGGTTATAGATTTCACACCAAAGCCCACAACGATGGAAAAAGGAACAACAAACAATGGGTATGGGTTAAAGGAGATTATTACGGTGAGTTGAAGCAAGTAATCGAGGTTGAACTTGCTGGACTACTCGACCCAAAAAAATTATTCTTTTCAAATGCAACTGGTTTGATTCTACTCCAAATCGAGGTTTAAGAGTGCATCCTCAATATAAACTCGTAGAAATCCATAGGAAAAGAACTTACCAGGGTTACGATCCATTTGTATTTGCTTCCCAATGTCAACAAGTCTACTACACACCTTATCCCGGTAGTAAGACAACATCTAGGGCTGATTGGTTGGTCAGTATGTCGCTCCAAACCACGCCTATTTGACGCTCTCGGTGTTCCGCATCCGTATCGGGGACGAAGTACGCGAGGAGGAGACCAGTCACATTGATCCAACTATTACTAAAGTTGGTCAACTTGCACACCGGTCAGGGGAAATTGAAGTTGTACTTGTAGCCGGTACGAGCCGTGGTTATGAAGATGATGACGATGACGATGATGAAATTATGTCGGGAGATGACAATTCTGAAGAAGAGGATGAATTAATGACCGATGATGATTTAGAATGATTAAGATTTCTCGCTTCTCTTGGAATTCCACATATTGAAAGTGAGTCATATTTGTTGTTTTTTTTGTACTCATATTTGTTGTTTTTTTTGTACTTTATTACAATAAATTAATTGTCATATTGTATAACTTTTTAACATAATTCAAAGTAGAAATTTTATTTTCATAATAATTTGATTCTTAAATTTTGCAGATTGCAACTCATGCATTTTCAACGATATGCATATGAATGACATCAAGGAGTTTATGAGAAATGCACACTTTGATTGTAAGTTTTGATAAATGAAATAAATTACTTTGAACGTGAGTGTTGCAATGTAATGTGCACACTTTGATTGTGAGTTTTGATAATTCAAAGTGTGCACTTTGAATGTAAGCTTTGTAATGTAATGTGTACACTTTGATTGTGAGTTGTAATGTAAGGTGCACACTATGATTGTGAGTGTTGTTATTCAAAATGTGCACTTTGATTGTGAGTGTTGTAATAAGAAGTTTGCACTTTGATTGTGAGTATTTAATGTAATGAGAATTGATTGTGAGCATTTTGGTTGTGAGCATTTTGGTTATTGCTGCTGTGTTCTGTAATAGGGATTTAATTAAATTCAATTTTTATTTTTTTAAATACAACAATTTAGCGACGGTAAATACCGTCGGTATTCGGTCGCTATATGGTGACCCTCTTTTCCGTTGCTAAGTATCCGTCGCTATTTGGTCGTTCCTAAGTCAAGTCAAATGTCAACAATGTTGACCAGATCGTCGGTATTCGGTCGCTATATGGTGACCCGCTTTTCCGTTGCTAATTATCCGTCGGTATTCGGTCGTTACCCAGTCAAAGTCAAAAGTCATCAATGTTGACCATTCAGTCGGTATTCAGTCGGTAAATAGTGACCGAATATTCGGTCGCTAGAACTTCGGTCGGTATTCGGTCGTTATCCAGTCAAAGTCAAAAGTCAACAATGTTGACCCTTCGGTCGGTAAATAGCGACCTAATATTCGGTCGCTATTTTGTCCGTCGGTATTTTGCTTAGCGATGAAAAATACACGACCACGTCATTTGGTCGCTAAACTGAGTTTAGTGATGGATTAGCGACGGAAATGTCCGTCCCTGTTACACAGTTTTCTTGTAGTGTCGAGGCTCGGTTTAAGTTCGGAATCGCCAGCAGTGCTTCAAAAATCAGCACCGGTACGTCAACAAATTGACTTTAGTCCGGTGCACCAGTGGTCAGCGTAAAAGAACTCGAATATTTTGGACGCTACTTTTGATGACAGACACTAATTATTTGCAAGCTTTCGGGACCTCAATAAAAAAACTAAAGTCAACTGTCCGGGGACAAGTTGATACAATTGCACAAACTTCAACTGCAAAAAATGTGAGTGAAACTCTCGCACCCGAAAATACTGAAGTTCCAAACACGCATTTTGATACTTTGACAGATCTTCAGCTGGATGAAGATTATGAAGACTTTATTCCTGTTCGCACCTGCAAGGGTAAAAAGGGAATAAAAGCCCTTATTGAACACCATATGGAAACTAGGTACAAATCTTTTAAGAGACGTTAGTTTATTTATAGACTACTAGGAACCATTTTCTCTATGTAGTAGTGGATTTGTTTCCACCTTTTATTTGAGGGCAGACAATGCCCTCTCCTTGTATTTTTTGTTCTACTTCAATAAAATGTTTTTGCTTAAAAAAAAAAAAAATAGATGAGAATTGAACCCCGCGACCTCATGCATGTATGTTGTGCGATGGGCCGCAGAGGTAACTGATTATTTGTTATTTGTATCTCATCATATTATATTTATTAAATGAAATTTTGATTTTGTACATTTACTATGAAAATGTCACAAGATCTAACGACTTAATATATAAATGTCACTTTATGAATCGCAAAAAAAACAAAAAACAATTTTTAACATGTAATGTAAATGTCATTAACTAACATAAAATTTTCGGTAATAACAAAAATTACTATAACCGTCGTATAAAATCCAAACATAGTGACATCTGTATGAAATGTCACATGATTTAGCTATGTTGTATATAAATATCGCTATATGAATCGCAAAAAGTAACAATTTATAATAACATTTAATGTACATGTCGCTAACTAACTTTAAAATGTCAATTTTATCAACAATTATTATAATCGACGCTATGAAACGTCATATAAAATTCAAATATAGTGACGTTTGTCTGAAAAATCACAAGAACTACAGACATAGTATATAAATGTCAGTCATAAAAAGTAACAATTTATAATAACATTTGATGTAAATGTCGCTAACCACCATCAAAACGTCGATATGAACAACAATTATTATAACCGTCACTATGAAACGTCGTATAAAACTAAACATAGCGATGTTTGCAAAAAAGTGTTTCTTTAGCTTACTCTTTTTGCTTTTAAGCGACGTTTGAAGAAAAAAAACGTTGGTACAAAAACGTTGCAAAAGACTGTTTTTGTTGTAGTGTAATAAGAAATAAAATGTTACTCTGACTTAAAAAGTTCCTTAATTTTTGTTCTATTAATCTCTACGAAATGTCCCACACGATCTATATTATGAAATGAAGGGAGTATATTATAATTATCTACCATAATTAAAAATATGTATGTACTAACTACTAACTAATATAGTCATATATGCAAGTATTTTCGTAGTTCTTGTGGTACCTAAAATTGTTCTTTCACAATACTTGTTTTTGCAAATCATATGCAATAAAGTATTCTGTTTATAGACACAGTAAAATACTATTGACATATATAATAATATAACAAAACTATGTGGAATTTGTGATTGGCAAATTCGCAAAAATGGTCATACAACAATTTACGACTTGCAGGTTAGGTCATTTTTCTTTTTTTTCTTTTTTTTAGGTCACACAACAATTTACGACTTGCAGGTTAGGTCTTTCCGTCAGTTTTTCCGTCAGTCAACGGTTAGTCAACAATTTTTCAATTTTTCAGTACGTGCAAAACGCCTTAAGACAGGTGTTTTGAGGCAAAAAAACAGGACAGGTGTCCTTCAAAACATGACAGACGTCTTACAAATCAAGACATGTGTTCGTTTTGAATCAATTTTGCGATGAAAATTTTGAAAAATTGTTGACTAGCCGTTGACTGACGGAAAAACTGACGGAAAGACCTAACTTGCAAGTCGTAAATTGTTGTGTGACCTAAAAAAAAGAAAAAAAAGAAAAATGACCTAACCTGCAAGTCGTAAATTGTTGTATGACTATTTTTGCAATTTTGCCTTTGTGATTTATGAAAATTATTCAAACCCTAAAAGAATTTTACAGCCTTATCATGTGCTTTATAAAGAAACAAAATGTATGTTATCATTTGCTCGTGGTCTTCTCTGAGCTCTTCAAAAAAAGATGTTCTTAAATTTGTCATTATCAATTAAACCACCATTCGTATTATTTTTAGAAAGTTAAGAGTAACAGTTGTCTATTAATAGTTTCTTGTCCTTTAAATGAAATATCTCTTATTATTTAACATTTTTTTTTAAAAATAATTCTCTTCTCAAGTGCAAGGAGGTGCCTACCGTTGAATTAGCAAGTGACCGACCAAAGAATAGTTTCAATTTGGAAAACGTAACGCGGAGAGGAGGGAACCTACTTTGAATAGGTCTGCATTTTTTTAAAAATTATTATAAAGATCGTACTCAGTACACAATGTTCTGTACTCTCACTTCAATAATAAAATAAAAAAGAAATTTCGATATACGGTGATATATATTAATGAAATTTCAATACAGTATATAATATATCAACAATTAACACAAATTGTTGGCACACGAAATGCTACGATCTCCCATGCTTCACTTGTCAAAATGGAACAAATGGCGATATGGCCAAGTGGATAATGACATTTTACTAACTTTAAGAGAAAATGAGCAAATCTGAAAATCATACATGTGAAATTGGAAGAAGACTGATGAAAAGGGCGGTTCAACTATAATGCTTAATACAAAAAAATTATTAAATATTGAATATTTTTTGCTGTTAAATAAAAAATTTGACGGTCTAAATTATAATATAACAAATTGATATTGTGAAATTCTAACACTTGTTGTGTAAAACATATTTTACAATCTTAGAACATATGTTAATCAGAAGATAACATTTATTACATAAAATGTAACACCTATCTAAACATTTAATATTTATAAAATACTATTCAGTATTTATTGAATTTGTAGTGTTCAGCACTATAACCGTGACTGATGAGAGGTATTTGACTTGATCTAACAATCGGAACTAAAGTACCAAAAGATCCTCTGTACTACAGGTGTCCACTCGGCAGTTATTTTCATTTTTTGGTTGGCCTTTTGGTGGCTGGTGTTCAATCACTTCATTTCCTTGAAGCTTCAAGCATTTGCTATAGCTACTGAATTTTCACCATGTTACCCTCTTTCACACGCTCTCTAAATTATGAATCATGACATTTTCTTCATTACATGCATTATATTTTACTTCTCACATTAATTGAGTGAGACTTACCTGTAATTAAATAGGATCTACGACAAATGTGAATTTCATTCAATTTATTTTGAAAGTTTATATAATCAGTCTTGTGAGAATAATTGTATAATTGAGTGACCCCTCTATATGTTATTTGAAAAATAATGGGGCTTCAAGTAGAATCTTTACATTATTGAAGACAAAAAGTTAGCTCTAAAAAAAGTCTCAAGTCTACACCCCTACCATGTTCTTTATATATAATCTCTTCACAGCTTTCTCTATTCATTCTTCAATCTCATCATCATCATCTCTCTCTCCCTCTCTCTTCCTCTCCCTCTCTCTCTCTCTCTCTAACAAAAAAAGGTTATTAGCTTTCTCCTCTCAAAAGAAAAAGAAGAAACATCAAAAGAGCTTTTCTTGCTCCATAATCACCATATGGCTTTCAAGCTTTTCTTGCTCTTAGCTCTCTTCACCACCTCATGCTTAGCACAACCCCCAACACCAACCCCAACAGCTTCTCCCACCGCCACACCTACACCTGCACCGGCACCGGCTCCGGTAACACCATCTCCGGCACCAGCTCCTGCAACCCCTGCTCCATCTCCAGCTCCCGTTTCAACAACACCAACCCCATCACCTTCCCCATCTTCTGCTACTTCTCCAAGTCCTTCCGGTATCCTTTCCCCACCTGCACCGGCTCCCGGCGGTCTTTCTCCGGCCGGTGCTGATGTCCCTACTGAGGGACCACCGTCACCAAGTGGGTCCGCTTTGAATGGTTGGGTCAACAGAGCCGTCATCGGTGGAACTGCACTCACCGGAACACTCATTGCTGCTGTGGCTTTCATGTAGAGTTACACGTGGAGGGCCTTTCCGGGTTTTTAGATCTGTAATTTCTATTCTTGTGGACGTCGGATGAGATTTTATTTATTTTCTTTAGTAGTTCTTTTCTTTTCTATTTTGGGTATATTTTGTCTTGTTTTCATGTTCATTATTACATCGGATTTAACTTAGAGAGGGATGATGGTTTGTTGTTGATTATTATTTGGGGGTGTTACATGACTCTTGTATTGATACTTTCGCATTTTTTTGGAGTCCTATGTACATGGAATAAATTTATTTACATTCTTTAATTATTTTCCTTCCTCCCCCTCTTTTATTTTGATACGCAACATTTTAAAAAAAAATTATTGAGGAAGGAGCTATCTATTACAAGAGGGAGACATATATTGAACTCACGACATTTACATCATTAGATTTCAACTTTAATCATTAGACTATTGTCTTTTCTATTTTTGATATACAACATATTTCCTTTCTAATAAAAGCAAGAATACATGTAAATTGATCATAAAATTAGACTTGATATAAGAAGCACACTTTAACAAAAGATCCTCTAGTACATTTAGTTAATAAAGAGGAGCCAAATCTCTTGCAATAATAGTAGCACAATGGACAGTGGAATGAAGCATCATGATTCAACCACAATAACCTCCCTTCTCATGAAACGCCCCTGAAGTGGAAGGGAGGAGGCTGCCCTTGGAGTGGTGGGTAGTGGTGGGTGGGGGGCATATACAATATTTGTTATGTTTTGGCATCATGCGTGGATACCAATATGTCCCTCCATCGATCGCTATTGCAAGATCTAGACATGCTACTAAATTTGACAAAAATGGTCAATATTTTTAACAATTAAAAATAGGGAATCCAAAGCTAGAAGGCAGAAGTTTTTAGCTATTTTGCGTGTTATTATATATATATATATATATATATATTCTATTTGCGAGCCATTAAATCTATCTCACCACACTTAACTATTAACTATTTTGAGTGTGCTATTTTTATCCCTAATTATTTTTGGGCTAGATTTAATGTCTCGCAAATATGGTAGAGATATAAAATATGAAAAAAGATGAAGAGCAGAAATAAAATACCCAAAATAATTGTGTATTATAAATAGTTAAAAAAAACTCGAACATTATAACATGATCACATATTTTGTTTTCTTTGAAAGAATTCTCAACCATTTTAAATGTCAAATGTTAACTCTGAAAGTGTGGAAATGTTGATGGTCAGCACCTTGGCTCAGGTGCTGAACAAGAAAATTCAGTATATACGGGACATACTGTCAGTCATTGGATTTTGTACTTTTGTACTGTTTGATCCAACGGTTGTATAAAAAACAGGGGTATTTTAGAGATAAACTTTGAGCTCTTTTTCTCTTTTTTACTTGTAACTGGGTGTTCAATAATCAAGAACATGCGTTCAATAATAAAAAACGTGCGTTCTCTAATAGAGAACATGTGTTTACTGACCGAGAACGCATGTTCAATAATCAAGAACATGCGTTCACTAATAAAAAATGTGCGTTCTCTAATAAAAAATGTGTTCATTGACAGAGAACGTGCGTTCTCTGAGAGAGAACGTGAGTTCTCTGAGAGAGAACGTGCGTTCTCTAATAAAAAATATACAAGAACGTGTGTTCTCTAACAGAGAACATGCGTTCTTTTTTCAGCCGCAACTTTTCTCTCTCCTCTGTAACCCACCTTTTTAACTTTTCAGCCGCAACTTTTCTCTCTCCTCTAATAAAATTACATATGTACCCTTTTAGCTTTTCTCTCTCCTCTAATAAATCTCAACCATTGATCCTCTTAAAAAATGAAATCAACGGCCCTTATTGTGTCCCGCACGTGCGGAATTTAAGGCGTTCAGCACAGGAGCCGGACTGGATGGTCAGACATTTTGGAAACTTCAACTTATGCACCATTTACAATTTCTGTAATCTACGATAATCTGTCAATACTAAAATCTTTGAATAAGTTAAGGGTTCAGCCCCAATGGTTGTCGAATACATTCAGAACATCAGTAAGATAATTAACTTTGCAATAGGCGAGTATTAACGCCTCCGAATCCTCTTACATGAGTTGTGGCGGGAATCTACTTTGCAGGTAGGCTTCACTCCAACTCATGTGAGAGGGCGTTGAACTGTTCCACAAAGTCGGATCTATGCCAAAGTGACCCGAAGTAAGTGGGGTTGACTGAAAAGGAACAGCTACCGGCAATGGGAAGCACAAAGAAGTAACCATAGAAAGAGTTGCACATGGCTCTCACTTTGTGTAATGCCTAGAAAAAAAAATCATTTGTTTTTTTGGTGCTTAATTTAGGAGCAAGTTGGGGCGGGATGAAGTAAAATAATGTTGTCTTTTGGACGGTTGTATTATAGGCCTAAATTTATTCTAAATTAAAAGTTTATGAAAAGGAGTTGTCACTTGCTTTAGGAAATAAAGAAAAGTGAGGAAAATGAGGCACTGATTCGAAAAAGGTTTGTGGATTTGGTTAAAATGATTGATGGTTGCTACTGGCTCTGGTTTATAGAGTGGCATTTTTGTGTTCACGAGGGCACTCTTGAGAGCAATACTCTCAACAGAGGGATTGACTTTAGACTGACCGTAGATTGGCATAATGAGTCAATTATGACAGTCTTTTTTTAAGAAGCGACATTTTTAACATTAACGGATTCTTCGTTCTCGTTTAAGAACGGATTTGCAGAATCCGTTCTCGACTGATCTGGCAATTCTAGACGCGCCTAGCCACGTCATCTGAGAACGGATTTGGGGAATTAGTTATGGATTACCCTAAAACAGATCTCCGCGGCCTTTCCCTCTCATTCTTCCTTAACGATTTTAGCAACAAAAAAAAAAACCTTCCCTCACTCATCGAGCTTCCACCGGCCACCACTGGTCGTCACCACCTCCGAGTTTCCTTCTTTGTCTTCTCTCTATCAATTAGAAAAAGGTATAATTTTTTTTTTATACTTTTTAATTTTGGAATTTCAATTTTTTATTGAAGGGATAATGTATAATTTTTATTTTGAATTTGTATAATTGGTTTTTTTTTTCATTGTATAATGTATGAAATTTCTTGATTTTGTTTATTTTGTAAATATTGTTAATTTAGACATTATTGATATTTGGGGTTTTATGTTAATGTTTTGTTAATTTGGGAATATTTATTAATTTGTAGTTAATTTTGTTAAATTGATGTTAAATTTAGTTAAATTGATCTTAATTTTGTTAATTTTGGGAATATATGTTCCCAAATTTATGACTCTCCGCAAAAAAGCTCTCCTCCCCTGAGGAGCTCTGACAATGTCGGCCTTACTCCCTAGTATTCTAGGATTCCTCTACGTTGTCATCGTGCGCGTTTTTTCTAGCCGGATGATGATCTCTATCATCTATCTTGCTCTCTATATACAGATGCCATCGTTAATCAATCAGAATTTTTGGTCCCAGTTGGAGGAGGCAGATTCGGCGGTAAGTATAGTTCTGGTGGTAGGTTGCCAGCGATGGATGAGAGGGTGTGATTGAATTATTTTGGATCAGGCCCTATAAAGGTAACCAAGGTGCAGGGGTGGAGGTTTGGGAACGAATGGCTGCGCGAAGACCGGTTACTTCGCTGGAGACGAGGCGGATGACTGGTGTTAGGTGGACTCACACAAGGAGGCGCTGAGCAGATTGTGCTCCGCCGGAGTTTTGTCAGGTTGAAAACCCGCAATCAGACCAGAAGCAAGGCGGTCAAGATATGTCATTGGTCTGGTTTTTTGGGCCAACATGTAGGGTATTAAATGTTGGTTGGATCCTCTTTGTGACTGGGCCGGTGGACGTTGGCCCAGTGTTCACTGCGCCTCTATCTGGGTTGGGCCAGGCAGGCATTTTTTTACTAGCCTCATTTTCGATGGGGCTCCTCGCACTAAGCAGTGTAAGGTGGAGGTCACATGTCGGCCCCCACCAGGGTCCATGAGTTGTTTAATCTGGAATTGTCCGAGACTTAACAACTCTTGGACAATTCAAGACTTAGCGCGCCTCATAATGACTCTCTTTTTAAGTTGGATTTTCTTTTTCGTAATAAAATTAGTTACAGTCTTCATGATATATATCATGCTAATATTAGATTTTTATTTCATGTTATAAATTATGATTTATTTCAAATTTTTATGTAAACAAACAATGGGGTCGACCATCTCAAACTTGGAGAAGTATCCCTCGAGGTAGAGATTTACTGCAGCATGGCTTTGTATGGAGGATCGGGAGCTGACGTTTTGTTCGTATCTGACGTGGTCGCTGGCTCACTACACAGTGCAGTTTTCAGATAATCTTCCCTCCTATTTTTATGGGTTTTGAAAGTTTGCAGACAAGAACTCTGACAATTGTAAAAGACATCTGGTTTGAATGTGATCCCGTTTTGTTTTTTGGGTTATAGTCTGTTTGCAAGGGCATAGTAATGCGTATATTAGGAAATATGTTATTTAGAATTTGCTATGCCCATAAGCCAAGTAATGCTCTGCCTTCTTTTCAAAGGGTAGGGGATCCATCGGAATTCCACCTCCCAAATGTAATTCTTAATATTGATTAATGATATTACCATTTTCTTAAACAAACAAAAAAAAAAAAGGTTCTCAAATTTATATAGGTTCTCCAATTGAGAACGGATTCTGAAAATCCGTTCTCAGCTGACGTGGCCATGCGCGTATATAATTGCCATTTCAGCCGAATCCATTCTCGAGTGAGAACGGATTTGGGGAATCTGTTCATGCCAAAATAGTTTGTTAAAAAAAAATGCTGCCATGGTTGGCCCATTATGACAATCCATGACTATTCTAATGTCAAGCCCCTCAATAGTTGAGATTTATTGTCATAATTATTTGTGTGCGTGTGTGTGTGTGTGTGTGTGTGTATATATATATATATATATATATATATATATATATATTGAGTTTGAAATTTTTGTCTTAGTCTCGAATCCAAAACCAAGTTCAAGATTATTTATTGCTTTAAGTTTCATTTCCAAACTCAATCCAAAACTGATTTGGGTATATATTTGAATCTCAAGACAACTAAAACTCACGTTATATCCAATCTAATTAAACCCATAATTATGATGAGGACATGGTGTGATTATTTTTCTATTCTTAATATAGTTTTATAGTCTTATTCCAAAACTAGGATATATAGTTCTTATAATTTTTTTTTTTCCTTTTTTGACAAAGGAGTTAATGTAAATATTTAATTAATAGCTGTTAACATCTAGTCTACTTTTGAAATATTATATTTGAGTCACCTAGTATATTGTCGGCCTCCTATTGATGTTTATGTTTCAAATGTCCAGATTTGAGTATGATGCTTTTTTCTTTTGATGGATAATTTGAGTATGATGCTATGAGGTAGGGACATAAACAAAATTCGAAGTTTGGGAGATCAAATTATAAAATATGTTACTAAGAAAATTTTGTTAAATATTTTGGATGGGCCAAAGTGATAAATAGACAAAATATAGAGAGGAAGTACATTGATATATATCATCAACCAAGCAATTTATCCGTCTTCTGATTTTGTGAAGTAGTCAGAAATTTCATGCATATTGGAGCTTTTACTCTAGCCAGAGCAAGTATTGCTGCTGGAACTCCCCATAAAGAGAAGCAACAAATCAAGCTGGACGCCATTGCCGATTCATATTTCAACACCCCCTCACATCGAGGTGGAAGTCAAATTCAAGGCTCACCCCCTTCTTGGGTAACACGGGGATAGTTGAAAGCCTGTCGCCCTACTTGGGTCATACGAGAATAATTAAAGCCCACTTGAGCATTATGTGCCCAATCATCCCACATAAGAGTCATCTTTGATACTATGTGAAAATTAGCTCATAGGCATTCATATCTTTTTAAAACCAATTGACAATGAAAAATGTTAACCCATCATGTTATAAGTGATTTAGATCTTCCTTATGCATTCGATTTGAAACTTCATATTTCAACAAATAGCCAGGAATGAACCTGTAAATCCTATACTTCTTCTCACAGTGCTTCAAGAATTCTTTTATGATATCCAAGAGAAGAGCACAAAAAAGCATGCATTGGCTAATTTAAGACAACTCTTCGGAAGAGCATGTTGGTAATCTTTCTCAAATCTCACACAGAATAGACGAGAAAGGGGCAAATGTAAGATGCCTTATAAATAAGACAACTCTTTTAGTTTTGTGAGTATTTAGGTTTGGACTTCTTTGAGAGTGTAATTTTTCCTTCAGTTACAAAATTATACAATGAGTGCTTTTTTCTTTGGGGTCGTGAATGTATGTTTAAGTTGAGATTGAATAACACTAAAATTCACGTTTCTTTGTTTCGTTGATTTTTTTCCCTCTATAAATATTTGTGAGTGAAATATTTTTGTTGCCCTTACAACTGGTATCAGAGTGTCAGGTTCAAGTTTGAGATGAAGAGAAAAAAAGTCGCAGGCAAATCATTTGATTTGTGGGGTAAGTTCTCGATGTTACTTTTAATTAAAGTTTGAGTATTTAAATTATGGAGTTTTTAAACAATATTAAACCGATGAAGAGCGATGTTCCATTTCTCCTCTTTGATGGAAAGATTGATGTTACCTTATGGCATTGCACGATTTAAGACTATTTAGTACATTAATGTCTTGATATTGCTCTAGGAGATGAAAAGCCAAAAGGAATGAAGGATCCTGATAGGGCTACAATTAAGAAAAGGGCGGTTAGTACAATTCAGTTGGCAAAGACTTCACAAATCTAGATGACTATGTTGAAGGAGACGTCACCAAACAAGTGGTGGGAGACTATGAAAAATAATTATTCCTCAAAGACTTTGACTAATCGACTGAGGATGAAGATGGACATTTTCTCCCTCAACATAGAAGAAAAGGGTAACCTCATTGATCACACTAATAAATTTAGTTTGTTAGTATCTCGACTTGAGAATTTCCAGAATGAGATTAAGGATGAGGAATATGAGTTGATGTTATTGACTTCTGCTATAAATCACTAGTGCGGTCACTGTTGGCAAGAAAGAACACACTGCAATTGAATGAGATTTCAAAAGTTTTGAAAGAGAATTAACCAATGATGAATTGGGATAACTCCGGGGAGGACCGAGTACTAACTATACGGAGTTGCATAAGAGGGAGAAAATGGAGGAGGAGTAGAGGTGACTAAGGAAAAGGGAAAACTTGACAGTAAGATGCATGTAGCGGGGTCAAGTGCTTCTATTGTGGAGAACTTTATCATTTCCTTTCCAAAGCCGTTGTCCAAAGATGAAGGATGATTTGAAAGCTCTCCTAGAATAGAGTAAAGGAAAGATAAAAAATAAAAAAAAATAAAAAAAGTAGGTGATTCTTCAACAAATGTGTTCAGAAGTGATAATAAATTATGATTGATGAGTTGTTTGGATGAATTTATTGAGATTCATTCCAACTGAATTATGGATAACGCAGTTGATTTACATATAACAAGGAACGAGATATGTTCGATAATTTACAGTTTGGTGATTTTGGCTTCATCCATCTGCTCCTTTTATTAGAGAAATACCGACTAATCTTTCTTGGTCTTCAAGGAGGGACGAAGTCATAAATTTGGCATTGGGAGGGGCGAAAACTGCAATATTATGCCGAACTACATATAAAAATTGTAAAAAAAATGTTGGGGGCGAATTTGATAAAATATTCCTAACTACATATAAAATTTATTATATCTAATAGTATTTTTTAAAATCTCGGGGGCCCTCTGTCTTTGTCCTGTCTTCAAGTATTTCTAGAAGAGCATCTACCAACTTTATTTCATCCTTTCCCCCACCGTGAAGGGCAGTGGCCTTTTTCTTAATGTCCCCAGTGTAGTGAGCTTCATTTATATCATTTGCTTCCATAATGGCCCTCTCGTTTTCTTTCATTTCTAAAAGGCCTAGTAGGCTTTTATCATTTTCTTCATGAGTGCCCAACATGAGGTTTAAAACTTGAGGCCCGTATAGTCTTCAAAATTGGTAGTCACTTCCTTTTTTTAAAACCTTTTTCTTTTATCTTAAATTTTTTGGAACTAGAACAAATTTCTCTTCTCGATAATTTTTTTTCTTGATAATTAATCCCTCCTTGCAATATTTTTCTCATAACTGCAAAATAATTAATAATACAAAAAAAATAAATTAATTATATCAATAAAAGTAATGTCAAAGACTAATAAATAACTCTAAGGTGGATATTTTATCAATATTTCACTTCTATCAACACCCCACACCTAAATTTTGCTAGTCCTCGAGTATAAAAAATAAATAAAATAGCCTCTCCCACGATTTCACTTTGCATGTGCAACAAGCCCTTTAAACCCCAAGGTTCCCCTTACTGGACGGGTATGGTATCGTGATGGTTTGCAGAAGGCATACCCACAAAGTTAAATATAACATCTAAAACAAAATAATACCAAAAAAACAAAAAAGAACAAGCATGGAGAAAATAATATGAAAGTAGTTTAGTCAATCCCTCTAGAAACTTTTCATAGATACTCCAAGGCAGTGGCGGATCCAGGATAAATAGTCAATGGGGGCACTTGTTGGTTAAATTTATGTACTCTATATTATATCGTAACAGAATTATGTTTTTATCGATAATCCTGAAAGACGCATTTATGTAATCAAAAAAAATAAAAACTAGAGAGTTTTTTTTTAAAATAAAAAATAAAAAATTGGGAAAAGTTGTTGCATTTTTTGGACTTAAAAAATAAATTAGATATAAAAAATGAAGAATAATGAAAGAAATAGGAAATTAATGGCAAAGAATTGAAGGTTTCTTTTATAAATTCGTGCGCTAGTTAACCGTATATGAGAGATAATTGAATATCAACGTTGATTATGAATTGCGAAGTCTCTTATTTTTCTATTTTGATTAAAAAATATGAAAATAAATAAATGTTAGTGGTTTTAAAAGGGAAAAAAAGAAAAGGAAACGAAATTGTAGTGGATATGTTGAAAGAAGTGGACGTTTTTGTTTGGATGTGGGGCACTAGAACTTCTAAGTGGGGTCACAAGTAGGATAAGCTGGGTTAATACATGAAATATTAAGCAAATGTTTTTTTTAGTGGGGGCACCATCCGCCCTTGCTCCAAGATAACTAACGATACATTTAAGAATCTTATATACAAATTTAAACAAATAGACCTTTATTTTTATTTTTGTTTTTATTTTTGTTTTTTCCACACCTCTCCTTGCTATAATTTAATCTATAAGCATCTTTTTTCTTCCTCTTCTCTCTCTCTCCCTCTCCTTTTTCTGCTTATTTCTTTCTTTTGAAATTTCTTTATTTTTTTAACTTTCCTGGGTAGATCCAACCATTCTTAGTTAAATTTAGCCGTATTTCTTCCACTTTTGGTGTCTTCATCCCCTCTTTTTGCCGTAAATCGTGATGAAATTTTTTCAAGGTATTCCGATTCAAGATTCAAGACTCAGATGTAAAATCTACTTCAGATCCTTCCAGATCTGGAGTTTCTATCTAAACCCGGAGTTATTCTGGGTCCTTCCTCAGTTTTCTTCATCTTTCCGAGACAATCTATGAGACGGTTGATACGCCCATGGTCTTGTAGATTGTTGATTTCTAAGAAAGATGTTGGAACTGAACTTACTACTACTGCTCAAAGATTTTGGAGAAGATGTTGCGAAATTTTTTATTATGTATTTATTTTTCTACTGTTTGTAGTGTTTACCTAGTCCGGGTGTGAACTTTTATCTGTTATCAGGGTGGTCTCCACCATTGTATAATTTTTATTTTCTTGTATTTTATTTTTATCTTTTGATTGTAATGACTTCGCCTATTTTATGATTAATGGATAATATCTTGTTTAGCAATTTAATCTATAAGCAGCCTCGTGCAATATGTTTTTATTTTGACTCAATGAATATAGAATTAAATCAAGACCATGTAAGATTATTTCTATATCTTCCAAATTACACTTTTTAATGTGGGCCCTCCCACGTATCTTAGTGTGGGCAAAAAATCATATGTCCCTGTTCATCTCTCCATCCCTATCTCTAACCAATTACAATTCACTCTATGTATATATAATTGAAAAAAATATTTATATAGTAAATTTTGATTGGTTGGAGACAAGGATGGGAACAGCAATGAGGAAAGGAAATTTTCACCCTTCGTGTGCATACTATACATGCTCATACTCTTAGTCGTAGTGATTTTATTTATTTTTCTTTTTCAACTTATTTTCTACAAAGAGTAGTGAAGTATAATTCTAAAAACAAACTCGTCACCTTGCCTTAGGATAACACTTTCACAATTTGTATCAAATCCGCAATCTTGTGCTATGGTAACTATGGGGGTCAAATGTAGGGAAAATAAAAAGAAAAGAAGAATACAACCTGGTGGAAGAAGCCATATTGATGCAAATCGGCAAGAGTACATGGATATTGAGAGAATATTGTGTTACCCTACAAAACAAATAATCTATACCTTCTTCCAACCAAGTGAGATAAATATTAAATTAAAAAGTAATCAAACGAACTATATATATATACACACCAACTATTTATACTTTTCTCTAAATAGTACAAAGATAAAATTAGAGCATACACGTACATGAACTATGCACGCAGCTACTCTGTTTGTCAAATTAAGGATTTAGGTGAAAAATTTGATTAAAAATGCCATGTGCCTTGCACATGTCTCCGGAGTTGAAGGTAAAATAGTCACACACCATAGGTGCCTCATTCATCTCCATTATTCTCTCTGCACCACCATCACTCCACCTGCGTCTTCCGCCACCATCACCATCACTCCACCTTTTTCTCTATGCACCACCATCATCATCACTCCACCTGCGTCTTCCGCCACCCCAAAACTCCAAATTACACAAACTTTTCCCAAACTCATCAGCCAAATCTGGTGTTTCTGATTTGTTTCTCAAAAATCAACCCACAACTCCAAAATACACAATTTTTTTCCCTAAAACCCAAAACCCATTACCCAAATCTGAAGCAGAAAAACCCATAAAATGAACAAAACCCATACATATCCTGTGTATCCATATCCACTACTTCCTTCCTTTCCCCCTTCTTTCACTTACCGTCGTCGTCTTCCCAATTTCTCATTACCATTACCGCCAATTACCGTAGCCGTCTTCCCAATTTCTCATTACCATTACCGCCAATTACCGTCACCGTCCTCCCAATTTCTCATATCCTTCATCGGCCGGTGACTATTAGTAGAACACACTCCTTCACGGCTCCGACCAGTTTCCCAAATTCCATGAAGAAAGATTAGTGGCTCCATGGATGATTCATTTCGGGAAAAGAATTTTGCTCCTTAAGAAATAAAGAATTTTGCTTTCTTCTAGATTGTAATATAAATTCTGATAATTTATTACCATTTCATTCTAAGAATATGAATTGGGAAGAAGGGGTGAGGTTGGGGTGGGGATTTATCTGGAAGAAGGAAGAGGGGGTAAGTGGGTTTGGGGTGGGGGAGTGGGTAGAGTGGTGGTGGGGGGTGGGGGGTGGGGGGGGAGTGTTGGTGGTGTGTGAGGTGTTGAAGGGGAGGGGGACATAAAATGACTATTTTGCCCTTCTCGTCGGAGCCATGTGCGCGGCACATGGCTTTTTTTGACGGAATTTGGCTTGAATCCTTAATTTGACAAATAGAAGCAGTCAGCGTAAATAGCTTACATGTACGTAGTAAAGCTCTAGTTTTATCTTTTTGCTATTTAGAGAAAAGTATAAATAGTTGCGTAGTATATATATATAATGATTTTCTATCATATATATATATATATATATATATATATATATATATATATATATATATATAAGTACTAAGTTTAAAGTCTTCAGTCAGACATCTGATTTCACCAGCTAATTAGTATAATTAGGATCTACTAAACTAGTAGATTCAATCAAATCACCTTTAACAACATTGATGATAAAATGCTTCAATTGTTGATCATTAACTATAGAAGTTCTACCAGCTTGAATTTCAACTGTTTCTGACAAACAAACTTATTTTATAATGAAAAGACCGTCCCTTATAGATTTTTGAATGTTCAAGATACTATTTAGAGTTAAAAAGGCAATCTTTTTTATTTGGTTCAAAAGACTTGTGAGAAATCATGTAATCATGAATTATTTTGACTTGGCTTTATAAATCTTAGCATTCTCATATGCCCAATTTCTTAGTTACTCGAGTCCATTCAATTATAACTTACGATTAGAACCAACTTCTTTCATATCAAAATTAAAATCTCTAATAGCACAATAGTCTTTATGTTCTAACTCTACATGCAGCTGACAAGACTTTCCAAAAAGAAGTCTAAAAGGAGACATCTCCGTAGGAGTCTTGTAACGCCCAAAGTGAATCACTCAATCTTTGAGACCAGTCCCTCCTATAAGGTCTAATCGGGTCACTCAATCTTAAATTGTTCTTTTGAGACTAATCACACAATCTCTTTCATGAATTGAGGGGAGTCAATATTTGCAGGTAGCTTCGCTCAATTCATGTGATAGAAATGTGAGACCAGTCTTTGAAAGATAGTCATATGATTAAATTTTTTGATTTAACGGTGTTCTCAATAATAGACTTAATTTTTCGGTTACACACTTCTACTTGACCACTTGTTTTGGTATTATACGGTGGAGACACTTTCTGAGTTACAAAATACTTCTTAAGAAGTGCATCGAAAGAACGATTACAAAAGCAGTCCGGCTCCTGTGCGGAACGCCCAAAGTTCCGCACCTGCGGAACCATTCTAGCCGTCGGATGGAATTTTGAACGGTCCAGATCTGAGAGAGAAAAGTTGCGGCTGACAATAAAAAATAATAAAAAAACAAATGTTATATAATGAAAGGGTACATATGTAATTTTAGAAATAAATGATTGGGTTACCGAGGAGGAGAGAGAAAAGTTGCGGCTGAACAAAAACACATGTTCTTCTTTAGAGAACACATGTTTTTGGTTAGAGAACGTTCTCTAACCAAAAACATGTGTTCTCTAAAGAAGAACATGTGTTTTGTTACATGCAACTTTTCTCTCTCCTCCTCGGGAACAAAAAGTAATACGCAACCGTCACATCGATTGGGTTACCGAGGAGGAGAGAGAAAAGTTGCGGCTGAACAAAAACACATGTTCTTCGTTAGAGAACACATGACAAAAAGTAACACGCAAAGTTTATCCCTAAAATACCCCTATTTTGATACAGTCGTTGGATCAAAAAGTATAAAATCTAACGGCTGGGATCGTGGCCTGCACCGTACGGAATTTTTAGGGTCCGCATAGGAGCCGCGAAGTTACAAAAGTGACGTTGTCCATCACGGCTAGGAATTCTCTTTCTCTATTCGGTGTCCCCTTACCTGTCACATCAATAAGAAAATGACATGTATTAAATTTTTAATTAAAAAATTATAATATAAAAGAAATAGTATAACCCACGTAGAAAAAATATGCACGTGACAAATATCTATTCGTGGAGACATAGAAAACGACACAAAATAGGAACAGACGATTTTTTGCCTTCCATCACTAACGATGGCTATAGGTACCAAATCTACAAAAGAAAATTATATATATTATCTTTAACAAATTGTACCACCACTTTATGGTCATTAGTCCTACTGATATAGCTTCAACTCATTTAGACACATAATCTGCTGCTACCGAAATGTATTGATAACTAAAAGGTGGCAAATGACCCATAAAATCAATTCTCCGAACATCAAATATCTCAACAATTAAAATAGATTACAAAGACATCATATCATGCTTAGAAATAAAAGGTGAGCATATTCGATTTTTACAGACGAATTCGAATTCAATTCGGTAATTTAATATGAATTTGGTAATTCGGATACAATTCGAATTTGATTTGGTCGAAATGAAACGGAATCTTTAAACATTTCGAAATGATCGAAATGGTTAATTCCACCGTTTTAACATTACTTTCATGATCCACTTTTGGAAAGCTGAAAATCTTTAAAAACTTATGACTGCTTGCAATATGTGAATGCTTGCTGCTGCTTTAGGAAAGTTGGACATCTTTGTACGAACCTTGACCATGTGTAACACAAAGGGGGATTTTCTGCTGATTTTAAGTTTTTTTTTGCTATATAACAAATTATCTATTAATCGTAAAATAATCAAAGTCATTACAATCAAAAAATTAAAATGAAAATACAAAAAAATAAAAGTTATACAATGGTGTAGACCACCATGATAACAGATAAAAGCCCACACCCCGAACTGGGTAAACACTAAAAACAGTAGAAAAAATAAATACATAATAAAATTATTCGCAACATCTTCTCCAAAATCTTTGAACAACAGTAGCAAACTCAATTCCAACACTTTTCTTAGAAAAATCAACAATCTACAAGACTATGAGCTTATCAACCGTCTCATAGATTGTCTCGGAAAGATGAAGAAAAGTGAGGAAGGGCCCAGAACAACTCCGGATTGAGAGAGAAACTCCAAATCTGGAAGGATCTGGAGTAGATCTTGCATCTGAATCTTAAATTTTGAATCAGAAAGCCTTGAAAAAATTTCATCACGATTTACGAAAAAATAAGGGGCTGAAGACACAAAAAATGGATGACTGGTGGCTAGATCCAACCAAGATCCGACTAAAAGTCGAGTTTTGTGGTTGGATCTAGCCATGGAAGACAAAATATAAAGAAGTTTCAAGAAGAAGATGGGAAAAAAAAAGAGAGAAAGAAGAGAACTAATAAGGCTTTAAGTTAATTGAACAAGCTCTATACAAAGCTCTATCACCAACACAAGTTGGATCAATTGGTAAGGATTTGATACGTTATTACAAATGTCAAGTGTTCCATTCCCGCTGTCGACGTGAGGGCTGTGTTAGTGGGTGATCTGTAAGTACCATTGTAAGTGACATATTGTCCCTACGGTCTGCCCTAACCCGTTGAAGTGACCGGAGGCAAACCCATTAAAACTTTTTTCTACTAAAAAAAAATAAAAATAAATACAAAGCTCTATCGAACAACACAACAACCTTATGAAAAGTACTCGATACTTTTATAAGTGGAAATATCTGATATGGACCGGGTTCATGTGGATCATGTGGTCCAAATTTGGCCGCATCCCTGCAGAATGAGGAGAGAGAAGAAAATACAGTGATGTGGTCAAATATGGACCGTATGGTCCAATGGACCTGATCCATGACAGAATAGACCTATTTATAAGCACTGTCATGTAGGTTTTTAACGTTTATTTTGATTTGTACATAACACTACACAGGGAAAAAAAGAGAAAAAGAAAGTACATAACACAAAAAGTCCTTCCAAAATAATAAAAAAAATTAACACATAAAGAAAGAAGTGACACCCATGCATAAAAGAGATCCAGTTATGGTGCGGAGCGTACAATTTTTGGCTCCGGCGAAACATTAAGAGTCATCAAGTGTTTCATCTAACGATGAGATTAAGAAAAAAATCTACCAGCTATTGAATTTTAAAAAATAGATAAAAATGACAAATTTTTTCATCCATTAGATAATTTTTATCAAATAGTTTAACAATCGTTTTCATATGTGTTAGTTCGTCATTGTAGCCATTTCGGCACTAAAGAGCAATTGTCAGGCAAAGTAATAAAGGAAATAATTTGATTTTGCGATCTTTGTCTTAATTTTTGGGGTTAATTTCATTTTAGTACCCTAAGGTTAAAGAGTCATGCCAATTGATAGACGAAATTCTATGAGGTGTCAACTATTGGAGAAAATAATTTGTTATTGAATGGACGGACAACACCCACACTCATCTATTCATTTTTATTTTTTTGGTTGAAATATGCTAATATATAAAACACCCACACTCACCTATTACGACGATATAAAAGTCTTTCTCTAGATTTCTTTAAAAGGAAAAAGAAATTCCTAATTTTTTTTAATTCTCTATCTAAAAAAATAAGTATATGTGTCGCCACAAAAAATCTCTAGCCGGAATTTCCTGGAAGAAGCTGAGCCGACCGATTTTGTTAAAGTACTTAATTTTTTTCCTCTTAAGATAGTTTCCAATTTGAAGAATGGTGATGTGTTATTAGAGACAACTCTTCACATAAAAAGTTGACCTAAGGCCAATTAGACTACATTTTTAAAAGCATGTATGATTGGACCCCTTTACGATATCAATATATTGGGCTAGCTTCCCCGACAGTTTGTTGAATGTAGGGATGACAATAGGGTCGGGCGGGGCTGATAAATTCCTTAGAACCCTAGTTCTGAGATAGAGAAGAAAAGAAATCGAATTTGGGGAAAGAATTTATGTGTATTTCATATCTAAAATTCTGTACAAGAACCTCTATTTATAGAGGAGAAAATAACTGTCAAGATGCTAAAGTTACAATCAAAAGTATGTATTTACATTCTACTTCTAAACAAAACATCTAAGCTAATGTATACTCTATCCTTGTTGTTTTGTGCAACTTGTTGTGACTGTAGTCTTTCTCTTCTTTCCGGTTATTGATCTGTGTAACTGAATTAGTTTAGAAGCTTGGTGAGCAAGCTACTTTTTCCATCTTGGCATAACTGATTGTGCAAGTTGCACCACTTGCAGCTAGTTGACTGATATATGCATTTTATATGTCGAGCTTGCACCATTGCAACTTACATGCTTCAACAACCCCCCCCCGGCCCTCCCCAAAAGCTGAAATGGGTTGAAATATATACATGATCCCAAACTTTTCAATAGGTAATGGAATTGAGATGGATGTAGGGGTTTGTGAATATATCAGCTAACTGATTTGAAGTAGAAATAGGTAGAGGCTTGATTACACCTTCTTGATATTTGTCTCTTATGAAATGACAATCAACCTCTATGTGTTTTGTCCTTTCATGATAGACATGATTTTCCACAATATAGATAACAGCTTGATTGTCACAGAATAATGTTATAGGTTTAAAATGTTTAACATGTAAATCATTGAGTAGAAATATCAGCCATTGGAATTCACACACACAATTAGCCATAGATCTATACTCAGCTTCTGAAAAACTTCTTGCAATTGTGGTTTGTTTCTTGGCTTTCCAAGAAATCAGAGAATCACCTAGGAAAACTAAGAAGCCTGAAATGGATTTTCTTGTTTCAGTGCATCCAGTCCAGTCTGAATCACAGTATGCTATAATAGACATTACTGATTTGCTAGACAGAAAAATCCATTGGCCTGGTGCTGATTTTAGGAATCTCCATACCTTGATCACAACTTGTAAATGCTTTTCAGTGGGACAATCTAAGAATTGACTTAGTTGTTGCACTTCATAAGAGATATATGGCCTAGTTATGGTTAAGTACAACAACTTACCAACTACACTTCTGTATTCAGTGTTAGAGTTATGCAATGTAGAGTCATTCTTCTCTAACTTGCAAGTGTAATCCATTGATAAAGAAGAAGGCTTGCAATCAGTAAACTTTGTGTCCCTTAGCAGATCTAAAGTGTACTTTCTTTGGTTCAAGAATATGGCCCTCTTAGCTATCTCTGAGCTTAAGCTCTCCCAAGTCCTTAATACAAAAACTGGAATGTAGATGTTGCTTAACTCCCTGAATAGCAGTCAAATTGTCTCCTGCAAGAACTACATCATCAACATAGACAAAAAGAACTAGGAAATAAGTAGAACTACTTCTTGTAAGCATACAAGGATCATTCCTTGACTGAACAAATCTAAAGTAAACAGTTCATTAGTTAGCTTTTCATGCCATTGCCTCCTGGCCTGCTTGAGTCCATAAACACTACAAGAAAACTGTGAAACAGGGACGGACATTTCCGTCGCTAATCCCTCACTAAACTCAGTTTAGCGACCGATTAACGATCGAATGACGTGGTCGTGTATTTTTCGTCGCTAAGCAAAATACCGACGGAAAAGTTAGCGACCGAATATTAGGTCGCTATTTACCAATCGAATGGTCAACATTGCTGACTTTTGACTTTGACTGGGTAACGACCGAATACCGACGGAAAAGTTAGCGACCGAATATTAGGTCGCTATTTACCGTCCGAATACCGACCGAATGGTCAACATTGTTGACTTTTGACTTTGACTGGGCAACGACCGAATACCGACGGATAATTAGCAACGGAAAAGCGGGTCACCATATGGCGATCGAATACTGATCAGTCCGGTCAACATTGTTGACATTTGACTTGACCCAGGAATGACCGAATACCGACGGATAATTAGCAACGGAAAAGCGGGTCACTATATGGCGACCGAATACCGACGGGCTGGTCAACATTGTTGACATTTGACTTGACCCATAAACGACCGAATAGCGACGGATACTTAGCAACGGACAAGAGGGTCACCATATAGCGACCGAATACCGACGGTATTTACCGTCGCTAAATTGTTGTTATTTAAAAAAATAAAAATTGAATTTAATTAAATCCCTATTACGTAACACAAATGACAATAGCAAAGAATAACCAAAATGCTAATAACCAAAATGCTCACAACCAAAATGCTCACAATCAAAATGCTCACAACCAAAATGCTCACAATCTATTCTCATTACATTAAATACTCACAATCAAAGTGCAAACTTTTTATTACAACACTCACAATCAAAGTGCACATTTTGAATAACAACACTCACAATAATAGTGTGCACCTTACATTACAACTCACAATCAAAGTGTACACATAACATTACAAAGCTCACATTCAAAGTGCACACTTTGAATTATCAAAACTCACAATCAAAGTGTGCACATTACATTGCAACACTCACGTTCAAAGTAATTTATTTCATTTATCAAAACTTACAATCAAAGTGTGCATTTCTCATAAACTCCTTGATGTCATTCATATGCATATCCTTGAAAATGCATGAGTTGCAATCTGCAAAATTTAAGAATCAAATTATTATGACAATAAAATTTCTACTTTGAATTATGTTAAAAAGTTATACAATATGACAATTAATTTATTGTAATAAAGTACCAAAAAAAACAACAAATATGACTCACTTTGAATATGTGGAATTCCAAGAGAAGCAAGAAATCTTAATTGAATGTGCCACGAGGGCTTGGAAATTAATAGGAGAATGTGGTAGCAAACAGTGAGAAAGAGAATGTTTATCTTTGGGAACACATCTGATGCTCTCTGGAATCTCGTTTACTAATACAATCATACCATGCACAGTAAACTTGTATAGGTAGAAAGACCTTCAAGACCATAAGATCGATGAAGAATACACGTTCATCAATAAGTCTAATTCTAATCCATGAACAGAACTCTTGATACCTAAACGGAAAGTCCTACAAAGTTTAGATGAATGGAAAGCACCAAAACAGCAAATCCTAAGTGTAGTAAAAAAGCAGCATGCATAAAGTATCCTTGGTACTTTGATAAGCACATTGATTGTAAAATAACTGAATGAAAGAAGAACAATTATACTCATTATCCAAACTTAAAATTTTGAAATCTGAGAATTTTTGTCAAGCATAGACCAATCCCTGATAAGCAAGTACCTTTGTCAAACGTATTTAAGACAGCTCAAAGGATGTGTACCCTGAAATCAGCTTTTTGTAAGACTTCCTTTGTAGTAGTTTCAAACTCGGGTCTTTTGACAAACCTGGGTACAGCTGGCTTTCTTAAATCAAGATCCTGCAGATAGAAAAAGTTTCGAACATAAGATTTAGTTGGTTGCACTTGTAATGGAAATTACTATTACTGCCCCTTTTCTTGTTGATTTGATTGAACGCAAAAGTAGTAAAGGATCAAGAAAAAACAGAGGAGTTATTATTGGAGACAAACTAACATAAGTACTTCTTCGAGATTACAGTATAATCAAGAGTGGACAAATGGTTGTCAATAGCAAAAAATTTGAGAAAAATCAGAGACCAAAACCCCAAGAAAATCAATAAAAAACATAACCCGACAACAAAAGCTCCTAAACAGTTATCCAAATTATTATTGCATCTGAAAAATCAGCCATGGAACACCTATCCAGATTATTATTGCATCTGAAAAATCAGCCATGGAACACCTATCCAGATTATAATTGCGTATCATTTTTACTGCAATCCTCATACTTCACAATACAGATGATAGTTTCAAAGGAGGAAACAACGTTGCATTTAAAGTACACTAAAACAACAATCAGCAAAATAATTTCAAATTCGTCCCTGTAACATTTTTGAGAAATAACATTGAATTTTTTATTTCTGAGCCTGAAGCAAAATTACATACCTTCAGAAAAAGGTATTAGCAGTGTCTTTGAGTTCTAAAGAAGCAAATTTGGAGCTGCAAAATAAGAGAAACAAAAAGGAAATGTTACATGCGAATTATTTCTGAAAATTTGATAGCTAATCAACCAGTAGAGTTAACATGTATTCTTTAATCCCTTTAGCACTCAGAAAACAACACACCTAACTGGTTCGTTATATGGCTTCTACAATTTTAAAAAAGGAAAAAATAAATTTTATACAAAAGCTAAATTATCCTCACCAGAAGCCAGTTGATAGCTGAGTGAGCTGTGGATTGGGATTTTGAAATAGGTAGTGGCGGGCTGGCAATTTGGCCGGAGATGGTGGACAACTACTTCAAAATGAGGACTAGCGGCCGGAGATGGCAACGATCAAAGTTTTTGGGGACGAAGATGGCGACTGACGAGGGGCGACGGGAGAGGGGGAATTTCGAAGGAGGGAATTTTTTTTGGGGCTAAGTTTCAGTAAATTAAGGGTTTGAAAAAGGGGGAAGAAAAATTCGCGTTTTAGGGGAGACACAAACAATCAAAACGACGTCGTTTTGTTAAATATTCGGTTGTTATTCCGTCGGTATTCGGTCGGTCTATTCCGTCGGTATTGCGTCATTAAATATTCCGTCGTTATATTCCGTCGGTATTCGGTCGTAATATATTACGTCGGTAAACGGTCGTTAATATCCGTCGGTATTCGGTCGTTAAGGGTGATCAAAACGACGGCGTTTCAATTTGGTCAACGAGACCGAAGTGGCCGATGGATGAGCGACGGAATAACGACTGATTTTTTTTCGGTTTCTATTCGGTCGGTATTCCGTCGTTAAATTTGTGACCGCAAATTTCGGTCGCTAAATTCTGTCGCTATTTAACTGTTTTCTTGTAGTGAAATGAATTTAAGCAGTCTGCAAACTTTGCCAGGTGGTGCATCAAAGCCTCTAGGTGGTACCATGTACTTTTGTGTCAAATGATCATATGTGATAAACTTGTGCATTTTGTGAGGTGAAGTGTGAACACAATGACAAACATAATCATGAAGATAGGAAGGAATTTGACCGACTCTGGAAGACCTTCTAGGAATAGGAACAAATGCAGTAGGATTAGTTTCTATAGATGGTTGTGAACAACCAAAATCAGTGTTATGAAGTGTACCAGTAGCAATAGTATCTTCAAAATAAACAAGTGAAGGTAGTCAGCGAGGTAAATTAGGCATAATTGAAGGAGGAGTAGGATTAGGATTAGTAGAGCATGAACTAGTTTGAAAGGGAAAAATAGTTTCATGAACTAGTTTGAAAGGGAATTCCATGTAAGGAACTGAGCCGACTGATTTTGTTTGAGTACTTAATTTTTTTCCCCTTAAGATAGTTTACAATTTGGAGAATGGTGATGTGTTATAAGAGAGAACTCCTCACATCAAATGTTGACCTAAGGCCAATTAAACTACCTTTTTAAAAGCATGTATGATTGGACCCCTTTACGAGGCAGAAAATCCTTTGTCCCCATTCGTGCATGTCCCCGTGTCCCTAACCAATCACAATTCACCATGTGTATATATAATTGAAACAAATATTTATATAGTAAATTCTGATTGGTTAGGGACACGGGGACATACACGGACGGGAACAGAGGATTTCACCCCCTTTACGATATCAGTTTATTGGGCTATCTTCCTCGACAGTTTGTTGAACGTAGGGATGGCAATGGGGTCGGACGGGGGCAGAGACCATATAATTCGACCCCGATCCTACCTCCCCATTCTCATCCCTGCCGTCGCCCAGTTTAAATTTATTCAAAAATTTTCTTTTTATTTAAAACTAATATAAAATTTCATAAACTAGACTTTATTTACAATCATATAAAAAATTATTTTGTAGTGATGATAAAAAAATTACAAAGAGTATTTTACACTTTTTTTCTCTTTTGCGCGCGAACACACACACACACACACATACATTTATATATATATATATATATATATATATATATATTATTTTTAACCTCATTATAAAAGAATATTAAAAAAAGAAGAAGAAAGAATAAAAAAAATATGCTTTCTGAGCAACAATAGATATATATTTTTAATAATACTAAATACTCATAAAATTACAATAATGGCATTTTCTATTTATAAATAAGGCGGGGCAAGTTAAATTAGTAGTTTTAATTGCTTCCCACCTTTTGGGGTGTGAGTTATTATCCGTTATTTTGTGTAACTTTATTTTTCTGTCATGTTTGTCTTTTTCTTTCCTCAACTCTATTTTTTTTTTTTGTATTAGAGAAAAAGTTTGAAAACCTTTAACATATAACAAATCTTCCATCTCAGTACTCCAACAATGATAATTTTTACCATTCAAACGAGTTATCTAGCTCATATTCGGTTCCATATTTTAGACAAGCAGATAATCACACAGCAACCAAAGCTCTGATACCACTATGTTGGGGAGAAACCACAATATAATCCAAGCAACCGAACAAACAAGATCAAATATGCTTGACAAAATATCTCCCAAACTTGAATAAAAACGTAGGACACCAAACAATAATTCCAAAGCCCCTAGATGACAGTTGTGAATGCAGCGGAACAATAATAATAATGGAGCAAGTAAATGAAAGATAAATCAACAAACACAACACCAAGAATTTTACGTGGAAAACCTCTTCAAATCGAAGAGTAAAAACCACGGGACCTTCGGGTCCACTCCAAAAGCTTCACTATAAATCAAGAGAGGTTACAAAAGAGTATCTACACCAATATGTGTAAACTCAAACCAACAAGGAAGCTAAAACTTCATCAACAACATAAAAGAGATGAGAATAGAGAAAAATCACCCCTGAAAACAGGACACTGTTCGGACTGCTATAACTCAGAATCAGCAAGTTGAAATCCGAAACCCACCGTCCAGAATGTAGTCCTATCAGTCTTCTACCTCCAGTTAAAATTTGAGAGCATTCCGACAAGAATTGACCGTCCGATCGAAAGAAGTCCCAAAACTGTGCTGGCAGAAAAAAGCTGCGGAAATCTCCCTTTTTCTCCCAAAAACTCTCTGCCTCTCTTTTTTCTTGAATGAATAATGAAGACCAACAATTGGTAGGGTTTTATAACACTTTTGGGCTTGGGCCTTGGGCTATTTTTCAAGACCCACATAGGAGGAGAAAACATTATGGCCCAACAAATCTCCCCTTTTTCCCGACTATGTGAAAGTCACAAATCTCTTGCCATCCCGGCAAGAGTACAACACACATCAAACTTCCACCTAGGCAATGCCTTAGTCATCATATCAGCCACATTATCATCCGTATGAACTTTTTCAAGCTCCAACAACTTATCATCTAACACTTCACGTATCCAATGATACCTCATATCAATGTGTTTGGATTTAGAATGAAAAGTTGAGTTCTTACCAAGACGAATTGCACTTTGACTATCACAAAGTAGCACATACTTAGATTGAGAGTGTCCAATTTCCTTGAGAAATTTCTTCATCCAAAGCAACTCTTTACAACCTTCAGTCGCTGCAATGAACTCGACTCGTTGGTAGACAAAGCAACACATTTCTGCAATCGAGATTGCCATGAAACAGCTCCCCCTGCAAAGGTAATCAAGTAGCCTGAAGTAGATTTCCTGGTATCAACATCCCCAGCCATATCTGAATCTGTGTAGCCTTCAAGAATAGATTTCTCATTGCCAAAACAGAGTCTCAGATTAGAACTTCCATGGAGATATCTCAAAATCCATTTAACCGCTTCCCAATGTTCTCTTCCTGGTTTCGAAAGAAAACGGCTAACAACACCAACAACATGAGCAATATCAGGTCTCGTGCAAACCATAGCATACATCAAACTACCAACTGCTGAAGCATAAGGAACTTTCTCCATCTCTTTCTTCTCATCATCGGTAGAGGGGCATTGCTTGACACTCAATTTGAAGTGACTAGCAAGTGGAGTGCTACATGACTTTGGCCTTGTCCATTCTGAATCTCTGGAGCACCTTCTCAATGTAGCTCTCTTGAGATAACCAAAGCTTTCTTGCATTCCTATCACGAGTGATCTTCACTCCAAGAATCTGCTTTGCTGGTCCCAAGTCTTTCATGGCAAAAGACTTGCTCAATTCCTGCTTCAAATCTGCAATCCTGTAAGCATTCTTACCAACAATAAGCATATCATCAACATAAAGCAAAAGTATGATGAAATCATCATCGTAAAAACTTTTGCACAAATACACAATGGTCAGAATTAGTCTTCTTGAAGCCATGTTTCCTCATAAACGACTCAAACTTCTTGTACCATTGTCTCGGTGCTTGTTTCAAGCCATATAAACTTTTCTTCAACCTCGCAGACATGATCTTCTTTTCCTTTAACTCGAAAACCTTCAGGGTTGTTCCATATAAATTTCCTCCTCAAGATCACCATGAAGAAAAGTCGTCTTCACATCCATCCGCTCAACCTCTAAATCAAGGCTTGCAGCCAAACTGAGCACAGTTCTGATCGAAGACATTTTCACAACAGGAGAAAATATTTCTGAGAAGTCTACTCCATTTCTTTGACTAAACCCTTTGACAACAATTCTAGCTTTAGGACGTGGATCTGGAGAGTGCTCTTGCGGCTTCCATCTGTAAACCCACCTATTCTTCAAAGCTTTCTTGCCCTTTGGCAACTTCACTAACTCAAAGGTGTTATTGTCATAAAGAGACTTCATTTCATCATCCATTGCACTTAACCACTAATCTTTCGGCTCACTTCCCATGGCCTCCTGAAAACTCTCTGGTTCTCCTCCATCAGTCATCAACACATACTGATTAGGAGGATACAAAGTATTATCTTTTCTGACTCTGGTAGACCTCCTAGGTAGAGCAACTTGTGGTTCCTCTGGAAAATCTGGAACATGATCATCAGTATCAGCATCATCTGGAACTGCTGGAACATGATCATCAACATTATCATCATCTGCATTCGGTTCTATCTCCGTCTGAGCTTGCTCCTCAACTCGTAATGTAAACGGTGAGGAATATCCCCTGCTTTCAAATCAACAAGATCTCGAACTCGTGATTCTGCTCATGGAGCTTTCTCAACATCCTTGATAGTCTGGTCTTCACAGAAAACCACATCTCTGCTTCTAATAAGTTTCTTCTCAACTGGATCATACAACTCTGTATCCAAACTCATCCCGGCCATAACCCTGTGAAAGATACACCTGCCTAGTCTTGGTATCCGGCTTTAGACCTTTCATCTTTTGGAACATGAACAAAGACCTTGCAACCAAAGACTCTCAAATGATCATAAGAAGACTTCTTACTCGACCAAACATTCTCTCGGAATATCTCCATTTAGAGCAAACTGCAGGGAGACAAATTAATTACATGAACCGCAACATTCAAAGCTTCACCCCTGTAAGCCTCGTGATAACTCGCCTCGTAAAGTAAACATCTAACTCTCTCAACTAAAGTTCTGTTTCATCCTTTCGCCAAACCATTCAACCGAGGAGTCTTCCCGATGTCCGATACCTTGCTCTCTCGCACATCCCGATCAAACGGCCCGCAGATCTCACTCACCATTGTCTCGACCGGATGCACTTGACTTTCTTCCCGGCTTTGTCTCTCAACGAGACTTGAATTCCTTAAACTTATCAAGAACCCGGTTCTTAGTCTTCGAACATAGACCCACAATTTTCTTGAACAATCATCAATGAAAGTCACAAAATAAGATGCACCACCAAGTGATCTGTACCTTCATAGACCACACACATCGTAATGAATCACTCTAACAAACTTGACTTCTTGTAAGGAGGATTAGACTTGAAAGACACTCGCTTTCGCTTTCCTGCCATACAATGATCACACTTATTCAATTTTGCAGTACTAACTCCAGAAAGTGCATTCTTTCTGATTAGAATGTTAAGTCCTTTCTCGCTAATGTGACTCAGCCGCCTGTGCCATAGGTAAGGTGAGATTTTATTGTCCACCACATTGACACTACCAGAAATCGCAGCCTGCATCAAATACAAATTAGAAGAAAATTTGTTTCCTCGAGCCACAATCAACGAACCCTTTGAAAGTTTCCACTCTCCTCCTTCAAACACATTACGAAAACCATCATCATCAAGTTTTCCAACTGAGATCAAATTCAACTGGATATCTGGAGAGTGCTTGACATCTCTGAGAAGTAACTCACTGCCATTACTAGTCTTCAAACACACATCACCTATGCCAACCACCGGTGACACGCCCTCATTGCCCATCCTAAGAGCTCCAAAGTTTCCGTGAGTGTAGAACGGAAGAATTCTTTCTTTTTTAGCAACATGAAGTGAAGCACCACTATCAACTACCCAGTCAATGTCATGAGATGCATAATTAATCACATCCTCATCATAAACAGCAAATAAATCCTCTGTAGTAGCAGTAGCAACAACATCAGCACTGTCATTTTTCACTTCTGTATTACCACCATTCTTCTTATCTCTCTTCCACTTGAAGCAATGTTTCTTGATGTGTCCTTTCTTTCCACAGTAATGACATTCCATATCCTTGAACCTTGATCTGGACTTGCTTCTGCTTTTATCTCTATTTCCATAAGTCTTGTTCCTGTCTCTCCCCCTATTTTCAGTAGCAAGGACATCTGAATGAGAAGTTGATGTCCCTGAATTAGACCTTCTAACTTCCTCATTCAAGATACCATCTCTAGCATACGCTAAATACATAGCACCAGCTGTAGCATTGTTAATATAAGAGGCCCGGAAATTTTCCCAAGATTCAGGTAAACAGCTAAGCAACCAAAGTCCCAACACTTCATCATCAAGTTTAATACCAATATCAGATAGCTGACCATAAACTCCTTCAAATTCATTGACATACTCCATGACAGGAGTGCCCTCTTTATATCTCAAATATATCAGCCGCTTCATACAAAACAACTTGTTGTTTCCAGATTTTGCGGCATATGTATTCTCAAGCTTTTCCCACAATTTCTTGGCATCTGTTTCCTTTAAAAATTCTTCACATTTTTGTCAACCCAACTTCTAATAAAATCGCAAACCTGGCGATGTTCAACAGTTCATTCCGCATCAGATTTAGAATCAGGCTTCGAACCAAAAATGGGTGCATGAAAACCTTTAACATATAACAAATCTTCCATCTCAGTACTCCAACAATGATAATTTTTACCATTCAAACGAGTTATCTGGCTCATATTCGGTTCCATATTTTAGACAAGCAGATAATCACACAGCAACCAAAGCTCTGATACCACTATGTTGGGGAGAAACCACAATATAGTCCAAGCAACCGAACAAACAAGATCAAATATGCTTGACAAAATATCTCCCAAACTTGAATAAAAACGTAGGACACCAAACAATAATTCCAAAGCCCCTAGATGACAGTTGTGAATGCAGCGGAACAATAATAATAATGGAGCAAGTAAATGAAAGATAAATCAACAAACACAACACCAAGAATTTTACGTGAAAAACCTCTTCAAATCGAAGAGTAAAAACCACGGGACCTTCGGGTCCACTCCAAAAGCTTCACTATAAATCAAGAGAGGTTACAAAAGAGTATCTACACCAATATGTGTAAACTCAAACCAACAAGGAAGCTAAAACTTCATCAACCACATAAAAGAGATGAGAATAGAGAAAAATCACCCCTGAAAACAGGACAATGTTCGGACTGCTATAACTCAGAATCAGCAAGCTGAAATCCGAAACCCACCGTCCAGAATGTAGTCCTATCAGTCTTCTACCTCCAGTTAAAATTTGAGAGCATTCCGACAAGAATTGACCGTCCGATCGAAAGAAGTCCCAAAACTGTGCTGGCAGAAAAAAGCTGCGGAAATCTCCCTTTTTCTCCCAAAAACTCTCTGCCTCTCTTTTTTCTTGAATGAATAATGAAGACCAACAATTGGTAGGGTTTTATAACACTTTTGGGCTTGGGTCTTGGGCTATTTTTCAAGACCCACATAAGAGGAGAAAATATTATGGCCCAACAGCAAGTGGGCAAGGAATCGAGGACATACCTTCCCCGTTCCTGCATGGTAATATATTTTTGCCTCATCCACGCCTAAATTGGGGATTCCCCGCCACGTCCGGGAGGGTCGGTCCATGGTTCCGGCGGGTAAATTGCTATCGCTAGTTGAATGAGATGATGTGAGACGACATAAGTAGTCTATTACCCCGTCTCATGGATTGTGACTCGACCGACATAAGTAGTCTATTACCCCGTCTCATTTTCTTGACCTATTCTTAGCTTCTCTGACTCTTATCTTTCCTGAATATCTAGAACTATCCCAGTTGCCAGATGTATTTTTTTATGTCATCACTTTTTTTTTACATTGCGAGGAATTATCCCAATTTCGTAAATTACGAGTTAGATATTCAACTACCTGACTATTATTTGAGTGCAGACAAAAAGTCAAGACTTTTAAGTTGGGAGCAAAATACCGTAATAGTATATTGAACTATATATAAAAATTGTAAAAAAATATTGGGGGTACAAATTTGATCAAATATTCGAACTATATATAAAATTTATTATATTTAGTAATATTTTTAAAAATTTCGGGGCGACTGCCCCCACCGTCCCCTTGTCTTCGTCCATGCGTGCGTGACATGCGTAAATACCTATTAATCATTTAGATGTCAATCGTCCAATTTTCTCCCTTTATGCTATTTAATTTGCCGTTAAAAAAATAGATCTTTATTTAAAGGGTTGTATATTTTTTTTAAATGAAAAATGAGATTGCCATTAAATGTATCCGGTAGTAATCAGTAATGGAAAAAAAAATATATACTATGACAGAATTGTGGTTGACAAAGATATGTACTCCATTCCAGTGACGGATCCAGAAAATTTTTTTATTGGGGTCATTTAATATGCATAATAATTGACTGCGGTTATTTATACATTTATTATCTAAATAGAGTAAAATATATCATATATAATTAAAAAAATCACTGGGGTCATTTGATATATACAATAATTCACTGGGATCATTTATACATTTATTATCTAAATGGAATAAAATATATCATATATAATTGGGGTCAAATGACCCCACTCAGAAGACTGTGGATCCGTCGCTGCTCCATTCAGAACGCAAGTGATAGTCTACATTTTGTCATTTACTAATAATTTTTGTCACTCCTATTTTAGTATTTCAGTTGCATGCAAATTAGAATAACTATTTTTTAAAAAATTAATTGGGAAACGGAGCCTATTTATTATTATAAATAGAGAAATTTAAAAAAGGGCGAGGGAATTCGATGCAATGACTTTTAAGTCTTAAAACTTCAGCTTGACCAGTAAACAAATGTCTGATCGGTAAAGATTATGAACCAAATTATGATAATTATACATTTATTTAGTATATGCCAAATATTGTTGGCGGTCATGATATATCACCAGATTTCACCAGAGAGAATCCAGATTTCACAAGAGACAGAAGTATAATTTCAAAGGGAAAATTCTAATATGGATCATTGTTCATTGTACACCATTTAATTCAAATTAATTAAAATCACCAAAAAAATTATTTCTAACTTGATGTGAATGAAACTAGATCAGATGGTTTAGTGAATCATGATACATATCGAAATTAACTATTCTAAACTACAACAAAACAAAATAAAAAATTCAAAGATTAAAAAAAAGGCAGAATTATACATTAAACATAGAGCTCCAATGAAACGCAAAGGTTGTCTTCCTAAAATGTTGCCAAGATGGTCTTGGGTGAAAATTCTGTGTCTCTATTCTTATTCTCATCCTTGTTCCCAACCAATCAGAATTTATTATATAAATATTTTTTTCAATTATATATAAACAGAATGAATTGTTATTGACTGAGGATAGGAATAAGTAGAGGAACGGGCACAGAGGATTTTTTTGTAGTCTTTTATGATGCCGACCTCTTCTTTGATTATAACCCCACGTTTCTCAGAAAAGCTATGGATCCATTATCAGCTCAATCCCAAAAAAAATTAATGTGTAGAAATCCAATTTTGCTTCCGCAAGTATATCTTCTGATTTGTATGGTTATCGTTTACTCGTTCAAATTTATGTAAACATTCACCACACCGTTCTCCAAGTTGTAAAAAAAAAAGTACTACTTTTTAATATTTAAACTTTTTTTAATATTTTCAGTTCTTGTGTAGACGTGAATTTGTTTACACCTATGAGATGATATTAGTTTAATCCATTTTTTTGTACTTTTTTTTTAAATTTTGATTAATAAACAGGTAGGGATTCATGCAAAACTTCAACACAAAAGTTAGATTAAAAAAATAATACTCCCTCCATTTCTAAATATAAGACCCTTTAGACAATTTTAAAAAATTAAAGAATTTGTCATTTTCACCTAAAGTTCTAATATTATCCATCTCTCTCACTTCTATTGTTAACAACTAATAAAAGAAACTTAAATGATATAAAAAGACATGCATTCTTCCAACTCTCAACTCCCTTAATTTATTTCAATCTTACTTTCGGTTGTTGGGAGAGAAACCAAAGCCATAATTTGGCAAAAGAAATGTCCAGAGAGAGGACACTAGAAGAGGCAGAAGTGCCACTATTGCTAGACCATTCAAATTCGGTTGCTAAGATAAAACGCTTAGAAGAAGAATATGAAGATCAAACCCTTCCCAAAAAGGTCTGGATTGAATCCAAAAAACTATGGCAAATCGTCGGTCCGGCCATCTTCAGCCGTATCGCCGCCTACTCTACGTTCGTCATTTCTCAGGCCTTCGCTGGCCATATAGGTGACATTGAACTGGCTGCCATGGCCATTGCTACCAGTGTTATTGTTGGCTTCGACTTTGGTCTCTTGGTATATATCATTCAAAGTAGTAAACATTAATACTCCTGCCGTCTGAAACTGTCACTTACCTATTCATTCTGTATAGAAATATGAGCAGTCAGCTCAGATAGGAAACTATTGACGGCTAACAAAGACCATAGAGTATACATATGACATCTAAAGGGAAATTATAAACTTAGGTGCTAGTGCTTTCTCATGGGCGGAGCTAGGGGCAGGATTGTGGTCGCCCCACTATAAATTCTTTACAAGGCATAGAAAATCTTTATTTGTTAAAAAAATTCTTTTAAGTACCTCATCTAAATTATAGGTTCTGATTGGGCAGGACGAAGACAAAGGCGGGTAAAAATCCTATTAGATATAGTAAATTTTATAGGTTGTTCGGAATATTTGATCAAATTCCCCCCCTCCCCCCCAAACAATTTTTTTGCAGTTTTTTATGTAGTTCATTATACTGTTGCAGTTTTTCGTCCCGCGAGCTAAAACTCCTGGTTTCGTCCTTGATTCTGGGTATGTTTTTCTTTTTCAGCTAGGTATGGCAAGTTCCCTGGAGACACTATGTGGACAAGCATTTGGGGCAAAAAGATATTACATGTTGGGAATATATCTACAAAGATCATTCATTGTTCTCTTCTGTTGTTGTATCCTAACATTACCAATCTATTTGTTTGCAACTCCAATTCTAAAACTTCTTGGACAGCCTGAAGATATTGCTGAGCTATCTGGGATCGTTTCGATATCTTTAATTCCACTTCATTTCAGCTTTGCATTTCAATTACCACTTCAAAGATTCTTGCAAACTCAGCTGAAGAACAATGTTATTGCTTGGGTGAACTTAGGAGCATTTGTAGTACACTTGTTCTTGAGTTGGTTGTTTGTGGTTAAACTTGATATGGGATTAGTTGGAGCTGTGATTAGTTTGAATTTCTCATGGTGGTTTACAGGGATTGGATTGTTTATTTACACTGTTTGTGGTGGTTGTCCTCTTACTTGGTCTGGCTTTTCACTTGAAGCTTTTTCTGGTCTTTGGGAATTTGTCAAACTCTCCGCTTCTTCCGGTGTCATGCTATGGTAATTTCTCTTTTCTCTTTAACCCTCCCGGTCACTCAATCCTACGACCAGTCCTTTGACTGGTCCCACAAACCTGGCATAAATTGAGCAGTATATACTTCTGCAGATATGTCCCATCTAATTTATGTGAGGGGTTGTGGGATCAGTTCACAAGTACAATAATATGATTGAATTTTCCTCATCTTATTATAAAATTAGAGTCTGACCTAACATATTGATTTTGACCTCACACGTTTCTCACATTTTGACGGGGTTATACTTCAACAAATAAAGTTAGTAAGTGACACTCCAGAATAACGAGATGAGCGTTGTCTCATCCCTTCACCAAAAACCAAAAGAAAAAATCTAAGATCAACTTCTCTAGTATGATTGTTGTTAGCAATGATGACAATTCTATATGACTATTTTTTCTTCTAATTAAGTATTAATGGTGGTTTAAATTTCTGACTATCTACTTATAAATAGAAAAAGAATGTCTCCTTTATGGCTTTACCATACCACAAAAGATGCTCTTTTTTTTAAACATATATTAATGAGGAAAATAGTGAGTAGTAGGTAGTTCTTATTATTGCTAGCATTTATTTAGTTAGCTAAAGTTTCGTTTTTTTTTTTAATTCCACAGCTTAGAAAATTGGTACTACAGAATTCTGATAGTGATGACAGGAAACTTGAAAAATGCTGAAATTGCAGTTGATGCGTTGTCCATATGGTAAGAACATTTAAATTCCCGTCATTATTATAAGCTAATTATGATTAATCGATGTAAAATAAATATTAAAAATTGGTTAAAGGAATTAGGATTACATTTCCCAGCTAACCTTTTTTGTCCTAAAGCATTTTACTTGGCCCTCTAGATTTGACAATGTTCTAATCAAATTATTGCAAGTTACTACTTGCGTCTTCAATATGTTTACAAACTCTCCCTAATTAAACTAATCATATAACAACATCATGCTTGTTAGTGACACCGAATCTATCACAAGGTCCTTAGTCCAGTGGGGCGATGGTCTCCACGATTTTAAGGTTGTGGGTTCGATACCCTCCCCGCGCATGGGGTATGCTTTAAATTGTCTTCCTTTCTAGGGTTATCTCTTCTTCCTCTTATGAGGTGGTACTCTCTCCTCTTTTGGAGTGTACGCTCAATTGAACTTCAAAAAAAAAAGTGACACCGAATCTTTAGTAATACTTCGTACAACAATTTATATTATGATTATTTATGTTTAGGATTTATTTTATAGACTTCAAATTTTTTCTTTCTTAATTTAAAAGAAATAAACAAAACATTTTATAATTAAAATTGTTACATAGAATTTGAAACTTCCTGTTTATAGTTTCCTCCTTTCCGTATCTTAGCTTTTAATAAAGAAAATAGGGAAATTCTTAAATACACACGGGTTGCCAACTCTTCAGGAAAACGGTAAGAATCTTATTTTTTTCGTTCAGTGTCTAATTTCTTATGTCATTAATAAGAATTTACATGTGTTAATTTTTTTAATTAAAAAAATTATAATTTAAAAAAATAATAAAATTTATAGGGAAAATGTGATCATATATTAATCATTTATTTTATTCGTAGGGATGAAAAACATGACATATAATGGGAAGAAATTATTCTTTTTCTTGAGGAAAAGTCTTAAATGACAACTCATGCGGCTATTAATAAATAAAAGAAAAGAAAAAAAGGAGTAGAATTATGAACCATTTGTTTCCCTTTTCTTGGCAGTATGAACATCAATGGCTGGGAAATGATGATTCCTCTGGCTTTCTTTGCTGGGACAGGGTAAGTTTATCCTTTATCATTTACATGTTATATGTTTTTTTTAATTAATGAAAATAGAAAAATCCAATATGTGGCTGCTTTTATTGCATAGCAAACAAACAAAATATGACTATCCTTTACCTTCTCATCATCACACAAATTAAAGCTAAATTGATATTTTTTAATTGAAGACTTTTGAAAATGTTTGTCAAAAAAATAAAAATAAAATAAAAAGAAAAAAAATATTCTGTTCAACTAGTATTTTCATGTCTGTACTCACAATTTTTTATGTGAATATCTCCTCTAATTATATTTCTTCAGTATTCATTATCACAATCACGTAGCAAATCGTGAATAATTGATACAGATATAAAAACACTTGTTTGGGACAAACACAGAAGCTTAAGGTTCCCATATTGACCGTGGCCAATAAAAAGACTTCTGAAAATGAAAGAAAATGAATACGACAAGTACACATGTTGTCGCGGGATTCTATAAACTAAAAATATCTTCGTGCCTTTTTTTATTTTATTTTTTATTGGACCTCACTAGAGGAGGTCGACGGAGGAATCCATGAAGGGCAGATAGAAGTCCGGCCGAACGGGTGCCCCATGAGGGGGTAGTAAAAGCCCCCGTGAGGGGAGAAGTAGAAGCCCGACTGAGCGGGTGTAGTAGAAGCCCGGCTGAGCGGATGCCCCGTGAGGGGAGTAGTAGAAGCCCGATTAGCGGGTGCCCCAAGAAGGGGAGTATAAGAACTCACACAAGAGGAACCAAGAATAGGAAATTAAATCCTTCCTTTTTTGTGTGACAGATCATCTCCCCACTAGGCTATGGACCTTGTGATCTTCGTGCCTTTATTATCCTCTACGGTTTATGTATATAAGTGTATAATTTTAATATAGAGACAAAAATTTATGCATATTTCTAATACTTTATTATTATTTTTGTAACAAACTTTTTTTCAGAGTAAGAGTCGCGAATGAGCTGGGAGCGCGTAACGGAAAAGCAGCTCGATTTGCGACCATTGTTTCGGTGACACAATCCATAGTGATAGGACTCTTCTTCTGGGTGCTGATAATGTTTTTCCATAATGAGATCGCTCTGGTTTGGACAACAAGTGAACCTGTTCTAAAAGCAGTACATAAACTCTCAATTCTCTTGGCTTTCACGGTTCTCCTTAATAGTGTGCAACCTATTCTATCTGGTAAATACCAATTTTATTTTATATATGAATTTAATTATTCAATTTCATTTCTTTTGGTTTTTTTGTAGCTGTTATTATTGGCATAGTTGTTGGGCAGCTGAAGCAACACATGCATATATAATAATATGGAAAGAGAAAGAAAAATAAATAAATCAACATGAAAGAATTTAACGACATACCTACATTAACAACCCCGAATGATAAAAATTTTCATTATGTAATTTTTTTCTACTCAGTAAATTTACTATCTGGGTTGGTGATACCACTCAGCATAAATAATACTAAAGTAGTAGATACTTATTTATAAGATTTTATTCCCTACCCGTTTTCTAACACAATCGATGTGATATATTGAGAGAATTTCAATAATACTTTAAATTTTTTTTTTGTTGATATTTTATATTTAATTTCTTAGGTGTTGCTGTTGGATCTGGATGGCAATTATATGTGGCCTATATAAACTTGGGATGTTACTATCTGCTTGGTGTCCCTCTTGGATTTATAATGGGATGGGTTTTCAACTTTGGGGTCATGGTATGTATTTAATTAACTATCACTTTCATTTCATTTCATTTCATTTTGTTTTATTGGAAACAATGTCCCTTTCATTTTCTGAAAAGGGGAAAAGAATAGAACGATTCATAAGTTATTGCTTTCATAATTAAGTAATGATTCATAAACTCGTTCAGGGAATTTGGGCTGGAATGATTTTCGGTGGAACTGCAATTCAAACTTTGATATTGGTCATCATCACAATTCGGTGTGATTGGGAAAAAGAGGCAAGTAAACTTGCGTCACGTCTTTCATTTTCGAACGTTTTAAATTCAATACATATGAAATATTTTTTGAAATATATTGAATATTTTTTAATAAATATTAAATCTCATACAACATATGTTCTCTTTATGAGCATCTATCATAAGACAACAACATGTGTTTTATCATGATGAACACATGTAAACTCATATATCTAGGCATATAATATGAGGTTTTGCCTTGGACTGACAATGGTTTGGCATAATGGGTCAACCATGTCAGCCTTTGTTTTAGAACCAACATTTTTTGTCATCCGTTATGGGGTGAGAACGAATTTGGGGAATCCGTTCTCGGCTGATGTGGCACTCGAATCCGTTCAGTCGAGAACGGACTCCCCAAATTCGTTCTCACCCCAAATCCGTTCTCCCACGGCAGTAGCATTGTCCAAAACACTTAGTTTTTTTTTTTCAACCAATTCCAAAACGGATTTGGAAAATCTATTCTGGACTGGCAGAAGTTTTGTGCCAAAAACACTTTTGAGTTTTGTTTTTTGGCTTAAAATTTGTAGCGTACTTATTTTACAACAACCAAAATCACTAAAACAGATTATTATTAACAAAAAAAAATGTGTACAAATTTACTTGGATAAAAGTAGCTTTATTAATACAAATCAACAACGTGAAAAACAAATCGTATGTAACATAAACTAAACAAAACAAATTAAATTACTCAAACTAAATATCGTGTCTATCTATTGCCCCGACGGTGTGTGCAAAACTGTCATTTTCGAGTTCTTCCGTAGATAGTATGTGTGGCCGTCTCTCATTCTAAGGGCACTACCGTGCTCCGTTTCTATGAATTCAATGTCTTCGGGGGTCGATACGTATCGGCTCCTCAGGTGAATCTGGCTCGAGAAATGGATCATTTTGCTGCGTTTGTGTCTGATCAATTCCTAAGCTGAAAGAGGGCGTCAAACCAAATATAACACCCGGCTTTGCAGATGTAGAGGTCCCAACGCCAGGATCCCTCTCAATTGACTTCCCGTTGAACAACTGGTGTTGCTCAGGAACTGGTAAACAAATTGGGAGGGTACTTCAAAAGCATCCATGTGCACTTCAGTCTGAGTCCCCAATAGAAAGCCACGTTGCTCGGGAACTTGAAAACAAATTGGCTTAGTACTTCAGCATCATCCATGCGAACTCCAGTCTGAGTCTGTATCTGAATCTCGGGTGGTGGAGACGCTCCCTATCTCCGAGGGTCTAAGTGCGTCGTATCCTATCATGAATCTCCTGAGTAGCCTGTCGAGTCCGACTTCCAACTGGCTTCCCTACACGGACTCCTACCTTTAACAGGCTGCCTCGGTTGTGTCAACGATCGCTCAATGACAGCCTCTAAAATGTCGGTAAAGCGCGGTCTGCACGAAACTGCCTTCTCAGCCACCTCGAATGCATCTTTGATGGCTTTGGTCGCCCAGGTGATCAGACTTTTGTATTGGCTTACAGTTTGGGTTGTAGTATCAGTCTTTTTGAATTCCTCGAGTGTTCTTCTATTTGACGCCGTCTGTAATTAAAAAAGGCCACACAATAAAAAAAAGTAATTTAAAATTAGTAACATTAATATTAATTACAAAAGGAAAAAAAAATACTTACCAAAATTTCATCTGTTTTTGCATTGGGTTGATAACCCATCGGGAGGTGCCTATAATCCTTATTTTTTGGGTTGGTAATAAGGTAGACAGTCATGTACTTGTACTAAGTCATGTACTCATGGCTTGGTAAAATAACATTACCTTCAACTGGACCACCTTCCACGAGTCTCGGAAAGCGTTCATCCCATAACTGTATGTATTTGTTGTGCTCTCTCTCCCAATTCTTTGCTCGGGATCGTTTTGATTTTGTGGACGTCATCACCTTCAACAATACCGTGCGCCCTACCTCTACTGGTACCACTTGCTCTTAACCAAATTGCCTAATAACCCTGCCAGGCAGATAGTACTCCACTGTATCGAAACAAATGAGTGGCACTCGAGTACGCACGGTTAAAAGAAAGTTGGTATCTCGAGCCACTCTCTCTGCAATAACAGCGTGCGGGTATGGTTTCCACATAAATTGTAAAATAGCATTAAGTTAATGGAAAACAAGTTATTTAATTAAATAAAAAAATACGAGAAAACTGAAATTAACTAACCCATTGTTTCTCGTTCATCAAATCCAGTTGATCATGAAACACCACCAACTAATTTTTCGGAGTATTGCGGTAACTCCGTGCTACATTTCATCTTGCCCCGAAAGGAGCACTGGCGGGGATATCTTCTGTAATATCGCATCAGTTCTCCGGACGGAGACAAGAAATGCGCTCCCACGCAAACAACTGGTCAAATCATATAGTATTAATGATTAAATATTCAAATTAAATATTAAACATAAAAGTTTATAGAATTTAGATATACCTGGATGAGTAAAGAAAAGTTGGAGATGTCCTTCGAATCAGCCATACGGGAGATGCACATCTGCCGGTACAAATATGCTAGGACACCGCTAACCCACGAAGTCGTATCATTCTCAAGATCATCGATGACTAGGAGATAACGCATGTTCGCTCGAGAGCCCGACTTATCAGAAAAAGTAAATTACCCATTAAAATGAAAATCAAAGTCATAGCCCTCTACTCTACCGCCAACGGAGTAGCATCATTGCCTAGTGGCTCACTAATGTGGGCATAAACTTCATATAGTTGGATATTGTTTCCCTTAATAGACTCATTGCTGGGTTGGAAACCTAATAGTCTAAATACAATACCAAACCACTGTCCTTGGGTCATATTGTATTCCTCACCCCAAATCACCACATGTCCCATAATAGGTAGTCCAAGAAGACATCTTACGTCCTCTAGAGTGATACTCGCCTCCCATGTATGTAAGTGAAATGTATGGGTCTCTAGGCGCCATCTCTATACTAAGAAGTTCACGAAGTCACTAGAGCGTGATCTACCTTGTTAAATCCTATCCTACAAACTTTCCCCAAAACCAACGTCGTCTATAAGCTTAATTAGGGCTGAGTTTGTTTCTCTCCTATACACGTCATAAAATTGACTGTCACTTCTATTAAATTTTATAGAGGTGTTTAGTGTCATCACCGTGTCATATTCCTAATTATCTATGATGTGGCTGTTTGGTTAAAACACGATTATCTAACGGACTCGGATGAAGATGAGCAGGTGTAGACATCTATACAAAAAAAAAAAAATAAACATAGATTTTCTCAGATAACATGTATTCCCACTCACTAATATTAAACTAACATAATTAAAATTCAAATTAACCTAAAATCCCAATTAAACAAAAAATTCATATATTCACATTCAAATCACAAAATATTACCCAAATTTCAAACAATATGATAATTTTTAACAAAATTTCACAAATTTAATTAAAATTTAACTAATATTCCCAAAATCAACAATAATTTAATATAAATCACCAATTACATACATTATACAGTTACATACCTTAATAAAATTTAAATTTACAAAATTATAAAAAAAAATTGATTTTATACCTTTTTTTTTTAATTGAGAGTGAAGATATTTGCAGTGGAAGGTTGCGGCGGCAGGTGGGGAGGGGGAGGAAGTTTCTCTATATCGGGAGATTCTTCTTTTTTTTTCTCTTTTGAATCGCAAGAGGAAGAAGGAGAAGTGGTTGTTGTTTGATTTAGGGCATATTGGGAAGAAATCCGTTCTAGGGTGAGAACGAATTTGGGGAATCCGTTATCGACTAACGTGGAAAGGCGCGTCTGGAATATGCCACGTCAATGGAGAACGGATTCCCCAAAAATCCGTTATGGAAAAAATTGTTGCTTAAAAAAAAGACTGTCATGGTTGGCCCATTATGCCAAACCATGGTCAGTCCAAGGCAAACCCCTATAATATGTGTCTTAAGTAATATGTGTATCAAAATCACAAAAGGTGTCCCTAAAAAAAAATTAGACAGTTAAAATTTATTATTTAACTGTCCAGAGCGGCAAAAAACGTTAGTTTATACTAAAGTTTGGTCCTCCACCATAGCGGGACTAGTAAACTTGTTTTGCAACAATCATAAACTGTATTTCGAATTCTTTATATATATATATATATATATATATATATATATATATATATATATATATATATATATATATATATATATATATATATGTTATTTGATCAATTTTTTTAATTTTCTGTGTTTAAATGCAGGCTGAGATGGCAAGTATGCATATGGAGAAGTGGTCAGGAAAGAGGCGCGCATCAAGCAAGAACTAGAATTTCCAAAGAAAATAATAGAGTGACATTTTATACGTTTTCCATTTTCATTTTAATCTTGGACCCTTTTCAAAGTGGAGTTAATTTTATAAGATATATTCCTTCTAATTATTACTTATTGTAAACCAGTTTATTTAGCATTCTATTGAGATGCATATATTGAATTTACAAACATTGTAAGATGTTAATTACCAGACCTAGCCTTAGGAGGCAAATAATTACTTAATAATCATTCTGATATATACACATATCATGTTCAATTAGTGCTCTATCTCTCCACGACTTCAGGACATTTCTAACCTTAATCATGTAGGCAATAAGACTAGGATTTGGAGCTTCTAGATTGTCGTGGTGCATTCTCTGCATCCGCTAGAACCATACGGTAGCATTTGCCTCCCGAAACAAGAATTTCCAATCCACGTCACGATATGACCCTCGAAAAAGAGTAATTTTATATTAATTAGTGAGTAACTTTTAAAATTTATATACATACTAATAAATTCAATATACGTAGATAAAAAATGACAATTCACAAAAAATATAATTGACTTTTTATGATACATGTATTGCACTTATTAACCTGAATATAAGTTTTAAAGTTAATCACTACCAAAAATAAAACTACAACTCGAAAAACTTCACCTTTTTTTTTTTTTTTTGTGTTAAATAAAAGATTATCCATTAATCATAAAATAGCCAAAGCCATTACAATCAAAAGATAAAATGAAAATACAAGAAAATAAAAGTTATATAATGGTGTAGACCACCATGATAACAGATAAAATCTCACACCCCGGACTGGGTAAACAACACTAAAAACAGTAGAAAAAATAAATACATAATAAAATTCTTCGCAGCATCTTCTTCGAAATCCTTGAATAGCAGTAGCAAGCTCAGTACCAACACCTTTCTTAAAAATCAACAATCTACGAGACCATGGGCGTATTAACCGTCTCATAGATTGTCTCAGAAAGATGAAGAAAAGTGTGGAAGGGTCCAGAACAACTCCGGGTTTAGAGAGAAACTCCAGATCAGGAGGATCTGAATGAGATATTACATCTGAGTCTTGAATCTTGAATAAGAATGCCTTAAAAAAATTTCATTACAATTTACGATAAAATAAGGGAGTGAAGAAATAAAAAGTGGAGGAATGATGGCTAGAAGAGAGGAAAAAGGGGGTTTATTCAAATGAACAACCTCAAAAGAAAAACTTCACCCCTGATATCCGACCAATGGTCAACCCAATCCTTGGTTGCCACCTCATTCAACATTTGATTATTGAATGATAGCTCATTATAGACTTGATTTAGATGAACTTCGGCCTTAATGTGTAAAAAACCCAATAAAGTTTTTTTGTGGGAAAAAGCCCATAAAATTAGTTAATAAAAAAAAACAAAGAAGCACAATAAAGTTAAAAGATTTTTTTTTAATAAAAACTTTTGGTCTATTTGCTAATTGTATTTTTTGTTTGAAACTCCAAATAAATGGGTATCCAATTGGAATCGGATTGGTTGGCAAATATAGAGATAGACGATTCAACAATGGTGCAAAACGTACAAAATTATTCACATGTTGTACACCGAAAAGTCGTTAAATGATTCATCCAAAAATAAAAAAACGTTTTACATTGTAGCCATTACTATAAATTGGACAGTATTGCTCCTAGTTATGGCAAAATGCTTTGGTATTCGAATGTTTTTTTATTCCATGAAACTTTTTTTAAAGATCCTTTTATGTCAATTTTCCTATTTCGAATGTTTCCTTTTCAATCGAAGTCTAAACGAACCAGACCGGACATTACTCACAAGGCATCCAATGTGGTTTGAAATCATTGTAATAATAGATCAATTCTGTCATGGAGCAGGCCTACCAAGTGGACATGCACCACTTGATCCACATTCAGTCACATCACAATTTTGATTAAAATAATAAAAATATTCCTCCTTTTGGTGCATTGTTTGAAGCGTTTTTATTATTTTTTAATCAAAAGAGGATATGTGGTTGATTGTGGGACCAAAGTGATCATATGCTCAGACTTTATGGCAGAGTCCCATATCAGAAATTTTTCGTAATAATATAGACATAACGGGATCCAACGCGTCTTTGAAAAGTTGCATCAGTCACTACTAGACACGTGCTAAAACGTACTCAGCCTGCCTCCATCAATTGACCAAGTTTTTTTTAATTTTTTTTTTTAAAATCCCCCTACCAACCCAAGCGATCAAGTTACCTTCCCTTGTCATTTTTTACTTCATACCAGAAAGCATAGTTATCTATATAACTAAAGTTAGAATTAGGGATTCAGGATTTATACTGGACACTTTTCGATTAAATATATTTACTTTATTTTTAAAAAATAAAATGTTATTTTTTTCCTTTTGTAGTATATTTTTAATTCATTGGGTCACTTACACAATTTTACTTTTTAAGATGGTACAAAAAAATGTCGTATCCAGTTCACAAGATTCTCGTATTAGTAGGATCTGGGGACGATCCCGATTTACGCAACATTGCCTTTATTTTTTTATAAAAATGTTATTTTCAGGGGTTCAAATCCGTGACCTAGCAAATAGAAAGTAAACATTTGACCATCACAAAATGATATATAGTTTTAAAAAATACACATACAATTTATTGATTTTTTTTTTTTGCTAGTTCACAGGACCGGTTGATTTGTTAATCTAATGGTTAATTTTTAAAATTTGCATATTTTAAATAAAATAATACCTATTTTAATAAAAAAAATGTATTTTAAATAGTAAATAGACATTAAAATATTGAAAAAGGCATGTAGAAGTATTACAAAAATATCAGATTGCTATTTTTAATCGCATCCAGCTCAATGTACAAAGATAGGTAGAACACCGACTCAGGATTTTCTCCCTAATTCAGCCGCCATCCTTTCTTTCCTTCTTCATCTCTGTGACGTTGATGTGTGCCCTCGTGTCATTTAAAGTTTCGGCAAAAAATAATTTGTCCTTATACATGTTATTAATATTTATATTCAATTACTCACCATTCGTTATATAATAAATTAATAAAATTTATTATTATGACAAATTTTGAATGATAAACACATATGCTGACTGACGATTTCTATCCCAAAATTTCTTATATTGTATGGTAGATTTTTACATAGAATTTTCTAGAAAATAATGCTGCTTATTATGGTAAAAAGGTGGCGGAGAAGATAAGGGAAACGGTCCAAATAGGACAACCAATGTGGATTTGGACTTGTCATGTGTTTTCTTTTCTTTGCCTTATTTATAAGAAAGAAAGAAAAAATTCTTGCGCATTGCAATGTTCAAACTTCAAATTCTGGTGTCCACAAATTAGGCAAACCTTCCATTTATATCCAATTCCATTCCAATTTCTATTTCATCACCATCATCAAACCGTCATATCATGATCTTAAATTATCTCAGACGAAATACACAACAATAATAATGTAACTCATTAAATCACTAACATTTAGGGTACGAGTGGTGATAAATAGAATAGACATACCTAACATTTCTCAATAAATACTCAAAGTGACTTCTCATTGAGTACCATTGGAAACAAATGCATTCTAGACTGACATAATTTTGACATTGAATACTCAAAGTGAATTCTCACAAAATACCACTAGTAATTGTAATACTAAGCTAATCTACAAAATTGAGTTTTAACTAATTATAACTACAGTTCGTTCCATCAAAAACTACAGTTCGGTTATTATATAAAATTACTTTTTATTTGCACGTGTGAATTGCAAGAAGCCGTTGATTAACTTCTTCTGACTGCTACGATTTGGAAGGGAAACAATTATTAAATTATTTAAAATATATTAATTTATTTCATTCGTTGGATAAAATTATATAACAATTTAATAAATATTATGCACATACAACTGTTCTACGTAATAGCCGAAACGGCGCAATTATGGGAAACAAAGATAAGAATCGTCTATCTCCATCTTATGTTTCATTCTCTATCCTATTAATAATAAATTGTTATATGTTAATTTTTAATTAAAAATTTATAATTTAATAAAAATGGTAGAACCCTAAAAAAATTAACAAATGAATGACAATATTGTATTTACGATTTTTTCGAGTTTTTGCCCATGAGGTTGGACTACTTTGACTGCCGCGTAAATATTATAATTGCAAAATGCATATTTACGACCCTGAGTGACGTCTTCAATGATGTTCCTTTTGCTTACCAAAATGGGAATCATCTTTTCTCTTCTTCTTCTCCTTTATATTCCAACTCAGCGCTGAGCAAATGGCCACCAATCTCCCAAAAAAAAAGTCTTGGATTTCCTTTTTGTTCGATTTCTTTGAGAAATTTGAGCAAAAGGGACCAAGAAAATGTCCACCAATAAAGATGGCGAATCAACTACTACTACCACCACTGAAGAAGAAATTCAAGTCCCCTTGTTGATTCATTCGAGTTCATCAAAGTACGAAAATAATGAAGAAAATGATGATCAAGAATTGAAAAAGAGATTCTGGGTTGAATCGAAAAAGCTATGGAGAATTGTTGGTCCAGCAATTCTTAGCCGTATCACTTCTTACTCCATGAATGTTATAACCCAAGCTTTTGCTGGTCATCTTGGTGATGCAGAGCTTGCTGCCATTTCAATTGTCAATACAGTTATTGTTGGTTTTGATTTTGGCCTTTTGGTAATTTTCCTTTTTTCTCTCGTCCTCTTATTTCTTTACTAGAATAGTAGAATTCCCCCACTTAAAGTTGTGTTGCTTGTTTCCTGGGATTGAACTAGGTGTGCCGGGTAAGGCGACTGCCCCCAACAATAGACGGAACTAAGGGGTAACCGCCCCTAACATTTTAAAAATACCATATTTCTCTCTCTTATAAATATTATAATTTAAATATGGTGTTAAACAATGTCACCTAAAAAATTGTATAAAATTTCTGGTTCGTCAATCCCAACATTTCCTAGATTGTCAATTTTTCTAAAGAAATAAAACATTTCACACTTAAAATTTATGAATTTTAAAGTTTCTAGTTCTGTCTATCCCCCATCATTTCCAAAAATGTTAGTTTTTCTAAAGAAATAAGTAATTTCACCGTAAAAATTATAAAATTTACTAATACGTCAAGTTTCTGGTTTCGTCAATCCCAACCATTTCTTAGAATATCAGTTTTTTTCTAATGAAATAAATGATTTCACCCTCAAAATTTGTGATTTTTTATAATACGTCAAGTCCCCCCCTTTATAATCCGCTCCCAACATATAAATCCTGAATTATAGCCCCCTAATTGTTTCCCATTTTGTATAATTTGATCAGCTAGGAATGGCAAGTGCATTGGAGACCCTTTGTGGGCAAGCTTTCGGGGCAAAGAAGTACCATATGTTAGGGATATATATGCAGCGTTCTTGGATAGTGCTCTTTTCATGTTGTGTCCTTCTCTTACCAGTTTATTTCTTCACTTCACCAATCTTGAAATTTTTAGGACAGCCCTCAAACGTTGCAGAGCTGTCTGGTTCAGTGGCCTTATGGATGATTCCTTTGCACTTCAGCTTTGCCTTTCAATTCCCTCTACAGAGGTTCTTACAATCCCAGTTGAAGAATTCAGTGATTGCTTGGGTTTCTTGTTTAGCTTTCATAGTTCATATCAGCATAAGTTGGCTGTTTGTTTATGGGCTTAAGCTAGGACTTGTTGGTATTGCCATTACCTTAAATATTTCTTGGTGGGTTTTGGTTTTTGGGTTGTTTTCCTACGTTGTTTGTGGTGGTTGTCCCCTTACTTGGTCTGGTTTCTCCATTGAAGCCTTTTCTGGTCTTTGGGAATTCCTAAAGCTCTCTACATCATCTGGGCTAATGCTTTGGTATTTTCCTCTTCTTTTTTTTATTTTTTTTATTTTGGAATCTAATTTTTATGTCTTTTTCTAGTGAATAAACTATACTCATGAGTCTATTTCTAATTTTGTGTGAACAGTTTGGAGAACTGGTATTATAGAATTCTTATATTGATGACTGGAAATCTCAAAAATGCTGAAATTGCAGTTGATGCTTTGTCCATCTGGTAAGCAATTTTACATGGTTTATTATAACAAGTTTTGTGTTGCTCTGTCATAACTCAATGGGAGACCTGCCTGCAATATATTGCTGTTGTGACAGTCTTGTCTTTAATTACAAAATGATGTTCTGAATCTGTTATTGTGTGAAAGTGATGTATAAGTTGCTTGTGGTAGACACTCGGTACCATTATTTAAATCCTTAGGACGAGAATTGAGACCTTAGAATTAAGACTCACTCTTTTTTTTTAACAAGGAGTTTTTGTGGAGACACTTATGGTTGATTATGATATTTAACAAAATGCAAATTCTCCATTTTGGCAGCATGACAATAAATGGGTGGGAGATGATGATTCCTTTGGCATTTTTTGCTGGAACTGGGTAAGTATACTTCTATTAACATTTTCTTTATTCTTTCACATATAAAAAAAACCAGTTTTTGGGTGGACATCAATTTCATTCTTAGTTATGCTCCCTCCATTCCTAAATATAAGACTTTTATTACATATTGTGAAAATTAAGGAAGCAAAAATTATGATATTTTTGTAATCAAAATGTCAATATTACTCTCTTAAATAATACTTGTATATCACTAATTCTATTTAAAAGAGTAATATTGATGTTTTTTATTACTAAAATATTTTAATTTATATTTTTTTAATTTTTAAAACATGTAATAAAAAATTTTATATTTTGAACTGGGGTAGTATTTCTTACTCATGCTTGTTAGCTCAGCCTACTATAAGTAGCACTGTCAAACGGACCACTAACCCGCGGACCGGTCCGTGGTCCACGTTTTTTGGACGGATTTGGGCCCAAAGTTTATTCAGTAATCTCAGTTTAAATGCGGGCCATTTTAGCCCTGCTCCGTTTGGACTACGGGACCAAGGCGAGACCAGGACCCGGACCAACCCGCATTTAAATTAATATATAAAAAAAATATTTTTAAAAGTTTTACTTCTCATTTTTACAATTTGTTTTACAAATATTTTCAAAAATAAACAACAAAACTCAATTTTTAAGTTTTATATTCTTTTTTTTTCAATTTTTCTTTTCAATTTTTAAAAATAAAAACAAAAAAAGTCATTTTTAAGCTTTATTTTCTTTTTTAAAAATTTATTTTTTAAAATTAATTTGGTCCGCGGACCGGCCCGTTTAACCCGCGGATTTCTTATGAACGAGTATGGACTAGGATTTTCTTGGTCCGCAAAAATTGGTACAAATCCGGCCCGATACGTTTTAGAGTAATCCGCGACGGGCTGGACCGGACCGGCCCGTTTGACAGTGCTAACTATAAGCTTCCAGTATTTAAGACAGCAATGGTACATGGCGGCCCCGTTTTTTTGGTCTTGGACTGTCATCTTTGGCTTACCGACATTAATAAACGGTTCAGATTATTGACTGTTCATAGCAGTTCCTGAATATTTGGAAATATGTTTGTGCGAAAAAATAATGCAACCTTTTTACTGTGGTGGGACCGTAGGGTAGGAGTTGTATCCTTACAAAACTTTGGTCTATTCTGTCATGGACCAGGTCCACTGGACCATGCGATACAGATTTGGCCACATCACTGCAGAATGAGGAGAGAGAAGGAAATGCAGTGATATGGCCAAATCTGAACCACATGGTCCACATGAATCCGGTCCATATCAGATATTTCCCAAAACTTTGTCAGCTTAAGGTAATGCAAGACGGTTTTTTTTGACGCCCAAGGCGATTGCCCCGAAGGGAAGGCGGAGAAAGTACCTTAGATAGGGAGATTGTAGCATGCCCCATGTTTGAGGAGGGAATTTAGCCTCACAAGGAGGAGAATTTATTTGCCCCACAAGGGGAGATACGAGAATCGACCACGGTAATGCAAGACGGTTAAGAATTGGGTGAATGAATTAATTAAATTTGTGCAAAATTTTAAACAATCCGTGGAATTCTTTATTTTAGCAGGGGTAAATATTATTTAATTTAAATTTTTAATAAATTTTACTTAGTCATAAAGTATTATTTATATCTAAAAAACAATAAAAGTGCCAAGGGAGGAAAAGAAGACATTATATATAATTAAGCTTTTTTTTGCTAAGTATTATATATAATTAAGCTATTTGATAACTATTGCTATGAAACATCATAATTTTCTTAAATATAACCATGGTTTTACCAAACCCGTCACGTTAATTAACTCTTGTCACTTTTAAGAAGGTTTAACAAAAAAAAATTTTACAGGGTGAGGATATCAAATGAACTGGGAGCAGGAAATGGTAAAGGAGCAAAATTTGCCACCATAGTCTCAGTTACAACATCCACAGTAATCGGCCTACTCTTCTGCCTCTTAATCGTATTTCTTCGCGACGAAATTGGAATAATTTTCTCCTCCAGTAAACCAGTTCTTGATGCTGTCAATAACCTTTCTATTCTCTTAGCCATCACCATTCTCCTCAACAGTGTTCAGCCTGTTCTATCAGGTATATATACGCGTATTTGATTCAACAATTTCGATTCTTTTAAGGTAAATATTTTATGTTTAACATAACAAAGTCTGATTATTATTATTATTATTTTGTTCAACAGGGGTAGCAGTAGGATCAGGTTGGCAAGCAAAAGTAGCTTATATAAATATAGCTTGCTACTATTTTGTTGGTCTTCCTCTAGGACTTGCAATGGAACTGTTTTTTCACCAAGGTGTTATGGTAAGTGTTTTTTTGAATACTAGAGAGTGGTTATTAATTTATCGAGTTTGCTTGTTGGTGCTTGTAGTAACAAGAAGATTGACGTATATTTTGATTAGGGCATTTGGGCGGGGATGATTTTCGGAGGCACTGCACTTCAAACATTGATTCTAGCCTTTATTACCATTCGATGTGATTGGGAGAAAGAGGTAAGTCAATTTCTGATTGGATTGAGTTTAAGTTTGAAATTTGTTTGAGGTAGGTCCCGGGTTCGATACCCTCCGTCTACGTGCAGTAAGTTTTATTCTACCTTATCTAAAGTGTTCTCTCCCCACGTGTGAGCGATCCCATCGTCATCGGCGACAGTATCAAACTCAAATCAAATTTCAAATGCTTTAATATTTTATATTTCATTTTCAAACTAGATCAATTTCAAATCAAAACGAATCCAATCAGACCCTAAATTTTTCTTAGCTACCATCTTTTCAACTGTCACTTTCTTGGGAATCATGGGAGCCCAGTGGAAAAGGCTTTCCATCCCAGGGGTAAGACTCTGTGATCGATTCCCGTATCCCCCTCCCCCTAAAAAAAAAAACTGTCACTTTCTTTTGCTTTTTTTTTATTATTATTATTATTATTATATATCTTTTCTTATAAAGCCCATGGTCTAAACTTGCAGGCTGAGAGAGCAAGCAATCATATAAAGAAGTGGACCGGCTTCTCTAATGCTTAAAGGTTCTCTCACATATCCAAATTTTGGGATGTGATATATAGATGGTGGTCTCATGATACATTTCTCAATCTTTGACTAATATATCAAAGTATTTGAATTACTCTTTGCAACATTTTTTTTTATTTAGGGTAACTTCATCTTTAAATTAAAGAGGAACAGGAAAAGAGCAATCAAAGTATAAGATGGCCCCACGACCAACTCCTCTAGTAGTTGGGCAGGGTCCTCGGTTAGGAACCAAAAGACTAATCTTATTCCAGAAATTGAGAGAGAAGTGATTACCGCTTCCTTGGGCACTTTCAAAGGACGAGCATAAGGAGGTCGGAGGGGGCCACGACCCCCAAAAATTTTGGAAATTGCATATTAGCATTAGTGATATTTTTTTTGTATAAATAAATCTTTATAATATAAAATATATTGGTCTTAACATTTAAAATTTTACAATAGTACTCCCTCCGTTTCAAATCGAATGTCTGTTTTCTATTTTTGTTTATTCTAAAATGAATGTTCATTTTCTTAGAATTAATGTATTTTTTTGACGGTACCATATAGTAATATACTTATATTTAAACAAATAATAATTTTTTTATAACTTTCTAATCCAATTTTGAAGTATGAACTGTAACACTTGCCTTTGCATATTAGTCGGGATTTTCTATTTATTTTTATGTCAATTTTTTTCCTTAATTTCTGCATTTTTTTTCAAGATAAGTATCATTTTAACTTCAATTTTTTTAGTAAAAATATATTCTTCTACCTCAAATATATTATCATGCTATGTTATTGAAACCGGGCCAAACCGTTCGATCAGACCATTTCAAACGGGAACTGACCAGGCTTATAGTCTAAACCAATACTTCAAATTGAAAATAAGAAAATCGGTCAGCCTCAAGTTTGATCGGGTTTGACCGGACAGGAGATGACCTAGAACCATATTTTAAAAAAAATGATGATTTTTTTCTTCAAATAAAAGAGCCCTTACAATTAAAGGATAATTCTGATATGAACCGATCCATTAAACCATGAAGTTGAGAACTGGCCACATCACTACAGATTGAGGAAAAAGACAATTATGTGATGACATAGTTAATTCTGGATCATAAGATCCATATCAGAAAAATTCAAAATTAAATCACATAAAAAAATTATACTTTTAATCAGTTCTAAAACTCTAATTTGCTCTAGGCCCAATTTGAATAGACTAAACCATCTCATACAATTCATTCACCGCCAGGCCCGCCACAGAGCCGCCAAAAGCTCGGATGATGCATGCCTTACATAGTTTTTATGAGATGAGTCATTAAAAATTTGTAAAAGAACTTGTTTTATTTGTTTTGGATGTATGAGATTGAACATTTTATTCGTTGATTTATTTGGTTTGGAGATATGATATTGTACATTTTACTTTGTTCTTGTGTGATATGTTGTAAAAAAAAACTAATTTTATATTGGCTCAATGCGTGAGAAGAATTTGGTACTTTAAAAATGGAGTTGACCTACCCTTAAAAGATACATAAAAGAGGGGAGGATTGTACAATCCTTATAAAGAACAAACTTATTAACTAGATAGTCGATGTGGGATTCTCAATACACTCACTCACGTCTTGGGTTGGACATCTGGAGCGTGAACATAATGGAGGGTCCGACATCGAATTATGTGGCTCTAATACCATTTTAAAAATGGACTTTGGTCTAACTCATTCCCTCAAAAGGTACCTCTCAAGAGGAGGAGGATTGTCCAATCTATATAAAAAAAATAAACTTGTTCACTAGCTAGTCGATGTGGGATTCTCAACATATTATTTGTAGAGTGTGAGATATAACATGATTTATATATTCGTATTCATTTGATCCGACAATAATCTGATTCGGCCGGATTAGTAATTCCTAAACGGTTAGAAAATGTGAATCGATGCCTAATTCGGTTTTTAAAACATAGATTAAAACTCACCCAAAAATATTTTAACAAAAGAAAAAAGGCTTGCAATAATGTAAACTAGAGCACGTTCCATGAACCCATTATCGGGCTGGCTCGATTCGGACATAATTCAAAGTTGAATGTTCAAAATAAAATTGGGACTCATCCAGGGATGAAGTCAGGAATTTTGTGTTGGGTACGAAACTACAGTATGTCGAAATACATATAAAAATGGCAAAAAAAAATCTTGTGGGCGAAACTAGTAAAAAAAAATTCGAATTACATATATAATTACTATATCTATTAGTATTTTTAAAAATCTTTGGGGGCTGGACTCATTGCTAAAGGAACTCTACTCTGTCGGCTAAAGTGCTAACTATATATGCAGGGACGAAGACATGGGAGGGGGCAGTCGCCCCCAAGATTTGTAAAAATACTATTAGATATAGTAAATTGTATATGTAATTCGGAATATTTTATCAGTTTCGCCCTCCCCAAGATTTTTTTTTTTGCCTTTTTTATATGTAGTTCGACATACTGTTGCAGTTTGCCCCCCAACGCCGAATTCCTATCTTTGTCCCATTCCTGGCTTTGTCCCTGTATATATGGCAACTAACAATTGTCCATTAACAAGTGCTGTTTCGAGCAATATTAAGGCTCTGTACTAATTATCAAAGTTAAGTCCTTAATATTTTTTTTAAAATATAAATTATAAAAAGTATCAAAAAATAATTATAAACTCAAATTTCAAGAGTACGAATAATCATAATACTGTTTTTTATTTAAAAATGGCCATCCGTCTAACACTGTTTACAAAAGGTAGTTAATTCCTTAATTTTCTTGTATGTCCCGAATTATTTTTTTACCCACGTACTCATATTCAAATTCTAATAAGTGTCATCGTTTTCTTACTTTTAAAGGTATAAAAACTTACACTTAGATATGTACATGCATATGACACCCATACCTGAATTCAGATACCAAAGATATTAAGTGATTTTAAAAAATTTAAGGCCTCATTTTGTTACTTTGAACATGTAAAGAGCCGTGCTTTGCCATTAGTTAGATCTGTATCCACGACAAGTTCTTACGGCACAAATCACATGCTAAATTGCATATCAAATACAAGTATTACTTCTACTACTTAAAAAATGGATAAATCCTATAATTGGAAAAATTATAATGCAAAGGTCTCAAAATTTTCCGATTCGATTCGAACCTTCAGTAACATATTCGTTGGTAAATATCCGTACACTTTTAATTAGGAAAATTTGTAAAAAACTAAAAGCTACGACATGTTGGAAACATTTCCAATTGAAAAGGTGTAAAATTGGAAAGATATGACCATATGAAAGTAACTCATGGTGAAGGAACATGAATGTTCATATTAGGTATGATTGTTCATGTATAGACACCATGAAGGGTTAAGATGAATGGTCATATCCACCAACTAGAGGTACTAGTCCATCTATAAAAGAACTAGGGGGTTCAAAGATTTGGAGATATACCAAATATGAGAAATCAAGAGAAAACGCCAACAGTAATCCTAACACACCAACCAAACATTCTAAGATTGAATTTGAGAGTGCACTCAAATTCAAGTTAGGCTTCTTTGTATCCTAAGTGAATTTGCATCACAACATTGCATCATAGGGGGCAAATATCACTTAAGGAAAGTGATTACACGCCTAGAAATATTTCAAATTATTTCAGGTTCAGTTGTTCATTCAAGAAGAAGCTGAAGGATTCAAGATGAAGTTGAAGCAGTAGGAAGATTTTTTACCAACAATCTTAAGTGATAATTGTTTGAAAGAAGAACTTTCGCCTACTCTTGATTCTTCATCAGACCCACCTCAAATATTTGATGGAACAGCTAAGTTGTATATATCTTACATATGTCCATATGCTCAGGGTGTGTTGATTGCTAGTAACTATAAGGGTCTGCCGGAAAAGATAAAAATTGGTACCAATTGATCGGCAGAACAGGCCAGCCTCGTACAAGGACAAAGTTTACCATCAAATAAGGTGCCATCGTTGGAACACAATAATTATCAGATGAAATTCTTTGAGGAATGGATGCCAACTTCTAAGGACATATAAATATATTTATTAAGGTAGAATAGAAGAGGCAGCAATCCAAAGTTTGAACTTGCTGCAAAATTCTGCTATGGGATTAATTTTGAGATAGGTACAGAAAACATAGCAATGCTTAGATGTATGGCTGAGTTTCTTGAGATGACAGAGGAACATGCTGTTGGAAATTTAGTAGGAAGAACAAAGTCTTACATAAAAAAAGTTGAAGCTTTCTGGGAATGGAAAGCTGCAGAAACTCCATGATAAAGGGTTTTGTCAATGCTATTATTGAATGAATAGTCATAATATTCATGAAGATGCTTTGAAACGCCAGAGTGACCAATTTTGAGGTATGTTTACTAACATTACTCGATATTGATACTTAATAATCACATGATAATTCTTGCAATTTTTCTTTAATTGTCTTTTGTATTTAAAAGATGGCGGTTTTAGAGAAAATTTATCATGTTGAAGTTTAAGTATAATGTTAGTATTATACATGTTTAAGACATGGTTGAAGTGGAAAATATCATGATGCTCTATTTTTCTATTTTGGGAGAATATATGAAACTTACACCATGTCAAGATGGTGTGTTTTTAAGTGGAAAATAGAAAATGGTATGGTTCTTGGTCACATTAATATTTATGTTTATATGTGATAAGAAGTAAAATATATTGTTATGTCCCAAAAGTTTTAGGTCCGTTGGGGTAATTTTTAAAATGACAGTTTCTTGCATACCAAATGTAATGGTATGGTAAAGTAAAAATGGTTTAAACCATAGTATCAAACTTTAGTCCTTGACAAAGGTTGTAGAAAGAAACTGTAATAGCATTCCAAGTGAATGGAACGGAACTACTCTCGTTTGGGACATGCTGAAAGAAAGTCCAGTCTAAACTTTATAAAGTTTGGGGGTTTAGGGCTATTGTAAAGTTTGTAGAAAGAAACTGGATAGTGTTCCAAATAAATGGAACAGGATTTGTCTCCATGTAAGACATAAGATAAAAGAAAAGTCCAGCACAAAAGGACTATGGTTATGTAAGGTTTTCAAACCTTAACAAGAAAATTTGGAAAAGGTGAATTGAATGTGTCATATATGATATGCAGAATATTAAAGCATATCGGTTATGATTATATAATGAAAGATTCTATAATGGGAAAATAATATTGAATAAAGAGAGATGATATTCAATATTTGATTAATAATGATTCGATTTAATTCCTATGCCTAAATATTGAAAGGTTGCTTTGCTTCAAGAGATGAACATTTAGCAAATATGAATAAAGAAGTAATAAGTTAAAAGTCTCAAGAGACTTAAGGACTTATTTTGAAACTTCTTTATGTTTCTTAAAAAATACAAGAAAGTTTATAGCTATAGTTTCATAGCTATGGTTAAAATTGATTTGACTAAATATAGAGTGATCACTGCTTATTTTGTAAGATGAAGTCAAAACTTGACGGATCCGTTGACTAAATGATCTTACAAGAGCTCTTGTGTTTTAATTGATAAATGGGATGGGATTTAAGCCCATGTTCTAGTCATATATGGTTGGTACTCAACTCAACGCTAAGTACAACGCTTAGTCTTGAGTTCAATGAGTTCAAACTCATCAATAAATGATGGTAAGCACCAAAGCATATAGCCATCCAGGAGAGAAAAGGTGCTTGAAATCCCCACATATATAAAGTAAGGTTGAGCTTGAGTTCTTAATAGATCTAGAGACGATTTCGTAGGAGCACAAATTGCGGGGGTGTTCTTGATAGGTCTACCTATGTAAATGTGAAGTGGTGCCGCTTTAAGGAGTTGAAAGGCTTGGCTCTGATACAATTACGAGAGATACAAGACACACGGCCATTTCTGTGTCATTTAAAGAATGTTTGTACTAGGAACTTAATTGTGTGATTATTTGTACTACTTATCAAATTGGATGAATGGTTCAAGGCTTTATCCACCATTTCACTTCAGATTTGTAGTTATGAATTTTCGCTAAGTGTTGGTTCAAATCGCGAGATACAGCATCTATGCAATTGGTTTCGATTGATTGTGTTTGGAACAACTAAAAGTATCAATTGGAAATGGTCGGGGGGTTGTTGGAAACATTTCCAATTGAAAATGTGTGAAATTGGAAAGATATGACCATATGAAAGTAACTCATGGTGAAGGAACATGAATGTTCATATTAGGTATGATTGTTCATGTATAGACACCATGAAGGTTTAAGATGAATGGTCATTTCCACCAACTAGAGGTACTAGTCCATCTATAAAAGGACTAGGGGTTCAAAGATTTGGAGATATACCAAATATGAGAAATCAAGAGAAAACACCAACAGTAATCCTAACACACCAACCAGAAGTGAAGAATTCAAGATGAAGCAGAAGGAAGATTTTACCAACACTACAAGTGACCTAACATAACATTTGCTCCCTAAGACTTTAATTGGATAATATTATTTCATGTTAAATACCATTAGTGGATTATCCAATGTGTTACAATATCTCAAACCGATTTCTAATTTTTCTAAACCATAAAAATTGTGAAATGAATCTAAGTGACAGATGAATTTGCAAATATTACACGTTTTACATATAAAATATCCGATATTTATATTTTTCCTTTTTCATACACTATTGAATAAGGGTCTACATCCCCTCTAATACACATTCCCCCTTAAATATTGACAAGTGTCTATAGTTGAGATTGATTTTAATAAACATAATAATTAGTTAATCATAGTTTAACTATATTTTTACCGGTTGTTTCTCACAAGTTAAACAACGTTAACATCCTTTAAATCCTCAGAAAAGTATGTATATATTGATTCTTTTGAATTGCAAAAGTCAACTCCCAGAACTTGATCAAGGAAAAAGAGCATGTTCCTAAATTTCTAATTTCACCCCTCTCAGGAAAATAATAATAATCTAATATCATCATACCTGGAAAATTCCAATGTTTAAATACAAGGAACCTTAATTTGACGATGTCCTAAGTTTGACAAAATTAATATTACCTCCGTTCCTAAATAGCAAAAGTCTTATATTTAGAAATGGAGAGAGTATATGAAACTTGCACGTAAGTAATAAAAATTACAATAATTTTTTACATGTCTCCATCAACAAATTAATACTCATCGAAATGTTGAATAATTAATCAAATTCCACCATCATCAAAGAGAAACTAACTTGTTGATACCGATTCTTCCAGAAGGAAATACAACCGAGTCATTCAACTTCAAAACTCGCCCTCCAAACCGAGCTGACTCACTTACTTTCTCACATTTTCCCCACGTCGGCATTAACCTTCTATCCTCTTTATACACCTTCATTTTCTCGATCTTATCTTCCAACTCATTAATCAAACCCCATAACGTCTCCATTGAATGCTTCTTTATTTCAAAAATCACCGACAATTTCTCTTGGCAATTTTTTAATTTCCTTAAAGCGCATACTAACTCGACTGACTCGCCAAAACTCAGACAACTCAATCGCTCGTTGAACTCACTGAGTCTCAATAAAATTTCATTTACCGTTGATAAATAATCATTGGTTAATAAAACAATAATTTCGTTTAATATTTTATTACCTTCAACGAAGCGAGGATCAGGTACTTTGCAGAGTTCTTCAATCAGTCCAACCAACGAATCAACGTCTCTGATCAAATCTTGATTCAAGAAAGATGAGATTCTTTCTTCTTCTTTCTCTTTTTCTTGAGTGCATGAAGATGAACACAAGAAATAACCCAAAACCCTAGAAGTTGAAAGTAGGGTTTCAATGTAACGGGCGTACCATCTAACCCATGCAGACATAACCAACGTGAAAGTGGTTCCGCCGTCGCGGAAACCGGAGAGTTTAAGGTAGTTACGGCCACCGTTGACCGGAACTATAGATAGTTGATCTTGTAAAATAAAGGGATCCACTTTTACTAACATGGTGAATGGTGAAGAGACACTTTAAGGCCACGGTGGAGTTTCCGGTGCGACAGAGACGGTCCATGAGGGACGAAATAAGGGCGGAAGCAGTGGATCGTGAGCTGTTGCCGATGGAGAGTAAGGCGGAGATGTAGTGGTCATCTGGTGGTGTAAAGGGTGAGTGGGTGGTGGCCCTAAGGACGGCGAGGTGGAGAGAGGCGGTTTCGGGGTTTGAGATTATGGCGGCTTTGGATAATGAAGCTTTGTCTTTGATGGCTCCCTATGAGATCTCTAAGAGTAGTGATTTTTCTTCCCATGGGGATAAAGAAATTAATGAAAAAGAAAGGAGTTTTGGAGATAAAGAGAAAAAAAGGGGGAGTATGGAGTGGAGGTGTTGTGGGGGGAAAGGGGTTAATTAGAAAGAGATTAATGAAACACTAATTGGGGTTGAATGAGTCTGGCTTTTTGTTTCTTTAATCATTGATTAAGTCATAAAGAAAATGATATTAGTAGTACAGAATCTTAGTATTAATCACATTCTTTTATATATTCATAAAAATAAAAATAAAAAAATCACATTCTTTTATATACACCTTTCACTTCATAATAGAGGTCTGTATTAGACTATTATCTGTCTTTTTTCAAATTTATGGTTTGTTGTAACAATATGAATTCTTTTTATTTTTTTTCTTCAACAGAAGAAAAAAACATAAAAGTGAAACACTTCAAAGCCCTGATAAATTTTTTTTTAAAAATAAAAGTCAACAGAAGAGATAACATAAAATTACAACATTTTTTAAGCTCAGCAGACACAACAGGGGCTTATCCTATATTTATTAATGATGAGCTACCTACCTCAAGAAATATCCATATGTGTGACGCAGAACATCTTAATCAAAGATATGCAAATATGGGACCAAGCAACCAACTTTACATTAAATTTTGCAACTACCTCCCATATTGATCGGGAATCTGGACCGTCGAATGATAACTTTGAACGGTCCAGATTTGGAGAGAGAAAAGTTTTTATTTTTTTATTATTTAAGTTCATCCGTAATTTTTCTCTCTCCAAATCTACGCCGTTAAAACTATCATCCAAAGGCCCAGATTGTTACGCACGGTGCGAAAGTTTCCCTGTTCTGCATAGGAGCTGACCGGGGCTAACACTCCGGCTCCTTTGTGGAACAGGAAAAGTTCCGCACCGTGCGGAACAATCTGGACCATCGGATGATAGTTTTGAACGGTCCATATTTAGAGAGAGAAAAGTTTTTATTTTTTTATTTTTTAAGTCCAGCCGTAACTTTTCTCTTTCCAAATCTGGGCCGTTAAAACTATCATCCGACGGCCCAGATTGTTCCGCACTGTGAGGAATTTTCCTTGTTCCGCATAAGAGCCGGACTGGGGCTAACACTCCGGCTCCTATGCGGAACAGGAAAAGTTCTGCACCGTGTGGAACAATCTGGACCATTCGGATGATAGCTTTGAACGGTCCAGATTTGGAGAGAAAAAAGTTTTTATTTTTTTTTTATTTTTTAACTCCAGTCGCAACTTTTCTCTCTCCAAATATGGGTCGTTAAAACTATCATCTGACGACCCAGATTATTCCGCATGGTGCGGAATTTTCCCTGTTCCGCATAGGAGCCAAACTGGGACTAACACTCCGGCTCCTATGCGGAACAGGAAAAGTTCCGCACCGTGCGGAACAATCTGGACTGTCGGATGATAGCTTTGAACGGTCCAGATTTAGAGAGATAAAAGTTTTTAAATTCCGCAACTTTTCTTTCTCCAAATCTGGGCCGTTAAAACTATCATCCGACGACCCAGATTATTTCGCACGATGCGGAATTTTCCCTATTCCGCATAGGAGCCGGACTGTCGTGCTAAATACTATTCTTGCCAACCAAGTGAAATGAACATGTTGACCCGCATTATCTCTTCAATAATCGGAATGGCGTAGATCATATTTAATATAAAAAATATTAATTAATTAAGGAGTCTCTTAATTTCTCTAAATGAAATCTAAGTTTTCTAAAATCTTAGAATATTTACTGGTATTAAATAAATATTCATCACATAAAAGAGTCATAGGAAGATGGTACTATGTTTTGTGTTTCAGAGTTCTAAAACTCAATTTCTTCTATCAAAATTCTTTGCCGAAAAAATAGAAATAAAATCTAATCGGGATTCAACAAATTGGAGCAATCTAAATTTAATAACATTGATTCTAACATTAATTATTTGATCCAAAAATTTAATTGGTCAAATCACAGTTTAGGGGTTCGAATTACCTTTTCGTTATTCTAGGAGATATCAGAGGAAGAGCTCGGAGCCCAAAAAAGTAAAGGCAAAAAATAAATTGGTATCTAGTGAAGAAGAGAAGAAATTGGTCGGCGGTTGATGATTGGAAAGGTTTGAAAAAAAAATATTAAAAATTTTTGGGTCGGGTAGGGAAAATAGCTAACTCGGAGTTGACTCGTAGGATCATATGATCCTACTTTCCCGAGTCTGATCTCACAAATTTACACTGATCATACTTGATCACCAATCCTACATCGCATTACAGGAAAAATGGTTTTTAGTGATAGAAAAAACTTGTTACTAAATAATAAAATATCGTCATTAAAACCCTTTAGTGACAAGATAAAGTTGTCACAACGTTGTCACTAATTTACCGTCACTAAAGGTTCTTTGTGACGACATTACGTGTCGTCACTAATGATTGTACTTCAATGACAACTAAAATGTCGCCACTAAATATTGGCATGCATTAGTGACAACAAAAATTGTCACTAGATACTACTATTTAGTGACAACCGTTAAAATTTTATAAAAATGAAAATTAAAAATGTCAGTGACAAGATAGTGTCATTATTAAAAAAATATTTAGTGACGACATAAAAGTAAATGAAAATGTTTTAAAAAATAATTAATCTCTGGGGCCCATGCCACGTGGTCGCTGACCTAGTGACAACCTAGATTGCCGACTGGACATGTGGAGTCCACGTTGGACTTGCATGGTGCCTACGTGGCATGTCATTAAATCATAACATCCTTTTTTGGATGCAAGGATTTGAACACTTGCCCTCCACTAGAAAAGTTAAGTGTTCAACCGTTGAGTTGAATGCATATTTGTGCTATATTCTCTCATATTTAATATTTATATTATATCTCATGCAAATTTTTATTAAATATATATTTAAATATTTCAAAAAAATAATTAAATTCTAATTTATTTCATAAAGTTATTTAAATACGAATCCTTCAAAGTTTTTTTCAAATAATAATTTTAAACAATTATACGTCTTTAAGTAAAAGAAAATTTGAAGAAATAAGTTTTAAATATCCAATTTGAACTCGTATACATATTATTTATATTTATAGTTATTAAATATAAATATATTAGTAGCAAAATGTTCTCACACGCAGTTCTAATGATAATGTCTATAAGATATACATATTCAACACATATATGAGCATATAGTGACAAGAAAAATGTCGACACTGAGAAGAATAAATAGTTAAAACGTAGTTTTTTGTAACTATATGAGCATATAGTGACAAGAAAAAAATGTCGACTGTCACGCCCCGTATCCGAGAGGCGAGACCGACCGTGTCAATGGCCCATACTACTGACACAAGGTCTCCTACTTCTTAACCTCAAGCTTAAAATAAATATATGAACTTAAAACTTCATCATCTATAACTCCAAAAGAAAATAATCTTTACAAAAGATAACATTATACATTACAGCGGAAACTAACTTCTAATGAACATTAAGAATACCATTTTAATAATAAAACTCAAATCCTTAAAGCACATAACATCATCATCAAAGGCACATCTCTAAATCTCATACAACATTAACACTATTGCTAACTTCACCTGAAAAAAAACAAAATGGAAAGGAGTGAGCTTCCAACTCAGTAAGAATTTAAACTCCTCCCGGAATCAAGCAGTTTGAAAACACTTTACTTATTATTTTAAAACCATAAAGAGCATAAGTACCTTTCTCTGAAACATAAAACTTATAACCCAAATAATTTTTCATTCAAAAGATAACAACTTCATTTAGCAATCACGTTGCTTTGACTTTTGGCTTGAAAAACATATACTTAATTCCATTTTACCTTCAAACCAATAGCAGAAATTTAATCTTGTTATGCATATATCAAATCGTCAAAAATATCATACTTGATTCCTCTTTTTCTATATAAAAGTAAACGTTTGAAATTCCAATCAAATCACTAGTTCAATCAACAAATACTTATTAACATTTGGTTATATTAAAAACAAGAAGGGGTTCAATTCCTTACCTCAACGCGATAATAGAAAATCCTAAAATCTGCACTGCCCAGTCTTACTCTCGGTGCTATAACTTTCTGCTCGAAATTTGAAATGACGTTCCATCTGCGCTCACTCGAAGTTAATAAAATTATCTTCGATTCGGTATATTGTGGGTAAAAAACGGACGAATAACGATCCCTCAGTGATCTTTTCAAAGTCTACCCAAAAAATCACTCAACTCACAGAATAATCTCACTGTTTGTTTTCTGCCTTGCGGCTCCCATATTGGCAGCCCCCTCCTTATATTGTTTCACTGGCACAACTCCCAAGGGGAAAAAAAAACCCACCAAACTGTTTCTTTTATTTTTATTTCTTTGTTTTGTTTTTGTGATTCCCTCTGCCCGATCTTATATATATACTATACATTTATAACCCCCGTCCCTTCTTATACCTTTTATATGATGCAACTTAAAGGCTGCTATATTTATATATTCCTTAACTCCTAACCCCTTGAAATGCCTGCAATTACTATTCTATTTATTAGATTTAATTCCCCTCAACCGATGCCCTTATTACATTATTATTATTCAAGGCAGTCAAACTCGCGATCCTACGTAGGATCGGAAGGGCATATGAGGATCGTAACTCGGATCGTAGATCCTAACTAATTTAAAAAATTATTTGAAAATATATATGTACTCTTAGAAAAACATTTCAATCACAAATTTAAAGTGTCTTAAAGGAAAAAAAGATAATCAAATACTCAAAGCAAATCATTCAAGTTATTAATATCATGTACTAAAATTAAACATGTTTATTAAATTTAATTTGAAGTTAACAAAATTAAATAAAGGCAATGTAAAAAGATTTTGTAAAATTAGCAATAACAAGAAGTGAGATATAATTTGAAAGCAAAGAATTTACCTGTTATTGAAACATGATTCAAATGGCGAAACTTCATTTTTAATGACTAAGTATTCAGCAAAAAAGTCAATCGGAGTTAATTTAATTGCTAAAATGTGCTTAATTTTTATTTTTAATTAAGATTCAAATATCTCCTGAGATATATAAATTTGTATACATCTTAAAGTATCAGTTCTGAGGATAAGCAATGATAAAAAAAAATTTAAAAAAAAATATAAAGTGTTTCAGCAAAAATTTAGGGAATAGTAGACTCGTAGGATCGGTAGGATCGTAACGATCCTACGATCCTACACCGATCCTACCGATCCTACTCCGATCCTACCAGATTTCCGATCCTACGTAGGATCTAACTCAGAACGTACGATCCTACGAGTCAACTCGCAAGTTTGACTGCTATGTTATTATTGTTTCTTAAATGTACCCTTAATTATATTACTCGTGCGAAATGCCTCTAAATAAAAGTTCACGAACTAAAACATGTAACATGCTATAAAATTGATTGGACATGTAGTCACATATTAATACGAAAAATATTACGCCTGCAAAATTAATCGCGAAAAATTAATTACACGTCAGAAATTAGATAATCAAAAATTACGGGTTTCACATCGACACTATTACCTACAGCTTTAGTGACAAGATTTCTCTAGTTTGTCACTATTTATGATATTTAGTGACAACCTATTTTGTCACTGAGAAAAAGGAATAGTGACAACGAAATCTTTGACACTATATGAGTATATAGTGACAATAAAAATGTCGTCACTGTTAAGTACAACATTAGTGACAATATTTCTCAAGTTGTCATTATTTAGAGATATTTAGTGACAACAATAGTGACGAAATTCTTGTTGTCTTTAAAATTAACCCCTCTTTGTTTTTCAGTGACAACATTAACTGTTGTCACATTTAGTGACAAGATTTTTTCTCGTCGCAATAATTCTTGTCACTAAAGGTCATTTCTCCTGTAGTGTCGGATCTAACACGTAAGACCTCTTAAAACTCGTAGAATCGTACGATCTCACGAGTCAACTCGCGAATTTAACTAACTTGATAAGGAGAACTGTGCAATCTTCATAAAGACTAAACTTGCCCAACAACAAAAAAAAAAATACTTAACTAAAGAAAAATGTGGGATGCTAAGGAAAAATGTTAGAGATCAGTGTAACAATTCCTAAATAATCATACAAATAATAGAACAGGACTGCAACGAATGATCCCCACAAAATTTGCAAAGAGATGACTAATGATCATGTGTCCATATGGTACCGGATCATCTACAACATTTCATATACCAATTCATAAAACATGTCTATTTATAGCATTATTAATACTTGGTAAGTATCTTTTGAGTTTGGGTTTATATATTGTGTAGTTTATGATGTATAAATAAAAGTTGTTATAATTAGTATCACCTCTATTTTTCAATATAAGTTAAGAAAGTAAAAATTAAGGTATTTTGTTAGTTAAAATATCAATATTACTCTCTTAAATATGAATTATATACCACTAAATCTATTAAGTAATATTGATATTTTGATTAAAAAAACCTTATGTTTTGCTTCCTTAATTTTCACTACATGTCATAAACGACTTATATTAAGGAATGGAGTGAGTATTCTGGATCATCTGTAACACTCTATTAAACATTCCTTATTATAATATTTTTAATCTTTAGGGTTTACTAGGTAGAGTTTAGGATATATGAATAAAATTTGTCATTTTTAAAGTGTTACAGAATATCCGAACCGGTTAAATCACTACAAAAAAAAAAAGACTTTTAGTGACGCTTATTATCCTCACGAAAGGTCATTTATTCGTCACGAAAGACCTTTTGTGACAAAACATTTCTTCGTCACCTACCGGCCGTCGATTGAGCATTAGTGACAACTTTTTCGTCACGAAAAGTACCTAGGTTCATCACCAAAAGTTTTTCTAAAAATTTAAAATAATTAAAACCATGTGGAGCCGAGCATTCCCTTGAATAATCTAGAATAAAGTCTACCCATTTTCAATGAGATGGGAATTGAACTCAAGACCTCCCACATGAATGTCGTGTGGTTGGCCGCTGTGCTACATAGATCTTTTGTTACTTACTGTTCTTATTATATTTATTATAATGAAGTTTTTTTATTTTGAACTTTTACTTATTTTAATTTATCTTCGTGTTTTGATTTTTTTTTTTTATGTGAATCAAAGTAAAATTAATACATTCTCATCAATGTATTTGTGTATTAAATTGTTATCAATATATGAATAAAATTATTCTAGCTGGATACTATTTTTTAGTAATAACTTAAATATAAAGACTAAACAAATATAAAAACTAAAATTATATTTTAAATTATAGCATATTTATACATGTATATTTATAAAATAAAAAATTATTTTTAGGACGAAACTTTTCGTGACAAACACATGTTGGTCGAAGAACGTTTTCCTCACCAAAAGTCATACGAATCGTGACGAAAACTGGTCTTCGTCACGATTGGTTGACATTTTGTGACGAAGTAAGCTTTTCGTCACGAAAGGTCTACATTTCGTGATGGAATAGGGTTTCGTCACGAAATAAACATTTCGTGACGAAAATTACTTAGTCACGAGAAGTTTTATCCTCACAAGCATTTTTTTAGTGAATAGAGTGTTTTGTTTATGGAGTAGTACTATCATGCCCCGTATCCGCTGGCCAAAAGCGCAACCTATGGGCATGGTAGCCCACGGTCACCTACTCGACAATCGTACGATGCGTATTCGCTATGGCAAAATAGATATCCCGAGGCGACCATGAGTAATTAGTTTCATCTTAACATTTCAGATTTATTCCATATGAAACTTGGGTTAACATTCACCCCCACGATGTAGTAGTTAGTTCCCACGTGTCTGACTGGTAACTGTTCTCTGATACAATAATGTCGCGCCCGTGCTTACGGATACGAAGCGTGACTCATGGGTGTGTTAGCACCCATTACCACCTACTTCACAACCGTATTTGATGTGTCAAAATGGATATCCCGATGTGAGATTGAGTATTTATGCCCATCATATAATACTAGTCGGACATTTCAAATTTTTAGAAATGAAACTAAAGCTTCACATTCACCCTTACGGTGTATCACTTAATTCTCACACGTTCGGCTGATAAGCGTTATTTGATACTACATCCGTGCCAAATTGTTTGCAACGTTTCAGTTTTTGAGACATCCCAAATTATTTACCACGTTCCAGAAATCAATGCATATTTATTATTATTTTCTAGTCATACATCTAATTTATTACTTAACTTCTTTGGTACCCAATGACGGTGAATTTTTGAAGTGAAAATCGTAACACGAGCCGCCCTGTTAAAAACCCCAATAAGTCTAGAAATGACCTGCCGTCCTTGTGTACTAGGCTCCTCGTATACCTTACCTAAACCTAGCGAAGCGCGAAGGGTAGTCTTCTTTTTATGTATTCAATCAAGAGAATACCCTCCGCTAGGATCCTAATAAAAAGAAAAGGAATATACCAACCCCAAGATATTCTAGATCCTGAGATGGAAATTTCTAGCCAGTCTGTTACTTGTTCTTAATTATGGTTGTTTTAGACTCTTTTTTTTCATAATAATTTTTTTTCATTCATTTCCTTAATATACATAAAAGTACAAATGTTGCAAATAATTTGTGACGGATCTAGTGGGATAATGTCTTAAATTCCCACACGCCAGGTTAGTAACCTTTCTCTTCTCTTTACGAATCACCTATCTTGTTTTTGGGCAAAACATTATCTGTCCCCATTGTATATCCTGTTCTCGATCCCCAAAAATAGATGATTAATATGGTTTCTTTTATGCGTTTCACTATTTCTTTTAGGCTATTATTTTTTTAATTATAAAATCAATACATATCAATTTCTTATTAGTGGTACAATGGGGCACCGAACAAGGAAATAAAACTCTTACCGTTGTTTTAGAGGGGTGAAAATGGTAGGAATCTTCTATCCACATTCGATTTATCATTCCGTGTGCCACTAATAAGAAATTTACATGTGTTAATTTTTTAATTAAATAATAATAATTTAAAAGAAATAGTGATATCTGTAGAGAAAAAAGTGAATATGTGTTAATTATATATTCGTGAGAACACATAACGAGACACCGAATGAGGAAATACATAACGAGACACCGAATGAGGAAATACATAACGAGACACCGAATGAGAGGAAAGAATTTTTTGCCGGGTGAAAATCACGCAAATCGAGCAATTCTGGGCACTCGTAAGAAATATTTGGTCAAATAGACCATGCTGTTAACAAGCCCATTGAAGCAGATGACCATATAATTCTTGGTCCAGTTCAAATCATAAAATCAAAGATTTTTAAAAATACCTTAAACTCTTTTTTAAATATTATTTTCATCCTTGAGCTTTTTCTCAATCTATTATTCTCCTCAAACTATTTTTGTAATAACGCTTTCACTCGATCTTTTTCTGTCGATTGTCATCCTTGAAATATTTTTTCATTACCAAAATAACATTAAAACAGTTTATTCAAATTCGGAAACAAAAAACAAAATTCACTCTCTCATAACATAAAATCAGTTATTTAAAAATTCTTTAAAGAAGAAAATTTAGGTAAAAAAAATTTACGGTCAACTATCATTTTGTTTTTGCCTCGCCTAGTGGATCCAATATTTTGATCCATTTTTCATACTGGAACTTATATCTTTGTTAAAGTTGTGGGAAAATAGAAAAAATACACGTTTTCATGATAAATAACTTTAGCCTATCAAGGAATCTTTTAAATTTTTCAAAATATTTTTCCAATATAAGGTTCCGATAAAATTTTATCTTAAGCCCCATGTTCCATTCACACGGCCCTGGCAAGGATACTAACAAGAGCAGACACACCCTTACGTTGGGCTCTCCCTTATAAAAAAAATATTGGTCATATAGATTTATACATAGAAATGAACCTTTAACCTAAACGATAATAAAGTGATCTCTCAACCTTAAAAAAATGGAATATATATATAAAAGCTAGATTTGTACTTCATTTCGTAACATTTTCACTTATTTTTTAAATAATACTTGCTTTTATTTTCTGTCTTGGATCTAAATTATTATTCTATTTCTAGTGTAACTAAAATAACCTATATGAGTGGTGAGTTTTCTGGTTCTAGACGCTTTGTTGAACTTCGGCATCGTATCAATTTTTTGGCCATTCAAATTAAGAATATATTAATATCACAAAGCAAACTTATCATTGATATTTCTTGGCTATGCTTTCAAGGACGAGACTCTGAGATGTCATACTTTATATGGTCACAGTTTTACCTCGTAATACATGTAAAACAAAAATCCATGAAGAAGAAGAAAATATTGATTTGATGAACATTGTTTTTTCTTAGCATTGTTTGATGCTGTAATGCGATAAAATTGAGTCTGCAACAGAAACACGAAAATAACGCAATAAAATAATCTTTATTAATCAAATTAATAGTGAGTTACAATCTCTGAAAGGACTTCGATTTATCTGGAATGATCCTCCGATTCTCCTCTTCTGAATTTATTTTGTCCTAGTGTTGGAAGACTTAATCTTGAATCAAATACGATTTGATTCCAAACGCTGGACCTTCGATTTTACAAAGCCGTTATGCCTTTCTCGGATTTTTTCGCGAAGAAGTCTTTGAAGACGGTTGAAGATTTCCTGAGAGCTTTTGTCAGTTGAAGTCTGTCGGTAGCTTCCAAATGATCTTCAGTATCATTTAAGATTTGAGGAAGACTCCTATTTATAGTTGTAAATGAAGACTATGATTTTACTTATTGGGTTAAGCAGCCCATTCACTTATATTGGGTTGACCCAATCTTTATTTGGGGCGGCCCAATGTTTAATCCATTATCTTAATGGACCTCTATTCAACTTAACATTTTGAAAGCTTGTATTTCATTAGCTCAATTTAGTTTGATCCACTATTTCTTTTGGACTTTATTTTCAGTGGATCTGGGCTTGTTTAAAATGATTTATTTAATATGGTCCAATTGTAGTGGTCTAATATTTAACCATTATTTATAAAATTCAAATAGCCCATACGAATAATATTTATTAATCTGAATTAAATAAATTTAAGGAAAATGATTTACTCCTAGAAAATATTGGGTAGAAACCCTAAATCCCCAAATTGAGGGTATTAAATGACTATCTTACCCTTTCAGTGATTTGGAAGATTAAATTTATTTTATCTTTATTTTTAAATGCTCTACTCTACCAACCTATTCTACTATATCATCTCTCTCCTTCTTCCTTCTTCATTCTCATAAAGAAGCTCAAGAGTTTCCCAAATTTTTTCAGAGAAGAAGATGAACAGTTATTCCGATCAAACAGCTCCGGTGAATAGTAACTCCGGTGAATAGTAGCTCCGGTAAATAGTAACTGTTTTTGCGAAAATTTCGTTGCAAATATATTGGGTTTTTTGTTGTTTAGCCTAGGAAACTGTTTTTTTTTTTGTTTTGTTAAGATTCATTCTTTTTTTATCAAAAATCAAGAACCCAAACAAGAAGTTAAAATTAAAAAATGGTAATTTTTTTTTTTTTTTGAAAACGTGCAAAAGAAAGGAAGGGGAAAAAAAACTATACTTTTACTCCAGTTAAACTCGATTATGCTTGGTTTGTTGGAGAAGACGATGAATAGTAACTTCATTTGTCTTGAATTTGCGTTGCAGGGATGTTGGGAATTTTGAATTGTTAATCCAGTGCAGAATATTAATTGCACCATGCAAAACTATTACGCACCGTTGGATCTAAAATCTAACGGCTGTGATCATTTGGTTTAACAACTTGTGTTAAGAACGAATGTTCTTGTATTCTGAACACTTGTTTTTGTGTTCTAAACACATGTTCTTGTGTTTTGAGAGTCCTAAACACATGTACTAGTCAGCATTGCCTGTAAAAAAAATGTGTTCAGTAGACAAAAATACGTGTTCTTGGTAAGAGAACGTGTGTTCAGTAGACAAAAACATGTGTTTTTTATAAGAGAACATGTGTTCAGTAGATAAAACACATGTTTTTGGCAAGAGAACATGTGTTCTTCGTAAGACAAATGCCTTCTTGGTGTGAGAACATATATGTCACTCAAATCTTACTTAAGTAATATTATAATGTTAATAGTTAAATTATATAATATTATAATGATAATAACCGCGACTGTTTATAGATTATTAATATTATGAAATCGTTGTAAATAGATGATTACATTTGGTTAAGTAACTATACATTACTTAGTATATTAAGTATCATTGTTATAGTAATTATATTCATTTTCCTTTTAAGCGGTGTTTTATAAGATTATACGTTCTTCCTTTAACATGTGTTATATGTTAACAAGTAATTGAATCTACATAATGTTTAATTAACTCTAGAAGTGACTATGTGTTACTTCATGTTCTAACTAACACTAAGCTACATAATATTATAGTATTGATAATCATTTTTATGGCGTTGTGATTCGTTCTTCATTTCACAAATGTTATATATTAAAAAGTAATCTAATCATAATATGTGTTTAAGTAACTCTACAATACTTAGTATAATGAGGATCATTGTTCTATTGCATATATTCGATTTTCATTTTAAGCGGTGTTTTATAAGTCATTGTGTTATAATAAACACAAAATCTAATTTTATACTATAACAAGTAATCGTTATAGTATTTAGTGTTAATAATTTCAGAACACATAATCTTTTAGTGTTCTAACAAACACTAATTTTAATTTGGCTACAAAATAAAAAAAATTGGGTTAAAATTTTAAAATTAAAAAATATACATTAGAATAAATGGTTCAATTTATAAATTATAAAAATTGATCCCGAGGTCAATTTGTTAAAAAAAAAAATTGGGATCAAAATAATATTTTATAGGGACTTTAGGGTAATCAATTCCACGACTACTAGAGCGATTTAGGGGTAAGCATTTAACAAAAGATATAGGGATTTTACGTGCAATTAGTGAATAAATATGTACTGAAAGTGTGATAATGACATTTCTTTGTAAGAATTACGAAAATAGTGATGGAAAATGCCAATCCGGCTAAAGTGCGGAACAAGAATGTTCTCAGCAGTGCGAAATATTTAATGGCCCATTTGGATGAAGAAACTAACGTCGAGAGATCATTTTGGTCTCAATACTTATCATGAAAAAATGTAAAGTCAAATGATCTCGGTCAAATCAGCTTTCTTATCGACGGTCACCAAATATTTCACACCGTGCGAAATAGTTGGTGTTCACGTACTATATGAGTTTGGAAAATGTAGGTGGGATCCATAAGTGCTTGTACTTTTTTAGAGAAGCATTAACTTTTACTTGAAAAAGTTATATAGAAGCATTAAAACATGTATAGGGTAGACTCTTTTATAGGCTACGATTTTCAATCACTTCATTCACTCATTTCGTTTGCCATTTTTCTTCTTCTTTCATACTCTCTCTCACATTTTCTTTCCCAATCTCAGTAAATATTTACCAGAAAAAAGTAGAAAAAAATGAGAAAGAGAAAATATTTGTTGTTTGGTATTTGACTATTTAATCTAACTAATATGTACGAAAATAAATGTTCATTTTTTTGTTCATTTCGTACAGAGGAATATTTGATATGCTTTTCCTCTACATCAAAGAAGAAAATGTAGTTGGGAACCATAAATGCTTGTACTTTTTTAGAGAAGCATTAACTTTTGCTTGAAAAAGTTATATAGGAGCATTAAAACATGTATAGGGTAGACTCTTTTATAGGCTACAATTTTCAATCACTTCATTCACTCATTTCTTTGCCATTTTTTCTTCTTCTTTCATACTCTATCTCACATTTTCTTTCCCAATCTCGAGTAAATATTTACTGGGAAAAAAAGTAGAAAAAAATGAGAAAGAGAAAATATTTGTTGTTTGGTATTTGACTATTTAACCTAACTAATATGTCCGAAAATAAATGTTCAATTTTTTTGTTCATTTCGTACAGAGGAATATTTGATATGCTTCTCCTCTACATCAAAGAAACATTGAAGAATAAATAAATCTTCCAAAGAGCCAAGTTGTACAAATAAATCTTCCAAAAGACCAAGTTGTATTAGGCTGCTATAGTAAATATATTAATTCTTCCTGCACCCGACAAAAAAACCCAATATATTTGCAACGAAATTTTATAAAAACAAAAGTTTTTCGCAAAATCATTGAATTGGAACACATGTTCTCTTGCCAAGAACACATGTTCTGTTAACATGAACACGTGTTTTTGTCTACTGAACATATGTTCTCTTACCAAGAACACTTGTTTTTGTCTACTGAACACATTTTTTTTACAGGCAATGCTGACTAGTACATGTGTTTAGGACTCTCAAAACACAAGAACAAGTGTTCAGAATACGAGAACATGCGTTCTGAACACAAGAAGTTGTTAAATCAAATTATCTCAACCGTTAGATTTTAGATCCAACGGTGCGTAATGGTTTTGCATGGTGCAGAGCAATTAATATTCCGCACTGGATCTAACAATTTCAAATTATCAACATCCCTGCAACACAAATTCAAGACAAATGAAGTTACTATTCATCGTCTTCTCCAACAAACCAAGCATAATCAAGTTTGACTGGAGTAAAAGTATAGTTTTTTTCCATTCCTTTCTTTTGCACGTTTTAAAAAAAAAAAATTACCATTTTTTTAATTTTAACTTCTTGTTTGAGTTCTTGGTTTTTGGGCTCTGTTGGGTTCATGATTTTTGATAAAAAAAAAAATGGACTGAATATTGACAACAAAAAAAAGTTTCCAAGGTTAAACAACAAAAAAACCCAATATATTTGTAACGAAATTTTATAAAAGCAAAAGTTTTTCGTAAAAAAAAAAAAAAAAATACTGTTCATCGGAGTTACTATTCACCGGAGCTGTTTGATCGGAATAACTGTTCATCGTCTTCTCTGAAAAAATTGGGCAACTCTTGAGCTTCTTTATAAGAATGAAGAAGGAAGAAGGAAGAAGGAGAGAGATGATAGTAGAATAGGTGAGAGTTAAAGAGAGATAAAATAGGGTGAAAGTACTATGCTGCATTAAATTCTAAGTTTGATTTTTGAATTTTTTTTTTTTTAAATTGGAAAGGGCAATTACTGTTGAAAAGGGTAAAATAATCCGAAAAAATATTTTAGTCAATGTTTTAGTCAATAATTCTAGTAGCCTAGCAAGGTCCTAAATTTAATTACTTTAAAATTTACTTGCCTAAATATGCAAACAGAAAGGTCATTTACAGCCTCATTTTGGTTTCTTAAGTTTTCTTCTGTCTAATTCTACGCGGTTTCCCTTTTTCTCTTGAATAGGTTAGGATTTGATTTATAAGATCTTTAATACTACCTCCATTCCTTTATATAAGACTTTTAATGCATGTAGCGAAAATTAAAGAAACAATAAATAAGATATTTTTTAATCAAAATATCAATATTACTCTTTGAAATAGAATTAATAATAAACAAATCTTATTATTTCCTACAACTTTGATCAGCTCCAGAACCCCTTAGTGCGTCAATTTTCTGAGAAGTTAGTTAGAAATGGATTATTAAGAAGGGAGTTCACGGGAATCGGGTAGCCCAAGTGGTAAGGTTATTCGAACATGGGGCGGAGGTCCCGTGTTCGATTCCTATATCTTCCCATAATGGGGCAAATAATTCTCCTCCTTATGAGGCTTATCTTCCCTCCCCAGGCATGGGCATGCTTCAATCTTCTTTATCTAGGGTACTCTCCGCTCTTCCCCTTCGGGGGCAATCGCCTTCGGGCGCAAAAAAAAAAAAAAGAAAAGGGAGTTCGGCAAAACTAAAAAAAAATACAAAACCCTTAGAGAACTCTTAAAACCAATTTGGATAGCTAGCATCCCATTAAAAAAATATATATTTAAGAATCAAACGATCAAAAGAAAATTTTAATTTGAAACATTAGCCAAGCCGAATCCAACGGCAAAAATCGTTTGTACTTCGTGTATGTGTCCATTCATTATCCAATCACTCATAATATATATATATATATATATATATATATATATATATATATATATATATATATATATGTGTGTGTGTGTGTGTGTGTGTGTGAGACATGCATGGTAGTCCATACACAAAATTTGAGCTTTGTTTGAATTCTATACACCATGCATGTCACACACACACACACACACACACACACACACACACATATATATATATATAGGCTCCAATTATTCTCAACTTTTCTTATGTGAAACCATGAACCCTCAAATAGTTTTTCTTATGTATATTTTTTTTTATGTCTCTATTGATTCTCACCGTTAAAAATGACTTATATAATTGTTTAAAATCATATCTAGCAAGTTCAAAACAACTTTCAATTAATTGTTTAAGGCCAAATAATCATGTGTTCAAATATTAAAACTGTAGATTGCCATTTCCAGCAAATGATAGTAGTTCATTGATGATTGACCACTTTCTCAAAAAGTACTCAATTCCTGAAATCCTAGAACCCAAAGGTATTAAATGATTACTTGACTTCATAGAGGAGGATATACTCACCGGTGCGAATCCTATGCGGAACAATTTTTATTCAGTACATACGAAACGCCTCAAAATAGGTTTTCTGAAATTCAGGACAGGTGTTTTGAAGTTCAGAATAGGTGTTCCGCATGGTAAAAAACAGAATATGTGTTCGTTCTAAATTAATCTTAACCGTTAAAATTTTAATCTAACAGATGAAGAAAATTTCGCACGTGCAAAATTACCTCATTCAGCACTGAAGCAAGAGTCTTATATTTTCGTTTATATGCATAATTGCAATACTAGCCACCAGAATTTAGCTTGCACATGGTGCTAGAATTAGTCATATGTACATCACTTCCTAATCCACTTTCACATATAATGTATTCTTAAGTGTTCTTATTATTCTTTTCGTAACAACGTATTTATTATTTAATGTTATCTCTTAACTTTATATCATACTCGAATTCATCTAATTGATAATTCTGCAAAAGAAAAATAAAAGAAAATACTTGTCCATCTAAATTCATTAAGCCCAAAGTTTTATTTAGTCCAGAATCAGTTAGAAGGTTACCCTTAGGCCCAAATTTATAGATGGGCTTCTATTATTGGGCCCGAGTCCTTAAATTGTTTTTTATTTTTATTTTTTTTGCTAAGTCTGAGTCCTTGAATTGGACTTGCAGAAAGCTTTGCATTCCTTCAATTCTTCATTCAGGACTTCGTTTTATTTATGGAAAATGATTTACTCCTAGAATTTTGGGGATAGAAATCCTAAACCCCCAAATTGAGGGTGTTAAATGACTATCTTACCCCCTACTGGTATAAGGGATTCACCCAACTATAAGGTCAAAAAGGTCCGAAAAACTATTTTAGTCAATCTTTTAGCTAATAATTCTAGTAGTCAAGGTCCTTTATTTATGGACCTTGCTAGGCTACTAGAATTATTGGCCAAAAGATTGACTAAAATAGTTTTCCGGACCTTTTTGCCCCTTATAATTAGGTGAATCCCTTATACCAGCAGGGGGTAAGATAGTCATTTAACACCCTCAATTTGGGGGTTTAGGGTTTCTATCCCAAAATTCTAGGAGTAAATCATTTTCCTTTATTTATTTATTCTTTTTTAATACGACTTTAGTTTATTTTTTAGTAGTAGTATTTTTAGCCATCAATGTTCAACCTTTGCTTCTCTAAAGTAGGGTTTTTATTTATTTATTTATTTTAACATTTTGTTTATTATATCGGGTAGTGGTGTCGATCCAAGAACTATGATTCCTAATCAAAAGTACTTGCTAACTATGGTATACTTAACTAATATCTAAAGTAGGATTGTATAGTCGCTGCATAAATAATAGTTTAGTAATCAAATATTTAATCCATAGAAGAATGATTAACAGACAGAGCAATAATTTATGAACAATTAATACTAAAAAAGAACAGTAACTCATAGTCAAATCCAGCACTTGCAAATATCCATTAATAATTATGCATCTTACAATTGAGTCCAAAGATAGAATTGGGATTCATATCATTTTCCCTCCAATAATTATGCTTCTGCAGTTCTGCTATGTCTAAGCAGGGAGGATTTTGCTACTAGATGAGAATGACCTCTTCATTCGAATCGGCATCTTTTGCAATGATCTTCCAAATGAGAAACTCTTTCTCGGTTTATTTATCATCGTTGTTTTAGGATAACCTCGGGGCTTAGATTCTTTCATAGAATCTTGCTTATTCATTCCCATTTCTTCATGAATCTTGGCCACAGAATAAAAAATCGTCGAAGCAGAAGCAGCATCCATGGATATCGATCTCCTCACGGGTTCCAATTCTTCGTCTAATCTCACACAACGATCAACCAAGTCGCTTAGAACTCGAATCCTGTTATTCCCTGGAATTGAATTAGGGTTCCTTTCCAACATTTCAAGAATCTTGTCTTCATTTCGCGAATCACCTATGTCTTCAACTTCACTTCTAGTCCTATTAGTACCATAATCTATAACTACATTCCTTTCTAGTTGATTATCATCAGCTGAAGAACTTCCCACTTCTAGGGAACCTGAATTATTAAGAACTGATTCACCACTCTCTTGGACAATTTCGCGAACAATTGGAGCGCGACATAAAGGGCAATTCTTATGTGATCTAAGCCAAGTATCTATACAATCAATATGAAAAGCATGACTACATTTAGGCAAAAGCCTAAGATTCTCATCATCTTGAAACTCACTCAAGCAAACAGAACAATCACTACCTTCAATCAAACCATCACTTTTTTTATACTTAAAAACAGCAATAGAATCAATAACAGATTGTTGAAGACCAACTGTATTTATATACCATATGGGATGAATTACCATTGGGCCATGATTTTCGTCCATAAATTCCTCTGTAACATTTTCTGTAACATTATTTCTCCTCGTAGAACTCAAATTCGAACTATATCTTCGACGACGTATAATCAAATGACAGAGAAAAATAAAAGCAGCACCAAGAATACACAACATAAGGATCAAAATTGTTGGCATGTGACTTTTCTTGCTTGATCCAAAAGGAGGTGGTGGTGGTGGAAATATTGTGTAAGAAACATCATCTCTAGTAGTAGTACTATTCTTACATTCATTAGAGCATTTGATTAAACAAGGGGGACAATCATTTTTCTTTACAAGAACTACTACATGGGTTATTAAATCAGATATTAACAATTTTCTTGACATGATGGGAAAAAAATAAAAACAGAACAAGAATCAGAGGATTAGAGAAGGGATTGATTTTAGTACCTTAGATATGGAAGAAATGTGAATGGAACATTATTTTCTAGCTTGACTAATGTGTATTTTCTAGAACTATATATTTTTTGTTTGAGTGATTATGGGGGCATTTCGTTTTCATTTAAAGACTTTTGGGAAGTTTACTAGTAGTTTCAGTCTTGCGTTGTTTTTTATTTTATTTTATTAGTCAATGCCCATTAAGATCATCCACCCAAAAAAGCTGCAGGTATTGTTTATCCTAATTCTGTGTTTTGTTCTCTGTTATATCTATAAAAAATTGTCATGTATTAATATTTTAATTAAAAAAATTATAATTTAAAAGAAATAATAAAGCTCTTGTGAAAAAATTAATGCATGATATTTTTTTATTAATGAGACAGATGACGGAACAAAGAAGTGGGGTTGACGATTTTTTGCTTAAAAAAGGGTGGAAAAAAATGGCCATTAAGATCATTTCCGCGTTACTTTTGTGGTGAGGAAAAAAGTTCACCTAGTAGAATTGCAAATTGACTAGTTGCATCTTTTCTTATCCTACGGGGGATAGGCATGAAATTGGATGCAACTTTCCCAAACATTTAATAGGCGACTGAAATTAAAATAATTACTTGAATTAATTTAGGGCTAGTGATATTGCTCAAGGTAGATTTTCTCTTGCCAAGGCAATTTTCCTTCAAATGACCAAACTACCCTTTCTATTCATTATTGACCTCTCGCAATTAATTTATCTATCTAATATTTTCTTTACTAATCTATACACAATATCTATTTTTCTCTCACATCCCAAAAATTAGCCCACAATCTCTCCAATATTTTCTTCCAAATCTATTCACACTCAATATATAATTTTTTTTTATAGTGCTAGAATTTCACAAGAAAAAAAACAAATTATATAAACCAAAATAAATTCATTGTCTAAGGTTTTCATTCATTACAACTAATAAATAAGAAAAAAGATTGTATGGTAAATTTATAGTGCTTGAACAATATGACTTTGATTATCTTTTCTACTTCATCTATCAAAAAGGGATCAATGTATAAGTATGTAAAAAACATTAAAGTAAAAAAAGAATTTATAGTGTTTGTTTGTTTGTTTTTGTGAACTACTACTATTAAAGATTGGGTGGAATAGATAGGAAAAAAGTTAATGGAGAGATTGTGCACTGATTTTTGGATAAGATATAAAATCAAAGATTGGGTGTGAATAGATTAAGAAAAAAATATTGGAAAATAAAATTAATTAAGAGAGATTAATATTACCAAAAGGGTACATTAGTCATTTGAATGCAAATTTTCTTGGCAGGAGGAAAACTGCCTTGGGAATATCACTAACCTTAATTTAGAGGTAAAAAATGTAAAGAAACATAAAAGTTTCCTTACTATCAAGAGGGTCAATAATAATTTATTTAAATTTTGACAATTTTACACTTAATTGATCTAGTTTTTATCAAATTGTTTTTAGCTAAGGTCATAACCATTACAACTTTCCAATCATCAAGTTATTAAGTTTAAAGATATTCGACCTTATTGAACAAATAATATCAACGAGTAAGATTGAAACTCAACAAGTGATTTCAGAGAAAGATATAAGCGAAGTGATTAGGGATACCCATGGAGTCGGATGGAGCGGGGATCGGTATATTGTCATAATATCCCAGCAATTTTCTTCATGGTTATCTTCAAACAGAAATTAACAATTTATTTTTGAACTAACCACAAATTTCTATTTTCTAAACATGAATTTCATTTTTTCTGAAAGAGAAAATAATAGGAGAATATGAAAAAGTTCAATAATATGAAATTCAAACAAAACACATCACAAAACATACTTTAATTAAGCCAAAGAAAAAAATTTCAGTAAATAAATTATACAAATCTTGAACAAATAAATCAAAAAAAGGCAACGATTTCGTGATCTCTAAAAAATCAAAGACACTACCAAACCTTTTGAATTTTCAACAAACTAATTTTATTTTACAAAATAAAAATGATTGATATTGAAAGTTGTGTTAACTAATTAAATGCCGTCTTCTTACACTAATCAATATTTTTGCTTTACTCGTAAATTTCTGCCATGGCATAACATTATGAACTAGAAAGTTGAACCTCTCGTGTTGGGTGGCGGGTTTGGATTGATTTTTTATTTGAAAATTTTTGTCACCAGCATTGAAAAAAAAATGGCTTTAAAAAGAAATGTAAAGCCTAAACTAAAGAATTTATTTGTACACAGAATATTTGTAAGAATATAATTGCTCGTGATTCAGTAAAACTTGCTAGGAGTCTCAATGAGATCGTGCTCATGTAGGTAAAATTTGTAATATGAGTGCACACTTTCATAATCTTTTTAGATGAGTCCTCCCCTTCTCCCCTCCCCGCTTGGATCCCATGTTAATTTTTGTGTAACACTGCTCCAACATTTTAATGATGAAAATTTTTATTTATACTCCCTTCATTTTTTAATATAAAACTTTCATTACATGTTGCGAAAATTAAAGAAGCAAAAATGAAGATGTTTTTTCAATTGAAATATCAATATTACTCTCTTAAATATGACATGTATATCACTAATTCTATTTAAGAAAGTAATATTGATATTTTGAATATAAAAACATCTTAATTTTTGTTTCATTAATTTTTGCAACATGTAATAAAAGTCTTATGTTTAGGAATGGAAGTAGAAAAGCATAAAGATTAAATGTGAGAAAGAACTCATTTGTATTGAATGATTTAAACTCTACAATACATCACCTATATATACTAATCCTACATATGTAAGAAAAGAAAGAAATATACAATCAATCATAATCAATTAATCGAGTGATTTTCTCCTGTGATTATTATCTTGATTTACTCCATGATGAGTATCTGTAACACGACCCCTCAAACTGGGCTTGGGAGAAAAGATGTCAATGAGACCAATAGATTGGATAAAAAAGTTGAATCGAGGGAGGCAAGTTTTTTTGGTGAAAATGTCAGTCAATTGAGAGTGGATCGAAATGGGTAAAGGTTTAATAATGCCAGATTGCGTTTTTTCACGGACTATGTGGCAATCTATTTCAATATGTTTGGTTCTTTCGTGGAAGGCGGGATTGGTTGTGAGATATAAAGCGCTTTGATTGTCGCAGTCGCAGAATAATAGTATGGCATAAGGATGTGGTATAAGTAAGTCATTGAGGAGGTACTTCAGCAATTGTAGCTCACAAGTGGTGGTGGAAAGAGTTCTGTATTCTGCCTTGGAAGAGCTTCGAGAAACGATGGGTTGCTTTTTAGACTTCCAAGATATAAGAGTCCACCAAGAAAAACACAATAACCAGTTGTAGAGCGTCTCGTGTCGGAGCAGCCAGCCCAGTCAGAATCAGAGAAAGCACTAAGGTGTAATGACGATGAAGATGGGAAAAATAGACCTTTAGCTGGAGAACCTTTCACATACCGTAGAATACGATGAGCAGCTTTGAGATGCAATTATGTGGGATGATCTAGAAATTGGGAAAGTTGTTGGATGGCATGTGAAATATCCGGCCGTGTGTGAGTGAGATATAAAAAACTTCTTAATAAGACTTCGGTAGAGATTGTTGTCGGAAATGAGTGGTGAATCATCTTTGGAACAGTGGTAGGAAGAATCCATGGGAGTAATGACAGGTTTGCAACCAAGGAAGCCATGCTGCTCAAGCAAATCCAATGTATATTTTCGTTGGCAAATGTTGAGACCAGCTTTAGAGCGAGCAATCTCCATACCAAGAAAATATTTGACAGGACCAAGATCTTTGATTTTGAAAGTATTATTTAAGAATTGCTTGACCGAGGAGATGTCATCATAATTGTTCCTAGTGAGGATAACATCATCAACATAAACGAGGAGAGCAGTGAATTGAGAACCTTTACTGCAAATGAAAAGACTAAGGACACTTACAGCTTGAGAGAAACCCTGTGACACTAACTATGTGGTAAATTTGTGATTCCATTGCCGGCCAGCCTGCTTAAGACCATATAAAAAATTTCTGAGTTTGCAGGCTAGCCCGGGTTGAGGAGAAGAAAAGCCAAGAGGTAGCAGCATATAAATATCCTCATTAAGATCACCATAAAGTTATGCATTGTTAATATCAAGCTGCTCCAAAAACCATCATTTGGCAGAGGCAATAGCTAGAAGAATTCGAACAGTGGTAATTTTTGCTACTGGGGAGAATGTCTCAATGTAATCTATACATGGTTGTTGTGTGAAACCTTGGACAACAACACGAGACTTAGGTCTTTCAATAGAACTGTCAGAATTAAATTTTAACCGGTAAACCCATTTGTTGCCGAGGGGCTTAACATTAAGGGGAAGGGGAACAAGTGTTCAAGTGTTGTTGCCCTCCAAAGCATCAATTTCCGCTTGCATGGACCGCCGCCACTCTGCATGCTTGACAGCCTGGCTGTAACACTTAGATACAAAGTGAGTAGAAACCGATAATGCAAAAGATTTATAATCTGGAGATAAGGAATTATAATTGTGAACCTTTTCTAGATAGTGGGGAGTAGATGTCTTTGTATTAGAAAGAGTGGGAGGAGATGGAGCTTGGACAAGAGAACAATAATAATCGTTCAGATAGGAATGAGTATTTGAGATCCTGGTGGATTTTCGAGAAAGAGAATAAGGGGGAGGGGGAGGGGGAGGCGAGATAGTAGAATTAGGTAGGGAATTGTGAGGAAGATTCGGAGGTGAAGTATGAGGGGTTGGATTGATGATGGGAGTGTGAGTTGGATGTGACGATGGGGGTTCAAAATGAAGATCATTAATGAAAGAAATTGGTAAGGGAATTTTATTTGGAGGAGGATTGACTGGGGATTGTTGTGGATAAGGAAATATGTTTTCGTAAAAGGTAACATTTCGAGATATAACAATGGACCGTGAGTGAAGGTCGAGGAGAGTGTATCATTTAGTTTGAGCGGGATATCCTAAGAAAATGGAGAGACGGCTACGAGAATCGAATTTTGAGCGATGAGCAGAAAAGGTTGCGGCATATGCTAAGCAACCAAAAATACGGATATGAGAGTATGAAGGTGGTTTATTATATTAAAGTGCATGAGGAGTTTTGTTCTGCAGTAAGAGTGTAGGAGTAACAAAAAATATCCCTAGTAAGCGGAAGGCAGTTGCGATTGAAATTTAAGGGCATGTGCAATGTTTAGGATGTGGCGATGTTTTCTTTCGACAATTCCATTTTGCTGAGGAGTTTCTATGCAAGATGTTTGGTCAATGATCCCTTTAAAAGTAAAAAATCCAGACATTTGAAACTCAGGCCCATTGTCTGAACGCACTATTTTAATGGCCTTTTGAAATTGAGTAAGCACATATTGACAGAAGTGTTGGGTGAGAGATTGAGCCTCAAACTTTGTTTTCATCAAATAAATCCAAGTAAAACGACTAAAATAATCTACGATGGTGAGAAAATATAGGTGGTCGTGAACAGTGTGAATTTTATACGGTCCCCAAATATCTATGTGTATTAAATCAAAGCACGCTTGACAAGTAGATTTACTAAGGGGGGAATGGAGACTTGGATTGCTTAGTCATGGGGCAAATTGAGCAATGTTCATGTTCATTGTGTGTAAATTTTATATTGGAATCCATATGTTGTGCCATTTTTAATTTGGGAAAAGAAAGGTGATAATTCCATAGAGATATACTAGAGAAGTTTGCACCATTACCGATAGATAGAGGATTAGAATTAGGCATAATGTTTGAGACAAAATGAACAAAAGATTAATGATCAGGGTGCAATTAATATAATCCATTAACCATTTAAGCCGAACTGATTGTTTTCAGCTTTATATGATCTTGAATATGACAAAAATTATAACGAAAAGATATAGATAAATTGAGGTCCTGAAGTAGCTGCCCCAAGGATAACAAATTAAAAGAAAATGAGAGGACAAATAATACATTTGATAGAATAAGATTAGAGTTTAAAGTAATTGAACTAACATGAGTTGCATAAGTAAAGGACTCAGTGGGCAAACGAATGTGGGTATGGGGTAAAGAGTGTAAAAAAGTTTAATGAGCATGAAATATGGTGAGTAGCTCCATAATGAATAATCCATTGCATTATAGGTGGTGAACATTTGTTACCTGAATTAAAATATGAAGCAGCATCCGGCGGCAGAGAAACAACATTTATTGAAACTCGTGGTGACTGAACTGCAATTTTACAAATTCTTCTACAACACAGTTACCACCAAATCGGACAGTGAAATCACCATTATTGCAGCTATCGAGTGATAGAATAGCAGAAGACATTATGACTAAAAATATATATGAAAGAAACAGATTCTATAAAGCCGAAGAATGAAAATAGAAGAAGAACAAGAGTGAGGAAACCTCAAAAGGTTTGCTCTGATACCATGTAGAAAAACATAAAGATTAAATGGGAGAAAGAACTCCTTTGTATTGAATGATTTAAACTCTACAATACATCACCTATATATACTAATCCTACCTATGTAAGAAAGGAAAGAAATATACAATTAATCAATTACAATCAATCACAATCAATTAATCGAGTGATTTTCTCCTGTGATTATTATCTTGATTTACTCAATGATAAGTATCTGTAACAGAAATAGTATATCTTAAACTAAATAAGATGAAATATATTTATAAATAAGACTATAATTACGAATGTTAATGTTGTAAGAGATGTCATAGTAACCATTGCGAAAAAAAATCTTGTGTGCCATGTTCTATGTGATAAAACCTCTTTGGAGGATTGTAGCACTTTGGATGTAAAAGTTGTCTTATATATATATCTAACGTATGGTGTTTACTAAAAAACAAATCTCATTCAGGACATAATTCGATAAAGTAATAACTTTGATTATTTAATCATTGTTTCTAGTCCCAATTTGGTTTAATAGACTAAAGTAATAATCTCGCTAAATGCATAAAGTAATAAAAAAATTAAATCTTTAAAGTACTAATAAAAATATAAAGTAATAAAATAAAATATATAGAAATAAAAATCTTTCAATCAATCAACAATACTCTCGTACAATAATAATTACTTTTGAAAATATGCATATATAGTGAATTATTTTTTCTTCCTACCTAAACCAAAATGAATCTCATCCTTAACTTTATATAGATCATACACAACTTCCGTAATATTTTGCTACAACAATATTTTGCTCGTGTTGTAGCAAGTAGTTATTTAATGTGGCTATTATTTGAAATGCCTCTTTTGACGACACATTTAGGATAACGATTTTATTATCTTGTTCAGGATCATTCCCATACAAATAATATTTTGATTAATATCTTTTGATTTTTCTTACCACATACAATACGCATATTTTATATCGAAAAAATCTCAATAAAATAATGCATACTTATTTATCAATAAATGAATAATTTATTTATTTATCGATAAATAAATAATGTCGCTAAATAAATATTTTTTTGGTCCCAGAAGTATTACTTTATACAGATTTAACTGTTGTTTCAAATTAGAGGCTAATAAATTGAAGTCACCTCAAAACAGTTGTAATTCATCCGCGCGTTAGCCGAAATAACCAGGTTGCGTTATTATTAGCCTACTAAATTTGAATATGATTCTATAAATAGGTTGTGTTTTTTTTTTAATATAACAGGGAAAGGGTATTTACATGGTTCAAATTTGAGTATATGCCCAAGTTTGACGTACTTGCAACCAGGTTGTGTTGTTATTGGCCTAATAAATTGAAATTCATGTTTATACTTTCACCAATGACTGTCTCACTCCAAGGGATCTTTAATCTTTTGAAGGACTTCCAAGTCAAAAGTATTCATCAAATCAGTCTCAATATTTATGTTGAAATGAAGGTTGGATGGCAGGTCACCAGTCCGGTTATAGGGTTTATAGGCTGCGTCTAGATTTGAATTGTCAAATTATTAATTTGAAAACTCGGGCTATAATTGTTCCAAACCGATAATTTTTTACTACCTATAGAAAACCCTATAAGAATTTGCGCAGTCGTTGATTGGTTGTATAGTAAACTGTAACTAAATTTAACAACAAATCGCAATAGTTAATGCGTGTTATTTTAACTCATCCCATTTCAGTTAATTATCAATTTAAGACAAAATATCTAATAAAATATATAAATAAACTTCGTTTAAGGTGACATAAATGATCTTATTCATAATGAATGATGTTTTTAGTTTCTTCTAATGGAATTAATTACTTTATCTCTTGAAGTATAAACTCAATTAAACAAAACTTTTAACAAAGTGAAATACTAACGACTTACTATATAATAAACAGGGGTTGTATCTCATATGGTAGGGCGCTCGCTTTGCAGGCAAGGGGTTAGATTTAGGGATGGCAATTTGACCTGTGACCCGTCAACCCGCCCTGCCTCGACGTCTTTTGGGGCAGACCCGCCCCGCCCCGTAGAGAGAACGGGGGAGATCAGACCCGCCCCGAGGACGGGGCAGATCAGGCCTGGTATTTTTTTCTGCCCCGCCCCGCCCAGCCCAGTCCATATAATATTTTTATAGTATTATTATTAATAACCCTAAATTCTCTATTATTTCTACCCAGGCCCCCACCCCACTCAGACTCTTATCTCCCGTCTCACCTCTCTCTCTTCCGTCGGACTCTCAGTCTCTCTCAACTCTCTCAAAGCTTTAGCATTTGAGCAGCGGCACAGCCACTCGGCCTCGGCCTATTCCCATCAAATTCTTCTATCTCCCTCTTACATTCTTATCAGGTATATCCATTATTTGTAATTTATTCCCCCGTTTCTGTGTGTGTGTGTGTGTTTTTTTTTTTTAATTACTTGTGCAAATATGTTTCTTACTTTGGGGCCATGATCCACTTGGATAGAAAGAAAGAATTTGAAATATTTTCTTCACATTTAAAGCTAGGGTTTTACTGATTTGAAAATGGTAATTTTCTTTAAATTGTATAAAGAATGAAAATTTGATGATATTATTTTATTAAGGAAAACACAAAATCCTTAATGTGTTCTATGTATTTTGTGGGTCAATTATCTTAGGGTAAAAGTAAGATTTTCCTACTGTTTCTCACTTAATTTGACGATTTTTCCAAAAGTCAAGCACAATATCTATTCCATTTCAGTATGGATACTTTGGAAAATGAAGCACAATCGCAACGCCCAAGCGAATTACAAAGTCAACCTGCAAGCGAATCACAAACTCAACAGGCAGGTCCATAATTTGAATTTGAATTTCCACTAGAACTACATGTATCATCGTCGCCTGATTCTCCTACTTCAACCAATGTTGCCAATAATGAAACTAATGAAGAAATCAAAACTGGTGGAACAGCTGTAAAAGTATTCTCTAAGTGGTGATCGTATTATACGAAAGAGGTTGTTGATGGGTTACACAAGGCCCAATGCAAGTATTGCAGTAAATTGATGGGTGGTAACCCGAAGGACGGCACTACTTACTTAAAGAATCATTACCATAGGTGTCTTAAAAGAAAAAATGATGACGCAAGGCAAAAACAATTGAAGGGCAAATACAAAGAGGATAATCAATGTGATCTTTTTTCTCCTTTCCACTTTGATCAAGAAGCCTCACGTATTGAACTTGCCAAAATGATTATAATGCATGAGTATCATCTATCAATTGTAGAATATTTCAGTTTTAGAAACTTTTGTACAAGTTTGAATCCTTGTTTTAAGGTGGTGTCGAGAAACATGGTGAAAAGCGATTGTTTCAATATATACGACGTTGAAAAAAAGGCTACAATGCTGATTTTGGAGAAAAATGAAGGTAAAGTGGCTTTAACAACTGATATGTGGTCAGCTTCTCAACAACAAAGATGATTTATGGCTGTCACGACACATTATATTGATAGCAGTTGGACTTTGCAAAGTCGTATAATTAGGTAACAATTTATTTAAGGCTGATTTTCATTAGTTTATGGCTGAATTTCATTTATTTATGGCTGTAACAGTGCTGATTTTCATTTATTTAGGGTTGTAACAGTGCTGTTTTTCATTTGCTTATGGCTGATTTTCAGTTGCTTAATGCTGTTTTTCATTTATTTATGGTTGTAACAGTGCTGATTTTCATTTATTTAGGGCTGTAACAGTGCTATTTTTCAGATTAAAGTGCTAATTTTCATTTATTTATGGCTGTAACAGTGCTGATTTTCATTTGCTTATGGCTGAATTGCATTTGCTTATGGCTGATTTTCATTTACTTTTGCAGTTTCATTTATTTACCAAGTCCACATACAGCTGAAGTTCTATGCGAAGCTTTAGTTCATTGCTTGATGGATTGGAATATCGATCGTAAGTTGTCCACCATCACTGTTGATAATTGTTCAACTAATGATGCAATGCTGGAGTTAATTGTAGACAAACTTGCATTGGACTCTCTCTTACTTGGTGGTAGATTCTTTCATATGCGATGTGCTGCTCATATATTGAATTTGATTGTGAAAGATGCATGCAAGTCATTGATGGGGCAATTGAAAAAATAAGGAGTAGTGTTGCTTATTGGTCTTGCACGACAAAGAGATAAAAAAGTTTGATGAAACAGCTCGCCAACTTCGTTTTGCCTATTGGTAAGGTACTCACACTTGATTGCAAAACTCGTTGGAATTCGACATATTTAATGCTCCAAATTGCCTTAGACTACAAAGACCTTTTTTTTCTGTTTGAAGCAACGTGATCCTAAATATGAATGTTTGCCAAGTGAGCATGATTCGAATATGACTAAAGAAATTGCTAGTAGGCTTAAAATATTTTATACTGCAACTGAGGTGTTCTCTGGTACAAACTATCCTACTGCAAATTTATTTTTCCCCAAAATTTGTGGGATTAAAGTGGCTTTAAAGCAATGATTATCTTGTGGTGTTAAGGTTGTTGAGTCCATGACTGGGATAATGATGCAAAAATTTGATAAGTATTGGACCGATGTGCATGAAATTATAAGTGTTGCGGCTATTCTTGATCCTCGATATAAAACAACTTTGTTGGAGTTTTATTTAAAAAAAAAAAAATTATATTGATACATCTGTTGTTGAGAAAGAAGTTGAGAAAATAATTCTTCTTTGTCGTGAGTTGGTTGAAGAATATGAAAGTAAAGAGCAAGTAAAAGGAGACGATACTACAAAGGGTTCAACTGAGAATAATGTTGATAGTGTTGAATGGTCTGATTTGAATGAGTTTGAAACGTTTGCTTCTCAAAAGAAAAGAAAATATCCTTCAAGGTCAGAGCTGGATCAGTATTTAGAAGATGATATTTTGCCACGTACTCCTGACTTTGATGTTTTAACATGGTGGAAGTCGAATAGGGGAAAATATCACATCCTCCATAAGATTGCAAGGGATATTTTATCTATTCCAGTTTCAACAGTTGCTTCGGAGTCCGCTTTTAGTGCAAGTGGTAGATTGATTAGCCCGCATCGCAGTAGACTTCACCCAAAGACTATCGAGGTCTTAATGTGTGCACAAAGTTAGTTGTTAAAAGGTATTATGTATCAAATTTAAAATATATTTGTTGCTTATACTTGTAACATGATAACTAATCTTTAATATTTCAGGTAATCCATCCAAGGAAATTGCACACGCAACAATCCTTTATGATTTAGAAGATGATGAAAATAATATGCGTGTGGTATGTTTTCTTTAATTATGTTTAATTCCCTTTAGTATACTATTTAAACTTGTTTGAGGATTGTTTTTGGATAAAATGTACTAATTGTATTTGAAATTTTCTTTGTTGCTATAAGATTAGTTTGTGCTAGTCAAGACTCAAGAAGTATATCTCAAATTTGAGAATGTTTAGACTACTTGGACCAAGAAGACAGTTTCGAAGTTTGTATTCGATTTGAGAGGATTTCTGAATTAGCCAATGTGTAATCTTCTTTTGTATTGGACTTATTTGAATTTGTTTAACTTATTTAACTTGTGGATTTTATTTGGTATTTTATATTTTATATTTTTTAGTTTAATTTGGTATTTATTTACATGGATTTTTTGCAAAGATGAATTGTTATTGCTAGAGTAGATAGACTTAAAAAAAGTGTAGGGGAAATGGTTTATAAATTTGTGCAGGTTGGAGACCTTAAATAAGCTAATAGCTACAAAAAATTCCAAAAAAAAAAATTGCATGGGGCCCGCCCTGCGCGAGGCAGATCACGAGGCAAATTTTTTTGAACTGGGACGGATCACGGGGCGGGACGGGGTGGACCATCACAGTCGCAGGGCAGATCAGGTATTTGAGATACCCGCCCCGATCTGCCCCTACCATCCCTAGTTAGATTCTCCGCAGTTTCATTCATTTAATTTTTGCGCTAATCGAAGGCATGGTAGCCCAGTGGGTAACATCCACTGCCTGTGACCGAGAGGTCCAGGTTCGATACCTCCCTCACACAAGGGGAATGATTTAATTGTCATTTCTTTGGGTTCCCTTGTGTGAGGTCTTATACACCCCTCACGGGGCCCCCGCTCAACGAGACTTCTACGATACCCGCTCAACGGGACTTCTACTACTCCTCACTGGGCACCCGCTCAACGCTACTACTCCTCCTCTGGTGAGGTCTTATAATAATATAATTGTAATAAACTGGACCATACTTATAAATGGTCTAGTTTTAAAAATAAAAAAAAAAAAAAAAAAAAAATTTGCGCTATTTTGTTCACATGGCTGTGCTTTTTATAGGTCTTATTCCTTTGGTCTCCCGAACCTTTGTTACCCATTTTGGCTTTTTGGTATGAGCCCAATTTCTGGTATAGGGCCAATCCCTTAATAAAATCGAGGCAATTAGCTAGATAATTCTTGATAGGCTAACGAGGCCCATAAACTGGCCGGCATGCACGAATGTATATTTCTTTTCGCTTTCAGAACAATATGCATGTTTTTTTAAATAATACTCCATCCATTTCTAAATATAAGACTTCAATTACATGTTGCGAAGATTAAAGAACAAAAAATTACGATGTTTTTGTAATCAAAATACCAATATTACTCTCTTAAATAATACTTGTATACCACTAATTCTATTTAAGAGAGTAATATTAATATTTTGATTACAAAACATCTTAATTTTTACTTTCGTAATTTTCACAACCTGTCTTACAAGTCTTATATTTAGGAATGGAGGTAGTATTGAAGAAAAATTAATTTGTATCCATACCGAATCTGATAAAAAAAAAAAGTAATGAAGTTTAGAGTGACTTCTATAAAGTATTAAAAAAATTAGTTCTTTTTTTCTAAAATTAGTTTGTATGTTATTTTTCTTTAAAAAAAAATCAATCTTTGTTTATGAAATAAAATGATGGAGTTAGGATTTCATATCCTCTTTCACTTGATGAATTGATAAAGGAGTTGGGTTACAAGTAGTCCATAAACTACTCTATTAATGAAAGGTTTCATAACCTACTTTCTTAATCTCTATAAATACATAACTCTTATTGTTGTAAAGATAAACTCATGAAATAATAGGAGGAGTCAAGGAGCATTTTTAATATCTCTTATCTACTCTATTTTTAATTTATCTTTTAATCTTGTAATGAAATTCATTCTAAAAATTCATCCGTTTTTATAACAATCCTTATATTATTGTTTTGGTAACAACTAACAAGTAGTTTCTTCTTCTTTTTTTAATAAATAAACTGCTTATGAGTAAGATTATTAGAAAAATAAAATTGTCGTGCTATTTTTCATGTAATCTTTGCTATGTATCTTACATAAAATTAAAGTTTTAATCAAAAGTGGAAAATATTAATTTGTTCAATTATATAGAGTTTCCAGAGAGAAGACATAGAGAATGAAAATTGTAGAAAGGGAGTATAAATTAATTATACGCATAATCGTTTTTTGTTTTGCCTTTGGGAGCATGAAAAGAAAAACCTCACAAATAGTTGATACTCAAAAAAAACAAAAAAAATTGTTGGCCTAGATCAATTAAGAGGCAGAAAAATTGCCCAACCAATGGGTAAATTCAGTTGTCAATAACAAACGGTTAGACTGAAATAGTGACCATTTTTAAATGATTACGTCACAAATAATGGAGGTATTTGTTATGATACTTTTGCCACTAGTGAAAATTACATTGTCACGAAAACAAAAATGATGTGTTAGAAAAGTTTCGTCACTATTAACTAAAAAATGTAGCTAACATCAGTGACAAAGAAATTTGTATTATTTTTTTTTTTTTGATGAAAGACAAAGAAATTTGTATTACTTACCCTATCGTCTAACTAATTTGTCACTATTATGAACATTGTTCGTTACAATAAGATTGTCATTACCTAAAAATTGCATTTGTTACGCTACGTTTTATCATTAATGTGCTCTATGTTTTCACAAATAATAATTAAAAATTATTAATTAATAAATTTATATATTTAAAAAAAAAAAAAAGACTAAACGATGTCTTTCAATGGAGTGCATTGCCATAAAAGTACATAAAACCCATTCATACAATGTTAAAATAAATAAAAAAATTTCAAATTCTTCAAAATCCTAATTTACAATATGTAATCGGAAATTTTAAAACTCAAAATACAATCACGGAATTTATTATTTTCCTAATCTACTCTTGAAGGAAAATACCAATCGATGTCCTTGATGTGTTTATTTCCTGTAAAATAAACAAACATAGTATCAATTAATCATCTTATAAAACATAAAGACAATAAATTACTAAACACCTATATTTGTTATAATTTAAGGAAACAAAAATGCTACTGTGACAAAGTAATTTACAATAAGTACAAGATTTCTCCCGTTTTTGCCTAACTTGTTGAGTCAATAAAAATCTTGTCAAATAGATTGAAATATATTAATGGCCCTAAGAAACGGACTACCAAGAGAGGCCATGGATTCTCAAATTCCTACATGTAGGAAAAGTGAAAAAGATTCGTAGATTCCTACAAATACTCAATAGGCAGTGAAACAAATTTAAAAGGACTCTGTCTCTATGAAATCAGATGCCTGGCTAGTGATCAAATATTGCACGTAAAGACTTCATTATATTTAGAATATCAATCAAAGTAATTCTCATTAAAGATATAATTTTTTTCTGAAAAATAAATCATATGACAAAAGTAATCACATTGCAATCGCTGACTTGGAAAACCCTTGTATAACAATCTAGAGTTAAAGAGTTAATACTTACTATTCGGTTGATTGATACAAACACAATAGACGGCAACACAATCCAAAATCATTTGACGGTAAAAACGAGGTTGAAATTGAAAGAGCGAGAAAGGATAGGTTTCCAAGTTCTAAGAGAATGAGAACGAGGCAGGATATGCAGAATGGGCAGAAGCGGCAACATATATAGATAACTAAATAAGTGCCCCATTTTAGGGTTTAGAAGGAAGGAACTTACAAAAAAATTAAACTAATTTCGAGGGACTTTAGGATAAAGTAATTTTAAGGGACATATACTGAGTGGAAAGTTTTAATTTTTTTAATGCCTAAAACTAATCGAGAGGGAATCAATAGTATTATATCTTTATTTTTCCTTTTTTTTAATAATAGATTTAGGATTTAGAATTATTTTCCTAATTCCATTGATATTCCCTTTATTTGGCCACATTTTTTTTATTGGATCTCCATAGACGTAAATTCCATGGAGTTTAATTGGAAACATATTCCAATTAGAATCCAATTCTTTCTTTCCAAGAAAAAAAAATCCTTTTTAAACTTGTGCATGACCTTATATTCAAATATCCTTGATTACTATATTTTAGATGTCTAGTACATTGTTTAAAACAATGATGAAATTATGGTATTTAAAGAAATATATTTAGTCTAAACCTATGGAGTTACTTTAGTATACATAACAATTAAATTTGTGTATCAGAATATGTATTAGAAAATTCAATATCGTCCCATATTTGTCACGATCGTCTCCTAGGTTGTATAAGAAAAAAGGGAAAAGAACTATATAATTACCATGACAATTGTTTCTGGTTACAGATAAATAGACCCATTAAACTATTATATAATTAACCCATACAAAAATTATAATGTGGTCCAACTGAGTTTATGGGTGTTCATGGTTCGGGTTGGTTCAGTTTTTCACATTTTTTATTGATTCTTTTTTTTTTTTTTAAATTAGACCATTTATAAGTATGGTCTATTTTATTACAATTATTTATTATTAGACCTCACCAGAGGAGGAGTAGTAGAAGTCCCGTTGAGCGGGTGCCCCGTGAGGGGAGTAATAGAAGTCCCGTTGAGCGGGTGGCCCGTGAGGGGAGTATAAGACCTCACACAAGGGAACACAAAGAAATGACAATTAAATCATTCCCCTTGTGTGAGGTGGGTATCGAACCTGGACCTCTCGGTCTCAGGCAGTGGATGTTACCCACTGGGCTACCATGCCTTCAATATTTTTTTTTTTTATTGATTCTTGAACTTCAATAAAAAGTAAAAGTAAAATATTTTTTTATATAATTACCTAGCTACTAAAAATATAAAGAAATATATCTATTGGTTTTCACAAGTTAAACGCAAAAATAATAATAATAATAATAATAATAATAATAATAATAATGAAACATAATTCTTGATCTTGATTCTTGAACTTCAATCAAATGATTGAAAATTATTCTACGAGGAAAAAACAAAAATTACACCATTATTAGTTTCAAAGTAAAGAAAAATGTTAGGTGAATCTAAAATCACAAACAACATATGGCTCTTCAATCTCTTACTTTAGCATTTAAAGCTTGTTTGTCATGGTATAAATAAGAAGTTCAATATGTTTTACTACAAAATAGTTCTTTAATATATATATTCGGTTTGGTTCGGCTTGGATTATAAAAAAATTAAAACCAAATTGAATGTTCGGTTTTAATTTAGCCTAAAACGAAACCAATCCAATGCACCGCTCAAACTGAAAAATCAATTTGGATTAGTTTGATCGGTTTTGGTTTTCCATGAACACACCTAATTGAGTTACACTAAGTACCAACTTAAAAAAAGCTACAATTAGTAAAAGCCCAATATTCTAATTAAACCAAGTGCTAGTTTGATAACTGAATAAAAACTCAAAGGTTAGTTTTTAATTATTATCGAGACATGGGTATCGACTATCGTACTCACAAATTATTGTTACGAGTCAAAAGTGCTAGGTCAACTATGCTAGCATTCATTATCTAAAAATTAAGTACTTACTAAATTAGTTATGTATTTTTATGAGGTCTAAGAAAATATTTCATTACGTGGGAGCATCTGTTTAAACAATAGGATTACATCAGACGATACATCTCCTAGCCAAAGAAAGGGAGCAAGCAAATAAGTTACGAAATTAACCAAAAGGTGAGCCGGGACATCCCATGATAGGTTTTGTGAGCTTTTGTGATCTTTCTCCTTTTGTGGTTTAATGTTTAGATTAGATCAAACTTTTCTTGATAGGTTTTATTTTGCTGCAGGTTTCTTGAAAGAATCGTCAAGTTTAATGTTTTAGTGGTTTGGGTATATGTAATTGTAGGACATATCCTTCATATGCGTTATAACAGGAAATTTTATCACAGCTGGGGATGCAATTTTGTTTGATAGAGAAGGTGGTATTACATGAAGAGATTGATTTGATGGTTTGGTCTTTGGAATAATCTGTACAGTTTTGGCTTCAATCGTCTATGGCTTCATTTTCTTCAACTCTAAGCAGGTCTGATGTCATATCTAAACTTCTTTGGAATGGAAAGTTGTCGTTGAATTTTTCGCTTTTAATGTGTAAACTTTTTAATAATTATTTGGACTTTGATGATCTGGGTCAAAAGATTGGATTTTTGCCTGCTTCCAAGTTGTATTTTTTATACACTGCTCTTTGGCCCCGATCTTTATGGCAATTTGTGGCCTCTTTGTTCTGCTTCTTCGAGCCACTTCCGGGGTTTCGTTTCCTAGAACATTGTCGCAATTACTAGTGGCATCAAGGTAGAAGAAACGCTTCGGTGAGGCCCTTTGGTACTTGATCTTAAAAATCCCTAATATTAGTATAGTACTTTAGGATTTGCTTCTTTCATAATTTAGGATTTCTTGTTTATGCAATACCTTTGAATTTATGATTAATGTGATTTCTCTTGTATACTGCACAGAAACTTATCCGGTCCATAAAGTACTATGATTGCTCTCCTATTTTGAAGGAAAGATAATCCCAACAATATCAAATTTATGATGAGGTTTGGTCTTCCTTTTCTTCCATCTTGAAAGCTAAGAAATTAAAGATAATCTCGTCCCCCACTACTTGTGCTGCTGCGTGGGAGGGGTATTGAGGAATTTGAGTGCCAAATTTATTTCTGGTTTTTATTCATTTGTGGAACACATCACACTAATAATGATGCAGAGGATTTTGCACTTGTCAAGGCGTAGATTTGTATCATCAAAATTAGATTTTTCGCTGTTGAGGCCTAGTGCCATTTTCTATTTTTAGTGAATGTAATAAAGGGGGAACTTTTGGTTCCCTTGTCATTGGATGCTATAATACAACACAAACAGAACCTTTTTAACAATGAAGCTATACTGTTTATCACGTTTTTCAGAGGGGGAACAAATTAACAATGTTTCTGATTATCTTGCAAATTTAGTTGTGTTATTTCGAATTTTGGATATTTTCATCAATAAAATGAATTTCCTGCAGAAACTAATTAGACAAATTTTATATTCCTTCATGTCCTGTTGTTAGAGGATAAAGGTAGTATATTATTCCTCTATGAAGTAAGGTTTTATGTCCCTCATTTTATATTAATCCTTCCATTTCATAATAGAGGGCTTTTTAGTGTACGCAACTAGTATGATAATATCCCTTTTTCATTCTATAGGATAAATCGCAAGTTTTTGTAATGCAGTAGTATTGTTTATATGCTACTTTGTATGGCTAAATTTTATCATTTAACTGAAGGATTAAGGAAGGTAATGGAATATAAATTGTGAATTGTGATACTTTGAGGTACTAAATATTTCATTGCAACTCCTAATATCAACTTGTCTTGTTGCTCTTGACTTTTTTTATTTATCAAGTATTGAACATATTCATCGTAAGAGTAGTCAATGTTGGACGTGATATAGGAGGTAATTTTTTATACCTGGCAAGTAAATATGGTGGAGAATGCAAAGGAATCACCCAAGCCTTGTGAAAGCCAAAACGGCTCAAGGTCTTACTGGTGCTCAAGGATAACAGAGCAAGGTACGCATCGATTTTCTGTCCTTTCTACATCAAACTAGTTTATTTGCAACGTTAAGAAAATATTCAAGATAAAAATTACGGTAATGCTTTATGGCTAAAAAGAACTAGATAAAATTCAGATAAAATCGGGGCAAAATCATCAAGATAAAAATTAAATCACTATTGAGTCATTGACCCCCTGTTTATAAAAAGGATTTGGGATATTTTACACTTTTACCCCGAATGTATCTAATTATGGTTAAAATTTACACATCTAGCACTTTCGTATGCTAAGTTTTACTATTAGATTTTCCATATATGTTATTTAGGTATTTTATATGAAAATATTTAGAACTGATTGCAAATAGCATTGTTAAAGAATCAATGATGATGAGTAATCTCTAATCAGTAATATTTGTACAATAATGACAAAATTGATAAATAAAGTGGTTAATTAGAAAATGTTTTATAAGAAAAATTGTGGATAGTATATCCATAAGCGATAGGTTTTTTATTGTGAAAATATTCAGTTGACACTAACTAATTGACATTTTTGTGACACAATTTTTTGTCACAAAAAGAAAAAACTAGGGTGACAAGAATGTTTCGTCACATAAAGTTGAAGTACTAGTGACCATAAAAAGTTTGGTCACAAGTAAGTCCCTTTTCTGCAAAAGTACAGTTGGTGCCAAATTGCTTATCCAACTAGTGACAATACTTTTGTGAAGAAGAAAGTTTCGACACTACTAACTTATTAATAGTGACAACTTAATTGTGAAAGACTTTTAATCGTCACAATTACAATGTAGTAGTGACGGAGAAATAAGTCGTTACAATAAGTACTGACAATAGTGACCATAAAATATTTTGTCACAATAAACCTCTTATTTGTGACAATATAATTCGTCGTCACTAAAATATCGTCACTGAAAATCCTCATTCTTGTAGTGAGTTTGCACTTTCTCCATCACGATCATGACCTGAAGAGAATGCCCACTACACTAAATCATGGCAGGAAGTTTTTTTCACAAACAACTATAAATAGGAGATAAAAATGAAGAACAATGACATCATTCTCAACAATCAAAATGCAATTTTATCATCATTTATATAGTCGCAAAATTTCTGCATTTACAATCATGTGAATCAACTTAGACTTAACTAATTGGAATTTACTAGAATTTCTGCGTGAGAATGATCATCGAATAACGCGACTCCAACCCCCGGACTATTCTCATCATAAATCTTCATTTTGTTAAGAAAACTAACTAATCCTTCAAGAGAAACCTCAGCATCATCACTCTTCATTAGTTCTTCATCAACTTCAGCAAGAGTTGCATTCATCAAATCAATCAATTCTTCTATCTTCTGAAATCGCTAATTGCTGATGGGATTTTAGGATTTAAATGTGAGTCTTGGTAATACGTATAAGAGTATTGGAATTAGAATTGATTAAATTATTTCTTTTCCACCATTGTTACGTTTGGAATCCGATAAAGAAGACGATTTGAGGAAGAGAAGAACAAGAAAAAATTTCCCATTTTCCCCTTACAGGAGAGAGTGTTTTAACCCCGTTATGCCACGTCATTGGTTTAGACGAAAATTTCTCAATTATTTGACAAAATTATGAAAGCGGCAGCCTGTAAAATGATTGAGGACGCAAAAATAAAAAAAAGTAAAAAATGATGAAAGTGGCTAACCGTAAATACGTTGATGACCAACTAAGCTTTTTAGCTCGATGTTCGGCCAACTAAGTTTTTTTGCTCAATGTTCGGGCGGATTTTTTGTGACAATACTAATTAATAAAAGTACATGTGTTAAAAGATCATAACTTAACTAATTAAACTAACGACTCTTAAGATTTACCTAAAGTAAAGTTGCGAGTTAGAGATATTTTAGAAGCAGCTAATATCATAATTTGAAATATATTTTCTGCTACATAGTTTTATAGGGTTGTCAAATACTCTCATATATATTTTTGATAACAAAGAGACTCCCATAACTTGAAAGTAAAATTTCTATAAAATAATTTTCCCAGGGTGAATCTACTCCATTTAAGGTTCAAAATCTTTGATCATTTGAGGCAATTCCCATTATTCATATGATAAAAAAAAAAAAATCGATTCAATCAAAATGTTCTAAGTTTGGGGTACGTGGGACCTTATTATAACAAATGAATTCTAGTCCTTGTCTCCTCACCTACGTGGCAAAACCAGAACCAGCGAATTAATAATTATTCACTTTAACACGTTGGCTCAGGTGCTGAACAAGAAAATTCGAGATATATTGGGACATCGCTGTCACCCGATCGGATTATGATTTTGATCTTTTTTGATCCAACTAGTTGTATCAAAACATGGGGTATTTTAGAGATAAACTTTGAGCTCTTTTTCTCTTTTTTACTTTTAACTGGGTGTTCAATAATCAAGAACATGCATTCTCTAATAAAAAATGTGTTCACTGACAGAGAACGTGCGTTCTATAATATAGAACGTGCGCTTTCTAACAAAAAAATGTGTTGCATCGACGAGAACGTGCGTTTTCTAATAGAGAACTTGCGTTCTCTAACAAAAAAATGTGTTTTCTAATAAAGAACGCTGCGTTTTCTAACAAAAAATGCTGTTTCATAATATACAGAACGCTGTGTTTCTCTAACGAGAACATGCGTTCTTGTAAATATACCTATTTTACTTTTCAGTCGCAACTTTTCTCTCCTCGTGAACCCACCTTTTTGACTTTTCACATGCAACTTTTCTCTCACCTCTAATAAAATTACATATATATCCTTTTACATTTCTCTCACCTCTCTTTTTAAATCTCAACCATCGATCCTCTTAAAAACGAAATCAACTGGTCATTATTAAGTGTCCCCACACGCTACGGAATTTAAGGCTGCTCCATGACCTGAGCCTTACTGTCACTTTCCAGTCACCTAATCCCTCTATCAAAGAGAATATATAGACCTTAACTCTCAAATCCTACCAAAGTTTTTTCTTTTTCTTTTTTTTACTTAAAAAATTAAGAATATTATGCTAACAATAATTATATTTTTGCCAGAGACAGAAAGTGCACGTGCGTGTCCCCTGGAATTCTCGAGATATTTGAGTCAAAAGATGCCGCGCACGTGCCTTTCCCCAGTCAAAGGTCAAAAGGAGAGAATGGTAGGGGATTGCATTGCACGTGTCTATGGGCCGTAAATAAAAAAATTTTTATCTATTTTCTCAGAAAAATATTTACTTCCAGCTAATTTAATAAATTAAGGATATCTTAGCAATTTATAATTTCTGTTAAGACACCTAAGCCTAGGATAAGGACGATGATGAGGACTGAGGATGATTATCTTGATTAAATCAGGACCACACATCCTGATTCTGATTTTATATTTTTTAGACATTGGGTGATGACTTAAGATACATGGAGATCATGGTTGCATGTTCTTTATGTGTAGGATATTATTTCTGGGTTATTAATACAATTGTTACACATGGATTTAGGCCAATTTTTTTTTTTTATTTTTTTTCAGTATGGTTTTGAGTCTATGATTAAGTTCTAAGATTTTTTTAGTTTTCAAGAGATATAATTAATGAGCTTTATTCTGACATTTTAGCTCATTAAATTTTGCTATAATTTTCATTTATTTATTTTTCTTTCTCAATTTCATTTTGCAAATTTAGAGGTAAACTGACCTAATTATTTGAGATTGATACTTTGTTATTAATAAAAATATTTTAGCAATGATCAAAATTATGTTATTTTGGGGGCATTGAGATTTTGCATGGGACCAGAATTTGACTTCCTCAGATTCTTTTATTTTTCATATATGTTTTCTTTTTCTTGTTCTAAAAACAGTTACTTTGTATATTTTTTGATAAATATTAGATTTGTTTCTTATCTTTTTTTTGCCCATATTCTAATTATTGAAGATTTAATGAGTTATATTATTATTGTTATATATGTTTTTCTTGTTCCTTCTTGTAGCTGACATATATTCTCGCTTATAATTCTCTTAAAATCTGAAAAGTGAAATTGTTAGAAAGATTTCATTTACCTGACTAAACTCTTGCACTAAATAATTCTTTAAAATATAGTACTATATAAGAAATATATAAAGAATTCAAGCCATTTTCTTTTTTCATTATAATCAAATAAAATCTAACTCAATTTTTTTTTCAACTTGAGAACAAGATGACTAATATTTTTTCTTCTTTTTAAATGTTCATACTCGTGTATGACTAATGTTTATGTTTCAATTATTTGTACATGTTCACATGGTGGTTAAGTAGCCAAAATCAAAACTCTTGATAATTTCAATATTCTTTGAATATATAAGATAGAGAATCATAAGATGTAAGCCAATAATAGGTAATGGTATTACGCAAATGACCTTTCACTTTTTATTTTCTTATATGAAGAATGATTTATATATCCTTCTCTTATCAATCGAGAATTTGACCCGTATTTCAAAAAACATTGATCAATCCTTGCAATCTATCTATTTTAGTCGTATTCTCATTTGAAGGAAAACATCACTCACATCCCCCTAGACAATTTTCTCATTTGTTGAAGAAACTTATAATCTATCTATTTTAGTCGTATTCTTTGAGCAGACACATTATGTATTCATTGTCAAATGTTAAAATTAATGAGTTATTTTATTATTATTGTTGTAGGAAGAAACCGTCTATTTCTTAGTTAAATGTATTATCCACATTGATTTGCATATATATATTATCAAAAGGTAAGTCCATATTAAATTCCATGCTGGCTAACCTAACTTATTGGTTAGTACCGCCAAATCGATAGAACTGCATGCAAGTGAAACTTACCTCTTGAAGTACTTATTCACCAAAAAACAAAGAAACTTACCTCTTGAATGAAGAATGTAGTTTTAGAAGTTTAGTGAGAAATGTTTATTTTGAAAGTCAAATCTGTTGTAACAAACTAAACTAGCAGCAGAGTCTCTTATTTTTCTCATAGGGTAAGTGTTGGATAATTTCTGTAATACTGAAAAAATTATAAAATTAAACTGCACTGATTTTGTATTTTCTGAACAGAAAATCTGCATTGAAAAATTAAATAAATTTTGCATTGAAAAATATTTATTGGACAAACATTCTGCACTGGAAAACTAATTTCTGGACAGGAAGGTTTACAGCAAAAAAATAAAACAATAAAAACAATACTGAAACCTTAACCGGTTTGGATTTTCTCCTGGACGAGATAGCAGTTTACCGCTTCCCCTTAAGTTCAATATGTCCTGCCTTTTGTTAGCTCCAGGCACCCTTGAACATTGAACTCCCAAGGTAAAACTTCCAACCAACTGTTACTGGAAGCAGCAGTAACAGAACCTTCGGATCGTATATAACAGTTGAACTCTGAAAATGATATGCAAGTGCAAAGAAAAAAAAAACACAGCAGAGTAATGCAGAGGGAGAGGAGATTTTTTTCGGTGCTTTTTTTTCCGGGGTCGCCCTGAGCTGGCTTTTTATAGGCTATCTCAAAACCTTGTAACTGCTGAGGTATAACTCAGAATAAACCCTTTGTTACATGCAAATTAAAGGGCTGCCTCAGCAATAAACCCTTTGCTGTTAAACCCTTTGTCATTCATGTAAATTAAGGGTCGCCTCAACAATAAACCCTTTGTCATTACTGCACTAAGGGTCGCCAGTGAGCTAGAGTCAAATGAATTAAGTGGTCGCTAATAATGCTGCATTACTCCTGCCAGCAAAATTCAAAAATTCGAACCAGTAGCAAAACTGTGGCTGATCAGGCCCGCGAGTTTTGGTCCGACATTCGTGTACGCAGGTCGCGCCTGCACACAAGTTCAAGCTATTTTGTTATCAACAGGCCTTCCGTTTGCACCCACCCCCTGCGCGGGTGCACGCGAGGTTCTAACATAGGGCATAATAGTAGTAATACAATTTAAACCCAAATAAACCACTTTAACATATAAAGTGTTTTTCCTCTTTCATGGGTTTCCTATGTGGGATGTGGTTTAAAACCCCATTTTCCACATTTCATCCACCCCACTTTATACCATTTTATCATTCACACCAAGAATTGGTTTTCTCACATGTCATATATCATCGCGAAGCTTGCGCAATCCACTTCGTGATAAACTCAATAACATTCAAAACCGAGCGGTGTAAAATATAAATATATTAGCTCAAATATGTCCTCACGACACATTAATTACACATTAATTCTTTGAGAAAAGTAAGTTCTCCAACAATCCCCCACATGAATGAAAATCTTTAATAAAATGCACATGAAATGCAATGCAAGAGTTCGGTGAGAATTCGTTGCATCAGAATAGGTAGTTGTTAGCTTTGAACCTTCCCTAGTGAAATACCATCGGATACACTTGCTAACCAGTGGACGCGATGCCTTGAACTGTTCAGCGCTTTGTGTGTATCAAGACAACGATACTCACACAACGATTTCTCTAAACTGTTAATCGATTCTTTCGTTGTTGTCCATTTCGGCCCTGGACTGCCTTGGAAATGTTCATCGAATGCTCTAGAGATTTTTCAAGTTGTCGCACACCTTCTCCACGATTCTTATGAAGATTAGCACCTACTTTCATAGGTGTTCTTGCAATTAAATCACTTCCTTTATCAAATTTGTCTAATATTTTTTCAATATAATGACTTTCAGAAAGTGAATATCCATCTGATGTTTTGGAAATTTTCATTGCAAGTATTACATCAGCATGTCCCATATCCTTCATATCGAAGTTTTGCGACAACAATTTCTTGGTAACTTTAATATTTTCTTTGTTACCAATAATAATCATGTCATCTACGTAGAGACAGACTATTACATAATCGTCTTTGCTTCCTTTCACATAGACACATTTATCACTCTAGTTTATTTGAAAATCAATTGATAGCATTACACTATCAACTTTCTCATACCATTGTTTAGATGCTTGTTTTAATCCATACAGTGATTTGACAAGTCTACACACCTTGTTTTCTTGGCCTGGAACAACATAACCTTCAGGTTATTCCATATATATTTCTTCTTCCAGTTCTCCGTTAAGAAAAGTTGTTTTCACATCCATTTGATGGATCTCCAAATCAAACAAGGCTGCAAAAGCAATAATTAGCCTGATTGATGTTTTTCTAGATACAGGGGCATAAGTTTCAAAATAATCAACACTCTCAGTTTGTCTGTATCCTTTAATTACAAGTCTTGCCTTGTACTTGTCAATTGTACCATTAGGTCTCATCTTTCTTTTAAAGATCCACTTATGACCTAATGCTTTACAACCTAGTGGAAGTTCCACAAGTTCCCATGTATGGTTTTGAAGAATTGAATTTATTTCACTATCAATTGCTTCTTTCCATAAGTCTAAATCTGGAGAAGTAATTGCTTCTCTATAAGTCAAAGGATCATTTTCTAACAAGTAAGTTAGAAAATCTGGACCAAATGACTTTTTCCTTCTAGCTCTTTTGCTACGTCTGGGTTCTTCAACTTCTTCTTGAAGTTCTTTTTCCCCCACATTCTTCTCAACATGATTGTTTTTAGGATCTAAGCTAAAATACTTAATGTAAGGAAAAATCCCCTCAAAGAAGGAAGCATCTCTAGCCTCAATAATTGTATTTACATGCACTTCAGAGTTATCTGATTTATGCACTAAAAATCTATAAGCACTAATATCCTGTGCATATCCTAAAAACTCACAATCTACCGTTTTAGGTCATATTCTCGTCCTCTTATGGGGCAGAATTGGAACATTTGCTAGACATCCCCAAACTTTTATGAACTTATAAGAAGGTGCGTGACCTTTCCATAATTCATAAGGAGTTTTATCTAGTCTCTTATGTGGTAGTCTGTTTAGGATGTGATTTGCATAAAGCAAAGCTTTCCCCCACAAATTCTGGGGTGAGCCAGAACTTATTAGCATTGCATTCATCATCTCTTTAAGAGTTCTATTTTTTCGCTCTGCTATTCCATTTTTTTCTGGAGTATATGGTGTAGTTGTTTGATGAATTATCCCACTTTCAGCACACAACTGTTCAAATGGAGATACATATTATCCACCCCTATCACTTTTTAGCCTTTTAATTTTCTTGCCAAGTTGATTTTCAACTTCAACTTTATAATGGCTAAACATAGATATTGCTTCATCTTTACTTCTCATTAAGTAAACATAACAAAATCTTGTGCAATCTTCAATAAAAGTGACGAAGTAATTTTTACCGCCTCTTGATTGCATATATTTTAAATCACAAACATCCGTGTGAATTAAGTTTAACGGTTCTGAACTTCTTTCAATTGAATGAAAAGAGGATTTAGCTAGCTTTGCCTCAATACAAGTCTCGCACTTGTAATTTTTATCAATGTTAATTTTGGAAGTAAGTTTAATGAAACTAACTTTTGTATACTTTTAATATTTACATGACCTAGTCTATCATGCCATAAATTAAAAGACTCAACAGTATAAGCAAATTTAACATATTTATTAGCCTTTTGGGCAATTTTTCCAGCTGAGCTAGTGGAAGCCTCAGTTACATTAACGCCAATTGGCTCAGTACCTGGTAGTACAGTCATTACATTCATTATAAATAAAGTACTAGCTAAATGCTCTTTTCCCACTAAGGCACCACTCTTGGTAAGAATAAACTTGTTTGCTTCAAAGACAAGTCTAAAACCTTTGTTGTTCAGCACTATTCCCGAAATAAGGTTCTTCCGGATCTATGGCACATGACACACATCAGTCAGAGTCACCTCCTTTCCCGATGTCATTTTTAGGACAACAGTGCCATTTCCCTCTATTTTGGAGGTCGCAGAGTTCCCCATGTAGCAGACTCCATCTTCTACAGCTTGGTATGTCTTGAACATCCATTTATTAGTACATATGTGACTAGTGGCCCCCGTATCAACAAACCACTCATTTTGGTTGCCTCCAACCAAGTTTACCTCTGAAACGACAGCTACCAGATGCATGTCTTCTATTCCAGAGCCCAGACTTCCATCTTCTGCCACATTAATTTGGGCAGCCTTCTGATTCCGGTTCTTGTTCCCAGCACCAGGATTTCTCTTGTTCTTGTTAGTTATCGCAACTCGACTACGGCAATCCTTAGCTTTGTGGTTAGGTTTACCACACACATAGCAGGTTCCAGTAAACTTTGAGTTTGAAACCTTTGACTCATTTGGACGCTTTCTCTTAGCATTAGTCCTTGAGTTTTCTGTCTCAACTACATTTGCCTTAGCAACAGAGCTACTAGACTTCTTACTCATTTTTCTAGAGTCCTGTTCAATCCTCAGTTTCAACATCAGATCTTCCAAAGTCATTTCCTTCTTCTTGTGTTTCAGGTAATGCTTGAAATCATCCCAATAAGGAGGGAGCTTTTCAATCAATAACGTCACTTGTAAAGAGTCGTTAATTCTCATGCCCTCAGCGGCAAGATCGTGATATATTTTTTGAAACTCTTCACTCTGTTCAAGAACAGACTTTCCATCCACCATTCTGAAATCATGGAAACGAGCTGCTATAAACTTTTTGGACCTCGCATCGTCCACAGTATATTTTTTCAGTAGAGATTCCCATAAATCTTTTTCGGTACTTTTTTCATAGTACAACTGATAAAAGGAATCATCTAAATTCATTAATATACTGTGCCGACAGAGGTAGTCAGCACTTAAAATCTGTTTCAGATTGAGGATCATTACTGTCCTCCACCGGTTTATCCTCAGTAATAAACCGAATCAGATGTTGAGTTGTAAGGAAAAACATTATTTTTTCCTTCCACAACTTAAAATTGCTTTCACCCTTAAATTTTTCGGGTTTGTCAAACTGACCAAAATGAATTGGTCGGTGTGGCATGGCAGCCACAAACGGTGGGAAAACGGTCTCAATACCGCCTGTCTGATTCCCAAAAAGAGGAACCACAGTAGTTGGAACCCCAACCGGAACATTACCCGAACCAGTGCCAATATCAGTAGCAGCAGTTTGATTTTCAGTATTTGCCATTTCTCTATAATAAAAACAAAAACAAAGTTAGTAATCTATTATAGAAATAGCACCAGAAAATAAACACAGAAATAATTTATATTGAACTTAAGACTGTTGGATAATTTCTGTAATACTGAAAAAATTATAGAATTAAACTGCACTGGTTTTATATTTTCTGAACAGAAAATCTGCACTGAAAAATATTTACTGGATAGAATTCTGCACTGGAAAAATAAAATTCTGTACAGGAAAAATAAAATTCTGCACTGAAAAATAATTATTGGACGACATTCTGCACTGGAAAAATAATTTCTGGACAGGAAGGTTAATAGCAAAAAAATAAAACAATAAAAACAATACTGAAACCTAAACCGGTTTGGATTTTCTCCTGGACGAGATAGCAGTTTACCGCTTCCCCTTAAGTTCAATATGTCCTGCCTTTTGTTAGCTCCAGGCACCCTTGAACATTGAACTCTCAAGGTAAAACGTCCAACCAACTGTTACTGGAAGCAGCAGTAACAGAACCTTCGGATCGTATATAACAGTTGAACTTTGAAAATGATATGCAAGTGCAAAGAAAAAATAAACACAGCAGAGTAACGCAGAGGGAGAGGAGATTTTTTCGGTGCTTTCTTTTATGGCTGCCCAGAGCTGCCTTTTATAGTCTATCTCAAAACCTTGTAACTGCTGAGGTATAACTCAGCAATAAACCCTTTGCTGTTACAGAATTAAGGGCTGCCAACAATGTTGTATTACTCCTGCCAACAGTTAGAGTCAAATGAATTAAGGGCTGCTAATAATGCTGTATTACTCCTGCCAGCAAAATTCAAAAATTCGAACCAGTAGCAAAACTGTGGCTGATCAGGCACGCGAGTTTTGGTCTGACATTCGTGTACGCAGGTCACGCCTGCACACAAGCTCAAGCTATATATTTTGGTATCAACAGACCTTCCGTTTGCACCCCCCTGCGCGGGTGCACGCGAGGTTCTAACACAGGGCATAATAGTAGTAATACAATTTAAACCCAAATAAACCACTTTAACATATAAAGTGTTTTTCCTCTTTCATGGGTTTCCTATGTGGGATGTGGTTTAAAAACTCATTTTCCACATTTCATCCACCCCACTTTATACCATTTTATCATTCACACTAAGAATTGGTTTTCTCACATGTCATATATCATCGTGAAGCTTGCGCAACCCACTTCGTGATAAACTCAATAACATTCAAAATCGAGCGGTGTAAAATATAAATATATTAGCTCAAATATGTCTTCACGACACATTAATTCTTTGAGAAAAGCAAATTCTCCAACAGTAGGGGATTTTTTTTCCCTCTCAATGCGGGTGTCAAACCCAGGTCATTGGCATGGGAGAGATCAATGACCCCACTGGGCCAGATCTCTTTGACAGCAACACATACATTCGGGGTTTAGGTTAAATTGTCATATCATTCCCCACAGCTACAGTGCTGAAGAAGGGAGGTTTCAGCACAACCATCACTGATTTCTGACCATTAGATCTGTGCCATCAGACCCAGTGGTTGTCTATTGTATCCTGCCATATATAGCGTGTCACAATGGATCAAGCTTGCTTAAAATTCCCACTTCCCGCCAGTCTCCTATTTTGCGAGCTATCAACCAAATTATCCCTCATAATCGCGATTTTCTTCCATAAATCTCGCCCAAATCATGCTATATCGGCATCATATCTATCAAGACATTCAGTTTCCCTATTTTGAAAATTCATTATACCCAAAAAAATCCCAAAAATCCATTATCCTCTGCTTTGTTCTTCATTTTTTTTCCTTTTTTCAATTGTTTATTGTTTCGATGTAGAATATAATTTTCGATAATTCACAAAGTTGTTTAGAATTCAATCCTTTCAAATTCGTGATTCTATATTTCTTTCGATGCGAAATCACAGTTTTTGAAATTCAATTCGGAATAGCCCAAATTTAATCACGGTAAATTTTTATTTATAATTGTAATTATATGTCATCATAAGTATTCTTATGATGTTTGTTTTGCTATTTAACCTTAAAGTTGAAAATAATAATGAACAAGATCATATATTATATGGAGCTAATGATTTTAAAGTGTATAATGTATTAGATGATTTTCTCCATTAAATGTTTCACTATTTTAGATAATAGCTATTGTGTACATATATTATAGTTATTGTGTATGTATGTTATAGATATTACGTACATGACTTATGGCTATTCCCTTATGTTTGTTTACCTCTTTTATGAGTTCACCTTCTTCAACTACAGTATCAATATCTAATATAATATAAAACTAAATTTTATTACAACAAATAAGTATGTAAAATACAGATTTACAAATTAATATATCAACTGGTGTAAATAGCTATTTCCATAGTGATTAATAGTTATTTCCATAATGATTAATAGATATTAAATAGATGTGTCGTAGTTATCAGCCCCACATGAGATGGAGAAAATTAAGGAATGTGGAAAAAAATCTCAATCTAAGATGAAATGAAGGAAATATAATGATAATTCCGAACAAAAATCACGATTGATGTGGAAAATTAAGGAAAATTCAATTTGAGATGAAATTAAGGAAATATAATGATAATTCAGGGAAAAAAAATCACGATTGTGATGGAGAAAATAAAGGGGAATCTCAATCTGAGATGAAATTAAGGAAATATAAAAATAATTTCGGACAAAAATCAAATCCTCAAATCGCGTTTGGGATTGATCAAATCCTGCAAAATTAATCACTGATGCTTTCTAAGCGATTTTTTAATGATGAAAGGTGGATTTCGTGGTGAAGGTGAGTTAATCGCCATTAATGGAGTTTGGAGATCGTGGATGAACATTCCGTGATCGATTAATGGTGGTGTACGTGTGCGTAGGTTACCTATTAATAGTTATTGAGGAATGTGAGTGCTTGATTTCGTGGTGAACGTTGTTAATCGCCATTAATGGTGAAGGATATTGTAGGAGGAAGACGATGCAGAGAGGCATTTGGGCATGATGATTGTGTGTTACGCGGATTTTTTCTTATTTGCAATTCGCGACTTTCCTGCCCATTTGATCTAAAGCGAATTAATTCTCTGGTTGAATTATTGTTCAGCGGGTGTTGAACCCATAGCTGAGCCCGCATATCATTAGGTTTCACTTTTTCTTTAGATTGTATGTGAATGTTCTTTTTAAAAAAAACATGATAACTATTATAGAATGGGGAAATTCTCTGTCACATACATGTCTCAACCATTTATGATTCGCCATATGAATCTTTCTTCCGATTCCATATACACGTGGCAAATTGTAAATGGTTGAGGACAGATATAGAGAAATATATATATGGAGATTTATGATTTTTTGCCTTATAAAACTGACAAAGAAATACATAATATGACAAAAGATCTAGATTGTGATCTTAGCGACAGTTCATATCTTGTTTGGATGGGCTTTGCATTAGACTGACATTGGTTGGGCAAAATGGTCATACCATGATATGATTTTTTTTTGGAAAAACATTTTTGTCCAGGACAGAAGTCTGGGTCCAAGACGGAAGTCCCAGGGCTAACGTGGCATTTCCCAGACGCGCCTTGCCACGTCAGCCCAGATAGAAGTAGGACTTCCGTCCTCAACCTCCAGAGAGTCTGCTTGCACGATTTCAAACAGAATTTCAAAACATTAAAAAAAACCATATTAAAAAAAAAAATCGAACAAAAATATAAATTGATTTGTTGTAGCAGAATTTCGATGATTGCAAAAGAACATCAATGATTATCGATGTTGCAAAAAAACAAGATGAATAAAATACAAAAGCATATGACTATCGATGATTGCAAAAGAAGATGAATAGCCAATGATTACCTCTGAAAGTCGATGAATGCATATGATTAGAATTTCAAAATCTTGAGAGAATATGAGAGATTTCACAATGCAAAATATATATATACTAGGTCTATCAAATCAATCAGAATCCCTCATTTTACGAAATTCATTAAAATCTTTAGAGTTTTGAATACCAGCAGATTTCAACAGATTATTTAAAATCTTAATTGAATACCTCTGGATTTTAAAAGATTTTTAAAAATCTAAATTGAATACCTCTAGATTTTATTGTTTTTTTAGATTCCAAATTGAATACCTATGGATTTTGAAAGTCTTAAAAAATCCTATAGAATCCTTAACGAATACACCCCCTTAGTTTTTTTGTATTTTGCCTACAAATTTTTGAGTTGGTATTTTACAACAAAAAAATCACTAAAACAGAATTTTCACCAAAAAATGTGTAAAAAAATTACTTTGACAAAACTTGCTTTATTAATAAAAAATAAACAAATCGTATATAACATTAATTTCTCCCAACCGGAGCCCTACCTTGAATAGGCTCCCTCGGTTGTGTGGACGGTTACAGAACAATAGCTCCTGCTACGTCTGCAGCGCGCGATCTGCAAACATCTGACTTCCCAGCCTCTATGAAGACATCTTTTATGGTTTTGGCAGCCCAGGTGATGAGTGCCTTGTACTGGCTAACAGTTCGAGGGGTAGGCTTCTCGAATTCTTCCAGCATCAACCAGTTAGACTCCTCTTGTAACATAAATATTAAAATTAGTATATTCAAAATAAAAAGGATTTATGTTGATAACAAAACGAATAAAACTTATCAAAATATCCTTAGCTGTAGCGTTGGGTTGAATACCCATCGGTAGTGGCCTGTGATCCCTATTTCTTGGGTTCGTCAAACGGTGAACGATAATGTTATTGTACCAATCCATGTACTCGCGGGTAGGTGCAATAATATTACCGAATGCGGGAGCAACGGGCTCCAGTGCATCGACGCGGTCGCCCACAAAGTTATGTAATCATCGTGGATGTTCTGCCAATTTTTTGTCGCGCCCGCCTTCACCGTGTGGAGGTCTTGACCCTAGACCGAGCCCTCTGTTCCTGCCGGCATTGGTACCACCTGGTGGAAGCTAAATTGCCTCATAACCCTGTCAGGCATGTGGTACTCAACTATCTCGAAGTAAATGAGTGGCGTACAGGCTCGACAGGTCATCTGGAAGTCTTCATCCCGAGCCACTCTCTCTGCAATTACCGAATCAGGGTACGGTCTCCACATAAACTGCAAATAAATTCAAGCTAATGTAAAAAAAAATTATTTAATAAAAAAAATACGAGAATATCGAAATTAACTTACCCCTTGTGTCTCCGTCATCAAATCTAGCTGATCACGAAACACCAACAATTGCGATTTCGCCGCGTTGCGGAAACTCCGACCTGTATTCCACCTTGCCCCGTGAGGTCTACCGTCAGCGAGGATCTCATTTGGTATCATGTCTCGGTTCGTCGGACGGAGACATGAAATTCACTTTCACGCCCACAACTGGTAAAAACAAACAACATCGATTATTAAATGTTCAAATCACAAATTCACATAAAACTTTATATAATTTAGACAAACCTGAATCAACAAACAACAGCCGGCAATGTCCTTGGAATCAACCATGCACGAGATGCACATCTAGCGGTACAAATGTGCAAGTACACCGCTAGCCCAAGAAGTCAAGTCTTTTTCGAGGGGACCACTGATGGCGAGTAGATAACGCATGTTCCCCCGGGACCCAGATTTATAGGGGAAAAATGAAACTACCCATCAATATGAAAACCAAAGTTCGAGCCCTCTACTCTACCGCTAGCAGGGTAACATAATGTCCTAGGAGCACATTAATGTGGGCATAAACCGCGATCAGCTGCAGAGTGTTTCCACTAATTGAATCCTCATCGGGTCAGAATCCTAACAACTCGAGCACGTGATTAACCCACTGAGGTTTTCTCAAATTGTAGTCCGTAGCCAACGACACTACGTGGCCACTAGTAGGTAGTCCTAGAAGACATCCTACGTCCTCTAGTGTAATGGTCGCCTCACTGCAACGTAGGTGAAACTTATGAGTCTCCGGGCGCCATCTCTCTACTAAGGCAGTCACTAGAGCGTGATCTGCCTTCATGTGACCCAGCCTACAACATCCCCCAAAACATAATTGGTCTATTAGGTTTATTAAGTCAGGGTTGGTTTCTCTTTGGTACGCTTCATAAAAATTACTTGCACTTCTAATAACCTTTAAAGGTTTGTTCAATGACTCCTCCACGTGCCATATTGCTAAAGATTTATGTGACGGATGTTTGTTTAAAACACTAGCATCAAAAGGACCGGGGTGAAGATGAGCAGGTAGAGACATCTATACAAAAAAAACAATAGACATACAATTTATCAGAAAAAACACATGTTATATCACCAAATTTTCAAATGCCCTAAATTCACAAATTCACAAGTTTACAAATGCCCAAAAATCAAAATTTCAACAAATTACTCTAAATTCCCAAATTCACAATTATTTATAAACATTTATAAACTTAATTCTCAAAATTTATAGATAAATTCAACACATAAAGTTAAATTTTCAAAAAATAAAATAAAAATAAAATCTAGGTTTATACCTTTTAAATTGAGAGATTGAGAGATGAGAGAGAGTAAGGGGTAGAGATTGGTGGTGGCGGCGGCGGGAAGGAGAGAGGCGGCAATGGCAGTAGGGGAAGGTTTTTTTTTTTTTTGCTTGGTCTCGCGTGAATGGAAAAGAAGAGGTTGATGGGTATTTAGGGATGGAGGTTGAGGACCGTCCTTGGCTGACATGGCAAGGCGCGTCTGAGAAATGCCACGTCAGTCCAAGACAGAAGTGGGATCCAACCTTCCGTCCTGGATAGAAATATTGTCTCCAAAAAAATCAATGTCATAATTGGACTTTCTATTAAACCATGGTTAATCTAATGCAAAGTCTGTTTGGAATGATGCAGTACGTGACTTGCATGCACAAATCTAAAGCTAGCTAGGTGCCATGAAATCGTGTAAAGCTTAGCAATGAGTCACTCAAAATTTGTCATATCTTATTATTACTCTTTTTTTCTTTTTTCTTTTGGGAAGAAAAAGTTGTCATATCTTATTATAGCATTCAACTACTTAGTTCCGTAGGGTACACTTTTTTATAAAACCTTACCCTATAGTACGCCACGTCTGAGGTCACATGGAGTTTTATTTTTAATAGAAATAAATAAATTTGATAATTATATAATACAATCATACAGAGACTTTAATAATGAAATAGCATTCTGCAAAATAGTATGATATATATAATTAGTATTGCATGTAATTCGGCCGTTCTCTCTAGAATCTTCTCTAGAGTGAAACTTTCTCCTCTCTCACGTGAGAGCTTAACCTATGGTTAAGGAATCAGATCCTTGGTGTAACTCTTTTGTTTCGGTCTTATAGATTTCTAAGGGCTGAATCTCATTTTGGTCCCCGAAAATAGCTCGCAGTGTCAACAGGCCCAGCTATAACCATGTCTAAAGTGTCATGCAAAACAAAATCTCTCATTTTGAGGGGTTCAAATTTTTTAAAATAACTTAATATATATAAATATTAGTAAAAAAAATGAAAAACTTAACTTTTTTCCTAATGCAATTGTTAAAAATGAACTTGTTCAATCCCTCAAAAGGCCACCTCAAGAGGGGGAGAATTACCCAAGTTATATAAGGAGCAAATATGTACACAAGCTAGTCGATGTGGGATCTTTGTAACACATACTTCTCACGGTCAGGGATGAACATCTTAACCGTGAACAATAATACGGTCTAACATCGAATTAGGTAATTTTAATACCATGTTAAAAAAATGGACTTGAGGCTAAATCAATATCTTAAATGGTAACTCTAAATGAGGGAAGTTTGTTCAAGTCTTATATATTGTAAATGTGCTCATAAAAATATAGCCGGCCTAAAAACAATAACTTATCATAGGATGATCTTTCCCATCTTTGGCAAAAGGATCCCTTCTACTATTTCAAACGCAAGCTATCATATATCAATTGTTCAAAAATGTAAGATCTTGTACCTGGAAAAAATAGTTACTTCTTCCTTCCCTAATTTAATGTTTATTTTATATTTTAATTTGTTTAAAAAATAAATATCTACTTATTAAAATGAATCTCTTTAAATTTTCAAAATTAATTCTTTATATCGGAGAGATTAAACTCTATTAACATACTATGAATCTCCTAATTTATTCTATCAATAATTATTGTTGGATCAAACATAGATCAAAGAGTATGATACGTTGGAATCAAACCCTGTTCTATATTGTATTGTATATATAAATAAAATTGCTCCACATATAATGATACCATTGAACCAAAGTAATTAATGAGGTTAAACCAATCGCATTGCTTCACTTGTGATAATTTTATTATTATGTTAGAAAATGTACTGAAAGATGCAAAATGTCCCATAACATATAACTCATACCATTATTATCTTTAATTAATAGATATACTTATTTTCGTTCAAATTGTGGACATTTAATTTGAGACCAAATAAATATAATTTTTTGGATAGTTAAAATTTAAAGACCCACAAAATAATGTTTGAGAAAAGCCCCAAAAATTCAGTCTGGCTTTGTTGAGGAACATGATTTGTTCCGCACGTCTAGAATTGAATCTCAGCCGATGATTACGAGATTTGGTGACTAAGATTTTTTAATGAAAAAATAGATGTTCTTCAGTTGAGAACACTGGACAAGTATTCAACTCTAAAGAACCATTATTTTCAACAAAAGAATATGTGTTTTTCCTTGGGAAAATTCTGATATGGATCGGGTCCATGTGGATTATGTGGTCTAGATTTGGCCACATCCCTGCAGAATGAGGAGAGAGAAGAAAATGCAGTGATGTGGTCAAATCTGAATCGCATGGTCCAATGGACCCAGTCTATATCAAAAGTGTTCTTTTCCTTGTCAAACAAATCTCAGTCATCAGATATCGTATTTAACAACTAAAATTTTAAATTGTAAATACGGAACGAAATGCATTCCAAACTAGAATTGTGAGCTAGTTCGACCTACGTATGACGATGCTAAAGGTCTATTCTGTCATGGACCAGGTCCACTGGACCATGCGGTCCAGATTTGGCCACATCACTGCATTTCCTTCTCTCTCCTCATTCTGCAGGGATGTGGCCAAATCTGGACCACATGGTCCACATGGACCCGGTCCATATCAGATATTTCCGATGCTAAAAGATTATAAGGATACAGTGTACATGCGTAGGTTTTCCAAAAAAAAAAAAAAATGGTACATGCGTAGGTCTTTACCGGTCTCGATGTGGCAGCATAGAATGAATACATGCACCATGTCTCCTATGCGGACCCTGAAAATTCCGCACGGTGCGGGCCACGATCTCAGCCGTTGGATTTTATACTGTTTGATCCAACGATTGTATCAAAATATGGGGTATTTTAGGGATAAACTTTGCTTGTTACTTTTTTGTTCAGGAGAGAAAAAATATGCGTGAACAAAAACGCATGTTCTTCGTTAGAGAACACATGTTCTTGGTTAAAGAACATGTGTTCTTGGTTAAAGAACATGCGTTCTCTAACGAAGAACATGTGTTTTTGTTCAGCCGCAACTTTTCTCTCTCCTCCTCGGGAACCCAATCGATGTGACGGTTGCGTGTTACTTTTTGTTCCCGAGGAGGAGAGAGAAAAGTTGGTTCTCTAACCAAAAACATGTGTTCTCTAAAGAAGAACATGCGTTTTTGTTCAGCCGCAACTTTTCTCTCTCCTCCTCGGTAATCCAAACATTTATTTGTAAAATTACATATGTACCCTTTTATTATATAACATTTATTTTTTTATTATTTTTTATTGTCAGCTGCAACTTTTCTCTCTCCAGATTTGGATCGTTCAAAATTTCATCCGACGGCTAGAAGGGTTCCTCAGGTGCGGAATTTTGGGGGTTCAGCACTGGAGCCGGACTGGAATACATGTGTATATACTCTGGGATTCTCTCATTCCTCCCTTAAAAGCAGGGTGCCCCTTAGAACAAGGGCTAGTGTGTATTTCTGGCCTCCTTTTTTGGTGAATAGTGTAATTCTGCCCTTAATTTTGCAAAAAATGGAACAGTTCCCGATACTCAACTTACTGTTTCCAGTTTTCACGGCTGTTGTTGAATGTTCTCATCTTGAACATTTCTGGACATATATAAGAGTGTGTTTTAGCCAAGGTTTTGAAACCCAACTCGAAAATCGACTTGAAAAAATTATTGGATTATAAGTTATTGATCGAATCAGTGAACGAATCGTCATTGACCCGTTCATCGATCCAATAATGTCATAAATATGATAAATAAATAAATTATATATAATTATTATTTAAATTAGAGTAAAAATTCAAAGCCTAAAGCATCCCCATAATATAAATCCGAAAATTAATAAAATGTTATGTAAATTCATTTAGACAAAGTATTCTACAAATTTTAAATATACTTACTGATAAAGAAATTTAAACATGCTATGAAAATTAGGATGTAGTAATTTGAATTTGATGAATTTGGTTTGAGAGTTGAGACTGAGAGAGCTTCTTATTATTGATCTAAACGGCGATACTCAATAGAATTAAGGATGAGATGTTCATAATGGGTGTTTTTCAATTTTTTGTTTAACATGCAATTTTTCTTTTCTTTTTTAAATGGAGCATATGAGATTCTTCCGGTTCTAGTAATTCCATTCCAATTTTCGGGTTCGACAGTTCGACTGCCAAATTTTACCCCGGATTGAATAAAAAAAACTAGTTTTTTAGTCTTGGGGGGCCAACCCAGAACGCAAAAAAAAAAGTCAGGTGGCGGTCCAGCTGGTCCGGGTTTGGTTTTAAAACCATGGTTATAGCATTCCTTTCCTTCTTATTTTTCCTTTCTATTTTTCCTTTTGGGGTGAAGGTAATTTGGGTTTTACTTTTCAAAGATTAAATTTTTATTTTGAACCTTATATTTTGATTAGTAATTATTTCCAACAAAAAGATTCTTAAAATTCTCGGTCAATGGATTGGACCTACAATGAATCTTGTTAGAACATGGAATTTTTTGTTTGATTAGGAGATTATTATGGATCCAACAATAATTTTTTTTTGATGGATGATCCAACAATCAAATTACTGTTAGATGTTATTACAGTTAGAATATTGTCAGAATTTTTAAATTTTAGTGATGAATCGATTTTAGGTAGGCGTAGGGTGTATTTGTAGAGTCTGATAAAAGTTTGAGACTTAAACGGTAATACAAATTCTTTTTGGATTGAATTTGAGAATGAAATTTTAAAAACTAAATTTTTGTTTGAGTTTGAGACTAGTATAAAATTGAAATACATAATGTCAGATTGAAATTCAATCCAATCAAGACACGAAGAATCATTTTAGAAATATCAATACTCTCTCTTTCTATTTGTATACATCAATAAAATACTCCTCCATTCTAAATATAAAAGACTTTCAGTAAATGTTGCGAAAATTAAGCGAAAAAAAATTAAGATGTTTTTGTAATTAAAATATCAATATTATTCTCTTAAATATGACTTGTATACCACTAATTCTATTTAAAAGAATAATATTGATATTTTGATTACAAAACATTTTAATTTTTAATTTTTTAATTTAAATAGCACTCGAGACTTATAAATTTAAATTAGTGTTTAGAAACTATTTTGTTATGGTGAGATACAAAGAATTATTACAGCCACAACTCAAGGAATAAGGAAGAATATGCAATATCATGAATGTAATGAGCGTTTACAAGAAAATGACATGTTTGAAAGGGAATTCGAGTCAAAGAGGCCGCATCCCAGTGGGACAAGCTTCGACTCGTGACCGAGAGGTCTCGAGTTCGACAATCTCTCCATATATGGGGCAAGTTTAAAATGTTTCACTTTTTAGGGCTATCTCATCCTCCCGTGAGGAAGTTCTCTCTCCCCTTCATAAGGCAATCGCCCAGCCGGGCTTAAAAAAAATTGAAAAAAAGAAAGGGAATTTTTTTTTTTTTTGCTGAATAAATTTAGTTTTCATTAATCACAAATAGCCGAAGCCATTACAATCAAAGGAAAATATGAAAATACAGAAAGTTAAAGTTATACAATGATTTGAGAAAAAAGAAAGGGAATTCGAGTCTTATAAATAGGAGAAACTTAAAATTTGAAAAGCCCCTCAACGCATCAGTCATCTTGACTTTGACTTCAATCTTTATTTTCTATTTTTGCTTTTATGATTTCAGTATATATTGCGCTTTATTCTACAACTTTTTTTAATGCAATTCCATATTACTTTTCACTTTTTAACCGTTTTTGGGTTTAGTTTGACTTTCTGCTTGAAGGGTTTCTCCTAATGACAGCTTACTAGGTGAATTACAATCACTTAGCTTAGATTTATGCATAAGAGTTTTGTTACCAATAATGCATTCTATAGGTGATGCCAATTGGGCTTATGCTCAACTTTCTTTATGAGGATTTTTCACCACTAATGCATATTAAGTCAGATTACCCTTATCCCGAGTTTTAACAACTATTGCGAGAAAAAAATTATAAGATATTCAACTGACCCAGCTATTAACTCGACGGTTGGCTAAAGTTTTGTTGCAAATTAATAAATGAGAAAGAGTAAATGTGAAACCCGAAGAATTAATTTTATCAATGAGATTTATATATATATCATCTTTATTCAAACCTTTTTTTGTACATTTTTTGGCAAATTTTGTACATTTAACCTTTTTTTAACCCAGACCGCTATTCGAAAGTGCTTACAAAATTTATATATAGAATACATACTTTAACCTTTTATTAGAAATATGAAATTACATCAATCTTTTATGCATTTGATACTAAAATATATCCGAACACTGACTTTCTTCATTCAAAAATCAAATAACTTATTTATCTCAAGAAAAATTCATACTAAGAATGTAAATTATAGCAGCAAGATTACTTTTTCATATAACAAAAAGAAATGGTATGAAAGAAAGTATCAAATTATTCTCAGCTAAATGCATGATATATATAATAATTATAAATCATCTAGTTAAATGCAAGTACACCACTATTTAAATTAATAAATTATTAATTTATCGATCAATTGATATATTTATAAATTAATAAAAAATTAACTTAAACATTATTAAGTTACATGGGTTATAATGTAATAAGGAGATGTGGTAACAAAACAATATACAAACTAATGAAATTTATTTCTATCTACCATCTCCATTCAATAAAGATGTGCTTAGTTCTTTTTTGGCACGGATTAAGAAAGGTGGTTAAGAAAGATAGTTAATGTAGTTAAATAAGTTATTTATATATGTGATTTCCTTTTTATACCCTTATATTAATACTCTCAAATTGCTAACTTATTATTGAAAATGTAAAATTAAATTTGAAAGTGAATCATTTTGAATGACTTACAATTAAATATTCTTAAAATTAATTAAAGACATATATTTTAATGATGTTTTAACCACTCTTTACAAATAACACATCAATTTGGAATAGAAAAAAAAGAAAGGAAAATGACCACATTTTTACGGGACGAAAGTTGTAAATAATTTATTATGTTTATCATATTATAATAAATGCTATAATTTGTGCCAGGAAAATGACGACCGACCTACAAGGTCAATAACGTAAAAAAAAAGAGCATGAAAAGGCATTTTCTTTCTTCCCAATAAGTACTCTCTCCATTCCCATTTAATTATCGTTTAAGAGATATATATGTATCTAATTTATTTATTTTTTGGTCAACAACCTTAAATTCTCTCTCACCAGAGGAGGAGAATTTTTATTGCCCCATATAGGGGGAGGGTGTTGAACCCGGGACCTCTTGGTCACGGGTAGAGACTTGCCCCACTGGGCTACGGCCTCCTTGACATATATGTATCCAAACTAATTGTCATTTACATGTTTTTTTAATAGATGTCAATAATTTATTACAATTATACCCTCAACATATCTTTTATTGGAAAAGTAAAAGAGAAGGGTGAAGGAAGGGGTATTATTAGAATTGTGATGGAAAGATTATTTTTTGTTTGAATTCTTTAATTTCTTTAAAGTGTCCTTAACGATCTATATTGAGGAACGAAAGGAGTAAAAAACAACAAAAGAGAAAATTAATAATAATAATAAAATAAAAAGGTAAAATCAAAATAAACCAACGAAATTGTCCGGCAGCCCGGATCTTTCGCGACCTTGTACCAGACAAATTTTCTTCCTCTCCCTGCGCAGAGCCAAAAGTCACTGATCTCTCCCTATTTTTATTATTTTCTTCCTAAACCCCTCAATTAATTTTCTATTCTCCAAATTCAAATTTTTCTTTAGTGCTTTAATATAAAAATACTTTAGTAATTTTCATAATCTATGGATTTGCATTCTGTGATGGATATTTTTTTTTAAAAAAGTTTGTAGTGAGTTTAATACTTATACTTAAGGTATAAGATAGGTATTTTGTAATTTAAAGAAATGAAAATACGTAGGACTTCGTTGGCCCAGTGGAAACGGCCACTAAAACGCAGGGCATAGTTCCGCGTTTCGAATCCTGCATTCTTCCCCCCCACCCCCCAGTAAAAAAAGAAAAAAAGAAAAAAAAAGAAATGAAAATACACTATCATAAAGGTTAGAATTAGACATGAGTTATGTTTTGAATTTCTGTTTTGAATTTCATAAACAATAGTAATTGTCTGATTGGATTCAATATAGTATGAGATTTCGGTCTTATCTAAATACAAGTCTTAAACTAAAATTAATCTTTCTAAATGATCAATGATTGAGATTGAAATTCATAATTAGATTCTGTTCGGAAAAAATTCCGAGTTTGATTTGAGTTTCAAACTACACCAAACACAAACTATATAATACCCTACTCGTATATAAGATAAAAGAGTGACTAAAATAATTTTATTTTTATATTTTTTGAAAATCTAACTCTTCGTAAGAAGAGTTGGTACACATGATAATGTATCAAATATTTAAAATGTAACTAAATCTTACATGAACAGCTGGTAACTTACAATATGTATGATACCCTATAGTATAATGTTATATAAATATTAGATGCACTTGTATATATTACTAGTGTACTTTGACATTACGCAATGCATTTGAGTGCTCCTAACAATTGAAGATCACTCGCAATATTATATTATATGATGTTTTAATCATTCGCATTAGGAAAAGATCTTATGTTCTAAATTAATATTTTATTAATATATTATTATTACGTATTTTTTTTTAGTTACACATATTCTTTTATGTTATAATTTTTTTAACAAAAATTAACACAAAACATCTTATTGAGTTTTTTGATGAATAAAAGGAAATGAGACTATTATCTTTTCCACCCGTAACATTGTCGGTATATCATTAGGGATGGCAATTTGACCCGTACTCCACTGATTCGCCCCGCCCCAATGATGTTTTGGGCAGATCTGACCCGCCCCGTATTGAGAACTATATATGACTATTGAAAAATAGGACGGGGCAGGGCGGTACGGACTCAACTTGCACGGGGCGAGAGGTGGGGAGATAAGTGTTGCCCCGTTGCGAGTCACGGGCAGGGCGGGATAACATATCATTTGCGCAGGACGGGGTAGGGTCTTTAGAAATCCTCCCCGACCTGCCCCATTGCCATCCCTATATATCATCCAGTATCTTACTGAAATGATATATTGTCTAATTACAAATTTTTATTGACTGGATAAAGAACGGGACAATTATTCTTACAGTTACAAGTATATGGAGTAATTGGTATTTTGAAAAAATAATGCAAAACTCAATAGAAAACAAAAAGAAGAAACCGCTCATTGCTCCCATTATATTGTTCCACCTTGCACTATTCTTCTCTACAACTACTACTCACCCAGCTATCTCCCATTTCCTCTTCTCCCCTTTACTTTTTTTTCTTCTTCAACCTTTGCATGTTCAACCAAATAAGTTTTGATTCAAAGAAACCACTTAGATTTTTCCTCACATTCTCAAGATTTATGATATGGGTATCATCAAGTAAACCCACAATAGTTCATTAATTAATTAATTTCCTCTTGATTTTAATATTTTTTTCAAAGATTTGTAAAAAAAAAATAATAATAATGGCACGAGAGAATAATAACTGGCTATCTTTTTCACTATCATCAATGGAAATGCTGCAGCAAAGTTCTTCTTCTTCTTCTTTACGGCCTCAAATGCTTCAACTTGCACCTTTTGATACTTCTTCTTCTTCTACTTCTGCTGATTCTCATCAATATTACTACTTCTCTGATAACAACTTTTACCCCAACAATGGTAAAAAAACTCTCTTTCTTTTACATGGATTTTGTTTTTGCATTAATATTCATGCACATATTTTTTGCTTTCGTCTTGGGGTACTATTATTCAAACCAAAGAACAAAAAATCGAAAAATTCGGAATTTCTTGCATCAGCAACAACCTATTAATAAGACAAGATTATACATATGATGTCATAACCTTTTCCGTTACTCAACAATTTTTTCAATTCTTCACAAAATCCATACCTTTCACATATAAACCCCAAATGGGTTTCTTGCTTTTCTAGTCGGCAAAAAAATCATCGATGTCTACAATCACTTATAATTCGTCATGTGTATATAGAATTGAAAAAAAATGTCCATATGATAAATTCTGAATGAATGGTGGTACATGTGTAGGGACAGACGATTCCCCTTAATTCAGTGTGTTGCAATTTTTTTCCCATAAGTTTGACTTGTTTAGTCATTTACAGCTCAGATCATAACAATTTTTTTTTCTGGGGTCATAAAATTTATTTGCAGGTTGGTCTCAAAAGGGTCATCATCAAATTATGTATGAAAATCAAATGAAGGAAGTTACAGAAGAACAGGGAAACATGAATGGCGCTTCTTCTATTTTCACTAGCTTCTTAGACCAACATCAGCCACCGCCAAAGCTGGAGGATTTTTTGGGCGGTGACTCGACTGAGACTCAGGATAACTCGTCCTTGACTCAGTTATATGACCAAGACGGCTCAGCTTCCGCTTCCGCCGCTGCTTACTTTAGTGATCATCAACAAGATCTCAAAACTATTGCTGGGTTTCAGGCTTTTTCTACTAACTCGGGCTCGGAAGTTGATGACTCGGCCTCTGTTGCTAGAACTACTACTCAGCAGATTATTTGTGGTGGTGCCGGGCGAGTTTACAACTGGGCAGTCTAATGAGTCGGGAAACGAGTTGGTTGCTTATTCTCATCAGCAGTTCCTCACTAATAATGCTTTGTCTTTGGGTGTTAATCCCCACCAAAGCTTTGATCAGAAAGCCATTGTTGCTGTTGATTCTGATAGCTGTAAGAAAATTTCTGATACCTTTGGCCAAAGAACTTCTATCTACCGAGGCGTAACCCGGTAATTTTTTCTCTATTTTTTATGATTCTTTTTTCCTGGTAAGAATAGTCTGTCACTCATTTTGTGTCTTATCAACGGGTCACCTTGGCATAGATTCGGCTTTGTGGGACGGCCCCGCGGTCCTCTCACATGAGTTGGGTTGAAAGTTACCTGCAAAAAAAGTCTCGTCATAATTTATATGAGAGGACTGTGGGCATTCCCTACAAAACCGATACTGTATTATAATTTTCCCTTATCAACAGTGAAACACTCATGGAAAAATTAAAATATGAAAATTTTTTATTGGATGAGGAACCAGACATTTTTTTTTGGGTTCAATCTTGAAGATTGTTTTGGGGACCCTTATTTGTTTTAATTAAGTTTCTTTTAATTAATAAAAATAAAGGGAAATCTGATATGGGATTTTAATTTTTCTGGGTTATTGATAGTTGGATATGGGTTTTGATTGATTTGCAGACATAGATGGACAGGAAGATATGAGGCGCATCTATGGGATAACAGCTGTAGAAGGGAAGGCCAAGCAAGAAAAGGGCGTCAAGGTACCAAATCAAATATAAATTATTTTTCTGATTCTTTATTTTTATTTTTTTGAAACTTGCATGCAAAAAATGCAATGGGGGAAGATCGGTGCGGTTATTGGGTCCAACACCAAAAATCAGTATACTGTATATTGAATTTTTTTGTTGTCGTATAAAATATTTCATTGTTCAATTTTTTTCCAAAAGAACCGATATTGGGATTTTGTATCATTTATTGCGTAAAACATGTATTACATACTTATACCTTATAATGAGTGTTTATTAAAAAATAACACATATTATATAAAATGTGACAATGATTTTAAAGTCCGTAACACCTTTAAAAAAATATTTAGTATACATTGTATTTTTTGTGTTCTACGCGGCCGGAGGAGATGACATTAATTGGGATGGGGGCCTGAAAATCTGACTGAAACGTCTCCGGGCCCCGACCCCCGAGGAGGGTAGGGGGTTCAGGTCAGGTAGGAGGTGGAAGGGGTATTTTTACTCTCTTTCTTTCAAATCATGATGAAACTTTTATGATGATTGATTGAGTGATGGTATATAAATGGAAGAGCGCATTGTACTTTTCTTTCTCTGCTAAATTTTGCTTCTTTCTTTTACTGATTTTATCAGAATGGGCCGCCATTTTTGTTCATTTTTTGGCTGTTAGTATTATTTTTGGTGTCTTCTTCAAACCCCATGTCATACTTCCTTTCTCTATCAGTGTATTTAGGCCAGATTTTGCTGTCATTTCAGAATGAAACGCAAGATTTCATATTTGAAAGTCAGATATTCAAGTTGGATATTCCTCAGTTTTATGAAAAAAATGTTTGAATTTGTTGGTTGGTTCACCATTTTTGACTTAGAACCATAGTTTCTGAGTTAGACAGCCCCTTTCTTGATTATCCATTCAGATGCGGAAGACCCTCGAATTTTACAGAATTTGAACAAGTTTTTTCGGGATCGAACGCTATCCAATTCATATCTTCTCCTTGTATGAGTTGTGATGAGAATCCATACTCTGTTCACTGAATGGGATGATCAAAGGTTTTGTTCGGTTTATAAAAAAAAATTTGGTTATATGGTCTGGTTTGATTGAGTCTCAATCTCAGATTTCTGGTCTCGACTCAAATCTAAACAAAATTCTTAATAATTTAGTGTTTGAAGTTTTATTTTCATACTCGATCCAAATAAAGTTTGAGTCTTTAAACACAAACCAAACTTTAGATTTTTCTGATATGGTTCAGAATTAATCACGTTATCACATAATTGTATCTCTCCTCATTTTGTATTGATGTGATCAATTTTTTACCATCTTGTCCATATCAGAATTATCCCCCGTCTTTACCCAAGTACACTCCACCACGACTCCAGTTCAGAACGGGAAAAGTTTCACACGTAGGGAACTTTTCTTGTTCGTTGGATTAAACTTTTGACGGTTAAGATTGATTTAAAAAAATACCTGTTCTGATTTTGAAAACACATGTTCGTGTGAACACATATTTTTTAATTAAAAACACATATTTTGAAGTGTTCCGTATATATATTGAAAAACCTTCTTCCCATAAGCCGGACTGAGTAAACTCATAGTGTCAATGTGACCAAATCCCAGGTTGTCTATATAGCTCAGCTAGTCTGAACACTGGTGTCTGAACCCTCTGAATTTTTTTTTGGCTTTTTAGCTTAACCTTTTTTTCTTTCTTTTCTTCGGCCAGTAACTCTCAATTGTTTTGACCAAAGTCTTGTCATTACCCCCACCCCCCATCCCACATGTAACATTTAAATGTACAGCCCACCATATTTTGCGGATTTTCGCACCACTTCTATTATTTTAATTATTTATTCAGTGTACTTTAGTAGTAATTATTAAAAAATTAGTAGTTTTTACTGTTACTGCTGGACTAACTGAGGAGGGTTCCAATTTAAAACACATTTATCATACAATTTCTTGAACTTCGTACTCATTTCTTTAGTACTGTCTTTACCAGTATCCCAAGTATTCAATGAACTAACACTGGCTAAACTTTCTGGGAAAAATTCCATATGGGACGGTCCTTGTGAGTACCTGTGAGAAATGAATGCCTTCGGGACCTACCCTGCAGGTGTGTCCCTATCTCTCAAATTATGTGAGGGGAGTGTGGGGCCGTACCCACAAGATCCGCCCCATGCCAGACCTTCCCAACTTTTTGTATTTGGACAAATTTCTACCTGAAACCCAATAAAAAAAAATTCCACTTTGGTCCCTGCCTTTTCCCTTTTTTTCAATAATTGTTTTTAATATCGAGCGGTGGTGTCGAGTTTCCAACTCGTGATCTATTTAGAAATGTTACACCAAGTGCTCTAGTTTTCCTTGATATAAATCTCATGTTTATGTTGGATGGTGTCTTTTTGTCTCAAAACGAAACACGGAATTTCAGTTTTGGGATCTCACGAATAATTCAAACTTTTATGAAACGTGAGAATATCAAAACCAAACATTATCCAAATTAGATCCTCAGGTTATAATTGGAATGACATTTTGGAAAAGGAAAAGAAGTAATGCCCTTGAAATGGACTAAAATTGGGACATATCAAGAAAAACTTTTGTTGGTGAATAGGACTTGTTATGGCTTTGATCTTGCTCTTTCAGTACAGTTTGTGGCATGTAGATAAAGCTTTTCATGCGCATGCTATTGAGTTTCTTTTTTTGTTCTACCTTTTCTTTTCGTATGATTGGATTGAGGCTCCGTTTGAGATTTTTGGTACTCCCTCCATTCCTAAATATAAGACTCTTTAGACAATTTGAGAAAATTAAGGAAGTTGTCATTTTTACCTAAAGTTCCAATATTACCCAACCCTCCCTCTCTTTCACTTATATGTCATAAAGAAAAGAAAGGAATATGTAGAGGGTTTAATTGGAATAAATTGTTGACAACTAATAAAAGAACTTTAAACGACAATTAATTTGGATACCTAGATATCTCCTAAACGACAATTAATAGGGAATGGAGGGAGTATCAGTTTAAGAGTAGTCTCGAAACCCAAACCAATTTTTTCATGGACTAGTGATTGAAGTCTCATTCACATACTCCATCCAAATAGAGTTTGAGTCTCAGTTTGCAGATAAATTTGACTATTTTATGTATAAGAATATACTAATTTTTACATTCCTTTTGGCATGAAATGGGCTTGTGATTCCTGGCTGTCTTTGCAAATACGGAATTTTTTGCAGTTTATTTGGGTAAGTCATTTCCAAGTTTATATAGTCTCCTTTTTCTTTGTGTGTGTTTCTTGTGAATATGCATTGAGAATCTTTGAATAATTACAGGAGGCTATGACAAGGAAGATAAAGCAGCAAGGGCTTATGACTTGGCAGCTCTAAAATACTGGGGTCCCGCTGCTACCACCAACTTCCCAGTAATATACCTTTTCTTTCCATTGCTGCCCCTATGCTCCATATGTTGATTTTTACCTTACTTCTGAATTTATCTTGGAGTAATAAGTCTTTAATTGGAATTTATGTCTTCTTTTAGGTTTCTACTTATTCGAAAGAAGTCGAGGAAATGAAGCATGCTACTAAGCAAGAATTCATCGCCTCGCTTAGAAGGTCTGGCTGCTTAACTTTTACTTTAACATATAGACTTGTACAAATTCTCACAAACATCGTCACGGTTGCAGGAAAAGTAGCGGTTTCTCTCGAGGAGCATCCATCTATAGAGGTGTTACTAGGTCCGTAATTGAATTGTTCACGCGTTAATTTATTATTTTTGTTTATGCTAATGAGTAACATTTTGCAATTCAAAGTTCAAAGACCTTGAGTAATAGGGGTTTCCGATAACAGAATAACCTCCAACAACCTCGTAAAATTGGTACTGATTAGCCTTGAAACTTTTTGTAGGCATCATCAACAGGGCCGATGGCAGGCAAGGATTGGTCGTGTTGCTGGGAATAAAGATTTGTACCTCGGTACCTTTGGTACGTGTTATATTCATCATATACACGTGATTGAGGGATCATATAGCAATTTATCAGAAGAAGAAATTTGAACTCTTTAATCTTATGATCTGAAGAAGAAATTGCTTCTAGGCAATTGTGACATTAATTTGGACCAACTTTAATTGCTGAATTTTTTAGTCTAATGACAATGATACTATCTTTTATTGCCAGCTACTGAGCAGGAAGCTGCAGAGGCATATGATATAGCAGCAATAAAATTCAGAGGGATAAATGCAGTGACCAACTTCGAAATGAACCGATACGACGTTGAAGCGATAATGAAAAGTGCCCTTCCGATTGGCGGAGCAGCAAAGCGCCTAAAACTCTCGCTTGAATCTGAACAGAAGCCGATATTGAGCAACGATCAACATCAAACTCAATGCAGTAGCAATGGAAGCAGCAGCAGCACAATCAACTTCTCGGCAATTCAGCCAGCTCCAATTCCTTATGGAGTGCCATTTGATTCCGCACCACCCCCGTATTATCATCACAATCTCTTCCATCATCTCAACGTCGACACCACCAACAATGTCGAAACATCTGGGCCCGTCTCATCACTGGTGGCTCCAATGCATTTACTTCCATCACCAGCTGAGTTCTTCATTTGGCCTCATCAGTCATATTAAGCAAGATCCTGATCAGCTAGTTAATTACTTATTTTATTAGTCATAATATATCGCGATAAAACAATTAATTTTTAGCTGTCATTTCTGGTATTTATTTATTTGAATTAAAGCCGACCCTCGATCTGACCGGCTAGGTTTTAGCGTAGAAGTTTTTTACCATGGCAGGGCTGGGATTATATGCAAAGGCTCTAGTGGGGGTAGAAGTTAAACTTGTAATTATGTCTTTTGACAGCAGCTGGAATTGGTACTTTGGGTTTAATGTGGGGGTTTGGACTTTGGAGCATTCGATGGAAAAAACATTTTGATTTTCGGAGTTTTTTCCATTTGTTGAGAGCTCCTGGTACACTAGTAATGGACTAACAATGTAAGAAAATCATAGAAATATGGCGGAATTTTTAAAGATTGCATTTTTCTCCTTGTTCATTTATTTATTTTAAATTTTGGTTTTGGTTCCACCCCCCAATATTATTTATATCTCTGAATTGATTTTGTTCCTATTTTTTTCATTGCATGCATGCATGCATGCATGGAAAGTGATGGTTCATCTTTACTTAATTGTTGGTTGAAAAAAAAGGTCCCCTGGAGAAATACTACTGTGAATTGTTGATTCCTTTGGTTTTATCTGGGCTCCACTTTTGATTGGGTTTGGATTTTAGACTCAAGGTCAGACTAAAACCAGCTTTGGATTGAGTCTGAAAATAAAATTTGAAGTTTTAAATCATCTAGCATTTGATTTGGATTTGAGACCAAAATCTCAAATTCAAATTCAATCTAATCACACCCCTATGCTTTGTACTCTCTTAGTTTTACAAGGTATTTTAGTAGGCATAAATTAAGAAAGGAAAAAATAAGTTGTATTTTACTTTCATTAGTCACAATCACTCGCCTCTCTCTTGTTAATGGGTGAGTAATATACTACACTAGCAAAAATTAAGAAAACAAACAATAAGGTATTTTATTGGTCAAAATATTAATATTACTCTCTTAAATAGAATTAGTGGTGTGAGTAATATTAATATTTTGATACTTTTTTTCTTCTTAATTTTCGTTATATGTTATAAACTATTTATATTATGTAATGGGAGGAGTACTGAATTAACCTTTAAAAATTGAAAAGCGACATATTTTAAAAAGTGATGAAAAGTCTAAAAACTTTAATAGTAAAAAATAGAGAGGTATAATAATTTTACTTTGGAGAATTAAGGGAGTGAATGACACTTTATTGGTTTTGAAATGTTATCTTGATTTTTGTACAAGTGGGAAGTGGAAAATGTAGGTTCTTAATTTGGTCCTAGTTTAAATAAATAAAGGGTTAATTGCACTTTAATATTATTAATTTAAGGGGTGTAGCTAGGGGTGTTCATTATTTGGTATAATTGAATTTTCGAATCGGTCCGAGCCAAAATTTGTTATTCGCTTCGGTATTTTGGTTTATTCAGGTTAATCAGTTTGGTTTATAATTCTTTTGAAAATTTCGGTTTGGTATTCAGTTTTTTATTTTTAAAAACCGAATTATAAATATAAGTATTTCAGAATATATTTTATACATTAAATTTTTTATTTTTAAAATAAATTACTATGCAATAGGGTTTTTATCTTTTGTCAACTTTTCTTATTCTTTACTTGGCAAAAAAAAACTTTTCATATTCTCTAAAAAGAAAAATTACAGTGCCTCATCCATGGCTCTCATCACATCTCCACCTCCATTCCACCCCATGTCTCCACCTCTCCAGTTGAAGAAGTCTCTTTTTACTAAGGAGTACGAGCTCTATTTTGAAGTCATTACCTTGTGGGAGTTGTTTGTTTTAATTTATGTTTGATGTGTATTTAAGTTGAGTCACTAATTGTTTAAAATGGCAGGGAAAAATTGGATTGAAATATGAATTCGTTGTTTCGATTTTTACCGAAAACGTACCGAACCGAAATTATTTTGATTTGGTAATTTTGGTATTCACACTAATATTGTTCGGTTCGGGTTGACAAAAAAATTACCAAACCGAATTTCGTCCCGAAATTTTGTGATGAATACCGAAAACCGTATACCGAAATGCACACCCCTAGGTGTAGCTAAGGGTTGTGTCTATTGAGTCTATAATATTGGGCCTAGATCCAGACTTACCACAAAAATATTTTGGTCCGGGTCTTTTTATAAAAGGTCCAGATCCAACTATGTTGGATTGAATGAGTCTGGGTATATACCATACAATTGAAATTTCATCAGCTACGATCAAGTCTTATTATTTGAAAAAAAATCAAAGAAAAAACTTACTCCCTCCGTCCCAAATTAACTATCCACATTTCTTTTTTTTTGTTTGTCCTAAATTAACTGTCCACTTTCTAAATAAATTATGTATTAATGACAATTTTTCCAATTTTACCCTTCTTCCAACTTCCTATTGAATGCTCTTAGTTAATTAAAATGATCACTTTCCAACACATATTAAAGAGGTAATTGGATGTTGTGTGATAGGAAGGAGGTAGAAATACATAAATTTTAAATGAGATTAATAAAATTAATGAGGGTATTTTAGACTTTTACTTATATTTTACCATCAAAATCATCAAATCCTTAATACCAGTGCATTTGTCAAAGTAGATAGATAATTTGGGACGGAGGAAGTACCAAACTGAAAACATTCCAATTTCCAATTAACTAAATTCTTCAGATCTGGTTAACAATTCACATGTGCAGGCCTAGGGGTGGAAGTGAGTTGAGTCGGCCCGTGAGTAGCTCACGATTTGATTCGATATTCGGCTCGATGAGCTCAGCTCATGAGCTAAATGAGCGATACATGAGGAAAGATTTTTGCCTCATCTAAAATATGAGTCGAGCTTGAGATATATGGGGTTCGACTCAGGAGCTGGCTCAATATATATATATATATATATATAAAACAAAATATCCTCACATACCCCATAAAAAAGTAGCTGCACATCTTTTTAAGAAAAATAAACAAAGACAACCCTAGAAATCTCTTATAATCTTCTCATCTTCTCAAAGTGGAAGAGTTATTGATTCATATCGAGCTTCTTTGCCCGAAAACAGTTCAAGCATTGAGTTGTAAAAGAGATTGACTCGAGTCACTTATAATATTCAGAGAAACTCAAAGTATATTACTAATTTTTGTTTATTACTGATGATAATTAATTGTTAGTCTACAAAATAATCTTTTATGATAATATTATATTTTTATCTTTTCAGGTGGAAAAACATGTCACAAAAATCAAATTGGTTATATAAGAAGACTTTTTACATTTATTAATAAGGATTATAATATTTGGTAGCTAAACTTTTATTCGTTTACATTGATTTAATTTTATATATTGTTAAGTTTTTTTACCGGATTATTTACATAATATAATTAGTAGAAATATATAAACTTCTATTATATGTCATTGTGCTAATAAAATCTCTTAATTTATTTTGTATAAGTTGGATATTAAACTCATATTATAAATAATCGTATTTTTTCAAAAAATATTTGTAGATAAATGAGCTGAGCTGCTCGTGAGCTATTGATGAGTTGAGCTTGAGTTGGGAAAATTAGCTCATATCAAATATGAGTTGGGCAAATTTAATGTGAGTTTAGCCTGACCTAACCATAGCTCAGTTCAGCTCATTTTCACCACTATGCAAGCCCATGGTGATTTGAAAAAAGAATAAAAACTTGTATAATTAACATTAACATATAAACATGAGAAATACCTTGGAAATGTTAACAAATCTATACCTCCGTCGTGTGGTTCGACAACAGCAACAACGGAGGCTTTAAAAATAATAAAGCCAAGAGAAGGTATATGGGTATTTCAATTTCTCTTGGGTCTTTTGGGTCCAAGTGAGTCTACTTTTTCTGAATACCAAGTGAGTCTACTTAAACTCATACTATTTGTTCTTATTCCAACTAGGTCCATATCCAATCAAGACATAACTATAAAGAATATTGTCTCAAATTTGAATTGGATACATTGTGCCTGAGTTTAGATCTGAGTACTCAGGCCTAGGTGTAGCATTTTAGTCTATAAAGTTTTAATTAATGCACTAGAGCTCTATTCTATTAATTTACCGTTAAATATTTAGTAAAAATGACTTTGTTGCCCTTGTTTATATTCTTGCATTTTATACACATCAATATGGGGGCATCCCTTCAGTAAATATGTTAACCTATTCATGTTTTTTAGTTTTAAATTTAATTTTTTTTAGAGGGACAAAAATAAAAGTAAAAAATTTCATCAAATACTTTTTTTTTCTTTAATCTTTTTTACCTTCTACTTCTTTAGCAAATCTAATATTATCCTAGTTAATTGTCAGTATTGTATAGAGTAACATGTAAAAATTGTTATCGGTATCCCCATAATTGTAAGGGTCTGATTAGCGGCAGTTATGAACTGCAGCAAATGGAGGGAGTGAGTTTCAGTAAGGGGGACATGATAAATTTTTAGATTGTAGTCGGTGAGAATTTGGTTGACGGTGGTAGAGCCGACGTAGCGTGGGAAAAAAATTGATGAATGCTAGAGCTTGAGTTTATATTTCTATCTTTGAGAGTAAATTTTTCTTTTGAATAACTAGTTTGAAAGTGGTTTTGTGGAAAAAAAGAAAAGATGGGGATATGTCATTTTGCTCTCAAATTACATTCCATCAACTTTCTTAACGGTTACTTAGCAAAAAAAAACTTTCTTAACGATTAACCGATAGTCAATGGACTAACGTGCTACACCCCTCTAACTTAATGGTAATAAAGTGAAATTAACTCTAAAACAAAACACGCTAGCCTAAATAACCATAAAGATGCTAAGCGATGAGTATTTCAATAGGAAAATTGGTATAAATGTCCCTAAACAATTTTCATCCAGAGCTAGAGTCCCGAAAGATTTTTTTTGTTTATAAAACCCTCAAACAATTTATGTTTGGTGTGTAAGGTCCTTCCGTAAAAAAAAATGTTAGTCAACTATCAATTCAAATTTTTATTCGGGTCAACAAAATTACTTTAGGGGTATAATCGGTAGTCCATTTTACCCATCTTTCACCACCCCTCTTCTTCTCCCACATCCAAACTCCACCACCTGCACCACCTTGAACCAATTCCACCACCGCCTATACCAATTCCTATACCACCACCTAAACCCCTATCAACACCCCATCCACATCCATTCCTTAATTTTCTTGGGAAAAAAATGCAGAAACCCAATTGCAAAACCAAAATATGCACAAATCCAAATCCTTTGATGAAATATGCACAATTGTTATTCTGATTTATACATTTAGCTTCTTGATTATGGGTTTTCTACCTTAGAATGTAAAGAATCCATTGTTCCCCCAATTTCAGATTATCCCTAATTTTACCTTTAGTTCTTGGAGAACTCAGATCTGGCCATTTATGATTTTGCTGCTTATTGGATTCCACCATTAGCAACAAAACTTCAGATTCCAAAGGCATTCTTCTGTGCTTTGCAATTAAAGTGTAGAAATTGAACCCATAAATTCATCAATTAAGATCAAATTGAATCAAGAAATCAATTTTTTTTATGTTACTTATCCCGAGGGTAAGAAGATTGAGAATAATGAGGATTTGGAGAGGATTAACAGTGCTTTAATGGATGCTATTGGTGGTGATTCTGATAAAGGCGGCGGCAGAGGACCGGTGGTGACGAGTGGACAGGGAGTGGTTGTCAGAAAGTCAGGGTTGGGGAGGGGGTGGGATAGGAAGGGTTTTGGAGTATGCAGAATTCCAAAAATACCCCTCCAATTTCCATGTTTGACTCACCTTTTTCTAACTGATTTCTGTTGACCTGTCAAAAATTTGACGGAAGGACCTTACACACCAAACATAAATTGTTTAAGGGTTTTAAAAACAAAAAATAAAATATTTCGGGACTCTAACTCTGGATGAAAATTGTTTAGGGACTATTTATACCAATTTGCCTATTTCAATAGGGTGTGTTATTTGTCTCAAATCTTGCGCTCCAAGTTTCATATTCTACAAGAATTTTTAATAGGTTGGCTAAAATATTTTGTAGATCCTAGTTGTATTAGTTAGGCTGAAAAATACTTTGACGCGGGGAATATAAAGAATAAAAAATAAATTTTAAGACAGTTTCACTTCATGGACCTTGTCTCGTTTAATCTTGTGTACAATAACTCAAAAAGGGTACGACTATTTTAACTACTATACGGGATCATATATGAAGTTTAAAGAGATCGTTTGGATAAATGATCTCATACTTAACTCATTCATTTTAAATACGAGTTTCCAACTAAACCCTTTATTCCAAGTGTTGAAAGAATCTATTCTAAAGGTTCAAGAGTTAAAAAAGCCTTCAAATAAAGCTAGACACGAGGATCAAAGCCATCTAATAGCATTTGAAGGAAAGATACATAATTGGAAGAAAAACGGTTGAAATGGTGTTTTAGTCATTTGATAATTAAAGTCTATTTTAGACTTTAATTATAATTTTAGATTTATGTTTTATTTTAATTAGCCATGTTGGCCGAAATAAGCTAGCTAAATAATAGGACATGTTGTCCTTGATGTTAGGTAGTGTTTTGTTTTAGGTAGTTTACTTAATTTAGGATTCAAGAGTCTTACCTAAAGTAGGATTCTTCCTTATTGTTGTTTGAGTTGTTCTAGCCGAAATAATCCCTCTATTTCACAGAGATTTCGGCTACATCATTATTAGACTTGATATGATATTATAAGGTTATTCCTTAGTTACTTTGTGTTTGATTCTCTATGTAGAATTCATTCACCCCTTTGAGTTACTGTATCAATAAGTTTGGTTTATACTTATTGTGGTGTTTCAACCCCCATTGATAATCAACCTTACGGGAGGATTGTTGATTATATTCCCCCATAAACTATTGAGATAGAGAAAGATCGGACTTTTAAGCCGAACCTTGGTATTTGTACCTCGGTTCCGCATCAAGTGGTATTAGAGCAAAAGGTTAATCTCTATCTTGGTGTATCTTTATTGCTTTCTTGATAAAATAAAAATACCAAAAATACTATCCTATTTATTTTTTTTTATTGCCGAGAGAAAAGAAAGGAAAATCAGATTTTTCGCTGCTGTTCATGTTACTGTTCATCTGAGCCAACACAAGGAAAAAGAGGCTCAAAAGGTGACAAAATCAGCAAAGTCAGATTTTTCGATATTGTTCATGCTATTGTTCATCCGATAAGAAATCAAGAATCAAGAAACGTCAAGATTGGTTCGGATTTAAAGAAAAAGATTGAAACTTCAACAAATTCATGCGCAAGATGAGACAACAATTTGATCAAGAAGATGACAACTTTGATTATGATAATAAAAGGTATGGCTTCCAACATACAACAAAATCAAGACATGATGATTCTTATTTTTTTATCCATATGAGCCGCAAAGGTATCCCAAATTTCAGCAAGTAGGCAACTCTATTGGTGCCATCAAGATCCTATATTTTGATGGTACGAATAGTCCTGAATTATTATTTGAATGGATACATGAATGTCATAATATATTTTCTATTCATAATTATTCGGAGGGTAAAAATGTAAAGATGGCAGCCAAGGGATTTTATGGTAAAGCATCAAATTGGTGGAAAGAAGAATGTATAATTAGGCAAAGAGCGGGTCAACGGCCTATTGATAGTTGGAATGATTTGAAAGCTATTATGAAACGGAAATTTGTGAACCCAGATTACTTTGATGAACAAGCCAAGAGGTTACAAATGCTTACACAAGGTTCCAAATCGATAGATGAATATTATGAAGAGATGCGATTAGCCCTAATTCGACTTGACATTCGAGAAGATATGGAAGTTATATTGAATCGATTTTTGGAAGGTTTGAATGAGGATATTAGGCCAAAAGTGAAAAGTGATTATCATGTTGATATTATGAAGATGGTGGACCATGCGGAGCAAATTGGAAGGAGAATCAAAAAGAAGAAGAAAATGACTAATTCGACTAAATTTTCACATTGGAAAAAGCCAAATCAGCCCCTCTTCAAATTCTTGTGTTGGGCAGCGGCAAAGTAAAGATAATAGATATTTTGGGGCTGCCAAAACATCCACAATTCAAGAAAAAAGATAGCCAAACAGCCGCCATTAAATCTTCAACATGGAAGACAGATATGGATGAACTACGGGAATTGATCAACAATTTGTGCCCAAAGAATGATATAATACAAGATGATACAAATTTGGAAAGTCAAGAAGACAAGGATGAGGAGTTCAAAGAAAAGATTCAAAGAAAAGATTGATCTTGTAATTGTATCCCACGATTTAGAAGATTCGAGGACGAATCCATTAAAAGGGGGAGAGGATATGAAAGATTTTCAAGAAGGAGAGAATGATACAGGATCATATATGAAGCTTAAAGAGGTCATTTGGATAAATGACCTCATACTTAACTCATCCATTCCAAATACGAGCTTCCAAGTAAAGCCTTTGTTCCAAGTGTTGAAAGTATCTATTCTAAAGGTTCAAGAGTTAAAGAAGCCTTCAAATAAAGCTGGACACAAGGATCAAAGCCATCTAATAGCATTTGAAGGAAAGATACATAATTGGAAGAAAAACGGTTGAAATGGTGTTTTAGTCATTTGATAATTAAAGTCTATTTTAGACTTTAATTATAATTTTAGATTTATTTTTTATTTTAATTAGCCATGTTGGCCGAAATAAGCTAGCTAAATAATATGACATGTTGTCCTTGATGTTAGGTAGTGTTTTGTTTTAGGTAGTTTACTTAATTTAGGATTCAAGAGTCTTACCTAAAATAGGACTCTTCTTTATTGTTGTTTGAGTTGTTCTAGCCAAAATAATCCCTCTATTTCACAGAGATTTCGGCTACATCATTATTAGACTTGATATGATATTTTAAGGTTATTCCTTAGTTACTTTGTGTTTGATTCTCTATGTAGAATTCATTCATCTCTTTGAGTTACTATATCAATAAGTTTGGTTTATACTTACTGTGGTGTTTCTGCCCCATTGATAATCAAGAGGATTGTTGATTATATTCCCCCATAAACTGTTCGAGATAGAGAAAGATCGGAATTTTAAGTCAAACCTTGGTATTTGTACCTCGGTTCCGCATCAACTACTATTGACATCTGAAAAATCTCGGATAGCCACAAGATCACTCAGGAAACAGATAAACGGCGGGTCAATCGAGGTTTAAAATGCATGTCCGGTCAAGAAGATGGATCGGTCGGGACAGGTTGGCAAGGAAACAAGAGCAAAAAAACTAACCAGACAAAAGAACTACTGACCGAGATAGCCAGACAAAGTTCTCGAGATATTAGGGAATATGTTTTTACACCACCATTGACCCGGTTAGGTGTTTCTCTCTCAAGTGCAACTATCTTTATGAGAGAAAGAGAGAGGCAACCAGTAGGATATTTTGGGCCAAATAATAACTAGACAAACCCCTAAAAGAGGAAAAAACATGCAAACAGCCATGTTTTTCACAACGGTCATGACAAAAAAACATGTCCATATCAAAGATTTATTTTTTTTAATAAGTGGCAATGTGTTTCTGTCTGAAGAATGCAGAAGCGACCTTTCAACGAGGTATTAATATGATTTTTCAAGATATCAAAGGTGAATGCATGAAAGTATATATTGACGATCTATTGACCCGGGACACTGGAGTAAATTCAATTCTTTCAATCGTGTTGAAGAATGGATTGACTGGAACCTTACTGGCAAGATTGCCCCTGGATGGATGCAAGAGGAGTGGAGTTATATTTTCAGAGAAGCGGTAAGTATGATTTGGTTTTGGAGGAATAAACTTCTCTTCACTGATCTGGATACCATACCAGGTACTAGTGAACTAGTGCAAAATATTGCGGCTAGGGTGAAGCAGCTGAGTCAAGCTTGACAAATTCATGCTGGCAAGCAACCTTTACAAACTTTTTGTACACATGTGGATACAATTTAGTTGTGGTAGATGGATTTGCGGTAGAATAGGTTGTCTGATGCTAATGGCCTAAGGCCGATTGTACTTGTTTGTACTCTTTTCAGTTTGTTTTTATATAATATGATCCCATTCCAGACCCAAAAAAAAAATATTGACGATCTATTCAAGTGGCAACATGTCCCTAAAGCAAATGGATAATAATTAACCGTCGGACACGACATGAATGAACACCAAACATCCCCATTATGTTAAAATGGATATCTCAAAATAATGTCTATGAGCGTCTAAGTTCATACTCTTGTATAATACATGCTTCTTACACAATTCCACGTGAGCACTTTGGTTTCGATACCAACAACTATTATATTAGCACTTTGTTGAACCAATTCGAATCGTTTGATTGTTTGATTTGAGCAAATAAACAATTGATAGACAAAGTAAGGACCAAAATGCATCTTTTGCATTCATGATTTCAGTTTTTTTTAAGACAAATACAGAAAGATGAAGGAATCACATATTGGAAGTCCACTTAACTAAGGATACACTCTTAACTAAGGTTCTAACTTCAACAAATTCCTCTTACAAAACAAAAGGAACTGCACAACAGAAAAGGTAAACATAATTTCCTTTGTGCAATATCTGCTGAAATCTCATTCCAATCATTCCCTTTCCTTTCCATAACTTTGGCTGCAATGCACACTCACTTTATCCTCTTGCAAAAGCAACCTTTGAAAACTGAAACATTGAAAAACAAGCGGGGAAAAAAAAACTCAACTCCTCTATTTGATTTTTCGCGTCTAGCAGGTTCTTAATTAAGACGCTTTTAAGGCCTCTATATACATAGAAACTTTAGTAAACTTTAAGAAGCAGAAGTGGAAACAACAGCAGTTTCTCTTTATTCCATAACGAGTTCCATATGTCGATTAAGATCTTTCAAATACGTAGTGGAAGAATACTCGTCTAAGTCACAAGCATCTAATAGCAATGCTCGTTCCCCCATAGACTTCTGCTTCATGTCTAGTAGATCTTTTTCCCCTTTAAGTAGTTGAATAACCTGCAGAAAAAGTACTTAATTTCGATGATCAATGTTGAAGTATGATTTGGAAAGAGTTTTGATCGTTGAAAAAGAGTAAGGTGTACCCGTTTCATGTTGGGTCGCATGTTTGGTAGATGATGAATGCACGTTTCAGCTGTATAAATAGCGCGTTTCATTTCAATGACATCGTAATTATGCCCTAAACGAGGATCAACAATTTCTTTTATGTTGTTCTTCTCCAGCAATGGTTTTGCCTGATAAAGTTTTGGGAAAGCGATAAATTAGTTAAAGATTCGATGGGGAAAATAAGGAATACTCCCTCCGTTCCAAATTAAAACACGTAGATAGTAGCATTTTTAGATCATACCCAAATGACAAGGCTCTGTCCAGAGGAATCAACTGCATGACGACCTGTTATTAGCTCCAGCAAAAGAACTCCAAAGGCAAAAACATCGGTCTTTTCGTTTAAGATTCCATGCATGAAATACTCAGGAGCCATATATCTATAACAGATTGATGAAAAATATACCAGAATTAACATCACAGATAATAATAATAATAATAATAATAATAAGGAATTTCAAGAATGAAGCTTCTCTACTGTATGTACCCAAATGTGCCTTCGATGGGAGAAACGACATGATGAATCCATTTTTCTGGAAGCCACTTAGCTAGTCCGAAATCAGATATCTGCAATTATAAAAACAATGCAAGAAGATTCATTTCATTCTTGCCAACAACACTACTTTTTCCCCGAAAATCAAATGAAATTGTTATATATTTTTCGCTAATACCTGAGGCTCATAATCTTCTGTCAATAATATGTTTGTAGCCGTGATGTCTCTATGAATTATTCGCCTCTGGCAGTCGCAATGGAGATACTGCAATCCTTCTGCCACCCCAACCGCCACTTTATGTCTTAGTTTCCATTCCAGACTCTCATTGGAGCCTGAAACACTGAATATCTCTCATTAGTCAAAATAAGGCGTAGTCCAATTGCTAAACCATAATGTTTTTTTTATAACCTTAGGATCATGCAAATGTTCTTCAAACCTTAAAAAAACATCAAAAATGAAAAAATTAAGGATGTTAAATAGGCAAATACATCACCATGTAAAAGAGATGCTAGACTTCCATGAGGTAAAAAATCTAGCACGAGATGCAAATCGGACTCAGAACTGAACCCGATTAATTTAGCAGCGTGTGGATGGTTAATATGAGCAATGATTCCGAGCTCAGACAAGAAATCGCCAACTCTATCTTCGTCGTTCTTTTCCTGTTTTGTTATCTTCTTCACTGCAACAATTTGGCCATCTGATAAGCATCCCTTGTACACTTCTGCATGTCCTCCTTTTCCAATCAATTTGTCTATAAGCCAAAATCAATTGACAAGTAAAGATATTTTAGTTAACATTAGTCCCCCATTCAAGCAAATTTGCCTCATGTTCAATGCAATAGTGCACATTAAGCTGATTAAGAAAATCAAGAAAGTTCTACATTAAATATTCATTGACTATCAATAGAGGGTAAAGACCAGTAACAGAATGAGAATCCAGTAGCAAACCTTTGACTAGGGACATTCATGTTTTTAAAGTCAATATTACTATCTACATTCCATAATATAAGTCGGTTACGACATGTAGCGAAAATTAAGAAAGTAAAAAGCAAGGTACTTTGTTAGTCAAAATATCAATATTGCTCTCTTAAATAGAATTTGTATACCACTAATTATATTTAAAAGAATATTTTGATTAAAAAACACCTGTTTTTAACTTCTTTAATTTTCGCTATATATGACAAACGACTTATATTATTAAATAGGAGGAGTTCTTGGCTGCAGTTTTGATATCTGCCTGATTTTCTCAGATTAGGACAAGACTTCAAATACTACCCAAAAACATTAGACAAAATATATTTTGGACCATATAAGTTACAAATGTTAAAACAATTCAATCAATATCGATAACAAATTTAAAGGGTTGGCCTTTATTGTAAGTATCTAGTATAATAAAATTATAATTGATTATGAAATACTAAAAGACGGAATCATGATAAGATATTCAATGCATAATCCAAAAAGTCAAAAATGGATGGTCCTTTGCTCAAAACAAGAAATAAATAAAAAGGAAACAACAAAAAGAGAAAAGGGGTCCCCCGGGAGGGAGGGATGGACTGGGGGGCGGGGGTGGGGGAGTGAGGCCCTCCTATCACTTTCAGGCTTGCAGCAGCTAAAGTTTACAAGGTCAAAGTTTTGTTTCAACTAGAAATGATAAATGAAATGTCTTTTTTCCAAGTGCATTCTCCAAGTTTGACTGCTATGGTGGTGGGTGGTTTATGTCCCATCCCAACCGGTTCGGTGCAGAAGGATAAACAAATCAATATATAATGAACACTTTTGTTCGTTGGATAAAAAAGTTTCAACGATTTAAGATTTTTTTTTGGCAAGATACTTATTGTGATTTTTATAAATAAGATAAGTGTTAAATGCTTAGGATAATTGTTCATCAGGATAAAATATATGTTGTTGTCTTAGGACAGGTGTTCAAAAGGAGAGAACAATTGTTGCATGGAATTTAACACTGTTCAAAAGCATGCAACACTTGTTTAAAAATGTTCAATATATATTAAATTTAATGCGTTTTACATTATTATAACCGTGACTCATCCCAACTGAAAAAAGTTGTTGAACTCACTTAAAACTAGGACACACCACGCCCGACCACGGACACAACAAATACTACTTAAGATTGGCAGACAAAAACTTCTAATTACTGTCTGAAAGGAATTCATGCCAAGTGCTAAAGCTGTCCAAAAATAAAGTAAAAAACTGATATTTTTCTGCAGTTACAATAGAGAAATCTTTGATAAACTATCAAGATTATACCTTAAAATAAGAGCATTAAGCACCACTTTATCCACTAAAAGAGACAAAAAGGGGACCAAGATTATTTTTTATCTATTGAAGTACTAAATCTCAATTCCGGAAATCTCATTAGCATGTTCCTTTTCAAATCCTCCCCCAACCCCAAAGTGGGCACTTTTCTTTAGTCACCGGCAACCCGCAGCCACCATTTTTTTTAATTTTTTGCCGAGAAAATGGCTAACAAATTCCACGTGGCTATCACTAAGGGCTGTGAAATATCCCATCCCCTTCCCCTTATAAGGTAAGTGACTCGTTGGAACTAACCTCAACTACGGGGTAGGGGATGGGGATGCAGAAATCGAACGCAGGACCGAAGTCCTGTGTCCCACGGCCTTTTCCACTTGGCCAGAAGACTCCTACTACTAACCTCAACTTGATTTCCGCAATCGGCAACCATTGTTTCTGCTAAAGTTAACACACGTAGAACTACCAACACAAATTGACTCAGTTGTTAAGAATTTTACACGTTTTAAAAAATGTCAAGTGTTCAATTCCCGCTGCCGTGAAGGCTGTGTTGATGGGTGATCTGTAAGTACCCTTGTAAGCGATCTATGCTCCCTAGGGTCTATCCTGACCCGTGATGGTGACCGGAGATGAATCCACCCAAACTTTTTTTCTACCAAAAAAACACATGTAGAACTGCTGTAGTGTTGAACGTCTTAAATTCAGTACATATGAAACTTTTTTGGACAGATGTTACATTCTTTAGATAGGTGTTAAATCTTATTCAATATGTATTCTCTTCTTATGAACACATGTGTTAAGGCTGCAACAAAATTTTTATCCTAATGCACATTTGTCCTTAAACATTTAACAACTGACTTACATTATAAATGTCTGAAAATCACAACAGGTGTCCCCACAAAACAATTTTGCACCATTGAATTTTTTTTATCCAACAACTCAAAACGGCCAAAATTGTTCAGTATGTAATTCATCCTAATGAACATCTGCCCTTAGACATGTAACACGTGTCTTAGGTTATAGGTGTCTGAAACTCACACACAAAAAATACACCGTTGAATTTTTTTATCCAACTACTCAAAACGGTCAAAATTGTTTAGTAAGTAATGAATTTTGGCCGTTTTGCATCAAAACAGCTGTGGAACATGTTTTTATGGAAAGGAAAGTAAAGGCTAAAAGGGGAAGATAGATACTTTGCTAGATACAAAATTTAACATTCATAAAACATGTAAAAAAAAAGATGAAGAAAAGCAAATGAATTTGCAGAGGACATAAAGAAAAAAAATTCATACCAGGACTAAAATTATGTGTGGCTTGAGAAAGTTCTTCATAACTAAAATTCCTCCAAGATGGTTTTGGAACAACAAAATCTTCAACATAAAGAGAACCTTCTTCAGCACTATGATTTCTCCCCAATCTTTTCCTTAAACCTCTCTTAGAAACATCATTTCCTCCTCCAAAAATTGCTAATCTTTTAGCAGAACTCTTTTTTATTGTATCAACCAAAGATTTCCATTGCATTGCATAACTTTCCCTTGAAATAATCCCTCCTCCTCCTCCTCCTTTTTCAACAACAATTGTTGTTGTTTTTTCATCTGAATATGAACCAAAACTACTGCTTCTTTCACAACTAATATTGCTGCTGTTATCTGAATCATCTGACCCTGAAATTGGGATTTCTAATACACCCCTTGGTGATGATGATGATAATGATTGTTCTTCACTTTCTTCCTCCTTTTTTTTACCTTCTGATTCTTCTTTTTCCTCCCTTTGCTCTAATTTTATTTTTTCCTCCTCTTTACATTTCCTCACTTCTGCCTTCATATTTTCTTTCCCTTCAACAGGGATTTCATCACCTACACAATCAAGATTTCGCGCCATAAATTCAGTATATTCCCGCCATAAAAATCCCACCTTTTTCTCCCCAGAAACCCAACAAATTTCCAGAAAACAGAGGAAAAAGGTAACAAAACTCAGTATTCCCGCCATAAAAATCCCTCCTTTTTTCCCCAGAAACCCAACAATTTATAGAATTCTTTTTCAAGAAAACAGAGGAAAAAACACAAAAACAAAATTAACAAAGCAAATTTTTTTTTACCTTTGGTGGGTGCTGATGGGGCCATAATGGGAATTGTTCTGAAATATAAATAATAATAAAAATATCTTCTCCAATATGTTCTTCCAAAAGCATAAAATTGAATCCCCCCCAAAAAAAAGAAAACTTTGGTGATTATTTACATTAGATAACTTATTTCAAAATTTATTATCTCTCTCTTCTTCCTCAACACAAAGAAGAGGAGAGAGAAAGCACAGGGAAAATGGTATAGCTTGTGGAGATTGTTATTCTTTTTGTAAGAGAGAATAAGGAGAGAGAGTTAGAGGGAAAACCAGTTTTGTGGTGATTGGAATATTTGCCATATTTATACGCTAATCTCATTCTTTGTTTTTTATAATTATAATTAGAGCAAAATAATAATTTTTGACACAAAAGTAGTTTCATTTGCTATTTTTGCCATAAATAATTTTTTGATGTATTTCTGAGATAAAAATAATTTTGTGTGCTCTTTTTGCCATACAAGAAATTTCACGTGCTATAAATATTATAATGCGACATATTCCATTCAGATTCAACCCGACTTGATCATTAATCCAACAGTCTCTTCTCCATTGCATTTTAATTTAGGTGTAAAATTGACAAACCATCCAATTCGTTTTAATGGTCGAGTAGGGTCGAGTAGGAATTGAATATGTCCCATTAGCATGCGAAATTTTTTTGTGGCGGAAAAGATACCGAAAAATAATTTGTGATAAAATATCACACAAAACTACTTTTGTGATAGAAAAGGCACAGAAAAATTATTTATGTCATAAATAGCACACGAAAATTATTTTGTGGCAAAAAAGGCACATAAAACTATTTTTGTGCAAAAAATAATTATTTACTCTTATAATTAATAGTTTTATGTGCCAAAAATAATTATTTGCTCTTATAATTAATATACTACTACACATACATTTTTTTGTGACCAATATCTAGATATTTGATTCGACTAATTCGATTGTTGTAATAAAATCCTACAAGTATGTGGCAAAAGTCGCTAAGCAAGATATTTCAAACCGATGACCTTACCTTGGAAATCCCTGAAGGATAACATATGTGAACAGCTAGACTGGAACGACTCTATTAAATTTTAAACTTTTGTATTTACTTAATGTGATGAAATCTTGGCCGTTAATTATTCCACTCTTGATTATTGGCACAACTACCGCTTTGGGCACTCTCATAAACAGAGCAAGAACGAACCCCAACGAACTGATGTAATTTTGGATACCAACAAGGGTATTTTCGGGAATTTCGATTTTTTAAATCTTCTTTTCGTGTCTTTTTTGTTTTTTTTTTTTTAATATTTAGTCGAGAGACATAAATTAATGAGAAATCTGCCTAAGAGTGTTGTTGTGACAATCTTGATTCACTACAAGAAAAAGTATATTTAGTGACGGCGAAAGTCATCACTGTAAGGTCGATTTTATGTCACTATTATCGCTTGTGACCATTTTTTGAGGTCGTCACTAGGCGTCACAAATACCTCCCTCACTGATGAAATTGTGACGACATTTTCAGCTTGGTTACAATTGCACAATTCTTCTGTGACTAAATTGTCGACACAAAAAATTGCACAATAAGTGAAAAAAAAATTTGCCACAACAAATATAAACATGTGTTACGATAGTTTTGCCACAAAAAAAAAATTAAAATGTGACGAATTAAGTCGGCACAATATTTATATTTATAGTGACGACATTGTGGACACTAAAATACTTGTTAATAGTGGCCAAATTGTTGTCACGTATACTACTCATATCAGTGGCAACTACATCGTAACTAATTAATTTTTAAATAGTGTCGACCAAGTTTAGTCACAAAAAATTGTCATTGTTGTTACGAAATTTTGGTCACTTGTATATTCATTATGGTCACAAATATTATTTTCAAAACAACAATGCACTTTAAATCTGTGACAAAGGAAATTTTAATAGTGACCAATGTCTAAAATACTTGGTCACAATATAAAAGGTTTTTGTTATTATAATTTGGTCACTAAATAAAATGTGTTGATAAAATAAAATTTAATTGAGACCGAAAAAATTCTCACTATTATATTCATTATCATCATAAATATATTATCAACTAAACGCCACTACTATTATTAGTTAAAAATTTAGACTAACTAATTGACATTTTGGAAGACATGTATTTTTAGACTTAATTTTATTATTGGAGGTTCTGCAATTTTTGGTGGAGGTTCTGTGAGCTTTTTAAAGCGACTTGCAGTTTTTGAGGTGTATTTGGGTGTCTGTTTGCTATTTCCAGGCGGGTTTTGTTATTTCCAGTCGTTTTTCCCTATTCCATGCTGGTTTGGGCTTTTTTTCAGACGAATGTTTGCTAATTTCAGGCGGATTTTGACTTTTTCCAGCCAAATTTTTGCTATTTCAGGGAGCAATTCTATATATTTTGAGCCTTGGTTTTTTTTTGGAGTTTTGGATAAACTATGTAGGGAGCATTTGTATTTCTCTTAAATTTTTTGGAAGTACATTTAATGCTTAGTTTGTATTACTAGAATTTTTTAGTAACAATAGTAAATGTTTCATTGGCCAAAGAATTTTTGTTTAAAATAAATAAAAATATTAGTGACAAAGACAAGTTGTCATTAACAAGTTTTCACCCACCAAAAGATCAATGACGTCATAGTACATATGCTATTAGTGACAACATCTAGTAAAAAAAAAGGACACTAGTAATACATTAATAATGACAACTTAACTTTGGAAAACAATAATCGTCACAATTTGCTCTAGTAACAAACAAAAAATTCGTCACTGCTAGTACAAACAATAGTGACCATCTATGTTTTGTTGCAATAAACATCTAATTTGTTACCACGTTTAGTTGACATCTGCCAATTGAACTTTAGTGGCTCAAATATTCATCACAAAAAACGCTGTAAGTAGAGTGACAAAACACTTTTTGTCACAATAAATTAGAATACTAGTGATCATCAAATATTTTGTCACAAATAAGTTTCATCCTCAAAAAAAAATATTGGCCTCGGGGCGCGTATACTATTAGTGACAAAAGTTTAGTGATAAAAAAAATTGCGACACTATAAATATAGTAATAGTGACAACTTAATTGTGAAAGATGTAAATCATCACCATTACCGTACAACACTGACAAATATGTAAGTTGTCACAATTAGTACCTACAATTAGTGACAACAAAATATTTTGTCACAATAAACCTCTTATTTGTGACTAAATTGTATATGGTCACAAAAAAGTCGTCACTGAATGTCTTCACTCTTGTAGTGATTGTACTGACAAAGGAAGGTCAATTCCTTCTAAATGCATTGATACGGATCCTTTGTGTGATAATAGTGTAAAGACAACTTGTAGTAAACTCATACTAAGACATATTTCGCTATTTAAATCATTCACTAGTTCTAGGACTGAGAAGTGTAACCTTTAAGGTTGGAGTTCCATAATTTCTTTTAATATTTCTCTTAATGAAAATGCTTTTGTATATTTGATTTATTAATCTTGTGTTCGAGCTTCTCTCACAACTATAAAAAGGTCTTTATTTATTGCGTCTGATAGATCAGTAAAATATGTAAGAAAAGTGTGTGATCACGACTAATGTGTTAGAAATGAATTTTTTTGGTGTCTAAGGAGTTTAGGTTTGCTTAGGAAAACATTGAAATTAATTTCTTCCAATTTTACGTCCTTTTTTATTATTATTTAATCATGTTTATATTAAGAACAACCTGGACCAATTTTCAAAGAAAAAATATCATTAGTAGAAGTAGACAAAAATATTATTATTAGAAAGTTTTTGTCTCCCTATGATATAAAAAGAAGGAGAAGTACTATGGAATGAGGGACCTTTTGTATAATTCCGATCCCAATATCTAAAAGTGGACTTACAATAAGAACTCTATATGGTATTCAATTGTTATTTCTTTTTTGAGTAATTGGTAAGGAGGGGAAGTTGGGAGTGATGGGCTAGGCTGGATTTTAATCCTCATGTTCTACAAAGTGTCTATTGATTGAAAACTTTAAGGATATTTTACATATTAGGTGAGTATTTATGAATAGTTAAAAACAAAATTAACAAAGTTTTAATATCAAGTAATTGTGTTAGTTACATAAATTAACGTAAAAATTTAGTGTGATCATTAACGTGCATGAATACAATCATTTCATATTTTTTTTCTATCAAACATCATACTCTCATCCAAATTTAACAAATAATACCACCTTTTATAACCTCGACCTGAATCTTCCTCGACCTCCCTATATCTCTTACAACCATATATACCTATCATTCAAGTTTTTCGACCGGAGCGTCACTCGATCTTCTTTTTATGTGTTCAAATAACTCAAACAATTTTTCCCCATCTTATTTTCAATAAGTGTCACTCCTATCTTCCCCCCCCGAATAATCTCATTTCTCAATCTATTATTTCTAGTATGCATATACATCAATCACAACATACGCATCTCCACTGCACGCCTTTTTCCTAATATAAAAATATTTTCACTGTACAAAATGTGTATCATACAACAAAACTGGTATGATAGCTGTTTTATAAATGGTTAGAATCAAAGTTGTTTTATTTATTACGAAACAAATATCTATTTGACTCATAATGTAGATAGAAGAATCCAACTGTTTAGATCAATGATGGTTTACATACAATATTAATGTCCTATTTAATTGAATTAAATATCGTGTTCCTTTTAAAGGTAACAGACATTTCTTTTGGTTAAAAATGATAGAAATATAGTAGCAACATGAAGTATAAGCAACTTAGCAAAAACAAAAAAACAAACATGAAATATAAGCAGATTGACAATGTTTATTTCTTGTTAGAGTAATATTTGAAAAATGTGAATCTACCCAAAAGATATTTTGGATAGTACTATATGGTTACTTGCCTCACCAGAGGAGGAGAATTATTGCCCCACTAAGGGGAGATACAGGAATCGAACACGGGACCTCTCGGCCCAGTGTCCGGGTAGCCTTACCATTTGGGCAACCCGATTCCTATACTCTATGGTTACTTCTGGTAAGTATCGTCTGTGTCTTGTTAAAAAATTTTATAATCTAAACGAAATAGTGAAAATTTCAGGAGAAAAATTAATACATGGTAATTTTTTGTTGAGGAGACAAGGTACGAGCGAGACAATGAATAATAACAGAATAATAATAGATGATTTTTTTCTGGTTACTTCCAGTGAGTTCAACATGAGTACGAACAGAACACGATCTAGCTAATCTAATAAATAACTCATCATCTAGTAAAAATAGTATGTTCTCAACTAGTGTTTTCATGTCTGTCTCTATCCACTCATAATTCGTCACTTATCATGTTTGCTAATTAAAAAAGTAGAATTGGAAGGAATATTCACATAGTAAATTTTTAGTGGTTGAGACATTTATAAAAATATCAGTTGGAGATAAACAATTTTTTTAATTTTTCTCATTTCAAACAAAATGAACATGTAATACAAAACAAACAACGCACATGAAATAAAATAGGCACCTGATGTAATATAATGAAACGTAAAATTTCCCCATTTGATTTGCTTAATATGTCTCGTAGCACATTCTTTTTGCTTAGATTGTTAATAAAACCCCAGGCTGGTCTAAGTAATTTGCAAGTATTCATTTAATTAACCATTTTGTATTAAATATCTCCAATAATATCTCCCACGTGCATTAAATAATTATATCCAATAATAGTATCGGAGTATTCAAAGCGCGACTCATATATTTGACAATACTTATAGTTAACTACTTGACAATTGTCTTAAAATAATTCATTTCTGATTTACGAGTCATACTTCTGAGAAATTTTATTTTGATAGGCTATTAAGTTTGATAAGTTACATCCAAACCAATGAGTGCAGTACACATAGGAAAGAGAATTGAAAAGAATTGATGTAAGTTCATTTCTCTTTCCTACGTGTACTGTACTGATTGGCTTGGATATAAGTTATAAATTAGTAGCCTACCAAGATAAAATTACTCCATACTTCTTACACTTATTTCACATAGAATGGGAATCACATTGTGTATGTTGCTAATTATCTCTATATTATGATAATAAAAAGTTACTAAAACGATGTTAAGGTACATTTGTATCTCATGCAAAAATATATAAGAATCTATGATTTCAACCATGGATGGTAATTATACTGATTCAGTACTTATTTCTTTCTTGTATGAGTAAACATAAAACTAAATATCTTAAATTAAAATCTTAGCATTAAAAGTAGAATAAAAAGTGCCCACACCCCTTAAACTATTTCAATTTTTAATTTTTTACCCTCAATTAAAAAGCGTTAAAGTGCATGACCTTAAATTTCTCTGAAGTATCAATGACCCCTTCTGTCCAATTTTTCACTTAAATCGTGATGAAAGGGGCTCATTAACACACATGATAAAAAAAATGAGGGCTAATTTAACCAAAAAAAAAATCTCTGTAAAACAAAACAAAAAAAGTAGAAAAGTTTCTGAAATTTTTGGAATTTTTGAGGTGGTTCATAAGTCTATTTTAGACGTTTCTGGAATTTTTGCAGGTTTCGTTGCCTGAATTTTCAATATATCCAGCGGCTGATTTTTCTTGAAGAACATGTTTTTTTTTGTGTGTCAGTTTACGGTGAATTTGAAGCTCAAACAAGAGATTTTGGTTCGTTTTATCATTCCGCACAAATCCTACTTCTCAGAATTAAGTTTTTTCCCACTTTTCTTGGGGTTTTTGAAGATTCAAAGCTATTGTTCTTGAAGATTTTGGTACTCTTTTCTTCTTTTTTTTGGGGTCAAATTGGCCCGTTTTTTTATATCACATGAGTCCCTCCATCACAGTTAACTGAAAAACTGGATGGAAGGGCATCATTGATATTTCAAAAAAAAATTAAGGTCATTCACTTAATATTTTTTAATTGAGGGTCAAAAATTAAAATTTGAAATAGTTTAATGAGTATGGTCACCCTCTACCCTTAAAAATATATTAGAAGATAAATTGGAAAACCAAATAGTGACCACACAGTGCACTATCATCTTTACTCATAGGAAAATTTTGATATGGATCAGGTCCATGTGAATCTTGTGGTACATTACTGATTATATCACTACAGAATGAGGAGATAAATAACTTTGTGATGACGTGGTCAATTCTAAATCGTAAAGTCTAATGAACTTGATTCATATCAAAATTATCCTTACTCATAAAGAGGCTACTTCAGGTCAAAGGCAATGACTCACATGCATACAAATTTTGTATTACAAAAGAATACATGACATGAGTTGCTTTCTTAGCACGAGGGGAAAATAGGGAAAAAATCTATATGTCTCAACTCAACTAGTTCGCCTATGGTTGCAGAACATTCAAAATTTAGTATATACTGAACATTTTTTTAGATATTTTTGAACCGTTAGGTAAAAAATTTATTTTTTAGAGCGAACATCTACTGTAATTTTCAAGACACTTTTTGCACAAGACATGTATTACATGTATTAAAACATGTGTTCATTAAAAAGAACACCTGCTGCATATGATGTAACATCTGTCCAAAGGCATACACCACTTATCCAAAAGTATTAAGTATATACTAACACTCTTAATATTCTGCATACTAATCGCGACACAACTCAACCAACAAATTAATTTGTACGAACGCATCTCTTAAAAGTAAATAAAAAATCTCACATTTAGAGTCGGACATAACAATACACACGAGAAAGTAAAGATTCACAATATAAATAAATCTGAGTAAACTCACTCTATGCGGGTGCTTATATCGCAATGTCGTAGAAAATGTGTCGAGATTATCTGGATTATTTTCTTTGCAAAATTATTCTATTTTGAGTTTTATTTATTTATTCACAAATAATACGAATATTTAAATAGAAAATTTCTCAAAATAAACCCTGAGTTTTGATATTTTGACAGAGTGCAACCTTTTGATTAATAACAAGTAATTTTAATTAATTGTGCTATACTCTTTTTTGTTATTTATCTAAAGTATAGTTGGCACAAAATGAATTGTTAGTAAAAGCAATTTATTTTTTTACTTGCAGACATTATTAGTCCGACTAATTAGATTAAGATTACAACAATACTAAAAGGATAATTCTGGTATGAATTAGGTCTATTAGACCTTGTAATTTAGAAATGACTACGTCATTACAGAAACAAAATTCATGTGACCCTAATCCAATTTTTCGTAATAGCATCTCTCTTCACAGGTTCATCACCTCGTTGGGTGCTCAAATAGCAAATCAAACCCGAGACTCGAATCTATATATATATTTTTTAAACTCCACTTTAGGAGGATTAGTAGTGGTTACTTACTTTCCCTCGACCCGAGACTATTATAAAACAGCTGATAAAATCAAGATCCAAAGGTCTTTAATGAATTAGTTATGTAGAGCAAAGTCACTATCTCAAGTGGAAAAAAAAGACCTAATGAGATTTTCCAAAGGGATAAAAAAGATTAATGGGTTTAGTGGGTGAACTAAACCTACTTAAAACACATATGTATGCATCCAAATACATCAGAACTCACCAACCTCACCAATGTCATCTCTGTTAGATATAAGTGAGTTTAACAGAATTCTTTGAGATCGTCGATAAATATAAATATATATTTTTTGGGTTAATTCAATAACAAAGTTAACATTAGAAAAATAAATAATCAAGAGCTGTTGACTCTCTTTTTTTCAGAATGATCATTAAACTAATAAAGATTGCTAATGCCTTAATTGGTAAATAAATAATTAATGTTAAAGTGAAATTATGTGTTCGATTTTTCTAGCACTATGTTAAATGTATTATATGCCAAACTCTCCTTCAAGTAAGAGTTACACTCTTTCACGGGTGAAAATCCTATGTCCCCATTCTTGTCCTCATCCCTATCTCCAACCAATCAGAATTTACTATATAAACATTTTTTCCAATTATATATACACAGGGTGAATTGTGATTGTCTCCAAGGATGGAAATAGGAACGGGGATAGAGGATTTTTTGCCCTCCCTCACCCCTTTTCATAATACGATTCATTTTAGCTTTTTTTTTTTTTTTTTGTATATCTTTGCAAAATATATATTATTTTCCAACGTTATTGACAATATTTCTAAAATTATCTTTAAGTACCATAATATATTATGATATAAAGAAAGAGAGAGGAGATATTAGTGATTGAGATTTAATGGGAATAAACTAAATTTTATAAGTTTATGATAGAGAAAATATCTCTTATTTCTCACTTTCTTAATCTAAGTTAAAGTGCCTAAAATGCTTTACATTATGAAACAAACGGAGTAATATATTGTACCAGTACATCAAACCAAACCCAATTAATATTATGACCAAAATCAAACAAATGATGACCTTTTCACGGGTTACAACTAAGATTAAAATTTTGCAGGTGCAACTTAAACCGAATGTAAGTCAACCAGGTTCCCTAAGGGAACAAAAGGATAAAAAGAAATATGGCATCTAAAATGACAGTCATTTTTTTGTTGGCACCCCTCCCTTCATATTTTTTGAAAAATTCCCTCACTTGCACGCGGCCCTGCTTCGTAAATGAATTGCATGTTTCCCTCGATTATTCTATTACTGGTGGTGGTTAATCGGCGAATCGAAAATATTAGATATTGTAATAGAAAATATATTTTTTTGTTTTAAATTTTCACTAATATTTATTATTTAAAGCGACTCTTTTGATCACTAAACGAAAGGAAACAATTGTTTCGAATTTGTCCAATTAAAATATTCATAAGCAATATTCATTCGAAACGAATTATTAGTCGATTTCTCAAGTACGGATGAATTGATCGCAGACCTCCCTGTATTTATTAAAAATTGTGCACGACAGCCCCCTTCCACATGATTTGCACGTGGACCGCTCGTGGATGATTTGCATTCTTCCCATTGCATTTCTGAAAATTGCACGTGGTACCCCTCATCTTTACGAATTATTTGCATGCGGCCTCCGTATTTTTGCCAAATTTTTTTTATTTTTATTATTTATTCATTTTAGTCCATGTTTTTTTTGCATTATATGTTGTGATTTGATATGAATTTTATGTTATATGTTGTGAATCGAATTTATATATATTGCGTTATATGTTACAAATTGAGAAAGTGAAATATGAAAATAAGGGGATTGAGTGCTGACAAAGAAAAAATAAGGGTTGTCAAAATAGTTTTCCAGAAAAAAAATTAAGGAAGATTTGAGTTAAGATTAGGCAATCATCCACGGTCTTGATAAGGGGATTTGGTATTGAAATTAAAGGTGGGAGACCAACCTAGAGAGGTTGATGACAATGCAGATAAAGTGGTTTAGATGAGTTGAGTGGTCTGAGATGACCATTATAACTGAACCATTCCAATACAAACCCTGCGATATCCTAGTACTCAATAAGCATAGTTCCGATGCTGACACAATCTCATTCCTTTGATCATTGATTCGACTATTGCAAATAGTTAACATCACGGATAATTGTCCTTCAACAAAAAAAAATTCATTTACTTATTTCTCACTTATCAGATTAATATTTCAACGGCTGAAATTGTAACATTGACCGAAATTGTGTTTTAACACGAAATGAAACCAAAATGTGCAACGTTCAACCTATCTTTCTTGAAACAAGGAAGCTGTAATAAAACTACCATCATATAATTACAAAATGTACTAGTATATATAATTATAATTATGTGTCAAAATGATAAAAAAAAATAAAAAATTGACGGATAATAGAATTGAGAAATCCCAATCAAAAGTAAAGAGTCAAAGACTAACGGAATTAAAGTAACTTAAACCCTATAGAATCCTAACACTTATTAAATCATAATAGTCTAATAAAGACTCTTTAACTGACGCTTAATCTAGGATTTCTAACACATCTAGGATTTCTAACACTAAAGCCAATTTCTAAAATCACTACTTAACTAAGAAAATACTAAATTTAGTATCTAACATTAGAAATCTCATACTAAATAAAATCCACTCGGACCCTAAGAATGAAGAAGAGTAAACAGTTTCAGATTTTTTTTTTCAAATTCAGAGGATTTTGCAATTAAAACTCTTTATTTTGTTTGTCTTATTGCAGCTATGAAAAAAAAACAAAGAAATTGAAGAGACGAGATTCGCATTCTTCGGGAGGTAGTAAACCACCCTCTAGGGGCACACACGTCTCAGCGTCCTCACCAGAATTTAGGATGACCGAGACTAATAGCTCCATACGTAACCTCCCACCGCCTGAACAGTTATAATTTGTATCATCTATAAGACTATCATAGCGAAGCAGTTCAAGGACATGACCTACCGCATCAAACGGAAGGGTGAAACCCCGACTTGATGCAACAACAAGTCTACGAAGGGTTGAAAAGCAGTGGGAACCGCCAGAATGGAAGAGGAAGCCAGAGGCGAGCAAGATCAACCACCACCACCACAACCTCGCTACCATGATTTGCGACCAAAAGAGGGCGATCGAATACTTTGGTCTCAATTCGGTCGCTACTCCGGTGATAACGACCGATTTGTGAGTGAAACGCCAGTCACTGTTCACATGTTTTCTTGTAGTGAAGAATGAAGATGGCAAAAAATGAGGGTAGGGGAGATAAAAACAGGAAGAAAGGAAAACAAGAGACAGCTGGTTTAAAAAGCAAGAAGGTCAGGAGTATGCTAAGGTGCTTCAAATGCTAGGGAACGGATGTTGTGATGCACACCATCTATCAACATAATACTAGTAGCTTAGGAAAAAATAATCATAGCAAAGACAACATCTCATTTTGTAAAGCTTTTGTCAAGTATTCACACTTACAGGAACTCATACTCTATATCATTTCAATATCACTACTACTATGATGAGGCTAACTATAGAATCTTTAGAATAAATAACTGCAGGTCCTCAAAAACCATTTAGTAACAGTGTCAAAGGATTAGGCAACTCATTGCAAAATTCTATAAGATGATACCAATGCTAGCCAGCAACAGTAAACGTTCAGATACCAAAAGGGCATGCTTGTCATTAAATCATTAGGTAAAGTTTATATACTTGCTAAGCTGCAAAAAAAATGCTGAATTTCATAAAAAGATAAAAGATCGGTACCTCCCATTTCATGCACTTCTGAGATGAGCGTTTTTATCTTTTATGACTTGGGGACAAGTAATTTGAAGCTCTGCGTTTTGGTTAGTTAACATCTAATTTATAAAAATAACAGAAAAAATCAGGGCCTCTCCATTCAATGCCTTTACGCAGATATGTGGTGCATGAGTATCCAACTCAATTATCAAAGGCAAGCAACAACACTATCTAGTCCAAGGGAAAAGTATGTTCAACATCTAACTACTACTACAGTCTACAAGTCGTCCTCAAAGCGCCTCTGGAAATCACTCAGAAAATGCGCCCTTTCCTTCCCCCTATGTTCTTAAGCTGGAGTGCAAAAAATGCAATTGAAAGAATCAACAGACATCTAAAAGACTAATAAGCCACTAACATTCAGCTATGTATTACTGCACTTTAAGTTTGTCGAGAAAACAGTACGAAATTTGGGGACTCCCAACTTTAACATACCATTAAAGTAACAGGAAAAAAAACAAGAAGTAACATTTGAGTCTTGAATAAAATATGCAAAAAAAAAGAAGAAGAAGAAGAAGTTTTATAGAGATGCAGAATTTTGTCAAAATATCTCATATCTACTATACTACTTCATCCATTCCATAATATAAGTCGTTTAGGACCTATATCCAAAATTAAGGAAGATAATTTGTTAATCAAAATATCAATAATATTCTCTTAAATAGAAATTGTATACAACTAATTCTATTTAAGTAATATTGATTGATATTTTGACTCGCTAGTACATATCCTAGACGATTTATATTATAGAACAGAGGTAGTATAAATTATGTAGCACTTGAATCATTAGAACAAACCACTAGAAGACTCGGCTCCAAAAACTTCCAATAAGGACTCATAACTAAAGACTCAAAAAGAGCCGTAATCAAAACAAACAAAATGCTCAAATCAACTCTGCAGCATATTCAATTCTGTAATTCAAAAACAGTAACTCTATAGAGCAGATAATTAAATACGGAAAAAATTACAATAAGAAATAATAAAGATAAATCATAACTGGTCTAACCGGGCGGAGATAGCTCTAAGCTTGGAATAAACCTTGCCAGCAGGGGACCCCAAAATGAGACTACAAAGAGAATCTCTAGCAATCTTAATATTAGCAAAAGAACCCAAAATATGAATCTTAGTATCCGCAATAACAATCCTCGTCTTAGTCGAATTCTCAATCGCAAACTTCGTTTTCCCTCCCTTACCAGACAATCTCCCAATAGCTCTCGACAAATGTTCTCCTTTAAGAGTTTTAACATCCTTAATCTCGAAAGATTCGACAAACAATTCCTCCATACGAAGTAAAGCCAAAGCATCACAAACATCAAACCCTAACATAAAAGAATGAACGAAATCAGCACATTTTTGAAGATTACTTATATCAGGTGTATCTCTACGAGTCTTTAACTCGACTTTTCTGCCCTTGAGATTCATTCGGATGTCGATTTTCATTTGTTCGTAAATTGGTGTGTAGATTTCCATCCATGATTTCTTCAATGGTGTGTATCGATTGGGCGGAACAGAGATTTTGCGGAACTGGACTTCGCCTGAGGCGATTTCGTGTGCTTTTAATGGTTGGAAATTTGGTTTTTGTGGTAAGGAAATTTGATTTATGGGTTTAGGATTGTCCACTTCCATGGCTGTGGCGGTGTGCGGATCTGGAGGTGGTGGCGGCAGAGGCCAAACCCTTGAGGACCTTTGCTGAAATAGAGAGAGAGAGAGGGAAGGGAATAGTTAGGGTTTTGGAAAGATTTGTGTATTATAATTATAATAAAGCTAATGATGAATTATTGTGATCATAAACGTTTTTTCGTCTAATCACTTTGATCAAAATTCAAGTATTTTAATTTATTTCATCATTAAACATTTTTCGGCCTGCCATTTTGATCAAAGATTTTTTTGACTAAAATGGCAGACCGAAAAAACTTTAGTGACAAAAATGGCAGGCCGAAAACACTTTAGTGATGAAAAAAGTTTAAAAAATCATTTTTGACCAAAATGGCAGGCCGAAAAATATTTAATGATGAAATAAGTTAAAAAACTTGAATTTCGACCAAAGTTGCTAGACGAAAAAACGTTGATGATCAAATTGGCTAATTATTTAGCTAATGATATTGTCAAGGCAAATTTCCTCTTTCAGTACAATTTATCTTCAAATGACAAAGTTACATTTTTTTTTAATATTATTATCTTTCAATTAATTTTTCTCTTCAATATTTTCTTTCATAATCTATTACACTCAATATCTAATTTTCTCTCTTTTATTCTCAAAATCAGCCAATAATTTCCCCAATATTTTATTGCATACTTTATTCACAACAAAACTCTAATTTTCTCTTTCTTATACGAATAGAAGTTCATCAAAAAAAATTAAACAAACAAACACTATAAATTCTTCTTTTATTTTAATATTTTTGCAATACTTCACATTGATCTCTTTTTCACGAATGAAGTAAATAAGATAATCAAAAATCGTATTACTTAAGCAGTATAATTTTACAATTTTTTCTTGCTTAATAACTGTAATGAATGAAAATCTTAGACCACGAATTTCTTTTGATTTATATCGGGTTTTTTTTTTGTGAACATCTACCATTATAAGAGATAAAAATAGAGATTGAATGTGAATATATTAGGGAATAAAATATTGGAGAGATCATGGACTGATTTTTTGAATAATAGAGAGAAAATTAGAGATTAAGTGTGAATAAATTATGGAAGAAAATATTAAAAAATAAATTAATTGAGAGATTAATATTGACCAAAAAGGTAACTTTGTCATTTAAAGGCAATTTGCTTTGGCAGGAGAAAATCTGCCTTGGTAATATCACTAGCTTTATAATAATAGTAGTACCTCCGTTACAATATGTGATATAAGTCGGTATAGGTTGAATATTAAAAAATAAGGTAATTTGTTTTTTTTTTATAAATAGCATCATTAATTGATATCAGGAGATACATTATGAAGGTGGAATTCCGATAGATCTTCTACCCTTTGAAGTAAGACATCAAGCCTTAGGAAAAGTCTAGTTAGCTAAAGAGACAAAACATTTACATTACATGAGGATATAGAAAAAACTAGAGAATAGGCGTCAAGATGTACAATGTTCTATAACCGCGTAAACATACTCTACTAAAATAAGGTAATTTGAATATCACTAATTTTATTTAAGAAAAATTAATATTAATATTTTAATTAAAAACGTTTTATTTTTGTTTTCTTACTTTTTATAATTATATTAGAGAAGTTATATTATGGAACGGAGTGAGTGGGAGTGGGAGTGTTTATTTTTTATTTTTTTTATTTTATGTTTTCTTAGGTTATGGGCTGGGAGTTGGCCCATTATGTATCCATTGAGAAAACACAAGTGAAGATTAGTAATTTGGGCCTTATCACAGTCCGTTGAAATTTTCAATTCCTCCATTTTCCAATTATTTGGAATACAATTTTTTTAAAAGGTTTAAAATTTATCAGTATCCGAGTCTTTATCAATTATTTTTAATTTTTTTCGTTTACAAAATTTCTCTCCGGACATAGCTTAAGAGGCAGCAAACTCTTTTTACTTATGTCAATTCTTGTTCGGTATGGTATTGCAATATGTTGATATATATATCATTCTTTTTTTCTTGATTTTTTTAAAAATATCTATATTTTTTGAAAGAATAATCCTTTTTAGGATTATGGGCCGATTCATTTGACAAGAATTTAGAGGACATTTTAATTTACCTCATAAAAAGTATGCAATATATGTTAAAAAAGAGAAGACCATGCTTGTCGCGATAGTCAAATGCTTACATGCTATTCGTGACCTTCCGGAAATAGTATTTTTATGAAAAAAATAAAAGTAAAATTACGTATATCATAACTTTTTTCAGACTCTTCTGATACGTGATGCTTATTCACTGGGTACGACATTTGTTTTATATGGGACAAAAAGAAAGAGGAAAATAGAATGAAATAATTAGCCAGAAGATAGGGGGAAAATAATCATAATTTCCGCCTAAAAATGGCAGTATTTTTTTGAGGAAAAATCAAATTGTCTACCAAAAGAGGCCTTCGTATTAGGTGCAGAACGCACTTTTGGCCGCTCTGTGCTAATCACAAACAAGCCGTAAAAAACATTTATTCTTTACCGAATGAATACTTTTTCAAGAAAATCAAGAGAATATTGTATTATACTCCCTCCGATTTAAAATATAAGTTTTTTACATTTTTTCACACAAATTAAAATATTAATCAGAATGACTAAAGTATCATTAATCAATACTACAAAGAATAAATAAATTAATAAAAAGTTGTATGAGAACTACACATTTTGAATCAAAATGATACAAGAGTAAATTAGTCAATAAACGCACAATCCTTATAAAAAGACATTTATTTTCCAATAAAAAATAACTCATAAAAAGACTTATATTTTGAATCGGAAGGAGTATATTATTATGGGTTTAAGTGTTCATGTTACCTTGAGATATCCATTTTGGTATAACAAAAACGCTTGCAAAGTAGATGACCGTTAGTGTTGTCAGACAGTGACGGATCCAGAAATATAATCCATTGGGGTCATTTGATATACACAACAATTCACTAGGGTCATTTATACATTTATTATCTAAATGGAGTAAACTATATCATATATAATTTTAAAAAAAAATCACTGGGGTTATTTGACCCTAGTGATAGGCTATTGGACCCGTCACTGTTGTCAGACATGAATTACTCTTGAACCGCGTATACGAGGCGTGACATTATGTATTAGAGTGTGGTTATTAGAGCGTGTTTGGTACGCTAGAATGGAAAGGAATTGAATGACTTTTCCATATTTTCTTTCTATTTCAGCGTTTGGTTGGCCAATTTAAAGCGGGAATGACCTTTCCACGGGAATGCTCATTCCAAAAAGAAATGGGAATGATCATTCCACTCCAAAATCTATGGAATGACCTTTCCAGGAGAAGTTGAAATAATCAATTAATGAAAAGTAACTGTTATACCCTTTATTTAATTATTATAATATCAAATTAAACAACAACTTCTTCATTTTCTCCAAAAATATTTTATTCTCTTCATAAAACTTTATATACGATAATTACATAAATATTTTTTTATTTTTTTGTTATTTTTCATTTAATTTAACATAAAATATAGTTATTTTATATTATAGTCAATTTTATATATTAATTTTTAATTTTTAATTTTTAAATGTATGTTTAATACGCTTCAGTGTACATACAAGGGCGGAGCCAAACAAATTATTTACATGTGCAAATTTTTTATTGATTATTTTATACAAATATTACTTCGAATTTCTGAATTCTTCATTGCAAGATAGCATAAACATGTGAGTTTAAGGGAATTTGGTAGGAGTAGGGCAGGTGAGTTTCAATTTTGGGATTCTAAAATTTATATTCCTTCCAATTTTGGTGGAAAAAATAGGGGGAGCTTCTAATTTTGGTGTGAATAAACACAATACGAAAGTTTTGGTCGAGGGAGGCCCTTTTTTTTTCCTTCCTATTATGTGCAAATTCGGCAAAAATTGATTTATCGACCAAATTCGAGTTGAATTTGGTAAATCGAATTCGATAATTCGGATCATATCGAATTAAAAGACTTCGAAACCAGTTCGAATACGGTATTTGGTTTTTATTGAAATCGGTATTACCGATTTCGAATTGAAATCGGTGAATACGGTCGATACTACCAAATTCGAATTTAATTTCGTATTATAATATTATTTAAATATATAATTATTTATAATTTTTAAAGAATATTTTAATAAAAATTACTGTTAAAAAAGAATATTTTAATACCCACTAAAAAACCTCACTAAAAATGAAACCCACTCTGAAAGGAGACATCTCTCAAAATCTGAAGAAAACCATCGGTTCACCCCTACTCCCTAGTCCCTAGCAGAGCAGAATCCACCGACGCCGCCTAGCACCACCGCCGCCTCCAAGTTCAAGTTCAGGAAGGCATCCACTGCCATTCCAAAAATTGAATAACCATTACATCCAATGCATATATTCCTATGTGTTTTGGACTGATATTTTGGACTTAAAATATGAATCATTCATGTATTTTGAACTTGGATTTTGTAAACTAGATTTTGGAACTTGAATTTTGTAAGCTAGATATTCTAGAACTTGAACTTGAATATTTTTGTTTTGTTTTTCATAAACAGCTATTTAGGCTTTTACCAATTCGGTAAACCGACCTAATTCCGAATTCACACCAAATTCAATTCGAATTCAATAAATCAGAATTCGGTTTGAAATAGGTTGGTATTTTCAAAAATCAAATTACCGAAAAAATTGATTTCAAACTACCGAATTCGAATTCGATGCTCACCCTCACGTTATGCCACATCATCTATTCAGATGAAAAACATAGAATTATTTGACAAAAATATTGTTTGGCGACTGACAAAAAAATTGGGAACCATAAAGTTAAAAATAGGAAAAAGATAAAATTGACGGGGCAAAAATAAGCCGGAGACATGTTTGGCTAATTATCCCTTTTACACAAGTCAAATTCAATCAAATGACCCTGCGATCCAACCCTTCACAGTAAGGAAAATTCTGATATAGAGCAGATCCACATAAATCTTGTGATATACTATAATTAAGCACATCATCACATAATTATCTTTATAATGTGGTCAATTTTAAAACACAATTACATTGACATTAAGTATAACTATCCTTAAAATAAATAATCATTTGATTAATTTCCTTTTTGGCCACTCTTGTAATAGATTCCTCTTTCTCGCGGCCAGTAGTCGCTGCCACACACGACGGCGATCTTAAAACAAAATGGCTTTGCTCGGCGACGACGGCCGCGGCTACGAGCTAGCAAGGAAGCTTGAGAGCCAAGGACTATGGCGAACTTGGCTTGGCGACTCACTCTACACTAACTTCATTCACTTCCTGTCTTCTCCTTCCTCATGGGACGCCTTCATGCGAGCCGACTTCGAATTTTCTGGCTCCTATTCCGATTCCTCCAAAGCTAGGGCTTTGCTTCAGCTTCAGCTCCGATCTCGAGCTCTCCTCTTCGATAAAGCTTCCGTTTCTCTAATCCTCCGGCCCACTTCTCAATCGGCGGCTTCCTCTTCTTATGCAATTTCGAAACTCAATCCAAGTTGTACGGAAATAATTTTTTTTTTAAAATTAATTTAGGTTTATTAACTTTAATTTGACCGTTAAAATTTTGCGAATTAAACTTTTTTGTGCAATTTAAAAAACTCAATCAAAGTTGTAAGGAAATAAATTTTTTTTTATTAATTAGGTTTACTAACTTCAATGTCACTGAAATTCTGTGAAGTACACTTTATTTTATTTACTTGAATTTTGAAAAAAAATATATTCTTCCAGATTTGCAGTTGCATGGTGATGATGTATACTTCACTTTGGAGGAAGCTGCTCAACAAAGAGAAGCAGTTGGTGCTTCGACTAATTCGACATCTTCAAAGGTTCAATTTTGCTTAAAGGACTTGTTCTTTTGTTATTTTCTTCTTTCTCATTTGATAGATTTTGACTGTTGAATGTAAGGTTTAAATTTTGAAGTCACATCTGACGAGATTGGATGATTGTTTGATTTTTAGGGTGTTTTGGTTGAATAGAAGGGTCCATTAGAGAGAATTGGATGATATGGTTACTGCTCTTAATATTACACTTTAGCTTGCCTTGCATACTCATCTACTATTATGTTTGAGGTTTTTTTGTGTGTGTTTTTTTGGTGAATCGGTATCCGAGGGTTCCCCAACTAATCCGGTTGGGATATCCGAGGACAAGTCTGAACGTGCGACATTAGTTCACTTTTCAGTTCACTCGTACCCTTGACATGGGTACATCCATGAGGATCAGAGGCGAGACTTGCTGAGCTAGGCCTGCTTGTCGTTTTTGTTGTGTTTTGATGTTTGTTTTTTTATTCAATGCGAGTTCAAACATTTTGGATTTTACGTTTTTGGGCTCTGGTATTAGTGCAAAATGGAACGGGTAAAGCATTTTGCACTCAGGCAAGGAAACTTCATTCTTCTTATTATCTCAAGCATCAAGAAAAGTCCTTGGCATTGAAATTCCTCGAGACTAAATGTTTTGAAACTTGAATCATGCCTTTGTTATTCAAAATGGCCGCTGCCTGTAGGTTATAGTTTCTTACATATGTGGTCTGACTAGTATATGAGTGGTTATTATCTTCATGCCCAGATAACAGAGTTTAAATTGAAGGCTTATAATGGTTTTGAATTTTAATTGCATGAATACACAGTGTACAAACCAATAGAATTTGGAACTTATCCTTTCCGGTTGAAAGGAAAAAGAAACTTTATAAGATGTGGCAGTAGAGGAGAAGGCAGTAGGAAATCTCATTGTTGTTCTTTCTTGTTGTGCAATTTACACTTACCAGGATGTTATTATTTATTTTATTTTTTCAATTTATGTTTCTATTTGAAGGATTTGAGGATTCCAGTTTGAGGTAGTATCAAGTTCCACTTTATCAGTTGATCTTTCTTAGATATTGAATTCTAAGAAACGGCTATTAGATTAGTTTAATTTTTAGTTTCGTGCTTGTACAGTTTCAGATATTTCGTTTCTTATATAAATTCTTGTCAATGGAATGAGGAACGGCGAGGTGCCAAGGTTCCTAATGGATGGTTAGGCATGATATGTGTGCCTCATGAAGTGGGCCACACAGCTTCAAAAAGGAAGAGAAAAAAGGAGAAGAAGATAAGTTGAGTAAAATCAAATAAGCTCAAATTAGACAGCACCATACAGGAAAAAACAATTCAATGTGAAGCACAGCTGCACAAGAGTGAAGGAGGAGAATCTAGGGGAGCATGAGATACAACTAGTTGGAGTGAATGATAAAGTAGAGAAAGAAGGGGGAAGAAAGAGAGAACAAGGATGAGGACGTTGGTCAAGAAGAGAACTGGGAAAAATGCAGAAAGATGCAATGAGTGTTTCTGTGTTTGTTGAGGTAGGCTTCTATATAAGTACAGACCTTGAGAGACTTGTCCCTTGGTTTGGTATATGAGTCAGACCTTCAGGAGAAAATGCCTTACATCCTATTTGTGAGCTGTCATCCACGTGCGTTAAGAGGCTAGGTGAGTTCCGTTAGCCAATGCACTTGAGATACATCATACATCCACATCTCGCTCCTCTTATTGTATTAAAAGAATGTTGATAATTTTGGATGTGTGCGCTTCTTGAATTCGTTAATTTAGTTTTTCATCTCTGATTTAGTTGAATTCAACAGGTATTGTTAAAATGGTAACTCAAAATTCGAAATTTCTAACGACTTAGGTGGTTTAAATTTGATATGCTGTAAGTGAATTCCCCAATTTACGTTTTTCGGAGGTTTAACTATTTCAATATTGACATACCAATATGTAGCAAATCAATATTTTCTTTGGAGCGATTAGTTTCAATTTGTACATTCCTATTCTTATTACTAGAAGCTCTTCGTCGGAGCTTAAGCCTGTGAAAATTTAGAATGATTCATGGTATTCTTTAGAGCTTTTCCTAAGCAGTAGTATCCTTATATGTACATATTATGCTTCTATTTTCAAGTTCTTCCTTTTGCTTTTCACGAACTAAAGAATGTTCTTTCTGTTCCATTTCATGATTTCGTTTTGACAATTTTGATATGGCTTCACTTGTTGGATATTTTGCAGGTTCAATCCAAGTCATCTGTTGGTGTTGGACCAAGATCTAACGAATCAGAATTACCAGAAACTTGGTATACGCAGTTCTTTGATAGGTACAGAGCAAGCAGATCCTATAGGTTATCATTTGGAGATCAGGAAACAGAGAAAAGAACTCCTGAACAGATGTCTACTTATCTTAGAGTTGTGGAAAAGCATAAAAGAAAGCGTGTGGCTTTCAAAGAAGATCAGAACATTGGGGTCGCCAATTCCACATTACAGAATGGGTCAAATATGATGTCAATATCAGCTATGGATGATAGCAATGCAGTTGATGGTGAAGCACCATTTTTCCCTGAAACTATGTTCACAATGAATTGTGTACCTGATAGTGCTGTTCTGCGAAAGGATAGAAGAGTGCGGCGCAACCAAAAAGTGGAGTTCAATGGGGTTTTAGATTCATTACCACAGATTGTAACCAGGAGCCCTATTATGATTGAGAGGCTTGGTATCAAACCAGAGTATCTTAGCATGGATCACCGAGGAAATCAAAACCGTGGAAGGAATGGATCAGATGGAAGTGGGAAGCTTCTGGGTCAAGAGCAAGCATCACAGTTGTCCCAGAAGGTGATAGCTCGTTATCTATTGAAGGCTGGGTTTGAAGGTACTTCAGAAGTTCCATTAGAAGTTTTTTCTCAGCTGTTGAGTTGCCATGTATGCAAATTAGGTCGTACCCTTAAGCTACTTTCCGATAGCTATCAAAGGCAATGTTCAGCCATTGAGTTGGTGAAGATGTTTCTGCACACAACAGGATATAGGTGAGTTCTCAAAAAACACAAAGATAAAATGCTTTTGGCTAATTTCTTTCTTGTTATTGACAATATTTTGAACGCTCGAGTTTTGGATCAAAGAGCAGCTTCCTCGTGGTTCTTTACTTATTAATATCTGGATGTATACCTATAGGAAGACCCTGAGAAGCCCGTGTGCACAATGTAGAACCTGGTGTCACTTAGGGGGAAGAAATTGTATGGTTGGCAACTGGCAAGGCAATTCTATTAAAAATATCTGACCTGTTAGAATTGCAAAATTTGCCACGTGTGGATACATCTTTGATGAGCTTAAATTCAAATTCTCAAGTCTTTTTGAAAAATATTGTAATTGTTGTGTTTTCCCTCACATTCTGCTTCCTTTTGTTCTCTATCTTGTTTCCTCACATTCTGTCTTGTTTACTTTTTGTACTAGTGTATTTATTTTTTATTCCTTTTTGTAAACACGTTTGTATTATTCTTTAAGACTTGATATCTCAACTCGTAAGTTACTGAGGCCTCAATTCTCATATATTTTCTCTTTCCTATTGGCCAGTAATCTTGGGGCTCTATCTCAGCTTGTGAAGGATGCTACCACCAGGAATGTTGTACAACAAACTCAGCAACAAGTTCAGGGAATCCATTCCCAATTGCAATCACATATACAAGCTCCTATAAGGCAGGCCCAGCAGGTATTTTTACATGTGCTTCCTTCATGATTTCAAATATGACTTCTGAACTTTTGGCAAATGACAAAGCTTGTTACTGTGAACCTTGGTTCCAAAATTCCTCGACTATCCTGGAGAAAAGCAGAGGCTTTTTCCCTTCTCATTGATTTTTCTTGTGACCCTAGTACAGTTAGTCTTATGGAGAAAGAACACTATTTTGATTATCTTTTTAGTTCTTTATGCTGGACTTATTCTGTAGTATTTGTTAAGTCTTTACGTGATTATAGTAATGTGCAATCATGGGAATATATTTTGATGATGTTTCAGATTCAGAGAATGCACCCTCAAATCCAACAGTTGCTCAACTCTCAAAGTGCTCATCTGGCTTTTCAGCAGCAACAGCAATTGGTGGAACGAATGAGAAAGCGCCAACAGTCAACACCTCGTCCTGGTATGAATCTGGACAAGGACAGACCATTGGTGGAAGTCAAGCTTGAAAATCCACCTGATTTTCCAATGGACAATAATTCTTTCAACAACATGAATTCCAGGCATCCCCAGCTACAGCAGCAGTTTAGGCAGCAACAACTTGCTGCAATGTCTCTTCATGCTCAAAGCAGCAATGCTTTCAGGCCCACGTCTTCTCTTCAAATTCCTCAATCACCGTAATGAAACTTTAAATTCTGGAGTTCTTATAACGAAGCTTGGAGAAACTTGAATATAATTCTGATTCATTTTCATCCACTGCAGGAATATGGGAATGGTAAGGGCTCCCCCAGTGAAGGTTGAAGGATTTCAAGAATTAATGGGCGGGGATACTTCATTAAAACACGATTCAGAGGAAAGTAAGCTAACTTCACCTCCAAAATAGCTTGCTGGGTTCGCCAAAATTCCAATCATAGAGAGTAAAGGTTAGGCCCTCCCATGGTTCTATATGTCTGGTGCCATAATATTACTTTCCTTCTGCATAGATTATCAATTCACAGTATCTATGTAAAGAAAAAGCTATAGTTAGTGAAAGTCCTGGGTAGGACACAATATCTGCTAACTTCTGATCATTCTTTTGAATTCCGAGTATGGTTTGCTTAAGATAATATGTTGATTAATTGTATACCTGGTTCACCAGGACATACTGTATACATATTACTTGCTTATCTTTCATCATATGCGAGTAAATAGGTTGAACGAATAGGATGACTTTCCTCAGTATTTGATTTTGTATGAATTTGACCTTTTTCCTTGGGGTGGGGGGTCGCTGGTGGAATCTGATCATTCTGGTAATGGAGTTGTATCACATTCCACCACATCACTAAACTTGCCTCTTTTCAACTTTAGAATTCCTAATGGAAAATGATTACACTACGGATGAGTTTATGTTGGCAAGGTCATTTGCTGGTTTTTTCTTTTCGGTAATAAACAGGATAATAATATTACTAAAGAGAAGTCAAAAGGTACACACAATAAATTTCACATATAGTGATTAGTACATATGTTTCTTGGGTAGGGTTTACAATTTTGCTTGGGGATGAGGGGTTGTAAGGTAATGCACTCTTTGCTTCCTGAATTACGGGCTTCCTTGACCAAGTGATCAGCCACTGGTTCCCCTCCGCGCGAGTGTGCATTAAGTTGATGAGAAACCTGCAATCATCAGAGATCTGTGACTATCTGATGAAATCCTCAATTCAACAAAATCCTCGGGAGTTTTGTTTGTTTTTTTTTTGGGGGGTGGGGGTGTGGAGGGGTCAACTTGATGAGAATAGTAGTAGTCTTTGTGGTTCTTACATTATTCTCATTTGCAGAGGTATACTCATGGTTTTACTAATGATTTGATGAGTATCGAACTTAGAAGTGTTAGATGTCCTGCAAACTTGATGGTTCTTGTTGAGGCTTAAGCACCAGCAAGAGGGTAGACCATGGAATACCAATTAATGTGCAAGATTGTTTTGTAGAGTTAGATATTTGTCCAAAATAAAAATAAAAATAAAAATGTGGAGTTAGATAAGAGCTATTTAGAAAATGTTCATTTTTCCTCTTTCTTTCACGGAGGATTAATAATGATTTCTCAATATTTTTTTAGTGTGACTCGAACTCCCGACCTATCGGTTGGAAGAGAAATGTCTAACCACTTGAGTTGAGCTAAAATGCTTCATTTGATTATAAAAATCATTAGTTATTTTAGTGTCTGCAGATCTACTTGAGCTGCGGTAGACTTGAGAAGAGACGGGGCAATGGCATCCGCTTAAGATGTGATTAGAATCTTGTATTGTGTGTGAAGAGATAGAGCCAAAAGAGAAGATCGATTTTGAAGATGCTAAAAAGTTTTTGGCATGGTGTAGTAGCAGTAGCAGTATTATTTTGGGGCCCTTGTAACAGTATCACGTTGGTCACAGGGCCGTCTCGAACAATATTGAGGCCCTGTGCTATTTATCAAAAGTAGTCCCCTAATTCTTTTTTTAAAAATATAAATTATAAAAACTGTCAAAATATAATACGATTTTCAAATTTTCAAAATAAAGATAAATAGCAGTAGTCTTGATTATCCCAGATTCTGAAAAAAATATAAAAAAATTCTCAAATTTCTTTAATAAAATATATATATGTAACAAAAAATTGAGGCGTCTAATTTTCGGAGGCCCTGTTACATAGATCACTCTGAGCACCCATATCACCGGGCCTGGTCGGTCATTTTGTCATACTCTCCCAATAATTGGACTGAATCATGACCCTGATGAGCTGTTGGGTGCATGGTAAAGAGTTGCTCTGCTTAAAGCTGACCAAATTACTTCCTCTCTCTCAAATTATTTCTCAAAAAGTTAACAGTCATACACATTAAGTTTAGGACATTGCTAGAGAGTTAAAATTTAGTCAATTAATTGACTAAATTGGTGGCAAAATAGTAAATAGCTGGAGTGAATTTCGTATAGCAACAGGGCGATGAATAATGTTTAATTTGAATTTTTAGTCAATTATAGTCAAAAGTGCTTAGCACTTGAGCTTTTTCCTTAAGTTTATTGGTCAGATGATAAAATTATTATCTTAAAATCTTGAATATAATTAATTTTGTATTTGTTAAGTTAATAAATATTAAAAAAAATGAATAAATATTGTCTCAATTTTTAAAATGATTCACCAAAGACTGTCATATGATTTTTTAGAGCCATAAGTTCCATCTTGCCCTTTTTCCTGTTAAAATGATGCATAATATCATGGATATTATCAGTCATAAGGCGATTAGGGATTAGGGATAAAAGCGACCTGATAAGGGAAATAAATAATCCTATCCAAAACGGATTTTAGGCGAGAGGCAATACTTTTGGTGATTATTTTGTAAATAAAGTTGCAAAGAACTATGGGTCTAAACTGTTCTACTGTATGAGCAACCTTATTTTGGCAAATGAGAGAAACCTTATTTTGGGTTTTGTTTCAAGATCGACACTCATAATTGCGCGTTACAATTTCTTTCAGAATGCATCAACAGAAAATTCATAACTAGATCTCGCATATAAAAACAACGGAAATAGATTAATTTCACGTAATTAAGTTATCCTAGCTAGATTCTCGAAGGCCAAAGCTACATGAAAAAGGTGAAATTTAACACCCTACTTAATTTAGAAAATTTCTTCCATGTGTTAGTGAACACCTTTGAAGGTTTGTAGATAATCCAACAAATCATCAACGTAGCGACTCTGTCTAGCTTCATCACAGAACAATCCCTTCATTTCTTTAATTTTTTCTTTGTAAATCTTTCCTTCATCATCAATCATCACTAACCTCAATGACTCAGCTACTGAGTCTCTCGTAAACGATCCATCTATATCATCTCTCGGAATTGAATATCCCATTTTCTTCTCCTCCAAAACCCGAGCATTCAATCCTTGATCAGCCAAGAATGTCAACAAAATAAGTGCCAACTCACATTGTATTGCCTCAACAACCGAACTCCAACCCGAGTGAGTCAAGAATCCACCAACCGAGTCATGACTCAGTATCTTCAACTGTGGTGCCCAACTCGTACACACCACCCCGCGCCCTTTAACTCGATCTTCAAACCCTTCAGGTAACTCAACAACCTCAGTATCCTCTTCCCCACGTTTAGTCCTCAAAACCCAGAAAAAATGGCAATCCAGATAGTTCTAAACCCCGAGCAATCTCAGTGAGTTCATTTCTGACTCGGTTTTGCCTCGCTCCCAAAAGCAACATAAACAACTGTCCCGTTCTCTTTCTCATCAAGCCACTCTTTTATAGATCTCCACGCTTCATCTTTCTTCTCATCCACTTCATCATTTCTACTAGTAGGAAGTTGACCAACCGGAATAACCGGTTTCTTGTGAATATCCTCCAAGACCTTTAGCCATTCGGGTTCGAACTGGGAACAGCTCCTTACGGCCAAAGCATTAGCTCCTTCAATAGATGATCCAACACGAAACACATCAGAAACATTCTCTTCATCTCCTTCTACAGAGTCAGGAATCCGCGTAATCTCATAGGTCTTAAAGGCAACCCTTGTTTCAAAGGGTACCCATTCGGGTCGAACGGTGTAATCTTCTAAAGTTGTTCTATTCTTCTCTGCAGTGCCCTTTAGAACATCAACAGGCCCGGCAAAACCCAGTGCTGGAGCAGTGAATATGCTAAAATAAGCAGTGGGAGTATTGAATTTATATGCAATTGAAGGTAACCAATAGGAAGCGAAATCAAATAAGATCCAATCAGTAGAATGCTCTTCAAGAAATTTAGCAATAGGCATTTTAAGGGTTGTCATAGGCTAATTTAAGGTACTTAACTTTATTGTACGGAAGATCAATGGTTGCTTCAGCATTTTCAGGGAGATTATGAATATGGGGTAGAGGAATTTTAACGAAATTTATGAGATTGATCAAATTTGAAGGAAGTTTAGGGAGGCGATCGATGTTTCTTGGGGTTGAAATGAAGGAAATTTTATGACCCTTTTTAGCAATGAGTTTGGAGAGCTCTAGATATGGGATCATGTGACCAAAGGCTAGCCATGGGAACATAACTATGTGAAGTTTTCTATTTTGATCAGCCATGGATGAATTAATATGGAAACTTTTAGTTTTTGCTGGATTTAGTATGTTGAATTCTGGATGAATATGATGAATTTCTTTTTATAGAAAGAAGATTAGGAAAGTTTGGTCTTTTTTGTACAATTAATTACTGACTGTAAAATCTTCAATGGAAATATTAATTGAATGTGCAGATATGCAGAGCTGGGCCACGATTTCGTTTTTTTTTAATTTCTTTTTGGGAGAATGAAATCTGCTACAATAAAAAACAGAGGTACATATTAATCAATAAAAAACAGAGGTCCAGCAAGGACGAAGCAAGTGGGAAAAGAAACAAACATGCAATAAATTAATTCGGGAATGGCCTTGAAAGTCTATAATGGGACACATGCCCTGCTATGTGTACGTGTTCAAAGAGACATGTAAAACAGGTTCTCTCATTTTTAGAGTTCATAAATTTTTTAAAATTCCTTAATATTTATGTTACTTTTGATTCGAGTACTAGCGTTAGATGTAAATACATATTTAAGTGTAATGTGTTTATACCTCTAAAAGTAATGGTACGATGACACTTTTTCAAATTCGGACATGAGTACATGGATACATAAATAATTAGGGGCATAATTATAATTGTTCGCACTCTTAAAACTTGGGTTTATATTTATGTTTCGACACTTTTTATAAGTTATATATATTTTTAAAAAAAATATTAGGGTCTAACTTTAATAACTAGTACATGATCTCAATATAGTTCGAGACGGCCCTAGCTAGACATAACAACATTATTTTTTTGTCAAAACATTTTTTGCCAGCATGGATTTGCCAAATCCGTACCCAATCCAAGTTGAATTAGCCAAATCCGTCCCGAGCTAACGTGGACAGACATAATAGTCCCATCCCCATGACATCTTTTATAGCATTCCCCACACTCTCACTTTGATAGTTTATAATTGCATTCGGAGCATGTCCACCTAATGCTTAAATCCAAGTATTAAAAAAAAGACCCTATAAGTCTCAGTATCTTCATGAGAAATGAGACCACACTCTAAAAAAATTGATTGACCATGATGATGGACACTTACTATTGTAACAAACGGCATTTTGTAACGATTCAACAAGTATGTTGAGTTCACACTAACAACATCATTGGACTCCTCATAAGCTACTCTACTTCTAGCATGCATCCAAAATACATTGTCCAATCTCCCATGATGATCGATTCGAAAGCTATATATATATATATATATATATATATATATATATATATATATATATATATATATATATATATTCAAAATTGTGCTTCCAATTCTTTCAAGGTACCCATCTCTTGCTGATTATAGCCTTCAGACCATATTTCATTTCAGTAATTATTGACGTAGCAGGAATAACAGGATGATTCTTTACGATTTGGATATCGTAGTTGTGTATTATTGTGGCTGCAACTGCCTTCATTTCATTAAGTCCTATTTCTTTTCCGGGGCAAATTCTAGGTCCCGAGCTGAACGCCACGAACTTGTGCGCTACTACTGGAATTATGCTCCCTTTATTCGAAATAAACCTTTCGGGTTTAAACTGAAAGCAATCTTCTCCCCATATTGATTCCATCCTTCCCATTGCATAACAAGAAACTGCAATTCTAGTCATTGAATTGACATGGTGGCCGCTAGGAAGAATATCAGGACGAGTACTGGTTCTTGATAGAAATGGTACGGCAGGATAAAGCCTCATTGATTCAAGTAAATTTTTTTTTGCTGAATAAATTTAGTTTCCATTAATCACAAATAGCCGAAGCCATTACAATCAAAGGAAAATCTGAAAATACAGAAAATAAAAGTTATACAATGATTTAAAAAATCACGATAACAGATAAAAGACACACCCAAGAAAACTTGGATGGTTAGGAAAAACAACTAAAAAAACTAGCCAACTAAACAAATACATAATCTGCTCCTTCAAAGCATCTTCATCGCAATCCTTGATTCAAGTAAAGTTGCATGGAGATAAACCAACTTATTTAACTCTTCGAGATGGGTAAAGAGGCAGTTTTCCTCTTTACCTGGCAATAAATTCTCTTCGATTTCTTTTCTAATTTTGCTTTCGATGACTGGATTTTCAAGAACATGCCAAAAGAACCAAATTAGCCCGGTACCAGTTGCGTCGATTCCTGCGAAAAGGATACTCTTTATCATGTCTAAAGTACTTTTATCCGGAAACCCCATAGCTTCTACTTCAAGTGGGAAAAAGTTGGTTGCATGAAATTCCTCATTTCTCCTTCTCTTTAGGTAGTTGGTAGCAACTTTGTCAAGGGTTTCAAATGGTTCTTGTAACTTTCTTTCTTTCCCAAAACCAAGCCATTTTTGGAGCTTCCAAAAAGCTTGGGGCAAAATATGCCTCATGAGTATGCCCTCATTGATATCATGAAGGGCTTTTAAGACATTATCTTCTGGCAATCCAACACCATGGTCGTAGCCAGTGACAAGCATGCAAGTAGAATCAAGAAAAAAATCTCTTGAAAACATTTTGCAAATCCAACACAGAACCTTGTTTAGATGCATGATCAAGAACTGGGATCAGCCCATTTTCAAGAATTACCTTATTAACCTTTGTAGTAACGTTGTTCATCCTTTGATTATTCAAAAATGTATGAATGATTTTCCTTTGCTTTCTCCATTCATCATGATCTGTTGCAAAGACTGTTTTGCCAAGAGCACCAAAGAGCAATTCGGTATCGGGGCCTTTGGGATAATTTGAGAAATTTGAGCTCATTATATGCTTCAAATTTTCAGGATTGCTAGTGACCATGATCGTGTTTCTTTTTCCAAACCAAGGGCCATTAAAGACAAATGTGCCCTTGGGACGCTCAAGGACATTAGTAACATTGTCAAAGATATTGCCGAAAATTGGGAAACAAATTGGGAGCATGCCTATTAGAGGCCAATTCCAAGGATGTCCTTTTTTTCGGGGAAAACTATGAAGAAAGAGAAAGCAAAGAATAGCTATGATCAGTTCAAGAGCTCCTATTGTTGCCATATTGCTAGTAATACTAATTGTTTGGATAATACTGTCTATTTATAAAGGAATTTGTAAACATAAATTAAAGTTGTTGAAATCCAAATTAATATTAACTGACATGTGCAGGCAGATATGCAGAGCTGGGCCCACGATAACGATCTCAAATCTTCTGTATTAGATCTGGTACATATTAATCAATAGTAATAATAATAATAATAATAATAATAATAATAATAATAATAATAATAAATAGAGGTCCAGCAAGGAAGAAGCTAGTGGGAAAAGTAATTCCAACCCAACTAACTCACTCACTTCCCCTCGAGTAGTTTTATCTTGGTTAATAAGTAAGTTTAAAATTTATATTCATACCAATAAATACAATACACATAATATAAAAAGTCAAATCATCTTTTTTTTGTAAATTGGCACTTTTGACATATGTATATTGTATTTATTCATCTGGATATAAGTTTTAAACTTTAAGACTAATCGAGATAAAACTACTCTAAAGTTTCCGTTTCGATTAGAAACTTCAGCGCCACGGCTCCAGTATGGAACGGGGTAACTTTTTTCGTCCGTTAGATTAAAATTTTAACGGTTAAAATTGATTTATAAAAAACACATGTTTTGATACTCAAGAACACCTGTTCTGAATCTCATAATACTTGTGTTAAACTTAAAATACATGTTTTTTAATCTCAAAACATCTATTATAAAACGTTCCGTATATACTGAAAGAAACTGTTCCGCATATGATCCGGACTGAAACTTCAGAGGGATACCAGATTTCTAGAAATTGGAAATCACACACTAATTAGAAGAAGCTACCCAGAACATGGGCTATGTTAAAATGCACGTGGATCTTGATGCATGTGCTGTGCAGGTTGAATTATTGGCCAATATGAAGGACCTTTTGGTGAAGGAGACCGCTTGGTGTCCATTAAAGTTCAGTAATTTTATCTAGGTAGAGATGAGTAAACTAAAATTTATTATATTCAGATCAATGAATATAATATATGTCGTTCTAAACTGTAAATTCACGTATCATGAAAATAATAATAATTATTATAATTATTTTATTAATTTACTAATGAATAGTGCTAGAAACATGAGCAATAAATTTAATGTATTAAGTTGAAAAAAACAAAAGGTCTTCTTAATTGACGGGGAACTCTTCACATTCTTAATTTAAGAACACTCCTACAATTTCTCCAATCAAACAGTCTCAATTTAACAAAACTCTTTCAATTCCTATTCAATGCGGAAACTTCAAAAGTCTTCCATTTTTTCACTATAAGAATCCAAATGTAAACCAATTCCACTCTCCAATATGCAAATGAATTTCTAATCTCGTCAAAATTAAGAATGATTTACCGTTGCTAAAACTTGTTTCGGAAGGTAGAAGTGACGAGAAAATCAGTATGATTGAAATCTATTTATTTTCAATTGATTTTAATGTTTTTTTGTTGTTGGAAATGATAAGAAAAACTGGTGCTGAAAAATAGTGTTTCCATAAAATATCACCAAATCGGTGAGTTAAAGTTCCAAGTGAAAGACAAGGTTGAATTATTTGCAAGTAGAATTTCTACTTGACTTTTTTAGCTCTCTTTGTTTTTTATTTCACATTTCATCGTAAAACCTATAATCAACTTGACATTTGGCATGATTTTCTATAATTTCTTTTCTTTCCCTCGGTATTTTTTACATTATTATTGTAATAGGGTAATAATCTTACTTTTCTCCAGGATATTATTAAAGATCAATTAGCTTCCATGTATTTGTTGCCTAAATATAATTAAATCTATTAAAAGATCACTCTAGAGCAAAGAATTGATGGAGTTAAAATAAATTTGTTAACCTTATATTAAACTTTACTTTAATTTGAATTACTTATATAATATCTTTTGAAGTAAAGTAAGCAAAATCGCGCAACGCGCGACCTGATAACTAGTGTATATATAATAGTTGCATCAAGTATTCATTCATATCAATATTATATCTCCAAAACAAAAGCCTACAAATTTGTTAGTTGATGTGATTATTTATTTATCTTTTAATGCTATTTTTTTTTATTATAGGTTTAATTTTTATTGATTATTTTTTTGTTTTTGTGATTATATGTTTAATTTTAAATTTTTTTTTATCAATTATCAATTATTGCATATTGTTATAGAGATAAATTTTGAATCATTGTTTATTTATTTAATGTTGAGATTTAAATAGGCATCAATCTATATTTATATTCCAGAGCTTGTTTTCAGATTTTTAGTTATATTATGCCACGTGTCATTTTTTTCTAGGATTTTATGTTTTAATTAGTTATAAAACTTTTTTTTGGTGCAATAAATTTGAATTATTGTATTTAATTTGAGGGAAGGGGGATTCGATCCCACGACATTCAAGTTGAATGTTACACCACATTACCTGCTACTCTAGTAGATATTTGACAATTAATTAATTAAATTCTTTCAATGGAATGCTAGTTTAAGTAAACTTTTCCACGATATCTGACAAATCTAAACTAACGGTATTTTTGGTATGATATAATAATCTACATTAAATATATATTATCTTCCTTAATTTCAAAATTCAAAACTCATCTCAAACTCTTAACCTCTTCTTTTATGATTATATTTTAGAAGTTTATAAAAAAATTAACACTTTAAATTCTTTTATAAAAAAATCCATGAGTTTAAAATATTTTTCCATAATCTATATATATATATATATATTACATAACATGTTTTCAAGTTTTTACCAATCAGAAATCTTCAAAACTCTAACCCAAATTTCTCGAATTTTCTAACTCTTAATTATTATACAAAAACTTGATTGGTTGAGATAAATTTCGATTAATTAAATTAATTCAAAACTAATTAATATCTTAAAACAAATTTAAATATCAAATTACTTATCCAAATATCTATACAATCCTAAATTTTTCCTCATAATCTTGAACACAATTTTCAGTTTTAAACTCCCAATCTAATATAAATTTTCTAGATTAAAGATTTTTCTAATTAATTTCAAATGTTATGATTAGTTAAAAAGATTTTAAATGTTTGAAAATATTAGTTACTCCACTAGCACAAACTCTCGTATTTGTAGCCCTCTCACCACGTTCCTTGCAAATACATAACCAACCCCTCACTTTTAATTTTTATTTTTATTAATCTCACATTGATTTATTGATTAGTAGTTTCAATTAAATTCCGCTTCCCATCTTTTATTCAAATTCAATTATGATAAGAATTAAATTAGTGTAAGGAACCATTTAGTTTATGTTAAACCCGCAGGTGAGCCTCCTCACTAAACCTTTTTCATTAAAGTAGTTAAAAATTTTTAAAAAATTAAATTTTAGTTGATCGAACATTTAATTCTTATCGTATCATTAATTGAATTGGAATTTGTCCAATGAATTGGAAAGACAGACTTTATTTGCTTTTTTAGAAGGTTCATATTAGACTTATTCAAATTAGATTATATATTTTAGTATTTTAAATAGTTTTTTTTTAAAATTCTATTCTAATTTTCTAATTTTATTTTTTCAATATTATTCAAAATCCCACATCGAAAGTGTATGAAGTTTTTTTAATTTGAAAAACATTAAAATAAAAAGAATTACTCAAACAATCGTATTATGAGAATCCATTAGCATTTTGGGATAAATATCAAGAAAAGTCTATCTTAAAAATAAAAGAAAATGTTATTATAAGAGTAAGACCAATGGAAAAATAGTCAAGCAGATAAAGAAGAATTTAGAAAACAAATAAATAAATTGTTAGAACTTAATCTTATTAGACCGTCTACAAGTCCTCATAGTAGTCCTGTTTTTTTAGTTTTTAATGAAGCAGAAAGAAAAAGAGGAAAGAGTAGAATGGTAATAAATTATAAAATGTTAAATAAAAATATGAAATTTGATGGATACTTTTTTACCTAAGAAAGAAGTATTATTAAATATTGTTAAAAATAAGAAACTATATTCAAAATTTAATTGTAAATCTGGTTTTTGGCAAATAAAAATGCATGAAGATAGATATAAAGTATACGGCTTTTAGTACACTTGTAGGACATTATGAATGGTTAGTAATGCCATTTGGACTAAAAAAATTCCCCACATATAAAAGAATCCTTTCGATGACAATCATTTATGTCATTATATAATTTTAAAATTCACTGGATAAAAGGATACAATAATTATCTTAGTGATTTTCTTTTGAGAAATCCTGAATTTGCTATTGGAAAATAACGTCTTCTTAATAATGGTAATATTAAGACTAGTCCAGATTACGGTTCTGATAAAGACATATCAAATCCGTATGTGTTGCCTATTTACGAAAAAATAGGAAGTAGTAGCTTGTTTTTACAAGTTATGAAAGAAAATGAGTGATACTTATAGCTCATTATAAACAGTGATAATGGTAGCTATTTTTTAATAGATTGTTTACTTTTTGCAGAAAATGGAAGATATCCCAAAGAAGATGGATAATTTAAAAGAAAGTTATAATAAAATTTCAGCAAAAACTACGGATAGCCATACTGGAGTTTGCAGTATAGCATATGATATGAATGTGCTTATGGGAGTATACAATGAGATAAGAGTAGATATGGAATATTTTAAAGCTGCTATGGAAGATTTGAATAAATACATAGCAGGATTCAGAAAACCAAATACTTACAAGGAGGTTGTTAATCCTATACTTATAATTCCAAAGGAGGTTTAAAAAAGTCGAAACAGGTGTGTATATAGAAATGGATGTTGAGGAAAATAATATTAAAAAGAAAGGAAAAATAAGAATAGTCAGAGAATGAGAAGCTTCATGAGAATCTTCTAGCTCTACATAAAAGAGTAATTGGGAAATAGAGTTTCAAAAAATAATAGATTGGACTTATACTATAATAGAAGAAGGATCTTATTACAGAGCTCCATGAAAGAATACCTAACCTAGAATTATCTGTGTACAAGGATCACAACTAGATAAGGTTAGAACATTAGCGGACTATGGATTTATACATATAATTTATCCAAGTAAAAGTCTAGCTGAAATAGAAAAGTTCGATATTATATTTAAAACAACTATTAGTAAATTCTCTCAAGGAAGAGATATTTTTATGAAATTCTATTCAATAAGCCATGAGGAGGAGAACGAAGTTCAACATCTCATAACAATTGGATACAATAATCAAGACCAAGAAATAGATCTTAATGATGAATATTTAAAAGTTCCAATAATCAGTGAAGAATGGGTTTACAGAAGACGAGCAAACGGAATAAGAGCTCTCAGTAGTCTAATTAGAAACTTTTATCAAATAAATTACAAAGTCATTGGTAAAAGTAATAATTGGATTATAATTATTTCAGGAAATGGACTCAGCGAAGATTCTTGGAGATAAGATCCAAGAAATTGAAGAAAAAATATGGCCCCTAGTACCAATAATACAAGGAAGATGCTGACCCAAAGGGTAGTACGACAACTGCAATCAAGAAAAGGAGATATGACAACACTATTGTAACAACATCAATAATAGAAGACAGCTAGCTGGGTGTAATAAAAGTCATTCATTTTGGCTCAATAATTGTATAGATCGTCAACAATGACGAATAGGTTATATAAGAAATCTCTATATAAAGAGAGTTTAGATCATAGAGAAATCATCAAGAAAAAAATGTTGAAAAATTCTCTTAGTACCAACTCTTGTAATAGTTTGTTTCCAGTGAGAAAATAATTCTCTCTCTGGGATAAATCCTAATAAGAAATCAATTTTGTTCAACATATTCATAGTCTTTTTTTCAATAATTTGAATTTATCTTCTGATTAAGAGAGGGAGGGATACAGTGAGGCAGTCCGTTGAGAAGCAGCTAACCGATAAGCAAAAAAGTACCGTCAGGCAGGAGGCCGTAAGGGAAACGCCGCTAGGTAAATTGCTATTGTAGGAAAGCCAAAGGTTACTCATTTCACTCATTTTAAAATTAAGTAAATTCATATTGTTGCATTAAGAAACTTGTAGATATTGTATAAATTGAACTCTTAATTAGGAAAGAATCCTAGACCGAGAATCTAAAATACATGGATCTTGTTATTCAAATAGGAAACATTGTTAAATAGAGAGAAGCTAGATTCAATACATAAGAAAGATTTAGTAAAAGTTTGCATAATTGAAAATAGATTAATTAAATATTTATGAAAGAGTCTAAATAAGGATATATGCCTTAAAATAATGGAAATAGTATATAAAAGCTATATATTTGAGATACAATATATGAAAGGAGATTATATAAGTAATGACTATATCTATAACTAGAGCTGTCAAAATGGGCATATGCCCGCAGGGCATGCCCACCCCATGAGCTTAATGGGCGGGTATGGGGTTATGAATTCCATGCCCATTTAAATGTGAGTATTAATGGGCATACCCGTTCGGGTAACGGGCAATGCGGGTATGAGCGGGTTGCAACCGGGCATGCCCACTTTGTTTTTTTTAAATTTTGGATATGGATTAATTTTCACAATTGAGACTTGAGAGCCAAAAGAAGAAGAAGAAAAAACCCTAAAAGTCCAAGATAAAAGTTGAGCCGTGTTATATATCTTGGGCAAATCCCCATGAATCCGTTCTATACTTCTATTACCCAAATATTAACGGTTTCATCTCTGAAGGTAACTAAATTATGTTCTAACTTATAATTGATCATTTACCATTTATAATGTTCTAAGTTCTAACTTCTCAAGTTGTGTGTGTTTTATAGGTGGAGATAATGATGAGGAATCAACATTATCTAAGGTGGATTGAAATAATATTTCTAGTGTTCAAGATCTAGATCAATATATAGAGGATATTAAAAAAACGTATCTATTTTTTGTTGCTTTGACTTTAGCAATATGTTTGTTAATTTTGGATAGTTGATCTTGAATCGTTTTTTAAATTATGGACTTTGATTGTTTTTTTATAACTATTTTGGATATTGTGTACTTTTATTTGATTGTTCTTGAACTATTTTGGATATTTATTTACCCTCTACATGACTATAAATTGCAAGTGAATGAGAAAGAATTACATTTTGTTGAATTTTTCGGATTTAATCTATTTTTTTAAAAAAAACAAAATTAATAATAAGGGTCGCGGGCATGCCCATTTGCCCACGAGCATCCCTTTTGATGGCCAGTGAAAAAAGCGGGCATGCCCGCCCATCCCTATTTAAGAAGTGCCCATGACGGGACGGGGCGGGGCGGGCATACCCATTTTGACAGTACTATCTATGATTATATGGGTCATTGCCTAAAACATATTGATCAAAATTAACTTATGGATTTATTTATTTATAAAGAAATACTATTAGATAAACTTTATTTAGATGGAATTCACTCAAATGATCTAATGGAGATCTGCATAACTGAAAAAATACTTTTTAAATATTTAAGAGAAAATTTAAACAATGATATGGTTACCATAATAATGAATAAAGTTTATGACTACTATTTTAGGTGTGAAATATCTTCTACTTTACATGACCCATATAACTTTGATAATAACTATGAGTCAGAAGATCTATATGATTTGATGTATGAATATAATACAAATGAATAGTAGTTCTGAATGTAAAGTTTGTGATATTATGCTAGAAAATATTAGAAAAATAGGAGAAAACTATAATGATAGTCTAAAATTATGTAAATTCTTTGAAAATAGAGATAATTATATAATTTGTCAATATCTTCCAGTCGAATATATTATTTCATAGAAGCATATAGTAAAAAATAATATTGAAAGTTATTGGTTGAGTTATTTTTTTAGTCCATAAAGTTTGGTGATAAACCTAACTTGCTTTTATATTGTTCATTCCAACAGTAAAAGTTTTGTTTTCAAAGAAAATTGGTTTACCCAACCATTTAGTTTTCTATTGAACCCGCAAGCAAGCCTACTCACTAAACTTTTTCATTAAAATGGTTCAAAAAAAAACTTTAGTTAATCGAGTCATTTAATTCTTATCGCTTCATTAACTGAATTGGAATTTCCCTAATGAATTTTAGAGGCGGACTTTATTTGTTTTTCGGATAGTTCATATTCGACTAATTCAAATTAAATTATATATTTCAATATTTTTTCTATTCAAATCCTTTTTTTATACGTTTTTTCAATATTATTCAAGACCCCACATCAAAAGTGTATAAAGTTTTTGAAATTTGACGACATTATAAATAAAGGTAGTGGGGAGGATTTTTAATCAATGACTTTGTTGATTTACTTTTTAGTCTATTAAATTGAGTGAAAAATCTAATTTTCTTTTTAACTTTTTTATTCCAACAGTCAAAGTTTTTTTTCAAAGAAAATTAGTTTACCGAACCATTTAGTTTTCTGTTGAACCCGTATGCGAACTTCTCAACAAACTTTTTTCATTAAAAAGGGTAAAAAAATAAAAAAATAAACTTCGACCGATCGAGTCATTTAATTCTTATCGTGTCATTAAATGAGTTGTAATTTGCCCCCAATAAATTGGAGAGAATAGTTTATTTGTTTTTGTTTGGTTAATTTAAACCGTTAATTTTTTCAAGAAAACTTACAACGCCGACCTTGAGAAATCATTGAAAGAATATTCTTCTCTTACCAGATTTTTTTATTTTATTTTATATTTTGCATATAAATACAAAATTCTTATATTTGTTTTTTTTTCTTCTATATAGGTAGGTTTGAAAAATCAAACAAGAATATCAGTGTGGAGTGTCATTTTTCACTTTTATGCTATTTAATATTTTCTTAACAATTAAATTTGTTCCCTTGTATAGCACGAGTCATTACACTAGTTTTGTTATATTTAATTAATTGAAATTCATTGAAGCCAAAAAATAAACCCAACCCCAAGAAATAGTGTCATGTGAAAACTATTATGCAAAAAAATTGCCAATCTGATTAAAAAAAAAAAAACTCAACAAATCAGGAAGATTAGTCTAGGGAACATGTGGATCTGCTATAGATAGATTAAAAAAAAGATTCGAAACCGTATCACTTACAAAAGCACTCAAAAACATAAAAATTCACCAGTGTATGAGATACAATATTAGTGTAACTAGATGTTAATATGCATTATAATGCATATATACATCATAGAGTAAAAAATCTACACCATCCGATTTAAAATAAATACTTTTTTGTTTCACAATAGTGTTTTGTTACGAAATTTTGGTATTATATGTACCCCTCCAATAATTAATGTCACTAGTTCACTGCCCCGTGCTTTGCACAAGTATAATTTTAACATTTTTATTAGTTAATATTTTTCTTTATACGTATTTAATTTTTGTGTGCATGTGTGGTCATGTGTATGTGCTATTCATTTGTAAGAGAATAGAAAAGAAATATAGACATATAATTTTATCATATAAGAGAAAATGAACAACCATATACATGATAAATAAAATAAAATGTTCGATTTTAGAAATACATTGCAATTTGTTTTCCAATGAGAAGTAAAAGCTAAAAGTCTATAAATTGTTCTAATCCTCTTTAATTCCTCCGCAGTCTAGATCTTGAATCCTTTCATTATTAATGTATATAATAACCTCATCTTTCTCTCTTATCAATCTCCTGCAAACAATAATAAAGGAGTAAGATTTTCTTTTCTTTCTTTTAATAATTGGATGAGATTTATCAAGTTCAAATAACCCTCTTATGTTTCCTACTACGAAGTAAAAGTTATAGATATCATAGACTATGTAGAAATTATTTGTGTCTATCAAATAGTGATTTATTCTTTAGTATTCCAAAGTTCATGATAGATGGTTACTTACCATTCCGCCTGTCGAACATTTAATCCGCCAAAGACGTTCGTTGTCACCAAAGAGGCCCTAAAGAAGAATAATAATTTCCTTCTTTTTTTTTGTGAAATAAGAAAGATATGAAATAAAATCTTCAATAAAAGCGACAAAACAAAGAGTGAGACTCATTATTATTATTCTTCTTCAGTCGATTTACGGTAGCCTTATTTGCACCTCCAGGTTTCCCTACAATATGAAGTTAATTAGATTAGAAGTTCAACTTCTGATTAAGAAAGAAGATATATAATTAATCCGCTCAATAGAAAGTAAGAAACATAACTATATAAAATCCAATGATAAAAAGGTTAAATGGGAAAATTATGTTAGACATCAACAACAAAAAGGGAAAAGGGCATAATCATCATGTAAGGAAAAAAATGAGCTAAAAGAAGAAGAGAGCGAGCCACATATATCTTGTGCTTATTACTTGTGGCTTGTACAACTTCTCTTTTATAGTTTTCAACACACGTTTCAATTATTAAATTAAAAGGTTTCTTCAAAGTTATGTTTATTGTGGAGTTATTAAGGCTTTATGTTGTGAAAACAAAGAGTCATTTCCTAGATAAATTAAAGAACCGTTTTTTGGAGTGATTGTTTTTATTTAAATAGTCATTATAGTTTATTTTTTAGAATATAAAATCATTTCTTTGAAAAACGAATCGTTTCTTGAAACTTTTTTTTTTTTTTTTTAACTATTAGACTTTATTGTTATAGAATATCAAGAGTTTTTCATTAGGTAATAATCAATTATTGGGAAATGATTTTTTCATTTTTTATTTGATCAAATCCATTCTTTTTTTCAAGTTTATTTTCTTTTAATTACTTATATATAATTAGAACTGTTATCTTAAATATATACTGTAATTATTTATATATTTAAGATACAGATTCTCAGTTTTTTCATAAAATTTCTCCATCAAGAAGGTTATTTTGCTTCTTACACACTTCTATTAAATAACCGTTAAAATTATTTACATTCTCTTTCACTTTCTTTTGCAGCTATGTTAGCGTGTAATCAGGATAAAAAAAAATTGACCTTTCCACAAATAATTTATGTAGAAAAAGTTCTTGCATATACGTCACAAGCTTCCGACCCCAACTTTATTATATACTCCCCCCGATTCAAAATATAAGTTTTTTTTTTTTACAAAAAATGTGCATTTATTAACTGATTTGCCCCTACATCATTTTCTCCCCATATTTATTTTGGTCAAAATGTGTATTTTCCACAACTCTCTATTAATTTCTTTGTTCTTTGGAGTAATAATTAAGGCTACTTTAATGGGAGGGTACATCAGCCCGAGTCTGTGTCTGATCTTCAGGTGGTGGAGCCGCTCCCTTATCTCCGCGGGGCCTAGTGCGTTGTATCCTCTCATGAAACTCCTGAGTAGCCTATCGTGACCGACGATCACCCGGCCTCCGCGCTGAGCCCTACCTTCAACAGAGCTGCCTCGGTTGTGTCAACGGGCACTCAATGACAGCTTCTGCAATGTCAACAGAGCGCGGTCTGCAAGTAATTGTCTTCCCAACCGCATCGAAGACATTATTGATGGCTTTGGTAGCCCAGGTGATGAGACTTTTGTACTGGCTTACATTTCTAGTCTCAGGCTTCTCCAATTCAGCCAGTATCATTCTATTTGACTCCGTCTGTAACATTAATATTCAAATTAGTATATTCAAATTAACAAGATTTATGTTAACAACAAAAGGAAAAAAAACTTACCAAAATATCTTCTGCTGTTGCGTTGGGTTGATAACCCATCGGGAGTGGCCTGGCATATTTATTTCTTGTGTTCGTAAGAAGGTGAATGGTAATTCTATTGTACCAAGCCATGTACTCGGGGCTTGGTAAAATAACACTACCTAAAGCGGGAACACCGTCCAAGAGTGCATCGAAGCGATCGTCCCACAACGTTATGTATTTGTTGTGCTAGTTCTCCCAATACCGTGCATCCCTGCTTCTATTGGTACCACCTGCTCGAATCCAAATTGCCTAATAACCCTGTCAGGCAGGTAGTACTCCACTACATCAAAACAAATGAGTGGCGCTCGGGAACGCACGGTTAACTGGAAGTCGACATCTCGAGATGCTCTCTCTGCAATTACCGCGTCCGGGTACGGTCTCCGCATAAACTGTAAAATAAAATCAAGTTAATGTAAAACAAGTTATTTAATTAAAAAAAATTACGAGCAAATCGAAATTAACTTACCCCTTGTGTCTCGGTGATCAAATCTAGCTGATCACGAAACACCAACAATTGGTTTTTCGGAGTGTTGCGGTAAGTCCGTGCTCTATTCCATCTTGCCCCGAAAGGAGCACCCGCGACGGGGATATCATCTGTAACCTCGCCTCGGTTCTCCGGACGTAGACTAGAAATGTGCTCCCACGCCCACAACTGGTCAAAACAAATAGTATCGATTATTATATATTCAAATTACATATTAAACATAAAATTTTATATAATTTAGACAAACCTGAATGAGCAAACAACAACCGGTCATGTCCTTCGAAACAACTATGCAGGAGATGCACATCTGGCGATACAAATACGCAAGGACATCGCTAGCCCACGAAGTCGTATCATGCTCGACATCAGTGATGGTGAGGAGATAACGCACATTGCCTCGGGACCCCGACTTATAAGGGAAAAAGAAAACTACTCATCAAAATGAATATCAATACCCTAGCCCTCTGCTCTATCGCCAACTGAGTAACATCATGTCCTAAAGGCTCACTAATATGGGCATAAACTTCATACAGCTGAAGTGTATTTCCCCTAATCGACTCCATGGAGGGTTGAAAACCTAACAGATTGAATACAATACTAAGCCACTGAGTTTTGGACATATTGTATTGCGCACACCACGACACCGCGTGTCCCCTAGTAGGTAGTCCAAGAAGACACTCTACGTCCTCTAGAGTAATGGTCGCCTCACCAGTACGTAAGTGAAATGTGTGGGTCTCTGGGCGCCATCTCTCTACTAAGGAAGTCACTAGAGTGTGATCTACCTTGATATGTCCTATCGTACAACACCCCCAAAACCTAATTCGTCTATTAGGTTAATTAAGGCAGGGTTTGTTTCTCTGTTATACACGTCATAAAACTGAATATCGTTTCTAATAACCTTTAATGGGGTGTTTAGTGCTTCCTCACTAGGGGTGGAATTGAGTTGAGCTGAGCTGAGCTGAACTGAGACTAGCTGAGGCTCAGCTCACACTAAATTTGCCCAGCTCATAGCTCAGCTCATATTTGATGTGAACTAATTTCTCAACTCAAGCTCAGCTCATCAGTAGCTCACGAGCAGCTCAGCTCAACTCATTTATTTACAAATATTTTTGAAAAAATACGATAACTTATAATATGCGTTTAATATCCAACTTATTCAAAATAAATCAAGAGATTTTATTAGCACAATGACATATAATATAAGTTTATATCTTTCTACTAATTATACTATGTAAAGACTCCCGTTAAAAAAAAGCTTAACAACAAAAGTCTAGCTACCTAATATTATAATCCTTATTAATAAATGTCAAAAGTTTCAAAAGTCTTCTTATATAACCAATTTGATTTTTGTGGCATGTTTTTCCACTTGAAAAGATGAAAATACAGTATTGTCATAAAAATAGTATTTTGCAGATTAACAATTAATTATCATCAGTAATAAACGACAAGTAGTAATATATTTTAAGTTTCTCTTAATGTCATAAGTGACTCGAGCCAATCTCCTTTACAACCCAATGCTCTTTTTTTTGTTTATTTTCCTTAAGAAGATGTGCGACTACTTTTTTAAGGGGTATGTGAGGCTATTTTGTTATATATATATATATATATATATATATATATATATATATATATATATATATATATATTGAGCCAGCTCATGAGCTGAGCTCATCGAGCCGAATATCGAATCGAATCGTGAGCTACTCACGAGTCGGCTCAACTCACTTCCACCCCTATTCCTCACCTTGCCATATTCCTAAAGACCTATGGTATGGCTGTTTGGTTAAAACACTCGCATCTAAAGGACCCAGATGAAGATGAGCAGGTGTAGACATCTATACAAAAAATAAATAAACATAGATTTTATTAGACAACTACACATGTTATATCACCAAAATTAACATAAACTCTATAAAATAAGATCAATTTAAGAAAATTACAAAAAATTCCCAAATCACCAAATTACACACATATTTCACAAATCACCAAATTCCCAAATTATTCACAATAAATTACATTTAAATTTCCCAAAATAAAAAAAAATAAGGTTTATATCTTTGAAATTGAGAGAGAGAGAGAGAGAGAGAGAGAGAGAGAGAGAGCAAGGAGGTGATGATGGATGGTGGCTGTCAAAGGTCATTGAGGCGGCAGTGGGACGGCGGCGGCTGGAGGGGCAAGCTGCAGCGGCAGGGGGCTCTTGGAGGAAGGGAGTTTTTTTTTTAACTTAGCTTTTTTTTATTTTATGAAACACGAGAGAGAAAGAGAGAAGAAGGGGGCTGCAATTGATTTAGGGTTAGGGGAGGACGGAATTGCAAAAACTGTCATGATTGGCTCTTTATGCCAAACCATGATCAGTGCAATGCAATCCCTTTCAATAAACATACAATGTTTGATAGTTACAATTAGGGAGGGATCTACGTGTATGTTAAGGGGACCTCGGCTCCCCCACCTTTTTTTGAAGTAGTTGAAGTCGAAATTAATGTTGCCTCACATGTAGTTGAATATTAAAGTCTATTGTGCTTATTCAGGGAAAAAATAAAATAAAACATTAAAAAAAAGTCTCTTCTGTTTGTAATAATTATAGTAAAGATAAGATAGAATACTGCAAAAACCCATAAGTTTCACATGTGCTGCATATCAGTAGTGTATATAAGTTGAGTTTTTTTATTTTTTTATTATTAATATTCTGAAAGGGGTGTCGAACCCGAAACTTATGGTGGGGCTAATGTGATTCCTGTATTGTTGGTAGATTCTCACTGTTCATTTGGTAATGCGCAGTTTTCTTGGTTCGACTGTTTGTTGTTTTATGCATTTCTTTTTATGACTTTGAGAACCATAGGCTAATTAAGATCTTGTCTATGAAGCCTAGTTTGGTTAATCACGACTTGTAGGGTGAACACACTGGTTTTTAACACGAAAAGAAGAAAAAGAACCTTGTTGATAGTTTTTTTTAATGATTATGCTAGAAGGGTAAAATAGAGAAAAAATGAGTGTCCTGATAAAGAATGTGAACTATAAGTTGCACAGCGTTTCACTAGTTGTGACAGTCTTTAGAAGTTTGTTGTTGGATACTTCATTCCAAAGTCTTTATATACTATCATTTGTACTTTGTTTTTGTAGTCAGCTATTTAAGCCTGTGCAATTCCGTCATGGACATAAATATTGGTCCCAAAAAAAAAAAAAAAACTGGTATGATTGACCCTTTATGCCAAACCATGATCAGTGCAATGCAATCCCCTTCAATATACATACAATGTTTGATAGTTACAATCAGGGAGGGATCTACGTGTATGTTAAAGGGGACCTCGGCTCCCTAATTACAAACAGAAGAGACTTTTTTTTAATGTTTTATTTTATTTTTTCCCTGAATAAGCACAATAGACTTTAATATTCAACTACATGTCAGGCAATATTAATTTCGACTTCAACTACTTCAAATTTTGTGTGTACAAATTCCCTTTATAAATAGGCAGTACTATGCATTCAAAATTCTGCATCTCAAAAACAAGAATATGGCAACAATAGGCTCTCTTGAACTAATCATGGCTATTCTTTGCTTTATCTTTCTTCATAGTTTCCCCCGAATAAAGGGACACCCTTGGAACTGGCCTCTAATAGGTATGCTGCCAATTTGTTTCCCAATTTTTGGCAATATCTTTGACAATGTTACTAATGTCCTTGAGCGTACCAAGGGCACATTTGTCTTTAATGGCCCTTGGTTTGGAAAAAGAAACATGATCATGGTCACTAGCAATCCTGAAAATTTGAAGCATATAATGAGCTCAAATTTCTCAAATTATCCCAAAGGCCCCGATACCGAATTGCTCTTTGGTGCTCTTGGCAAAACAGTCTTTGCAACAGATCATGATGAATGGAGAAAGCAAAGGAAAATTATTCATACATTTTTTAATAATCAAAGGATGAAAAACGTTACTACAAAGGTTAATAAGGTAATTTGTGAAAATGGGCTGATCCCGGTTCTTGATCATGCATCTAAACAAGGTTTAGTATTGGATTTGCAAGATGTTTTCAAGAGATTTTTTCTTGATTCTACTTGCATGATTGTCACTGGCTACGACCACGGTTCGCTTCGTGTTGGATTGCAAGAAGATAATGTCTTAAAAGCCCTTCATGATATCAATGAAGGCATACTCATGAGGCATATTTTGCCCCAAGCTTTTTGGAAGCTCCAAAAATGGCTTGGTTTTGGGAAAGAAAGAAAGTTGCAAGAAGCATTTGAAACCCTTGACAAAGTTGCTACCAACTACCTAAAGAGAAGGAGAAATGAGGAATTTCGTTCCACCAACTTTTTCCCACTTGAAGTAGAAGCTATGGGGCTTCCGGATAAAAGTACTTTAGACATGATAAAGAGCATCCTTTTCGCAGGAATCGACACAACTGGTTCCGGTCTTATTTGGTTCTTTTGGCACGTTCTTGAAAATCCAGTAATCGAAAGCAAAATTAGAAAAGAAATCGAAGAAAATTTATCGCCAGGTAAAGATGAAAATCGCCTCTTTACCCATCCCAAAGAGTTAAATAAGTTGGTTTATCTCCATGCAACTTTACTTGAATCAATGAGGCTTTATCCTGCCGTACCATTTCTATCAAGAACCAGTACTCGTCCTGATATTCTTCCTAGCGGCCACCATGTCAATTCAGTGACTAGAATTGCAGTTTCTTGTTATGCAATGGGAAGGATGGAATCAATATGGGGGGAAGATTGCTTTCAGTTTAAACCCGAAAGGTTTATTTCGAAGAAAGGGAGCATAATTCCAGTAGCAGCACACAAGTTCGTGGCGTTCAGCTCGGGACCTAGAATTTGCCCCGGAAAAGAAATAGGACTTAATGAAATGAAGGCAGTTGCAGCCACAATAATACACAACTACGATATCCAAATCGTAAAGAATCATCCTGTTATTCCTGCTACGTCAATAATTACTGAAATGAAATATGGTCTGAAGGCTAGAATCAGTAAGAGATGGGTACCTTGAAAGAATTGGAAGCACAAATCTTGAAAATATTGGTAGCCTTTGTCTTAATTACAATTAAGCCCTAGAGAATAAGTGTGATCATTAAAACTTGAGTATATTCGTATACATCAGTAAGACTTTTCTGGTTTATTCATGTGTTATAGGGATATCACAAGTACCTATTTGGCAAATTTTCCTTTAAAAAGTATAAATATGATTATTATTTTTCCTCTGAGTAATCTGTACTAAATGGTCACCAACTATGATCATATTTCATGGTTTGGTCATAAACAATCATTTTGACTACTTGTATCCAACAATATTTTTTGTTAGAAAAGACTTCCTTTATTCTGGTTAATTTAGAAGAGACGGATATACGTGTAAGTTATCCTTTTTATTTTAAATTAGGGATTTTTTAAGTTCACATTCTTTATCAGACTACTCATTTCTTCTATATTTTGCCCTTCTAACTCAGATATAGAATCCTAAAAAAAAAAATTCTACCTCTACAAGTCGTAATTAACCAAACTAGGGTTCATAGACAAGGTCTTAATTAGCCTATGATTCTCAAGTCATAAAAAGAGAAATGCATAAAACAGCAAACGTCAAACCACGAAAACTGCGCATTAGCAGATGAAACAGCGAGAATCTACCAGCAATACCCAAACCACATTAGCCCCACATCAGAGCAGAAAACTTCCTGTAATACTGATTTTTCCTTTAAGAACAACAACCAAGAAGCATGATCTGCATGCTAAAATCATAGTACTGATTGAAAAAATTATCGACCAAAAGAACAATACAGTCAAGAAATGTGGCTTCTGTTATCAATACCAGCACTTTGCAATTGATGGCAATTCAAATCTACCTTACAGGAGACAGCTATAGTTACAGAATGAGCATATGATACTATCATTATATGGGGTAAAATTTGACGAACGATCAGTGACTGCTAGAAAAATCATTGGCCTAGATCCACAACTTTGAGGCAACAACGAGACAATATGCCTGGTGACCTAATCACGTCATTAGGACACATAAATAGTGGGTGTCTGCGATAAATTTAGCTTGGTTACAGAATAGCTTTACATCGCGGTATAAAAGAAAAACTAAAAACAGGCATCTACGGCTCTATATAAAAAAAAACTTCACTTTTCCATCATGCTTAGAACGAGCCAACGTATCAAATTAGCTATAAAGTCAAGCCAGTATAATGCCGATTAGAAGTTCTAAGCAGATAGGGCTAAAGGAAATAGTCAGGTGCTTCACAGGCAACCCAAAAAAAACTGATTTATTAAAGGTCCACATTCAATGTCTAGAAGTTCAATACTACTCCCTCCGTTCCCAATTATCTGTCGCCTAAATACACTTTATCAGTTTCTAATTATCTGTCACTTTTAAGAAACCAAGAAAGTGTTAAATGTATTTTTTTCCAAACTTACCCTTATCTTTCATTAATGCAGTCAACAACTAATTTTAATTTTACCAACATAAATGTATTAATTGAAGGGTAAAAATGTCTATATATCTTCAAACTAATATATCTCAATCATTTTCTTAATCCGAGTGCACTGTCTTAAAAGTGACAGATAAATGGGAACGGGGAGAGTAGCATGCTAAGCATAGTTCTGGTGAAACGAGCTCATCTGTGACACGATTGTTGTGCAAAACAACAAAATCCTCTTCGTGCTTAATGTTTATTCAGAACCTGCTTCAACTGATAGGCATATTTCTCCCTGACAATGACTGAGATTTTTTCCAGCCCAGGATGTCATTCAATGGCAAATAGTAGTAATCAGACAATATCACTGCGAGAAAAAAACAGTTGATGCATCTATTAGAATAAGAGTCGGATAGTTCACCAGCAACAAGCTTGATGGACCGAGCCATATCAAAGATTAAACCCTAAGGAGAAAAAAAAATAATTCATTGACCATGACAAGCAACTACTTGTCTGATAATGCAATCCATTATGTTACAAACCGTAGCATAATTGATGGCAATTGCACTGCTATACGTGAATTAAGCTACAAACTACCATTTCAAAATCATACAAAATTTTCCTTATCCAAATGGAGAAGCCACATGAGAATACTAATAGATATTGAAGCAAACTACAGCATGAAGAAGACCAGCACTCCTTCCATCCCCAAGACACCAACACAAGTAGGGGAAATCAAGGTATTCCAAAGCCTTAGAAAGAAAGGTAATTTAAACCAAAAATGCATAAAGGAAAGGTAATAAGTGTACAGCTTTCCCAAGGAAATAATTTCAGGACGAAGTGAACAGTTACCTTGTAGAACGAAAACCTACAGTTTGAAACTAGGTGCAAGTACCTGTACTAAATTTTATATTCTAGAAAGGAAATAGAAACTTCTTTTTTATGGTTCAAAAAACATTCACTGGAAAGACAACTTACCCAAGATATTCTTTGTACCAAGGTGAGAGAGCAAAACAGATCACTGTGTCTCAATAGACTACATATTCACAGGACAGAAATAGAAGAACAGCGACAAACATTTAAGACATCAACATGATTTAAAAAATGATCAAGGAAAATCGTGTTATCTAAGAAACTAGGTGTATGTACCAAAGGGGAATGGGCATTAGTTATAGAGATAAGCTAATGAGTTAATAAATCATCAATACCTGTTTTCAATATCATTTCCTCCAGCTGGAAGGGCAAAAGGCTGCAGCTCGGCCGAGCATTATACAAGGGGAGCATGCAGCACGGATTGGATTCTTTACAAGTAAAGGGAGCCCTTCAGTTGTTCTCACTCCGACATCATGACGAGTAACAAATAAATTATCAGCACCAACGATCATATTCAAGTAAGGGTACTTGGCCATCAAACGTTCAACATGGTCCTGAACCATTATGGTCATGTTCTCATAAGATGTACCCTGCAGGTAAATACAGCACCATTATGCTATAGCATATACAATTATAATATACATCACCGAAATGGAATTTAATCAGCAAAAGTATGACGTAATAATAACTTGGACATCTATGTCCCCGTACCAGACAATAAAATACACGTGAAAGACTCGCATAAACAAAAAGGTCTAAGATTACGTATGATTTATGAACGTTTTCCATCAAAGATAACCAGAACTGAAATTAGTTCACATATCAATAGGAAATTCAATTAGGCATCTATGTCCCCAATAATGGATAATTACACAAGAGTTGATACTCAATGAGTTAACCTTCTACGACAAAGTATGAATATTTCCAACCAAGAGGTCCATTATCGACAAGAACTAACTCAAATATTGCTGGGTGATAACAATACTAATAACAATCCTCCAGAAAAGAAATTAAACATTATCAGTTCAAGCCAATACTAATAAGCAGGCAGAGCGAGCCATCAACATCTGCAGTTCAGTGCAACAAAGAATAATCTCCAAGAAGCTTTTGACCTTCCAGAAAGAAAAACGAAGACACAATATCCATTCAGGATTCTCATAGATCGAAATTTTGACATGTGCTGAAATAGGCTTCAAAAATCAAATTTCATTCTGGGGGGTTAAGGTGATATAATCCTCAAGTTCATCCAACCACACAGTGCAATGAAAGGCTTTATATAGCCGTTAGGTAGAACAAAGCTGTCAATCAATAACTGGACTGTACAATGATGTCTAATTCTTTTTACTGATATTTAGGATTGGGGTGGCAGGGGAGCCAAAGTGTGTTCAATCGGTAGCCAAAACAAGTTTGCTAGTGCTATTAACAGGAGGTATCCCAACAACTTGAACTTCAATCATCCATGAATATAAAGAGAAGGCACCCAAGATAAGCAAAACAAAAAAGTAGAAACCCTGACTGCAAAAAATAGAAATAATTCCCGCTCAGACTCAGTTCAGAAATAAAAAGAGGGGTGGGGGATACATGAAATAGTATAATAGAATGACCAAGGAAAAAAAATTGAAGAATAAAAGAAATTTCTTTCGACTCTTGGACATCATGAATGTCTCAGAAAAGGATTTGTGTAGAGAAGAAATCCCAAATTCCTAAGTTTGCAGCCTCCAATCATAAAATACGTAATGAAGAAATTAACGGATCTCAGAGCATGTTTGGCATCCTAATGAAGGCAAAACCAGAACAAGATTACAATCATTCAATAGAAAGCCGGCTAATTTTTTTTTGCAGCATATGGGGTAGCATATGAAATTACAAGTCATCTATCAGAATATGGATAAACAAGAAACAAACAAATAATGATGAATAGAGAGGGAAGATATATAAGAACTAAGAATGAGGATAAGATGGTACACGCCTCTATTTGTTGGAGAATGTTCTTATGTTGCATCAGCTACCTTGTGCAGTGCAGTTTCAAACGGCGAGATCGCAAATCTCGCAACAGGTATTAGCCTTTAAGGATCATCTGGAAGTATCAGTTGCTGAAGATGACGAATCCTAGTTTCTTCCAGCAGAGGCGAGAAGTATAGAAGTTAAAAGCCTCTCAAAGTACAGTTACGTCTCCTCCTTTCTTTCGAGAAGCCCCTCTATCAGCATTGAATGAGTTCCGGCACTTAATTTACAGCCATTTTCCTCCATGATTTCTACCAATTCGGAGGTTTCATCATCAAGTCCCCTCTTAAGTAAGCCATCAACTAGAAGTTTCCAAGCTACCTCATCACGATTGTATCCAACTCGAAGCAACATACGAAATGCATCCTTAGCTTTCTCATCATGTCCTTCATCATACAACCCGCAAACAAGCAGCTTGTAGAACTCTAAATGTGGCATAAGACCATGTTTGACCATTGTATCAATCACCCTCATGGCTTCATCGTGCATTTTCAACTTGCAGCAACAACTAAGAATTGCATTATAGATTTCCTCACTAGGAGACATCGAGTCCTCTATTTTCATATGATCAACCAATTTCCAAACTTCTTGAAGTCTCCCTTCCCTGCAAAGCCCAGTAATAAGCGAACTGTAGGTTTCTAGATTTGGCACAATACCATGCTCAGACATTTTCTTGAAACAGATACATAGCAGTGTCATATTCTAGTACTTTCCATACGTCAGCAATATTAATTACTCTCCATACGTCAGCAACAATAGCTGGAGCAACTTTCCGGTTCAGATCAGGACCAAATGCATTTAAATGTTGTTTCATGTGCTTTTCATGTGAGAGATGTTTAACTAAAACAGAATATGTATAATGTGAAGGCTCGCATCCAGCATTCACCATAGATTTGAGGGTTTCAAAGGCCTCATTTATCAACCCTTGGCGTCCATATCCATCAATTAATGCAGTGTAGGTCATGAAATCTGGTATAATGCCTTCTTCTTTCATTTTGCCCATCACATCCTCTGCTTCTTTCAACCTTCCTCCGTTGCAATATGCAACAAGAAAAGAAGTGTATGTGCAAACATCAGGTTTATATCCCAGAGAATCCATTTTGTCAAGAACTTTATAAGCATGGTCAAAGGCATACTCTTTCAGCATTTGCGCAATCAGAATGGTACAAGTAATAACTGTGGGTTTCACACCTCTCTCTAACATTCTTTCCAGTAATTGCAATGCTTCATGTATTTTACCCCCTTTGCATAATCCACTCACCAGCACATTGTAAGTCCAAGAGTTCGGAGAGCAATTCTCCTTGATCATTCTTTCAAACAGATCAAAAGCAACGTCTATCTTCTCTGCTTTGCAATATCCACCAATCAAAGCAGTGTATATAACTTCATTTGCTTTCAGACCCTGTTCTTCCAGAGAGTCAAAATTTTTGTGAGCTTCTTCAACCCTACCCTTTTCGCACAAGGCATCAATGAGAATTCCATAGGTCCACTCATCAGGTGATACATTATCCTCTTCCATCAATCTAAGCAACCAAAGAGCAATGTCTACCTGACCCTCTTTACAATGTCCCCAAATTAATAAGTTATAAGTAACTATGGTTGGAGACAGCTTCTTTGCAAGCATGACATTAAGTAATATCATTGCCTTGTGCACCTTCTTCTCCTTACAAAATACAGAGATCAACTCGTTATACGTACGGGCATTAGCACTGCAGTTCTTAGATTCCATGATTTCTAATATCTCAAATGCAGCGTCAACCATTCCTTTTCTACAATAACCATCAATAAGTGCATTGTATGTCACAACATTTGGACTTAATCCTGTTTCTAACATCTGATTCAACAAACTCTTTGCCTCATCAAACTTGCTTTCTTTACACAAAGCGTCAATGAGAACAGTATAAGTGTGAACATTAGGCTTGCATCCTTTCTCCTTCATTTCTCGAAACAAATTTAATGCCTCTAATCTCCTAGCTAAACCACACAATGCATCAATAAGAATAGTATATGTCCAAACATTAGGATAACAATATTCTTCGTTCATCTGCTTAAACAACCTCATAGCATCATCTAACCTCCCTTCTTCACACAATCCATGAATCAAATTATTATAAGAAACTTCATTTCTCCTACAACCCTTTTGTGGCATTAATGTAAACACCTTAAAAGCACTATCTACATCCTTTTTCCTACAATGCCCAAGAATAAACGACGTATAAGTATGCGTATCCGGATTCAAACCCGCTTGCAAAATCTTACTCAAAATACAATTCCGCCTCGCTCACATTACCCAATTTACAAAACCCATTAATCATGGTATTAAAAGTATAAATATTAGGCGAAATTTTATCGTCCAACACCTCTTTATACACAATCTTCATATCATCAATCATAAGAAACCTTGCCAAACCCATCAATAAAGAATTATAACACCTTAAATTCATCTTAAACTTAAACCCATCATTCTTATCATTCATTTCCCTCAACACAATCAACACAAACTTTACATCCTCAACAGATTCGCAAGATTTAATCATCGAAATTCGGATCTTTTCTGCAGCACCAAAAAGCTTATTGCGGATCAAAATGTGCAACAGAAAAGAATAGGATTGTACATTGGGCTTAAAAGACGGTACACGACAGATATAATCAAAGAAATTGAGGGCAATTTGGGGATTTAGATTTGGATACTGGGAAAGGAAATTGGAGATTTGTAATGGGGATAAAACTGGAATTAGATTCTTAAAGATTGTATTTTTCTGCCAATTGGGGCGAGATAAAAGAGAATATAGATGAGTTGAAACGTCATTTAGAATGGGTTCTGAAGAAATAGGATTAGAAAGAGAAGGAAGAATGGAGAATGGTTTATTATGGGCGAGGAAGAAGAGGGACTGACCTTGTTTGATTGAGGAGAATGTTGATCTTAACATTGCGGTGGATGATCGGACGGTGGAGGTGAGAGCTCCTCCATTCATGAATATTTCTGGTTTCTTCTTACTCTTTCTGGGCTTCAGAAACCACCATGGGAGCTCTGATGGGCATCTGGAGAAGAAGGGCTGTTTGTTTGTAGGCAGGCGGCGCGGGCTAAATGATGATTTTGATGCACTGGTTTGGAGAGAAGTGAAGTGATGGGGTCTACTACTCTTTTCGTCGAATAATTAGCTAATTTGGTACCCAACTACTCCCTCCATTCCTATTAATTGTCGTTTAGGAGATATCTATGTATCCAAATTAATTGTCGTTTAAGGTTGTTTTATTAGTTGTCAACAATTTATTCCAATTATACCCTTAACATTTTCCTTTCTTTATGACAAAGAAGTGAGAGAGAGGGAGGGTGGGGGATAATATTGGAAGTTTAGGTGAAAATGACAACTTCCTTAATTTTCTCAAATTGTCTAAAAAGTCTTATATTTAGAAATGGAGGGAGTAATTTACAGTCAGTCATTTTTATCTTTTTCAAACTTTTTTGTTCCCAAAGATTTTACAAATTGTTTATTTCGTCATTCCGTTAAATAATTTCTAAATTTTTCATCTAAATGCACGAGTAGCAATGACTTTGGGGAAATCTTTGTAACTTATTGGGCTCCTACTTCGATCTTAATTTTCAAACACAATTGACATAATAGCTTACGTAATTTTTACTTGTACAATTATATTTCTTCAACTATTTTTACACTCATTTCCTTCTCTGAAGCTTTCAATTCTTGAAAATCAAAATTTAGACCTTAAAAACGCTTCTTTTGCTATTTTTTTTCCCTCTCTCTCTCGCTCTATATAATCCAAAAAAAAAAAATTCAAAAATTCATTTTTTTTGTACTAGCCAGAAATTTATTTATGCTCCATTTGTATCCTAATTGACCATAATGGCTCAAAGACGAGTTGCCAAAGATTCCCCAACTCCATTTTCTATAAATCTCACATAACTCATACTTTCTCCCCTATTAATAGGAGACTTTTGAATTGTCTGTTTTACCCTTAAAAAATAATCATATGTGCCATTTGTTGCATTTTAACCAAAAAAAAAAATAGAATGTGAATTTATTTGACGGAAAGACAAAATTTGCAGCCCGTAAATTCTCTAACGAAAAAAAAAGTTTAAAAAAAATAAAAATGAATAAAAAAGACAGTCTCAAAATTAGTTAGGGACCAAATTAGCTAATGTTCCTCTTTTTGTCTGCCAACTTTAAAAAAAATAAAAAATGAAAGAATGGTCAAAGAAGAGAAAAACAAATGGGAGGTTGAAATCAATTCGTTTGGCTTCCTTCCAGATTCATTCTTCCCATAAAGAAAGAGACGGATTCTCATGTAGCAAAATTCTGGTAGAGAAGAAAGATGAGGTTTGGCCTTAGACTAGTTATGGTTTGACATAATGGATCAACTATGACCGTCATTATTTTGGAACCAACATTTTTTCCATGAACGGATTCCCAAATCCGTTATGGATTGAGAATGTATTTGCGGAATCCGTTTTCGGCTGATGTGACAATTATTAACGCGTCTGGCCACGTCAGTTGCAAATCTGTTCTCAACCTAGAACGGATTTGGGGAATCCGTTTTCGGCTTGCCCTAAATCAAAACGCACAACCCTTCTCATTCTTCCTCCGCCGCGTAAAACAGCAAAAAAAAAACAGAAGAAACCCCTCCCACTCTGCGAAATTCCTCCTCCGGCCGTCGCTGCAGTCATCTCCATCTTTAGTCTTCATTCTTTTATTCTCTCCATTAAAAGAAGGTATAATCGAATTTTATTTTATTTTTTAATTTCATTGAAGGATAATTTATGAAATTGTATAATTGTTAATTTAGGAATTTTTGGGAATTTATGTTAATTTTGCAATTTTTTTTTAATTTTGGGAAATTTTGTTATATTGATTAATTCAATTTCGTTGAACGACGTTGGCCCAAATTAATTATCAACACACTAAGCCAAAAAAATCTCCAAAATCAATTCAAATTTTGTAAGATATTATTATCTTATATTCCAATTGCTACCCAGTTGTTTGTCAAATTGAATAAAACAAACAAAAATCACAGAAAAATTATAACCCAAAGGGTGATCTGTAAGAGGACAATCTGCGCATAACAAAGAAATTCCTTTCACAAAGACACATATAACGAATTGGAATATTTACCGAAGCAATAAACCGGATATTTCAATGGAGAAAAAACTCTCACAAGGAGAGAGGGCGCCTCACGGTGGCGGCGGCTAGGGCTGAAAAGTCGCAGAGCCTCGGAGAGAGAGAGAGTTGTGATAACATTCCAAAAGAGAAAAAAATAAAAATAATAGTTAAAAATAATTTATGTATAAAAATAGTTAAAATAAAATTTTATTTTAAACAAAAAAGTAAAAAATGTTTATGCATATGCATGCGAGTAATTTTATCTTGGTAGGCTACTAACTTATAACTTACATCCAAGCTAATCAATACAGTACACGTAGGAAAGAGAAATGAACTTACATCAATTCTCTTCAATTATCTTTCCTATGTATACTGCACTCATTAGTTTAGATATAACTTATAAAACTTAATAGCCTACCACCATAAAAAAATTTTTATGCATAAACAGTTTTTCTCTTTTTGAACAAGTCCACTTAAGTAAACTTCGTATATGCCATATGTTAACTGCCAACACGACACTCAACCGCAGTCTTTAGCTCCCACTCAGCCCACTTAGATAGCCGGCGGTACGCCGCCTCCGCCCACCATCACCTCCACCGCCGCCTCCGCCCATAATCACCTCCACCGCCGTGATGCCACAAAAAGTCATCCAAGTACTGAGAGCTTCACTATCTAGACAAGAGTAGTTGAGGTCCGAATTCTCCAAATGGAAGAAGTAGTTTCTCCTCCTCCCTACACTGAACAACCTCAGCAGCTCAACTCCAATCATAAATACCAGAAGAATCAGCGCCACCAAATTCATATCCGCAGCGCCTCTGCACGCGGCGGCGATACTCGATCTAATCTGAATCCAGGTCAATTTGTCTTCCGATTGCTCTGCCACGTGAACACCGCCGGAGGAGTGATTGGAAACTCCGGAAGCATTATTAAACAGCTTGAAAACCAAACCGGGTCAAAAATCCGATTTGAAGACCCGATTCCTAATTGCCACGAGCGCGTTGTTAATATCATCGGAGACTCTGCTGTTGTGGATAGAAGAATTCCGATAGGTTTTGAAAATGAGAATATTAGGGTTGAGGTTTCGCAGGCACAAGAGGGTTTAATGAAGGTTTTTGAGAGAGTTCTGGAGGTTGAAGGGAATGGAAATGGGGTGATTGGGTGTAGATTGTTGGCGAATATGGCTCAAATACCGGCTTTAATGGGTAAAGGAGGTAAATTTATTGATGCCATTCGTCGAAATTCGGGGGCGAAAATACGGGTTTTGAATAAGGAGCAGATGCCGGCGTGCGCTTCACCTGAAGAGGAGTTGATACATGTTAGTGTCTTAGCTGGTTACTATTTATTCCTGGGTAGTTGTTGGTTCATGCTATTAATACGTGCTAAAATGCGTAACTTGTTGAATGTTGCTTTATTTATGCATGCTCATATGCTTGTTGGGGAAAAAGATTGGAGTTTTTCTAGCTATTACCTGAACTAAGAGTAAGTTTAGAGCTGCAATATATAGCTTCTTTTATTCTCCCTATTTACCCGGCCTAAGTGGGCGGGAGACTGAGTTGGTTTGTATTATATTAGTATTACCTCAAGTTTATTAGGGTGATTGATTATGATGTGAAGGTTCTCCAAATTCTCCCATATTCGAAGTATGTGTGTGTGTGTGTGTGTGTGTGTGTTTCAACTCTTTGGATTGTATTTGCTCTTTTGGATGGTGTGCTATACATGTTAATGATTACTGGCATTTTGGATATGTTCGAAATGAAGTTGGAAGATGGACTAAATTCTTTAGGTGATAATTTCTCTATATTGAGCTTGTTCTTACATCACTGAGAATAATATTGCAAATAACAATAAGGACACGCCTTTTGAGTAGTTTTAGTTAGAGTCATAAGTTTTCTGATAAATTGTCAATGTTATGACAGATTATGGGTAGTGTTATAGCTGTAAAGAAAGCTCTCATTGCTGTTTCCTGTCGTATTCAAGATCACATGACAGGGAAAAGATCGTCCGATGGGGAATTCAATGGTATACAGCCAGATTTTGTTCCAAATAATAATACGTCACCGTCATCTTTTCCTGGAAATGCTAGTGGTCATACTTTAGCTGGCAATACATTGTCAGCAGACTTTGACAGGATTCTGAGCCTGGATAAAGGAGCTAATCAACGGAAAGTGGTCTTTAGATTGCTCTGTTCTAACAGTTCTGCTGGTGGTATTATTGGAAAGGGTGCAACTATTGTTAAATCATTGCAGAAAGAAACTGGTGCTTGGATAACGTTCTCATCTCCACTACCTGGATTGAAGGAGCGTGTGGCCACTATTTCTTCGTTAGAGGTTTTGTCATGTTTTTAATGAAAATCTTCCATTTATTCACAATAGCTGTTACGTTAACCTACCCTGCACATCTGTTGTTTGACATGGATGATCCTACCAATCCATTTCTCTGATTCAGTTTACTATTGGTGTTGTCAATTTCACAGAGCCCAGATCCTTTGTACTCGTCTGCTCAAATTGCCACTGTTCGTGTTTTTGCTAGATCCGTCGAGGTTTGCACTAATCAGGGTTTGAGTGAGGACGAAACGGTCACTGCCAGAATTCTCATTGCTCCAAACGAAATTCACTGCTTGGTTGATGATGGAGGAAAAGTTGCTTCAGACATAAGTGCTGCATCTGGTGTTGAGATACAGCTCTTGGGGGGCCCTGACTGTGCTTCAGATAATGATAAAGTGGTCCAGGTGAAGACATCTTGCTTGTCTATGATTTGATGATTTTGTCTGTTAGGAAAAACTAAAGTTTCTAACTCCCATTGACCCTTGCTGCGCACTTCAGTATTGTACATGAACCATATACTCACTTCACGGAGAGATGGGAGTAGTGTTGGTTCAGCTATAATGTTCTCATTGGTCAAACGAGATCGGGAAACAAAATGTTTAGATTTCTTCTGTTGCAAAAAAATTTGAAAAGGTTTGTATAGGTCTAGATAATTAACTTCTATTCACAATTATCCTCGGTATGGTTGAGACTGAGATTGCACAATTTTCAAGAACATTCCTGAATTGTTTTCAAGGTTGTTTTTTTTTCTTTCTTTCATTGTTGGATGTAGAGTTGGTGTGGCATCAGTTTTTGCATATAGTGTATGCTAATAGTCTGTTGGACCTTTTTACTGTATCCAAGGAACTGAAGTCCAAAAAATTTCTGCTATATTCAACTTGGCATCCCAGAAACAAATAGTATAATAACAATGATATCTTATGTATTTCTTTATTTGTTCTTTTCAGTCTGATTGCCATGTATATTGAAATGCAATGTTTTCTGTCCTCAGATTATTGGTGAATATGAAAATGTAAAGAGTGCTCTTTTTCAAGTTACTGGCAGACTGAGAGATAAACTCTTCTCCATCATGCTGTCTGAAGGTCCAGGATCTAGGCACTATTCTTATTCTGCAGTGTCGGATAGTAGTCCCTATGGAAGAGGGATGACTGACTCTCCTCAACCAGATTGCATATCCGAACTTTCTTCTGTTGATCATGTTAATAACCTTGGGTTTCTAAATAAGGTTGATGATTCTCATTCAACTGGATTGCAAGGCAGGCGGGTAAAAGCTTATTGGATCTTGCTATCCCCCCATGCTTACTTTCTCTTAGTCTGATTCTTTTCCCCCTTCTCTACTATCTTCAGTAGGAGGATACTCTTGATTGTGATTTATATTGCAGTCGAAGGAAACTGGAAAAATCACCACACTCAAGGATAGTGCAAGGAGTTTGAAAGCTCCCAGAGGAGGACCTGAACATCAAAGGTCAGTTTGCGCATCAGTTTTTCTTTCTAAGCACAAGTCGAATTATCTTAAGATCCCAGTACACGAAACAAACTTGCCAGATAAAAATGACAAGTGACTCAATGAGATGTTCCTAATGTTCCAAGTATTTCATAGTCGCGTGTTAGGCTGCTGGCTGGTTCGGTCCGTGGGCACCTTGAGTTAACATGAAGTTGAGCAAGAACCAAATTTGGAGTAATTCTAGTTCTAGTTATAGCTACAAAACTGCTATAGGCTTTAGTGAGTTTAGATTTTGTAACATCGTGCAAACTGAATCACCTTTTATTCTTTGGCGGTATGGACTTTAACGAATTTCAAGTATGATGTATTGATTTAGTCTGTTATTATTTGAAGTGTCTCATATCCAATTTTCAGCTTTTCCGTTTTCTAATTCTATCTGTTCGGCATTGTTCATTGGTTTTGAATTTCATTTCCCCCTGTTCAGGAGCTTTAATCAATTTTACTTGGATAGTAAAATTACACTGATTCGTCAATTTCAGACGTATGTGTAACTTTGCCCGACACCATCTTTTGTGTCCTCATTCTTAGGAATATAACAATAAATTATTGGCAATGAAGCTTTTCCTAGCTCATTAGTCACTGCTAGCTAGTATATTGGAAATTCTGCTAATAAATATGCTGCTGTGATGAAATTGGCAGTGGAGAAGTTAATAATAGCACAGATAGAAGTATCTTTCAAATCCATTTTTTTTTTCCAATCATTCTTCTATATCATATATCATGATTCCTCGGTCAAGTTTGTATAAATAGTTGTTCCTTTTTCCTTTATGAAGTTAATGTGCCAGGTCAATAAAGTTGTGGTTTCAAAATGCTTAATTTTTCTATGCATGTTTGTGATTTCTTGTATGTACATCTTTAAAAAACTTTAAGTTCTTTCCCCCTCCGTCCCGTGCCCCGCCACAGGGTGAAGGGGTATTAATTATTTTCATGTTCGTGATATATGCCTATATTCGGCCATTCGATTTTTATTTTTTTTTAACTCTTTTCTTGTTACTGCAGTGCCACTGCAGATTCCATGATAATCACAACTGTGGAGGTTTTGGTTCCGGAAAAAGATTTTGGGTCTGTGTATGGCAAAAATGGCAGCAATTTGGCTCGTCTCAAAGAGGTAAAGCAGCCTGTCTTGCATACAATCTGCCTTCATTCTGATCCAAGGGAATTTTTTTGGAGTTAATTTCATAATTCCCTGAAACTTGTTTCTCTACTTCCTCCCCAGCTAAAGAATGGTTATTTACTTCCTAGATTTACCAGCATAGTCTAACCTAATTCATTAAATAATATTAAGAAACAAGTTTTAGCTGTCTTTTCATTTCCTGGATTAAGCGGCAAAAGACGAAACTTCATATTCCTCAATATGTTTTCTTGTTCTTTTATTAGAGGCTTTGCAGCCTGTTAGACCAAGGGTCCAAGTCTTGGGAGAAGAAACTTACTGAGGTACTGATTGCATTGCAAGTTGCAACAGCTGCAGGAATTTAAGGGAAATGCACTCCTTATAACGAAGCCATGTATTTGCCAGTGTTGGACATAGGGGGAGTTGGTGCCTCCCTAATATTTAGGAAACCTTTTGTGATGTTTTAGATTTTTAAGACTTCGTCGTAGAATAGTTTTCCTTTTTAAGCTTAAAATTATTACCTCAACAGTAATTTTTCCTTGGGCTTTATAATTGTTAAGTGTTAACTAGGCTCCAAAGGCCACCCTTTGTTTAGTGAGTTTTGAACTTCTAGTTGTCTTTTTGGTTAAACATGACTGTTCTATATTATTTTCTTTCTTCAGAACACATTAGTCTTCTTAGGCCAATTTTGGATTAGAAGCCCTTCTGAATTGGTTATTTGAATATAAGATTTTGACATTAGAAAATGCATTGTAATGAAAGCGCATTTTAGTTGGTATAACTGGTTGGCTATTGTACTTAATTATACTTTGCTTTCCATCAATCTGTGATACTAGTTTCATATAGTATGGTATGGTGTGGTTAGATATCAGGTGCTACGGTCATTTTGAGAAATCCTTCTCCTGGAGAGCCTCATGGGAAAGTGATCATTTCTGGGACACATGAGCGCATTCAAATGGCACAAAGTCTACTTCATGCCTTCATCTTGATGTAAGCGTCTTTACTTGATGGGTGCTTCCAGCTCTCGTGGTTGCCAACAACCAAGAGGTAGCTCTAATTGTTGTGTAAAATTCCGCCCCGTAATCATGTTAAGCTTTGAAATAATGTAATTTTACATACAATGAAACGAATTACTTTTAACCCATTGCAGATGACGCTCACAGCAAGAATGATTGTAGAGACCATACTTCAGCACTTCTGTAAGTTTAGACATCTTAGACTCTGTTGTACCGACTTGAAAGGAGAAATGTGTTTGAAAGTGTTTGTTCCTGCGATCCTGCTAAAAATTGGCCTGGCATGTAATAGATACTGGTACTTTGTGTTGAAATTCCTATTGGCATTTATGCATTAGACAGTTTTTCTATGGTGATGTTCTATTGTTGTGTTCTATAGAGTTTATATTTTGCTTGAAAATTGCACTTCCTACATATCTGTTATTGGATTAATCTTGCATGAATTCTGTATAATCTCATAAGCACCTGTCTTTTCAACATTAATCTCTCAATTCTTTTAACTAAAGAATGAGGGCAACCTATAACCAAACAGCTTGCAGTTGGTTGTAAACCAATTGTTAATGTCAAAGCAATCTCACGTGTCGAGTTCTTGCTTGTGGCACTTTTTCTGAAAGAGTTGTAAGCTGGGCCTTCTTTCAAATATGAGTCCGACTCTGTGGGCGTAATTGGAGACGAACATGAATTAGTCTCACCGATGGTGAGGGTGGTGGTACTGGTGTACTTTGAGACAGCAATGTCAAATATTTATCCGTTGTTCGTAAAGTGCATAACACTCCCTCTGCCGATACTTCTATCTTTTTTTATCTTTTTTTGTCCATATTTTTTTGTCCTTATATAATTCCAAGAATGTTTTGAGTAGATTATACAAGGAGATTGTAGTCTTTTGCTTCCATATTTATCTAGGACTTTACATTTTGTATCTCTGCGCATTCAATCGTTGAGACATCTAAATTTCCAATGCAATAGTTTTATACTAGTATGGGTTTCAAGTGCAAAGGAATGTTTGAAACATCTGAAATATCCCCGACAGGGACGAACAATTTTATTAGAATAGTATGAAGAACAAAATTGCATGTTCACATATTCACAAAATATGAAGTTACATATTAATCCTCCCCAACACCAACAAGAAGGAAATTACTATTTAGGCCAGAACATACTATTTTTTTGCTTCTTCAAAATATGGCTTTATTGAAGTCTAAGGGCTTCTTCTGGCCTCCCTAGAAGTGATAGAACAGTTGCACAAATATGTCTTGAGGATATACCTGCTTCTTCAATTTGATCACCTGGTGCTCCATGGTCAATATATCTATCAGGCAGGAAAATTGATCTCAACTGCAGTAAAAATTCAAGAAAAAAAGGAATATTAGTCAAACTTAAATGATTTTAAAAGAAAAAAAAACAAGAAAAAGAGAAGTTCTTGGGGATTTGGATCATCTCTAGTGCAAATTAGATGGCGGAGATATTGTCAATTGGCATTATAGTTGCACTATCTCACTAGCTTCCAACTTGAACCAACTGCCACCTCCAAATTGCACCGGAAACATCTCTAGTGTTTTTAAGTATTAGAGACGAGTAAAACACGGTTCTTGGTTTGATTAATGAAACTTTTTACCTTGATGGGTCCATCCAAAATTCCAGTCAAGCTTAGGAAATGTGATACATGGGATCCAAAACCTCCAATTGAACCTTCTTCAGCAGTGATTAAGATTTCATGTTCTTTTGCTAGTCTTTTTATAAGATCACCATCTAGTGGTTTGCAGAATCTAGCATCAGCTACTGTTACTGAGATATTATGGGATTTCAACATTTCTGCAGCTCCTAAACATTGTTGGACTATTGTACCATATCCTAGTATTGCCACTCTGCTTCCTTCCACAAGTATTCTTCCCTTTCCAACCTGTTCATCATCACAGAAGATGTTACAGAATATCTTACAGACAGGGAGTGGGGAGGGGGCTTTAAACATGGTTGCTAGATAGTCGCATGTGAATGTTGTTACGTCCATAATCACGCTCTCAGTCCTATGGACATGGGGTGTGACGTGGTTTCTGTCTATGTCGTGGAAATGAAATTTTAAATAGAAATTTGTTTCTACTAAATGATGTTTGTTTCAGTGGGTGAAGCCGCGTGCTCGAAACTATGCGTATTGAGTTTGCATAAATTCTTGTTAGATCGGCGAATGTACCATCCACAAGAGTCCTACTGAATTAGTCGGACAAATAATATCTGGACAATGATATAAAAACAATATATAGAATCGTTTCTAATGCTTACCTCAAGGGGTGTTCCTTTATTGTTAGGAGGCAGAACAGCTCCAATTCCATTCCCTCTTGGAAACCTGAAACATGATGGTCTGTCATCTATTTGGGCTGCTGTTGCAATCATATGCATCAGCTCTGCTTCATCTGATGGAGCCATAACCACCATGTTTGGCAAGCAAGCCATGTATGCAACATCAAATGCACCACAATGAGTTGGTCCATCTGCTCCAACTAGACCAGCTCGATCCATCGCAAATCGAACTGGTAACTTCTGAAGATCAACATCATGCACCACCTATATTCATATATAAATTTGTTAATCTCCAAATGATGAAATCGACAATTTTTTCAGTCTGGATCTTCTGTAACGTTCTTATAATTTTCTAATGAAATGTAATTTCGAACCTGATCATAGCCTCGTTGGAGGAACGATGAATAGATAGCACAGAATGGCTTGAGGCCTTCAGTGGCTAAACCAGCTGCAAAAGTGACAGCATGCTGCTCTGCAATGCCTACATCGAAAGTTCGATCTGGAAATCTCTTCTGGAAATAATTGAGGCCTGTTCCACCACCCATGGCAGCATGAATAGCTACAATCTTGTTATCTGTTTCAGCTTCTTTTATCAGGGATTCAGCAAAGTACTGCGTATACGAAAGTGTCGGGGATTTTGACTTAAACTGCTTTCCTGTGTTTGGATCAAACTTCACAACCCCTGAAAGAAAGAAAACATTAGTACATATTTACTGCCTGGTAAGTGTCCGAATCTGAAGGGGGCAAGTAGCACATGGGCAGTTTTTCAAGATTAGGACAAAGAATGAGACAGATGATCCAAAACGGCAGATTGTCCAATGAATTATTTCGAGTTTCTGCTTACCATGCATTTTATCAGCTGCTGCCTCAGCAGGGGGATAGCCTTTTCCTTTTTCTGTAACAATGTGAATTAGAACTGGGCCTGGTGCTGGCATAGATTTCACTTTCTCGAAAATTGTTACTAAATCTTCGATACTATGGCCATCTACCGGTCCAATATAGTACAATCCGAGCTCCTCAAAGAGAGTTGATCCTGTGGCACTTAGCATACCCCTAGCATATTCATCCACTTTTGCTGCTACCTCATGTGCTTGTGGTCCAATTTGTTTGGTGATACTCTGTTATAACATCTCATAAAATTAGCCAATAATAAAATTACGATATAAAGTTATTAACTCGAAAGAGGAAAGATAATACTGTACTTTTGCAGCTTCGCGTAGTTGCCTAAATTTGGGACTTGCTTGGAGATTGCTTAAGGCACTGCTGAGTGCACCAACAGGGGTAGCAGGGCCATCAAGAGTAGCTGTAGGTAGAGACACTTGGTTATTGTCATTCAATACTACAATTAAGTTTGCATCAAGAAAGCCAGCATTGTTCATGGCTTCATATGCTTGTCCTGCTGTCATAGCTCCATCACCAATCACTGAAATTACATTGTTCTTCTTCCCTAATAAATCTCTCCCAACCGCCATACCTATCAAAAGTAATTTAATCCCAAACACTTATTACCTTTGATAATAATAATTCAGTGTCTAACTCGTAGTTCAAGAATTTAATACCGACTTAACAATTTTCAATTTTAAGGTACATACCAAGACCAGCAGAAATGCTTGTGGAACTATGTCCAGCACCAAAAGCATCATAGATACTCTCATCTCTCTTAGGAAATCCTGCTAATCCAGAAGTCTGACGAATCGTATGCATTTTGGACCTCCTTCCTGTTAAAATCTTATGTGGGTAGGCCTGTAAAACAATTTCGAAAACCAAGAAATTATTAATTAGAGCAACAACATCTAAATATTCAAATGAACAAAAATGCATGACCGGAAAGACTGAGCGAATCAAAACACAACATAGTTCCTAAACATGGTGTCAAAATCATGTCCTATATCTAAAGACGGGCTCAAGAAGACAAGTTTTATAGTTTCCTCGATCTTATTTATTTACCTGATGGCCAACATCCCAGATGATTTTATCTACAGGAGTATTGAAAACATGGTGCAGGGCCACAGTTAATTCTACTACACCTAAACTTGCACTGAGATGTCCACCCGTTTTCGCTACCCCATAAACAATTTCTGCTCTAAGTTCTGCACCAAGCTGTTCAAGATCCTGAAGAAAACAAATACACATTGAATAAAAAGTTAAGACCAAAAGAAAAAGTTACTGATCCTGAATAAGGTAAATAAAAATTACATTTGTTGAGAGATTCTTCATATGAACTGGATAGTTAACAGTATCAAGTAATGGTGTAGGTGGTTTTTCCCCTGAGAAATCAATTTTCCAGCCATCTTTTTCTTTATTTATACTGATCATTTTCCCTTCTTCGGCCGCGGCGGCGCCATCGGAATTACTAGCAGAAGAAGCTCTTAGGCAAAACTGGAAAGGCCATTCAAGTTCATCATCATTTTAGGAGAAAGAAAAAAAAAATTACAAAAACATTTTCAAGATCATGTTAGACAAATGTTACCTGTTTTCTTGAAGTGAAATTGAGCCTTGTTGGGGCTGTCTGAAATTGGAAAACAGGTTGGTTTAGTCTAATGACAGCCCCTGAAACAGCCATTAATGGATTTGATTATTTGGAACTTAGGAAGGAATGAGGCTTTTTTTCTGACAGGAGGAACTATGAAGAAAAGTGGAATCAGAGACAATTTATAATTATAACTTGTAGCTTCTTGCTAGAATAAAATATTGTTAAGACAACTTCCCATGAGGTTATTTTGGGTTAAAATCGTCATTCCCTCTGTTGGTCCCTACTTCTGTACCTAACCTATTAAAATTTGTTATGTAGACATTTCTTCCCATTGTATATACAAATGACAAATTGTGATTGGTTGGGTAAACGAATGAAATCATACACGGGGAGAGATGACACAAAATCTATTTTATTTCCATATATTTATTTTTTCTTTTTCTTATTGCGAATTAATAGTCAATTTGGTCATCAAATTATTTACGTTCAGCCACTTTGATCATTTTTCACCCTTTTTATCTTTTTTTATCCCTAATCAATTTGCAAGCCGTCAGTTTCATCATTCCGTGTAATATTTCGAAATTTCCGTCCGGCATAATGGTAAGATGAGTTCTAGCAAAATCACCAAATTAACGAGGGTAAATTTACAATATCTTCTTCTTCTCTAACATTATCACCGTCAAAATTCTTGAAACAAAATCATCTGATATGGTTATGTTTTTGTTTTCATTAGACTCATACTATGATTTTCTCCTCAACCCTGTTTTGTTAATGATAGTTTCTGGGTCCTTGAACATAATTTTGTTCTTGGTTCTACTAATTTCATGGGTTTTGAGGAAAATAAAAAGGTCAAGTCATTCTGAAACTCCTCAAAAATGTGTCAGGAATGCCAAGTTCTTGTATTAGAAATTCACCTTCATGACTTGTCTAGGATTGAAACTCAAGGCCTTACCAGTTAGACTCATCAAGAAATGCCGTCGGAGAAAGAGGAAGGGGTTGGGGAACGGCGGTGATGATGTTAGAGAAGAAGAAGAAATTCAAATTTACATATTTACCCTCATTAGTTTTGTCATTTTGTTTGAACCCATTTCACTGTTATGTCACGTCACCAATTTGGACGAAAATTTCGAATTATTAGACGGAATGATGAAATCGGCTGTCCATAAATTAATTGGTGACAAAAAAAAGTAAAAAATGATCAAAGTGATTAAACGTAAATAATTTGATGACCAAATTAGCTATTAATTCTTCTTTTTGCTAAATATTTCCAAATATTTTCATCCCAATATGTATATATTTTCTCAATTTATGGACGGTACTTAGTGACAACAGAATTCTGACATGGATCAGGTCCACATGTATTTCGTGATCTAAATTTAGACACATCTTTACAAAATTATCTCTCTTCTCTTGTAATAATGTGGTCCGTTCGAAATTATAAAGTTCAATGAATTTGGATCATATCAGAACAAGCTCCAAAGATTTTATTAGGAGTAAAGATTTGATTAATAATTCATCTCCATGGCTATTTACCTGTAATTGTCTCTACTGTTTTGGAAGATAATGAATGAAATTTCGTTTTTCCCTAAAAAAACACATCATCAGTACATTCGTGTTTCCCTAAAAAACACATCATCAGAATAAAAAATAAAAAAAAAGTTGGGCACGGTTAACGCGACATTTCTAACTTAGAATGATAGATTCAATATTCGACCTTTCCTATCTCAATAATAAAAAATAATAAAAAAAATTAATAACTCGTAGATTTTCTTTCATTAAACTATATTATTAATTGGTGCAATATATGTGTTAATAGAGATGCTCACGTTTCTAGTTCAACGATTTGGATTCTCATTCCGCTCATAGTTCAAAGTCACATTACTGGGAATCGATTCAGAAGTCACCGTTCCAAATACGACCACATGATTAATTGCACATTAGCCGATACGCAATTTTTTAAATATAAAATATTCAAAAAATTATGAGATTTTTTTAACCCAACTGGGCTAATTCATTAAATAATGAGATTTTTCTCAGTAAAAGAGCTTAATCATTGAATTTTGAACTTATACCATAATTAATTCATCAAAGGTCCATTAACCCAGTGGGGCAAGGGTCTGCTCACGATCAAGAGGTCGTGGGTTCGATATCCTCCCCATACATGGGGCAAGCTTTAATTGTCTCCCTTTCTAGGGTTATCTTCTCCTCTTATGAGGTGCTTCTCTTCTCCCCTCATAGGGCAACCGCCCATCCGGGCTTCTAAAAAAATTACCATAATTAATTCACTAAAACCACTGTTTTTATGTATTTAAGGCCAAAATACAAAAAGCTGACTCATAACAGAAATTAATAAAACCAATTATTCTCTTCATCAGAGATCTATTTTTTTCTTCATTTTTTATAGTTGACTTGGATTTGAATCAACCAACTCGGCCGAGTTTTGGTGATTTTTTTACTCAGTGACACAAATCGGGCGTCTCGGACCTAAGTTAGTCATTCTCCTTGAAAATTTGTCACGGTGTGTCATTTTCTACTTTGAACCCCTCATTTCAAAGTTGACTCCGCCGATACTTTGAACCCATATTCCACTTTTATATGGTTCATATGATTCCAATTCCGTTCAAATTTACATATATACGGTTCTATTTTTATATGATTTCGTATATTTATAATGTGTATTTGTATCTTTGACATATCAGGAGAAAACGAATATAAATTCAACATAAAAAAATTTGTTTCTCTTATAAAAATGAACATACATTAGATCCTATTCATCCAAAAAATACACAACTTTAATTGGCAAGAAATAAAATAAAAATAGCTTAGTTGATCCTATTAATATCAAATGATTAGTTTAGTGAGTTTAAAATTCGAAAAAAAAATGATGGACTTTATTTGTCATTATAGAGCAAGAATCGTGGAATAGTTGCATCTAAACAGAAGTTAGATACCATCTGGATTTTTGTAGAAATTATGATCCTTATCCTTTATTGATGTCCCATTTGTTGGATTTTAATTGCTTGATGCTTTCATAACCAGAAGAAACATCCTATTTCATTGTTTTTTTTTTTTTTAATTAATATCTTTGTGAGCCTGCAACCCCTAGTTAATGGAATACTAGTGTCACATTTCGTGTTCGTGGGGCTGAAACACGACATATGAGTTTGGTAGAATACACGATTAATTATTTGGCAACTGAATTCACTATGTCAAAAGAAATATCTCAAAACGATAGTGAATATTTATACTCATACTTATATACCAGTCAAACTTTTTATTTTATCCCACCTGTAACTTATCTTATATGAGACTGGGATTTACAACTAGACTTTTTTAAAACAAAAAGTTATAATAATAAATTTCAACCCTCAATAAACCATTGAAGGATCTATGGTCTTTAAAAGAAGTGGAGTAGAGCTAGCCTTGCCCTTTTTTGAAAGACTCACTCAGTATGACATTGAATATCTAATCTTTTTATTTATTTGATATATTTTTCATTTCAGAATTAAATGTTCATTCAAAGAATATGATTTTTCTAATATGGATCAGGTTTACATAGATCTCGTGGTTCAAAATTAGTCTCATCATCACAAAATTGTCTCTCTCCTCATTTTGTAGCGATGTGACCAGTTCTGAACTACATAATCCAATGGACCTGTTACATATCAGAACTATCCAAAAGAATAAGCAATTATATATTCATTGAGGGACGCCTGTACGGTTCCTGTTCTCAATTTAAGAATATGTGTTCTTCCTCAACAAAGCTCCATCCGCTCCAAACTGTGAGCGTTGGTAAATGTGTTTGGTGCATTGGAAATGAAAGAAATGAAGCAAAAGTCCAAATTGACTATTTCTATTCGCTTAGTAAAATGGAAAGTTTCTTTGACCAAAGAATATGAAACTTGAAGTTTAGCTCCTTTCATCGAACAGAATTTCCAGTGGGAAAAGATTCTTCATATTTAGGAGCGGAGTCAGAAATTTATTATTGGGAAACGAATTTTTTACTAAAACCTTTTAAGGAGCGAAATACAATATTAATCCTATAAAAAATTCGTCGTTTCTAAAAATGTTAGTTGCGAGCCTCCCACTCCCGCCCCGCCCCTTGGCTCTGTTCATATTTGATAAGAAGCACCTTCAAGGAATCAATGTTATCTGGCACAAGAAGTTGAATTTTTTCGATACTCTTTTATTCATGTTTTGTAGGACCTAAATATTATTGATTTTTTTCCTTAGTGCCTTCTCTATATGGGAATAATTTTTATTTGAAGTTTATTGATTAGACTACTGATTAATGATTCTCTATAATTTCTAGTTCGACATACTGTTAATTAAAATGCAAATTATGCTAAAAATAAATAAATAATAGTGCTTAATTATTAAAATTTTACTATCCTAATACACCATAACATAATTGAATGGTAAATGTACAAAAAGTAAATGGTTAAGATTGACCCCTACTGTAATAATGTATCCCTAAGGATCGATAAAATGTTCTAAGAAAGTTAGTATAATTGACTTGACACTTGCTATATATTCTGAATGATATATCTCCTCTCCTCTTGTCCGCCACTAAAAATGATTTTGTTGCAGCCATTATAACCATTACACGGTCTCCTCCCTTATTCTCCTCAAATGATCCATCAACAAGACGAAGACGAGGGGCGGGTAGGGGCAGTCGCTCTACGAATATTTTAAAAGTTTTATTAGATATAATAAATTTTATATGTAGTTTGGAATATTTGATCAAATTCACCCCCTAACATTTTTTTCCAGTTTTTATATATAGTTCATTATATTATTATAGTTTTTCGCCCCCTCAACCTAAAAGTTCTGAGTTCGTCACTATCCATCAAGATTAACTTCAAAACCTTCCATGGCTGGCGTTCTTCGAATCTTATTCGATATTTTGTTCCGATAATAATAATAATAATAATAATAATAAAATAAGTTCTTGAACCAAAAAGAAAAGGAAAGAAAAAGAAAACGACATCGTACGCTGTTAAATTTGATCATAGAATCTTATCATATAGAAAATTAAATTCGATCTTATCATAAAAAAAATTAAATCATTATCATCTTCAACACAGAACATAATCAATATTGAAAAATTGATGCATGATTATCATAAAAGATGGTGAAACATTATTATTCGGTGATATATCAGTCATATTAATTATATTTTAACTTCCCACTCATAACTGTCCTACTTAAAAATTATGAGGCCATCGATAAAATTCCATATCTTTTAGTATATATTGTCTAATACAATAAATAAAATTATCATATATAAAGCAATGTAAAGTCTAATAATGTTGTTATATACATAACAATTTTATTGATGTATTAACTGATATATTAGAGGATGTATTAGAATTGCTACTGGTTGTTTCACAAGAATATTCCTTTACAAGAGAATAAAAAAGAAAATAAAAAAGTTGCAATATTATATCATAAGCATGCTGCACATGAGCATCAATGTCCTAGAAGCACGATGGGTCATGGAAACACCCAATTGACGTTTCTCGACTTTGTCAGCACAAATTATTTATTTTAATGGATACTTATACTCAGGGACAAAATCAAGAATTTAGCGTTGGGAGAGAAACTACAATAGTATGTCAAACTACATATAAAAACGACCAAAAAAAAAAAAAAATTGGGGTGAAACTGATAAAATATTCCAAAATACATATAAAATTTACTATACCTAATAGTATTTTTAAAAATCTGGAGCGACTGCCCCCCATGCCCCTGTCTTCGTCTCTTCTTAGACTATTACTTTGCTCACGCTTGCCGTTGTTTTTTTAGTACATATAAAATACTTTTTAACATGTGTTAAATCTAATTCAATATGTGTTCTCTCGTTACAGATATTTGTCATAAGGTTGTAACACATGTTCTCTCTCATTATAAACACTTGTCATTAAGTATGTAAAACATGTATTACGTAATAAGTGTTCCCTAAAGAGAAAAAAATGAACCGTTAAAAACTTTTTAACGCCAACAATTCAAAACAGTCAAAATTGTTCATTATATTTTGCACCATATTCATACTCATTACTAGTACTGTCAAAACGGGTATGCCCGCCCCGCCCCGTCATGGGCATATCTTAAATGGGGATGGGCGGACATGCCCGCTTTTTTAACGGACCATCAAAAGGAATGCCCGTACCCACCCGCTGAATGCCCGTGGGCAGATGGGCATGCCCGTGACCCTTATTAATATTTTTTTTTTTTTAGAAAAATAGATCAAATCCAAAAAAAAATCATCACTTACGGTTTACCGTCCTATAGAGTGGAAATAAAAATCCAAAATAGTTCAAAAACAATCAAATCAAATTCCACAATATACAGAATAGTTAAAAAATAATAATTAAATCAAAGTGCACAATTTGAAGAATAATTGATTCCTCCTCATCATATTCACAAATAAAACACACACTTAAGGAAGTTAAAACATTATAAATGGTAAATGATAAATGATAAGTTAGAACATAATTTAGTTACCTTCATAAATGAAACCGTTAATCCAATTGTGTTCCTATATTTGAGATTGTACATTTCTCGGAAGAAGATGATTCTTATATTTGGTAAGAATGCGTGCAAGAAAATAGTGGTAAGTTTGAAAAAGATTGAAGAGCCTTATTAATTTATATCCAAAATTAATAAAAAAAAACAAAGCGGGCATGCCCAGTTGCAACCCGCCCATACCCGCATAGCCCGTTATCCTCATGGGTATGCTCGTTAATACCCGCATTTAAATGGGTATGGCATTCATAACCTCATACCCGTCCCATTAATATCATGGGGTGGGCATATGCCCATTTTGACAGCTCTACTCATTACGCATAAAAAGATAAGTTAGATAGTAAACTTGTAAAGTACTGTATTGTTATAAACTAGTAATTAATTCAATCGATTAGAAGATAATATCTATATATTTATAGGTCTCATTTAAATGTTAATATGTTTTAGGATGTACATAACACTTTCGATTTAGAATAATAAATTCTAAATTTAAAGCTCCCTACTCCAATAATAGTAAAATTTTGTTGACCTAGTTGATAAGATCCACGTAATCATTTACTTCTAATCAAGGTCCAAACTTTTCTAAAAATATGTTTTTTTTTCCAGCAACCTTAAATTCTCTCTCACCAAAGGAGGAGAATTTTTATTGCCCCACGCAGGGGAGGGTGTCGAACCCGAGACCTCTTGATTACGGCTCCTTGTCCTTGACCCCTAAAAATACAAGTCATGCGCACAGAAGCGGACTAGAAGAATCAGGAAAAAAAAATTGTTTATATGATGTACTGTTTTCGTCTAAAATTAAATAACGATTTTATTATACACAATTAAAAAAACATAAATTTAATTTAATTAGTTTTGAAAGAGTGGAGTTGGCAGGGCTTTATTCAACTTATTTTACTTTTGCATGCGAACCGCAGGAGGCCAAGCTTCTCTTATCCCTCGTTCTCCACATGCACCACAACAACAACAACAACCAAGCCTTAATCCCAACAGATTGGGGTCGGCTACATGAACCAAAGTAAGAATCACGTAAGGTCATCCACATGGATGCATTCTCTCCATTTCTTTCGATCCCAAACACAACTCTCATCTAGTTCTAGCAGATTCATATCCCTTTTATCACCTCCGTCCAAGTCTTCATCGGTCTCCCTCTACCTCTTACGCCATCTATATTACACAATCCTTCAATTCTCCTAACCGGAGCATCACTTGGCCTTCGTCTAATGTGCCCAAACCAACGCAAACGGTTCTCTCTCATCTTGTCTTCAATAGGTGCTACACCAACCTTCTTCTGAATAGTCTCATTCCTCACTCTATCCATTCTCGTATACACATCCATCTTAACATACGCATCTCCGCTACATGTATTTTCTGTACCATATGACACCTCGTTCTCCACATGCACCAAATGCTTTATTTTCTTTTTTCTTTTTTTTTCATTCTTTTTGGATAATCATGCATCGAACACAAATGTACAAAACAAAAAAGATATTTTAAGTAATTGAGGAAAAGGAGGACTATTCTGTACTGGAGACAAATAACATGTTCCCTCAAAAAAAGGAAAAAAAAAACAAATTAAACAAATGATATGTAGCAACTATTTGTCAAATGAAATTAGTTCCAATGTTAGATAATCTTTGTGAAGTCAGTATTTATTTCTTTCGAGTGATATTTGTAGATATGTTTATTTATTATTATTTTTCCTGATGGTCTAACCGTGTATAACTTGTGTCGTGAAAATATAGAAATTTTGAGAGATGCGATTGTTGATTGGTAACGCTCACACGCCCTCTTAGCACTTTTCAATCCCAATTTGTAAATGTAGCACCAAAAATTAATAACGAACGGTATTAATTATTATATGTGTAGGAGATGGGATCGGAACAGATGAAACAATGTTGGCATATTTAAAATTGAAGCCAGAAGTTCCTTCATGAGGTTCCACAGTTTCTGGTACAGATGAGTGAGAACAACGAACCGGAAACTCAAGGAAGAACAGATTTTAGCAAAAACCAAAACCAAAAGATATTCGTTTGCACTTAAGAATGTCTTTTTCAGCTGTATTTTCATCATAAGAATGCATTAGTATTGCAGATCTCAAAGGATTGGAACTCTTTATGTTAAATGTCTTTTTCGCCCTCTTGTATACAAATCAAATAATCAAGTGTTTCTTCAGAAATACAACAAATGTAGATAAATTGTGTGAGTGGGAAAGGGGAATGAACTCGTTATAATACATCTTACCTCTAATCTCAATGTTTGACAGACTGCAGTCAAACAGCATTCGTCTTCGTAAAGAACCCCCAAGAAAAAACTAAGGGAACAAAACAATGAACAAATTTTAAGGGAATTTACAGTTCTTGAAGACTACATAAGTTGGTGATTCCCAAATGTGTATCAGGCGACTCTGGTATGCTAAATCTAGTACTTGATTAGATAGTGGCGCAACCAGAGGTCGTACATAACCATGTGAAAAGCATCATATTTGATAGGCGGCGTATTCCATTGGAAATGCTTCTGAATCTGCATGAAGAACTATCATCACTGACGCTAATGCTTTAAACACTATGTTTTGTTCAGAGAGTATCAAGCCCCTCTCTCAAGTATTAAACTTCATGATACTAAAATATGTATGGAAGAACGAAAGGCGTTATTTAAATAACAGGATGTGAAAGTATAAGAACAGCTACTCCCCCCCACACCCCCCAAAAACCCCCAAGCCCAATATTAGCTTGCATTCTAACCACAGTTCTGGTGAGAAGAGCTCATACCTTGACCAGATTGTTGTGCAAAACAACAAATTCATCTTGCGTTATGTTTTTGAGAATCTGCTTCAACTGATAAACATCTTTCTCCCTGACGATGACTGAGAATTTCTTCCAGTCCAGGATGTCATTCAATGGCAAATAGTAGTAATCAGACAATATCACTACAAGAAAAACAGTCCATCTATTAGAATAAGGGTCAGGTAGTTCACCTGCAATAAGCTTGATGGACCGGAGCCATATATCAACGATTGAACACTAAAGAAAATAGAGAAACTTATTGACCATGAAATGATAGACATCTATTTGTCTGATAATATAATCCATTCTGTAACAAGGTTCAAACTAGATACTTCAGGGACAATTAACAGAGTTTTAGATATCGCAGCATCCTACTAAGAGTTCAATAACTTCTTCTACCAATTAATCACATAAGAACTTGAAAGTGAATAGCACACAGGAGAAGATTATGTTCACTAGCACAAAAAGGAACACTTGAATTATTCTGGGTGAATAAATAAACTATATGGTCTAACATGCCCAGACAAGAGAAGAACAACAGCTTGTGAGCCTCACTTTAGATATTTTCTTGTTTTTTTCTTCAATAAAAAGTTTAATAAGGATTTCAGCCTCTACTGAACTCAAGGTATGTATAATAAACAAGACCAGTGTATACATGGGCCTCCTTGGGGTGGGGGTGTTGTTTTTGTGCTCTTTGTTGCACCTAGTTACTTCATGCATCCACAAATTCAGATGCAAATCAAGAGACAACAGATAAAAGAACTCCAAGTCTCCAATATAGTGCACTTCAAACCACCAAGGTATACCCTGAAGCATCCACTTTGTACAAATGCTAAGCTTCTTAAAAGTGCAAAAAGTAGACTTTACATTTGTAGCAAGTGCCATAGAATACTTTCAACTAACGTTAGAAGTGTATACTTAGTAAATCAAAGCTAAGGTCTATTAAATTTCAGGAGCATAATCCTCACCAGGAATACATCCATAATGTATGGAATCAGTTATTCGAGCACTGTTTACTTGAGAGCCACCGGGGCAAATGCAGAACTTAGTCCTGTAAAATTGTTTTTGATACACCAACTCCCCAATAGCCCTGTTTATTCGATTGCTCTTAATGACAAGCTCTGTATCATTCTCCCATACATGTGCTAGAATAACCCTAATCTTAGAGTTTCTGTGACCTGCCCAGAAACCAAGAGCTGTCCTGCAGAACAAAATATCAGTTTTAAGTTAAAAACTTGAAATTTAGATGTGCATTTTTTTCAAAGGCGCCACAAAATACATAAAAATAATTCAATAAGTCCAACTCTTAAATGAGCAAATCATCCTGTAAAATTGATAGTAAGCAACCAAGCTCATCACCACATATAACAGTCTAACATGATACAAACAGTTTAGGACCTCTCGTATTACTAACAAAAGTAACCGTCTTAGAATTCAAGTATAACATGTCATTATATGTATGCACCTCTAGATATCCACTGCAATGGGCTTGATAAGGAAAACAAAACAGTTACTATTCCATAACCTTATGAGACCTTAACTACACCAGGCTGTTGATATTACTAAGAAGCCAAAACATAGCATAATTAATGGTAATTGCATCTGTAATTAATGAATTAATGCTACAAACTTCCGTGTCAAAAATCAAAATGCTACAAACTTTTCCTTATCCAAAATGGAGAAGCCACATGAGAATAATAATTGATATTGAAGCAAACAACACCAGAAGGCCCTTCAATTCCCATCCAACAATACAAGTAGGGAAATCGGGGTATTTCAAGGAGTAATAACGTACCGAGGCGAAAACAAAAAACGCATAAAGGAAAACAAGTACAAAGCAATTTTCTTTAGGAAATAATTTCAGGAACGCAGTAAACAGTTATCTTGTAGAATCAAATCCTACAGTTTGAAGATGCATGGTGTGAGTGCCTGTAATAAAGTTTTATATTCTAGAAAGGAAGCAGAAACTTCTTTTTTATGGTTAAAAAAAACACTCACTGAAAAGACAACTACCCAACATAAATCATGTTCGCAAGACAGAAATAGAAGACCAGCCAAAAGTCCTTTTTGGGAAAAAAAATTAAGACATCAACACGATTTAAGAAGGGATCAAGGAAACATCATGCAAACTAGGAAACTAGGTGCACCAAAGGGGAACGAGCATCAGTTGTAGAGATAAGCCCGATGAGTTAATAAATTATCAATACCTGTTTTCAATATCATTTCCTCCAGCTGGAAGGGCAAAAGGCTGCAGCACTTGGGGCAGAGCAACATCTTTGTGTGGAATAAAACCAACATTATAGCTGGGGGAACACACAGCACGGATTGAATTCTTTACAAGTAAAGGGAGCCCTTCAGTTGCTCTCACTCCGACATCATGACAAGTAACAAATAAATGATCAGCACCAAGGGTCCTATTCCAGTAAGGGTACTTATCTATCAGACTTTCGACATAGTTCTGAACAATTATGGTCATGTTATCATAAGATGTACCCTGCAGGTCAATACAGCACCATCATGTTACAGCATATTATGATGTACAATAACTTGGAGATTTATATCCCTGTACCAGACAATAAAATCCATGTGGAGACACCCATGTTAAAAAAAACTCTAAGATTACGTATGAGCTCTTTTCCATCAAAGTTGACTAGAACCGAAAATTAGATTTAGGCAACAGGAGTAACACTAAATTGTACCTTACTGAGACTTGACCTCAAATTATGTTATGCTTTCATGAAGTAGATTGCCTAACTTGATAGCAACTAAGTTTCCGAAAAAAATATAACTTAAATATTTATACAAGAATAACAGAAACACTTATGGAAACTCGTTCCTCAATAGCCGATAACATTCTATAACTTTCAGCACGCTCAACGCTGCAAATTATCCAATTAAAGGTCAAGTCTTCAACCGCTCAATCTCTATTGTTACTTTTACAAACTCACCTTCCCCTTATTTGACTGAGCGGAAAGTATCGAAATGGTGATGTTCACAGCATTTTCCCAGCAAATAACATTCATCAATCATACTAATCAAACAAGAAAAAGAAAGCAAAAACATATAAGCATCTATAAGTATTAAGCAAGAGGCCTTTTAACTTTCATTGACAAATAAAATTACATTGTACCTTTCCTCTCATCTTATGACAGGAGATTGGAATGAAAAACAAATGAGCTTGATCCGGATCATCAGTAACGAAAATACTTTCCCTAATATTCTGGAAAAAATAGCCCTCACTTGCATACTTCCCCGTGAGCTTTCTCGGCGTCTGAAAATAAGTATTAGGATCTCCATCTGGGTAAATATACACCTTAAACTTCTTCTCCATTTCCGCATAATTCAACCTAAACACTTCTGGTATATGAAATACATCCGTTATTTCATCCTTCTCTTCCCCCCTCTCCTCGGAATTTACTGGTACCGAACTAAATTCATCTTTAATAGCAGCAGAAACCTAAAAAAGAGAAAATATAAATAAAGCGGAATCATTCCGATATTCGGTAACACATACTGAACCACTCTAATAATAAAAGTTTTTATTCATATATATGTACACATCCTCTACAACACTATGTGCAACACATTTAATTATAGGAAAAAAAATTGTATATCCTAACAAAATAAGATAAATCCTAAACTCGAAAATATAAACTCTAGGCATTAATAATACTATAATTATGAATGTTGTACAGAGTGCTACACAAAAGTGTTGTAGAGGATCCGGTGACTCGTATATACTAAGCTCTAACTGGTAAATCCTTAGGATTAAAAATGTTATCGGAAGCTTTGACAGAGGAAGATTGAGAATTTACCTTTAATTCAGAGGGAGAGAGTAGTTCCTGTAGAGATGGAGCAGGGGGATCCCAGAGAAGGAGAGCTAAGGGATTTGAGAGAGAAGTATGTGAAGGACAAAAGAGTAAATATAGCAAGGGTAAGCAGGGAGCTTTGCAGACTGCATACTGCGATTAACGGCTGAGAGTGTGGTGGTTTTGTCGCCGACATTGGCCGAGATGGAGGCCGGAGATACTGCTAGAGAAACTCGAATCTAGCAGAACAGTAGAATGTTTACCAGATTTGAGTATATCAATCGGATGTGAAGGAATATTTGACGATTCAATTGCAGGTATATCTTCAACTGATTTTCTTAGCTTAAAACTGAGCTCTTCAACGGAGGCGGAGATGGCGGCGGCGTGGTGGTTATACTCCGGGGAGACTGAGTGAGATGCAGAATTGAAGGCGGGGAAGTAGATTTCGTATAATTGTCGGAAGGGGCTTCTTTTACGGTTTTACCACTATTTATATATTTGTTTTTTTCTATTTACTTGTTGGCACCACAAATTCTCAAATATTTTGCTCGGGTTCGTTTGTCTTAAATAATCAAATGTAATGTATTTTTAATAATAATAAATATAATTAAAATTAATAAGTATAGTGGACGAACTATTTAGTTCGTTTATAATTCTAGTTAAAAAAATTTAACTTTAATTTTAATTTTAAAATTAGAAAGAAAGAAAAAAATCCTATACCATAATTTCATTAATATTATTTTGTATTATGAGTTTAATATAGGGTGCGTAGACAGGGCCGACTTTCTCATCAGCGATAAGAGCGTCGTCCCCTAATACGGCATATGAAGTGAACAGTTGACCTGGGTATACATGTTCTGCACCTAACCACACCAAAATATGGTGTGTTAGAGAAAAGCATGCCCAAGAAGAATAGTACCCTAATGGTTGCCCGACAATAAATGATATTTGAGTGTGTTTAAACGAGCACATTTTTACGTTTGAGCTTGACTCGAATTCCAAACACGAACGAGGTAATTCCTCATCAGGAAAGAGTCAATCGTCGGGCTGCAACATATAAAGGAATATCCCGCCAGCAACTGAAACATTAAGGGACTCGAAGTCTCCTGCCATTGGTATGCTTATGAGTTCACATTCTTGTTTACTTTTCTTGGAAAGGCCACTTCCTTCGCTGCCCAGTACGAGGCACAAAGGAGTCTCTGCTAAAGAATCTGCAGAGTCTCGAGAAAGAGAAGATACAAGCAGCTTTAATTCCTCATTGTTTGAAGGATGGCCAGCCAAAATCCTCATTTGAAATTCCTTTTTCAAAGATTTTAAATGTGACCATTCGCCGGAAACTATAGGTAGCTGAAAGGAGGCTCCTCTACTAGCCCGTAATGCTTTCTCGTTGAACGGATCACAACAACCAGAGAGTAAAAAGACACCGTCCTGGGGAACAATGGGCACATATGTTAGCTTTTCAGTTAATTGTAACAAATATCAGATAAATATGGAGTATTAAAGAACCTCAATTTTGATGTTAGAAGGAAGATCGATAATCAAACATGCAGTTTCTAGTCAATCAAAAGTATTCATTCAACGAGGGGAAAAATAAATTACTTGCGCCATAAGAATTGTACTTACCCATCTAAAGGCCAGTGCGGACCTTAGGAGTGTACCAAGGTTACCAGGGTCCTGCAATTAACAGTTCTTTATGAGATTTGCTTACGCATCCAGAATTCAACATGTCTGATGATTACTCGAAAACATGAGCAAAATCCATTAGCTAAGTTATCAGATCGGGTTAGTTTCTATACTAGGTCTTGGGGCTACGGATATTTTTTATTATTCACACAGAAATTTTTCTGAAGTCTGTTCTTTTCTTCATGCTGATCGACACTGCCCGCATGCTTTTACTGTTTGAGTCCAGGGGAACTTTCTATTAAGTTTAATGAGCAAGATAGAAATGTTACCAGTTTATTCGAAGGTGTGGACTCTTCAAACAGAAAATGTCAGCCTAAAAATCTCAAAAGGTTTGCCTTATAGTCCTAACCTCTTAACAGAGCCTATAAGTGACACGAGAACTATCTCTAAGGAGGACTTACTAGTCATAAGGAACTTGCTTAACTTTTATAAGGAACTATGTGTCACGGGACTGATACAAGCTAGGTAAGCTACTTTTGATTATTTCTCCAAAGTAAATTTTTAAGCTACAGTGGACTTTCTAACTAACAAAAATCTATTGCATAAACTAAGACAGAGGACAAATGAACCTCAATCTAAAACGAGCACTATTGGCATAAGTAAAGGATAACCTGAATTCCATCAAGGACTAGAATCCGATGTGGAATTGGAAACCATGTACGGCAATCTTCTTCTTGCAGGTTGCCGTCTATGTTATGGAATGTGGAAGGAATTCGTACTAATGCAGCCATATCAAGACAATCAGTTGATTGTAGTCCTGAAAGTTTTTTCATTACCATTGAACTGACATTGACACGTCGGATAGAATAGTTGTTGAGATCTTCGGGAATATCTGCATTCTCAAGCACAAGCAGGCATTCAATTGTAGTAGATCCATCTTGCATTTTCTCTTCAAAGTTGCATAGTTCCCTGTCAAAAAAATATTTAACATTCTGTTAGTAACATTACGGCATCATCAGTATCTAGAATGGAGAAAGAAAGAAATGACATTGATCTATAATACGAGCTGAAAATCTCAGATATTATCTGAATGGCTTTTTCAATCATTATAGAAAAATAAAAATAAAACCTACAAATTCACTGAAAAGAAAAATAAACAAAAGCCCATTCGATTCACAACCCCACAGAAATATTTCACAAACAATTTTCAAAAGATACTAAAAAGACAGTCAGAGACCTTGACTCCTGAGTTGTTTGATTTAGTACGCTAACTACTTCTTTAGACCAGGATTAAAAGTGTCATTATAAAAGGAAATCAATTCCTGGCATTTTTACTTATCTTCAAAAGTTGCTTCAACAATTCGACATACTTTTTTCGACATTCTTCTCTAATACTGCTGTAATGTCTGTTCCCGCACTGTGATTCAAATAAAGAAACCATGAAATCATGTCCGTAAAAGCGAGCTACAAATCAAGCAAGTTATCAAAGCAAACAACAAAAACTAAACCAAAGAGTATTTTGCAGAGGTTGTTGCAAGCTTCTTCTGCAACATCCCGTGGCAGTTTGCAATCTAGTGAAAGTGTGAAACAACAGTGTAGATCTATAAAGTCCTTTAATATTCAAGGTTTATGGCCGGCAAATATTACTATACCAGTGGATCATAGATCAGCTCGAAGAGATATTATGTCTTTAGAGGTTTTTAGCACCGATGACAGTAACATTACCGGCCATAATCCATGAATCGCAAAGGTAATCTGGTGGAATTTTCTGTTCACCACATTTCAAACTAATTGCTCAGGGTCATTGCAGAATAAGCTATTAAGAAGCTATTGTAATGAAATACAAAAAATGAGGTCATTTTGATATTGATTATTGATAGTTGTGGATTGTAGCTTTTCATTATTTAGAGTGCTTATATATAGTGGAATACTATCTGATAAGCTACTAATACTTATCATGTTGTTGTACCTAATCCCCATATTTCTAGATGGATCACGCGTCTAAAAATTTTCTACCTAATTTGCAGATTTTTGTATCATACAATTCATGTAGAGGACTCACGCTTCCAATCAAGCCATCAGACTGGAAGCATTTCTAAGTACAAAAAAGTTTTTTGTACCCCCCCCAGCAGCAGCACCACCACCACCCACCCAAAAAAAGAAAGAGAACAAAAGCTTCTATCATCAATTTATTCACACTTGCCAGCGATGGAAAAGAAAACAAAAGGACAAAGAGCAGGTTCTTTATCAAAATTAAAATTCAACAACCATGTATGAGTTGCTTTAAAAATGGTTTTTTTTTCTATCTATGACTTGAGATATATAATGCTTATTTTTTGCTAACTCTTTTCTTTCACTGAAATTGCTTGAATAGTCTATGCAACATAGACGGAGCTAGAGACTTCATGTTTGGGGCAAGTTATTGGAGCACCAACAAACACTAAACAAAAAGAGTATTATGCAGAGGATGTTCAAAGCTTATTCAGCAACATCCGTTGCCGGGCCAGCTCCATTGGGTCTGACCCCACCCTCCTCTCAAAATTTTCACATCTTTGGTATGTAAAATACCGGTCCTATTTTGAAAGTAGGGCTGGCTGAATATTTTGAGAGAGGGGTGGAGATGGACGTAATAGAGCCGCCCATCCCCCATTTTTCCGTGGCAGTTTGCAATGTGGTGAAACAGCATTGTAGATCTGTCAAGTCCTTTAATATACACAGGCTATGGCCTGCAGATATTACTAAACCAGTGGATCATATAGATCAGTTCGGGAAGATATTCTGTCTTTAGATGTATTTACCAACGGTATCACAGTAACAATTGCAGCCATAGCCCAAGCATTGCAAAGGCAATAATCTGGTGGAATTTACTGTTCTTCACCAAATTTCAAACTAATTGCCCATGGCAGCCATTGCAGAATAAGCTTCTTATAAGATGCTGCAAAAGCATCAAGGATACAGCACAAGCAATGAAATACACAAAAAATAAAACAAGATAAAATAAAAAATTGAGGTCTATTTTGAAATTGGTTATTGGTAATTGTAGACGGTCGATTTTCATTTGGAGTGCTTAAATAGTGGAGTACTATCTGTAATTAGCCACTAATAATATTTATTCTGGTGTTCTACCTACTTTACACGCATATTTCTAGATGGATCACGCATCTAAAATTCTTCCACCTAATTTGCTGTTTTTTGTATCATGAAATTCATGCAGAGGACTCACACTTCCGATCAAGCCAGCAGATTAGCAGCCTCTAGTTTTTTCCTCTTAGAACATATTCCCACATATAACATAACCATGCTTGAAGCATTTCCAAGTACAAAAAGTTCTATCATCAATTTATTCACACTTGCCATCTGAAAGCAGACATGGAAAATAACTTTAAAAAGGAAAAGAAACATGTTCTTCATCCAAATTAAAATTCAAACAACCATGTATGATACACTGCAAAAAGGTTGTGTATCTATGGCTTCAGATATATAATGCTTGTATTTGCCGTTTAATTTTTGCAACTATGACAAGAGTTGTCAAGGAAGGCCAGCACAGTTGGTGCAGCACTTTCGCTCGAAACAATATGTCACGGGCACAACACACCCCCCAAGGGAAAACAAAAACAAAACTGTGATACGAGTAAATTATTTGTCATGTGATTCTGCTATTCTAAATGCTTATGTGATTTTGAACTATTTTGTTTCACTGCAATTGCTAGATTAGTCCATGCAGCCATAGACAGAGTTAGAAACTTCATCTTGTGGGACAAAAGGTAAATTTTACATGGTTCTTTATGGGTAAGAAGTAAATTTTGTTAATAATCTTTCTAAAATTTTCAAATTCAAATCCCCACCAAAAAGAACACAAATTTGTAACCATTAACAGTTCATAAAGCATCCTAAAAAATCAGAAACCGCATAAACACAAAAGCCACACAAACAAAAAACATGATTGGCATACCCATTGATAAAAACTACTACCTCCATTCCATAGTATAAGTCGTCTAGTACATGTAGAGAAAATTAAGGAAGCAAAAAATAAGATAGTTTGTTAGTCAAAATATCAATATTACTCTATTAAATAGGAATGTATACCACTAATTCTATTTAAAAGAGTAATATTGATATTTTGATTAAATAAACACCTTAATTTTTCCTTCCTTAATTTTCTCTACATTTTCTAGACTACTTAATTTTCTATACATGTCGACTAATATTACTCCAAAAAAAAAACAAGAAACGAAATTCACTGGAAAACGACCAAAAGAAAAGAAAAGAAATCCAATTCAATTCAATTGACAACCCCCACAAACACAATTTCATAAACAAATTTCAGGAAACTGAAAAGAGAGAATCAGGGGGACCTTATAGGAGTAGAGCCAACCAGAAGAACAGAACCATGAGAATATCGATAAGAAGATGAATTACGAAGCTTAACGCAATGGTTAACAAATGGGTTTGAAGTGCTTGTAATTGTCTTCACGTTTTGAGGAGTCTTTATTATTGAGTTCTTCTGCCGTTTATCATTATAATCAGAAGAATCAGTTGCAGTAATAGTTTGCGAAGAAGAGAAAATTTGGGTAGTGGGATTGGGGTTTGAAGTAATTAGATGTTTAGTGGGAGTAATTGATGAGAAGAAAATGGTCGGACATTGCATTCTTCTTCTTCTTCTCTGCCTTCCTCCTCCTCTCTTGCTTCTCTCAAGCAATTAATTACTCCATGGGAATCGGGTAGCCCAAGTGGTAAGGCTACCCGAACACGGAGCGGGGGTCCTGTATTCGATTCCAATATCTCCCCATAATGGGGCAAATAATTTCTCCTTCTTGTGAGGCTAATCTTCCCTCCCCGATCTAGGGTACTCTTCGCTCTTCCCTTCGGGGCAATCGCCTTCGGGCGTAAAAAAAAAAGAAGCAATTAATTACTCCCTCCCTCCATCACAACTATTTTAACCATTTTATAGTAAAAACTCATCTACAAAGGCTTTTAAAAAATTGCCTACATAAGTTAAAAATTTGGAATTAAATAAAGATCAAGAAGATATAATGTCATATTAAATTTTAACAATCATTCTCATTTTATACTCTTTGATCTTGTTTTATTCAAAAAAAAAAAAAAATTATCCTATAACCATCATTATTGGAATATAATATATATTATAACATTAAGTTGCAGAGTTTAAAATACTTATCTAATATAGTCTGTTTCAAGTTTAAATTAGTTCTACTTGATGAAAATTAAAATCATACTATGCTTAGTATTTATACATGCAAAGAATTTTTTTACGCTTTCCTAGATATATGTATTTGTATATCCAAGACATGTATTTGTTTTACTAAAATATATGTATATGTTTTATATAATTTATGTAAATTAAAATTTTAAAAAATACATTTTTTAAGGGTAAAATGTGTCCACGCCTCCCGACTTTTTTTTATTTTGGTTTTTGACTATGGATTAAAAAATGCAAAGTTCTTAGCCCTAACATTTTCTGGAGTATTAATATTGTCCATTCCATCCATTTCCTCTGTTAATGAGACCATATGACTCTTACATGACTAAACTCGAAGAGATTTTGGGAAAACGAGTTCTGACCCTAAAACAAACTACACATGGCCTATGGGAAAGATGTGGGAAAGAAAAATGAACAGGAAAAACTGATGTGCATGTAGAATATTGATTTTGTTTATCTCATTTGCGTTTTTTTTAACAGTCAACTTATTTTTTCCCAAATTCGCCCGAGTTTGGTCATATCGTTCTATTCCGTCCATATTTAACAAGGAAATTTGATGGAATGAGTAACATTAATACTTCTGAAAAGTTCATGGTCAAAGACTTATATTTTTTAGTTCATGGTCAAAAATAAAAAATGATAAAAGTTCAAGGGCGTATGCACCTTTTACCCTTTTTATGTAAAACTCTTTTTTCGAAAGGAAAATTCTGATACGTATCAGGTCTATGTAGACCTTGTGGTACAGAACTGACCATATCACCGCAAAATTCAATGAACCTAATCCATATCATAATTATCCGGAATGGAATAACCTCTCTTTGGTAACAAACAGTAGCAAGTTGGAAGCAAAGGAAGTCAGAATTCAAGCATAGTTGACAAGCAAGTATTTGTAATAGACGTACAAACCGTGAAAGAAAACAGGCAAACAATTTAGTAAGCTTTATGTTTTTCGGCCAAGCATTATTGGCTATAATTAGATTTAAAAAAAAACTCAAATCAAACACTATTTATCGATATTGGTATAAAAGATTTCACGGTGATTTGACCATTTAACCCCCAATTTAGCCAATTAATCGGCTAAATGCTTATCTCCCAAGCCTACCCCTAGTAAAAAAAACCTCAATAGAAAGGCTTCTTCATATGTGATGCAGAAGATAAAAAGTAGGAAAACGCCTATTTTTTTATTTGAGGTAAAATTCTGGACTGCAAAAGCACAATTATTAGTTATTGGATACATCTCTTGGAAACAAGCCTAAAAAGGGACAAAGTTAAACATCTGTATTAAGACTGTTCAAGAAAGTCACACCCTATAACTCCTGGGAACTACTAGGAAGAGTTTCTGATGATCCTTGGCCAAAATAATCATGCGAAATTATCGTGTTATGAGCATATAAACCCTGTGAACTTGAAGGCATAGACAACCTCTCAGATGCCGAAGCCATACCATCATTCCCCTGAATCTCTGATTGCAGACACATTTTATCAGAAGATGTTGAAGACATTATCGGGTTCCTGCAAGATGTTGACCTGTACAAACTCGCGGTACTTGTATGTATCGATGCATCAGTTATTAAAGACATTAGGCTCGTTCCATCGGTCTGATGAGATGCCATGTAAATTTCCTCATCTGGCTTCAAATGCATGGTTGATTCGGTCTCCTGTGATGTTGGATCGTCGTGCTGCTGAGATATTACTGGCAAATACATCGTCTCAGAAGATGGATGTATGTTGATGTCTGTCCTCTGCATATCATGTCCGAGAGAAATGGGACCCACGTTGTCCGTCCTCAGAAATATCGGTCCTATGTCATTACTGCAGGATGCAGGAAAACATACACTCTCGGAATTAGAAGCCTCCACAGGATCAAGTCTGTGAGAACTTGAAGCAATATAAATACTGTCAGCAGTAGATGGGATAGCTTCACTTTGTGAAATTAGAGAGAGGGAGTCGCTCCATTGAGATGTCCCAGGGAGATACATTCCCTCAGACGTCTGATGCAAGGACAACGTTTCATTTTGACTAACAGAATCCCTCTCAACGACTGAAGGCACAGAAAGCAACACGTCTTGGTTAATTGAATCCCTTTCAGATGTTGAAGGCATAGCTAATTCTCGTTCTCTTGTTGGTGGAGTAGAAGGCAATTCTTCGGGATTTGGTAAATTTTCCTCGGAAGAGGGCAATGGCAAGTATGCGTCTTCACTGGGTGTATCCTTCTCCAAAGGTAAAGGTATTTCCAGTGAGACTTCTCGGTTAGGTAAACCATTTTCTGATGGAATATGTGCTATTGAAACCCCTCTACTTATCAATTTCGACTCAGATGCTGGAGGAACATTTGGTGATATTCTTCGGGTTGGTAAGTTTCGCCACTGTTGTGCGACTGTTTTTATCTGAGTGTAAAATTGTACACCGGCTTTCCCTGAGTCAAGAATTGTTTTTGTCAGCTATGTAGGATACGGGGGGTTTTGCCGCAGCAAGGATGTGTTAGAATATAAGGCGAGGAAAGAATCAACATACCACAAAAATTGAGATCACCAGAGAAAGATGCCTTTGAACCATTTACCGAAGAAAACGGCAACGGAATTGGAACGGGAACATTTATTCCGACCTGAGGCAAGGCCAGATGATTGTTAACAAGATATGCTAAGCTAGAAACATTAGAACTGGCTCAAACCAGTGTATCTATAACAATATAAACCAAGTTTGAGTTCAAACTCGATCATCACAGTTGAGTACTATCCAACCAAATACTGCTTCTATTTTACTACTAACAAAATGGATTCAACTAACCAGCCCAGACTCGACATCATTCTGAAACTTGCGTGCTGCAACTCCAGATGTAGTAAATATGGAAGCTCCGTTTCCAAACCTATGACAAAGAGAAAACGTACGAATTTAAAAAGATACTATAAAGCAATTACATCAAAGTGAGGCTTAGTTAGATTCCAATTTGATACACTATGTTTTACATTTATTGTTTCAACAAAGGACGAGTTTTACCAAACAATAACGGGAGCTCGAACATTACCTGGAAAGTCACAGACTGATCATTGAAAACCTATTTGCTTGCGGGGTAAATGCCACAGACTAAAGTATTTTCTCTTTACTGGACTACTCCATTACAGGACACCCTTGTGCTTAATTAGTCCTATAGTCACTCTAGATACTAAATGAAGCATAGATACATAGGTCGGGAAATGCAATTGACATAATTAAAGATTCAGACAGAAAGAGTCCGATCAGGTGATTTTTAAGTTTAGAAAAAACTCAATAAAAAATTTAAAATTATTGTTGACATGTTCCCAGTTGTTGGATTCAAATTACATGAGGAGTTGTTTGGCCCGAAGGAATACAAGTGAAGGTTCAGAATTAGCAATTTTGATCGTTAGAGGCGTTCTTTCAGCATGTAACAAATGCTGAAACTAAATACATCAAAGGCAAAGAAATAGAATTAAAGACGAACTCCTGAAGACTGGAAAAAATAAGCTCGAGGAGGAACCTGTTTCTGTTAACAATAGCTATGGCTTCTTCTAGACTTTCAACCTGGCAAATCAAAAAGAGGATACAGTTAATTAAATTCTAATCGGCTTCCTGTTGGGGAAAACTAAATCAGAAATGCCAGCAGCACATATACCTGCATGCAAAGAAGGACCGGCCCAAACATTTCCTCCTGCCCAGCAAGTACATATTACATCGTCTGCTAGAAAAATATCACGGCCTAATAATTGTGTTCACAAGACAAGTACAAGGGCATGAAAAAAAAATACCTTGTAGCATTCCATGTGAGTTGTAACATCACCCAATATTGTAGGGCCCAAGAAGTTACCCAGCTCATATCTAGGAACCTACAAAAGCAAGTTCAATCACAGGTTTTCGAACGCCACCATTGAAGTATCAGCACAGGGTTTTTCCTTTTAATTTTTAGTATCGGGCCAGGGGATATTGAACCTGAGGCCGAGACCTATTGTTCCGAGTCAAAAGTGCTGCGCTAACTGCGCTAGCCTTCTTTGACAAGTATCAGCACCGATTTCCAAGCAAAGCATAACAAATAACTCAAGCTAAATCTTGCTACTAAATGAATGATACGAAGCACATAAAATCCCATTTGCATATAAAACACTGGAAGAGCATAGTAGATAAAGAAGATTAGGACTTGGCAAAAAAAAAAAATAAAGAAGATTAGGGAGATTATACATCATGATTAGATGGTAGACTATACGGAAAACTGAATGTTGTAAAAGTTTTTTTATGAATATAGTAGCCAAATTGATAGGCAATTGTCCCCATTCCAATTCCACTTATTCTTCTGGGAAGCTAAAAATGACTCATCTTAAATTATGCCTTCTCACGTACTTTAATAAATGTGAGACATTGTCAATACACCAATGCCACAAATCATGATTGTTCAGTTCGTATATCCCACTTACGAATTTTGGCATACTTGCATTATCACACAAATTTCAGCAGAGTTACACTGACTTTGAATCCCAAAAATAAACCGTCCATTTCATGCCACTCGTAGATCCAAAATACACAGCCAAATACATGAAAAGAAAAAATATCTATTTTTTATATGAAGAAAATGTTTAATTCTTATCCAGTCCTCTCTTCCTCCAAAGTCTTCCTAACTAGTAAAGACGATGGGCTTTTATCATACTCTTCACACATGATTAAAAACGTCGATGATATTATTCACTTTACTGAAATTATTAAGTGAAGATTCATCAAAAAGATCATGCTCACTTCAGGTTTAAATTTTCCCCCGAGAAAACTGTCAAATTTCTCTAACCTCTTTAGAAAAATAGGTAAACATCTGCATCTTTCATCCAATTTCTTTTGGCAAGTTAGTAAATAGAACCGTGCAAGAGCAAAAGTAGCATATTCTAATATGAAAAGAAGTGAAAAAGGAAAAATTAGATACCACAATCTTTCTTCCGTCAAGAATAAGCCTAGCACCATTTTCAACAGCACCTTGAACCAATGTGCATATCTTATCCTTTTCCTGTACCATAAAAAAACATGCCAAAGAGAACAAATAAACACATATCAAGACCTAAAAATGATATGACATATCCAAATGCAGCATCCGAAACCTCTTAAAATGGAAAGAAAATAATAAAAGACGCAACAAATGAACATCAGCATTAGCATCTTGAAACTTGTACCAAGACATTTGACAATTGCATTGAGAATCGCACGAACTAATGGCTACACAAGCTTTTCAACCAGGGGCTAGTGACTATTAATTTCTATGAGATTACAAATTTACATTACCATGTAAATACAAATCCTGAGATTTCGGTACATAGCGGAGCAAAAGAACTGTAATATGTCATTCTATGGAGCAGACCAAAATTTAAAGATCGCAATCTAAGTCATGTTGGTACCTCTTTACTAATAACTGGTCCTAGGTCAGCTCCATCCTCAGTTCCAGCATTAACTTTCAGTGCCTTTGCACGATCGAGAAGCTCCTGCTCCCTGAAAGAAACGGCATAGCAGATGAAAATATGGCAGACATAAAAGCAGCAATGCACTAGTACATTTTTTAAACATTTGATATCTTTTTCCTTTTCCTGTCCATTTTTTAACCTAATAAATAAAATTTAAGAAAAATGAAAAGCACAAGCGTCAAACCATGGTGTTGAGCCTCCAACAAAAATTGCTGTGCTCAAAGTCATGCACCTCTGTCCGACAGCACCAAAACCAGCAGCAATTATAGCATCCAAAGTAGCATCAGCACTTGCATCTGGCATGATAATTGCATGATTCTTGGCTCCCATGTTAGACTGAGAAGAAACCATACTTACATTCATGACCTTCCTAAGTTGCAATGCCACAAGTAGAGGACTAGAAGAAGAGGAAAAGGTACAAACCTGAACACGTTTACCTCTAACTGCTGCTCTAGCATATGTGTGCATGCCCGCCTTCAGAAGTAAAAAATATTACTAGACTAAATTCATAAAGAAAGTGAAATTGAATCTTTAAAATAAATGAAAAATGTAAAAATCAGGTTGCATGAGGAGCGAAATGCTTGGATTGTAGAATATAGGTTCCAGGATATATCTCATGCAGGGAAATAATAACAAAATGGCATATACAAATTTTTTTAAGTATTCTTCAGAAGTTCACACATACTAGGTCATAAATATCTGCAGAATGAGTATCTGATCTGTGAAAGCCGAACACAAAGTTAAGAATTCAGGAAAAGCAACTTACCGCGTCTGAACCAACTAAGGATATAGCTCTTATTTCATCATCATCACAGATGTAATTGATGATTTCCTGCCCAAAAAAGTAAAAATAAATTAAAACTGATATCAAAATTGCAAGAAAGCCAGGGTACTCGACTATAAGATGGAAGAAAAGAATATAGTTATTTACATTTGTCCTGAAAAGTAAAACTGAAACTATTCACAAGGGGACGGGAGAGGTGTACACTTGTAGGCAACTAAGGAAAGAGATACTAAACTAGCTTCATACTGAAAGATAGCGTAGGTTCGAAACAACTACTACATGACAAGGTTGGTAAACAGGATCCAATTATAGGTAGGATTCTTGGTACAAGGGAAAAATGACTTTGCCATCTAAACTTTCATCATATTTCTCAGTTTTCCATCAAATTAGGAGGAAAATCAATGGCAAATTGGGTGTTTAGAAAACACTTGGACGGTTCCGTTCAGGTTTAGAAAGACATTTGTTGATTCTAGCCCTGGAAACTAGGGATATAATCATTTAGAATCAATTAACTGAGATGAGATGATCTATGCTTCTCAAGATCAGGTTCTCAAAGGCAATGTTATGAATCTCAACTTCATATAGAAAGCATGCCGTATTGAATTTGTAACTGGAAATTATTTAGCACGATTATAAACACCATCTTGATTGTTGCAATTTGTTAGGACAATTGATATATCTTTTCGTTAGCATTCCTACAAAGCTTCCTATATATACTTTCTGTTGAGCAGAAAAGGTAGAAATTCACCGGCTCATTCCGGTGTCTTATATAAGTTATGGGGTCAGATTGGCTCCAACAGCTCATGGATACCTATACCAGTTGAAATATTTAATGATTAGATGAGAACAGTGGAATTACACTATTACAGTTCGATCGGTTTTTCTTATTCCTACTTTACAGTTTTCTCTTTCCTTCTTTATGGGGGGAGGAGGGGAAGAAAAAAGGAAATATATCAACAATAGAAGTGCTTTGATGAAATCATTGTAACTGAAGCACTTTCCAAAACCATGTGAAGCAAATTGAGGAGAGGTTATGACTCCTCAGAAACAAAAGCTTACATGAGTCCCGTGAACAATATTTAGAACACCATCAGGTAAACCAGCTTCTGCTGCCAATTCAGCTAGTATCATTGAAGCCCCTAGAATAACAGCAGCTAATTAATAAGCGGGTGCTACTTCAGCAAACTGAACAATGATTTACTTATAAAATAGTAAATAAGCAAGTGACGGAGAAAACCAGTTTCTTTGAAACAAAACCAACATAGCGCTCACCAATGAGAAATATACCGCTAGAAATAAATATACCTGAGAAACCATACAAGGGCATGGCTGCAATTAATAAGGTGCAAGGTGATACATAGATCGGGAATTTATTCTCCATCGCGACTTCGGGCATAAATTCACCCGAAAATCGAAAATATTAAACAACTGTCCAAACACTACTTCAAGAAAACTTAATAATCTAAAAATTAGATGATTTCTTTTTTCCTGATTTCTACAGGCACTTCCTAAATTAGCGTTTCCCCTGCCAATGTCGCAGATGTATAGTTTCAGCAGTTAGAAATACATAGTTAGAAGCTCTTGCAAACTCAATGATTTTAGTCCCTAGTCCTTATCCAGAAACCCTATTGACCTTTACATTCAGTTAAGAAGAACAACATGCTACAGTTGCTGGAATTATTCTTCCATCTAAAACTAAGCAGGGTAGATTGCAGAAGGACAAAGTTTCAACGACATACCCCTACCTTATGGTCATCAAGAACAATATGGTTCTGAGCTGCAATTCTGCCAGTTAAACTAAAAGCCACATTCAAATGTACTTCTTAACAACATAAGATGAATTTGCATTTCAACGACAAGTTCTTTTACCACTATTTCCAAAGAGAAACACAAAAGAAAAAGAGAGGAAGAAATACCAAAGAAAAAAAAATCAAGATCAAGATCAACAGCATAAAAGTTGCAGCTTCAAGCTATTTACTTTAAGAGGATGACTATATATATGAGCACTCGTTAAAAAAAGACTATATAGACCAGCAACTACAGCCCCTGCTCCCACTTACAAGCTCCAGCTGAAGTAACTTTGTAATTTAAATTTATTTTCTTTATAACGTGTCAGAGAGTAGAGACCATAAACTGTGAAGAAATATATGAGCAACACACCTGGATTTTTTACTGATGGCTTCAGAACAAAAGTATTTCCACATGTAACTGCAATGGGAAACATCTGCAGAACTCGTAATTAGAATTTTCTAGGATGGCCATATTATACTTAAAATAAAACAGTAGAATTCAACATACCCATAACGAAATCATTGCTGGTAAGTTCAGGGGACATATACCAGCACACACACCAAGAGGCTCCCTAATACAGAAAGTATCAACCCCAGCGGAGGCATTTGGGATGAACTCTCCCATTTGCAGGGTTGCCATGCCACACGATTGTTCAACGACCTCTACAAGTGAAGCCAGGAGTGGAAAAAAAATCATAAAAACAAGGGACTTGGAGGAGAAACATACAAAGCATCACCATAAGAACTGAGCATACATGCAGTACTAGCTACTAACCTAAACCACGGAGAACGTCACCTTTGGCACCATCTATTGTCTTCCCCTGCTCTATTGCAATATTCATGACAAGCTTCTCCTACATGTTAAGAAAGATTCCTTCAACTTATGACACCATATCTAGGAAACGCATTAACTGCTAAAATGATATTAACCAAAAAAATAAAAATATTGCACACACAATATCTCTGCGGATGAGTTCTTGGAACTTGAATATTATGCGCTGGCGAACAGTGACAGGTGTATCTCTCCATGTAGGAAATGCTTGTCTGGCTGCTTCCACTGCAGCTGTGAACTCTTCATAGGTGGTCAAAGGAACTTGAGAAACAACCTCTTGTGTTGCCTGATAGAAAATTTTAATTAAAAAGCATTTCTTTGTAGATAAGACTATTTAAAAGAGAAGTGTTCTAAAGGATGAATTTCATGACCAAAAGTATTTAAAGCTTACAGGATTTATGACATCAATAACGTCACATGCTTCAGAGTCCACAAACCTTCCACCAATATAATTCGGAATCTTCAGCTATTAGCAAAATTAATGAACAGAAGAGAAAGAAGTCAAATTCAGAAATGATATGAGACAGGACATAGAACACAAAAACAGATGCGCGAATTCTCTGAGGTCATTTGTTTCTCTCACACATGAAAGCTTACGGGGAAACTTTGGCAACTTTGTTTCGCTGATGCTTCATCTGATGAACTTGCAGCAATATATCGATTTGGTCTCCATGATTTAATATTAGTTTCTGCAGGCAGAGAAAAAAATTCTTAAAAAGAAAATGTGCAATTTGCACTGCAGAAAATAAATCAAACAGTTGTTCAAGTTTCTTTCGCTAACTGTTGCATGCTAATCAAGATTTCGCTTGATAAAAGAACCAAAGGAGCAGAATGCCATCTGAACTAAACGCATAAGCATCCACCACATATCCTGAAAGATTTATTCTAATGTCTACTAATACAGTACCTAATTATGCATAACCCAAGAATATTTATTGACAAACAAACCAAGACAAAATCTTACAGCTCACGGGAGCTGAAATTACGATTTGTAAGATAATTTTCATCTTCTTAAGCACAAATACTTGACATTCGCAGATTGAAGAAATATGTTGGATGTGAGAAACTCCGAGTTGAGTTCCCAAGACTCGAAGAAGACCACTAATCTAGTATAAAGAGAGATGTAATTGTGTGATGGAAATATAATCCCCAGAAGCAGGAAGATGATGTCACAAGGCTAAACACAGTAATGCAAAGCCTTAGTGGACCTAAATGCAGACCATGGACCAAATTAGTAGATAGACCAATCAGCTGTCCATGGATGCACGAGTCACCGACAGCTGTACAATAAACGTAATTCAACTGCATATAACTCATGAAACAAAACCAAATGAATAACCTGATAATTTCCCCTGCCGGATTTTCGCTTTTAGATTATACAGATGCCTTGGTGTTGTCTGAAGATCTGGATTGCTTTGCTTGAGAGCGTTAAGCACTTGACGTGGTTTTACTCCCGCTTCAGTCATTTGCTTGATCTGCTTCACCTCGTCTTCGGTAAATCGACGACTATAAGGATGCTCAGACATGTCTCTTAAAGGTTCATGGTTGTGCTCTCCGTTTCTTATCGTAAGGACCCATACATCATCATCTTTCTTACCTATAGCTTCAAAAGGACAGTTTATAAGACGTGAAGATGCTTTCCTTTTGCGCTTGCTGTCATCCATCTTCCTCCTATTTCGGTACACACCTCCCCTATCACAACCAAGTATAACTCTTCTATCCCTCCTGGACTTTTTAATAGTGACCACATATCCTTGGTTCGCACCAAATTCACGTACATGTTTGATAAGCTCTTCACGATCTTGAAACGTTCCTGGTGGAGGCGGAAGCATCAGCTTCTCCTCCGTAGTCTCAAACTGACTTTGAAGTTCCATTTCCTCCGACATAAAGCAAACAGCTATTCACCAAATTAACCCTGAAACCAAAGATAATATCCAATCGAGTTTTAAAGTTTCATGCCCAAACTTAATCTTGGGATAATGAAGGTTCAAGTACTAAGATCCAGTATTATATTTCAATCAATATATAGGTCCAACCATTCCAACCACATTTCTCCAACAAAATGGTAAATTTTCATTGAGAATATAATGGCCACATACTAATCATAGCAAACCAATAAGAAACACAAGAAGCAACTTCTATTGCTTATGGGTAAAACATGAAAATTTTCCACTTCCAAAACTAGAAACAAATCCCAATTAGAAATCTAACAAGAAAAAGATACCAAGCCCAAATACAATGGGGGATGAAAGTTTGAAAATTTAACATGAATTTGAACAAATTTTGGTTGGGATTTCCATTCCAAACTCAAAGAAAAACCCTAAACAAAACATTTCTTCCAAACAATACTACTCCAGCTTAACATCACTGGATGAAAAATCTTCATCTTCACTAATAACCCATAACTCAATTTACAAAAAAAATTCAAAAACCAACACTTTTTCAACTTATAACAAAAACTAAAGATTTCCCTTCTATTTGTGTGTGCTCAATTAATTAATACAACAACCCAGAAAAAATGCAATATAACAATCAATAAAAACTAGCAATACCATTAATATTCTATTACAACTGAAAATGGGCTGCAATCACATTAAAATGTAACCCCCCCAAAAAAAAGACTAACCTTTTGTTAAATTTGCTCTCTTCGTGGTAAAATAAAAGTGGGTTCTTGGCTAAATAAATAAACACAAAGATCAGTGAATATTGGCTTGGAGTGAAGAAATGGGGCCAGCAAGAAGAGAAGTGAGGGAAATATTTTAATGGAAAAATTGAGATTTCGACAATAGTGGCAGGGGAAAACGAACGATCACCAATGACGGGAAGAAAAACTTTGGTGATGGGCAGTACGTACACGCGCTATTTAAAGCGTGTGGGTCTTGGTTTGGTCTGTAAATAGTAATGAGTGCTAAATTTTTTTTTTTTTCTTTCTATGTTTTTTTGTTGTTGGACAGGTTTGAAGGTTTTGGAAATTCCCTTCTGATGGTGGCAGCCTTTAGGTTTCTTAGTAATAATCATGACAAGAAAATACAGTGTGTTTGGTACGATAGAATTGATTTAAATGGAATGGAATGGCCTTCTCAACTTTTCTTTTCATTCCAATATTTAGCTGACCAATTTAAAATCGGATTGATCTTTCTACGGGAATGCTCATTCCATTAAGAAGTGGGAAATGGTCATTCCACTTCAAAATATATGGAATTGTTTTTTCAAGAGAAGCTGTAATCTCCGTTTAATGGAAAGTAACCATTATACCTTTTTTTTAAAATTATTATAGTGTTCAAATTAGACAACAACATGTCCATTTTATCCAAAAATATTTCATTATTTTGATAAAACTTTATATACAATAATTACATAAATATTTTTTTTATTTTTTTATTTTTTTCATTTAATTTAACATGAAATATGTTATTTTTATATTAGACTCAACTTTATATATTAACTATATTTGAATATTGAAATGTATGATGGATGCGCTTCAGTGTAGAAACAGTGGCGGAGCAAAAAAAAATTCGTTACAAGGGAAAATATTTTACTGATTTTTTTTAAACAATATTTATAAGAAAATCTTACAAAAAGTAAATTTTTCTTATAATAAAATCGCCATTTCTGTAAATGTTGGATAGATTGTCATCCCCCACTGAATCTGCTACCGTGTACAAATATGATTTTTTTTCAAATGAAAATTTATACATAGTGTAATTAATTAGTTTTTCTCGTCAACCTATGTTAAAGAGCATTTAAGTTATATTATATTAAATCATATTCCATTCTAACATTAAATAATAATAGTTTTTCCAAACACGTGAAAGGAATCTTCATTCCATTCTGGCTTTGTCTTCCAATCAATGGAATGGAAAGAGGATTCAAAATTATTCTGGGTGGAAAACCATTTTGGGTGGAAAGAGATTTCATTCCATTCCACTCCGGCGTACCAAACGCGTTTTAATGGTGTGTTTGAATTGATTTTATTTGGTTGGAAACTTTAAATTGTTTTTGGATTGAATTTGTAAAATGAAATTTGAAACACAAAATCATATAGAATTCGATTTAGAGTTGACACTAATTTGATACTGAGATCAAAATCTCCATCCAAGACCCTAGTCTATGGATGACAATTTTAATCTGACCCACTCTGACCCGTAACATTTGGGCAAGACCAGACCCACCCCGTGAACGGGGTATATCGGATATGGATATATTGTAAGACCTAACCCTGTCCCGCTCCGTTTCGACCGGTCAATTAAGAATAATAATATTATTATTATTACTATTGCTATTATTTCATTAATGTTGATAGTTATGTAGTTTCCTTTTTAAAAAAAGATGAAGTGAGGATAGTTTGTCCAAGTCGGCACAGGGCGGGGCGCATAACGCAAATTCTTAATTCACTACGGGTCATGGGGCAGGCGGGACGTTGGAGCAATACAGACAAGGTAGAAATTGAGTGTTGAGATACCCACATCAATTTGCCCCATTGTCATCCCTACCCTATTCAAGCATGCACTAACCCCAAGTATGCAAGTGATAAGAAACCATAGAAAAATAGAGTGAGTAAAAAGTTTGAAGCAATCATCTGATAAAAATTTATTTGATATCAGTGTATTATTATTGAGAATTAGTGTATAAAAAGAAAAACCAACATACAAATATGTGGGCTTAAAATGAGGACGAGTGAGGACATTGGGCAAGGCCGAATGGGGGAAACGGGACCTGGGGAAGCAATCATCCTTGGCATAGGGCCATCAGGATCAGACTCCAGATACGGCGAGCCGATTTAGTGTGTATTTGAGGGGTGAAAAATCATATGTTCAGTGTATGTTTATATTCTTATATCTAATGAATCAAAATTTGTTATGTGGATATTTTTTTTAATTATATATACACATAACAAATTGTAAATGTTTGAGTAAAAGAATAGAAACTGGCAATTTTTTGCCGCATTTGAGTTAAGTTTGGTATCAAGTCAAATCTGAAATTTTCACTTGTAAAACTCGTATTCCCTTACACACAATTCAATTTTTTATAAAAATCAAATAATATCGTTCAAAACAAACCAAAGTCCATTAATAAATAATAATAATAAACCAAGTCCACTTAAATTTCATATGTGGATTATCAATCTACAAAATATTAATTCTTTTTATCTTTTAGGGGGAAAACTCATCAAAGTTGACCTGCTACTTGGGTTCTCAACTATCACCTTTGTGTTGCACCTAGGCTTGACCCAGCACTACCATAAAAGAAACGAAAAATAATAGTAATTGGAAAACAACTTAAAAAAAAAAACTAATTACTTAGCAAGCAAAAAAAAAACTTCAAAAAACTAATCCAAATATATTCGAATTACTCCACGCATTAAAAGTAATTTAGAATATATATTTTATTAGTCGATATTTCTAAATTCGATGTATATTTATTTTATTTTTATCATATCACAGATTCAGAAAATTTGCACTCGAATCCAGAGAGAAATTCTTAATCTCAAACTTAATATCACAATACGTAAACAATATAAATCTCACAATTGTTAAAACATTAACTCAATAAAGATAAGTTCTCAATATGACGCATTACATAAAATCGGGGATTACATTGGACTGACCATGGTTTAGTATAAAGGGTTAACCATGACAGTCTTTTTTTTGGACAAACATTTATGTCCAGAACGGAAGTGAGACTTCTGTCATAGGCTGACATGGCACATCACGTCAGCCCATGACGGAAGTCCCACTTCCGTTCTCCCCCCTCCCATTGCCCTAAATCAGTCAGCAGCCTCTTCATTTCTCTCTTCTCGCGATTTCAAAAAAAAAAAAAAAAACCTTCCCTCAAAGAACCACCTGTTGCCACTTGTCCCTCCCGCCGCCGCAGTCACCTTCCACCACCTCCTTGCTCTCTCTCTCAATTTGGTGATATAACATGTGTTTTTTCTGATAAAATCTATGTCTATTGTTTTTTTGTATAGATGTTTGTACCTGCTCATCTTCAACCTGATCATTTTAATATGAGTGTTTTAACCAAACATCCATATCATAGATCTTAAGAATATGACACGGTGAGGAGTCACTAAACACTCTTTTAAAATGTATTAGAAGCGAAGGTCAGTTTTATGTCGTGTATAACAGAGAAACAAACGCTGCCTTAATTAACCTAATAGACCAATTAGGTTTTGGGGGATGCTGTAGAATGAGACATATCAAGGTAGATCACGCTCTAGTGACTTCCTTAGTGGAGAGATGGCGCCCAAAGACCCATATGTTTCACTTACGTAGTGGTGAGGCTACCATTACTCTAGAGGACGTATGATGTCTTCTTGGACTACCTACTAGGGGACACGTGGTGTCGTGGGGTGTGGATTACAATATTTCCAATACTCAGTGGGCTGCTACTGTGTTCAATCTGTTAGGATTCTAACCTGCCCGGACGTCAATTGGGGGAAACACTTTTCAGCTGTTTGAAGTTTATTCCCACATTAGTGAGCCTCTAGGACATGATGCTACTCTGTTGGCGATAGAGCAGAGGGCTAGGACATTGATATTCATTTTGATGGGTAGTTTCCTTTTTCCCGATAAGTTGGGCTCCCGAGCGAACATGCGTTATCTCTTAATCATCACTGATCTCGAGCATGATACGACTTCGTGGGCTAGCGGTGTCCTTGCGTATTTGTATTCAAATGACATGACATGTTGTTGTTTGTGAGGAAACCCAAGAGGGGGGTGAATTGGGTTTATATAAATCTTGCAAACTATTTCCAATCTTTTCTAGGTAAGTGCAAGTTTAACAAAAGCTAAAGCAAAACCCAATGCAAATCACAAGACAAGAGATTTAGAGTGGTTCGATTCACTAAGAATCTACCTCCACTACCTTGAGCCGCACCCAAGGATTTTGCCAACTTCACTAAGAAGAATGTGCCCACACAAAGTAGGACTTTACACTAGTGGCTAACTCACAAAGAGTTTTACAAACAACCACTAAACAAGAAGCTCACTAAGAGCTTGCCCACACTAAGTAGGACTTATACAATTGCCCACACAAAGTAGGACTTTTACAACAATTACCCTATCACTAAGAAAGGGGATAAGATGAATGATTAAGCACAATGTTGTTCACTCTTCTAAGTGAAAGATAATTACATTTGAAGCTCATCTTGTTGGCTCTTTGAACATAATAAGCTCACTCTTTGTCTTGCTTTGCAAATTCACCTTTGAATGCATTTAGATCATGACAATGAAGTGCATTTGCTTTCAAGGTGTTTAGACTTGATAAGGAATCAATAAGAATATGTTTTGCAAGTCTATCAAAGTGTTAGAGTCATTCTAAAGCTTTGGAGTATTTATACAATTTGAAATCTCGCTGAAAAACGACTCTGGAACGGTCAGAAAACGGCTAGTAACAGTGTACTTCGGTCGACCGTTCATAAGCTCGGTGGACCGAACTTGGCTACTTCGGTCGACCGTCCAAGGACCTCGGTCGACCGAGTTTGGACAGACAACTCTCTGTTTCTTCCTCGGTTGATCCGAGATAATCTCGGTTGACCGACTTTCTGGGCATTCGGAGAGTTGTCTTAACACACGTTTTGAAATCTTTTGAAGTCTAAAATGTTTTCTAAGTATATAACAAGTAAGAGCACTTTGGAAAACCATTTTACAAGACTTATACTTTGAAATCGAAGGCTTTTGAAATACGAACACTATTTGAAACTTAGCCTTTCAAAAAACGTGTTTATGAAAACATGCAATGCAAGACTATAGTGAGAAGCTTATGTTCAAGAGAGCGTTGGTTAGAGCTTAAGGATAAATACCATTTTCAACAAAGCTAACCTAACCAACCTAAGTCTTCAATCTTCAAGCTTGACGAAATGTGTCTTGAATGATATCTTTGAAGCTTGATCAAGGCTTGATTGAAGTACTTAGAGCTTCCATATTGAGTTCCAATATTCTATCACATAGATGAAAACATTAGACGCAAACATCAAGTGTTTGTCCATCATCAAAAACGAGTTCGTTTGCCCTCAAGGCTAACAATCTCCCCCTTTTTGATTATGTCAAACTTTGATGTAATTAGATAGGATAAGGACTAAATTAAGAACAAGGAAGCATGGCAAAAGGATATAAGAACAAGTAAGAGCAAAGACTAATGCTTATAAGATAAACCAATTAAACATGGAAGCTAAAAGCATTAGTAGGATTACTTCTTTTGCCATTTTCATAAGGGACTCTTTGAAGAGCCCTTTTACCCAACCAACCTCCTTGCCTCCTACCTTCCATCAAGTAGCATTCTTGTGTGTAATATACATACCTTAGTTTACACAAGAAGCTAACTTACCATTTTCATCAATGTTGATGTGAGTGCTAAGGATCCTATTATAAAGAACATTTCTCACACAAACATTAGAACTCTCGATGTTTTGTTATCATCAAAAAACATCATAGAGTAACTTTGCCCTTAGGGCTAACAATCTCCCCTTTTTGATGATGACAAAACATTGATGCAAATGGGAATAATATACAAAAGATAAATCTTTAAAGTATATAAACATGAATGCATGAGATAAGGATATTAAGGATCTAGACAAGTAGAAAACAAATATTCTACTCCCCCTATATTAGAGAATCCCTTATCTCTCCCATTTTGCAAAGTTCTAAGCTTTCTCCTTTTTGTAAAATACTTCTCATGGCACATTTGCAACACTAAAAATTCTCCCTATTTTTGTCAACATCAAAAAGGGATATCAGAGCGCCAATAAGAAAAGCATTTAGCGAAAAGTAAAGATTAATATTGGAGAAGCTTGATGAAACATACGAATTCTCCCCATATAAAAAAAATGATACCAATTGAAAAAAAATTTAATACCAATTGAAAACAAAACTGATATCAATTGAAGAAAAACTTTTAAAAACAAATGAGAATCCGTAATGGTTTAAAAGATCAATCTTAAAGATCATAAATCAATTTGAGAAAGGATTGATCAAGAATAAGCTTGGTTGAATTTCTAAACAAAGAGGAGTCCATAATAACACATAAATCAAAAGATGGTCATATATGGCTCAAAAAGAATATCAACCTAAGCTAAAACAAAGGAGATGAGGAATAAACCTTAAAGAACAATCTCCCCGTTTATCAAACAAAACATGTTAGCTCTTTAAGATGAAAAAACAAATTGAAAATATAGCTAACAAGAGTGGGATGTGATACTAATTGTTAAAACATAAAAAGTTAAGCATATGTATCACAACCAAAAAAATTTAGAGGAAGTGTAAGATACCAATTGTAGTACATTCCTCTAATAAGTTAATGGTTAGCTAAATGAGTATAACACTCTAGAAGCAAGACTAACCAAAAGCTTAAATGAGATCACAAAAGAATAATACCAATATCAAAGTATATGATCTCATAGTTATTTAGGGAAAACACATGTAGAATATGAACATGTATAACATGTATAACTCCCAAAATAACTAACACAAATTAGCTATAAGATAAGAAAGTTGAAAACCAAGCCAATAAGTGATGTGATGATGTAAAATATGAAAAAATTGAGAATACATCACATATAAGGGGGTATAAGATAAAAACATATGAAGACTCCCCTATATCTCTTAATGATGCAACTTCTTAACATGATACTCAAAAAGCGATAAAAAATCAAGCGCATCATGTTAAGCATATGTAAATGAAGTTCAAGCACCAAAGAGATATGGTATGTGCATTCTTGAAGACATAGATATCAATTGTGATTGTGTTTGTACTTTAAGCAATTAAGATCACATAAGTAGAACACAAGACACGATATCAAGATAAAAGATCAAATGCACATTAAAAAGAGAGTTTCAATAACCAAGTTTATGCTTTTAAACCATCATTCTTGTCAAGTATGGAATACACTTTTAACATGTTGACAAGCAAAACATGATGTACATAAACCATAATCCAATAAGCACACACTCTCTAGACAACTTCTTAACTCATCAAATAATAGCCCATAAGGATCAAAAACACATAATGACCACTAATAGGAGATGAGTTAAGCCTTGTACCTCAATGCTCTTTGAGCTTGGACTTCTTACCATTTTGGTAGATCTTCTTTGTCAATCAAGTCCATTGAGGCATCTCGTGTGATCCTTGGCATTTGACTCTTTTCTTGGAGTCTTAGCTCATTTGTGCCTTCCTTGTAGTTCATATCTTCTTCTTGAAGTTTTAGAACTCTTTGTTACCTACAAGGAATTCTTGAGAACTAATTTGGTACCTTTTCAAAGGTCCATCAAGATTAGCTCAAATTCTCAAGTGAACACATATATGCTTAAGGATAAAAAAAACAAAAAACAACTAGATGGATTCTTAAATGAATATGACATAACAAAACAAGAATCAATCAAGTTGCATATGCTACATCTCATAGATACCTTAGCTCATTAGATATGAATAAACAAGAGCATGCTAAAGGTCATCTATATAAATATAGAATTCAAGCATGTGAGATGCACCATATATAAGAGCAAGCATATAAGGATATATATCAAAAACCACTTGAACACATTAACTAAAGTGTTATGAGAAGATGATTTTGATACCTTTGCTTTCTTACCAAGTGATGAAGACATTGGATTAACACTTTGACACTTGTCATCACTTGAAGCTTTGCTCTTAGTAACTTACCAACTTGGTTCTCCAATTGATCAACATTTGAGCTTTGAGAATCCAAGTGTTAAGGAGTGCTTTTGAATTTCTACTATAGGCACATCTCCTTTGACTTTCTCCCCAATGCCACTTTTCTTCGAATCTACAACATTGAAGCTTTGTGGCATGCATCTAACTTATAAGAACCTATAAGATCAAGGGAAGAGAAGCTTTTGGTACCCACTTTTGTTTGGGTCCATGGGGGTTAGTTAAAAATACGTTTAACTCTCCAAATTGTTTTAACCCCTTTTTCAATCTTCTTCTTAACATGGCATCTAGCATTAGTATGACCATGTTTTCCACAATATGTGCAATGAATGTGTGGCTTGGAAGATTGGTGAGCATGCAAAGGATAACTACTTGGCCTATGTGACATACTAGCATTTACAACAACATTCTTAGAAATATAAGAAGAGCTAGCACAATCAACATGATTTGCAATATAAACAAGGCCATTTTTATCATGTGAAGCACATTGCATGTCAAAGTGATTCTTATGCAACTTAGAGGAGCTAGCATGATCATTGTGATTAGCATTATAACCAAGACCATGTTTATCATGTGAAGCACGTTGCATACCAAGAATTTGATCAAGATTCTTCTTACCCTTTGAAAAAGTTTTCAACAAGAAGGGTAAGGTTTTTAACTTTGTTTTCCAAAAGATCAAATTCAACAAGCTTGTTTTCTAAAGATGACACTTTAACACAAGCTTCTATGTGTTGTAATGAAGATGAATTGCAAGTAGTAATAAGATCATCATTTTCACTTTTCAAGCAATTAACATCATCACACAACTTTTTATTCTCATCAACCAACTTGGCTTTTTCTTCAAGCAAGTATTCAATTTTTACGCTTCATTTCATGGTTTTGCTTTGCACATTTTTTTCAATTGATCATACATATCAATTAAAAGCTCATTAGCATCATCCTCCTCATCATAAGAATTTGAAATAGAGGGAGAAGGATGTACCTCATTACCAAAAGCCATGAAGCACAAGTTGGCGTATTCATCATCACCGTTGTCACTTGAAGAGCTTGATCCTTCATGAGTATCTTCAAGCGTTTTCCACATGGAGTGGGCGGATTTGCTTCCAAGGACACGGTTGTACTCCTCCCGGACTCAAGGCACAACTAAGAAAATTCATTGCCTTGTAATTTTGAGTCATCATCTTGAACTCAACTTCATTTAGCTCATTGTCCTTCTTTGGAGTTTGAACACCTTCCACCATCTTCTTGGGTACATATGGACCTTCTTCAATTATATGCCATAAAGAGAAATCAATGGAGCACACATATAACTTGAATCGATCCTTCCAAGCATCAAAATGATTTCCATCAAAAAGTGGTGGTCTATCGGTGGAAGACCCCTCTTGGTAGGCTAATGCGGAATAACCCAGCCATAATCTTTTCTTCAAGCGGTTAAGCTAAATATGAAGACCGGGCTCTGATACCAATTGAGGAAACCCAAGAGGGGGGGTGAATTGGGTTTATATAAATCTTGCAAACTATTTCCAATCTTTTCTAGGTAAGTGCAAGTTTAACAAAAGCTAAAGCAAAACCCAATGCAAATCACAAGACAAGAGATTTAGAGTGGTTCGATTCACTAAGAATCTACCTCCACTACCTTGAGCCGCACCCAAGGATTTTGCCAACTTCACTAAGAAGAATGTGCCCACACAAAGTAGGACTTTACACTAGTGGCTAACTCACAAAGAGTTTTACAAACAACCACTAAACAAGAAGCTCACTAAGAGCTTGCCCACACTAAGTAGGACTTATACAATTGCCCACACAAAGTAGGACTTTTACAACAATTACCCTATCACTAAGAAAGGGGATAAGATGAATGATTAAGCACAATGTTGTTCACTCTTCTAAGTGAAAGATAATTACATTTGAAGCTCATCTTGTTGGCTCTTTGAACATAATAAGCTCACTCTTTGTCTTGCTTTGCAAATTCACCTTTGAATGCATTTAGATCATGACAATGAAGTGCATTTGCTTTCAAGGTGTTTAGACTTGATAAGGAATCAATAAGAATATGTTTTGCAAGTCTATCAAAGTGTTAGAGTCATTCTAAAGCTTTGGAGTATTTATACAATTTGAAATCTCGCTGAAAAAAAACTCTGGAACGGTCAGAAAACGGCTAGTAACAGTGTACTTCGGTCGACCGTTCATAAGCTCGGTGGACCGAACTTGGCTACTTCGGTCGGCCCAGTCCCGAGGACCTCGGTCGACCGAGAGTTTGGGACGAGACAACTCTCTGTTTCTTCCTCGGTTGATCCGAGATAATCTCGGTTGACCGACTTTCTGGGCATTCGGAGAGTTGTCTTAACACACGTTTTGAAATCTTTTGAAGTCTAAAATGTTTTCTAAGTATATAACAAGTAAGAGCACTTTGGAAAACCATTTTACAAGACTTATACTTTGAAATCGAAGGCTTTTGAAATACGAACACTATTTGAAACTTAGCCTTTCAAAAAACGTGTTTATGAAAACATGCAATGCAAGACTATAGTGAGAAGCTTATGTTCAAGAGAGCGTTGGTTAGAGCTTAAGGATAAATACCATTTTCAACAAAGCTAACCTAACCAACCTAAGTCTTCAATCTTCAAGCTTGACGAAATGTGTCTTGAATGATATCTTTGAAGCTTGATCAAGGCTTGATTGAAGTACTTAGAGCTTCCATATTGAGTTCCAATATTCTATCACATAGATGAAAACATTAGACGCAAACATCAAGTGTTTGTCCATCATCAAAAACGAGTTCGTTTGCCCTCAAGGCTAACAGTTTGCTTATTCAGGTTTGTCGAAATTATATAAACTTTTATGTTTAATATGTAATTTGAATATTTAATAATCGATGCTGTTTATTTTTGTTTTGACCAGTTGTGGGTGTGGGAGCCCATTTCTTGTCTCCGTCCGGAGAACCGAAGCGAGGTTACAGATGAGATCCCCGTTTATGGTGCTCCTTTCAGGGCAAGATGGAATAGAGCAAGGACTTACCGCAATACGTCGAGAAACCAATTGTTGGTGCTTCGTGATCAGCTATATTTGATCACCGAGACACAAGGGGTAGATTTCGATATTCTCGTAATTTTTTAAATTATATAAATTGCTTTACATTAACTTGATTTTATTTTACAGTTTATGTAGAGAATGCGGTAATTGCAGAGAGAGTGGCTTGAGATGAAGACTTTCTGTCAACCGTGTGTGCCCGAACGCCACTCATTTGCTTCGATGTATTGGAGTACCATCTGCCTGACAGGGTTATGGGGCAATTTGGATTCCAGCAGGTGGTACCAATACCGGCAGGGATGCACGGTATTGTCGAGGGCGAGGACATGCACATAGTGAAGAATGTCCCGACAAAGAATTGGGAGAACGTGCACAACGTTGTGGGACGAGCGCTTCAATACACTCGTGGACGATGTTCCCATTTTAGGTAATGTTATTACACCAAGCCCAAGTACATGGCTTGGTACAGTAAAATTATCGTTCACCGTCTTACGAACCCAATAAATAAGGATACCAGGCCACTCCCGATAGGTTATCAACCCAACAAAACAGCAGAAGATAGTTTGGTAAGTTTTTTTCGTTTCGTTTTTAACATAAATCTTGTTATTTTGAATATACTAATTTTAATATTAATGTTACAAACGGAGTCCAATAGAATGATACTGGCTGAATTCGAAAAGCCTGCGACTAGAAATGTGAGCCAGTACAAAAGTCTCATCACCTGGGCTACTAAAGCCCTCAAAGATGCATTCGATGCGACTGGGAAGACAGTTGCTTCCAGACCGTGCGCTGCCGACATAGCAGAAGCTGTCATTGAGCAACTGTTGACACAACCGAGGCAGCCTGTTAAAGGTAGGGCTCATCGTGGAGGTCGGGTTCTCGTCGGAGTCGGCAGGCTACTCAGGAGTTTCATGAGGCGATGCGTCGCACTAGGCACCGTGGCGATACAAGGACGTTTCCACCGCCGGCAGATCAGATACAAACTCAACATGATATACCCCCGGAATATGAATACCAATTTCCAAGCAACATCAATCTTTCTCCGGGTTGTCATATGGGGGAGCATACTGGTGTGGGTCCCTTTTCATCAGGACATGCGAAAGTCTTTTTTGGTGTGACGCCCTCGTACAGCCTAGACCTGAATCAGACGCAGACGCAGCAGCAGACTCCATTTCTCCAGCCAGATTGACCTGAGGAGCCGATACATATCGACCCCGAAGGTGCTGAAGTCATCGAAATGGAGCATGGTAGTGCCTTGCGAACCAGAGATGGTCACACGTACTATCTACGGAAGGACAAAAAAATGATCGTTAGATACACACCGTCGGGGCGGAGATAGGACAATACATTTAGTTTCTTTTCTTTTATTTGTTTAATTTATGTTCATTCGTTTTTATTAATAAAGCAACTCTTGTACACATTTTTTGGTAAATATTATATTTTAGTGATTTTTTTTTGGTTGAAAAATACCAACTGAAAAATTTGTAGGCCAAAAAACAAAACTCAAAGTGTTTCTGGCACAAAACTTCTGCCATGCCAGAACGGAATTGCCACTTCCGTTTGGAATTGGATGATTTTTTTTTAAGTGTTTTTGACCAAGCTACTGGGGGGAGGACGGGGGGAGACTTCCGTTCTGGGTTGACGTGGCGAGGTGCGTCTGGGATGTGCTACGTCAGCCCAGGACTTCCGTTCTAGACAAAAATGTTGGTAAAAAAAAAAAAAACACTACCATATTGTACTTTTATACCAAATCATGATCAGTCCTATGCAATGCCCAATAAAATCCATAAGCTAAAATACATCATTATTGAAGAAACCTTCCAATCCTTACTAACAAAAGTGTCAACTGTCACCTGTACTGAAACCGTAAGATTTCTAAATTCACACTGCTAATCATCATTACTCCAAAAACTACAAATTCCAAAGTATCATGAACGATATTCCCACTAACATGTTGATTATCATCTATAATTCTTTCTTTCAAATCTCTTCTTGCCGAACCCGTCACAAGCACAACCTTTCTAAAAAAATAAAAATAAAGTGAGGTAAGTACGACAACTCAATAAATAGAGATTTCTCTCTTCTGGAATTGCACATGAATTTATATATTATAATGGCTCTACTTGGATAAGCTTTGATTTGAGTTTGGGTTTGCTCTCAAAATTGGTGGGAAACTACAAATTTTGATTTAGAAAATTGGCGGGAGAATTTCAAATTCAAATTTTTTCGTTCAAATATTGACGCCCGAAGGAGAAGAGCGGAGAATACCCTAAATAGGGAGATTGTAGCATGCCCCAAGCCGGGGAGGGAACTTAGCCTCACAAGAGGAGAATTTATTGCCCGAGATACGGGAATCGACCACGGGACCTCCGTCCCGTGGCCGGGTAGCCTTACCACTTGGGCTACCCGATTCCCCGTTCAAATATTCGTTGAAATTGAAATTTTTGAAAGAAATAAATTGAATTTGAATTGCTCCCGCCAATTTTCTTTCAAAAATTTCAATTTCAACGAATATTTGAACGAAAAAATTTGAATTTGAAATTCTCCCGCCAATTTTCTAGGTCAAAATTTATATTTTTCCACAAATTTTGAGACCAAACCCAAACCAAACATTATCCAAGTAGAGCCAATATAGTAATTTCGGACATTTTTTTTTAGAGAAACAACGTAATCAAAGAATCTTGACTAATACCAACTCGACATCTTTAATATTTGAAAATGATGCATCATATGTAAGTACTTCAAACATTTGGTTCATAAAAGGTCCACTCTACCTATCATAACAATTACTCTCTCCATTCCTAAATATAAGACTTTCATTACATGTTGCGAAAATAAAAAAAAACAAAAACTAAAATATTTTTTAATTAAAATACTAATATTACTCTCTTATATATGAATTGTATACCACTAATTCTATTTAAGAGAATAATATTGATATTTTGATTACAAAAACATCTAAATTTTTGCTTCCTTAATTTTAGCAAAATGTAATAAAAGTTTTACATTTAGGAATGAAGGTAGTACTATGGTTGCATTTGTAATAATTTCACAATGCAATATATTTTGTATATTTATATGATATGGATGATATAAATATACACGCTCTGAATGTTGAATGAAAGAATAATGATAATATGTGCATAAATCAAAATGGTTATTGAGTCTGCATTCTCTTATGCATTTTGGCTTTGATTTGAGAAACGTGGTGGTACATGAGACTATTGTTTTAGTGGTATTCTGTGAGTAACCACTTTTTGCATTCATGACCAAATGTTATGTCATAGTCCAATTCATCTGTTTTAGTGGTATTTTGTGAGCAGCCACTTTATATATTTATTGTTAAATGTTAGATATGTCTCCTATTCATCTCCGCTTATACCTCAATTATTAGAGATTTAATGATTATATTATTGTCGTGTTATGCTTTAAGCAATTCATTATGCATTGATTGGAATAAACCGAAATTTGTATAGCTCTATTTTCCCTTTCCATTGCCTTTATTAGAGAAATAATTGACAAAAGGTTAAGGTACTAGTTTTCCATGACCTCGCTATGCATGCATGATTTCTAAATTGAAAAATTCCCTAAAATGATAAAATATCAAACACATATTAATAACTTTTATTACAAGTAGGGACAACAAACTATTACCTCTCCTTTATTTTCTTTGAGTATCTATTGTCCACAATAATTTTGTAAGGATAAATTTGTCTTATATCTAAATGTTCTTTAAAAATGTTTTACTATTTTTTTATTCATGTGGAGAATAGAGATGTGATAAGCTCCATTGAATTTCATTGATTGAGAAGCATTGATGAATAATTGAGTTACTTCTTATTATTTTAAGAATTACAAAACACTTTTTTAAAGGAAAATAATATATATTGTTAATACCAACAGCTACAAAGCAACTATCAACTTTTTCAATGGGAGCCCCTGAAGAGGGGCTTCTCAAGCTTAATATTGATGGAGCTTGGTCTAATCAAGAGGGAGGCCTATGAATTATCATACGTGATCATGAAGGCAGATTTATAGCGGGAGCTGCAAAGTTTATTTCACAATCTCCCAGCCCTGAATACACAGAAGTGAGATCCCTACTAGAAGGACTTCGGTTCACTTTTGCTTAAGGTCACTTTGCCATCGTCATCGAAAGTGATTGTCAATCACTTGTCAACCAAATACATCAATTGAGGAGGATCTTTCCCCGTTAGGTTATATTGTTAGTCAAATTCAGAATCTGTTGGGGGGTAGATTAGCCAATTTACATTTTGCGCACCGATCTTGTAATCATACTGCTAATAAATTGGCAAAATACGCAATGAATCTTATAGCCTCCAATCAATAGTTTGGAGACCCATCGAATTTTCTCCTACCAAATATACTACATGATATTAGTTAATGAAATATATGATTTACTGTTAAAAAAAATATATATGTAGATTGAATCTTCAAAGATTATAGAACTAGAAGATACATCAAAGAAGAACAACTTCTAATTATTAAAAAGGGTTTATCTAACTCGTTACTTGAGACACATGTTAATTTAAATAATATATAATATTAAAAACTTTAGAAATCAGACTTATATATCTGAATAAGAGTTAAATTATGTGAACAATATTACAGACAAATCTATATTATTCTCAAAATAAGAATACCATGACCTTTAGAGGTAACCAAAAAAAAAAAAAATGTATTAGACAAAATTTGCGAAAGAAAATCTTGACACTTATATTAAAAGAAAACGATGTATTAGAAAAAAAATTTAAGCCAGAAAATCTCGAAACTTCTATAAAGCAAGGGCATCAAATGTGTACTATTTTTAATATGATTTTTTCACTTTAAATATCACACATACTCTTACAAACTCTATGGCAATAAATTTAAAAAAAAAAAAAAATTGATATACACACATTTATGAGTTCCATATATATATATATATATATATATATATATATATATATATATATATATATATATATATATTTAGGGAAGAGGGGATTGGGGATACAAGAATCGACCCAGAACCGAAACCATGAGTCTGACAACCTTTTCCATCGGGGCCATCTGATTCCTATATTTATGAGTTCCATTAATTCGTCTCAACAAGAAAAGAAAAAAAAGTCAAAGAACATGACTCAGAACAAAATATTAAAAAAGTGAATTTAAGCCCAACTCCAACCATCAAGAGGTACTGCAAGTTGGGAGAATTTCCCAAGCTATATAAACTGTAAAAAATAAACTTGCTCACTACTCGATCAATGTGAAATTGTAAACGCAATAGATCCCGTTTTACACTCAATCTCGATATTATTAAAATATAAAAAAACAAGAAGCACCCAGCCCAAATCCAGATGCACCGGAATCAGACTGCACCGACCCAATAGTTAGAGTTTGCACTCAAAGGCCCAGTAGAGCCCAAGTCCAACCTTCTTGGCAAATAATTTCCACCTTTTTATAACGGTCATTTTGTTTTGTCCGAAAGCGCCTTTCACCATTGAAATTTGAATCTTTTCAATTTTCAAAACCCAGAGATATATATATAGAGAGAGAAGCATTCATTCCATTTCCAGTCAAAATTTCCCAAAATTTATTATCAAGATTTCCACATTTTCCCCATCCCTAACACGTACACACACACACACACAAATTTTCAAGAAAAGGGTTTCCAATTGATTTTCAAATTTCAAGAAAAAGGGTTTCATGAAAAATCTTGATTCAGGTTCATTAGAGCATCACCCAGAAAATTTAGTTTCAGACCCACAAATTTCTTGGGATTTTAATTGTGGAGAAACAGTAAATCAAGAAGTTTCAGCAATGGAGGAAGATGAAATCAAATCTTTAGGTGATTCGATGGTTTGCGACTCGGAATCAACACTGATCCCGAGAGGTTTTACGAAACTCAATTGTACTGGTTAGTATAGAAAATCTTTGATATTTCTTGTTTCTTGGAGTAATTTCTTCTTTTTTATCAAGAGATTCGGTTGTTTTGTGTCTGAATACGATTTAATGAGATCCTATGAACTTAAAAAAACCCTTTTCTGAATCACTCACAGTAAGTGGGAAAACAAAATCAGGACAAGGAGTATTGTTGATTTTGTAATTTTGTTTGTTTATAATTTTTTTTTGTTTTCGTATAGGTTAATTTAGCTCTTTGTTCTGTAGAGTGTAACCATAGACGGAACTAGAAGTTTAGGTTTGGGGGGCGAAATCTAAAAAGGGGTTTTGTTTTTTAATGTAATTACAGTACTAGGAAATTAGGCCTTTCAAGTAATAACAAAAGAATTTGTTAGCATCGCTACATTTTCCAGCGTGGTATGTGTCCGTAGTTTCGACATTATTGTTGGTTCTCTGAAAAATTAAGGTAAAAGAGAAGAAAATTACTCTTCAAAATATTTTTGCCTTTTCTTTTTAGTTCCTGCACCTACCTGATAGAATTGATAAATCGTGTTACATGGGTTTGCTTATAGATTCGATAGTAAATTATCTCATTATCTCATTTTGATTGTTTTAAACTAGAGGAAATTGTGGTTTTTGTGAATGCCGGTGCCAAGACTTCAGTTGAATTGGACTCTGGAGTCAACTTGTCAGCGGATAACTTTTTCCAAGGAGGAGATATGTTTCAAACTGAGGAACACATTGCCGAGGGTGGTGACTATCCGTTCATTTACCAGTCAGCTCGATTAGGAGACTTCAGTTACATGATTGATAATCTTTCCTCAGGAGATTACTTTGTGGATCTTCATTTTGTGGAGATCATTAATATCTATGGGCCTAAAGGAATGAGGATTTTTAATGTGTTCGTGCAAGATGAAAAGGCAAGCTGATTGAAAAGTAGTTAAACTTTGTTTGTTCTTTCCCCTTCATGAAATAGGTTTCTTTATTTAAAACCCTCTGCCTAAATAAATGCAGGTCCTATCTGATTTTGATATCTTTGCAATTGTTGGAGCCAATAAGCCATTGCAATTGATTGATTCTAGAGTTTCCATTAAGGACAGTGGAACACTTGTAATAAGGTTTGAGGGGATAATTGGAAGTCCGGTAGTAAGTGGGATACTGTGTACGGAAAGCATCAAATTCAGGTAGGTCCTTTTGTCATTCCAATTGTTCAAATTTATACTAATTTTTAAAATTTTGGTTACTTTATATATCTTTGGCTCAATCTGCAGGTCCCAGATTGAAAAGTGAATATCTCACATGTTCCAACTGTTCCTCGGAGATAGAAGCCCCATCAGCCCAGGTAAGAAAGAAGGATACATCTTGCAATAATATTGAGGCTTTGTATAATGTGTTTCTTGTTTTCTTGAAACATGCAGAAGAAAGTAATGAGGATGAAATCCACAACTAAGTATGAGAAGAAAATACAAGAGCTGAGCGATTTATTGCAGCAAAAGACGGATGAATGCTATCAATCTTGGATGTCCTGGACCACTGCAAATGAGCAGCTAGAGAAGGTCAGAATGGAACTCGACAACAAAACATTCCGGACGTATTCCCTTGGTAAGATTTGATATGAAATATGTTCTTGACAACTTTACTTTTGTATGCTTTGAGTGGTTTTCATGTTATTAATTCATCTGGAATTGAAGTTCAATATTAAGTTCAAAAGAACATGCCTCTAGTTGCTGTTATGTGGACTTAATTTTCTGCATAAGCTGAAGATTCTTACATATTATGTTCTTCTACAAGCTTTTTGTGGAAAATATTCCGGTTGGAATCATTTTAGAATTGCTCTTAAACTATCTTTCCTCATGAAAATTGTATGCTTTCCAATATCAGTTTCTCAAATATTAGGATTAGATTTCTTCCTTTACATAATCATTAGGTAAATCTGTTAAAAGAAACAAACCACTGGGTGAGATTTACCATGCCATATTTTTACGGTTAGCTGGATTAAAGTTTAATAACTTATTGATGAATACAACAACAACAAAGCCTTAATTCCAAAGTAATTGAGGTCGGCTACTTGAATCAACATAAGATTTTTGTGTGGTCGTTCGAATGAATACATTCCCACCATTACCTTCAATCAAACACTATACTCTCATCAAAGTCTAACAAATCCATATAATTCTTGATGGCTTCAGTCCAAACCTTCATCGGTCTCCCCTACCTCTTACAATCTTATGCCTCCAACCTTACAATCTCTTACAATCCTAAGACTTTCGAACCGGAGCGTCACTCGACCCTCTTTTTATGTGTCCAAACGATTTTCCCTAATATTGTGTTCAATAGGTGTCACACCCCGTAACCGGGTGATAGGCAGTACCTCATCTACCAATAAGATATTGAACCCAATTACTGAAAGGATAAACTCGTCCATCTTATAACAATACTTAAAAGGAATACATTGTTCTTAGTGCTTATATAACAAAAGGAAATAACTAATATCCAACAAGTTCAACCTATCCATTCTATTACATTAAGTTCATGACAAGTCCTTCAATCTATGGTAGCTTCAATAAACTCAAATGCAAAACAGAATAAGGTGTGAGCTACACTAGCCCAGTAAGGTTTAAACACCATTGGGATGAAGCATCAAATAAGACTCGATAAGATTTCCCAATCCCAAATCATTTGAAACTGAACTTGACTTTAAATAACATGAAAACCATAGAAATCAATAATACACAATAACTTGGAATAGACATAACTTCGAAAACAAAACGGAAAACGGATCAAAAGCAGTCAAACAAGGCCTAGATGATGGCCCTGGACGATCTGAAAGGGGCTCCGGTCAACCGGAGGTCGTTCAAATCCGAGGCAGTAGTCATGTCAAAAATTCCGGACGATTTGGGACCTGGTCCGGTCGACTGAAGTGGTCGTCCGGAATTCAGAAAAGCTCCCAGTAGTTTGCTCCGGACGATTGGCTCTCTGGTCCGGTCGTCCGGATCTCAGAACATTCAATTGTCAGTGCATTTTAACAAAGGAAATGTCGTTTTCTGCATTTTAAAATATCCCAAACACAAAACACTCATTTTGACCAACTTAACATAACCATAACATACCAAAACCTAACCATAACATGACCAACACTATACTCCTTCATATCTAACACTAATACATCAAAAATCGTGCTACGAGCACCATGAACTACTCATGCAAAACAACCGGATATACTTAGTATGCTATAACGAGTACTGTTCTAACATACGACACCACACCCAATACACACAATCCAGCTCAATTGTTTGGCCACAACTCTATACCACTGTTAACAACCCTTAACATACACACAATCCCGATGTGGAAGCGAACCTCTTCCGGGCTGCCATGTGTAAAAGCACTAGGGCGTGAAGTCTGCCTCTAAACCATAGTAGAAAGCGACCTCTTTCCTACTCGCTCAGAGTTGGCCTCAAGAACTCCGTCTCAATATCAAGACTTCTCTAGTAAGCGTCCCTTGTAGGTGGTAGGATGGATACTCGAGAGTAACCCATCAAATACGGGTCAACAAACCCCGCACAAGCCTTTGTGTCTTCATCACCGGTCTTGGATAATGGTGAAGCATACTTTCCAAGGGCGTTGAACTTGCACGAATACCCTGAAACCGACATCCATTCTTTTGCCTCAACTCAAAGAATTGGTTTTGGCGTTCCATTCGATTTGTCTCGAGAAAGTTTTGGTCAAGGAACACTGCCTTAAACTGATCCCAAGTGATTGGTTGTCCCACTTGTTGATTGATATGGCGACACCCTTCCACTATTCAGCGGCCTCAGCTGTTAGAGATGCTACAACCACATCGGTCTTAGAATCCTCAGGCACTCTCATAATTTTGAAGTGTTGTTTCTATATCTTCCAAGCATGTATCAGCCTTATCCGTCCCCATATTATCGTCAAAGGACACCATCCTCATCTTTTTCATCCATTTGTAGTACACCCCTGGATCCACTTCATGTCTCTGTACCCTAGGAGCCCTGGCATTCTGATTGTTCTGTGCCTGCTAGTTCTGCAGAACTTGAGCTATTATAGCCAAGGTGACTGCCAGCTCATTCGGTACCCCTACATTAATCGGTGGCGGCGGCGGTGCAACATACTCGGCCCCAGTCCCTGTTTCAGTAGTCAGTGCAGACCTATGAAAAAATAGTGCTTGTACCTGACTTGAAGACCCCACAAACAGTTGCCTACGACCAACCCTTAGGCCTTGGCGGGCAAATGCAGCGATAGACATGTCATACTCATCCACATTCTCTTGATGGCGATCCATCTTACCCCAAGTATGATGTTCCCAACGAAATAAAAGAAGTAGATAATTCACATAACAAATTAACATAACATATCATATAATGTTTGAAAGCCGTGCTTGGCGCGATGATCAAGTTTACTTGCTATCCGCTACGTCATGGGTTCGAGCTCGGAAACAGCCTATTTATGGAAAATAAAAGGTAAGGCTGCGTACATCAGAACCTTTATATCATATAATGTAAACATGACATACCATATCAATAATGACATATAAAGCGGTAAATAAACACATATGTCCTATCCAGAGTCTCTACCCAAGGATCACCTCTTAGGTTATCTACCATGTCATTCCTATGTTCATTCCATACTTAGTTCTAACCAGATGTTAAAGCCTAGGTTCAATCTGACTTTAATACCACTTAATTCACCCCCCGTAACCGGGTGATGACCTGGTAGTACCTTATCTACCAATGAGATACCGAACCCAATTACTGAAAGGATAAACTCGTCCATCTTATAACAATACTTAAAAGCAATACATCGTTCTTAGTGCTTACATAACTAAAGGAAATAACTAATATCTAACAAGTTCAACCTATCCATTCTATTACATTAAGTTCATGACAAGTCCTTATCTAACTCCCCATCCCAAGTTTCACCTATGGTGCCTTCAATGAATTCATCTGCAAAACGAAATAAGGTGTGAGTTACACTAGCCCAGTAAGGTTAAACACCATTGAGATGAATCATCAAATAAGACTCAATAAGATTTCACAATCCCAAATCATTTGAAACTGAACTTGACTTTAAATATCATGAAAACAATTGAAATCAATGCACATTAACTCATAACAGACATAACTTCGAAAACAGAACGAAAAACAGATCAAAAGCGGTCCGAATAGGGATCAGATGATGGTCCCAGACGATGCCTCGTTTGGGGTAATCCAGACGATTTGAAAAGGGCTTCGGTCGACTGTAGGTCGTCCGAATCTAAGGCAGTAGCCATGTCAAAAACTTGGACGATCTGAGACTTGGTCCGGTCTACCAAAGTGGTCGTTCCGGAATCCAGAAAAACTACGGACTGGCTGGTCCGGTCGACCGAACAGGTCGTACGAATTTCAGAACACTTAATTTTATGTGCATTTTAACAAAGGAAATGTCGTTTTCTGCATTTTCAAATATCTCAACCCAAAACACTCGTTTTGACCAACTTGCACATACCAAAACATAACCATAACATGCCAAAACTATACTCTTTCATATCTGACTTTTATACATTGGAAATCGTGCTATGAGCATACAAAACAAACAGATATACTTAGTCAGATATAATGAGTACCGTTCTTACATACGACACCACACAAAATTCACACAATCGAGTCAATTGTCTAGTCACGACTCTATACCACTGTTAACATCCCTTTATTTCTTGTTAAGGAGGGCCTGACTTAGCATGGATTCGGGTATATACCCCCCGAACGACAGTGCCAGTATTTAAGGATACACCCCGTTATGGCATCGTTCACCCTTGTGAACTCCACAACAACTGTTAACGGCCCTAACTTGTTCCCCCGTTAGGGTCTGGGTCAGACTGACAGAATATAGTACTCCCGGGCACTTAGAACATATATAATTAGGGCAATATCCCGAGATTGAATCACCAATAGACAAAAGCTCAAATTTGGGCCACTGAAAGGGAAAAATATGGGAATCTATGTTGATGATCTGATCATAAAGATAAAGCACATGAACAACCTCCCGAGTGACATGTCCGAGGTCTTCGAAAAAGTATGGGGCATAGGAATGAAGCTAAACTTTGAGAAATGCAGCTTCAAAGCATCATTGGGAAAATGCCTCAGATTTTTGGTCTCCGAGCAAGGAATTGAGGTGAACTCGGAAAAGATCAAGGCCATTCAAGAAATGTCCCGACCAAGTACAATAGAAGACGTGCAGCGGCTAGCAGGAATAATGGCGGCCCTAGAGCGATTCCTAGCCAGGTCCAGGGAATGAGGCCTTCCATTCTACAAAATATTGATAAAAATGAACGATTTTTGATTGGATTCGGAATGTGACCGAGTGTGGGAAAATTTGAAAGATACCTTTCCAGCCCGTCTCTCTTGGTACTACGACTACCAAAGGAACAACTATACTTGTATCTAGCAATAACATATGCGGTTGTAAACTCGGTGCTATGCGCGGAAATGAGTAAAGCAATGATGCCAGTATACTATGCAAGTCATGTACTTTCTGGCCCAGAAGAAATATACAACTTACTGGAGAAACATATTTTGCCATCGCCACTATGACCAGGAAATTAAAGACATATTTCTAATCACACAACATATGTGTCTTGATAGACGCACTATTAAGGCAATTAATGCACAAATCTGACGCAACCAGGCGAGTGAGGCAGTATACGAAGCTCTAATCGCCGGGTTAAAAATGGCCAGACAATTGGACATCACAAAGTTGCTAAACCGAGAAGATTCTCAGGTAGTAATTGGACATGTCACATGTATTTATGAGGCTCGGGAAAGACAACATGAAAAGATACCAAGAGCTCACGCATGGAATGCTTCTCGAGTTTGAGTTTATCTAATTCGATTGCATGGAAAAACTAAATGTATTCCATGGGTGGTTTTTGATGTGAAATTTGCAAGTGCACAAATATCAACAAGTAATAAAGTGACAAGTATAAGATCGTCCCAACGAAGATTGTTTATCTAACTGGAAAATTATATTACTTATAACCTAACTTAAACCAAAATAAAGATGAATTAATTAATTAAACTAATAATGAATAACAATTAAAATAAAGTAAAAATGCAATTTAAAAGAGATAAAAATATATGGAATGAATAGACTAAGACACCTTTAATCTACTCTACTCCTTTTATAGAAAATAAATGATTTATTAATTTAAGTCTCAAATAGGTTAATGGTAGAATTCCCGAATATAAGCTAGACCCAATCTCTTGGCGAAAAGCTCATAGCTTTAGAGAATAAATCAGTCATTACGTGATTTTAAGACCTAAATCCGCATAAAACTCTGTGGACTTTCCTACCTTTTTTTTCCTACTCGCTAGAAACCACACAAGGAAATCAAATCTATATCTAGTCAATTTTACGTCATGTTGTTATTATCTTTTATCCAATTAAATATAGAACTACTCAGCCTCTAGAAGTAATTTAGATTCATGCAATAATTGATCAGAAAATCGCAAGCATTAAGATCAAATAATAACAATTAACCATATTGTCGAGATACATAAATTAATAGAAATCAAATATGTCCATAAAAGCTAAAAATAAGGTCTTAGTCTCAAGAAATCTAGCTAAAAATAACCATAATCTAAAATAAAAATAAAGAAAGAAATAGCCTGATAACGAAACGGCCTCTGAGCTCCAAGCTCCGATGTTTCTTCGCTCTGTTCCCTGAATTTTCGAGCCCTGAATTGTATGTACAAGAGATGATTTTTTATGTTTTCCAATGACCCCTTTATATATGTAGAGATATTGCCTTTTCTTCCTCAATTCCATTTAGGATTCTTCTAATTTTGAATTATAGTAATCTCCAACTTCTATTCCTTTTCTAATTCAACTTTTGGTAAGTAACAAATTTGCACATCTTCAATCTTCTATTCCAAGTTGGAATCAGTTTAAAATTCTTTTCTACGTGAGCTCATGCCAAATATAATTCTTCTTTTCCTTTGATGTCCAAAATGCCTTTTAACCTGTATCAATTATTAGAAAATTAATGAATTAATTTGTAATTTTGCAAATAAATTGCACAAGAACATTTTTAGGCATATAAATACAAATTCACTTATAAAGACTAAAATAATACATTATTTCTCTCAATTAATTTCAATCCAAATAGGAAAACAATCCAAAATAATGGTAAAATAGACTTATCAGTTTTCTCTCCCCATCAACTACTCCAAACACTTTAAACACTTTAACCAGAGGACCCATACTCTTTAAAGAGTAAGCAACATTCTTCAAAAACCTCTCTTGTAACATAATTCGAGTTACTTGCTTCCCGACTGGTTCCTTTGACCACTTACTACTAGTCCATTCTTAGGAAAGAATCATCTTTCCCAAGTTATGCTTGTGCTTGTGTATTTGATCAAGAGTGATGAAGGATGTTGCAAAACTAGTCATCACGGGCCTATGCAAATTCTTTTGTTTTGTATTCCTTCTCATAATGTTCATTTACTGCGAATAATCTCACCAATAAGATGCAGAACGAGCTTTCCAGTACCAGTAGCTTTTGAATCTTATGAAACTGAACATAGTTAGCAAATCAAAAGTTACATAATCTTATTAAAATTGGATGGTTACCCTTCAAGAGCACTAATGTATTGGAACTGCAAAGCATACATTGAGACAGATATGAAAAAGTTTAGCAATTAAAAAATATGCAGAGATAATCAGAAGAAGAAGAAGATTGAAAAAAAATCAGCGATTAAAAATTAAACAGAGATTAAGAAGAAGATTAAAAAAAACAGACGAAGGATGAAGGGGAAGATTGAGAAAATAAGTAGAGATTTTAAAAAAAAGAGACAGAAGAAGAAAGAAGAAGACAGAATTGAGATAGAAGGAGAGTGACGGAGAAAAAAATCAGAAAGTGAAGAAAAAAAATAAAAAAGTAATGGAGAAAAAAAAGAAAGAAGAATAGAGAAGACAGAAGATAGACAACAAAAGAAGAGAGAAACAGAAGAAGAAGAAGAAGAGAGACAAAAACAGGAGAGAGACAACATAAGAAGAAGAAAAGAGACGGAACGTACCTGGTACCGGTGAACGGCAAGAGAAGTTTAGGTATATTTTTTGGATTAGGTGTATTAGAGGGGATAATCCCTTGTGCCTCACCCCAAAAGAAGCGTCGCCTCTCTGCGCCTCGCGCCTCCCAGACACCACCTCGCCTCAGCCACTGTATGCGATCCCTTCTTCGTTTCGCGCTTTTTAAAACCAATGGTGCAATTCCTTTTGATTCGTCGAGGACTTCCATAGCCGCTTTCATAATGCCCTGCGCCATCTTTCCTCACAGAGAATACATATCCATCTCAGAAGACCAATAATCTATCTGAGGTTCCTTTTCCTAGCCTTTTTCCCAAAAATAAAATCGAGGACTAGCAACCATGCTCTCACCAGGAATAACCTTATATACCTTGCAGCTACTCCGGAACATGCTTCTCACTAGGAAGAAGTCTATGCAGCGGTCCACTTTAATAGTCACCAAATGCGAGCCTCTTTTATTGAACCTACTGTTTGCTATAATAAGATCATCAAGGCAAAGTAAAGTCAAGAATATAATTACCTGCCTGATTTCTATTTCCAAAACCTAAACATCCATGTACACATTCAAAACCACTTCGAATGAAAACTTTTGTTCTTGCGGTATACTTTGTAGCACCTCGTCTAAATCCTCCCAAAGTTATTTCTTGAAGGCATCATCCAACCCTACTTGGGGTGCATAAGCACTGCTAACTGTACAATCTCACCATCTATCATGATCTTGATGCTCAGGATTCAGTCACTTTTTCTACGAAACTCAACTACATCATTGCTGAAATCACGATGTACAATTATCCCAACTCCATTTATGTTCTTATCCAGTGTTATCAAATGGCGGTCATGGCGGCGCCATGGCGGTATGGCGTTGCGGAATTTTGGCCCACCGCAATACGCAATGCGCTATATCCTGGTGTCCGCCTTTCAGCGTTTCGCGGGCGTTATGGCGGTTACGTTATGGCGTTTCATGGCGGGCATGGCGGTATAGCAAGCTTTTAATTTTATAAATGGGCTTGGGTTACTTTATTAGAATATATTTACTTAATCAAGTCTCTTACCTTTCTTCAAAAAAAGAAGTCTCTTGTCGTCTCTCTCTGCACTCTACAACAGGTATGTACGTCTTTTCATCTTCCATCTTCCATCTTCTGACTCTTTATTCTTTCTTCTACCCTCCCTTCTCTATCCTCCTCTCTCTTCTCTTTTTTTTTTTCTTTTCTCCATTTTCCTCTCTTTTTTGCTTCGTCGAGTAGAAGAGGAAAAGAGCAAATGATTTAGTTGAAGAAGAACTTGATTTTGAAGATGATGACATAGATGAAAATATGGAATATATTGCTATTGATTTTGATGGCCCCTCAGATGGAGAAGAAAGTGAAGGATTTGCATCTGTTCCTAGCAAGGAGGATGAGTATATAGAAGAAGATGAGGGGGAGGAAGAGGGAGAAGATGATTAGATTTCTCGAATTTTCTTGTCTTGTTTTGGTTATCGTTTTTTTATCGTGTTTGGAGACTTTTGAGTTATGCATGCTTGTTATTTTATGTGTTATGACTTACGAGATATACTAGTTAATGGTTGATTAATGACTTTTAAGTTATTTGTTTGATTCATGTTGTTATTTTTTTTGCTTTTTATTTAGATTATGCATTGTATTATATATATTTTGCATTATTTTATTGTGTCCGCCATGTGTCCGCTATTAGGCGTTATAGCGCCCGCTATAACGTTATGGCATTTTTTTTGCTTGCCGCCATAATCCGCCATCCGCGATTGACAACACTGTTCTTATCTTTACCTGAATACCAAAACTTGTAATCCTATGGAACTATTAATCTCGCTTTCTCACCAATCCACTTAGTTTCTTGAGCACACAAAATATTAATCTTCCCTCTAACCCTAAGGTTGTTAAGATCGTAATTTTGTCTCGGAACAGAAGGCTCACGGCTCCTATGCGGAACAGGGTTTTGTTCCGCATGTGCGGGACAAAATCCTGACCGTCAGATGAGATTTTTAAAGGTCCAGATCAGGGGAGAGAAAATTTACAGCTGATTTAAAAAAATAATAATTTTTTTTTAAGTCTCTCTCCCGATCCGGGCGTTCAAAAATCTCATCCGACGGCTCCAGTTGTTCCGCACATGCGGAAAAAAAGCTGTTCCGCATAGGAACCGGACTGGAGCAGAAGAGGTCTAAAAAATCGTAAACAGGAGGATCGTCGCACGGAACAGAAGATCCGACAAAACTATTAAAATAATATTTAATGATAAATTTATGTCAACGAAGACATCATTCTATATGCTAATAAGTCAAAAAAAATACCTCAGGGAAAAATAAGAATATCAATAGAACTAAAATGTTGAAAGTAAACCACAAACTAACAAATGATAAACTTCAAAAGCAAACCAACAATTGAATACAAGCGGATATTTCTTTTATTTAAGAGAACCCGATACCGACCCGAAATCGACCTGGTTGAAGAGAAAAAAGATTGAATCGTACAGGATCGTGCGATCCTATGATCTTACGATCCAGATCGACGATCTTATACGATCCTACCCTCCAACAAATTTTAGTACGATTTAACTCGATTTATACCCTTAGAATTGTACGATTCTATGATCCAACTCGCGATTTTGACAACCTTGCTCTAACCATTAAGTCTACCAGTTTTATCAGTTTTCCAGTCAAAGATCCGATGTTCCAAAACGCCAAACGAGCCCTGCAAAGTGAACTAATCTCTTAACCTATGTAACCGTCCCAAACTAGTGCACCCTTGCATACTTGACACCATATCCAAGCGCTGACATGGCGTGTCGCTTTGGAGCGACGACCTAGCAACCCCTTGCGTATTTATCACTACAACAGAGTCTAAGAAGTGCAACACGTCATTGAGTAGGGAACGCCCCCACAGATTTCTTATACCGATTCATGTCATGAGATGTGACTAAGTTTGACGCTTGTCGTCCCGAACCTTACCGTAACCTCTCCTTTATCCGGGCTTGGGACCGGCAGTAAGTATTGCCAACCAGACTCAATGACACTTACAGGCGGGGACCGACAGTAAATATTACGAATTGAAGTGCATAACACTCACTGACAGAGTTAATAACTTACTGATGAATGATGATAGGATTTAAGATACTTGATTCCCTGACACCACAGATTTAACCCTCAGATCTGACATCATAACTTAGAAGAAAAGTTGATGATAGGATTTAAGACACTTGATTCCCTGTCACTACAGATTTGACATCATAATTTAGAAGAAAAGTTCACAACTATTTGCAAATAGAAAACAGGGAACAAATGTTCCATGCGGGATGCCTGTTAGTTTGAAGATATGAAAGTAGTTGGGGGTGGTGGAGAACTAAAAAGGAACTCATTCTGTTTATACCATTGAAAGATAATTTTCTTGTAGTGAAAGTTATCTAAAATAAGGAGTATAAGACCTAATATTGCATACAAACTTCTATGAATTGATAACTTGCTAGTTGAGGATTGGTTTAATTTGTGTAAATCCTATTGCAGATCAAATTTTAGAAATGCAATCTGAGAAGCTGAAGGATGTTTCAAGTAGGTATGAGCATGACAAAAATATTTGGGTTGCGGCAATTAATGACTTGAAGCTAAAAGTTCAGGTATAAACTGGAGCTTCTTTTAATGGGGTGCCATAAATTTTGCTCTATAAAAGGTTTTTCTTAAATCAGCTATAAAATATATTTCAAATATAATTATGCAGGTGATGAAACAAGAGCACATTCAGCTTTCTCAAGAGGCACATGAATGTGCCGACTCAATTCCCGAGTTAAATAAGATGGTCTTTGCTGTTAAGGCTCTTGGTAAGCTTTATATAACCATTATCCAGTACTTGGCGAACTAGAAGTTACATAATCTTTAGCACTTACTCTGCAGTTGAGCAGTGTGAGGATCTTAAAGTGAAGTATAACGAAGAGCAAGTGAAGAGACGAAAGCTATTTAATCAAGTTCAGGAGGCAAAAGGTGCAACTAAACTCTCATTTATGTATTCTTAGTATCTGATAGTAAGATGTCGGTTCCAAGTGCTTCTCACTATATTTGCTTGCTTACTCATTTTTGTCGTTCTACACCAGGAAATATCAGGGTGTTCTGTCGCTGCCGTCCATTAAGCAAGGCAGAGACTGTAGCAAGGTGTTCAACAGTAGTAGATTTTGATGCAGCCAAGGACGGAGAACTTGCAATATTGAACAGTGGCTCCACAAAGAAAACTTTCAAGTTTGACCGTGTTTACACTCCAAAAGATGATCAAGGTTTTACTACACTTCGACTTTCTTATGACATAATTTCTTATATCTTCATTTTGGTTTGTAATCGCTAAATTTTAATCGATTTTGTTTTCCTTTTTTAACAGCTGATGTCTTTGCCGATGCTTCACCCATGGTGATTTCAGTATTAGATGGCTACAATGTTTGTTTATTTGCTTATGGGCAAACGGGAACAGGGAAAACATTTACAATGGAGGGAACCGAGGTGAATAGGGGAGTTAACTATAGAACTCTTGAAGAATTGTTCAAGATTGCAAAAAAACGGAGTGAAAATTTTGTCTACAACATATCAGTCAGTGTGCTTGAAGTCTACAATGAGCAAATAAGAGACCTATTGGCGACATCATCATCATCATCATCGAAGAGGTAACTTTTTATCTCTAATGCTCAGTTATGAATACATATAGAAACTTCCACACTTATGGCCAATCTTTCAGCGTATGCATTTTATAGGCTGACAGAACTGCTTTTCTTTGTCTAATTTTAGGTTGGAGATAAAGCAAGCATCCGAAGGGAGCCATCACATACCTGGCATAGTTGAAGCAGAAGTTAGGAACATAAATGAAGTATGGAATGTGCTGCAGGCAGGAAGCAGTGCAAGGGCTGTTGGATCCAACAATGTGAATGAGCATAGCAGCCGCTCTCACTGGTAATCTGTCACAAGACCTTTTGCTTTATGTTTTTGTCATTTCTGAAGAAGATTAATCGTATTATTATTCTCTTATCAATTTCCTTTGCATGATTATTTTAGCATGCTTTGTGTAATGGTGAAAGCTAAGAACTTGATTAATGGAGAATGCACCAAGAGCAAGCTCTGGCTTGTCGATTTGGCAGGCAGCGAGAGGCTTGCAAAGACTGATGTCCAAGGTGATAGACTCAAGGAAGCCCAAAACATCAACAGATCTCTTTCAGCTCTTGGAGATGTGATATCTGCTTTAGCAAATAAAAGCAGCCACATACCTTACAGGTGTTTATCGATGTTTTTTCATGTATTGGACTACCTTGGGATCACATTAGTGATATTCTTATTTACTTTTTTCATCTACCTGTAGGAACTCCAAGCTGACACATTTGCTCCAAGATTCTTTAGGTAAAATTTTCCACAGAAATTGTTGCTTACTCGGATATACTCTTAAAATTCTACTATTGGAAGAATCTCTCTTTTGATACCATGCTCATATTTCTGTTTTCAGGAGGTGATTCCAAGACTTTGATGTTTGTGCAGATTAGTCCTTCAGATAAAGACCTGAGTGAAACTCTAAGTTCATTAAATTTTGCAACCCGGGTTAGAGGGATTGAGTTGGGACCTGTGAGAAAGCAAATCGATACCAGTGAGCTCCAGAAAAATGAAATTAATGGTATGCTTGGTCTTAAAAGGATCCTTGCATTGTTAATCACCTCTCACATTTTTCGGTTATTTTCCAGGACTTGTTATCTTATTTGTTTTTTGTTGATTTTTTGTATATCAATTTCTGTGCAGGTTGACAAAGTAAAACAAGAATGTAGAATTAAGGAAGAATCTATCAGGAAACTGGAGGAGAGCTTACAAAACTTTGAAAGTAAGGCCAGAGGGAAGGATGTTATTTCCAAAAACCAACTGGATAAGATCAAAGATCTAGAAAGCCAGCTCGAATCTAAAGCGTTCTTGCACCTTCAGTCGGAGAAACAAGTTTCAAATCTTGCGGAGAAACTGAAGGGGAGAGAAGAAACTTGTGCGTGTCTTCAAGAAGAGGTTTTTCTGCCTTCTGTGAAATCTATTCTCGTTTATGCTTTAACTTGTTCGTTATCTTTAAATTTATTGATTATCCTTTAGAGTTTCCTATTCTAAAAATATATATTATCTTCCTGAAGGTCATTGAGTTAGAGAAAAAGCTAAGGGAGCAAGGGCAGTTCGAGGCTGCAACCTATGAAAAGAAGGTACTGTAACGGGCTTCTAGTATTTCGCTTACCTGAAATTACAGCTTATGATATGGGTTTGACTGTTTCAAATGCATCCTTTTGGCATTTGAAGAGTGCTAATAGATTTCAACCTTTTTAACCCTTCCAATTTTTAAAGTGAATTTTTCGCGTCAAACAGGTCAAGGATCTTGAAATCAGACTAAAAGGGCAAATGGAAGAGTCCGAGTCTCGTTCTATCATCCTTCAACATAAGGTTACTTGATGAATCTCTAGTGCAGTAATGCTATGTGACTTTAATGACGTTCCTTAGAACTAAAAAACAAATAACGTTCTCTAAATTTCAGGTACAAGAGCTCGAGGAAAAACTGAAAGTGAAGGAGCAAGATTCAGAGACTAATTTATTTCGTCAAAAGGTGATTTTCTTTCCAATGTTTTCTTTATGAATCCCTTAAGTTGCCTAATTCCTAGTTCAAGTCCCTGATAATTAATGCTTCTACAATTTCAGATAAGGGAACTTGAAGAGAAACTGAAGGAGCAAGAACAACAATTGGCATCGACCACTAGTCTAGATTCTAACACTTCATCAAGAAGCACTCCTCTTATTGAAGGCAAGCGAATTGTTCGAGACGAACCTATGAACGACTCTGAACATCGTATTCTAAGGAGTTCGAATTCATTAAACCGTCAAGTGAGTCAGAATTCCTCTGTTCCAAAGGACGATTCCCTTCCGATTGTCAGAAGGAAACGGCTATCAAGAAACAGAGATATAGAAAATAATGCTGCTCTAACAAGTACTATACCCAGTGATATCAAAAGAGGTAGAATATCTGATCCCATCAAACCATCTGCTAGGATTTCAAGAACAACCACGAAGCCGCCTGCCCAAAGGCCAACTGCGATTCATGGCAAAACGAGCCGAGACCTCGGGCAGGGAATCAAAGAGAGGGAAAGCAAGAAGAGAGTTTGGAATAGGTAGTGTGATTTTGAACCAGGAGAAGACAACTTTATTACTGTTGTCTTCATTCGCTAACAAAAGTTTAATGAAATGATATTGTAGGATTCGTTATTTCCTAGTTTTATTACATAGTATGTTGTTTGTACAATTCTATGTAAATTCAATAGGTAACTTATTCTAATATGTTATGACATTATATTTTGCTATACAAATGCATAATATGATTTGATGAGGATGACACCTACAAATCGAGAAATAATAATTGAAGTATGTGCGAATTTATACTTTTTTTAGTAGTGAAACTTCATTCTATCTTTACATACAAACTTTATTCTTTGACTTTATTAGAAAATTGGATTGCCATCAAACCTTAACATTTCACCGAAAATTCTATTATAAACTTATACATATCTCTACACTGAATTTTGTGGTCTAAAATTTACAATTCAAGATGAATAATCAAATTCTTTCTTTCTCAACAATGTGTTGTGGAGGAAAATCCAAACGCGGGAGGGTTAATCGGACAGAGTGTTTGTGACTGCTGACAAATTAATTTTTTGTTTGGCTAAGAAAAAAAAGTGATAAACAACAAATGCTTACATCTTTCTTCCCTGCCCGAATCCTATGCGTAACAACATATTTTCCGCACATATACATCGTGTGAGTACACTTGTCATGGATCTTAGAACATGTGTCTTGAATCAGAATAGGTGTCCCGTACTACAAGAAAATAGTTAAATAGCGATTGAAATTAGCCAAATAATCCGTCGGTATTCGGTCGTTAACGAGTCAAAGTTAAAAGTCAACAAAGTTGAACGTTCAGTCGGTAATCCGTCGCTATATGGCGACCCAATATTCGGTCGGTTTAGCAACGAAAAATACACGACCACGTTATTCGGTCGCTAAATTCAGATTAGCCACGAAAATGTCCGTCTCCGTTACACTGTTTTTTTGTAGTGCGCTTTAAATCAATTTTAACTGTCAAAATTTCAATTTAATGAATAATAATAAATTTCGTACGTGTAAAATTTACTTTGTTCCGAACTGGGGCCACTGCGCTTTCTCCCATGCTAAAGGCTAAAATTGAAATGATGAGTTGCTTAATGGCGTGGGCTCTCTCATGGCTTCTCTCCCTGTCTACACACCAAATTTCATGACGACTGCCCCCGCATTTTTCTCGTTTTCAGTCCTTTTTTAAATATTTTTTTTCAAGGAAAGTACCATTGAATAATACTCCCTCCATTCCTTATTAATTATCGTTTAGGAGAAATCTAGGAGTCCAAATTGATTGTCGTTTAAGGTTCTTTTGTTAGGTGTCAACAATTCATTTCAATTATACCCTCAACATTTTCCTTTCTTTATAATATAGAAGTGAGAGAGAAAGAGAGGGAGGATGGGGTAGTATTGGAAGTTTAGGTGGAATGGACAACTTCCTTAATTTTCTCAAATTATCTAAAGAGTCTTATATTTAGGAATGGAGGGAGTATTATATAACAATATAATTGGAACAATGACAAGTTATGTGCGGTCAAGAAGATTCCACTGTTTTGGTGGTGCCCAACAAGTTAAGTTATTATGAAATCCGTTAGCTGTATATAAATTGTTTAAGGAGTGTAATAATATTTAAAATATTTGTATAATATTTATTGTGTTGAGTGTATTATTTTACGGACTAAATATTTTATTTTTTTAACACAATTATGTGAGTTTCTCACATGATATGGTCTGTAAAATTAGATTCTCAATATGATTGATAAAGGATTTTTCTTTCTTAGCCCTTAACGTCTCCAAAGTTTATATGGAACATAATATATGTTGAGGCTCTTACTTTTGAGTTTTGATTCTTCAAATGAGTAATTTTTTTTTTAATAAATAATATTGAGGTCCAACTTAGGACCAAATATGCCATTTTCCAACATGGCATATTCTTAATAAATAAATAAAATTTTTTTTTAAAAATTTGGGACGTTACTGTAAAAAATGGGGGTGGGGTGATTTTTTTTTTTTTTTTTGATGCAAACATTCTTAATTATATATTGGAAAATCATCATAATGAGTACAAATTCCAGAACCCAAACAAGGGGATGGAACAGTCCCTAGGTCACAAAAAATTTCCTGTGGGAGTTTACAATTGGGAATTATACCAATCTTTCCATTGTTCTTAGCATATCTAGCAAGTTTATGTGCAGCTTCGTTGCAAATGCGCGCAATAGTATGAAATTGCCATGAATTCTTCCCTCTCATCTTGTCTTTGCATATATCTGTGACAGCTTTTCCTTTCCATTCATCACCTCCCTGACTCCCTCTTAGGGAAAAGATGACATTCTTGGCATCCCCTTCAAATATAACCTTTTCTAGCTTTAGATCCAGTGCCAGCTTAATTGCCAATAGACATGCCTTTGCTTCTGCTGTGAATGCATCCTGGGCAAATCCCAAATCTGTTCTAGATTGTACAATAATACCTTTTTCATTCCTAAAAATAGCAGCAGCAGAGAAAGAAGAACCATCAAATCCTGCGTCAAAATTAATCTTATTCCAAGTTGGAGGAGGTCTGGTCCAGGCAGTTGCAACTACCATAGTTGGCCTCTTGATATTCCTTCTCAAACCGGCCTCTGTGTACTCCACTGTCAATCTGTTAACATCATTGCTCACTTCCTCCCAATTCTTAACCACACCTCCATGAAGAATAGCATTCCGCTCCTTCCAAATTTGTTCCACCGAGATAATAGCAAAGTTTGCCAACAAATCCAAATCTGAACTCACAATAGGTATAATTGTAACCGGGTTCAGAACAAATTCAAACCATTCAGTGATACTCCAATCCTTAAAGACTTCAGTTCTAATGCCCCATCTAGAACTGAACCAAATCATCTTTGCAATATCACAATGCAACATTAAATGTTGGATTGATTCCAACTGATTACCACAGAAGCAGCAAGATTTATCAAGAATGTTAATGAAAGGTCCAATTCTGTCTTTGGTAGGAAGAATGTTCGAAAGTATACGCCATAGCAAGTGCTTGTGCCTTTGGTGAAGATTACATTGCCAAAGTCTTTTCCACATATTCCTAGATATCTGAGAAGTCACATTGTATCTCCATCGTTGGCTTTCTCGATAAGAAGATCTTACCGAAAATCTTCCTGACTTGGAGGGAGACCACACGAAGGAGTCGGGTTCCAAAGAAGATGGAATCTGAATTTTAAGAATATCCAAGGCAATATGTGGGAAATGATATCGGATCAGCTCTTCATTCCATGAACACGTACCATGAATAATTAATTCTGATACCAAAAGGGGGGAATCAACTTGTCTTAAAAAATAAGGAGGTCTAAATTCCGGGATCCCAGGAATCCACGGATCTGACCAAATGTTCAGCTGTGTATTCCCCCCCAGTTTGTAGCAAATGCCTTCCAGAAGTTGAATTCTTGAATTCCAAATCGGCCGCCAAACCCAAGACGCTTGTCCCTTGTGTTGTTCTAAATTAAGTAAGTTTTGAGACCCCAAATACTTGGCTTGCAAAATCTGAACCCATAATTTGTGCCTATCAGTGCACATACTCCACCCCAACTTGGTGTTAAAAGCAATATTAATATCTCTAGTTCTCCTAAATCCTAGTCCACCTGATTCTTTTGGGAGGCATATAGAATCCCAAGCTTTGAGGTATAAATGCCTATTATCATCTTCTTTTACTCCCCACCAAAATTTCCTAATCTTTTTGTCAATATCCTCACACACAGACATAGGAATGGAGATAGTTTGCATGGAATACACTGGTAGAGCTTGCAAAACCGTCTTGATCAGTACACCTCTTCCTGCTTGAGACAAACATTTCATTTTCCATCCACTCAGTTTGTTTGAAATCCTATCCATAATCCCATCAAAAGCCTTTCTATTATTACCCGACTTACAGAATGGAAGTCCAAGGTGTTTGACATTATGCTTACAACTTTTCATATTGAGAACCGAACAAATGGAATTCCTGAGTTCTAAGGACACATTAGGACTGAAATGGATTGAAGATTTCTCCTCACTAACCTTCTGACCCGACCAGCTGCAGTACTTCGTCATTATCTCTTTGATTTTCTCAGCTTCTTGAATTGAGGCTTGACAGTAAATAACCAAATCATCCGCATACATTTGATGGGTAACCGAGGGGCTACCTCTACTTATCTTAACTCCATGTAAGTTGCCTTCTTGTTCAGCCTTAGTAAGCATCCTGGAAAGAAGATCAAAAAATAACACAAAAAGAGCAGGGGACATAGGATCCCCCTGCCTAATCCCCCTAGTAGCTTCAAAAAGACCAAAAATGGAACCATTAATTAAGACAGAAAAAGTAGGAGATGTAACACAAGCTGAGATCAGATTAACAAAATCATCCGAAAAACCATGAAGTTTCATAATCTCAAAAAGAACAGGCCATTCAACACGGTCATAAGCTTTTTCCATGTCTATTTTCAGAGCCATATACCCCATCTTCCCTTTCTTCCTATTCAAATAACTCATCACCTCTTGATTGATGATGGAGTTTTCAGTTATGAACCTATTAGGGACGAAAGCAGATTGAGAAGGTGCAATGATAAGGTCAAGGAATGGTCTAATACGATTAGCCAAGATCTTAGATATAATTTTGTAGCAAACATTACACAGCGCAATGGGTCTAAAATGTTCAACCCTGTTTGAGATGGTCTTTTTAGGGATCAAGGCTAGGAAGGTTTTGTTAAAGCTAGACTCCATAACCCCATGAGTAAAGAAAAATTGTATAGCAGTAGTAACATCATTACCAATCACATGCCAAAAACTTTTATAAAAAGCAGGGGGCATCCCATCCGGACCAGGGCTCTTATCCGAAGCCATATCAAAAACAACAAATTTAATATCATCAACAGAAGGGGGATTACAGAGATTGACATTATCAATATCAAAAACAGAAGGAGGAATTAAGAACTCAAAAGAATTAGGAAAGACCGGGTTAGAAGTGGAGAACAGATTGATATAGTATTGGTGAAAAAGATTACCAATACCCTGCCAATCTGTCACCCAAGAACCATCTTCTTTTTTCAATTGGTCAATCCAGTTATGCCTACGTCTAATAATAGTAGATAAATGAAAAAAACGGGTGTTAGCATCACCCTCCTCCATACCTTGATTTTTGGCCTTATCTTTCCAGAGTAATTCCTCCCGCTTTAGCAACTCGGCAAATTCCTCCTGCTTGGCATTATCCTGTGCAAGGGTCAAAGAAGTTTGGCCTAGACTCTGGAGCAAAGATATTTCAGATTTGAGTTTGAGGATTCTAGTTTGAACATGACCAAAAGTTGATTTATTCCATACTCTTAACGCAGACCTGGTTTTAGAAAGTTTACAGGAGAAACGAAGATGAGAAGGACCTAGTACACAAGAATTCCAAGATTCTTCCACCACAATACTAGAACCAGAATCTCTCAACCACATAGATTCGAATCTAAAAGGACGAGGACCTTGAAAATAAGAAGGGTTTGTATTAAGAACAAGGGGACAATGATCTGAATTGATCGCAGGAAGGTGCAGTATTTCCCCCTAGGAAAAGCAGCTCTCCAATCAGCATTAATAAATCCTCTGTCCAATCTTTCAAGAATATTAGCTAAACCCCCTCTTTTGTTACTCCACGTAAATGGAGATCCAACAAAACCCACATCGATTAAACCCAAATCATCCACAACGCCAGCCAAGCCTCCATTACTACTCGAAACAACCTGTCTACCCCCTTTCTTATCTTTCTGGTGACAAACCGAGTTGAAATCACCTATAGTAATCCACGGACCCAAAAAGGCCTCACCCACCTCCCTAAGGTCATCAAAAAATTTATTTCTAAGTTTCCTCTTCGGGGGCCCATATACACAAGTAAGCTGCCAAGTCAAATTCGGTGGGTGGGACAAAACCAAAACGTTAATAAGGAACTCATTAGTCAAAACAACACTAATATTTACATTGTGCAACCAACCTAGAGCAAGCCCTCCAGCTCGACCTTGAGATGGTACAACAGAGGAGTTGGGAAAACCAAGAGAAATAAGTGAAGAAGAGATTTTTGAGGAAGAAGAGTTTTTTAATTCACTAAGGAAAATGCAAGATGGTTTATGAGTGCGTACCATATCCCGAAGGGTGTTAATCACCGAGAGTCGGGACAACCCTCGGCAATTCCAGGCTATAAGGATCATATTGAATTTGGGGCCAAACTCTGGCCCGCAAAATTTTTTTTCTCCTCGGAAGAGGTTTGATCAGGATAAATGTTGGGGGAGTTAGTAACAGTAGGTGGTTCTTCATCAGATAAGATTTCTTGGATAACAACATCTTTTTGCTGGAGACTCTGCAGTTTCGGAGTGCTTCTACCCAAATTAGACTCCTTCTTTATTCGGATGAAACGTCTTGTAACCGTTATTTTTTCCTCGGCCATCATTTCCTCCACACACCCTCCTTTAAAATTATCTGTAACAGAACCCTCCAAGCAAGCCTCACTCTTCTCTTTTACTAATACCCCATCATGTTCAGAATAGTTCTTTGGAGGATTGAAGGTTCTGGGTGTTGGGGATATATGAAAACTGGTTAGGGATTTGGTAATTTCTGGAAGGGAGGGGGAAGGTAAAGTTTGGTGCGGGTAGACAGTAGAGATTTTTGTTTTTTTCTTGGGCTTGGTTAGAAAATGAGAATTTGGGGACATATCAGATCTCTTGAGGTTAAAACGGTTTGCAAATGGAGAACATGGGCCTGGCCCAGGCGATATATTGAGCAGGCCTCCAAATTGACTACTTGATTCAGAAGAAATGGTATGGGCTGGATCAAATTGGTTCGGACCTAGGATATAAAGAGGTTTAGAATAATTTGGGCCTATTGAGTTAACTGGTCTAAGGTGGTTCAAATTTGGGTTTATGTGTGGGTCCACTAGTAAGACTTCTTGAACATCTACCACAGAAGGGATAGTCTGGGTAGGACCAAAGGTGTTAGAATTCAACTGAGCCATAGACGTTTGGTGAACATTCTTCGGTTTTTGTGGTAGAACCTGTCTCACGTCAGTCAACTCAGAATTCTCATCAGGCTGAATCATCATTGGATTACCATCAACAGCTACATCCGTCACCGTAACAGTACCAATCACAGGCGACTCCAAATTATTCCGACCAGAAAGGCCTCCTCCACTCTCGCCACCAGAATCCAAAAATCCACCAAAGTTTCCTAGTTCTTCTGAGACTTTGGTATTTAATTTCCACATCCCTTGCAGCTGCCCAGAAAAATTAGCCCTCAGAAAAGGTCCAAACACCTTCCTTGGATCATTTGGTTCAAAAGAATTACTCTCTTTTAGGTTACATCCCATCTGAGAATGACCCAATTTACCACAAGTGTAGCAGAAATCCCCCAATCGTTCATACCGGAACTTGACCCATCTGGTTCCACCCAAATCTTTTTCCATGTAGAAACCAGTTTTCAAAGGTTCATCTAGCTTAAGATCCACCCGCACTCTTAGAAATTTTTTACAAGATGACATATGCTCATGATCAAAGTCCGATTCAACATAATAGCCTATAAAATTACCAATATTAACTGCATTCCCTCGGTTCATCCTATCAGGTGGTAAGTTATGTATCTGGACCCAGAAAGGTGAGGTGAGAAACTGTAATTCTTCAAATGTTATGTTGTTTTCCCAGTTTTTGAGTACCACGTGATTTCCTCTGAAGGTCCAGGGAGACATTCGAAGGATTCTTTCCATATCCTTTTTGTTTTGGAAGGTGCACTGGGCCAAATTAGTACCAAGACTGACAATACTAACTCTATCTTGGAGATTCCAAGCAGTAGTCATTGTAGACATGAAGCTCTTAAAGTTCTGTTTCTTATCAAGTAAGATTTTTGCTGCCAGAATATGCTCTTCCTGACCAAATTCAGTAGCCAATATCTTGGATAGAGGGGGGGCCTCAAACATTCGGACTTTAAGAGGAATAAAATTTTGATTAGAATCCATAAAGACAGAAAAAGGGAAAAAAACAGGAAAAAAGAAACAAAAAAGGAACAAAAAGACAAATACAAAGAGTGGTCACACCTAAGAAGAAGAAAGGTCAAGGACAAAAACCAGAGAACAAACTAAGCGACTAAGCACACATGCACAGGAAATTGTAAGCAAAAGGCATTAACCAGTTGCAAAGGGAAAGCAGGTTCAACTTATGGGCGGTAAAAAATGGCACAACAAGATAGCACAGTTTATGATCGACACGCTAAAATTGGGTATGGATTGATGCTTGTTGGGTCGTGATTTTATTGGTGCATGCTTGACTCGACACGAAATTTTATCGTGTTGGGCTTTACTAAAGCCCAACACGACCCAACAACCCATTAACTATTTTAAAATATATATTTTTTTTAATAATAATTAGTTGGTTGGATGTGTTTGGATATTATATTTAGTGCTTGGAAGATTTATTATTACTTTGTGTTTGAAAATTTTGAATTGCGTTTGGATTTTCTAGTTATCGTAAAAAAGCTAAACAAAGATTTTACTAGTTTTTTCTTGTTTTAGTATTATTTTTACATAAATGTTTCTAGTTCATCAGTAATCTAATTTTTTTATTAAAAATTATTCCAAATTTGCCTCCTCAATTAAAGTTGGAGTTATTTTATCTTCTGAGTAGTCATGGCCGAAAGCTTGTAGAAAGAGAAACACAGTCTGCACTTATTTTATTTTATTATTTTTCATATTTATTGGGATATGTAAACTTTTATAAATTTCTCATTTGAACTAAGCCGGGTGGTATGATAATTTTCTGTGTCATGCCTGGACTAAGTTTTACTATGTCAGTCTAGTCTAATAATAAAAAAATATTAGGTCGACACAACAAGATAAAGTTGGGTCGACATAATTTGTTATCTCTAAGTTCAGCCTCACACACATATTAACGAGGTCTACTTGCAAAAGTAGCGTGAATATTCAACAAGCTCGACAATTGTGTAAATTTTAAGAGAATAAGTGAGTTTGAACCCAATGAGACCATCTCACACCCCTACATCATTTTACAAAGTGCATATAGTACTAACTAGCATCCACGAGCCTAAATGTATATAAGTACAGGATTTTCGGTTTTTAAGTCCAAAAGGAGGGCATTCTATCACAAAATTGAAATAATAAGGTCCAACAATCAAATCTTTTATGCCCTACTAAGACAAACATTTTTTTTTTTTGCTGAATAATTTTTTTTCATTAATCAAAGGAAAATCTGAAAATACAAGAAAATAAAAGTTATACAATGATTTAGAAAATTATGATAACAGATAGATGGCATAACCAAGAAAATTTGGATGATTAGGAGATTCTAAAATTAAAACTAGTAAGATAAACAAATACATAATCTTCTTCTTCGCAGTATCTTCATCGCATCCTTGAACCACAGAGGCAAGAAAATATCAGTTTCAACATCTTCCATAGGGATCAACAATTTATATGACCATGGACGTATCAACCATCTTACAAATTGCCTCGGGAAGATGTAGAAAGTTGATAAAGGGCCCAGATTAAGTCCGAGTTGAACGATTTCTCCTAGGAACAAAGAAAATAGGTCTAGATCTGTAAAGATCTGAGACATATCTAACTCCTGTATCTTGAATCTTGAAGAAAAATACTTTGAAAGAAGTCTCATATAATTTATAGTACAAAATAGAGATATAATACCCGAACAAAAAGAAGTAAATAAAGTTAACTGGCCAAGATACGACCATTGGCTCAATGACCAGATCCGGCCAGTAGAATATGCAAGAAGGAGATTTGCAGAAAGAGAAAGTGGAGGAAAAAAATTGTAGGAAGGAGAGACTACAAGACAAACTGGTAATATATATATATATATATATATATATATATTCATGCCCTACTAATACAAATTCTAATAATATGCTAAAGTTCCAACCATCATATCTGGTTCAAGCAGTGCTTCCACCAACCAGCCTATACATGTATATGTGTGTGTGAGAGAGAACTAAGATTTGATAATTTTTTTAAATATTTTTCTCAGAAAAATATTATGGTAGCGAAACCATGACTAATTGTTTTAAGTCTGAATTATTGCACCAACCCTTCACTGATGGTATCCAGTGTAGAAGGGTATTTCTATTCACACATATTGAAACACAATTTCAGGTTCCGAATAAATTGATCTGACAACTGAATTTTAAGTAGGACGATTAGCTATTCATGTTAGTGTTCGTTTTTTTTTTCAACCATAAGAACTAATGGTTAAGATTGTGTAAGCACGTGTAAAAAACACATGTTTTGCAGCAAATCCCAACTGTTCCTTGACATATAAGAAGAGAATATAATGAGGGAAATGATTGAATAAAAACAACAAAGCAAAAGAGAATAGAAACATATATAAGAAGGTTGGGTGAGAAACATATCATGATGTTTTTGAAAAGGAAATGGACAAAAAGGAGAGATTCCATGCTTTGCTCATTTTGGCACAACCATTTCACAATTGAAGATTCATTGTCTCAGCCACAGCATATGAGTTTTCATTGTTCAACTGTAGTTCTAACTAGTCCTTATAATAGATTGGACAGATTGAATTCCCTGGAGGTGATTTTAAAAGGAGTTTCATGCATTGTCATTGTCACACACACACACACACACACACACACATATATATATATATATATATGAAATCATTGTATAACTACTACATTAGATTTACATTATAATTATCTAGGACAAAAGTTCTAATGATATGAAATCATTAATCACTTGAAAGGTAAAATTAGTCCATTGAAGATATACATAAGTATCTTGGACTCTTGGATTCATACTACATTTAGAAAATTGATTAGCAACAAGAGTTGATGCAAGTGGATGTGGAAATAGAAAGAGTTTGGTATCCCTAAGTAAGGTCTGGAATAAAATATTTGTGTTACTAAAAAATTATGTTAGTACTACAAGGCCAACATTAGAACAAATGAGTTGTGAGCAGTAAAATGAACATAGATATTGACTAAGTCTATTGTAAAGTAAGAAAATTGAGTAACATGAAGAAATTGCGTTTTCAAATTGGTGATAGATTACCATTTGGTATTTACCTGATACAAAAAGTATGTTTGGAACTAGGTTGTCGGTATAGAAGTCTTATTTAAGGGAATAATATTGAGAGTCTGACTAATAACGTATTTTACTTTTTTCTTCTTTCATTTTCGCTAAACGACTTATATTATTGACTGAAATGAGTATGATGTTAAAAAGAATTGACTTCATCTTGACTTCAATCCCAAAAAGGTGTATCGAGAGGATCATCGCTCAAGTTTTATAAGTTTCAAATATGCTGCTTACAAGTTAGCTAATGTGAGATTCTTAACAAGATGAATCAAGGAATTTGATTTTAGATAATGATCAATGAAGAATCTAGGGGTAGTCAAAGTAACGAACGTCCCAATATTTTCTGAAAGTGCAAACTTTCTATTGGAAAATTTTTACTTTATGTAGACTTTTCTTACAAATATTATATTCGCCCTTCTATAATTTTTTGAAGTTTTTATAGTTTGTTCTCTAACCTCTAAATTCTAGATCCGCTCTAATGATGATAACCATCAAATCGACTAGTAGATCATAATAGGAGAAAATTTGAAGGTAGAGTCGTCTTATGAGACTTGCCCCACAGCTCATGCCCCAACTCAAGTGAGAGGACTATAGAACCAATCCCACAAAAGCGTCTCCATGCTCAAGTAACCCCATAATAAGATATGATAAAGATTCGGTAAGCCATCATAGTCAAGGATCGATCTCTCTATCTCGGATCATGAATTTCTTGAAGCTCCAAATCGACAGTTGAAGAAGACTATAACGAAAGTTCTTTCACGTTATTCACGCACCCCACCAGATCTCTCTCTCTCTCTCTCATCAACCTCTTCAAAAAGTTTCAGAATCTTGGAAGCTTATTTTTTTAACCTTTCAGAATAGTGTTTAAATTCTCTTTTCTGTACCCTTTTCTTCTTTTTGTTTTTTGGTTGGTATAAAGCATAATTTTTTTTGTCTTAAACATCCCAAAAAAGATAAGGACCTTACTAGGCTACTAGAATTATTGGCTAAAAGATTGACTAAAATAGTTTTTCGGACCTTTTTGCCCTTATAGTTGGGTGAATCCCTTATACCAGTAGGGGGTAAGATAGTCATTTAACACCCTCAATTTGAGGGTTTAGGGTTTCTATCCCCAAAATTCTAAGAGTAAATCATTTTCCAAAAAGATAAATATACATGCATAGGAAATTTAGCTAGAAAGGTAGAAAAAAACAACGCATGCATCATATTCTTTTCAAAACTATAGGAAAGATTGAAAAGAGACTAAGGACAAATTAATACTATGATTTATCAAGTACTTAAATGAAAATAAAATATGTTTTCTAGTGATTTTATAGTAATGTATCAATTAATTACATGATTAGTAGCTAGATGAAAAGGGTAATAGGTGTAATAATTAATATACTAATTCAAAGCAATGATCAAGATTTGGAGATAATGGAATTTTTTTTTTTCTTTTTTGAATTTGAACAATGAAGTTGTGATTATTATTAACCTATGGTAAAAGAAGATTAGAAAAAAGCAAAGAGCCAAAGGCTACATATGCTACTCACGTCTCTATCAAAGAACTATAGTTTGAAGCAATTTGTTGGCAAAAATAGTCAATTAGGCATATGGGCTTGGGCTTCACAATCGAAGACTCTACAAAGTTTGCCAAACATTTTCTTTGAAACCCTCCCCCATTATGGTCCCCTCTAAGGAGTCTCATATGTAACATGGGAAGAGCTAAAAGAGCTATACGCAGGAACGAAGCCAGGAATTTGGTGTTTGGGGGGAGTCAAACTGATAAAATTTTTCAAAATACACATAAAATTTCGATAAATAGTAGTATTTTTAAAAATCTTGGGGGGCCCGCCCCCCATCTTCACCCATGGCTATACATAAGTATTCGTAACTCTCTTTTCAGTGTATAATTGTTTGGATATAGTGAATTTATAAATTCACTTATGTTGTTGTGATTTCTATCATTCACTACCACGTCTGATTGAGTTTGTGGGTACACTTATGTTATTATTTATTTTCTCTTCATATGTCTTGACTCCCAATGTTGAGAACAACGTCTTAATACTGCGAGTTCGTAAGGTTCACTTATACATGTTGTGATTTCTATCCTTCACAACCATATCTGAGTGAATTTATGACGTCTACTTATGTTATAATTTGTTTCCTCCTCATATGTCTGACTCCCTTATGTAGAGAACGACGCCTTAATAGTGTGAGTTCATAGGGTCCACATATACATATCATATTATCATATTTATCTTACACATGTTTCTACCGAATTAGCGGAGTTACCGGTCTAACAAAAAGAAGGAACCCTAAGCCATTGATGCTCTCTCTCATTCAAATGTTGACAGTCTTTCATTCAATTCACTTTTAAGCCACAACTTTTTCAGACACCACTGATCTGCAACTAATTATTACGAAAAGCCCTAGAAAAATTGATGCCAGAGGCTCGAGTTTAAAGGCAAAGAAGGCTTTTGCTAAGCTCTTCAGTAGCAGCTACTACTGTTATTGTTGTGGTTTCATATATCATAAGTTGTCAGTATGCAGCTGAGGGAATCTGATACTTTGTTACCTGATAGAGGGAGACATTAGGACAGTAAATAATTCTGATTTCTGACTTCTACATAAAACAAATCAAAGAGATATGCCTTTAATTCCATTTAATTATATAGTTCTCCAAAAAAAATAAAAATAAATCATCACCAATCCCAAAGAGATTCAAGTAATTAATTAGCAAGAAGAAAAATGCATATTCTTGAACCCAATCTTGCTTCAAGTTGGGTCAGGGAGCATCAAACAAAAAGTTGCAAAATTACCTAACACAAGAACAATAACTCCTAATAATTAAGGTATGAATGGTCAAGGAGGCCGTAGCCCAGTGGGGCAAGCCTCTACTTGTGATCAAGAGGTCCTGGATTTGATACCCAATCCTTACGTGGGGCAATAAAAATTCTCCTTCTCTGGTGAGGGAGAACTTTTGACCATGAATACAGAAAGTAATTGCTCACAGAATAATTCATAAAACAGTAATTGTCGTATACTGTCACGTTTACTATAAAATTATACCCTCAAAGATATCAAAGAAGGCAAACTAGGCCTTCAATATCTAAATACTGAACAATGTAAGTATTGTTGGCCACCACTAAACAGAAATACGAAGTGCGGGATGATAGTGGTTTCATAATTTTTAGGAAAAATACGGGTCTCAAATTTGAAATCATAAATTTGGTTTAATAACTGAACATTATATAGAGAATTTGTGGTTTCTAAACAGAATACTGTCCATATACACACTAAAATTATATTTTAAAAAATATTTTTAAAACATAACACGGTCCAAATACACACTAAAATTATATTTTAAAAAATATTTTTAAAACATAACACGGTCCAAATACACATTAATTATATTCCTCAAACTTTGGTACGAGAATGCAAAAGAAATGATATTAAAAGAAAAAAGAAAACAATCATCATATACTAATTGCCAAGATTTAGCAAACTATATTTGCTCTTGATCAGCAATATCCACTTTGTAATATTACAAGAACAAATTAACATCTTCTTAAGACAGACCACATTAATTAGATGAGTAATTCCTAGGCAATTCAACTATATTTGTTCACATTTTCTTTTCTGTTACCTTTTTTGATGAACCCAAAAATAAAAAACTACCTCATGGAAATGGACTATACTGATTCAAGTTGGTCCATGCCAGCATCCCATTCCAGCTGCTCACATTCTCATTGCCGCCGCCGCCATTCCCCGTGCTGTTCGCCGGAGTTGGAGTTACCCCTCCATAGGAATTGCCAAAGAACCACTCAGTAGCTATGTTTCCTCCGGTTTCGCGCTCCTCATCTCTTGAATTATCAACAACAACAACCCCATCACTAGCTTCTGCTGCTTTTGAATTATTAATCTCCAAGTTTTGGAACAAAATGGGTTGTACTTGTGGTTTCTGAATTTGTTGATCTTCGCCCGCCGCCGGACCATAAAGCATGGCCAATCTTTGCTGTTGAAGCCTCCAGTGAAGGTCCTGATTGATGGAACTCAAGGATTCAATTGATGAAGAAAGATTATTGGTTGAGCCCATTTCTTGTTGAATCCCTGATGAAAAGGGGAAATTAAATCCCATCAATGAATTGGAATTTGGTGATGGATCTAGATTGAAACCAGTTGGGGTTGAAGAAATTGCAGGACAACTGTTTGATATTTCTCCCAAAGAAGAAAATTGATTATTATAGGCATATGGGTTATGTCTAGGGAAACCTAGCCCTCCAAGCTGAAAATCCATGGCTGGTGTGAGGCCATGAAAGAATTTCAATCCACCAATATTATGATCAGATGATGTACTTGAATCTTTAGAATTATCCCCTCCTTCAAAAAGCCTTGAAGATTTCATCTTCTTGTTTTTTCGGCATCCGCCGCCTATGGGTACGTTCCTTAAGGCCCCTCCTTTTGTCCAGTACCTTCTACATGTCTTACAAAAGTGCCTTGGTTGAGTAAGACTATAGTTGTTGTAATAACAAAACTTTGTATTTGGTGAATCACATCTGGGACACTTCATGGCTTGTTCTTGTGCTGCAGCAGCCGGCCTAGCCGACGAGTTTTTCCGGCTTCCGGAACTGCTGTTGTTGTTATCCTCTTTGCTTGATGCTGCTTTAGCTGCCATATTTATCCGGTGACATATCAAGAAATGTTAAAAGCAAAAAATATAATTTAAAAGAGAGACAAGAAAGAGAGGTGGGAGGAATAGGGAAAATTATAGCTGTTCAAGTTTCCTTTGGAAGAGGCAAAGATTTTTGAGAATTCAATGATTTCATGCATGAGGTTGAAAGATGTTGTTGATGGGGTCTTGTGATCTTCATCAAGAAAGGGAGATTTTGATGAAGTTATATATGAAGAACTACTTAAAAAGCTATGTTTGGAGGTTAGATCTGGTAAGAGTAGAGAATAAATAAAGCTACATATATATGAAAAAAAGATAGAAAGAGGGATGGGAGTGGATGGAAAAAAGAGATTGAGGCTATGTCTTTTAGAAAGAAGGATTAGGGTATATATATAAGTGTAGGAGAGAGATGGATGAGAGAGAGAGAGAAGGGTATAAGGGACAAAAGAAATGGATGATCTTAGATACAGATAAGGCAGAATGGAGAGATCTACATGTACCCACAGGATAAAAAGAATTCAATATACGTAGAATAGAAGAACAAATATATTTTAGAAGGAATCATAGTGAGCTATCCAGTACACAAGACTCTCGTATCAGTAGAGTTTGGGGAAAATCTCGATTTACGCAATCTTACCCTTATATTTTTATAAAGAGACTGTTTCTGGGTATAGTGATCTATGTATGACAAGGTTGTTAAAATCGCGATTCTACGTAGAATCGGTGGAGGGTGAAAAATCGTAAAATCGTGAATCGTAAAATAAATCGTAAAATCACCGAAAAATTAAAATATATATTTTATATATAAATAACAATAATTAACATATAAATCATATCATATGGTCTAACAATATGCGAAAATCCATAAAACATAGTTTCACAAGTTTTTTCAAAAGACAATAACGTAACAAAGTTCACAATAAAAAAAATTACAAGTCTTTTAAAATATAAAAACGCGACAAAACATAATTCTTAACTTATAAATATTTCAAAAGGGAATCATTCTTGTGCCTCTTCCCTGATAAACTACTAAATTCAAGGCAAATCTAACATGTCTATATGTTAGTATTCCTCTTCAAAATCTAAGATGTCCAAAAACTACATCCAAAACCTTGCCCATTTACAACCTATACGTATCTACAATTCTCGAAGCTCTGTAGAAGCAGATAATCCTGAAACCATTAATGTTCAAACACAACTGAAAATTCATCCTCAAAATATCCAAAAATTAGATTAAGTTATACGCTCGATAAACCCTAGAAATTCAGTTAATCCAGACAGAAGGAAAAAAAACCTTATTAGCATCAACAGAACAATTTTTCTTTTTTTTTTTTTTTTATCAATTAACACCGTATAAACTAAAAATCCACATCTAAAATTAATAAATTCAATTAATATCCAAATTATATCTGCTTATACTTGTTCCCAAATCCTCAAAGGATTAGGTTTTGCTGAAATGGGTCAAAAAATTGGTGGAATCGGTAGAATCGTAAAATCGTACGATTTTACGATTCTACCAGATTTCGATTTTACTTTCGATTCAAGTCGTTTTGCTTCCGTAGAATTTCGATTTTACGAGTTAAATCGCGATTTTAACAACATTGATGTATGGCGCAATAAATTGAACAAGTAGAGATGAGGTCTCTCTTTGTATAGTTTGATACAATGGCATATATTTACTATACTGTTATTACTCGTATGTTAGACTATTATCTTTATGAGTATATATTGTAATTAATTTTTTTATTTTTTATTTTAACCATAACGTTACTATGGGTCCATCTCTTGACAAGTATTTACTCTAATTTTTTATGTTCATTTTTAGCCATCTCATAATATGAACAGTTGATTAACCTTATTATTACTACTTGTTTGCTAGACTATTACATTCGAGAGTATACATGGTAAATTCTTGATTTTCTTTTTTAATCATTACATAACATGAAAGGGATGGAAATCCAGCTAAAACAAGGGGAAAAAAACTTGTTGAGGGGTGATAAATAGTTTAGTTTTACCTTTGTTCTTGATTTTCTTTGTAACCAAATCTAAGCATGTTTAACAAAAATTATTCAAAAAGTTAAGGGCCCTATTACCGGAAACGTTTTATTATCATCGACATGCCATTCTTGTTTTGTTAGTACTCCTCGTTCACAATTTTTATAACGTATGAAAGAATATATCTACGGTACAGTTTGTCGTGTTACAGTAAACGGGAACAAATTATTATATAACGGAAAAAGAGCGATACAATCTAGGTAAGAATTCCGTACATGCGGAAGGTGCATACATATAATGATGACAAATGCATCTCTTTTTTCGTTTTTTTTCCAAATATATATTTTCTTCATTAATAGTGTACCTTCATAACTAAAACAAAGGGAATAACACATGTGGCTTATGAATGGAGTTGTCTAAGTAAGAATTTGAAGAACAAAACAAAATTGAAGGAAGAAAATAAGGACTATCTATGAATCTATATACTATATTGCTATTAAAATTATGGAAAATGATTTACTCCTAGAATTTTGGGGATAGAAATCCTAAATTTCCAAATTGAAGATGTTAAATGACTATCTCTACTCTCTCTACTCGATATAAGAAAGGATTCACTTTTCAAGCTATAAATGAGATAAAAGTGTCACGAAAAAAACTATTTTAGTCAATCAATTTTGATATGAAATTCTAAACGATAATTAATAGTGAGAGTACTATATTGCTATTAAAATTATTACATTTTCTTGATGATATTCCTATATAGTTCAAAAGGAGCTAGGTAGCATTGGACATTCAACATGGTCATGCAATGAAATTGTGAAATAAATAAATATGTGAATTTGATTTCATTGATTATGACCTTCTTCAAGCGAAGGCAGAGAGAAGTACAGGTTCAGCATTCTAAACAAAGTAGCAGTAGAAGAAGCAGCAGCAGAAGCAGAAGCAGAAGCAGTAGCAGTAGCAGTAGCAGTAGCAGAAGCCTTGTCTCTTCCTTCCCATGAAATGTCCCTATTATACTTATCAAAATTAATACAACTCTTCCCCAGTAGGAATCTTATTTTTCTGTTTGGTGTCTTATTTCCTGTGTCACTAATAAAAAATTAATATTGTTAATTTTTTAATTAAAAAATTATAACTTATAAGAAATAGTATAACCCGTAAGGGAAACGTAAACACGTGTCAATCATCTATTCGTGGGAGCAGGACAAAGAATGGTAGAGAAGATTTTTTTGCCTCCCCGCCCCAACCCCACACTATCTTCCATTCACCTTACTTTAATATTTTGACATGTGTACAAGAATTAAAACCCTTCCTAAAGAATTTAAGATTGCTTTCAGACCATAATTAATTGCTTAAAACATTAATCACCTAGAGTTGTGGAGTATTTATTATTTAGTCATTTCTTTCAATGGAAATTTAATTATAAACCCATAGTAACTAATTAGTGTTAATCAGAAATTAGGCTGATGTCATGATGTTCATAGTTAGTCCTCCACTTATTTACTATGCTTCGTGCCTTCTTATCTCAACTCATTTTGCACGTTTGCTTAAGTAGTAATTATTCTTAAATTTATTGGTCCAAGTTTTCTAAGATTCGATATTAACCTATTGCACATATTTTCAAAAAAAAGAAAAAAAGAAAAGAAAGAAAATCAAACATTTTATAAGTTTCAGCAACCAAAACGGTTTTTTGAGGGTTTGGTTTTAATTCGGTACTTAAAAAATATCTTCTATTCTAGTTCGGTGTCACATTTCTTGTGCAATTAATAAAAAAAATAACGTGTGTTAATTTTTTAAATAAAAAATTATAACCTAAAAGAGACAATAGGGAAATGTGAATACATGTCAATCATCTATTCATGGGGATATGAAACGAGACATATAATGAGAACATCTAATTTTTTGCCTTAAAAATACTAGAGAATCTTTCAACAAAATCTCACGCTAGATTCTTTGTGGAACTTGGGTGAAAATCGTCTATGCTTGTGTATGTTCATATTCCTATACCAATCAATCAAAATTTGTTATGTGTACATTTCTTCCAATTATATATACACATGACGAATTGTGATTGGTTGAGGATACACGGGACATATGCTTTTTTGCGCACTTCTTGCATCATTTCTAACTATAATCCTATTTACACTTGGGTTTTATCTTGTTAAATTTTTGGTATATGAATAAAAAAATTCATGACTAAAGTACTGTTACACATGCCCGTCTCGAACAATATCGAGGCCCTGTGCTAATTATCAAAGTTAGACCCCTCATTCTTTTAAAAGTATAAATTATAAAAAATGTCAAAACATAATTATAGACTCAAGTTTAAAGAGTGCAAACAATCATAATATTAAGTGGAGATAAAAATGATTTTTGTTTTTAAAATATCTTAAGTGATTTTTTAAAAAAAATTTGGGGCCTCATAAAATGAGAGGCCCGGTTCTGTATGACACCTTAGGCCTGTACAGAGTCGGGCCTGCTGTTACATGAAGTGTTATAGAGAACGCTATAGAGAATACGAACTAATGATATTGGTGTAATAAAGAGTGTACTAGAAGATGTATTAGAAGGTCTAAAGGAAATTTTGCAGACTAACCGTCTATGCTTTTTAATGGTGAAAGATGCTATTATTGTGAGACTCTATCACCAATTGACACAATCCTCATCATCGTATTTTCACTGGAAGATTAACTATAGTGGAGAGTTACCAAATCTCAACTCCTCGGATATGTTTCTATGTTTGGTACATAATTTTGGGGGTTTGCATTAGACTGACACTGATTTTGCAAAAAGCAAAAAACATGGCATAAAAAAAAATTGGACCAACATTTCTGGCCGGCCACTTCCGTTCCCGGTTAGAAACGGAAGTGGGACTTCCGTCCCTGATGACGTGGATGTTTGTGTCTGGCTGATGTGGAACAAGATGGGAACGGAAGTGGAACTTCCATTCCCGAGGGCCAGTGTGTTTGAAGAAAAACTGATTTTTTTCCCTCCGGGCAGAAAATGCCAAGTGACAATTCTGTTTTGACCTTTTTGGTTGTTTTTGCCAGAGACACATGAGTCTTTACAACAAAATAATGAACTTTGGCAGAATATTAACCAAAATACGTGTACCCAAAATTACTCAGGAAAACCCGAATGTATTAATAAAATAAGAACAATGAAAAAAACAAACGAATCGTGTATGTCATAAATATATTATTTAAAAGAATTAAATAAAGCAAATCATATCTAAGGATTTGAAGGAGTGTATCTACGTGGGCTTCTTGGGTTAACCTGGAGATAGTATGTGTGGTCGGTCATAGTTCGCACAGCACTATCATGCTCCGTCTTATAGAATTCTACCCCCTCAATGTCGATTCGTAACACCTCCTTTGGGAAATCTGCCTGGAGTTGTGGAGTTTGTTGTCGCGTCTGTGTCTGGTCCAGGCCCAGGCTGTACGAGGGCGTAACATTGAAGAATACTTCCCCCTGCCCCAATGAAGAGGGTCCAGCACCATGATGACCTCCAAATTGAGTACCAGGAGTATATGTGCCAACGCTCAAATATAGGTAATCAAAATCAGTGGGGACATCGTACTGAGTCTCGAATGGAGTAGGAGCCGTAGCAGGTTGCTCGGACTGAGGAGGAGGATGTGTCCCTTGCTCGAACTGAGTTGTTTCTTGCTTGGTTTGCGACGTTCCCGCCTCACCGCCACACTGTCTCTAGCGCCTAGTGGCAATATGCTCCTGAGTAGCCTGGCGATTCCTGCGAGTGCCCTGCCTCCCAACCACAGCCCTACTCGGAACACGCTCCCTCGGCCGTATGGAAGGTTGCAGGATGGCAGTTGCAGCCACATCGGTAGCCCGCGATCTGCAAGACACCGACTTCCCAGCCGTTGCGAAGGCATCCTTGATCATTTGTGCAGCCTAGGTGATGAGTTACTTGTACTGCGCAATAGTCCGAGGGGCAGGCTTACTCGAACTCTTCTAGCATCAACCTGTTCGACTCCTCCTGCAACATAATATTAAAATTAGTATATTCAGGAAAAAAAATATTTACGATGAAAACGAAACGAATAACTCTAACCAAAATGTCGTCTGCTGTAGCGACGAATTGAATACCCATCGGGAGTGGCCTGGGATCCCGATTTTGGGGGTTCGTGATACGCTGAACGGTAATACGATTGTACCATTCCATGTACTCGCAGGTTGGTGCAATAACATTATCGATGGCGGGAGCAGCGCCCGCTAGGGTATCGACGCGTAAATCCCACAAATTAACGTATTCGGCGTGCACATTCTCCTAATTCCTTTACGATATCGCCTTCAACCTGTGGAGGTCTTTTCCCTCTTTAGTGCCCTTTGTCACTGTCGGGATTGGTACCACCTGGTGGAAGCCAAATTGACGCATGACCCTGCCGGGCAGGTGGTACTCAACCATCTCGAAGCATATGAGGGGAGTACAGGCTCGACAAGTCATAAAGAAGTCTTCATCCCCAGCTGCCCTCTCTGCGTAGACTGAATCAGGGTACGACCTCTACATGAACTGCAAAAAATATAATTGTTAATGTAAAACAACTTAGATAATAATTAAAAAAAATACAAGAAAATCGAATTTAACTCACCCACTGTTTCTCCGTCAACAAATCGAGATGTTCGCGAAACACCAACAGCTGCGCTTTGGGGGCGTTGCGGAAACTCCGGGGGACTCCACCTAGCCCCGTGCGGTCTATCGTCGGCGGGGATCTCATCTGGTATTTGGCCTCGATTCGCCGAACGGAGAAATGAAATACGCTCCCACGCCCACAACTGATAAAAACAAAATAATTCGATTATTAAATATTTAAATCACAAATTCACATTACAATTTAATTAAAATTTAAATAAATTGGACAAACCTGAATAAGCAAGCAACATCCCGACGATGTCCTGCGAGTCAGCCATGCACGGGATGCACATCCGGCGCTACAAATGTGCGAGTACACCGTTGGCCCATGAATGCCCGTCAAGCTCTAGGGGGTCACTAAGGATGAGTAGATATCGCAAATTCACCCGGGAGCCCGACTTATCGGGGAAAAGGAAACTACCCATCAATATGAAGATCAGAGCTCTAGTCCTCTCCTCTACCTGGCGGTTGGTAGCATCATCACCTAGGGGCTCACTAATGTGGGCAAAAACCTCCACAAGCTGCAAATTGTTCAATCCTAAAAGATCGAACTCGCGTTCAATCCATCGGTCCTTGGAATAATTGTAAGTGTCGGCCAACGACACTACGTGGCCCCTGGTAGGTAGTCCTAGAAGACATCCTACGTCCTCTAGTGTGATGGTCGCCTCCCCGCAACGTAGGTGGAACGTGTAGGTCTCCGGGCGCCATCTCTCAACTAATGCAGTCACGAGAGCGTGATCTACATTCATATTACCTAATCTACAACATCCTCCAAACCCTATTAGGTTTATTAGGTTTAACACTCTACGGTTGGTTTCTCTAGTATAGGCAGCGTAAAAGTTACCCGAACTCGTAATCACCTTTAACGGGTCGTTCATGGTCTCTTCCCCGTGCCATATTCCTAAATATCTATGGGACGGTTGTTTGTTCAAAACGGTGGGATCAAAAGGACAGGTATGAAGATGAGCGGGAATGGCCATCTATACAAAAAAACAATACACATACAATTTATCAGAAAAAATACATGTAATATCTTCAATTCTACTCTTGCCTTAAATTCACACAATACACAAAATTACCAAATTGACAATTTTACAAGTTCACTAATGCCCTAAAATCACAAATGCTCTAAGTGTAAATCAACACAATCACAACTTCACAATTTCCAAATTCACAAATTACCCAATTAACAAAAATACCCTAAATTCATAAATGCCCTAAATTAAAAAATACCCAAATTCAACAAAATCCACAAATAATTCACAAAATCAACAAATTACTTTGATTTCCTAAACATAATTAGTGTATTCATAGTTAAACTCAACAAATAATTTACTATTTTTCCAAAAAAAAATTCAAATTAAATTTTGATTTTTTTACCTCACAAATTGAGAGTTCAAAGAGATAGCAAGGTATTGGTGTAGGAAGCAGCGGCGGTCGTCGGGCGGCAGCAGGCGACGACAAGGGATTTTGGGGGGCTGGGTTTTTTTTCTTTCTTCCTTTGTCATATATGACGGGAGGAAGGAGCTTTAAATCTGCTCAATGGGAACGGAAGTCTCACTTCCGTTTCCAAACTCTTCCACGCCAGTCTGCGTTTACGTGCCACGTCATCAGGGACGGAAGTCCCATTTCCGTTTCTAACCGGGGGACTTTCGTTCTGGCAAAAAATGTTGGTCCAATTTTTTTTATGCCATGTTATATACTTTCTGCAAAATTAGTAACAATCTAATGCAAACTCCATAATTTTGTTTGAATTTGAAACTCCTCGTGACTAAGTCAAAACCTAAGGTCTCAAATTAGTGCAAAATTGACTGATGTAAGGGATAATAATTGTACTGTAATTAAAAAGATAAGAATACATTAATATCAGTAGCCGTACTGTTATCGCAGCCATAAGGTTCATCCCACAATAGCTTCTCAATTAAAGTACTAGATTTGGACTCTTCAATCATAGTATTTATAGACTTTAGGATCAGAATTTTGTAGAAAAATAAAAGTACGTCTTGGAGAGATCCTAAATTACAAGAATTTAACTGCGCAATGATGCATTTTTTCTATGTTGCTAGGAGAATTTGTTCAATTCGGATTAGATCTGGGCCCTTTATCAACTTTTTACATCTTCCCGAGGCAATTTGTAGGACGGTTGATACGTCCCATGGTCCTATAAATTGTCGACCCCTAAGGAAGATGTTGAAAGTGATATTCTCCTGTCCCTGTGGATCAAGGATTGCGATGAAGATGCTTTGAAGAAGAAGATTATGTATTTGTTTAGTTGGCTAGTTTTTATAGTTGTTTTTCCTAACCATCCAAGTTTTCTTGGGTGTGTCTTTTTAATACATTATCGTGATTTTTTAAATCATTGTATAACTTTTACTTTCTATATTTTCAGATTTTTCCTTTGATTGTAATGGCTTCGGCTATTTGTGATTAATGGAAACTAAATTTATTCAGCAAAAAAAAAAAAAGATGCCTTTACACTTATTTTTTTTAAAAACATATAACTCAATCCTTCTGTCATGCTTGGCATGATGTAGGTCACAGATTCGAATCTCGGAAACAATCTATTTATAAACAAATAAGAGTAACCTTCCCCATACCTTATTGACGTGGGAGCCTTGTACACTGGGTACCAACTTTACAAAACTAAATCCTTCTGATACTTGAGAAAATGGAATTAACAGACAAAAATAGTAAGGAGTTCAGTTTATATATACTTTTGCATGTGCCAAAGCAGTCGCATTTGACAATTTATGAAAAAAGTTCTTATTGTCTCTACCAAAATTTGATTGACTTAAAATAGTTTCATTCTATTTGTGACTGGCATTATTCCATAACCATTAGATTACTCCCTCTTCGTCTCAGACTGAATGATGACTTTATATTCAATCCTGGATAGAGGGAGTATTTTTTTAATACAATAAAGCTTTACTATTTGATTACGGAGATTTTATTAAGCAATTGTTCGCTTTGTTAGTAAAACAATATTGATATATATTAAAGTGTAACAAGTTTTATTAGCGGCAAAAAAGTTCCCTTATTTTGAATTTAACAAGTTATGTAAGGTTATAATATTTTATATGCTAATGTTATTATATTGTACAAGTATTTTTATGAATATCCTCTTTTTTTCTTCATCAAAAGTTTTCGAGCGCATGGGGTCTTTTATTTTATTTTGTTTTATTACTTTTTTAGGGTAACGCACGGGGTCTACTTATGGTAATTAATTAACCTAGGATATCATACTGTAAATTAAAAACCATACACTAAAGAAATATAGGATTACTATGAAAAAGCGCACACATGTTGAAACATATTTTAACTGACAAATTCAACACGGGTAGTTTTGTATTAATTCTACCTTCACTTATATAATAAGGTTCGATTTTTTCAAGTGCAATAATTAATTTTTTTGAGTTATTAATATATATGCAACTATAGTAAATTTTACTTGAAACACGTCTAGCAATTTAACGCTTTCACATTATTCAAAAAACGAGTTGTTATAGGTGCTGGTTAAATGTTGAGGCTCAATCATTTAAAAAAAGCACACACGGCTAGGTGGGGAAAAAAATCTTCATTACATGCCACTACCGCCCAAAACAACTTTTTACTTCAAAAAAACATCAGACGAAGAACTCAAAATTAGAGGTTATTGACCCCATAATCCTTTCACATGAATTGAGTGGAACGCAAATCTTCAGATAGGCTTCGACCAATGAATGTGAGAGGACTGTAGGACCCGTCCCACGGCTGATTGAATTTCTCAAAATTAGGAATTCAAAATAAACGTGGTTAGGCGGTAAACCTCTCTCCCCTCAGACTAGTGGTGTGAACGCAATAGATTAGCTATAAAATTAGCGTCTGATGCCCTGAGAGATAGATCAGAAAGAAGGGGAGAAGGAACGAAAGAAACTCGTGATCCAGAGGGCCGAGTTGGGTGAAACCCGTGAGAATCAAACCAAGAAAGAAACCCCCCCCCCAACACATGCAAAAACCTCTAATAATGTCTTCACTCATCATCATCATCATCATCTTCAAACAACCGTTACTTGTCTTAATTTCTGTGTCTTCTCACGGGATTTTTCTTTTTCTTTTCTTAGTTTTGCCATTTCTCAGCATTTATCACTGGGGAAAGTCTAGCATGAGGCGGTCCTTGTAGGTACGATCTCATACTCCTCTCACATAAATTTAGACAGGACCCACTTGGAAGGTAGATTCTGCAAGCCTTCATATCTCACAGGTACCCACAAGATTCGTCCACAGGGAATTTTTCCCCATCACTGATGAGTAAGCAAAGCAACAGTTTTGCGCAGAGTTTCCGTTACAACTTCCACGTTTTTCCACTACTTTTGTTTTCTACTGTTCCCACTGTTTAACGTCCATGAGGGTTTTGGATTATATGGGAAACAACTAACACGTATTCTCTCTGTCAAAGAATGATCTGTCCCCATTTTATATCACGTTATTTTCTCACAAATAAAAAATTGATATGATTTAATTTTTTTAAGTTCTACTATTTTTGTTAAGTTATAGATATTTAATTAAATAATTAATAATGACAATTTCTTAAATTGATGGTACAGGTACGAGAATAGAATAATGACATACTAATATTCTTACCAATTATTGTGGTATGGATGAGGGCTCCTCATCTCTTAAGAATAATCAGCGTTCGAATCGAGGTCATACTATTTGTATGAAGTTATTGATGTTGGAGGATCGTCCCTTCTTAGGTCTCTACAATATCAGTACAGATTAGTCAAGTATGTCGAGTTTGAATACTAGATGGTGTCAAACAAAAAAAACTCAAGAGAGTTAAGAAAGCTTAATGACAGGAATATGTGTAAGTAAAGTTTTATTCACTTAAATTAAAGGGGATAAGTAGTGAAAGTTTTGGCACAAAAAGTTACCCCTTACATTCAAATTTTAAGTCAGTTTTAAACTTATGTACATAAATTAAGAATTTTAAAAAATTAAAATATGTTTTCTACAAAGTACCTCTATGACTTATATTTTTCCCCTTATTACTATATCACTTTAAGATATATTTTCTAAAAAATAATTTAAACATTCAATTTTAACGGCTTAAGTGCGAAACGGGGTAAGTTCTACACGTGCAAAACTTACCCCTCATCTGTCGGATTGAAATTTTAACAGTTATGATTGATTTAAAACGGATATCTGTCATGATTTTACGACATCTGTCGTATTTTTTAAGGACATGTCTTTTTTTTTGTGTGTCTAAAAATACATATTCTGAAATATTCTGTCCGTACTGATTTTTAAATGTTCTGTATAGGATCCTAACTGCAATTTTAGAGGAGTGAAATAAACTTCACGTGCAATTGTGAAAAGAATAACAAATTAGTAATAGGCTCTTTACCCAGTCCGGCTCCTATGCGGAACAGGGATTGTTCCGCATCCCAGGCGTCGGATTACCATAGGAAAAAAAAAAAGTCCAAGTTCAACTCACTTTTCCTCTCTCCATGTATAAAAGAATTGTATTATATTTTTCAAAAAATAAAGCTCCATGAATGTTGGGACAAAATTTGGATATACTTTTGTTGGTTGGAAAGAAAATGTCAGTCAAGAAAGTTAAAATAAATGAATAGTTGATTCCATTAACGCTAGTATCAGCCAAATTTGGAACTCCTTTACGTGCTATAAACTTTATATAAATTATGAACGAAAATTTTAAAAATTCTATTAAATATTTTAATAGTAAATTTTATATGTAATTCAGAATATTTGATTAAATTTGCCCCACAAAATTTATTTTTTCTAGTTTTTATATATAGTTCAACATACTGTTGTAATTTTTCGTCTCTAACGTAAAAGTATTGGTTTCGTCCCTAGTATAATTCCTTTGTAAAAGGTATACATTATATTGACGTATAATAATAGAAGTATTTTTAGGTACTTTATTTTTTCTTTTCAACGTGCAACAACTACTCGAAAGTGAATATAAAATGATTTTTTTAACTTTCTTCATAAATTTTCCAAAGCAAAATTTTACTAGTATTGGGCTTTTGACTGGCTACAAAGTCTTTTCTTTGTTGTTAATAACTGAAGCATAAATAATACTCCCTCCATTCCCTATTAATTGTCGTTTAGGAGATATCTAGGTATCAAAATTAATTGTCATTTAAGGTTCTTTTATTAGTTGTCAACAATTTATTTTCAATTATACCCTCAACATTTTCCTTTCTTTTCTTTATGATGTATTAGTGAGAGAGAGGGAAGGTGGGGTAATATTGGAAGTTTAAGTGAAAATGACAACTTCCTTAATTTTCTCAAATTGTCTAAAGAGTCTTATATTTAGGAATGGAGGGAGTAGTAATTGAGATTAAGGCTTTTCTTTTTCCTTAATGGCCCAAGTAATTTTCCTTATTGAAGGTCATTCCACATAGATGAGATCCAAGTGGAAAACATCAATAAATAAATAAATAATCCGAGAGAGATCCAAGATTCCAGACTAAATCAGAGGACTAAGAATTCTCTATCTTCTACTTGTGTATCCATATATGTAATATTAATATGAAATTGACACGTGCCAATATTTTTAATTAAGAAATTTATAATCTAGAAGAAATATTGGGACCTGCAAGTAAAATGTATTTACTCTATCTACGTGGCGAATTTTGAGTGGTGAATATATGAATTAGTACACAAGTTGGATACAGATGATTTTTTTGCCAAATCAGAGTTATTGTTCCATCTTTTCCACATCGAATGTTCATCTCATCTCTGTTAAAAGAAATGTACATTTATTTAAATGAATATATTTTCTTTCGAAATTTTCATAGTTAACTTCCTATATTGGAGCAATGCAAATTCTACTAATATTTAAATTTTATTATATTTAATGATATCATTGCCTCTTACTCATGTTTAAATTATTTTTCTATAAATTCTTTCAATTAAAAAAACAATTATGTAATCTTTTTGTATTTGAACATCTCAGGTTCAATAGTTATTTTTTATTATATTTACATTAATATTATTTTTAGGTTATTTTTATTTTTAAAATTTCACATAGTACCTACCTACAAAATAATTGAAACGATGTGACATTCAAAATCGCTCGAGTATATGAACTTGGAATCAATTCTAGTATTCTACCGAGTGGCAAAGGAGAGCGACTTTTCAATTCACATATACGAGCAGTCAGGATCTTAACGGAATATTTTTTTCAGTACATACGAAACGTATCAGAACAAGTGTTATAAGGCTCAGAATAAGAGTTTCACTGACCCGGTGTACCCGGCCGGTCGGACCGTTCAAACCGTAAATCGGAACGGTTTTGGAAAAACCGGCCGGGTCACAATATACATTTTTTTTTAAATTTTTCTGTATTAAAAAAGGGAAGAAGAAGAAGAAAAATAGAGAGGGCAGTGGCGGTGGCGGGCAGAGGAGAGGAGAAGAAAAAAAAAGAGGGAGGGGCGGTGGCGTGGCGGTGCAGAGAGGAGGAGAAGAAGAGAGAAGGAGGGGCGGTGGCTTGGCGTGGCGTGGCGGTGCAGATATGAGGAGAAGGAAAAAAAAAAGAGGGAGGGGCGGTGCAGAGAGGAGAGGAGGAAAAAAAAAGAGGGAGGGAGTTGCTGCACAGAGAATGAGAGGAAGAGAAGAGAAGGAGAAAAGGGGAAAGGGGAAAGGGCCACTGGAGAAGAGGGGAAAGGAGAAGGGGGCGCTGGGAGAGAAGAGGGGAAAGGAAATGATAGGTTTTTTTTTAGGGTTGGTAAGACACTTTATATATCTAGGACTAAAATGGCAATTAAAATATTATCACAAAAACCCTAAACAATAATTATAGTACAAACAAGTCCTAAAAAGTCTATTTTCAACATTTAGTTGGATATTAAAATTAAAGGAGACATTTAAGGAAATAATCAAGATAAAATATATCTGAACTACCTTTACATTAACAACATTTTTTATTAAATAAATATATATTATATATTTTTTAATATTTATGACGTCACCGGGTCGATGACGGTTCGACCAGTGACCCGTGACCCAGTAACTTTTCCGGGTCAATGTCCGGTCCGGGTTTCAAAACATTGCTTGGGACCTTGTCTGAGTAGACTTTGGGAAAGGTGAATTAAGTCATCTTGTTTTTTAAACACCTTTTATATATTCTATTATCGGTCGGTAAGAGTAATGCGGATTCATATAAATATAAATTGCCTTGTAATTGTGACTTTTATTTAAGAGAATGTTTAATCAAAACTCTTTTAACATACCATCATCACAAGAAGTCAAACATTTAACTTTGATATGATATTAGTTATTCATTTATCAAGCTGTTGAGTTCTAAATTCTTCTTAATTTATACTTATATTTTACTTTTTTTTTTATCCAAATTTAAATATCCATATTTTTATTCTGTATCATAATGAATATTCACTGTCTCATAATTGTGAGAAAGAAAAAGAAGAAAATATTTCTTCCAACAGGTCAAAGCTCATTTGCCAACATCTTTGCAGAACAAGAGAAGTTCATTTATTGTGCTTTTGTTCACCAAGTCATTTTATGCAGCTTCCTTTTACATCATTGAATACCAAATAAAAGTACACTAGAAAAGTTACCATCTTCATGAATCTCCAGTCAGAGCTGTGTTATTAAGAAGGAACAAAAAGTCTAAAAGCAAGAAAAAGAAGCTAAGCTGAAACACATCCGAAATTAAATGTTTATATTTTTATTTAAAGGTGTCTCTGGACGCAGTGGCGGAGCCACAGTGGGGCAAGTGCCCCACCAGTTTTTTCCAAAAAATAAAAATAAAATTTTTTTTTTTTTAGTTTTAGTTTTGTTTTTGTAACAACTCATCTCGTGAACATTGTTTATTATACCTATTTTGAATCACTTTACGATTTAAAGTTAAATTATTTATTTAGTTTTAGTTTTATTTTTGTAACACCTCGTCTCGTGAACATTGTTTATTGTACCCATTTTGAATCACTTTACGATTTAAAATTAAATTATTTAGTTTGTGAATTATAGGAATGACACCACTTATATTTTAACAATTTTGGTTAAAATGGTAACAAATTTAAGTGTGTAAGAGACTAAAAAATAAAATTACTAATAAAAAATTCACAATGAGCTCTCTTGTAAATTATAAAAAAAATTTGGCTCTCCCAATATTTATATGCTTTTATGAATTTATTTTGTCAATGTTAATTGTGCCCCCCAAAGAAAATTTCCTAGCTCCGCCACTGTCTGGACGAATGCTCACCTTTTTAAAATAAATATATTTATTATTTAAATTTTTGCGACTAAAATTTATTCTTTACAAATTTCTGTTTTTATCACGTAAACGAAAGATTTAAATGAGGCCAAACATTTTACAAAACAAGAATTCATAGTTTCACAAAATTATTCTAAAAAACACAAATTTAAACTCTAAAAGTAACCAAATTAATGTCTAAATCTTTTGGATGTGACGCTTAAGAGTGATTTTTTTTTTTTTAATCCATGAAGGGGAGAGAGGTGTCTCACAAGAGGAGGAATTAACCCTAGAAAATGAAGATTAAAGCTTGCCCCATGTACGGGGAGAGTATCGAATCCGTGACCTCACGGTCGTGGGCAAGTGTCTGTCCTACTGGGTTAGAACTTAGGCAAAACATTTGCAATTCTCTTAGCAGTATCTAGATATTTTTGCATATTTCCAGATCACTGATGAATATTTAGTTTCAATTCGATCATCGCAATCGATTTTGAAATCTAAATTATTTTCTTGAAGATTCAAATTTTTTATTTTGTTGGATTGTGATGTTCCATTCCTTTTAGAATCTCCATTGCCCTTTTCTTGAAAGTCCAAGTTCCAGTTTTCCAATTGAAATGGTACAATGGAAGAAATCTTTGCCCATATATAGCTAGAAATTAAAGTGCAGCAATTGTGAACTCAAATTCTTCCTTAGACATGTAATGAGGAAAACTTACTCTTGTCCACCCTGGCTTTACTCCACTATGTCCCTGTCAAAAAAAAAAAAACTGTCTAAAAAATAATTGTAGATAAGAGTGTTGATGCAAATTTTTTAAGGATGTGTGTCAAATTTAAAAAACAAATAATAGCTATTTCAATAAAAAAAAAATTGCTCCTTTTGAATAGCTAAAATATATATTTTGAGTTGTTAGATCGAAAGTCAACAATTGAAATTACTTCCTCCGTCCCAAAATCATCTGTCTACATTTACTTTTTAATCTATTATAAATTATTTGTTCACTTTTTAAAAAAAGAGTTCATTAATGATGGTTTTTCCAATTTTATCTCTTACATTAAATGTTGGAGAGAGAAAAATAGATAGAGAAAAGAAGATATAATTAAATTGAGAGTAAAACTAAATAGTGTCATGTTTGATATTTTACCATATTCTACTGTAAAATTTGATGAAACCTTAATTTTCATGCAAAACACAAAATTGACAGATAATTTGGGATGGGAAGTATATCACGACCATGCTAAGAAAAATATGGATGAGCATCGATCCTTAAAAATCACAACTAAATTTGGGGAATGCATGGGCCTGGCCCAGCTTTTCCAGATCAGTCATGACATGGCACCCGAAAAAATTGGACAAACATTTTTGTCCCACTTCCGTCCTGGGGCCATAACGGAAGTGGGACTTCCGTCCTGGCTGACGTGGCCGTTTCCCCTACGCGCGTTGCCACGTCATCCAGGACGGAAGTCCCACTTCCGTCTTGGACCAAGGACGGAAGTGGGACTTCCGTTCTGGACTGCCAGTGAGTTTATCTAAAAAACACTTAGTTTTTTTTAGAGGTCTACAGTTTTCAGTGGCTATTTTTCTCTGGTGTTTGTATTACAACAACAAAAACAATATTTCCAAAACACACTGCTGACTAAAATTTGAGCAAGAAAATGAATAAATTGTATATTAATATAAAAACAAACAACGGAATAATCGGAATAATATTTTACTTAGAAAAAAAATTAACATTCTTCGTAACTACAAAGAATGAAACGTAAATGAAAACTTATCTATGGCGCCGAAGGTGTGTATCGAATGGTGTGTCTCGAGTCCGGTCGCAGGAAGTAAATGCGGCCATCTCTCACACGCACGGCGCTACCCAAATTGGTTGAGATGACTTTCGCACCTTCGGGGTCGATAAATATCTGCTCTTCGGGGTCCAGGGATGTGCAGGCTGTACGAAGGCGACCATCCCGAGTAGTAGCCCGGCTGTGCAGATGTAGAGGGCCCTGCACCAGGATCCCCTCCCGTCTGAATACCCGCTAAATAAGTACCAGGTGATGCAAATTGGTATTCAAAACAGGAGGGTACGTCGGCCTGACTGGGAAACTGTGTATGTGTGGAAGACTGTGCCGGATCTGTCGCCGATGGAGCCGGCTCCGGTGGCACGCCGAGCTGTCGTTGTCGCCTCGCCGCCAAGTCCTCCCGCGCGGCCTCCTGGTTCCGCCGCGTACCTTGCCTCCCCACTTGGGACCGGGCCGGAATAGGCTCCCTCGGCTGTGTCACCGGTTCCAGAACAGCAGACTCTACCACATCCGCAGGTCGCGATCTGCAGGTCAGGGACTTCCCGGCCGCCACGAACGCCTCTTTGATTGTCTTTGAAGCCCAGGAGACGAGGGACCTGTAGTGGCCGATTGAGTTGGAGGACGACTTATCGAGCTCCGTGATTATGTGTCTGTTGGCATCCGCCTGCAACATCAATTGTCGTGTCAGTATATAATAAACAAGGAAAAGCAATGTAGACAAACAAAAAGAAAAAACTTACAATAATGTCCTCGGAAGGCGCAATGGGTTGAATGCCCGTCGGGAGTGGACCGGAATCCCTGTTGCGTGGGTTTGTAAGGAGGTGCACGGTAATGCGATTGTACCAATCCATGTACTCACGGGTTAGTAAGATCACATTACCAGGGACCGGGACAGCGTTCGCCAGTGCATCCTCTCGCTCATCCCACATGGCTATGTAGACTCCATGCTTGTTCTCCCAGTTCATATTCGGTCCCGCCGTGTGGGTGTGGGTGTGGACGTCCTGGCCCTCTGTCGTACCCTCCGCCACCGATGGGTTTGGTATCACCTGCTGGAACCCGAATTGCCTAGCAGCCCGGTCCGGCATGTGAAACTCAACCAACTCGAAACATACGAGTGGCGTACGGGCCCGACAGGTGGATAGGAAACCGTCATCGCGAGAGGCCCGAACGGCAATAACCCAGTCGGGGGTACGGCCTCCACATGAACTGTCAAAAAAAATTGTACATTAGCATAAATAAATTGCGCAAATTAAAAAAAAATACGAAAATTACGATAAACCTTACCCCTTAAGCGTCCGTCAGTCGGTCAAGCTGGTCGCGAAACACCGTAAGCTGAGATTTCGGCGCATTCTTGAAACTCCGGGAGGTATTCCAACCCGCCCCGTACCCTCAGCCGTCCGCGGGAATTTCATGTATAATCTCTCCCCGGTTCGCCGGCCGGAGAAATGATATGTGCTCCCACGCCCACAACTGATACAAACAAACACGGATTAATCATCAAATATTAAAAAAAAAATGCAGGGAACCAATAAAAACTCATTAAAAATTACACAAATCTGGATCAAAAGGCAACAACCAGCTATTTCCTTAGAGACGGCCTGTGCAGAGGTGCATATCTGGCGGTACAGGTAGGGACGAGGGCGCCGCCGGCCCGGGGAATCTTGAGTCGAGGGCGAGGTCTCCGTTGCTGATGAGCAGGAGATAGCGCATGTTACCGCGCGACCCAGATTTATCCGGGAAAAGGAAAGTGGCGATGCAGAGGAAAATCAGGGCCCGGGCCCGCTGTTCAACCGCGACGTCCGTGGCATCCTCGCCTAGGGGCTCGAAAATGTGGGCATACACCTCTGCAAGCTCGATGGCGTTACCCCTAATTGGCCTGGTGGGGGGGCGGCGGAATCATAGACTCTCGTGGACGCGCTCAATCCACTGACGCTTGGTCATGTTGTAATCCTCGTTCCACGTCACCACGTTGCCCCTGGTGGGCAGTCCTAGGAGGCATCCTACATCCTCTAGGGTGATGGTGACCTCACCGCATCGCAAATGGAAGGAGTGCGTCTTGGGGCTCCACCGCTCTACTAATGCGGTGACCAGTGCGTGGTCTATCTTTATCTTACCTATCCTACAACAACCCCCGAAACCTATACGGTCATGAGCTCTAGCACTCTCGGGTTGTCCTCGCGTTGGTAGGCCTCAAAAAAACTCCCGTCATAGCTAATGACCTTCAAACCTCTGTCTAGACCTACATCCCCGCCCCAAATCCTAAGTGATCTGTGTGAGGTGTGTTTGTTCAACACACTGAGATCGTACGGACCGGGCATTAAGTGGGTCGGAAAAGCCATCTATAAAAAAAACGGTGAGATTTTATCAATTAAAAATGCGTAAAATAACAATTCACAAAAACATAATTTAAGGATAAAATTAACCAATTTGCACTTAAATCATAATGATATAAATTTCACCAAATTGCAATTAAAATATAAAACCAAAAAATTCAACAATTCTCTATTAAATAATATAATAAAATTAAAAAAAAATGATATGTTCAATTAATTACATACTCACATCATTTAATAATTTTAGGACAAATAGTGAAATTAAGGCAAAAAGAGATATTAATTGCAATAAAAATACATAAATATCAAATTCACAAAATTGCAATTAAATTAAATACATGTTTAATCGGCAATTGAATTTTAAAATAATGGAAAAAAATTAAAAAAAATTTATCAATACCTCCAAATTTAAAAAATTTGGGAGAGAGAGAGAAAGTGGTGGCGGCGGCTGGAGCGGCGGCGGTCGGAGGGAGGGAGGGAGCTGCTGCAGGAGGGAGGGAGAGGGGGAGGCTTTTTTTTGGGAGAGAGCGAGGGTCATGCGGTGAGGGAGGGAGAAGAGTTTTTTTTTAAAGCTGGGAGGCCGAAGCGAAGTCCCGACTCAGTCCCTAAGACCATAACGGAAGTGGGACTTCCGTCCTGGACACGTGGCAACGCGCGTGGAAAAAACCACTACGTCATGAAGGACGGAAGTGGGACTTCCGTCTTGGCCCCACGACGGAAGTCACACTTCCGTTCTGGACAAAAATATTTCTCCTGCTTTTTTTGGGGGCCATGTCATGCCCTTTATGAAAATTGTGGGCCATACTAAGGCAAAGCCCACTAAATTTACTCATTAAGTCCAGGAAATTAATGGATTGTAATAACCATTTCAATACAGATTTAAAAACAACATGGCCACTATTCAAACACCCCCCTTTGCCTTTTTAACACCCCCCACTCCCCATAATTTTTTTTCTCCCTCTCTCTCCTTAATAAATGCTCCAAACCCTCATAAATTTTCTGCCCCTGTCCGCCGCCGCTTTTTTTTTTTTTTGCATTATCATATTGCAAACGTCGTTCTCGCCAACTTTGTCAACATACTCATCGTCTGCGCTTTTACACGCGGAAAACCCTAAAATCGCCTGCGTTTTTACATCCGTTACATTCCCAGGTCCAAACGAGCTATCAGGTGTGCCACGACCTAAAACTTACACGCGGATTGTACCAAAACCGCGTGTTTACTTGCACGCGCCTATCCCTTTTTTTTTAAAAAAAAAAAATTAATACCCGCCTGCTGAGAGCAGGTGGTCATTTTTTTCCAGTCTATTTTCCGGTGCTGTTTTCTCAGTTTCGGACTTTTTTTTTCACATTTTATCAGTTTAAACATGTAATTTTACCCAAAAAAAAATTACTAACAGCAAAAAACACAACATAAAAATTATTATTATTTACCTCAAAATCAATGTCTTCTAAATAGACACAATCGTCTGAGTCCATTTTGCCGGAATCTTGTCGGATTTTTTTTTTCCTCCAAAATTTTTGAAATTGATATTTTGTGGTGGATCTAGTCCAATAAGTTCGAAAAATCAAAAAAAAAAAAAAATTGGCCGAAATCCGGTGAAAGGTGGTCCGGTTAGTGTTCCGGCTGGCGGCGGCGGACAGGGGCAGAAATTTTATGAGGGCTAGTGGGTTGGGAGCATTTATTAGGGAGAGAGAGAGAGGAGAGAGAGGGAGAAAAAAAATTTATGGGAAGGGGGAGTGTTAAAAAGAAATTTATAGGGTGTCTTTTTTACTTGGCCCTAAAAACAATTGCTTGAGAGGTCAACTTTGAGTAAACTATGTCCATAAGGCCCAGCACAAGCACATTCGCCACGGGCCTGGATTGTCTATCCAGAGATAAAGGCCAGTTATATCACTTTTATTTGGACACGGCCTGAAATTCATATAATAGATTGTTTGTTTTAGGCTTAATTTCATATAATAGACTATGAATATTGTTGTTTTGATTAATTAAATTGAATTGCTTAAAATTCATTTCAAGAGCTTATAAAATTTGATATTTTTTTTTATTATTATAAAGTTTCTTAGGAATGTCAAATTTCCATGATTCCACGAACCCCTTCATGCAAATTCTAGGAAAAATTCCCTATGGGACAGACCTTGTGGGTACCTGTGAGACATGGAGGCCTGCGGGACCTACCCTGCAGATAGGTCCTGTCTAATTTTATGTGAGAGGAGTGTGGGGCCGCCCCATGCCAGACTTTCCCCAAATTCTATAAGCTCTTCATTCTTCTTTACCTTCATAGTTGACTTGCAATAGTTTAGAGTACAATGGATATATAAATTCTACCCAATTTATGCAAGTCTTATTTATTAATTTATTATTTTTTGTTGGAATCTGATAAGTGAGATTTCGAGTAAGTGTTTACATAATCTTCTTCTCTCCGAAGAAATGATTCATCGAAATAATGAGTCACCATTGATATCTACACATCTGAGATCGCCAAATATTCGGGAGTTTCTCTATTCAATCCTTTTCCTTCTTCTTGTTGCTGGATATCTCGTTCGTACACATCTTATCTTTGTTTCCCGGGCCTCTAGTGATGATGAGATTAATTTGGACTCGACATGTGAAAACTCGCAAAGTTGGACTCTTATTCAAAGTAGAGCATGATCTTTGGAGTTCTTAAACATGATACCAACTAAATAAGGCGAGCCAATGAAAATTAATTGAGTTGGTAGAGTTCGTTTAACTTCGCTTATAAGACATTGATTTGAATCCTTCCGTCAACAATTCCCTTCTACATAAGTCCTATTTTGATGCATGCAGCTTGTCTTGACCCTGGAAGCTACCATTCCGTCAACAATTCCCTTGTCACGTTAATACAAAATAATTAGTAAAATGACAAAATTGCTCTAAAGTTCAAAACATGAAAGCTACCATTGTCTAAAAGTTGAATCACCATCTTTGATATCGTCATAACTATAGACAGAATAAGTAAAATCAACATTCAAGATGCATCAAGTCTCGGTCTATAGGTTGTAATCCCGGCACAAAGGAGTGGGCTGAAGTTGAAAGAATTTATCGCCCTTAGGCAAGATTCTGAATTCGAGCATGTATATGAGGAAAAAAAAACTGTATGTAGCTTTCTAGTTACAGAAACCATGACTAATAGAGAATCAGATTAGTCGCGGACAATAAATGACGACTTTTGAGCTTACCCCAAAAAAAAAAAAATGCAAGATAAATACTTGCATAATTGATCTCCTTACACGCTCACGGCTATAGTGTTGAACCGTGAACGTGTTTTTGTGTTTTTTTCAATAGATAAAGAAAACGTTTTGGAAGTAAAGTGAGCCCAGAAATATCTTCTTGCACTGAGTGACTAGAAGTTTACTAGTAATTGAGATTAACAACACTATTACCATATAGATGAGGGCAGAAAAGAAAATTGAGGGCAGATTCTTGTAGACGCGACGGGGGTTGGGATAAGCTTTTGAAACGATCTCTTGAATTTTTTCTGATATAGACTTGGTACACATGGATCATGTGATCCAAACTTGGCCACATCACTGCAGAATGAGGGGAGAGACAATTTTGTAGTGATGTGGTCAATTCTAAACCACAGGTCTAGTAGAGCAGGTCCACAACAGAATAGTTCGATCCCTTGAATTTATCGCACATTGATGATAGAAGTGTTGAAATAAAAAGTTATAAATTGTTTGTCTAAGGAAGATTCAAACATTTATAAGTTCATGAGTTAACAACTCTCATTATCAATTAGTTTTGAGAGGATATAGAGTTCAATAAGATACTTTTCACATGATATCAGAGCGACGTGAATTTATGAGCTCATAATACCCAAATGAGCTCTAATTGTCCACCTACATTCCATGTAGGGCGACAAACTTTGAATTGATTTCCATCTTGAATTAGAGAGCTATAATTGTCCACCTACAATTCAAATAGGGCGCCGATCATTGAATTGAATGAGATGAGCTGAGATTAGTTAAGGCTAACTCAGACTCGTTTCACTTGAATTTCTCTTAGTTTATAGCTCAACTAATATTTGATGTGTGCGAAACCGTAGTCTTCAGGGGTAATAAAGATTAGAATATTCCAAAACAAAAAAACAACTCTGTGATAATCACTGTCTAGATGTTTATTTTTTGTGTGATGAGAAAAGAGAATTCATCTAAGTTTAAACTTGAAAAAAAAAAAAAAAAAATACTTTTTAAATGATTTTAGATTCGTTATCCTTAACTTTAGCATTTTATTTAGAGTTGGTGTCTTTTTTTCCTTATTGAGTTAGTTGACGAGTTTAATGAGTCGAATTTGACCCAGTTTGAACTCGGCTCACATTTTAGATGAGATAAATTGTGGTTCATGTATCACTCATTTAGCTGATGAGTTGAGCCAAATAACAGATGGAATCATTCGATATTCATGAGTCGACTCAACTCACTTCCACCCCTAACTCAAGGTGAGGGTGAGTGTTTATTTTATCCCACATTACGAGTGTTGAACTATTCCCGTATGACTCAAGAATGACAGCAGACCTTGAATTGAACTGTTCCTGTGTTAAATTTATCATACCTTAATGTGAAAGCGAGTGTTGAAATATAATGTCTTACATATTTTACCTAAGGAAGATTTAAGACACTTATAAACTCGTGTGTGTTATCCGATTGACTTATAAACTCATGTAATATCTTTCAAAGTATTTTGTTTTTTGCTTCCTTAATTTTTGCAAATGTTTTAAACGACTTATATTATAGAATGGAGGTAGCACTATTTTATTTAATCTTTTTCTTTTAGGAATACAAAAAGGAAATTATCAACTTGCAGCATCAACTAAAGATGGCCAAAGAACAACCAAGGTTAGGAACACTACAAGAAAACAAATAAATAGGGACAGACAAATCCGTTGCTAACATGAGATTAGCGATCGAACTACGTGGTCAGATATTTTTCGTTATTGAGCCGATTAACGATCGAATATCGACGGATTATGTAGCGACCGATTATTGAGTCGACGGATTACCGAAAATAGGTAAAGCGCCAGTTAGCGCCAGAAAATTTGAGAAACAAATGTTTTCTAACAGATTCTAGAAAAATAAGAAGCTAGTTTTGCAGATCAATATTTATGAAACAAATGTACTGGTATGATTACTTTTATTGCACCCAATCATTATGGTTACCAGTTATTCCATAGATTTTTCATCCAGAGACATGAATGTCGACTATCTCACTATTATTACTTTTTTACCTCAGATACCTTCTAATCCAATGGCATTAATCAAGAGCAATTTTCTGTCAACACAATCTAAGGTAAATACAATCAATTGGGCCGATAATTACACTGAAGAAATGAATCAAGAATCAATCTTTTTTAAATAAAATTTCATTATTATTAATGATACTAGCATACCTGAGTAAAGAAACAATGGCTTCAGATGTAGGAGTGGAGCAAGCTGTAAAACGCAGCTTAGATTCAGTGACGCAGAGAACTCGACGGCGGGGGCCGGCCGGAGTTCGATTCAGTCCTCGTTTTGATTCTTCTTCGTCGGTGCTGCTGCAATGGTGAGCACGAAGCCGGGGTGAGATGGTGATGACGAAGCAGGGGTGAGGAGGGCGGTGTTCGACGGGGTGGTCAGTGATGCGAGAAGGGGAATTTGCTGGGACTTAGGGATTTTGGAGAGAATTAATAACAAAACGACGTCATTTTTGGAATTAACGACCGAATACCAAAACGACGTCGTTTTGTTATTTGTTAACCATTTGATGGAACACTCAAAACGACGTCGGTTTAACAATTCGGTCGGTAATCCGTCGTTACTATCAAAGCGGGAAAAAAAAACACGTCGCTTGAATTCGGTCGGTAATCTGTCGTTAACTATGAACCAAAACAACGTCGTTTTGTATAATTTTGAACTACTTGATCAATCAATTGGTTCGTTACGCCAAAACAACGTCGTTTTAATAATTCGGTCGGTAATTCGTCGTTACGACCAAAACGACCAAACGACATCGTTTTGATTCGGTCGGTATTCCGTTGTTAACAGCACCAGTTAGCGACCGATTATGTGTTGGTTTGGGCTAGTCAACGACACCAATATGGGCGACTATTAAGCGACGGAATTACGACTGTATTTTTTTCGGTTGGTATTCGATCGCTATTTCAGTGACCGAAAAATTCAGTAGCTAAATAATTGTTTTCTTGTAGTGGAAAATGAGTTTGCAAGTTAAATCATTAAACTTTGAGCTATTCTTTAATTGGATTTTTATGAAAAAAATTGTGGTTTTGTTTTGCAAAAAATAATAATCAGGAATCAGTCATCAGCAACAGCTGTAGGTTCTGTGTCACAGCCAAGTATGGATGATGATAAACTAAGTGCAAATGATTGTCCGATTAGCAAAGTTCATGGAAAATGCGGGTCTTCTCATTTTCTCCCCTGTAGATAGACATATACATATACGAGTTGGTAAACAGCTTGCATCATCTAGATACATGCTCCTATTTGTTTTTTATACATTACTAGTCTGGTCCATAGCAGTTTTGTAAAAATCAGGGTAGTCGGCAAACAATCGCTAGTTGGCACTTAACTGACTAGAAAACACAAAAATTGGGTTAAAAATCACTTGACCAACTTAGTCGGTCAAAATTGGTCAAAATCGGTCAAATTCAGTCAAAGTCAAAACGACTTTTTTTTTTTTAACTCAATTTTCTGTCTAAAACTACGTCGTTTGATTATTTTAAGATTTTAAACTTGTTATTACTTATTATTGTATTGAATTTAATTATTACGGATGGATTTTGTGTACTCTGATTTGATTAGTATTTGATTGTTAATTTTTTATAGAATTTTGGTTGACTATTATAATATAATAGGATAAGATAAATTTAAAAAAAATCCTTATAATCTAGGCAAGCAACATTACTCCATAGTAATTTTTTATTTTTGTTTTCCAGCAAATACTATGTTACTTCATTATGTTTACCGCTGCAACCTGTTAACCACCTGTTCGAATCTGTTTACAATAGAAAGCAAAGCATTGATCTCAACTATTTACTTGTAAGTAAATACGGGTAGATAGTGGCGATTTTATGTCTATGTAAGTGGAACATTATGTCCTTTTCCTTGTATAAAAATTAGCTTTATGCTTTAGTCGGGGTTATTCATCTGTTTTCTTACGCAAGGATGAAATGCATAGTTCAACTGCGGCATCAATCGCCTCAGTGCAGCCTAATCGAGTCAAATATTCTTCTCAGCTTCCATAAGAAATTGAAATGCGGTACGTATGCTTTGCACGGTCGAAAATAAGGGGCGGGTGAGGCAGTCGTCCCCAAAATTTTAAAGATTCTACGAGATACTCCCTCCATTCCTAAATATAAGACTCTTTAGATAATTTGAGAAAATTAAGGAAGTTGTCATTTTCACCTAAACTTCCAATATTATCCCCACCCTCTCTCTCTCTCTCTCTCTCTCTCTCTCTCTCTCTCTCTCTCTCTCTCTCACTTCTTTGTCATAAAGAAAGGAAAATGCTGAGGGTATAATTGGAATAAAATATTGACAACTAATAAAAACAACCTTAAACGACAATTAATTTGGATACCTAGATATCTCCTAAACGACAATTAATAGGAAATGGAGGGAGTATATAATAAATTTTATGTGTACACTATGACATATTTGACCTTTCGTGGCACTTAGCTCATGGCACTTATGGTAAATGCCACTAATGTATGGCATTTATGTTGAAATGTCATATTTTGATGGCACTTTTTAATATGTGCCATAAAATTTATGGCATTTTAAAAATTACAACAAAAAAATGCCATGAATTTATGACACTATCTAAAGATGCCACATATAATGCCACTCAAACATGACATAAGATTGAATAGCTACTAATTCGTGGCATATAATAGAAGTGACACATAATGTGCCACTAAATATGAATAAATTTATATGCGTCGATTGTTTTAGAACAATATTTTTTTTAAAATATGATTTTGCTACTAAAAAGATTCAATTTAATTTAATTTGATGGAGCCATTAATCATTTTTATAGGCAATATATATATATATATATATATATATATATATATATATATATATATACACACACACACACACACAAAGAGGAATATTGAAACATAGGTTTATAGTATAAACATTAATGAATGGGAGCTCATATTGTTGTGGATGTGCCTTTTCCTCCAGATGGTTCGGACACATTTCAATCGTCGGATCGAGAGATTCGACGGTTGAGAGAAAATAGTTATTTTAAATATTAAGGATAATTATTTTCAAAAAATAAATATTTAAATATTTTTAAATAGTTATTTGTTTTAACCGTCGGATCACTCGATCCGACTATTGAAACACTCTTTGTACCGTTTAAAGTAAAATACACCCATCGTAACAAAAGTGCTATTAACTCATCGACTTTTTCTGTTTATTTTTCATCCAAAGAAAGGAATTTCTTCCTGCGCATTCTATAGTTATCCTCCTTGATTTTTTTTTTTTTTTAATATCTTTTTTGAAATTGGGCTATAGCGCCCTTTCACCAAAATCTCCAAATCATTTCCCGCTTCTTAAAAATCACGCGCAATTTTGCGGCAAGAGGAATTTTCCAAATCCGAAAACCTAATTTAATGAAGGACTCTTAAACATAAAGGGGTTCCAGAAGGCAAAGTTTTTGAAGAATTCATTTTCGAAAGTGACTTTGCAGACAAAACTTGTTCTCACACGATTGATATCTAGGTAATTCGTAATCCATTTGGTGAATGAGGATTTTCTTTAATTGGTTGTTTTGGGATTATTGTGTATAATTGATTGTAATTTTTTGGTTGTTTTGGGATTTTTGTGTATAATTGATTGTAATTTTTTGGTTGTTTTGGGATTTTTGTGTATAATTGATTGTAAATTTTTGGTTGTTTTAGGATTATTGAGTATAATCGATTGGCTAATTGCTCCTAGAAAATCGTTTTTTGCATCACTGGCTGCACCTACGTTCTGTGTTTCTGTGTTTTTTTGTGGTTTTTGTTTCACAGTAGAAGAAGAGACGTGTCATACGTTCTATGTTTGTCCCAAGTACTTTTCGCTTTTCCGAGCTTTTTATTTTCTGTCCTTTTGAAAGTTCTTCACAACTCTCCCTCTGTTTTTTTTAGCAATGTGAAAATCATTATATGAACCAAAACAGACCAACCAAAAATAAGAAAAAATGGGAAAAAAATAAAGAAAATGCTGCCATAGTATGTAAAAAGGCCTACTATTCATGAACAAAATGAACATAATCTTCTTTCATGTAATATAGGGCAACAGATAAAGTGAAAAAATTGGCCTTAAATGACTTTATTGCAGATAATATTAAAATGCAAACAAAAGAGGCAGTTTGAGGGATTATCTTTGTTTGTTTGTTTGTTTCCTTTTTCTTTTCTTTTTTCTTGTGGGTGTCCTTTCTTTCTTTTCTCTACCTGATTTGTTCTACGGACTATTTTAGACGCGTTTAGTTTTCAAATGGGTTCAACGTTGACATGCTCATGGTCGGCTTAAGAATTATCAGCTCCAATATTTGGTGTCGCGTCGATCTTGATCTAGTGAAACCTAAGATGTGAGGTTATTTTTCAATTACAATTTGTGAATAAGAAAGCAAAGTCAAAACATTAGGCACATTATTGTTATAGCTACATCAATAAGGAAAAGTTGAAAACTATTCATTCATAATTTCCTCAATTGTAAAAAATCTGCCATTCTCAATGGAAACTTGTGCTGCAACTCCATAGTCACTCGATGCATAATTCTTTTTTTTTATTTTTTTTATTTTTTTTATCTAGTGAAGTCTTGAAGGATTTGGAACAACTTTATCAAGTAAACTTCATTACTCCGACGTACTTAGACATTATCTAAGGTAATCAAACTAGCTTCGACATGTTATTATTGAGTTAATGTCGTTGAATTATGAATCTTTTTTGAAGAATAATCTGATGAATTTTGTATAGGAGTAATAAAACAGTATACTAACCGTGTCTATAGGAGTAAGATGGCATGTTCGGCATCACAAGGTCTATAGCCCAGTGGGGCTATGGCCTGCCCACGACCTCAGTCGTGGGTTCGATACTCTTCTCATGCATGGGGCAAGTTTTATCTCTCTTTCTAGGGCTTTCTCCTCCTCTTATGAGGTTGTTCTCTCTCCCCCTTATGGGGCAATCGTCCAGCCGGGCTTCAAAAAAAAAAAAAGATGGCTTGTCCGCCGAGAGAAAATAGTATTTCTTTCGTTTTATAGTATAAGTTATTTGACTTTTTCAATCTCTTCGGATACTGACTTTTTTTTAACTTTAATAATATATTTTTAAAATTACTCTTACTCATATTGTGTTGGTGAATTTAACTTTTATAATATAAGTTATTTGACTTTTTCGATCTCTTGCAAAAAAATGTTGGGTGGGCGAATTTGATGTAATATTCCGAACTGCATATAAAATTTATTATAGCTAATAGGTATTCTAAAATTTTCGGAGGAGGGGAGGGGGACTTCCCCAACCCTAAAAAAATAAAAAAATAAAAACAAGTTTACACTATATAAAGTATATATAAAGTGGTGGAGTGACTAAGGAACTAGCGGGCATGACCCTCCAAGATTTTGAAAATTTCCTGTATATTATATGAATTTAATTTAAGTAGATGAGCTCATATGATGTAACTTATGCACCCCCATCCACCGCAAATTTGTTCATCTGGTTAGATTTATGGTAGTTATGCCTGTAAAACTTAAAGAGTGGATTGTGATGATCAACCTTTCATATAAAATTCATTCATTTTTGGACCAATGATTCATGGATATTAATGTTGTTTGCCATGACTGATCCTTATTGTGATCGATAATTATATTGAATATTCTAAATTCTTAATCTGTCACATGTAAAAACAATTTGTATTTATTTACTTGGAAGATATTGCCCTTAAATGATTTTCTATAGTATATCTTTTTTATCTTAAAATATAAATTCCATATAACATATGAACACTTTGAAATCATTTGTTATATGGATCGATACTTAAGAGAAAATGTAGTGGTACTTGAGCTGTAGAATGACAATTAAAGCTCACTTGGCATTATGAACACACATCCAACATCTAAGACTCACTTTGATACCATGTAAAAAAAAATTAACTCATAAATCAAAGACTATTTTAATCCCCAATCCGGCTACGGTGTAAAAAACCAGATGTTCAGCACCGTGCGGAACATTTGGTGGCTGTCGGATAAAAAATATGACGATTGAAATTATTTGAGTTTTAATACATATTATGAGAAAAATATTAAGCCTAATGATCTCAACCGTTAAATTTTGGATTCAACTGCCACAAATGTTTTGCACACTACATTACATCTGGTGTATTGATCTCAACCCGTCCCGTCTATAAGAATCTGCCCTCATCTAGATTGTAATAGGGTTGTTAATCTCAATTACTAGGACTTCTAGTCACTCAGTACAATAAGATATTTCTGGGCTCACTTTACTTCTTGATCGAGAAAAATCGAAAATGGCAAAATCATTCGAGGTAGAACACCCTATGAAGGCGTTTGGATGGGCAGCTAGAGATTCATCTGGGATTCTTTCTCCCTTTAAATTCTCAAGAAGGTATCCCTTTTTCTCCTACACAATTTCATATACGCTAAGAATTTTTAAATTTTGTGTTTCTTCACGATTCTTGAAAAGAATAGGTTGTTTATACTCCCTCTGTCCCTGATTGAAATTTGGCCAACACCCGCCAGAGTATGTGTTAATATGGTGTGGGATTCGATCCCATAATATTCGACCCATATGTTGTGGGCTAGAATCCCACTTACCCCAAATTTAAAAGAAAAAAAGGAAAAAAGTGGGCATTCAATTCGGAACTGAGAAAAAAAGTAGTTCTTTTGTTGAATTTCTTGAATGAAATGTAAAGGAATCATTGGTTTTGATGTAGGGCTACAGGTGAAAAAGATGTGAGGTTGAAGGTGTTGTATACTGGGATATGTCACTCTGATCTTCATCATCTCAAGAATGATTGGGGCTCCTCCAAGTACCCTTTGGTTCCCGGGTATGCATTTTCCTATTATGATTTTCTTGAAAAAGATCCTTTTCATCGAACTTCTTTAAATAGATAACCCTAGGTGTTTCAAGTTTATGAATTGAGTAGAGTGATCAATTTGCAGAACGGCCAAAATTCAGTACATAGTGAACAATTTTGGCCGTTGTAGGCTGTTGGATAAAAAATATATTTCAACTTCAGCCAACTCTTGTCAGTAGTTATTTGTCTTGTATAACCTTAAAATTGCAGGCATGAGATAGTAGGTATTGCGACAGAAGTGGGTAGCAAGGTTGAAACCTTCAAAGTAGGGGATAAAGTGGGTGTAGGATGCTTAATTGGATCATGTCTCAGCTGTGAAGATTGTATTGATGATCTGGAAAATTACTGTCCACAAAAGATACTAACATATGATGGCCTCCCATTAGAAGATGGAACCATGACCTTTGGAGGTTACTCCGATCACATGGTTGTTGACGAACATTTTGCCCTTCACTGGCCGGAGAACCTCCCTCTGGATGGTGGTGCTCCACTCCTTTGTGCCGGGATTACAACCTATAGCCCCATGAAATACTTTGGACTTGACAAGCCAGGTTTACACATTGGTGTTGTAGGACTTGGGGGCTTAGGCCATGTGGCTGTAAAGTTTGCCAAGGCTTTTGGGTCTAAGGTAACTGTGATCAGTACTTCTCCTAGCAAGAAGGAAGAGGCACTAAAGAATCTTGGTGCTGATTCTTTTTTGGTTAGCCGGGATACTGACGCATTGAAGGTGGTACCCTAACACTTGCTTACATTACTCTCGCCATACTTTTTCTGTAACATTCTTACTAGAATTTTCCACTTTCCACTAAGAAGTCGTAAACTATAAAAGATAAACCCTCAAGTTTTAAAAGACACCCTGTGTGCATTTGGGTATTCGAATTTTGTATTAATACTCAATTTAAAACTATCAAATGCAGGCTGCAACAAGCACAATGCATGCTATTATTGACACAGTCTCTGCTGTTCATCCCCTCCTACCTCTTATCAGCCTATTGAAGAACCATGCTAAGTACATAATGCTTGGTGCACCTGAAAAGCCACTTGAACTACCAGTTTTTCCTATGCTTATGGGTGAGCATTTTGTCACTATTTTCTCAACTAATATTAAAGTGAAATGTTTTTGTTCGGTTGAAGATCCCTACTGACAGACGTTTGGAATGGCAGGGAGAAAAATAGTGGCTGGTAGCAATATTGGAGGCTTAAAGGAGACACAAGAAATGCTCAACTTTGCAGCAGAACACGGAATAACAGCAGATGTTGAAGTTGTTCCGATTGATTATGTGAACACTGCCCTTGAGCGGCTTGCCAAAAATGACGTAAGGTATCGATTTGTCATTGATGTTGGGAACACTTTGAAGGCTGCCTAGATTTCTTCTGTATCTCACACCTTTCCTATGTTTAATCTACATGAGAAAACACTATAAATCTAGTATCCTTTACTAGGTTTGCCTTGTATCTAGGTTTGCCTTGTATCTAGCTCAAACATATTCAGAGAGTATATGGAAGTTATTTTCTCTTTCCCTTTTGAATTAGACTAGGCAGTATAGAAGATCAGTAAATCAGCTCGGATGATGTCAAAATCATTTGAGTTCACAATTGCTGCACTTGAATTTCTAGCTATATATGTGTTGAAATATAAAGTCCCACATCGAGTGCCTAAGAAGATCCGAATAACTTATAAGCTAATGGGTTAACACCTCTCCTTGCCAATTGGTTTTGTGAGGATATGGAGGCCCATGAACTAATTTTCACATGGTATCAGAGTAGGTCCTTATGCAGGATGTGTGGGCTCTTTGTCCCTGTTTGGCCCAAGTAGGGTGCCGGGCTTTGAATTTGGCTCCCACCTCGATGTGAGGGGGAGTGTTGAAATACCATTTCAATTGCAAAACTGGAGCTTGGACTTTCAAGAAAAGGGCAATGGAGATTCTAAAATTGGTGGAAAATAGTTGCAATTTTTGTGTTTCATTACAAGTCAACAAAATCAAAGATTTGAACCTTCAAGAAAAAAAATTAGAATTCAAACTCGATCGCGATGATCATATTGAAACTAAAGATTCATCAGTGATCTGGAAATGTGCAAAATATCTAGATATTGCTAAGAGAATTGCAAATGTTTAGACATTAATTTGGTTACTTTTCGAGTTTAAATTTTGTGAAACTATGAATTCTAGTCTTATACTCCTTTAATTCTCATTTAATTGTCGTTGAAGAGAGATATATATGTATCCAAATTAATTGTCATTTACATGTCTTTTATTAGATGTCAATAATTTATTCTAATTATACCCTCAACATATTTTTGAAAAAAGGGAAAGAGAAGGAGAATAAAAGGGGTGTTAATAAAAATAAAAACAAGTTTACACTATATAAAGTATATATAAAGTGGCGGAGTGACCAAGGATCTAGCGGGCATGACCCTCCAAGATTTTGAAAATTTCCTGTATAGTACTCCCTCCATTCCTTATTAATTGTCGTTTAGGAGAAATTTAGGAGTCCAAATTAATTGTCGTTTAAGGTTCTTTTGTTAGGTGTCAACAATTCATTTCAATTATACCCTCAACATTTTCCTTTCTTTATAATATAGAAGTGAGAGAGAAAGAGAGGGAGGATGGGGTAGTATTGGAAGTTTAGGTGGAATGGACAACTTCGTTAATTTTCTCAAATTGTCTAAAGAGTCTTATATTTAGGAATGGAGGGAGTATATGAATTTAATTTAAGTAGATGAGCTTATATGATGTAACTTATGCCCCCCCTCCCCATCCACCGCAAATTTGTTCATCTGGTTAGATTTATGGTAGTTATGCCTGTAAATCTTAAAGAGTGGATTGTGAGGATCAACCTTTCAAACTAAATTCATTCATTTTTGGATCAATGATTCGTGGATATTAATGTTGTTGGTTTTTTCTCAAAATGTTGAAATTTCATAATAGTACTCTTTCCGTCTCAAATTGAATTTCTATTTTCTATTTTAGTTTATTCTGAAATTAATGTTTATTCTCGGCGGTACCATAATTCTTCCATCCTCAAAAAATCACCGTCCTCCATTCATCCAATTGTCTATTTTATTCGTGGAATGCTCATTGTTCTGTAATATTGTAATTTGGACATGATCTTTAGTGTTGTAATAGTGTAATTTGTGACCAGTTTTTTTAGTGCTTTAATAGTGTAATTTGGACCGCAGAAATAGAAATTTTTTTGTAGTTTTAAAGTAAAAATATTTTATTTGATTACTTAATATATTCAAATACAATAGGATTTCAAATAAATAAAAGTTTCTCTAAAATATACCTTTAATTAAACAAATAATATTTTTTTATAACTTTCTCATTCTATTTTGAAGTCTGAACTGTAAAACTAATCTCTGCGTATTAGTCGTTTTTTTCCATTTTTATTTTTGTCATTTTTCTTTCTTAGTTTCTGCATTTTTTTTCAAGATAAGTATCATTTTAACTTCAAATCTTTTACTAAAAATATATCTTTCTACTTCAAATATATTGTCATACACTGTAAATAAATTTTAGTTCGGTCCCCCATAAATTTAAATCCTGCCTCCGCCACTGTGTAACCGACCCCAATAATTTAATCCCAAAATCGAGAATGAGTTTAAAATCAAGTCTTACCCAGGCACAACAGGGTACTTAGTAGTGCCATAAACGTTCTTGACTACTTACGTATCTCAATCACACATCCCACGGTACAACACTTTAAACTGCACATCAAGATGATGAGATTTGCTAGAAATGCACACCTTCTTAGGAACTTGAATGCAACATGGATTAATTAAGCACTAAATAAAAAAAATATTAAAAAATCTTCATGGGAGAGGATGAAGAGATTTGCTAGAAATGCACATCTTCTTAGGAACTTGAATGCAACATGGATTAATTAAGCACTAAATAAAAAAAAAATTAAAAATCTTCATGGGAAAGGATGAAGAGATTTGCTAGAAATGCAAATGCAACATGGATTAATTAAGCACTAAATAAAAAAAATATATTAAAAAATCTTCATGGGAAAGGATGAAGAGATTTGCTAGAAATGCAAATGCAACATGGATTAATTAAGCACTAAATAAAAAAAATATTAAAAAATCTTCATGGGAAAGGATGAAGAGATTTGCTAGAAATGCAAATGCAACATGGATTAATTAAGCACTAAATAAAAAAAATATTAAAAAATCTTCATGGGAGAGGATGAAGAGATTTGCTAGAAATGCACACCTTCTTAGGAACTTGAATGCAACATGGATTAATTAAGCACTAAATAAAAAAAATATTAAAAAATCTTCATGGGAGAGGATGAAGAGATTTGCTAGAAATGCACATCTTCTTAGGAACTTGAATGGAGAGAGAACTCCAGATATATCTCTGGCTGCCCATCCATAAACATCCACTGGCTTTGCTATTTCTGGTGATGCTAAGCTGGAATTAAAAAGCAGAGGCTCACTACACTCTGACGCCCGTTGGGCGATACCTTATGAGCGGGAAAATAGAGCTGTCTCACCAGAGGAGGAGAGAATAACCCTAGAAAGGGAGTCAAATTAAAACATGCCCCATACGCAGGGAGAGTATTGAACCCACGGCCTTGCCCTTGACCTACTGGGCTAAGGAACCTTTGATCACTACACTCTTTTAATAGTATATTAATACATGAATGAGGAGAAGGTCGGTCGCAAATTTATAAATCAATCTAATATTTGCCCTTTTGTTCAATTAGTGAGGACAAGACCTAAACTAAACGAAATGAAGTTTGTTAAAGATCTTACATTAATTAGTTTTTGTGCATAATTACCTTTTATATAGGTTGGGGTAATTTTTCTCTCTTGAGGTACCGTTTCAGGGATTGAGTTAGGCTCAAGACCATTTTTAACATGGTATCAGAGCCACCTAATTCGATGTTGGACACATATTATTGTTCACGGTCTAGATGTCTAGTCATGGCCGTGAGAGGTGTGTTAAAAATCTCACATCGACTAATTTGTGTGCATATTTGTTTCTTATATGGCGACAATCCTCTCCAAATACTTTTTCAGAGTTTTAATTAGGCGCAAGTCCATTATTAAAAAGGTTAGTTTGTAAAAATTGAATTTCTTATAAAGTTCAAGAGTTTTCACGTTTTTTTTTACATTATTTAATTTTTTAAAAATTCGAGTACTTGTAACTTAATTTTCATCGCGTTCTCTTAACCACACACATAAAGGAAAAGAAACACAAAAATATTAGGTGGCATGAGCTAATACAAGATGAATATCTTTTGTTGAATAAATTTAGTTTCCATTAATCACAAATAGCCGAAGCCATTACAATCAAAGTGATTTCATTTTAATGGTGGCCTCTGCTTGTTATGTAATTCTTCAATAAAGCTTGATATTATATCCTACTCGCCTAGTCATTGATTCATGTGCTTTTTCTGATGAATAGACTTTAAATGACGTTTTACTGGTTTTTATGGGAACTCAGATGCTGCTCTTAGACCGCACTCCTGGAAATTACTCAAACGACTATACTCAGTTTGTTCGCTTCCCTAGCTATGTATGGGTGATTTTAACGCATTTTAAGCTTGTTCCCTTAAAGTCACACTCATATTAAAAAGTTTAGAGATGTTATAAAGGATTGTTTTTTATGTGATTTGGGATTCACAAGTATTCCATACACTTAGTGTAATTTTCGGAATGGAATGATGGAGGTTTTTTTCCCTTCTTGATAGGTCATTGCTACCTAATTTTGACGAAACCTCTTTCCTAATTTAACTATACAACCCCCCGTCCACTAAATATAGTGATCATATGCCGATTCTTCTTGGAATTCCACAATGTCGTAAGATCCGAAAGCGAAAAAAATAAGAAACCTCATCCCTTGTGGTTTGAACCTCTTTGGTTTCAATAGCCGGATTATTTGGACTATGCTCGTCATACATGGATGTCTCCCTCTGATCTTTTTACTTATGGAATCAGTAATGCTCTATCTAGTTCCCCTGCACCGACCTCTTAGAATGGAGCTCTAGAGTTGTCAGAGATTTAGAGAAAAAAATTAAAAGATAAGCAGAATGAGTTAGATGCAATCCAAAATAGGCGTGACTTAGTTGGTTATTCCTTATTTGAGGAGCTTGAAATCATAAGGAGTTGGAGAAAATTCAGGATCTTAGGGAAGGATATTGGAAAGCGGAAAGCATAACAACTTTGCTAATGGAAGGAGACCGAAATACTACTTATTTCCATAATAAGGCGTCATTGCGAAAGGGAATTTTTTTTTATTGATGATACTGTAGCTCCTAGCGGAAGTCTAAGGGTAGATGAAAATGATAGTGAGGACGTGGCTGTTAACGTTTTTGAGTCTTTATTTTGGCCTAATACTAAAAGGTGAGTCTTTTCCTTGATTTGCTTACCAATAAACTTAGCATAAGTGAAATGGGTATCCTAGAACAGCCATTCACAAACCCTGAAATTGTTAAGGTCTCAAACAGATGCATCCGCATAAGGCTCCTGGACCGGATGAAATGCATGTGTTTTTCCTTCAGAAATTGTTGCGCATCCTAGGAAACTCAGTCTCAAATTTTATTCTTAGAGTTCTGAATGAGGGGATGACATGTCATCAATCAACTCTACACAAATAACTCTAATCCCTAAAATAAAAAATGTCATTTTAGCACATTAGCTTGTAATATTGTCTACAAACTCCTCTCTAATGTCCTCACCAATCAACTCAAATTGGTCATGAATTCAATTATTGATGAAGTCCAAGGTGCTTTCTTAAATGGTAGACTTGTCATGGACAACACAATTGTGGCTTTTGAGGGGTTTCATAGCCTGTAGATAGTCCGACTAAATGGATAACATCAATTAGTTCTCAAGTTAGATATGAGTAAAGTCTTTGACATAGTTGAATTAAATTATTTGGAAATGGTGGTGACTAATATGAATTTCTCACCAAAGTTCCTATCTCTGGTAATAAATTGTATTAGAACTGTCAATTATTTGATCTTGCTTAATGGGATCCACAAAAGATCATTTAGGCCTACTAGAGGAATCCGACAGGAGATCCCATGTCTCATTTTCTCTTTCTCATATGTATATCTGGTTTATCATCTCTTATTCGTTCAGCTAAAGAGCGGGGTATTCTAACTGGGTTCCAATTCAGAGGCGGTGCTTATGTCACGCATCTTGCGGATGATTCTTTTTTTCCTAATAGGTCAATAATGTATGTTTAAGGAAGCTAAAAGAGGTACTTATTAAGATATATGAAGCTCTGCTCGGGTCAAATGATTAACTATGATAAATCTAATATGTTCTACACTAAAGATGGGTTTACGAAGATAAAAGACTTTGCTTTTGCTATCTTCAAAATTCCTAAGGCCGATGGGAAAGGGAAATACCTGTGACTTCCATACATAACAGGATGATAAAAATGAAGAAGTCTTTCAGTTTCTTGTTGATAAAGTATACAAGAAACTAAGTAGCTGGAAGGGAAAAAAACTCTGTCTTTTACAGCTCAAGTAGTACTAGTCAAATATGTGGTTCAAGCAAAAAATATTTTTAAAAAAGAATTAAAAACCGAAATTTCATTATCTCCATGCCACAAAAAATAGCAATACAAACTAGAAACCAAACAACAATGCACATCAATGTAACCAAAAAGACATCAATAACATCCAAAAAAAAACAAAAAAAAAGTACGCCAATACAACAAAAAATAACATCCCAAAAACTTTTACAAATACATCCTATAAGTCCTCCGCGCACTGCGCGGAAACTATGTCCAGTTTGCCAAGTAAATTTTACTTTGTAATGTTGTCTAGGAACAATATGAACAAAATCATAATATTATTAATATCTTTCCAAAAATTCCAAGTGCATGAAAAAAAAAGGGACTTGTAAAGAAACTACAACCAAATTAACCCATTTGCATTTGTCTTTGTTTTCCTTTACAATTTTTTGGCAAATAATCGTCAGTACCGTCTGTGTACCCATTTATGTACCCAACCAATCATAATTCACAATGTGTATAAAAAAAATCACATGTCGAATTTTTATTGATTGGACACAGAAATAAATACACAAGACGGGTACAAACAATTTTCACCACAAAATAGAGTACATTACGATATCTAAATAGATTAGTAGGATATTCTAACTTTCTATCTCACTCTCATCAACCATTAAACACAAATCTCACCATTCTATTCAACATTTTAGAAGTAATATTAAGAGGCTTCAATCTTGAATCTGATTCATGGAAGTTTAGCTGCAAAAACTACATTAACAAACATAGTGACAATGTTTTTACAAGGAAAATTGTACTGAAAAAGAGCTGCTTTGTTGAACAATCTAAGAACACTGCAAAATCGAACTCAACGATGTTTTGTACATTTACAAACAAACAGATTTTTAGGAACCATTTGTTCTCAAACCACTCCTTCTCTACAGTCCGCATCTCATGCGGAACAGTTTTTTTCCAATACATATGGAACACCTCAGGACAGGTGTTCTGAAGCTAAGTGTCCGTTTTGAATCAATTTTAGCCATTAAAATTTAAATCCAACGAATAAGAAAAGTTTTGTACGTTAGAAATTACCTCGTTCCACAATAGAGTATCCGTATCTTCACCATGCTTTTTTGTTATACAATTTGAACGTAAATTGATAGGTAAATAACGGAAAAATTCAGTATGGGACAGTCCTTGTAAGTACCTGTGAGACATTAAGGCCTGTTGGACCAACCCTGTAGGTGGATTCTGTCTAAAATTATGTGGGTCCGCCCCATGCCAAACTTTCCCGTAAATCACTTTATTTAATGAAACTCAATAGACACAATATTATCAGGACCAGTTTCCAAAAAAATAAAATAATATGCCAGAATCGAGTTCCAACGTAGCTGTAGATCCAATTTTTGAAATGCAGTATGACTTTGGAAAATACAATTCTACAACCAGTTTCCAAAAAAAAAAAAGATTGCCTAGTCGAGTTCCAACGTAGCAAGGAATTTGATGCTGAGGTGAAACTGCAACATTATTTCAACTATATATAAAAACGGCAAATAAAAATTTTGGGGGAAAAAGTGATAAAATATTCCGAACTACATATAAAATTTACTATACTTAGTAATATTTTTAAAAATCTTGGAAGGGCAAGTCTTCCCCGCCCCCTTTCTTCGTCCCTGGTAGCTGTAAATCCAATTTTTGAAATGCAGTATGACTTTGAAAAATACAATTCTACAACCGTCTTTTTAGGATTGACTCACAGTTCCTCATATTAATTGAGTTAGGCCTACCTACTGAGAACATAGACGAAGCCAAAACTTTAATGTTGGGGGCGAAAAATTAAAATAATATGCCGCACAAAAATATAAAATTAACAACAAAAAAAAATTGGGAACAAATTTTATCAAACATTCTGAACTATATATAAAATTTGCTATATCTAACAGCGAATTAATTAAATTCTTGATGCTAGGGGAATGAACATTTTCAATTTAACCAAATGTTCAAGACACAAACCTCCTATACGTATGACTAAGATAATTATTATTGAAAATACAAATACTATCAAAACAATGAAAATAATGAGGCTCAAATAGTTGTAAAAAAAAAAAGATAATTTTGATCAATGTTTTTTCTTTAATGAAAATATGTGTAGGTTTCTTTGTAATTCATATTCTTTTTTTAAATAATAATACATAGACAAACAAGTGGGGGCTAGCACTTTGTCATAAAAAAAAGGATAATTGAGTATGGGACTAGAGCAGTAGGTGAGGCCACTGGTCCCAGCTTAGTCTGACTGGCGACGTCGCCCTCCTAAAAAAAAATTTTTTTTCTCCCAGATTATGATTAAAATACAAAAAAAGATTGTTACGATATGGACACGGTTAAAAGTAAAAAAAATTGTACAAATTTGTCACATCACTATAAAATGAGGAGAGAGACAATTTTTTACTTTTAACTGTGTCCATATTAGAACAATCTTTTTTGTATTTTAACTGTAACTGGGAGAGGAGGGGGTGACGTGGCCAATTCAGGGCCAAGTGGACCAGGACCCTACCTATGGCCCTGGTCCATATCTGAATTTTCCTTAAAAAAAAAGCTAACACTAATTACTGAAAATGCTAATGAGTATTAAATTTAATGAAGTTCTGATGAAACTCTATTATAAAATAAAAATGATTGTTAGAAATTTAATATTTAATTTAAAACTTTTGAATACGTTTTGGAGAACAATTATTATGATAAAATTGCGATGATTTGTTTTTTACATGAAAGTCTAAATAAAGGGTTTATTAATGGTGATTTTTCCAATACTACCCTTACATTAAATGTTGGAGAGAGAAGAGAAGGTAAAATTAAATTGTGACTAAAATTAAATAGGATCATGTTTGACATTTTACCATATTTCACTATAAAATTTGATGAAACCTTAATCTCCGTGCAAAATTTAAAGTGGACAGATAATTTGGGACGGAGGGAGAATATATCATTTTCTGTGTACAGTCTGAGAAGATATGGTAGCCTGTATATGTCATAAATGGGTGACATGATAAGGTAAAATATTAGGGATTTGTTTTTCATCGAAAAGAGATCCAGCATTTTGTTTCTGTTAACAATTATTGACACTTATGGTAATGGGACAGTCTATTATTGACATTTAGGGGTGGGTTTGTTTCCCTATAATTGGAGATTTGGATTGGTTTCGAATTCGAATATTCTTGTTTGACCATTAACAAAATCATAAAATTTTAATTGAAATTCTAATTTGCTTATTTGATTCTCAATAAAAAAAACATTCTACAAAATCAATTTCATTTTATATTCAAATGACAATAGGACTACAAGATTTATTTTATGTTATAAATATATCTTACATACAAGTTATTTTTTCTCTTATATATATAATGACCAAATTATCCTTAGTAAAAAATGACAAAATACCCCTAGTATAAAATGACTGAAGTACCCTTAATTTAAAATAACGAATGTTCTTTTCTTAAATGACAAAATATCTTTAGTAAGATATCAAAAAATTACCGTTAGTGCTAAATTACAATAATACTCTTCGCACAAAACAATGATTTTTTTATTAAAAAAAAAATCACAAACACACATAAAATAAAATCACCAAAACACCCTTGGTGCAGAATTACGAAGATACTCTTGACGCAAAATGACAAAAATACCCTCGGCTAAAAATGATGCAAAATACCTTCGCGCAAAATGAAAAAAAATACTTTTTCCTCAAATTGCTTAAAATTCCCATGATGCAAAATAACCCAAATACCCTGGACCAAAAATGGCGAAAATACATTAGCGTAATATGACGAAAATATCCTTAATGCAAAAAGACGAAAACGCTTCCATAAAAAACAGGGAAAATGACTCTTTTGACAAAATGACAAAAGTACCATTTGTACAAAATGACAAAAAATTCGTTTATATGAAATGCCCAAAATATAATTGGTATAAAATTACGAAAATACACTTGTTGAGAAATAATGAAAATGTCATTCATACCAAATGAAAAGAATAACCATGAGGAATATGATGAAAATACCACTCGTATTAAATGAACATTTTACAATAAAGGTATTTTCGTCATTTTGAAAAATGTGTGTTTTCACAATTCTAAAACAATGATATTTTCTTCATTTTCATCAGAGTATTTTAGTCACTTTGTAACTATTGACATTGATGTCATTTTAGACCAATGGTGTTTTCATCAATTTTAAGAAGGGACATTTTCTCCATTTTCCACTAGGGGTATTTTCGGTCAATTTTCATCAAAGATATTTCGGTTTATCAAGGTATTTTCTCCGATTCATGCTAGAAAGATTTTCTTCAACACTGTGAATATTTTTAATTTTGCACCAAAAATATTTTCGTCATATTAAAGTAAGAGTATTTTTGTCATTTTATTTCAAAGATACTTCGGCTATTTGTATTAGGGGAATATTAGACTTTTCACAATAGAAACATATTTTTTTTTTCATTTTTTTCATTATGTTAATTTTGTGGTGTGTCAAATAATAAATTTGAATTTGTATTGGATTCCACACCAATTACATAATTTTACCAAATAAAGAAATTTAATTATTATTTTTGTCATTTTATTTCAAAGATACTTCGGCTATTTGTATTAGGGGAATATTAGACTTTTCACAGTACAAACATATTTTTTTTCATTTTTTTTAATTATCTTAATTTTGTGGTGTGTCAAATAATAAATTTGAATTTAAATTGGATTCCACACCAATTACATAATTTTACCAAATAAAAAAATTTAATTATTTAAAATAGGAATTTTTAGAATTATAATTTTGACATATAATTAAAAAATCTTAGAATTTTAAATTCATTTAATTCCATAAAATTTCGTAGAATTGAAATTCCAATTCAAAGAAGCACACACCCTTATGGTAATCATGCACATCCAACAACCATCCAGTCGGATGGAGAACAAATAGAAGAACCATATATAAATATGTGGATTTGGTACACTAATTCTATTCAAGAAAATAATATTGATATTTTAATTACAAAAATATTTTGAGTTTGCTTTCTTAATTTTCACAACATTTAATGAAAGTCGTATATTTAGGAACATAGGTAGTATATATTTTTATTTAATAGTAAAAACACATTTATTTATTTTTTTGAATAGTTATTTTTTTTATATTTTTTGTAATATCGGACAAGTGGATATTGAACTCAAAAACTATTTTTGATAGATGTTACATCCTATGTGATAGGTATTCTCTCATGATCAACACATTACCTATGACATGTAACACTTGTTTTATACAACATGTGTTATAAAATCACAACACATGTTCACTCCAAAATAATTTAAACCGTTAAAATTTTAATTTAACGACTGAAAAATGTTTAGTATATATTATTATTATTATTTTTTTTTTTTTTTGTATTTAGCACCATAATCATACCAATTTTTTAGATGTGGAAATTTTTTTGGCTCATATATTCTCATTTAACTCATGAGTTAACCTCGTTGAACTGAATATCGAATCGAATCGTGGAGCCGGCACTTTCACCCTACTCATCCCCTGATATAAGAAATGTGTAAGCTCAAATTTTCAACTATAGTAATCAAATATATTAGGACAATTGATTCTTGGAAGTTCCTATTAGGATGCTTTAATCTTAATGAAGTTGTGATGAAACTCTATTATTAAATAGAAAATTTTAAAAATATTAAATAGCAAATTTTATTTTATACTCTTTGACCTTTTTTAATCTAAATTTTTGGATCAACAATTATTATTGAAAATACAAATACTATCAAAACAACGAAAATAATGAGGCTCAAATAGTTGTAAAAAAAGATAATTTTGATCAATGTTTTTTCTTTAATGAAAATATGTGTAGGTTTCTTTGTAATTCATATTCTTTTTTTAAATAATAATACATAGACAAACAAGTGGGGGCTAGCACTTTGTCATAAAAAAAAAGCTAACACTAATTACTGAAAATGCTAATGAGTATTAAATTTAATGAAGTTCTGATGAAACTCTATTATAAAATGAAAATGATTGTTAGAAGTTTAATATTTAATTTAAAACTTTTGAATACGTTTTGGAGAACAATTATTATGATAAAATTGCGATGATTTGTATTTTTACATGAAAGTTTATTTTTTTCCAATTATATAGGGCATTATTTTAAAATTTAGTAAATGACCACAAAATGATTGAGACGACCCTAACGAGTACGAGTACGTATGGATCATATATAATAATAATTAAATTGTACCATCCACCTATGCAACAATAGTGTACATGGATAAAATTCAATTTAGATTTGACACTCAAATTGAAATTGAAATTCACTTTAAAATGAAACTAAAGAGAATTTCAATTTCAATTTCATTGTGCCACTGTCACCTATTTATTTTATTAATATATCCTTTACAGTGGACAGTGTGACAAGCAGCAAATTTTAGCCTATATATGTCGTGCACTCTGATGCTAAGTCCACAAATACTCTCCTTTTCCTTTGCTAATCAGTTCAGAGTCACTTTCAAACTCTTCTAAAATGGCTGTAGAATCACAAGAAGCGTCAAAGCCAGTGGAGGCCTATGGATGGGCAGCCAGGGATACATCTGGGGTTCTTTCTCCTTTCAAGTTCCTACGAAGGTATGCATGCACGTGCACACACACACATACATATATATATATATATATATATATATATATATATATATATATATATATATATATATATATATATATATATATATGTTGTTTTTAAGTTTTAACCATCAAACCCCCCACAAAAAAAAAAAAAAAACAAAAGAAGGTATGAATATTTAGCCACACTCCACTACAAATTAGAAGATTTTGATTTGAATTGTTTAGTCAATAATTCATGGTTGGGAGCAGGGCAATATTAGAATATGAGGTGCAATTCAAAGTGTTATACTGTGGGATGTGTGATTACGATGGACAATCAGTCAAGAACTTATATGGGGGTAGCAAGTACCCTTTTGTGCCTGGGTAAGATCCACTAACAAAAATCGACTAAACAATATATATATATATATATATATATATATATATATATATATATATATATATATATATATATATCATGTTTTTTTCCTTCTTTCTCTAAGCAAGCAAAACATATACTCTGAAATGAAACAGGCATGAGATAGTGGGCGTGGTAACTGAGATTGGTAGCAAAGTGAAGAAATACAAGATTGGGGACAAAGTAGGAGTGGGAAGCTATCTTGGATCATGTCGTAAATGTGAGAGATGTGAAGAAGATCTTGAAACTTATTGTCAAAACAAAATATTTACAGATGGAAGTGTTTTTGATGATGGGACTATGGTATTTGACAAGTTATATGGTGGATACTCGAATATTATGGTCGCGGATGAGCATTTCACGTTACGTTGGCCACCAAACTTACCAATGGCAGCCGGTGCACCTCTTTTATGTGCTGGTATTGTCATTTATAGCCCCATGAGACACTTTGGACTTGATAAACCAGGAATGCACATTGGTGTCGTTGGTTTTGGTCGTATTGGTAAATTAGCAGTTAGATTTGCTAAGGCTTTTGGTGCAAATGTTACTGTAGTTAGTACATCCATTCACAAGAAGCAAGAAGCTATCGAAAAATATGGTGCTGATAGATTCTTACTCAGCAAAGAACCTGAGCAGATGCAGGTAATTAATTACTGCCGAAAGATATATAGATCTTCTTTTTTTTTTCTTTCCTTGACAGTTAAAATATTGATTAGAGGTTTCTTCAACTAAAAGAACTTTAGTTGTTAAAGGTTTAGAGGGTCGCTGTGTCTATATGGCAATGTGGCAGATTGGGGCGGGTATCTCAATATCTAGTCCCGTCCTGCAGAACTGACTTATCGTCTCACATTGTCTCATAATCTGCCGCATGTCAAGAATTTTCGCCGCCCTCCCCGTCTCACTTTAAAAAAAAGAAAATCACATACATTGAATATAAAAATTGAGATAGAACAAACAACATTTTTTTTTAATCTCAATCTACGAATAACCATTCCTCTTGGGGAAACAAAAGGAAATCATAACTTAAAAAGGAGAATTTTGCATAAACAACCTTCATATAAACATAATTAATAATACTATAATATGGACATGACGAGGCGGTCAGATCGGATATTACATGAGATCCAACCCCGATCTGCTATGATTACGGAGCGAGTCAGATTTGTCTCGTTCTTAGTTTGGTGCTGATCGGATCTGCCTCAAATAAGACAAGTCAAGTCGGGACGGGTCAGGATAAAATTGCCACCCATAATCGTGTCTAAGGCCAAGTAGATCAAAGAAACTGAGACAGATTTAGAACTTAAAAGATAAGTCACGAATTATATTAATGTATGTATTATAGTCAATTTAAAAAAGATAAAATTTGTCGGCAAAATTTAATATTTATGAGACTAGTTAAAAGAAGAAAAAAAATTGTGAAGATTTTGTCTTTTAAAAAAAAATTATTAGGGACAATTGTTGTCTCTCTTGCCCCTAGATCCACACAAGATGACACAACCTACTAACACATCAATTAGTCGAGTATTTAAAAAAACCCCCAAGAGATCGAGTATTATAGGGTCGGCAACGACTGTCCAATAATACACTTAGAAACCGACGAGTTTTATGTTTCAAGCGAAACTCTTGATATTCATATAGCGGTTACAACTTTATGGTCTATTTTGATCAATTTTTAAATAAAAGAATTCTAATTCAAACAGTCAATTTTTACTGTTTTCTTTGATTTTTTATGTGCAAAATGAGCAGGCCGCAATTGGGACACTGGATGGTATAATTGACGTGGTCCCTAAAGTTCATCCTCTTCTTCCGTTGCTCAATTTGTTAAAACTCGATGGAACACTCGTTATGCTTGGGGACCTAATGGGGTCATATGAATTGCTAATTTTACCATTAGGTAACATATTTGTTCCTTTCTCACAACCAAATATAGCACAAGAGATAAGACATTTTCTTTTCCGTTGATATATTGGGGATTTGAGTTATGATGAAGAGATAGTGGAAAAACACTATTTATTTTTATGGGGAGAAGGAATTTAAAAAAATAATATATATATATATATATATATATTCCATTTTTTTATTGAATTGGCTTGAAAACTTTGCAAAAGAAAAGTTCAAAAGTAACATTTTTAATTTACACTGTTAATATCTCGTAATATGAAAGAAAGAGTTAAAGGCAATGTGTAAGGAAACTATCAATGTCTTTTGTTAATTTACTCCAAAAGATTTTGTTTATACAAATTAGGTATAATTAAGGATGGCAATTGGCCCACTTAAAGCGGAGCTCCCGACCCGGTCCAGCCCAATTGAGGTGGAGATTCCCCAGTTTAAAGCGGAGGTGGGGTAGATGCGAGGATGAATTTTGCCCGCTATTTAGGATGAGGCTGGGGCTTGGGGAGGAGAGATGATTTTCCCGCCCCACTCGCCCGCCCAAACCCGTCTCATTTTTTCCCTGCCTAAAATACTAAATATAGATAGAAAAACACATAAAATACCTAAAAACACAAAGCCAATACGTTAAAATTGTGAAGACACCGAAAATTCTCAAACTATTTGGAGACTCCTCCATCTTTTAAACCTTTAGGAACCACGTCTTTTTTAGGGTGCAAACTAGTATCTTTTTACATATTGTTATTTCGTTTAACATGTATTAAATATTTTTTGTTTAAAATTCGGTGTTTTTTGTTAAAGGTTGTATAAATTTGGCAAATTTTTGTCAAAAGTTCAGTTAAATTCTCTAGTCGAAGTTGGCCAAAAGCCAAGATTTGGAAGGAAAAAAATCCATGGTATTCCCCCAGTTGGAGTTGGCCCCACCTGATCCAGGGGATGGAATCCCGGTCCATCCCCAACGACATAGCTAGGGCCGGGATGGGATTAGATGGAAAAGGCGAGGCCTCCTCCACCCTCCCCCATTGCCATCCCTAGGTATAATATTTAGAACCTGTACAATAAAATAATGATCATAACCTGTATATTATTTTTGTGAACATATACAACAGGTAGAAGAAAGATTGTTGGAAGTGCTAGCGGAAGTATGAAAGAAACTCAGGAGATGCTAAATTTTGCAGCAGAGCACAATATAGTTGCTGATGTAGAAGTCATTCCAATTGATTTTGTAAATACGGCACTGCAGGAGATTGAGAAATGTGATTTCAACAAAACATTTGTGATTGACATCGGGAAGACGTTGAAATCTCTTTAATTAGCAAGTTGTTATTCAAGTATGGACCAAATGTCTTAGTGGTTGGAGTCAAAACTTTGAAATAAGAGGTCTTAGATTTGGATCTTCATAGGTGCAAGTGCGCTGAATAAATTACACACACGTGGTGGGTAATTTTAGTTCATAATAAAATGCTTGGTCCTATGAAAAAATAAAAATAAAATGTTGTGCACCAGGTTTGCAAATGATTTCTCATGTCCTTTTACAGTTAATTAGTTTCTTCCTAAAATAACTCTTATTTATTTTTTTCAAAATTGTGAGTAAAATTCCATGATTTTTTATTTGTTTTTGGATAATAGCATATTTCCTTTGCTTGAATGCATAACTTTTATTCTCCCAATATTTTTTTCTTCTTGGAATGGAATATGAATATCATTGCCAACTGAAGAAAATGAACAAAAATATATACTATGTACACCCCAAAAAATTACAGAAGTTAGCTATATATATTCACACTTAGCTCTAATTAGTCACTATGGGTAGTTTTAGATGCAGGTTGAATCCTCTTCCATATATTCTAGCATGTAAAAGCTTGAATTTTCAGGCCCACGTTGTTTTCCCCCCTTTTGTAAACATCGGGTCTTTTTCCTCTACTCTGAGAGGTCATTGGACGTTTTACTTGAGATCAAATCCTTTATTGCAGTGTTATTTTATTATTAGCATAGTTCGTTATCAGTTTTATTCATTAATTTATAATTTTATCCCTGAAACGGTATCTCAAGAGAGGAAAATTGCCCCATCTATATAAAAAGTAATTATGCACAAAAACTAATTAATGTAAGATCTTTAACAAACTTCATTTCGTTTAGCTTAGGTCTTGTCCTCACTAATTGAACAAAAGGGAAAATATTAGATTGATTTATAAATTTGCGGCCGACCTTGTCCTCATTCATGTATTAATATACTATTAAAAGGGTATATTTAAGGACAATATCTTCCAAGTAAATAAATACAAATTATTTTTACATGTCACAATAAGGATCAGATATGGCCAACAACATTAATATCCACGAATCATTGGTCCAAACTTGAATGAATTTTGTATGAAAGGTTGATCAACACAATCCACTCTCTGAATATGTTTGAGCTAGATACAAGGCAAACCTAGTAAAGGATACTAGATTTATAGTGTTTTCTCATGTAGATTAAACATAGGAAAGGTGTGAGATACAGAAGAAATCTAGGCAGCCTTCAGAGTGTTCCCAACATCAATGACAAATCGATACCTTACATCATTTTTGGCAAGCCGCTCAAGGGCAGTGTTCACATAATCAATCGGAACAACTTCAACATCTGCTGTTATTCCGTGTTCTGCTGCAAAGTTGAGCATTTCTTGTGTCTCCTTTAAGCCTCCAATATTGCTACCAGCCACTATTTTTCTCCCTGCCATTCCAAACTTCTGTCAATAGGGATCTTCAACCGAACAAAAACATTTCACTCTAATATTAGTTGAGAAAATAGTGACAAAATGCTCACCCATAAGCATAGGAAAAACTGGTAGTTCAAGTGGCTTTTCAGGTGCACCAAGCATTATGTACTTAGCATGGTTCTTCAACAGGCTGATAAGAGGTAGGAGGGGATGAACAGCAGAGACTGTGTCAATAATAGCATGCATTGTGCTTGTTGCAGCCTGCATTTGATAGTTTTAAATTGAGTATTAATACAAAATTCGGATACCCAAATGCACACAGGGTCTTTTAAAACTTAAGGGTTTATCTTTTATAGTTTACGACTTCTTAGTAGAAAATTCTAGTAAGAATGTTACAGAAAAAGTATGACGAGAGTAATGTATACAAGTGTGAGGGTACCACCTTCAATGCGTCAGCATCCCGGCTAACCAAAAAAGAATCAGCACCAAGATTCTTTAGTGCCTCTTCCTTCTTGCTAGGAGAAGTACTGATCACAGTTACCTTAGACCCAAAAGCCTTGGCAAACTTTACAGCCACATGGCCTAAGCCCCCAAGTCCTACAACACCAATGTGTAAACCTGGCTTGTCAAGTCCAAAGTATTTCATGGGGCTATAGGTTGTAATCCCGGCACAAAGGAGTGGAGCACCACCATCCAGAGGGAGGTTCTCCGGCCAGTGAAGGGCAAAATGTTCGTCAACAACCATGTGATCGGAGTAACCTCGAAAGGTCATGGTTCCATCTTCTAATGGGAGGCCATCATATGTTAGTAACTTTTGTGGGCAGTAATTCTCCAGATCATCAATACAATCTTCACAGCTGAGACATGATCCAATTAAGCATCCTACACCCACTTTATCCCCTACTTTGAAGGTTTCAACCTTGCTACCCACTTCTGTCGCAATACCTACTATCTCATGCCTGCAATTTTAAGGTTATACAAGGCAAATAACTACTGACAAGAGTTAGCTGAAGTTGAAATTTTTTTTTTATCCAACAGCCTACAACGGCCAAAATTGTTCACTATGTACTGAATTTTGGTCGTTCTGCATCTTAGCCGGACTCTCCCTACACCATTCACACGCTTGAAACATTAGAGGATACTGTAAAACTAACAAGGGTGCTGATTGCTTTCCCAAAATGTACCAGACAAATTGATCACTCTACTCAATTCATAAACTTGAAACACCTAGGGTTATCTATTTGAAGATGTTCCATGAAAAGGATCTTTTTCAAGAAAATCATAATAGGAAAATGCATAACCGGGAACCAAAGGGTACTTGGAGGAGCCCCAATCATTCTTGAGATGATGAAGATCAGAGTGACATATCCCTGTATACAACACCTTCAACCTCACATCTTTTTCACCTGTAGCCCTATATCAAAACCAATGATTCCTTTACATTTCATTCAAGAAATTCAACAAAAGAACTACTTTTTTTCTCAGTTCCGAATTGAACGCCCATTTTTTTTCCTTTTTTTCTTTTAAAGTTGGGGTAAGTGGGATTTTAGCCCACAACATACGGGTCGAACATTGTGGGGTCGAATCCCACACCATATTAACACATACTCTGGCGGGCGTTGGCCAAATTTCAATCAGGGACAGAGGGAGTATAAACAACCTATTTTTTTTCAAGAATCATGAAAAAACACAAAATTTAAAAATTCTTAGCGTATATGAAATTGTGTAGGAGAAAAATGGATACCTTCTTGAGAATTTGAAGGGAGAAAGAATCCCAGATGAATCTCTTGCAGCCCATCCAAACGCCTTCATAGGGTGTTCTACCTCGAATGATTTTGCCATTTTCGATTTTTCTCGATCAAGAAGTAAAGTGAGCCCAGAAATATGTTATAGTACTGAGTGACTAGAAGTTTTCTCTAGATGAGTGTAGATTCTTGTACACAAGATGGGGATAAGATGATTGTAGATTCTCTTTCTCTCTTCCCAAAACCAACGTGAGATGGGGATAAGAGAGATACATGAGATAGAATGACTTTTACAAGATAATTGATGCCTTTGATTGATGGGGTCCAAACTTATGGTAAGTTGTATTTAAGAATTACTAAGATAAATTTTTTTTTATGCCACGATGGGTGATTGTCCAATATTGGGGAGATAGAAACAGTACTCACAATGGGAGAGAACACCCTGAGATAAGGTATAATAAAGCTTACTGCAACGCCAGCGGAGGAGTATCGAACCCGAGGCACTCCTCGGTCACGTGGCTAGCCAACGCCCTCACTTTGACTATTGGCCTCTTCGATATATAATTGATACTCAAATTATACTCAAATTACCATTTAAATGCAAGATATATATATATTTTTTGAAACCCGTCTGGGTGCATTTTATTAAGAATAGTAAGTCAAGCGATCAATTGAAATCGCAGACATTACATCAGTCAAAAAACAACAGTTCCACGACAGAGAAGAATAACTGTGACCATGACGAGCCAGACAATGAGTCACTTTATTACATTCTCGCTTAACGAATAAAAGAGTAACCAAATCAAATGAAGCTAACATAGATTTGACATAATCCATCAAATGACCCAAAACTGAGAAATCCTCATCCAAATTTAAAAGAGTAAATTTGTCCATTTATCAAAATTTGTTTTGGTAGGAGAAGAGTTGCCTTGGCAGTATCGCTAGCCATGGAAAAGTACTGTCATGCTCCATGCCTCTATACTTTCTTTTTTTTTCTTTTCATTTTTACTCCTAGATTATTGACCAAATGCCCATGCGTATCTAATTTGGCCAGAAACCACCATAAAAAGTAGTGTCTGTTTATTTTAAGCCACACGTAAATATTAAGGTGATACAATTAACCAAAAAAATAATTGAGTGCCCAAACAGAAAAGCGTAAATCGTTTAGTAACCTAAATATCTATTTACTCTAATTTAAATTTATGAGAAAAAAAAGGGACTCGTCTATTTATAAATCAAACTTTCAAGTAAAGTAAATAAGAATGAAGATAGTTCTTTTGATTCTAACACACATAAACACAATATAGTTTATAGCCATAAATACAATTTTTTTAATATATAGGGGAGTATTTCGGTTAATAATTATGTCGATATCATTCGTACTAGGGATGGCAATGGGTCGGGTCTAGGCGGATTTTCATGTTTTTCACCGATCTGCCCAGACCCGTTTACGTTATTTTCTTGCCGCGCCCCGACCCGTGCCCCGCAAATGGGGCAACATTATCGCCCCGCCCCACCCCGTCCTATTGTTTTAAAAATAAAATAATTAGCATATATTTTCTTTTCCCAAGTATAATTACCATATATAAAAAAAATTATATATATAAATAAATAAATATATATATATATATATATATATATATATATATATATATATATATATATATATTGTTGGGGTCTAAATGGGTCAAACGGGGCGGGGCGGGTCGGGGCAAACATCATATCCAAACCCGACCCGACCCGTTTACGGGGCAGTCTCAAATCGCCCCGACCTGACCCGTTCGCAGGGCGAGGCGGGACAACGGGCTAAATTGCCATCCCTAATTCGTACGTACCGGTAAACTCACTTTTTTAGCTTTTAAGGTTTTAAAATTATTTTCAGTTCCTCATATTTGGGCATAAAATCCTCAATTCTCATTTTGTATCATGTTTTTTGTCCTACGAATATATGATTGATCACGTTTTTTATGAGTTCTTCTATTTCTTTTAAGTTATAATTTTTTTAATTAAAAAATTAATATATATTAATATTCTTATTAGTGACACAAGAAATGGAACACCGAACAGGGAAGCAAATTCCTACGATCATATATGAGTGTGAAAGTCTTTATAGAGGGAAGATATAAGATGTAACACGTGGGTTTCTTGTTGAACTGTTGCAGGAACGAATTCAGGAATTTGGGAGCAAAAACTACAACATTATGCCAAATTACATATAAAAATTACAAAAAAATTGGTTGGGGCAAATTTGATAAAATATTCCAAACTACATATAAAATTTACTATATCTAGTACTCCCTCCATTCCTAAATATAAGACTCTTTAGATAATTTGAGAAAATTAAGGAAGTTGTCATTTTCATCTAAACTTCCAATATTACCCCACATTTCCTCTCTTTCACTAATACATCATAAAGAAAAAGAAAGGAAAATGTTGAGGGTATAATTGAAATAAATTGTTGACAACTAATAAAAGAACCTTAAACGACAATTAATTTGGATACCTAGATATCTCCTAAACGACAATTAATAAGGAATGAAGGGAGTAATATTTTTAAAAATTTCGAGAGCGACTGCCACCCCCGCCCCCTCTTTCTTCGTCCCTGAACTGTTGGGTGCTTAGTTATGGGTGCTTTGGTCTATTCATATTTTAGTTTGTCATCTTCTCTTCTTTTCGCATCTCTTGTCTATTCATTTCATTTGTGAGATGTGAACAAGTGCTACCTGCGGTTCAACCGTTCAAACATAGAACGGATAGTTAGCTTGAGCAATGCGATTATTATGATATGAAATTACCAATTAAACAAGAGCAATTAAAAGAGAAAATACATAAAATTTACGTAGTTTGGAAATCTGACGTACATCTACGATAAAGATGAGCTTTTTTATATCTAGAAAACTATTACAAATTGTTAATGACAGTATTTTTTCCACTTACAGTACTACTTCCTCCATTCTTTGATATAAGACTTTAATTACATATTTCGAAAATTAATGAAGTAAAAAACAAAGCATTTTTTTAGTTAAAACACAAATATTATTCTTCTAAATATGAATTGTATACCACTAATTTTATTTAAGAGAGTAATATTGATATTTTGATTAAAAAAAATCTTAATTTTGTTCTCTTAATTCACTACAAAAAAAAAAGACTTTTAGTGACACATTATTTTCGTCACGAAAGGTCATTTATTCGTCACGAAAGATCTTTCGTGACAAATTTTTTCTTCGTCACCTACCGGTCGTCGGTAAAGACGAACAACGTGTTTCGTCAAGAAAAGTGAGCATTAGTGGCAACTCTTTCGTCACGAAAGGTATATAGGTTCGTCACCAAAAGTTTTTCTAAAATTTTTAAAAATTAAAGCCATGTGGAGCCGAGACAAACCAAGCCGAGCTCCCACTCACCCGCCGTAGTCTAGCCAAGCCCCTTTTCAATAATGTAGAATAAAGTCTCCCCCTTTTCAAAGAGATGGGAATTGAACTCAATACCTCCAGCATGTATGACCGCTTGCTCCGTTGATCTTTTGCTACTTATTGTTCATATTATATTTATTATAATGGATTTTTGGATTTTGAACATTTACTTATTTTAATTTCTCTTTGTGTTTTTTTTTATGAATCAAATTAAAATTAATACATTTTCATCAATGTATTTGTGTATTAAATTGTTATTAAAATATGAATAAAATTATTCTAGTTGGATACAAATATAAAGACTAAACAAATATAAAAATTAAAATTATATTCTAACTTATAGCATACTTATACATACATATATATATATATATATATATATATATATATATATATATATATATATTTATAAAAAAAATTATTTTTAAGACGAAACTTCTCGTGACAAATACATGTTTCGATCACGAAAGGTCGACCATTCATGACGAAGAACGTTTTCCTCACTAAAAGTCATAGCTATCGTGACGAAAATTGTTCTTCGTCACGAATGGTCGATCTTTCGTGAATAAGCAACTACTTTTCGTGACAAAGTGCGTTTGTCGTCACGAAAGGTCTACATTTTGTGACAAAACTGTATTTCGTCACGAAATGTGGACCTTTGTAACGAAAAATATTTTCGTCACGCAAAGTTTAAAGGGCATTTTTTTTGTAGTGATTTTTGCAATATGTAATGAAGGTTTTATATTAAGTAATGGAGGTATTAGCATTTTACAGGCTTGTCGTGGCCGGATTATAGTACTTAGCTCATTGGATATTTGAAGTTCTTCCCTAACATGTTGGTGGATGGTAATGACAAAGTTGGTCAAGTCTTGAACACCTAACCTAAACTTTGTAATTTTTGTTGAGTTATATAAAATAAATATTTTATTATTTTGGATTACGGTCTAAAATAATTATTTTTTAAAATTTTGGCCATAAAAAATTTACGAGCTACGAATTTGAATTTTCGGTGATTATTCCGGCCATTTTTTTAAAAAAATCCTCACGTGGCCGGCACGTGAGGGGCATTTTGGTAGTTAAAATTTTGACTCCATTCTTGTCTTCCTCAGGGAGAAACCCACCCCAAATACACACAGCCACTCTTTGCCTAACAGGAACAGCATCTCTTAACATAGTATTTTCTTTGGCAACTACAGAGCTCAATTCATTGCATATTATTTCAAAAGTGTCCTTCCCCATTCAAATCTCTGTGTCAGAAACTCATCATCAATGGAGATAAAATTTTAGAAAAAACCCTTGTTTATTTTGTTCATCAATGGCTGCATTTGTATGAAAATCTGGGTTTTGCTCAGATCTCTGCCCATAAATTGATGATGAATTGGTGTTAAAATTGATGATGAATTGTGTGAGAAATTGGAGATGGAGAAGAAGGTGTATTTTGGAGCGGGCTCCGGCGACTCCTCCTCCCTCCACCTCCACTGCCACCAATTTCTGCTCCACCACCACCAATTATCACCAGTTATCACCAGAATCAGCAATGATGTTGAAAACATTAGTTTTGAATTTTGCTTAAAAGAAAGAGAAAAAAACTAAAGGCTAAGGATCTGAATATAAATCCTCGCCAAAAGATGCACAAATACAGGCAGACCCTTGGACCAAGAACTTACAATACATCTTCGTGCAAAATGTTACTGAGATATAGAAACTCAAAGCATGAATTTGAAGCAAATCTAATACATACAAAAGAAATTGAAAATTTTCTCTCAAAATCATAAAAATCGAAATGGGTTTCATCAATTTCTGTTGATGAGATTGAGTAATGGATTAATGTTGTTGTTGCTGGGATTTCTTGGAAATTTGGAGTGATGTATTGGTGATGGAGTTCACATGGTTAATTTTGGGAAAGATGCTCACCAGAGATGATGGGAAGCTCACCGGAGGATTTAGGGAAGAAGAAGAAGATTTTAACGTGTCGGGAGAAGAGGGTTCGGGTCGGACTGGTTGGGGGTAAATCAGATTTTTTTAAATTTCAGACAAAAATTAAGAAAATTGGTCGGAATATTCTCCAGAAACTCAAATCCACAGCCCGTAAGTTTTTTATGGTCAAAATCCGAAGAAATAATTGTTTTAGGCCGTAACCCGAAAGTAGTGAAATACTTTATGAGCATTTAGTGCATATAACTCATTTTTGTTTGAAGAACGGAGCCAAATATTAAGGAAGAAGAGAGATAAACAATGAAGACGTGGTGGTAGCTTGCTTTATCCTTTAACTATTAGGTCAATAGTTCGATTTCTGTCCATGGGAATGAAGCTCAGTTTATGGTCCAGTCATTTACCTCTTCGAAGAACTTCCGTGGCGAGGGAAATTAGTCACTGTCGACAGTGAACACTCTCGGTCTCGAGATAGACAATGAGATGGATCTTGTAGACACTCCAAATGAATTTTACTCTTTGATTGTTGTTGCCCAATTTCAAAAGTTCATAACAACTCATATAATAAAATATTTGGGAGCAACAACTTACGCATTCCAGTGAAAGGGCATTCTCTTAACCTGAATAAAAAAAATATTAGTTGCCATGAGCTAATCGAAGATAAATATCTTCATCTGATGAAGAAAAGTAATTTGAATTTCTTGGCAAAGTGACATCTCACCATCTTTTGAAACAAAACGGTCACGTGTCACCAAGAAATTATTTACTTTGGCAATGTTGTTACCCTTGCCCCACTCGTATGAATTATCAATGAAATATAATAGTTTTTCGTTAACTATTTTCGTAAACGTCGAAAGATCGTTCATATGTACATTTAATAAAATATTGAACGTATTATTTACTTTGTATAATTTAATAGGAAAAAAAACTAAAAAAGTGAATATAAGAAACTTTGAAATTATTATAAGTTATAAATATGCTTTGTAAAGATTTTAAGGACTTGGTGAAAATTTAAAAATTATAAACTAATGAATAAAATTGATAATGAGCTATATTATTAATGAAATAACACTGCAATGAGAGACTTGGCCTTAATTCAAACATAAAATGAAAAAGAACTACGAGAATGCAATCCCTTATTGAAGAACGGTTGAACAAATCAAGATTACAACTAAGTAGCTAAACTAAGGTGGGTTTGAAAATTCAAGCTTTTACATGCTAGAATACATGGAAGAAGAGTCAGCCCAAAACCTGGAGCACATCATTTTGTTTTTGTTTTTCGTAGCACCATACTTTTTTTTTGGACGCCCGAAGGCGATTGCTCCCCAGAAGGAAGAGCTGGGAAAGTACTCTGAGATAGTGAGATTGTAGCATGCCCCATGCCTGGGGAGGGAATTTAGCCTCACAAGGAGGAGAATTTATTTGCCCCACAAGGGGAGATACGGGAATCGACCACGGGACCTCCGTCCCGTGGCCGGGTAGCCTTACCACTTGGGCTACCCGATTCCTGTCGTAGTAGCATACTTATTATTAGAAACTAAAGTTACCCACCGTGTGTGGGTAATTTATTCATCACACTTGCACCTATGAAAATCTGAATCTAAGACAACGTGCTAAGTGCGGACCAGTAAGACATTTGGTTCGTACTTGAATAAACAACGTGCTAATTAAAAATATTTCAATGTTTTTCCGATGTCAATCACAAATATTTTGTTGGAATCACATTTCTCGATCTCTTGCAATGCAGTATTTACAAAATCTATTGGAATGACTTCTACATCGGTAACTATATTGTGCTCTTCTGCGAAATTTAGCATCTCTTGAATTTCTTTCATACTTCCGCTAACACTTCCAACGATCTTTCTTCTACCTGTTATTTGTACATGTTGCACAAAAGATATATAGATTATTATCAGCATTCTATTGTACACGTTCTAAATATTTTACCTAGTTTGTATAAACAAAATCTTTTGGAGTGAATTAACAAAAGACATTTATAGTTTCCTTACACATTGCCTACAACATTCATTCATATTATGAGATATTAACAGTGTAAATTACTCTAAAAAAAAAAAAAACAGTGTAAATTAAAAATGTTACTTTTGAACTTTTCTTTTGCAAAGTTTTCAAGCCAACTCAATAAATAAAATGGAATATATATTACTTTATTTATTTTTTTAAATCTCTTCCCTGAAAAGTTAAATAGTGGCTCTCCATTTTCCTTTCAATATAACTTGAACTTTTAATAGGAGAGATATTATCGTATCGCTTGAGGTGTACTTCACCGTGAGAAAAGAACAAATACGTTACCTAATGATAAAACTGGCAATTCATATGACTCCAATGGTGATCCAAGCATAACAAGTGTCCCATCGAGTTTTAACAAATTGAGCAACGGTAAAAGAGGATGAACTTTAGAACCATATCAATGATACCATCCAGTGTCCCAAATGCGGCCTGCTCATTTTGCATAAAGAAAACATCAAAGAAAAACAGTAAATATTTACTCCTTGTATTGTACTATATATTTCGACCAACATAGTTGTTGAATGGCTCCATTTGTTAATTCTATAATTTACTTTTGTAAGAAAACTACTCTCTCCGTTCGAAATTAAATATCAATATTTTTTTTTGAGATGTTTCAAATAGAACGTCTGATTTCTAAATTTAATAAAATTTTCAATGAAAATTCTCTCTTTTATCCTTGATATTTCAAAGTCCAACCGGGGTCATCATAGTAAATTTAGTATAATACTCGATCTCTTGGGGTTAAATACTCGACTCATTGATGTGTTAGTAGGTTGTCATCTTGCTTGAGGCCGGTTGTATAATTTTGTACACTGCTCTTGTTATTTGGTATACAAAAGATCCCATTTCAGACCAAAAAAAAAAAAAGTAGGTTGTCATCTTGGCAAATCTAGGGGGCCAAGGAGGCGACGATTATCCTTCATTTAAAAAAAAACTAAAATTTTTGTTAAAGGTTTTTTTTTGTGAAATAGTCTCGTAAATATTAAATTTTGCCGTTAAATTTTTATCTTTTTAAAATTTACTATAATACATGCACTTAAATTTATCCCGCTTACTTTAAGTTCTATATCTACCTTAGGTTGCCATGACCTACTTGGGTTTAGACACCGTAAGCCTCTTACCCTTTAACAACTCGGTTCTTTCAGTTGAAGAAGCCTATATTTTATGGCAATAATTGATTACCTGCATCTTCTCAGGTTCTTTGCTGAGCAAGAATTTATCAGCACCATATTTTTCGATAGCTTCTTGCTTCTTGTGAATGGATGTACTGACTACAGTAACATTTGCACCAAAAGCCTTGGCAAATCTAACTGTTAATTTACCAATACGACCAAGGCCAACCACACCAATGTGCAATCCTGGTGTATCAAGTCACTACAAGAAAACTGTGTAATAGCGACGGACATTTCCGTCGCTAATTAAACGACCGAATGATGTGGTCGTGTATTTTTCGTCGCTAAGCAAATTACCGACGGAAAGTTTAGGGACCGAATATTCGGTTGGTATTTTCCGACCGAATACCGACCGAATGGTCAACATTGTTGACTTTCGACTTTGACTGGTTAACGACCGAATACAGACGGAAAGTCTAAGGACCGAATATTTGGTCGCTATTTACCGACCGAAATTCGGTCGCTATTTTCCGACCGAATACCGACCGAATGGTCACCATTGTTGGCTTTCGACTTTGATTGATGAACGACCGAATACCGACGGAAAGTCTATGGTCGCTATTTACCGACCGAATAGTCAATATTGTTGACTTTTGACTTTGACTATTTTGGTCGGTATTCCGTCGCTAAATTGTTTTTAATTTAAAAAAAAATCTAAAATTTAATTAAATCCCTATTATAAAAATCAGCAATACGCCCAAAAATACAAACCAGAAACAGTATTATAAATAAGATCCCAAAGAGGAAAAATAATCAATAAACTCAAAAATAACATTACATAACCAATTATCTTACTAAAAAAACACAAGTTTACAATTTCTCATTTACATTACAACACTCACAATCAAAGTGTGCACTTCTCATTACATTACAAACAATCAAGTCCACATTTTGAATTACAACACTCACAATCAAAGTGTGCACTTCTCATTTACATTACAACACACACACTTTGAATTATCAAAACTCACAATCAAAGTGTGCACTTCCTATTTACATTACAACACTCGCAATCAAAGTTTACACTTCTCATAAACTCCTTGATTTCATTTATATGTATACCTTGGAAATGCATGTGTTGCCATCTGAAAATTGAAGAATCAAATTATTTTATGGCAATGAAATTACCACTTTGAATTATGTTAAAAAGTTATAGAATATGACAATTAATTTATGGTAATAAAGTACTAAAAAAAATCAACAAATATTACTCACCTACAATATGTGGAAAGTCTAAACAATTAAAACTTGCCATTCGTGAATAGTGTGTCCTAATTCCATCCATAATTCTTAAACATTAAAATTAGTTACCTTAGGACGAGGTATAGACATATATCGATAGAGAATACAATTACATTTCAATCTATTATGTATGAGAGAATTAAAATAAATGAATTTTTTTCGATATTACCTTATTATGTATTTTTGTGGCTTAGACTTTAGGGAAAGATGTATGTTAAAGGTATCCATGCCCACATTATCAACAAGACCACGATAATGGAATTCTCATATGTTTAAATATGTTTGCATTGGGGCCTTGCAAACGTGTATGGTAATTTTCTATAGACATTGTCAACGTGTATAAAGATTTAATACACTTGATATATGTACTTAATGTGCTTTCCTATTAAATCCATCCCAATTCCACTTGCCATTCGTGAATAATGTGTCCTAATTCCATCCATAATGCTTAAACATTAAAAATTAGTTACCTTAGGATGAGGTATAGACATATATCGATAGAGAATACAATTACATTTCAATCTATTATATATGAGAATTACAATAAATGAATTTTTTTCGATATTACCCTATTATGTATTATAGTGACTTAGACTTTAGGGAAAGATGTATTTTTGAATTTTTGTACAAAGATCATAGAGGTAAATATTAATGTTTTTTAGAACTTAATATCATTTTAGAGAATTCACGATCACTGTCCAAAGATACATTTATTTCGTGCAAAATAATATGAATATTCTTGTTAAGTTCGATTACCAATTATTTACTTATTGGAACTAAAATGATATCATTAGCATACATTTCTATAATACACCAAGAAAACTACATTGGATGTTAAAAAAAAAACTCCAATAATCCTAAAAACCCCATGTACATTATCACAAAAAAAACACTATATAAACAGTAGAATTACATACATTTTGAGTAATAATAAAAACCCCGCAAATCTCTTGAAAATTTTGAGATTTTTTTTTTTAATTTGCTACTAATTATCACTCAAGCTTATCCCATTCTTTCACTGAAAAACAAAGAAACATGCCCCAAAATAAATTGCAAGAAATTATGAGAATTGGCAAAAAAATTGCACGAAATTATAGAAAACCCATATATTAAAATCCAAGAAGAAATCAGTACTACCTCCCCTCCATTTTTGTTTTAATCTTCTCAAAATAGATGTACTTATTCTAATTGTTAAGAAAAAAGCTAGAAAAGCAAGTTTATCACCTAAACCCTAAAAACCCAATTGAAATTGGAGGTGGTGGCGAAGCCTTGGAGGTGCCGGAGGTGGTGACGACGTCTTGGAGGTGCCGGAGGTGGTGGCGATGGAAGGAGGGAGGGGATTTGGTGGGAAATCGCCGGAATATGTGGTGGTGGAAGTGGAGGTCGCGGCTGGGCAGAATGAAGAAAGAGGGAGAGGCTTCTTGCCTCAGATATTTGTAGAGAAATAAAACGCACAAAACGACGTCGTTTAGACATTTAATAATGGCGACCGAATAGCGACGGAAATCGCAAATTCGGTCGCTATTCGGTCGCCACTTAGAATGCTTAACACTTGTCCAATTTTCAAAAAAATGAGCCCGCGAAATGGTAAAACGTCGTCGTTTAGTCATTTAATAATAGCGACCGAATTCGCAAATTCGGTCGCCACTTAGAATGCTTAACACTTGTCCAATTTTCAAAAAAATGAGCCCGCGAAATGGCAAAACGGCGTCGTTTAGTCATTTAATAATAGCGACGGAATTCGCAAATTCGGTCGCTATTCGGTCGCCACTTAGAATGCTTAACACTTGTCCAATTTTCAAAAAAATCAGAACGCGAAATAGCAAAACGGCGTCGTTTAGTCATTTAATAATAGCGACTGAATAGCGAAGGAATTCGCAAATTCGGTCGCTATTCGGTCGCCACTTAGAATGCTTAACACTTGTCCAATTTTCAAAAAAAAATGAGGGTTAGGGTAGGGCGACCGAATAGCGACCGACTTGGCAAATGCCGTCGCTATTATTTCCCCGGAATCCGTTTTTTTAAAATACCGGGGTTTTTTTTATAAAATAGCGGTCCCACCGCTATTTTATAAAAAAACGGAATCCGGGAAAATAATAGCGACCGAATAGCGACGGTCTTGGCAAATTCGGTCGCTATTCGGTCGCCCCATAGCTTAATAGCGACCGAATAGCGACGGATTTTAGTTAAAAAATTATAAATCTGAAAACCGACATCGTTCAGAATACAAGTACGAACTAATATGAATATTTTAGTAATTATTTGTTTATTAATAATCAATTAATAAACTTTTAACTCTATCACTTAATGATTCACGTAAATGCACACACAAATGTATTACTTGAATTGTTCTGCTTCGAGTATATATTGGTATTTGTAAATAAGTATAAGTGTTAATTGTTTGAATATTCAAGTTAATGTGTGTGTATGTATATATATATGTATATTAGTAATAGTAACTAAAATAGGCAAAAAAAAATTATATATCCTTAGAAACCCCGCTATTTTATAAAAAACGGAATTCGGGAAAATAATAGCGACCGAATTTGCCAAGTCGGTCGCTATTCGGTCGCTATCAAGCTATGGGGCGACCGATGCTATTCGGTCGCTATTATTTCCCGGATTCCGTTTTTTTTAAAATAGCGGAGTTTTTAAAGATATATTGAAACATTTTGCCTATTTTAGTTACTATTAGGCAAAATGTTTCAATATATCCTAAAAAACCCCGCTATTTTAAAAAAAAACGAATCCGGGAAAATAATAGCCACCGAATAGCGACGGCCTTGGCACATTCCGTCGCTATTCGGTCGCCCAACCCTAACCCTATGTCCGTCGCTATTTCGTCCCTAAGATCGGTCGGTAATCCGTCGGTAGTCGGTCGTTAACATACATACAACGACGTCGTTTTGTGTCATTCATTTATTACTACAAAAATAAACATCGTTATGTTTTCCGTCGGGATTCGGTCGTTACCTGCCGTCGATATTCGGTCGTTATATATTCCGTCGGTAAACGGTCATTAATATCCGTTGGTATTCGGTCGTTAATGGTGAACAAAACGACGACGTTTCAATTTAGTCAACGGGACCGATTGGGCCGACGGATGGGCGACGGAATAACGGCCGATGTGTTTTCAGTTTCTATTCTGTCGGTATTCCGTCGTTAAATTTGTGACCAAAATTTTCGGTCGCTATTTAACTGTTTTCTTGTAGTGAGTCCAAAGTGTCTCATGGGGCTATAAGGGACAATAGCACCACATATAAGAGGGGCGCCGGCTGCCATTGGTAAGTTTTCCGGTCAACGGAACGCGAAATGCTCGTCGGCGATCATAATATTTGAGTAGCCACCATATAACTTGTCTTCCGAAGACTTGCCAAATGCCATAATCCCATCATCATAAACACATCCATCTGTCAGTACTGTGTTTGGACAATAAGTTTCAAGACCTTCTTCACATCTCTCACATTTACGACATGATACAAGATAGATTCCCACACCTACTTTGTCCCCAATCTTGAATTTCTTAACTTTGCTACCAATCTCAGTTACCACGCCCACTATCTCATGCCTGTTTCATTTCAGAGTATATGCTTGCTTGGAGAGAGAAAAAAACATGATATATATTTTTTGTTAGTGGATCTTACCCAGGCACAAAAGGGTACTTGGTAGAGCCATAAAAGTTCTTGACTGATTGTGCATCCCAATCACACATCCCACAGTATAACACTTTGAATTTGAAGACTTTTAAAATGATCCCATAAAAATATATTTAGGAGATAAACAACAAAAGAATTAGGAGACAAAGGAATTCTATACTATAATGAAAATGAGAACAAGAAATGAAGAAGCTGGATTTTCTATTGAGTTGGTGTTTTACAAATGAAGATTAATGCTCTATTTATAGAGTCATTTGTCAAAGTAAGTGGAACTCTTTAACAACTTGATGACCAACTTGTTTCTTGATCAACTTGACAACTTGTTTGCTTGATCAACTTGACAACTTGTTTCTTGGTGGCTAAGACATGAAGAGTCCTAGTAGAAGTGAAACACCTCAGCCACCATTTTTGAATCTTACCAAAGACATCAAAACCAAATCAAATTCTACCACTACAAATAATTAATACTAGTCAACAATAACCAACTACACATAATAAATATTACAACTAATACAACTCTAATAAACTTGGTTTAATCCTACATTGCCTCCCTTAAACCAAATTCTTCAAACTTGATCATGCCAAGCATTTTCTTAAGCTTCCAAAATAATTCAGAGTTCAATGGTTTGGTGAAAATGTCTTCAACTTGTTCTTCTGTAGGACAATACTCAACGACAATTTCTTTGTCCTGAACCAATTCACGAATGAAATGATACTTGATATTGATATGCTAGCTACGACCATGTAACACGGGGTTCTTGGTTAGATCAATAGCAGATTTGTTATCACATAAAATTGTAGTAGGCTCAACCTGCTGATACTTCAGAAAATCAAGAATTCGCCTCAGCCAGATTGCTTGAGTAGCACAGTTTGTAGCTGCCATATATTCAGCCTCTGTTGTAGAAAGTGCTACAACATGTTGTTTCTTTGAAGATCAAGAAAATGCACCAGAACCCAAATAAAATGCATATCCAGAAGTACTTTTATATTTCACAATATCACCGGCCCAATCACTATCAGTATATTCCAAAAGACTAAAATCATTAGTACGCGAATAAAGAATACCATCAGATTGCGTACCTATAACATATCTTAAAATTCTCTTTGCAGCTTGCAAATGAGATTGACGAGGGGATTCCATAAATCTACTGATCAAACCCACACCATAAGTGATATCAGACCTTGTAGAAGTCAAGTATCTCAAACTTCCAACCAATCTTCTGAAATTAGTAGCATCTACTAATTCTCCAGTGCCATCAATTGACAACTTCAACTTTTCTTCAACAGGTGTCATGATAGGATTAACAGAATCCATCTTAAACTTCTTCAAAATATCACCTGTATATTTTCTCTGAGAAATAAAAATTCCTCCATCAAACTGATTAACCTCCACACCAAGGAAGTAAGACATAAATCTCAAGTCTGTCATTTCAAAATGATTAATCAAAGCCTCCATGAATTCAGATGCCAATTTGAAGACTTTTAAATACATCACATGCCTCAGATTTATTTCGCAGAAAATAAACCCAAGTTTTCCTACTGAAATCATCAATAAAAGTAATGAAATACTTTTTACCACCAATAGAAGGAACTTCCACATAACACAAATCAGAATGAATTAACTGCAATGGTGTATATGCTCTCCAGGCTCTATCCTTAGGAAATGAATCTCTATGCTTTTTCCCAACAATGCATGCCTCACATTTTCTATCATCAAAATCAATAAGGTAGTCCCACAACTAAATTTTTCTTGGCAAGCAAATTCAAGCTAGCAAAATTTAAATGTCCAAACCGCATATACCTCAACCAATGATCATCAAATACAGTAGTACTAAAGTAAGGTAAACCATCAGAGTTGATATTCAAAGGATATAAACGGTTATTAGTCATGTTTACCTTTGCAATTAGTCTTTTAGCAGGATCACTGACAGTGCACACTTGACCACAGAAATTTATATTGTACCCTTTCATATATAGCTGTCCAACACTCAACAAATTATGGCCAAGACTGGGAACATACAGAACATCTGAAATAAAGTTAGAAGATCCATCCTTCAAAGTGATAGCAATTTTTCCTTTTCCTGCAACTGCTATATGTTCATTATTTCCAAATTTTACAGTAGTCTGAACAGATGTATTCAAATCTGTAAACATATCTTTATTTCCACACATATGATTACTACAGCCAGAATCCAAAAACCAAATATTACTTTCAGTTTCACAATTACCAGAGGAAGCAAATAATAAAGTCTCAGAACTATCAATACTTGTTTCAGCAAATTTTGCTTGTGACTGTCCAAACTGACATTTTTTTAAGAAAAACAGTCTTTTTTCCATGTGTCCATATTTTTTGCAAAAATAACACTGAATTTTAGATTTATCCATCTTCTGATAAGAATTATTAGACTGCTGGTAATTCTGCTGATAAGTAAAACTACCTCTATCATGTCCTCTGAAATTTCCTCTGCCTCTGTTGTTGCCTCTAAAATTTTCTCGACCTCTACCGCGAAAATTTTGAGCGCCTTGCTGACTTGATTCAGCATGATGTGAAAATGCAACTCTCTCATTTTTTACATCCACCTGAGCTTGCAATGCTTTTTCCTCAAGTACATTTTGAACATTTTGTTGATCCAAAGACAACTCATAGGAAAGTAATTCTCCTTCCAACTCATCAACAGTCAATTTTTCTAAGTCCTTTGTAGCTTCCAAAACAGTCTTTTTGGTAGGGAATTTGGAGCTAATGGACCGCAATATTTTCTCAACAACTTGAGACTCTTTCAATGTCTCATCATTTGATCTCATATCATTAGCCAAAATCTGAATTTTGCCAATGTAATCTTTAATTGACTCCGTTGATTTCATGAGTGCCAACTCATATATTCCTCCCTCAAAGCTTGTAATCTGACCCGCTTCACATCTTCATTTCCTTTATTGGAGTTTACCAAAATCGTCCATATCTCCTTTGCACTATTAGCATGGACAAATTTTCTTGCCACATCTAATGACACCCGATTGCACAAATGATGTCTTGCAATCGCATCAAACTGTTGTTTCTTCTCCTGTGCATTTGTTAATGGAGTATCCGGAGGAGGTTCTTCATAACATTCCTCAATAATTTTCCACACTCCAAGAACTTGGAAGAAATTTTGCATATGTTTTCTCCACATATCAAAATCTTTCTTTCCATCAAATACAAAAATATCACATGCACACAAACCTCGGGGATCCATCACACAACACTAGCTCTGATACCAATTTGAAGACTTTTAAAATGATCCCACAATAATATATTTAGGAGATAAACAACAAAAGAATTAATTCTATACTATAATGAAAATGAGAACAAGAAATGAAGAAGCTGGATTTTTTTATTGAGTTGGTGTTTTACAAATGAAGATTAGTGCTCTATTTATAGAATCATTTGTCAAAGTAAGTGGAACTCTTTAACAACTTGATGACCAACTTGTTTCTTGATGAACTTGACAACTTGTTTTTTGGTGGCTAAGACATGAAGAGTCATAGTAGAAGTGAAACACACCAGCCACCATTTATGAATCTTACCAAAGACATCAAAACCAAATCAAAATCTACCACTACAAATAATTAATACTAGTCAACAATAACCAACTACACATAATAAATATTACAACTAATACAACTCTAATAAACTTGGTTTAATCCTACAGAATTGCACCTCATTTTCTGCTATGACCCTGCTCCAAACCATGAGTTATTGACTAAACAATTAAAATAGCAGATATATATATATATATATATACCTTCTTGGGAACTTTGAATAGAGAAAGAACCCCAGATGTATCCCTGGCTGCCCATCCATAGGCATCCACTGGCTTTGAGGCTTCTTGTGATTCTGCAGCCATTTTAGAAGAGTTTGAAAGTGACTCTGAACTTATTAGCAAAGGAAAAGGAAAGTAATTTTGAGTTATGTGGACTTAGCATCATATTGCATGACATATATAGGCTAAGTTTTGCTGCTTGTCACACTGTCTTCGTAGCAAAAGGTTATATTTAATGTTAACCGTTCTTGTGTGACTGATTTCCCTCACATGAATTGAACGATTACATCTTTGAATTTTTGAATTTTATGTTGCAACTAATTGTTTTTGGTGCATTTTTTAAAAAAAATCTCTCTCATCAGGGGTCGTTCTCCATTCGACTGGAGGGTCGTTGGATGTGACGGGATTACCATAAATCTCAATAATAGACTGTTGGATGGTCCAATTCCATTATTCATCCAAAAACAAAAAAATGGTCCAATTCCATTAATTTGTTAGCAGAAACAAAATGCTAAAGAAAAACAAATAATACTGGATCTGGTGTTATTTCTTCGTTTTTGAACGCACGCCTAGTTGGGCTACAGGTTAGCTTTCTCATTTTCATCTTCAGGTGAAGTTGATTTTTGGGGCTTGATTATGTTCTTCATGGTTGTTGGGTGAAAGAGACGATATATATGAAGTTTGATCCATTTCTCTCTGGTGTCGAGTAGTGTTGTGTTATCGAGCCGTTGGTAACCTTAATTTATAATTCCTGTCTGATTGGGAGGTGGGGTTCTGTGGGCGTGAGTATCGTCTTTTTGTGTAGGAGTAGTGATATGTGTTAGTTAGTGGGCCATTTATTATTATTTTAATCTGTGAGAGTGGTAGTAGTGAGTGACTGGCTGATATTTGTGGTTTGGAGTGCTTCTAGCAAAATTTTGTTTCTGTGATTAATTGTGGGCAGGTGGCAATATCACTTTTATTGTCTGGGAGTTTTCTTCCACTCCGGCTCCTATGCGGAACAGAAAAAGTTTCGTACCGTGCGAAAAAATATGGGCCGTCGGACGATAGCATTGAATGGTCCAAATTTGGAGAGAGAAATTTTTTTATTTTTTAAGTCCAGTATGAAAATTTTTTTTCTCCAAATATGAAAGTCATTAAAACTATCATCCGATCGCCCTTATTTTTTCCTCATCGTCAGCGACATGCGCCATCACGCGATCACCCTGGTCAACCGCATGATGACGTGTATGCGGTGCTGTGGCAGATCGCGTGTTGACGTGACATTTTTTCCCCCAGAAAATCCTAAACAATTTTTTAGACGTCAGCATGCGGTCCACACGCGTCGCCAGCACTTTTACCCTATTATCCATTTTCTATCCATTTTTGCAAAAAAAATCCGGATCTAGTATAATTTTAAGTTAAATAAATAACATTTAATACAAAAAAAATTCAGATCTACCTATTTTTAAGTGAATTTTTCAAAATTTGAAAAAGTAAACTTACATTGTGTTAAGTTGTGATATGATTTTGACGTTGGGTCTTAAGACAAAGTTGACGAGACCGACGTTTGCAACAAGATGATGGTCTCCAAAAAAATTCTGCAAAATTCCAGCCACCGCAGTCCGGCAGTGGCATCGATTTTCCGGCGGTGGCAGCAGATTTCCAGCAGGGCAGGGAGAGTGAATTGGGAGAATTTTTGGGATTAGAGAGAAAAAATAAAAAAAATGAGGAGGGTGGTGGTGGTTGTAAACAAAATGGACAAGGGGTGGGGGTAGTGGTCATTATTATTATTTCAAATAGAGTTAATCACTATTTGTGCAATCAACTATGTTTTAAAAGCTACTGTTACCCCTCAGATATCTTAGGTGTTATAAATATCCCAATTATTTACGGGGTGCTATTAGTGCAAAAAAGTAGCGGAATCCGGAGAGAGGGGGCGGTGATGTACATGTGCAGCCCGCACATGCGAAATATCAGGGGCGAAATAGTCACACTAATCACTAACATAGTCTAGCAACCAATAACAAGGCAAAATGAATCAAGCTTACAAATCTTCATCTTCAAACTCAAGAACTCAACAATAACACCATAAAAATTCGAAAATTCCACCATCACCATCACCCGTCATTGATTACAAGCTTTTTCGATGATTCTTCAGAAGAAGCTTCTTTAGAAACAAAAGTATAAAAAATCATGCAAGAAACTTAAGATAATTAACCACAGATTCATGTTTTAAATTCCATTCAAATGGGGAAAAATCGCAGATTGAGAATTCCGTGGGAAATTCATTTTTACCTGAGAATTCCATACCTGCTTAATGCATAACAATACTCTCTGTACCCCACAACAGAAATAAATGCTGCAACGTAAATGATATGGATCAAATTTAACTCATCTCCTTCGTGAAGAACTTAACTAAGAACACAACAAATTCCAAAAATCCAAGTGTGGCTGATCATAAAAATAATTAGATAGTCACCTTCTTCAAGCTGCCAAATGATGATTTATGAAGAAAATAGCCCCGGTCCGTCACTTGAACCCGACAACCCAAGGTGATTCCTAGTTGACGGGTTTGAGTAAAAACCCAGCTAAATGCTCACAAATTCAAGAGTTATTTGGTTTCACTTGAACAACAACATGCTAATTAAGCAGATTTCAATGTCTTCCCAATATCAACCACAAATGTTTTGTTAAAGTCACCATTCTCTATCTGCTGCAATGCAGTATTTACGTGATCCATCGAAATGACCTCCACGTCGGCAACTATATTGTATTTTGCTGCAAAATTTAACATCTCTTGTGTTTCTTTCATACTCCCATGAACACTTCCAACAATCTTCCTTCTTCCTGCCATTCGCACATGCACATCACACATAAATGATATACGGATTATGATCAACCTTTCACTGTACATATTCTAAATAATATACTTAGTTATTATAAACATATATGTTTCGAGTAAATTAAGAAAATATATTTTGGTTTCGTTGAGATACATACTATTTTTACTTTTCTCTTTCTGTTAGTAATTTTTATTTTAGTATGTCCTATTTAAACTATCTTCAAACTGCTTGTTTGATCTTATTAAATTAACGTATAGTTGATGATTTTCGGCCAATTTTGAGTATCTTTTATGCACTTATCGTTCCACTTAAGGCGGTATGTTTAAACCAACACGTATCTCTACCATTGGCATTCTTTGAGTATTATTGGAAATCGAAAAATAAAACACTAGAACACATGAACATTTTTAATATATGTATAATGTATGATATATATATCAATTTTCTCTCTTTTGTTTCCACATTACATATTACTTTTCATTCATATATACATATATGATATATTGAGAGTGTAAATTAATTAAGAATTTTATTTTGAATCTATCTTTGCATGGTTTCCACACCAACTAAACGCAAAAGGGAACAAATATGTTACCTAGAATCAATGGAGAAACTGGCAAATCATATGGCTCCACAGGCCCTCCAAGCATAACAAGTGTCCCATCGAATTTCAACAAATTGAGCAACGGAAGAAGAGGATGAACTTTAGGAACTGCGTCTATGATGCCATCCAGTGTCCCAATTGCACTCTGCTCATTCCGCAAATAAAACAAAGAAAGAAAACAGTAAAAACTTACCACCATGCAAATTATAAAATTTCAGTGAGAATATAGAGTTTATCACTTTGTAAATTTATTATGCAATAATACTCGGTCTCGTTGATGTGTTAGTAGAGATTTCCACCAAGGAGAGATCTAAGGGGTGGGTAGTGACGGCTGCCCTGTATTTTAGGAATAACCAATTTTTTTATAGGAAAAATTATTCTTTTATTAAATTGCCTCGTAAAATTCTATCTCGCCCAACAATTTTTTCTATATTTACTACTCCGACCATTTTATAATACGTCTTTTTAACCTCTCCACATTTTCTTAGAATATACTACCTACGTTCTTAAGTAATTAATATATTTCACTTTTTTACTCAGATCAAACAAATGATTGGAATGAAATAATTACGAAGAAAAAAGTTAAAATTACCCATAATTAAAGTATGGTTTGATGTGCATGTGTAAGTGTGTAATTGTTTGGAAACATTAAATTATTAAGTTAAGTTTACTAAGGGTAAAGTTGGAAAAAATATGTCAAATGTTTATCAAATTTTGAAATGTATCAAATAATTTGGAACATACAAAAAAGTGAAATATATCAATTATTTAGAAACGGAGGTAGTATGTCTTTTCTAACTTTTGAGAATATATTTTTAAAATTATACTTATCCATATTATGGAATATTAAATAGGAAAAATGAGATATGTTGGTTGTTTGAGACTTAATAGAGATAAATAAAATTGTTGGGTAAAAGGATAAAAATGTCTATTATGTGTCTCCTTCCTTAATCAATGTTAGAGTATCTAGAATGACTTCTATTATAAAACAGAGGGAATATAATATACACATGTACTTATGTCTAATCTTTATATTCTAGATCCGTTGTTGGTTGTCATTACCTACTTGGGCTTGGATTCGGTAAGCCTCTTATCCTTTTGGGTTGAATGGAACATTCCATAACGACTAGGGTTTTCTTTGTTGAAGTTGCTTGATGAAATTCATCTTAACATTTTAATGGAAAAGTGAAAGAGAAGGAGGTGTATTTATTATTAAATGTTAAATTTGTCACCTATCAATTTCCTTGCCCATACCCTTAATTATTAGAGATTTAATGCGTTATTTTATTGTTGTTGTAATTACCTGCAACTGCTCAGGTTCTTTGCTGAGCAAGAATCTATCTACACCATAGATATCAATAGCTGCTTGCTTCTTTTGAATGGATGCACTGATTACTGTAACATTTGCACCAAAAGCCTTAGCAAATTTAACTGCAAATTTACCAATCCGACCAAAACCAACCACACCAATATGCATTTCTGGTTTATCAAGTCCAAAGTGTCTCATGGGGCTATAAGGGACAATACCACCACATAAAAGAGGAGTGCCGGAAGCCAGTGGTAAGTTTTCCGGCCAACGGAACACGAAATGCTCGTCGGCGATCATAATATTTGAATAGCCACCATATAACTTGTTTTCAGAAGACTTTCCAATTGTTGTATTCCCATCAGTATAACTTGTTCCATCAACCATTAATGAGCCTGAGCAATAAGATTCAAGGCCTTCTTCACATCTCTTACATTTACCACATGTTCCAACAAAACCTCCCAACCCTACTGTATCCCCAATCTTGAATTTTTGCACCTTTCTACCTATATCAGTTACCACTCCCACAATCTCATGCCTGTATACGTAGCCAATTAATTGAATATTATATAGAGTTGTCTAAATACAAATAAGAACAATGAAACCAAGGAAAGGAGATAGTACACTTTCACTGCATGCATGCACTTGTTTATATTGAAATGAGATCTGTACAAACTGTACCAAAAGAAGCAATATAGAAGGTACAATACAATGTTGAGACACCAGAAGTTGGCTAAACATTATTGGCCCATAGCTGACCAATGTGAAAAATATTAGGGGTGTTAGTTTCCATATCAGTGGGTATCAGAGCAGCCATTAGACGGTAGATGTGTGGGGTTATAATACCTAAATGAACTTTTATTGTGTCTGTGTGACAGAAAGTAGGGCAACAAACCTTGATCTATCCATGCGTGACCGAAGAATGACGGTGGACATTGAATTGACTCTCACATCGAGGTGAGAGGAAGTGTTGAATTTATCCCACCTCGATGTGAGGGGGAGTGTTAAAATGTAAAATCTCACGTCGCTTGTCTAAGGAAGATCGATGTTACTTATAAACTCATGGGTTAACACCTCTTATTGCCAATTGGTCTTGAGATGACATGGAGACCCTTGAGCTATTTTTCAAAAGGTATAAGAGCAACATAGTTCGATGTTGGACCTTTATTATTATTTACGATCCAGATATCCAACCCTGATCGTGAGGGTGTGTTAAAGATCTCTCACCGACTAGTTTATGTGCAAATTTACTTCTTATATGGCTTAGAAAAATTTACTTCTTATATGACTTGTTCAATCCTCCCATCTCAAGGTATATTTTAAGGAATTGATTTAGATTCAGGTCGATTTTTATCAGGTCATCTAATCAAGGAGGTCGAACCCTAGTAGTTTTATATAGTGAACTTTAAAATATATATATATATATATATATATATATATATATATATATATATATATATATATATATATATATATATATATATATATTGGCGGAGTGACTAATGAACTAGCGGGCATGACCTTCCAATATTGTGCTCAACCTTTCATATTTTTCGCCATAACTGATACTTATTGCGATCCATGTTGAGAAAATTGCCCTAGTCGTCTTTTAATTATTTTTATTTTGCCTCGATAGTCCTAATATATTTTTTCTGTCTAAAGAATCTTCTAAAATTTTACGGGTAGCCTAAAGAGTATTTTCCGTCAAAATGTGATGAAATCCGTTAATTTCAAGAGTAAAATAGTCATTAAACAAATATCATCTTCTTCTTCCTCATCACAATTACCACCTCCACCGTCCACCACTTCCGCCTTTGCCTCCACCTCCACCACCACCACTTTCCAACTCCAAGTATATAGAACTAAACAAAATTCACAACTTGATATCATAAACATCCCAACAAAATTACACATTCCTCATTTCATAGAAATAAACACATCCATCCATACCCATATACAAAAGATCTAATAATTCGATAATAAAAGAAAAACCATCATTAAAAATCCAATGTTGGGCCCTTTCAGAAAAGTGTTCATAGAATTGATAAAAAATAATTGACCAAAAAATAATTTTTTCACAATGGACCAAAAATTGAAAAACCTACCGGTCATAATCTTCTTCTATTGACCTTGGAATTCATCAAATTTGGCATGCATTCATATGGGTTTTTGAAGGAATTAATGGAACTAAAAAAATCATCAAAACTTTTTGCTTTTGATGAATTTTTAGTTTTGGTGTGGGGAGGAGGAAAGAATGGGGAGTTTAGAGGTTAATGGGGTGTAAAAATAATTGACAAGAGATAAAGTGGAAGTGATGGTGGTGGCTGTGATAAGGAAGAAGAAGGGGTATTTGTTTAATGACTATTTTACCCCTGAAATTAACGAATTTCATCACATTTTGATAGAAAAGACTTTTTAGGTTAATCGTAAATTTTTAGAGGATTATTTAGGCAGAAAAAACATATTAAGACTATCGAGGCGAAATGAAGATAATTGGAGGACGACTGCGGCTGTTTTCTCATCCATGTTTATATTGAATTTTCTAAGTTCTCAATTTGTCACTTGTAAAAACAAATTGTATTTATTTACTTGGAAGATATTACCCTTAAATATACCCTTAAATAATTTTCTATAGTATATTTTTTTTAGCTTAAAATATGAAACACTTTGAAATCATTTGTATATGGATCGATACTTAAGAGAAAAGATAGTGGTACTTGATGTGTTGAAGTGATGATGTGATGAATGGTCGTTCAAAAATATGTTTATTTTATTTTATTTCTTTAAAGTATTTATATCAAAATTGAAATATCTTACATATTTACATTTTCTACAAAATAAAAAATTTATATTTTTTAAAGAGTATTATAATGTCATATAAAACATTAACTCTTTTATATTAGATTTAAATTAACATTGACCAAATGAATTCTTACGTTGATTCATTCAACAATCAACCGACCTTAATTACTTGAGAGTAAGATTTTTTTTATTGTTGTATAAATTCTATTTTAATTCGCCAGCCCTCTCCAACATTATTGTCTTAATTCTGCTAAATGTACACACTATAAAGTATAATAACCGCTTATACATAATTAGTGTACCATGTACACATTTAGTATATTTTCTACAATAACAAGTGCTCAAAAAACCTTGAATGATGTAACTGACCCAACAATTTAACCCCAAAACCGAGAATAAGTTTATAATCCAATCTTACCGGCAAAAAATCTTTTTTTTTCTCATTATGTGTTCCGTTCTCTATCCCCACAAATAGATGATTGACATGTGTTCACGTTTTTTCTACGGGTTCCACTATTTCTTTAAGATTATAATGTTTTCAATTAAAAAATTAACATATGTAATTTTCTTATTGGTGACACAGAGAATGAGTCACTCGAACGGGGACAGAAAATTCCTACCGAGTCTTACCCGGGCACAAAAGGGTACTTAGTCGTGCCATAAACGTTCTTGACTACGTGTGTATCCCAATCGCACATTCCACAGTATAACACTTTGAATTGCACATCACATTCTCTTATACCCCTGCTACCAAACATGGATTAATTAAGCACTAAATAAAAAAAATAAAAAATCTTCATGGGAGAGGATGAGGAGATTTGCTAGAAATGCACACCTTCTTAGGAACTTGAATGGAGAGAGAACTCCAGATATATCTCTGGCTGCCCATCCATAAACCTCCACTGGCTTTGTTATTTCTAGTGATGCTACAGCCATTTCCAAAGAGTTGAAGCTGGAATGACAAAGCAGAGGCTTATAATATATATAGCATATGTACTCTTTCAATAGTACCTCCATTATTTAATATAAAACTTTCATTATATGTTGCGAAAATTAAAAAAGTAAAAGTTAATATTTTTTTTAATCAAAATATCAATATTACTCTCTTAAATAAAATTAGTAGTATACAAGTTATATTAAAGAGAATAATATTAGTATTTTAACTAAGAAATTATCTTATTTTTTGCTTTTTTAATTTTCGTAATATGTAATAAAAGTCTGATATTAAGGAATGGATGGTGTAGTATATTAATACTGGAATAAGGACAAGGCCGGTCATCCCATATCTACGCCAATGATAATGAGTAATTTGGGTTCATCTTATTGCTTTGTCTATTGCTGTGTTTGTGTGCATGAGTCGGGTATTGTCTTTAGCATTTGAATGTCTAGGATATGCTATTTTGACATTTTGATCCATCTTTGTATACTTTCTAGGGATATTTATGTACTACTTTAGTTGTTTTGGAAGTGGATTTGTCTCCATTTATTAGAATGTTTTGGCTGTCTCAAAAAAAAATGTTTTGGCTAAATTCCCTTCTTGTACGTTTTGGCTATCTAATATTTTATCAATAAATGGGTAGGGGTCCAAAATAAACCACACCGCAACAGGTGGCTTCCCAAAAAAAAAGGGACAAGGCCAGCCGCAAATTATAAATAAATATAATTTGAATTTTAGTGAGGACAAGATCTAAACTACACGAAAAGAGGTTACTTTGCAAAAAATTGAATTTCTCAAAGAATTCAAGAGTTTTCACCTTTTTTTTAATTATTTAAAAATTAGAGTACTTGTAATTCAATTTTCATCGTGTTCTCTTAACTAATGTTGTTAAAATCGCGATTCAACTCGTAAAATTTCTATGGGAGCAAAACGAGTTGAATCGGAAGTAAAATCGAAATCTGGTAGAATCATAGTAGAATCGTAGACTCGGATCGTAAAAACGTAAAATCGTACGTTTTTACGATTCTACCGATTCCACAAATTTAGAGAGAGAGAGAGAGAGAGAGAGAGAGAGACGAACCAGCGATGGAGGTGGACGACGGTGTCGGTGGAGGAGCCGCGGCAAAGCAAGGGAGGAGCAGCGGCGGTGAAGAAGGCCGAACAGAGATGAGGGAGACCGGGGGTGATGTCACGGCGGAGAGGAAGAGAAAAAAAGAAGAAGGACAAGGAGAGGAATAGAAGAAAGAAATAGGAGAAAGGCGGCGGTGGTGCGCCGGAGAAGAAGAAGAGGAGGCGGCGGCGGTGATGAGGAGGAAGGGAAAGTTTTTGGGGTTTCTTCTAGGGCTTGGTCTCCTATATATACTCAGGACCAAAGTGGCAATTAAAATATTAGCACATAAAATCCTATAAAATACTTATATTGAAATAAGTCATAAATAGTCTGCTTTATATTATTTAAATCCTATAAAATATAATTGAAATAACTCATATTGTCTAGTTGGTGGTCATATGGAATGATTTATATGTTAATTATTGTTATTTATATATAAAATATATATTTTAATTTTTTGGTACGATTTTACGTAGAATTCCGATTTTACGATTTTCCACCCCTCCACCGATTCTACGTAGAATCCCGATTTTAACAACCTTGCTCTTAACCACAAGCAAAAAGGATAAGACAAACAGAAAGATTAGGTGGCATGAGCTAATAGAAGATGAATATCTTTATTTGATGAAGAAAAGTAATTTGTATTTCTTGGCAAGAATCACATCTCACCATCCTTTAAAAACAAAACGGTCACATGTCACCAAGAAATTATTTACTTTAGCAATGTTGTTACCCTTGCCCCACTCATATGAATCATCAATGAATTATACTTGTTTTTCACGAACTATTTCTGTAAACGTCGAAAGATCGTTCATATATACATTGAGAAATCCCCTATTACTAGCGTTTATCTATTTACGTATTTCTATTATTAGCCTTATCTTTTTTTTAGGCTATTTATAGCCGCATCTTTTTACGGGCCGCTATAAATGTCCAATTAGAAAATCCGGCCACTTTTCAGGCCAAAAATGACATGTGACTTGCACATGTTCCCCGGAGTGAAGGGCAAAAATGTCATTTACCCATCTTGCCTTCTTCCTCCACCCTCTTCCTCCACCACCACAGCCTTCCACCACCCTCCACAAACCCACTCCCAAACTCAAAATTTGCACCACCCTCATCCTCCTCTACCACCCTCCACCATTAAAGTAAAACAAATCCTAAAACAAATCAACCCCCTTCTCCTCCACCAACCTCCACAAAACCACTCCCAAACTCAAAATCCTCCTTCTCCTCCTCCACCACCTTCCACCATTAAAAGTCAAAAAAATCCCAAAACAAATCAACCATCTTCTCCTCCACCACCCTCCACAAACCCACTCCCAAACTCAAAATTTGCACCACCCTCCACCAACCTCCACCATTAAAAGTAAAAAAAATCCCAAAACACAATGAAAACTTTCACAAAGGGAAAAAATAATCATACACAAAAAATAGGAAACTTTCTTGTAATTTCTTCTTCTATTGCAACTCTAAGAAACAATTGATGAATTCTCCAATATTTCCCTAAAAAAAATGCCAATGTTGTTGAGGGTGGCGGGTGGTGGTGGAGAATGAGGATGATGGTGGTGCAAATTTTGAGTTTGGAAGTGGGTTTGTGGAGGGTGGTGGAGGAGAAGGGAGTTGATTTGTTTTAGGATTTTTTTGACTTTAATGGTAGAGGGTGGTAGAGGAGGATGAGGGTGGTGCAAATTTTGAGTTTGGGAGTGGGTTTGTGGAGGGTGGTGGAGGGCGGTGGTGGAGGAAGAGGGTGGAGGGCGGTGGTGGTGGAGGAAGAGGGTGGAGGAAGAAGGCAAGATGGGTAAATGACATTTTTGCCCTTCACTCCGGGGAACATGTGCAAGTCAATGTCATTTTTGGCCTGAAAAGTGGCCGGATTTTCTAATTGGACATTTATAGCGGCCCGTAAAAAGATGCGGCTATAAATAGCTTAAAAAAAAAAGATAAGGCTAATAATAGAAATAAGTAAATAGATAAACGCTACTAATAGTGGATTTCTCTATATACATTTAATAAAATGTTGAACGTATTATTTACTTTGTAAAATATAATAAGAGAATAAACTAAAAACCTGAATATAAGAAACTTTAAAATTATTATAAATTGTAAATATGTTTTGCAAAAATTTCAAGGACTTGGTAAGGATTTAAAAACTACAAACTAATAAATAAAACTGATAACGCACTATATTAATAATGAAATAACACTGCAATGAGAGGTTTGGTCTAAATCCAAACGTAAAATGAAAAACTACGGGAATGCAATCCCCAATTGAAGAATGCTTGAACAAATCAAAATTAGACTAACTAACCTAAATTAAGATGGAATGGTACATCCAATGGCCTCTCAGACTAGAGGAAAAAGACCTGAGGTTTACAAAGGGGGAAACATATGTGGATCTAAAAATTCAAGCTTTTACATGCTAGAATATATGGAAGAGGAGTCAGCCCAAAACCTGGAGCACATCATTTTATTTTTATTTTTTCATAGCACCAAACATATTATTAGAAACTAAAATTACCCACCACGTGTGGGCATCGCACAACGTGCTAAGTACGGACCACTAAAATATTTGGTCCGTACTTGAAAAACAACGTGCAAATTAAAGAGATTTCAATGTTTTCCCAATGTCAATAACAAATGTTTTGTTGAAATCTCATTTCTCTATCTGCTGCAATGCAGTATTTACAAAATTCATTGGAATGACTTCTACATCGGCAACTATATTGTGCTCTGCTGCAAAATTTAGCATCTCTTGAGTTTCTTTCATACTTTCGCTAACACCTCCAACGATCTTTTTTCTACCTGTTATTTGTACATGTTGCACAAAAGATATACAAGTTGTTATCAGTATTTTATTGTACACGTTCTAAATATTATACCTAGTTTGTATAAACAAAATATTTTGGAGTGAATTAACAAAATACATTGATAGTTTCCTTACACATTGCCTATAACATTCATTCATATTATGAGATATTAACAGTGTAAATTAAGAATGTTACTTTTGAACTTTTCTTTTGCAAAGTTTTAAAGCCAACTCAATAAAAAAAAATATATTTCATTTTTATAAATTCTCTTCCCTGAAAAGTTAAATAGTGGTTCCCACTTTCTTTCATTATAACTCAAATTCCCAATATATCGATTGAAGAGAAAGTGTTTTATCTCTTGAGCTGCAAAAGAACAAATATGTTACCTAATGGTAAAATTGGCAATTCATATTACCCTATTAGGTCCCCAAGCATAACAAATGTCCCATCGAGTTTTAACAAATTGATCAACGGAAGAAGAGGATGAACTTTAGGGACGACGTCAATGATACCATCCAGTGTCCCAACTGCGGCCTGCTCATTTCACATATAAAAACATCAAAAGAAACTTCTAATTAATATTTTAACTATCAAGGAAATAATTGTCTGTATCCTTGTATATATTCATTCATGTGTCCAATAACTCAAAATTCGACATGAGGAAATTTCTTCTAATTATATATACACATGATAAATTGTGAGTGATTGGACACATGAATAGATAAATACAAGGATACAAACTATTATTTGCCGTAATTAATTACCTGCATCTACTCAGGTTGTTTGCTGAGCAAGAATTTATGAGCGCCAACATTTTTCGATAGCTTATTGCTTCTTGTGAATGGATGTACTGACTACAGTAACATTTGCACCAAAAGCCTTAGCAAATCTAACTGCTAATTTACCAATACGACCAAATCCAACAACTCCAATGTGCATTCCTGGTTTATCAAGTCCAAAGTGTCTCATGGGGCTATAAATGACAATACCAGCACATAAAAGAGGTGCACCGGCTGCCATTGGTAAGTTTGGTGGCCAACGTAACGCGAAATGCTCATCCGCAACCATAATATTCGAGTATCCACCATATAACTTGTCAAATACCATAGTCCCATCATCAAAAACACTTCCATCTGTAAATATTTTGTTTTGACAATAAGTTTCAAGATCTTCTTCACATCTCTCACATTTACGACATCATCCAAGATAGTTTCCCACACCTACTTTGTCCCCAATCTTGTATTTCTTCACTTTGCTACCAATCTCAGTTACCACGCCCACTATCTCATGCCTGTTTCATTTCAGAGTATATGCTTTGCTTGCTTAGAGAAAGAAAAAAAAACATGATATATATATATATATATATATATATATATATATATATATATATTGTTTAGTCATTTTTTTGTTAGTGCATCTTACCCAGGCACAAAAGGGTACTTGCTACAGCCATACAAGTTCTTGACTGATTGTCCATCGTAATCACACATCCCACAGTATAACACTTGGAATTGCACCTCATATTCTGATAATGCCCTGCTCCCAACCATGAATTATTGACTAAACAATTCAAATCAAAATCTTCTAATTTGTAGTGGAGTTTGGCTAAATATTCATACCTTCTTTTGTTTTTTTTTTTTTTGTTTTTTTTGGGGGTGATGGTTCATACCTTCTTTGACGCCTTGACCAATTGTTGACTGAAACCCTCTTTTTATTCAGGGGTATTTTCGGTATGGCTTATTTTATAACCCCATTTTGAGATATATAATACCTTAGTCTTCCTTAAGGCATTGTGTATTCACCCACCCTATAAAAGCCTTTTTAACACCCCCTTCCCATAAATTTTTTTTCTCCCTCTCTCTCCTCTCTCTCTCTCCCTAATAAATGCTCTCAACCCTCTATCCCTCATAAATTTTCTGCCCCTGTCCGCCGCCGCCTGCCGGAACACCAACCGGACCACCTTTCACCGGATTCCGGCCAAATTTTTTTTTTTTTTTTTTTCGAACTTATTGACTAGATCCACAACAAAATATCCATTTCAAAAATTTTGGAGGCAAAAAAAAATTCCGACAAGATTCCGGCAAGATGGACTCAGACGATTGTGGTTATTTAGAAGACATTGATTTTGAGGTAAATAATAATAATTTTTATATTGTGTTTTTTGCTGTTAGTAATTTCTTTTGGGTAAAATTACATGTTTAAACTGATAAAATGCGGAAAAAAAATAGTCCGAAACTGAGAAAACAGCACCGGAAAATAGACTGGAAAAAATGACCGCCTGCTGACGTCAGCAGGAGGTCAGCAAGTCAACTGCGGACACATCAGCAGGCGGTTGACTGGCTGACCGCCTGCTGACGGGTATTAAATTTTTTTTTTTTTTTTAAAAAAAAAAAGGGATAGGCGTGTGCAAGTAAACACGCGATTTTGGTGCAATCCGCGTGTAAATGTACACGCGGGTATTAATTTTGCGCGTGTTATTTGGTAGGCGGTTTTAGGGTTTTTCGCGTGTAATTTTACACGCGGTTCTTAAAATTAATTTTTTTTTCAGTATTGAAAAAATTAATTTGTTTTCCAGTGACCAAAAATAAATTTTTTGGTATTTGCGACAATTTTATGTTTGTATTTATTGTAGGTTCAGAGTTCAGACGGACCAAGTAGTGATCTAGAGGATTTCCTGATAATGAGAAAAATTGGCCTGATACGGGGGACTTCTTTAGTCCGTATTAAGAATATGATTTTGAGACCAAGAACGGGTTAGTGCATTGGGTTAAACAAAAAGGGATTGAAAATAAAGTGTATATTGTGATTGGTCGGTCAAGAGAGGGACAAGATTACAGTGCGCCCAAGGTGTATTTAAGATGTGAGCGTTCTGGTATATACGTTGGGGCTCCAGTTAGCAAGGGCGGTGAAGGGAGGAAAGCTAACCGAACAAGGAGGACTAAGAAGATAGATTGCCCGTTCAAGATTGTATGGAAAATGACTAAAATTGATTCATGGAGATTTAAGGTTAGCCAAGGCAAACATAATCATTTCTTGGGAATCTATCAGTTTGGTCATGCTGCAGCACGGAAGTTGGATGACGATCAGAATAAGTTGGTTGAGCAGTTGATCAAGTGCAACGTTGGGGCGAACGAAATATATAACACATTAAAAATGGAAAATCCTAACTTTTATGGGGGCAAAGCTACAGTATATAAGGTGAGGGCAAGAATGAGGAGACTTGATAAAAATGGCAGGACCGAATTACAAGATCTTATGTATCGTGTCACCGAAGCTGGCTATGTTGTAGAGTGTCGTCGTTATGTAAATAGCGGGAGTGACGGAATGGGGATAGACGAATCTCGACAATATGTTGGCGACTTATTATTTGCTCATCCGGACTCCATCAGACTTGCCAGAGTTTTTCCCTACGTTATCCTTATGGACAGCTCCTACAAAACAAATAGGCATTCTTTTATTTAATTTATTTATGCTGTGTTCGAATTTTTTATATTGTTTATAATTTTGTAGATTTACCGATTTAAAAAGGCGCGTGTAAACACGCAGGCGGGTGGCTAGTCAACCGCGTGTAAAAACGCAGGTGGGTTTAAGGTTTTCCGCGTGCAGGCGGGTGGCTGGTCAACCGCGTGTAAAAACGAAGACGGGTTTAGGGTTTTCCGCGTGTAGAAACGCAGGTGGGTTTAGGGTTTTCCGCGTGTAAAAACGCAGGCGGGTTTAGGGTTAGGGTTTTGCACAAAAAAAATCATACATTTTTTGCCATCTACAAATTCAGAAACAATTTATAATTATAACTCTGACAAAATAATTTAAACACAATAAACAAAATAATATTTATTAAAGACAATATTTAATTGAAAATAGCAAATTAAATCAAAATATGCAATTTTAACCAAAAAAAAAAAATTACGTCACTGCAAAAAAAAATTGAAAAAAAAATAAAAAAAGTACCGCGTGTAAAATCACACGCGGTAGATAGGTCAACCGCCTACAAAAGGACACGCGGGTTTTGATTTAATAAAAAAAAAAATTAATTTACGCCTGCTGAACGACGCGCCCCCATGCGCCTTACACGCCCACTCGCCACACGCGCCTTACATGCCCACTCGCCCCACTCGCCACATGCGTCGTCGGTCCATCAGTCCCAAAAACGTAATTTCAGTCCATTTTTGGACAAAAATACCCCAAAATAGTGTATTTTTAAGAAAATCTTGTAACATTTTTCGCAAATAAAGTTCTAGTGTGGTAGATCTACATATTTTCAAGTTGAAATTCAAAATTTTAAAAAGTAAAACTTACATTGTGTTAGTTGTGATGCTTTTTTGACGATGAGTATGTTGACAAAGTTGACGAGAACGACGTTTGCAATATGATAATGCAAAAAAAAAATTCGGGCGGCGGCGGACAGGGGCAGAAAATTTATGAGGGATAGAGGGTTGGGAGCATTTATTAGGGAGAGAGAGAGGGAGAAAAAAAATTATGGGGAGTGGGGGGTGTTAAAAAGGCAAGGGGGTGTTTGAATAGTGGCCATGTTCCTTAACTCTAACTTAGTTTCTCCTACAAACCCACTTCCCATTCCAAAAACAATCAATAAATTCCTCATTTTGCTCCAATGAAAATTGAAGAAAGAAGAAGTCACAATACAAATTCAAAAGGTAATGGGAATGAATTTGACAATCTTCAATTTGAGTTTGGAGTAATTGATGGTGAATTCACATCAAGAATGCCAACAAATTGGAACTCTTTTAATGGTGATGGAGTTACTCCAAAGAACCCTAGTGCCAAAGTGAAAGAAACAAGGAAATCGAAGGTAATATTAATACAAATAAATTTTTTGGTTTATTTTTTGTTTTATTAATTTGTGTGGTAATTAGATTGACCAAAAAGATGTTTCCGCAGGAAGAAGGTAGCAATTGTGAGTTAAGTGGAATTGATGGAATTGCATTGAAGGAGAAGGAAAATCGTATTATTGAATCTCTACGAAAGAAAATTGTAAAATAAGAAGCAAGATTGGTTAAACAAGATTGAATTATCAAGTGTTTGGTCATTGTTTTAGTTTTTTTTATTAGGTTATTTAGTTGACAAATTTTGAGTATTTAAGATGTAGTTGCAAGTGTGTTATCACTTTATTGTACTTTTGGAATTTTTATGAATGCAAGTAGTGTTTAAATTCCCAGAAATTTTTACATGTAATATGAAAGAATGACAAGGAAAAATGAAACCAAAAGAAGGATGTAGTTAACTTTAATACACAAAAAATATTGTTCCATGTCAAACAAGGCAAAATACATATAAAAGCGGTCTTCTACCATAATTGTTTCCAACATTTACAACAAAAAAGAATAAATGAACAAAGTTGGAACAATTTGTAATGGTTTCAAATATAGCAAGTCTCTATTGAACATGGAGCTAATCATTCCAAAATGCACCATTGCGCTTTAATCCTAGCAACTGGTTGACACTTGGATTTGGGCAAGTAGCCTTGTTGTGTCCCATCTGTCGACAATTGCCACATTTTGTTGGCCCCCAAGTTCTTTTTCCAGCCTATTAAACATTGAAATAAACAACATTAATGGAAGTTTGCTTCACCAAATTATACAAAAAATGTGTATCCCAAACAATGACCTGACTGTTCGCTTGTGTTTTAGTAGCTGCAGCTTGGCTGCTTTGAGCCGCTTCGGTTGGTGCTGTTTGGATGTTTTGTGTTGCATCACTTGGGGCACCTCCGTTAATTCTTATTATTAATATGATCCATACGTACTCGTTAGAGTCGTCTCAATTATTTTGGGGTCATTACTAAATTTTAAAATAATGCCCTATATAAATGAAAAAAATGGACTTTTATATAAAAAAAACAAAAAAACAAATCATCACAGTTTTATCATAATAATTGTTCTCCAAAACGTATTCAAAAGTTTTAAATTAAATATTAAATTTCTAACAACCATTTTCATTTTATAATAGAGTTTCATCAGAACTTCATTAAATTTATTACTCGTTGGCATTTTCAGTATTAGTGTTAGCTCATTTTTTTTTGACAAAGTGTTAGCCCCCACTTGTTTGCCTTTGTGTTATTATTTAAAAAAGGAATATGAATTACCAAAAAACCTACACATATTTCCATTAAAGAAAAAAACATTGATCAAAATCGTCTTTTTTTACAACTATTTGAGCCTCATTATTTTCGTTGTTTTGATAGTATTTATATTTTCAATAATAATTGTTGATCAAAAAATTTAGATTTAAAAAGGTCAAAAAGTATAAAATAAAATTTGCTATTTAATATTCTTAAAATTTGCTATTTAATAATAGAGTTTCATCACAACTTCATTAAGTTTAAAACCATCCTAATAGGAACTTCCAATAATCAATTGTCCTAATATATTTTATCACTATAGTTGTAAATTTGAGCTTACACATTTCTTATATCAGGGGATGAGTAGAGGGTGAAAGTGCCGGCTCTACGATTCAATTCGATATTCAGTTCGACAAGTTTAACTCATGAGTTAAATGAATAATATATGAACCAAAACTTTTTCCTCATCTAAAAAATTGGTGGTTATGGTGCTAAACACACAAAAAAAATCAATATATACTAAATATTTTTTAGTCGTTAAATTAAAACTTTAACGGTCTAGATTATTTTGGAGTGATAATGTGTTGTGATTTTATAATATGTGTTACATGTCTTAGGTAATGTGTTGATCATGAGATAACACCTATCATATAGGATGTAACCAGGGACGAAGCCAGGAATTTGGTATTGGGGGGCGAAACTGCAACAGTATTTAGAACTACAGAGATAAAGTGATAAAAACGGTAAAAAAAATTCTTCGGGGGCAATAAAAACGGCAAAAAAAAATTCTTAGGGGGACGAAACTGATAAAAATTTTCAAAATACACATAAAATTTCGATAAATAGTAGTACTTTTAACTTTGAATTGTATTTTTCAAAGTCATACTGCGTTTCAAAAATTGGATCTACAGCTACCTGGGACGAAGACAAGGGCGGGGGAGACAGTCTCCCTCGAGATTTTTAAAAATACTATTAAATATAGTAAATTTTATATGTAGTTTGAAATATTTTATCAATTTTTTTCCAAGATTTTTATTTATCATTTTTATATGTACTTTGAAATACTGTTGCAGTTTCGTCCCCAACGTCAAATTTCTAGATTCGTCGGCTACGTTGGAACTCGACTCAGGCATTTGGGAAAATGGTCCTGTATGTAGAATTGTATTTTCCAAAGTCTTACTGCATTTCAAAAATTGGATCTACAGCTACGTTGGAACTCGACTCTGGGTTGGAAACTGGTCCTAATGTTGTGTCTAATCACTAATGAGTTTCATTAAACAAAGTGATTTACCTATCAATTTACGTTCAAATTGTATAACAAAAAAAGCATAGTGAAGATACAGATGCTCTAGTGTGGAATGGGTAATTTCTAACGTACAAAACTTTTCTTATTCGTTGGATTTAAATTTTAATGGCTAAAATTGATTCAGAACGGACACTTGTTCTATGTCTCAGAACACTTATCGTGTTTTTTAACCTCAAAACACCTGTCCTGAAGTGTTCTGTATATATTAAAAAAAAGTTGTTCTGCATAAGATGCGGACTGTAGAGAAGAAGTGGTTTGAGAACAAATGGTTCCTAAAAATCTGTGTTTGTTTGTAAATGTACAAAACACCGTTGAATTTGATTTTGCAGTGTTCTTAGATTGTTCAACAAAGCAGCCCTTTTTCAGTACAATTTTCCTTGTAAAAACATTGTCATTTGTCACTATGTTTGTTAATGTAGTTTTTGCAGCTAAACTGCCATGAATCAAATTCAAGATTGAAGCCTCTTATAATATTACTTCTAAAATGTTGAATAGAATGGTGAGATTTGTGTTTAATAGTTGATGAGAGTATCAAGAAGGCCGTAACCTAGTGGGGCGGACTCTCGCGGTCCCAAGTTCGACATCCTCTCTGCACGGGGGCAATAATTCTCCTCCTCTGGTGAGGCTAAAAAAAAAATGTTTGATGAGAGTGAGATAGAAAGTTAGAATATCGTACTAATCTATTTAGATATTGTAATGCACTCTATTTTGTTTTAGAAGTATGCCAAGATTTTCTAGGTTAAGGGATTTCGATGAGTATAAAAATTTGGGTGAAAGTCGTCTGTATCCGTCTGTATATCTATTTATGTGCACAACCAATAAAAATTCGTTATGTGATCATTTTTTTTAATTATATATACACTTGGTAAATTGTGATTGGATTGGGCACAGAAATAGGGGTGAAAATCCTCTGTCCCCGTCCGTGTATGTCCCCGTGTCCCTACCCAATTAGAATTTACTATATAAATATTTGTTTTAATTATATATACACATGATGAATTGTGATTGGTTGGGGACACGGGGACATACTCAAACGGGGAAGGACAATTTTTTACCCAGAAATAGGTACACAGACGGTACAAACGGTTATTTGCCAAAAAATTTGTAAAGGAAAACAAAGACAAATGCAAATGGGTTAATTTGGTTGTAGTTTCTTTACAAGTCCCTTTTTTTTCCATGCACTTGGAATTTTTGGAAAGATATTAATAATATTATGATTTTGTTCATATTGTTTCTAGACAACATTACGAGGTAAAATTTACTAGGCAAACTGGACATAGTTTCCGCGCAATGCGCGGAGGACTCATAGGATATATTTGTAAAAGTTTTTGGGATGTTATTTTTTGTTGTATTAGTGTGCTTTTTTGTTTGTTTTTTGGATATAATTGATGTCTTTTTGGTTACATTGATGTGCATTGTTGTTTGATTTCTGGTTTGTATGGCTATATTTTGTGGCATCGCGCTAATGACATTTCAGTTTTAATTTTTTTTTTTTTAAATAATTTTTCCTTGAACCACATATTTGACTAGTACTACTCGAGCTGTAAAAGACATAATTTTTTCCCCTTCCAGCTACTTAGTTTCTTGTATACTTTATCAACAAGAAACTGAAAGACTACTTTATTTTTATAGTTAGTGACATTTACATTACATGTTGTTATACATTATTACTTTTTGCGACTCATATACCGACATTTATATATTTTGTCGTTAGATCTCGTGACATTTTCAGACAAACAAAAATACAAAGATTATGTTTTTGAAATGTTTTTTTTAAAGAAAAATTAGAGACATTTAATTATTAATTTTTTAATGAGAGTGTATTAATTTTAATTTGATTCATAACAAAATCAAAATACAAAGAGAAATTAAGATAAGTAAATGTTCAAAATGCAAAATTCCATTATAATAAATATAATAGGAGGAGAAACAAATAACAAATGATCATTTAGCTCAACGGCCTATTGCACGACATACATGCAGGAGGTCGTGTGTTCAATTCCCATCTCTTTGAGTAGGGAGAAGATTTATTATATATTATCCGGCTCCGATTATTCAAAGGTGGCTAGACTCGACGGCTCGGCTTGGCTCAGCTCGGCCAGCCTAGTTTCAAAATTTATGAATGTCGGTATAGGTATTTTGTTGTGACTATTTAAAAACGTCGTAATAACTACTTATTCGCGATATTTACAAACGTCGGAATAGACGACTTGTTGCGATTATTTACGAATGTCGGCAAAAGTACCTTTTGATACACTTTAAAATTACGCAACAAACGTCGTAATAGATAAGTACCGGCGCTTGTTACAAATGTCGTAAAAAATCATAATGACACAGGCAAATGCGACGTTTACGCGACATTTGTAATAAATGTTGGTATAGATCTATATCGCCATTTTTTTGACTTATTACGATATATGACAAACGTCGCAATAGATTTTTTTTTTTGTTGTGAATAAAGCAAGAAAAAGGAATCAATGCGCTTGTTGATGTGGTGTTCCAAATCCAAGGATGAAAGAAAAATCGTTATTGAATTTTTTTGTTTAGGCACCGATGTATGGTGATGTCAAATGGCGCTCTGGTTGGATTTCTTTTTAATTCAATATTTATTCATTAAATCTATAATATATAAAATTAGGCAAATTGAGGTAGAAGCTTGAGGGAGTGACATGTGGCACATTATGAGATGTGGTCCAATAAAAAATATCCATTTGGCAACTTCATCATTAATTTTCCCATCCAAATTAGTGTGTCATGACATGAGCTATAACTTTTAACTACAATCACAAGTTATTATGTAGATAAATACTTGAACTCATAATTTATGCTATAACTTACCACAATAATAAATAACTACAATTAGTGTGATGTAAGTTAGATAAACTCTTCTCTTACATTCATATTTATGGAACAAAATAATGAATCTATTATAAATGACTAATGCTTTAAAATAAACATGTATATCTTGAGTTCTATAAATATGAAGCTACAATCATTAGCTTTAGAAAAATACTATTGATAAAAGAAATAGCTACAAGAAATAGCTATAGGCAAAGCCAAATATAATTCCAAAAGACAAAAAAAAAATGTAGTTGAATGGTTGCAATACATTAAATGTATCAACAAAAATTGAGAAAGTCATGACAATGGAAGGGTTTATTAAGATACTTATCCAATTCTCTATAATGCATTTTCAAATAAAAAAGAAAAAGAAAAGGGTAACTGAAAAGGCAATGAAAGGGACAATTGATATTTATATTTATCCGTATTTAATTATGAAATTATACATATTCCACACATATATGATTAGTTTTAAAAAAACTTACTCCTGGTTAATATTTATAGAAATTAATGTTCGTGAAAATTAATAAGAGAAAAAAAAGATGCAGGTTCTTGGAGAATTTTTGGTATTTCGTTTTGTGTATTTTATTTGAATACATATTTTATATCATATGTAGAAACTTATCAAATTTTTCTACAAATTCATGATTACAAGAAATTCTCAAAACTTATGACAATGCAAAAAATAATGTCATGTCAAAACTCTTCATCTTCAATTATACCGAAGGAAACACTTGAAAAGTAATAGTAATAAAGATTAGAAATTTATTTGTAATTTCACAATGAGTGGGACAAATTTTATAAAATAAGAATGTCAAAAAGTATGACTATTATTTATTCTAGGAAAAAATAATATTTATGATGGCTTTGTTCTTACTTCTTAGACATAAAGAATGAAGAAGCATATGAATAAAAAAAGTTTAGTTATTATATATTGTCTAAATTTATTTTAAAACATATTATGAAATTATTGAATATAACAATATACACATAAAAAATACATCAATCAAACTTGAAAGTATCCGCTCAACGCGCGGGTTAGCAACCTAATTGTTTATAAATCTATTAATTTGAATGAGTAAATAGCTATTTAAGTTACTAAACTGTTTACACTTTGCTTTTTTGGACACTCAACTATTTTTTTGGTTAATTATATCCCCATAATATTTACGTGTGGTTGAAAATAAACCGTCACCACTTTTTATAATAGTTTTTGACCAAATTAGACGCGTATCGGGCATTTGACAAATAATCTAAGGGCAAAAATGGAAAATCATATGGCTGCACAGGCCCCAAGCATAACAAGTGTCCAGGCAAAACAAATAATATAAAATACAAAAAGAAATGAGTAAAAATTTACCACCATGGAAATTATAAAATTTCATCAAGAATATATAGTTAGTCACCTTGTAAATGTATTATGGAATATATAGTTGTGTCCAGACAATAATACTCGTCTCGTTGATGTGTTAGTAGAGATTGCCACCAATGGCAGATCTAAGGGGCGGGTAGTGACTGATGCCCAGACATTTTGGGAAACATTAAATTTTCTATATGAAAAATTATTCATTTGTTAAATTTCCTTGTAGTTTTTTTTTTATTTACTACTCCGATCATTTTATAATATATGTCGTTTTAGTCTCTCCACAATTTCTTAGAATACATGTCTTTTCTAACTTTTAAGAATATACTTTTAAAATTAGGAAATATTAGGGAGAAAAAGAGATATGTTGGTGTTTAAGGCTTAATAGAGATAAATTGTCAACAAAAGGTTTGGCCCAGTGGGTAAGTCTTTGGCTTGGGACCGGAAGGTCCTAAGTTCGACACCTTCTCCCCGCAAATGGGGCAATAATATTCTCCTTTTTATGAGGCTAAGCTCCCTCCCCAGGCATGGGGCATGCTACAATCTCCCTGATCTAGGGTACTCTCCGCTCATCCCCTCAGGGGCAATCGCCTTCGGGCATCAAAAAAAAAAAAAAAAAAAAAAAAAAAAAAAAAATAGAGATAAATTAAATTGTTTAAGATTAAAAGAAAAAAAAATGTCTTTTGTTTCATCTTCCTTAATCAATGCTAAAGTATCTAAAATGACTTCTATTATGTTATGTAATTTGTAAAATAATCTTTAGATTCTAGAACCGTTCCTGATTTTCATTACCAACTTGGGCTTAGATTCGGTAAGCCTATTACCCTTTTGGGTGAACGCCAACTTACACACCCCGTAACTCGGGTGATGAGATGACAGTTTCTCCTTGGTCGATAAGACAACAAATCTCACGAAACAAAGTTACTAAAAGGGAATTCATTATGATAAAATCCAAAGTTCCAAGTACAATAGCAGAAGTAAAATGTACTACAAGTGAAATTGTTCAACATTACATAATAAAATGAACTACGTGTTCTAAAGGAATAACATAAATAAACTAGCGTTCAACGACTAAATAAATTATGAAGTCACTCCTCGTATACCCCGTCCCAGGTCTAATCACCTTAGTAAGGATCAACCACCACATCACCTGCACAATAAGAAAGAAAATGGACTGAGTTTCGGGGCTCAATAGGACCAAATGACCAAAGCGATAAAGTAACAAGTTGACACTAAAACAATTTCCAATTTCCCAAAATACCCCTTTGGAAATTACACTTCACACGACGAACACAATATAAATCACTATAATCACATTGACACTACACTGCACAAGTCTCACAAGACACTGCACACGACATTGACGGAACAGAAGTTGAAAAGTCTCACAACACAGCCCGCGGACGAAGCATCGTCCGCAGGTCCATCGTCCGCAGTATCGTCCGTGGTAAGAGAGTAGTCTTTGTTTCTCTGTGGACGAAACCTATGACGAATGGTAAGACAATTGGATTGTCCGCGGCCTGCAGAATTCAGAAAAACAAGTGCAAATTCGTACACAAAGGTACAAATTATGCACCAACACTTTCCCAACTCAAAACACATGTTTTAGACTCCAAACACGTATTAAAACATATACAAAACTCTCATACAACATGTTCAAACTATACTCATCAAATCTGACACCAGCGGATCGGAAATCATGTTATGAGAATCCCATAATACTCATGCACTACAGACAGATAGTTGTGTCAGACAATCGAGTATAATATGAACAATGACCTAACAAGTTGAAAATAACAGTTAAGCTAGACAGTCATATTCTTCGCATCTAAACGTTTACACAATCGAATGCACGACAAGCACCATGCTTTGCCCACACGATCACAACATCGTTTAGACACTACGAACATCACTATTTCTATGACCCGACTTCCGACAATTCGAGCTCAATCATCCAATTAGACTCAAAATCACTGCTAACAGTCCCCACATATTCACCCATCGAGGATAGGCCACTCAATAATCAAAAGTCCGGCTAAAATTTTCCCCCAGACAGAGGCCAAAAATAAAGAATACGTCCATTCTCTCATAGCCCACTCAGGAGCTCCACAATCTACTGTTAGCAGTCCCAACTTATTTTTTCCGCTAGTGTCTGAGCCACACATATCACATTACAATCATTGTGAACTCCCCGGTTATAGCGTAATAAAATGTGGACATATCCTGCTACAGTTCTTTCATAGACAAGAGCTCAAATGGGGCAACGACTCGGTCGACTAATACCAAATAGACGACGATGTAAATACCAAATGGACATCGACTCCAACGATACTAAATAGGCAAATAGGACCAATTAAGACGACGACTACTCAACCAAATAGGACGACCCAACAACGACCAATAGCAATCCAACAATTAACGAATAACATACTTCACGAATATCTAATTATCGATTATCGAAACACAAGAATAGCAATTATGGAAAAAATAGATAAACATTAAGAGCCAGTGACGGATGTTGGTATATTTTACTCCATTTAGATGATAAATGTATAGATGACTCGTACACAATTTTTTTTAGTACCGCACTAATAGAGTAAAAACTCTACAAAATCTTTACGAGTGTCGTGTGCTCCAGTGTTCTGTAGTCCTTTAATTTATTTTTTTTGAAATTTAAACATAATTAATTGTTTATATTTGTGTAATTGGTTATATATGAATTTGGTGAATTTAGTTTAGAAATATTTGGGAATTTGGTAATTTGGTGATTTGGGAATTTGATGAATTTTTGTAATTTTCTTAAATTGATCTTATTCTATAGAATTTATGTTAATTTTGGTGATATAACATGTGTAGTTGTCTGATAAAATTTATGTTTTTATTTTTATTTTTTGTATAGATGTCTACACCTGCTCATCTTCATCCGGGTCCTTTGGATAAACGTGTTTTAACCAAACACCCACATCATAGATCGTTGAAAATATGGAACGGTGAGGACGCATTAAACACCCCTCTAAAAGTTATTAGAAGTGACAGTTAGTTTTATGACGTATATACGAGAGAAACAAACCCTGCCCTAATTTAGCGTATAGACAATGTAGGTTTTGGGGGAGTTTGTAGGATAGGACATATCAAGGTAGATCACGCTCTAGTGATTTCCTTAGTAGAGAGATAGCGCCCATAGACCCATACATTTCACTTACATATACAGGGGAGACGACCATCACTTTAGAGGACGTAGTATGTCTTCTTGAACTACCTACTAGGGGACATGTGGTGACGTGTGGTGAGGAATACAATATGACCAAAACACAGTGGTTTGGTATTGAATTCAGGCTATTAGGTTTTCAATCCAATAGTGATTCTATTAAGTGAAACAATATCCAGTTGTATGAAGTTTATTCCCACATTAGTGAGCCGCTAGGGCATAATGCTACTCCTTTGGCGGTTGAGCAGAGGACTAGGGATGTGATTTTCATTTTAATGGGTAGTTTACTTTTTTTTCGATAAGTCTGCTTCCCGAGCGAACATGCGTTATCTGCTAGTACTCGATGATCTCAAGCATGATACGACTACGTGGGCTAGCGGTGTCCTTGTATATTTGTACCGGCAGATGTGCATATCATGTATGACTGATTCGAATGATATCTTCGACTGTTGTTTGCTCATTCAGGTATGTCTATATTCTATAAACTTTTATGTTAAATATTTAGTTTGAATATTTAATAATCAATACTGTTTGTTTTGATCACTTGTGGGCGTGGGAGTGCATTTCTTGTCTCCATCCGGAGAAACGAGACGATATTACAGATGATATCCCCACCGGTGCACCTTTCGGGGCAAGATAGAATGTAGCCCGGAGTTACCGCAATACTCCGAAAAACCAGTTGTTGGTGTTTCGTGATCAACTAGATTTGATGAACGAGACACAATGGGTAAGTTAATTTGTTGTTTTCTCGCAAATTTTTTTATTTACTTAAATGACTTGTTTTCTATTAACTTAATGTTATTTTACAGTTTATGTGGAAACTATACCCGGATGTGGTTATTGCAGAGAGTGGCTCGAGATACCGACTTTCTGTTAACCGTGCGTATCCCACTCATTTTTTTCGATATAGTGGAGTATCATCTGCATGACAGAGTTATGAGGCAATTTGGATTCGAGCAGGTGGTACTAGTAAAGGCAGGGACGTACGGTATTGTCGAGGGTGATGACGTCCACACAATCAAAATGGTTCCGACAAAGAATTGGGAGAGATAGCACAACAAATACATACAGTCGTGGGATGAACGCTTTCAGAGAATCATGGAAGGTGTTCTAGTTGAAGGTAATGTTATTTTACCAAGCTATAAGTACATGACTTGGTACAAAAACATTAAAAAATAATGATATTAGCAACTCCCGATGGGTTATCAACCCAACGCAACAACAAAAGAAATTTTGGTAAGTTTTTTCCTTTTGAAATTAATATTAATCTTATTGATTTTAAATTACTAATATTAATATTAATGTTACAGACGGAGTCAAATAGAAGAATATTGGCGGAATTCGAGAAATCTGAGAATACAACCCAAACTGTAAGCCAGTACAAAAATCTCATCACCTGGCGAGCAAAGCAATCAAAGATGCATTCGAGCCGGCTGGGAAGGCAGTTTCGTGCAGACCGCGCTCTACCGACATTTCAGAGGCTATCATTGAGCGACCGTTGACACAATCGAGGCAGCCTATTGAAGGTAGGAGTCAGTGTGGAAGGCCGGGTGGTCGTCGGACTCGGCAGGCTACTCAGGATATTCATGAGAGGATACGACGCACTCGGCCCGCGGATATACGAGAGCGCCTCCACCACCAGAGAATCAGACTCAGACTGGAGTTCGCAGGGACGCGGCGGAAGTACCCTCCCAATATGTTTACCATTTCCCGAGCAACATCAGTCTTTCAACGGGAAGTCAATTGGGGAGATCCTGGTGCGGAGACCTCTACATATGGACAGGTGGATGTTTTTTTTGGTTCACCACCCTCGTTCAGCCTAGGAATCGACCAGACACACACGCAGCTACAGGATCCACTGCTTGAGCCAGACTCACTTGAGGAGCCGATACGTATCGACCCCGAAGGCACTAAATTCATAGAAACGGAGCACGATAGTGCCCTCAAAATGAGAGACGACACACGTACTATCTACGGAAGAACCCGAAAAAGACAGTTATGTACACACCGTCGGGGCAGTAGATAGGACAATATATTTAGTTTGTTTTGTTTAATTTGTTTTGTTTAATTTATGTTACATACGATTCGTTTTTATGTTGTTGAATTTTATCAATATAGCAACTTTTTTTCCAAGTAACTTTTTACACATTTTTTGGTTATTAATATTCTGTTTTAGTGATTTTGGTTGTTGTAAACTAAGTACGTTACAATTTTTAGGCCAAAATAACAAAAAAAAACTCAAAGTGTTTCTGGCACAAAACTTCTGCCAGTCTAGAACGGATTTGGGAAATTCGTTATGGAATTGATTAAAAAAATTAAGTGTTTTGGACAATGCTACTGCCGTGGGAGAATCCGTTCTTGGCTGACGTGGCGAATTCGCCAAGCGAGAACGGATTCCTTAAATCCGTTCTGGCAAAAAATGTTGCATCCAAAAAAAAGACTGGTATGGTTGGCCCATTATGCCAAACCATGGCTAGTCCAAGGCAAACCCCCTTTGAAGGTAATCATATTTTGCGTACGATTTTGGACATGAGGGTTGTTGGATATGCATGATCACCATAAATGTCAATAATATGAGGGTAATTGTATGTCCTGTACATGTTTTTATCACTTAGAAATTATTGTGTCAATTTTTTTCAATTTTAGTAGTATATACACATATCGAATTGTGAGTGGTTGAGACAGGTATGAGGACATTGACGTGGACATACGATTATTTGCTCAATAATCATAATGGATCCTATGCGGAACAGATTTGTTTCAGTACATACGGAACGCCTCAAACAGGTGTCCTAAGGCTCATAACAGGTGTTACGCATGGTAAAAACAGAACAGATGTTCTGAAGCTCAAAATATGTGTTCGTTTTCAGTACATACGGAACGCCTCAAACAGGTGTCCTAAGGCTCATAACAGGTGTTACGCATGGTAAAAACAGAACAGATGTTCTGAATCTCAAAATATGTGTTCGTTTTAAATCAATCTTAACCAGAGAAATTCTGCATGTGTGGAATTACACCGTTCCATAGTAAAGCCAGTGTCCCCAATAATAGACTGTTGGATGGCCATAAATGTCAATAATAGACTGTTGGATTGCCCATTCCATTTATTGTTAACCGTAACAAAATGCTGGACCTCCTTCCGAAGAAAAACAAATAATATTGGACCTTATCATGTCACCCGAATTATTAGCCATTTTGGTCACTAACTTTTTTTCGTTCTGCCACTTTGGTCAAAAATAATTTTTTTTTACTTTTTTCATCATCAACCTTTTTTCGGCCTGCCATTTTGGTCACAAATGAGTTTTTTAACTTTTTTCATCACTAAAGTTTTTTCGATCTGCCATTTTGGTCACTAAATTTTTTACATTCTGCCATTTTGGTCAAACAAATTAGTGACCTAAATGGCAGAATGAAAAAAATTTAGTGACCAAAATGGCAGATTAAAAAAAAATAGTGACCAAAATGGCAGACCGAAAAAACTTTAGTGATGAAAAAAGTTAAAAAACTCATTTGTGACCAAAATGGCAGGCCGAAAAAAAGTTGATGATGAAAAAAGTTTAAAAAAATTATTTTTGATGAAAGTGGTAGAACGAAAGAAGTTTAATGATCCAATTGGCTAATAATTCCATGTCACCCGGTTATGGTATTCGATTGTTATTTTTTTTCCAAGAATAAATACGTTGTTGATATCTGATCCAAGAATAAATAACTAATTTGGTCATTAACAAAATTTCTCTTAGCTACTTTTGTTAAAAAAAATTACTTTTTTCATCATAAAAGTTTTTACGAGCTGCCATTTTGATCATTCCATCAAATAATTGTGTTAAAACCGTCTAAACTGGTGACATGTCCAAACGGCGGTCTATGACATGTCCACAAATAAGATTTGTAGCTAAAGAATGAGAACCTGCAATGGATCTGAAAAAATCATAAGCTCGCTTGATTTGAAATTTGTAGCATCACATCCATTCCCAAAACATTGCAAAATTTGGAAATTATGCCCACCTTAATTATTTGAGAGTAAGTTCATTTGCTCTTTTATCTCTATGTAAAACCCCATATAAGATTAGCTGTTTCTGGGATCATTCTACTGAATTTATTGTTAAAAATTGGGATTTTATTATTGCTCTTTTTATTAGAGGGAGAAAAAAGCCCATATCCAAAACCCATCAAATTTTCATTATAAAATTATGTCCCAATTCCGTCATTTCTCTCTTCCAAACATGCCATAAAATTAGGGGTTTTCTCAATTCAATTTCTTATTGTAATCTCTTTCGATTTTCTGAGGAAGACGACCTTTTAATAAACCTCTACTTTTTCTTTTTCTTTTTTCTTTTTTAAATTTGATCTTCTTCTGCTGCAGTTATAAGAATAGCAGAAAAAAATATACAAAAATTAGAATAAATCAATATGTTAATGGTGATGGAGGAAGAGATGGAGATGAAAATGGTGGTGATGATGAAGATGAAGAAAAGGGGATAAATTTTTTTCCATTGTTACCCTCATATGAGAGAGAAAGGTAGACAGCCGTTTGGATACGTCACCAGTTTAGACGACTTTAACACAATTATTTGACGGAATAACCAAAATGACAGCCCGTAAAAACTTTGGTGATGAATTTATTTTTTTAAAAAATGATTTTTGATAAAAGTGCTAGGCGAAATTTGGTTTATGACCAAATTGGCTATTTATTCTCTGATCCAATGTAGAGAAATGCCTATTTTCAGAGAAAAAATATCTATTTGTAGTGGAAACTGATGCTTGTGATGTGGGTATATGGAATGTGTTAATGCAAAAGGAGAGACCTTTAGCTTACTTTAGTAAGACACTAGGTCCTAAAAGTATGAGGTTGTCTACTTATGAAAAAGAACTGATGGCCTTGACCACTGACATTGGTAAATGGAAGCATTATTTGGAATGTCATTCCCTCATTATAAGGACAGATCACCAGAGTTTAAAATTTCTGGTTGAGCAAAAGATTGTCATTTCAGCTCAACAGAAATGGCTTTCCAAATTGCTAGGAATGACCTTTGAGGTACAGTACAAAAAGAGGTCTAAAAACAAGGTTGCAGATGCACTCTCAATGAAGTTTGAGTGCAATGCAATATCTGTCCTAATACCTGAGTGGGTAAAAGAGGTGAAAGAGAGTTATGGGAGAGATGGCCTAGCAGAAAATAACATTGCCCAGATTGTCATGGAAAAAACATCGGATTTCATGAGTCATGAGGTTCCAAGGGAACATTTATGTAGGAAGTAAGGGAGATACAATGAAGAAGGTCAATGAAGCCATGCACAGTTAATCATTAGGGGGCACTCAGGGAGGCAAGCGATCTATATGAGGCTCAAGAAAACTTTTTACTGGCCAAACATGCTTGAGCAAGTAAAAAGAATAGTGCAGCAGTGTGACATCTGTCAGAAGAGTAAACTAGAACATGTGGTCTATCCAGGGTTACTACAGCCCCTAGAACTACCTGAATAACCCTTCTCACACATTAACATGGACTTTATTGAGGGATTACCTAATTTAGAAGGGAATGACTCAATTTTAGTGGTAGTTGACAGGTTCACTAATTTGATCACTTCATAGGTCTGACTCACCATTCACATCCCAGCAAATAGCCAAGAAATTCATGGATAAAGTGTTCAGAATCTATGGATTACCATAAAGTATTGTAAGTCATAGAGATAAAATATTTACAAGTGCTTTCTGGCAAGAGTTGTTCGGGTCTATTGGGGGTGAAATTGAAGCTCATTTCAACTTATCACCCACAAACTGATGGCCAAACTGAGAGGGACAATAAGAGTTTGGAAATGTATTTAAGGTGTTTCTCAGCACAAAGGCCACACATCTGGCACAAGCATATCATACTAGCATAATGGTGGTATAACTCTAGTTTCCATACTGCCATGAGGATGTCTCCCTTTGAGGCACTCTATGGGTACATACCTACAGGATTTGGGGAGAGAATTGTAATAGAAAACATTAAGCATGGTGATGTGGCTAGCATGTTGGAGGAAAAGAAGAAGATAGATGCAGTACTGAAGGAGACTTTGAGGGTGGCTGCTAATAGAATGAAAGAGATGGCAAATAAAGAGAGGAGTGAAATGAGTTTTCTAAGGGGGAATGAGTGCATGTCAAATTGCATCCCAATAAACAGATCTCCTTAGCTAACAGAAGAAATCAGAAACTATCCTACAAGTACTTTGGCCCTTACTGCATTGATCAGAAGATTGGGAAAGTTGCCTACAAGTTGATTCTACCTGAAGAGTCCAACATCCACCATGTGTTTCATGTTAGCCAACTAAAGAAGAAGTTAGGAGAACATTAGGTGGCTCAAATTCACTTTCCTGAAACTAACCAAGACGGTCTAATCATGGTAGAACCAATAGCCATCTTAGACAGGAGACTGGTTAAAATTAACAATAAGCCTAATGTACAATGGCTTATTCAATGGAGCAATTTGACACTAGGGGGTGCAACGTGGGAACTGGCAAATGATTTTTTTGAAGAAATGGCCAGGGAACTCTTTTGAATCCAAAGGACAAGATTCATGTTGAGAAGGAGGCAATGTCATGATTTGAGCAGGACCGCATCACTCATAATCCGTTAGAATCTGGCTGAGGATCAGATCATTGACTGGCAAAAATATGCTGAGATGGAGGGCTAGGATTTGTACATATTAATAAAGGGCAAGACTTAAGTTTTTTTTAATATAAATAGTTGCTAGTACTCTTTATTTGGTATTTCGAAAATTATATGTAAACAGTCATGAGTTTTGAATCTTATCTCCTATTTCCTTTTTAGTTTGATTATCCTAATAAAGCTATTCTATCTTTAAGTTCATCTCTTATGATTCTCTCTCTATTTTTATTTCTCCATTTTCCCCTTTCTGTTTGGATTGATGAAGGTTTGAAGGTCCAGAACAACAACACTCACTAAGGTAAAGTTTGATGACTAGATCAACCTCTTAGACACCGTAAGCCTCTTACCCTTTCGGGGTTAATGGAAAATCTAACTGCTTTATCCCTAATTAATTTTTAATTGCCAGCAGCAATTAATTACCTGCAGATTATATTTTGTTCTGCGATTTAGATAGTTTAGTTTAAAAATCAGTGAGAAGTTTAGGATAAGCTTTTAGTCGTACAGAACGTTGTCTTTTGAACATTTGGTTAAATTGAAAACGTCCACTCCTCTAGCATCAAGAATTTAATTACTCCATCATTTCCAATTAAATTTCTCAAAGTTATATAGAAAAAATAGGCAAATTGGTGTGTTTAGTCCCTAAACAATTTATGGCCAGAGATAAAGTCCTTGAAGATTATTTTTTATTTTAAAATCCCCAAACAATTTACTAATGGTATACAAGGTCCTTCCATCCAGAAAAATGTTAGTCAACTGTTAATTTAAATTTTTTACCAAGTCAACAGAAATATTTTAGGGGTATAATCGGTACATCACAATTAAAATATACCTCTTCACCCCTTTTGGAAAATTGATCATTATTATCCCTAAACAATTTATAACTCAAGTGTAAGGCCCCTAAAGACTAATTATGGACATTAACATCATTAAACAATTTACATTTGTTATACAAGGTCTTTCCGTAAAAAAAAGTTACAGTCAACATGAAGTTGGAAAAAAAACTAAGTCAAAGAAAATTTTAAAGGGGTATTTATGGTAATTTGCACCCACCTATTCTTCTTCAACATCTCCACCCCCTTCTTCCCATCCCCACCCCAGTGGGAATCCCATCCCCACCTTCCCCCTCGATGAAGTGAACACCAGCCAAAGCAATAACAGAGTTACTTGAAGGTAGCTTGGAGATCATCCTGCATTTCAAAATATGTTGTATTCATGGAAAGCTCAGTATGATGGTTGAGAAGATTTTTACATTCCAAACAATGGCTTATCAACAATGAGCGAGGGAATTTGAAGTATGCTCTTTGCATTGCCCTCCAAATCGAATGTGGCAAATTTCTATTCCCAAAAACAAATTTGAAGGATAAAATCAAGAAAAAAAAAGTCAATTCTAAAATCTACAAACTCACTAAAACAACAATTGAATGCAAACCCCATTTTAAGAATTATTGTACCAAAACTTCGCTAATCAAATTAACCAATTAAAAGGCACAAAAAATTATCTTGATGAAATTGTTATAGGAGAAGAAATTTGATTTAGATGTGGAAGAAGAAGAGAGGGGATGGGGTGTGTCTTGCGGTAGAGGGTGGGGGGCTGACGGGTGGGGTGAGAGAATGGGGCAAAGGGGTAATGGGTTAGGAATGTAATGGGTGTGATATTTTAATTGTGATATACTGATTATGTCATTAAAATATTTTTGTTGACCCGATAAAAAATTAATTCACAGTTGACTAACCGTTTCTTTGGACGAAAGAACCTTATATACCAAATGTAAATTGTTTAAGGATGTTAATGTGCATAATTAATCTTTAGGGACCTTACGTCTGAGTTATAAATTGTTTAGGGATAATAATGATCAATTAACCCCCTTTTTTTCAAGGGGAAGAAGGGATGGGGTGTAAAATACCATAATTAACCTTTTACATTTTTGTTTTGACTCAATTTTTTTTCTAAAATTTATGTTGACTGTAAATTTTTGGACGGAAAGATTTTGCATACCAATGGTAAATTGTTTAGGGATTTTATTGTTCATAATTAATCTTTAAGAACACTGTGTACAATCTGTAAATTGTTTAGGGACTATATTAACCAATTTGCCGCAAAAATATCCACTGTAATTTCTCTGCTGATTAATATTGAAATATCTTGAATGCCTTATATATTGAATCAGAGGGAATCTTTTAGAACGATGAGTAAACGTAAACATCTATTTTTTTTTCCTCCACATAAATACAACCTAAACTAAAATAGTATTCTTATGACTGTATAAGTATACATATGCGACCTCCACCCAACAAATAATTAAAATAAAATAAAAAGTATACCTACGCGATAAGTGCAGTATAAAACAGGATCAAACATCCACGAAACAAAGGTAGATTAATTGTATTTAGCAAAAAAAAAAAAAGGTAGATTAATTGTGGGGGTTGGTGTTAGCCGCCTTGTCTTACAAAAATTGCAAGTTGTTAATCCCTCATTTATATTGGTTGTTTGTCTCATGTAAGAGTTTCAAGAGTTATGTCCAACTCCGTAGTAAGAGTTATACTATACTGATGCTCTGCATACAGCTTCCAAATTAGTCTCAAAATGAGAATAATGAACGCTCAAAAAAAAAGTTTGTCTTTAAGTAAATTAAGGAATTATCATGTTTTGTTTTTTGAATAATTAAAGACACTTTTTTTTTCTTAAGTCCGATATAAGAGAGAGAGAGAATTGGCGACCTTTGATAACTAAAGACACCTTGCAACTAAAAGAAAAGAATATTCGGCAAAAAAAAAAAAAAAAAACTAAAAGAAAAGAAAGAAAATAAGAGAGAAGCCACGTGCAAGGTCCAAGAATGCAGACAACAGTCAAAATTGAAGTGCTAACTGAGGCTGCTATTTTCTAAGTTAAATACACCGCCACCTATCTCTACTCAATTCCAACTACCCTCTTCCATCTTCACTCCCTTTTTTGTTACTGATTTTTTCCTTCACCAGAGAGCTCTAATGGCTGCAGAAACAACCCAACTCGATCTCTCTGTCAAGGCTGTCGGCTGGGGTGCTGCTGATGCATCTGGGACTCTTCAGCCCATCAAATTCTTCAGAAGGTAATTCCCATATTTTTTTTTCTTACTAGGGAGTTTTAAAAGCGGTTCCCTATTTCCTCTTCTTAACCCGGCCTACTAGTTGAAACATAATTCCAGATTTCATGAACCTACCAGCAGCCGTGTATGTAGCGTATCCGCAGCGGAGTCACCTGCTCCGAGGGAAAATAAATAAATTATAGAGTAAATTTTTCTCTAAATAATAAATTTATAAATGACCCCACACAAATTAATGAATGGCCGGGTGTCCCCCTATTTTCAGTTCTGGATCCGCCACTGCTTACCGATAGTAACTAATAAGACGTTTCCGGGCAAAGAAGGTCAAAATTGAATTGAGATTTTTCTCTCTGTTTGATTTTTTTGGTTAATACAGGGTACCTGGCGAACGCGATGTGAAGATCAGAGTTTTGTATTGTGGTGTTTGCAATTTTGATATGGAAATGGTCAGAAACAAATGGGGTTTTACTAGATATCCTTATGTATTTGGGTAAGATTTTATTGACTTCAAATTTTTAATACTTGTTATTCAAATCTTTGAATTGAAAGTACGGCAAATCAACTCTAGATCTTCTATTTCATATTCTAGCAGTATATTAATACCTTCGTTCCGTAATATAAGTCTTTTAGTATATGCAGCTAAGTAAGGAAAAAAAATGAGGTGTTTTTTTAATAAAAATATTAATATTATTTTATTGAATTGAATTAGTAGTATATGATTTTGACAAATAAAGTGCCTTGTTTTTACTTCCTTAATTTTCGCTTACCTACTCAAATGACTTATATTATGGAATGGAGGTAGTATCTAGTATATCAATGATTGGTCCAAATATATTATCGCATGTAGTGTTTGGTCCAAATATATAAATTCATTCTAGCTTAATAACGTTGTTACATATGGAACAATATCATTGTTGTCTAGGACAGTGTACTAAAAGATTCAGAGTGTATATATATCATATAAACCTTGATTTTTGTAAATTACAGACACGAAACCGCGGGTGAGGTGGTAGAAGTTGGGAGCAAGGTTGGGAAATTCAAGGTTGGAGACAAAGTAGCTGTGGGATGTATGGTGGGATCTTGTGGGAAATGTTTAAATTGTGAAACTGGATTTGAAAATTACTGCCCAGAACCCAATATGGCAGATGGCTCTGTTTATCGCGAACAAGGAGAGAGATCTTATGGGGGTTGTTCTAATGTAATGGTTGTTGATGAGAAATTTGTCCTCCGATGGCCCGAAAACTACCCTCAAGATACCGGTGTTCCTATCCTCTGTGCTGGGATTGTTGTTTATAGTCCATTGAAACATATGGGACTTGACAAACCTGGAAAACATATTGGTGTTTTTGGGTTTGGAGGTATTGGTGCTATGGCTGTTAAATTTATTAAGGCCTTTGGTGGTAAAGCTACGGTTATTAGTACATCAAAGCGTAAGGAGAAGGAAGCCATTGAAGAACATGGTGCTGATGACTTTGTTGTCAACACTGACACTGAGAAATTGCAGGTAAAAGAAGAGAAATGTTTTATTGCTTACCAAGTGTTTGATGAATTGCCTCAAAGGTTAAGCAACTCATGTTTTTTTGGTTTTTTTTTTTTTTTTTAACAGGCTTTAGCTGGTACTATGGATGGTGTTGTTGATACTACCCCTGGCGGACGAACTCCCATGGCACTCATGCTCAGTTTGCTTAAGTTTGATGGCTCTGTTATACTTGTTGGTGCACCAGAGTGCCTATTTGAGCTTCCAGTCCAACCTCTCATTGTTGGTAATTAGCTTAAATTTCTGGTTTCTCAAGTTTATTTGCTTTGCAATTATTTTGAAATTTTCTGTCTGTAGTTTCGTAAAATTTAAATTCTTTGTTAGGATGTAGTATGATTTTCTATAGCCAAAAAAAAATCTCTTGTTTCAAGTCTTTTAATGGTTACTTTACATTTTGCTTTCTAAGATTTTTAAAAGCTTACTATATAATGCACATAGTATTTCTAGAATCTAGATGCTCCCGTCGCAATGATGAAATTTTGATAACGAAATACTATCCAACTATAACTTTAAATCTCATCATCCAGGGAGTAGATCCTCCCGTCTCAATGATGAAATTTTGATAACGAAATACTATCCAATTACAACTTTAAGGGAGTAGATCTCAATTTTGACATTACAATTAACCCATAAATTTATTTAACGATTTCAGGAAGGAGAAAGATAATCGGTAGCTCAACTGGAGGTCTTAAGGAGTATCAAGATATGCTTGATTTTGCAGCCCAACATAAGATAATGTGTGATACTGAGGTTATTGGTATTGACTATCTTGATACTGCCATGGAACGCATCAGGAATCTTGATGTCAAGTACCGATTTTCAATTGATATTGGCAATACATTGAAATTTGAGGAATGAAAATTTGTACTCTTTTGTCTTTTAGGTGTAATAAGCCATCTTTGTCTTTGTTCCAAAGACCTAAAGATTTGTTGTTTCTGTTTCGGCAGCTTTTTGAGGCAACATGTTGTAGAACAAACGGATTCCTTAGTCGAGAGTAAAAGGTTCTCTATGTATAATTTCCACAATGTTCTCTTATAATATAATTGCAATAAAATTTCATCATCTTGGCAAAAGGAGGATTTGTTATTTGGAAAAAAAAATTCATTTCGTCCCTCGCATTTGTTTTTCATCTCAACCCATAATTTTCTCTCTCTTTTCTGTAAGCCCTGCACCTAATTTTAATCCTTCTTCATTCCAAGGCCAAAAAAAAAAAAAAAAAAAAAATATCAATTAACAACTCAAATCAAAATACACTTCTATTGAGAATTTCAAGTTAAAAATAATTTCGGAAGGCCAAAAGGTACTCAAGAATGGAGGATTAACTAACTATTAAAAATTAAAAAAAAAAACAAATTTGCGTATAAGTTGGTTAATGTATCTTTTAACACATTCTTCAATATCTCGGGGTATAGTTTAGTGAAAGACATGTCTACAAGTTGTTATGACAGTCTTGTCTCTTCTCATACAGTGAGGATTTAATTTGTCAAAGGCATGAAGTAGAATCCCTTAACTCAGTGGAAGACCTGCCTATAATTTTTGTTATTGAAGTTTTGCTTCTACTCACAGATTAAGGGATCGATTCCTGCCAATGGAATATAATTGGATCCCTTGTGTAGTAATGATATACATGTAACTTGTGGTATACTCTTAATGAAGCAAATCATGCCATTTTAATCCTACACTAATCATAGAGACGTTGGTGGAGGCCCTTAGGTTGTAAATCAATGCTTTTAACACACATCTTCACGCTCGGGGGAAGTGGAGACACTTAGTGTTGGAGCCCTTTTAATACACCACTCACGTTTAGAGTTGGATATGTGGAGCGAGAATATCAATAGGGTCCAAACATTAGATTAGATAATTTTGGTACCACATTAAAAATGGATTTAAATGTAACCCTAATCCATAGAAGGTACTTCAAGAATTATCCAATCATAAGTATCAATAACAATTAATTAGTGCCAGCACATTCTCAAGCAAAGGGGTAAGATGGTATTTCCATTTTATTTAGACCAATCAAAATCCCTAAATTGTCTGATTTGCTCCTCATTAAAAATTGAAACTTTGAAACCCTTCTTGTTAGGTTTTCTCTCATAGAGTTTTACGTCTGATATATATCTAATATATATATCTAATATACAAGTGTTTGGACATTTTTTTTGAACAAAATGCGGTATTTATCATTTAATGATATCATGGAGTATATGTGGTAGGAGAAATCCGGTGAGTTTCCAAACCATTGAGTGGAGGCTTGAAGCATCATTGCATAATTTGTTAATCTATCGGCAGTAACGTTACAAGACGTGTGCAAAAGATAAATTAGCTATAATAGTCTCCAATAAACTTCTATTTTGGCTAACAATGTGTCCTAGTGGGATAGATCATCTTCTACTTGATGGATCTGGCTGACCATCATTTGACAGTCACTTTCGATACTAGAGGTTGACATCCTTAATTTAGAGCAAACTGAAGTCTTTCAGGAAAGCCTTTGCTTCAGTGTATTCGAGGCTGGTGAGTTGGAGGCAAATTTTGCAGCCCCGGCTACACATCTTCCTTCATGATTCCTGATGACCATTCCATTCCTCTGTAGCTTCATGCCAGGCTCCAACGACATTGAGTTTTAGGAAACTTTCGCCAGGGGTTGGCCACTTAAAATCAGGTTGTTACTTAAGACCTTTAGGGGATTTTTCTGTATCTCCTGGTGAAAATATGTGAAAACATATTTGATTTCCCTTTCAGCATATAATTGATATGGTCATCATTAGACAGAGGTTGGCAGCCTCCAGTTGATCCTAAAGACGAAGAGAAAATACTAATGTACTCGGCAGCATGAATTAGAGCAAGATTTGCTACTTCTTCTGATGTCTTCCGTTTCTCATAATAAAACAGCCCTATTCCGATTGCACCATATTTACCATGTAATGTATGAGAAATTAGTGGAAACCTCCTCTCTGTCTGCCATGATAGGCAGAAGACAATATGGGAAAATGTCTTTTTTGAGCAAAGTTTGCACATCGAAAATGGTATGATTCCATAACTCCATAGCTGATAGGCATGTGCCGCAATTTTAACCTCTCGTGACAGATAGGGCATTGTGATTTTATTGATTTGACCAACTTTAACAAGTTTTGATAAGTAGACAGAATTTGCTGAATTTTTTTCCAAATGAAAACTTGTATTTTAGGGGGAATAACATACAAGTGTTTATAATTTTTCTTTCAATCAACAATTATTTGGACATAATAAATTTGTATATCTATTTATCTTGTGGTTGTTTTCCAACGACGTTCTGCAGCGTTCGGCCTCCGATATAGAATTCTATGATTTACTCAAATAGACAGAGCATACATGAATCAGAGGGATCGGTGGAGCATTTGGCTAGGATTTCGGTGGATCAAGTGGCTGATAACTTGAAAAGATGAGTTTAATTTGGTGCAAATAAGGTTATTTGTCAGTGTAACTGCATGATAAATTTTGATTGTCAAATTGCTCGATCAAATGTTCATGATTACAACGGTTCTGGATTAACAATTCTCGCATATTAGCACGGTAAAACAAACATTCTATCCTACCAAATGGCCAAAGGACACCATATGTTGGACCTAAAACAAATAAAGTAAGATAGCAATAGAATAATAATATGAAAGTGAATAAAGACACCAAAATTTTATAGGGTTCGGTCAATTGACCTACGTCCACGTGCGAAGGAGAAGTAATACACTAACTCTACGGATAAAAACAAATATGGAGAAAACTCTCACAAACCCACAAAGTCCAAAAGACCACTACTCTTAGCTACAGACTCAAAACTTAATCAATGGTTAAAGCCCAAAGTCTTTCTCACATGTCGTGATTGTGTACAACATATAGGCTCAATTGGATTGGGTTTGGATTTTGGCGGGAGAGGCTAAAAAGTGGGCGGGAAAAATTCAAATTCAAATTTTTTTCTTCAAATAATCGTTTTTTTCAAATTTTGGCCTCTAAAATTAACTGGAAATGTTCAAATTCCAAATTTTTGAGAAACAAATTTGGAATTGAACGATTATTTGAAAGAAAAAAAAATTCGAATTTGAATTTTTCCCGCCCACTTTTTAGCCTCTCCCTCCAAAACTCAAACTCAAACTCAAACTCAAACTCAAACCCAAACCCAAACCCAATCCAAGTAGAGCCATAACCCACAAGTTTTTACACACTCTATAAAACTCTAACCCAAGCTCCTTATATAAGGAGTAATAAAAGAGTACTTTTCCTAACAAAGCAATATGAAACGGAAGATTATTCCTAAACCTTGCACGAAGACGAATTAAATCCTAGCAAATATCTACCTTGACTTGTATTCTGAAGAAAACATAACAAACTTCGAACTTGCTCCACATTTTCCTAATACAACCCTAATTAGGATTTCAACCATTGAGACGTAGTTGTATGTGGCTGATCATCATCTCCTTCTCCATGGCAAACGCTTGTCGACGTCTTGTCCTCAAGATCCACCTGTGTCGAGATTGTTTTCACCCTTATTTTCCAAATTGGGAAACCTTTGTGTTGGATCAAGCTTCTCAATGTCATATTTAACAATTATCATCTCGTGCGGAACCTTATCTGATACCAGTCACGCATACTTAGATTAGAATCTACCCCTTAGACTATACTGCTTGTGTGAGGGAATTGTCCTAATAACCCATAATTAGTTTTTAGATAATTTGTTTGACTCTAGATAATTTTCATGTGTGAGGAAATTCTTCCAATAACACATACTTTGTCTAATCATCATTTTTCAAGTGTAAATCATCTTATATAAATGAATTTTAAATGTGAATACAAATTCCAACAAGCTAATTTTTTCTAACTCAATGTTTGACCGGAATTTTTGTGTCAACAAGTCCTAAGTTTAAATCTTTCTTCCCGCACATGGAAAACATTCAAGTCATCAGCCATACATATAACCGCAAAGCCTTTGCATATCACAATCGGATCTAGTGTGAAACAGACGATTTACTACACATTTAGAACACTCCTTTATTCTTTCATTTATTTTAATCTAGTGGTTGAGAATATCAAAACTTCTGAATAGTTATAAACAATGTGCACGTATAAAAAGTGTATATCAAATAAAAAATTCAAATGTTAAATCAAATTATTCGATGACTAAATATGCAGAACTCGATGACTAAAATGTATTCCGCATTTATATGCATAACACATGTCACGTATTAAGTCCAAAAAATTGCGTATCAAAGGGCATCTCCGACCTCGCCAAACATGATAATTCTGCGACTGTATTTTACCAAATCAATTAATGACATGATGGGATGGGATGGGATGGGATGGGATGAACTACAAATACTGTATCTATGATCCCATCCATGGTGATTATTGCTACTGCTGGCTGCCCATAGAGCCCACTGACCAGAACTGGCTGCTGCTGCTGATTGAAGACCATTAATCACTACACTAGTCCCCTAAAATTGCTCGGTACGACGGGATTGAAAATTTTATTTTGAGTTTCATATTCGTTGAATTCTTTGTAATTACTTCACGGTTAAAGATTTCACATAGATTAATTTGTGTGTATATTTACAATATATAAAAGTTGGACAATTCTTCCTCTTTTGAGGTACTTTTTGAGAGAATGAGTTAGAATCAAGTCTCATTTTTAACATAGTATCAGAGCCGCTTAGTTTGATGTTGAACCCTATTATTATTCACGGTACAGATGTTCGCTCGTGACTGTGAGGGGATGTGTTAAATATCTCGCATCAACTAGTTTGTGTGCATATTTAAAATATATAAGACCTGAACAATCCTTCCCTTTTAAAGTAATGAGTTAGACTCAAATTTATTTTTAACATACATCAATCTCCTGCAATTGTGTTAATGTCTTACCCGCATTTGCTCGGTATGATGGGATTGAAAATTTTATTTTGAATTTTGTATACGCTGAATTATTTTTATTTACTACACCAATCCCCCCAGAAATTGTATTAATGTCTTACCTACATTTGATCTGTATGATGGGACGGAAAATTTTATTTTGAGTTTCATATTCGGTGAATATTTTTTTGTAAAAAAATAAATTAAAGGGTGGGTACGATGAAATAAAAATCAGAGAGATTAAAATATAATTAAAAATTGGAGAGATTATTTTTTTTAGGGATGAGAGTAAACATATTTGCTCATGGCTCCATGAGCTAATCTATTCGAATTTTTAACTTTATTCTGATTTGTGAAATCGTGGCCGTTAATTAAAAGAAATCGAAAATTATGATATGAACCTAATTGAAGTGAATTTTATAGTTCTAAATTAATTACATTATCATGTAGAAAGAGAATTATTGTGATGCCCAATCATTCCCCATCCCCTAAGATCTATGTGAAATTTCAACAATCAATCTAATAACTGGTCACTTAATTCTATGAATATCATTGTGAGATTAGTTTTTTCGTACTTTCACATAAATTGCACGAAACTCACATTTGCAGGTAGACATTTCCTAATTCTAAAAGTAGAGGTGTGCATTTGATATTCGATTCGGTTTTCGAAATAATATTTTGAAATTCGGTTTAATTTTTTAACGTTTTATAAAAATCGAATCGAATTAAAATTTATGAAAATCGTATATTAAATATCGAAAAATGAAACAAACTTGCGTAACTTTTACTATAGAATTAACAATAAAAATGCGCAGATGCAATCGAAAAGCACTAACTTTGAGATGACACTATTCACGTGGCAGGAGGGCACCTAATCCTAACGAACTAAAAGACAATATTCTTGGTGCGACAGATTTTCAAGATGCTTTTTTCGTTTTTATCTTTTTTCTTTCGTAGGGCCCCAAGATTTTGTCCTTTTATTTATTTAATCATTTCTTTTAAAAAAAAGTAAAGTAGCATTGTATCCAATGTATTTTCTGCCATTTTCAGTAAAGATCCAGTGCGGAACGCTCAAAAATCCGCACGTGCAGGACACAATGAGAGCCATTGATTTCATTTTTTAAATGGATCAATGGCTATGATTTAAAAGAGGAGAGAGAAAAGTTAAAAGGGTACATATGTAATTTTATTAGAGGAGAGAGAAAAGTTGCGGCTGAAAAGTCAAAAAGGAGGAGAGAGAAAAATTGCGGCTAAAGATACATTTCTACAAGAACACATGTTCATGTTCGGTGAACACATGTTCATGCTCGGTGAACAGATGTTTTGGTTCTGTGAACACATTTTCTTGATGAGTGAACACATGTTCTTGATGAGTGAACACATGTTCATGTTCGGTGAACAGATGTTACTCGTTACGTGAACACATGTTCTTTCAGTGAACACGTATTGCTCGATGAGAGAGAAAAGTTGCATTTGGAAAAAAAGAGTCGCTCAAATCACTTCTTTGAAAACAACTAGTTGGATGAATCCAACTGGCCTCAACTGTCCGCACTGCAGTCCGCACCAAAAAAATCCGCATAGGAGCCAAGGTCATTTTCTGCCAAGATCTTGTCTGTTTGCTCAATTTGAGGTAATTTTCATGTTTTAAATTATTTATTCATTTTGTAGTTTTCAAGAAAATTATTATTTTTTAAATTTTATGTGTTTATTTTGTATTTTGTATAAAAATTAAAATTTTATTAAATAATATGATAAAATGACCATATTTAATTCTATCTTATTTTATCTCTATTCTTCTCGCCAACATTCAATGCGAGACGGGGTCAAAATTACAACAGTATGTCGAAGTACATATAAAAACGGTAAAAGAAAAAAAATTTAGGGGGCAAAACTGATAAAATTTTCCGAACTACATATAAAATTTATTATACCTAGTAATATTTTTAAAAATCTCGAGGGCGACTGCCCCCTCCCCCTTGTCTTCGTCCCTGAATGCAAGAGGTATGATTGGAAAAACTATCATTAATGAGTGTTTTATTTAGAAAATTGACAAATAATTTAAGATAAATTAATAAAAAAAATGTGAACAGATAAATTTGTGACGAAATGAGTATATATTGGAATTTGGTAACCTTACCCAGAAGTGAATTTTAATGGCGGTTTTTCAATTTTCTTCATCATCAGATGATATTTTCAGCTAAAAATAGAAAGGCAAAAAAAAAAAACCATCACATAATCTTCCTGTTGCTCCTGTCTTTTTGGTAATGTAGAAGATTTTATTAAAAGAAAATTACAGGGAAATGAAAGTGCTGAAAGGAGAGTACAAGAGAAGGAAAGACAGAAAGGAAATACAAGAAAAGTAATTTAAACACTACGTATCTAGCATAGTTTCTCCCCTCCTTGTCTTGTAACTATGCCTTGTATGCAAAATCTAGAATAATCCGAAAATTTTGGTTATCAATTCATGGATGGGAGTTTCCATACTTGGCTAACTTGTCAGCCACTTGATTCGATTTCCTGATTGTGTGTCTCATTGAGTATGTTTGAACTTTGGATAGTATGAATCTGCAATCACATACAATATTGGAATATAAAATATTATCCTTGTTTTGGATCATTCTTAGTATGATTTGCGAATCAATGTTTATTTTGAGATTTAGATAGCCGTACTGAGTTGCTAAAAAAAGTCCATGACGAAGTGCTAATAGTTCAGCTTGGTTATTGGTAGTATTTTTAATGTATATAATGAACCCTAAAATCCAATTTCCATTGCAATCTCGAAAAACACCTCCACCTCCACCATTAGAATTATTTGAAAAATAAGAACCATCTGTATTAAGTTTAATGAAATTTGATTGTGGTGGTTGCCATGAACAGTAATAAGGAAGTTGAATTTTTTTGTTAAAAAATAAGTTGTTGACGAAGTCTCATGTTTATATATTTTTTGGGGCTTTGTATTAGACTGACACTGTTTGGACAAAATGGTCATACATGGCATAAATTTTTTTTTGGAACAAATTTTTTGTCCAGAACGGAAGTGGGACTTTCGTCCTGAGATCAAAACAGAAGTCCCACTTCCGTCGACGCGCCTTGCCACGTCAGCTCATAACGGAAGTGGGACTTTCGTTTTGGTCCGAGGACGGAAGTTCCACTTCCATTTTCAAACCAACTCTAATAAATTTCTAAAACCCTACAAACCCTAATAAATTCCGAACTACGTATAAAATTTATTATACCTAATAATATTTTTAAAAATCTCGGGGGGTTCATCCCTGAATGCAAGAGGTATGATTGGAAAAATCATCATTAATGAGTGTTTTATTTAGAAAATTGACAAATAATTTGAGATAAATTAATAAGAAAATTTGAACAGATAAATTTGTGACGGAGCAAGTATATATTGGAATTTGGTAAGCTTACCCAGAAGTGAATTTTAATGGCGGTTTTTCTTTTCTTCATCATCAGATGATTTTTTTATAAAAATAGAAAGGAAAAAAAAAACCATCACATAATCTTCCTGTTGCTCCTGTCACCTAATGTTGACGAAGACTCATGTTTATATATGTTTGTATATTTTTTGGGTTTTGCATTAGATTGACACTGTTTAGGTAGAATGGTTATACTGTGGCATAATTTTTTTTTCGAATAAATTTTTTATCCACAACGAAAGTGGGACTTCCGTACTGAGATCAAAACAGAAGTTCCACTTTCGTCTTGGTCTGACGTGACGTTTTCCAAACGCGCCTTGTCATGTCAGCTCATAACGAAAATGGGACTTCCGTTTTGGTCCGAGGACGGAAGTCCCACTTCCATTTTCAAAACAATTCTAATTTTCCTGTTGCTCCTGTCACCTAATGTTGACGAAGATGTTTATATATGTTCAACCAAAGTTTGCTTTCAAATCTTTCTTTTAAGTTTTGAAAGGAATTGAAGACGTTAATAATTCTAGATAAATACCAGACTATCAGTAAAATAATAACTGTTATAAAATAATATTATAAATACTCATCAACCTAACGAAAATAATAGTTATTTAGGTATCCGTTCGAAGCGGTCGATATCATCAGGGACGAAGACAGAAGGGGGCTGAAGATTTTTAAAAATAATAGCAGGTTTAGTAAATTTTATATGTAGTTCGGAATATTTTATCAGTTTTGCCCCTCCCAAGATTTTTTTTTTACCGATTTTATATGTAGTTCGATATATTGTTGCAGTTTCGCCCCAACACCAAATTTCTGTTTCCGTCCCTGAATATTATCTTTTATATTGCCATGTGTGACTCTCGATGTATGTGTTCTAATCGCATAAATAGTACTTAGGAAATTAATAATACTCTAAAATTCTCTCTACACTTCTTGTCCATTTTATTTTGAGTATTGCTTTTAGATATTTCACAACACGTTATCAACAAGATACTCTGACCAACTGAACCCAATATATATAGAATCATATGTGTTTCTCTTAGTTTTAGTTTGCTTAAAAGCAAGCACCTGAATGTCAAGGAGGAGGGACATGTTAGCTTACAGTTTTACACCTTGCATAGCGTGTTTTCTTTTAGAACTTCAAGACATGCATACGGGTCCCTCAATTCTTGGACATTTCTTATGGTATTGTCCCACGATAAAGAATCGTCTGTCCTCGTTTTGTATCTCTTTCTTTATCTTCACGAATAGATAATTGACACGTATATATTTTTTTTATGGGTTCTATTATTTTTTTTTAAATTATAATTTTTTAATTAAAAATTTAATACGTATTATTTTCTTATTGGTGGAATAGAGAATAAGATATCGAATGGACAGAGGATTCCTTGCCTTGTCCCACGGTCCCTCCCAGGAAAACTTGACGTTTTGAATTGCGATTGAAATTTTCAATTTTATGTTATTTTGAATTGCAATGTTGTCATATTTATTTGCTTTGCTTTTATTGTACTTTATTTTTCTTTACTTTTAAGAATGTTTCACTTGAACATGTTTGAAATAAATGTTAAAAACACAGACGTTGGATCAAAGTTCCAGAAAGAACTAATTCATCAAGTAAAGGTCTAGAAGAGTACTTAGCAAAAAAAAAAAGGTCTAGAAGAGTTGATCAATTAATTTATTCTCTATCTAACCACAAATATTTAATTTTCAAACATTAATTTTATTTTTCTGAAAGAGAAAATTAAAGGGAAAAACAAAACATACCTTAATAAAGTCAAAGAAAAAAATATCAGTAAGTAAATTATACAAATCTTGAACAAATAAAACAAAAAAGTGCAGCAGTTTCGTGATCTCCAAAAAAATCGAAAACTCACCACCAAACTTTTTAAATTTTAACAAAATAATTTTATTCCAAAATAAAATAAAAAAATTGATAAACATATGTTGACTTTGAAAATTCATTATCGCTGGATCTATTTAATACACTATTGAATCAGTATTTATTTTTATTTTTTGTTGTTATTTAAATAATTTATAAACTTTATAAATCAAAAGAAATCATGATAAATTAATCTAATAGAATCTGCGTAGAGTTTGCATATAGTTAAAACAATCTATGCAGTCAGCAGAATCCATAGATTTTTAAAAATCAATTAAAATCTTTTAAAATTCGAGCTGAATACACCGTAAGTAAATTTGAAGTTTACTATTCATTAGTTGGCAAGACCCGTAAGACCATCCCGGATAACTAAATACGAATAATGATAGTAAAAAAAATCCACAAACTAGTTTATATGAAACTAGAAGTTTCTTAAGTGACGAGTTATATTTTGCCACTCGTTTGCAAGGAAAATTAATTATAATAACTTCATCACTACAATTTGGGGTTGAACGCGTTAATGAGATAAATATATAGTTGATGCATTAACAAGATAGTCGTATATTTATAATCACTCGCAATCTTTATATTGTGATTTTTTACCGGTGTACTCATATTTACTTTTCTCTTTAAGACACGATTTGTCTCAATAGTAATGATTTATTTGACTATCAAAATAAAGAGTGAACATTGAACAAAATATATCTAGCATTTGTTCGGATTTCACAACAAGTTATAAGAGTTGCCTCTTTGAATGAGATCCAACTAATAGAATAGGGATCCAATGAATCTAGCATTGGTTCGTACTCCTTCCATTCCAAAATAAGGTTAACATTTGAACTTCAATTTTTTCTCAAAATAAGATTAACATTTGGATTATCAATGAATATTTAATAATTTTTACCATTTTTACTCTCTTCTTATATTTCTGTTAACCAAAATTTCCATTTCCAATAAGTAATTAATGAGGATATATTAGTCTTTCTCCATTGACTCTCATTGTTTTTAAAAAATTTCTTAATGTATGTGAAAATTGAAAGTTAATATTATTTTGGAATGGAGAGAGTATTTACCAACAAATTATAGGAATAAAAACGATCCAATTAATTAATCAAGTCAGGAATCAAATTTCTCCGTCTCTCATCTATTACTTAAATGTTCACAGTATACGCCTTTTATTTTTTACTTCACCATAAAGACAATATTAAAGATATTAAGAATTTATGTTGTGCTAAATCCAAATAGTGAGATTCAGATTTTACTTTCCCAACATAAAGAGGAGAGAGATGCGGTCGGATAAAATATCAATTTGTGTCTCATCTTGATCCTTATACAAAATAGTTTGAACTAGAAGTTAATTTGTTATATTATATAGCCAAGTTGGATTTCTTACCAAATCCGACTTAGAATGTTCATATTATATTTGATGTCCTTTAAGGACAAACTACGACTATTAATAAATATGAGATAGAAAATATATACTGTAAAACCTCTATATAATAATAATCTCCTTATGTTTTTTTTTTTTGACGCCCGAAGGTGATTGCCTCTGAAGGGGAAGAGCGGAGAGTACCCTAGATAGAGAGATTGTAGCATGCCCCATACCTGAAGAGGGAGCTTGGCCTCACAAGGAGGAGAATTTATTACCCCACAAGGGGAGATACAGGAATCGACCACGGGACCTCCGTCCCGTGACTGGGTAGCCTTACCACTTGGGCTACCCGATTCCTATAATAATCTCATTATATTAATAAAAAATTATGATTTCAATTCAGAATCAGTTATAAATAAGAATAAACTTTACATTATAATATTCCAAATTTTTTTATGACCATCCTTAAGAAATTTACCTTCATATAGTAATAAAATAATATTAAATTTTAAATATATTTATATCCTTTAACTTGCGCGTTCGTGGTAACTTGTCAACAAAATCACCTCCTGATTGAATCCAAAATGTTTCCAGTTTGTCCAGCATGCTTGAAGTTCTTGACACGAGACTTTTTCTATATATATTGTATGCATATGAATGAATCTTCTAAATCTAATATATACACAATGTACATGCATAATCTACGTACATTTATTTTTTTTAAACTCATGAATCTTATATATTTTTTAAATTCATGTTTTTAAGATATGAATGGACACATTTTCAAGTGTCGTATAATGTATATTAGTTATTTTTAAAAAATATATAATTTTTATATGTAAGCCTCTATTTAAGTCATATATACATTTATCATCTATATAGGATAAAATATATCATAAATACTAATAAAATAAATTCCACCGGAGTCTTTTGACCCCAGTGCTAGAAGACTATATCCGTCACTTCATATATGATCGTATGGGAATTTTGAAGTTTTGTATGGAAAGGGAGGGGATCAACAGATTGTTTGTTCACCTTCTAGGACTTCATAGTACATATTCTACTACACAGTCTATTACACCAATGATATTTTTAGCATATATAAACATAATTACTCCCGTAAATTTACCTCGTAACTCAAAAACACAAATTTTATATTGGCAAATTGTCGTATTTTCCAATTTCCCCTTGCTAACTGCAAATTTGATACGTATCTGTTAATAAATTTTGTTTATACTTCATAAAAAATAAAAAATAAAAGATAAATGCTGTATAATGGGAACATAGAGCTCACGGATAAATAAAATTTTATTACAAAGGAAGTTTATATTCATCCCTCCTTTAACTATAAACAAATTTTATTCTTATTTGAAATGAAAATTGATAGCAACATAGGCCTAGGAGACGCAAAAAAAAAGAGCATAAAACAACTCATCAATCAACTTCAGACTAGAAGAAACAGAAATCACAACCAGAGCCAGTTACATCCTTGATGCTGCTGAATCAAGGAGCTTTCAGAGTGTTGGCGACATCAATGACAAAGCGATATCTAACATCACCCTTGGCAAGGCGCTCGAAAGCATTGTTGATATCGTCCATGGAAATAAGCTCGATATCTGCAGCAATGTTGTGCTTTGCGGCAAAGTCAATCATCTCTTGCGTATCTTTCAATCCTCCAATCGCATTTCCACAAATCATCTTCCTCCCTGTTAATTCAGTTCAATTAGCATTGAATAACAAACTAACAATCCACAGAAAAGGAAAACAGAAGCAGCAGCATAAAATTCTCCAGTCACATACCAACAATAAAAGCAGCAGCTTGAATTTCAACTGGCTCTAACACAATCCCAACTAGACAGAGCTTTCCTTGAAACTTGAGCAGATCAAGCAATGGTATAATAGGGTGAGGGGCCGAAACAGTATCAATTATAGAATCCAATGTGCCTGTTGCAGCCTGCAAAAAAACGAAGAAGAGAGTAATAATATAGTCAGCTATGTACGCAACGAAGATTTACGAGAAGGTCATTATTACGTCTTCAATACTCGACACATTACCTTCAATTCTTCTTGATTTTTGCTAACCAAAAATGCATCTGCACCTAGACGATTTATAGCTTCGTCTCTCTTGCTCTCGGATGAACTTATAACGGTCACTTTTGCTCCCATAGCCTTTGCAAACTTAACAGCCAAATGACCAAGCCCACCAAGACCGTTAACACCCACGTGCTTTCCGGGTTTGGCAAGGTCATGGTGTTTAATTGCACAATAGACAGTAATTCCACCACAGAGCAACGGTGCACCAGCATCAAGTGGCAGGTTGTCCGGGAAACGAATAATAAAGTGCTCATTTGCAACAATCTCATTGGAATATCCTCCATATGAAACTGTTCCATCAAAGTGTACAGATGCAGTAGTGGTGACCTGTTTTGGACAATAATTCTCAAGATCTTCAGAACATCTTTCACAAGTACGGCAAGAATCAACCAATCCGCCAATGCCGACTGTATCTCCAACCTTTACTTTTGTAACATTTTTACCAACCTCTGTAACTTCACCTACAATCTCATGCCTACATATTCAAGAATGATCAAAACATGAAAAGGGTACATAAAGCCTTAACAAGGTTAGAAAAAAATATGTCTTTTTTTTGAAGAATTAGGCAGATTAAAAACATACCCTGGTACAAGAGGGTAAGTACAAAAGCCCAAATCATTCTTGATGAAATGAAGGTCAGTATGACATATCCCACAATAGAGCACCTTCAATCTAACATCATCATCGCGTGTTGCCCTACAAACACATTTCAGCCATAATAGAATTACTTATGGTCCAATCGAGTAAGTGTCTATTCATGCTGCTAAAATGCCAAGAAGGCCTTAATCTCCATACTATACAGAATCAATTAAGAAATGCTAGTGCAGTTGGCTTAGCAAACTCGGAACCATAGGTCCCGGTAAAATGCAGTCTGTAACAAAACAACTAGTGAAGCAACCAAAGACAGTCCACAATCAAAATTAAAGCTTTTGCCTCCCATTTGAGATCTACATATGTTACACCCCAGGAAAAATGAAGAAAAAAATAGAAAATAAAAAAATTATAACAGCATCCAAGAAATACCCTAAATTAAAAACAAGAAAATTAATTCAAAATATCCATGAAAAAATGGTGATCTATGAAGGGATCAAGGGTCTGCTTGGATTGAGTCTCAGACTAGATCCTGGTCTCAGTTTCAAACTTAAATCAGATTCTAAATGATTTAGTTTTTCAAGCTTATTTTCAGATTGAATCCAAATACAGTTTGGATATGAGTTTGAGTATCAAACCAAACCAAACCACTCAAAACAAATTCAATCCAAGTACACCAAGTAACCAGTGGCGGAGCCACAGTAGGGCCTGCCCCACCAGTTTTTTCCTAAATTTTTAGTTTTAGTTTTGTTTTTGTAAAGGTTTATGAAGCACTGATCAGTAGAATAAAAAGGATGAACAAAATTTGAATAATCCTAGTCTATAAGATTTAATCAAAAAAAAAATTTGCTCCGCCAATATTTATATGCTTTTATGAATTTATTTTGTCCATGTTAATTGTGCCTCCAAAGAAAAAATACTGGCTCCGCCACTGCAAGTAACTAATTTCAAGAAGGTCTTTTCCTAGAGTTTGGTCATTACTACATCTTGCTAAAAAAAGGAAAGACAACAGAAACATAATGATTTCTAAATATAGATGGAATAATATATAAAAACTAACAATCTAGAGTGCAAGAATTCATAGTACTTTAATTAGATATTCAGAGAATTAATTTTGTATTACCTTCTGGAGAATTTGAAGGGAGAAAGAACCCCAGATGGATCTCGAGCAGCCCATCCGTAGGCCTTAACTGGATGCTCCTCTTCTGGTGATTTTCCGGCCATTTTTAAGATAGAAAATAGAGAAAATCAAAAGGAAAACAGATCAGAGAATTTTGGAGAAGAAGAAAGGATAAGTTCTCTTTTTTTTTTTTTGAAAATAAAGGATAAGTTCTCTGGTAATGGAATTGAGCTTTGTTATTGCCCCATACTATATATAATACAATAACTGAGACTTTTAGCAATGGGAACGTCAAACTTGACTGCCTATTCCTTCCTCCCAAATTATATATTCACATTTCATTTTTAATTCGTCCTAAAATATCTATTTCTTTTCTAAATAAATTATTCATATTTATTACATTAAATATTAGAGAGATAAAAGATATAAAAAAGATAAAAAGAATGCAAAATTAAATAAGATAATATTTGATATTTTATCATAAACGTCAATTCTCGTACTAAATACATTTATTTGGAGTAAAAATTGTATTTAATATACCATTTAATGATATCATAAAATATATATGATAGGAGAAAACTCGATTCGTACCAAATAAATAGTAGACATATAATTTAAACGGAGATAATATAATATATTGGGTGTGCTTGGAGAACGTTTGGTTTGGGTTTGGGTTTAGTTTGGTCTCACTTTTGACGGGAAATGCTCAAAATTTAGCATATAAAATATGTGGGAGAAATTCAAATTCAAATTTGGAATTTGAACATTTCCCGACAATTTTAGAGGCCAAAATTTGGAATTGAACGATTATTTGAAGAAAAAAATTTGAATTTGAATTACTCCCGCCTATTTTAGAGGCCAAATTTTGAGCATTTACCGCCAAAAGTGAGATCAAACCAAACACAAAACCCAAACCAAACCTTATCTAATCACATCCATTACTAGTCATGATAGATTGGTGAGTCGGTGCCTGGAACTTCTAGAAGAGATAGAACTGGTGGTTTGACGAATATTATTACTTTGGCTATTGGTGACGGAATATATAAATTAAAATTTTAAAGGGTAAGGTAAGAAATTTTACGCCTCTAAATTTTTATCTATTTTAATTTTTGAATTTAAATTAAAAAATATAAATTCATAATCTTAAATTTTTTTAAAGTATTAATGTTGTCTTTTTATTTTAATTGTGCAGTTAAATATTGATAGAATAAGACTACATAACTCTTACACGACCAAACTCAGGATCATTTTGGGAAGAAAAAAAATCTGTTTTGACCCTAAAAAAATAGCAATAGGGAAGATGTGAAAAAACAAAAAGATGAGAAAAAAACTGCTACGCATGTAAAAGACTGCTTTAGTTGCCATTTTTAAAATTTTAAGGGTCAAACCTATTTTTTTTTTTCAAAATACCACTAGACTTGATCATGTAGTCTCATTCTATCCAAATTTAACAACGAAATTGGATAAAAGAGACAATATAAATACTTCTAAAAAGTGCAAGGTTAAAAACCTTTCATTTTTTTATTAAGGGTCAAAATCAATAAAAGTTAAAGAATGACGGCATTGTTTACCCTATAAATAATGTAGTCAGTAAAATACAATTTTAAAAGGAATAGAACTTTCAGTTTTTTTTTTTTTCCCATAAGTATAGAACTTTCAGTTTTACATCCACCTTAAATTTGATCTCGCCTGCAATGTAAAAAGTTAATCGAGCCTTACTTCTTAAAACCATATAAAAAGTTAATCGAAATGATGCATTATTGTACGGTATAAACATTTGTCACAGTTCTACAAGTGTACTCCCTCAATTCCTCAATATATAACGTTTATGACACTTTGAAAAAAATTAAAAAAAAATCAAATAAATAATAATTTTTCACCACAATTCAAATAATACCCCTTGTTTCTTTATTTCTTTCATTTTTTCAATAAAAGATATGTTGAGGGTATAATTAGAATATATTATTGACACATAATAAAATACATATAAATGATAATTAATTTGGATATATATATATATATATATATATATATATATATATATATCCCTAAACGACAATTAAATGAGAATAGAAGAAGTATTATTTAACATTCTAGATGAATCCAATCTATTCCTCCCCCTTTACCGACCCCCCCCCCACCCAACCCCATCTAACAGCCAGCGGGAAAGGGTCTGTTTAATATGAGCGAGCATTATAGCTAGAGTAAATCTAGAAGCTTTTTATTTATTTTTTAGTAATGTTAAATGGCTAAAATTTGAATACCTTTTTATTTATTTTTAGTAATGCTAAATGGTTAAAATTTATTCAATTAATTAAATAAATTGGCAAAATTATAAATAAGTTGTTAAATTTCTTGTGCCAATAGGGATAAAATAGTGTTTAATTTGGGGTTTTAGCCAATTTTAGTTAATGTTGCTTAGCCATTAATTATTTTCTTTTTTTTTTAGTGTGAAACTAGAAGCTTCATAAAGCACTATTATAGGGGTGAAAATCGTCTGTCCTCGTATATATCCATATTCATGTACTCAATCAATCAGAATTTGTTATATAGACATTTCTTCCAATCATATATACACATTGAGAATTGTGATTGGTTAGGTACAGGACTGAGAATATATACGGGGACAAATGATTTTCTTCCCTATTATAGCTACGGTAATTCTAGAAGCTTATTATTATTATTATTATCTTTAGGGTGGAAATCTTTTATCCCACATACATTATCTACATTAATTAAAATTAAAGTCAAGTATATATATATATATATATATATATATATATATATATATATATATATATATACTAATTGTGAATGATTGTGTATAGTATTTGAGACATACACGATAAGATAAGGGCGTGAAACTAGTAGCTTCATATTTGGTATTGCTAAAAATCTTTATATTTTGACAAAAAATAAAGAAGGCTAAAAATAGACTTTGAAGGGAGAATATTGTTCACCCAAAACAAAAAAGAGAATATCAGCATGACCACTTCAATTTGACTTTTCTTCTCAATATCTTTCTCTTTCTTTTCTTTTTTTACTTATAATTAATTATTTTGAATCATAACTAGAAAAGAACATGTGAGGTTTAGAGATAACATTTGAAAGTAAATTTTTTTTCTCCATATCAAGGTCATGACCATATTATCACTATAATGAACATTGATATAACACACTAAACGATTGGTCTTGTTGTTCAAGAACTTGTTTAGGAATATCATATTGGATATGAATACAAATTTTGATTCATGTGGGGATGTTGGATATATTAGTGAATGCAAAATTTGTGGGTATCCCACATTGATTTGCTTGGAATCTTTTGTTCACTTAATAACAAAGGAACCAAGAAGGTAGAGTAAATGTGTGAATGATAGAGCCCCCGCGGGTGCACGCAAGGTTCAACCGGAGTTCAACCGAGAATAATATAAAACATTAGTTCGGGTAGATTATATAATTAATTCGGGAGCGGGGCCTTGGGGTCTTGGGAGGTCTTGGCTTGAATTCGAGATGATTTTTTGCATCCCAAACACACAATTACTGATTTTAATTGGATTCATGAATCATTTGGATTCATGAATGTTTGTTAATTCCGCAATCAATTGGATTCATGAATTCAGCATTCAATTTTATTCGGATTCATGAATGCTAATTAATTGGATTCATCGATTTAATTGGATTCATGAACAAGGTTCACTATATATATTTCCTTCATTCTCCTGCAGATCACACACACAAAAAAAAATCTGATTTACTACAATACTTTTACAAAGAATTTTTGGTGATAGTTGCAAGCTCGTCGGCAGTTCGCTTGTGGAGTTTCCAGTGCTTGTGAAAGCTCTACTTGCCGATCATCTTATCCTAGGAATCAAACACCTTCAAAATCCTAAGCACCAGAGGGAAGAAGGCGAATTTGGTTTAAGGATATTGTGTATATCACAAGATTTGATCCATTTTGTAAAGTTATCTGTTTCTCTTGATTTGTTTTAGTGTTTATTGTCTAACATATCATAGGTGAAGAAAACAAATAAAGAAGTTTGTCGCTAAATATTTAACTAAATAGGAAAGTCTACTTCCTATAGAACCTATGATCAGAACACCCATCACATGGATAGGGCTAATTGTAAGCATAGCGAAGAGAGATTTTTTATGAGATAGGGAATGAAATGTTAGAGTTAGCTTTTTAACCAAATGTTCAAGTTACATAAAAGTTAATTTTTTTTGCGAATGCATTTAACTTTGTGTTGGGCTCTTGGATTTGAACCAGCAAAAAGAATTGATGGGTCAATCTACAAATGAATTGAAAACATTCTCAAGTTCAAATGCTAGACACATTATGATCCAATTGATGGAGTCAGACGGTAGAACGACAGAGAGATAGAATTTTCCGCAAAAGGAAGACCTTGATGCAAGTTAGGGGAAAAAACTTATGTTAGGCATGTGAAGGATACAAAATGGAACATCTATGTCAGATCAATGGGTCAGGCATAAAATTTGGTTGTACGTTCGAAGGGATCACTCGAATGAGAGCATTAACTCCACCTCATGATGAATTCAAAAGATCCACGTCTGGCAATCCTAGAGCCGACGACTAGGACTCTAGAGAAGATCTATATTTTAGCAAGAAATTTCTTGGGTCGAAACTTGAGAAGATGGTTCAGGTTACGATTCATCGGTTCGAATTGATGGATGAGAGAATTGATAATATCTATTGCTAAGAAGATAGAAGCTGATACTGGATGACTAAATGCAAACATTCAATATTTAACTTCAACATTTTTCCATTGGAGAATATACGCAGCGTATTGTTACACTAGAAAAGACAATGGATATGCTGGTATCGCGCGTCGTCTCATATGTTGATCATCTGGACAACAAGTTCAAAAAATTGAAAGTGTCGGTGGAGTCACAATTTACTTCCACTGACAAAGGCAATGTTATCCTTGGAAAATCGTCTCAAACACGGAAAACCCAAGATCTCGACATCCCAACGGTTCAAAACGGGCTGATCCCTCAATAGAATAACCACAATGGACCCGGCCAATATCTTCTTTCCCATCCATGTCTGACAAGCTGAGATTTCTCGATAGGGTTCGAATGAATAATCACGTTCCAGGGACCGATCGATACGGAAGGATCAGATTCGATTCTATCCCGAGGGGCAACAAAGATCAACACAAGATACTACTAATGACGTGGAAGGAGCCTACCAACCACCACCGATAAGAACTACTGAACGACAAATCTTGTGTCAGCTAGAGAATCCTAAACCTATCAGAATAACTAGGAGGAGAGCAAGAACTTGATGATGTAATACCTCGAGAAAAATCAAATTCTAGTACATGAGAGACTCTGATACCGTCAGTCCTATTTTGAAATGGTGAACAGAGACTATCCTTTACCTTGGAATTTTAAGTTCCAAGAATTCACTGAGTTCTCCACTGAAGATAATCAGTCAACGGTGCAATAAACATGCCAATTTCTGGTATAATGTGGAGATTATGATCAAACCAATTTTCTTCGGTTAAAACTCTTCGCATACTCTCTAACAGGTAACACAATTGACGGTTACAATCGATTGCTAGCCAATTCGGTTCATTCTTGGGAGCATTAAGATGAGACGTTTCATTAACTTCTACCAACTTAAAAAAAAAAATGTGTTTAACTAATCTCACCCACTTAACGCATAAAGCATAAAAAACTATGTCTCAAAAATTGAAGATATCTAAGTCCCCACTAGAATTGGAAATTCCCATCCCCACTTGCCCTGTCAAAATTTTGTCGAAATCTTAATTTCTTTCTTCTTCTTCTTTTTAAAAAAAGATAACATAAAAAAGAGTTTTAAATGGCTTTTATTTGAAATAAATAATATTATTTTTATAACTAATCATATCACTACAGAATGAGGAGAGAGAAAATTATGTGATGATATGGATAATTCTGGACCACAAGGTCCATGTGGACCTGGTCCATATAAGAAAATTTTGGCACTATATTTAAATTAACACTTCATTTTCTTGTTGGATTTCACCACTAAATTGACACATTTCGGCCAATTTCAAAGATTAAATTGATAGAATTTCACTTTTAATGGAGAAATTGAAAATTCACCCTTTCGCAAGGTCGAAATTGAAATTCACCCAATAGATTTAGGTGTTGGTTGTTAACTGTTGGTGATATCTAGTACTGTCAAAATGGGTATACCCGCCCGCCCCATCATAGGCATGCCTTAAATGAGGCCCGCTTTTTTAACGGGTCATCAAAAGGGATGCCCGTACCCGCCCGCCAAATGCTCGTGGGCAAATGGGCATGCCCGCGACCCTTATTATCAATTTCTAAAAAATAGATCAAATTCGGAAAAAATTCAACAAACAGTTTACAGTTCTATAGAGAGGAAATAAAAATCCAAAATATTTCAAGAACAATCAAATCAAATCCCACAATATCCAAAATAGTTTTAAAAAATAATCAAATCAAAGTCCACAATTTCAAGAATAATTCAAGATCAACTGTCCAAAATTAACCAACATATTGTTGAAGTCAAAACAACAAATTTTTAATATCCTACATCTATTGAACTAGATCATGAACACTAGAAATATTATTTGAATCCATTTTAGATAATGTTGAATCCTCCCCATAATATTCACATATAAAACGCACACCTTAAGAAGTTAATAAATTATAAATGTTAAATGATAAATGATAAATGATAAGTTAGAACATACTTTACTTTTAATGGAGAAATTGAAAATTCACCCTTTCGCAAGGTCGAAATTGAATTTCACCCAATAGATTTATGTGTTGGTTGTTAAATGTTGGTGATGTCTAGTACTGTCAAAATGGGTATACCCGCCCGTTTCATACCGCTCCATCATGGGCATGCCTTAAATGAGGATGGGTGGACATGTCCGCTTTTATAACGGGCCATCAAAAGGAATGCCTGTATCCGACCGCCGAATGCTCGTGGGAAAATGGGTATGCCCGCAACCCTTATTATTAATTTCTTTCTTTTTTTTTTGAAAAAGAATAGATCAAATCCGAAAAAAAATCAACAAAATGCAATTCTTTCTCATTCACTTACAGTTTACAGTTCTATAGAGAGGAAATAAAAAAAAACCAAAATATTTCAAGAACAATCAAATCAAATCCCACAATATCCAAAATAGTTTTAAAAAATAATCAAATCAAAGTCCACAATTTCAAGAATAATTCAAGATCAACTGTCCAAAATTAACCAACATATTGTTGAAGTTAAAACAACAAATTTTTAATATCCTATATCTATTGATCTAGATCATGAACACTAGAAATATTATTTGAATCCATTTTAGATAATGTTGATTCCTCCCCATCATCTTCACATATAAAACGCACACCTTAAGAAATTAATACATTATAAATGATCAACGATCAATGATAAGTTAGAACATACTTTACTTACCTTCAGAGATGAAACCGTGAATCCAATTGCGTACACATATTTGAGCTTGTACATTTTTAAGAGGAAGATGACTCATATCTTTGGTAATGACACGTGCAAGAAAATAGTAGAGAAATAAGACTCTTGTTCTGTTCGGAGAAAATTGAAGAGCCTTATTAATCTCTATTCAAAATTAATATATATAAAAAAAAATAAAAAAAAAGCGGGCATGCTCGGTTGCAACCCGCTCATACCCGCATGACCCGTTACCCGCACAGGTATGCCTGTTAATACTTGCATTTAAATGGGCAGGTAATTTATAACCCCATACCCGCCCATTAATTTTACGGGGCAGGTATGCCCGCCGATATATGCCAATTTTGACAGCTCTAGTGATTTCTATTAGATGATAATAATTTAATCTTGAGACAAGTATATTTTCTTTTCTTTTTTCTTGGTGACGAAATATATATTTTATTTATTCTTTAAATAAGAAATTATTGTTTTCCTTTAAAAATAACAATAATAATAAAGTATCCATTGATCTAGTGGATGTTATTATAGCAAAGTGATAACTTGAAATTATTATAAATCTATGAGTGAATGTCTCTAATTAGAATTTAATAATTTTGCTTTTTTTTTAGACATAAACCTTATTTTTGTACATTCATGAACGTAAACAACTTACGGGACGTCCGATATAGAAAAAGTACTAGATTTTGGTCAAAATTGGTCACGTGTCGACGACATGCCAGTGGAGGTATGGGTATAATATTCTATATGAAAATATTTTTTTAGTAAATAGCCTTATTTGGACACCCACAATTTTACTTTTCTTTTTTAGACAAATTTTTTTTTTTTGTTTGTACATTTATAACCATAAACAATTTTCGGACTTCTATGATTAGAAATTGTCGTGAATTTTATCCGTAGATTTTAATTGAAAATATCAAAGTGTGTGTGTGTGTGTGTGTGTGAGAGAGAGAGAGAGAGATGATTCTACATTATTATTATTATTATTGATTCAATACAGGAAAAATGTATATATCTATACTTTTATACAACTACCATCTAAGAGTAATTGTAACTAACAAATCTGAGATGAAAAATATCTAACAGAAAAGAGAGAAATAATGATTTTAAATTATTATTGATTTAATATAAGAAAAGTACACGTATCTATACTTTTATACAACTACCATCTAAGAGTAATTATTACCGACAAAGCTAGGATGAAAATTATCTAACAGAAAAAGGAGAGAAATAATGATTCTACATTCTTATTGATTCAATACATGAAAAGTATATGTATCTATACTTTTAAACAAGAGCAAATAGCTTTTTCTGCCACAAAACTAGTTATGAGTGCTATATCTGCCACAAATCACGTTTTCGTACTATATCTGCCACAAAACTAGTTACAAGTGTTATATCTGCCAAAAATCGTTTTTCCATGTCTTTTTTACCATGAAACATTTTATGAGTGCTAAAAATGCCACAAAAAGAAGGAGGGTGAAAGGAAAAATAGGTAAGAAATCAAATTAATTTCAAATAGACCCTAAAATCACATTTTTATATTTAATTGGGTACACAATTTATTTTTTAAATAATTGACCCCTTCTTCCCAAATTTATCAAAGCCTCCACCACCTTCTTCTTCCTTCTCCTCCCATCTCGAGCCGCCGCCACCACCTCCCATCCCGCCACCCAATCCCTAACCCCCACCCATACCCCCTGAAAATTAACCAAGAATAGCAATCCATATGATGAAAGCACTTCTAGGTCTATATTTCAGACACATATAACAAATTTCACAATGCTTTGCTACTCTAACCTTTAGAAACTGTTTTACAAAATACATATAAGTCAAAGAAATAAGCAAAATGCTAATCAATTTGCACTACATGATTAACCAAGTGCTTTGCTGCTAAAACCATCAAAAAAATTTAAACAAAATACATACCAGTCAAAGTACTAAACAAAATGTAGATTAGTTTGTAGTACATAATTAACCTAACAGAGATGCTTTACATCTGAAACCATCAGAATTCTTAAATAAAAAGGACTCTCGCAAAGCAATATGCAAAATGCAGACCAATTTCCTAAGAATGTCCAATTGTTCTTAGGCATTTTTGCTAGGCTATCACCTTCACCACGGCTCTCCAAATCTTCAAGCAGTCATTTTTTTAGCAGATTTGGTACTCTTTTGGTATGGGTTGGGGCAGAGATTGGGTAACGGGATGGGAGGTGGTGGTGGCTCGATGTGGGAAGAGAAGAAAGAAGAAGGTAGCGGTGAGGGTTTTGGTAAATTTGGGAAGAATGGTCAAGTATTAAAAATAAAATAAAATTAGGTACCCAATATAATATAAAATTTTAATTTTAGGGTCTATTTGAAATTAATTTGATTTCTTACCTATTTTTCCTTTCACCCTCCCTCTTTTTGTGGCATTTTTAGCACTTATAAAATGTTTCATGGCAAAAAAGGCACGGAAAAATAATGTGGCTGATATAGCACTTGTAACTAGTTTTTTGTCAGATATAGCACGAAAACGTGATTTGTGGCAGATATAGCACTCGTAACTAGTTTTGTGGCAGAAAAAGCTATTTGATCTTTAAACAACTACCATTTAAAAGTAATTATAACTGACAAAGTTGAACTGAAAAATATCTAACAGAAAAGATTACAAGAGGGAAATAACTCGTAGACGTCGTCACTCAAAACTTATCAGTATTGCTAATTAATCAAACTCATTGCCACAAACATTTAATAATAATTGTTTCCCTATTTCTTCACAAACAATTACTAAGTTACATTTGCATTATTTATTCTTTCTTACTCTAAACCGACTTCAGTTTGATAATGTCCTAACTTCGTGTCATTGGCAATTTCTAATAATAGAAACCCGAAAATTGTTTATGGTTATAAATGTAGCAACAAAATTTGTCTAAAAAGATAAAAATAAAATTGTTGGTGATCAAATAAGGCTATTTACTAAAAAAATATTTTCAGATAGATAAGTTTACCTCTACCCAAGTGGCATGTTGTCGGCACGCGATCAATTTTGACAAGAATCTACTACGTTTTTCATATTGGGCATCCCATAAATTATTTACCTTCATTAATATACAAAAATGAAGTTTATTTCTAAAAAAAAATGTAAAAATTATTATCGTCTAATTAGAGTCATTCAATCTAAATCTATATAAAGAAAATAAATGCTAGGCAGAAGCATGTGATTGTACACGTGACGCCTGAAGGTTTAATGTCCAATCAGAAGTCTACATGATAAATATTTCTTCCTCTTTTAGTCTTTTATCGATTTGCTATTTGTCCACTGGATCAGGCTCATCGATGGGCTTGGGAGTTCCCTCAACGTATTAATAAGTCGGCCCATCAAACTCCTCTTTTGGGTTGAGCCCAGGAACCCAGCAGCTTTGAATCTTTGGACATTCGTTATTTCTTCTCAATTAATTAAATAGTTGATTGACATCATTTATAGATTTTTTGTCATAACTTGATGCTCCCTTTTCATTATTACAATTTTCCATAAAATTTGTAGAATATTCTAAGAACTTTGTAGGACATCTTAAATCACATAAATCGAACATTTCGATCTCAAGATATGATAATAAAAAAAAACTCTTGAAATAATACTCTTTAAATTAATATATTGATTAATTAATAAGTCACTAAATGAATAAAGTTTTATAATCCCAATATTATCAATTCATGTAGGTTATACACGAGTAAGTAATTTAAATGATACTTTAATAATTAATTTTCAATTTGCACTTACTAAATAAATAAATATTTGATTCAATTAATTAAGGGGCTCTGTTAAAAAAAAAAAAAATTAAGGGCCATTTTTTCCTTTTAAAATCTATATTCTTTTAAATTTATATTTACTTGAAATAGAACTTCTTAATTCTCACACATTTTAGTTGAGACCATTGGAAATGGAGTCTAAATTTGAATGAGAAAATAGTTTCTGAAGTGTTCGAAAAATAGAAGTTAAACTAGTGGGTTTTACATCCATATGTTGCATATGGAAGTGAGTTTCACTTTATATATAAAAAGGCTTACTTGCATTTGTTCTGCATTGCCGTTGTATACTGAAAGATAAAGATTTTCAGCGAATGAATTCAGAAGGCAAAATTTCATTATGAAAGAAGTTTTATATAAATTCTTCCTCTGAACTTACAAACTGTTTTTATTCTTAGAAGATGAAAATCAATCCTCAAAATAGGCATAGGAGATACAAAAAGGCATAGAACATCTCAATATATTTCTGCAAAAGAAGAACTAGGAATCACAGGAGACTCAGTGGGCATCTTTTCTACTCTGCTGAACTTATGGAGATTTCAAGGTGTTGGCAACATCAATGACAAAGCGATATCTGACATCACCCTTGGCGAGACGCTCCAATGCCGTGTTGATGTTGTCCATGGAAATGAGCTCAATGTCTGCAGTGATGTTGTGCTCTGCAGCAAAATCGATCATCTCTTGAGTCTCCTTCAATCCTCCAATGTTATTTCCAGTAATCATCTTCCTCCCTGTTAATATATTTCAATGAGAATCTAATAAACAATCCAAAAACATCCATATAGAGGAGCATACGAGTAGTTCTCAGAAGCGGAATTAGAATCTATAGATTAAGAAAATTTTGAGAGTTCGAGATGTAATATTTAAAAGGGATTTTCAGGGGGGAAATGACATTTCTGCATACCCATAAGCAAAGGAGCAGAGTGAAGATCAAGTGGCTCAGCAGGAGCCCCAACCATAACAAGCTTTCCATGAGACTTGAGTAGACCAAGCAATGGGATAATTTGGTGCTTAGCAGAAACACAATCAATTATTCCATCCAATTGGCCTGCTACAGCCTGCCAAAAAACGAACAAGATTAACCTAGTTAGCCACGATGAAGAATTAGCAAAATGGTCATTTTTATGTCTTCAATATTCAACACATTACCTGAAGTTCTTCAGGATTTGTGCTAATCAAAAACGCGTCTGCACCTAGACGGTTTATAGCTTCGTCTTTCTTGCTCGCAGACGTACTAAAAACGGTCACTTTTGCTCCTAAAGCCTTTGCGAACTTAATAGCCACATGACCAAGCCCGCCAAGACCGTTAATACCAATGTGGCTACCGGGTTTGGCAATGCCATAGTATTTCATTGGACTATAAACAGTAATTCCGGAACAGAGCAAAGGTGCACCAGCATCAAGTGGCATGTTGTCCGGGAAACGAATAATAAAGTGCTCATTTGCAACCATCTCATTGGAATAGCCTCCATATGTAATGGTTCCATCAAAATATGGAGCTGCATAGGTTAAGACTTGTTTAGGACAATAATTCTCCAGATCTGCACGACAATTATCGCAAGATCGGCATGAACCAACCAAGCAGCCAACACCAACTTTATCTCCAACCTTAACCTTTGCAACTTTGCTACCAACCTCTGTAACTTCACCCACAATTTCATGGCTGCATAAACAAGATTTATCAAACCTTTAAAATGGTTCACAAACTTTAGTTGCTAAAGAAAATATACCATAATGACAGAATCAATAGCCTGATTTACGAAACTCAATAGATATATTTAGAGTTATCATGATCCTCTTATATTGATCAAAAGAATGGAATTAGGGGATAAAATCATACCCCGGTACAAGAGGATAGGTAGACAAGCCCCATTCATTCTTGAGGAAATGAAGATCAGTATGGCACACCCCACAATAGAGAACCTTCAATCTAACATCATCCTCTAGTGTTGCCCTGCAAAGTGCAAATACATTAAAATTATGCTCCTATTAATAATATGAATGAATCAAGAGTATAAATTTTGTTGGTAACAAACCACTTAGAAAATAGATTTGTTTCAAGTAGCAAAAAGCTAGGCCAATTTGGTTCTGATGCAAAACCCATTTTTGTCATGACCAAATATCTCAAGCTATCGTGTCGTTTGATAAGACTACCAAACTACCAAGATTGAACAAATATCTAAAGCTATCGAGTCGTTTGATCACACTACCAATATTAGTGGTTCAAGATCAATGGTTCCTCAACAATGGTTCTTAAGGAGCAATTGATCATGAACAACTAATATCGGTTATTTGATCAAACAACCTAACAGCCGCGCACCGGAGCTGCATCAGAAAGTACAGATGCAACTATGAAGATTGAATCACACAAAATCAAATGGATTTAAAGCCACATCAAAGGCTACATATTTGTAATTTTCATAGTACTATTGAGAAAACGAACCAGAATAAGTAGATCTGGATTATTTGGAAAAGGAAATTCAAAAGGACGATGATAGGTGACTAAAATCAATTGGATTTTCTAAATCGTGGCAAAATTATATATAATCCGTGATATTATTGTAATTAATCCGTTGACTATTTTAGATATTAAGAGGATTTGGTGTTTTAAAGACAATTAGTTTTAGCCAAAAAGCATTTTCCATTTCAAAATTAGTCAGTATCTTTATTCACAAATAATTCAGTTTTGCAAAATTCGAAATCAAATCTCAAATGAAAGATGTTATTGAATGCAAGCCTTATAAAGGTTGGGAAGTTATAAAATATAAATCATAGGATCAAAAGCCCATAACTACCTTAAATTCGAACTCAAAACAAACTTATTTCAAGAAACCATGAACTTAGCAGCTCCATTAATAACTTCAAAGAGGGTCACTGATTACCATTTTATACATATATATATATATATATATATATATATATATATATATATATATATATATATATGTGTGTGTGTGTGTGTGTGTGTGTGTGTGTGTGTGTGTGTGTCTAAGGAGGAAACAATATATACTTTCTAAAAATAGATTACAATACAAAATTAAACAAGCCTTGAGTACAAGGAAAATTACTATTCACAGAACAGTATTAGTTATATACCTCCTGGAGAAATTGAAGGGAGAAAGAACCCCAGATGAATCACGGGCAGCCCAGCCGAAGGTCTTGACTGGGTGTTCCTCTTCTGGTGACTTTCCGGCCATCGTGAAGGTAGAAAAAATGGAGGAAAATCAACAAGAAAAGGGAAGAAATGAGCTAAGTGAAGAAGAAGAAGAAGAAGGAGAATGAGAGATTCAGCAATGCACTGAAAGAGAGCTTTGAGATTGGCCTATTTAACATTGAGGGGCTGCTAGTCGGACCAGAGCAAGTCAAGTAATTTAGCTTAGATGTTGGTTGTTGACTGCTGACTATGTCTGTGAGGTCATAATAATTTAATGGGTAATTTACACTAAACAATCATCAACAATTACTCTCTTTCTCGTAAATTATCTGGTCACTTTGTATTTTACACAGTAATTCGAGTTTATCAAATTTTATTTTATATATGATAAAATGTCAAACATTACCCTATTTAATTTACTCTCAATTTAATTCTAACTTCTTTACTCTCTTTATTATTTCCTCTTCAACATTCAATGTAAATGTTAGAATTGAAAAATTCATCACGAGTCATTTATTTAAAAAATGAACCGTTAATTTAAGATGGAGAGAGTATTACATTTCTGATTTTGACCATAAATAATTATTTTGAGGTGAATTGTTTCGTTAAATTGACCAGAATTCGTCAAATTTGTCAATATATGTAATCCATAAAATATTTTTGGTTAAAACTATCCAAAATAATTAATTTATAACTAAAATTTAAAATGGTTGGTGGTTATTTAATATAAATTACTCTACTTTAATTTTGAGACCGAGTATATTTGTCTCTTGGAAAAGGAAATTATTATGTGATACCCTGAATTTTTCGTACGTACGTGTCTAGCATGCCTACATGTATTTTGGTGTATTAATTGCTTTCACATGCTTTTATGTTGTGTACATTATTTGTTGAGGGGCGTTTTAGTATGATTTAGTATTAATCTTATAAGTTAGTTGGTTAGTTTGTGGAGTTAGAAGGGAGTTAGGATAGTTTTAAGGGGGGCTATAAGGTTGGTTTTTGCTGGAGTTATTAGAAGAGGGGAGTTAGAGAGAAGAGAAGAGAGGAAAAAGAAGAGAGTGAATTTTTGGCAGATTGGGTAGGCTGTGGGAGAATACACTTTTGAGATAGTATATGGTGTCCGCTTTCAGCGATTCGTGCATTTCGAAGAGGACTGATAGAGCTACGTGTGGGAGTTGACGGGATAGCATTTGGAGTTCTGGATTTCGAGTTATAGGCTTGGGAAGTCAGGGCAACAAATCTGGAATTTTCTGTTTTGGTGGATTTTGAGGTTTTACTCTAACATTGATAAGGTAAGGACCCTTCACCCTTATTTTTCATTTAAAGAGCATGAAAGAAGTATTTTACAGAAATGAAATGATGTTTTATTTATTGTTTTATTACATAAAATGGATGAAGTATTGTAGAAGATGCTTATATGAAGTTTATGTTCTTATGTGAGTTATGTTTTTATGTGATTATGTATATGGGTTTCAGTCATGTTATGTTAGTAGATTCAGTAGTTATCAGAAGTTAGTAGTATTAGTAGTAGAATGTCAATGACCAAGGTCATGCGTGACAGAATAGAATGCCGCTGACTCTGGTCATGCATGACATAATAGAATAGCAGAAGTTAGAAGTGGTAAGTATAGTAGCTAGTATGTAGTAGAAGATTTGTATGTGTTTAAGTGTTTATGTGATATGTGCAGTCAGTAATTTGGTTGGAACCTTTTAGTATTTCAGAAAATGTATTTTTCCTTGTTAAAATGAATGAAAAATGACCTGTTCTGAAGTCCGAACGATCTTTCCGGTCGACCGGACTATTTTTTCATCGTTTGGACAAACTAGTGGGGTTGCTGTCTAAATTTCGGTTGACCTGACCTGAGCTCCGGTCGACGTGACCACAACTCAATTTTTTAAATGTCTCTGTTTTGACTTCCGTTTGATCCGATTTCAAAGCTAAGTCTTTTATAAATTTTGTAAAGTGTTTTACAAGTGAAATGCAATTATTTTAAAGAGTATTTCAAGTCATGTTAATTAAAAAAAAAAAGTATGCATTGTTTTCACGTGTTTTGGGTGAACGGAAACATGTTTTGAAGTCTAATGGTGCTTCATCCCAAGGGTGTTGGGACCTTACTGAGCCAGTTTAGTGGATCATCCCTTATTAACATACATTTTGCAGGTAAGCAGGTAGCAGATCAGGTGGATAAGTCATGGATCGAGGAGAGTCTTGTTTGATATGTTTTGATGTAATAGATAGTTATGTTATCTTTTGGACCATATTATTTCTTTTGGTTTGTAAGACTTATGTTTACCTTGTAAGAATTGAGATCTTTTAAGTATGTAATGAAGTTTATTTTGAGAATTTAGTATTTATGTTTTAGGGTTCAGTGTCTCATTGGTAGATGACGCACTACCCGCTTATTCCAGAACACGAGTTGTGATATATTATCTACTTATAAAAGATATTTCAATAAATATCCGAAGTCATTATAACTAGGAGATAATGACAATGAATAGAAAATAAAAGTTATCCCATGGTTTGAAAAGTCATGATAAGTCCTTTATTTCGGATTCTAACCAGAAAGTTCTTTTAAATTATACATCGAGGATATGCCATTGTGCCATTGTGCCTTGTATCCATTCCAATATAGAACTATGTACTAAATACTTTTTATTTTGTATACCAAATCAATCTAAATTGGTACTCAATTTCAAAAGTGGAACAAAAAGTAAAACAAGAGCAAGCCTTAATTTTAATTAATTGGTGTCAACTACACTAATTAATAAAAGAATTTTGCGTGGTTATTAATATCAACACATTCTCTTTATTTATTTCTGTCCAACATCATATTCTCATTAACGTCTAACAAATTTATACTTTGACCAAAAAATTAAACACAAAAATGAGGCAAAAAATTTAGTATGAAATAAAAGTATTATCATAAGATTAAGGTTTACAAAATTTAAAAACAATCCCCAACCGGTTATTATGTATATCAAATTCGAACCCAAGCTACAAAATATTGCCACACCAACCCATCATGAACATAATTCCAAACAATTGTGCTGCTCTACTTGATATATTAAATTAGAATATTCTAATCACGTCCACATATGATTATTGTGATGATAATTTGCAATTATTGGAATATACATTGAACTTTTCTGCATAATTTTTATTGGAAAGGAAGCAGAAAAGTTCAATGTATATTCCAATAATTGCAAATTTCTACTCCTTTTCTGATTCCTTTTTAATAAAAATTTCTACTCCTTCAATTCCATTATATAATATAAGTCGTTTAAAAGATACATAAAAAATAAAAATAAAAAATTAATATTTTTATTAAAAAAAGTATTTTTATTTTTTTATTTTTAATTTTTACGATATATCCTAAATAATTTATATTATGTAACGAAAGTAGTACCCAATTTTTAAAGGGAGATAAAAAAAATCAGAAAATACAACAACGTGTTTTGATTTCAACTAATTGGTGTAGAGAAAAGGGCAAAAAATTCTCTGTCTCCGTTCATATCCCTATCCTTATCTTCAACCAATTACAATTCACCTTATGTATATATATAATTGAAAAAAATATTTATATAATAAATTTTGATTGGTTAGAAATAGAGATGAGGAGGACAGAGGATTTTTACCCAGACAAAAATGTCCCAACTTGGGGTAGAGTTTTCAAAATGCACGTGGCAGAATCAACACACCCAGTTGTCATCGTTAGCCTCGAGGCCCGGCCTGCCCAATCCCAAAGCTCGGCCCATCCGCTACCTCAGTCTTCACAAACTCGACTACTGTCTTCTCCAACTACCCCCACGTACAGTCACCAGTCAACTTTGACAAGCTGCACCCCCACCCACCCCTCCCAAATAAAAAAATAAAAATGAAAATGAAAAACAACAAATCTGTGTTTAGATTGATTTTGATGAGAATTTCTTTCTTGAGTATAACAAAAGTAGTAACACAACCTACAATAACTTTGACATATGAGGAGCTTGTCATTTTTATCTATTAGTGATTTAGGTATGTGTGAAATTTTAAAATAAATATAATTTTAAAAAGAGATTTTTACGTAAAACAAACAAATAAATCATTACATAAAAAGTTATTATAAGATTCAGAATTTTCAAATACAAAAATATTTTATAATTTGGACATAACTATTAGTTGTGAGAGGGTGATAGTTCACATCGTCCTTTAATTAAGAGTATTTCATGGCCAATTATTTATCTCTTTAGAGAAATCTTGTGGCAAAGGGATTAGTTACTGTGTTGAGAGCTCATGTGCCGAAGAATTAGTCATTATTGTTGGCAGTGGACAACTAAACTTGACTCAAAAAAATATTTAGGCCATAAAGAACTGGAGACTTAGTGCGGTCGCTCACCCGCATTTGGCCTTAGCTGCCTCTGACAGTGAGCATTGTAGAAGTTTACCTTTGTAAACTTGTGATAGTTAGAAGTAGAAGATTGGATCCCACATCACTGAATTGTTTATCTCCTTATTCTGCAATAGTGTGATTGATTCTAAACCATAAGTTTCAATAGACCAAATCCTTATGCTTACATAGGACTATAGGAGGCAACCGTGCATTCAGACAAGTAAATCTTCTCATGGACAGACAGTGCTGCCAAAAAAACATCCTAATTCTAGCTTTCTAAAGGTTCCTGGAGAATACTGCAAAAAGAGCACACCTTCTTGTTAAGTTTTCAAAAAAATCACCTCCTTTATATACGTTGGCAAAGTATGTTGATTTAGGAGATTGCAAAGTCTGTCTTGCAAATTTGTAGCCAGACAAAATGTGCCATGCTACATTTATGTACATGATACTAGGTATATATCTGCTGTAATAAACAATGCAGCAAAAATAGATATAATAAATCAAAGAATACTTCTCCCTCCGATAATGGATACTCCCTCCGTCTCAAATTATTTGTCCACATTTCCTTTTTAATCTGTCTCAAATTATTTGTCCACTTTCTAAATAAAGGGTTCATTAATGGTGATTTTTCCAATACTATCCCTTACATTAAATGTTGGAGAGAGAAGAATATAAAGAGAAGAGAAGGTAGAATTAAATTATGATTAACATTAAATAGAGTCATGTTTGACATTTTACCATATTCCACTATAAAATTTGATGAAACCTTAATCTCCGTGCAAAACACAAAGTTGACAGATAATTTGGGACTGGAAGGAGTATCTTTTTAGCTTCTCTATCTTTTTCTAAAATAAATGTCATTTTTTAACTTTTAATGGTGTTTTTTTTCTTTCAAATTGCCCTTACTATAGATGGGGATGGGAGGGGGATTGATCTTTGAAAATAAACTAAGTTATTTAATATTATGGGAGTAAAAATGTTCATTGTCTCTTTCTTCCTTAATACTACCTTCATTCTTTAATATAAAGACTTTTAAGAAATATAACGAAAGTTAAGAAAGTAAAAATAAAGTGTTTTTAATCAAAATATCAATAATACTCTCTTAAATATGATTTGTATACCAATAATTATATTTAAGAAAATAATATTGATATTTTAATTTTAAAAAAATAATTTAGTTTTTACTTTCTTAATTTTCGCTACATTTTCTAAAAAAATTATATTAAGAAATTGAGGGAGTATATTCTAAACTATATAGAAAGGCTTTTAATAAGAATGGAGGAAGTATATTATATATTCTATTCCATTTTATGACATCTAAGAAATAATTTAAGCATGAAGTTTCCGATGTATTTTTTTGTGATGATATCACTCGTCAATCTCTACTAATTTAGTTAGGATCTTAATGAACTTTAGCTCATCCAACAAGATTCAAACTCTCAATCTTTACAAATATACGACATATTATCATTTATTTATACTTAGCAAGATTCAAACTCTAAATCTTTAGTTGAAAATCTCAACTCTTACAACTTATACAAAATCTCATTAACTTTCCCGTTGTATATTTTGTTTGTTTGTCATTTTAAATATTTATATTATTCGGGCAACAAGTTCCGGCATGCAAACAGTGGCGGAGTCAGGAATTTGTCATAGGGGGCGAATTTCTTATTGAAATTTTTTAGGGGGGCCAAATACAATATTTATAAGAAAATATCACCTAAAAAAAAATTTTTCTATACAAAATTCGTCGTTTTTTAAAATGTTGGGGGAACCCCCTGCCCCTTAATAGCTCCGGCCACTGCATGCAGAGTCAACAAAGATGAGCTTAGAGAACCTTCTGCGTTACAGAAAACTTTTTTTTTTTTAGGAACAAAATTTTATTTTTCTGTCTTAAATTAATTATTCTAATTGATAAAAGTATGATTATCAAAGCTTTAATAAATTATGTGGTAAAATAGATTTAAAAGTCTATAAGATCTCTAATTAATTCTTATAAACTAGCTCATCATCTCTTGTATTGAAAGTTGTAATTTTAGTTGAATATGAGTATTAAATGGATTGTTGAAGATAAGAATAAAATTTAAAATTTAAATATAAATAATTACTCTATTTAATTTTGAGCAGAACAGACAAAAAAATAAAATAATGAATTTATTACATAAGGAGTATTAAAAAGTCAGAAATCAGATAAAGGTGGGACAGATTTGCAACGTTTTGAGGAGAATACAGCCAAAGTTTCGCATTAGTAGACGGATGTCTTGTATTCTGTGTCAATGGATTAAATTTAGACGAAATATCCCCATGAAGTTATGGGGTGTGATACTTTACCCTTAAATGTTACAAAATGAGAATATTGCCCCCCAGACCGCCAGTCAACCCATTAAAAATTAAATTTTCGTTAGATTACTTGTCAAGTTACCCTTTTACCCTTAAAAGATAAGTGCATTGACAATAAAACCCTAAACTTGCATTAATTTTCAAAAATAAAAAAGTCCAAAAAAACAAATGTCTAACACAGCACAACTGGTTGAAGTTTTCTAGAAAAAGAAAAGGAAAATAAGAGTGGTGGTTGAAGACGGAGGAGGTGACGGGGTGACGTGATGAGGTTGGTAAGGGTTTCAAGTGGTGGTGTGAGGGGGGGTTGATGAACAAAATCGATATGGGTAGGCTACTGGTCAAGGCGTAAGAGAAATTAAAAAGGATGAGGTTTTGCAATGGGGCCGACAAAGTGGTGGCAACGATTGCCAGGGATGGAGTGGAGTCGATGGTGCAGGAGGTTTGTGGAAAGAAAAAGAGAAGAGAGAAAAACTGGGTAAAAGAGGGATGGCCAATAAGGTACGAGTCTAGGGGGGAAAGATGACTAAGAAGAAGAAGATAGAAGGATGAATAAGGAGAGTAGTAGGTCGGAAAGGATGGTTGTTTGCCTGGGACGGAAAGGTGATCAACTCTTCTCTTTTCTTTTTCTTTTTTTCTTGTGTGTAGATTATTATTTTAATTTTATTAGAATATTTTTCAAGGGTTCAGTAAAATTATAAGTCCATGTCATCTTTCCAAAACCCTAATTAACGAAATGAAGCAAAGTACTTATTTATTGGCATTTTGGGGTAAAGTGCCATACCCCATGACTTCATGGGAGTATTTTGTGATTAATACGAGAGCCGGACTGTAAAGGAGTGGGAATAGTGACGGAAACAATTTTTTTTTTGGTGAATAAAAGAAACACATTTTTTTTTTTTTTTTGGTGAATAAAAACCCACCTATTCATTACTAGAAGAGTTTTTGCGCGGGGGTGGGGGGGAAGAGGGGTGTGAGAATCGATCCTGGGCCGAAGCCAGGATGAAGGCTACCTTTTCCATTAGGGCAGCTTGATTCCCACACTAGAAGAGATATTACATTCCCAGGATCCATTACATCCAAAAAAAACCATTGGAATCCTGGTCACAAAAAACCTCATTCATGTGACAGAAGAACACATTTATGTACTTGATGCCATGGACCACTGTGCAAACATGTGTCCTGTGAAATATTACATTCCCAGAAGCTCAAACACTTATCAGTCCCACGATCGTTCATCAGCATTCCGAAGATCCTAAAGAAGATCAAAATTCAACCTTCCACTGAGGTACAAAAGGTTCTGAGCACGACATCGGTCAGCATCGTGCTAATAAACCTTATTAGTACAAGAACAAAGCATAAAAGTATACGGTGATTGAAATTTATCAGTACGGTACTACTGAAACTTCATTAGTACAACAACAAAGCATCAGCATATACTTGGTACAAAAACAAAGCAGATGTGGCTCCGTCATGTAGAGATGACGCGCTACATCAGTTATACAAGGCGACATAATGCAGCATATGCTTTGAAGATTTTATTCACCAGCAATAAGTCGGCGTTAAGCGCGGACCTACCAAACTGGTGTTACTATATAGAGTAAGGGCCTCCTATCACTGAAGCAACAGCTTTCATGGATTAGCGAAAGAAGCTCTTAGCCAGATTTCAAAGTGTTGCCAATGTCGACTACAAATCTATATTTGACATCACCTTTCTGGATCCTCTCCATTGCAGTGTTTACATAATCCATTGGAATGATCTCTACATCTGGCAAAATATTGTGCTTTGCTGCAAAATCAATCATTTCTTGAGTTTCCTTCAAGCTTCCAATCGCGCTCCCAGCTACCATTTTCCGACCTGATATTCAAAATTTTACACATTAAGCATATCATTCTTCATACTTGGAATCGAACCTATTAAAGATGAGTTAAAAAGGAATAAAATTTCTTACCATAAATTAGTTGAAACACAGGCAGATCGTTTGGCTTTTCTGGTGCCGCAAGCAGAATAAGCTTGCCTTGAGACTTCAACAAGTCCATCAAGGGTGTTGTAGCATGAGCTGCAGCGACAGTGTCGATAATGCCATCCAAAGTTTCAGCTGCGGCCTGCAAAATAGTTTACATATGAAAACAGCAATTGTTGTATAGGCAATCGAATCCTACCATATACTTGGTTAGATTATTCGGGTTCAAATTGTATATACCTTCATCTGCTCAGGATCGCGGCTAACCAAGAATGCATCAGCACCGAATTTCTCAATGGCTTCTTTCTTTTTATTCTCGGATGTGCTTATCACAGTTACTTTTGCACCAAAAGCCTTGGCAAACTTCACGGCTACATGACCAAGACCACCAAGACCAACAATGCCAACGTGTTTTCCGGGTTTGTCAAGTCCAAAATACCTCAATGGACTGTACGTGGTGATCCCAGCGCAGAGCAAAGGAGCACCAACATCCATTGGGAAATTCTCAGGCCAACGAATCACGAAGTGTTCGTCAGCAACCATGAGATTAGAGAAGCCTCCATAGCAAGGGGTTCCGTCAGAGTATGTACCGCCAGCTGAGAATACTTGTCCATGACAGTAATTTTCGAGATCATTAGCGCACAAATCACACTTACGGCATGATCCTACCATGCAACCCACGCCTACTTTATCCCCAACCTTCACTTTCTTTACCTTGCTACCAACCTCGGTAACTACACCCACCATGTCATGCCTGTATCAGAGAAACTATGATTTTACTGGCAGATTTAATATACACAGTTCAATGAATATGAAGCAGAGGACCCAAAAAAACAGTGAAAATTTATTTGATTTAATTTGTCAGTCATTCCAAAGGATTGTTATCTTGAAGTTAGAAACAATGTCTATTTTGTTTTATACTCCATCCATTCCTTAATATAAATCGTTTAGAAGTTTTTCTTTATGACTTTTTCTAATCTATGGATAAAATAAAAAGCCAATATTATATATTATAAAGACAAAAAAATCATATTGTTACGTTTCCACATCAAAGTGAAATATAGTACTTAGTTCTTTTTTCTTTCAATTAATGCCTATTCGTGTTCCAAAAGTACATTTCCGGCGGTAGGAACTAGAATGAATAGTGCAGTAGCAATAAATGCAAGAATATTCACTTCCATAATCGAATCTTTTTTTTACTTCGCAATAACTCGTGATTTAATCCCATAGAGATGATAAACCTTTCACCCAGTAAATTCATATGTAACAAACATTAAGGGTAAAAAATAATATATTTTTATTAAAATATCAACATTATTCTATTAAATTGAATTAATATTATACAAATCGCCTACGAGAGTAATATTGATATTTAGACTAACAAATGTTATTAAGAATAAAAGAAAATCATTAATTGAAAGGTTGTTAAGAATATATTTGGTCGTAACTCCGACATGGACGATTTCCTAATCGTGGGGTGTACTTGAAGTGTGTCTGTCTCGAGACTAAAACTAAGATCGTACTCTCTTTAAATTGATTGTCTAGCGCTAATTAGCCAACATGGGATTCTCAACAAAATTCCCTCCAGTAAATTACAACGTTAAGCCGTGTCTTAAATTAAAAAATGTAACAGAACATTTAGTTTGTTGCTCAGTGGAATTAAATCTTACCCAGGAACAACGGGATATTTGGCAATGCCATATATGTTCTTGGCCATCTTAATATCTGAAATACATATCCCACAATACAATACTTTGAATTGCACATCTTTCTCTCCAGTAGCCCTATATCACCACCCAAAATACAAATAATAAACCACAACAATTATTAAATTAGCCACCAAATAAAAAGAAAAAAAAAAAACCTTTTTCAGAAACAGACCTTCTGAAGAAATTGAGAGGGGAGAGAACTCCATCAGTGTCTCTAGCAGCCCATCCAAAGGCCTTAACTGTATGCTCAACTTCAGGTGATTTTGCCATTTGTTTTTAATCAGAAATTTGGTACTGATAGGAATGAGAAGGATATGTTATTATATAGTGAGTGTGTTTAAGGGTGGTGACGTAGGTAGTGAGGTAAGATAGAACGTTTCACTTAACAGAATTGCAAAATACACGTGTTATTTTTGTTATGATAGTAATACACGTGTTGTTTGATTAATTAGCAATATGATCCCAAATTATCTGTCAATTTTATCTTTTATACGAGAATTAATGTTTTATCTAATTGTATACTATGATAGGGTAAAATGTCTAATATTACCATATTTATTTTTATTCACAATTCAATTCTTTCTTTTTATCTCTCAATTTTTCTTTCTCTAACATTCAATGTAAGAAATAAGATTGTAAAATTCATCATCAATGAGTCATTTATTTAGAAAGTTGACATTTAATTTGGATATATTAAAAAAAATGTGAACAAATATTTTGGACGGGTGAATACTTCTTCCGATTCAAAATAAAAGTTTAATACAAATTAAGGTACTAAAAAAACAATTAAAGTGCTCATAATTATATTTTGTTATTACGAATATACATTCAATCTACCTTAAAAAATTTCAAGAAGGCCGTAGCCCAATGGGGTTCCCCTTCGCTAACAACCGAGAGGTTCTGAGTTCGACAACGGGCTACAGAACCCAGACTACTAACCCCCCCTCCCCAAAAAAAAACTACCTTAAAATTTCATCTATATTCATATTACACAAGTTGCAAATTTTTTTTTAAAAAAAAATGAGAAAAAGCTAAAGTATATATATATATTTTTTTTACGGGGGTATGGGAATCGATCACAGGTCTTACCCCTGTGAAGGAAGGACCTTACCACCAGGCCAACCTGATTCCCATTTTTTTTTTTTTTTTTTTTACGGGGGAGGGGGGTATGGGATAATTTCTTTGAGAATATTTTATCGACAAATCCTGGTGATGCAAGTCTCGCCCCTCATATCTCACCAATAAGCTAAAAAACCATGAAATGGATGATTTAGAGCGTTCGTACACTAAAGAAGAAATAATGAAAGCTCTTAAACAAATGCATCCTAACAAAGCACAAGGTCGGGGCGGTATGCATGTCCTTTTTCTCCAAAAGCCCTGGCATATATTGGGATAATCAGTTACTAGATTTATTCTTGAGGCACTGAACAACGGTGATAGTATAACCGCTATCAACTCAACACATATTGCTCTAATTCCTAATATACAAAAACCTATTTATATGACGTATTTCTGACCAATGTCATATATAAGCTTATCTAAAAAATCCTAACAAATAGGTTAAAGCTTGTTATGGACTCCCTGATAGATGAAGCCCATAGTGCCTTTTTAAAGAAAAGACTTATAACAGATAATCTTATAATTGCTTTCGAAGTGTTCCATAGCCTTAATGAAGTATTCTATTTTGCTTAATGAAGTACCAACCAGATCCTTCATGCTAACTAGGGGAATCAGGCAGGGAAACTCTTTATCAGCCCTTTCTTTTCCTCATTTGCATAGCTGGGTTATCCTTACTTGTTCGGTCCACCCAAGAACGTGGACTCTTTCAAGGATTTCAGTTTGGTACGAGGATTTCTATTTCCCACCTGCTGTTTGAGGATGATTCTTTTTTCTTTGCCAAAGCCGAGGAATCCTACTTACAAAGGCTAAAAGAGATTATGGGAACATATGAGGCATGCTCTGGACATCTGATAAACTATGACAAATCCAACATGTTCTATAGTAAGGGAACCCTAGATGAGGTAAAAGATCTCGCTTTCTCCGATTCTGCAAATCCCATAGGGAGACGGGAAATGAAAGTACCCCGGACTACCTTACATGATAGGACGATCAAAAAAGGATGTTTATCAATTTGTGGTGGATAAAGTTTGGAAAAAAACTCAGCAATTGGAAATAAAAGACTTTGTCTTTTGCAGCCAGAGTTGTTCTTGTCAAATAGGTGATACAAGCAATCCCAACATCTGTCATGTCGTGTTTCATCCTCCCTCAATATATCATTGATTCCATTACAAGTATGATGAGGAATTTGTAAGCCAAAAGACGAATGAGGATTGGGTTTCCGTGATTTAAAGGCTTTTAACAATGCTCTAGTGGCTAAACAAGGATGTTGTATTGTCCACCAATCTCTTTCTCTTTGTTCCAGGGTATTGCAATCGAAATATTTCTCTCAGGAACGTTTCCTATCTGTCCAACTTAAGGGACGAACTTCCATAGTCTGGCAATGAATCATGAAAGGGCGTGAACTGCTCAAAGCTGGACTTAAATAGAGCATTGGTGATGGCTCATGAGTTAATATATGGGGGAATAAATGGTTGAACACTCCTTATTCTTTCAAACTCTCGTAACCACCTAGTCTAGGACTATGGCAAAAAATGATGGCTGTTTCCAAGCTTATAGATCACCAAAATAGTATATGGAACATAGAGTTTCTATATGAATTTTTCTCGTCTTATGAGATAGAAGAAATACTTAAAGTTCCTCTATGTGACGCATGACCATCAGGCCGCCTTGTTTGGGGATATACCAAGAATGAAATATATTCAGTTAAGTTCGGATACCACTTACAAATGGATATCACTGACAAAAAAAATGCGAAAAGCCTTCGACATCAAGGCACAATGATGTTGATCACTGGAAGGACATTTGGAAATTGGTTATCCCTCCACTCCTCCCCAAAAAAATACAAGTTTTCATATGGAAAATCTTCCAAAAAATCCTACCTACTTGTCAAAACTTGTCAAAGCAGGTAAAATCCATAAGACCGCAATGCCCTATCTGTCAGGAGGATATTGAAACTACGACACATGCTCTATTTTCATACCCAACAGCTATGGAAGTATGGAACTGCACTAGTTTCGATATACAAAATTTGATAAAAAATGATGTTTTACCTTATTGCCTAATGCCCATCCTGGAAGCTGGAAAAGAATTTTCTACCCCATTCTCATATATTGCGTGGCATATCTGGTGCAATCGAGACTGTCTTTGATGAAAAATGACAGACCCCTGAAGAGGTAGCCAATATTGCCTTCATCCATGCTGCTGAGTATAATACAATTTTTTCCTCATCTTTAGGCTCACCTAGCTGTTGCCAACCTATTCCTAATTCTCAAAGGAAAGGCAAATTTTTTTTCACCATGTGATACGAGAAATCACCCCTACGAACCTAAGGTGAAAGCTAGTTATAAATGGCAGCCTCCAGATGAAGGATTCTTTAAACTCAATGTAGACGGAGCCTGGTACGAAAACTCTTGCGGAATGGGTTTCATCATCAGAAACCATACAGGCAATTTCGAAGCAGGAACGGCAAAATTTGTCCCCAACTCACCAAGCTTCAAATATACTGAAGCTAAAGCTTTACTAGAAGGACTTCGTTTTGCTATGCAAAATGAATATCAGTCGTTGCTCATTGAAGGTGATTGTCAAACACTGGTTAATCAAGTCCATCAGGAAGAAGAAGATTTGTCCCCGCTAGGACACATTGTTAGTCAAATAAGAATTTTGTTGGGGACTAGCATAGTTAATTTATCTTTTGCGCATAGAACTTGTAATATTTCTGCTGATAGATTAGCCAGTTACACCATGAGTCTTAAAACCTCTTTTCAATGTTTGAAGAACCATCGAATTTTCTCTTATCACATGTACTTCATGATATCATTAAATGATATATTAAATACAATTTTAATTCAAAAAAAAAGGGGGGCTAAATGTGACAAATATCAAGAAGGAATTCACACGTAGAGGAATGCAACGAGGTAAAAATTCGCTACGAGACGGTCATTGTGTGTATCTGTGAGATATAAAGGTCTGCAGAACCTACCATGTAGATGGTTTCTGTCTAAAATTATGTGAGAGGAGTGTGGGGTGGACCCGATCCCTGCAACGAGTCCCACGTTTCTGACCAAAAACAAAAAAACAAAAACGAGTCCATTAGAATTTCCCTTGAGTTGTGTGCCTGACTTTTTAGATAACACCTAGTAAAAGGGGACTTAAAAGTGCGGGTATCCAAGACTGGGGTGGGTATGATTTTACTAAAAAATAATTGTAAAAAAAGTTTGGATGAGTTCGACTTCGATCATCACTACAGATCAGAGGATTTTAGGAACAACACACTCTCATATCGGTAGTAGAAACTGAACACTTAACTTTTGTAAGGACGTGTCAAATTTTTACCAATTGAACCAACTTGTGATAATACTAAAATTTTCTAATAACTAAATTTTCTAATAACATCACAATTTGAGGTTTGAGAACAGTTTAATCTACACTAAATTCAAATCTTAAACAGTTACAATTTGATATATAAATCGTTAAATATTTGAAAAAATGCACATTTTACTAACTTACTCATTTTGCATGAACAAAAGTTAATAATTAAAAACAATACAAACGATAGAGGAAGCAATTGTTAGAAACAAATACAAAATGAGATAGAGAGACATGTAAATACTGATTTTAACAATATTTTTTTTCTAAGTACTTATTTTAATTGTTTTTTGACAATAATTTATTACATTTTGTATTTTTCTAAAAGAATTTTTAGACTACATATGGTGCGGTGCGGTGAACTTTGGTTCCAGAAAAATATTCCATCCGGCCCAATTTGAGTGTTATAGTTTGACATGGGTTAAAATTTATGGGGATATTTTTAACTTAAGGTTCAATAGAAAATATGTATTAAATTTTTAATTAAATTTAAAAATAAAACATTTAAGTTCAGACATTCTAATAAAACAAATAAAATATTTAAATCCAAATGAAAAATATCAAACTGCACTAAATTTCCATTTTTTTTTTTTGAAAAAACACTAAATTTTAATTTATATTTAAATTCTTCAAACCGCAACTAAATTAATTAAAAAAACAACAACAATCAGTGGAGTGCGGTTAGGTGAGAGCCGAGTTTTGATTAGAAAAAAATAATTACTATCTAAAGAACTTTGCTCTAGGATACAATTTTAGGGGTTTTTTTTATTAGACTAACCATGGTTTAGCATAATGGTCATAACATGACAGTTAAAATTTTGGGAGTAAAATTTTTGTCCAGAAAAGAAGTGGGACTTCCGTCTTGGCTGATGTGACATTTTTGTCCAAAACAGAAGTGGGACTTCCGTCTTGGCGCTCACCCAGACGTGCCTTGCCACATCAGCCAAGACGAAATCCAGAACGGAAGTGGGACTTCCGTTCTGGCCTGGCAGAGAGTTTTGGCAAAAAAAAAACTTGGTTATTTTTTGGGCTGCAATTTTTTGAGTTGGTACTATTACAACATAAAAAATACTAAGACTGAATATTAACCAAAATTTGAGTACGAAAATTACTATAACATAAATATGTTAAATTGTATGTAAAAAAAATAAAACGACTAATGTAAGAAAAACAAAGTAAATGCTATCTAAGGGCCCGATGGTGTGTATCTATCGGGCCTTCTCCGCTCTCTTCGGAGAAAGTAAGTGTGGTCATCTCTCGTTCGCAGAGCACTACCCTGGTCCGTTGCGATAAATATCGGCTCTTCAGGGGAATTTGACAGGAGCAGTGGAGTGTGCTACAGCGTCTGAGTCAGGTCGAGGCTAAAGGAATGCGACGCACCAAAATAGAAACCCGGTTGTCCCGATGCAGAGGACCCCGCTTCAGAATGCCCCCCGTCTCAATACTCGGAGAATAAGTACCGATGATTGGAAATTGGTATTGAAATAGGGTGGGTACTTCGACCTGTGTGGGAGTCTGTCACTAACTAACATCAAAATATCGTATAAAATCCAAACACGGCGATATTTGCAAAAAGTGTTGCTTTAATTTACTTTTTTTTTAAAGCGACATTTGAAAAAAAAATTAATACAAAAACGTCCAAAATACTATTTTTGTTGTAGTGTTTGAACCATTCGGCCTAAGTTCCACATTAGTTCTTGGCATGTCCGGCATCCTAACTCGTTGTTGCCCAGTGGGGCGGACTGGGGTCGAGTATCATTTTGGATGTCCGGCTTCATGGTGTCAACTCCTACTTTCTTTGGCTCATCCTTGTTTTTTACTACTTTGGAATGGTCAGTATCCACAAGTAGGTCGGTCAATTGATTATATCGAGTCTAAAATATTGGGTTCATACTCAGATCCACTAAATTGAGACCCGAGTTGAATTTCTATTGGATTTGGTCTAGATATTTTCAACTAGAGTATGAACTTAATCACATTAGGTCTTGGATTTAATTTGAGCCCGCTCATTAATTTTACTTATAATTTTATTGATATTCAATTTTATCGATCGAAACGTGAATATTTTTTTAAATAACGATTATTAGCGAAATATTTTGTGAAAAAAATATGCATCATTCATTTACATTAGCATTATATCCTTGGGTTCTAATAAAAAAAATAAAAAAAATAATCTTAATTGGGTCCTTGGGTCTCTTGAGTCTATACAATTATAATTTAGATCCACAACTTTTGGGTCCCATACTTGACTTGTATCCTACCCATATGTAGTACTGTGAAACGGGGCGGGCCCATTTTTTGCGGATCATTGAAACACATGCCCATACCCGCACCGCACAAAGCCCACTCAATTTTTTTTTTTTGGTTAAATAAAGATTTACCCATTAATCATAAAATAGTCAAAGTCATTACAATCAAAAGATAAAACGCAATTAGAAGAAAAATAAAAGTTATACAATGGTGTAAACACCATGATAATATGTTAATATTAATATATTATATATACCATCAAGCGAATAGGAAATATGTTAATATATACCATATTATGTATAATATGTATACTTTTTTTTTTTTTTTTACCATCAAGCGAGTAGGAAATATGTTAATATATACCATATTATATATAATATATATACTTTTCCAAAAAATATTATATATAATATGAATATTTTTTTTAAAAAAAAAGCCCGCGATCCGCCGGATCCGCCCACGGGCGGGGGCTAAAAAGCCTGCATTTTTGCGGATCAATATTTCCTAAGCCCATACCCGGTCCCGATCGGCAGTGGGCTAACCCTGGGTCCCATGAGCTTCGCCCACTTTGACAAGATCTACCCATATGAGTCCAGACTCAATCTAAATATGAGTATAAAAAAGTTTATCTAGATCTAAATTAGATCTTATAAGTCTGGATCTGAAATTGATCTCTTGAGTCCAATTAACAGGTCTATCCACAAGCAACTCCTGGACTTCTTTGTCAGTGACTTTTTGTATGGCACGCCTAAAGATGATACAACCATTTATATCATGGCTGAAAACTCGGCCATTGGGATTTTCATTACACTCTGAATCAAGCGAGTAATGTCAATTACTTTTTAATAGTTTTGCATCGTCACTTTCACTCGAAAAGCAATTCTTTGAATAATTGGAGAAAATTTTACAAGACTATTTATATGTATAATGCATTTGATTTTGTTTTCTTATTATTTGGGATGGTGGAGAAGATATTTGATACCAAATTAACTATATCTTATCTTATATTGGTGTTTTTTTCTCTAATTAACGGGAAAATGACACCAATTTTCGAATCTTAAGTGGGAGTCTGTTACTCGTCTGCTAGACCAATGTTTTATTTTTTATTCTTGAAATGAATTGGATGGTAATTTGTCAAATGCCTGAAGTTAGGGTGCAATTGGTTACCATCCTCAAACCAAGAAATTATGCTTTTGGTTTACTTGCAGAAAAATTTATCAATCAATAAAAGGGAGGGAAAAAAGAAGGGATTTTTAGAAAATTTTATGTGGCAAAATTTGTCATAAATGCAACCTGTGTTTGAGATAAACCAGGTTAGTCCATTCAATTAGGCTTCTAATGTTGAAATCCAATCAACCAAGAGGCCTAATGAAAACATGAAGTTTGGTCTGGGGTGGCAGATTGTGTAGGAGGGTGTAATTTCGAATCTTGGCAGCCGCAGTGTGGAAGTTTCAACCTTCCAATGTGGGAGTGGCTTCTTGCGGTGGGTTAAGACAAGTCCTCTCACCAATCGAGTCGCCTTGATTTACATCCTCCACAATTCCTGTCGGATCGGGAGGTGTGGTCAGTGGCGGACGCAGACTTTAAAGCAGGAGGGGGCACAATCAACATTGACAAAACAAATTTATAAAATCATATACGCGTTTTCATACTTTGATAATATTCTATAATTACATCATTCTCGATAGTACTTGATACTTTAATACTGGCCTATTCTTCACATAACGAAATACTACCGACATTTGCTCCTTCATTTTGATATATCACGGGATTCATCAATAAGAATAGAAAACAAGCCATCACCAATATCTTTGATAATCACCATATAGTAATTTTTTTACAAGATTTCAATTTTTTACACTTAATTTTGTTAATTTTTTTTTAATAAACATCATAGTCCCATTACACATTTAAGTTTGTTAAAATTTTGATCAAACTTATTAATATATAAGTGGTGTTATTACTATAATCCACGAACCACAAAATCTAATTTCAAATTGAAAACTGACTCAAAACGAGTACAATAAAAAATGCTCACGGCACGGATGTTATAGAAACGTAGCAAAAACTATAATAAAAAAAATTAATAATTTTTGAGGGAATGGCTGGCCCCACCATGTCATACCCTAGGTCCGCCAATGGGTGGGTTCCCATAGGGTGGGTATCGCTTTGTGTTGGAGAATATTCTGACACATTTGTTTGGGAAAGCAGCTAACAATCAAATTTAGTGGGACGGTTCTAGGTCATGGTAACATGCTCTCCTAGTCTAACCACGAGATATGGCGTGTTGTTTACACATGGCGATAGAATATAGGATCACCATAAAAAAATTATTTCTCAAGCTGAAATTAAAGGCGTGGAACCGAAAACTTAATCAGCGTTCATGGAATTGCAGAGAATTTCTTAGGCAGATTTCAAGGTATTGGCAACGTCAATGACAAATCGGTATTTGACATCAGATTTCAGGAGCCTCTCCATTGCAGTGTTCACGTAATCCATTGGAACCATCTCTACCTCTGGCAAAATATTGTGCTTCGCTGCAAAATCGATCATTTCTTGAGTCTCTTTCAAGCCTCCAATCGCTGTCCCAGCAACTGTTTTCCTCCCTGATATATATTCAAATTTACAAGCTTAAGCATTATTCTTCATACATAGAATCAGTGGCGGAGCTTACAAGGGGCCCCCAAGAATTTTCAATTTTTTTATATACTAGGTATATATATTTAACTGCTTGTAATAATAGAAATTATTTTTTTTAAATGGCTCCCCAAGAATTTTTAATTTTTTTATATACTTGAGTGAGCTCCAATTTTTTGAGTGATTTCTGCGTTTCGATTGATTTTTGATGATGATATTGATGATAAATTCTCTAATTTAATTAAACCCTAAGACCTAAATCTTTTTCGGGTCATTAAATTCATCCAATTTTTGCACCAAACAGTTTGTAACTGTGATGATATTAATGACTTCAAAAACTTCAATCAAATCTTCAAAAACCGGGGTAGAAAACTCATTTGATGAGCTGATGAAGAATAAAAAAAAAAAATTGGGCTAACCTAAGACTTTATATATGTCGTTTAAATTCAATTTTTCTAGTAAAATATATAATTCCACCTCAAATATATCATTTTACACCGTAAGTAAATTTTTAGTTCGGCCCCCCCTAAATACAAATCCTGGCTCCGCCACTGCATAGAATCAAACTCATCGAAAAAAATGGAACGAAAGAAATTCTTACCCATGCAGAGAAGAAACACCGGAATCTCAAGTGGCTTATCAGGTGCCCCAACCATAATCAGCTTACCATGAGACTTCAACAAGTTTAGCAGGGGCACTAAAGGATGATTAGCAGAGACCGTGTCGATAATCCCATCCATAGTGCCAGCTGCAGCCTGCGTATATAATTGTTGTTTGCATATTAAACATCAGTTGCCGTAAGGGGAAATCAGATGACTCGGGTTCAAATTGTATATATATACCTGCATTTGTTCAGGATCGCGACTAACCAAGAATGCATCGGCACCAAGTTTCTCAATGGCTTCTTTCCTTTTACTCTCAGAAGTGCTTATCACAGTAACTTTGCAACCAAAAGCCTTGGCGAACTTAAGGCCTACATGGCCAAGACCACCAAGACCAACAACGCCAACATGTGTTCCGGGTTTGTCAAGTCCATAATACCTCAATGGACTGTATGTGGTGATCCCAGCACAGAGCAGAGGAGCACCAATATCCATTGGGAAATTCTCTGGCCAACGGATCACAAAGTGCTCGTTCGCGACCAAGAGATCAGAGTAGCCTCCATAGGTAATGGTCCCATCAGTGTATTGAGCACAGTATGTGAGAATTTGTCCCGGACAGTAATTTTCGAGATCCTTAGAACACGAATCACAATTCCGGCATGATCCTACGAGGCAACCCACACCTACTTTGTCCCCAACCTTGAATTTCTTCACCTTGCTACCAACCTCAGTAACCACACCAACAATCTCATGCCTGTATCAAATTAACTTGCAGATTAACTTAATAATTCCAAAGCATATTATATTAAAATTTATAAAAGAGTAAATCACTATTTATGCCCCTTCAACTATTTTCAAAAGCAAGTTATACCCCTTTTCTTTTTTGCGTGCCATTAATGCCCTTAACAATTTACGGGGTGCCATTAATGCCCTTAACAATTTACGGGGTGCCATAAATGCCCCTATGCAGCGGAATCCGGCGAGTTTTGGTGGCTACACACACGTGTGAGTCACATGCCCGATTTTACAAGGGCAAAATTGTCCATAAATTAAAAATCTCCAACTTCTTCCCCAATCCCTTCTTCAATTTGGCCCCATCATCTTTTTCTTCTTTGAAGCTCCGGCCATATCCACTACCGCCGCCGTCCGAAATCGGTGACTTTCAAATCCAACAACGGATATTAAGAGGGAGTGAGAGGGGAGTGGTGGAGAGGGGTGAAGCTTTTCTCTCTATATATTTTTTTAAAATTTCGAATAGCTTCAAAAAACCCATTATTCTGAAACATGAAGGTTGAATTTGGAATTTTTTGGAAATTATAAAAAAATGGTTTTTTTGGCTTCTAAACCATTCTCAAAGGTAAGAATCTTTTGGCTTCTAGACCATTCTCAAAGGTAAGAATCAGAAAATTAGCTCTAGATATGTTGGATTTTCCCTGAAGCTCTGAACACGACCGATGGTAGAAGAAGCAGAGGATGATGATGAAGAAGACAAGAATTTCATATTCTTGATTATATGGTTGGTTATTTGATTGTGAAGTATGAGAAAATTGTCGCGGCTGATTGTTAACAGTTGTGGCGGCGGAGGGTGCTTTTACCATGTTCAATAACTCAACCACCACGCAATTGAAGATGATTTTCAATTATGACAAATTTGCCCAATTCTTCTTTGATTTTGAGGAACAAGATGAAATTGAGTTGGACGAATTTACCCCTAACAATTCGACTGTGTGACTCACACGTGTGTGTAGCCACCAAAACTCGCCGGATTTTGCCGCATAGGGGTATTAATGGCACCCTATAAATTGTTAGGGGCATTAATGACACGCAAAAAAGAAAAGGGGCATAACTTGCTTTTGAAAATAGTTGAAAAGGCATAAATAGTGATTTTTTTTTGCACCTTAATTCTCTCCTAGAGAATTTTATTTGCCTCACGTAGGAGGCGGGTGTCGAACCTAGGACATCTCGGTCGCAGGTCAAGGCTTGCCCCACTGAGCCACGGCCTTCATGACGGCATAAATAGTGATTTATGCTCTTTATTGGAATAACGATATCTATTTTGTTTCATACAAAGAAATTTTATTTACTAGCTCTGTTGCATATAAAAAAAATTAAACAGATCAACGTGTCCATAAAAACAACAGAAACAACAGAAATTAAAGATAAGAATTATTAAAAAAAAAAAAAAAAATCAAGATCCCTTTTCAAAATTGCCATAATTAAAATAGGGTGATGCTAGGTGGCTAAGTCCTAACCAATTTTTTTTATTTTTTTTTAGCGCCCGAAGGTGATTGCCCCCTGAAGGAGAAGAGCGGAGAATACCCTAGATAGGGAAGATTGAAGCATGCCCCATGCCTGGGGAGGAAATTGCCTCACCAGAGGAGGAAGAGAACGCCTCACCAGAGGAGGAGATATATTATTGCCCCATTGTGGGGGGAGTAGGTGTCGAACTTGGGACCTTTCGGTCCCAAGCCAAAGGCTTACCCACTGGGCCAAACCTTTTGTTGACAGTCCTAACCAATTAATTAGTTAAAATTCCAAATTAAATATACAAAATGTCTGAATTGCCCTCTTTTAATTTTTACAATAAACTATTTTTAATATAATAATAAACCATTGACAATGTCAAAAGCTGTAACCTATCATCTTAATTTTATCACAGTTAATTTTATCCCTCCTACCCACTCCTTACCCCCCAATTCCTTCTTCCCCACCCCCCAGCAATCATCTCCACCAATTTGCCTATCAACCACCCTCCACCAATTTCTCCACCACCAACATTGAAATTCTTTACTGCTTCTAAAGCAACCCCAAATTCCTTCATCATTAGGTCTTGAAATTCATCATCAAAACTCAAAATCTAGATATTAAGAAGGAATAATATGGCTTACACTGTGGAATTGGACCTATTCTACTGAAGGAATATGATGAACTGGTGAAGAATGAAAATCATAATCGGATTGAAACAAGAAAAAGAAGAACACATTGAAACAAGAATGGCCTTTGAATTTTGAATATGAAATTCTTGAAGTGAGTTTTCGATTTTCAATCATTGATAGTGGCTATATATATCAAGAACAAATTACTTTCCAAATAAAAATGATGAAAAATCAACTTTGAACCCAAAATTTTCGGGGTGAAAATCCTCTTCCCCATACCTCTTTTCAACCAATTAGAATTTACTATATAAATAATTTTTTTCAATTAAATATACACAGGGTGAATTGTGATTGGCTGTGACTGAAGATTTTTTGCCAAATTTTCGGATCTTCCACGATTGAGAGAGATGAAGGGGATAGGGTGGAGAGTAGGGCTATTAACGAGCCGAACCGAGCCGGTTTTGGGCCAAATCGGTTCGGATTGTTAAGAAAACCGAATCAATCGTTAATTGGATCGTTAGTCAACCGATTCGGTTGTTCAATTCGTAATCGGTTCGAAATAAAATCGTACAAAACCGGTTCGTTAATCGAACCGTATCAAATCGCGCAAAACCGGTTCGCTAATCGGATCGAAAATCGTAATTCGGCTTCGTTAATCGGACCATACTATTACAAAACTAGAAAGTCGTTGGCGACCGGTTAACTCGCAAATCGCTCGTTAATCGGGTTCGCTAACTCGCTAAAATCGGGTTAACTCGTTAATCGGGTTCGTTAAAAATCGTCTCGCTAACTCGCTAAAATCGGTAGAATATTATTAACCGGTTTAACGAGCGATTAACGAGCGATTTAAAACGATTTACGAGCCATTTTACCGAATCGTAACCGGTTCGTTAACGAGCCGAGCGAGTATAACGAACCGATTTTAACGAACCGATTAACGAGCGATTAACGATTTAATCGGCTCGATAACAGCCCTAGTGGAGAGTGGGGCTGGGGTGAAGGGGGCGTTGAAGGGATAGGGTGGAGAGTGCCCAAAGTATTTTTTTTGACAAGATAAAAAATTTGAATTCACGGTTGACTAATAATTTTTTGAACGGAAAAACCTTATATATACCCATGGTAAATTGTTTAGGGATTTTATTATTCAAAAATATTGTTTAGGAATTTACGACCGAGTTATAAATTGTTTAGGGACAATAATGACCAATTTGCCATTTAATATTAGTGAAAATATGGAATGTAATATCAAATGGGGATAGAATATTCCAATCTTAAAGATTAATATTATTAATATGTCCAAATATGAACACGTTGGGACAAAGGATGAAACCCAAAAACGAATTTTAGCTCAATTTAAATGAAAACGAATTTAAATAACAAAGTTTCGATGAATAATATTATGAATTTGTTAAAGTAAGAATGTAAGGTTCGTTATAATTCTATATAAGTCGATCACTTATTAATACTATGAATTCGTTAAAGTAAACATGCAATGTTTGTTATAATTCTATATAAGGCGGTCACTTGTTAATACTATGAATTCGTTAAAGTAAACATGTAAGGTTCGTTATATATATATATAAGACAATCACTTATTAGTACTATGAATTGTTAAGTAAAAATGTAAGGTTCGTTATAGTTATAGTTTTGTATAAGGCGATCACTTGTTAGTAATATGAATTCATTAAAGTAAACATGTAAGTTTCATTATAATTCTATATAATGAGAACTATTATTGTATGACTCATTGTTATAGTAATTAGATTCCTTGTAAAATTTCGTAAAATTAATTTCGGATTTTTTATGTCAATTTGTAAATTTAAAAACATTAAATAAAAACTTGTGGGTCAACTTATAAATTCAAAAGATACTACATGAGCTTATTTTATAAACTTTTTTAACTTTTGACTCTTAATAGTAATATACTTTATTTACTTTAGGGCTGCAACTACAGTTTATGTATGTCATTTCATCGATCCGGACATACCCTAGAGAAATATTTGGACCTTTTTGATGACATATTAATCCAACGGCCAACATTCATAATATTTTTCGAACTTGGACTGACAATGACGCATGCTTTTGTCTTCATTTGTTTAGGTGGACTGCATTTTTTCTTAACATGGGGAGGTGAACTACATTTAGTTAAAAGCAATAATGACTGATAAGACAATTTTATTTTATTTTTCGAATTGAAAAGGCACTCCAGGGATATTATTGTCCTATTGATCAATTTTAACCCAATTTAACTGTAAAACACAAGAGGGGGGGGGGGGTGAATTGGGTTTTAACTAATCTTGGCAACTTTTTCGATTCTTTGCAATGCTAATATAAGTTTGAGCAAGATAAATAATAGCAATGCAAAACCCAATAACAAGACAAAGGATTTAGAGTGGTTCTATTCACTTAGAATCTACATCCACTACCTTGAGCCGCACCCAAGGATTTGCAACAACTTCACTAAGAAGATTTTACACTTGTGGCTAACTCACTAAGAGTTTTACAAACACAACCACAATACAAAAGCTCACTAAGAACTTGCCCACACTAAGTAGGACTTTACAAATTGCCCACACAAAATAGGACTTTTACAAGAATTACCCAATCACTTAGAAAGGGAATTGAATGTTTAAAGAACAAGATAAATCACTCTTCTAAGTGAGAATTATACCTTTGAAGCACAAGCAATTATAGCTCTTTGAACATATGAAAGTCCACTCTTTGTCTTGCTTTTTGAAAGAACACCTTTGATTGATTTAGATCATGGAGATCAAGTGTTTTTGCTTTGAAGGTGTTTAGACTTGATAAGAAATCAATGGCAAATGTATGTGCAAGTCATGGAGTCATTCTCTAGCTTTGGAGTATTTATACATTTCAAAAATAGGCTGAAAAACGACTCTTTAACGGTCAAAAAACGGCTAGTTTTTCGCAGAGTTCGGTTGACCGAAATCACACCTCGGATGACCCTTCGGATGAGGGTTCGGATGACCAACACAACCTAGGTCGACCGAAGCCACTTTTTACACCTCTCAGTTTCTCTTCGGTTGATCCGAGCTTGAGCTCGGTTGACCGAACTTCTAAGCTTATTTTTCACACGTTTTGAAATCTTTTGAAGTCTTTAGAAGTCTAAAAGGTTTTCCTAAAAGGTAACAAGTAAGAACACTTGGAAAACCATTTTAAAGGACTTAGACTTTGAAAACAAAGGCTTTTGAGATATGAACACATTTAAGAATCCTTTTGAAAACTAAGCCTTTTGAAAACGTGTTTGTGTGCATGCAAGACTATAGTGTAGAGCTTATGTTCATGAGAGCTTTGGTTAGAGCTTTAAAGATAACGACTAATAACGGCAAAGCTAATCTAACCAAACCTAAGTCTTCAATCTTCAATCTTGAAAGATAAGTCTTGAATAACTTTGAGTCTAGATACCAATGGCTTGATTGAAGTACTTAGAGCTTCCATAATGAGTTCCGATATTCTATCACAAAGATATAAAACATTAGACACAACATCAAGTGTTTGTCCATTATCAAAAACCGAGTTCGATCGCCCTTAGGGCTAACATTAACCAATTTTTAATACAACACTTTGAACTGCAATAAAGATCAAGTGAAAACAAAACATAGCATATACAAACTCCCCCAAAGCATAAAGCACTACATAAAAGAGGGGAGGGGGTTGTAAAAAAGAGATTTCATCACAAGGATCAAATCATAAAGCTCTCTTATAACATGCTCAAAATAATCAAAACATATGAAGAGCAAACATGTTATAAAAGGAAAGAGATTGAGTTTAGCAATATCAGTAGTTTTGTTAATTTTTTACTAAAAAATATTTTAGTTTTTGCTACATTTCCTACGCAACTTAGGTAATAATAATATCAAAGGTGTTCTAACCCAGTGGGGCGGGCACCTGCCCACGACCGTTAGGTCGCGGGTTCGATACCCTCCTCCTACGTGAGGCAAGCTTTAAAAAACTTCTTTTCTAAGGCTACCATCCTCCTCCTGTGAGACATCTCTCTCCCCTACATGAGCAACCGCTCAATTGGGATTCAAAAAAAAAAAAAAAAACTTAGGTAATAATAAATTATAATTAAAAAAACAAAAAAAAAACCCCACAAAACCCTTTAGAGATACAGACCTTCGGGAGAAATTGAAGGGGGAGAGAACTCCAGAAGTGTCTCTAGCAGCCCATCCAAAGGACTTAATCGGATGCTCATCTTCTGGTGATTTTGCCATATTTGATTAGAAACTTTTTGGCTAATGATAAGAACAATCTGAATATTCCGAGGTATATTAATTCTTTGAGGAATTATGTAGTGATCGGATCAAAGGATGGTTGCAGTATGTGAGGGTGCGTAAAGGTGGTGACGCAAATACAGTCCGGCTCCTATGCGGAACAGCTAAAGTTCTGCACGTGCAGAACAATCCCAACCGTCGGATGAAATTTTGAACGGTCCAGATCTGGAGAGAGAAAAGTTGCGGCTGACTTTAAAAATAATTAAAAAAACTTTTCTCTTTCCAAATCTGGACCGTTAAAAAATCTCATCCGACGACTGAAAGTATGTCCCGCACCGTATGGAACAAAAGGTGTCCCGCATAGGAGCCGGGAGCAAATATAGTACCTAAGAGAGAGAATATGAAAATGTCTTGCCTTAGCTTTTGGTTCGGATCATCCGGGTACTTCATTCACTACGTGGAGACTTTATAGAAATTGGTAAAATTTTTTTTTCCAGCTAATAGTAAGGAAAGGAAACAGAAAGATAGGAGAAGAATGGGGCATTCCGAGAAAGGAGCAATTTATGTGCATGTGACAAAATTATCCATATATCATATTAATTAAATCTTTCAACTCTTTTCTATTTATGAAAACCTTCTAATTTCTCTCATCTTTCCAATCTTTTTTCTCTTATACCCATTTGATTATTTTTTATTTTTTCTGTCCCTCCTCCACTCCTTTTCTATCCTCGCCCAACTCTCTCTATCTCCATCTTCATAGATTTTGAAGGGTCAAGTTCTACATCACCCTCTTTCTTTGCACTATTATTTTTTATGTAGTTTTGACCTCATTTTTAAAAAATTTCTTTTACTCTCCCTTATTTTCTCCACTGCTCAATTTTTTATTTGATGTTATCCTAAATTAGGTTTCAATGTAAATTATGATCAATATGTTTTTTTTTTTTGTAAAATGAAAAAATGTGTGATGATTAGATGATTAAATTAAATTCTTTTGATTGTAGTAAAATAGAGAAGGAATGAATGAGAAAGAAGGAAAAATAAAAAATAATTATGCGAGGAAGAAGAGAGAAGATTGGGAAAGATGGAAGAAATTAAAGGTGAGAAAAAATAGGAAAAAGAGCTGAAAATTTTAATTGATATAATGTAGGGATAGTTTTGTCACATGTGTGCTTGGATAAGGTTTGGCTTGAGATTGGTTTGGTTTGGTCTCACTTTTGGCTGGAGAAATTCAATTTTTTAGCCTCTAAAATGGGCGGGAGAAATTCAAATTCAAATTTTTTTCTTCAAATAATCGTTCAATTCCAAATTTTGGCCTCTAAAATTGTCGGGTGATGTTCAAATTCCAAATTTTTGAGGCCCAAATTTGGATTTGGACGATTATTTGAAAAGAATATTTGAATTTGAACTTCTCCCGCCTATTTTAATTGGCCAAATTTTGAGCATTTCCCTCCAAAAGTGAGACCAAACCAAACCAATCTCAAGCCAAACCTTGTCCAAGCACGGTGTGCTTGAATTGGGTCTGGTTTGAGTTTGGTCTGGTTTGAAACTCAAACTCAGTCCCAAACCATCCTTGGATTGAGTCTGGGATGATTTAACCTTCAGATTTTAATTGCTCTTGCATAAGGATTTGTGCTCTGCCATCATCACTACCCTATTTTAATTGTTCTAATTAGAGATCGTTTAAAAAAAACGGTTCTAATTAAATGTTATGTCCTAACTTCACAAAACACAGTTAATAGCCAAACAGTTTCAATTGGTAAATACTCATTTCCATTCAAAATATAAGTCTTTTTAAAAGTTTTTTTGTTGCAAAGTAAATGTCTTTTTACAAAAATTATGCCTTTATTGACCAATTTACCCTTATCTTATTTATTTTTTATATTCATTTTGGTCAAAATGTGTAGTTTTTATGCAACTCTTTATTCATTTCTTTGTTTTTTGGAGTATTAATTAAGAGTGCTTTAGTTATTTTGATTAATATATTAATTTGTGTAAAAACACCTAAAAAGGCTTATATTTTAAATAGGAGGAAGTAGTTCTCAACTCCACTAATTACAATAAAAAGAAACTAATTAGCTATTCCTCAACTATTACCAATGTAATCCATACTAACATTAACTAACAGGAAAGAACATAAATGAAATCAAAGAGATAAGTTCTGAAATGCAAACTCAGTGCTAGCTCAAGCATGTGACTGCCATTCCAATTGATATCCTGAGAAGAAGCACATACATCAGAGTATCGGCAAGTTGATTCAGAATTTGGGATGGAAGAGGAAAAGAGATGATAGAAATTGAAGGAAACTCACAAAGGTTTGGGATAAGAAGCATCCAATTCTATATTTTTTTGGATAATCTCCCACAACATCAACATTTTCATTTTATGGATAGGGTTAGGATCGGGAGGCGGGGCTAAGACAAGGCCTCCCACCAGTCGAGCTACTGTGTCACCTTGATTAACATCCTCCACAATTCCTGTCGGATCGGGAGGTAGGGGAGTGGGTATCGCCTTTTGTGTACAAAGATAGGGTTAGGATCCCCAAGATGATTCTCTCCTTCCAGCTCACTATCTTTCTGACATCCTCTAAAATCAACAACACTGAGGAGTGTAGAATTTTTATTTAAAGCGGAAACACATATAATTTGATGGTGAGTGTCTGGAGTACGAAGATAGAGATATCAAATCTCACAAATACTACGGAGAGGAGCAATAATCCTAACCACAACACAATTCTACTCCAGACCACATTCAAAGCCACACATAAGTAAACAACTCTCCTACTTATAGGAGTCAAAACCCTCATATAATCTCTAAGATATCTAGGAAATATAATCTGACTAGGATACTACTAAGGAAACATATTACAAAAAAAATTAGTAATTGCCAAAACTAAATATTATCCTAAATAATAATAAGTTTGGTTTAATAATTCCAACATAGCCTCTCTTAAATCAAGCTCAGCAATAAATCCGGTCCAATTCCATCACGAGCAAAAATCTCCATTAATGCAACTTCTGTAGATGTGAATAATTTGTGTAACACCAATTTTAAAATAATTTTATTCTTCACCTGGGAAGATGGTAAAATCTTGTACTCTGCAAACAACTTCATTACTAACTCATCTTGATCGAAGAACTAATCCTGGTCGAAGAACTTATCCATGTTCACCCATTCAGATTCAACTTCAATATAACTCTTCAAATTATCCATCTTACTCTTTGAGAATAAATTTTCGACTCCAACAAAATCAATAAAATATTCATCTTTTCCCATTAGATAAAAAATCAATATCATTGCTATCTGAATTGTTCATCAAATTTTCTCCAAGTCCATTATCGTTTCTCTGGTCATACACACCATGCAAAAAATCAATGTCTACTACATAATCAGACTCGATTATTTTTTCAACCTCAAGAAACATTTTTTTGTTGTTTCCCTTCTCATCATTCTTTTCCTCTTTCGACCCTTCTTCTTTTTCTTTTTCTTCAAATAAATTTTCAACACTAAGATTATCACAATTATCTACCAAAACAATAATTTGAGAAGAATCCTAAATCAACCATTCATCATCAATTCACTACAACAAAAAAGCTTTATTGCAGCGTTTGCCATATGTCGCAATAAGCCAAAAAAACGTTGGTATAGATATATACCAACATTTATCACAAATGTCGCATAAACGTCGCATTTGCCTGTGTCGTTAAGGTTTTTTACGACATTTGTTACAAGCGCCGGTACCTATCTATTACGATATTTGTTGCATCATTTTAAAGTGTTTCAAAAGGTATTTTTGCCGACATTTGTAAATAATCGCAACAAATTGTCTATTCCGACGTTTGTAAATATTGTGAATAAGTAATTTTTTACGACATTTGTAAATAGTCGCAACAAAATATCTATCCCAATATTTGTAAATTTTGAAACCAAGCTAGCCGAACTGAGCCAAGCTGAGTCGGAGCCCGACAAATTGAGTCTTTGAGTCAAGTTATCTTTGAATAATCGGAGCCAGAGCCTGGAGACAAGTCGAGCCGTCAAGTCTAGCTAACTTTGAATAATATATAATAAACTTTCTCGATATTCAAAGATATGGGAATTGAACACACGACCTTCTGCGTGTATGTCGTGCAATTTGCCGCTGAGCTAAATGATCATTTGCTATTTGTTTCTCCTCCTATTATATTTATTATAATAGAATTTGGATTTTGAATTTTGTACCTTTGTGTTTTGATTTTTTATGAATCAAATTAATATTAACACACTCTCATTAAATTTTAATAATTAAATGTCTTTAATTTTTCTTTAAAAAATATATTTCAGAAACTTAATCTTTGTATTTGTGTTTGTTTGAAAATGTCACGAGATCTAACGACATAATATATAAATATCGCTATATGAGTCGCAAAAAGTAACAATTTATAACATGTAATGTAAATTTCATGAACTAACATCAAATTGTCTGTAAGAATAAAAAATATTATAACTGTCTTTTATGAAACGTCGTATAAAATCCAAATATAGCGACATTTGTATGAAATGTCACATGATTTAATGATATTGTGTATAAATGTCGTTATATGAGTTTGCAAAAAGTAACAATTTATAACAGCATTTAATGTACACGTCGCTAACTAACAACAAAATGTCTATTTTATCAGCAATTATTATAACTGACGCTATGAAACGTCGTATAAAATTCAAACTTAGAGATGTTTGTTTGAAAGGTCACAAGATCTAACGACATAATATATAAATGTCGCTATATGAGTCACAAAAAGTAACAATTTATAACAACATTTAATGTAAATGTCGCTAACCAACATCAAAACGTCGGTATGAACAACAATTACTATAATTGACGCTTAAAACGTCGTATAAAATCCAAATATTGCGACGTTTGCAAAAAGTGTTGCTTTAAATTACTCTTTTTGGTTTTAAGCGACGTTTGATAAAATCGTTGGTACAAAAACGTCACAAAAAGATGTTTTTGTTGTAGTGATTGTAGCACTCAACGAAAAAGCTACATCAATATTAGCTTGAGAAAAATCTATCAAATTATTATTTTCACACTCATCCAAATCAATATTTTCTTCCAACTCAACTAAAAAACTACCAATAGAAGAATTCTCCAAATCAAGATATTCAATTTCATGTTCAATTATTTTATCAAAATATTTTTCTTCTTTTTTAGGAGATAAAATTTTAATCTTCTCCTCATCGATAATAATTTTCTCATCAACTTTTAGAAATCTAAAAGTTTCATCTTTTTCAATTTTCTCTTTTCCAACAATATTTGTAGAAGAAATATTACCTCCATAACGAGTAATCAAATGAGTCCAAATCTCTTTTGCCGATTCAATTTTGACAAATTGTCTTGCAACATCTGATACTACCTTAATACCGAGTTGGTATCTTACAAAGACATTTTTTCCACCGTTTATTCTCTTCTTCATCAGTCAATTGGTGGTTGGAAGGAGGGTTTTCGAAACCTAAGACAAAGCGATCGTTGAGATTTTTTCTCAACATCCATAATCCATCTCTTATTTTCCTTACTGAACTTAAATCATCTTCTCTCTCTAAAGTGTCTGGTTCCATATCTACTTTGGGGTTTCCCAATTATCACGTAGTTCCTGTTGTAGGCTTATCAGGAGGTTTAGTACCATGTTGGAAGTATAATATGGACTTGGACATTATTGTTTCTAACAGCTCATTCACAATTCGCCCTCTCTTACTCCGTGGCTTTTCACTGTGGTGTATATTGCCCTTCTATCAATGCTCATAAACATAATTTCTTTGAGAACCTTAAACATGTGGCCTCTTCTTTCAATGGGCCTTGGTTAGCTATATAGGATTTTAATTGCTTTTTAACTCAGAATGAAAAGTTGGGAGGAAGGCCTGCTTCCACGAGTAGCTCCGACATTTTCAGTTCTTTTATTGAAGAAGAGGGTCTTATTGATCTCGGTTTTTCGGGATATCCGTACACTTGGGATAATAAAATCCGGGTGAAGGCAACATAAAAATTCGTCTTGATCGTGGTTTAGTAAATTATGCTTGGCGATTACTATTTCCTAAGGCTTCTGTTACTCAATTAACTGGCCTATCCTCGGATCATAGGCCTCTGCTTCTCAACACTGTTATGAATTCACCATCCCAACCGAAGCCGTTTCATTTTGAACAAATGTGTATCAGGAATGCTGCGTCCTATCAAGTAATTGGTGATGCCTGGCATCACAACTATATTGGTTGACCTCTTTTTAAGATTGCTGCTAGCTTAAAGAGAACTAAACTTGCTCTTAAATCTTGGAATCACAACTTCTTTGGCCATGTCCAAACTGAAATCAAAACACCCTCCACCTACTTATTGAGTCACTACAATCACAACTCCAAACTACGGATACTCTGGATGAGCTTCTTAAGCGAGAGGTTATTTTGTGGAAAGAAAAAAGCTAAAAATTGCTGTCTTGAGGAAGGGGATGCTAATACCAAATTTTTCCAGCTTTCTACAATTATTCACTGAAGGAACAATTCTATTGACAATATTCTTATTTGTGATGATGAACATGTTACTAGTTTGGATGATATATGGTCTACTTTTGTCTGGTTACTTTAATAATCTGTTTGCTTCTTCTAACCCTGTGTTTACTTGTGACTTAAAAAATCTTATTCATCCATCTATTTCAGAGGAGCAAAATGATTTTTTATGTTCTATCCCGTCCCCCATTGATATCAAATCTACTGTTTTCTCCATGAAAAATGGAACGAGTCCTGGTCCGAATGGTATGCCTGCTGTTTTTTTATAAAACTTATTAGAATATCATTTCAGTTAAAGTGGTTCATGATGTACAATATTTCTTTGAGAATGATTATCTTTTGAAACATTTGAATCATACTTAAAAATGGTAACGCACATAAGGTTGAGCATTACAGACATATAGCTTTGTGTAATCTTATCTATAAAATTATCTCTAAAACCATTGCTTCTAGGTTGAAGCCGATCTTGGATTCCATTGTTTCTCCTTCTCAGGCTGCATTCATTCCCAATAGATTCACGACTGACAACAATGTGATCTCTCATGAAGTTATGCTCCATATGAATGGGAAAAAAGGCAAGTTAGGCCTTATGGCGCTGAAAATTGATATAGCTAAAGCATACGATAGAGTTGAATGGTCTTTCTTAGTAAACATTCTTAAAAATCATGGTTTCAATGAAAAATTTATCTTGATTATTTTGAATTGTGTCTCTTATGTTTCTTTTTCTTTTTTGGTTAATGGGTCTCCTTATGGTCATTTTATGTCTGGCAGAGGATCAAGGCAAGGAGACCCTTTGTCTCCGGCCCTTTTCACTTTATATTTTCATTTCCTTTTAGATTGATCACCAGGGAACAAATTCAAGGGAGCATTCATGGTATCAAAGTTAGTGAGAAAGCACAGCTTTTTCTCACCTTATGTTTGCTGATGACTTAACTATTTTTTGCAGGGCAACTATAGAAGAAGGAAATTATGTACAAAATGCCTTCGTAAGTTTTGTGGTTGGTCAGGGCAGAGCATCAATTATTATAAATCTATTATCCATTATAGTCGAAATGTGAAAGCGGAGAGGAAAGTTGATTTGGGAAATTTATTAAGGATGTCTGAATGCCCTCATAATTCTAAATATTTGGGATTGTATTTCTGTAAGATTAAATAAAATAAAAAAAGTTTTCTATGATGTGGTTGAAAAGATGAGATCAAGACTAAGTGGGTGGAAAATTCATACTCTATCTCAAGCTGGGAGAACTGTTCTTATCAATTCAGTAGCACAAGCTGTCCCTCAACATTCATTCCAATACTTCTTATTGTATATTTCCATCTGTAACAAACTTGATTCGATGGTTATAGATTTCTTTTTGGGGTACAAGGAAAACAGTGGAAGCCATCTCTTCCTTAAAGTGTGGGATTCAGTTTGTAAACCTAAAGAACTGGGTGGTTTGGGCTTTAGAAAATTTTGGGATTCTAATCGAGCATCCTTTGGAAAAGTGGTTTGGAATCTAGTGCTTGGGAAACAAAAACCTTGGGTCCAATTGATTCGATCAAAATACTTAAGGGGAAGACATTTTCTTGATTTGGATACAAGTATTCCTGGTGCATCCTGGTTCTAGAATGGACTGTGGGAGAACCTCCATTTGATTAAAGAAGGTTTCTGCTATCGTGTGGGGTCTGGCAATGATATCAACATATGGGAGGATCCTTGGATTCCAAGCCTTCCAAACTATAAGCCCTCCCCCATTTTTAGACTTACTAACTCACATATTTTTGTTTGTGATTATAGATGCAGATTTTAGTCTTTGGAACACTCATTTAGTTTTTAATCCCTTTCCCCCTATGATGGCAAATGAAATTATAAAAGTCAAAATTCCTCACAATGAGTATCTTGATTTGCCGGTTTGGGCACCCTCTACGTCAGGGAGCTACACAGTCAAATCGGCATATCTCTTCAACAACATGCTTAAATTTGTAACGGACAACAACTGTGATGAGAGGCTCTGGAAGTCACTTTGGTCATCTCATCTCCATCCACGTCACAAGCCATTTTTATGGAAAATTGCACACAATGTACTACCTACAAGTTCTCGGCTCCAACCAATATTTAAAAGGGAAGATTTCAGTCTTTTTTGTAATATTGAAATTGAACTAGCCGAGCATATCTTTCTTAAATGTCCCCTTTCTAAAGCTATTTGGTTTAACTCTTGTTGGCATTTTAAATTGGATTACTTTCATGCTTGGGATATTAAAAGATGGATTGTGGAACTTCTTAATATGGCTAATTTGTTCCCTCTATTGCATAATGATAAAATCCGGTTTCTTAATTATGCGGTGGTTGCTATGGAAACTACTTGGATGTGCCGCTACAAGCTACTACATGGACAAGAAGACTCGGATTGGGGAGCATTTGCCATATGGTGGAGATGAATCCCACAACCTACTGTAATGCTTTGATTAATAGGAAAAAAAAGATTGAAGAAGCAAATTGTATCAACTTGTGCTCCTCTATCTCCATGATATTCTAAACTCAGCTTTGATGAAAATTGGAATGCTACTGGTATGTCTTATTTTGCCACTATCCTTCAAGATGAAAGAGGTCATATCCTAGGAGTTTGGACAAATAGATCTATGGAAATCAATGCTTTTGGAGCTGAAACAGCTGCGGCAAATCTGTCCTTTGTGGTGGTTGAAGATTTGGAGCTTCAAATGCTTATTGTTGAGGGTGATGATCTGTTTGTGATCCAAGCCTTGCAAGGAGACCAGAGCATGGAAAACTGGTAGAGCCAAGCTACAATACTTAAAGGGAAATCTTACTTGAACAAATACAAAGATTGGAAATGTTCATTTGTTTCTAGAAATTGTAATTTTTTGGCTCACAACTTGGCTAAATGAGCTACGAGCAACTCTTTTGTAGGATATCTTTCCCCATCCTTTATTCCCCCTAGTATTTTGACCAATCCGGAAATTTCTGGGGTGAATGTCCTCCTTTCTTTAAAGGATGGTATTGTAAGTGATTCGTTTATTAATAGTAATTAAAAATTATCCATAAAAAAAAAAAATAGTGACTATGATAAGCGTATAATGCACATTTCGGTAAACAAAATTTTAGACAGATGGTATTAGCACTAAAAAAAACTTCATGTGCTCTTTTTTCTATCTTTGATGAATGAAGCAATTTTTATACCCACATCTATACAACTAATTTGGAAGAAATACACCTCATTTTTATTTGTATTTTCAAAACATTTATTACATCTTTTTGGGATATTATTATCGATATGCCAAATGCACAAAAATCCAGCAGTGTTCAATTAATAGATTTTCAAAGATAAGAATACTCATCAAAACTAACCGTGTATTAGGAAAAAATTATAGAAGACAAAATTATATTTTCTTTTATCTTCCAAAAATTATTTTAAGGTCTAAATACATTTTTTAGAGTTAGTGTTATAAGTACAAGCAATGTTTTGAAACCCGGACCGGGCATCGACCCGAACAAGTTGCTGGGTCACGGGTCATTGGTCGGACTGTTATCGACCCGTTCATCAACCTGGTGATGTCATAAATATTAAAAAAATATAATATATATACTTATTAATAAAAAATAAAATTAATGTAAAATTTTCCAAATAAACATTTTGTTGATATAAACCTGGATATTAATATTTTTTATTCTTAGATATCTAATAGCTGGAGACTTTAATTTTCTCTCAATTCTAAATGATGATAAAAAAGAAAAATACAAGTGAAGAACAAATTTCCTTTCTTTTGTTATGACCAAAACTTAAATGGGCTTAAGCCTTTCCAAGCTCCATTCGAACATGCTCCAGAGTTGTTGATTCAAATGGGCTTATATTGTTTTTCTTCTAAACGGAGCCCAACATTTGTTTGACAACCCATCTTACTATTAGAATCACAATATAACTAGCCACGCTCAACTCTATATCTCTCCATAAGAAACCCTAAAAACCTCTGTCCTTCAATTCCCCGCCGCACCCACCCAACCAAGCTTCTCCTCCTCCGCCGAGAAAATGAAGTACAGTCCACGAGTTTCAATCTCACTCAGGAAGAGCCGAAAGGCACACTTGTCGGCTCCATCCAGCGTGCGTCGCGTGCTTATGAGCTCACCACTCTCCGGCAACCTTCGCAACAAGGGGTAGATAACTTTGATTTGGGGGAGAGTCGACAAAGAGAAGGGGCTGATTCTTTTTCCCTTTCTTTTTATACATAATTTTTTTTTAAAAAATGCATTTTGTGACCCCGGCGATTTGGCCAAAATTGTTTCGGTTTTCGGGTCGGCCGGTCGGACCGTCTGGGTCAAATGGATCAGTGAAATTAGAGCAGTTTTTGACGTGTACAGGTTTTGGCATCTAACCGGACTGCTCGGAGGTCCGGTCGACTGTCCGGCCGGTCCGGTCCGAGTTTCAAAATCTTGATTACAAGTAGGGATGGCAATTTGACCCGTGACCCGGCGATGTCTTTTGGGGCAGCCCCGCCCCGCGAACGGGACAGATTGGGGCATGGTATTTTTTTCCGCCCTGCCCCGACCCATTTTTCCCCATTTATATTACATTATTATAATATTGTTATTATTAAACATAATCATGTTTAATTTTCATTTTAATATACTAATTGTACTTGTTTGAGATTTGATTTATCATAAAATTAATTATTTTTTAAAAAAATTAAATATTTTTTTAAAAAATTAATTATTTTTATGATAAAATTAATGATTTTTATGATTTTAATTTTTTTGATAAAATTAATGATTTTTATAATTTAAAAAACAATAATGATTTATATAAAAAAAAATAGGATGGGGGCGGGGCGAATTTTTTTGATCTGGGGCGAGGCGGGGCACAGATCAACAGGGCGGGGCGTGACGCGGTATTTGAGATACCCGCCCCGATCTGCCCCATTGCCATTCCAAATTACAAGTACTAAAATCATTTCATACATAAAAGAATGATAAAGGAGTGCAAGAAACTCTTAATAAAGTGCAAATATTATCTCCTAAAATTTAATGGTACGAATATTAAGATGTAACTTTCTGTATATTGTTAGAATTTTTTTTTTTTGCTGAATAAAGATTTACCTATTAATCATAAAATAGTTAAATCCATTACAATCAAAAGATAAAACGCAATTATAAGAAAAATAAAAGTTATACAATGGTGTAAACACCATGATAACATATAAAAGTTCACACTCTAGACCGGGTAAATAACACAAAAAGGGTAAAAAAAATAAATACATGATAAAACTCTTTGCAACAGCTTCTCCGAGATCTTGGAACAGCAGTAGCAAGGTCAGTTTCATCACCTTTCTTAGAAATCATCAATCTACGAGACCATGAGCGTATCAACTGTCCCATAGATTGTTTCGGAAAGATGATGAAAAATGAGAAAGGGCCTAGAGCAACTCCGGGTTTAGAGATAAACTCCATATCTGGAAGGATTTGAAGTAGGTCTTGCATCTGTGTCTTGAATCTTGAATAATACTGTTTTGAATTTTTTTTTATCAAGATTTACTGCAAAAGAAGGGGGTGAACACACAAAAAATGGAAAGAGGATGGCTCTTGGTTGGATCTAGTTATGGAAGTTAAGAAATGAAGAAACTTCAAAAGGAAAAAAAAAGAGAAAAATATTTGTTTCCCTACAAAATTTGAGCTTTGTTTCATTGTTAGAATTATTTCTACAAAAATGGGCTAAAATATGTACGCTTTTTCGAAGAATAATACATAGAAAAATGATTTACTTTTAGAATTTTGAGGATAGAAATCCTAAATTCCCAAATTGAGGGTATTAAATGACTATCTCACCCCCTATTAGTATAAGGGATTCACCCAACTAAAAAGGCAAAATGGTCCGAAAAATTATTTTAATCAATCTTTTAGCCATTAATTTTAATAGCCTAGTAAGATCCTAATACATATTCGCCACATTCAAAAATTAGGAATCTGGAACGAAATTGGGGGCCAATTGACAGAGTTGCTTCAACCACTTTATTTCCGTTAAATCCCATAAAATATGACCAATCGCTATCTGACATTTTGTCAAAAGTAAAAAATAATAATTGCTGGTCCAAATTGAATATGTATTTTTTATTTAGTTGAACTGAAACTAAGTGTATTTTTTTTTTTTTTTTTTTTTTGGGTATAATTCGCTAAATAAGAAACCACATCTAATTCTCTCTGATCAGATTTGGCCATTGGCTCCGGCCAATGGTCGAATCTTGACAGTTATCTACTTTTGTTCATTTTTTATGTCTTCACCCTCTGCTGTAAATCATGATAGAGTTTTTTAAGGCATTCTTATTCAAGATTCAAGACTCAGATGCAAGATCAACTTCAGGTCCTTCCAGATCTGAAGTTTCCCTCTATACCCGGAGTTGTTTTGGGTCCTTCCTCAGTTTTCTTCATCTTTCCGAGACAATCTATGGGACGGTTGATACGCTTATGGTCTCGTAAATTGTTGATTTTTAAGAAAGGTGTTGGAATTGAACTTGCTACTGCCGTTCAAGGATTTTGGAGAAGATGTTGCGAAGAATTTTATTATGTATTTATTTTTTCTACTTTTTGTAGTGTTTACCCGGTCCAGGACGTGGACTTTTATCTGTTATGATGTTGGTCTACACCATTGTATAACTTTTATTTTCTTGTATGGTCTTTTTATCCTTTGATTGTAATGGTTTCGGCTATTTTATGATTAATGGATAATTCTTATTTAGCAAAAAAAAACTGAAACTAATACTTACATTTTTCTAATTAATGTATATTTTTCTAATTTTCTACCACCTCCCTCCTATAATTACTGGATGCAAGCAGTCTTCTATATTTAATGATATGATAATTTTGATATGAACCATGTCTATTGGACATTTTGGTTCAGAACTGACCACCTCATTACAGAATGAGGAGAGACAATTATATGATTATGTGGTCAGTTCTACACCTTAAGGTCCACAAAAATCTGGTCCATATCAGAATTTTCCTTAATGATAATGTATCAAACTAATCTTCTTAATTTTGCTTCAAATTAAATGTGAACATTTAAATTGGACCAAATCAATTATTTTTTAAATCAATTTTTTCTTTTAGGTATTAAACCAAGCATTTAAACTTAAGACAAAAAAATCTACAATATCTTTCAAAAAAAAAAAAAGACAGTTTTGTCCTTGAATTTATAGGAAAATTTTGATATGGACCATTTCCACATAAACCTTGTGACCCAAAATAAACTACGTAATCACAAAATTATATTTTTCCTCATTTTATAGTGATGTAGTCAGTTCTAAATCATATAGTTCAATAGACATGGTCCATATCCGTACTTATATGTTAAGATATTTTATTAATTTTCTTTTCCTTTTCTCTACTCTCTCCGTTCACATTTAATTTCCGTTTAGGAGATTTATATGCATCCAAATTAATTGTCGTTTAAGTCTCTTTTATTAGTTGTCAACAATTTATTCCAATTACCTCGATATTTTTTTTATTTGCCGCCTCAGCCATCTCTATTTTTTTTTCTTTTCTTTTCTTATGCTATAGAAATGAGAGAGGGGGGTAATATTAAAACTTGCGGTAAAAATAACAAATTTTTTAATTTTTTAAAATTGTCTAAATAATCTTATATTTAGGAATGGTGGGAGCACTACAATTACCCTCTCTCCTCTGGCCTCTTTTGACCACTGGTCTCCTCTTTTCACTCTTCCAACGAACGAATATTATAGATTCTTTCAGCGGAAAAAACAAAAGTCAAAATGCTTATGACTCTCCGTTAAAACGTCGCAACCGTTCCGGTCAAAGCTAAGCTATGACGTTACAATCTATATCTTATCTCATTACCTACGTCACCATCCTTTCACATTCTCACTATATATATTCTCCCTCTAATGCCCATCACTCCATAATCCTTCTAATCCTTCCTTCCTTCCTCTGTTGTTTTGGAATTGAGATTAGTATTTTACTCTTCTCTCCTCATTTTTTTCCTCCAAACCCATTAGCAAATTTCTGATCAAATGGCAAAATCACCAGAAGTTGAGCATCCAATTAAGGCCTTAGGATGGGCTGCTAGTGACACTGCTGGAGTTCTCTCCCCCTTCAATTTCTCCCGAAGGTTTGTATCTGAAAATGGTTTTCTTATGTATTTCTACATCTGTGTTTTCTTTTTGGTTAATTCTGATATGAACCATATCTGTTTCATGAGATTTAGATTTATCCACAGAAAATCAATATGGCGATATATGATCCATTGGACCGTACCCTTATCAGAAAAAAAAATTATTTTTTTATTTGGTGGCTAATTTGAGCGATTGTTTTGGTGGTGATATAGGGCTACAGGAGAAAATGATGTGCAGTTCAAAGTTTTGTATTGTGGGATCTGTCATTCGGATCTTCACATGATCAAGAACGAATGGGGCTTCACCAAGTATCCTATTGTGCCTGGGTAAGATTCTATTCCTGTTGTATTAAGCTATTAATAAACTGTTCGGATAATCTGTTATACTCCTGCAAAACTTTAATGATTATTTTTTTTCATACATCCCAAGCAGTTAGAAGGTTAAATAATAGGAAAATGATTAATGAATAAAATCAATTGGCTAAAATTGACTACAAACCCCAATCCCTGAATTTCTCAAAATTTCAATGGATAAATTACAAATTTGTCACGATTTAACCAATTTTTCCAATTAATTTTAGCCGTACAACATTGTCCTGAATAGTTATGAATGGTAAATGAGTGTTACATAGGATCTGGACTTATTATTAACTTATTATTAAGTGCTACGGCTTGGCCTCCTAATTTCCTGGATGGATTTTTTAATGAATTCATACATACCAGATAATAGTTTCTCTGATGCGTAAGTTAATTTGATACAGGCATGAGGTCGTGGGCGTGGTTACTGAGGTTGGTAGCAAGGTTGAGAAATTCAAGGTTGGGGACAATGTAGGTGTGGGTTGCCTCGTAGGATCATGCCGATCTTGCGATATGTGCTCTAAGGATCTCGAAAATTACTGTCCGGGACAAATACTCACATACAGCGCTCAATACACTGATGGGTCCATTACCTATGGAGGCTACTCTGATCTCATGGTTGCTGACGAACACTTTGTTATCCGTTGGCCCGAGAATTTCCCAATGGATATTGGTGCTCCCCTGCTCTGTGCTGGGATCACCACATACAGTCCATTGAGGTACTTTGGGCTTGACAAACCCGGAACACATGTTGGCGTTGTTGGTCTTGGTGGTCTTGGCCATGTGGCCGTGAAGTTCGCCAAGGCTTTTGGTGCAAAAGTAACTGTAATAAGCACATCCGAGAGCAAAAAGCAGGAAGCCATAGAGAAACTTGGTGCCGATGCATTCTTGGTTAGTCGCGATCCTGAGCAAATGCAGGTATATACAATTTGAACCAAAACCATGTGATTTCTCCGTAATTTATGGTACTATAATTTATGTTTTATTTGTACACAGGCTGCAGCTGGAACTATGGATGGCATTATCGACACGGTCTCTGCTGTTCATCCTACAATGCCCTTGCTGAACCTGTTGAAGTCTCATGGGAAGCTTATTCTGGTCGGTGCACCGGAAAAGCCACTTGAGCTTCCAGTGTTTCCCCTCATAATCGGTAAGCATTTCATTCATTTTTTCTTCTTAAGCTTATCTCTAATGTGTTTGGTTCTAGTATCTATGAAGAACTAAGACTGAGTTGTAAATTCAAATATCAGGTAGGAAAATAATAGCGGGGAGCGCGATTGGAGGACTGAAGGAGACTCAAGAAATGATCGATTTCGCAGCAAAGCACAACATTCTGCCTGATGTAGAGATGATTCCGATGGATTATGTGAACACTGCAATGGAGAGGCTCCATAAATCTGATGTTAAATACAGATTTGTCATTGACGTTGCCAATACTTTGAAATCTGCCTAAGAGATTGTTTGAAAGTTCTTCATGATAGCGGCTTGTTCATTGGGCCCTTACCATTATTTCTGTTAGTTGGAATAAAAACAAATTATTAGAATATTTGGATCCAATGTTTGTGGAGAACTGTTTTCATTGTGGAAATAGTTAATTGCAATTTTTCTTCCTGATTTAAGCACATTATTAATTATATTCTTCTATTTTGATGGAATTATAGATACATCATTGTTGTTTATAATTTCATAACTAGGGTGTGATTGTATTGAGTATGATTTTGGATTTTGTGTTTTAATTTGCCAAAAGCATTTCAACTCGGAAGAATGCTCTACTTGTAGTAACTCAAGCTTTAGGGCCGCTGGTTGGAACATTAGTCATCATGTCGTGGACACCGGATACCTGGGGTTGAACAAAAAAAAAAATCTACTTGTAGTTGTAAAATATTTCATTTGGGTTGTCTTTAGTAGTGGCGGATCGAGCAACTCCTTTAAAATTTCAAAACCACGGCAGAAAAACAAAGGCCAATAATCAGAGGCTTCTAATTTGAGAATGGACCAGTTATTTCCCATCTATTTTTGCTGATAACTCTTTATTTAGTAAATCATTGCTCTCGAGGACATTCTCCAAAAATACGAGGCATCCTCGGATAATATTATTAATTATGAAAATATAGTATCATACAAGAAAACAGACCGTTAGCTACAGAGAGTGTTTTGTCTCTAATTGTCGCTAAATTAAGAATAGCAATAAATTTTGGTTGAATAAATTTTGTCGCTAAGTCATTTAGTGACCTAATTTTTGATCAGTCACTAAATAACGACCATTTTGCGATCGCTGAAATGGCTTTGACTTTTGGTTATGTGACCACTTGGCGGTGGTGGTGGTCAGTTATGGTGGAGGTGGTGGTCGGTGATGATTGTGGTGTTGATTTAGTTGTAGGGACTGTGGTTGGTTTAAGTAAACTATAAAAAATATCCTTATTCAAAAGTTGACTAATGACAGATAGACTTAAGTTACTAATCGTAAAATGATTAATGATGTAAAAAAAAAGACGTAAATTACAAGTCGTAAAATGTTATGTGACCAAATTTGCGAATTTGCCTTTTGTTTATTTTCCTTCTGAATGCAAAATTGTAGGATTTATAACGTAAAAAGTCTAAGTGCTGAAACTATAGAATACTCCCTTCCATTACAAAATAATCTTAACATTTGAACTTCGAATTTTTCTCAAAATAAGATTAATTTTTGATCAATCATTTTGAACATTTAATGAAATTTTATCTCTTCTTTCTTTTTTTTTAACCACAATTTCAATTTTTCAAGAAGTGAAGAAGTAAAGAAGTAATTAATGAGGATACATTAGTCTTTTACCTTTAATTTTTATTGTTTTTAAAATTTTCTTAATCTTTGTGAAAAATTAAAATGTTAATATTATTTTGGAATGGAGGGCTCAGGGAGTATTAATTTTTACGTTGTATTATATTTTGTTTATTGATGTGATGTAAAATTTGAAAAATAACTATTATATTTATTTTAAAGATTAAAAATCATTATATATTTTGAGAAATTCATCTATACCAAGAAACAAGCCAATTTGTTTTTTTTTTTATTACATTGGCCAATAATAATCCAAAATATGAAGAAAAAAAAATTATGCGTTCCTTGCGGAGCATGTGCACCATTCTATTTGTATATAGCGTTTTATTTAATGAAAAATGAATGAATATAGATTCTTTCAGACAAGAAAACAAAAACAAAAGTCAAAAATATTTGATTCTCCGCTAAACTGTCGCAGCCGTTCGTATAGAGTCTATTGGAAGGACTTAGAATAGAAGGTTAGAAGCGATATTCCAATCGAAGCTATTCAGTCTGTCTGACGATATTAGATTCTGTAGATACTGATAAAAGGCGTTTCGCAATAAAATTTTAGCATCAAAGCTAGCTCTTGGTTACCTAGTGTAACAATAGATATTTTTAATTGTGAAACATTGGTTAAACGTCTGAGTAAATGGTTTGATAGCTAAAGTTGTTTATTATAGAATTTTGGTTGGAATTTTTAACATGTGTCGTGAAAAAATTATCTAAGTTTTCAAATCTTTTATCCGACTATTAACCAAAAAAATCTTTTATCTGACTTTCGACAAATATTTTCCCGTGGACAATAGTTGGCGTTTCGGACTCTAGACCACGTTAAAGCTAAGCTACGACGTTTCAATCTCTCTCTTATTTTTATTGGAAAATTCTTATATGAATGATGTCGAAATGTAGTGTAGACCTGAATTAATCACATTATTACCAAATTGTATTTTTTCTAATTCTGTATTAATGTAGCAAACCGTAGACTAAAAAGTTCAATAAAATCTGTTACATATAAAAATATATAGAGATAATCACTATTTATACCCATTATCTAACTTTGAAAAGCAAGTTATACCTGGTTGGAATTTTTAACATGTGTCGTGAAAAAATTATCTAAATTTTCAAATCTTTTATCCGACTATTAACCAAAAAAATCTTTTATCTGACTTTCGACAAATATTTTCCCGTGGACAATAGTTGGCGTTTCGGACTCTAGACCACGTTAAAGCTAAGCTACGACGTTTCAATCTCTCTCTTATTTTTATTGGAAAATTCTTATATGAATGATGTCGAAATGTAGTGTAGACCTGAATTAATCACATTATTACCAAATTGTATTTTTTCTAATTCTGTATTAATGTAGCAAACCGTAGACTAAAAAGTTCAATAAAATCTGTTACATATAAAAATTTATAGAGATAATCACTATTTATACCCATTATCTAACTTTGAAAAGCAAGTTATACCCATTATCTTTTTTTCGTGCCATAAATAGCCAGTATAATTTTTGAGGTGCCATTTATACCCAAAATGAGGATTCCAGTCGTCGTAGTAGAAGCAATTAATCGCTCTCTGGTTTGCTGGGAGATGAAATCATTCCAACCGAGGAAGACGCAGATCGGCTTTCACCGAGGTGCTTACTCACGCCTCTGAATCCTGTTGTCCGATTCGTCCTCTTATTATCCGATTCCGCCTGTTTGGGTATAAATGACACCTAGAAAATTGTATTGGCTATATATGACACACAAAAAAGATAAAGGGTATAACTTGCTTTTCAAAGTTAGATAATGGGTATAAATAGTGATTATCTCAAATATATACTATCTCCTTACTTTCGTCATCACCCTTGCACACTCTCACTCTATATATTCTCTCTCTAAATTCCCAACACTATATAATTCCTCCTCTGTTGTTTTTGGGATTGAGATTCTTGTTTACTCTTCTCTCCTCATTTTCCTCCATAGCCATTAGCAAATTTCTTTTGAAATGGCAAAATCACCAGAAATTGAGCATCCAATTAAGGCCCTTGGATGGGCTGCTAGAGATACTGCTGGAGTTCTCTACCCCTACAATTTCTCCAGAAGGTTTGTATCTGAAAAGGGTTTTTCTTATGCATTTTTACAAGTTGGTAATAAGTTTGTGCGATTGTTTTGGTGGTGATATAGGGCTACAGGAGAGAAAGATGTGCAGTTCAAAGTTTTGTATTGTGGGATCTGTCATTCGGATCTTCATATGGTCAAGAACGAATGGGGCTTCACCAAGTATCCTATTGTGCCTGGGTAATATTCAATTCCTGTTGTTTTTGAGCTATTTATTGCTGAAATATTTTGGGTTTCTAATTTCTTTGGCGGGATTTTTCAATGGATGGATTTCTTTGATTGTTTCAGAAAAGTGTCTCAAAGGATTTTATTTTATTTTCTTTGCAAAAGTTCTTATCTTAATTTATGTCTGGTTGTTTAATTTGAATTTTTTTTTGTCTCGAAGATTCAATGAGTTGATTATTTGTAAGGGTAAATGTGGTACTCAATATAAAAATATATTTTTCAAAATGTGACAAAAGTGATGTCCGGACAGACGTAACATTTGACAAAAAAAAAATGCATAGTTGCTATTACTAGAATACCACTAAAAGATGGATGGGATTGACCTAAAATACATCAAATTTTTTATTACACTTTAAATAAAATTATGAAGAGAAAAGCACTATTTCTACCCATTAAGTATCTTTCAAAGGCAAGTTATGACCCTTAATTTTTTTAGGTGCCAAAATTGCACTTGATAATTTACGATGTGCTATTTCTAGACGAAATCGGCGGAATCCGGCCACCCATAGCGGCGCAACAAACGTGCGGCACACATGCACATAATTTTGAGGGCAATTTTGTCCATTCAACTTTTTTAATTAAAAGAAAAAAGAAAAAATCACCCCTTCACCTACATCCCTCCGCCATCTCCACCACTCACCACTCACCCCTCCACCTCCAAATCCCTCAACCCCACCACCACCAAATCCGCAGCCTCCTCCTCCTCCTCCTCCTCCACCACCACCAAAGCCGCCTCCATCCCCTCCGCCTCTCCCTCCGCCATCTCCACCACCACTCTCCCCTCTCTCCCATGGTAGTAAAAATCTCATTTGATTTCACCACCACTGCAGATGTTGATGGCTCCTCTGCTTGCTTATTAGTCTTTGTAGTCTTCTGAATCAGTTTTTGTTTTGGTAAGGAGACAATTTGAAGGAATGGGTTTTTGTCTCCTGGGTATTTATTTCTTCTGTTTGATTACTTTATTTTAATGTTCTTTTTTGCTTACATTATAATTAAATATTTGCTTATTTGCTTCTATGGATATTATTATTATTATTATATTCAAGAATTTGCTCTTCTTTCCTTCCTCTGTTCATAGATTTTGTGTTTGTTCCCTTTTTTTGTCTCTACTTGTATGTTTTTTTTTTTCCTTCTCAGCCTAAAGTTTATTTCTTGCTGCAAAATTTCTGATTTTTTTTGGGGATCTTGAGAAAATTTCTGAGCTTTCTTATCAATGCAGGAACATAACTTTTTTCACTTTTTTGAGTTTTGGGTAATTTTGGTTTAGTTAATGAATAAAATGTTAGAGAAAATGGGGTTTTAGTACTTATATTGCAAAAGAAGGGAAATAAACCTTTGTAGTTTGTCTGAAAGAAAGACTTGATCTTTAATGTACTTTTGCTTGTGTGAAATTCTGATTCACCTCTTCCCCAATTTCCCATGTTGTTTATTATTCAATTTTGTCTAGTTGAGTTATTTTTCTGACTTGGAGTTTCTATTTTCTGTTTATGGAAATGCAGTACAATTTTGGATTTGTTATGATTTGGATTTGGTTTGGTTCTTGGTTGGGTTTCTTGGTTGAGGAGAGATGGAGATTTAGGGTTGGGATTCTGGGGATTGAAGTTTGAAGGAGGGGGGAGAGAAATGGGAAGAACAGGGGGGATTTTTTTATTTTTTTAATTAAAATAAGTGAATAGACGAATTTGCCCCTGAAATATCGTGCATGTGAGCCGCACGTGTGGTTCGCCACCAGCCCTTGCCGGATTCCGCTGATTTTGTCTAGAAATAGCACAACGTAAATTATCAAGTGCAATTTTGGCACCTAAAAAAATTAAGGGTCATAACTTGCCTTTGAAAGATACTTAATGGGTATAAATAGTGCTTTTCTCAATTATGAACTTGTTTGAAACGTTGACAAGAATGTTTCCAACTTCAAGATGATTTACTTTGGAATGAGTGACAAATTTAGTTGAATACAGTTTCGTATTGTTGTTTTATACTCTGTTCCATCTTTATTGAACTATGTAAGGTAATCCGCCAGTAAGATAAGAATTTCTCTGATGCATAAGTTAAATTCGACACAGGCATGAGATTGTAGGCGTGGTTACTGAGGTTGGTAGCAAGGTTGAGAAGTTCAAGGTTGGGGACAATGTAGGTGTTGGATGCCTTGTAGGTTCATGCCGAGCTTGCGATATGTGCTCTAAGGATCTCGAAAATTACTGTCCGGGACAAATACTCACATACAACGCTCAGTACACTGATGGATCCATTACCTATGGAGGCTACTCTGATCTCATGGTTGCTGACGAACACTTTGTGATCCTTTGGCCCGAGAATTTCCCAATGGATATTGGTGCTCCCCTGCTCTGTGCTGGGATCACCACATACAGTCCATTGAGGTACTTTGGGCTTGACAAACCCGGAACACATGTTGGCGTTGTTGGTCTTGGTGGTCTTGGCCATGTGGCTGTGAAGTTTGCCAAGGCTTTTGGTGCAAAAGTAACTGTAATAAGCACATCCGAGAGCAAAAAGCAGGAAGCCATGGAGAAACTTGGTGCTGACGCATTCTTGGTTAGTCGCGATCCTGAGCAGATGCAGGTATATACAATTTGAACCAAAATCATTTAATTTCCCTCCGTAACTTATGGTACAGCAATTGATGTTTCATATGTAAACAATTCTTGTAGGCTGCAGCTGGAACTATGGATGGCATTATTGACACGGTCTCTGCTGTTCATCCTACAATGCCCTTGCTGAACTTGTTGAAGTCTCATGGGAAGCTTATTCTGGTTGGTGCACCAGAAAAGCCACTCGAGCTTCCGGTGTTTCCCCTCATAATCGGTAAGCATTTCATTCTTTTTTTCTTCTTAAGCTCATCTCTAATATGTTTGGTTCTAGTATCTATGAAGAACTAAGACTGAGTTGTAAATTCAAATATCAGGTAGGAAAATAATAGCCGGGAGCGCGATCGGAGGCATGAAGGAGACTCAAGAAATGATTGATTTCGCAGCAAAGCACAACATTCTGCCTGATGTAGAGATGATTCCAATGGATTATGTAAACACTGCAATGGAGAGGCTCTTGAAATCTGATGTCAAATACAGATTTGTCATTGACATTGCCAACACATTGAAATCTGCCTAAGAGTGATTCTTTGCAAATTAAAAAAATTCATGGAAGCTGCTGGTTTAGTGATTGGTCCTTAATTACTAGTATATGCCTAATGTTTCTATTAGGGGAAGAAATAATAAATGTCTATTAGTATTATTCATGTTTGAAAGACTTTAATTACAGTACATTGTTTTATTTTTCTATTTTGAACTAGCTATTGTTTTATCCAAACTCCATGCGTACCAATATGAGCCACATTTCTAGTACTTTAATCACAGTGCATTAAGTAAATGGCAGTTCGGTCAAGCAATCCTACATCTGTGGAGCTTGCCATAAAGAATTCTACTAAACTTTTGACAAAGTATCTTTTAACTACAGTGAATTTCTAGCGGAGAATAACAAACTCACCTGTCAAAAATTGTTGGACTCCCTTCAACAACGAACAAGATCCTTCTGATTCTTTTGAGTGCAATCCCTTGTACGCGTTTATGACCGGAACAAACCAGTAACCAAAACTTGTATGCAGCGGAATAACAAATATCAATGCAGGGACGAACCCAGGATTTTCATATTGAAGGGGCGAAAAATTGCAACAGTATGCCGAACTATATATAACACTGCAAAAAAAATCTTGGGGGCGAATCTGATAAAATATTTTGAATTACATATAAAATTTATTATATCTAGTAGGATTTTTAAAAATTTCGGGGGTTGATATCAATGGGACTTCGTAGATCAACAAAGAAGTCACACATTTGATTAGTAAATTTTATTTTAACCATGGAAAGGAATTTTGCAAGTGCGTGAAGAATCTCACGGATACATGATATTCAATCCTAAAAAAATTGTTTGACCGTCGATTTTTGACAAGATTTCCACCTATCTTTCATGTGTCATCTCTCTGGTTTCTATTTTAATCAAAATAAGATGACTAATATTGTAGGGATTGGACTCAGAATGTGAACTTAAGAGTCTATATTAAGGAGTTACGATACAATAATTTTAAAACTTAGTGGAGCGAAGATAAAAAAAAAATTTAATAGATTTATAGAGGGTATAAAAAGAATTTGAACAGTAGCTATATATTTTGTACATGGGGTAGGTCCGCCCGGCTAGTATGCTTCCTATTACAAAATAAGATGGTTAAAAATGTCTTTGATGTGTATTTAAAAAAAAGGGTAGTGGTAATGCCAGAGGAAGAATCCTCCTGCAAGAGCGATTTATGTGCATGTGGTAAAATTACCCCTCTAACATATTAACTAAATCTTTTAATTATTTTTTCTATTTTCTCTCCCAATATTTTCTCTCTATCTTGGCCTGATCTTTCTCTCTCCCCTAGATTCTTTCCTTATTTTTCTCTCAATCTCTCATTATTTTTGTTTCTATATCTGTTTTTTTTTTTGTTTTTTCCTCTCTCTCTGTTTCTTTTTTTCATTTTTTTTCCTCTCCATGTCCAAGTGATTTTGTTTTCTTCTCTGTATTTTATTATTTATTCTTCTCTCAATTTCCTCACTGAATAGACCATTTTCTTGGATTGAATCATTCAACAACAATATAAAATCGAAAACTCAATAAAAATAATAAAATTTACCTCTTTTACCGAAAGTTGTTGAAAATTATCTGGACACACATATATATATATATATATATATATATAATCAAAGTTAGACAAAAGAGCAAGAAAAGATAATGAAAGAGAAAATTAGAGAAGAAAACAAAATCACTTGGAGATGGAGAGAAGAAAAAAACGAGAAAAAAAAAACAGAGAGGAAAAAACGAAAAAAAAACAACAGATATGGAAACACAAATCATATGAAAATAGAGAGATTGAGAGAAAAATAAGGAAAGAATCTGGAGGAAAGAGAAAGATCAAGTCAGGATAGAGAGAAAATATTGGGAGAGAAAATAGAAAAAATAATTAAAAGATTTAGTTAATATGTTAGAGGGGTAATTTTGTCACGTGCACGTAAATCGCTTTTGCAGGAGGATTCTTACTCTGGCATTATCACTACCCTAAAAAAAAAGGTATTTAAATTTCAAACAAAATTCCTCCATTGCTTCTATCACAAATAATTTATCTATTACCAAATTTAAAACATAAGCTCTACGAATTCCTATACCTAAATTTCAGGTGTGCTACTTTCTAAAAAAGAATAGGAAATTAAGAAAAGAAAAACAGGAATGAAGAAGAAAAAGAATATAAGCCTCATGTAATTAGGGATTAGTTTCCAAAATTCTTCATACAAATGAGGATTTATCTCCTATAGGACATATTGCCCATGCCATTAGCCCTATTTTAGTTTCTCTAGATTCTTCTTGTAGTTTTGTACTGTGTATGAGAAACTCAGTTGCTCATACGCTCGTCAATAAGACTTTGAATCTATATTCCTCTAATGTTTGAATACATACCATCCTGGATGCAATTATTTATGCAGTTTTGGCAGAAAATGAATACATTTAATTTACGACTCCAAAAAAAAAAAAAAACTCATGTGGTCAATGGTTTCTGTGAAGAACAAAATTGAACTAAGATGTCATCTAACCTAAAAGGGCTTTAGTTACAACAATTTTATGAAACTTGTTAATCTTCAATCAACTTTTTCTTGGTTAGAAGTATCCAAATCGACATTCATGGAACTCGCTATATCAATAACAAATCGATATTTGACATCAGCTCTAGCAAGGCGTTCCATTGCTGTATTCACATAGTCAATTGGGATAACCTCCACCATTGGTAATACTCTATGCTTCGCTGCAAAATCAATCATCTCTTGCGTCTCCTTCAACCCTCCGATACAACTACCAGCCACGATTTTCCGCCCTGCGATTCAAATTTATATAAATTGTTACAGATACTCATCATAGAGTAAATTAAGGGTATATATATACTTGCCTGAAACTATTTGAAGAATTGGTAGGTCCAGCTTTTGCGATGGTACACCTACCATAATAAGCTTCCCATGATGCTTCACTAAGTTAAGCAATGGCTCAAGTGAGTGAATTGCTGAGACAGTATCTATTATCCCATCTAATTTACCTTCTGCTGCCTATGTTTGTCACAATCAAAGACAGAGAATATCACTCATTCAAAATTATTCAACAAATTCAGACTTTATTTGACTATATACGTCACGTCTCTTAGAATAAACAGTCAGTTAACGGAGTAGCTGACTCGGTAAACTACTACACACAACATATTTAAATAAAAATTTGCTAACCTGCATCTGACATTTGTCGCGGCTAAACAAGAACGAGTCTGCACCAAGTGCATCCAGAGCTTCCTCCTTCTTACCAATATTTGTACTAATAACCGTCACTCGACACCCGAAGGCCTTGGCAAACTTCACGGCGACATGTCCGAGCCCGCCTAGACCAACGACACCTATATGCATTCCGGGTTTATCGAGTCCAAAGTATCTCATGGGACTATAAGTCGTAATTCCAGCACAAAGTAAAGGAGCACCAACATCAGGAGGCAAATTATGAGGCCAATGTAGTACAAAATGTTCATCACAACCCATTATATCGGAATAGCCCCCATATGTTATTGTTCCATCTCTATCCCTTGAATTGTATGTTAATATTTGTCCTTGGCAATGATTTTCTAGGTCATCTTTGCAACTTTCACATTTACGACATGATTGAACTAAGCATCCTACGCCGGCTTTGTCTCCTGGTTTGAATTTCTTTACATTGTTACCTACCTCAGTTACAACACCTACAATTTCATGGCTGCACCCAAAAAATAAAATAAAATAAAATAAAATTGGCATGAGCAAACTTGCATGGTTTTAAGAGATTGCTTGCAGTGCAAGGAAAAAATCTACTCCTTCTTACATTTAGAAGTTTAATTCTATAATCACAATTAAAGCTTGGTTAACTTGGTATTCAAGCAGGATTGATTTTGTAAGAATATGTGGTACAATAGAAAAATCAAGCAATGTACGTACTTGTCCTGGTACTGAGTCCGAATCTTTAATCCCACTATATGTTTCATTTTTGGGCAACTGTTATCGAGCTAATGTCATTTTTTTTAACATAAAATATATAATATATAGAATAATGAGGAATTTAAAAGTGAAAATAGAATTTATAATATTAAAATTATAACTTTGAGAAATACCCAGGTACAAGAGGGAAATGTGTAAACCCCCAATCGGTCTTGATCATGTGAAGATCGGAATGACAGATCCCGCAATACAACACTTTGAGCTGCACATCGTGATCCCCCGTCGCCCTATTCGAAGTATCATTTGTACAAATAAGTATACCATCGTTCTTCTCATTATAAAAGAAAATTATAATAAAAAATCAAAGAATTATTATAACCCCATAATATAATTTTGGTCGAAACAGATTAAATTTTACCTTCTTGAGAATTTGAAAGGAGAAAGAGCACCACATTGGTCTCTCGCTGCCCATCCGAAGGCCTTTACTGGGTGCTCCATCTCTGGGTCAGCCATTTTCAGCTATTCCTGAACCTTTTTTTTTTCTTTTCTCAATTTTCTATTTTTTACTGTCTGAATTTTGATGTTTGAAGATCCTTGTATTGCTAAGGCTGTTCTTTCGAGGACAGCATAGGGTAGAATAAACGATATTCCGTTTGTGTAGGAGGAATTGGAAAGTTGGAAGAGTCAAATCTCGGAGCATTTCGCTCGTATTTTCACGCAAATTAGTAGGTGAAAATCATCTGTACTGTTTATATTTCATTTTTGTGTGCCAAATCACTAATAATTCGTTATGTGGATATTTTTTCTAATTATATATACATATGGTGAATTGTGAATGGTTGTACACATGAATGGGAACATACACGGGTATAGACGATTATTTGCGGTGTCCGAATTGCATGGTAATCATGTTTATATTACCATGTAATTCGGACCAAGGTTGTAAAAATCGTATTTTTGACTCGGAACGGAAGGGGTCTCAAGAATCGTAAAAACGAGGATCGTAACACGGATCGGAAGATCCGACAAAACTAGTAAAAAAAATATTTCATGATAAATTTAAAACTCAAACCAACAATTCATAAGTTCTTTCAATCTAACAAGTTTCACAACAACAATTGTATCTTTCAAATTTTCTAATCTAGTAAACCATTCAACATGTCATCATCATAATCCTCCATGTAATGTCTACCTCCGCTTACATCGAGTTCATTATCAATGCTCGGAATCTCCATGTCATTGGATGCATTGCCTAAGTCATCTTCATCCAACTCCGCAATTGAATCTCCAAGCTCATCCACAAGCCAATCATCATCCGATAAGAGATCGTCAATATCGTACTCAATTGTCTTCTTTTCTTTCTTCTTCTTGGCTAACTTTGAATTAGACATCACATACACAACATCATTCATGGTCTCTTGTTTCAAACGGTTCCTTCTCTTGGTATGAACCTAAACAATAATTAAAATAAATTAAATCATATACAACAAGGTACAAAACTATATGGATGAATAAAAAATTACCATCTCAAAAGCGCTCCAATTCCGTTCACACCCAGAAGAACTACAAGTCAAACTCAACACCCGAATTGCAAATTTTTGCAACTCCGGACATTCATCACCGTATGACTCCCACCATTGTGCCAGAGTCTTTGTTTGCAATGCATTCTTTGCCATTCTACTACCAAATAAACTTGATTGACTCTTGAACATTTCAAGTTGAGCATCAATCTTAACACTTTCCATGAAGCAATTATAATCAAGAGAATTATTTATAATATCCTTATCTTGAATGATTATAGAGATTTTTAATATATCCATAGTGATGTTACCTTAAAAGGAAGTGCACTAGTGTAAAAAAAAAAAAAAAAAAAAAATACCATAAGAGAAGAAACCTATGAAACTCATTGCAGTACCCAAAAACAGATAGGGACACATATGAAACTCCCATATGTCGGCAAGAGCTTGAAATACCTCAAATTAAGCAATGATAAGCAAAACTTCATGAAAATTAAACAATATCTAAACCACCTAAATCTTGTAAAACACAAGAGGGGGGGGGGGGGGGGTGAATTGGGTTTTAACTAATCTCGCTAACTTTTTCGATTCTTTGCAAAGCTATTGAAAGTTTGAGCAACAAGAATAAAAGCAATGCAAAACCCAATCAACAAGACAAAGGATTTAGAGTGGTTCGATTCACTTAGAATCTACATCCACTACCTTGAGCCGCACCCAAGGATTTCAAACAACTTCACTAAGAAGAATGTTTACAAATGTGGCTAACTCACTAAGAGTTTTACAACACAACCACACAACAAAGAAACTCACTAAGAGCTTGCCCACACAAAGTAGGACTTTACAAATTGCCCACACAAAGTAGGACTTTTACAAGAATTACCCAATCACTTAGAGAGGGAATTGAATGTTTAAAGAACAAGATAAATCACTCTTCTAAGTGAGAATATATACCTTTGAAGTACAAGAAAGTTTAAGCTCTTTTGAACATATGAATTCCACTCTTTGTCTTGCTTTTGAAAGATTGCTCTTGAATGATTTAGATCATAGAAATGAAGAGCATTTACTTTGAGAGTATTTTTGGCTTGATGAGAAATCAATGAATATTTGATGTGCAAGCCTTAGAATGTTTCTCTAGCTTTGGAGTATATATACATTTCAAATTTGGCTGAAAAACGACTCTTTAACGGTCAAAAAACGGCTAGTTTCTCGCAGAGTTCGGTTGACCGAAATCACACTTCGGATGACCCTTCGGATGATAGTTCGGATGAGGGTTCGGATGAGGGAGTTCGGATCAAGGTTCGGATCAAGGTTCGGATGACCGAACACAGCCTAGGTCGACCGAAGCAGATTTTCAGACCTCTCAGTTTCTCTTCGGTTGATCCGAACTTGAGCTCGGTTGACCGAACTTCTAAGCTTATTTTTCACACGTTTTGAAATCTTTTGAAGTCTTTTAAAGTCTAAAAGGTTTTCCCTAAAGGTAACAAGTAAGAACACTTGGAAAACTTTACTAAAAGACTTATCTATGAAATCAAAGGCTTTTTGGATAAGAACACATGTAAAGATCATTTTGAAACTTAAGCCTTTTGAAAACGTGTTTATGAAAACATGCAAGACTAGAGTGTAGAGCTTATGTTCATAAGAGCTTTGGTTAGAGCTTTAAGATAACGACTAATGAATAACAAAGCTAATCTAACCAAACCTAAGTCTTCAATCTTCAATCTTGATAGATGAGCCTTGAATGATATGACTTTGAATCTCGATCATGGCTTGATTGAAGTACTTAGAGCTTCCAATCTATGTTCCGATATTCTATCACAAAGATATAAACATTAGACACAAACATCAAGTGTTTGTCCATTATCAAAAACCGAGTTCAATCGCCCTTAGGGCTAACAATCTCCCCCTTTTTGATTATGTCAAACTTTGATGTAATTAGATAGGATATGGACAATTTAAGGTACAAGGAAGCATGGCAAAAGGATATAAGAACAAATAAGTGCAAAGCTAAGTGCTTATAAGATAAACCAAGATAGAACGAGAAACATAAGCACTAGCATGTTAAATCCTTATGCCATATACATTAGGGACTCTTTGAAGAGCCCTATTTCCCAACCAACCTCCTTGCCTCCTTCCTTCCATAAAATAGCATTCTTGTGTGTAATATACATACCTTAGTTTACACAAGAAGCTAACTTACCATTTTCATCAATGTTGATGTGAGTGCTAAGGATCCTATTAAGAAGAACATGCTCACACTAACATTAGAACTATCAATGGTTTGTTATCATCAAAACAACATAGGATACTTTGCCCTTTGGGCTAACAATCTCCCCCTTTTTGATGATGACAAAACATTGATGCAAATGGGAATAATAAGCAAAAATAAGATACCAAATGTATGCCTGAGATAAGGATATTAAGGATCCAGACAAGTAGAAGTTTTCTCAAAACAATTCTACTCCCCCTATATTAAAGAATCCCTTATCTCTCCCAATTTGCAAGTTCTAAGCATTCTCCTTTTGTAAATTACTTCTCTTGGCACATTTGCAACACTAAAAATTCTCCCTCTTTTTGTCAAAATCAAAAAGGGATATCAGAGCGCCAATAAGAAAAGCATTATAACGAAAAGTAAAGATCAATTTTGGAGAAGCTTGATGAAATTTAATAATCCTCCCCATATAAAGACAAACTTAAAAACCAAAAGATGGTCTAGTAGATTGATAAAATAAGAACCAAAAAATCAGTCCTAAAGACCAAAAATAATTATGAAGAAGGATTACTTATGAATAAGCTTGGTTGATTTAAAAAAAATCCATAATAACACATAAATCCAAAAGATGGTCATGTATGGCTCAAAAAGAATATCAACCTAAGCTAAAAACAAAGGAGATAGGGAATAAACCTTAAAAAACAATCTCCCCGTTTATCAAACATACGATGTAAGCTATTTGAGATAAAACCAAGTTTGATACAAATTGACCAATTGTAAATATAGCCAATTGTAAAACACGTTTGAAAATATAGCTAACAAAGTACTCTTGGAAGTGATACTATGAATTCATAAGATAAGCACAAGTATCACAACCAAAAGATGTAGAGGAAGTGTAAGAAAACACTTGAAGTACATTCCTCTAACAAGTTAATGGTTAGCTAAATGAGTGTAGCAACTCTTAAAGAAATACTAACCAAAAACTCTAATGAGATCATAATGAATAAGAAAATGAAGAATATGATCTCTAAGTTATTAAGGGAGAGTATATGTGATACCAAATGAAGGCATAAACATTTATAACACATATAACTTCCAAAATAACTTACACACGTTGGCTATAAGAGTTGAAAGATGAAAAGCAAGCCAACAAGTGATGTGATGATGTAAAATAAGACAAATTGAGCATACATCACATATTATGAGGGAGGTATGAGTTGAAAACATTTGAAAACTCCCTCTTAGGTTATGCCACTTCCAAAAACACAAATAGACACAACCCATGGCATAATCAATGCCACAAACACAGTTTATATCCTAAGTCAAGCATCTAGACGATCAACCACATAAGATTAATGCTATAGACTTGAATATAAACACACCCCTAAATGCAATGAAGATCAAGTAAAGACATAGCAAAGCATATAACAAACTCCCCCAAAGCATAAAACACTACATAATAGAGGGGAGGGGGTGTAAAAAGAGATTCCATCACAAGGATCAAATCATTAAACTCTCTTATAGCATGCTCAAAAGAATCAAAACATATGAAGAGCAAACATGTTATAAAAGGAAAGAGATTGAGTTTAGTAATATCTCATTGAATTTTGATGAATGCTTTTGCACTTTGAGTTCTTTCAATGAGTTCCTTTAGCTTCTCAATCTTCTTTGCATGACAAGTGTAGAGTCATCAATGATGGGTGACTTTTCTTTTCTAGATGAACCCTCTACAATCTTGTAATCCTTAGCATTTGACTCTTTTCTTGGAGTCTTAGCTCACTTGTGCCATTCCTTGTAGTTCATATCTTCTTCTTGAAGCTTAGAACTCTTTGTTACCTACAAGGAATTCTTGAGAACAAATATGGTACCTTTTTTAAAGGTCCTTCATTATTAGCTCAATAACTCAAGTAGCACAAATATGCATAAGGATCATGCAAATCAAAAAACCAAAACAACTAGATGGATTCTTAATAGAATAACATATGACAAAAACAAGAATCAATCAAGTTGCATATGCTACATCTCATAGATACCTTAGCTAAACACAACATGGACAATAAAGAACATGCTAAAGGTTATCTATATGAATATAACATTCAAGAATGTTAGATGCAATCATATATAAGAGCAAGCATGTATATATATCAAAAACACTTAAACACATTAATTAAAGTGTTAAGAGAAGGTGATTTTGATACCTTTGCCTTCTTACCAAGTGATGAAGACATTGTATTGACACTTTGGCTCTTGTCATCACTTGATGCTTTGCTCTTTGTATCTAAGCAACTTGGTTCTCCAATTGATTAACATTTGAGCTTTGAGAATCCAAGTGTTAAGGAGTGCTTTTGAATTTCTTCCTTTGGAACATCTCCTTTAACTTCTCCCCAATGCCACTTCTCTTTGAATCAAGTCCATTGAAGCTTTGTGGCAATCATCTAACTTATTAGAACCTATAAGATCAAGGGAGGAGTAGCTTTTGGTACCCACTTTTGTTTGGGTCCATGGGGGTTAGTTGAAATACGTTTAACTTTCCAAATAGTTTTTACCCCCTTTTCAATCTTCTTCTTAACATGGCATCTAGCATTGGTATGTCCATGTTTTCCACAATATGTGCAACAAATGTGTGGCTTAGAAGAATTGTGAACATGCTCATGATATCTAATATGCCTATGAGAAGTACTAGCATGCACAATGTGATTCTTAGGCAACTTAGAAGAGCTAGCATGATCAACGTGATTAGCATTATAACCAAGACCATGTTTATTATGTGAAGCACGTTGCAAACCAAGAATATGATCAAGATTTTTCTTACCCTTAGTAAAGTTTTCAACAAGAAGAGTAAGATCTTTAACTTTGTTCTCCAAAAGATCAAATTCAACAAGTTTGAGTTCAAGAGATGTCAATTGATCATATGCTTCTAGATACTTTAATGAAGAAGAGTTGCATGTAGCAATAAGTTTTTCAGTTTCGATTTTCATGCAATCAACCTCATCACAAAGCTTTTTATTATCAACAAGCAAAGATTCAATTTTAAGCTTCATAGCTTTGTTTTGCTTTGCACAATTTTTCAATTGATCATACATATCAATTAAAAGCTTATTAGGATCATCCTCCTCATTATCATCATCATCATCATAAGAATTTGAAATAGAGGGAGAAGGATGTACCTCATTATCAAATGCCATAAGACATGTGTGATCATTTTCTTCTTGATCATCATCACTTTCTTCTTCATCCCAATGGCTTAACAAGCACTTTGCATTTTTGAGATTGAAGAACAAATTCTCTCCTTCCTCATTATTGATGATGGACTCAAGATTACTACCCTTTGTAGAAATTTTTTTCTTTATCTTCATTTCAAAGGCTAGTAGTGAGCCAAGAAGTTCCTCCGTTGAATAGGTCTTTAAATTCTTGGACTCTTCAATGGCAAGGGCTTTATTTTCCCAACTTTTAGGAAGAGAATTGAGAATCTTCCTATTCATTTCACCCTTGGTGTACTCTTTGCCATAAGACTTCAAACCATTTATCACATTTGTGAATCTTGTGCTCATCTCATTTATTGACTCATTTGGCTTCATGGAGAAGAGCTCATATTCTCTTACAAGCAAATTTAACCTTGACTCCTTGATTTGATTTGTGCCTTCATGAGTAACCTCAAGCATTTTCCACATGGAGTGTGCGGATTTTCTTCCAAGCACACGGTTGTACTCATCTTGACTTAAGGCACAACTAAGGATGTTCATTGCCTTGTAATTTTGAGTCATCTTCTTGGACTCAAGCTCATTTAACTCCTTGTCCGGCTTTGGCACTTGAACACCATCCACCATTTTCAAAGGCACATAAGGACCATCTTCAAATATATGCCATAAAGAATAATCGATAGAGCACACATATATCTTGAAACGTTCCTTCCAAGCCTCATAATTATTTCCATCAAAAAGTGGTGGCCTATTGGTGGAAGACCCCTCTAGATACGCCAATGCGGAATTACCGGCCATAAATCTTTTCTTCAAGTGGTTAGACTAAAGATGAAGACTAGGCTCTGATACCAATTGTAAAACACAAGAGGGAGGGGGGGGGTGAATTGGGTTTTAACTAATCTCGCTAACTTTTTCGATTCTTTGCAAAGCTATTGAAAGTTTGAGCAACAAGAATAAAAGCAATGCAAAACCCAATCAACAAGACAAAGGATTTAGAGTGGTTCGATTCACTTAGAATCTACATCCACTACCTTGAGCCGCACCCAAGGATTTCAAACAACTTCACTAAGAAGAATGTTTACAAATGTGGCTAACTCACTAAGAGTTTTACAACACAACCACACAACAAAGAAACTCACTAAGAGCTTGCCCACACAAAGTAGGACTTTACAAATTGCCCACACAAAGTAGGACTTTTACAAGAATTACCCAATCACTTAGAGAGGGAATTGAATGTTTAAAGAACAAGATAAATCACTCTTCTAAGTGAGAATATATACCTTTGAAGTACAAGAAAGTTTAAGCTCTTTTGAACATATGAATTCCACTCTTTGTCTTGCTTTTGAAAGATTGCTCTTGAATGATTTAGATCATAGAAATGAAGAGCATTTACTTTGAGAGTATTTTTGGCTTGATGAGAAATCAATGAATATTTGATGTGCAAGCCTTAGAATGTTTCTCTAGCTTTGGAGTATATATACATTTCAAATTTGGCTGAAAAACGACTCTTTAACGGTCAAAAACGGCTAGTTTCTCAGCAGAGTTCGGTTGACCGAAATCACACTTCGGATGACCCTTCGGATGATAGTTCGGATGAGGGTTCGGATGAGGGAGTTCGGATCAAGGTTCGGATCAAGGTTCGGATGACCCGAACACAGCCTAGGTCGACCGAGGGCGATTTTCGGACCTCTCGCTTTCTCTCGGTTGATCCGAACTTGAGCTCGGTTGACCGAACTTCTAAGCTTATTTTTCACACGTTTTGAAATCTTTTGAAGTCTTTTAAAGTCTAAAAGGTTTTCCCTAAAGGTAACAAGTAAGAACACTTGGAAAACTTTACTAAAAGACTTATCTATGAAATCAAAGGCTTTTTGGATAAGAACACATGTAAAGATCATTTTGAAACTTAAGCCTTTTGAAAACGTGTTTATGAAAACATGCAAGACTAGAGTGTAGAGCTTATGTTCATAAGAGCTTTGGTTAGAGCTTTAAGATAACGACTAATGAATAACAAAGCTAATCTAACCAAACCTAAGTCTTCAATCTTCAATCTTGATAGATGAGCCTTGAATGATATGACTTTGAATCTCGATCATGGCTTGATTGAAGTACTTAGAGCTTCCAATCTATGTTCCGATATTCTATCACAAAGATATAAACATTAGACACAAACATCAAGTGTTTGTCCATTATCAAAAACCGAGTTCAATCGCCCTTAGGGCTAACAATCTCCCCCTTTTTGATTATGTCAAACTTTGATGTAATTAGATAGGATATGGACAATTTAAGGTACAAGGAAGCATGGCAAAAGGATATAAGAACAAATAAGTGCAAAGCTAAGTGCTTATAAGATAAACCAAGATAGAACGAGAAACATAAGCACTAGCATGTTAAATCCTTATGCCATATACATTAGGGACTCTTTGAAGAGCCCTATTTCCCAACCAACCTCCTTGCCTCCTTCCTTCCATAAAATAGCATTCTTGTGTGTAATATACATACCTTAGTTTACACAAGAAGCTAACTTACCATTTTCATCAATGTTGATGTGAGTGCTAAGGATCCTATTAAGAAGAACATGCTCACACTAACATTAGAACTATCAATGGTTTGTTATCATCAAAACAACATAGGATACTTTGCCCTTTGGGCTAACAAATCTAAGTGGTAGGATTTCATTGATTAAAGTATAAAAAACAGAGCAGCAGAAATTAGGTAAAAAAAAAATCAAATTTAAAATTAATCAAAAGAAATTACCCGTGAGATAGAGAAGACGAATTGGGAGCCGGGAAAGAATTAGTGAGACTGTGAGACCGATGATCTCACAGAGAACGAAGCGGATGACCTGAGACCGGCGGAGAAGAAGACGACGATGGACGATCAGTTCTTCTTCAGAGCGATTTTGGTAATTGGGGGAGATTGAGATGAGTGAGAGAGAACGGGTTTTTTTTTCCAATTATTACATAACCCGAGTTGACATAACCCGACCCGGTCACGACCCGTTTGAAAAAGAGAAAATTTTGGATCGTTCTGGATCGTACGATCCTACGATCTTACGATCTGGATCGACGATCCAGACCGATCCAGCCTCCCAGCGATTTTAACAGCGATCCGGAACGTTTTAAGGCCTTTGGATCGTCCAACTCGCGATTTTGACAACCATGATTCGGACACTTACTAATTTGAGTAAATAATCGTATGTACCCGTTTGTGTACCCATTTCTGTGCTCAACCAATCATAATTCACTATGTGTATATATAATTAAAAAAATAATCACAACGGCGAATTTTTATTGGTTGGGCATAGGAATGGGTACACAGACGGGTACAGACGATTTTCACTCACTATTTTTTGGTGAAAATCGTATGTACCTGTTCTCATTCCTGTGTTCAACCACTCAAAATTCACAACGTGGACATTTTTTCTAATTATATATACATAGTGAATTATGAGTGATTGGGTATATGAATAGGTACATACACGGGTACAAACGATCATTTGCCATTTTTTGGTAAAGGCCATTTGTCCCATTTTATGTTTCAATCTCTTTCCCATCAATAAAAATTAAAATGTGTTAATTTTTAATTACAAAATGTATAATCTATCAACGCTTTTGGCACGTTGAAATAGAGTGGAATGGAAACATTTTCCACCCAATAGTTTTGAAATCCTCTTTCCATTCCATTGATTGGAGGACAGAGTCAAAATGGAATGACGATTCCTTTCATGTGCTTGGGAAAACTATTATTTAATATTGGAATACAATGTGATTCAATAAAATATGACTTAAATGCCCTTTAACATAAGTTGACGAGAAAACTAATTAATTGCCTAATGTATAAATGTCAGTTATTATTTATTAATGATTTCAACTTCTCCTGGAAAAGCCTTTCTATAGGTTTTGGTGTGGAACGATCATTCCAACTTCTCCTGGAAAGGTCATTCCATATGTTTTGGTGTGGAATGACCTTTCTCACTCCTTCCTAGAATTGTCATTGTAGCTTAAATTGGTCAAATCAAACATTGAAATGAAAAGAGAGGTTGGAATCGTCAATTCGTTCTAGTTACCAAACGTGCTCTAAAAGAAATGGTGAAACATGGAAGGAAAATTGAACATATAACAATTTTTTATTAGTGCAATAAATGATGAGATAAAAATCGCGACAGAAGATATTTTTCCCATTTTTTTAAGCAACGGTCAGGTCACACAACATATGACCGTGTGGAAATATCAGTTGCGGTTTCTGTTTCATTTTTTATTGTAATATTAAATTTTGCTACAATATTGTCAAGGAATCACATTCTAAATAAATTACATATTCAAATAAGCTTTTTTTTTTTGCTAAATATATTCAAATAAGCTTAACGACATATGTTTATTAACTTAATTTCAAGAGAAATAATAATTTCAATACGCTTCTTTTATTTAAAGTTCCAATTGCCAAACTCAGTCCAGAACTGTTCTACCATCTTCCAATTTAAAATCCACATCTAGCTATTCAACTCTGCACCTTTGAACAAGCAATTACCAATTTGAAACCGAAAATCATTCTTTGATATCCAAAAATAGGCACAAGAGAGTCTCATAAAGACTAGGCGAAAAAAGATTACAAATTTTTTGTTTCTTGTCAAAACAGAAATTGAACAAAAAACTAAAAAGAAAGCTCAAAAATGAATTAGAATACCAAAAATTCCAAACAAATTTGTAGTGCTAACTCTGTATATTCTGATATTGATCAAATCATGAGACTGTAATAGTTACAGTAATAGTAATAGTAAGAGAAAGGTAGAAGGTGAAAAGAATCCTGGTGAGATTTTATATCATATCGCAAATTAAAATTTTGATTACGTGGTAAAAACTCTATAGCGCCTTTATTAACATACCAAGGGCTACTACATTCGAGTGGATCATCGATGGGATGCTTTGACATTGAAATAACAATCTTAGTATCAACCCACTTTTTAATCTTGTAATCTTCTAATATCCAAAAATGAAGGTCCTTTTCAAGTCGGGTCGACACGGATAACAACTTGATTTCCCAAGAAATTAAGGCTTTAAACTGATCATCAGCGTTTTCCATGATGTAAGCTATGTGACCTTCTTTGTTCTGTTGCAAATGCTTTTCAATGAATTTATGGCTTTTAATGGTAGAAAGCCATGATTTACAAACGCATTTGAATCTCAACAATGACTTCAGTGGCAATCTGCTTAAAATCTCAATAATTATATCATTAGGGATGTCGTCTAACTTTTTTATGTATGATTCTTCTCGGCACAACGTTTTTGAACTTCTTTTTTTAGGTCTCAAACATTGACCCATCACACCAAATATATTCCACATCCTTATTAGTCCTGCAAATCTCCAAAACAACTCGGAATTTATCATATATAAAATACAAAAAGAGTCATGAGAGTGGCAGCCCCAGTGGGGGAGAACTTGGCTTGGGACTGTGAGGTCTCAGGTTCAACACCCCCTCCCCGAATAAAAAAAAAATTAAAAAAGAAGGTACTTCAAAATAAAAAGACAGAAAAGATAATGAAACTAATTGAAATAAAAGAAGGAAAAAATGGTGACTTACTGGGAGCAATGGGAGAAGAGGAGGTCGGCCTTTGTATTTTATTTGAAAACTGAATTGCTTGATTTGGCGTAGGTCAATATATATATATATATACACACACATATGGTTGTGGAGAAATATGAAATTTGATCAGACTGGGAGTCTTAAAACAGTTGGAAGTCTTGGAAGAGGGATAGAAAACTATGAGATCCTAATCCTAATACATCTCAGTATTCTTTTAAATTCATCCATTTTTTTTATTTATTTTGAGGGGAATATCTATGTATTTTTAATCCTTTAAGTTGAGTATCTTTTATTTACATTAACATAAATTTGGAAATTTGCTAATCAAATATCACACGAGACATGCCCATCAATGTAGACTAAAATTAGCACCACGCTCCAGTGCGAGACGGAAAAAGTTCCGCACATGCGAAAGTTTTCTCGTCCGTTGGATATAAATTTTGACGGTTAAGATTGATTTAAAAAAATACCTGTTTTGATTTTGAGAACATCTGTCCGTGCGAATACCTGTTTTTAGCTAAAAACACATGTTTTTAAACTAAAAACATTTATTTTTAGGTGTTCCGTATATATAGTAAAACTTCTTTACAATAATACTCTCGTGACTAGAGAAAAATATTATTACTATAGAGAGTTATTCTTAAAGAGACACTTACATATAAAAATTATAATTTTAAAAAATAAAGAGAAGCCCAGAAGATGAGCACGAAAACGATGATGATGAGCAGAAGTTAAGGTTGTTTGCTTATGATGATTCTTCTTACTATTGCCACTCTCTGCACCTTCGCCTGCGAACCTCTCTCCGTCTCCGATCATACTCCGGCCGCTTCCTTCACTACAAAACCTCATCCTCCTTCGTCGCCGCCTCGAGAAATTTTGACCCTCTGACCTCTGCCCTAGATCTAATTCCACCACAGCCTACAACCACATTCCCCGAGTATTTATAGGGATAATTTGGGGGGAAATTGGAAGGGTTAATTCTGTTCTTGATTATGGAGGTCCATTTTCAGCGAATTATGTTCTTGATCATCCCCGATGCGGCGGCGACGACACTCCCCGATGAACTGAACAGATTAGCCATGGTAAAAAGGACAACACATTATTCATCATCTTCTTGATTATATGGTTATTTGACTGTGAGTATGAGAAAATGGTCGCGGCTGAACGCCGTCGCCGGAGTTCACGATGGCGGCCACTCACCCCATGCTCACTCACACCAAATTTCCCCCCCCCCCCCCCTCTCTCATCGCCTCAACAACACCCCCATCTCCATCAAACTGAATCCCTAAAAATTGAATCCCCTAATAATGGAAAGCTGAGAAATAATATTTTCCAAAAGCCGCAAAATCGCTTAGTCGTCCTCTTTCTCCTCCTCCTCGCACAAACTCATGGAAATCCGCTGAATGGGGAAATGGGGAAAAAGATTTTACATGAGTTTGAATCCACTAGAGAAAAATTTTAGGGTTCAATCAATTTTTGAATTTCTGGGTTTTTTTAATACATATTTCAAGTGGGTTTTTGAATTATTTCTCTAGTTTGATTTGATTTAAGTTCAATCTTATGAAAGAAAAATGGTTATGGACCGGAGAGGATGGTGGTGCTGCTGTGAAGAAGATGGTCTTTTCTTTTTTCTTTTTTCTTTTTTTTTGAGAAGGACTAAGAATGAAGATTATCAGATGACGAAATTGCCCCTAAAAATATGTTTGTGCGGTTCACACGTGTGCAACACCGTCTCTTTTCGCCGATCGCCGCCACTTTTGGGCATAAATGACACTCCATAACTTGTTAGAGATACAAATGACACGATATATTCCTGAGGGGTAACAATTGCTTTTGAAAGATATCTCAGAAGCATAAATAGTGATTATCTCAACAAAAAAAAAACTTCAACAATCATAGAATTACTCATCATAACATAAGAGCCGCAAACTATGATGCTGGGAGAGTCTCTTAACTCATTAAAGCGTGTTTGGTATACTAAAATTAAATGGAATGACATTTCTAACTTCTTTTTCTAATTCGATATTATTTTGTTTGGTCAAATTTAAGTTGTAAAGACATTGTCACGTGAATTCTCATTTTAAGAAGTAAAAAATGTGTAAAACCCCAATCGATCTTGATCATGTGAAGATCGAAATGACATCGTGATCACTCGTCGCCCTATTCGAAATACCATTTGTACAAATAAGTATACCCTCGTTCTTCTTATAAAAGAAAAATAATCGAAAACCAAAGGATTATTATAACCCCGGAATTTAAGTTGGGTGGGAACAGATTAATTTTTACCTTCTTGAGAATTTGAAAGGAGAAAGAGCACCACATTGGTCTCTAGCTGCCCATCCGAGGGCCTTTACTGGGTCAGCCATTTTCAGATATTTCTGATTTTTTTTTCTTTTCTCAATTTGCTACTCCCTAGAATTCAAAATATAAATCTTTTTAGAAGTTATTTTTTGGTTAATTTACCCCTACATCATTTTATCCCTATATTCATTTTGGTCAAAATGTTTAGTTCCCATTTAACTCTCTATTATTTTCTTTGTTCTTTTGAGTATTAATTAGGGGTATTTTTGTCATTCTCATTAATATCTTAATTTGTGTGAAAACTTTTACAATGATTTATATTTTGAATCGGAGAGAGTATTTTTTACTGTATGTGTTAAAATTATGGAATATGATTCAATTAGAGATATGGAGATAAAAGACAAATAAAGAAAAAAAAATTCTCTAAATATTTTGTGTACATCATATCCCTTGTAATCTTTTGTAATTAGTTTTCTTTCCTTGTATTAGAGTTACCAAGATTACTTAGGATGTAGTTGTATATATATGAATTAGCCATAATGTATCAGTACCCTTTTTTTATCAATAAAAAACGAGACAAAATGTCTCTTTATCATTTTCTTGTTATGGTATAAGAGCAACAATTGTTTCATTTGCATTAGGTGCATTATATCTTCAATCAATTTTGTCTTCTGGGACTCATTCTTTTCTTCTTTCTTTTTATTTCTTGTGTGTGTGTGTGTTTTATTTTCTTTCTGTCATGGCAAAAACAGAATCTGTCACTCCCACAAGTCTCTACTATTTGCATCCTAATGAAAATTCCTCTCTTGTCTTGGTAAATTTCCTACCCACTTCCGCAAATTATCATTACTGGGCAAGGAAAATGCGTTCCGCCTTGATCTCTAAAAACAAAGAAGGGTTCATCGATGGTTCACTTAAAATGCCTAAGCAAGGAGAACCTCTCTTTGATTTGTGGAAGCAGTGTAATAACATGGTCCTTTCTTGGATTGTAAATGTTGTTGAAAAACCCATAGCTCACAGTGTGATGTGGATCAACTCTGCTTGAAGTTTGGGAAGATTTGTGCGGTCGATTCTCGAAAGGAGACCAGATACGTCTCTCAAACCTACTTGAGCAATTTCATTCAACCAAACAAGGTAATTTGGAGGTAACGAATTTTTATAATAATCTGAGAATTCTTTGGGATGAAATATCAATCCTCCGCCCTTTACCTAAGTGCACATGTGATCCATCCTGTTCTTGTGATGCACTCAAGAAGGTTTGTTCTTATATGGACTCTTATTTTTGCATCAGATTTTTAAAGGGTCTTAACAAGAATTTTTCAAAAGTTAGATCTCAAATCTTGTTACTTGAACCTTTGCCTCCTATCAAGCAGATTTTCAATATGGTAACGCAACATGAGAGACAATTGCATCACCCTTCTATGCAATCTATATACACGGATGCACCATTGTTACCTACTCCTGGAAATCCACATTCTGCTCTTCCTGTTCTTCAAGCAGCGACCTTTAATAACAAAAGAGGACATGATTCGAACCAAAGAAAGTTGTTGGTTTGTTCTTTTTGTGGCAAGCAGGGTCATACTCACGATAAATGCTACAAGAAGCACGGATACCCCCCCTAATCAAAAGGGTAAGGGGGCGTATTTTGCTTCCGCTAATCAAGTTTCTGTTATGATGAATAATGCAGGTGAATCTCCTTCCATTGCAATGCCGGCACCTTCCATCACCAATGATCAATATCATCACTTGATTAGCCTTTTGCAACAGTCTACACTTGGTCCAAGCACTTCCAGTCCTATGGCTCCCTCTATTGAACATCATGCCATGGCATTAACTACTAATGATGCACCTCATTCAGGTACGACTTTAGTCAAATATTTAAAGCATTGGATAATTGATTCAGGAGCCTCTAACCATACGACTGGTGATTTATCACTTTTTTGCTCACTTTCACCTATTCAAAATACCTTTATTAGGTTAACAAATGGTTTTCTATTTCCTGTTACTCAAAAAGGTGTAGTCCAAATTAATTATACATTGGTACTTCATGACGTCTTTTACGTACCAGGCTTCCAATTCAACTTGCTTTCATTAAGCCAATTATTTTAAAACTCTCAAGTTTGTGCTATATTCCAATCTAATTTCTGTTTTCTTCAGGATATTCGTCATTGGAAGACGATTGGATTAGCTAGGGAGCATCATGGTCTATATATTCTGCAGCCACACATTTTATTCCCTAAAGTTGCTACTGTTGCTTCTAGTTTTTCTTCTCCTATTTCTAAGAATGATAATAAGTCACTTTTATGGCATTATAGGTTGGGGCATTTGTCTCCGTCTAGACTTAAGTATTTAAACTTTCTGGATTCTACAATAAAGTTTGATGATCATTTGAGTTGTTTTATTTGTCCTCTTGCCAAACAAAAGAGACTACATTTTCTTTACATTCAAATTCTAATGAAGCTTGTTTTGATTTGGTGCATGTGGATATCTAGTCGCACTCAAAGCGTTTATGGACATTCTTATTTTTTAACAATTGTTGACGATTTTAGCCGATATACTTGGCTATACTTTATGAAAAATAAATCAGAGGCTCGTCATTTTTTACAATCTTTTTGCACTCTTGTACAAACACAATTCCAAAAAAAACATCAAAATAATTAGAAGTGACAATGGAGTTGAGTTTAATATGCCATCCTTTTACACCTTTAAGGGAATTATTCATCAAACCTCTTGTGTCGAAACACCTCAACAAAACGGGGTCGTGGAACGAAAACACCAACATATTTTGAATGTGGCACGAGCACTCAAATTTCAATCTTGCATTCCTTTAGCCTATTGGAATTATTGTGTTCAACATGCCATTTTCTTGATCAATATTACACCAACCCTTCTTCTTACAAATAAAACTCCCTATGAGATGTTGCATTCAAAAAGTCCATCGTAAAAGACTCTCAAAGTTTTTGGATGTCTTACCTACGCCTGCACTTATTCTCAAGGTCGATCTAAATTTGATCCCCGTAGTCGTGAGGCTGTATTTTTAGGATATTCTGCAACTACCAAATGATACCTTTTGTTGGATACAAAAACAAGAGAAATTTTTGTCTCTCACAACATTACCTTTTCCGTGACATATTTTCCTTATTCCAAATCCCAAATATCTTCTCCAGTATCTGCACAATCTTCTTCAACTTCTTATCTTGATCTTCCATTACCCATGATTTCTTCAGAAAATATTTCTCTCCATGATTCTCTAGAGAATCCTCCTTCCCCTCCTTTATCTCCACAAACCTCTCCAATCCATATGCCTTAAGATTCTTCACCTAATATTCCACAACCCGCTTATCCTAATTCTTCTCCAACACCCACTCCCCAACATTTGAGTCGTTCTTCCCGTCCTAGTCATCCTCCTTCATATCTCAATGATTATGTATATGCACTATTGCATAATTCACCCATACAAGAGCTCCCCTGCACTCCTCATTCTCTTTCTCACACGCATGGTTACGAGTCATTATCTCCAGTTCATTTTTCCTTTGCTTTAAATTTGATGACTAACGTCGAACCTAGTTCTTTTCATGAAGCTTATTTACAGGATGCCTGGAAAAAATCCATGCTTGCTGAGATCAAAGCTTTGGAGGACAATAATACATGGACTCTCGTTCCTCTTCCGAAGGGAAAGAAAGCCATTAGTTCTAGATGGGTTTACCGATTAAAATATAAGGCCGATGGTTCAATTGAGCGTCCAAAATCTCGAGTGGTGGTGAAGGGATTCACTCAGCAAGAAGGTATCAATTTTTTAGAAACTTTTTCTCCAGTTGCCAAAATGACTACTATTCGGACCCTTCTTGCTGTTTCTATGGTCCGAGGGTGGCATCTGAAATAATTAGACATCAATAATGCTTTTTTGCATGGTGATTTGGATGAGGAAGTATATATGCAGCCACCTCCAGGATATTCTTGTCCTCCTGGTTTGGTTTGTAAATTAAATAAATCTATCTATGGTCTTTAGCAAGCCAGTCGATAGTGGCATAGCAAGTTGACTTCCGCTCTCCGCTCGCAGGGTTTTGTTGCCGCTTACAGTGACCCAAACTTATTTATTTATCGAAGTTCTTCTTCTTTCATTGATCTTCTTGTATATGTCGATGATATCATTGTTGCAGGAGATAACTTAGCTACAATTCAATCCCTAAAACATTTTCTTCATCAGACCTTGGTAAAATTAAGTTTTTCCTTGGACTAGAGGTTGCACGGTCTCATAAAGGGATTAATCTATGCCAGTGAAAGTATACCCTTGAGTTACTTCAGGAGGAAGGTTTCTTGGGGTGTCAACCAGCTCCTACCCAATGGATACTGGTTATTCACCATCTCAGAATGACTCTGCCTCTTTGGATGATATTACTTCTTATCGACGACTTATTTGGGAAACTTTTGTATCTTACCAACACTCGTCCAGATATCAGCTATGCTGTTCAACAACTCAGTCAATTTTTGGACTCTCCGACTATCTTTCATCTTTGTGCAACACATAAGATTTTGCGATATCTGAAAGGAACTCCGGCTCTTGGTTTATTTTTTCCTTCTAGTTCCTCATTGGAACTCGTAGTTTATTCAGATTCAGACTGGGCTGGTTGTCCAGATACTCGTCGTTCAGTTACTGGATATTGTATGTTTTTGGGCTCTTCCTTGATCTCTTGGAAGTTCAAAAAAAAAAACAACCAACCGTTTCATGAAGTTCTTCAGAAGCAGAATATAGAGCCATGGTTTCTGCAACATGTGAAATCTTATGGCTCATTTATCTTCTTCGAGATTTGCACGTCTCTCAAACAAAAACAGTTCCTCTTTTTTTGACAATCTTAGTGCACTATATATTACAGCAAATTCTGTTTTTCATGAACGAACAAAACATCTCGAGATTGATTGCCATCTTGTTCGTAAAAAAGCTCAAGCCGGACTCATCAAGCCATTACCAGTTCCTTCCCATTCTCAGCTTGCTGACATTCTTACAAAGTCATTACCGTCAAATCCATGTCTCGTTAATAAGAAATTAAAATGTGTTAAATTTTTAATTACAAAATGTATAACACAAAATAAATGGTAGAACGTATAAAAAAAAGTGACTACATGACAATCATTTATTAGTGAGACAAATAATGAGATAGAAATCAAGACAAAAGATATTTTTCCAATTTTTTGAAGCAACAGTCACACATCATACGACCGTTTGGAAATATGAGTTGCACTTTCTGTTTCATTTCTAATTGTAACATTAAATTTTGCTGTAATATTTCAAGTAATCACATTCTAAATAAATTACCTATCAAATAAGCTTAACGATCTATTTTTATTAACTTAATTTTGAATAAGTACATACAAGAGAAATAATAATTTCAATACGGAGAGTTGTGCTTCTTTAGTTTAAAAGTCTTAGAGCAAATAGCTTTTTCTTGCCACAAAACTAGTTACGAGTGTTATATCTGCCACAAATTACGTTTTCGTGCTATATCTGCCACAAAATTAGTTACAAGTGCTATATCTGCCACAAATCGTTTTTCCGTGCCTTTTTTGCCATGAAACATTTTATGAGTGCTAAAAATGCCACAAAAAGAGGGAGGGTGAAGAGAAAAATAGGTAAGAGGTCAAATTAATTTCAAATAGACCCTAAAATCAAAATTTTATATTATATTGGGTACCTAATTTTATTTTATTTTTAATACTTGACCCTTCTTCCCAAATTTACCAAAACCCTCACCGCTACCTTCTTCTTTCTTCTCTTCCCACATCGAGCCACCACCACCTCCCATCCCGTTACCCAATCGTTGCCCCCACCCATACCAAAGAGTACCAAATCTGCCAAAAAAATGACCGATTGAAGATTTGGAGAGGCGTGGTGAAGGGGATAGCCTATCAAAAATGCCTACGAACAATTATATATTCTTTGGAAATTGGTCTGCATTTTGCATATTGATTTGCGAGAGTCCTTTTTCACTCCAAGAAAACTGTGTAACAGGGACGGACATTTCCGTCGCTAAACTCCATTTAGCGACCGATTAACGACCGAATGATGTGGTCGTGTATTTTGCGTCGCTAAGCAAATTACCGACCGAATACCGACGAAAAAGTTAGCGACCGAATATTCGGTCTCTATTTACCGACCGAATGGTCAATATTATTGACTTTTGACTTTGACTGGGTAACGACCGAATACCGACGGAAATTATAGCGACCGAATATTCGGTCTCTATTTACCGACCGAATGGTCAACACTATTGACTTTTGACTTTGACTGGGTAATGACCGAATACCGACGGAAATGATAGCGACCGAATAGACCGTCGCTATATAACGACCGAATACCGACCGGATGGTCAATGTTGTTGACTTTCGACTTTGGCTATTTACGGACCGAATACCGACGGAATATTCCGTCCCTGAATAACGAGCGAATACCGACCGAATGGTGCATATTGTTGACCTTTGACTTTTACTTTCTAACAACCGAATGCCTTTGAAGTAAAACAAATAAACAATTGTCTGACGGGTACCAATTACATAATTCATCTTACCTTCGACGAACTAGCAGCAGAAAGTGTAGAAGGGCTGAAAACCCAACCAACACTGATATAGCAGTAGCAACTTCTGGGAATGACAATGTATTAGTCTGCAAAAGTCAAACAATTACGCATTAGAAGAATTAGTCTTTCCACTTTCACATCTTTCACAATAGAGCAACAAGAAAACTCAAGAGGATAGAAAGTTATACTACAGCTTAAGCATTTAGAAACAAATGCAAAGAATCTCCAGGTAAAGCCGCACAACATAACTTGAAGGATATGCAAGCATTGCATACATCTGTACAAATACAGAGTTTGAAATGGACATATTAATGAGAAAGGTTGCTAACGGTGACATGAGAAATTTCCTTTTAGCACCTTCATAACTTGAAGGAGGCTCAATGAAAGAAAATTTGCACAAAAAATGCAATTTCATACTCCTCATAATTTCAGCAAAGCCAAACTATAGTTCAAAATTTTACAGAATTGAAAATCAAAAAGCAAACTTAATTGTAGTGAGAGGACTTATCAAAAAAATGCGACCTCCAAGAATAGGAAATCTATTACAAACAAAGAACACTACTTGAAGCACAAAAAAAAGCAAAAAAAATAGTGGAAGGTAAAAAAGCAATGTTACGCACGACACTCAATCAATAAAATTCTTACCTAAGATTAGCAGACGGAGGTGGAGGATGTCGAAACGTAGGTGGGCAGACCTCTTCAAAGAATGGTATTGGTGAAGATGCCGGCATTAATTAATACTCGATGGAGATAGAAGATGTCGATTGACAAGTTGTTGGTGTCGATGTGGTGGTGGCCGGAGATGGCGACGGGCAAGGGAGGGAGGAATTCGTGAGAGTCACGGGGAAGGATTTGCGGGAATTTAGGGATTTTGACGGAATTGGAAGTTTCTTCCTCGTCTTTTTAGAGAATTAAAATATCAAAACGACGTCGCTTTTGGCTTAACGACCGAATATAGCGTTACTTTCCGTCGGTATTCAATCGTTAGTTTCGGCCGGTATTCGGTCATTAACGTCCGTTGGCATTCGGTCGATAACGTTCATAAAACGACGTCGTTTTGTGTCCTTTATTTTTTTACTATTGAAATAAACTCTGTTATGTATTCCGTCGGTATTCAGTCGTTAAATTCCGTCGGTATATCGACGTCGGTAAACGATCGTTAATATCCGTCGTTATTCGGTCGTTAAGGGTGAACAAAACGACGGCGTATCAATTTGGTCAACGGGACCGATGTGACAGACAGATGGGCGAGGAATAGCGACCGATTAATTTTCGGTTTCTATGCGGTTGGTATTCCGTCGTTAAATTTGTGAACGAAAATTTCGGTCGCTAAATTCAGTCGCTATTTAACTTCTTTTCTTGTAGTGTTTGTTCAAGAATTCTGATGGTTTCAGATGCAAAGCATCTCTGTTAGGTTAATTATGTACTACAAACTAATCTACATTTTGTTTAGTACTTTGACTGGTATGTATTTTGTTTAATTTTTTTTTTATGGTTTTAGCAGCAAAGCACTTGGTTAATCATGTAGCGCAAATTGATTAACATTTTGCTTATTGCTTTGACTTATATGTATTTTGTAAAACAGTTTCTAAAGGTTAGAGCAGCAAAGCATTTGTGAAATTTGTTATATGTGTCTGAAATATAGATCTAGAAGTGCTTTCATCATATGAATTGCTATTCTTGGTTAATTTTCAGGGGGTATGGGTGGGGGTTAGGGATTGGGTGGCGGGATGGGAGGTGGTGGCGGCGGCTCGAGGTGGGAGGAGAAGGAAGAAGAAGGTGGTGGAGGCTTTGATAAATTTGGGAAGAAGGGGTCAATTATTTAAAAAATGAATTGTGTACCCAATTAAATATATAAATGTGATTTTGGGGTCTATTTGAAATTAATTTTATCTCTTACATATTTTTCCCTTCACCCTCCCTCGTTTTGTGGCATTTTTAGCACTCATAAAATGTTTCATGGCAGAAAAAGCACGGAAAAACGATTTGTGGCAAATATAGAACTTGTAACTAATTTTGTGGCAGAAAAAACACGAAAACATGACTTGTGCCAGATATAGCACTCGTAACTAGTTTTGTGGCAAAAAAAGCTATTTGCTCAAAGTCTTACTGCAAATATAAATAATTTTTTATTGCTGCACATGATACAAATATTAGTCCAAAAATTGGACCCTTTTGTAACGTTACAATAAATAGTGTTAAAGAAATGTTTTCTAACTTAATCTCCTATAATTTTAATGCAAAAAGAAGAGGGAAAAAATACTCCTAGAATTACAAAGTAATTTGCAAATCAACAAATGAATCAATATCATAGTTCCACTTTCGGAACTAAAAAAAAATGATTCTATACAATTTTCTAAAATTTCTTTTGAAAATACCAACTGATCAAATTCTCTTGTGGATTAGTCACCAGTGGTGGACACCGGGTACCTTTCAAGGTGACCAAAATTCTCTTGCAAAATTATCTAATCTGATATTTCATGCAGGTCCTTCTAGACGTAAATAATCATACATGAGTCCATAGAAGGGACCTCCAGCCCTTGCCTGGTTCAGATAGAATGTATTTTCGCCTTGTAAAAGCATGTTTCCTGGTATATTATAGCTGAAAGGCCAGTATATTCCATGAATTCCATGTCTTGCAATTGCATTATCTCTCCCAATTCCTCCTGTAGTAAAGGGAGCCCGAGGAGAGTTCCCGTTGTTTACTCTAATCTGTAAATTCATTCATCAAACTTCAATTAGATGCGCAAGAATAGATCTAGAATCTAGAGATTGGGGAAAATTTTACGTAAGGACATTATAGTAAACTGCAAAAAGTTTTGGGAGTGAAATATAATGTTTACAAAAAAAATCGCAAAAAAAATATTTATTTCGCATAGAAAATTTAATTTTCGAAAATATATTTGGGGACCCTGATAAGAAATGTACTTGATCAGTTAAACATTTTACTTGAACAGACTCTTGTGCTCTACATTTATATCTTTCTAAAAAGTACAACTTTTTAAATTGACCGTAAAGGTTAAAGGTTATATATATATATATATATAAGGCAAAAGGGTTTGCAAAAGTTTTTGCTACTTACTTGCAAATTAGCATAATTTGCAGATGCTACTGCCAATCTAAATGTGTAATTTTTGGAAGGGATGACATTCCTGAGATGAAATGAAATTTGCCATGTCGTTGGTACATATGTATTTTCTCCAATTCTCCTGCAATATAGTTATTATCAGCACGATCAATTAATGTAGAAATACATAGTCGTGGAAATAAATGTAAAATAAGAGAAATTAACTAGTAACTTTTGTAAATTCGAGGGAGCCATTTTTTCTATTAATTTTTTCAAAGGTCAACGACATTATTATTGAGCTACAATAACTTGTTTCTCAAAAAAATGAGTACCGCGCACTACATGTTGGACCAACCCATGAATTCGACTTTGGCTCCTATGCGGATTGTTTTGGTGCGGACGGGTGCGGGACAAGCTGAGGGCCGTTCGATTCATCCAACGGTTGTTTCAAAGTAAAGGTATTTAAGGACTATTTTTTTCCAGCCGCAACTTTTCTCTCTCATCAAGAACATGTGTTCATAGAATGAGAACATCTGTTCAACGAACATGAACATGTGTTCACCGAACATGAACATGTGTTCACTCATCAAGAACATGTGTTCACAGAACAAGAACATCTGTTCACCGAGTATGAACATGTGTTCACCGAACATGAACAGTGTTCACCGAACATGAACATCCGATTCACCGAACAAGAACAGTGTTCTTTGTAGAAATGTACTCTTCACTGCAATTTTTTCTCTCTCCTCCTTTTTTGACTTTTTCAGTCGTAACTTTTCTCTCTCCTCTAATAAAATTACATATGTACCCCTTTTTAACTTTTCTCTCTCCTCTTTTAAATCATAGCCATTGATCCATTTAAAAAATGAAATCAATGGCTCTCATTGTGTCCCGCACGTGCGGATTTTTGAGCGTTCCGCATAGGAACCGGACTGCATAAATTCTACTTAAACAATACAAACATAACTTACTTTTTAAATACTACAGTACTCCCTCCATTCCTAAATATAAGACTCTTTAGACAATTTTAAAAAATTAAGGAACTTATAATTTTCACCGAAATTTCCAATATTATCCCCTCACTTCTATAACATAAGAAAAGAAAGGAAAAAATAAAGATCGCAGAGGCCGCAAATAAAAGAAATGTCGAGGGTATAATTGGAATAAATTGTTGACAACTAATAAAAGAACTTAAACGACTATTAATTTGGATACTTATAAATCTCCTAACCTACCTTCTCGTGTATACAATATGATTCCAGGAAATGAAAAAAGAAAATTTGTATTGCAAGATAAGATGGGATAAAGTGCATTAAGTCACCTGTTAACATGAGCAAAGAACCAGTCCTTTGCATAATTACTGACACCGACTGTGTAAATTAGATCATTATTAGGATATAAATCAGTGTAACGATTCCATAAACCATATTGCCTCCATCTGCCAAGAGAGTGAAATCAAACTTATATTGCGTAAATACAAAGTAAAACGAGAGATTTTATATTTCAATAAAAACATATATCAATGAATAATATAAAAACATTTTAATAGTTTTGTACGAAAAAAAGTTTATATTTTACATAATTTTATTAAATTTTTTTTTTTTTTTTTTAAAAAAATGTTATTCTCACGGGCACTGCATGAATATGACACTTTAGTTAAACTTAGAAATGATACCGGATATATAGTACAAAAATATTTGTTGGAGTAAATTATTGTCGCATCATTTATACTTTTACCATTCGATGTATTAGAGCAAATTGATCCACCAGTATCTATAATATTAATTAGAGCGACTTGGAGAATGATTTAGAAGATCTATCTTGAGTTTGTAATAAGAGTATTGGAGAACATACTTGTCAGTGTTATTATATAAATGGTTTTTGAGTTCTGGAGTTGGATCAGGAATATAGAACTCAGCTGCTCTACGGTCAGGAATGCCTATTTCCCATAACGTTGGACCATTTCTTGGAGGAGAGAAAACAAGATAACCTAAGCTGAATTCACTTCCTGAAATAAATAAATAAATAAAAACATTCACTTAACATTTAGGCATTGTTTCTATTTCTTAAAAATTAGAATACCTCAAAAATATCAAATTTTCATACCAGGTTTAATAACAATCTCTACTTGATATTTGTAATCTCCCATAATTCCAGGTACCCAACCAAACAAGTTGTAACTTCCTTCTCTAATACCCTTTATTGTGAAGTATCCTCTCTCATCTGTTTGAGTCCAAAATTGATATCCCTGAAATAGATTAATAGAAAATTTTGTTTAAAAAAACTTGAAGTGGAAAACCTAAAGAGTAATAAAAAATTTAAAAAGTACTTTTGTTCAGACTTTTTGAAAAAATTAAGGAAGGACAAAACATGAAATATTTTTTATATTATATCTTTAACTAATTTCATTAACATAATAGTTAATCAGGGATTAAATCTATGAAGATAACTTTAGAAAAATAATTATTAAAATTGATAAAAATGTCAAATTTTTTGAGAGACAAAAGGCATTATATTTTGAAATATAGGCGGTATTACTTAGTAAAATAATGAAAAATATACATATTAAGCGATTAAATGAACCTTTGCATCTAACTGCCAGGTTCCTTGATCACCAGGTGGAGCCAATCCCACATATGCGGATTTGGCTGGAAACGGGTGGCGGTTGATGTACCTAATCAAGAAAAGAATAGATCCCTCAGTTTCATATTACTTGTGGGCAAAAATATATATCAATTCTCAACTGGCCTCTTCATTCCAATCCTAACTCATTAATAATTCGTCACGTTTGAGTGGTTGGGAAGTCATGAGGATATCAATTGAGTACACACGATTTCCTCCTATTTGTGTACTACTTCCTCCGTCCCAAATTATCTATCCACTTTGACAAATGCACGGGTATTAAGGTTTTAATGATTTTGATGGTAAAATATAAGTAAAAGTCTAAGATACCCCTAATTAATTTTATTGATCTCATTTAAAATTTATATTTTTCTCTCTCCTTCCTCTCACACAACATCCAACAATCTCTTAAATATGTGTTGGAAAGTGATAATTTTAGTTAACTAAGAGCATTCAATGAGGAGTTGGAAGAAGGGTAAAATTAGAAAAATTATCATTAATACCTACTTTATTTAGAAAGTGGACAATTAATTTGGGACAAACAAAAATAGAAATGTGGACAGTTAATTTGGGACGGAGGGAGTAGTATACATGGAAAAATTGTATGTTCCAAATTAATAGAAATGTGGACAGTAATACTCCCTCCATTCCCTATTAATTGTCGTTTTGGAGATATCTAGGTATCCAAATTAATTGTCGTTTAAGGTTCTTTTATTAGTTGTCAATAATTTATTTCAATTATACCCTCAACATTTTCCTTTCTTTTCTTTATGATGTATTAGTGAGAGAGAGGGAAAGTGGGGTAATATTGGAAGTTTTAGTAAAAATGACAACTTCCTTAATTTTCTCAAATTGTCTAAAGAGTCTTATATTTAGGAATGGAGGGAGTAGTATACATGGAAAAATTGTATGTTCCAAACTGATTTCTCCATATCTATCCTAACCAGTTATAATTTGCCACGTGAATATTCCTCTTAAATTCCACTTCTTTAACTATCAGGCATGGAAACACGTGGCAAATTTTGAGTGATTGAGTCAGTCGTGAAAATACCAGTTGATGACAGATGGTTATTTATTTATTTATTTTTTGGCCATAATACACATAAAACTAAGTAAAGAACGTGAGAAATTAAAAGCAAATTGTACCTGTCGTTGATTAATAGACGGCCCCTAACAGTAGCCCTTTGATTAGCGTGAGGGAAGTCGTCTGAAACAGGAAAATCATATGGCCATTTCTTTGTTTCTATTTCCATCTGAAACCATTTTTTGGATTTGTTAGATGATATTTTCCCACTAATCTAATTTTCAAATATCTTTCAATTATTATGGTACCTGGTTTTTTGCATCTTCCCATAATGCTGCATGTGGTTCTTCGTTGCCCGAATGTGAATTTAGATAAATTAAAACTGGACCGAAAACTTTTTTCCATGCCTCTCCATTCTTAAACTTTAGCCCAATTAATGTGTCACCAGCATAATGTCGACTGTAGAACATCTGGAGGCAATAGTCAAATAAAAACATATTAAACGCCGGACATTAAGCGATAGTCAAAATTGGATATTCTATGATTTATCCGCTATACTACCACCATTCTAATAATATATGTGGTTTACAACATTTAGCGAAAAATAAGGAGGTAAAAAACAAGGTACTAACTCCATTCCTTAATATAAGACTTTCATTATATGTTGCGAAAATTAAGATATTTTTTTAATTAAAATATCAATATTACTCTCTTAAATAAAATTAGTTGTATACAAGTCATATTTAAGAGAATAATATTTGTATTTTAACTAACAAAGTATCTTGTTTCTTTCTTCTTTATTTTTCACAACATGTAATGTAAGTGTTATATTAAGGAATGAAGGGAGTACTTTGTTAGTCAAAGTATCAAATTACTATCGAAGGCATGGTAGCCCAGTGGGTAACATCCGCTGCCTGTGACCGAGAGGTCCAGGTTCGATACCCACCTCACACAAGGGGAATGATTTAATTGTCATTTCTTTGGGTTCCCTTGTGTGAGTCTTATACTCCCCTCACGGGGCACCTGCTCAACGGGACATCTACTACTCCCCTCACGGGGCACCCGCTCAACGGGCTTCTACTACTCCTCCTCTGGTGAGGTCTTATAATAAATAATTGTAATAAACTGGACCATACTTATAAATGGTCTAGTTTTTTCAAAAAAAAAAAAAAAAAAAAGTATCAAATTACTCTCTTAAATATGACTTGTATACCACTAATTATTTTTAAGAGATTAACATTGATATTTTGACTAATAAAATACATTTTTTTTTTTTGCTTCCTTAATTTTTATTAGATATTCTAAATGACTTATATTAAGGAATGAAGAATATTATATTTCTGACGATTACTTACTGCTAAGGTGGTTGGACCAACATGAGAAGTGAGTTCTTGTTTAACAGGGCCACCTGAACGGAACTCATTACTTGGTATTATTGCCCAAAATCCAACCTTGGGTTGGGTACCTACCCAACCGTGTAAGTAATTATCCTTATTGTCTTTTGAATATTGATATTTGTCGTCCACCTGCATTCAAATATATAAATCAATTTTTTATACTTCTTTTCACCCCAAAATGAGATCAAATAGAGGTTCCCAACTTAACTAAATAACATACACCGTGTTATTATTGCGAAAATTGAATATTGACTTTTTTATTTATTTTGTTTAGAAAGAAAAAAACATATTTATTTAGGATTTGATCGGATAGAGTCTTGTTTGATATATATTTTTAACAGAAACAAAGCTTCAGGTTTAATTCTCACCTCTCTTATAATAAACAATTCCACTTTAATAAAAATTCAGAAAATTTTGTTTTAAAATTAAATACTATCCAACTATATCTTAATTTCGGACAAAGCGAAGATAAATACATATGTAGGTATAACAAGGGTGAAAACCGTCTGTCTCCGTGTATATTCCTATTCCTATTCCTGTACCCAACCAATTAGAATTCGTTATTTGGACATTTCTTCCAATTATATGTATACACATTGCGAATTGTGATTAGTTAGTTATAGGAATAGGGATATACACGGGGACAATTGATTTTTTTATTGTATTACAATGGGCTAGGAATCATCTGTCCCCATTCGGTGTCCCCTTCCCTGTCCCACCAATAAGAAAATGATATGTATTAAATTTTTAATTAAAAAATTATAGCATAAAAGAAATAGTGGAACCCAAAAGAGAAAAAATATACACGTGATAAATATCTATTCGTGGGAATACGGAAGGGGACAGACGATTTTTTGCCATAACAATGGGAGTGGAGGCAGGTACCTGTCCCTTGAATCTTTTGTCAGTTGGGTTGGTTAAACGAACTGCTTCTTTATAGTCAAGGATATGACCATCTCGACGATCATAACTTGTTGGCATAATTCTTTGAATAGTGTCTGATACAGCCATGTAATCAAACCTAATCAATCGATACATATTCCCATTAGAATTCTATTTTTAAAAGTAATTTACCAAATTCACTAACCATCTAACATGTGCATGGTCCGAAAATTTAATTACACTTATATATATATATATATATATATATATATATATATATATATATATATATATATATATAGTCAATGTCTTAGGTATGAATTTAGGACTATTCACAAAAAAGAAAAGAAAAAAAGGGATATCTAGGACTAGAATAATACTACCTCCATTCCATAATATAAGTCGTTTAGTACATTTATCGAAAATTAAAGAGCATAAATAACAAGGTACTTTATTGGTCAAATTATTAAAATTACTCTTTTAAATATGATTTGTATACCGCTAATTTTATTTAAAAGAGTAATATTGATATTTTCATTAAAAAAAACACGTTATTTGTTTTTTTTTTTTAAAATCCCGACATGTCCTAAATGACTTTAATTTAATTAAAGGATGAAGGGAGTATCGTTTTTCAAAATAAAAAAGGACTAGAATAATATCTTACAGTTCTTGTTGAAGCTTGAATGCAATTCTTGCTTCCTCAACATGTAGTTCTGGCCAACCTTGTAGCCTTTCAAATATTGCATAACTATAGAATCCAGACTGCCCAGGCAGTATTATAAATCTGTATACATAAATTTATTCATGTCACGTGCATCCATAAATATATATGCAACAAAAAGGTCGTAACCAGTGCACAAAGTTCCCGTCAAACACGGATAGCAAGTAAAATATATATGCAACTAAAAGCTTCGAACCCGTGACCTAACACGGATAGCAAGTAAATACTCGACGATCGCGTCAAACATGACTTTCCCATAAATATATGCAATTAAAGCACAAAAATATTAAAAATTTACCCCTAAAAAATATAAAATCAAATACCTTTTGTCGATATTTAGGGGTAGTGCAGTGTCATTATGATCAAGGGAGGGGTCATATGTCTTCATGAATGAAAGCTCTAATTTTTCTCCATCCTCAGCAATGACTTTGAATTTTGTTCCTTCAATCCTGCATTAAAATTTCACATTTTCCAGAATCACTATTCTTTTTTCTCCATAAAATAAAAATATTATCCTAGTGTCGTGGGTGGGGTGAGGTGGCAAATGGAGAAACTTACTGCTCAAAGATACCCTCTTTAGTTTTTCCTGGCCTGCTCCATACGATATCCCAATATCTGTATTTATTTATATATAGTTAGTAAAAATAGTAATTACTGCCCCCATTTCATAATATAAATTGTTTAAATTATGTAGCGAAAATTAAATAAGCAAACAATAAATGATACTTTGTTAATCAAAATATCAATATTACACTCTTAAATAGGACTTAATCCACTAATTTGATTTAAAAGAATAATATTGATATTTTGACTTACAAAGTACTCCCTCCATTCTTTAATATAAGACTTTCAATACATGTACCGAAAATTAATGAAGTAAAAAGTAAGGTATTTTGTTAGTCAAACTCAAATTATCAATATTACTCTTTTAAATATGACTTGTATACCACTAATTCTATTTAAGAGAGTAATATTGATATTTTAATTAATAAATTACCTTCATTATTTATTTCCTTAATTTTCGCTACATTTTTTAAAAGTTTTATATTAAGGAATGTAAATAGTAGTTTTTTTTTGCTAAATGTCATGCACGATTTATATTATGGAATGGAGGTAGTAGATTCAAATGTAGATTATTTTAATTTTTGTCTTGGGTTTTCATGTTTCTGCAACGACATAATATTTGTTTACCCTCTTCCTGATTCTTTTTCGCGAAATTCCAGAAGATTATCGATTCCCTGGTACTCTATTCCAGTAACCATCCCACCCGGGGTGGATAAGGTGACTTTTACAAGGCCATTGTCCATCACTACCTGAAAGTATTTAAAAGTATAGATGTGAATTGTTTATTTTATATATATATATATGTAGTATGTATTTGTGAGAATTATAATATATGAGAGACAAAAAGAATATAGAATTAGCAGGATTATTACATGATGATCCTGGAGTGTAAGCTTAAGTGGAGGAGATGATTTGGCTTGACTATTGATCGATCTGCAAATTATTTAAAAAATTAAAAAATTATATTTGAATATTGACTTGAAGCGCAGTTCAATATGGTAAGACGATTCACTTCCAAATCAGGAGTTCGAGTTATGCTAAAGCCTAAATGGAAAGTGGAACTACTATTGATCCTCTTGGGAGGGGAGCGAAAGAAGAAAAAAAAAAAAATTGAATATTGACTCAGGAAAATGAAGGAAAAAAGATTTGTGGAAGGGAAAGCCTGAATGTTGTCAATATACTATGGAAAATGAGTCTAAACATTCTTGGTATTTTCCCCTAAGAATGATGTTGATGACCAACCTAAAATTCCAGGATGACTAAGAAATTAATGACATTGAAAAAAGACTACATAACTTTTCAAAGGGGCTATTACGAAAAGAGAATATTTTTTTAAAATACTAATATATATTTATATAGATTATGCTTTTGGAAAGAAATGGTCGAATATATAATTCATAGTAGAATAGATAAGCAGAATATTGGGGTAATGAGTGATTTCCAAAACTACCCCTTTGACTATTTCTTTTGTAGCAAATTAGTCATCATTCTTTATTTTATTGATTTTAATTATCTATTCTTTTTATGTTTTTAGTCCTAATGCAGCAGAACATCACTTAGATTTCTCCGGATAAAGTTGTATGAGGACCAAAAATATCAAAAGAAGATAGCGGAAATAAAGTAGTTGAGGACTATTTTTGTAAATTACTCTAGGGTAATATATCAAAGAAAGAAAAAAAAAGAGACATGAGCTTGAGAGTATCAAATGTGAATATAGTGTATTAAACGAGGAGTTTGCAACTACTCGGTACCAACCCTTCTTGGGTCAGACATTTTATTATTGAAATTATTAAAAGTATAAGATATTAAATTTTAGATTATATAGGTGAATAATAAAATATGGTTAAGATTAACATATTATCTAAAATCAAATATACAAAATATTATAGCATAATTCAAGGTATATAATTAAGAACAATTTTATTTGTTTCGTCATCATTTATTACATTTGTTCTAAAAGAAAGTTACATAAACGTAAAAAAATCGTCAATCACTAATCAGTTTTTTTCATATATGTCCCAACCAGTTAAAATTCATCACATTGATATTCCTTCAATTCCACTTCTTTCAGTTGTCATTAAATAGTGATTAAATTTTGATGGGTGCAAGTTAATATATGTATACAATAACATACAAAAAATATAATTGAAAAGATATCCATATATGCCAAATTCTAAATAGTTGAAACATATATGAAAACACCAGATAGGATATACAATTTTCTTCCTACGTAAACCATACGCCTTGTTCAATGACGACGGAAAGAATTAAGTGACAGAAGAACTAGCACCCCAAAAAAAATCTGGCATTTATAATTAAATTTGTCGAAAAAATACCTAGCACCATCAACAGGCAATAGCATAACTAGAGAAGCAATACAAAACCATACAAACAGCAACCTCCATGGTTGCCTCTTCTTCTCCATCCTCAACCTGAGAAGAGAAAAACATGCAAAATGTTACTTCCCGTAACATGCAGAAACAACGTTATCAAAACAAAAACAAAAAATTTATCAAAGAAAATCAACCTCGAAAACCACAAAGAGAAAAATCAGTTATATGGTCTGTTTTTCTCTTGTAAACACAAACTTAAATTGTCTTCCAATGCCTTGTCTACATTTACCTCTATATATATAGAAAGAGAGGAATACAATTACTGGAAGAGAAATATTGACTTCTGGTAGTATTAGGTATTTTAGGTTTCTACAGTTGACCAAAGAACATATATCCTAAGTGGAAAATTTAATTATATATATGACTGTCCTTATTTGACTGGTCTCATAGTACTCTCATATTAATTGAGTGGAGTCTACCTGCAGATGTGGGCTCTGTTCAATTCTTATGAAATATATTTTGGGTCAATCACACAAGAACAGTCCTATAATTTAGTCTATGCTAAGTATACCACAGAAAAACTCCATATCTAACATGTTAAATGGATTTATTTTTCCTTTCTTGACAAGTCTATGTTGAAGTTGTATTTGGAAGAAAAAAAATTAGAAAAAAAAAAAATGGATTAGAGAACAATTTTACAACTACCACACTTGTCAAAAGAATTCTGGAAGTTGGACTGCTTAGCTGGTCTGACCAAACCGTAATTGGAAAGAGGCCTATGTGACTTCTGATGTCATTGCCAGAAATATTATACATTCTCCATATTCGGTTTTAGTTGGATAACTAACCTCACAAGATTGCTAGGTAAATGGCAAGATGGATGTAAATAATTATATTTTAAGAATATACTACATATTTTATATCTTAGAATTTATTGGACAAGTATATATTTAAATAATTTTAAGATTCTACAGTGCTCATTTATTAAAAGGTAGAGTTAGAAGCCTATCGCCAGATTGTAAGATTGGAACGTTTGATTTGGATCCTGCAGAAATCGCATCTAATATGCCAATTGCGCACGACCTTGGTATTGAACCATAAAATGTTGAGGCCCGGACACGGAGTCAATTGAAGCTGCAGATTCTCAACGAGAAGATGATTTTGAAGATTTTACTCATGTTCGTTCACGTAAGAGTAAAAGGAAAGTAAAAAAGAATCATCCTGGACACCATATGAAGACCAGTCCTTTTGGGATTTCTAATATACTATAAGGAATCGTCCGATGTAGTAGTAGATTTGTTTCCACCTTCTATTGAAGGCTTCCCATCCTTGTATAATTTTCCCATCATATCCGATAAAATAAAATAGTTTTATTAAAAAAAAGACCAAAAAAATAATTTTAAGATTATTATTCATAAAATTACAATAATGTTTTGTAACCGCTAATACCGTGTGTGCTGACTAGTTATGAAAGAATAATAATAGAATGGTTGGGGTTTGACTCTTCTAAAATTCTTAAAAGTACCGAGTATTCTTAAATAAAAATTAAGAAAGATATTTTGATAGCTAATTAACATTTCATGTAATTTACTTCATGCCAGTGACGGATCCAGAAAAAAATTTCACTGGGGTCATTTAATATACACAATAATTGACTGCGGTTATTTATACATTTATTATTTAAATGGAGTAAAATATATCATATATAATTAAAAAAATTACTGGGGTCATTCGATATATACAATAATTCATTGGGGTCATTTATACATTTATTATCTAAATAGAATAAAATACATCATATATAATTAAAATGGGGACCCCACTCAGCCTTATGTGGATCCGTCGCTGCTTCATGCTATATTACACGTAAGGCGGCTGAAATTTGTAAAGATTGTGAGATCGGAATCATTAAGTCTAGCCCATCTCCAATTTTCTTTTCATGGTGTAAGTTAATTTGTTACAAGGGATACCATATATGACAAATTGGCAAAAAATACTCAATAATGATTGTTGAATCAAAAAATTTGGATCAAATAAGTATCAAAAAGTATAAAATACGAATGATGGTTAAAATTTGATATGACATTATGTCTTCTTTATCCATATTTCATCCAAAAATTTTGATCGAATAATCACTCTTCAAAAAATATTCATGGATCAACTATATGGAGAGAGTTAAATCCGAACTAAATATATATATATATATATATATATATATATATATATATATATATATATATATATATATATATATATATATAGGTGTCGGAGTTTCTCTATTCTTTTTCCTTCTACAACCGCACTCGAAGGTAGAACGAAAATCTGCCCCGGTTCAAAAGGATCCGAATATTTTGGACGCTCCTTTTAAAGATAGACACAAATTATTTACAAGTTTTCGGGATCTCAATAATAGACTCAAGGGGTCAACTGTCAGGGGGGCATGTTGATACAATTGCGCAAAAGGAGAGTGAGTCTCTCGCACCTGAAAATACTGATGCTCCGAACACTTTCAAAACATTGGCAGATCTTCAGTTGGAAGATGATTACGAAGATTTTATTCTTTTTTCGCACTCGTAAGGGAAAAAGGAAAACACAAAAACCCTTACTGAACATCATATGGATACTAGGTACAAATCTTTTAAAATACGTTAGTTTTTACAACTACTAGAATTTATAAACTATTATGAACGATGCTCCCTATGTAGTAGTGGATTTGTTTTCACCTTTTATTTGAGGGCAGACAATGTCACCTCCATGTCTATTTTTGTCTTATTTCAATAAATAAAAAAAATATTAGAGCTTGGGCCGAGCTTTGATCGAGACAGAACTCTAATTTTCTCTTAAAAGAACATTAAAAACTTAGTGTAGATCATTTTTTTGCATTTTTCTTTATCAGAATCACCGAGATAAAGGAGATAAAACTAAGAAATGACTTCCATGATAGGTAGTCATATACAAAATAAACAGTATAGTATTTGTCTCGCAAAAAAAAAACACAATATAGTACTCCCTCCATTTTTAAATATAAGACGTTTATGATACTTTAAAAAAATTAAGAAATTTAAATAGACAGTAATATTTTCACCACAATTTTAATAATATCTTTCCTTTCTCCGTCTCTTTTACTTTTTTCAATAAAAAATATGTTGAGGGTATAATTAGAATAAATTGTTGACACTTAATAAAAGACGTGTAAATGACAATTAATTTGGATACATATATATCTTCTAAACGATAATTAAATAGTAATAGATGGAGTATTTGCAAAGTTACGGTGTAATAAAAGAGAGTGGCCCTAAGTTCTTAACCAAATTTTCAATGACGGCGTAACAATGATGGTGTAAACAAAAAAATTCAAGCAAGACGAATTCTAAACAAGAATAATCAAATTAAAAGTCAGTCAAATAAAGGTGGAGCAGAAATTAGGCACAAGGAAAATATTGTGATAAACGTTTTAGTTTTTTTTTATGAATAAAAAATTTTCCATTAATCATAATCAAAGAAAAATCTGAAATGACAAGAAAATAAAAGTTATACAATGATTTAAAAACCCATGATAACAGACAATAGCCACAATTAAGAAAACTTGAGTGGTTATGAGATACTAAATTAAAAACTAATACTAATCAATATATCCTTTAAAAAATATATATACCTTCAGTAGACGTGACCAAGGCTATTTATCAGTCCGGTAATCGTGTGGAACACCAAAAACTTGGAAAAATTCCCTATGGGAGGGTTCTTATGAATACCTGTGAGACATGAAGTCTTGCGAAACCCACCCTGCAGGTGGGTCTTATCTCAAATTATATGAGAGGAGTGTGAGATCGTACCCATAAGGGCCACCTCATGCCAAACTTTCCCCAAAAACTTCGTACATGCAAAATATTTGTCGGTCATTAGATAAAAAATATTTTAACACATAATGTATAACATGTGATTTTAGCAATCAGATCTTTTTGTTTTTTTTATTTTGAAAAGTATTTCGCACGTAATAGAACTGGAAACACTTTTATGACCTGAATCACCCAAAATTCTAGGCCCTGCATTTTTGGAGTGTACAAACTACAAACTGTGAATTCCAATATGCAGACAAAAGTACGATACATCATAATTGAAATCAAAATCATAACTTTGAAAGAATCAGATTTGTACAAAGAAATATTAAAACATATTGCAAGGATGAATTGTAAGAAAAAATATATATATTACAAGAAGACTATCGGGGTGGCGGCCGCCCTCAAGTTAAGTAAACATCAATATACCTTGTGTTAGGTTCGACCCAGCCCCTCGGACCACGTTGTGTTTTATCACCGTGTTTTTTTTTGTTACTGTTCATGTGGCTCGGACCACGTTGTGTTTTAACACGGTGATCCAGCCCCTGCCTACTGTTTAAAGAAGGCTAGTTGATAAACTTGTATGTATTAGTTTGCGTCATTTGGATATAATCTTCAATCTTAATTTATCATATCTTCTCTAACAAACAAATTAATTTTTTCAAAGATGAAAAGAAAATTTCAAAACTAAAACTCTATTTAGTTCTATTGAATATCCATATTTAACTTGAATAAGAATGAAGAATCGTAAGTAAATTAAATATCCTTAAATATAAAATAATTCATATGTTAATGGAGTTTGCATCACTTAAAGATATAGAGGTTAGTTATGAAATGTTTGCGAGAAAATATATCTATTTTAAAAAATAAAAAAAATCCAATTTAAACAAACTAAAATAAAAAGTTAGCTTTAATTTGCAATCGATGATCACAAGGTCCTTAGCCCAGTAATACCCTCCCCGCACATGGGTATGCTTTAAATTGTCTTCCTTTCTAGGGTTATCTCTTCCTCCTCTTATGAGGTGCTACTCTCTCCCCTCTTGGAATGTACGCCCAGTTAGGCTTCCAAAAAAAAGTAATAATAATAATTTGCAATCGAGGGAATATTAAATTTAGCTATCTTGTATCTTATGTAAATGTTGCTATTATTGATTTACCTTTTCATAAAGTCTTCCAAAAGGTTGTAACTTCTATACGAATGACTTGTACTTCCTTTAAGTTTTGATTACCTTTCTTTACTTTATTCCTTAGAGAAAATAATAATGGTGAGAAGTTATGACCGTTACCTTTTTAGTAGTGGAATCTGCGCTTCCACAAATTTTCAAATTCCAAAGTTTGGCTTTGAAATAGCGTACATGCTTGAAGTCCAATTTCTTCTTAGGAAAACCAATGAAAAGTCCAGCAACTATCAAAATACACACACTTTATCACACATACATTGGCTTTTCCTCCACTTTAATAATTTTACTCCCACTGACGTAATGTTATGCATCATACTTATGTTCCCTCCATTTAATAATTCAATTTCTTTTAACTTTTTCATATTTTTCTAAAATATAAGTCTTTTTTATTTTATTTTTTTTAGAAAATGAAATGTGGGTAGTTTCAATGTGTTTGGCTCCACCCCTCTCTCAAAATCCTTACTCGGAAAAAAAAAATTGAAAACTCCTAAGAAAGTTCATAAGAAAACTCATGAAATGAACAACATGGCATTTTAGGTTAATGGAGCATTATATACTTACTGTTGGCAGAAATCGGATACAATCTATATAACAACTGAAAGATACAAACTCAACAACTTGTTATTGAACAATAAACAGGTGTTTACAAAGGAAAAACAGTGTTCACAATAACTGTCAATAAACAGGTGTTTACAACAGCTTTCAACAAACAGGTGTTTATAACAGAAAGATAAACCGAGGCTTGTGTTCGACACAATTTTCTTAAAACATATTCGCCTCCTCCCGGATAAGTGCTGGAGTTTCGTGAAGTGTCTGTCTCCCAGGATACAACGGCAACGCATAACTTGTTTGCACAAAATAATTCCACCGGCGAATTAGAACTATGACTGTTGATGAACATTAGAAGTTTTACAAAACATAGTGTTTTAGAGAGCTTTTGAAAATCAAAAGTATTTTCGAAGTATGAAAAGTAGTGTTTTGAATCATTGAAATGAGCCTCTGTTTATAGGTTAATATGAGTGAGTAGATACATTCAGGAGAATACATTGTACTGAATTCAAAGGTCTCTATTTAATACATAATTAAAATCTGTTCATCCTTATCTAATGAACTAGACTATACAATGAATTCAACTGTATATGTATCTCTCAAGTTCAAAAACTGTTGTTTGTGAGCCTAGTTCATGATTAACAATCCTAGCTAAGCCAAAATCGCCTAATTTGGCATTGTAATTTGAATCCAACATCACATTACTAGACTTTGTATATCTATGGACTAAACATTTTTTCCACTCTTCATGTAAATAATGCAATCCAGAAGCCAAGCATTTTGCCATTTTGTACCTTTTTTGCCATGGTAACCTTGATTTTCGACCAAAAATATATGAATCAAGACTTCCATTAGGCAAAAAATCGTATACTAGAAGAAATTCGTCTAATCCATGACACCAACCGATAAGTTGAACCAAATTTTTGTGCCTTAAACGACTTATAATCCTTCCCTCATACGCATACTCTTTCTTTCCTTGTTTTGATCCTCTAGAGACGTGCTTAACAGCTACTTTGGAACTCGTTTCACTCAGCAAGCCAGGGTAAACACTACCAAATCCTCCTTCTCCAAGCTTTCCTTCCTCTGCAAAATTATTAGTAGCGCGATTTAGTTCTTGAAACCCCATTAGCCTTGGATCATTCGCTGGAATCTCATATCAAAGGGTGCTAGGAAGAAGCTAATACCATGAACATATATTGTTGCATTGAGTGCATTTACAATGAAAGAAAAATGAGTAGTAAAGTCCTGAATTGCGATCCCAAACGTGAATAGGCTTTGCTAAAGATGCCCTGCCTACACTTTTAATTAGGGAACTATCAAGTTGATTCTTGGTTACTTGAGTTACACCATTGGCTGAATATGCATCACCTTGGTGAAATATATCTTGTGTGTCTGTTTGAAAAGTAGGGAAGTTGAAGGCAATTAAATATGCTAAGGGAATTAGAACAAAGAAGTAGCTGATCATACAATGAAATGTTGATTTTGGTTTCAAGACATTAATTTCTTCGAAGAAACTTAATAATTTAAACAAGGAAATGACAATATATATATATATATATATATATATATATATATATGTGTGTGTGTGTGTGTGTGTGTGTGTGTGAAGCATCTAATGTCCCTAAGAATCAAGAATGTAGTATACGACTGAGCTCGAGAATCAAGAAGTAGCTCCGTTCCAACTACTTAGTGTCACGTCCCGTGCCCGCGAGTTTAGAGCGTGACATAAGAGTCTGGCCGCATCTAAGATAAACTACTCAACAACTGTACTTGTTATCCTAAAATGGATATACAAATGTGATCAATGTCTAAACTCATGATAATATATCGTTCAGACTTCTTACGAATGTCCCAAATGGGACATGGAAACACCCTTAGTTTCTAGGCAGCATATGATACAATCATCATTAGTATATCATTTCTATTAATCAGCATACTAATAATGAATTGATCTGACCTATGAGGTTTCACCAAGTCAGCTGTTTATTATTGGAAAGTGTCACAAGGAAGCACCAAATGTAAGTAGGAGAAATTCTCAAGGGAAATATTTGTATATTATATTAAACATCTGAGCTAGACATGACAAACAATGCCGGCTGCCGTCTATATTTGGAATGAGTTTCTGAATGTATCTTTTTTATGAAAATAGTTTCTGAATGTATCATATGGAGCTTCGTTTGTTATTTTCTGTGTTTAGAAAGTCATATGTATTATCCTCGAGAAGAAAAAAAACAAAATTGGCATGTCTATGACATATATTTATAAATAATAACTAAGTCATCTAATTAGGATAACTAGTAAAGGGGAAACTTGTTGACAGAACATGCGTATTTCACAATGGCTTATTCATTTCTATTTAACTGCAAGACCCCTATCTAAATGCAAAGAGAATTGGTTGAGTTGGTTTTATTTGAGAGGAGAGTAGGTCATTGTGCATTACACATAAAAATGTCGTAACCAATACACAAGGTTTCCACATTAGCAGCGTCTAGGGTAGGTTTCAATGTACGCGGTCTCACCCTTATTTTTTAAAGATGTTGTTTTCAGGGGTTCGAACCTGTAAACTAGCGAATAAGAAATAAACACTTGATTATCGCGTCAAACACGACCTTCTCATTATGCATTACACATGTTCTAGGAAAAAGTTTTCCCTAATAGAGAATCTACTTTCCTTGAGAATCTCATAGCTCACAACTTTCAAGGCTCAAGCAAATTCTTTTGGCTTAATCAGTTCAAGATCATCAAACGAAAATACTGATATTTCCCACATAATTATTGTAAATCTGATCAAATTTCTTTTCTAGTTATAAAGAAAAATGTACAGCTGGTTGGATTCAGCATATTCTTGAAATATACAACCCGCACACACTCCTTTTCAAAAAAAGATTAATACACCAAGTACTACACTTAGATTTATTATATTTGTTGATAAAATATCGGTATTAAACCAGAAACTTACGGATGATGGCCAATGGCTCAAAGAAATGAAATCTCTATTGGGCCATGAAGAAATTAACAACCTATTGAGATGTAGTTGAAGAATCAAGAACAATAGATACCCTAGAATAGATGCACTGCGAGGAAGATAAAAGAAAGGAGAAAAGAACATATCTAAACTGCTTTTTCTATTGATAATAAAAGTTGTACAAGATTCATATATATATATATATATATATATATATATATATATATATATATATATATATAGGAAAATGCTTTACTACTAGAATTTTGGGGATAGAAACCCTAAATCCCCAAATTGAGGGTGTTAAATTACTATCTTACCCCCCTGCTGGTATAAGGGATTCACCCAACTATAAGGGCAAAAAGGTCCAAAGACACTATTTTAGTCAATCATTTAGCCAATAATTCTAGTAGCCTATCAAGGTCCACATATATATATATACACACAAGTCCTTTGATAAAGTTAGACTCATAACAAACTAACAAACCATCTAATTGAATCTAAACTAATGTATATACATTCTTAGGACACCAACTTTGACTTTGACTTCTAACTACTTCCGCCTTTCCCGGAAGTCTGAACTTCAACTTCTCTTCCTTCATCATTTTTTCCAACTTGATCTTCTATCTTCAACACCCTCCCGCAAGCTGGAATGCGATACAGGTTATGCAGCCCTACATCTTTCAATAACTCATTAAACCTTGCAGGACCAAGAGCCTTAGTGCATAAGTCTGCCAACTGTTGAGCTGAAGTTATTGGCAATAATTTAATGATCTCATTATGCAACTTTTTCCTAACCAAATGTCAGTCCAACTCAATATGCTTCGTTATTTCATGATAAAACAGGGTTTTCAGCTATGTAAACGGTACTCCTATTGTCACAAAACATAGGCGTTGCTTGTGTCTGTAGCATACTTAAGTCTGTCAGAAGATACCTTAGCCATTGAATTTCACAAGTAGTGGCTGTTAAGGCTCTACACTCTGCCTCGCTAGAAGACCTATATAATGTGGCTTGTTTATGAGCTTTCCAAGAGATCAAATAAGTTCACAAAAAGATGCAATAACCAGTAATAGATCTCCTACTATCTGGGCAAGCCTGCCCAATAAGAATTAATGTAACCTTTAAGTGTCAAAACTGTTTGATTCTTTAAACAATAAACCTTGTCCAGGTGCTCATTTTAGATACTTCAATACCCTCAAAGCCCTATGTCATTGCAATACAGTAGGACAATCCAAATATCGGCTTAGCTGCTATACTACAAAGGAGATATCTGGTCTGGTGTGTTTCAAATATATCAACTTACCAATCAGTTTTCTATAAGGAGTATTATCAGGTAAGAGTTCTGAATCACCTTTGGCAAAATGAGAACCAGGTTCCATTGTTGTGGTTACTGGCTTGTAGCCAAGCATGCCAAATGAATCTATCAATTCTAAAAAGTACTTTTTTTTTGACACATTTTTATCCCAACTTTACTTCTAGCAATTTCAAAACCAAGAAAATACTTCAAATCTCCTAATTCTTTTATCTTAAACAGTTTATGCAGGTACTTCTTAACCTCAATAATAGTAGTCATATCATCCCCTGTAAGAAGTACATCATCCACATATATAAGCAAAGCAGTGTAACCAGTAGAGCAAGATTTGGTGAAAAGTGTATAGTCACTAGGAGATTGTTTGAATCATAAGTCAAGTATAGAACCAGTAAGCTTTTGATTCCACTTTCTGCTTGCTTTTTTAAACCATAGAGTGACTTGTTAAGTTTGCAAACCTGGTTAGAATCAGCATTAAAGCCTAAAGGCAATTTCATATAAATGTCCTCTTCTAAATCACCATGCAAAAATGCATTATTGATGTCTAATTGCTGCACGAACCAATTCTTTGAAACTGCTAAAACAAGAAAAACTCTAATGGTAGCGAACTTTGCCACAGGAGAAAAAGTTTCCAAGAAGTCGATACCTTCTACTTGTGTAAAGCCCCTGATAACTACCCTAGCCTTGGGCCTATCTATGGAGCCATCTTCATTGAGTTTAAGTTTGAAAACCCATTTATTGTCAATGTCTTTCTTGACAGGAGGCAAAGGAATCAAATCCCAGGCATGATTCTCCTCAAGAGCTATAATCTCATTGGTCATGACTTCCCTCCATATAACATGTGGCACAACCTCAACATAAGTCTTAGGCTCAAAGTGTGAATCTACTTCTTAGTTTTAAAAGGCGCGAGGCAATGAGGGACCGAGGCGATGAGGCGCGAGGCGCACGCCTCAAGGACGCGAGGCGCACTTTTTTTGCAAAAATTGTCATAAATTAAATTTATATACAATTTTGTATTATAAACATTATTTCAATATTATAAATACTAGATAAAAGCATATATTTTATACTATCTCCCAAACTGTCCACACAAAAATATTGTAAACTGTTAAACGCATAAAAAAGACAACTACTATCATTCACAAGTGCCCAACATCTTAAAGTTGAGTAAAAAAACATGGAAAATAAAACATAAATCATATTCATATATTATCTCATACAAACTAATACTCATCGTCCTCATCATCGTCATCAACGTCAAACACAAGATCCTCCCCTCCTTCACTAGAAGACCTCTCAATGTCTTCTTCCTCTTCCTCAAATCCATCCATTAATGTAACATTAGGCCGAGTAGAACCGGAAGCAACATTTTTTCCTTTGTTTGTTGAAGATCTAGTGACATGACTAGGATCATAAGCCCCCGAGGCTCTAGCTACGATATCCCAAGTCAAATTGTCATCCTCATACACAAGCTCACTCCCATCCTCATCATCCTCATTCATTCTTCCAAGCAACCACTCGTTGCTCTCATCAATCTCTTGCAAGAGAATAGGATCATTGGTCTCTCTTCTATTGTATCGGCGTTTTAAAAGCACGGTTGTACTTCACAAAAACCATGTCATTTAACCGATCATGGGTCAACCTATTTCTCTTCTTGGTATGGAGCTATTAATAAAAAAATATATATAATGTAAGTATTGGATGTAAACTTACAACATTTAGATTTTATAAATATTGCAAGTATCGGAAGTAAACTTACATGTTGGAAGACACCCCAATTTCTTTCACAACCGGTTGCACTACAAGTGAGGCTAAGAACTCATACGGCAAAGTTCTTCAAGTTAGGGACATATAACACATTTGAGCACATGCCTAAATACTCCAACGGGATGTTGTTTCATTCGTTGATCTCCTCCTTTAATTATTTTCTTACAAAAGTCACAAGTGAAATTAGTTCTATTTGTGACATCTTGCTAACTATATTTTCTTGCAGGGTCACCCGACGATGGAGCATTAGGATCCATAGTCGAAATAAAAAATCTGAAAAAATAAAGGGAAAAAAATCTGAACAAAAATCTGAAAAAAAAATCATAAGAAAAAGATAACGTACTTGAGGAGAAGCGGAGCAGAGAACCAGAGAATCTGAAAAAAGTCATAAAAAAAAACAGGGAAAAAAAAATCTCAGAAAAAAAAAATCAGAAAAATAAAGAAGAAGAAGAGAACGTACCTGAGGAGCAGAGAGCAGATAACCAGAGAGTCTGAAAAAAGTCATAAAAAAATCACGAAAAAAAAACTGAAAAAAAAATTCAGAAAACAAAGAAGAAGAAGAGAACGCACCTGAGGAACAGAGAGCAGCTAACGAGAGTCTGAAAAAAAATCATAAAAAATCAGGAAAAAAACTGAAAAAAAATCATAAATTAAAGAAGAAGAAGAATGATCCATAGTTGAAATACAAAATTCAGAAGAAAAAAAATAAGAGAAAAGAGGATAAAGAAATTTAAAGAAGAAGGAGATGATGGTAGAAGAACTTACCTGAGGAGTTGAGGAGCAGAAAGTAACGAGGCAGAAGACAAAAAGAAACTTTCATATTAGGTCAAAGAGCACTGTTAGTCTATGATGCAATTTTTATCATTTTTGTGCGTAACGAAGAGCCTCGGTCGCCTAGGCGCGCCTCGAGCTCGCTTCGTGGACACCCATCGCCTCAAACCCCGGAGGCGTTTTGAAGCTCGCCTCGCGCCTGAGGCGCGCTTTTTTAATCCCAGATCTACTGCAAGTATTAAAGATTTGTATGCAGGTGCTAACTGATGAGTGGAATATACAGTGTGAGGTGTGCAAGTAGGAATATGAGAACACTGATAATCACTGAAATAGACAGGAGGTTTAGTCACCCTATTTGATTTTGTCACAGCAGAAACATCCTTAGAAATGTTAGGACCTTGAGTGGGACTAGAAGTATTAGAAGTAGTTGAAGTGGCAGGAATGATATGTGAAGTTGTGGGAACAGAATAAAAGGCTGCAAGAGAGGAAGACAAAACTGGGAGGGCTATAGACTGAGGTTCAGGATTTATGACTGGCATATTCTTGAAAGGAAAAGAATCTTCATAGAACACCACAACCCTGGAAACAAAGATTTCATTGGTCTGAATGTCCACAAGAATATATCATTTTGTAGTGGCAGGCAATCCTAGGAAAATAGATTTTCTACTTCTTGCATCGAAAGCAAGGCAACCAAAGACCTTTAGGGCAGATTAGTTAGGTATTTTTTTGTGAAGAATCTCATAATGTGATTTATTACTGATTAAAGGAGTGGGACTGATATTTATAATAAAGGTTTCATGAAATACAACATATTCCCAAAAATCAGAAGAAACACCTTATTGGAATTTAAAGGCTCTAGAAACATTTAGGATGTGTTGATGCTTCCTTTCAGCAAACCCATTCTCTTGAGGTGTTTCAACGCATGAGGTTTGATAAGTGACTCCATTTTCAAGATAGAACTCCTTTATGGCAAATTATGGCCCATTATCAGACCTAATAGTTTTTATAGGTGTCTGAAATTGTGTTTGAACAAATTTACTAAAAGATTGTAAGAGGGATTTAGCCTGACCTTTATTTGTCATAAGGAACAAACAAGTGAACCTAGAGTAATCATCAATAACAGTAAGGAAATATTATTGACTTGAAATAGTAGGATATTTGTATGGCCCCCAAATATCAACATGGAGAAGATCAAATAGGGCAGTAGAAAAAGTATGACTAGAGGTAAAGGGAAGTTTGTGTTGTTTAGCATAGTGACAAACATCACAAAAAGTTATATTCAAGTATTGAATGTCAGGACAAAAAACCTTTATAATTTTAAGTTTTGAGTCGGCATATGACCCTAATCTGTTGTGCCAAAGAAAATCAACAGAACTAGAAGCTAGTAACATTACATTTATTTCTGTTAGGTAAAGAAGAAACAGTAGTGTAACATTTATTTAGGCAATGAAGAAACAAAAGTAACAGATGTCAGGAGTAAAGTAATCAGTCCATTATGAAGGACTGCGGAACCAATCAAATCATTTTCCTGGTTTGTATATCTTGAAGAATACAACCAACAGGAGAAAAACAAACATATCATGAGCTTTTAAGCATTAGTTGGCTAACATATATTAAATTGAAATCAAAACCAGGCACAAAGTAAACATCACTCAGTGTAAGGGATGTAGAATAACAGTGCCTTTGTGAGTGGCTTGAACAAAAGTTCCATTAGGAAGTTTGATAGGAAGGGGATGTGAAGTAGGTGCATAAGAAGCATAATAAGTGAATGAATGAGATATGTGATTGGTAGCACCTGAGTTCAAAATCCAGTATTCAATGCAGGTAGACTTACCATTTGTACCTGAATTATGTGAAAGGCTAGCAGTCAATGCCACAGCTCCTATTGCAGTGTTATCCTCATCAGTAGATGTTGCATTCTGAGAAGAGGAACTAGTTCCAAAAGTATACTGAGGAACAAATCCTGCATAAGAAGTAGGTTGCATGTGTATATTAGCCATCATATATGTTAAAATTTGAGTAGAATGCATCATATTAGTGTTTCATGTATAAGGATCAAATGCAGGTGTTAATCCAGTGGCAGTTTGTCCCATGAAAGGTGTTGTTGAATAATTGTGTGGTGTCTGAATGCATGTGTGCATAGGCAAATGTCTAATATCCAGGATGTTGAGGCAAACAACCAGTGTAATTCATTGCAACATTATAATTCATTCTAGGTGGCTGTCCTATATATGATCCTTTAGGTATCATTTGCATTTGATTAACCTGCCCAAAATTGCTTGTGTTTTTGCCTTTTTCCTTTCCAATTGGCTGGATAGAAATGTTTCTTATAGTACATTTATACAGTGTGCCCCTTCATATTGCAAAAAATTACATTGTATATTCTTTTTTCCATTTTGAGATCCTTTAGAGTTTACAGCATCCACAGCTCATACAGAACATGATGTATGCATACCAGAAAAGGTAAAACTCCTAAATAACTGCTAGCAGTAGGTGTCAGACCTAGTGGTGTGTACATAAGTTGCATTCCTGCTTCAGGATGAACTACACTATAGTTCATCTGTCTCTCACATTGTAATACCATTGAAAAAGCATCATTAATGGTAAGTGTAGGCTTAATGATTAACACTTGATTCTTAACCGCAGAAAACATGTCAGAAAGACCTTTGAGAAACCTGATCACATAATCAAATTTAGAATATCTTTTGAGAATCTTCTGAACATCACTGCTACATTGAGGAACACATGTACACTGTGGTATCAGTCTAAGCATAAGGAATTCTTCCCATAGCACTTTCAATTTTGTATGAAAATCAGTAACTGAAAGATTACCTTGCTTAAGATTGTGAATTTCCTCCAACAAGTCAGATAGTCTGAAATCATCTCCATTGACAAACCTTGACTTCAAATCCATCCACATAGCATGTGTTGTAGGATGCCTAATACAGCTTTGTACAATAGAAGAGGTCATAGAATTTAATAATCATGATTTAACCATATTATCTAATTGTTTCCATAGAGCAAACTGAGGATCACTGGTTGAAGGTGGTTCAAGACTGCCAGTAATGAAACCATCTTTGTTCTTCCAGGACAGAGCAAGAAGGATAGATAAAACTCCATGGATGATAATTGTTGGAATTAAGCAAATGTGAGGCAATAATGTTCGAAGAACTCTCACTTGGATGCAAGTACAATGGATTTACATTTTCCATTGAACTCATCAAAGTAGCAGGAAAGGAATTCATAATTTCTAGAAAAACAAGAAGAAATGCAGCGGAAATTCAAGATTGATAAACTCAATTTGAGCAAAACAAATCAATCAATTGAACAAACGATAAGCAATCGGAGTTTAGAGCTCTAATACCATGAAGAAATTAACAATCTATTGAGATGTAATTGAAGAATCAAGAACAATTGAAACCCTAGAATAGATGAACTGCGAGGAAGAGAGAAGAAATGAGGAAAGAAAATATCTGAAACTACTTTTTCTATTGATAATAAAAGAATAAAAGTTGTACATGATATATATATATATATATATATATATATATATATATATATATATATATATACACAATTCCTTTGATAAAGTTAGACTCCTAACAAACTATCTAACTGAATCTAAACTAATGTATATGCTTCCTCCGTCCCAAATTATCTGTTCACTTTGTATTTTACACGAGAATTAATGTTTAATCAAATTCTATAGTAGAATATGATAAAATGTCAAATATAACCCTATTTAATGTTACTCCCAAATTAATTCTACCTTCTTTTCTCTCTTTTATTATTCTCTCTCCAACATTCAATGTAAGGGGTAAGATTGGAAAAATCATCATTAATGAGTCATTTATTTAGAAAGCGGACAATTAATTTGGGACAGATTAAAAAGAAAATATGGACATATAATTTGGAACTGAAAGAGTGCATTCTTAGGACACCAACTTTGACTTTAACTTCTAACTACTTTTGCCTTTCCCAGAAGTCTGAACTTCAGCTTCTCTTCCTTCATCCTTCATTCCAGTTTGATCTTCTATCCTCAATAGGCCATGTCATTTCGGGACAAGCGGATCATTGATTTCTCGAACCGAGAGATCCATGAATCACAATCCTGATGGGGCCAAAATAAATATTTTGAATGTGTGTCCTCAGATATTTGTGATGGTATTTGTTTCAAGACGGTCATTAATTATTTGCTTAAACTTTCAAAATCTAAGTTATTCGCTTGTGCATTCCTAGTTAAGATTGTTATGAAATTGAATCAAATCAAATTATTTTTATTGTATGATATTCAATTTGTCTATGTAGTTCCAAATTTCGTTTGAAAGTCATGTGGCCTTGAACATAGGTTTTATTATTATTGTTAGTTTTTTTTATCCGGGGCGTGACACGTGGGAAGAGGATGGTTATGCGCTCGATGAGCATTGAAAATTTTCATTTGAAAGATTTTACCACCTTAACTTGAACATTGTTTTTTTTTTCTTTTCATCTTTTTGTGGGAGAAGAGGGGCATGGAAGGGGAATGTGCGTACATCCATAAGTATTTAAACCAAGATCTCTCTCTCTCTACCTAGTGAAGATATTCTAATTAATTAAGTTAATACTTTAGATTACTCTTGAAATAAATAAAGTAAATGATAAAAATAAATAATTTATAACCTCTAAATCACAATCTCATATTATTTGTCACTAGATAAAGCCTCGTTGGATAAAACAAAATGCACATAATCAAAAAAATAAAAGACCTAATCGAATGTTGCAATGCTCTCACACTGGTGGACAGCATTAAAAGAGTCGGATACATGGGCCCTTTTACGGGCCATGGATGGCTGTTTTAGCCCACGCCACCAACAACCAAGCAGTTCCACCCAATTGATGAACCTTTGAAAATAGATAAAGATACTTCATTTTGATTTGACAACCATAGCACTCTTCCCTGCATTCAATTCATTTATTTTAAATCATTTTTTATTATATTTTAACCCGTAACTGCTATTGAAAAGTGTACACAAAATATATCACATAACAAAATTGATCCTTAATTAATAAAATAAAAGTACACTTATGTTATCAATGAGGTCAAGTAGAGTTAACCACTGCATTCATTCATGAATTGAATTCATTGTTGGCAACATATAGATAACCCTATGCTTATATCCCCTCCAACATATTATTTCATGTATCAGGCTATTTCAGTCTCGATCTTCTATTTCACATTCTATCTTTAATCTTGTCTCGGTTAAAGTGAAGATGTTAAAAGATTGTTTTACTCAATATAGGTTGATTGATTAATAATAGTTTTTGTCCTTTTACCTTTAAAATAGATATTTAAAAAAAAAAAAAAAATCAGCGGTTTTTAACTTTTGATGTATCTATGAATTATTGTATGGGTGAAAATCGTTTGTCCCCGTGTATGTCCCTTTTCCTATCCCCACAACAAATCATAATTCGCTATATGAACATTTTTTTTCAATTATATATACAAATGGTGAATTGTGATTGGTTGGGGACAGAAATAGGAACATACACTGGGATAGGTGATATTTTGCCATTATTTCACGACAACTTTTTTGTATTAAGTAGGAAAAGGAAAGTGTTTATATCTCAAACAACTAAATAACAAGGGTTTTCTTTAAAATATAAATTAATTTGGATAAAATATACGGGAATTGTTTCTTTCTCAATCAATTAAAACTCACTTTAGCTCAAGTATTTCTTGCCAAGTCAAGAAAAATCTCAAATAGTACCATCAAATAACACAAATTCAATATTTATAAGGTAAATAGATTTTAGTTAATTGATTGCTTGTGCAAAATTTATAGTAAAATCTTTTAAATTTTAAATTATAGAAATATATAACACATTTTATCTAAATTAATTTGTGCCCGGCTGCCCAAGTTAAAAAATTCATATTACATTTAGACAGAAAAAGAAATGTATTTGTTGAATTTTGACTTATTCAATAACTTTGCATCATCAAAATAATTATGATGAGATTGTAACAGGGTCCATTAACTTCAATTACTATAGTTATACATGATCTTTTTCTGATAATAGGTTGCAATAAAACTAGGATAATTCTTCATTAGGAAAAGTAGATCACCTTTATTTATCAATTGAAATAGAATAAAGCCTTTAGCATGCTGTTGCAGGTTTAAAGGTTTCTTTTCAGAAAGCCCTTTGCAGAATTGTAGATGACTTGGTTGGGGGGTTTACTATAAAAAGTGCCTGAGATAAACTTTGGAGATTTTATTTATTAAGCATTAAAATTGTTTGGAAAGTACAATATTAATATGCCATTATGCACTTGTGATCTTCTTTTTCTTTTCTAGGCTTTAAAGTCATAATCATCTTTATTGACATGGCATTAAGTTTATAGAGTAGTTTTATCTTGGTAGGTGAGTAAGTTTAAAACTTATATTCAAATCAATGAATACAATACACGTAGGCCAAAAGTGCAAACTTACAGGAAAGATAATTCACTTTTTGTCCTATGTATAATACACTTATTGGTGTGAGTACAAGTTTTAAACTTACTCATCTACCAAGATAAAATTTCTCAAGTTTATACTGCAAAACCTAGGCATTCAATTTGTTAATTCTGCTATTTTTTTTATGAGTACAAATGAAAGAAATTGAGAATGATGACAGAAAATATTTAGAGATCGAATAAAAAAAATAGATACTTTTAAAACCACAAAAGAGAGAGTAATTCAGTTAGTGAAAAGATCTTCATACAGAATTATGATGTTAACTTTATGTATTGTTTTTCTTGTCGTATTCACCGCCGACAACAATTATTACTTTTTTTTATTGAAAAAGCTTTTCGAAGAGCTAAACGATTAAGCGTGGAATGTGCTCCATTCCGATGGGCAGAAATCAAATTGTCAATTTCCTATGGCATCATGATGAAAATTAATTTATGTGTATATTTTATATATAAAAAAATATCTAAAAGATTCTACACATTCTCTTACATGGTTAGATAGATTACTCTACATCTGATCCTCGAATTATTATACTATGAAAAATAAATTTTACTTTGGTTGTGATCGGTTGAGTTTCATTTACACAAACAATTAATACGTTAAAAATAATTTTTTTCTTCGCACGTGTGAGCGTACTCTCTTACCCGTTAAGTCGCCTTGACAATTGAGTATTCAATGAGTGAATAGAGATTCAACCAATAATAAATTCAATTTTATCATAAACAAAACAAAAATTCAATTGAACAGTCAATCCAATCGCCTCTTCAATATTTGTGTAACAAAGTACTCCATATATGCACTCTCTTTTTTTAAAGCCCGCTGGGCGGTTACCTATTAAGGGGAGAGAGAACTGTCTCACAGGAATAGGAGATAGTCATAGAAAGGGAGACTTTTTAAATTTGTCCCATTTATGGGTAGAGTGTCGAACTCGGAATCTCTCGGTTACAAGTCGAGACTTACCCCACTGAACTACTGCCTCTTTGACCTCCATATATGCACTCTAAGGTAAGGATCTTTCTTTGAAAAAAACTGAATAAATACATCAACAATTCAAGTTTCCTCTCTTGATTAAGTTTTTTCCAAGTTCTTAACACACTGTTTTTTTAACCTTCTCTTTTTGGATGACTAGTTCATGTAGTAGTAGAAGGAATAGTTTTTAATTTGTGAATCTATCAGTCCGGTTCCTATGCGGAACAGCTTTTTTTCCTCACATACGGAACAATCTCAGTCGTCGGATGAGATTTTGAACGGTCCAGATCTGAAGAGAGAAAAGTTGCGGCTGGACTTAAAAAATTAAAAAAAATTCTCTCCAAATCTGGACCGTTAAAAAATCTCATCCGACAGCTGAGATCGTATCCCACAGTGCGGAACAAAAACATGTTCCGCATAGGAGCCGGGACGTGAATATATGAGCTTCACTGAAAATCATGGTAGAAGTAAGTGTACACAACACATTGAAGACCAGTTCGGATTCTCTGTGTAACACTTTTTATCAGTACGTGCGGAACGCTTCAAAACAGACATTATGAGATTAAATTTTACACGTACTAAAAAAAAGTGTTCTACACTGGAGCCTCAGCGATGGAAGACACCCTGTTCCAATCTTCAGTGTCGAATATCATGGGCAAAATTGAATTGAAATCTTTCAAATAACATATCTTAAACAGGATGCCCCGAGATTTTAAAAAATATTATTAGGTATAATAAATTTTATATGCAGTTCAGAATATTTTATCAGTTTTGCCCCCTCAAAATATTTTTTTACCATTTTTATGTATAATTTAACATATTATTTCAATTTTCCCCTCAACGTCAAATTTCTAACTTCGTTCCTATCTTTACGAAAAGAATAATAACAGACTTCAGTTCAGGTTGTACATGTGATCTCAAGCGTTTGTTTGTGATAAATTTATAAATTTAAGTTCTCATAAAATGAATTTATATCGTATTATCAGACAATTTATCTCTCTGTATATATGGTCGAATTAGTCCATTTATATTCCAGAACAACCAAAGATCTTTACTGAAAAAGAAACCAAAATAGAGAAAAAGAGACGGTGACACCATTGCGGAACGGAATATTTTTGCACATACAAAAATTTTCAAATTTGTTAGATTAAAATTTTGACAGTTACGATTGATTTAAAATGAATACTTATTTTGAGCCTCAAAACACATGTCGTGTTTTTGAGATTTTGAACACCTATCCTCAACTTCGGAAACACTTGTCTTAAAGCGTTTCGTATGTACTTTAAAAAAAACTATTTCGAATTGAATCCGGATTGAGAAAAAGAAGAAAATCAAAAAGGAACAGAATAAAATGAGAGAAGGGATATGGGGCAGTGATCACAATGACAAAATGATTCGAGATACGTGGCAAAATCACATGGCGTGGGACCAATATTTGGGTGGAGGTGTCAGTACATCGTCGATCCACAGCCACCCCCTACAGCCAACCCCGACATGACTCATCATTATTCACCTTCTACGCTCTTTACGATTATACCCCCCTATTTCTTTTTCTTTTTTTTCTTGGAGAAAATGTGTAATTAGTATTTCACTTTTTTTTAGTCGAGAATTTCAACTTAGAAAATCGTAAAAAAAATATTTGTAAAAAAAGACATCACCGAAAAATGAAAATCTTGTCAAAGATTGTAAAGGACATTGTTGAGATATATCTTAATATTTTCATCCTCCAATTCTTCTAAGAGAGATACACGAATAAACTCCTGTAACTATTTTACTTTTCTCAAAATTGTCTCTTTGATTTTGTGATTTAACTTTTCAATTTAACTCTTAAAACAATGTGGTAGGATTTTTAGGGACTTCGGTAGGATCTTTAGGGATTTCAATAATACACATTCTGCGGACGAAGGGGGAGGGGTCCTTAAGAATGAAAAATTCTGATATAAATCAGGTTCATATAGGTTTTGTAGTGCAGAATAAGACACATCATCACATAATTATCTATTTTCTCATTATGTAGTGATGTGGTCAATTCTAAATCAAATGATCTGATAAATATGATCTATATCATAACTATGCAACCATTGATTGTTTTTTAGGCGGCTAAGGAATGGAGTTCACAACTTTAAAAGAGCAAATTAAGAAAAATAATTACACTTTCCTAAAAAATAATTTATCTTTCTTTATGGATAAAAAGAGAATTTAATTACTCTTTCAAGCAAATGGAATAAGTACCGTATGAAGCTCTCTGTTAAAATTCTAACCATTCCTGTAACTCTTTTTCATTGAGTGGGCCCATAACGAAGGTCCAGAAATCGATGTTGACGTCTGAATCCCTAGATCTCGTTATCATGGGTCCCTCTTATTATTCCTCCGATATTTTAATGAGTTACCGGTACAGTGCGTGTTCCACATTCTCCGGCCCTCTATGTTTATTTGTGGAGCCGTGTAATCACATGAATGAAGAAACGCGTGAGGTCAGCTATGGCCTTCCCGTGCAACTCACGTGGGTCATAGACCAATAAAAAGTAAATTTCATGAAACAGAAATTAGTAAATACCATACGTTTGGTATACTCATCTGACTTACCCACTCTATGTTTTGGGGGGCGTTTATACCACGTGCAGGGAATTAAAAAAATCTTTTTTTTAACACATAATTAGAAAAAGATGTTTTAAAAGAATATCTTATTTTAAAAGAATATCTTATGCTAAAATTTGCAAATTAATACACTGCGTGATTGAGAGCCTGAAGTTGAAAATTCAATTTTTATTAAATTTTTAAGCTTTTTATATATTGGAGCTCATGGTTTCTATTTCATTAATTATCAGCTTTGGCCATTATTTTGTATATAAAAGTAAACATATAATTGTAAATATATGAAGTACTATTTGAGCTGTTTGTAAATGTATGTGGATTAATTGTTTGTCTAAGGAATCATGAGTGCGCATGCATTTGGAGTGGTTTTGGTTTGAAAATTTCTGTTTCGAAAATTAAAAAAAAAAAAAAAAGTTAATTATTTGTGAGAAGAGATGTAGAACTCAAAGTGATCATTTTATTTAGAGATTGTTACAAGGAATGTATTAGAGATTGTAAAAGTGAATTATTTGGAAAAAGAGACGTGAGATTTAAATTGAAAATTTTGTATTATAATTTAGGGGGGGAAATGAACATAAATGCACCACAATTAAGGTCCTTTGTTATATGTAAAGAAATTTGAGAATTCATAAGTTCACCAATGTTCTGCAATTATTGTACCTTCTTGTGCAATACATCTCACTGTTTCGATCAAATAGTTGAGAAACAAATAAAAATATATTCTTATCGATCTTTTCGATAAATTTAATAATTATTTGCAAGTGTTTTAAAAAAAAATTGTTCTGCATCAAATTATATTATCTTCCTTTTAGAGTAGGGATCAAGCCAATTAAAATCGCAAGTTGGATAGTAAAATCGTAAATCGAGTTAAATTCTTAAAAAATGTTGGAGGATAGGATCATATAGGATCGAGGATCTGGATTGTTAAGGTCGTTGGATCAGGCGATCTGATGCGATTCAATTTTATCTTTATTCAGTCGGGTCGACGGATCGGGGTCGAGTTCCCTCAGTTAAAAAATAAAAGGATCTGGTTGGATTAACCCATCAGTTCTCTCAACTTCATCATCTCTTCATTTCTCACGGAGACGCTGTCTACTATCGACCTCAATCAAGAATCAAGATTGGTTAGGTCTCAAATATCGACTGAAACAACACTTACATGTACTAAAAAGGATGTCGAAGCTTACCCAAATGTTCTAGGAAAGAGTTTTGAATGATTTGTTAGATAGAATTGTTGTTATGAAACTTGTTGGATTAATCAATAATTGTAGGTTTACTTTCGAAGTTTATCATTTGTTAGTTTGTGATTTATTTTCAACTTTTTAATTTTATTTGGAGGTTGTTCTTTTTTGGCCCTTTTCTTCTTTACTCCCAAAAAAGGTGTGGAGCGTGTAATAAACTCTCTAAAACTCGTAATAGTTCAGTTACAAGTGAAGTCATAAAATTGATCAAAGGGGCCCACAGTGGACCCCAGACGAATTTCGTTCTTACCCTCAAAACAATAATATAAAAAAATTGATGAAAAGTGTACGGGCAGCTCATTTCGAAGTATATGCAAGAGTGAAGCATGATGGGCTTTTTTTGTTTGGGAAACATAATATATATATATATATATATATATAATAAGGTACTAAGTAGTTATAATATAAGTTACAGGATTAGCAAAACAAGGAATAAGTTTAGAAATAGTATCTACACGGCCATCTCCTATTACTAATTACAAAAGAGGGAATAGTATGAAAATAAATTACATTCATAGATGGATGACATCCTCCAGCCTTAGCAAGTCCATTTACATATGCGTTGGCCTCCCTGTAGACATGAGTAATGCTACTCATTGGAATCCTCCTGAGTAAGTCCCAGCATTCATAAATAATAAGAGATAAAGGTTGAGAATCTATATATGTACGATGCATAAGATTAATGATAATTTGAGCATCAAGCTCCACAAGAAGTTTTTTAACACCAATATTATTCGCAATAACTAAACTCTCTCTAAATGCCCACATCTCAACAACGGTTTTCAAGTATATACCCAAATTTTTACAAAAGCCCGTTATCCATCCTCCATTATGATCGCGAAAAAATCCCTCCCGCTCCCCCTTTACCTGGGTTACCCTCAAATGTACTACCAGAAAGATTTTTTTATTTTGATATTCAAGTATTTAAAAAGAATCTTAGGAGGATAGTTTGTAAATATAACAAAAATTGTTATGATTTGAACTTTCGATTGTATCCTATAGGTTTCATATTTTATCGTTCTAAATTATCTTTCCATTTTGTATTTTATAAAGGGATTAAAGTTTTATCAAATTTTATAGTGTGATACGGTAAAATGTTAAACATTACCATATTTAATTTTACTCCAATTTAATTCTACATTCTCTTATCTTTATATTCTTAACTCACCAACATTTAATATAAAGGGTAAGATTGAAAAAATCATCATTAATGAGTCATTTATTTAGAAAGTTGACATATAATTTGAGACAGATTAAAAAATAAATGTGGACATATAATTTGGGATGGAGGGAGTAAGATAAAGCTTCTTGTAGATAATACTATTTTATTGTTGATCAAGAAATACAGGCCATTTAATTAATCTTGAACTAATGGTGAAAAGTACTAATAAGAAATTGAAATAATGTTTTTGCTTGAAAAAAGAAAAAATTGAAATAATCATTGACAATTATAAATAATTCAAGGTCATATGATATTACATTATGCCACAAACATGATCAATAAAAGAAAGAAGAGTATAACCTTAATTACTGAATTGTTGAGGCATTTTAGCAAAAAAAAGTATCAAAAAAATTATTTTCAAAACCAACCAAAATACATGTTTTTCCCCCATTTCTCATTTTTTATTATAAAAGTATTATTGAAGTAAGAATAATTTAGTACTAGCCAAGTACTTAACTTTTGAATGAGGAGAAGTGAGATCTAATTATCGAACTAGTAGTGTAACATGCTTATGATTCATGTAACTGTGATTTAAAGTCATTTTTTTCCTTTTTTTTTCTACAAACCCTGAAGCATTATGGACAATGGCGGAGGATAGAGAGGGTAGGAGGGGCCATGACCTCCACAAGTGCAATTCAGTTGGTTTCAGGGTGGTAGGTTATGCACAAGGACGCAGGAACGAATATTGGCAGCCGCAGTGTGGAAGTTTTAACTCTCTAATGTGGAGGTGACTTCTTGTAATAGGTTAAGACAAGTCCTCCCACATGGTCGAGCCGTTGGATCACCTTGATTTACATCCTACTGGAGAGTAGGGGGCCTGTGGGCGTGAGTAACGCCTTTTGTGCACAAAGAAGATGCCATGCCCCCCAAGATTTTAGAAATTTGCACATTATTACTATGAATTTTTTTGGGGTATAAATAGGTCCTTATAATATAAAATGTCTTGATCCCCTAAAAAAATTGAAATTTAATAGTAGTACTCTCTAACACATAGTCTCACCACTAACTTTCATAATAATATTATTTATTACTCACTCTATTCGAATTTGAGGGTAACAATTTTAATTTGAACTTCCACTAGTACTCACCTATAATCTAATAGAATAAAAATTCACTAGTATAGTGACCAAAATAACTATTAACTATTCTTTAAAAATATACATACATTTAATCAAATAATATTTTTTTATAACTTTCTCATGCTATTTTGAAGTATAATCCGTGATAATAGCCTCTGCAAATTAGTCAGGTTTTTCTTCTTTTTTATTTTTTATTTTTAAATTAGTTTATATCTCTTTTCGAATATAAGCATCGTTTAAATTCAGTTATTCTAATAAAAATATATCATTCTACCTCAAATATATCGTCTTACACTGCAAGCGAATTTTGGTTCGGCCCCTTAAATTTAAATTTTAGCTCCGCCACTGATTATGGATATCTCTAACTCTAGAGCAGATCAAATTTATTCTAGTATGCAACGAACGAAGAAGAAACCTAGGGTTATGAATAAACTGGTTTCTTCATCTCTACAAACAAGTACTCATTAAATTGAGAATTAAACTAATAGTGTCATGTTTGACATTTTACCATATCCTACTATAAAATTTGATGAAATCTAAATTATCGTACAAAAAAGCAAACTGAAGAGATAATTAGAACGGATGGAATACTATGTCATTCATAAAAAACATACTACCTCTGTCCCATATTATTTGTAACATTTCACCTTTTTACACAGACCTATGCAATCTTTAGAAGATATTAATAATGAATAAGAAAGTCTAAATTACCCCTAATTTAATACTAGTAAATGAAGAGAAATTGTTAGATATGCATAGATAAGTGTGTGAATTGTTGGAAAAACTCAAGTAATTAAATAAATATTGATTAATTAGATGAAGGGTAGTTTTGGAAATAACATGTCAAATGTTTATCAAATTCTGAAACGTGGCAAATAATTTGGAATGTTTCAAAAGATGAAACGTTGCAAATAATATGGGACGGAGGTAGTATATCCATACATTTTATAATACAGAAAGATAACTTGTAATGGTTTTTTAATTGAAATACTCCCTCAATTTCCATTTAATTGTCGTTTAAGACTCTTTTATTAATTGTCAACAATTTATTAAAATTACCATCGACATTTTTTTTATTTGCTGCCTCTACCAACCCTATTTTTTCCTTTCTTTTCTTATGTTATAGAAGTCAGAGAGGGAATAATATTGAAATTTTTATTGAAAATGACAAATTACTTAATTTTTTAAAATTGTCAAAAGAGTCTTTATATTTAGGAATGGAGGGAGTACAATAGAAAGCAGAGTATATAGTTATTTTTGGGGGAAAAAGAAATTATAAAAAGAAAGGCATAATTATAGGGGAAAAAATTTATTTGTCCTCGTATTTTTATTTTTATACCTAATTAATTACAATTCATCATATATATATATATATATATATATAATTAAAAAAATATTCAAATAACAAATTATAATTGATTGAATATAGAAATATGAACATATATCGGACAATTTTCACCAATAATTATATGGCTGTGCTGGCCCTGGCCACTTTTCTCTGCCTTTCTTATCTCCCCCAGTCCCCAACCCAGTTTCCCAGTTCTTCTTCTGTTCCTCTCTTGAAGCTCGCGCCTTCTTCACGAGCACTTCTCTTTCTCCGACTCCCCAATTTCTTTATATTTTTCCCCTCATTACACTCGAAGAAATCTCATAAAGTGATTCAAAAAACCAAGCAAATTCAGACTTTCAAAACTCATCCACTTGATATTATCCAAGTTTCTTGAATCAATTGCTCATCAACAAAATACTCAAAAAAAAATGAAAAGGAATCGTGGCCTTGAAAAGGTTAATGAAGCCGCCATGGCCTCCAAGGTGGTAGTGTCGTCGACGTCTTCTTCGATTTCTAATGGGAAGGCAAAGATTTTTGAAGAAGAAGAAAATAACATGGATGCCGGGATGGATGAGCTTTTAGCTGTTTTGGGTTACAAGGTGAAGTTATCAGACATGGCTGATGTAGCCCAGAAGCTTGAACAATTGGAAATGGTCATGTCCGGAACTACCATGGAAGATGGGGTTTCTCATCTTTCTACTGATACTGTTCATTACAATCCTTCTGATCTCTCTGGTTGGGTACAGAGCATGCTCTATGAACTCAACAATTCCCCTAATTCATACGACCAAATTTCCGGCGAACATAGAACCATCCCCGGAGAGATCTATGACGATGACTTAAGAGCCATCCCCGGAGATGCTATTTTTAGTAATTCAGTGAACAAAGAACCGACGTCCACTACCTCGGAGGTTACTAATAATAGCAAGAGGATGAAGTCGTCTTTGGTAGCTGGATCTGAATATGGTGGAGAGAGTTCTAATACTGATGCTGCGGTGGGGGCCCGGCCCGTTGTACTTGTGGACTCACAGGAGACAGGGATTAGGCTTGTTCATACTTTAATGGCATGTGCTGAAGCTGTTCAACAAGATAATTTGAAACTTGCGGATGCCCTTGTTAAACACATAGGTTTGTTGGCAGTTTCTCAAGTTGGGGCTATGAGAAAAGTTGCTACTTATTTTGCTGAAGCTTTAGCTCGAAAGATTTACAAAATATACCCTCAAGATTTACTCGAATCATCTTATTCGGATGTTCTTCAGATGCACTTCTACGAGAGCTGCCCTTACCTTAAATTCGCCCATTTCACAGCAAATCAAGCGATTCTCGAAGCATTTGCCGGAGCTAATAGGGTACATGTTGTAGACTTCAGCTTGAAACAAGGCATGCAATGGCCTGTTCTTATGCAAGCTTTAGCTTTGCGTCCTGGTGGTCCGCCGGCCTTTAGACTTACAGGTATTGGCCCCCCTCAGCCGGATAACACCGATGCGCTTCAACAAGTTGGTTGGAAACTAGCTCAGTTGGCGGAAACAATTGGCGTTGAGTTTGAATTTCGTGGATTTGTAGCGAATTCGTTAGCGGATCTTGATGCTTCGATTTTGGATATTAGGCCTAGTGATGTGGAAACCGTTGCTGTGAATTCAGTTTTTGAGCTTCATAGATTGTTATCAAGGCCCGGTGGAATAGAAAAGGTGTTGAATTCGATTAAAGCTATGAGGCCCAAAATCGTGACCATTGCTGAACAAGAAGCGAATCATAATGGCGGCGTTTTTCTTGATAGGTTTAACGAGGCTTTATACTATTATTCCACGATGTTTGACTCATTGGAGAGTTCCGGGTTGACTCATCAGCAGCCCAATAGCCAGGATTTGGTTATGTCTGAGGTCTACTTGGGGCGGCAGATTTGCAACGTGGTGGCTTGTGAAGGGTCGGACCGAATCGAGCGACACGAGACTTTGACTCAGTGGCAGGGGCGATTGAACTCGGCTGGGTTTGATCCGGTTCATCTCGGATCGAACGCGTTTAAGCAGGCTAGTACGTCGTTGGCTCTATTTGCCGGTGGTGATGGGTACCGGGTTGAGGAGAATGATGGGTGTCTCATGTTGGGTTGGCATACTCGGCCGCTCATCGCCACCTCGGCATGGCGGATCAAGGGTGGTGAGTCAGATGGGGAAGTTGAGTTGAACTGAGTTGACTCGGGAGTGGACTGCCTGAGTTGGAATATGAACTCGGTGACCGCTGACCGCCACATCGAATGAGTTAGCAGCTGAGTTGGTGAGGTGGTAGTGGGAGAGACATTGAGAGGTACAGGCCTAAAAGAGTCAAATCATGTCTTTTACCTTTGTTTACCTCAATAAGTTGGTCTCTTATTTTTACTTCACTTTTTTTATCCTGTTTTTACTGTTTTATTATTTTGCTTGTTCTAGCCTCTAGGTCCATGTACTTGGTTAGGTTTTCTATTTTTTTACTTTTTTTTACCTCTCAGTCAATGTTAAGAGGGGACAATGACCCAAGACGTGTATCTATTATTTGACCTCAATAAAAAGTGTGAGTGATTTGCAGTTCTATCTTGGGGCCCTTTACCAGAGAAATAAAAAAGATGAAAGTTCTTGCTCCTTGTGAATAATAATTTCAACTCCTATTAGTAGTGCTATTACGGATTGGGTTGGGTTTGTGTTTGATCTGATTTGAAACTCAAACTTAATCCCAAACAAGCTTTAGATTGAAACTAATGATGACATATATAAAATATTAAATTATTTAGAATCTGATTTAGATTTGAGACTGGTCTCGGTCTCAAACCCAATCTAATCACACCCTATATGGGATTCTAGTAAGTGGGGATGTTAATGTCATGGCAATTCCACATGAGGGTATGAATTTCGAGATTTTTGAATCAGAGCTCTGGATTTAAGTATATAGATTAAGAGTGTAATTGAATTGTGTTTGGTGTTTGATGTTTGGTTTGGAGTTGAGATTTTTTTTTGGGATGGAATCATTGAGTAAACCTCAAGTACTAATGCAGGGAAAAATTAATTTGAATTTAAGACTAATTTGAAACGCAATCCAATTATATTCTAAACTTATCGAAGAGTAAACGAAAAATACGGGCTAGTCACGAGGTTGTAATTCCACTGTAAAAAATAAACGAATCCTGTTACGGTATTTTCACCGAATTTGTTATTACAGTACTCATACAATTTTCGATAGTGTTTAGTTAAGCGGTAGAGAAATATGTCAGATATTTATTTTTAAATAGCTATTTAATTGGTGTGAATAGTTATCACAAGAGTAGCTATTCATTTATTTTAAAATTTAATTGTTGAATCGAGTTGACTCGATGATTGGAATTGTGTCCGCACAAATGTCGTAGATGGATGTAATTTTAGGTTGGGGCGAAAATCTGCAACAGTTTGCCAAACTACATATAAAAACTGTAAAAAAATGTAGAAATTTAATCAAATATTCCAAACTACATATAAAATAAGTATAACTAATAGGATTTTTAAAATTTTTGGGTAGGGGGACGACGACTACCCCACCAGCTCCCCTTGTCTTTTTCCCTGGATGTAAGCAAAAGAACCAAATTGCAAATAAACATATTGAGTTGCCTTTACGATCTTGCTTCCCTCCCGGAGAACACAAACCTCAATTGGAGAGTTAGATACGATTTTTATTTTAGATCTTTGTTTTAAATTTTATAAAAGGTGAATTGTTTACCCAAGAAAATATGGGGTTAAGTTATGGACGAATCATACAACTTCGTATTAGGGTGTGGGCTAATACAGAATCATACTCTCATTATTATTTTTAAAAAAAGGCAATAATTTTTTGTTAGAAGGATAAGACTTTAATATTTCAAAGATTTTATCTGGTCAATATATAATTTCGATACCCTCCCCATGCAATGGGGAAAGTTTTAATTGTCTACTTTTCTAGAGCTATATTCTCCTCTTATGAGACGTTTCTCTTTCTCCTTATGAGGGCAACCGTCCATCCGGACTTTAAAAAAAAACAGAAATAAAAAAAAAAAAGATTGATGATGTGTCACTGACTTTGCAAAATCTCCTTATACGACCTCAAGGGCCGTACATTATATTCTGTAATTTTCTCGTGTTATGGTCAAAGAATGTGTAACGTATTGGATTCTTTCCGTACGGAAAGGCAAAAGAGCACAAAGATAACTTCTTAGGCTGATTCGGAGAGATTAAGATATGTACTTAACAATGTACTTAGGTTTGTAATAAAGTATAAAATAAGAAAAGCATGATTTGTTCAAAATCTCCTATGCCCCCAGGAATTGTTTTTTTTTGTTTTTTTTTGGTTCATGCATTATTGTTATTTACATGTAAAAAAACATGCGATGATCACCATAATACTCTTTCTGTTCGAATTTGAATGTCTCATGTTGACTATACTAAAATTTGAAGATTGTCTTTGATTTGAGATATAATTAAAAATTTGCAAATTCTGAGAGAGAGTACCATTTACTTGCAATAAACATTCTCCAATTTTTGCATTTGTTTACCAGTTTCATTCTAAAAATTAATACCATTTTTTTTTGTACACTTTAGGCCCAACATATTTTATCATAAACTTTTTTAGTTTTCGTTACAGATTTTTAATCCAATGCACCCAATTGTTTTTACCGCAAGGATAAGATTATAGTTAGAAAACTTTAGTTGGTTATCCGCAAAGACAGTCCCAGTTGGTTCGGGGTGGCAGATTATGTAGGAGGGCGCAAATTTAAATCTTGACAGTCGCAATTTGGAAGTTTTAACTCTCCAATGTGGGAGTGAATTATTGCGGTAGGTTAAGATAAGGCCTTTACCAATCGAGTTGTTGAGTTACTTTAATTAACATCTTTCATAATTCCTATCGAATCGGGAGGTGAAGTCTTGGAGCGTGGGTATCTCGTGTAGGAGAAGACTTTAGTTTTTACCGCAAGGATTAGGCTTCATTTGCATGCCCGAATCTTCCTAGTTACTACCCGTCCTAGTGTATTGGAGTTCCATCAGTCCTCTCAATGTTTATTACATGACACATTACCAACCACACATGGGAGTGGATTAACACTTTTTAGGAAAAATTCGATATAGGCGCTGAGATTTATATGTGGGGTTATGGGACCACTTACTCACAATCAACCACGTCACCTCTTTTGATTAAAAAAAATAAAAAAATTTCATAAGCGCCCCACCTATTTTTATTATTTTAATCAAAAGCGTGATGTGGTTGAATGTGAGCCAAGTGGTCTACGATCAGTGTTAGTAGAGCTGCGTCCCATATCGAAATTGTTCCACTTTTTAGTCAAAAACTTCAAAGTAGTCGAGAGAATGATAATCTTATCCATTACTCTCTCTCCATTTTATATATATAATTTTTTTTTTGCTAAGTAATTTTATATATATAATATAAGCAGTTTAAAATATGTATAAAAAAATTAGAAAAGCAAAAATCAAATTATTTTATAAGTAAAAATATTAATATTACATTTTTAAATAGGGGTAAATAATCGTCTGTTTTTGTGCTCAATCATTAACAATTCACCATGTGTATATATAATTAAAATAAATGTCCACATAGAAAATTCTAAATGGTTGGGTACAAAAATAGGAACATATACAGGTACAGACGATTTTCACCACTTAAATATAACTACTATAACACTAATTATATTTAAGAGAGTAATATTAATATTTTGACTAAAAAATACCTTATATTTTGCTTTTTTTAATTTTTGATATACGTTTTAAATGATTTATATTACTTATATTATGAAATGGAAGAAGTATTATTCACGGTGATTAAATCTTAACTTTCATCGCCACATAAAAGAAACAATATACGTAAGTTATAAGGACCTAATATTATACTCACTCCACTCCAAATATAAGATTTTCATTACATGTTGCGAAAATTAAGGAAACAAAAATTATGATGTTTTTTTAATCAAAATATTAATATTATTATCTTAAATAGAACTAGTGGTATACAAATTTTATTTAAGATAATAATATTAATATTTTGATTAAAAAATATCCAAATTTTTTCTTCCTTAATTTCCACAACAAAAGTCTTACATTTAAGTCTTATATTTAGGAATGATGGTAGAACTAAATTAAAGAAAAAGACATCAACTAATGGAAAAGAAGCAATAGTGTAACCGTGTAATTTTATGCTAAAAGAGAAAAAGAAAAAAGAAAAAGACAAATGGAAGTGCACATCAACTATTGCATTATCATGAAATTTTTTTTTGAACTAGAAATTATTTTTCTTTAGATGATCATGAAATGTTTTTTTTTATTATAAATTACTCCTTAAAATAATCAATAATGCAAAGTTACGCTGTTAATAATGCAAAAACAATAACTATCAGACATATTTAAGAAATGGCTTTCTAATAACTTTTGGCTCCATCATAAACTTTCTTGGAATGGAATATACTGGCCATAGTTGTCGATTATATCAACCTTCTTTGACCGTGTATCTAACAATTTCTATTTGCTTAGAAGGATCGAAAAATGTTATATTCTGAATCATTCTTATATTTTATGGAAAATTATGAATGGATCAGTTTCATGTGGATCTTGTGGTCATCACCACAAAATATGGAGAGAGACAATTTTGTAATGATGTGACAGTTCTGAACCGCAAGGTCCAATGAACCTGATCCATATCAGAATTATCCACATTTTATTGGCTAACCCGATACATTAAAGTTTTTAACCTGGTTTAGAATTTTTCACTCTTTACTCCCTCTATTCACAATTAATTATCGTTTAAGAGATCTATAGGTATCCAAATTAATTGTCGTTTAAGGTTCTTTTGTTAGTTGTCAATAATTTATTCTAATTATACCCTCGACATTTTTTTTCTTTTATTTGCGGCCTCTGCCATCCCTATTTTTTCCTTTCTCTTCTTATGCTCTAAAAGTGAGAGATGGGTAATATTAGAACTTTCGGTAAAAATAACAAGTTTCTTAATTTTTTTAAATTGTCTAAAGAATCTTATATTTAGGAAAGAAGGGAGTACGAAATAACGCTCATTCTTTGACCCGTCTAGTAAGTAGAAGGTAGGGATAGATCAGACTTATTGGGTTTGATCTCACAATACATTCTTTAATATTTATTCAATGAACCTACATTTGGGCAAATAATCAATCTTATGTATTAGTATATTCTCTGATTTCTGTGTTCAACTATTCAGAAAAAATATATATATACATAGCGAATTCTGAGTGGTTGAGCAAAAAAATAGAAACATACACATACAATTTTCACTCATATATTTGCATGTAGGATCGACAAAATTAAATTGTTAGTCAGGTATGGTATCCACAGTGCACCAACTCAATTGTCAGAGGAGATAACTAAATGGACCGTTTCATCCATTTTTTCCTATAAGCTTCAAAATGTTGCTGAAAATTATGTTATCTTAAAGGAAATATCTGATATGGTCCATGTGACCATGTGATCCAGATTTGGCCACATCCTTGCAGAATGAGGAGAGAGAAGGAAATACAGTGATGTGGTCAAATCTGGACCGCATGGTCCAATGGACCTGTTCCATGACAGAATAGACCTATCTTAAAAGGTGGGACTACAAATTTTGTTAAATACTGGTACGACTAAGGGCTAACTACAATGAGTAAAAGTCATATTAAAGGTTGTACCTCAATTATTTTTCGATAGTTCTAATCTAATCATTGAGTTCAAAGTGATAATTAAAACAAGATACAAAGATAAAAGGTTAGAATAAGTTGTAGTACTTGAATGTAGGATAACTTGTGCTCTTTAACTTCTATTATTCTCAATAGTCTTGTATCTCAAGACAAGCAACTTATGCACGTCTCCCTCTTGAATTCCTTAGCCCCACCTATATTTTAAATCCTTTTACTAAGGGTTAATAATATAAACATGCATAAAGTTTACAATTACATACATTTTTTTTTTTTTTTGAAGTCCGACTGGACGGTTGCTCCATGAAGGGGAGATATAAGTGCCTCACAAGAGGAGGAGAGAACCCTAGAAAAGAAAATTTAAAGTATGCCCCATGTATGGGGAGAATATCGAACCCACGAGTTGGGCTATGAACCTTGTGATACAATTACATACATTAATATTATAAACATGCATAAACATTGAAATAACGTAAATAGAATTGTAAAATTGTAAAATTACACAAACTTGATGCCTGTTTATAAAATTAACCCTTTTATTAATGTTAAATATTAATCATAGTATAGTTTATAGGAATTAAATAGCCAAGTGGGTAAGGCTATTCTCCCTTGGGCCATAGGTCCAGGGTTCGATTCCTGTATTTCCCCTTCATGGGGCAATAATATCTCCTCACCCAATATCTCCTCCTCTGGTGAGGCTATATCTACTACTCCTTGCTGGTGAGGCTTCTCCTCCTCCCTGGTGATATTAATCATAGTATAGTTTGCTAGTGTAGTTATTATCTAGTAAATTCGTAACATAAACCACATTACTCATAATGACAGAAAACGGGCCATGCTAAACCTAAGCGCGCGGATATAGTACAATAAGTAGAAAATGCATAATCACAGTAGATCCATCTTCAGCATTGATCAGATCTCCTCTAACTAACACCATTAGGAGGAATTCAGCCAGAATAAAATGGCTGTTTGAAATTGTTTAATAATTTATAATTTTCTATTGAAATGATTAATAATTTATAATTGGGACATTTTAGATATTCAATTGCTAAAAATCTCGAAAAATAAAGGTTAAAACTTCACATGAAACTTTTTTTAGTGGGATTAATTATTAGTTGGTCACGAGTCACCATTTCTACCAAACTTGATCTATTATCCATTATCCTCCAAGGGAAATTAAAACGCCTTTGGTAACATGATTGAATCTGAATATGTATACTTAGCAATTAATCTGAATATGCTTCACCCTTGAAGTTGACTGTGACATGACCTATGAACTCGAGTGGCATTTTAAGACCACAATCCAAATTCAACTTTTATTTTGCCTTTTACTATATTCCTTTAATTGCCAAACATTGAGAATCTTCATCCTATTATCTTTCTTTTTCTTCATGTATTATTGACCTTGAAAAAAATATAAGAAGAAGTCTATAAGGATCACTCAAATCCCACTAAGTTTTTACTTTTCTTGCCTGTGTACTATATATAAGTTGTAATAATTGAGTAGTAAGAAACAATGTGCTCTGCCAATATACATTGATACATTGGACTTGATCTCAATAATACTCAAAATTAGATTATTTTTTTGTTACAGTACTACTGTCCTCTATAATAAATAAAAAAAATAAATAAATTGGTCTACGAGAAAATTTGGATAGTATTTCGTATTGAAACGGAATACAATAATTCTAACTAGGTATTAGGATTTACATATTTTCTGACAAATCATTCAATTTTTGTATAACTCATAACAAAATTTTCAAAATCAAACACTATCTAGTCTCACTTTAAAACAAGAGGAAGTATATATTGCTACTCTTTTTTTTTCTTTTTTTTTATCAATTTTTTTCAAATGAAAGTTCAAGGTAAAAAGCCTCAATGGGATCCTAGGACATTCAAGCTCTACTCTTCTCTCCCACCATGTGCATTCATGTTCTTCTATACCCAATAATTGTGAAACATATACTGAAACCCTAAAAAGCATTCTTCCCCATTTCCTGCTTCAACAAATTAGGGTCCCAAGAGTAGCGACGGAGACATGGGGGCGGGTGTGGAAAGTCGACCCCTAGTAAATTTTATATGTAGTTTGGAATATTTGATCAAATTTATTCTCAATATTTTTTTGTAGTTTTTATATGTAGTTGAGGATACCGTTGCAGTTTTTCGCCCCCAATCTAAAAGTCGTGTCTTTGTCCTTGCCCAAGAGAATATGATACATAATCATTATTGATACTGTTGCCCCATACAAGTATATGTCCTTGTAATGGTGAAGAAGAAAATGAAGAAATAATGGTTGTGGGGACTTTAGGGATCCATACAACACATTGGGGGCACAGTGTGGTGCTTGCTTCTCCCAAAACTAATCCCACACATGTCCTCTACATGTGATATGGGACATAGAGGTCCCTAGTTTTGGTGATAATAAAGATTGGTGATCAATGTTGTACCAACATAAAAATTACCTTTGATGTGATAAATTTTTTGCCCTCTTAGTTTTTAGGAAGACACTACTAATTTCGCAATGCTAAATTTTTTTCCCTAAGAATTTCGAGTTTGTCTCCCATGTTTCAATCGGTCAAACTTACACATGTAGATTAATGCTTAAAATTCTTTTGCAATGTGAAAAAATTGTAGGTTTGGGACCAATGGAGTGAATTCAGGATAAAGTTACTATCCTCTATCCTAAATTAAATATTCACTCTTTTACTGAATATAAATAGAAAAGTAAACATTTATTTTAGATGGAACGAGTTTTCCTTTACTCATCATTATTATTATTATTATTATTATTGTAGTTGGGTGCCTACAAGCTACACTAGAAATTTCAAAAATTTACCCTTTAACCCTCGATTGATTGGGTGAGATGAAGAGAAGTTTTCACTTCATGGCTATAAATAACTTTTGTCATGTTCAAGATTTGGTCTTTGCATAAGCGTGGGTCTTTCTAACGTGATCTTGCCTCAGAAGGTTATGAGGTATCAATAAAAAACTTTTGTAAATTTTCGATTTTTATGTTTATAATTGGATTTTACATTCCATATTTGAGGGGTTCCGGTTTTTTTTAGTCGAATTGATTGTGATACTCTGAAAAAAAGATCCCAATTTTCTCTAATCTAGAAGAAGGCTAAATTGTACCAACTCCAATTATTTTTTCTGTTTTTCTATTTTTGATTTTTTTTCCTATTAATATCGATAAATTCCCCATTGTTCACTTATAGTAGTTAATTTCCTTCAAGATAAAATCCTCTGCCAAATGTACCCTTCTAATACTTAATGGAGTGCGGTAGGAATTTTACTCGTTTGGTGTTTCATTCTCTGTAACACTAATAAAAAATTGATGTGTTAGTTTTAATTAAAAAAATTATAATCTAAAAAAAATATTAGAACCCGTAGGAAAAAATTAAACATGTGGCAATCATTTATTCGTGGGAATATATAACGGGACACATAATTGGTATAGAGAATATTTTGCCAATGGCGTGATAACATCTCAAAAGCCAATCAATCTACAACTACAACTAAGGGCGGGCAAGGTAGATATCATACGTGAGGTCCCCTAGTATAGCGGCAAATAATCGTATGTACTCATTTTTGTGTTCAACTACTCACAATTCACCATGTATAATAAATACATACATAGGTATAAACGATTTTCATCCTAATAGAGCCTACCATTTGAGGGTTGCAATTGACTCTGCTTTGGAAAACATCATTACGATCAATAGCGGAGGATAGTGAGGGCAGGAGGGGGGCTATGTCCACCCAAGATTTTAGAAATTTGCTCATTAGTACTATGAATATATTTTTTGTATAAATAGGTCTTTATAATATAAAATGTCTTGGGCCCTAAAAAATTTAAAATTTAATAGTGGTACTCTCTAACATATAGTTTAACCACTAACTTTTATAATAATACTGTTTATTACTCACTCTATTAGGATTGGAATGTACAATTTTCATATTTTGATGTCCAAAATTAAATGTGTCATTTTCTAAAATAGAAATAATTTTGATTTGAACTTCCAATAGTAGTCACCTATAATCTAATAGAATTAAAATTCACTAGTATATTGGTCCCGCAAATTTTCGAATTAAGTAGATTAAGCTCTACTAAGTACTAACACATAGTTCAACCACTAACTTTCTTAATTTCATTTATTAAACTTTATTAACACACTAATTATGTCGGTTTATTTTTTGCCAAATGTAAATAATATGGTGATATATTTAGCAAAAAATAATAATTGAGTGATTAAATCGCAAAACGTAAATAGTTTAGTGACCAAAATAGCTATTAACTCTTCTCTAAAAATATACATACATTTAATCAAATATTTTTTTTATAACTTTCTCATTCTATTTTGACGTATGGTCCATGACAATAGCCACTGCAAATTAGTCGAGTTTTTCTTCATCTTTTAAATTTTGTTGTCAATTTTCTAAATTAGTTTATGTCTCTTTTCTAATAAATAGCGTTTAAATTCAGTTCTTCTAATAAAAATATATCTTACTACTTCAAATATATCGTCTTATACCGTGAGAGAATTTTAGTTCCCCCGCCCCCCAAATTCAAATTCTGGCTCCGCCACTATTTTTTTTTTTTTTTTTTTTTAAACCTCCGCCACTGATTACTATAGTAATCCATCCTGGAATTAAATACAGAATTTTAGATTTGAGACTCATATTTTCTTTCACAAACAATTTAACATTTACAAATTTTGTTTCAAAATTTAAAAGACTTGTATTTTCTTTCACATATAATTTGACTCTCACGAATCTAAAGACATTTTGTTTTAAAATTTAACAATTAATGAATTAGACATTTTCTTATGAACTTGAAAAACAAGCTCGGTATAAGTTTTTTGAATTACGAGTTAAATAATAGAGGTGGGAGAAGGATTATCTTAATAGGATCCTATAGAAAATTTGAACGAATTACAAATACATTCTAATCGCTTATATTCTCATAATTAATTTGAATTTTTACTATTAATTGCAGAAAAAAGATGCTTACCATACAGCAATTATCCCGTTCCAAAGCATACAATCTTCACAAGATATCCTTTTGGATGCCCAACTCTTCTCAAGTACTATATCTTACGAGAATAATACTCTTCATAAAATATCTTTTTATGGACCTAGTTATTTTTTTAAGGAAAAAGACAATTATATATTAATATCAGATGCTACATGTGTTATAAGAAAATTTGAAGGATCTCCAAACCATTAAGACGAGATTATATTTCTCTCGTAGCTAACTTTACCAATATATCAATAGGAAGATTACAAGTTCTATTAACATATGAAATATTGGCAGAAACAAACCTCATCAAATTTCTGACCAGGCTAACAATATGTCCTATGGAAGAGAGATCCTCTTCCATTTGAAGGATCCTATTAACCCCTGCAGTCAATTTCTAGATCACATTGGGAGAGTTATCCAGAAAATTCTTAGCAAAGACTTCGACAAGACGTTCTATTTTTCCATAGAAATAGATTCGTTCAAGAAGGACCACAAAGAAAATTGATCGTAAATGAGAAGATTGGTTACGGAGAAAGACGAAAATGAATTCGTATTGATCCTATCTTTTTATTATGCCCAATTTTCCAGTTCGACAAAAGATCTAGTTATATATAATAATCGTATTGTTGTGGATTTGTTTGTAATGAATCTGACTCCTCTAAGAACGACTAGAATTTTTGCATGTTCTAGACTTGAGGAGTGAGATAAAAACTTTGAGCAACCTTCTACAAAAGCTACACTATGGTCATTTAGTATAGCTTTGATACCATCAAAGCCCGCACTCTATAAACCATCCACATTAAGTTTGAACTTATTTGTTGCAGTACGCTTCCATTTTAACTGGCCCCGGGATAGTCTGAAGTTGAGTTTGGCTAGATTTTGAGACTTCTCGCACCACTGGCTCAAGGTAATGCAACACATGAACCATGTGCCAAAAATTCATGTTAAACAAGCAACTGCGTAAATTCCAAGCACCTGTGAGACAGAGGCCTTGGACCATACTTTGCCTTTTAATTCCACTCTTAGGTGGCAGGCTAATTTAGCAGTAAAGTAATCATTATTTGTATAAGCTCAGATGAGACGATCACGAGGCCAAGAGTCGCACAAAGGAACCTTTAGAATTTTTCTAATCCCATAAAAAGAGAAATAGCGTTGAAGATGCTTCACGTCTCAAGCAGTCTTCTGGTAGTCAATAAAACTAAAAACCGCCATTATGCTTTGAGATAAAGGCATATTAGGCAGAACGAGAAGCTTATATATAGTAAAAAGACGGTTCATGTGAAAGTAATACTCCTTCCGATTCACAATATATGTCTTTTTAGGCATTGTTTTTTGTTGCATAATATAAGTCTTTTTACAAAAGTTGTGCATTTGTGGACTAATTTACCCCTATACCATTTAATCCTACATTATTAAATGTGTAATTTCCAAGTCTTTGTTATTGGGACTTGTACCTCCATTATCAAGTATCAAGATTATTCATTTATATATGTGGCAAAAGAGACATAAATCACTATTTCAAAATTACTATTTAATGTTATTTGGAGTATTAATTAGGGTTATTTTAGTCATTTAGATTAATATCTTAATTTGTGTGAAAACTCCTAAAAAGACGTAGGACTTCAACGGCCCAGTGGAAACGGCCACTGAACGCAGGGCTTCGGTCCGCGTTCGAATCCTACACCCCCCCTCCCCCCCCGCCCCCATAAAAACTCTTATATTTTGAATCGGAGGGAGTATGATTTTTCTTCTCTACAATCATGAATACAAAAAGTTTCTTTATTACTTTGGAAAATAGTTAAATGGTTAATCTGATTTCAATGTTCTTTTATTTACCCCCGAGATCATTTATGGTTTTATGCATAAAATTTTGACTTTTCATAATTTATTCTTTTTTTATATATCGGTGTGTAACATGAGAAATTTTATTTTGGTAGGTGACTAAGTTTAAAAGTTACATCCAAACCAATGAATACAGTACACGTAGGAAAGAGAATTGTCAAAAAAATTAATTCTCTTTCCTACGTGTACTGTATTTATTGGCTTGGATATAATTTTTAAACTTAATCAAATACTAAGATAAAACTACTCGTGTAACATAGGACAAATTGATAACTCGAGTAGTGAAAAGAAAGAAATATGCTGGTACAATTTCATCTGGTTGGAGCCGTTAGCTCTCGTGTTTTTTTACCAGGTAGAGGGAAATTGCATTACACATATACCATAAATGAATCAAATAAAAGAAGTTTGATATTAAAATATGAAAGTTGTTGTTGAAGATATTGATAGATGGGAGAAGAAAAGAAAATATTGTGTATATAATTTAAAGGAAAATAAATATATATCTTAATAGGAAGATACACTACTAAAAAAGTCACTTTTTGCGACGCGAAAACGTATTTACGTCGGTTATACGACGGCAATTGAGGGGTTGCATGTGGAGGCGCCGCAAAAACTTTACGACGGGAAGCGCCTGACGCAATTAGTTTTTTCAACGGGAATTTTTCAATTTGCGACACTTATTTTTCGACGTTAAAACTTAGCAAAAACGACTAGTTTTTGCATCGATTATAATTTCCGATGCAATAACAGACACAAAAACATATAATGCAACACCTTATATATGGTCGAAAATAGTTTTTCATAGCAAATATTATAAATAAAAATTATGTATTTTTTTTTGGCAGTGTAAAAATAGTTTTTCATAGTCGTAAATATTAAAATAAAATTATATTCATTATTTTTTTGCAATGAATCAATCTGTTGAAAATTATATTTATCTCGATGCAATACGAAAACTCAAATTAGTTTTACACTGATGAGATAAAAAAAAAACATCATCAATTTTACTCCTAAAAAGAGAAATTAAAAAATATCAACAGGAAGAGGGATATAAATTCGTTGATCAAGATTGCCAGACCATAAAAGCTCTGGATCAATAATGTCAGGTATGTTGGTTGCTCAAATGGTGAAAACATTTTTCTCTGTGTTCATTCCATCCATTTCTGTGAGAAGTTGATTCTGAACTCTATCTGCAGCATATCCGACACTGCTTCGTCTCTGCAACATATTGTATATGTTAGAAAATAGAAAAATTAATGACATCAAAATTAAACAACTCAATAAGAGCATAGCAAAATATACATGAGTCGCAATTAAATCTAATTCATCAGGAGATTAAATTTGTATGGCGGAAAAAATATTACACGACGAATGACAGTTTAAGAAGTTCGAATATGATGAAGCGAAATAGCCATACAAGGGCTTAGTGGGATCAGGTTTTGGAAACACTTTGAAATAAATAATACTATCAACAATTCATAATGTAAGAGTAGATTAGAAAAATCCAGCTAGCAAGTAAAGTGAATGAAATTCAAAATATGCTCTCTTACCTTTCCAGTAGGAAGCTCGGCTCTATAGACACTTCCTAACATTCCTGCTCCAATGAGATTATCTTGAGAAAAGCTATTGGTGTATTGCTGAAGAGAAGCAATTGTCAGACAGTTGATCACAATGAATATAACAGTAATAAGACAAAACATCAAACTTGTATTACCTTGATAGCTTGTTTCTGCCTTCAATGATATTTTAGTTCATTCCAGCTTAATAATTTATTTTCCAAGTAGTTTGACAAATTTATTGATGAAATAAAAACTACAAAACAAAAAAATAAAACTAGTTCAGAAAGAACTAAACAAATATTTGACAATTATAGAAAGCTCAAAACAGTAAGTAGTAGTAGTAACACTTTAACTTACACGTCTGATGCTCTCTTTTTCTTAATATCAGGACTAATGTATGGCCATAACTCTTCATAACTCATTGAAGAGAAACTCTTTTCGACATCAAGTTGCAGCAACTTGCATTTATCTAGAATCTTGGAATATTCAGGGAAGCCTAGTTCAACTGATGAATTAGTGTATATGAACTACAACAGTTAATCTAGCATAAGAACTGATTGTTACCAATGTCATAAGACTTTGTTCCTAAATGTTCTTACAAGTAAAAGTTCTTGATTTCAATAAAATGCAAATTACTATAAGAGCGGCTACCCAATCAAATATACAGAAATAGAAGGCACTAGTATGCATATAACCTCTGGTTAATGCAGGTTATAGGATGGCCATTCAATTTTTTTTCTAGCCAGCACTTCCTTATCTTATCTCAAAGAATTCTGAACCTCTTACGCGAGGACATTCTATTCTTTAAACTTGTGATGCAGTAGACAACCTTTTTCCTCTCTAATGATGGGAACTAACATAAAGCAGTAGTATCACACACAAAAAAATGTTACACAGTCCTTGATACCAAGTGATTCTAAAAGAACAAGTTAGCATAAACAAGTGTCAAGTGTTTACCAATCCAGGCACCATAATGAATATGTTCTTCCCCAGCATAAGAGCAAAATGATAATCCTATTCGAGCATATCAACAAATTTTCAAGAAGCATGTAATTCAGTAACAGACAAACTCCATTATATAACTCATTAACCTTAATTGTGCCATCAAAACCGATAAATAAATAATCATCAAACGAACATATAAATCCATATTCAACTTTTGAGAGGCTTTAATAGATAATTTTACCTTCTAATGTGACCATCATGCCATAGAAGGAATATAAAAGTGGAGTGTCTATCACCATAGAACACTTAATAGAAAAACAATTTATCCCAAAATTTAATAGAAGTAAATATACTTGAAGAGATGAAGATTATTTTACCAAATTTCCGCAGAATGCAAATAATAAACCAAACCGGGCCGCTGAAACCGTGAGTGAGACCTAAGCGGAAACCCAATCAATGAATTAGCAGCGGAATTTCAGAAATTGTCTACCTATGGCAGCACAGTCCGCCGATTGGTCCGTGAATTGAGATGTAGAGGTGATGATGCATAGACAATGGAAAATGAGGGGCACGACAGAGTTGGCGGTGGTTTTTGAAGAGGAACGACGGCGACAGGGTAGTGGTCAGAGAAGATGGTGGTTATGTCGTTGAGAGAAAAATATGAAGGGCGGTAATATTTTAGGGATTTTAAAATTTTGGATTTAGGGATTTGAGATAGATGAAGGTGATGACGGGAGAATCCATCACAATTTTTAGTTATTTGGGGGCAAAACCTTTTGCATCAAACGAAACTCGTCGCAAATTTGGTCATTTGCATCAATTTCATCTATGACGGGAGAATCGCGTCGCAAATTTTGATTATTTGTGACGAAACTTCTTACGTCGACTAAAGCCCATCGCATATAATACTCTTTTCACAACGAATTAATTTGTTGACACAAATAGTAATTCGCGGTCGTAAATGCATATCTCGATACGACGTCGTACCGTTATTTGCGTTGGTGTGTCATTCGTGACGCAAATGGCAATTATTTGTAACGATAAACGCCCGACGCAAAAAATCTCGTCGCAACAAGCTATATTTCTAGTAGTGATAGTTGAATACTTGAATTTATCACAATCACCCCTTAAAACTAAAATGTTAAATTAGGGGGATTAGTGGATCTAATTATAGTAGTTTTAAATTTTAAATTAAAAATAAAGATAACCTGCATATTATGAATTATTTTATTAATATAAAAAGTGAATTTGACCAATCAAAACATTTTAAAAGCATTAAAAAATTTAAAATTGTAGAAATTAAAATGAAAGGCTTGAAGAACTGTCTTTTCTATTAATATATAATTATATATTGATCACAATGAAGTCATATTTAGTTACTTGGGCAATAAAGTTTCTAATATATATATATATATATATATATATATATATTTTTTTTTTTTACTTATATCCTGAAATTTGAAATGTAACTTCTGTTCCTTTTCTTAAATACATTCTTTTGATCCCAACTATGTGTTTGATAAGAAAAGCAAATATTTCAGGTCATATACAGATCTGTTAGCCCTTACTAGCATAAACTACTTAGAGAATTAATTCTGTCTTTCAGCAATGTAGTTCGCCAGATGAAGTAGCGGTGCAGCCTTGGCAGCAGGAAAGCAGATGAGCTCTTCTACAGCCTCAGTCGCCAGCTTTCCAGCTAAGTTCTTTGCCTTCTCAATTCCCAGTAGCTTTGGATACGTAGCTTTATCGGCTACCAAATCCTTGCCGGCAGTCTTCCCCAACTCGGCCGAGGATTTGGTAACATCAAGAATGTCATCCACCACCTGAAACAACAGACCAATCCTTCTTGCATAGCTTCTTATTCTCTCAACCTTTTCAGCATCTCCTCCTCCCATGATTGCGCCACAGACCGCCGCAGCTTCCAGGAGTTTTGATGTCTTGTGTATGTGGATATACTGTAAGTCCTCCATATTCACTTGTTTTCCTTCACTCATTATATCCGCGATTTGTCCTCCGACAAGACCTTCGGATCCGACAGCCGAACCTAACTCGGCAATGGCACGGACAATGTTGGTGGCGGAAACCTCTTTACTCTTTGCTGCTACGTGTTCAAAAGCCAGGGATAAGAGAGCATCACCAGCAAGAACAGCAGTTTCTTCACCAAAAACCTTATGATTCGTCGGCTTGCCTCGACGAAAATCGTCATTGTCCATACAGGGAAGATCATCATGGATGAGAGACATTGTGTGGATCATTTCCACAGCACAAGCCATTGGGATAGCCAGTGCCTCATTTCCTCCAACTAGCTCACATGCCGCGATGCAGAGTATAGGCCGGACGCGTTTTCCTCCAGCGAGGAGAGAGTACCTCATAGCCTGATGAATTCTCAGTGGCTCCTGCAATGGAATTGCATCTTCCAGTGCTTTGTTAACCACTTCTGCCTTCTTCAACATGTATTCTTTAAAGTGAAACTCAGAGTCAGGGAGTACAAAGTCGAATAGCTTTGGCTCCATTTCTTCGATTTGCAGAGGTTCCAAACGGGATGCATGGATTCTCCTCACTGGTACAATAATCTTTCTAATATTACTGCATGAAAAAGTTTTCGAACTACCATTAAAATTGCTTTTAAGGAACAACTTTTCATGGCCAGAGATAGTAGCAGTAAATGCCATAGATGTTTGGGAATAAGAAGATTTGGGGTGTTAATGAAATGAAGGTAAATTTGTTCTACTTAAAAAGAAATGAAATTAGATGCTGTTTTTTGGTTCTCTAGCAGTTAATCATAGAGTGATTCCAAAAAATCCATTTTGGAATTTTTTTTTTTGTATATCCTAATCAGTTTTCCCTAATACTTAGATTGGTTTGGTGATGACAAACTAAACAAACTCTCTTGTAGCAACTAGGGTCTATTTATTTTTAATTATATTATGATTCTCCAAGTTATACATTTTATTACATCCAATAAATAAATGGAAAATGATTTACTCCTAGAATTTTGGGGATAGAAACCCTAAACCCCCAAATTGAGGGTGTTAAATGACTATCTTACCCCCTGCTGGTATAAGGGATTCACCCAACTAAGGGCAAAAAGGTCCGAAAAACTATTTTAGTCAATCTTTTAGCCAATAATTCTAGTAGCCTAGCAAGGTCCTAAATAAATTACTTTCATATTATCCAAAAATTAAATTGTATACCATTTTTTTTTTAATTTTTGTTATTCATAATCGTGGGGAAATAGTGAAACCAAAAGAAAATTTAACACATGTTGATTTCTTATTAGTGGGACGAGGAACATGACACATAATAGTGAAAGACGATTTTTTGCCCTTTATACAATACATGAATATTGGATAGTCGAACTCGTTACCTATTATCAGGGTCGGGAGTACTAAACCAACTATTCAAGTCTTCCTTAACACAATGATAGCCAATAGACTTAAAATTTCTAAATGATATGTACAAAAAATCATTTGTATTCTAATCATAGAGCATGTATATGTAAAGCTACATAATTTTTTCTCTAAAAAGAAGTTAAAAAGTTTAGCACCAATTACCTAATGAGATCGATTCTAAATATTCGAAGCCTGCTAAATGAACCAAATTGAAGGATTCTAATTCAGAAACTGCCAAACTAACCACAAATTGCCCGCCCACTAGAGATGATTTATATTCGCTTAGGAAAAGCCTTAAAAAATAAAAAACATCGTCACTTACTTACAATGTTGATGTAAAGCAAACAAAAATAGTTGGATTAATGAAATTTGTCTATTCATAATTTGTCTGAGAGCGAAAAATTGAATGTCCCCAGAATAGGAATCAAAATGTTGGTTGCGAAGAATTATTCTCTTACCAACGCATCAAAAAAAAATTATTTTTTTGATGAACAATAATAATAAAAAAAAAACACCGTTTGTTGCATATGTAATAAGTACTTCTAATTAAAGCTCTTAATTAATTAAGAAGCTTCAAAGACGAAAAAAAGGATTGAGCCCAAGTCTAATAGAGTCACGAAACATGTCTTAACTGAATACACCTAGCGCTGTTTATACACCAAAAACTCAAAAGAAGCCGACTCCTAAACTTCACTACAAAAAAAACTACCTGTTATGACGAACCTTTCGTGACGAAGTCATTTTTCGTTACGAAAGGTATACTTTTCGTAACGAAATTCGGAATCGTTACGAAAAGTTGACCTTTCGTAACGAAAAAAATATTCGTTACTAACAGTAGTAGTTTCGTTACGAAAGGTCTACCTTTCGTAACGAAAACACATTTTCGTCACGAAAGGTATAACTTTTCGTGACAAATACCTTTTTCGTTACGAAAGGTCAACCTTTCCTACCGAAACAAAAATTTGTCACGAAAAGTTTCGTCTTAATTTTAGAATATACATATATATAAGTATGATATAATTTTAATTTTTATATTTGTTTAGTCTTTATATTAAAAGTATTACTAAAAAATAGTATATATGCAACTAGAATAATTTTATTTTCATTTTTTATAACAACTTAATACACAAATACATTGACGAAAATGTATTAATTTTAATTTTATTCATAAAAAAAAATTCACCAAACAAAGAGAAATTAAAATAATTAAAGGTTTAAAATACAAAACTTCATTATAATAAATATAATAGGAACGATAAGTAACAAATGACCAACGTAGCTCAATGGTTAAGTGCATGCAATTCAAGTTGGAGGTCTTGAGTTCGATTTCCACTTCTATGAAAATGTGGAGACTTTATTCCACATTATTGTAGAGGGGCTCCGGCTCGACTCGGCTCCAATGGGTGAACTTGGACACGGCTCGGAACCGGCTCGGCTCGGCTCCAATGGCTTTAAATTTTAAATTTTTTGTAAAACTTTAAGTAACGAAATATTTCGTCACTAAAGGTCACCTTTCCTAACGAAACTCGCTTGTTACTAAAGACCTTTAGTAACGAATATCCTTATTCGTTAGGAAAGACCTTTAGCGACGGGGCTCTCAGGACGAACTTGGTGACAAACGATTTTCGTTACTAAAGGTCTTTTTTTTTTTGTAGTGCTTACACATTCTAAGTGAAAGCAAAACTAGCACAACATTACGCTAGATGGAACTTCAAAAACAAAGAGCTTCGAGAACATTAGACAATAGCACTGTCAAACGGACTGGCCAAAGTTCAAATCTGCGCAAACTTACTTTAAACGGACCGGACTAGACTTAGTCTGTTATTTTGTGAAACTGTCAAATGATATATGCATACACATTCGGTTAAAGTTCGCGGAATATGGATGGTACGCGCGTCCATAAAGTACGCATAACCCGTGATCTTAGGCAAGTGATCAAGTACAATTACTAATTCAGAATTAATTAATATTAAACCAGTGGTTTTGCTAGAGATAACCGTTTGATGCCAATAGCCTCTTTCCCATTGCTGAGATGATTCTGCTGCAAGCGAGGCTCCATAGGAAGAGAAGCTATTAAAGCAAGTATTAAACATGAAATAAATAGTTACTACCTCCATTTATTAATATAATATTTTCAAAACATATAAAGAAAATTAAGGTATTTTTTAATTCAAAATATATTAATATTACTCTCTTAAATAGAATTAGTGATATACAAATCATACTTAAGAGAATAATATTGATATTTTAACTAAGTATTTTTATTTTTACTTCCTTAATTTTTGTTACATCTCCTGAAATTCTTTAACTTCGAAATCTTAGCAATTGCACTATTTTTTTTCTTCAATTATCCATCCACCTAAAGTATGTAATTGCGTGCAATTATCCTTAGAATATAAGCTATGTCGCGCTAGAAGTGTAGATTTTATTTAAAGAGAAAGAACATGATCATAAAGGTGCTTTTTGTTGAGAATATGAAGAACCCTAACAGAGAGAATGTGGAAATATCGGGGAAAGTTTATTGATTGTGATAAAATTACAAGATGGATATTTCATACCCTTTTATACTAATGATATCCTCTTAACTAACTGTACACATCAACAACTAATTCTAACTAACAAACCGTCACTAACTATTTACAATTAATAGAATAACTAACCGATACAAACTAGGTAGTATTCTGGAATCTTCTTCTACACTTCATCCTTTTTCTTTCAGCAATTGTAGCTCTTCTTTCTGCTTCTCTTTGTCACAAGATGCTTGATCTATCTTTGATCCAGCTTGATTCTGAGACTCTTGTAACATCCCCCCACAAGCTGGACCTTTATATATATTGTATAATCCTAAGTTTTTGAGCAAAAGATGAAACCTGTATCCTGTCAATGCCTTTGTAAAAACATCAGCCAATTGATCATGTGTTGTCACTGGTAAAGGCTTTATGATGCCTGCCATATATCTTTCTCTAACAACATGACAATCTATTTCTAAATGCTTAGTTCTCTCATGAAAACAGGGTTCTCAGCAATGTATATTGCACTAATGCTGTCACAATATAAAGGCACTGCCTTGTTCTGTTTTACTCCCAGATCACTTAGCAAGTTTACCAACCATTGCACTTCACAAGTGGTAATAGCCATAGCCCTGTACTCAGCTTCAGCTGAGCTCCTTGACACTGTGTGTTGTTTCTTTGACTTCCAAGAAATCAAAGCTTCACCAAGAAAAATACAATATCCTGTCACAGACTTCCTTGTTTCCACACACCCAGCCCAATCACTATCAGTGAAGGCTTTCAGATTCAAGGAATTTGTAGAAGGAAAGAACAGCCCTTGTCCTGGTCCAGACTTTAGGTATCTAAGTACCCTATGTGCAGCCTTTAAATGCAAAATTGTACGACAATCTAAAAACTGGCTTAACTGTTGTATGTCATATGAAATATTTGGCCTAGTTACTATTAGATATAGTAACTTCCCTATTAGACTCATGTATACAGCTTTGTCATCCAAAAGTTCTGAATCTAAATGAGTGTATTTTGCTATTGAATCCATAGGTGTGTTTGCAGAAACACAATCTAGATGACCAGTGTCCTTGAGGATATCCAAGGTATATTTTCTTTGTGTTAGAATAATCCCTTCATCATTCCTTGCCACTTCAATTCCCAGAAAATACCTTAGTACACCTAGATTTTTTATTTTGAACTTTTCATGTAGAAAATCTTTCACACATGTTATCTCATCAAGAACATTACTAACCAATACAATGTCATCAACATAAACAAGTCGAGCAATGAAGTTACCTGTTTTTGTAGTCTTGGTGAATAAACTGTAGTAATACCAAGACTGTTTGAATCCCAATCCAAGTAAGGAAGTAGTTAAGGTAGAGTTCCACTCTCTACTTGCCTGTTTCAATCCATACAAGGATTTTTGCAACTTACAAACCATTTTCTTCCCCTCTTTCTGTGGTACCTTATACCCTAATGGTGGCATCATATATATTTCTTCATGTAGAGTGCCGTGAAGGAAAGCATTGTTTATGTCCAACTGATGAATATGCCACCCTTTTGCTGCTGCTAAAGCTATCAAAGTCCTTATGGTTGTCATTTTGGCAACTGGTGAAAAGGTATTGACATAGTCTATACCAGCCTGTTGTGTAAAGCCCTTTACAACCATTCTGGCTTTAGGTCTTTCTACTGAACCATCTGAGTTGTATTTAACCTTGTAAGCCCACTTATTTCCTACAACTTCTTTTCCTTCTGGTAACTCACAAATGATCCAAGTTTGATTATCTTCCAATGCCTTGATCTCAGCTGACATGGCATTTCTCCAAACTTCTGATTGTACTGCTTCTGAGTAGGATTTAGGTTCCTGTATCAAATCCAAAGCTGAAACAAAATATTTATAGTCCTGGCTTAAATGATCATAAGTGAGTACTTGATTTAGGGAATGTTTGGACTTGTTTAGAGTAGGACAGTGAAAATCTGTTAGATAAGTTGGAAGATGTTTATCTCTAGCAGATCTTATGAGTGTAATAGTGGAATCATCAGGAGCAGAATATGAGGGAGAATGCATGATAGGATTAGAAGATAAAGAATCATGAACATTCAAAGAAGTATGAGAAGAAGCAGGATTCATATGATGCAGGTTATGAGAAGATGGAGCAAGATAATCCAAGTCAATGTATGAATCAGAAGTAGGAAAATATGGAATAGAATTAGGAGTTTGTACTATAGAATGTTCTGTAATGGTAAAAGGTAAAATATATTCAATGAACAAAACATTTCTAGAAACAAAGAGCTAAAATTTTCACTATCTAGTAGAATGTAGCCTTTTGTAGTCTTAGAATGGCCTATATATACACATTGTTTACCCCTTGGATCAAATTTGCCCCTGCCATGCTCAAGAGTGCATGCATATGCTAAGCAGCCAAAAACTTTCAGATTAGTATAAGTAGGTTTGTTTTTGAAGAGTAGTTCATGAGGAGTTTTCATAGAAAGAATGGGTGTAGGTGTAACATTTATAATATGTGCAGCATGTGATATGCAATATCCCCAATAAGAAAGAGGAATATTAGATTGGAATTTAAGAGATCTAGCAATGTTGAGGATATGTTGATGTTTTCTTTCTACAACACCATTTTGTTGTGGTGTGGAGACACAACTTGTTTGATGGATCACTCATTTCTCAGAATAGAATTGTGGCATAATAAATTCAGGTCCATTATCTGTCCTTACTATTTTTATAGGAACTGAAAATTGTGTTTGTATGAAGGTGAAGAATGAATGAAGAGTAAGTCTAGCATCAGATTTGTTTCTTAAAAGGAAAATCCAAGTGTATCTAGAGTAGTCATCAACAATAGTTAAGAAATATCTTTGATTATAAATGGTAGCATCTTTGAAAGGGCCCCAAATATCAACATGAATGAGATCAAATGCTGCAAGGAAAACAGAATTTCTGAGAGGAAAAGTCAGCTTGTGCTGCTTAGCAATAGGGCAAATTGAGCAATGATGAGACTTGGTGGATTTATTACAACTAGATAAACCATGTATATCCTTCATTCTATCACTAGACAAATGTCCTAACCTATAATGCCATAGGTTGGCATTTATTTCAGAATCTGTAATGGGAATAAGCACATTACAAGAGAAAATATGATCACTATTAGAAGAATTATTTACAGGTAAAGGAGCTGGATGAAACAAATAAAGTACATTCCATCCTTTAGCTGTCCCAAGAATATTCTGGGTACTCAAAGCCTGTATCACAGAAAATTGTGCACAAGAAAGCATAAAACAAGAATTTTGAGATGTGAACTTAGAGACAAAAATGAGGTTAAATCTGAAACTAGGAACTAATAGAACATCTTTAATAATGAGGTGTTTGTTTAACTGAATAGTTCCTCTTTTAGTAACAGGAATGGCACTTTTGTTAGGAAGATGAAATATATGATTAACAGGGAAAGTTTCAATGAAAAATTGGTCAGTACACACTATATGATCAGAAGCACCAGAATCTATAATCCAAAGTTTCAAAGAAGGATTTAAACTAGGATTAAAAATACCTGCATCATCCACAGGTGCATCAAAGTTTGCTTGCAAAACAGTAGTCTGGTTGACAACAGGCTGCTGCACATTCTTTCCTTCATTGTTCATGTGCCCTTTGCCAGTATTACCTGAGACTTTCATAGACTTTATCATATTAATAATGTGTTGGTGCTGTGACATATTTAAACCTTCAGTGAGAGAATCAAGGTTTAATGAAGAATTCTCATTGTTAGCCTTTGAAAGTAAAAGTGCTGAGTTATTGTCCTGTGTATATTTGTCTCCATTATTGTCATAAAAACCTATATTATCTCCATAATGAGCTGCATTAATAGGTCTGAAACCACCAGGCTGGAAGTTACTTGTGGAAGAAACAGGATTAAAACCAGATTTCTTGATGGGGTACCCATGTTTTTTGTAACACCTATCAACAGTATGCCCTTTGAAGCCACAAAAAGATCATATAAGCTGTTTCTTTTGGTTGTAACCTCCTCTTCCAAATCCTCTTCCAACAGCATTGACATGAGTGACAGTTCCATCAAATGAGGAATTATGGCATTGTCCCACAGACTCAGCATATCTTCCATAGTTAGCAGGAGCACTAGCTGTTTGTCTATTACCTTGTGCAAACATTACATGTGGTGCAGCATGCTGTGTAGCATAAACTGCTTGATTTTCATGTTGTGTAGCCCTGTTAAAGACCTCATTTATGGAAGGAATAGGCTTCTATTGTAGTATACTTGATCTGACTTCACCAAAACTCTCATTCAGACCTTTCAGAAATCTTATAACATGATCCCTATCATAATATGATTGTACAACACTTAAACCACCACAGGTACATGAAGGTAAAGGACTTAGCTCAACAAATTCATCCCAAAGAATCTTTAACTGTGTGTAGTATTGGCTTACAGTAAGATTGCCTTGTTTTAGAGAATGAATTTCTTCCTGCAGGTTAGACATTCTATATGTTACTCCATCATGATACCTTTCTTCTAGATCATTCCAAATATCCAAGGCAGTATTCAGACATTGAACACTTTGACTGATGGAGCTTTCAAGTGTATTATCCAGCCATGTCATAACCAGTGAATCTGCTTGTTCCCAAGCTCTATAGAGTTTATCCCCAAGCTTTGGAATAGGAATGTCTGGTAATTTTTCAATGATACAGATTTTGTTCTTAGTAACTAATGCTCTACGCATCTTCTTTCTCCAAGAATGATAGTTAGGTCCTATCAGAAATTGAGAAACCAAAGTTTGTGAAGGACTTTCACCAGGATGAACAAAAAATGGATGAGTGATAGGCAAAACCTCTGTGAATTCACTAGATTCTGAATTTGCAGATGTAGCCATAAGGAAAAACAGATGAGAAATTAGATCAAATGATAAAAAAACTCAATGTTCAAAGCAGAACAATGAAAATCCCCAAATTTCCAGAAAATTTGTAAAATCTGGAAAATTAAAACCAATCAATGATGATCGGATGATCTATTCAACAAGAATTATGTGAAATTTTAAAGAAATATCAACAATCGGAAGCAATTTGAGCAAGAAGCTCTGATACCATATTGAGAATATGAAGAACCCTAACAGAGAGAATGTGGAAATATCGGGGAAAGTTTATTGATTGTGATAAAATTACAAGATGGATATTTCATACCCTTTTATACTAATGATATCCTCTTAACTAACTGTATACATCAGCAACTAATTCTAACTAACAAACCGTCACTAACTATTTACAATTAATAGAATAACTAACCTATACAAACTAGGTAGTATTCTGGAATCTTCTTCTACACTTCATCCTTTTTCTTTCAGCAATTGTAGCTCTTCTTTCTGCTTCTCTTTGTCACAAGATGCTTGATCTATCTTTGATCCAGCTTGATTCTGAGACTCTTGTAACACTTTTGTCTCAATAAATAGTTTTAAGTAAATAATCTGTCAAAACAATATATTTCGTGTTTGAAATAATTATTTGCTAATGTAAAAGGAAAACATGCCGTTTATAAAATAAAATGTTTCAAGAAAATATCAACGGAAAAGTTCTTTATCAAACTATCATAGATTCAACTTAAAATTTAAGATTTCAAATTCTTTGATAAAATAAAATTCTTTAAAAAGTGGGGAAAAAAAAACTAAAAGAGAATGTTAAAGAGAAGTTAGGAGATGCATCACTGACTATTTGTTGACATTTGATTACAAAAACATCTTAATTTTTACTTCCTAAAGTTTTATATTTAGGAATGGAGGTAGTATTAGTTACTCATTTCTATAAGCAAATATTGAAGGTGTCAAGTGAAATAAATTCCTTTAAAAAAGGATAATATAAAGTACTACCATCCTTTCTAAATATAAGACTTTTAGGACAAGTAGTGAAAATTAAGAAAGTAAAAATTAAGATGTTTTCTAAATAAAATATCAATATTATTCTCTTAAATAGAATTAATGGCATACAAGTTCTATTTAAAATAATAATATTAGTATTCTAATTAACAAAATAACTTGAATTTTGTTTTCTTAATTTTCGCTCCTTATCCTGAAAGTCTTATATTAAGGAAGGTAGGGAGTAATGTTTATCTTTTGGTGTTTAGGTTATTATGATTAACTAAGAAATTAAGTCGGCGCATTGCAATTAGAAAATTAAGCCTACAGTGTTACGCATGTTGTGATTTATTTTGATTTGTACCATTGACATAAATTTATTTATTTTTTAGACTGTTCTTTATGGGGAAAACTATATATATATATATATATATATATATATATATATATATATATATATATATATTAGGTTATTTGTTTTCTAAACATGAAGCACAAAATTAAAAAAAAGTGTGTATAAGCAATATAATGGTATTATTTATGCAAATAAATAAATGGGTGAAAATTCTGTGTCCCCATTCCCGTACTCATCCCTGTCCCTAACCAATCAGAATTTATTTTTTTCAATTATATATAAATGGTTAATTGTGATGGGTTGGAGATAGGAATAGGGATTGATGATTTTTTTGCCGATTTAAATGGGCATTCACGATAGATACGTCATTGTTCTTTGAGCCTAAAAATTGTTGAGGAAAAGAATTGGGAGAATGTTATCGTCGAGGGTTATTCTTTGATAGTGGTGAGATTCTTGAATGGCCAGGAGCAGCATTTTGAATGGAGGAGTAAATCTGCTATTGATTCCAGTCCGGATCCTATGTGGAATGCTTTTTTTTTAATATGTGCGAATCGCCTCATGATAGATGTCCTACAAATTATAACAGTTGTTCATTTTAAATCAATCTTTGCCGTCAAAATTTCAATTCAACGGACAAGATTAAGTTCTATACGTACTGAAAAAAGACGTTCCGCACTGGAGGCTCAGGCTATTGATTCAGCCATTAACCTTCTTTGTTAGGTATTCCTGGCCGTCTCAAACAAAGTTAGGCCCTAATTTTTTTTTTAGAATGTAAATTATAAAAAGTGTTAAAATATTTTATCTAGTTTTTAATTGATTAATAAATAATAGATTAACATTATATTATATATTAATAACATTTAAAATTAAAAAGAAGGTAACCCAGTGTAAATTTTTTTAAGGCAAATAGAATTTTAATATTGTTTTTTTCATGTAATCTTTGAACCAAAAAAAAATTCATACATTTAACTTGATAAAAATACAAAAGAATTCTTAAAAAAAATCAACAAAATACACACATTATATACAGATAACGAAAAATTAGAACCCCCAATTTTTGAAGACTTTATTCCGTAAGGCACTTTGAGACGTTCATGAACGGACCTGATTCCTAGTGGAATATCCTTTATACTAATATGAATTGCAATCTACATGCTCAAAATCTAGCTCATTGTAGGCAAGACTAGTACACTATATAGGTTACATTCCCCTGCCTATTTACCTCGTGCCTCTATATATGGTAGAGACGGGACTATACTTGTATGTATGACATTTTTTTCCTGCTTTTTATGAACACAATTAAGTCTATCCTTAAAAATAAAATAAAAGCCCATATTTTGAAGGGTAATTTTGTTTTATTTCTAACATATTCTAAACGAGGTTGATTGCATAATGACAATTGTTTGCACTATGTTGACATAATATCAATTAATAACTTTTCAGTTAATTAGTTCTTAAAATCAATAATTTCGAATAAACTGTAAATTTATTTTAGTTGTTCAAAAACAATTATTGAAAAATAACCGTTGATCAAATTCACACTATGACTGATATTATGTTGGTACAATGGCATAACTTTTCGGTATACACTTGGAACCAAAATCATCCTAAACTAGATCCTCAAACCAAGACTAGGATGTTAACCCTCACCCATATAACCAAGGTTTTGAAACCTTGTTCGGACCGAGTGGACCGTCGACCGGCATACTTTTCGGTCCAGTTTGGCCCTCAAAACCGATAAGGATAAAAAAAATATGCTTCATTTGTTTAACCCGGTAAAACTCGGCTGTCGGACCGTTTAACTCAGAAACCGGAACGGATTTAGTAGAACCGATTGGGTCTACTATGTTGTAATTTTTTTTGAAAAAGAAAAAATTGGTTATTCTACTTGAGATTGTTATTGTCTTGTTGGATTTCCTATGATTTATGTTTATTATTTAATCTTGTTTGGAGATTTTATTGGTTATTTAGAGTTTTATTATAAAGACCTGAGCTGTGACTGAATTTACATAGCATTTTGTTAATTTTCAAGTTTATATTGAGATTATGTTTTAAACTTTGAATTTGTGCATCCCATATTAGTTGAAAATTTTAACATTTATTTCATTTTAAATAATAATTATATATTATTTATTTATTTATAATATTTATGAGGTCACCGGGTCAATTAACGGTCGATGACGGTTCGCCCACCGATCCGACCAGTGACCCGTAACCCAGTAACTTTTTCGGGTCGATGTCCGATCCGGATTTCAAAACCTCACATATAACTCGCAACTGGACCCAAATCAAACCGGTTAATTCATGTCCAATTGACTTTGTGGTTTAGATTTATCTACATTAGAAGAGAAATATAATTTTTATGCTGATTTAAATGAATATGTATTACATAATCCATATCAGAATTTTCCTATACAAAAGGCCCAAAAACGCACCATCTTCCACCCCTATCCTTAACCCAGCCAGTCCGTCCCCACCACAGTTTCTTAAGCCATGGACTCCACCCCAGCCAACACCTCTGCTTCAAAGCTTCCTCTGAAACGCAAAGCTTCAGATTCAATTGTGGACCCCAACAATTCCTTCCCGCCTATTATCATACCACCGCCTTCAAAACAGGACTCTGATTATTCCATCATCACCAGCGGCGGCGCTGATCCTAGACCACCTCCGTTCAAATTCCACCGCATATGGACCGAACCCGACGAGATTCGGTTCCTGCAGGGCCTTCTCGATTGCGGGTCCGAGAAACTCTCCTTCCCTAAAGACCTCAATGTTTTCTATGCTCGATTCTCCAATACGATGTCGCAGCCTTATACAAGATCTCAGCTTTCCGAGAAACTCCGAAGACTTCGGAAAAAGTACCGGGTCATAACGACCCGGTTGTCCAAAGGGCTTGATCAGTCGTTTTTGTCACCCCATGATCGAGCTTTGTATGAACTCTCTAAGCAGCTTTGGCACCCTGATTATGCCCAAACGTCTCCGTTTTGTCCTACTAGCATTATCAAAACAAATAATTTGGAATTTTTTAGGGATACAGTCGAAATCTTTCCAGCATTTTCAGTGGATTTTGATCATAATTTGGTGGAGAATTTTGAAAATTTTGATTCTGATTATTATCTTGATGGTGGATTTGAGAATGTGGGATTTGATGGGGAGGAGGGGAGGTTGAGTGAGGTGAATGTTGAATTTGAAGAGGAGGGTTTGGGAGAGGCGAAATTGCCTGGGCCGATTGGAGTGGGAAATGGGATGGGAGGAGAGGAGAAATTTTCCGGGGCGAATTGGAGTGGAAAATGGGATAGGAGGAGTGGCAGTGAAGGCGGTCGTGGATGTGTTTGATGAATCTTTAAAGGAAGTAAGAATGGGATTTGGGAGTAGTGTGAAGGACGAAGGGAATGGTTGGTGTTTTCAGAAGCATTGGCAGGAGCAAAGATTCGTGGAGATGGAAGCTTTGGGTCGTCGTATGAGGTTGGTAGTTGAGGATTCTCTTCTTCGAATGCAAGGAATTTAACAGTTTTAAATTTATATACTACTTGTATATGGAATTGAAGTATCAGTAATGGTTCTTTCTAGTTTTTTGAGGAAAAGTTTCCTTTTGATGCTAAATTCAAGATTAGTTGTTTAACTTATCTCTCCTTGTCTAGAAGTTATGTTTATGAGCTTTATTTGATTAATAGCTTCTGCATTCTAATATTGGTATTCGTCGGTGTTAAGATCGCGTGCAAATGTGTACTTCTTCCTGCTGATATTGATAAGGAATTAGTAGGTTAAATGGAGAAAAGATAAGAATGAACATTGTGGTTTTGAGTTTGATTAGTAGCATCTTTGGAGGAGATATGTGAAAAATCTCAGATGTAGGAGTTATAGGTTTCAGGGTGTTATTTTGTTAAGTAACTACCATAGTGTTGATGAAGTTTCGAAATTGTGTCGGAAGGTCAAGTTTAAGTGCTATTATTTGTTATAGACAGGTAAGTAACTCTCAAATAGTTGATTTAGTTGCGAAAACATGTTTCTGATTTATGAGTTTATACTATTACCGTATTGCGACACTGTCATGCAGTGGCGGAGCCAGGATTTGTATTTAGGGGGGGCCGAACTAAAAATTTGCTTACGGCGCAAAATGATATATTTGAAGTGGAATTATATATTTTACTAGAAAAATTGAATTTAAACGACATATATAAAGTCTTAGGTTAGCGGAAGAGGGGGGTCCGGGGGCAGCGGCCCCGGAATTTTTTTTTGATTCTTCATCAGCTCATCAAATGAGTTTTCTAGCCCGGTTTTTGAAGATTTGATTGAAGTTTTTGAAGTCATTAATATCATCACAGTTACAAACTGTTTGGTGCAAAAATTGGATGAATTTAATGACTCGAAAAAGATTTAGGTCTTAGGGTTTAATTAAATTAAGAATTTATCATCAATAATCATCATCAAAAATCAATCAAAACGCAGAAATACTCAAAAAATTGGGCCTTCACTCAAGTATATAAAAAAATTAAAAATTCTTGGGGGGGCCATTTAAAAAAAATAGCTCTATTATTCTGAACCGTTAAATATATATACCTAGTATAAAAAAAAATTGAAAATTCTTGGGGGGCCCTGTAAGCTCCGCCACTGCTGTCATGATCTCGGATCAATGGAAATCAGTCACTAAGTAGTTAGCAGTACAAACTAACTATATAAGGTGTTTCATTGGTCAGAAACTGTGAATAGATGTTGGTGAACATGGTAAAAAAAGTGGGTTATCTTATGAATTTCATGATACACTCTTCAGGATTATTGAGGACGTAATGTAGATTAGTAAACTGAAGTGGCTGAATAGCTGAAGAGAATGTGGATTGCATAACGGATTTTGGATCGTTTGATCTACTACGACTTATTTTATACTATTGAATAGAGGGAGTAACATTTTTCATAGAAACTTTATGATAGTGGGGTTTGAATCAAAGTGGAACTCCTAAGCAGGAGCCTCTAAAGTAGCACTCCGGCTCCTATGTCTGAACAAGAATTTTCAGTATATGCGGGTCAAGCTGTCAGTCATTGAATTTTGTACTTTTTATCCAACGGCTGTATAAAAGTAGGGGTATTTAGGGATAAACTTTGAACTCTTTTTTTTTTTTGCGGGAAAACAAAGTTTTAAATTCCCCTTTTCTCTTTCTTACTTTTAATTGGAAGAAGATAAATGAGTATCCCTAAAATATCTCCCATTTCAAATTGAAGTGTTAAAAATAACATAATATGTGTTCGATAATTAAGAACATGTGTTCACAGAATAAAAACATGTGTTCACTAATCAAGAACATGTGTTCACAGAACAAAAACATGTGTTCACTGCACAAAAACATATGTTCATTAATCACAAATATATAAGAACATGTGTTCACTGCACAAAAATACGTGTTCTTGTATAAATGTGCCTTTTTGCCTTTTCTGACGTTTTCTCTCACCTCGTTAACCCAACCGATGTGATGGTTGTGTGTTCCTTTTTTTTTCATATTTATTTGTGAAATTACATATGTACCCTTTTAGCTCTCTTTTAAATGGCAACTGTCGATCCATCTGAAAAATGAAATCGACGGCCCTTGGCGTGGCCCGCACGTGCGGAACTTTGACTGTTTTGCACTGGAGCCGGATTGCTAAAGTAGATACCTCAGATTAGTAGTAGAGTGAATAGCTTATTTTGGACTTAAACTATTTTTGCTTTTCGTGTTTGAGACTTAAACTTTGTTTTCGACTATACTTGGACTTAAACAATTTACGGGTGCTTGGATATAGAAAAAAATTAAAATTCCGACCAAAATGGATGACGTGGCTAAAACTGTGTCGTTTTACCTGGGGTATTTATGTTCGAACTGAAGAAAAAGAGTGAATGACCTATTTTGGACTTAAACTATTTTTGTTTTTCGAGTTTTAGACTTAAACTTTGTTTTCAACGGGTTTTAGGCATATTTTTGTCTTCTCCACTATAACCACTATCACTGTCTCCATCTTCTCCACTATAACAACCATCACCATCTTCATCTCCTCCCATCCTTCTCACCCCAATAAAAAAATTCAAAGCTACAATAATATTTTTAATAGTTGTCGAAGTGAGTTTTTTTGGAAAGTTTGATTTGAGGTTTCATTTTTTGTTATTTTAGAATTTGGGTTTGTAGGGTTCTTGAGAATTTATCTCCTTATCAATGTCGATTTATTGGTATAATTTCATTTTTGAAGACCATTTTCTTTGTTTTAATGATTTTTTAAATGGGTTTTGTCTGGAGTTTGATTTGGGGGTTGGTTGTATTACTTTTATCTATCAAAATTTTCTACTCTATCAAAGTTTTGTTGTCTCTGTTTCATTCTAGTGCAGTAGCAGACGATGTTGGAAAGACCGTCAGTGACTGAAGGGCCAGCGGTGGTTTAGGGTTGGATTTGGTTGGGTTGAAGAAGAAGGCATCGATAGGGGAATTTTTGGGTTTCTTTACCCATGTTTAAACAGGAAATAGATTATTAAATGGTGGGGTTATGAAAAATTTACATTAAAGATTCTCCACAGTATTGCTTGAGAATTGGTTTTGTCTTCAATTCATAGAGTCTCCACAATATTCATTACGTAATATATTAATTCCCATGCTGATGTTGATGGTGTTGATGGTGGTTATGGTGGAGGAGATGAAGATGGTGGGAGGAGAAGATGGAGACGGGTCGGGTAAGTCAAGTCAGGTATGGGTCCGTAAATGGTTTAAGTTCAGGAAGAGTCCAAAACAAAGTTCAAGTCTAAAACTCGAAAGCAAAAATAGTTTAAATCCAAAATAGGTCATTCACTCTTTTTCTTCAGTTTGGACATAAATACCCCAGGTAAAATGACACAGTTTTAGCCACGTCATCGGTGCACCCGTAAATTGTTTGAGTCCAAAAAGAGTCGAAAACAAAGTTTAAGTCTAAAACTCGAAAAGCAAAAATATTTTAAATCCAAAATAGGTCATTCACTCTTAGTAGTATTACTAATACTATTGAGCCGAGTTGGTTACAGTGTGGAACACTTATTGACCGTTGGATCCAGAATCGGACGAATTCTTATTATAAAAAGTGTCGAGTCAAATGATCTCTGCCAATTAAATTATTGATCTGACGGTCATTAATTGATCCGCACGGTGCAGAACAAAAAGCGTTCTGCACTGTAACCGGATCGCTATTGAGCAGTAAAGAACTGTCTACCTTGAATTCCCTCCCAGTGTACAACTACCAACCTCCAATTTATTACCATTAGCTAGTCAAAAGACCTCAAAACATTATTCAGTCTTCAGACGAGTCTGGGTGGAGTTTGGTGACCTTAAGTAATGTATCGGGTTCATGTTTTGATGGTGGAGAAAAGTGAAAATCCCATTGAGAGCCCTCCCTTTGCAAGACATTAGCGGGAATTAGATTAGTTGTGTACCGTAAAATGGATACGGAGACCTGATCGACCACTCGTTCATTCCTTTTCCCTCCCATCTATTTGAAATCAGCAATTCTCTTACTGAGAAATATAGAGAATTTACTCCCATTGCTGAATGCCCCTCTGATCATCTTAGTTTTGTTAATTGTTTTATGAGCTCTAATGAATTAACTATTCATCATCACTCCCAACATCCAACTACGTACTTATTTCTACTCTAAAGGCAGTCATAGCTCATGTCAGTTCATCATATGAGGTCTAAGTAACGGTTCCCTCAATTATTAATGAATGAAGGCTTCTTTCTATTGGGTAGTGGAACACTTCAAACAATAAATTATAACTGAAACAAAAAAAAAGCAGAAAAACAACATAAGAACTTTAGCATGGTTCGATATCAACTCAAACCTATCTCCACGCCACGACGTCGAATAATAAAAAATTTCACTCTGTAATTTTTTAACATAATAAAATTACAAACACTTCTCAAAGAACTCCAAGTCTACACTCACAAGTCACTAAAAGTTTGTACAAATAAACTCAAAACTATATGAGTTTATTTATAGGCCCTCTCGCCTTGACACTTTTATTTTTCTTACCAATATGGGACTTTGAGAAATAGTACCCAACACTTTCATTAAGAAAAATACTCTCTCTGTCCTAAATTATCTTCCATGTTTTCTTTTTAATTTGTTTTTCAAAATTATTTGTCCACTTTCTAAATAAATAATTTATTAAAAATGGTTTTTCCCATTATATCTCTTACATTAAATGTTAGAGAGAATAATAGAGAGAGAAAATAAGATATAATTAAATTGTGAATAAAATTAAATAGGGTCATGTCAAACACATATTGAAAATATAAAATGTACAGATAATTTGGGACAGACGAAGTAGAGTAGTACTGTGTACTCTAACTGAATGTTTTTTTTTTTCATTTGGAAAAGGAAATGCGTATTTAAATTATTATTTTCAAAATCTATTAAAAACATTTCACTTTAAATCTAACATTTCACTTGCAAACAATTAAGTTTTAAGAAATTCTTTGATACACCTCTAAATCATCTTCAGTAGTTGAAGTTTGATTTTGTCAGGTGAGTAACTATCTTGTGTTTCAGGCAACAAAAGACAATTGCAAAATGCTTTATTTATGTCTGAGAGTGGGGTGAATATTGTGGCTCTTAGTAGTGGCGGATGCAGGTTATTAAGTGACCTCATATAAATAAGGTGAATCGCAAGTAGATATAGGGTGTGCTCTCGAGATTTTTAAAAATACTACTAGATATAGGGTGTGCTTAGACAAGGTTTTAGTCTGGGTTTGAGTTTGGGTTTTGTTTTATCTCAAACTCAAATCCAAACCACCTTTCCCGCCAAGAAATTTGGATATAATCCATATTTTCCGCCATTTTTTTTTTAATTTGAATTTCTCCCGCCAATTTGAGAGGCCAAAATTTGAGCTTGAACGATTATTTGAAAAAAAAAAATCAATTTCAATTTTTCCCGCCAATTTTAGAGGCCAAAATTTGAATTTCTCCCGTCAAAATTTGAAGACTCAAACCCAGACCAAAACCTTATCCAAGCACACAATATATAGTTATTTTTATATGTATTGCGGAATTTTCTTTATCAAGTTCGCCCTCAAAATACAATTTCTCACTTCGTCCCTGCAAGTAACCCTACCGTTCTCATGTTTTCTATCCGCCACCGGCTGTTAGGACAAAACATGTAGCATTGCTCGTGAATTGCGTGGTCTCGTAAATCTGTATTCTTTCTCATTTCCAGTCCCTACCCAACAAACATAGCAAAAAGCATTTCATCTTTTGATGTTCCTCAAAACTCAGATCCCATTGGCGATTTTTTTTTTTAAGGAAATAATTTTGAGGTTGCTGAAACATTGATTGATTATGTTGAGGAATAAATTATAAAGGACATATACTGTTGAAATCCCACATCGACTAGCTAGTGAGCAAATTTATTCTTTATAAGGATTGGGCAATCCTCCCTCTTGAAAGTCGACTTTTGAGGGAATGAAGCTAAAGTGCAAAGTTCATTTTCTACATATACCGTAGTAAAATTTAAAAAGTTTTAAAGAATGTTTTTAAGGGACCATTTTTTTTCTAAAGAATTTTTATGTTCTAATAAATGTTAGGTATTGTCGTAACTTTCTATCCCTAATTTCACTCGGTTCTCATAATTAAACCTTGGTGTTCTTACGAGAAAGATTGTCAAGATTAAAATTTTAATTCGGAACTGAAAAGATCTAAAAATTCGTAAATACAAATATCGTAGCACATTGAATATATGCATAATTGGTAAATGTGTGATATACCTCTCATCGTTTCTCTTTGTAACAGGCTTGCCTGCGATTCTTTTTTATCTTTACATTTACATTTCAGTAAAAAGAAAAAAATACTCATTCACTATTCCTTTCTTAATTTATTTTAAAGTATATACACCATCTTGTCTTGTGAAATGGAGGGAGTACTTATTTTATATATTTACAAAAGGAAGTAACATAATTGCAATTAATATAGGACCAAATGTGGAGCAAGGAGATAAGGATACATACAGTGAGTAATTTTGTCATTGTAATTCGTGCAGGTGCAAAAACGCGTTTTCCCCACATCTTATCTAAGCCCAGCCAACCTTTTCTATATTCGGGAAATTAACAAAATTTTACAACTTTTTGAAGCAGACAGTTAGCAATACGTAGGAATTTCTTTTCTCGTTCGATGTCACATTTCCTTTTTCACTAATAAAAAATTAATATATATTATAACTTTAGAAAATAGTAAAATTCATAGGGAAAAAAGTTAACACGTGACAATTATCTATTTATGAGATAGAGAACGGGACACGGAATGAGGACAAAAGATTTTTGCTGTTAGTAATAGGGTATGATTGGATTAGGCTTCAATATAAGATTTCTAATTTCAATCTCAGAATAGTCTTAAACTCAACATAAATTCTTCATGAATTAATATTTAATGTTTTATTATTATCAGACTCAATACAAACAGAGTTTGAATCTCAATTTGAGTCTCGAACCCAAACCATATACAGTCCAAATATTTATTTATATAAATTGTCATATAATAAACACTACTAATTAATTGTTTGAACCAACTTTATTTCTATAGTTTTGCTGCTCAAATGAACTCAATATATTAGTTTTGATGCTAAATGTTAGTACTACCTTTAATGCATTGGAATTTTGAAGAATAGAAGATACAGAGAAATAAATTATTGAAGGTAAAATAATGGTTAGAATAGGAAAATATGTAACAACTACTCCCTCCATTCCCTATTAATTATCGTTTAGGAGATATCTAGGTATCCAAATTAATTGTCGTTCAAGGTTCTTTTATTAGTTGTCAACAATTTATTTCAATTATACCCTCAACATTTTTCTTTCTTTTCTTTATGATGTATTAGTGAGAGAGAGGAAAGGTGGGGTAATATTGGAAGTTTAGGTGAAAATGACAACTTCCTTAATTTTCTCAAATTGTCTAAAGAGTCTTATATTTAGGAATGGAGGGAGTACCATTTAAAATATTCGAAAACACGTGACGTATAATTCAAGTCTAAAACTTTTTGTTTTTTTTTTTTTTTTGGATGAAAATTTAAGTCTAAAATTATACTAGCAACGTAGAGACTTAGAATCTTTGAAGCTTTTGAACATAAAAACAATTACAATTTTTTTTTTAAACCCGATTGAGCGGTTGCCCCATATAGGGGAGAGAGAACTGACTCAGGTGAGGAGGAGATAGTCCTAGAAAGGGAGATTAAAGCTTGTCGCACGCAAGCGGAGAGTATCGGCGATTTGTGGTTTTACAAAGAGATAATCACTATTTATACTCCTTCAAATATTTTCAAAAGAAAGTTATATTCTTTTTTATTTTTGCATGTCATAATGTCCCTAATTATTTACAAGGTGCCAAAAATACCTAAAATTGACAGAATTCGACGATCTACGGTGGCATTGCACATGTGGATCACTCTAGATGAATTCTCTATGTGGATCTTGATTTGTTTGACAAATTTGAAGCAATGAGATTTCTTGAGATATTTTTGTTTAATTGATATTTTTGGGTGGAAAAGTTTGAATCCTTTTTAATTTTAGGATATTGGTTTCTTTCTAATTTAGTTTTGAAGCAAATGGGTTCCCAATAAAGCTTCATATATATGATGAATTGAAGAAGTGAATTAGGAAAGAAGATGAATTGAAGAAGGGGATTGAGGAAGAAGATGAAGTAAGGGGAATTTATGGACGAATTTGCCCCTGAAAAATCAACCTTGTGGGCCGCACATTTACAAAGTCGCCTTGCCTCGCCGGATTCCGTCCATTTTAGATATTTTTAGCACCCTATAAATAGTTGAAAGTATTAATGACACACAAAAATCAAAAGAATCATAATTTCCTTTTGAAAATAGTTGAAGGGGCATAAATAGTGATTAACTCTTTTACAAAAATATTTTCTCAATTTAAAAAAAAAAAATCATCAGGTCTGATAGCCCAGTGGGCATTACGGTCCCGGGTTCGATACCCTCCTCAGGCATGAGGCACGCTTTAATCTCCCTATTCTAGGGTTCTCTTCTCCCCACTCATGGGGTAGTGCTCTCTCCCCGCTCATGGGGCTCGCCCAACGGGCGTAAAAAAAAATTAAAAAAAAAAAAAAAAACTAAACTTTGAAAGTATTAAAATCTCAAAGCATTTCAGAATAGATTTTTATTTAGAAACAATATTATCTTAATCTTCGGCGCCTTTCTTGATTGAAGATGGGTGCGTCTCTCGAAATAAATGTGGGTGCAATATTAGATATAACTTGGAGCGGATGTTGGTTGTTTCGGACAATTTCGGTAGGGTTCTTGCTTTTAAATGGTTCTAATTTCTATAACATTCTTTGTAATATTTTAATAATGAAATTTTTTATTTTTTTAATTAAAATTCTAACTGATAAACCTAGGGGTGAAATTATTATAATTGAGAATTAGTTAGAAATATTATAGAGAGTATTATAGAAAATTTGGAGAGCTGTTAAAACTGCCAAACTTCCACTCTCACCCCTGAACATGCGGAGATTATTGCCATGCTGAAGGACTTTGTTTTTGAGTTTTTTTTTTAAAGATTTTCCGACTTTGATGTTCAGAGTGATGACAAGATGATTATTCACCAAATTAAAGACAGAAATCACTTCTTAGCACCATTAGGCCATTTTTAACTAGCTCGCCAAGTGATTATACTCTTTCTAAAGTGTTAAGACAACAAATCAGTGCACTCGATTGCCTCTTCTCACCCTTCTAATGTTTAGATTGGTAAGACGCTTAATATAATTACTTATGTTATTATTTTTATACCTAATAAGGTCTTTAATTTTCTCTTAAAAAATCTAGAAATTAGTTCTTTAACAATCCAATTAATTTAAAAGTTTATATTTAGGTATCCTTGAAGTTAGATATTTATAAAGCTTCCGTATAAAAAAAAGAAAGTAAATACATTTTATTTCTTATAGGCTTGATCGGTCACATGGGAAAGCAGCGAAGCCATTGCCAATTTTGCAGAGACCACAAAATTTTCTCTTGTGGGAATTTATTTAATTCCACTTGATTTTTTAAAGGACAAAATGGTAATTGGAAGCAAGAAAACGACTAAATATATGTTTCCTTTTTTGTTTTGCGACTAAAATCTTAAACTTATCAGATAAAGATGAAACGTCTTACTCATTAAACTGCGCGTTAGATTGTAGTTTAATTTTGAATTGTTTTAGTTTATATGAAATGAGAAAAAAAAATGTATATAATGGTCATATCTTACATTTACAAGTTTATGTTGGATATTGAAGAAAAAGAAAATATGTCATATGATAGGTGGGTTGAACGAGTTGCAAAAAGCTTAAAATCGTTTGTACCGTGTATGTTTTCATTCATGTGTTCAACCACTCAGAATTTAACGTGTGTACATTTTTTCTAATGATATATATACATAATGAATTGTGAATTGTTGTGGATAGAAATGGGAATATACACGAGATACAAACGATTATTTGTCGTTGCAAAAGGTGGTTGGGCTAAACTGATTTTCTTTTTTATTTTTATTAAAATGTTAATTTTTTGGGGAATTTTTCTTTTTTATTTTGGTCTATTCAGGAATAAGGACAAATTTGTTAATTTACAAGAGATTTAACGGGGGTGTTAGTTTATTTAACTGTTGACGTCAGTCAATGAATGAAAACTACATAATTATGAACTAAAGTGCTCCTACCCTCTAACTTCAGGGTGAAAATCCTCTGTCACGTTTGTGTGTGTCCATAGTCATCCCAACCAATCGAAATTTACTTATATAAATATTTGTTTCAATTATATATACACATGGTGAATCGTGATTGGTTGGGGACACGGGGACACACACAAATGGGGACAGAGGATTTTTTGCCCTAACTTCATGGGTGTATTTTATAATTAATCCTAACTTTTAAGATGATATTTTTTTCTTCAAAATAAAACTATTTGTTGCTCCTATAAGGAAGAGATGCGTAGATCAAACATAAAATCTTTTACCTGATAAATAATACTTCTATTAATTATGGTATTATCTTTACATTATTACTTTCGAGTTGCAACAAAAAACATTCAAAAATATCTAGTCACAATTTTTTTTTCCTTTTGAAGTTAGAGAGTGCATCATTTTTATACCAATTTAGTTTGTTTTAATCAATTAGATATTGATCTTTCAACCACAAGTCATATTTTGGACATGAGCCGTCAAATCTTAGAGAATATTTTCTCTAAAATTAGTTATGCACAAATGTCAGTTATGTTTCGGCTTATTTTTTTTATGAAACACTCCTTGAGATTATGTACTACTAATTTTTAATGGGTTTGGATCTTCCAAAATTCCTCCTCTCTTATAAAAATTCTGATATCAATTTGAGTTTTCTGTTAAAAAAATAAATCATATCATCATGCTTCAAATAATTTGTCAAAGTCACTTTTAAAATCATCCCAAAAACGTTAAAAGTAAATTTCCTGTAGTAATTTTTATCATAGTTATTTCACTTTTGAACGACTTATTTTTTATATATTATATGTTCTGACTATTGTTTATAGAGTAATTCTGTTATAAATCAAGTTTAATGCACCTCGTGGTCCAGAAATGTCCACCTCATTGCATGATTAGAAGAGAGTCAATAATATGATGATATTGACAATTTTAAAGCACAAGATCTACCGTACATTGTATCCATATCACAATTTCGAGGAACATGAGAAATCCATGTCCAACAACATGTTCAGATTCAGCAGATCGAAATTTAGAGGAATGAATATGAGAATTTTGAAGGATTTTTTTAGAATGGAAGGAATACATGAAATTAGGGCTCTTGCTTCATTTTTGTGATTTGATTTGGGGTTTCTTTATTTAAAACACTTTTATATTTTACTTCTTTTTATTTTATAAATTATATATATTTGATATGACTATTATACCCCTGCTCATTTATCACGTGGAATGCTTGTAAGTATGGCTGACCTGATTTCCACCGCAGAAGAAGTGGTGAACCTCTATATAACTCTGTAAATAGATAAGGGATTTTAAATGCTGAAATTAAACATTTAAGAATATACGGACGAAACAAAAATTGTTGAGGAACTAAATAGACGAATTTCCCTTTTATATTAGATCTACTATACCAAGCTAGCCCAAGAACACACAGAGTGGTATTGATGTAATTTGAAAACAAATTAAGGATACAAAGCGATAACTCCAAACCCCTTATCCGACCTGGTAAAGAGTCCATTCCCCATTCTAAATATCCCATTTACATCCAGTCATCGTGGTTTATATCGAGAACACAGATACAAATCGCAGGACACAGGAAAATATTTATTTTCCCTAAAAAAATTTAGAAAAAGAAAAACTTAATAAATAACCACAAAGGGAGGAAAATCCTTCCATTTCAAAATTTCGGATTTATTGTTTTTGGAAGAGAAAATAATGGATGAGAATTCAAATTCCTTCGCCGTTGACGTGAATAACGATGATCGGGGATGGAAAACGGTGTCGTATCATAAGAAAAATAAAAAGTCATCATCGCAGCAGCAAGCGAAGCCTTCTGCGGCGGCGGCTGATCGCTTGAATGATGTTTTCCAGCCGATCGAGCAGCACTCGAAGGAGAGGCGGAGAAAAGAAGCCGAGAAAGCTGCTGCTGCTGCGGCGGCGGAAAATTCCGCTGTTGTGGTTGATGATGGTAATGATGATAGCGACGACGACGGTGAGGATTCTCCGAAGAAGAATGGCGGTGGTGAGGAGAAGAAGATCAAGCCTAAGAAGCCTAAGAAACCTAAGGTTACGGTTTCTGAGGCGGCTTCGAAGATCGATGCCTCTGATCTCGCTGTTTTCCTTGCAGAAATATCTGTAAGTGTTTTTAAAATTTTAATTTTTTGGTGGATTTTATAGCTAGGTTTTGTTTATGAATCTGATCTGATGTATTTTGTGCTATTTTATTCGAATGTATGCTTAAAATTAGAATTTGGAATTCATAGTTTGATATTTTAATCGTTTAATTTTTTTGAAGGTTTCATATGACGAACAGCAAGATATACAGCTGATGAGAATTGCAGATTACTTTGGACGTGCATTTGCTAAAGTGAGTGGGTCACAGTTCCCATGGATGAAGATCCTGAAGGAATCTTCAGTTACAAAGATGGTTGATGTGAGTAATTCTCCATTTCAAATAAGAAAACTTGATTTAAAAAAGTCAATCTTCTTGCTGAATTTTTGTGCTAGTACAGTTTTGAATTGTGATATAATTTCAAAATTGTCGCCTTTTGTTGCGGGGAAAAGCATGTTTATGTAAAATGTGGATGATCTATGTGCACAATCAGCGTGAATTTGACATGCAAAAAGCGTTGCTGTGGTTAAAAATGCATATCTGTTTTGCCCTTTTGTACGTACATATGTATGATTTGAAGTCTTTGATTTTTTTAACTCTGATCATATGTTTAATCTGTTGATGGAAGTGTGGTATGTTTAGAAATCTTTCATATCTGTTTCTTGTTTCTGTTCTCTTTCGGTTGAGTTCTGGTGGTAAAAGTCCGATAGTGTTATTTTCGTTTCAACAGTATAAACGAGTTTTTCAAACTACACCACAGTGACACAGTTTAATACTAAAGGTGTAGTTTGACGTGCCATATATCTTATGTCTTCTGGTAGAGTATTATTTTGACCCTTTCTTCTAGGTCTGACGTGTCACAAGAAAGAAGGTTTTACTCTTTGATGCGCAGAATCTTTATTGGCTTTTATTATCTATCAATTAGTATTAATGATTACTGTAATCAATTGTTACTGTTGTTTATGAAAAGATCTATAAAATTACTGATATACCGAACTTGTTTTATTTGCTTCTCTTTGTGCAGATCCCTATTTGCCATATATCTGAGGATGTTTATAAGACATCAACAGAATGGCTCAACCAGCGATCTTTGGAAGCGCTTGGCCCTTTTGTGTTATGGTCACTGGATAGCATTATTGCTGACCTTGCACATCATCAAGGAGTTACCAAGGGTTCAAAAAAGGCTGTTCAACAAGCACCATCGAAGTCTCAGGTAAGTTAAAGTTCGTGCGCTGTGGTTACCTCTCTCTGTGGTAGAGAAAATACCCATACATTTTGTTGTGCTTCTTAGACTTGGGGTTATTATTTTCTCGTTTTATGAAGTTCCTCTGGTGACTGATATCTGTGACAAAACTTCAGTTGCCTCTTTTGTGCTATTTCCTATGGAATCTTTATTTTTGTGGAAACTTGTGGTTAACGAATACAAGAAGCAGATGGATTCAATTTTATTGGAAAACTTTAGGGTGTATTTGGACTGGGGTTTTGTTAGAGATTTTTTGTGTTGTGTTTCGTAAAAGCTTATTATTTGTGAGAGGAGACATGGACCCCAAGTGGAAATTTTTGGATTGAGAAAGAATCCGAATACACCATTAGACATGTGAAGTTTAATTTATCTTAAGAGGGTTTTCATTTATCTTTTTTCCTGTAATGTGAATTCTAATTCAACTCACTCTGTTCAGATTCTGTCCTTGAGTTACCTATTTTTCCTTTGGGCTGCTCCAAAATGACGACCATATGTCTTTGCTTCTCTATTTCTCAGAAATTTATATGGGGTCCTGAAAACTTGTTTATTGAAGTTTCCTAGAAGTACTTACGTAAAGGCTGTGCTATAGGCAACCTAAGGGTTCTAACTCTTCATTCACCATAGGGTGAATAAAAGAGTCAATCAATAATGCAGCTATAAGAGATTTTCTTTAATACAAAAGTAGTGACGCCTTAAGTCTTTGACCATAACTTCCAGCCCGAACTTCCAATGGTAGCTCACTTCCTTACTCCCGACACTTCTCTTTAAATTTTCGTTTATGATTGAAAACAGAATACGGTATAAAAGAAGTCCAAGATTTATAGACAGTCTAGTAAGACCATTCCAACAATATACTTAACTTGAGATCCCCTCAGGGATAGACCACTACTGTATCGACCATCTAGCTTCTTATCCTGTCCACTCCCATTCTATTATTGGACTTTCAGGTGAATAAATACAAGAAAAATGCTTATGAGCTTAGGGTGAAACCCTAGTGCTCACTCTTCATCAACATATAGGAATTAAGGAATTATTCTCTTCTTCGGGTAGAGCTTATTCAATAGCTGATTACCTCTTGTTTCGCAATTCTTGGGAAATACATGTATTGCTTTTTGTTAATCTAGATCTTGACATACTATTCTAGCTTCCTACATGGGCCCTTTTCTCTCACCAGGTTATCTTTCTGATACAATCAAGCTCTTCGATTTGAATGTCACACCTTTACTGTGCTCAGTATTCCTGTTCTTTGTTGCTTTATACATGTGAACTTAGGGTTACATCTGGAAGCAACTAATCTTCAGGTTGTCTGTTCCGCACAAGTGCTATAGATCTTTATAGGTACATTTTTCATTACTTGAAGTGTATGAGTGACATGATGTCATTTTTCAAAGTTTGATTAACATAGAGATGATTGTGCATTTATTGCCAAAGGTTAGATCTGTCTCCTATCCATCCCCGCCCATACCCCCAATTATTGGGGGCTTAATGGGTTATGTTATTGTTGTTGTTGTTGTGATTAACATAGAGATGATTAATTTGTTGATTTATCATACAATCTGAAATATATTTATGTGCAGCAGTGTTATGCCATGATATTATCCAAAATGAAGTAGCTTCTTCCAACATACACACAAATTTTATTTATTTCAATTTGTAATCTCAATGGTGTTGTAGGTTGCCTTCTTTGTGGTCTTGGCAATGGTCTTGCGCCGCAAACCTGATGTGTTGATCAGTTTGTTGCCTACGCTGAAGGAGAATGTGAAATATCAGGGGCAGGAGAAGCTGCCTATTATTGTCTGGGTTATCTCTCAGGTAATTTGTCTAGAGAAACATTTAAAGAACAGAATATTTTAATTCAACAACTGTTCCTTTTAATATATGACTTTTCATTTGTTGCTTCTTCCTTCACCTCTCAACTGTAAATAACAATATTTTTCCTTCAAATTATGTAGGCCTGCCAAGGGGATTTGGTTGTGGGACTGTTCATGTGGGTGCACTTCCTCTTGCCAATGCTTAATAGTAAATCAACTTCTAATCCACAGTCCAGAGACTTGGTTTTACAGGTGGTTGAGAGGTATTCTCTCAACTCTATCTTTCATAATCATTTTGGGTCAACTTAATGACTTCTCTTCTGATTATGAAAATCCAATAACTCCTTATGTTGACTGCAGAATTTTATCCTTGCCAAAGGCTCGCACTATTCTAGTCAATGGTGCTGCCAGAAAAGGGGAACGTGTGGTTCCACCTCAGGCTCTCGAGCATTTGATGAAAGTCACTTTTCCAGCAAAATCTGCCCGGGTAAAAGTAAGTTATTGTGAAATTGGAAATATTTTGTTCCATCTCAACATACCTTATTGTACTTCCCATGCATGCTGGGATCTAAGGCATATTTTGTAACTTCTCTTCAGGCAACAGAGAGGTTTGAAGCCGTATATCCTACTCTAAAAGAGGTAGCTCTCTCAGTTGCCCCTGGAAGCAAAGCAATGAAGCAACTTACCCAGCAGATGTTGCCATTTGCCATTAAAGCTGCTGGAGAAGGTAAATTGACATCTTGAATAAAGAGGCCTCTTGGGTCTGCGTAGGTAAACTGGGCTAGGCAGATAATATACCATGGCTTGATATATGAAGATTTTATAGGTATCCCTGAGCTGGCAAAGGAAGCGGGTGCCTTGGTTATTTGGTGTTTAACTGAGAACCCAGACTGTTACAAGCAATGGGTGAGTGTACATTTAAGATTTGACAGCTTCCCTAATCTGTTTACCAGAATTTGCTATAAAAATCATCAAAACTTTGTCTGAACTTGGCAGGATAATCTATATCTGGAAAATCTTGAAGCAAGTTTGGCAATTCTGAAAAAGCTCTCCAGCGAGTGGAAGGTGCTATCTGTTAAACATTCTACCGTTGAGCCCTTGAAGACAACTTTGAAGAGCTTCATGGTGAAGGTGAGAATATCCAGTTTTATCTTCTATCCAGATTTGTTTTATTTTTCCAATCATTTCAATTGCCACTCGAGAATACTTTCTTCAACTTAATTTATTTATCCATTCCATTGAATTTCAGAACGAGAAGGGATTGGATGGTGAGGACAATGCTACTCGTCTGGCAACGTTTAAGGAAGCAGAGAAGCAATGCAAGGCGCTGCTGGGACGAGTATCACGAGGCAATGGATGTCTCAAGGCTTTTGTCGTCGTCCTGGCTGTTGGAGTAGCTGTTGGTGCAGCATTCATGTCAGATGACTTGAAGTCACTTGATGTGAAGAAACTGCTGGTAGATTTCAACTTATCTTGAAAATTTTCTCCCCCAGTAGAGAGGCATAGTGGCGTAAATGCTTCGTGCCATAGTAACATGTCTAAAATATACCCGGCATAGAGAAGCTAGATGCCCATAACAAATTAAATGGGTAGAGCAAGTTCCCTTTTAGAACCTTCACAACTAAAATCTTGTCGCGTTTAGAAAGCATAGGCGGCTTATCATAGAAAAAATCTGGTGAAGTCCAAAATTGTGTTATATTGTTTTATAGTGTTTGAAGTTTCTATCTGTTGATTTTATAATTTTTTTTTTCAGGACTTAGTTCAGTTATATCCTGAGATGCAATAACAAAAAATTATGGTGGTTTTTCCATAGCTTTTTAATGTGTAGATTGTTTCTTTATGCATATGCATGCGTTGGATTAATTATATGACTATGCTTGGATCATTTTTGTTCCATTCTTTTCTTACATGTTTATTTCTCAGATTCTCCAATACTTTGTGCAGAATGTTTATAGGTATGCTCATGTTCCTTTTTCTTATATTTTTACATTATCAAAAAAAATTCCTTCATCTTTAGTGTTCTTTGAGTGTCAGCGCGACATCAACCTTGTGGTCTTCGCGTTCATTAAGGTGGACGCCATTTCATAAATTTTCAAATAAGAAGTCTTTCTTCGGGGTTTACAATTATCTGCCACATTTTTCTTATCATACTTTTTTTTATCATCTAAAATGCAATAAATTGTCACACGTTTCACTTTCTTCTAAAATGTCACTTGGAACAAGAATTTGGGGGTCGGTTGGTAGATTTTATAGTATATAGTAAGTGCACTTAATAATGTAGAAATACACTATTTAGTGTAAACAGTATACAATTAGTCTATATAAACATTAGTACATACCTTATAGTATATATAAACTTAATACAATACTAGCTCCATTTCTTAATATAAAATTTTTATTACATGTTACGAAAATTAATGAAACAAAAAATAATTTTTTTTAATCAAAATATCAATATTACTCTCTTAAATAAAATTAGTGGTATACAAGTCATATTTAAAAGTAATATTTGTATTTTAACTAACAAAATATCTTACTTTGGCATTTAGAAAATAATATTTTTGCTTCCTTAATTTTCGCAATATGTAATGAAAATTTTATATTAAGGAATGGAGAAAGTAAAAAATACATAATCCATCTTTACTCCTTAAAAAAAGAATGGAGAGAGTAAAAAATATACGAAATGACATATATAATATATGCACACATTATATGTTTGTATGTGTTAAGTATCAAAGACACGTGTCCTAAAATGCTTGATCACTTCGAACAAAAGGCATTATTGACAACAGTCCCATAACAATTCCGTTTGATCCATAATTCTAGGGGGAGTACGGTTTTAACTGTCATGTGCGACTCCAAACAACTTGAACTCCCACCCAGAAAATATGGCAAATGGCCATGTTATAACCGCCGCGGTTATGGTGCATAAATGATTGTTCTAACTCGTCGAATAAAAAAATTTGATAATTCATATTTTGTGATTTTCAAAATACATATTACGCAAATAAGTGTTACATACCTCTAGACGCATGTTCAACATATGTAAACATTTGTTACATATGAATATAATTGCTGTCTAAAAATGTCCAATACATGTCCAAAGTGTTCAGTATATTATGAGTCTTTTGACGTCCTGCAGTATAGTCGCCACGTTTTATAACCATGTGCCTACTCCAAGACCATCATCTACCTTTAATCATTTTATTAATTGAAAAAGTATATAGCCTTAAAGTGCCATCACCGACAAAAAATAGAAAAAGGAAATTTCAACTATTGTTCTACAATTTATAACTTCGATTTGGATAGAAGCCCATTGTAAAGGAGGAAGAGCCAGAATTTTTTTTATCTTGGTAGGCTATTAAGTTTATAAGTTAAAGCCAAACCAATAAATGCAGTACACGTAGAAAAGAGAATTGATATAAGTTTAATTCTCTTTCTTACGTGTACTGTATTGATTGGCTTGAATGTAAGTTTTAAACTTAGTAGCCTATCAAGATAAAACTACTCGGAAGAGCCATGTATAGATTTACATACTCAATAAGCATCAAGCTCGAGAATAAATGGGAACCAGGTTGGCCTGGTGGTAAGGTTCTTCCTTCACAGGGGTAAGACCCGTGATCGATACCCATGCTCCCCCCCTCTCCCCGTAAAAAAAAAAAAGCTCGAGAATAAGAACTAAGAAAAAAAACATGAATAAATTTTTGCATTAGGTTTGTTTATTATTATTATTATTATTATTATTATTATTATTATTAGAGCAAATAGCTTTTCTGCCACAAAACTAGTTACGAGTGCTATATCTACCACAAATCATGTTTTCGTGTTTTTTCTGCCACAAAGCTAGCTACAAGTGCTATATTTGCCACAAATTATTTTCCGTGCTTTTTCTGCCATGAAACATTTTATGAGTGCTAAAAATGCCACAAAACGAGGGAGGGTGAAGGAAAAAATATGTAAGAGATAAAATTAATTTCAAATAGACCCTAAAATCACATTTTTATATTTAATTGGGTACACAAAATATTTTTTAAATAATTGAACCCTTCTTCCCAAATTTATCAAAGCCTCCACCACCTTCTTCTTCCTTCTCCTCCCACCTCGAGCCACCGCCGCCACCCAATCCCTAACCCCTACCCATACCCCCTGAAAATTAACCAAGAATAGCAATCCATATGATGAAAGCACTTCTAGATCTATATTTCAGACACATATAACAAATTTCACAAATGCTTTGCTCATCTAACCTTTAGAAACTGTTTTACAAAATACATATAAGTCAAAGCAATAAGCAAAATGCTAATCAATTTTCACTACATGATTAACCAAGTGCTTTGCTGCTAAAACCATCAAAAAAAATTTAAAAAAATACATACCAGTCAAAGTACTAAACAAAATGTAGATTAATTTGCAGTACATAATTAACCTAACATAGATGCTTTGCATCTGAAACCATCATAATTCTTGAACAAAAGGACTCTCGCAAAGCAACATGCAAAATGCAGACCAATTTCCTAAGAATATCTAATTGTTCTTAGACATTTTTGCTAGACTATCACCTTCACCACGCCTCTCCAAATCTTCGAGCAGTCATTTTTTGTCAGATTTGGTACTCTTTGGTATGGGTGGGGGCGGGGGATTGGGTAACGGGATGGGAGGTGGTGGTGGCTCGATGTGGGAAGAGAAGAAAGAAGAAGGTAGCGGTGAGGGTTTTAGTAAATTTGGGAAGAAGGGTCAAGTATTAAAAATAAAATAAAATTAGGTACCCAATATATATAAAATTTTGATTTTAGGGTCTAATTGAAATTAATTTGATCTCTTACCTATTTTTCCCTTCACCCTCCCTCCTTTTGTGGCATTTTTAGCACTCATAAAATGTTTCATGGCAAAAATGGCACGGAAAAACGATTTGTGGCAGATATAGCACTCATAACTAGTTTTGTGGCAGATATATCACTCGTAACTAGTTTTGTAGCATAAAAAGGTATTTGCTCTTATTATTATTATTATTATTATTGTTTACTTCATATTTGCATTTACTATTTACACAGCCCATACTATAGCTCAAAATTTTGCAGTCCGGCTCCAATGCGGAATAGGATTTTTTCAGTATGTGCGGAATATTTTTTTCTCTTGAAAACATGTGTTTTTTTGTTTAAAAATAGGTGTTCGACGAACAAGTATTTTTTTAAAATCAATCTCAGCCGTCAAAATTTTAATCTAACGGGTGAGAATCTATTCCGCACTCAAGCCGTAGTGAAAAATTTGCATCAACGGCTCAAAATTTTGAACCAACCACACATGGTCCGAGCGATAACAATTTTCTCTGGGAATGCATGCATAGCTATGTACAAACAAACAATAGAAATGGAAAATTAAGGGAATTTTTTTTTGGTTTCATCATCTTTGTCCTATTCATAAATATTTGTTAAGTGTCACACTTATACGAGTTCTATTATTATCTTTAAATTTTGTATTTGGTTAAATGAAAAATTAACATTTGTCAATTTATTATTTTAGGTAAAATGTGCTCACGTTCTTTAAAATTTTCTCGATTTTGATTTTTTGACCATAAATTAAAAAACGTAAAGTCTTTAACCCTGAACTTTTATGCAGTGTTAGTGTTTCTCTTTCTATACAAATTCACCGTTAAATCTAACGGAATAACAGAAGATTCGATCTGGCAAATGGTGAGCTAACATGTCAAATCTAAGTTGACAAAATTATAACAACAAATTGAAACGAGAGACACGGCGCCTTCATCGCTCCCATTTTTTTCTTCTCATGATTAATTTCTAGTGGATAATTCCCATTTTCACGCCTCAAATAACGCATTTCACTTTCTCAGCTATCTCTATATATTTATCTTCACTTACTTCCATCCCTCCTCACAACAAATCTTCTTCTCTTAATTTCTACTGTCTTAGATACCAAAAAAATTACACCAAAAAAAAAAAAAAAAATGGCTGCTCGTCCGTACAATGCTGCTGGTTTCTTCATGGTTTTCACATTGCTTCTTTTGATTACTTTCTCCAATCTTGCTGAGGTAATTTTCTTGATTTGATTGCCTATTGTTCTTTCCTTGTTTTCTTCTTTCTGTAAATCTAACATTTTGTACTTTACTTTCTTTTTTTAGGGATACAACCATCTTCGTCCTAGAGGTATATTTGTAATCTTAATTACATTTCATGCATATCGGTTCAATTTTAGCACTAGCATATATATATATATATATATATATATATATATATATATATATATATATATATATATATATATATATTTCACAACATTGTTTAATACGTTAGTAAAATTATCACACATATAACAACGTTATTAGAGAAAAATAGAGGTGGAGCAGCTCCATTGAAACTGGTCCCACTTTCTTCTCTCAAATTCACAGTCAGCCAGATGCGAAAATAGGGGCCATTTATTTACATCCTCAACATATAATAGCGTTATCAGAAGAAAAGAATAGAGGTGGAGCAACTTCATTGGGACTGGTCCCACTTCTTCTCTCAAATTCACAGCCATTCTAAAGCACAAGCAGGGTCAATTGTTTACATACTCAATAGTTGTAACAGATTTTGAGAAAAAGAGGTGAGACCAGTTCTTATAGAGTCGCCTCAGCTCCTAGTAACCCCATTACTAGACTAGAAAAATTAAGGGTTTAAACAAATCGTTTTGTTACACGTATAACAATTTAATTAGTGTCCTCATTGACATTCTAGAAGATTCATGATCATTTTGGTTGTTGTAAAGAAATTGCTGATTTGGTCATTTGTGAACTTGAAATGTACATATGCAGATTGCAAGCCAAGATGTACATACCGTTGCTCAGCAACATCCCACAAGAAGCCATGCATGTTCTTCTGTCTAAAGTGCTGTGCTACATGCTTTTGTGTGCCTGCAGGCACCTATGGTAACAAGCAAACATGCCCTTGCTACAATAACTGGAAGACTCAGGAAGGTCGCCCCAAATGTCCTTAATGCCCCGACCCCAAACAAGGCCTAAAAGTTACTAAAAGAAGAAAGAATACCTCATCTACTTTTCTTATTTTTGTTCGATCTCGAACTAGAGTTTAATATTTAATTAGAAAGTAATTTATAAGAGATTTTCGTACACATAATTCGTTTTTTTATTACGAAGAGGGTTAAGACGAAGACGATTTATGAGTAACATTTAGAATGATTGCTATTTGGTATTTTTTTTCCATGTTGTATTTTGTTTTTGTTTTTGTGATTGCTGCTAAGTGTTAACTATTGTAAAACTTGCAGCATTTTTGAGTTTATTGTTCTATGAGGTCTTTCCAATTTTCCATTGACATGTAAAATTGGATTTCATTTCTCTGATTGAAGAGGATAATAACGTAATTGCCTTTTTGTTCCAAGAATTTCAATTTAATTCTGAATTACAAAAGTAATTCTCATTTTGATTGATCCAAAGTTTAGTTTAATGAATGCCAAGGCCACAATTTTACAAAAATTGAACATCTATTATCTTCATATGGTAAAAATTAGTAGAAGTTTTATCTTGGTAGGTAAGTAGGTTAAAAATTTATATCTAAGTCAATAAATACAATACACGTAGGCAAAAAATGAAAATTTATATAAAAAATAATTGACTTTTTGACCTACGTGTATTGTATTTATTGGCTTGGATATAAATTTTAAAATTACTCATTTACAAAAATAATTTTTTCATAGTGGCTCGAGTACAATCATAGGCAACCAATTGTCCCCAGCTGACGTGTTGCCAAGCAAGCAGACACATCAGCAAGTTTAAATGCTCTTTCCCGTGTACATGTGGCATCCTCCCATTGGACAGTTAGAAGTATTAGCACCACTTCCTCATCATTGACCCTCCATTCCAACTTTATAAAGGAAAACTTAGCAAAAAAATTCATAAAGAAAAATTCTGATATTGATTAGATTCACATTAATTTCGTGGTTTAGAAATAAATAAATCAACACAAAATTATCTCTCTTCTGAATCATAAGGTCAAATGAACTTAGTCAATATTAGAATTATTTTTATAAAAATTATTCGCATGTGGAGTAGGTCTAATGAAATATGTGTTGCAGAATTAACTACATTATTATAAAATTAGGATAAAGACAATTATATAATAATGTGACTGATTCTGTATCACAAAATACACATAAACATGGTCCTTATAATAGAATTTTCCCATTATATACCTATGCACTTTTGGCATTTCTACTTCCATCACAGCTTAATAACATGGCTGGTGATCGTCTTTATAAGGGTGCTCTCTTCTTGGTTTTGTCAATGTTTAGTTCTTTTTTATTACTTTCTCTAACGTTGGTTGAGGTAATTATAAACCAAATCATCAGTTGTCAATTGCTTGCTTCTTCTTCCCATATTTTTCTTGACTTCATGTTAAACTACTCTTAAATTCTTCAGGGACAAAGAGATCTTCGTCCATCAGGGACTAATAAACCAAATCATTCCTCACTTTTATTTTTATTTTTCCAGGGGACAAAATTTGATGAAATTTTAATTCCAATGTAAAATACAAAATTGACAGATAATTTTGGACGGAGGGAGTATATTATATAATAATTATTGTGCTATGTTTAAACTCAATGTTGAATCAACCCCGAGTTTTGGTGCAACTGATTGGAGTTGTCACATGCCTCACCGTTGACGAGGGTTCGATTCCCGGTGGATATCGACTCTCGTGGGACTTTTCTGCGGTGGTAGAGCTCCGTGTATAAGAGCAGTATGGGTCAGGCCCTCCCCGCTAGCGGTCACTCTACGGGCCAACCGAGACATAACCCGAATTAGTCACCACGTTGTCGGTGGACACCGGGTGCCCCTAGGTAGGGGTGTGCATTCGGTATTCGGTTTTCAGAACAAAATTTCGGAATTTGGTTCGATTTTTTTAACGTTTTATGAAAACCGAAGCGAACCAAAATTTTATGAAAATCGTATATCGAATACCAAAATTATTTCAGTATGGTTCGGTTCGGTTCGTAACCAAAATTTTATTTTTTTCTGGTGGAGCTCAACTTAATAAAAAACAGACAACGGTAAAATTATAATACTCAATTAAAATAAAAACAATAAGTTAAAAATTAAGAATAAAAAATACAACTTTACAACAATAAAATAACTCATTAAGTCTCAAATCATTCGGGGTATTGGCGGAAACATTTGACAATAAATGTACAAAATATCTGCTCCCCGAATGTCTTTGAAACAGATGGATTGAAGACTGATCTAAGTAATATTAATAATACATATAAGTATAATATATTTTTTAATAATAATAATAATTGGTCTATTCGGTATTTCGGTTTTTAAAAATTGAAAACCGAATGATTTTGATTTTTTCAAAACCGAACCGAATATACAAAAATACCAAATAAACCGAACGATATAGTATAATTCGGTTTGGTTCGATTCGGTATTTTGATTTAACTAAATAGTGAACACCCCTACCCCTAGGGGTTAACCCAAAAAAAAAACAAAACTCAATGTTAAATCAACTTGGCGTAACGGCCAATAAATATATGATAGTTCTGTTATGGACCAGATCCATTGGATCATGTGGTACAGAACTGGCCACATCACTACAGAATGAGGAGAGAGACAATTATATGATGAAGTGGCTAATTCTGGATCGTAAGGTCCATGTGGACCTCGTCCATATCAAAAAAATCCATAAATATATACCGAGAGAATAATTTTTTTTGGGGTTTTTTTTTTTCTGGTACAGACAAACAGTAGCATTCAGACATTTCTACTTTTCATGCTTATCCAGTTTTTATTATCCAAATTTTTATCCTATTGCACTCTCTTACAAATTTTCAGACACCACACCATTCCTCAGCCATTTTCAATTGTTTTAATGCTTCTATCTAATATTTCTCATTGCAAAAGAAAAAAGCCATTTTCTTCCATTAATAATTACTTTTTTTTTTTTTGTTGATGAAATCCATTAATAATTACTGATAACTTTCATCTAAAAAATTCTCAATGCAAAGGGAAATGTTCTATTTCTCCTATTAATTTCTGATAGCAACTCTAATACTAATTCCATCCTCTTTCTTGTTTGCTAGTATTGGCTACCAAGGGGCCACATACTTAGCTTGTGGTCACTATTTCTTCCACTCATTCATGGCCCTCTCTTAGTGTTAATTCTGATATAGAGGAATTATTAGCCATTTTTGTCATCAATGTATTTTCAAACAGCCAATTTGATCCTTTTCAACTTTTTTCAGCCATTTTTGTCATCAATATATTTTCAAACAGCCATTTTTGTCATCAATGTATTTTCAAACAGCCAATTTTATCCTTTTCAACTTTTTTTTAACTTTTTTTCATCTCCAAAGATTTTACTGAGCAATTATTTTTATCTTTCATCAAATAATTGTCTAAAAATTGATGACGTGTCCAAAGCGGCTCTCGATTGTCTCTCTTACGCAGGGGGTAAAGATGGAAATTCCAAAGTATACTAATTGCCTCCCTTGTAAAGCCCCAGTTATTCCAACTCATATCGGTTTAGTTCTCGATTTTGTCTCCATATCGGTCTCGTTTCTCATTTTGTTTCCATATCATCTGCTGTTACTCATTTTGTCTCCAATGAGAACTGAGACTGATATGAGTGGGAATGACGAGGGCTTTACTGAGGAGGCGACTTAGTATACTTTGGAATTTCCATCTTTACCCCCTGCATAAGAGAGACAATCGAGAGCTGTTGACATGCGTCATCAATTTTGACGACTTTTAGATAATTATTTGATAGAAGGATAAAAATGGTTGCACTTAAAATCTTTGAAGATGAAGAAAGTTAAAAAAAGTTAGGATGAAAGTGGCTGTTGAAAAATAAGTTGATGACAAAAATGGCTGCTCCTAAAATCTTTGGGGAGACAAAAATGGCTAATAATTCGATATAGAGTAAGCTTCATTTGATTATGCAGTCTAAATTTACCCAAAATGAGAGAATTTTTTCGGTGACGTGAATAAATGTGAACTACATTTAAATTATGTTATTGTAACAAAAATCCTCCCTTAGGTCCTTTTCACTTCTCTCATTCCCCTATTTCTATTTCATCTTCCACTACATATTTTCACTCTCATTTCTAGTCAAATCGTGTTTCCCTTTGGATGATTAGGTAGGTAAATTTCTCCTTACTATTCACTTTCTGCATTTTCTTTTTAAGTTTTTTCTTGAATTTTTGCTGGGAATATGTATGTCATATTCTCTGATAATTTGGTTTAACAAAGTTTTGAGCTTTAATCTTCTTGTTTCTTTTGTGGGATTTTGGTTCATTTCTTGATTTTCTTTAAGTATTTTTCTTGAATTTTTGTTTGGAATATGCAAATGAACTTCTCTGTTAATTTGGTTTAGCAAAGTTTTATGCTTTTTAATCTGCTTGGTTTATTTGTGGGATTTTTGGGTTTTTTTTTCTTCTTTTTCTTTCTTTATTTCAGTGTTGAAGATGGTTTATAACTGCCTTTGATCTTGGTGGGCATTTTTAGTCTAGTTGGATAGTTGTCTTGAAACCAACACGTCTTGGGTTTAGTAAAAGTTGAATTTTTGTGAGAGGAAACGTTGATATCAAAATTGTGTTTGTATAGAGACGGAACACTATCCAACTAGTCCGGTTTTAGTTTTGGTAATATAACTGTATTTTCTTGATGCAAATTTCAGTAGATATTACATGTATACTTATCACTCTAATAGAATGGCTTGATTGTTGATTTCAGCTGAAATTTATCTAATAAGAAGAGCGATAAAGGAACTGTCTTTCTGATGATTAGGTTTAGGTATAGGATTATCTGTGCAAATTTCACAAGAAAAGCTTTGGTATGAGGATATTTAGTTATACAATACATGGCCAATTATATGCATAATTGGTTTTCTGCATTAATATCATCTTTTGCTTAATTTTTCAGAATATCTTTATTAGAAACCAAGGTATACTTCATAAGATAGGTTACATTAAATTTGTCTGCTATACTTGGATTTAACCTTTCGTTCGATCCATTTCATTTGTTTTACCTTTTCCCGATTTGCTGCAGAAATGCTACCGTGGTTATTCTGCTTCCACTGTTGTCATCTTCTTTGAATCTGCTGCAAGAGAGGTTTCAATAGGACCTTACCTTACATACTTGAAGTATGGCTAATAGTGGTATTGCTTATTCATCGGCCAAATCACCGCATCACCCTCAATTATCTTCCATAACAGAGTCCAGTAAACAAAAGAATGCACATTTCTCAAGTTTCAAATTAAGATTTTCTGGTAACGGCTTCTGGGCACATGGCAAAATCAGAAACTTTATATCTTCCTCCCGTGGATCTTCAGAGACACGCAATACTGAAACAAGAGACTGTTCCAGACAGTTTGCTGACCGTTCTGATATATGCAGGTACAACGTGGTCTACTTAGAAATTATCATCATATTTGAATATTAGGAGGCATCCGAATGTTGCGAGCATGCAAATAAAGCAATTAGTTTGGAAAATATTGCTATACCTTCTGTAGGTACTGAACCTTTTCCTGGAGTGAATGGTTAAGAAATGGTCACCGGGCGGATAAAGAAAACAATCGAAAAGGTTTCTCTTTATGTTTCCTATTGATATATTATCTGTGAGCTTTTTAGTAGGCTTCCGAAAAGAATATGAGATGGCTAAGTGTGATGAAAATTGTGCATCCCTTGGTTTCTCTTCTTATGTGACTTTTTTTATGAGTTACTTTTAATGGAGTACTGATTTGCAGTAACCTCAGACAGTTTTGTAGATTCTGATTTTTTTTAAGGCTCTCTTTTGTGATTCAATTTATTAAATGTTTTGATATCTCACTTTGTTAATTGCAACAACTTGGGATGTTGTAATGAATTTATCTCATGGTAGATTGATTGCCAAGAATCTTTACTTGTATGGTGTATATGTACATCATAACACGAAGCATAAGAAACAAAATAATATTAACTAAATTTTAGTTATATGTCATCTAATTTTTATTATCGTTCTGTTCAAGATGAAATTGATATGATATTTCTGTTTTCCTTTTACTCATCAGTGGTTCACAAATTGAAGATGAGCATCCGGTTGGTCCTCCCAAAAATAGTTCTTCAAGTCGGGGGTTATCTGAAGCTTGTAAATATGCGTGCAATGACGCGAAATACATGAATGAAAGGGCTAGAAATGACATCGTATTACTTTCTCGGTGAGCTGAGGACCTACCTGTTCTAGTTCTCAGCATAAGATATTCTATTAACTTAGTTACTTCTTTTCTGTTTTCCTTTTTGTTTTGGGATATGTGGCAATTGAAGGTTCATCATCATCCTCAGGAGTGATATAGAACAATCCAATATTTAGTCATAAATAAAAGCAACTGTAATTATTCAAGAAACTGAAAATGTTGTACATTTTTAAGTGCAGTCTAATTTTGAACTTTTTTGAGTAGAAATGTTTTTTAATTTTCTTTCTTAAGAGAATAAAAATATACTGCTTTCTTGTAAGATTCCTCTAAGAGATCGTATTTTCTGATAGAGGTATAATGAGTTTGGACGCCCGTGCACGTCGAGACGTTGCTATTCTTGGCACAGAGTTCCTCAAGCTTGATGGTAAAGTTCTTTTTTCATCCTTAAGCTACTACCACAAAATTTAAAGAAAAATGACTATGTTCTCTTACATTATGCGACTTACTATTTTTTCTATTTATTTGCTACAATTGCAAAATGTGAGCTTAATACTTGCATCAAAATTATCATGCATTGATCGATATGTCAGCGGATGCCTTCGTGTGCATATATGTCTGCGTGGCTATTTGTTCATAGTGTTTAATTCCATCTCTCTCTCTCTCTCTCTCTCTCTCTCTCTATATATATATATATATATATATATATATATATATATATATATATATGGGTGATTTTATAAGGCAGTTTGGTTATGCTTCATTTTTTTTTGAACTTTTTTATCATTACATCTGATAGATCTTCTATATTTCCTATTTTCTTGGCAGCTCGGGCTAGGGAAGATACGGAGAAAATTGACAATGATGTAAAACGAAAAGCTGAAATGCTTCATCGTGTTGCGACAGTAAGATTTCTATTCAGAAATTTTCGCATTCAAATATATGTATATGTATGTGTTTAACTGGCTCTGTGTGGTTGCTGCTCTTTTTCCTCAGTAATGATCTAAAATCTTTTCCTCTTCAGATTCTAAAAAGGAAAGCTCAATCTAGATTGAAAACTGCTGCTGACCGACATTGGAGTGATGGTGCACTAGAGGTTCTCCCTTTTATCACTTGCACTGATCTATATATATATATATATATATGTGTGTGTGTGTGTGTGTGTGTGTGTGTAAAATTGCAGTTATTCCTGCAGTAGACATCTAGCTCATTTCTGATGTACCGATTATGAAACTAAACGGAAATGGCTAGTGCTACATAATCTTCTCCTTTGCCAAACCATGAAAATTTTGTCAAGTTGCCACTATTACCTTATAGTGCCGCTCTAGTGTGCTATGAAGTATATTTGACGCCATTTCTTTTCCATTTTGTATTCATTTCCTAATCCAAAATCATAACGTGGAATTAGAAAAGAGCTGTATAAAGGGCACAGTTGAAACTATCATGCTACCAAACACTAGTTTGTCATTTAACCTTCCAGATATATCAATCTGTTTTTATTTGTCTTTCCTTTTAAGTTTCTAAAATGCCTCGCATCAATAAGTGCACACTAGGTCTTTTAGTGTGTTTTCTTGGTAGTTTTCCTGTGTCAACGCTAAACGCTTTAAGAAATAAAGTTTGTTCAAATGCACAAGTAACAAGTTGATAGGAGCCTTGAATAAAGTCTCTCGCTCTTATTACTACTTTAGGATTCTTATATGTCAGGACTATTCGTATAAGATTTTAGAGAACTAAAGCTTTTGAAAACTTCAGTTCACATGAAAGGTGAGAGCGAAGATATTATATTAAATTATAATTTGGTCATCCATCAAGTAGGAAGGCTTTTAAACTGACTGGGGATCAGGATATAAAGCTCTCGAAAAGGAAAAGCTTATAGTTGAATAAACTAGGATAACCCGCATAAAGTAATTAATATTTCGGCAGCAAGTTTCATGAATAAAACTTATAGATTAGTTGTTTTCTTGTTTTATTCGTCATAAGAACTTTTTCATATTTTTCATTTGATTGCAATGATCTGGAAAAGGGAATTCCTAATCTTTTGATTGCAAATCTATCAATGTATAGCATAACCCATTAAGTCCCCAATAATTGGGGGGTATGGGCGGGGATGGAAGGGAGAAAGAATCTATCAATGTTTAATAAAAGATAATCTTCTCCACATATATCCATGGAATGTGTCATACACAAAGTATTACTATAGTGATTGCATCAATTTTCCTCACAAAATTGAAGTATGTTAACACAATACCACTGTCTTTGTCATTAGTTGCATCGATTGCTTTGGCATTTGTAGGTCATAAGATTTACCAGTAGATCAGTTTAATGATGGCCGTACCCAAATAACCTTTTATTTTTCATACTCAGGCTGATTTGAGGCGGGCCGACTTTGCGGCCAAGCAGCGCGCAATGGAAGATGCCCTAATGGCTTTGGAGGTATGATATATTTTGGACAACAATATCTCAGACATGATGCGTTCAATTGTTTTTCCAAATATGCTGATTAATTACATGCTGCTTATATTACTTTCTTGGCCTTAACTTCTTTGAATGGTTTTGCAGTTTGTCAAGAATATTCATGACAGAATGGTTAGCAAGATGTACAAGTTGTAAGTTCCGAGGCCTTAGCCTTTAGTAATGGGATTCTTATAATGCAACAGTCAGAACTTAATCATTCCTTGAATCACCTGACAAATTCTCTGGTATGCAGGCCTTTATACAGAAATACCGGTTCTCTAGATACAAATGACATGAAAGAGCAGATAACTCTTGAAAAGAATGGGATAACTCTTAATTTTCTTCCCGGAGAAGTTTCCGTAGATCGTATTGCTGCTGTAAAGGTTTTTCATGGAAATTTCAAACTTTGATCTTATCTTATATTGTAATCATGCATATGACTGTGCTGAGTATCTTTACAAATTTCATCATTATGTTAATGTCCAGGAAGCTTATTTGGACATAGCTGCTGCACTTTCGGAAGCTGATGGAATTGACTATACTGACCCTGAGGAGGTCTCTTTACCGGATTGCTTGCTTTTTCTACATTCTGACCATCTTTGGTTTAATCAGGATGCATTTCTTGTTCATATTCTTATAAAAAAAATTATATCTTGGAGCAGCTAGAGTTATTGGTTTCAACACTTATAGATCTGGATGCAATGGATGGTAAAAGTAGCGCGCTACTATTGGCGGAGTGTTCAAGTTCCCCTGATGAAAATACAAGGTACCTACCTACTATGTCCATTCTTTCATCAGAATCTTTCGTATTCTTTTGCATCGACCATTCAGTAGTTGCTAGTTACTTGGTTCTTATTGGCTCATGTTGGAAGAGTTCCTATAACTATTCATTATAACCCGCTTAACAATCTTGTATGGATCTTCGGATTGGTGTCTCTAGTCTTATCCTCAATGGTGGAACTAGGCCCCCCCCCCCCCCCAGGGAGCGTGACATATAAGTTCTAGTTTCGCCTCTACATGTTCCAGTGATTCTACTTTTTGTTCGGAAACCCTGCTTCACAGGAAAGCGTTGGCAAATGCATTATCTTCCGCGCCATCAATGTGGACTCTTGGGAATGCAGGCATGGGAGCTTTACAGGTGATTGAACTTTCTTTGTCCTTTACTTCTTTCATTTGTTTCAGTTATCAGCCATAGTTACATACAGTATAATACCGGCTTCTGTGTTGCAGAGACTTGCAGAAGATAGTAATCCTGCAATTGCAGCGGCTGCATCTAGAACAATCCAAGAACTCAAAAGACAATGGGAGATTGAAGACGGAGATAGTTGGAGGTTCATGGTGAATCAAATACCATTGGAGGATGGTTGCGAAGAAGAAGACAAAGACTAGAGCATGATGGTTCTTGAATCAGAGTAGATAATCTTGCATTGCTGTAAAAGTTCTTGGTTAGACCTCCTAATCAAAGAAAAGTGGCAGTGTAAGAAATAACCTGTAATTTTCCTGGTTTTTGTAATTATTATTAAATCTAAAGAAAATGAAAAAAATAATTATTGCATTACAGACTTACTGTGAGCCTCCATCACATCAGTTTATTTCTTGCTCTGCTTCAATTTATTTATGGTTTTTTTTTTGAAGCCCGACTGGGCGGTTGCCCCATAAGGGGAGAGACAACACCTCACAAGAGGAGAAGAGAGCCCTAAAAAAGGAAATAATTAAAGTTTACCCCATGTATGAAGAGGGTATTGAACCAACGACCTCATGATCGTGGGTAGACCCTTGTCCCACTGGGCAAAGGAACCTTTTGATAATTTATTTATGGTTAGTCACATCAATTTTCATCCCATATCGGGAATTAATAAACATTTTTGTTATCAATTTATTTAGGGGCATACTATCAACCCACGCCCTATTAAGTAAGTTAACACCCCTCCCTCCCTCCTTTCTTTATCCCCATCCCCTCTCTCTCCTCTCAATATTCTCTCAACCACCCATCATCACATATCAATTATTTTTTTTGGGAGCCTCCTGACGCCGTCGAGTTTCGCCGGATTTTTTTTGGAGACCATCATCTTGTTGCAAACGTCAGCCTCGTCAACTTTGCCTCTACACCCAACGTCAAAATAGCATCACAACTTAACGCAATGTAAGTTTTACTTTTTAAATTTTAAAAATTTACTTTAAAATAGGTAGATCTAACTCATTATCAATAATAAAACACATAAAACTTAGTTTGTCCTAAATGTTATGAAATTCACTTAAAATTAGACTAGATCCGATTTTATTTTATTTTTTTTTTTTTTTGCATAAAAGTACTAAAAAAATGGACTAAAAATAGACAATTGGTGCGGCGGCGCGTGTAGCGAGTGGCGCGTGTTGGGAGACTCTGTGTGTGGGGATAGGTTGAACAGTAATTGGAATGCTACACAACCATTTGCCTCGAAGTATATGTCTGAGAGGATTTAAAAAATATGAACATACTCGAACGCTACCAGATGATCTTGGATGACATGGGTGTAGAAGAGATATTAATTGATTATTTAAACTTTAATCTACAATTTAAATTATTTTCTTGTTTTAAGGTAACTGACTTAATTTTGTAGGTTAATTTCACACCATTTGAGAGATTCCCATAGGAAAATCTTAGTTGCTGGATTTCTACATTTCATGGCCCATTTGAGAGATTCCCATAGGAAAATCTTAGTTGCTGGATTTCTACATTTCATGGCACCATTCGGTTTGCCCATATTGTAGAACCGTACATGCCGGATCGTTGTTTGAGACAGCTTGGGTATGTCCAGAAGAAGCCTATTAATAGAATTTTGCCAAGAGCATTATCGTCCTAAGGAGGCTCCAAAGTATAAGGCCGTGTATACTTTTATCGAGGCATTTTTTTTAGGGGTGAAAACACATTGTTATACGTCAGAATTATTGGGATGTACAGCGAACCCTCCTTTAGCAGTGGATTTCGGTTATCTTGAATGATATCGACCACCTACTCACTTAAGAATTCAGCCACCCCCAGTTCGTAGGGGTTCCTAAGAGAATAAGGAACCAATGGGTATTAAATTGTTATTTTTCTAATAATATAGATTATAGTTTATCTTTTGAAGTGTTAACATTTTATTTGTTTGTTTTACAGTTCGTCGATGCTATTGCAGCACTATCATTATGTTTACCGCATTCCCAAAATGCGACATTTCTTGGAGATTATGATCATGTGTGTGCAATAATAAAAGAAAATGTTCGTCGGGTGCACCAGCCAGGTCAAGAGCAGGATGATGGAGACGCATAATTTTCTTAGACTTGTATTTTATTAAGACTTTATTTAATTTTTTAAGAATTGTAAATTATTTAGATGTATTAATGTGTAAACAACCCTAATTGTTGAAACCTAAATACAAAGAAAATACTTGGAAATTTTTTTTGCATTTGTTTTTTGTTGCAATACTCATAAAACACTAATTAGAACTTTCTGGGGAAAAAAATTCAGAAAATAGTGTGCATGACCATGTCACCGCATGTAAATCATCACGCGGTGACGTGGCAGACCATCAGCATACGCCCTATTTTCTGGAATTTTTTGGCTGCCACGTCACCGCATACGGGTCACCCGCTGACCGTTTGCTATTTTTTTTTTGCTATTTTCTTCAATGTTCACGGTTGACAGTTTCTACTCTTTCTTGTTGGATATTGCTAATATGCCAAGTTCGAGTTTCCATAAAATGGCTTTTATGAAATTCTTTTTTTTGGACCATTTCTTTTCTTAATTATCAGTCTATGATACTGAGGCTATGAAATTCTTTTAGCTTTGCATAGCCTCAGTAAAGAATTTCCATGGCCACCACGTCCACGTCCGCGCCCACCCTTCTATCATACTGAGGCTATGCAAAGCTAATTGCACCTCCAATGATGTTGAATTACAGTAGTATAATTAGTTGTGTACAAAGTTGGGGATATGCAGGATGTCCTTTGATTCTGATTTTGATGTTTTGGATGCACTACGGTGTGTGCTTTTAATGCTTTTGGTAGTATATTTACACTACTTCGACTTAATGGTTCATTTTAACTATTTTGTGTTTAGATAGAAGAATTCTCATCTGCTTTTCTGCTTAATTCTACTCTGATTGTGATTTTGAAAGATTGTAGTTATTTTGATCACTTTATAAACCATTTACGTTTTGCGATTTTTTTCGCTAACTATTTTTTTTGCTAAATATATTATAAATAGTTTTTACATTTGGCAAAAAATAAATTGTCACTTTTGGCCATGATATGATTTTTATGGGAATCGCAGTACTTACTGAAATTCCTTTTATCAGGAAGAGCTTTCTTTTTTGCAGGAGGTACCAGAATTCCCAATGCTTTTACCTGTTGAGGATGTGGGCTTAGGATATCTTTAGGGGAGTCTCGGTTGCGGATGTTGGGGTTTGGCTGGCTTGCTCATTTCATTGAAAGAAATGCTTCTGAGGCTTTGCCTTTGACTGCTCCGCTTCATGGGCTACTGTACAGGGTGTAGGGCGCAAGATTACTGTTATTCTTGTTTCTTTTATTCAACATTTTCTTTCTGGAGAGTCCAAACTCCTCGCCACGGAAGAGTTTTTTGGCCATCACGAATAGTTCTTGGACATCTAGAGGGTTTTCTTTGGCAATCTTTCAAGCGAAAAACTAGTTCCTCAACTCGTACCTGTAAGCCTGTATTCAACTTGAGAGAGTTTTTACCTTCATGGCGACCTGGTTGAATCGCTCTGTGAATTCGCAGACGGTTCCAGCCTTTCTTTGCTTCATCTACAATAGATGGTCATTATCTTAAGAGAACGTTTGTTGGAAGCAAAAGTTGTTAAGGAATGCCCGTTGCAGTTGGGCTAAATTATGAATACTTCGGGGTTGGGAGACGCGAGAACCATCTTAGGCTCGGGCCTTTCAAGGGTTTTGGAAAGAGCATGTACATGACTGCATCGTGAGCCTGGTGGATGTGCATAGCTGCCTGGTATAAATCTATGTGATCTTGCGGGTCATTGGTGCATTCATACTCAAGGTTGTGAGGATCATATTTTTTACTCGGAATATAAGGGGTCGGAAAACTCGTAAACACGAGGATCGTATCACGGATTGGAAGATCCTAAAAAACTATTTACATAATATTCAATGATAATTGTATGTCAATTCCAAAATAGGACTGAGCTTTTTCAGATAAAACTTTCATAAGAGGATGAGAAAAAAGAGAGTTAACTAATCTAGATTCTTGATTGAAGTCGAAAGCCGACAATGTTGTCGTGAGAAGCGAACAGATGATAAGTTGAGAGAACTAGGGAGTTGAACCCAACCGGATCCTTCTATCTTTTAACTGAGGCGACCTGAGCCCGATTGGAAGAGGCTCGTCGACCAGGCTAAACATAGACAAAATTGAATGGTATCAGATTTGTACGATCTTATCCTTGTGCATTTTTTAAAGAATTTAACTCAGTTTATACCTTCCGGATCATATAATCGTACGATTCTATTATCTAACTCGTAATTTTGATAACTTTGTTCAGACTTATCCACCTTAACCTTTGGGCAATCCCGGGGCATACGGTCTGTAAGGCTTCGGCCAGGGGTTGTGCTGTGTGGAGTTCTAGGGATTTTTGCTAGTATGGTACATTAATAGCATCAAAGTTCTGAAGGTATTGTGGAGTCGGATTCTCCTGATATGTTGGTATGACCGATGAGTCTCTCTTTTGGTAATATGTGTTTGTTGGTTGAGCACATGGAGTCATGGACACCGAGAACGTGCGGTGTTGTGTACGGGGTGGCAGATTTGCACCCGTATTCATGGGATATGCCAACACGTTGGTATCTTGTTGATAGTTAGTATAACTTGGGTATTTAACAGGCGAGACAGCGCTTGAGCGTGGTCTCCGACTTGTTCGAAGTGAGCAGGAGATGCTGAACCCCGATCCCTTACGTTTTGTGACTTGATTTTGAGGTGGTGTTGCTAAATAATATGTACCGTAGTTTATTTTAAGCACAAGCACGTTAGGACCCCAAATGATGCGTAACAGATAAACAGGCTCTTATTCTTCGATCTCCGCCCTCTAAGGAAGTAAATGGGTCTTGATGAGGAAGAGAGTAACCTGCAAGACAAAGACAGTCAAATTGTGGTGGAAATGTTCTCAACCACTCTCCGATAGTTAAGTTGACTTTTTAGAGAGAAGATAGCTCAATGTCTAGAAGGTAAATAATCATAATGAATCAAAGAAGTAACAAATACTTGGTATTTATAGTAGATAAATTCAATGAGTAGAGTAGTTAACGATTAGGAGTACACTTACCATAAGTGTTATAGTCGGACATGGTTAAGGAAATTGTAGTCCCATGAATAGTCGAACTTTATAGTAGTTGATATAAACTGAATATATCTAATCAACACATGTTAATAAGTATCGGAGCGGGTCGATCCAAATTGAGTCCAACTCGAAACCCAATAATAAATCTCGGGGCGGAATATATATATATATATACTTCAACACATTTTCCCTTATACAAATCACATTCCAATAATAAAAAAGGGTATAGTATGAGTGTTTTAGAGAGACAAAAAACCAAAATTAGCATTTAGACAAATCAAGAAAGAAGTGCATCTATGTTGAATAGAGTTTGACCAGACTCATTATTCTTGAAAAGCTTTACAACTAAATCATCCCAATTAAGTCTTGTAATTGAAACATTCTACTCTTCGTGATCTCCCTATTTCACTACTTGAATAGTTGTGTCTTCCATGGATTCTGCTTCTTTCATAGCAGTAAATGAATGAGGTATATTTAAACTCACAGCTCTTTCTAGTGCTTCCTTGTGTTCCTCTTTAATAGTCTTCATTCTTTCAAATTTTGGCACTACTGGTGCTGTCATTACAGTCACTTCAGAAATTTGTCTCATTGTCTGCAAAAACACAAAAGTTATCAACAACCATTCACTTCAAAATGATCGAAATCGTTGAACAAAATTTGTGGGAGAGAAATGTGATTATCGTCTTAGGATCATCTATCTCATTCTCTATCTCATTCGTAACTGATTGTCAGATGTTTCTCTTCTCTTTTAGGGCTTCACATTTTCTTTAGGTTCTATTATAATCTCGTAATAATATGACAGAGAATGAAACAAAAGATTCGAACCAATAATTAACCATTTAAATGGATCGTTTTCCATATAAGATTTTAAGTCTAGGACTCACATGTCCTCTACCAAATAATTTAACTTTTTTTATCAAAAAAATATTGTTTCCCTAACAATATTTTGTATCCAAATGTTTGCTTGTCCATGTAGACACAACAAAATGATGTACAAAATGAGCAAAATCGAAATGGGGTACACTGATTGTTCCATAGTAAGCACACCAATAGAAGCATTGGCAAAATATTCACATACTGACTCAGAGGCTTATAGAAAATCGATTGACAAACTGTTATATTTAATAGTCACTAGGCCAGACATTGCCTTTGCCATTCAACAGTTGAGCCAATTTCTAGACATGCCTACATTAATGCATTGGAAAGCATCACTTAGGGTGCTAATATATATCAAAGGTTCTCCTGGACAAAGATTGTTCTACCCTACACAGAATGATCTAGAGTTAAAGGCCTACACAAACAGTGATTGGGTTGGCTGGATTGAGACAAGGAGATCTGTGACAGGGATGTTTATGTTATTAGGTAATGCCTTTGATCTTATGGAGATCAAAGAAGCAACCAACAGTTTCCAGAAGCGCAGTAGAGGCTGAATATAGAGTAATGACTCTTACAACCTGTGAGGTTCGATGGTTAACAAATTTGTTATAGGATTTAGACATCAAACAAATGACGGCTGTTCTACTATTTTGTGATAGCAAAAGTGCTTTGCACATTGCTGAGAATCCAGTGTTCCATGAAAGAACAAAACATGTGGAAATTAACTCTCATGTTGTGAGAGAGAAGATCCTTGCAGGAATGATAAAGCCTCTGCCAATAACTTCAGAGAATCAAATTGCAGATGCTTTCACCAAACCATTAGTTGTACCTAGACTGAAGTATTTGATACAATGCTAAGGATTATATGACATCTTTGGAATTCCAGCTTGTGGGGGCCTGTTGAAAATAGGGAAGAAGAACAAATGGCAAGTTGGAATACAAGAAAGATGTAAAGGAAATAAGGAGCAAGAAGGTATGCAAGGATGTGAAATGTAGAAATGGATAAGGAAGGAAATGATCAAGAAGAACATAATGGATCAGCTAGGATCCAATAGCATGCAGATATGGGCTTAAGACTATGGTTAAATATTGGGCCAAAACAGATTAATAGTCTCAATGTAAACAATAGTCCAGAATGCTTTATAAATAGATGTGATAACCGTAACTTTTGTGCACGTGATTTATGACGTGTAATTTATTTTTCGCGAGTAATTTATTTCGTGTGATTATGTGTCTACGTGTAAAATTATTTTTATAACATGTTACGTGTTATTTTTTTGTACGTTTTATTGAGGGAGGTTTCGCTCACGTGTCATAGTTGGGGAATTTAATTGTTATTCACCTAAATAAATAATTGGAATAGGAATTAAATGAATTGAATAATAAATAGAATTTAATTAAAAATAAGAAAACGGGAAAGAAATAAAGAAAATAAAATTAAAAAGAAAGAGAAGAGCATATCGTGGGGATTGGAGAATCAGGGATCGTGGGCACAGCGTGGGCATTCGGGGCTCTCTTTTGGAGGGGAAAGTCTGGCATGGGGAGGCCCTTGTGGGTACGGTCCCACACTCCTCTCATATAAATTTAGACAGGACTCACCTATAGGGTAGGTCCCGCAGACCTCCATGTCTCACAGGCACCCACAAGGTCCGTCCCATGGGAAAATTTTCCCTCTTGGAGAAGCCTGCCAAAAAAAAAAAAAAAAGGGCGGTACTCTCTCTCTTTACCAGCCGCAAGGAAAACAAGAAAAGTCCAAGCAGATCTTTGCATCAAGTATTAGTCATCATCGGAAAACCATTATGGAATTTCTCGGGATCCGTGCACTAAGCACACAAACCAGAAAAGCGGTCGGGCAGTAGCTGCGGACAGAAGACAATATTTTGAGCGATAAATAATTTTCTATTGAGAACTTCGACACAACAATTGATGGGGTTCGGGAAATAATTTTTCATCGCGGGATATGCCGAATCGAAGGTAATCACGAAGACTTCGATGGAACGCATACGGAATTTGATTTGGAGTTCGTAGTGGAAAGATATCGAACCGGAAGCGGGGCTAATTTCTGAGTATCGATTTCTGCACACTTTCGGTAGAATCGTCGTACAGGTAACATTCGAACTCAAATCGGAGTAATTCTTTTTTATTTAAAATCTAGACTGATAGGGCTATAATCAGACCGGAGGGATCGATATTTTAACCGTTGGATTTTCTGTAATGCATGTCAGAAGTAGAGGGAAGAACCAGAATTTTACAGCACTTGTACGCTTATTGCTTGTTAACTGGATTCGAGGTAGGGACCTCGTTTTCCATTATTACTTTCTGTTCTGAATTCTGATTACTGTTAATTTCCGTTATGACATGATTTACTGTATTTTGGGATATTCAATTGTATAAACTGTTAGATTAATTAATTACTGAATATTTGAGTTTTCCGTTGTTAATTGAGTTTTTATTTTAATTGGATTATCTGAGCATTTCTATATCTAAATTTCAATCGCTTTCATGAATTGCTAAAATCTTATAAACTGTCACTGCACTGTATCTGCTCTGTATATGTTCTGGAACTGGGGACCGTTGGGAGTCATTTCTGTATTTGCCTCTTTTTGGGTCGTCTTAATTGATGTTATTGTTTGTCCTAACTGGTTTGGTCGATCGAGTCGTCGCCCCCTTGTGAGCTCTTATCTAGGAACTCTAGTTAGCAGGTTCCGTCCGCCTTCTGTCCTGATCTGTTCTATGACCCCAAGAGGTCTTCTGCACTGTACTGGGTCCGCATCTAGTGGGACCAATCACTGGATACGATAGTGGTTTTGTAGAGTCCCTGATGAGGGATGATGAGACAATGTAATGGATTGAACTTTAAAATATGTGCCCCGACGTTTGGGGGGCAACCTGAACCCAAGAGTTTTACTGAACCATCCTAGTTTGGTTGATAACTGGGACCACTATCGTTATTGCTGAGTAGTAGTGAATAGATAAGTGAGCTCATGTGGTGGGATTGTTGTGTCATAGCCTTAGCGATGTTGTAAGTATCTAAGACGAATATGTGATTGGGTGTACCGAATGGGCAGCGCGTGGTGCTTGTCATATACTCGGTTATGGAATCGTTTAGGTGCGAAGAATGTTGTTAATTGCTTAATTGTTGCATTATATGTGTTCGTCCTTGTTTGGGTATTTAATTGCTGTTCGTTGAAGTCTTTTTGGTCGCATGCGAGTTGGGGAAGTTTGGGCAATGTTTTGGTGCACCTTTGCACAAGTTTAAAACTCATATTTCTGAAAATCGTAGCTGTGTAGTCCACTGTACTGTTCTGTTCTGAACCCTCTGTTCTTTACTGTACTGCACTGTCCTGCACTAAGTTCTGAGTCTTGCTAGACTTGGGACGAGTCATTTGCATATACTTCCATATGGGTATTTTGGGAAATGGGCATCTGCATTATTTGTATCTGTTTCTGTTGCCTCTGTTTCTTTTCTGTCATTATTATCATTATTACTGTTTTAGGTCCTTACTAAGCGCCGGAGCTCAGTCCATCCGCTTATTGTGCAGGTGATGATGAGCAATATGATGATGTTGTTGATGCTTGGGATGGGACTGCACCGAGTGATCCTAAACTGCTAGTTTAGAAACGCTGCTTTCTCTTTATAGTTTTGTTGGAACTTTAGCTTCCTTTTTCAGATGTAATAAACTAGATTTATTCCCTTTTAGAATAATGCTTCCGCTAGTGTTTTTATTATTATTTATGGATTTCATAACTGAACTCCCTTAATTAGTAGTCTCTGACTGTGGCTTAGGTGTTTCATTAACCAATGGGGTACTGCCATGTCATCACTCCGGAGACGGGGTGTGACAATAGATTAGAAGGGTCAAGCCTATTTCTTTGTACTTTGACCCGCAAAGGTCCTTAAATTAAATCAGTTTAGAGTAGCTAATTTCACTTTACAGCTAAGCAAAGTGGTTATCAAAGTAACCGCCAAAACTGATGTATAAATATTGAGTTGCAAACTCTTTTTTCATTTTAATGAAAATATCTAGAAAATTCCCAAAATTCTCTCTATTGCTTTCCTGATTTTACTGCTTTATGATTGAATTTTATCAATGAATACTTCGGTTTGGGAGACACGAGAATCATCTTAGGATCGGGCCGTTCAAGGTTTTGTGAAGAGTGTGTACATGACTGCATTGTGAGGCTGGTGGATGTACATAGCTGCCTGGCATAAATCCATGTGATCTTGCGGGTCAGCGGTGCCTTCATACTTCTCCACCTCAACCGTTTGATAATTCCCGGGGATACTTACGGTCAGGGGTTGTACTAGTGGAGTTCCAAAGATTTTAGATTTTACTATTATGGTACATTGGTTTACTAGCATCAAAGCTCTAGAGATATTGTTCAATCGGATTCTCCTGATATGTTGGAGTGACCGATTGGTCTCTCTCTTGGTAATATTTGCTTGCTAGTTAGGCACTGAGAGTTATAGAGACCGAGGGTGTGCGATGTTGTATACGGGTTGGCGGATTTGCATCCGTATTCATGGTTTGTGCCATCATGCTAATGGTCTCTATTCATGGGGACGACATTGTCGTCCTGCCGATAGTTAGTGGATTTAGCTTGGGTATTTGGCAGGGGAGACAACGCTGGGGCGGGTCTTCGGCTTGTTCGGGGGAGAAAGAGATGAACCCCTATCCCATTCGTTTTGTGACATGATTTTTGAGGTGGTGTAGCTAAAAAATTTGTAATGTGTGTTGTTTTAAGCACAAGCATGTTGGACGCCAAATGATACGTACCACACAAACAGACTCTTATTCCCCGATCTCCGCCCTCTAAAGAAGCAAACATGCCTTGATAAGGAAGAGAGTAACCTGTAAGACAAAGACATTCAAATGGCGGTGGAGATATTCTCAATCACTCTCTGATACTTAAGTTAGTTTTTTAGAGTGAAAAAGACACATAGAAGAGAGCTCAATGTCTATAAGGTAAGTAATCAGAATGAATCAAACTAGTAACATATACCTGTTATTTATGGTAGATGAATCTCATGAGTATATTAGTTTATCAATTAGGAGCACTTATATAAGTGTTATACTCGGATATGGTTAAGGGTATCGCAGTCTTATAAGGAGTCGAACTTTATAATAGTTAATATAAACTAGAAATGTCTAATAAACACATGTCAATAAATATTGGACCGAGTCGACTCGGGTTGGGTCCAACCCGAAACCCGATAATAAATCTAACCCACCACACACTCTTTTAGAAGTTGTACTTATTGGGAAGTTCCATTCATAATTGAAGAATATATATACTTCCTCACATTTTCCTTCATACAAATCACATTACAATATCCAAAAAAGGTTCAAGTAAGAGTGTTTTAGAGAGAAAAAAAAATCAAAATCAGCATTTAGACAAATCAAGAAAGAAGTGCATCTCTGTTAAATAGAATTTGACCAGACTCATTCTTCTTGAAAAGCTTTACAACTAAATCATCCCAATTAGGTCTTGCAGTGGATGATGATGATGATGATGGTCTTGTTTTTGAAGCATTTTCCTCTTCATGATCTCCAGAGTTCACTACTTCAAGATTTGTGTCCTCCATGTATTCTGCTTCTTTCATAGCAGTCAGTGAATGAGGTATATTTAAACTCACTGCTCTTTCTAGTGCTTCCTTGTGTTCCTCTCTAATACTCTTCATTCTCTCAAATTTTGGCACTACTGGTGCTGTCATTACAGTCACCCCAGCATTTTGTCTCATGGACTGCAAAAATAAGAAAGTTATCAACAACCCTTCTTCAAAATGATCAAAATCTTTGGTCAAAAATTGTGGGAGAGAAATGTGATTAGTAGTCTATGATCATTTGTCTCATTCTCTATCTCATTCGTAACTGATTGTCAGATGTTTCTCTTCTCATTTAGGGCTTCACATTTTCTTTAGGTTCTATTATAATCTCGTAATAATATGACCGAGAATGAAATAAAAGATTCTAACCAATAATTAACCGGTTAAATAAATCGTTTTCCATATAAGATTTTAGGTCTCCACGTGTCCTTTACCAAATAATTGAACTTTTTTATCAAGAAATTTTTAAAACCAAGCAATATTGTATCCCAAGTGTTTGCTATGTAATAGTCTTGTCTTGAGAAAAAATATTTATTTCTTTTAAAAAAAAAAATGTGAAATCCTAAAATACAGAGGCGAAAAGAAGACATAAGTTGTTGAGGGGGCAATGTTACATGAACATATATGAATAAAATGTGAAAGGGATTTCACTATTTAAAAAAAAAAAAAAAAAACCAAAGTAACAGGGTTTTTATAATTCTTGGAAGCAAAATATAATATTTATAACATAGTTCTAGTTCTTTTTCTATAGATTTTGATTTCTCCAAAAAATTGCAATTTTTAAAATGTTAGGACTGACCGTTAGTTATTACTTCTCCATCTAATTCTGAGCATATCTTAGAGGAAAATTAATTAGATGCGTAGTAAATTTTTATGAATAATAAGATAAAAGACGTGACACGACGTTTTACAGATAATGCATTATTGTGGGTCAGGGGAGAAAAACACAGAAAACTTGAGGGATAAAATTAGTAACATACTTCTAAGGCCTTTTCTGTTTCTTTAGCTATCCAAACGATACCATGATCACTTGTAGCATTGCAGGACAACACAATATGCTCAAATCTTCCATCTACTGGTATGGCTGTTCTAACCTCAGGGGGATATCTCCCACAACTGTGTTTCTCAGACAAAAACATAATTTACATCAAGATTTTAACCTTCATAAAATCATTTATTATGTAATTTTGTCCTAATTACAGATGAAAATACAAATAAAAAAATAAAAATTCACCTGCAAAATTTTCTCTCAACAATATGATACATTCGGCCAGGTGCATATAATCTTCTTGGATCTCTAAGCTTTCTATCTTCGGGTACGAACGTATCGCTCAAGCACACACAAAAAATCAAAAAGGGCAAGCTGTAAAAAGAACTTACCCCTTGTTAATATAACAATACTACCTTCATTCCTTAATACTAGTCGTTTATGACATGTAGTGAAAATTAATGTAGCAAAAAATAAGGTACTTTATTAGTCAAAATATCAATATTATCCTCTTAAATAAAATTAGTGGTATACAAAAGTTCTATTTAATAGAGTAATGTTAATTTTTTTACTAACAAATATCTTGTTAATTTTCGATATATATTATAAACGACATATATTATAGAATGAAAAGAATAGTAACAAAAGAATTTACTATACTATGAATTCAGAAATCAAACGTGTTTTAGATTAAAAAAATGCCATATATACATTTTAATCATGGCGTCACGAAAAAATTACCAGCTTACCAGAAGATGGATTTGAATATATCTTCTAATGGAGTAGGTGTTCTTGGCAAGAAATCATCCTGTACAACATTAAATATTGTACAGTTTGGTTAAAAATGTTGAGGTTCTTGAAATGTTTTCTTTTGGAATATCAGCTCAGGTCACTACAAGAAAACAGTTAAATAGCGACCGAAATTTTCGGTCACAAATTTAACAACGGAATACCGACCGAATAGAAACCGAAAACAAATCGGTCGTTATTCCGTCGCTCATCCGTCGGCCACATCGGTCTCGTTGACCAAATTGAAACGTCGTCGGTTTGTTCACCCTTAACGACCGAATACCGACGAATATTAACGACCGTTTATCGACGGAATATATAACGACCGAATACATAACGGTGTTTATTTGTATAGTAATAAATGAAGGACACAAAACGACGTCATTTTATTTTCGTTAACGACCGACTACCGACGGACTTTAACGACGGATTACCGACAGAAAATTTACCGACGGAATAACGACTGAATAGCGACCGAATAATGACCGAAATTAGGTCGCTATTATTTTCCAATTCCGACGCTATTCGGTCGCTATTATTTTCCCGATTTCCGTTTTTTATAAAATAGCGGGGTTTTTAAGGATATATAGAAACATTTTACCTAATAGTAACTAAGGATAAAATAGCGGGATTTCCATTTTTTCGATATTATTCTCCCGGATTCCGTTTTTTTGTAAAATAGCGGGGGTTTTTAAGGATATATAGAAACATTTTACCTAATAGCGGGGGTTTTTAAGGATATATAGAAACATTTTACCTAATAACGGGGGTCAAGGGGGCAGCGCCCCGGGAAGAAAAATCCGATTCTTCATCTACTCATCGAATGAGTTTTCAGTCCCGATTTATAAAATACCGATATATACTCAAAGCAGAACAATTCAAGTAATACATTTGTGTGTGCATTTATGTGAATCATTAAGTGATGGAGTTAAAATTTTATTAATTGATTATTAATTAACAAATAATTACTAAAATATTCATATTAGTTTGTACTCACATTTAGAACGATGTCGATTTTCGGATTTATAAGTTTTTACCAAATCCGTCGCTATTCGGTCGCTATTAAGCTAAGGGGCGACCGAATAGCTACTGAATTTGCTGAAGCCGTCGCTATTCTAGTCGCTATCTTTTTTCCCTGATTCCGTTTTTTTATAGAATAGCAGGGGTTTTAAGGATATATAGAAACATTTTGCCTATGTTAGTTACTATTAGGTAAAATGTTTCTATATATCCTTAAAAACCCCCGCTATTTTACAAAAAATCGGAATCCGGGAGAATAATAGCGACCGAATATGCTATGTCGGTTGCTATTCGGTCGCCCTACCCTAACCCTAATCCTAATTCCGTCGCTAATCGGTCGCTATTATTAAATGCCTAAACGACGTCTTTTTGCCATTTCGGGGGCTCATTTATTTGAAAATTGGACAAGTGTTTAAGCATGCTAATTGGCGACCGAATAGCGACCGAATTGGAAAATTCCGTCGCTATTCGGTCGCTATTATTAAACGCCTAAATGACATCGTTTGCTTTTTCGCGGGCTCATTTATTTGAAAAATTGGACAAGTGTTAAGCATGCTAAGTGGCGACCGAATAGCGACGGAATTGGCAAATTCCGTCGCTATTCGGTCGCTATTATTAAATGCCTAAACGACATCGTTTTCTTTTTCGCGGGCTAATTTATTTGAAAAATTGGACAAGTGTTAAGCATGCTAAGTGGCGACCGAATAGCGACCGAATTGGCAAATTCCGTCGCTATTCGGTCGCTATTATTAAATGCCTAAACTACATCGTTTACTTTTTCGCGGGCTAATTTATTTGAAAAATTGGACAAGTGTTAAGCATGCTAAGTGGCGACCGAATAGCGACCGAATTGGCAAATTTCGTCGCTATTCGGTCGCTATTATTAAACGCCTAAACGACATCGTTTGCTTTTTCGCGGGCTAATTTATTTGAAAAATTGGACAAGTGTTAAGCATGCAAAGTGGCGACCGAATAGCGACGGAATTGGCAAATTCCGTCGCTATTCGGTCGCTATTATTAAATGCCTAAACGACATCGTTTGCTTTTTCGCGGGCTATAAATATATCTAAGGCAGGAAGCCTCTCCCTCATTCTTCATTCTGCCCAGCCGCGACCTCCACCTTCACCACCACCTCTTCCAGCTATTTCCCCCCAAATCCCCTCCATTCTTCCAGCGCCACCACCTCCGGCACCTCCAAGACATCGCCACCACCTCCGACACCTCCAAGGCATCGCCACCACCTCTGATTTCAGTTGGGTTTTTTAGGGTTTAGGTGAGAATCTTGCATTTTCTAGCTTTTTTTCTTAACAATTGGAATAAATACATCTATTTTGAGAAGATTCAAACAAAAATGGAGGGGAGGTAGTACTGATTTACGCTTGGATTTTAATATATGGGTTTTCTATAATGTCTTGCAATTTTTTTTTGCCAATTCTTATAATTTCTTGCAATTTTTTTTGCCAATTCTCATAATTTTCTTTGTTTTTCAAATGTAGTTTTTTAACATCCAATGTAGTTTTCTTGGTGTATTATTGGTTTTCTTGGTGTATTATTGAAATGTATGCTAATTATATAATATGTGAGTTTTGATAATTCAAAGTGTGTGAGTGTTGATTGTGATGTTGAAATGTAATGAGAAGTGCACACTTTGATTGTGAGTGTTGTATTGTAAATGAGAAGTGTAAACTTGTGTTTTTTGGGTTTATTGATTATTTTTTGCTATTTGGGATCTTATTAATACTGTTTCGGTTTGTATTTACATGCGTATTCTTTGTTTTTTTATAATAGGGATTTAATTTAATTTCAAATTTATTTTTTTAAATAAAAAAACAATTTAGCGACGGAATAGCGACCGAATATTCGATCGCTAAATTTTCCGTCGGTATTCGATCGTTAACCGATCAAAGTCAAAAGTCAACAATATTGACCATTCGATCAGCTATTCCGTCGGTAAATAGAGACCGATTATTCGATCACTAGACTTTCCAGTCGGTATTCGGTCGTTATATAGTCAAAGTCAAAAGTCAACAATGTTGACCATTCGATCGGTATCGGTCAGTTATTGACCGACCGATTATTCGATCGCTAGAATTTCCGTCGGTATTCGATCGTTAACTGATCAAAGTCAAAAAGTCAACAATGATGACGATTCGGTAGGTATTCGGTCGGTAAATAGCGACCGAAGATTCGATCGCTATATATTCAGTTGGTATTCGGTCGGTAATTTGCTTAGCGACGAAAAAATACACGACCACGTCATTCGATCGTTAATCGGTCGCTAAACTCGGTTTAGCGACCGATTACCGACTAAAAGCAAACTGCCATTGTTTACTGCTTTTCTTGTAGTGGGTCCTCTAAAATGCTAAAAATGTGTTTGGGCCTAACTCATTCCCTCCAAATGTACCTCAAGAAGGGGAAGATTGCCTAAACTTTATATATTGTAAAAATGCTCACAAGACACCTCACTCCCAGGGATGTCCATCTGGGGCGTGAACACAAATAGGGCACAATATCGGACTAGGTGGCTCTAATACTATGTTAAAAATGGACTTGAGCCTAACTCATTCCCTCAGAAGTTACCTCAAGAGGGGGAGGATTGTCCAAGTCTTATATATTGCAAATATTTTCACAAGCTAACCGATGTGGGATTTTCAACATAAAACACTCATTATAATAGTAATATAATTATAGAAACGTCTATTTATATATTCTAGACTAAACAATACAAACTCTAATTATAACCAAGACTATAATTAAAAATAGTGAAGGGAGTTTTATAAAGAATGTTATAGAGATCGAATCCAATGTGCTTGAATAGTACTCCCTTTGTTTTAAAATAATACTCAATTTAAAGAATTTGGTGAAGTTTCATTAAAAAACCTTGTATAAGGACTTATATATAACCTTATTTTAATTTTTTTTTAAAAAAAATTATGTCCCATTTCTATTGACCTACTTATTATTTTAAAATTTCTCAAAATATTTAACATTTTTCTTAATTATAACTACATTTTTCTAAAGTTCTAAATTTACCCTTGCCCTAATCCAATAAACACTACATTTAATTCAATTTAAAATTTCAATAGGTTTAATTTAAATTTTTTGATGCAAAATGACTTATTTATTATAGTCAACGCCACCATACTTAATTCTTGTGCTAAATCAAATAGAGTCATTAGAAACTAAACTAAGGGAGTAATAAATGCACAAATTAATAGTAATATGATTAAGGGCGAAGTGGGAATTAGGTCAACCAATGGATTATGAATTTACGATATTGACAATATTAACTTTGTCACTTGGAAAGGGAGGGAGTAAGTAATAATAGTTTAGAAGTTACTCCCAACAATTATAAGTTGCTAGAGAAGTAAAAAATAATTTTTAAGGGACCGAAATATTGTATTTAGAAAAATAGATATTTTAAGAACTCTTGGAGGTCGCAGTCAACCTGCCACCTCCCTCTATATCCGCCAACCGAGGAAATTTAATTACTCGCTCAATTCAAAATTGATATCTTTTTTCTATACAAAATAAATTAGAATTGCAAATATATATATATGTGTGTGTGTGTGTGTGTGTAGAAGTTCACAGTAATCTACTTGAAAAACTTGAGTATTTACCTGCAATATGACAGAATGTATGATATTGGCATACTTAACAGCCAAGTTCAAAGACATACACCGTGCCGGAGCCACCGCATAACACTTTATAAGACTCCGAGGAATTCCCCCTAACTTATCCCTGTGATTAACCACAACCACCGTCAGCAACGAAGCGATACCGGCCCCTAAAGAGTGCCCGGCAAACACCATAGAATAACACTTTCCATTATCCACCCAAAGCCTCTTTAAAGTCTCGGACTCATTATTTAGTAACCAAATTGCTGATTTCAATAAACCATGATGAACAAATCCTCCATCAAACATTTGCTTACCTAATTTATTATCCATAAGTATTTTATAATGGCTTTCGGACATTAAATTTAGGCCTCGAATAGCCAAAATTATTTCCTTATGGTCATGATCTATGTAGATCATGTAAGGTGGGGAACGGCCTAGAGTTTCCTCGTATGTAACACGTTTGATAACGTTGTTCTGGTTGAATTTGTAGTGGTTTGATTGGGGACATTTAGGATGTTCAGGGTCATAGTATATTGAGAGGACTATACGGATGATACGTGGGATTGGGTCGAATTCTTCCAGGGTGGCGGCTGCCCATGTTTCGCTGTCGTTTGATCCGATGTAGCTGCACCGCTTCCACGCCCACCTGAGAAAGCCTGCCGTGGCTACACACCCGACCGCGCATGGTATTGACATGAATGTGGATACCTAGCTCTTACTATGATGCCTTAACTTATCGTGTGATTTGCTTGTTATACAGAATTTTGCTAGTGCGTACTTTTCGAATAATATTAATTTTTTGGTAAAATAAATAGATGTACGTGTGTATCAAAAATTGGGATGTGTTGAAGAAGGTGGGGGACTAATTAAAGAGGAAAGAAAAGGAGAAGAGTGCATGGGACAAAAGGTTCATATAGTATAGGATGATTTTTTTTTTTTTTTAAATACTAGCTAGTACTTAAGTAATTATAATTAGGGGAAAAAGGTTGTGCTTTTGATTTGAAAATCATGTGGGAGAGAAAGAAAATGGTAGTGCTGCTTGCATGCAGACGTCGTGGCTCCAGTGCGGACCCTCAAAATTCCGTACGGTGCGGGCCACGATCCCAGCCGTTGGATTTTATCCTTTTTTATCCAACGACTGTATCAAAATAAGGGAGTATTTTAGGGATAAACTTTACAGTAGTTACTTTTTGTTCTGAGAGAGAGAAAAGTTGCACGCAACAAAAACACATGTTCTTTCTTTAGAGAACACATGTTTTTTGGTTAGAGAACATGTGTTTTTGTTCGTACGCAACTTTTCTCTCTCCTCCCATAACCCAATCGATGTGACGGTTGCGCGTGTTACTTTTTGTTCCCTTCACTAACCAAAAACATGTGTTCTCTAAAGCAACACGTGTTTTGTTCTCACCCGCAACTTTTCTCTCTCCTCCTCGGTAACCCAATCGATGTGACGGTTGCGTGTTACTTTTTGTTCCCTTCCCTAACCAAAAACATGTGTTCTCTAAAGAAGAACATGTGTTTTTGTTCAGCCGCAACTTTTCTCTCTCCTCCTCGGTAATCCAATCATTTATTTGTAAAATTACATATGTACCCTTTTATTATATAACATTTTTTTATTATTATTTTTTATTGTCAGCCGCAATTTTTCTCTCTCCAGATCTGGACCATTCAAAATTCCATCCGACGGCTAGGATGGTTCCGCAAGTGCAGAACTTTGGGGGTTCCGCACTGGAGCCGGACTGGCATGCAGATTCTTATTCTTGTCTACAATTGCAAGTAAAATGACATTGAAACATCACTCTATTTATGGAAAAGGTAGTTCAATCAAACACTTCATGTGCGCATTCTTTCTCTGTCTCAAAGTGAATTTAAACTTTCTATTTATTTTTAGATATCGTGGGAGTTATTTGACAATAATAATTATTTGACTATGAGTGAATTTCATCAACATTTTATATGGGAGAACATCTATTTCTTTGGCATGGGAACAGAAGAGAGAGAGGGGCACTACTGACCTCCTTTAAGAGAAATAAATGTATTTACATTCATATTGTTTGATAGTATATGGGATATGGAGGGAAAGTGGCATCATTTACTTTCCTTGGGAGAAAGGAATGGTAAAGTAAATGAATATATATATATATTGTGTTTGGTATGGTAGAAACTAAGTAAATTGATATATATATATATATATATATATATATATATATATATATATATATATATATATATTTAATTATAAAATTTTATTTGCTAGATTGAATATTATACCCGTATTTCAATGTGAAAGATGGATGGGGCGTGGGCAACAAATAAAAATTTGAGGGGAGCTATTTTGTCATTTAATCATAAATATCTCAACCCCTCCGAAATTGGAGGGGCTATTTTCCTTGCGTGAAGAGGGAGGATCTCCTCATCCTGTTATACTTTCACTCCTCCGAACACCGCAACCATTAGTCATTTACCTCTCAATTTACTTCACCTCCTCAACTCCTTCTATTTTACATAATAACCAAACAAAGGCTTAAATTGTTTATTTTACTAAAATTACTATTATATATTTCGTTTGGTTGCGGTCGGTGTTTGCAGAAGTTGTAGTAAAATAGGAGGGGGGTTCTTCCATCTCCACGTCAACAAAATAGCCCCTCTAATTTTTGAGGAGTTGGGATGTTTATGAGTCATTTACTTCTCAATTTACTTCCCCTCCTCATCTCCTTCCACTTTACACACCAACCAAACAAAGGCTTAAATTGTTTATTTTATTAAAATGACTATTATACTTTTTACAAAAATTAATGTAAGAAATTAGAAGAGACTTGAATGTCTTTTCCACTTCAAATACTTCTCAACACCTCCAAAATTGAAGGGTACGTGGAAGTGGACCCCTCTCCCTCCTCATGTACTTTTCATCTGGCAAAACATCCTCTGTCTCCGTTCTATGTCCCTTTTTGTGTCCCCACGAATAGATATTTGCCACGTGTATATTTTTTTCCTGTGAGTTCTCCTATTTCTTTTAGGTGATAATTTTTTTAATTAAAAGTTTAATACATGTTATTTTCTTATTAGTGGTGACAAGGAAGAAGACACCGAATAGGAACAAAGGAATTCTAGCCTCTTCATCCACCCTCCCTACCAAACAATAGTATTTGCTCAAATACTCTCATTTTCTTTCTCTTCATCTCCCCCTCCTTTTTCTTTCCTACCAAACAAATATTAGAATATTTTTCATTTTTCTCAAATGAATAGAAACCCAATAATAATGAAAAGAAAAAGGGACTAAATGGATGTTTGCACTTTGCTTTTATGGATGCTAAAATGCCTTCAAAGTTATAAAATCAATATTTAAAACCAAAAGCAATATCTGTTATATTTTAAAATGTAAAGAAATTTCACTAAAAAACAAAAAATCGAATCTATATGTCTTGAGTTATTTTTCATATGAATTTCTTTATTCCACTTTTGGACTGTTGAAGCTAACAAGAAATGATAATCAAGTAGAAGAGAATATTGCCCATTCCCACCCCCACCAAAGTTGCAAGTTCCAAACCCGCAAAACAAAAAAGGAGATGAGTATTTCATAATCAAATTTCAAATACCAACTCTACTTCTTTAACAAAAGAAAATCACGCATACACGTTTTATACATCTCATATCTTTTACTTATTGATAGCATATTCGTCATCACAATCACCATTAGCTTTCTTTTTTTTTTTTGCTGAATAAGAAAATCATCCATTAAACAGAAAAGGCCAAGGTCATTACAATTGGTAGATAATCTATAAACAGAAAATAAAGATTTTACAAAGTAATATTTAAATGGATAAAATCTCACACCTTGGGAAAGTAAAAAAATACTAATACTAGTAAAATAAACAAACACAAAAATGAATTCTTTAATAGCATTTACATCGCAATCATTGAATCGCAAAAACAAGAGATACTCAAATTCAACATCTTCGTTAAGGATCTACAATTTAAAATATCATAGGTGTATCAACTGTTTTGAAAATTGCTTCAGGAGGATGTAGACAAATAAAAGAGAACCCAGAGAAATTTCAAGTTTGAAGATACATTCAAAGAGTAAAAGAAGCTCCGATCTAGGGAGATTGGGAAAAAAAATTGTCCCTGCATAGTAGATCTTGAAGAAGATGGCCTAGAGATAAGTACTTAAAGATTTGTGGTCAAAATGAAGAGTGAAAATTTGAATTGCTTTTCTTTGGGGGCTCTATCACGGATCGCAAGTTTCAGCACTTGAGACGCCCGCGATGCCGAGTAACTCTAGCTCAAATAGCTCCTAAGTTACTCCCAGCAACCTTTCTTTATGTTCACAATCACGGGACAAGATGATAGGCAACACTTAAAAACGAAAACGGGTCACTTGCGCGAAAACTCGGCTTTTCTCATTAAAATATAACATCATTACAGGTATGAAAATTTACATCAAAAGAGTTCAAAACGACGAGGGGGAGAGTCGCTTGAATGCCTATTACAAATGCTAGAAGTTTGGTTTTTGCTTGTTTGTTGAAATTTTTGTTCCCCCTATAGGTGCTTAAAAAGCATTTGCCCTTGTGACAGGAGTGTAGCACTTTTTTCCGAGGAGGTGGGAAAACAAGTTACCTATGCTATACAAATGATAATTACAATCTACTTCGAGCATTCTCTTCAAAATGTCATATAAGGATGACCTGCAAAATTTGGGCCCATTCGGACTTCATTTAGATGCCAAACGGCACGTGCCAAGTCGGTTGGCAGTTGGGGCGGATGAACAGTGTTTCTGCGCGCTGTGTGGCTGCCTGGCAGGCTGGGGCGCGGCTGCCTGCTCTGTGCGGCAGATTGGGGCGCATGAACAGTGTTCCTGCGCAATGTTGGGGCGCTGCTGCATGCCATGGGCGGCAGATTGGTGCGCATGAACAGTGTTTATGCGCCATGTTGGGGCTGGTGCACGAGGTGCTTGGGCACGTCGTTGGGCACTGCCTTGGGGCTAAGTATTGGACGGCGCTGCCTCCGAGCGCACGAGCTGGGCGAGGCAATGGGGCACGCTTGGCGCACGGGCGTGCGGGTCATGTTGCGACAACAACGTGCGCCTTCCATGATCGGCATGCTCGGGAGCCTTTGGCCACACGGCTTAGGTAAGCTCGGGCGCGCAGAGGAGCATCGTTGTTGTCTCCTGTGCGAAATCACGACCGACTTGTGACAGCTTCCATTTCTTTTAGGTTATATCTCACAAAAAGATAAGTTTGCCATTCATTAAATACAATTTAAGATTGAACGATTGAGACTTGTATTAGTTAAAGGTTTAACAGTCGAAATCTATCATCATCAACAAACACTTGTGAAAGTATTAGAACCCCATCAGACCATTACTCCTCTCCTTCTGCCCTGTTGCACAGGCCTAACCACCTTCAGCCCATTCAAATTAACGGTGACATTGATAATAGATGCTAAAGCTAGAAGTTATCAAGAAAATGATTTAAGGAAAAAATCTTCTGTAGTAGAAACTCTCCATAAGTTATATGTTATGAAGCCTTTTTTAACTACGTATCACGTTTTTCTGATCTAGTAATTGTTAATGTTTCATCAGTTCAATTTTTCAACATTATGAAGATGTGCATAACCGGTTACTGTTACGACTTCTCCAACTTGGATAAATTTCTAAATCAGAAGCATATAAGCCAGGTTCTTGGAGTAAAATTTGTTTGACAACATTTAAGGGGCTTACTTGGATTGGGTTTGGGATTGGTTTGGGTTTGAGGTCTCAAACCCGATCCCCCAAACTTTGAATGAGTCTGGGATTGAGTTTGGGTTTAGGGCAGGGAAAAGCTTTAAAAACTAGCTGGAACTATTCAAATTCAAAAATTTTTTCTTCAAATAATTGTTAAATTCAAAAATTTTTAACTTTCTTAAATTAGCGAAATGTTCAAATTCCAAATTTGTGAGCCAAAATTTGAAATTGGACGATTCTTTCGAAAAAAACATTTGAATTTGAATTGTTCATGCCCTGTTTTTTAGCTTTCTTCCTCGCCCAAAACCCTAAACCCAAACTCAAACCCAGACTCAATCCAAAACTGGTTTGGGACTGGGTTTGAGACCAAAACCCAAACCAAACCCAATCCAAATAAGCCCAAGATTTGCCAGAAGATTCGCAGGAAATTTTGCATAAAGGATTATCTAAAAATCTTGTGGCACATAGTTGAGGAAAACTGTATATTGTGGTGGGTTTGAGAAGTTGAGGTTTTGCATAAACAAGTGGTCTATGCTTATTTCTTAGAGACAACATTATCTGGTAAGTCGCGCATATTTTGAAGGACCAACTTAAAATTCATCCAATTGGACCGTACAAAGGATGTATGTTCACAGACCGAAAAATTCTGTTGTGGATTTAAGTTATAAACCACTTGGTTCACATTGAGTCACATCACCTCTTTTAATAATAAAATAAAATAAAAAAACCATCTTTAATTGCACTAAAAGGGGAGTATTTTTATTTTTTTAACCAAAAGAATGATATGGCTCAATGTTTTTTTTGCTGAATAAGAAATTTTTTCATTAATCACAAAACAGCCGAAGCCATTACAATCAAAATAAAATCTGAAAATATAAGAAAATAAAAATTATACGACGATTTAAAAAACCAAGATAACAGAGAAAAGCCACATTCAAGAAAAATTTGAGTGGTTTGGAAATACTAATATAAAAGCTAGTAAGATAAAAAAAATACATAATCTTCTTCTTCGCAGTATCTCCATCGCAATCCTTGAACCACAGAGGCAGCAGAAAATCAATTTCAACATTTTCCTTAGGAATCGACAATTTATATGACCATTGGCGTATAAACCGTCATACAAATTGCTTGGGGAAAATGTAGAAAGTTGATAAAGGACTCATATCAAGTCCGGGTTGAAAGATTTCTCCTATAAACAGAGCAAATAAGTCTAGATCTGTGAAGATCTGAGACAGATCTAAACCCCGTGTCTTGAATCTTAAAAAAAAAAAACCTTTGAAAAGAGTCTATATGATTTGTAGTACAAAATAGAGGTATAGTATCCAAATAAAAACAGTAAATAAAGTTAACTGACCAAGATCCGGTCATTGGCCGGAGCCAATGGCCGGATCCGACCACTAGAAAAGGCAAAAAAAGGGCTTGCAGGGAGAAAAAAATAGAGAAAAGATGTTGCAGAGAGAAGGGATAGGAAAGTGGACCAGGTGGTCTATGACACCATAGATGGCCTAGGTCCACAATATAATTATTCCACAGAAAAAGGCCAAAGTTTTCCACATGAAAAAACTGAGGCAAAATCGCCAAATTGGTCTTAAATAATATTTCACATTGAGTTTTGAGTTCTGTTCGAATAATTTTATCCTTTATTATACTAAACGTTTTTACGACCTTTCGTTAGTGTCCTTCCGTTAATTTTTCTATCAAGCTATCATCAGGTCACTCATGTGTCTCACACACGAGACACATTTTAAGGGCATTTCAGACATTTCAACCTATTTTCTCATAAAAACTAATCTTTCCCATATGATCAATATTTTTTGCTAAAATAACACTAAATTTCAAATTTATTCATCATCTGATAAGAATTATTATTCCTCTGTATTGGTTATTGCCTTTGAAATTTCCTCGACCTCTACCGCCTTACTGACTTGATTCAACTTGATGTGAAAATTCAGTTCACTCATTTTTGACATACACCCGAGTTTGCAAAGCTTTCTCCTCAAATACTCTTTGAGCACACTGTTAATCCAAATACAACTCATAGAAGAATAATTCTCCTTCCAACTAATATTGTCAACTCATACTCTTTCATCAAAACCTGTAATATGTTGTTTTGAAATCATGATGTTTAGAAATCACATCTAACTGTTGTTTCTTAACATGTACATTTGTTAATGGAGTATCCGTAGGAAGTTCTTCATAACCTTCCTCAATAATGTTCCACTCCAAGAACATGGAATTTTTTTTGCATATTTTTCCTCCACATATCAAATACAAAAACATCACTCACACAAAGCTCGGGGATTCATCACACAACATTATCTCTATACCAATTGAAGACTTTGAAATGATCTCACAATAATATAATGAAGGAGATAAACAAACAACAAGAGATTAAAAGTGAAAAGATTTTATATAATGAAGAAACAGAGAACAAGAAATGAAGAAAAAAGGCGCAGCTCACTGGAAGCCAAAAAGGCTTTTGATAGATCTTCTAAATATTAGTCTCTTAGTTTAAAGATTTCTTCTACTAGTATGTCTTTATAGGCAGTCGACTTAAGAGACAACAAGCAATGGCAGTGGAGTGCTGCTCTCTATTGCAGAAGTCTTTATATTTCTATTGAATGTTGGGTGATTTCAAATAGAATGATTGATACTCTATTTATAAAGTCACTTGAAAACTAAACAATAATAATCTACTAATTAACTTATATTCACCAACCACCAACTAACAACTACTACTAACCAACCACCAACAAACACCACAACAATTAAACTAATACAATAATTAATTAAATCTTGATTTAAATCCTATATTTAATTGTTGTAACATTTATTATTTGTAACATTTAATGATTGTTGGTTAATAGTTAAAATAATTGGTTAGTAAACCATTATTATTTAATCTTCGCTTGGCTCTATAAATAGAGCAGCAAACATTTCATTTTAAATTATCCAACATCTAATAGAAATCATGGTTTTGAAACCCGGACCGGACGGTCGGACTGGTCCGACCGTCGATCGGACCTCCAAGCGGTCCGGTTAGGGGCCAAAACCCGTTTTCGTCCAAAATCGCTCTAATTTCACTGACCCGGTGGACCCGGCCGGTCGGACCGTCCGACCCGAAAACCGGAACGGTTTTGGAAAAACCGGCCGGGTCACAAATACTTTTTTTTAAAAAAAAAAAATCTGTATAAAACCGGCGGTGCGGGGCGAAGATGGCGCCGGAAAAAGAGAGAAGAGAGAAGATGGCGCCGGAAAAAGAGAGAGGAGAAAAGAAAGGGAAAAGGGATCGGAGAGAAAAAAAAAAGAAGAATGACAGAAAAAGAAAAAGAAGAAGAGAGGTGGCGGAGGCGGCGACGGAGGCGGCAGCGGAGGCGGATCGTCGGAGTCGCGGTTGAGGAGGAAAAAATGAGAGGAGATAAGAAAGGGAAAAGGGATCGGAGAGAAAAAGAGAAGAAGAAGGAAAGAAAAAGAAAAAGAAGAAGAAGAGAGGTGGCGGCGGAGATGGCACCGGAGCTGAGGAGGGAGAAGGGGAGGCGGCGGCCTCATCCTCATAGAGAAGAAGAGAAAATGAAAATAGGGTTAGGGTTCTCTCTTAGGAGAGTTTATATACTTAGGATTAAAGGTGCAATTAAAGTATTCTCACATAAAGTCCTATACAATTATTAAATTACAAATAAGTCTTAAATGATCTACTTTATAGTTATTTGGACTATAGAATTAAAGAAAATACTTAAGAGAATAATTAAGATAAAATATATCTGAACTAGCTTTCATTAACAACATTTTTTATTAATAAGTATATATTATATATTTTTTAATATTTATAACGTTGACCGAGTCGTTGACCGGGTAGATGACTGATCAACCCAGGTGGCCGTGACCCAGTGACTTTTCCGGGTCGATGCCCGGTCCGGGTTCAAAACCTTGATAGAAATATAGAAGCATTTTGGCTTCCGCAATAGAGTGCAGTGCAGCGCAGCACTCAACTGTCATTGCCCTTTTGAGCACTCCACTACCATTACTTTGTACAAGGGATTATTGCCCTCAAAGAAAGGCAAAAGTTTTCCACATTAGAGATGAATCAAACTGAATACTCGAAATGTATGAAAAACAACCTTCATCTTCCACTCTATGAATCCGAGAGAAAAATCTCAAACTCATAGACAGAGATTCATCAAGCAATCTTCATTTTCATTCCGAGAACTCGAAAATTAATAATTCATAGACTTAAAATTCAATAGAACTTTAGATCTCAAAATCCAACAGCTCTCTTCGGTGTGGTTAAAGCAAATCAATCATCATCGAATCCAAATATCATAAAAAAACTGATTAAATCAAAGCATTAATCATAAATCACTAATCAAAACAGTCTTTTATAGAACAACTATTATCTAGACAATGCTACTTTTCATCATGATCAAGTTTGAAGAACTTGATATAAGAGAGGCCAAGGGCCATGTAAAAATTAAATAAGTTAACTTGGCAAAAAAAATAATTAAATAAGTTAATTACAAATTATCAATTGGGGGGACTAATCCTAAAGGGCCCAAAGAATTCCTAATTGGAATTAAGGTAACCTTTTTGATGAATTGTAATTAATTATTTTATTAGTTTAACTATTGGGAACTTAATTAATTAATTATTGTATTAGTTTGAACTTTTCTTAGTATTAGACTATTTTCTATAGATTTTTATACTTGTTGGTAGGTAATTATTGATCAATAGTGGTGTATCAGTAAAATACTTGAGAAGCTTTAAGTTTCCGCTACTATCCATTTGTTTTTTTACTTCTATTCTCCAAACTGATTGACTTATTAAATATATGAAATTTATTAATTTATCTTCTAATTTCTTTTCTATTAGTTTATCTTTTTAATTATATTATTGTAAGATAATTATAAAAATCTTCATATATTGTAGAAATTTTGTAAAATGATACCACAATACTAATAAGAAAAGAGATAAACAAATAGAAAAAGAAATAAAAGGCAAAACGATTAAATTTTATACATTTAAATAAGTAAATCAGCTATGGAGAATAAAAATAAAAAAATGCAAATATATAGGCACAATGAACTATATAATAAAAGGTCTACTGACCAACCACAATTGACCAAATATTTACCAAAAAAAAAAATTGATTAAAAAATTAAAGTCCGACTATGGTGCTTATAGACAATTCGTAAACACGTGCTTATAAATGTAGGTCATCAAAGCAATATGATCATCTTGATTATAACCGTTCTAAACAACTATTCAAAATGGTGTTTCACATAACTACTCCCTCCCTTGGTTAATATAAGACCTAATGACATTTAGCGAAATTAATAAATTAAAAAGCAAAATATTTTGTTAATCAAAATACAAATACTACAATCTTAAATATAACTTATATATCATTAATTTTAATTCTATTTAAGATAGTATTCCCTCCCTTCCCTATTAATTGTCGTTTAGGAGATATCTAGGTATCCAAATTAATTGTCGTTTAAGGTTGTTTTATTAGTTGTCAACAATTTATTCCAATTATACCCTCAACATTTTCCTTTCTTTATGACAAAAGAGTGAGAGAGAGGGAGGGTGGGGGATAATATTGGAAGTTTAGGTGAAAATGACAACTTCTTTAATTTTCTCAAATTCTCTAAAGAGTCTTATATTTAGGGATGGAGGGAGTAATATTATTTAATATTAATATTTTAATTAAAATATATCTTCTTCTTTTTTTTTAATTTTTGCTACATATCCTAAAAGTCTTATACAGTCGAACCTCTATATAAGAATACTCTATATAAGAATAAACTCCTTATAACAATAAAAAATAATGGTCCCAACTCGAGACCAGTTATAAATAAGAATAAATTATACATTGTAATATTCCATGTTTTTTAAGGACCCTCCTTAAGAAATTTACCTCCATATAGTAACAAAATAACATTAAATTTTGAATATATTTATATATCTATATAAAACATCCATAATTATTTAACAATTTTACATTAAACTTAAGATGATATAAAATATTTGTCTAAAATTATGCTGTGATAATGACTTAATTTTTGGGTTAATATCGCATCCTTAAACTTGCGCGTTCGTAGTAACTCGTCATCGGCACTATCTGTTCGAATTTTGCAGTGCTTGAAGCAATTTTCAATTGTATGTGGCTTCACATCTATAAACCATGTATAGTAGTTGCCTAAATATTGTGTAATATCGTGTAATTGATATTTAACTAATATACTGTAGGAACACATGTTTTTAAAATATAAGGAACATATTTTTTAGTGTCGTATAATTTATATTAGTTACTTTTAAAAAAATATAATTTTTATATGTAATGCTCTATTTAAAATAACCTCTCAATAGTAATATTTTTGTCCAGTCCCAAAAGTATTACTGTGTCCAGTCCCAAAAGTATTACTGTATAGAGGTTTTACTGTATTAAGAAATGGGGACGAAATAATTTAAATCTGATCAAGCAATTCCACAACTTAAATCTATGTTCTATAAAAAAATTGTAGCAAAATTGGAAAACAAAATGTGAAGCTTACGAGAAAACGCAGGAATCCACTGAATAATATTGAAATCTGCGCGTCCATAAGTACCAAATAATCTAATATGATTTTGCATCATTTCGTATTTCCTTCTGTTAATTTTTTTTTTTTTTTTAATTGAAACAGAGGAAAATCATAGAGGATGCTACTTTCTAATGAATGGAAAGAAATTTGATTTAGAATTACATGTTTTTGTAGATAAATTTTTTAAAGAAAATTGATTTGGATATGTAGAAGACGAGCTGAAGATGAAAGGAATGGGTGCTTGACATTATATATGGTGAAGAATGAGGTGTTAGGGTTACGTGGTCACGATCTGGTGCCTTATTTGGGCCGGGTTATGATATTTTTCTTTCCTTTTTGTTAGAAATGGGCCGGGTATGAGACTAGTCCAGGATTATTTGCCCTTTTTCCATTTAATTTTTTTTTTAAGCCCAATTAGACATACACCCCAAGAGGGGGAGAGAGTAGCAACTCATAAGATGAGGAAGAGATAACCCTAGAAAGAGAGACAATTACAGCATATCTCATGCGCGGGGAGAGTATCGAACCCACGACTTCAGATCGTGGACATGCCGTTGTCCCACTGAGTTAAGGACCTTGTGATCCATTTAATTATTCAATCTCCATCTTTATTTTCTTTTTTCTTTAAGGCTCCTTTTTCTATCAAGAAGGCTTTGGCCCGGTGGGCAAGGCCTTGACTTGTGACCATGAGGTCACAAGTTCGACACCCGCCTCCAACGTTGAGGCTAATAAAATTCGCTAGAATTAGGGGTCAGCTTAAAAAGCTCATTTTTCTAGTCTAGATAATAGAGCATGACTTCCTGAAACGATACAAAATGTCTCCGCATAATATACTGCGATTTGTAGCACAATTAAGGGTGTATTCAATGTAGAATCTATAAGATTTTTTTTTGAAGGATTTTTAAAGTCTATAGGTATTCAATTTGGATTTTAAAAAGTCCAATGAAATCTAGAGGTATTCAATTTAGATTTTAAAAAGTCCATTCAAATCTAGAGGTATTCAAAACTCTATAGATTTTCATAGATTTTATTAAAGGTAGGATTTTGATGGATTTCCTATGCTTAAATGTGTATTGTGAAATCTCTTCTAATTCATTAAGATTTTGATTTTCTCTCATTAATATTAAAATTAAATGTATTTGATTACAATTTTTTTTAGTGATCTCATTTCTTTAAAATTATAAGAAAAATAAAGAAATATACAAACTAAAAAAAATGAGAATTTTTTTAATATCATTAGAAAACTCAATATGAAATGTTTATTTCCCAAAAACAAGATTTATTGTTATAATATCTAAACAATTTTCTTCTTAATCATCTTCAAATAGAAATTAAAAAAAGCAAACAATTTCTTCTCTATTTAACAACAAATTTCTATTTTCAAACATGGATTTCATTTCCTCTTAAATAGAAAATCAAAGGGAAAAAAGAGTTGAAACAAAACCCATCACAAAACATATCTTAATTAAACTATAGAAAAAAATACCAATAAGTAAATTATACAAACCTTGAACAAATAAATCAAAAAAAATTCGCAATTACGTGATCTAAAAAAAATTCAAAGGCAATCACTAAACTTTTTAAATTTTTAACAAAATGATTTAATTAAAAAAAAAAAGGATTGATAAACATATGTTGACTTTGGATGTTCAACACCGCTGGATCTGTATAATACACAACTGGATTAGTATTTTCTTTATTTCTTGGTGTTATTCAAATAATCTATAGACTTTATAAATCAAAAGAAATCCTGATAAATCAATCTAATAGAATCTGCATAGAGTTAAAACAATCCATACAGTCAGCAGAATTCATAGACTTTTAAAAATCAGTTAAAATCTTTTAAAATCCGGATTGAATACACCCCCTAAATATACATTTTCTCTATATAGTTTTAGTGTATAATTTTTTTCCGAAGAAATCAAAATATTTACAAAATTTGAAGATTTTTTTAGTTATTTTGGATGAAGGGAAACAATGAGTGATATGACCCCTAAAACTATCACATTTTATCATTTTTCTTTTTATTGACTATGATATACTCTCTCCAATACAAATGAGTGTTATTTAGTACTCTCTTCATTCTTATTTAATTGTCGTTTATGAGATATATGTATTCAAATTAATTGTCATTTACATATATTTTATTAGGTGTTAACAATTTATTTCAATTATACCATTAGCATATCTTTTATTGAAAAAGTGAAAGAAAAGGAGAAAGGAAGGGTATTATTAAAATTGTGGTGGAAAGATTATTATTTGTTTAAATTCTTTAATTTATTTTCAAAATGTTCTAAATGTACTGTATTGAGGAATATAAGAAGTACTTTTTACGCAAATTAAAATAGTCATCATCTCTTTCCTTTGCCTTTTTAGGCTTTTCCATACGATTGTCTCCTTCATATTATCTTTCTACCAAAAATTATTTTTCTTGCTCATCTTCTAATTGGGTAAAAAGATAAGAAGTATATTAGGTGTATTTGTTAACGAGACATCTTAATTTTAGACATATTAGCATGTGAGGTTTTTTTTATAGATAAAAAAAACTACACTTATTAAGATATGAAAGGAATAACATATTTGACTTGCAACTCATTAAAAAAAAGGAAGAAAAAGAGAGACCAAATATCATTCCTCTTAAATTATTGCTAATGCAAATTTTTCTTATGGCATTGGAATGGGAGAAGTTGTGTTTTTTAACCCCGTCTCGGGATGTGGGTTTTTATATGTTATTATGGTTATTTAAACTATTGTATAATTTTTTTTTCTTATATTTTCAGATTTTTTTTTATTGTAATGACTTCGACTATTTTATAATTAATGAATAATTTCTTATTGAAAAAAAAAAAGTTGCGTTTGACGAGGTTTGTGGTTTTTTCGCATTTGAGAAGGCATTTTCCGTCAAAAGAGGCCGCAGCCCAGTGGGGCAAGCCTCGACTCGTGATCGAGAGGTCCCGAGTTCGACACCCTCCTCATACATGGGGCAAGCTTAAAATGTCTCCCTTTCTAGGGCTCTTTCCTCCTCTTGTGAGGCAGTTCTCTCTCCCCTTCATGGGGCAATCGCCCAGCCGGACTTTAAAAAGAGAAGGCATTTTCCTAAATTGATGACTATGTTACAATTTATTTATGAGCAAATAGCTTTTTCTGCCACAAAACTACTTACGAGTGCTATATCTGGCACAAATAATGTTTTTGTGTTTTTTCTGCCACAAATCGTTTTTTCGTGCATTTTCTGCCATGAAACATTTTATTAGTGCTAAAAATGCCACAAAACGAGGGAGGGTGAAGGGAAAAATAGTTAAGAGATAAAATTAGACCCTAAAATCACATTTTTATATTTAATTGGGTACACAATTTATTTTCTAAATAATTGACCCCTTCTTCCCAGGTTTATCAAAAAAAAAAAAAACCACCACCTTCTTCTTCCTTCTCCTCCCACCTCGAGCCGCCGTCACCACCTCCCATCCCGTCACCCAATCCCCACACCCACCCATACCCCCTGAAAATTAACCAAGAATAGCAATCCATATGATGAAAGTACTTCTAAATCTATATTTCAGACACATATAACAAATTTCACAAATGCTTTGCTGCTCTAACCTTTAGAAACTGCTTTACAAAATACATATAAGTCAAAGCAATACGCAAAATGCTAATCAATTTGCACTACATGATTAACCAAGTGCTTTGTTGCTAAAACATCAAAAAAAAAATTAAACAAAATACATACCAGTCAAAGTACTAAACAAAATGTAGATTAGTTTGCACTACATAATTAACCTAACATATATGCTTTGCATCTGAAACCAGCAGAATTCCTGAACAAAAAAAGAGCAATATGCAAAATGCAAACTAATTTCCATAGAAATATCTAATTGTTCTTAGGCATTTTTACTAGGCTATCACCTTCACCACGTCTCTCCAAATTATCAAGCAGTCATTTTTTGGCAGATTTGGTACTCTTTGGTATGGGTGGGGGCAGGGATTGGGTGACGGGATGGGAGGTGGTGGCGGCTCGATGTGGGAAGAGAAGAAAGAAGAAGGTGGCGGTGAGGGTTTTGGTAAATTTGGAAAAAAGGGTCAAGTATTAAAAATAAAATAAAATTAGGTACCCAATGTAATATAAAATTTTGATTTTAGGGTTTATTTGAAATTAATTTGATCTCTTACTTATTTTGCCCTTCACCCTCCCTCGTTTTGTGGTATTTTTAGCACTCATAAAATGTTTTAATGGAAGAAAAGGCACGAAAAATAATTTGTGACAGATATAACACTCGTAACTAATTTTGTGGCAGAAAAAGTTATTTGCTCTTTATTTATTAGAAGAGCATGTTGTTGGTTTGGAAAGTGTGTAGGTCAGATCCTTTTATTTCCAGGCGTCAAAGCTCCTTTTTTGTGCATGTCTGCCATTTGTGCGCCTTTGAAGACAGAAGACAGAAGTCCGAAGTCACAGCTCTTCCAAGTACCAAATGCTCTCAATTCTTTTGAACCAAAATGATTTTTTTGCTCAAATTAACCAAAATATCTTGGACTAAAAGGTGGATAAAATTGTCATTAAAAATTTGTAATTTATTACGTCAATTTAAAATACTTTTTGCAGTAAGTTACTTTTGTTAGCCATATTATTAAGCCACAAATCTTTACTCAATTTAAACCAAATAACAATACTTGTCTTGACTAAGATGAGGGCACAATTGTCATTTTCTACAGCAATAAGTTGTAATTTTATTTATAAAAAACAATAATATAACCCATTAGTTCCATAATAATTGAAAGTATAGGCGAGAAATAAATATGAAAACAAACATAAGTTTTGACAATAAATGCACACGTTTACTGCTACCCCAAACATAAGAAGTTCTTGGATAAAAAATGTTATTTTGTTACCTCTAAAAAATGGTATTGCTGTGAGACAAAACTGAAACTTTTCACCAAAAAATATAATAAAGGAAAACAAAAGAGACAGTTCTCAAACATCATAAGCATAAATCAAATGATGGAAAAATTAATTTGAATTGCTCAAGAATTAAAATTGATCCAATATTAGACCCTCCCACTGTTGCTGGTGTGCTAGGGCAAGGGAAAACAAAAGCCCTGCAATTTGAATCTCACATAAATGTTAGTCACTTCACTTGCCAAAACAAAAGTTCCCTTCAAAACCCCCCATTTTTCTTCCTAATAACCTGATATACATACATACAATTATGCTCATTGATTCTCCAAGAAGAACCTCACAGAACCACATTTTGGCTTATGAATTCGAATAATCACCTATACGACCAAGAGAAATGCGTTAGCTACTACTAAAACTCCGATTGTGAAGTATCCTCCCGCTGAAAAGGAATTTCCCTGCAGTTTCCATGAAGAAGAAGAACCTGAGCTCTTGGAATCCATTGCTGGAGCTGTCCCATTCAAGAACGTCGCATTTCTGTCACCGCTGCACATAATTGTTAAGTAGTGTCAGTCAGAGTTATAATCGCTACATTATTGTTGTTGCTAGTGGACATTTAATTTTAGACGGAATAAGTTAACAAGTTTCAAGATTATCGGACAAAATCATTATTATTGTGTAAAAACAAAAACCAGGTTATGAATGAAATAACTACCTTCCGGAAAATAGGCACGAGCCATGACCTACAAAGAAATGAAAGGAATAAAGCAACATTAGTAATGTAACCATTTCAAGAATGCATGAGATATAAAATAGGAGTAAGTAATAAAATAAAAAAATAATCTTACTTGGATTAGTGGTAGTGATAGCAGCCACTCCATTGAAGTTGCAAGACCCCGGAGCCTTGTTCATCTGATGATAATAAGTATCAAATGCATAAGTTGCATGAGCAGCCACATTGTCAGGATCATAGCATTGTGCCCCTTGTAAAATTGGCGAACAGTCCACTTTACCAGGTCCGCAAGCCCAATCGAGAGCAGCCTGCAACATTTTCGCATCTGCGCCATCTTTAGCAGCACAGTAGGTCTGATTTGTTGTATCATTCGCGAAGATTTGCCCTGAATCGATCACGTGCAAAATATATGTGGGCACGCCATTTGCATCAAACAGCCCCCAATTCTTTTCAGACAGTGGCCCGGGTTTCGTATCTTCGTTGTACAGCTCATAAATGAAAGTACTAACAGAAATCCCAGGATGCTTAGGAGTTCCGGTTTTGTTCCCCACATGCCTAATTAAATTGCTGTTATACGTGTTGGCGTTGTCCAAAGTAGCATCTGGCTCATTTGAATCCCCTTTGGACGGCCACCCCGTTTCGGTCACAATAATAGGAATGTTAGTGAAATTTAGAGAAGCCATTGCAAAGTAAGCGGCATCAACCATGGCATCAAACACATTGGAGTAGCGAAGAAGAGTGTTGGAATCAACAGCTTCTTTGTTAGGCGGAAGGGGCTTAAACAGTGCATAATCCAACGGAATGACGCCATTTGATTGCATATAATCATAATAAGGATATATGTTTAGCATAAGAGGTGAACCAGTGGATTGCAAGAAACTCAACATGGGGACTAATACCCGATTCCACGAGTGATTAAAGAAGGCTTGCGATGGAGGGAAGGAATCCAATATCACGGACGAAGGAAGAGGGGTCGAAACTTTTATTTGATTGTTGAGATTCGACGCCACAAGAGCGGATTGGATAAACTTAAGAGCAGTAACAAGGATAGTTGCTGCATTTGGAAGAGAAATAAGAACTTCTGAACCAACACAAATGGTAGTAATATTGGTAGCGGGATAATGCGCCACAATATTCTGCGAAACCCAATTAGCTGCGGTTGAATTTGATTGTCCAACTGCTAGAAGTTGTTCGTTTGGGATGGAGACTGTTACTTTAATACCAGAGTTGGCAAGAGCAAGAAGCATGGCGCGATCGGCATTGTAAAGCCTAACATGCCCGATTTGCTGCTGCTTGAGGAGGGCAACTACTTGGGTTGGATGAGGCATATCGGAAAGTGATGTCCCAATATTCACACCAATAAATGCATCTGCAAATTAAGGAATCAATTATTGTAAATTTCTAATCTAATAGTAAAGTGAAACCTTTTTGTTAGTAATAATATAACATATAAAGATGCAAGATTAATTAGAAAAACAATGAATGCACAACATTTGATTATGGTTTAACAGTCCTCTAAAGTTACTCCCCTCCTAACCTCCTAATTCAATATGAAGACGAGGGATGATGCGAGAGAATAAAATTAAAAATCACATTTTTTTAAATTTCACAATAACAATTTTCATTAGCAAAACTAGAATTCATTAGGAAAGGCTACGTATGAGAACACCGTAACCTTGTACGCGGACGGGATAGGAAATGCAAGCACTACATTATTTCCCTTCATATGGTTAATGCTAACAAATTGGAGTACTTCACTTCTCGGGGAAATCCAACCCCATCTTGGAGAGAATTGGTTATAATTGGATAGTTTTTCAATTCTACCATTGTATTAAAATGCAGTTGAGAGAGACTGTCGAGTTAATGGTCGGGTCGGGTCGAATTTGAATGGGATAAGGCCGCATTATGACAATAATATAGAATGCGTAATTTTTTTTGTAGAAGAAAAAACATCCTAAATCTATTTGTGGGCAAAAATAACACACTAAACTAATTTTGTAGCAGAAAATGTAAAGAAAAGTTATGTGGCAAAAAAGTACAGAAAAAACTATGTGACAGAAATAACACACGAAACTACTTTTGTGACAAAAATAGCTATTTGTTCAAAAAAGATTACCAAACTATTACAAACATTCTCATCTAATCCCCTAGTAGTCAAAGGTTTTTGGCTTATGCAGCATTTCTCTAAAGAAAATGTAGTAGAAAGCAATTGAATAATCTATTCTACTTCTCTTTAAATATGGGTCATATATGATACTCCCTCCATTCCCTATTAATTGTCGTTTAGGAGATATCTAGGTATCCAAATTAATTGTCGTTTAAGGTTGTTTTATTAGTTGTCAACAATTTATTTCAATTATACCCTCAATATTTTCCTTTCTTTATGACAAAGAAGTGAGAGAGAGGGAGGGTGGGGGATAATATTGGAAGTTTAGGTGAAAATGACAACTTCCTTAATTTTCTCAAATTGTCTAAAGAGTCTTATATTTAGGAGTGGAGGGAGTACAACGCACAAGAAGAATGAGTCCCACCCAAGGGATAAGGCTCCCACATATATTCTTCCCAAGAAAAGCCAACCAAGAAAAATGCAGAAAGACAAAGACAAACTAGTCTTAGCTTGAATGAGAAACTTTACTCTTCTGAAGAAATTTTTCTTGCTTTTCCTATTCTCCTACTTCAATATAAGGTCTGCTTGGATTGAGTATCGGACTGAGATTCTGTCTCGATCTCAAATTCAAATCAAATCCAGATAATTTAATGCTTCAAGTTTCATTTCTAGACTCAATCGAAAGATAGTTTGGACCTCAGTTTGAGTTTCAAATCAAACCAAACTGAAACCAGATGCAATTCAAGTACACTCATAATCAGCTAGATGGAAATAATTAAAATGCTAGTATAGCTTCACAAATTAATTAATTAATAGAAGGATATTAAATTAGTAGAAACAGCATAAAAAATGAGGTAAACTGAGTAGGTGAAAAGAAGATTACATTAACTACCACATACAAACAACAATACCCAACCAAGATGGAAACTTTTTTTTTGTAAACATGCAATTAGAACAGCACAAAACATCCAAAAATAGACTACATTTGCAGATGTAAAATGCCCATAAATGGCCTGAAATGCTATCTCACCTTCATCAGCAGAAACAGCTGATGATGATGCCACCAAAAGCAGCAGAAGAAGCAACAATGCCATTAGTTTCAATTCAAGAATCCCCCCAAAAAAAAGAGTCCTACAACAGAAGAGAAAGAGAAGGAAATTGCTCTGCTTTTGCTTGTATGGAAAACAGAGCAAGCAAATGAAGCTAAAATCAAGAAAAGAAAGAGGGAGACAGTAAAAGTGGAGAGGGGTTTATTTAAGAGAGAGAGGGAATAGTTACTTCATTAATCACATTAAAATTCTTGTCAAATAAAAATAAACAGTCGAGATATAATCTTTCTTGAATACCCTTGTTTTTATATTATATATTTTTTTGTATCCGTATATTTAACTCGACTTATTCTATTAAGATTTACTACCTTTATTCTAAAATATTTGTTATATCTAGGGTTTTCATAAAAATTAAATAAATTATTGAAAAAAAATTAATATGAAAAAAAATATTAATCAATTAATTATTAAAAAGTTTTTTTTTGAATAAAATTATTAAAAAGTTTTTATTAGTGATTTGTTAAGTAATAAATTATGAGTAAAACTTGAAAAATAATAATAAAGATGTATTAATTTTTAAAGTGTGACCCATAATTTAGGATAATTTCAAAATTTAAACGTTTCAAACAATTTAGAAAATGGTAATAATAAAACTGTTGGTATTATTAAATCAACCTTATTATTATTGAGAGAATATATTTAGTTTTGATAATTACTAATTTTATTCTATTAGGTTTGATTTGGTAGTATTTTAATCAGATTATATTTCCTATATATCTTGTAGATTCTAGTAGGATTTGACCCCTATATAAACATGAGAGTTTTCTACGTATTTTATGTGGCTTTGACTGTGGTTTGTAGGGATGGCAATGAGGCAAATCGGGGCGGATATCTCAAAATTCAGATCTGCCCCGCCCCGCGATCTGTTCCAAATCAGTTATTTCTACCAGTGCAAGGCGGATCTGACCCGCCCCGTCCCGCCCCGCCCCATTCAATTTTTTTAAGGAAAATGATTTACTCCTAGAATTCTGGAGATAGAAACCCTAACCCCCCAAATTGAGGGTGTTAAATGACTATCTTACCCCCTGCTGGTAGAAGGGATTCACCCCACTATAAAGGCAAAACGGTCCAAAAAACTATTTTAGTCCATCTTCTAGCCAATAATTCTAATAGCCTAGCAATGTCCTTTTTTTTAAAACACTTTTTTGTATCTATCAAATCCCCCTGTTTTTAAACTTTTTCTACTGTTTCAGACAAGATTCTTCCTTGGCATTAGCAGTTTGGCATGGAAAAACAACTAAATCACTTCATGACTTAATTTTAATTTCAAAAAATTCAATTGAATCCCAAGAGCTTCATCCCCAAACTCTAATTTCTCTGAGCAATTTTCCAGCGGTCAACATTTGACGGGCAAAGGTTCTAATTCTATTAACGGTGGAAAAGGGTAATTTATGTGAAGTATGGAGGGCTATAGCAAAGTGGATGTTTTCAGAGGTTAGGAGGCCGCGCTACTCTTCAGTGACTATGAAAGTGACTTTTAGGAGGGAGTCGGCGGCGGAAGGAGGGAGTCTGTTCACTGTTGGTGGTCTTCGCTGAGAGAGAGTGGAAGAGAGTCAGCGATTACATCTGAGAGTGAGAGAATGCGGATGTTTACACTCACCCTTTATCTACTCTTATTTCTGATTGTAGGGCACTATTTAGGCAACTTTCAGAGACTATGATCACTCACATCTATAGAGAGGCTAACACATGTGCTGACGCGCTGGCCAAAGCTGGAGGACTTGCTTCTTCCTCTTATCTTATTATTTTTTACTCTTTACCCTCATTTGTTAGTCAACTAGTGGCGGGATGCCCGTGGAGCTACTTTTAATAGGTCTATTCCTTACACCTCTATCCATACCCAACCTTTTGTTAGTCACCTTTTGTTAGTCTTATAGTGGCGGGATATAGACAAGAGGTATTAGTTGATAGGCCTAATTGTAACAACTTTGTCTCTTACCCTACGGGCTAGGGAGTTTATTATTCATATATTTTTCTTTAACCAAAAAAAATAAAAATGAGAGATTTGGGTTTAGTTATAATATATTATAATAATATTATAGGGGCGGGGCGGGTCTGATCTGCCCTGTTCTCTCTAATGGGCGGGGCGGATCCGCCCCAGAAGATGTTGGTGCAGGGCGGGTTGACGGGTCACGGGTCAAATTGTCATCCCTAATGGTTTGGAGTAGTACTGTGTTGTGTTTAGGATTATGGATCATTATGAATTTTTTTTTTAAAAAAAAATTAGACCATTTATAAGTATGGTCCAGTTTATTACAATTATATTATTATAAGACCTCACCAGATGAGGAGTAGTAGAAGCCCCTGAGAGGGGAGAAGTAGAAGTCCCGTTGAGCGGGAGCCCCGTGAGGAGTAGTAGAAGTCCCGTTGAGCGGGTGAGGGGTGTATAAGACCTCACACAAGGGAACCCAAAGAAAATGACAATTAAATCATTCCCCTTGTGTGAGGGAGGTATCGAACCTGGACCTCTCGGTCACAGGCAGTGGATGTTACCCACTGGGCTACCATGCCTTCGATAGATCATTATGAATTTGAGAGTTGATACATAAAATATTATATAGATAAAATATTATTTTTTATCTAAGTGTTTGTACTCCACCACTCACCACAAAAATATTTATTTAAATGTATGTATTTCCGCATTGAATAAAAAAATGATGAATCCTTATAAAAAAAATTGAGAGTCGATGTATATAATATTGTTTGCTCATCTCTGTAGTATTGTTGTGAGATTTGATCTATATGTTTGTACTGCACCATTTACCACCAAAATATTTATTTAAATATACGTGTTTCCGCATTGAGTAAAAAAATTCTTCATACACACACCAATTTACAACTCTGTAAATGAATATTAAATTTGTATTCCTATTCTAAGTAATTCCATGTAATACAGTATGTATATATGACCAATTTTTTTTTTTTTTTGCTAAGTATATATATGACCAATTAAGTTAATATGATCAAAGGTCCAATAGCCCAGTGGGGCATTGGCCGGCCCGTGACCGAGAGGTCATGGGTTTGATACCCTCCCCAAGTATGGAGTAAGCTTTAATTATCTCCCTTCTAGGGTGTTTTTCTCCGCTTTGCGGTTGATTTTCTCCCTTTTAGGGTTCCGCCCTTGAGCGTTCAAAAAAAAAATTAAGTTAATATGATTTTACTGTTGTTTGTATATTCTGTTTTAGTATATAAATTGTTTTCTTGGAAAAATGGACAAAACTGTATGTATATTTTAATTAATGTGAGTGTGCATGGTGCAGTGTATGCAGGTTGTTTGGGGAGTGTTGTCTCAAGAAAAGTTGGTAGCCGTTACAACAAGCTATTTTTTTTTTTTTGTTGTTGATGAATAATACAACAAGCTATTTAAGCTCTTTGTTTTTTTGTGTTTATTTTGTTATGCCAGTAGGGGGTGGGGGCGGATTATGGGCAAAATAGCCATTAGAAAAGGAAAGAAGAAGAGAGAGGGATATTCAGAGTAGGGGCCAAAAGTACCAAGACAGAACGAGACCAACTAAGGTTGTCCAAGGATACAGCTGGTTCCAACGGTCATATCCTTCACTACAGTAACTTTTAAAAATCTTTTACTACTTTTTTTTTTTTAATAAGGAACTCCCTCCATTCTTAGATATAAGACTTTCATTATATATTGCGAAAATTAAAAAAATTAAAATTAAAATATTAATATTATTTTTTCTTAAATATAATTTATATACCACTAACTCTAATTAAAGGAGTAATATTGATATTTTGATTACAAAAATATCTTAAATTTTATTTGCTTGCTTTTCATAACATATAATAAAAGTCTTAAATTTAGGAACGGAGGTGGTCTATTTCAGTGTTTTACCGCTCTTCTTTAGAGTCTTAGGAAAATAACGTAAATCGTGGAACATGACTCGGAGTACCTCCTTTTTTTTTATGAATAATGCCTCAGATTTTATTAATATTAGATCAAAGTAAGAGCTGTGTGGGGGGACTGGGGATTATGTCAAGTTCTGATGTCAATCTAAGATTTCCAAATGTGTGTATATTAGTGCTCACAAAAGGTAAAATTCCAACTTTTTGATAAATTCGAACTCTCACACTAATACTGTTAATTAGATTTATCTTAAATTAATCTACCACTAAAGTGCGTGCTGGAGGATTCGTTTATTACTTCTTTATTTGTTTCTTGATCGGTTTAATGGTTTCTTCTCAGTTTTCATTTTTACAGCACTTCTAGTTTGAAAACTTCATTTTTATGCCATGTTTTGAGCAAAATTGTAGAGTTGTTAACGAGTTGGGTCGTTTGCGAGCTCAAATAAGTTGAGATCTTCGTTTTTAGATTTTGCTCATTTATTTGGCGGTCGAATGGTATTTTTTGTGATTGTTATTTACAATTAGGCCTGCAAACGGATAAAAGCGGATATGGAATTGTCTATTCCGAATCTATATCTGTTTTTAACTTTTCCTATCGAATCCGAATTCGGGTTCGAACGGATTCATATATGTGTTATTAGATCCGGATACTGAAAGTCAGTAAAAACCCTGCTTCAAAAAAGTCAAATCCTCATCTTTTTTAGTTTTATATTTTGGCTGATTTATATATATATATATATATATATATATATATATATATATATATATCTATATATATATATATATATATATATATATATATATATATATATATATATAAAATCTAATCAAAATGTTAGCCCGAAGGGCAAAGTGATCAATCTTGTTTTGATGATAACAAACCATTGATAGTTATGAGCATGTTCTTGATGATAGGATACTTAGCACTCACACCAACATTGATGAAAATGGTAAGTTAGCTTCTTGTGTAAACTAAGGTATTATATTACACACAAGAAAGGTACACTTTACTTACAAGACTCCATAACACAAACATGAACTCAATCCACATGCTATGGAAGTACTTGTAAAGTCAAGAAGAATGAAGATCAAAATGTCATGAGCTACTCAATCCACATGCTATGGAAGTACTTGTAAAGTCAAGAAGAATGAAGATCAAAATGTCATGAGCTACTCAATCCAAAAGAAGAATCAAGTGTTATGCTCTTTGACAAGAAGAAGTGTGAAGTCCAATACACTATAACTCAAGATTGCTATAGGACTTCATCACCTCAAAAAGATGTTGATCAAAGGCTTCAAGTCAAAGCTCTAGAAGATTTCATCTACAAGACTTGAAGACCTCCAAGAAGATTAGTTTAATCTACATAGGTATATTCTTTGTGACTAATCTTCTTTTGAGAATAGTAGGTTATATAAATGTTTAAAACTCAACATTGCATGTTTTCAAAACCTCATGTTTTACTCTGTTCATTATTTGAAAAGGTTTTTGAAAACAAGTTGGTCAATGCCTAAGTACTTTAAAATGTGTTTTCTATCTTTACAAAACACTTAGGCATGTGCATGAGAACATTAGAAACTTAACTAAGTGTAAAAACCACTTTGGGACCGTTCTCCGGTCGATCTAGGCTTTGCCTCGGTAGACCTGAGCTTTCCGGTTGATCAGCAGTGTTGATCCGGTCAACCAGTGTGTTTTTGTCCTTATTCGAGTTTTGAATATTCCAATGTTCCAATGGCTATATTATATCTGGACGACCGTGATATTAGGTAGGTCGACTGATCTTTGCTTCGGTAGATCTGACCACGTAATTGCGGTCGACCGAGATAGAGACAGAGGGCCTTTAACCTTTGATTTAAGGCACTCCGGTCGACATACTGTCTAGTAGCGGTCAACCGGAGTTGTCAATTCAAGGCCAAAATAATAGTCGTCGTGACCAACAAAGCTAGTGTATTCTTGCCATATAAAAAACTTTCAAAGTTGATTTTTTCATAACTAATCAAGCCATAAGAGGGCATAGGCATATACACTTTCTAAACACACAAGTTTACACTTTTGTGCTTAATTGCAAAATCATTCAAAGCATTTGTGTTGAGCTTAAACTTAATCTTGCCTTTTATTCTCAAAGAGTGATTAGAGATTTTATTTGTATATCTAATCCAATTGAGTGATTTGTAAAAGTGAGCTTATTGTAAATCTCCTTAAAAGAGATAGGTTGCCCTTTCTTCTCATTAGTTGAGAACTAGTTCTTTGCGAGTTAGCAAAAAGCTCTTAGAGAGCTTCACTCTTGGTGAGTGTTTCAAATTCCTAAGAGTAGGCACAAGACCTCTTTGTGAGGCAAACACTCTTTGTGAGTGGAGTCTTCTTAGTGGAGCAAAAAGTCCTAAGAGTAGGCGCAAATCCTCTTTGTGAGGCAAAACACTCTAAGTGAGTGGAGTGTTTTTGTGAAGCAAAAGTCCTCATTTTTTTAGGCAATTGTAAAATGTAGAACCCACATTACATTTGTTGTGAATGGTATCCATTAGTGGATGTTGAAATCCTTAGGGTGTGCCCTAATGTAGTGGATGTAGATTCTTTGTGAATCGAACCACTATAAATCCTTGTGTTAGTTTTCTCTATCCCTACTCATTTACTTCATTGTTCATATACTTGCTATAACTTGTATATTTGATTATATGAACATATGTGCTTAGGATAGAAACTATCACATCCTTCCATGCTTTATACAATTGCTTCACTTAAGTCATCTAAGTTACCACAAGGTCCTTAGCCCAGTGGGGCAACGGCCCCTTGAGGTCGTGGGTTCGATACCCTCCCCGCGCATAGGGCATGCTTTAAATTGTCTCCCTTTCTAGGGTTATCTCTTCCTCCTCTTGTGAGGTTGCTACTCTCCCCTTTGGGGTGTACTCCCGTCTGGCTTCAAAAAAAAAAAAAGTCATCTAAGTTGCCTTGATCATAATTGAATCACCTTATGTGCTTAAACAACATACTTCTTGTTAAGGTGAACACTTAGACAAAAGAAGTTTTAGAAAAGGTTAAAAAGTTTTTAAGAATCTAATTCACCCCCTCTTAGGTTCTATACTTAAAGGGTATTTCACAAAATTCAAATAAAAATACATAACAAGAATTTCGATCAAATTTCAATATAAATATTCAGAAGTCTCCTTAAAATAAAATACAAAATGTTTGAATAACTATGAATTCTCAAAAGAGATCTAACTAAGTGGTTTACCATATTATGACCATTATATATATATACACACACACACACATAAAACGGATCCGGATGTAACAGATCCGATTTTTTATATTTCAAACCCGTAACCGTTTTATTACTCTTATACGGGTTCGGATTCGGATGCAGGCATATGGGTTAGGCCTGCAAACGGATACAGAATTGTCTATTCCGTATCCATATCCATTTTTAATTTTTTCTACCATATCCATATCCATATCCATATCCTAGCGGATCCAAAATATGTATTACCAGATCCGCTGATTTGGATCCGAATACGAATATGGTAAAATCCGTTTCAAAAAGTCCAATTATACTATAATCCACAAATAATTCTACGAAATATAATATAATAAAATACATAATCATATTGTTGTTTAAAGTTCAAAATATACAACGCTTGAATAACTATGAATCCTCAAAACAAATCCAACTAAACCACTTGGACAAATACAAAAACATATCTTTGTAAACGAGAACCAACGGAAGAAAAATACTTTACACGCAACTGAATATACCTGCGGCGGTGACGGTGATGGTGACTGTGACGAGAAGGAACAGCGGTGAGGAGTAGGCGCCAGAGAAGGTAGAAGAGGAAACGTGGAGAGAGAGAAGAAGAAGATGGAAGAAAGGAAAGAAATGGAACGGCGCCGGAGAAGGTAGAAGAGGTAACGGGGGAGAGAGAGAGAGAAGATGAGGCTGTGATGTTTGGGTTTGTTATCTCTTAACCCTTAAGAATGTATATATACAGGACTAAAATTGCAATATAAATAATTATCACATAAATCTTATAAAATACTTATATTACAAAAAAAGTCCTAAATTCTATAAATCATGTAAAATATATTGTTTTAGGGAATATATATATATATATATATATATATATATATATATATATATATATATTGTTTTACCCTAAACAGATTCGAGCTTAACGAATACGATTTTTTATATTTCATATTCGTAACCGTTTTATTACTCTTATACGGACTCGGATTCGAATGCGGGTATATGGGTCTAGAGTTTTTACCATATCCTAAAAATAAAATCGGATTCGAGTCGGATACGGATAAAAATCCGACCTGTTTGCAGGCCTAATATGGGTATAGAGTTCTTACCGAATCTGTACCGTTGTTTCGGATTCGAGTCGGATACGGGTCTAAACCCGACCTGTTTGCAAGCCTATTTAAAACGCGAAACATTACAAGATGCATCGCTTTTTTTATCATTTGACAAAATACTTTTTTCTTCCTACTTAAAAAAGAGGTTAATAACTTAAATAAATTAAACAAATTCAAAGACAATACTCCAAAAAATCATAAATCGATAAGATTTCTTGAATTGACGACAAGTATGTAGCAAAAAAATTGAAAAAAAAGGAAGCCTCTCAAAGAATTCAAAAAGAGTAAAACTTCAGGAAAAAATGGTTAATTCCCCCAAAACATATAGTCCTGCTCTAAATATAAATAGACGCCTCAAAATTTTTTTGGGACAATTAATTAGCTTTGTAACAGCATATCTAATTTTTTATTTTTTAAAATATTTTTTCCATCGTCCAATATACCTTTAGCTTTACCTCTCTTTTTTAATTTTTTATTTTTTGATGAAATTTTAGGTGATTATGTTTTCGTATCTTGTAGTAGATTAGGATTTTTCCACAAAATAAATAAATAAATAATACATTAGATCGGATTTTTCATTTGATTTGATTTAATTTTTTTAGAATAAATAAGTAGATTGTCAATGAGGTATTGACTCAAAGGTCAAGGCTGATGCGAATTTTTTTTTGGTTGAGGTACCTATTTGTCTTTTTGAAAATACTACAGGGACTTTTTGGATTTAACAATCTTTAAGAAAGTTGTTAGTTCATATGAAAGATAAGGGCATATCGGATATTTTACATGTTTCGTTTTCCCCTTCCGTCACAGAATTAACGGCAGATACTTAATTGTCCAAAAACAAGTTGAGATATCTATTTATCTTTGGAGCAAGATTACGAGGACCTTTTGGAATTACTCCAAAAAAATGAAAAATTCAAAAGAAATTGCTACATGTTAGATTTACAAACATTTTTCAAATTTTAAGATGTATAAAGTAAGATATTGAAGAAAAGTTTACAAAAATTGGACTTTTTTCGTGTTGCCGCCATGAGGTGTCCTAAGCAGACTCCGATTTTTGTGAGACCATAACAGATTAATTTCCGCTCGCTCCGGATCGTCCCATAAAGGGTTAGAGTGCTGGTCAAAGTTGCGACTTCATACGTGAGTTGGAATCGATCCCTCGACGTCTCTTTATGAGCGAAACTGCACAACCAGTTATACCGACCAACTTTGGTTAAAATTGGACATATTTCACTCTTCTGGGCCTCTGGCAACTCACGAATTGGGAGGTGGAAGCAAACTTATGAGGACCTACCGGGCTTTACATCCGGCCCAATGTAGGCTGCTACGTTCAGACTTGCACGACCCAAGGTGCCAGTTTGCAGCACAATTTGCACAACTTGCACAGTTCTAAGTATGTTGCGCCATGGTGTGTCACAGATGCTTAACACTAAGCATGCCATGGAGATTCTAGCATGGTTCAAGTATGTTTTGTGCATCAATTTTTAGGATAATAAACAATTAACAAAAATGTATAAAAAAGAAAATGGATTTTCCTTATATGGATCCGGTCCACATGAATCTTGTGATACATAATTAGTACGTCATCACATAATTGTTTCTCTCCTGCTGTAAATTTTTTTGGGGGTCTTTTTTCGCCTTGGTCGCCTAAGGCGGGAATATATGACTTTTACTAATTCATGAATATTACCACATCTTATAGAATTTTATATACCTTTATGAATTAAAAAACACTTTCATCTTATCTTTGTAAGTTGTTTTAGCATGTAGGGTCTCCAATTATGGAAGAATGATTGGTTGGAAGGTATTAGGTGGCGGCTCTCCTCAGTTTCAGTCGGGTGGTGTTATGAGTTGCTATATCCAGGGGCGAAGACGGGGAGGCGGGGAAGGGGTCGGCGCCCCCTATATTTTTAAATATACTACTATTTATCGAAATTTTATGTGTATTTTGAAAACTTTTATCAGTTTCGCTCCCCAAAATTTTTTTTTTTTTTTTCGCTTTTTTATTGCCCCAAGAATTTTATCAGTTTCTTCCCCCAACAACAAATTCCTGGCTTCGTCCCTGGCTATATCCACTTGCTACACGAGGAAACTGCACGGGAGCATCTATGGAAGTCTATTGATCCCTCCGAAATCTCCTCCTACTTTGGCAAGCAAGGTGGAGACGTTTAAAGACCCATGAATTGGGTATCCGAGAGGATGCAAATTGGAATTACTGTGGAATTACTGTGGAATCGAATCGATTCTTCGTGCGCTTAGGGACTGCCAGGCTGCAACTTCACATTAGCGGATTTTCTTGAGACCGAATAAACGATTGTATTTCTTCAATGAAGTAGATATGCTCCGATGGCTTGATAAGGGAATTACTAGGAATTGGAGAGAGATTTGGTTCCTTTGACTGGACATTCATTTTTAGAAGAATGTGTAGAACTATCTCTGGAGATGGAGAAACCAAAGTATTCATAAGATTATGAGACTATTTAGTCAGGCGCCTTACTAATAAAAGGAAGATCCAAGTGTCATTCATACCTTCCGATATCATGATCTGAGGCGTATGAAATGTGAATTATTGTTACTGTCATACTTTTGTCAATCTCACATCGACACAATTCTTGGCAATTGTTAAGGTCTCTTGTTATACGAGTGTGTTTGTGTGTGTATATATATTTCATGATATAAGTATTTTACAAAAAAAAAGTTTTAAATACATTGACACCATTGCACAACCTTCGCTGAGCTTCACCTCACCTTTCTCAAAATATTTTATAACTCTACAAGTATCTGAAGTTGGTGTGAGATCTTGGTATCAGGGTGCACAACGAAAGCTTAATTTAGCGATTCGTTCATCTAAATTATAGTCTCGGATTACTTTGGAGTGATTTATAATGACATTGTGGATATTATTGTGTAATTTTGAGTTAATAGAATGATCATGTAGTGTCTTGCTCCAATGATAGGTGGCGAGAGTTTGACTTGTCTTTATACAACCGGGGTGGGTCGGGGCTTCACATTGCATATAGAAGATGTGGTGGAAGAGGCTAGCAATGGAGATTCACAAAGAAAATTATGAAGCAGATTATGAGGGCTAGTGGTAGTGATTTCAGCGATTGTGGTCGTCGCCCATTACCGTTGAATTTGATAGGGAAGGGTAGAAATTCAAATAGAATTATATAATACTACGAACAAACAAAAATTTGCCTTACTACTTGGAAACACGTAACGAGAGCCCTTTTAAGGTTTTTTTTTTTTTTTTTTTGTCAATATAAGGAAAGGTCGAAAAAATATTATGGGTAAAAAATATGGAATAAAAGTTGTTGCTTAAAATGGGAAAGGCAAAATAGTTCGTGGGACAAAAAAGTAATTTTCTCGAATACAGGTTTTTTTTTTTTTTGCTGAATAAATTGTGTTTCCATTAATCACAAATAGGCGAGGCCATTACAATCAAAGGAAAATCTGAAAATACAGAAAGTAAAAGTTATACATTGATTTAAAAAATCACCGATAACAGACAAAAGATACACCCAAGAATTTTCTTGTATGGTTAGGAAAAACTACTAGAAAACTTAGAAACAAGATCATCAATCAACAATCATACTAGTTTTATTTCATAGTAATTAAGCATTACATAAAACTAGGGACTTCTAGAATAGTAATTACATAAACTAATGAGTTTTACTATCAAATCACACATTTGATAATCAAAAGTAAAATTAACTATTCAATTACATGCTCAAAAGATAATAAAATGCACAACATGTGCTAATGGTCCTAGGGCACTACTAACATAAACATCATAGAGCCGGAGCTTCCCTTTAACTAACAAGAACCTATAAGAGCAAAGGAAGAGTAACTTTTGGTACCCACTTTTGTTTGGGTCCATGGGGGTTAGTTAAAAAACGCTTAACTCTCCAAATGGTTTTAACTCCCCTTTCAATCTTCTTCTTCACAAAGCATCTAACACTTGTGTGACCAAATTTACCACAATATGTGCAACAAGTAGATGGCTTAGCAAATTTATGAATATGCTCATGATATTTATTTTGCTTATGTGAAGTGCTAGCATGCACAAATTGATTTCTAGGTGCCTTAGAAGAGCTAGCAATAGCAACATGATTATCAATATAACCTAATCCATGTTTAACATTTGAAGCACGTTGCACACAAAGAAGTTGATCAAGATTTTTTGTTCCTTTGGAGAACTTATCAACAAGAGAGGTGAGATCAACAACTTTGGTTTTTAAGCCATCAAACTCAACAAGTTTGCATTCAAAAGAAGACAATTTATCATAGGCTTCTAGATACTTTAATGAGGAAGTGTTGCATGTAGCAATAAGCTTTTCATTTTCGATTTTCAAGCAATCAACCTCATCACAAAGCTTTTTGTTATCAACAAGCAAAGATTCAATTTTAAGCTTCATAGCTTTGTTTTGCTTTGCACAATTTTTCAATCGATCATACATATCACATAAGAGTTCATTAGGATCATCCTCATCATCATCATCATTATCATTATCATTATAAGAATTTGAAGGGGAGGGAGAAAGATGTACCTCATTACCAAAAGCCATGAAGCAAACATTTGCATTTTCATCATCTTCTTCATCACCACTCCCTTCTTGATCCCATGTGCTTAGCATGCCCTTGAAATTCTTTGGTTTAAAGAATTTTTTCTTTTTGTTTTCCTTGAGCTCTTTTTCTTTGGTGACGGGGCACTCTCCTATGAGATGTTGGTCACTTCCACATTCATAGCATCTCATCCCATGAGGATTTTGTTTTCTTCTATTTTGGAAGAATTTTCTTCCTTTCCCGGAAAACATTTTCTTCATGCGTTTTATCACCAAATCCATGGTCTCATCATCAAAGTTGATGTCTTCTTCATCACTTGAATCATTGGATTCATCAAGATCAAGAATAGCCTTTAAAGCACTACTCATTTTTGCCTTTTCAAGATGCTCATCCTTTTTGTGTGTGAGCTCATAAGTGAGAAGAGAACCGATGAGCTCCTCCGTGGGATAAGTCTTCAAGTTCTTTGCTTCATCAATAACAAGAGCTTTTCCTTCCCAATTTTTAGTAAGTGAGTTGAGAATCTTCCTATTCATTTCACCCATAGTGTATTCCTTTCCATAAGATCTCAACCCATTGACAACATTTGTGAACCTAGTGTTCATCTCATTTATAGTTTCATTTGTCTTCATAGAGAAAAACTCATATTCCCTCACAAGCATGTTGAGCTTTGATTCTTTGACTTGATTAGTCCCCTCATGGGTGACTTCTAAGGATTTCCACATCTTGTGAGCGGATTTGCTTCCACGTACCCGATTGTACTCATCCGGATTAAGAGCACAACTAATGATGTTCATAGCTCGATAATTGAGAGTCATTTTCTTGGACTCATCTTGATTAAACTCATTGTCCAATTTTGGAACTTGAACACCATCTACCTCTTTCATAGGAACATAAGGACCTTCTTCAAAAAAATCTTCCATAAGGAGTAGTCTATAGAGCACACATAGATTTTGAAACGGTCTTTCCAAGCATTGAAATTATTTCCATCAAAGAGAGTGGTCTATTTGTGGAAGATCCCTCTTGGTAGGCTAAAGCGGAATAACCCGGCCATTAATCTTTTCTTCAAGCGATTAAGCTAAAGATGAAGACGAGGCTCGATACCAATTGTAAAACACAAGAGGGGGGGTGAATTGGGTTTTAATCGATCTTGGAAACTTTTTCTATTCTTTGCAATGCTAGTGTAAGTTTGAGCAAGATGAATAAAAGCAATGCAAAACCCAACAACAAGACAAAGGATTTATAGTGGTTCGACTCACTCAGAATCTACATCCACTACCTTGAGCCTCACCCAAGGATTTTAAACAACTTCACTAAGAAGAATGTTTACACTTGTGGCTAACTCACTAAGAGTTTTACAACACAACCACACAAGAAAAACTCACTAAGAGCTTGCCCACACTAAGTAGGACTTTTACAACAATTACCCAATCACTAAGAAAGGGAATAAGAATGTTTAATACAAAGATTGTTCACTCTTCTAAGTGAAAGATATTACCTTTGAAGTACAACAATGATAAGCTCTTTGAACATAAGTAGCACACACTTTGTCTTTCTTTTGAAAGAACACTTTTCAATGATTTAGATCATAAGGATGAAGTGTATTTGCTTTGAGAGTGTTTAGACTTGATAAGAAATCAATGTAAATGTTATGTGCAAGTCTTGGAGTCATTCTCTAGCTTTGGAGTATATATACATTTCAAAATAGGCTGAAAAATGACTCTTTAACGGTCAAAAAAGGGCTAGTTTTTCGCAGAGTTCGGTTGACCGAAATCACACCTCGGATGACCTTTAGCCAACCTCGGTCGACCTTAACCCTAGGTCGGTCGACCGACCTCCCCTTTGGTCGACCGAACCACAACTTCAAACCTCTCTGTTTCTCTTCGGTTGATCCGAGCTTGAGCTCGGTTGACCGAACTTTTCTGAGCCTGAGAGATGTTGATTTTTCACACGTTTTAAAATCTTTTGAAGTCTAAAAGGTTTTCCCAAAAGGTAACAAGTAAGAACATTTGGAAACCCATTTTAAAGTACTTAGACTTTGAAAACAAAGGCTTTTGAGATATGAACTCATGTAAGGAACGTTTTGAAACTTAGCCTTTTGAAAACGTGTTTATGATGCATGCAATACTAGAGTGTAGAGCTTATGTTCATGAGAGCTTTGGTTAGAGCTTTATAAGATAACGACTTATGACGACAAAGCTAAACTAACCAAACCTAAGTCTTTAATCTTCAATCTTGATAAATGAGCCTTGCATAACTTTGAATCTTGATACCAATGGCTTGATTGAAGTACTTAGAGCTTCCATAATGAGTTCCGATATTCTATCACAAAGATTAAGATCATTAGACACAACATCAAAAGTTTGTCTAATATCAAAAACTGAGTTTGTTCGCCCTTAGGGCTTACAATAAATCTTATGGATTATCACATTATAGCAAATCGATTTCACCTCCTTATAAATGAAAACTTAGTGAAATTCGATCTTGTCATATATCCCTTCATATATCCTCTTTTCAATTAAGTTATACAAGATGCATTTTTCTCATACAATATCATAGAGATTTCTCTCTCTGATGAATCATCGAATCTCAACCATAAGCGTCATCCACTTGCTTCATAGAAAACTGTGATATAATGTTTCTATCACATATCAATGTCTTGAATGTGCGTCTTATGAAGATTAGATAATAAAAAAAAATTTGTCTGCATATCTAATTAATGCAACTTTGATTCATCTAAACAAAATCATCTGAGACCTATTTTTCTTTGGAGATATCGAATGATATTTTTTAATGTCCAAATATGTGGTCGAGTAGAATAAGAACATTACCTTGCAAAGAATTTCATTACAAATGAAATATCAGGACAAATAATATTTTCAATGATACATTAGTGCTCCAATAGCACTGAATATGGCACTTCAGGACCAAGCAGCTCTTCATTCTTCCTTTCGCGATAGCGAGTGATATTTAGTAATATCTAATGATTAGACAAATACTATAATACTTAAAGGATGTTCTTTGTCCATATATATCATCTTCTGGATGTCTAATTGCAGAATCAAGAAAAATCATGAATTTCTAAAACCCGTGGTCATAATTTTTCCTTCAGCAATCACTTGCTACTATAACATATTTAGGAGGGACATCTTGATAAATCTATAGTAATTTCTTTCAAGGATCTTATATGCTAAGACTTAAGATATCAATCACGCTTCAGACATGCTCCTCAGCTACATAACTCATACGTTATCCTACTGGAACAGATTCCACATATGGAGACATCTACTTATATAGTCTATAAATGCATTAGGCTATGTATTTGCAATCCTTTGCAAATGAATAAGTTATGAACTTCTGGTTCATTAATGCCTAATGAGTAGATTAAGATAATGATGTTCATAAATAAAGTCCTTTACATTGCCGATTTTCTCCCCCTCATATGTAGATCACTAACTAATAATGTTCATTAGCAAATTAGACATTTAGGCATCTTTCGTCAATAGACAAAGAATTGTATGTGGCAAATAACTAAATCCGATCCAAATTTCCTTATACATGGACATTGACACTATCATATAATTTTTGATAGATTTTCACTAAGGAAATAATGTTACGTTCTTTCCTGAACAATTTACTGATATGCTTCGGGCATATCAAATCATTCAAATACTTCATATACGTGCTAAGTATTCTTTATGCTATTAAAACACAAACATACTTGCATCCACCACCTGAAAATTTCTTTCTTTCTAACCATTGCCAGACTTTTAAGAAGAACATTTTTGCCACTAGTAGTGATGTTTACATTTTTATAGTTTGCATTGTTGTCCCGCTATCCATACACTTCAAGTGTATCATCCATACTGAGAATATCATACACTTATGGTGTACTTGTTAATTGTCCGGACTTTTCATATTTCTCATGCGAACTCATATATAATCTATTTTGGCTAATTTTCTCGAAAATCAAAATTTTGTTTCTGCAGACTTTGAATCTATATCCTCATTTTAGATTCACATTTGATGCGCATTAATACTTATCATATCTTACACTTTCGCAGTTCCATAGTTCCCAATCATGGCATTATGTAGAGATCTCATTATCTCAACTTTCAGGTACCTGAATCTCTCCTGGAGATATTACATTGATCATGTCTAGGGAATCCTCGACTTTAACATAAATATGTCTACCATATACAACCATCTAAATCTTTACTCCTTTTTATATGCGAGGATTTTTTTTTTTTTTTAATATTTGGAACCGTCTAGTCTACCACACTTCAATTGTGTCTCATACTTATCATCCGTGGTAGATCGCCCTTCAAGGACGTCAAATAGGAGCCTTCCTAGCCGGATTTTGGTCAGTAAATATGTCTGGCTTATCCTTTGAACTTCTGGTTCAAAGTATGTGAGGATCAAGATGAGACACAAACTCATATTTTTATCCGGTTATACATTAAATCTCTCCTCTTGAGATTTCATACCCAAGATATATTCTTAACATCTTTAAGGTCCCATATTAATACTTTAGTGGTGGTGACTACTACTTTGTAGCGCACATTTAACTCTTAGATGGGAGAGGGAAAAATTTAGTTCCTGATCAGAAACTAATTTAATAGAGGAGAATTCACAGTATCCTTGTTGGAAAAATACGAGCTAATGCTACAAAATAATTCGTATCAACAAGTTCAAGGCACTTATGGTTCTACCAAACCATTTAGTGTATAAAAATATTCTGCCAAATTTTCATATGATGACACCAGTATAGTTGAGACAAATTATTCTTGAATGTAAAACAAATCAAATAACATTATAATATGTAAAATTAAATATATAATATATAATTGACAAAATCTAATACAAATATATAATTAACTATTAGTAATCATGATCTTGGTATCTTCCAACTAACTTTGACTTTTTTTTTTTTTAAATTTACTTTGAGCCATTCATCTTATTGATAGAACCTGTTCTCTACTCCCATGTTCAGATCTTTTCATCCCAAGTCCGCCAACTGTTATTTTTTGTGATCTTTTGCAATTTTCTTTTACAGGTCGTGATCTTATTTCCCTTTCTTTTATCTGGCGACAAAAATATGTTGCATGTGTCCAACATACTACAGGTACGTGACAAAACATATCTTATCAATTTTTTCATTAAGTGTTGGAATCATATATTCTCTTCCATCTCTAATTATTTTCTCACTTCGGGTGAAAAATTATTTTTTATTGAACTCAATGAGTCATATTTAACATGGTCTACTACAATCATGACATGAACCAAAATTATTTCGTAAGTGAATCATATATTCTAATTCATTCACTTCAGGGTATGACATAAAATAAGATGGTCGAATCTTTTAATTCGATAACTCATTTTCTCAATTAATCTCAAGAAGATATACTCATAATACTTTCATATTTTCTAAAATATTTATTCTCAATATTGCTACTTCTGGAGCATATTTGAGGTATGAGAAAAGAGTTACATGTCATATTTTCTACAACATGAAGAAATTATATACATGATAAATCTTGATATATTCAAAATTATGAGCTACAATGATATTTGTTCACAACTAGCATTTTGCATCACAACCAACTTCTTGTGGTTGTATATTTTCTCAAGATTTGTCGACGAATCAAGTAACTTTGATGCTTTCCAATGGTATCTTCAAGATCCATTTTCTCCAGATGGATTTCATCATATAATATCCATAATAGGTAATATCTCTCGTTGATCTCAAGAAATGTAAATTCAAGTTTAGCAAGATTAGCCATTAAATTAACCTTTAGAATATAAACAACTTACCTTAACCTCTTCCCTCAAGTCTTCAACCTCAATAATACGTCCGTTATATTCAAGATGTAGAAAATAATATACAAAACTCAAATACATATATGAACATAACGATTCGGACTGAATATCTACCAAGGAGATAAAAAGTCTCACAAATCTAATCAGCTAACGGTAGAGGCTCGTGCTGATAACGTGTTATAAAATGGATGAAATTCTAGAATGAATTTCACCACAAAACTAAAACATAAACTAAATAGAATGAATAAAAGACAAGAGATGGTATAAGTCAAGGTTGTTAAACTCGCGATTCTACGTAGACTCGGTGGAGGGGTGAAAAATCGTAAACTCGTGAATCGTAAAAAAATCGTAAAATCGTATCGAGAAATTAATAAATATATTTTTTATATATATAACAATAATTAACATATAAATCATATCATATGATCTAAAAATATGGAAAAAACATATTAAACATAGTTTCACAAGTTTTTTCAATAGACAATAACGCAACAAAATTCACAATAAAGATTTTGTAAGTCTTTCAAAATATAAAAATGCGACTACACGTAATTCTTAGCTTATACATTTCACAAGATCAAAATAAAATAAAGTATGTAATAAGTTTATGATCTTTTAATCAAAATAACCAACTAAATATTCCATCTTGTTAGTAATAAAAATAAGAACAAAAAAGCCAGTAAAAGAATCAAAACCAGTTTGCCGAGCAATTTCTTGAATATTCTCCAAAGGGTTATGAACTCTTCCTGCAATAACTCTACAAACAATCAAAGCCTTTCTTATAGATGGATCATCATCACCATCATTTTTCCATAGATTTCAATTGATTCAAAAGCTCTTCCACTTGTAGAAGTAGTGAAAACTCCAACTCCACATTTGAGCATTTCTTTCTTTGAAGAGAAACCATTTCTGATTATTCTACAAACACAACATACGTTCTTTATTGATGAGAAACCATTTCTCATCAATAAAGACCATGAGAAACCTTCTGCTTCGGTTCCTCAAGGGCTTCTACTGCATAATCATGCTTGTTTCTTTCACTTTTTGTAGAATCGGTAGAAACGTACGATTCTACGATTCTACTCCGATTCTACCAGATTGCGATTCTACTACCGATTCAACACGTTTTGCCTCCGTAGAATCATACGATTCTACGTGTTGACTCGCGATTTTAACAACAATGGTATAGGTGCTTCTCTATTATTCATATCTATCCTTTACATAAACAAAAGCTCTCTATTATTTATAGGGATGAAAAATATAAGTTATAAAACCTCTCATCAATAGGTAGGTTAGTGGACTCATCAATGGGAGGTTATGGACTCCTTGTAACTCCTATATCAATGGGGAGTTAGGGGATCCATAAAGTAGAAGGGGTTATGGAATCCATAAGGACTCCATTATTTGATATTTCATAACATTCCTATTATTTAATTGGAAAATTTGCATCCTGGGTCCAAAAACAATTTATTTTTTTGAAGAAAGGTCCAAAAACTATATTTTTACAATACCCCATCCAATAACAATTTACATTTTGTGTACTTCATCCTTCCGTAAAAAAAAGACGCAGTCAACAGTTAGTTTGCATTTTGAAATTGGTCAACGTCATAATTTAAAAGGACAAATTTGGAAAATTGAAATAAAACAATTAACCCAAATCCATTTTAATAACCCATTAAAAACTTTCTCCTTTGGAACCCATGTAATATTCAAATCACCCATACCACCTACATCTCCACCAATGTGCACCACCCCAACCCCCACCATCTTTAATCCTCCAAATCCTTCAATATACTCAAACTTCCCCTCAAATCTCCCTCAATTTCTTCAATTGAGACAGGTTCAACTGCTCAAGATCACTAATTTTTCCGAAATAATGTCTAGAGGCGAATGCTAAGATCCAAGAATTTAGGATGAAAAAACAGATAAAAATAAAATAAAAACCCAGAAATCCCTACAAATCTTGTCAAAAGTTTTAGTCTTTTGGGGGATTTCTTGAGAAAATTTCTTGATTTCTGAGGTGTCATGTTGCTCATTTTCCACATCAGATGAATTCAACCTCTTAACTAAAAAAGATTGAATTTTGAGTAATTTGGCATTTTGATAGTCACTTCCTCCTTTGACACAGTAGAAACCGACCCAGTAGTCGAATCATCACCACCACCACCTGAAGAAGTTCCAATGCCGCCTCCTCCTCCACCAAGACCAAAGATGCCGACTTCCATTAAAAATCTTTGAGAAATTTTCTTCAAAAATTTTTTTGGAGAAAGTTTAGAGAAGTGGCAAAATGAAATGGACATTTTACCCAATAGTCGAACCACCACCACCCCCTGAAGAGATGGACATTTTCGGAAATTTGTTATGCAATTCTCATCATATTCATGCACACATCGAAGTTTTCCCAATTTTTCGTTTTCTTCATACTCCGATTGACATACAACACAAATCTCATCAATTTCTTGAGTTTCCGACGACGACCGGTGATGGGTTTTCGATTTTACATGATCAAATATGGTTTCTCGCGGGAACCCATCGTCTCGCGGCGGCAGGAAAAAAGCTAAGGAAAACAGAAAATAAATTCATATGATCACTGAAAGTCCCATATGATTTATGAGCATCTTGCCATTTTTTTTGGGTTGGGATCCAAAACTTGTGGACATAGAAATTGAAGGTCATGAGAATTAGGAGAAGGGAAGGGATGTGGGTGGGGTGGTTTGCTGCACTAAAGAAGAAGATAAGTGGGGCTGGGGTGCAGCTGGTGAAGGGGACCACCTCTGGGTCGGGTCGGGTCATAAAATGATGGGTCGGGTGAAAGAGATGGGTCGGATATATACTTAGAAATGGGTATAAACGAAAGTACCTAAAAATCCCCTGTTATTTTAAAAGTGGACTAACTTGAAATTTGAATTTGACAATTGATTGAGTCTTTTTTTGACGGAAGGATGAAGTCCACAAAATGTAAATTGTTATTGGATGGGGTATTGTAAAAACATAGTTTTTGGACTTTTCTTCAAAAAAATAAATTGTTTTTGGACCCAGAATGCAAATTTTCCTATTTAATTTTGAAACCATCTTTTTAATCAGACTCTCCAATCAGGCCCTCCAAATGTTCAACTGGTCCAATCCATCATTAACCCACACCAATTCCCTCCTTTTCCAAAACTCAACAAAACTCTGCTCTGTAGCATGCACCTCTCGCCACCACTGCCTTGCCTTCTCCGGACATTTAAACCCTAATTAACCATTTGTTTCTGTTATTTACATGTTTAATTTTCATTTCCAATGATGAATGAATTTTGAAGCAGAACTGAACTAGTTTAGTTGCTTGTCATTGGAATCTTCGGTTGTAGAATGGCTAAATCGCCGAATGGAGTTAGTCGCGACACTAGGTGGTCGGAGGAGTACGACCGCTTGCCGTTGAAACAGCGGTTGAAGCTTCTTTTTACTCGGAATTCCCTTCCTAAGATTCTTCCGGAAGTCAATTTTGAAGTTAGACAGAATTCAAATTCATCATCAGTGTAACCTAGTTGAAGTTGGAGTATTATTTAATTTTTTTTTAAATATGTGATATAAAAATGTTATCTGCTGAGCTCATTCCTATTATTCACTTGCAGAGCTACAAATCATGTGGTTGTGAAGCGGGAGGATGATGATTCTGAGGTGATTTACATTTAATTTCAATATTTAAATTGATACTCTCTCCCTTCTTTAATATAAGTCGTTTATGACATATATAGAGAAAATTAAGGAAACAAAAAATAAGATGTTTTTTAATCAAAATATAAATATTACTCTCTTAAATAGGATTAACTGTATACAAGTCCTATTTAAGAGAGTAATATTGATATTTTTGACTAACAAAGTATCTTGCTTTTTGCTTCTTAATTTTCGCTACATGTCCTGAACGACTTATATTAAGTAATGGAGGTAGTATATGGTTTCTTTTCCATTGTTATTGTTGCAAAGGATTTCTATTTTATGTTTTTTATATGCTAGTTATGGTTGTGCCATCGCCTGTAGGCTATAGATATGATGCCTGATGTGTAAAGTCAGTCAAATTTGTGGTCAACTAGTTTCAGGCATGTAAAATGTGGGTAAAAATGGTTGATAATCTGTGTTTGAGTATGATATAGCTTTAGCCTAAAAGTTCTCGACTTTATGTTCCATCAGAAGATCATTTTAGAGCTTATTTGCATCAACTAGTTCCAGTTGTGATATAAGTTCATATATTTGCTGAACTTGTGTTGTTTATTTGTCAAGATTGTCCTCCTTCCAATCAGTGAATGTTATTCTACAGAATCTCTGTCTTGCTAGCTTTATTAGGGAAGAAAAGACCGGCAATTCATCATCACGACAAAGTAATACTGGTAAGGCTTCTTATGCTATTCATGATGGTATTGTCTTAATGTGCTGCAATGCTGCTTTTGTGAAGTTTATAAATGTGATGTGCTGAAGATGACATCTTTTCCATAAAATATGCAGGTGAGCTGAGGGACCAAGTAACTGAAGCAAACGAGATGATGAATGATACTGTTACTGGGGAGAAATTTAATGTCACGGGTTCTGGATCTTTCCAGCAACCTTTACTCTCCAAAAACGTTGTTTCATCCAAGGTCAAGTTTTTTGATAAAAGTCCATCAGGTTCATCTGAAGACTGCAGAAACAGATCACCTGGTGATAATTTAGCAGCTATTAAGGTCAAAACTGAGAGCCCTGCAGACATTTTCGATGACCTTGATATTGTCCCGCTTATACAACGGCAGGGAATGCTGCTCTCGAGGTATGATTCTGGCTTTGTTGATTCCCGGGACATGGTGGAGTTTAAGATTTTTCTATTAATTAAGTTCCTGGAGAGCAAGAATGTCAATTGCCTCTTCTGGTACAACATTTTGCTTTAGTCTGGCTCAGAGCAGCCAAATTTTATCCACTTCTCTTTGTCTTGCAGGCGAAACATAGGATTGAACAATTCATCAGCAAAGGTAATAAAGTTATGTTTGCCTCTCTGGTTGAACTATAATTCTCTCATTGTTTATTGAGTGCACTCGTTCATGTTGATAACTGATAGATTGATGATTGTTGTTGTATCATAAGATGTCTATCTGTTTCTTATATCACGAGATAAAGTATCAGGCTGTTGCCAGACAAGGTCTGGCTATGCTTGGACGAAAATTTTGATTTCTTAGATTAATTCAAAGTTTACATGTGACCATACTCTCAAAAGAGCAGTCCTTCGTTGATGTTGGCAAAAATTTATACTGCTCTTAGTTTTCATTTTCACTTTTCTCAAATAGTTCTGATCACAGTAACTAAAACTGCAACCGTCACTCTTATTTTCTTGCAGAAGAAGCATTTAGGTCTCAGTATAAGTCTTCTCTTTTCAAATTTGTTTTTCATGGTACAAGAGAGGGAAATTTATGCCAGGTCTTTCACACTTATACTACAAAAAAAATATTTTAATGTATCTGTTGTCTTTCTTTGCTTCTTTTCTTATGGTACAATCTCATATTATACTGTAAAAGATAATAGTGCCTGATTTTGGTCAGACACAAGCATTGCTTGGTACAGTTGCTGATTTGAAAGAAGGCTTTAAGGTCTAATTTAGGCCTGCTGTTGCCATTTTCTCTTAGGAAATTTTACTATCAATTTCTATTCTAGATTAATTTATGGAAATTAGGTCTCCAATTTTCTAGATTGCACCTTGAATGAAAACTTAGTTTCCCATTCTAAATATCATATTCCTTCTGTAGTTGTAACCCGCAGGTCAGTTATATAAACAGTTTGCCATCTTAAACTGGAAGGGCCAATGGATTTTCCAGATGCCTAATAGCTTAAAAAATTTCCTGTTATTTTATACGGTTAATGGGTGCATATGATGAGTTAGTAGTACATTTTTATGGATAGTATGCTTTGAATGTAAACTTCCAAACTGACTGATTACCTTTATGAATTGTTAGCTGGGGCGGTGCGATCAAGGGCATAAGTAAGCTATTCTACCATATGAATTCTTTATCGATATGGATTTAAGCTAGAGATCTTGAAAGGATGATTCTCACCATTGCAGACGATTCTTTCCTTTTATGCTCAGATTGTGGTTATGTAGTAATACTCATCCATAGAATTTCAAAGATCATCTATAAACTTCAAAGATCAGTGCATCCTCGGAAATCATCTTTACCCTATAGACTAATACGTAGAAGAAAAAGGGAAAGACTACATATCACTTAACTTAATGAAAGCGCCTGCATGTTGACCAGAAATGAGATATAGAAACTTTGTGATACATTTTATGTGGAAGGTTACTAATGTTAACATGGCTGTTTAGACATTTGGCAAGGATGAACTATTTTATTATACCTGCACAAAGATGCTCTTTTGTGGAGTCCCACCATTTGTGTTGTTAATTATATTTTCTTCACAAAGTGTTGGTTGGCGTTTTTCCTTTCGATGGCTTATATCTTCTTTTATGGGATTGGAAATGTTGCACTTTGCCTTGTTATATTTGTGCAATTTGATTTATGTAACCTTGTATATTATTCCTAGCTTCCAGTTTAAGAGGTGTGTCTTTGTTAGTCTTTAGGGCATCTAATTATTGGTTTTAATCTTTATGCTGCTTGTTTCTTTTTTCCATGCACTTGCTTACAATTATCAGCACATTATGTCTTTGTCTTGTTATGTGATCTCACTCTGAATTTCATGTTTTGTAAATTAAGTGTGCTAGTTGATATTTCATAAGCAGCGTAATCCTATGAGATTGTCTATCTCTGATGAGGATCGGAAGAATTTGACTTCTGCATCAAAATTACCTTATTAGGGTCGTCCAAGTTCACCTTTGGAGCATCCTTGCCAGCAGAATAGGTCAAGCAATGCAGGAAATATGACCATCATAAAGGTGAAGAATGCAGGAAACTTTTTGAAGAAAAAGTTCCCTAGTTCTGATGAAAATGTTGGGAAGCATCCTTCGTCTAGTAATACTACTATGCTTAATCCAGCTATAAAAACAGAATCACTGGAAGAAAATGAGACAACTGGAGATAAAATTCCTGCTGCCAGCTTGCCTTCTAATCAGATTTCCCTTGTTCAATATAATTATAATATTTGTGACGATTATAATGCTGATAAGCTGGATGATATGTTGCTAAGTGATCGGATGAGATTATTTTCAAAGGAAGTGAAGGTGCCTAGTTTGGAGATCAAGGGAACCAACTCTTCAAGTAAAGTGGTCTCCTCTGGCTTGGAGGGTCAGCCTATTGTACCAGAGGCTGTCAAAGGACTGAGAGGCTATTGCTCTAAAAAAAGGAGAAAAACTGCAACGTAAATACATTTCTCTTTTGCACTCCTATCTGGATAAAACGTGTATTTCCTGATTTTTAATACCTCTATGAAACTGACTCTCACAATTTCTGGGTTATTATTTAGTACTCCCTAATTATTGATAAAAGGCATAAACTTATGTTTACATCTGAAAATTAACAATTCTATAACTAATAACTATTGTAGTTTCCTATATAAAATTTTCTATTCATTTCAATATAATTCCTTCAAAGTATTAGGTAACTATTGAAGTGGATTTCGATACATTGAGTAAATAATGTTTCTGAAGTTTGATAAATGCATGTATATAAGTCTAGTTACTATAATGTTGCTATGCATCTAACATCTTTCCTCGTACAAAAATTGAAATGCATCTCATGTTACATGACAGTGGATAGCTATATATATATATATATATATATATATATATATATATATATATATATATATATATATATATATATGTATGTATGTATGGTTGTACCTTTGGCTGATAGCTTCCTGTCTAAGGCTTTATTATTAAGACTTAGGTTAATCCTTTATACAGGGATTCAGTTGAAACGGCACTGGAGGAGGATGCTCCCGGACTTTTGCAGGTATTACCGGATTTTGTCTGTTAGCATGTAGATTAAAATTCAAGAATTTGTCTTTTCTCATCTTGGCAGGTATTAATTGAAAAAGGTGTATCAGTTGATGAAATTAAGCTCTATGGGCAAGCAGAAAGTGATGAGGCAATGGACGACTTGTCCAGTGATGACAACTTTACGGAGCTTGAATCTGTTATAGCAAAGGTTTGTCGATATTCTGTTTGTATGACTCTTGGAGAAGAGTGGTGATTGGTTTATTTCCATATACTTCTAAATCCCAATCCTAAAAATTTCACATTGTATGTTCCTGATGATTCTACTTAGCACCCCCCCAAAAAAAAAAATGTTCCGGATGATTCTCTTATTTGTTTCTATATTCTTGAAACTTTTGGTCACACAGTGGCTAATATGCTATTAACTTGAAAAGCATAGCCAAAACTGTGGAAGGGAAAGAAGGAAAGCCACGAGTATAGTTTTCTATTTATTTATTTAGTACTGATTAGCAAGGTTGTTGATTTTGCTATTGTCAGTTCATGGCTGGACGAAAGTTTTTGTGATACAGTCCTTCCTAACAGTTAAGCTTTTGAATAAGTAATTCCAATGTTATCACCACGAGAGGTCCCGTGTCCAATCCTGTCACCGGACATCTCCCATTTTTTTAACGAAATATGTGCATATGTCAGGCTTGATACAAAGGAGTGCATTCGGCCTATGTTACTCGGACTCTCCGTTTAGTCGTGCCGTACCGACGTCGACAGGGTATGACGTTGGTATGGGTATGGGTACTTTGACATGGTCAACTGTGAATGAATACTTTGACCAACTCTTGAAAGCTCATCACCGCCATCGCTAGGACACCCATTATTGCTGTCGCTGGATATCGAAGGTACGTACGTCTATTAGAGATTGGCGTTTGGGCGGATGAAGGAGCTTGAACAAAATTCAAGCAATAAGTGAAGGAAAGATGGAATACATAGAGGTATAGGAGTCAAACAAGGCATCAAATTGGCTAGTGATTTGAATATGTACTAACTGCAAATTTATTAGGAGGAAGAGAAGAAATTAGTGTTACGGAGAAGGAAAGACGATGGGGGAGGGAATAATGGGAGACAATTGGATTTTTTTAAACTATTAATTAGCACATGGGGAGAGAATAATGGGAGACGGTTGGAATTTATTGTCGTATCTCCGTATCCGTGTCCGAATTTGGGGAAGTGTCCCCGTATCCTTTATTTTAAATGTTTAAACTGACACCTAAATACATACCCGACACCCGTGTCCGAGTCCGAGTAACATAGCATTCGGCCCGTACTTGAGTGGGCATGTTAATGCTACATTTATGAATTGCACTTCTCTGTAACAACTTGGGCTTTTCGGAGGTTCTAATTTAGTTTACTTTTTGGGTCAGCACCTTAATTCTCTCCTAGAGAATTTTATTTGCCTCACGTAGGAGGCGGGTGTCGAACCTGGGACCTCCCGGTCGCAGGTCAAGGTTGCCCCACTGGGCCACGACCTTCTTGAGTAATTTAGTTTACTTAGTGATGAGTTTGAGAGCTCTTTGACACATGGCTGGCCAAATGTTTCTTTTGACGCTACATTTCATATTTAGTACTCTGTGACAACTTGAGCTTTTCAGGAGGTACTAATTTAGTTTACATAGTGATGAGTTTACTTGAAAGTTCTGAGAGCTCCCTGGCTCATGGCTGGCCAAAGATTTCTTTTGACGCTACATATCATATTAATAATTTCCTGCATTAAATGTATATTACACTCCTCTCAAACAGTTAAACTTTTGAATGAGGAGGTAATTTTAACATGATATTAGAATGTGAGGTCCTTTATTCTAATGCTGTCACCTTCCATTTGTATTTGAAAAATGTGCATGTGTTGGGCTTCATAGTAAAAACTATGTTCAGCTCACACTTGAGCAGGTACATTAGCGCCAAGTTTATGAATCACACTCCTTTGTAACAACTTGAGCTTTTGGGTTAGGTTCTAATTGATCTTACTACTTGGATGTATCTTATAATCAGCATATTTATTTTATTATGATTGATATGTTATTATTAGTCTTCTATTCTACTATGAGCATTTTGATGCCTTCTTGCTCATTTTGTATAGGAAAAATGATTTAAGAAAGTGCACATTCAATTTCGAAGTGAGGGAGTATGTCAGAAGCATGTCTACCATCTAATCATACTATTGCCATCTCTAAATCACTTTTTGTCCACATATTATTGTAAACGTGGTATATTCTTTGTGATGGCTACAATCAATGGGTTCATTTCTCAGTTGATACTTTCTTTTGTATTTAAGGCATGTAATAGGTGTAGATATAATATATGTGCTACTTTTCAATGTATGTAGTAATGTATCACTGATATGTTTTTTCCTCTTGGAAAAATGATGGCAGTTATTCTCTCAACGGACTTCATTGTTAAAGTTAGCTCCCTTGCGGTGTGGAAAAGGTGAGAAGGCTACCTATTGTTTGGCCTGTCTCTTTTCCCTTGTGGAACAGGTATACTTACATTACCTTGTATTTGATATTTGAATATTTGATCAGTATAATTGTCATTCTTTTCTCGATATACTTCACCACAAATTGGAGCGTAACTACTTATTTGGTTTAATTCCCATTGTTTTTGTTTTAGGCACGTTATTTACTGTTTCGAAAGTGGCCTGTTGAATGGGGTTGGTGCCGGGACCTCCAGTCATTTATATTCGTCTTTAAGAGACACAACAGGTAAGAATATCAGTTATTTATTTGAGCTGTATTATTCTCGTAATATGTTCATAGGACTAATAACAATTCACTCACTTCTGCTGCAGGATAGTGCTTGAACGTCCTGAATATGGCTATGCAACATACTTCTTTGAATTGATGGATTCTTTACCTGTAGATTGGCAGATCAAGCGACTGGTGATTGCCATGAAACTTACTAGTTATAGCAGGGTTACATTGCTTGAGAATAAAGCCCTTGAGGTATACTTTGTTGATTTATGTTATATATTAGGCATTCCCATATATGTACTTTACTTTGTACTTCCTCCAAAAGATCTCCTTTGAGGACTACAAAGGTCTGAGCTGAATAATGCAGCAACCAATTCTTTGTTTAAAAAGCTAAAAGAATGTGGTAGAGATAGCTTGCAAAGATGGTTTTTACTGAAAGATGTACATAAGATGGCGCATTCAGAGTCCTGTTTTGCGAGTACATTGAAAAATGACTGGGATGTTTATCTGGTTGCATTGATGATACAACCTTGTCATCTTGTTCTCTCATAGTATTGGTTGTTTATTTCATCTGCTTATTGTTTGAATGATCTGTAGGTGGGAGAGGACTTGACTGAAGGAGAAGCAAAGGTTTTAATGGGCTATGGTTGGATACCGAACACTGGGTTCGGAACAATGCTCAACTATCGCGATAGAGTTGTTCATGACAGTAAAAACGAGAAGGACACCTCAGAGTGGAGAACGAAAATTGGCAAGTTGCTCGTGGATGGTTATAATGGTGGCACTGTTGTGTCTGCCGATCTTCCCAGAAAAGCATTAGAATACAATTTTATTCAGAGCCCAGAACTCAACTCGGAAGTCTCTCAAAAAAGGGGAATTAAATTGGAATTGGAATGAGGTTTAACTCATTGCTTATTTTTTTGTAAATAGTATATATATATATATATATAAAAGAATAACCTTCTTATAATAATAAAAACTTATGATACCAACTTGTGACCAGTTATAAATAAGAATAAACTCTACATTGTAATATTCCATATTTTGCTAGGACTATCCTTAAGAAATTTAGCTCCATATAGTAATAAAATAATATTAAATTTTAAATATATTTATATATCTATATAAAATATCCGTAATTATTTAATTATGTTAAATTAAATTTAAAATGATATGAAATACTCGTCTAAAGTTGTTTGTGACAATGACTTAAGTTTTTGGGTTAATAAGCATCATTTAACTTGCGCATTCGCAGTAAAATGTTAATGCAATCATTACTTTCTTGTTGAACCCAAAATATTTTCAGTTTGTTCAACATGCTTGAAGTTTATTGGCACGAGTTTTTTTTCTTTCTATTTCTACACTATTATCCTTCGGATTATCACCTTGCGCTTCTTGTCAGGTTCTTGCAATGATTTCTTCTTCAGTTAAAGCATACTACTTGATGCTCATTTGGATGATCGAGGAAAACATCCATATTCATTTGGTTATTGTAGTGAAGTTCTTTAATATGATTTATCAAATCTGCAACTATTTTTTGATCCTCAAGTCTTTTGTAACTTCTAAGTCATCGGCACCATCTGTTCGAATGTATGACTTGAAATGATAATGAGATTTATGATTATACTAGCATTTATATATGTATAATAAAACGAAAATAAATGAAAAGATATTTCGAAGATACAACATACATGAGTGAATATTTTAAATGTATACTTGATGTACATAAATTTTTTTTTTTACATTTCCTAGATAATGTATGTACATGAATGAATATTTTAAATCTAATATATACATAATGTATATGCATGATGTACGTATATTTATTTTTTAAAACTCATGAATCGTATATATTTTTTAAATTCATGTTTTCAAAATATTAAGGGACACATTTCTAAGTGTCGTATAATTTATATTAGTTATTTTTTAAAATTATAATTTTTATATGTAAGCCTCTATTTAAGAATAACCTAATATGTTTCTTCGGTTCCGAAAGTATTACTGTATAGATGTTTTACTGTATATATATATTGTGGTGAATATAGGTAAGCAACATTCATTTTTTGATCTAGAAACTCTTTTTGGGTTAAGTTTCCAGTTTCTATATTCTCTTATCAATATTTTGCATTAAGTGGCCCAAGAGGCTGATGCTTCGGAACCTAGCGTCAAGCTGTTCCTAGTGCAGCAGCACAACTTGGGCCTATTGGTAAGTGTTTTAGGCCTGTTTAACCAAAAGTAAGGTTTGGGGTCCAATTGGCAATTTCATAATTCAAGCCTCTACTCACTTTTAAATATAGCTTGGAGCCTATGAAGGGAACCCTCAGCATGGATCACTTGAAAATGTTGTGGCTTGAAAGCATAATTCTATCATGGACCTGGTTTAATAGAATTTGTGGTTAAAAAAATTTCACATTATTATATTATTACAAAATAAAGAGAGATAATTAACAATTCAGAGAAATTGTCTCTCATTATATGCTGGATATGAACCGAGTCCATAACAAAAATTTCCGTCTTAAAATGCGTTAACTTTTTCCATGCAACAGTAAGATTACAAGAATACTTATATTATGGATAATATCCAATAAACTTTGTGGTCCAATTCTTTTTTATATTAAAAGAGTTTTTTCTTATTTGTTTATTTTCAGTAGACAAATCTAGATCGCAAGGTCCATATAAGGATTTGACGTTAAATAGAGTATTAAGAGTCTAAAAGAAAATTGAGAACCCGATAAAGAAAAAAAAAATGTTATTCTACTCACAATGGCTTATAAAGAAGTAATATATATATTTCTATTTGATAATTTTTTCCCGTGTAGGGTGGGGGTGAGGTTGTAGACTTGTAGTGGAGTGCTTAATCTTGTGTCATCATGAAATGATTAAATAATTTCTTTATATCAGTTGCCAAAAAAGGTGGATAAAAGTGTTGTTTATGAACCAATAGAATTGTGAATTTTAAGCAGTGTGTAAAGAACCTTTTCTTTAAGACATTTGAAGATTAAAGAAGCAGATTATGACAATTTCCTTAACAAAGTCAACATAATTAAATCAAAACTCACTCAAAACTAAAGGAGCAACAAACTAAAGCTTCAAATGTGTTTAAAAATGATTGAGACAAGTAGCATATGACAAATCAAATTTGATCATTGGACATATGAGAGTGGAAAGCCAACTAAAAAATTGTACAAGGGTTATGTGTCTTTATGTTACTTATTTATACAATTATTAAATTATAAAACAATAATCATAAAAAAACCCTCAAAATAAAAAATGTCTCCTCTTGCATTTTCTAATGAGACCCCTCCAATTTGAGAATGGTACACCTTGGCATATAAGTGCAAGAACAATGTAGAAGAAAGAATAATAATATGGACCTTGCTAGGCTACTAAAATTGTTGGATAGAGATTGGCTAAAATCTAAATTGGGGGGTGAATCCCTTATACCAGGAGGGGGTGAATAGTGTTAATTTGAATTATAACCAATTTCTATCCAATAATTCTAGTAACAAATCATTTTTCCTAATAATATTGGGGCACATGATCTTGCAGAGGATAAGGTTTTAGCATATTAAAGATTTACAGACATATATAGTAGAGAAAAGAGGGGTTCTTGAATTCATCATCATTTTTTAGAATTTTCTCAACCTCACTATCGAAAGTAATGGATGTATAAATATTCAATAAAAAGAACCCCCCTATTGTATGGGTTTATGATGATTCTCACTTCTAATATTCTCTGTCTTATTCATAAATAATTGTGATGCAGTGTACTTTTTTATCGAGGTTCTCCAATTTTCTTTAGGTTTTAAATATTTTTTTTTAAAAAAAAATGTCATATTATAACAACTTAATAATAACAGAACAAAGAAATTTTGATGATTGAGATTGATTTAAAATGAACATCTATTATGATTTCAGAACACCTATTCGCATGAACATGTGTTCTTAAGCTAAGAACATCTGTTTTCAAGGGAAAAAAAATATTCCGTATGTGCGAAGAAAACCTATTATGCATAAAAGTCGAACTGGGAGGTTTGGAAATAATTTTCAACTAGTAATAAACGTGCTTCGGTTAGTACTTCATTAGTCGCGTTATGCCCAAGGGTAAAGACCTTTACCGCTTATAATAGTGTTCACGCGAGGCTCTGATTATCCTACAAAGCTGTCCATTTCCTTCCATTTTGTGTGTTGGCAAATTAGTTTTCTTACAAGTGTACTGATCATTAAATTATATTGTTTTTGTTTTCCAGGTTTCAATAATATTCCACCTTTTGGTCCCACAATTGTGTGAACTATACAAAAGATGCAGATAATGGGGGACCTAAATAGCATAAAGATTTGCTTTATTATATCCAAATATAGACCTTAAGTACTGTGCCATCAGGAACATTATAGGCCAAAGAGTCGAAAAAGTATTACATAAAATTTTGACTATTTTAGATATCACGCATGCCATTTGAGGTCTTTTTTCATCATTTTTCGACCATGGAAAATAAAGGACAGAAAATAGAAAATTGTATTTTTAAAGTGAAATAGTGCTACATTTACGTATATATCCCATATCATTTTTGTGACAAAAGAGTGAGTTAGAAGGGATAAACCTATATCATTTATTTTTTACATTTTCCGTCCTTTAATTTACTATCAGGCTGCCATTTGTCAATATTTTAAAAAAGATATAGAACCTAAAGAAAATAATGAACTCCAAAAGAAGAAAAAAAATGTGGCAATTACAATTACTTACGAGTAGGATGAGGGATAAGATATAAAATAAGATAGATAATCACAAACTCAAAGTCACGATATAGTTTTAGAAATTTCTTTTCCTCTTAATCATTTGAATTTGAGAGTTAACACATTACAATTTCCATTTCTACAGATGTCGAAATAATCGTCTAGTTCATTCAATACTGAGTAAGTTTAAGTTTAAATTCAAATATTATTAGATATGTTACTAACATAAGAGCTTATTATAAAGAAATGATTGAGTCCCAATTTTAAGAGGCCCCACATTCCTATTCGTAAGAATAATAGAGAATTTAAATCGCATGACGTCATTTAATAGGAATCTGGTACAAAATGTTTATACACTACTATTACACAAGGGCTACAATTTCATACTTTTGACAGTAATCAAACCCTATTATGCAAGTAGAGAGACGAGACTTTCACAAATTACTTGTAGCAAAGTCTTTCACTGATCTCGGGGACTAAGAGCTTGTTATATGTACACATTCTTATGTACTAGTATATAGAGGAGTATTTAGTGATAAAATATGTAATGTATAGAGGAACATCGTATATATTCTCTTGTAAGCATTTCATCATCCTATCTGTTTGCTTAAGTCATTCAAGAAAAAATGAGATGCAAGAGAACAACTATACATATATTATATATATCAAATTGTCTCATGAACTTTTCACCAAATTTGATTGACAAAAAGCATTATCAGTAATTGACACATCTCTATGCCATCATTAAACAATCTGAATTAATCTTGGCAAATAATATAAAAAATAGAAGCTTTTGCATGGAGAGATGAGGAATGGTAGATGCATTTCAATGCATAACAAAAGATGCACTCATTAGTCCATTTGATTCTTGATTCTTGATAAATGATACTACTCCGTTCCTATTTATCTGTCGCTTTAAAACAATACATTCGAATTATGAAAATGATTGAGATACATTAATTTAAAGATAGATAGACACTTTTACCCTTCAATTAATACATTTCTACTGTGACAATTCAAATTAGTTTGTTGACTAAATTAATTAAAGATGAGGGTAAGTTTGGAAAATATATTTAATACTCTCTTAGTTTCTTAAAAGTGACAGATAATTAAAAACTGATAAAATATATTTATGTGACAGATAATTGGGAACGGAGGAAGTAATATATAATATAATATAATATTTTCCAGATACCTTTAAGAGTGGAAGAAATTAAAGGGCCCAAAAATCCACTCAAATTACCCTTAGAATCAATCCATGCGCATTGGTCGACCGCCCTATGATTCACAAACCGCCCAATTGTCTGCACCAAATTCCCGTCCTTGCAAAAAAGAAAAAAGTTATATATATATATATATATATATATATATATATATATATATATATATATATATATATATCACATTTCTTTTTTTTCTTCTTATAATGCTATTTGAACATGCAAGGAAGAGATGATGAGATCGTAAATAATACTATGTAAATACTATATGTAAAATTAAAAAGTAGGATAATTTATATCAAAGTTTACATCGATACCAAGTGTCTAATAATTTTTTTTAAAGAGAAAACTAATTAAGATATAAATTTAATTGGTAAAACTCTTATTATTGGACCTGACATATTAAGTTTGATGCTTACCGGATGCACGTACATCTACTTTTCTCTTTTCTCTCCTACAAAAAAAATATTAAATTAAATTTCTAAAGTATGATTGCAATATTGGCTAGACTCTTCATGGCTGTGTTTTTGGGCAGAAAATCCTCTGTCCCCATTCGTGCATGTCCCCGTGTCCCTAACCAATCACAATTCACTATGTGTATATATAATTGAAACAAATATTTATATAGTAAATTCTGATTGATTAGGGACAGTGAGATACATCTGTGACTGAGTGACAATGATTTTCACCCGTGTTTTTGTATTCTTTATTGTCCCCAGAAATAGTATATTTGCCAACCTCCACTGTCTGTTGCTGCCCATGAATAAACAATCATACCAAATGGATTCATCTTCTTCTTCTTTTTTGCCTTTTTTTTTCCTTGCCATTTTATTATCTTTTGCAGTTTCCACTACTTTCCTTTCTTCCCATTTGTGTAGATTTGAACTACTTTTTGTGAAGGGTAATGATTTTTATTTTGGGTATTTTATTTATGTATTTTACACCTTATCTGAAAATTATAATAATAAATAATACTCCCCATTTGCAGTCCGAATCCTATGCGAAACAATTATTTTTCAATACATACGGAACACCTCAAAATAGGAGTTCTGAGATTTAGGACATGTGTTCTGATGCTCAGAACAGGTCTCCATTTCAAATTAATTTTAACCGTCAAAATTTTAATGCCACCTCCCCCATTTGATAATATAGGTCTTTTTTATGTCTATCCCTTCTTATAATATATGTTATTTTCTAATTTTAAGAACGTTCCTCTAAAATTACCCTTTCTATAGAGAGAAAGGATTTGGTATTTTGAAATAAATCAAGTTACGTAAAGGTATAGGGTAAAAATATCTTTTGTCTTCATTAGCTAAATTAATTAGAAGAATTTCTATTATGAAAAGGGAAGTATTTTTAAGCTTCATTTCTTGTTTTGGCATTGTTGGAGTTATTTAAATTCTCATTCCATAATTAAACTTGTTTGGGGTTGGGTAATTCCTTTTCATAGTCCTCCTGTCCAATAAAAGATGAAAAGGAATACAAAAATATGAAGGGATAGTGAAAAATACAAAACTTGATGATGAAGATGTACCTTTTTCTTGGCGCCCCGTGAGAATTTCGGTCTCTACATTAATGGTGAAATTAGTTCAAATTCAGAAATTTAAAACATTACTGTTAGAGTTTTTGAACATGATACTATTTATCCAGAATGAAAATGAAAGACTAATCTTATAAAAAAGATTTGCACTTTAATCTTTGGTGTGATATTAGGGAATCGCTATCACTTGATCCAAGTTCGGAAGTTTATGATAATTATTTTGTTGATAATTAAAACTTGATGGATTGATCACAACTAATTTCTCATACGAAAATTAGTTTAGAAATTTTAGTTTATGATTATTTATTGCCATCTACTGTTCCAATTGTAAGTAATTGATAAGTGTTTTACTTTCTCCTTTAGAACTACACCAATTTTTTCGTGAAAAAATAGATATTGTATACATATGAATCACCAAAATTATATTTACAACCTAAGAACCAAAGTCCTTTGGCTACATGAGTAACTTCCTCTTATCTAATTTAAAAAACTACAGAGAGTGACTAATCTACTATCGATATCGAGTAGTTGGAACGCATCTTCAAACAACAAAAAATATATGCGCTTCGGGGGGGGTTAGGGGTAAATCGGGTGGGGTGTTTGGGGAAGAAGAAAGAGGAGTAGCGGTAGTAGGATAGGACAAAAAGTGACGATTATGCCCTTTTGTCAAGACACATGCGCTGGTCACGTAATTTTTTTGGCCGGAATATTAGCCGGATTCGTTAATTTGACAATTACAGCCGCTTGTAAATTGTTGGTGCTAAAAATAGTCGAATAAAAAATTATTTCTATTTATATTAGTTAGCTAAATAGTTTGTGTCAAATATAGGAGATTTCTCTAATATTAAAAAAGAAAATTAGAAAATTAGAAAATTAGGAAAGTGACGTGACATCAGGCTGATGAAAGTGTGAGTCATTAGGCCTCGGAGTGGGAAGGAAAAAAGCTACAGATTGACAATCCAAACGTGGGTGTCACGAGGCCCATCACATTTATGTACCATGGTCCATGGGCCATGCCCTCATCAGCTCTAAAATTAAGCAACTTTTTTTTTTTCTTTTTCTTTTTCTTGGAATGATATCCTAATTAGATAATTTTTTTCTTTAAATTGTTACTTTTATGATTTATCCATCTTCTTCATTCCATTATCATCTAGATCTCTTCTTGTCCACTTATATCCTTCTATTATTTTTTATATCCCTCTATTATAAAAAAGTTTGAAAATTGATTTTAGGATCAAGTTGATTCGGAGTCAGAGGGGTATTAGTGTATATATTTTATTAAAGATATAATAAACCATTTCAATTATATCTTTCATTTAATTTCTAAGGAAAAAAACTTAATGTCAGAGGGCATTTCTCTCTCCCTTTTATGGGGCAACCGTCCAACCAGACTTAAAAAAGAAAAAAGAAAAAAAAGGGCATTTCTTATCCGAAAGCAAACAAAACAACAAGGGAAGTTGTACGGAGGTTGATTCTGATGAAGAAAAAAGTATTTTTATGTGAAATTTATAAAAACTCAAAATGTTCCGGTGGTTGAGTTTACTATTTATACTTTAATTTGATTACTTTCTTTAATAATAAAAGAATCAGCTCACCAGTCAATGTATACAGTCTTATCTCGAAAAAATTAGAGAGATTTTCACCGAGTTGAAAGTGCTTTGGGCTAATGCTTCTCAGTTTTGCGTAAAAAAACACTTCTTCCTTTTGAAGTTCTAAATTTAATTACTGAACATGATTACGTATCTAAAGATAAAAATTTATTACGAAGAAAATCTTGGCGACTTATTAGTTACTCATTTTTCAATACTATATCCTTTTGCTTATGATTTGATAACATGTGACTCTAATCAATTCATTACCTTGTCACTATATTCAGCATTCCAATAATTAAGTACGTTTATCTGATAAAATAATAATAATTATGTGTAATAAGAAAAAAAATAATTCTGTTAGAAAAAACAAAAGCTGAGAATGAAAAATGAATTCTTTTCGAAATCTGAAAATGGTAAAACCTACATGGTCCCACAGAATAAACCGACTAACGACGGCGTCGGTTGCTGATTTTCTAATATGAGACTGTGGGTCCACGTGTGTGTAAGACGGAAACAAAAGTAAACGTCGAAATATGATTGGTTAACAAGTCTCTTTGACTAAATTTATGATGTACCAGAAAGGAAAAAGTCTTTTGTACCTTAGAAAACGCGTGTCATTTTTCTACCAAAGCCATTTGTTTCCCCTTAGTAGCGGATTCAGGACACGAGAGTGTTACTCGCGGATTTACCTTATTTGTTTAGAGCCACTTATGAACGTATCATTTAAATGTAGTATGAATACGCCATATTTACTTAAAAAAGTTAATTTCAGCACCACAGCTCCTATACGGAACGGATATTTGTTCTGTATGTGCGGGACGAATTCTCAGCGGTTGGATTAAATTTTTTACGGCTGAGATTGATTTTAAAAAAAATACCTGTTTTCAGAACAGCTGTTCTGCGAACACTTGTTTTTAACAAAAAAATGCCTGTATTTGTTTTGAAAAATTGTTCCGTACATGCAAAAAAAACAGCTGTTTCGCATAGGAACCGGATTGAATTTTCAATAAAATATGTGACCCGTGACATAACACTGCATCAGCCACGGCTTCCCCTCCCAGGAAGAAACCACAGCAAAATCTAGGGGTGAGCACCGAATTCGAATTGGCCAATTCGACAATTTGAATTCGATTTTTTCATTTTTTCCTACCTCAAAAAACCGACCGAATTCGAAACCGAATTCGAATTGACCGAATTCGAATTGGCCGAATTGGTGAATTCGAAATTCGGTTTCGACCGAATTGGCCGAATTGGAGGGTATATTTTTTAGGACCTTGCTAGGCTACTAGAATTATTGGCTAAAAGATTGGCTAAAATAGTTTTTGGACCTTTTTGCCCTTATAGTTGGGTGAATCCCTTATACCAGCAGGGGGTAAGATAGTCATTTAACACCCTCAATTTGGGGGTTTAGGGTTTCTATCCCCAAAATTCTAGGAGTAAATCATTTTCCTATTTTTTATTATATAATATTTAATTATATAATAATAATATTTAATTATTAAAAATTCAATAATAATATTTAATTATTAAAAAATTCGAATTCGAATTCGGCACACAAAATTAAAAAATAGTCAAACCGAATTCGTCCCAAATTCGACCAATTCGAATTTGGTTTTGACCGAATTACCGAATTCGAATTGCCAAATTGAATTCGAATTCGGTCGGAATTCGGCAAAAATCGAATTTGCTCACCCCTAGGAAAATCCCACCTAAGCTTTTTCTTTTTCTTTTCTTTGTTTCCTTCACAATTAAAACAAAAAAACAAATCCCCACTGATTTAGATTGACGATGATGCCCATGATTATGATTTTCTGTGGATGAACCGAAACATTCCGGAACTTCTTGACTAATAATAAAGAGCATTCTCTTAAAAGAGTGAAAACTTTCTATCCCAATATATTTTCGTACATGTTTTTACTATTAGAATTCGATATGTGAACTTTTGTTTTCTAATTTCATATACATACGAATTGTAAAAAATTAAGCATAAGAATAAAAATATGCACGGGACATACGATTATTTTCCCTCTTAGACTTAGAAACAAGATCCTAGTAGCCTCAACATGTCCTAGTTGTTGAATAATTGTTTATGTTTTACTGAAAAATTAAACATCACTACTGTTTTTAATATTGATCATTATAATATTTAACAACCAGTACCAGAAATGGAAGACAGAATAAGAAAATTAATACATTGATATTATATAAGAATTATACAGAAACATTAAACAAATGCAGTAAAACAATTAAAAAATGTTACTGATTTTCTAGATACTGAAAACTGCAAGTATTCTGCCTTTTATAGGCACAAATTCCACACTGCAACAGCTCAACCATAATTGCAGGACTGTAACAGTCTAACAATAAAGCTGTGGGCTGATTAGACTCGCGAGTTTTGGTTCGATATTTGTGTACGCGAGCGCGCACGAGGTTCTCACATGGGGAATAATATTAGCAAGACATTTTAAACTAATGTGAACCATTTTTCTTTATAAAGTGATTTTCACTTCCATAGATTAATATGTCTATGTAAAATGACTTAAATTTTACATAGTATCAGAGCGGGTCCTTAGGCGGGATGTGTGAGCTCATAATGCACAACCCTGGGCTAAGGATGGCAACGGGGCGGGTTGTGGCGAATTTCTGAATATATAAACCCGCCTCGCGACCCGCAACGGGGCAACACTTATTGCCCACGCCTCGCCCCGTGCAAGTTGAGTCCGCCCCGCCCCGTCCCGTCCTATTTTTCAAAAGTAATATAATTAGTATATATTTTCTTTTCTTAATATATATATATATATATATATATATATATATATATATATTGTTTTCAAACGGGTCAAAATGGGACGGGACGGGACGGGGCAAACATCATATCCAAACCCGATTCGTTCTGTCGGGGCGGGGCGGGATGGGACGGGGCGGAGCGGCTGGGTACGGGCCAAATTGCCATCCCTAAACTGGGCCCTAATTATCCCCGGAAGATAGTGAAAAGTGTAACGATGTTTTGAGAACGAAAATTAATTACTTTTTAGTAAATACGTTTTTGTTTTCTCCTCTGAACCTGTAATTTAGATCGAATGTCTTTAGAAATTCCAAATTTGATTCTTGCTTAAATAACAAGTTGGTAAAATTAACTTTAATTGACCAAACAAAGCACTAACCAACAGGGTATATCCATCCGAACAATAGCTTTCCACCTCAAACACATCTTTTATCAAATTGTTGAATTAGATAAAGAAAATGTTAAAAATGGACTTCCTCAATAGGGAAGTATATATTGTGATCAAGCCATATAAGGAGTAAATATGCACACAAATTAATTGATGTAAGATTTTTAACACACACTTTACGGTCAGGACTAGACACCTGCACCGTGAATAATAATAAAGTCACAATATCGAACTATGTGGCTCTAAGGCGGTTTTGATACTATGTTAAAAGGGGATTTGAGATTAACTCAATCCTCGAAAGGTACCTCAAGAAGGAAAGTATTACATTCAAGGCATATATGGAGAAAATATACACAAAACTATATAGATTTTTAACAGGGAAAATATTAAATTTTAGGAAATTCAGTTATTTTTCTTTTGTGAAAAAGAAAAAGAAAAAAGAAAAAATTTAACGTTGTGATATCCCTCAAGAAAGAAGTACCCCATAACTTGACTGAATCATTGCACTTTTGTATTAACACTCTTAAATACAGCATGTCTAATGAGAATTTTGACATGATTACACATACTTCTGTGTGAAATTTGCCACTTCCCTAATCCACCCCGAGTTGTCGGCAGGCTGCGTTGTCGTTTCGCTTACATGATTTTGTTGTATGGTAATTGTCATTATATGAAGAAATTAATTGCGATTGCTTTGATTAATTGCATTTAACAATTGAGGTTTATATAGTTGAGATAGAATGCCATTCAAAGCCGAATTGATCATTTCAACTAATAAAAGTCCAAGTGGTAAATATTAATGATGAGATTGTTTTTTTTTTTTTTCTCTCTAAAGTTTTAATACAACTAGTTGATTTTAGTTTTTTAATTCTCCCTTTTGATTTCCTTCAAGAAAAAAGACTATATTTGGAAAACTTGACGGTTAAGTAAGGTCCTAATTGTGATAAGTAACTCATTTGGTTAAATCGCACTTTATGATGCGATGGTATTAGTTCTTCATACGCATTCCCCACTCAAATAACTAAGTCCGTGTATGTAGATCGAAATCTCACTTAATATGATGTGAATGGAGGTGTCACACCCCGTCTCTCGAATGGTAACATGACAGTACCTCATAGGTTAATGAAGCACCAAAGTCCACAATCAGAGATTATTAAATAAAGCAATTTAATTATGAAATTCAAAAATAGTAAAAATGTACTAGCGGAAGCGTAATTCTAAAAAGGGAAATAATTCTAAGTTATTACAATGAAAAGGAAACTGAAAGTTCCATTTTAATTATCTAGAAAGAAACAACAATGTTTGATAACTATCCAATTAGTATCACCCTTAGTAACCCCGTCCCAAAGGCCATCATCCAAGTACTGGTCCTTACCTATATCATCTGCCAAAAAATAAAGCGGATGGACTGAGCTCCGGTGCTCAACAAGGACCAAATATAATAATAAATGAACAGAACAGAAATAGACAACACAGATTTTCGTTTCCCAAAATACCCCTTTGGAAATATACTTAAACGACTAAATTCAAGTCCCACAGGACAGAATAGTATAGTGCATTGCGGAACAATACAGAACAGAAGAGACGGAACATAACAGAACAGAACATAAACTACACAGTTGCGGACGAATGGTTCATCCACGGTATCGTCCGCCGCAAAATAGTAGCTACTGTCTTTGTGCAGACGAAACCTAGGACGAATGGTTCGTCCGCGACCTGCGAACTTTAGAAAAATAAGCTGAAAACTTGTATAAAAGTGTACCACATGTCCACATACATTAAAATAAACCATAACACATATAACACATGAAATATGTCATCTAGCACATAGCATTAAATCATAACATTAATTATAAATCAATTAATTCATGCAATTCGACAATTAATCACATAATTCATATAGGGAAAATCCCGGATATCATACGAGGTAAGACCATTACCATTGGAAATGTCTCGTATCTCACCTTCCCCAAGAGATGGGAAAAATCTGGGGTGGAACGGTCCCAATGGGTCCGGCCCATAGGCGGATGCAGGAGTCGAAATCTGGTGGTGTAAATCTGGGGGGCGAAACTGATAAAATTCTTGGAGGGCAATAAAAAAGGCAAAAAAAAAAATTTTTTTGGTGGTGCAATTGCCCCAGTCTGCCGTGCATAGATCCGGCTATGGTCCGGCCTCACTCCCCTCTCACATAAAAGAGGAAGGACCCACCTGAATGACTTGCGGGACCTACTCTGTAAGTGGGTCCTGTTTAATTTTATGTGAGAGGAGTGTGGGGGCGGACCCAATGCCAGACTTACCCCAAGAGATGACATGTAACACTATTAGAAAATCTGTCAATAGCGACCGCAATTCGTGACAGTAAATAATTTATCGCTAATATAAGCTCATTAGCTAGCGACCAATTTGCGACCACTTATCTAATGTTTTCAAAATGGTCGCAGAGTGATCACTACATTTGACGCCACTTGTTAATTCAATCCAATAACAAAGTGGTCACGGCCATTTGCAACCACTTAGCGACCACCGTCTTCATTAAAATAACTTAAATTAAAAATATATATGATCGCAGCATGGTGAAAAGTTGCGATCACTTAGAGACCATATATATTTTTAATTTAACTTTTTTAATATAGACGATGATCGGTAAGTAATCCGCGAAGCACCACTTAGCGAATACCTGCAATATGCTCCAAAAGATATTGTAATGCCTCACTCAAATAAGAGTGTGAACGGGTATCTTCAATGACAATACCGAAAGTCAGATATATACAAATTAGGTGGTTAAAACGCGGCAAAAAAAAGAGAAACAGAATTTCCAACTTTCACACTGAACTCAGAAATGGCAGAGACAATTTGGTATTCCAAGTTCAAAAAAATTCAGTTCAACTCCAACAAAATCACTTTTCTTTTGTATGGAATTTGGAATCATCTACAAAACTTGAATTTCAAATCTGGGTTTTGAAAGTCTATAAACCGCCTGTCTTAATTATACATGTCTTCATCACTCAGAATTCGTAATGTGTACATTTTTCTAATTTTATATAAATGTTGTAAATTGTGAATGATTGAAACATGTACGGGACATAATATTTTTTGCCGTTGTGCATGAAATTTCTGTCTCTTTTGCATGGACTTAAATCCGCGTTCTCGTTTACTTATCAGCAGGCCAGTCTGAGTCTGACTTTGCAGCGTTTCATCGCCATTTGTATAGATTTTGGTAAGGACGTAATCAGAAGAACAAAATTGGGTTTTGAACTCTTTGACTACTTTAAGGATTTTTTCTACCAAGGACAGTGACGGAGTCAGAAATTTGTTATAGGGGGCGAATTTTTTAGGAGAGCGAAATACAATATTTATAAGAAAATATCACAAAAATAATTTTTTCTTATAGAAAATTTGTCGTTTCTGAAAAATTTGGAAAGTAGATGAGACTGAACTTTTTTTTGTCTCTTTTTATTTTTAAAAGTTTTTCTATTTCAATTTTTTTATGGGAAGGGGACTGATCAGAATCGGATCTAGAACCTAGAGGTTGGGAATCGAATTAAATAAATAATTGTACCATGATAAACTTTAAGAAATTTTGAGGGTGAAAATGTAATATTTTCAAAAAAAAACTCACAAAAGATAAAATTTCATATAAACAATTTGACATTTCAACAAATGTTATGTAGCAGTGGCTATCCCGAATACAGTGCCCAATGAAACAGAAGATCCCAACTAAAATGAACAAATAAAACTTGAATGATGGAAGCATGAGATTGTAAGAGGTAGCGGAGATCGGAGAATGTTTGAATTGAAGTCATTAAGAATGATATTAATTTGTAAGACTTGAATGATGGTATGATGTTTTATAGAAGGAAATGGAGAGAATGTATCCATGTAAACGACCACGCAAAAATCTTATATTAATTAATATAACCGACATCAATTACTTAGTATTAAAACTTTGTTATTGTTGTTGATTATTATAATATTATATCCAAAAATATGGTGACTTGTGCATGACATTATCAAGAACTATGCATCTCGTAATTATTCGTATTTTATCAATCATTAAACAACAACAAAAAATTTCAAATCACATTTTATCAAAATGCATATCCTCAATTTGTTAACACATGCCTTTCCGAAGTTCTCTCACTTTCTATAAGCGATTAGAGCTTAATTAAAGAACTACCTGGTAAAAAAAGCTTCCTTGAAAACAATTTACGCAAGTGAAAAACTTGAGAGTTTCAACAGCTAGTCCAACAACCGGCGGATTAATTTTTTTTTTTAATCTAATCACCTCTTCTTTTGGATTTTCTTTCAATATGTCACGTCGATTGTTTTGAAAATACACGTGGGAAAAAAACTTTATAAGTAAAGATTTTTTTTGTTAGGGCTAATTGTGTCGATTAAAAATAGATTTGAGTCTAACTCAATCCCTCAAAAGGTATCTCAAAAGGGGAGGATTGCCCAAGCCTTATATATTGTAAATATACACACAAACTAGTCGATGTGAGATCTTTAACACACCCCCTAGCGGCCAGGGCTGGACATCTGAACCGTGACCAATAATAGGGGCCCAACATCGAACTAGATGGCTCCGATACCATGTTAGAATAAATGAATCAATGAATTTAATTGATTCATTGAACAAAGAGAAATTCCCCATATAAATACAAATAGAGTCCTAAACAAGTAAGGACAAGGAAATTGAATAATAAACTAACTCTAGAATATTGTAAAGACTAGAATAGGTAATTACTAAAATCCTATTAACATATGAAATCTAATTCTTAATACTCCCACTCAAGTTGGAGTGTGTAGATCGAGAACACCCAACTTGCGAACCAGATAATCGAATTGCTTTTGCCATGGCATTTTGGGGTGCTACGTCAATCAGCACGATAGACTCTGCCACAGACAACACCCTTAGCAAAAAATCTTCCTCTGGATTGAGTCCAAGCATTAAAAAAAATCATTGTTACCTTCTTTGAGTAAATTAGCCACTTCATAGGCTATTTGTGAAATTTTACTGGTGACATATTGAATTGATGAAAGAATATATATCTTGTGTATTGATAAGAATCCTGTGATGACACAGCAAAAAGTGACTTTTTTTTTGCCGTGGTTTTCTGCTATTTGGAAATGAGCTATCACTGCTTTGGATTGACGAATCTGATGAATTACCCAAGAATAAGAAATCTTCCATAGGAATATTTTGATCAACGTCAAGAGTTTTTGCCGAAAAATAGAGTTAGGGTTTGGAACATGGGAAAATTAGCTCATGGGCCTCCATATCCTCTCAAAACCAATTGGCAATGAGTGGTGTTAACCCATGAGCTTATACGTTATTTGGATCTTCCTTAGGCTCTCGATGTGGACTTAATATTTCAACACCCCCTCATATCGAGGTGGGAGGCAAATTTAAGGCCCGCCGCCCTTCTTGGGTCACGCGGGGACAGATGAAGGCCCGTCGCCCTACTTGGGTCGTACGAGGACAATTAGAGTCAACTTTGGGCATTATGAGCCCACACATCCCGCCTAAGTACCCGCTCTGATACCATGTAAGGATATATGGAATCAATGAATTGAATTGATTCATTGAACAAAGGGAAATTCTCCATATAAATACAAATAGAGTCCTAAACAAGTAAGGATAAAGAAATTGAATAATAAACTAACTCTAGAATATTGTAAAGATTAGATTATGTAATTACTAGAATCCTATTAACATTGGAATTCTATTCTTAATAGTGTCTTTGAAGGCCACCAACTCAGCAGAAAAGTTTGGTTTGTTGCGAAGGTTTGTAATTTTTACGTACAAAAATTACATAATGGAATTTTCCCTTTTTGGGACCGTGGACGTAGATCTATTAATAGACTGAACCACATTAAAAATATTGGTGTCCATTGTTGTTTTCATTCTTTTTTTCCTCTCTATATTATAGGCTCGTGTGATTGCTTCAACTGTTCTAACAAGTGGTATTAGAGTCAGACTCGAGTTTTGGGAGGAGCGCCAGGTTTGAGACTGGGAGGAGAGAACATAAGTATTCTCTGACAAGTAAAGTTGTAGATGAAGTAGAGAAGACAACTAGGAAAAGATATAGAGGTAGAGTTTTTTCTATTTTGATTTAGACTTGAGAAGATGAAAAAATGGAGAATTTGTTAGGATATTTTGAAGATGTTATTAGAGGTATGATTACTTAATGTTCTGGTGTAATTTGGGATATTAAGAGAAGGGGGATATGTTTGAATTTTCTCTCAATATCTCACATCATCTGTTTTAAAAATATGCGAGGGAATAAAACTTTATAAATAAGGATTTCCTATCTTATGGTTAATTGTGCCTTTATGTGCGACCAACTCAGATGTGGGGTTTTCTGAGTTTAGTATGTGCGAGAGTTTGTAATTTTGTTTCGTCAAAAAGTTACCTTGTGGAAGAGTTTGTGATTTTCTCCGTACAAAAATTATACAGTGAAGTTTTTCATTTGAGGACTGGGAATGGAAGTCTATTGAGAGATCGAATCACGTTAAAAGTATCGTGTTCATTGTGGTTGTTTATTCTTTTTCTTATTCACTCTATATTATTATCTGTATGTGTTGCATTCGCTGCCCCCAATATGTTCCACCAAGAACAAGATGATGACTATTGTCGGTTTTTTTTTAAAAAAAATCTAAAACCTAAAGATACTAATGGAAAGCGTAGCGAAAAATATATTATTTAGTAATAACTTATAAACAAGACAAAGAATGTTACAGAAATTAGTACAGAAGATCTCAAGTGGGAACATACATATATTATCTCCCATGCTTAGGAGAAAATATCAATTTGTTTCCACCAAAAAACACAACCAACCAACCAACCAAACAAACGTCCCCAATTCCATACCTACTCCATATAGGACAGGGAGAAAATTTCTAATACTCTTAACAGCGATCCCCACCAATACCATGTGTTTCATTTTTTTTGTAGCAATAAGTAAATAAGAGACGGATAAATGCGAGTATAGAGCTAATTATTCTTTCTTTCAACTTCCAATATTATTGGAGATGTCACTCTTCATCGTAGCTACCAAATTCATTATTGTAGGAAAAAAAAAGGTATTTTCTTGGTTAGTTGCAGCCTTTCTTAAGGAAACCAAAAACTTATATTAAAACTTTAATTTTTTGGGGATGTCTCTATTTCATATATATATATATATATAAACTAGCCATCATATATTACTCTTTCCATTCTTTAATATAAGACTTTTATTACATATTGCGAAAATTAAAAAAGTAAAAAATAAGATACTTTGTTAGTTAAAATACAAATATTATTCTCTTAAGTATGACTTGTATACTACTAATTTTATTTAAGAGAGTACTATTGATATTTTGATTAAAAAGCATCTTAATTTTTATTTCCTTCATTTTTGTAATATATAATGAAAGTCTTATATTAAAGAATGTATGTAGTACTATTATTAGATGTTTCGCACTAATCATGATGCATTTCTTTCTTTATTTTGTAAAAAGATAATCTAATTATTCATATATGTTTATTTCAATAGCTTATATAAAGTCACATATCAAGTAAGGGAGATAAAAACAAATAGAAAAGCTTTTAAGTATGTCCTTAATAAAGCTGATATTTCTCCAAAGCATATACAAATTTCTTGTTTACGTACAATATCATTCGATCCCAAACACAACTCTCGTCTAGTTCTAGCAGATTCATATCCCCTTTTATCACCTCCGTCCAAGTCTTCCTCGGTCTCCCTCTACCTCTTACGCCATCTATATTACACAATCCTTCAATTCTCCTAACCGGAGCATCACTTGGCCTTCGTCTAATGTGCCCAAACCAACGCAAACGGTTATCTCTCATCTTGTCTTCAATAGGTGCTACACCAACCTTCTTCTGAATAGTCTCTATCCATTCTCGTATGCCCACACATCCATCTTAACATACGCATCTCCGCTACATGTATTTTCTGAATATGACACCTCTTAGTTGCCCAACATTCTGTACCATATAATAATGCCGGTCTAACAGCTGGTTCAGTAAAACTTTCCTTTCAATCTCGGCAGTACATTACGATCACACAAAACACCCGTCGCACTCTTCCATTTCAACCAACCAGCTTTAACTCGATGCGCTACATCTCCGTCAAGCTCTCCGTCCCTTTGAATAATAGAACCAAGGTATCAAAAATACTCACTCTCTGAGATATTTTTGTCACCCGAAGTTACTACAGTTTGCTCTGTCATTCTGCTAGTGCTAAACTTACATTCCATATACTGCTTTTACTTCTACTAATCCTAAAACCTTTAGATTCTAAGGTTTGTCTCCATACATCCAACTTGGCATTAACACCCGCTCTTGTCTCATCAATCAAAACTATATCATCAAGAAACGAAAGCATGCACCACTGTGCATCGGATCTTGTATACACTGGGTCGGGTTCATCCATAACCATTGTAAATGTAGAAAAGGACTAAGTGTTGAACCTTGATGCACCCCAATTGTAATAGGAAACTCTTCACTTATCCCGCCACAAACTCGACACTGGTGCCGACTCCTCATACATATCCTTAATAAGATCAATATACTTCCGAGATATACCTTTCTTAGCCATCGCCCACCAAATTACCTCTCGGGGAACCTTATCGTAAGCTTTTTTCCAAATCTATGAACACCATATGCAGGGTCCTTCATTCTCTCTCTATAACGCTCAATCAACTCGCCTTAGTAGATGTATTGCTTCCATAGTTGATCGTCCGGGCATAAAACCGAATTGGTTCTCTCGAAATGCTCACAATTTTTTTCTCAATCTATGCTCAATTACCCTTTCCCACAACTTCATAGTATGACTCATAAGCTTAATACCACGATAATTTGAACAGTCTTGAACATCTCCTTTATTCTTATATAATGGCACCAAAGTACTTTTCCTCCACTCTATTGGCATCTTCTCAACTCTAAGTATTTTATTAAAAAGGTTAGTCAACCACTTAACACCTATTTCTCCTAAACACTTCCAAACCTCAATTGGTATACTATCGAGTCCCTATCGCCTTCTTTGGTTTCATCCTTTTAAGGGCCTCTTGCACTTCTTTTCCTTTGAATTCTACGTATGAAATCATGGTTCACCTCTCCAATCGGGATAGAAAGGTCTCCAATATTCCAGTACTTGATTCCCATTAAATAACCTATCAAAATACGTCCCTCCACCTCGCCTTGATTTCCTCATCCTTAACCAAAACTCTCTCACTATCATCCTTAACACACCTCACCATACCAATATCTCTTGTCTTTTTCTCTCTTAAACGAGTAAGTCTATATATATCTTTCTCACCATCCTTAGTGTCCAATTTATTATACAAATCCTTATAAACTTTTGATCTCGCTTCTCTAACGGCTGCCTTAGCTTCTCTACACGCCGTTTTATACTTCGTAAATTGCCATCACTTCTATACTTCCCCAAAGTCTTATAACACTCTCTTTTCTTCTTTATAGCTTCTCTTACCTCTCCATTCCACCACGATGTATCCTTACCGAATAGCACATTTCCGCTTGATTCACCAAGCACTTCCCTAGCCACCTTTAAAATGCCTTGCGCCATTTTTTCCCACATAAAATTCGGATCTATTTCGGACTGACTCAGCCATCTTCCCGAATAACTCTATCAACGAAGATTTTCTGATTTTCTCCTTGTAACTTCCACCACTTTATTTTTGGAGCTAACCTAAATTTATGCATTCTAACCTGTTTACCGAAACGAAAATCAAGAACCAATAACCTATGTTGTGTAGCCACACTCTCGCCAAGGATAACCTTACAATTACTACAACTACTACGAAACATGCTCTTCTCTAGGAAAAAGTCTATCTGACTAGCATTTACTCCACTTCTAAAAGTCACCAAATGAGAATCTCTTTTCTTGAACCAGATATTCGCTACAAACAAATCGTAAGCTAAGGAAAAGTCCAAAATTTCCTACCAGCCTCATTTCTATCTCCGAACCCTTGACCTCCATGGACACTCTCAAATCCGTCGCGACTAGAACCCACATGTCCATTCAAGTCTCCTCCAATGAAAAGTTTTTCGCCTGACGGTATATTTTGGACCACCTCATCTAAGTCCTCCCAAAACTGTTTCTTCACAGAATCACACAACCCTACCTGAGGCGCATATGCACTAATAATGGTAACCACCTCGCCACCTATCATTATCTTAACACTCATAATTCGGTCACTTTTCCTGCAATCTTCAGCCACGTCATTGACGAAATCACGAGCCACAATTATTCCAACACCGTTCCTATTCTTATCTTTACCTGAATACCAAAGCTTGTATCCCCAAGACTCTATGACTTTTGCCTTCTGGCCAACCCACTTAGTTTCTTGGAGGCACAAAATGTTGATCTTTCTTCTTACCATAACCTCTACTAATTCGGTTGACCTTCTAGTTAACGATCCGATATTCCAAGAAGCAAGACGAATCCTTCCATTGTGCACTAACCGTTTTACCTGTACCTGTGCCGACTTAGAACACCCTTGCTTATTTGACACCATATCCGGGCCCCGACATGGCGCGTTGCTTCCGGCAACGACCTAGCAACCTCTTGCACATTTATCACCACACCCGGCTCAGGAAGTGTAGCGCGTCAGTTGAGTAGAGGGAACGCCCTCAACGAAATTCTTATTTTTGGTTCATGTCATGGGATGTGATCGAGTTTCTGTCTGGTTGTCACGAGACCTACCGCAACCCTCCTCCTTTATCCGGGCTTGGGACCGGCAGTAAGTGTCAAAGACAAAGTCCTCAACACTCACTGGCGGAGTTTGTTTACGTACAATATCAAAAAGAAAAAAAAAACTCATTTGATGTTTTTCTCTCCAATGCTCTTGAAAATGTCTACTTCAGCTGGCAAAGGACTTGGTACCACACTATATAAAGTCAGCGGTCCCCTTTTTTGGTGTCCAGTCTCTATAGTGCCAAATAAAAAATATTAGTGACATGTATTATTGATTTTTAAGATAAATGTTACATCTTATGTAATAAATATTATTTTTTTATTAACACATATTTTAAGATATGTAATATTTGTTTTACGCAATATGTGTTACAAAATTACAACACATGTTCATTATATACTGAATTTTTAGTGTTCAGCACTGTAGTCAAACCGCTGTTTTTGGCTAGTGAGTTTCATAAAGGGAGTAATTTAATTATTGGACATTATTATCAGTTTTAATATTTATAATCATATTTATTCAAAACTGATCTTCACTAGTTGATTTTGTTAACCTTTCATTATTCAAATAACTTGTATAAATATTTGTTTCTAAATTTCTAATAAGCAAATACTTCATTATCATTCGCTAAGATTTTAGACTATTGTAATTTATTATTATCAAGTAATCATCAGTTTTATATATAACATGCGAAGTGCATGAATAATATTATTTTTTCCGTTTCACAATATAATTTTCTTTTAATCATATTTTCTTTTCCAAAGTTTTGGGCTTTTGTCAATATAAAGAATTATTTCCGATTAGTAAAATATGCATTATTTTCTTCTTCCTTAATCTCCCAAAGTCGCAAAAGCCTTCTATAATAAGAAAGAGGGAGTATAAGTTGTGCAAATAAAAATATGTAAACTTGAAAGCACTTTTTTACGGCAAAAAATCCTCTGTCCCCATTCCTATCTTTATCCCTGTCCCAAACCAATCACAATTCACCCTGTGTATATATAATTGAAAAAAATATTTATATAATAAATTCTAATTGGTTGAGGATATGAATGATGACAAGAATATGGACAGAGGATTTTCACCAATTTTTTACAAAGAAACTGGCAATATTTTCATTACAACGAAAAGTGTCACACATATTCTTGACTTTTTATTCACTGTGACTATTGACAACTAACAAGTAATGACCAAATAAACAAGAATCCTACATGATCTCTTTTCCATAAGTTTGGCTTTTCTCCAGTAATTAAATAAATTAGTGGATCTTCCGATGCAAATTCTGCAGTAAAGAGTCTCCCGATTGAAAATCACCACCATCGAATTGCATTAAAAGATTTATAGTACGAGAGGAGCATCTATTCTTTACATTCATAGGAGTCCAAATTCCCATGAATCTTCATCTAACACGATTGTTGAGTACTGATTTGGTGGAGCTTCAACAAGTACATTTATGTCCCTATCTTCATTAATCAACAAATCAAAACTGTTGATGAAATCATTATCCCAAAATCCCACGTTGTTTGTAATAAAGTCATTTTGCCAGTCAAAAGTAGTTGGCATGAACTCCAAGTCTTCAACAGCATTTGAGTTGGAATTATTAGAACAAGAAGATGATGTTGGAGAAATTAATAATGATGATTTTGATGTTGTTTGGCATGGTACTAAAATTTCATGTGGTTCAATCAATGGAACTTCATCTATGCAAAACCCATTGTTGACTTCCATATTGGAGTCAACTGTTTTGTCTTCTTGTGTCTTATGCATCTGTCCAAACATTATTGACTCGACTTCAGTAACAATCGACTCCATTGAGTTTTCTGTCTCATTGTTTTGATCATCCAATTCACATGAACTTGTTGAATTTGATGCAGTCGGGGGTGTTTCTTGGTGGCCCTTGGACGGCTCAGCCGGCTCCTGTGGTGGTTCATTGGTGGTGGGAAGTGGCTTGTGTGTGACAGGGTCAGTTCCCATTTTCTTTAGCTTCTTTTTTATGTGAGTATTCCAATGATTCTTTATCTCATTATCAGTTCTTCCAGGAAGATGAGAAGCAATCTTGGACCACCTACACATAAATGAGGATGAAAAATAATTATTCTTAGCTCTCATGATCTTGGCCACAAAATAATTCCCATCAAGTTATATTTCTTTTAATATTTTCTCTTTACAAAGTTAACCTTAATATGTGAATATTTTATTTAAGAAAAAGATTAAAAAAAAAAAAAAAAACCCTTATTGGTCAGCAACCCGTGACTGGCAAAAGCAAGAAAAAGGTTGACAAAAGAAAATAGGATGATGATAACAATGAATGATAATAGAATATCCAAAAAGTGCCCAATATTGAGCTCAAGTCTTGTCTGCCACTGTCCAAAGTTACTAATCCCTTGAGCTCCACTTGTACAAAATCACAAAATATTCCCAGTAATTTTCACAGACTAAGTTAATGTTATTTATCTACTCGATATAGTAAATTTTATATGTAGTTAGGAATATTTAATCAAATTCACCACCAAAACATTTTTTTTGCAATTTTTATATGCAGTTCGGAACAGTTTTTAACTCCCAAATTAAAAGTCTTGATTTTGTCCTGGACTATCGAAGCCTTTTAAAATCAGTGGTTGTTAAGGATCATATTCGCAATTCAAATTCAAGAGATCAAGAATGAAACCTTTACAACTTTGACAAAAAAATCATGCATTTTGGACTATAATGGGAGACATGATGAAAGAAAATAGCTGTTTTTTTTCTTCTTCTTCTTCTGTGAAGTAGAAAAATTGGTTGGTTGAGAAAAAAACCTGTTGCCAAGCTGAGCATGGAGATCAATGACCATCTTCTCTTCATATTCAGATAGGAGCCCTCTTTTCAAGTCTGGCCTAAGATAATTTGTCCATCTAAGTCTACAGCTTTTTCCACACCTTAAAAGTCCTGCAAATTTTAAACACACTCAATAAAAAAAATTCTAAAAATCCACCAAAAGAGTCACTTTTTTCTTCTTTCTTCAGCTACATTATCAAGATTCATACCAACTCCATTCCTAAATATAAGACTTCCAGAACAAGTAACGAAAATTAAGGAAGCAAAATTCAATGCGTTTGATTAATCAAAATACTAATATTATTATCTTAAATAGAACTTGTATGACACTTATTCTATTTAAGATAATAATATTGATAAATTTTCGATACTTTCAGGAATGGAGGGAGTATTAAATTATCAATATTTCATATTTTCATAAGGTCTTTCATATGGAGAGAATGGGAGACCTGCAAGTTTAGGAACAGCCCTCCAACAGCATTGGCCATTGGTAAGAATAAAGTTGATGAGTTTCTTGTCTTCCTCCGTAGTCCATGGCCCCTTCTTCAACCCAACTTTGTCACAACAAGGTTGTCTTCCCATCTTTATAACTTCCTTCAAATCTTAGCACGACAAAAACAAAGATCAAGATTGATGAAAAAGTTACGCGAGAAATTAGAAAAAGAGAGAGAGAGAACTCAAAGATGAAGATTTGAAGAAGAAAGTGGGTGGAGCTAAGACTAAAAACTCCAATGCGCTACCTACTTATATATAAGTCAAGAAAAATCCTCCTACACAAAAAGCGATATTCACGTCCCACAGGTCCCCTACCTCCCGATCAGATAGAAATTGTGGAGGATGTAAATCAAAGTGACCCAGCGACTCAATTGGTAGGAGGTTTCGTCTTAGCCCAGTGTAAAAGCCACCCCACATTAAAGTGTTTAAACTTTCACACTGCGACTTTCAAGATTTGAATTTGTGCTCTCTTATATAAGAAAAATTATGATATAGACGCATGCTCTAAGTAGGGGGCATAGACATAGCACTGTCACAATCAACCACATCCCTCTTTTGATTAAAAAAATAATAAAAATGCCTCAAACAATGCACCAAAAGGGGGAATATTTTTATTATTTTAATCAAAACTGTGATGTGGCTGAATGTGGACCAAGTGGTCCATGTCCACTTGGTAGATCAGGTCCATGACAGAACTGATCCTTATATAATCTATCACTCTAGAGATAGTCAAGAAAAATCCTACCTCTAGAGAAACACGGCTAAAGGAATAGACTAAGAGCACTTTGATAATTTTATTATTTTTATAAAAAAAAAGGAAAAAATGCAAAATATTTTTACTACCACACGTGTAATTCAACAGTCGAGCGCGTCCCCGATGTGTGCCTGTCACCTCTCGGAAAGCGCCACCTTAACATCCATTTCTCTTTACTTACATTTCAGCCATAAAATATGTAAATAATCGCATGTAATCGTGTATATATTTATTGATCATATATTTAACTATCCATAATTCATCATATGTATATATATAATTAGAAAAAATGTGAAAATGACGAATTTTGAATGGTTGACCACAAAAATAAGCACATACACGATTACAGACAATTTTCACCCATAAAATATACACACCTCAGCAATATAATTAAGGATAAAAAAATTGAAAATTTCCAAATAGTGTCTCAATGTCTGTCTCAACCACTTACAATTTGTTACGTGGATGTGAATAATAACTGTGAAAGAATTTGAATTAGAGAGATATATATGTGGTAAATTATGAATGATTGGAATAGACATTAAAATTGTCTGGGACAAACAATATTTTCCCCTAATTAAGTGAGAAAAAAAGTGTTAAAGAGTAGAACATACCCTATCCCTTTGATGATAAATTTAAGCAAGTTTTATACAGAGTAGAATCAATGTCATTATACTTATAGGATTGCTTTGTGTTTCTACTCTACATTGGTCCCACTACCGTATGCGCTAAAACAAAATTTTGTTCCCCCTCTAGCCTATCCAATAAACTATATGAAAAATTTCGATATAGGCACTCTACTATAAGTGGGGGACATAGGGACACTGCGATCCACAATCAACCACATCCCTCTTTTGATTAAAAAAATAATAAAAACGCTTCAAACAATGCACCAAAAGGGAATATTTTTATTATTTTAATCAAAACTGTATGTATGTGAATGTGGAAAGCAGTTGATCCCATGCTCACTTTAGTGAGCTCGATCCATGGCATGTAATTGATCAAACTATATATACTAGCTAATAATTTAATAGTTAAGTATTTGACTCGTTAAATATTTAAAATTTAATTAATCACTCTTACTATTTTTAAAGTTTACTTAGCATAACATTGTGAGTTTAAGACATTTAAAAAGTGACTAATATTACATATTTTTAGAATCTTTTGCTGACAAGTTACAGTGGCCATTAAAAAATGCAAAAGAGAGAAGTACAAATTACTATACAAGGAAGGGAGTCACTATCCAATTTGCTTCTCTTCTATATTAGTACATTCGAGCTACAAATTATGGCTGCTGGTAAAGAGGTTTTACTACTATATTTTCTATCAAACTTTACTGATTTTATATTGCTTTTATATATATATATATATATATATATATATATATATATATATATATATATATATATATATATATATATATATATTTCTTTTAAATAAATAAAAAAACAAAAACTTTGCTGATTTTAGACTAATTAAATATAAAATCTTTGTATTCGGGTGAAAAGTGGGATTAAAGAATCACCAAATAGCTCCATCTCCACATTCTTCCTGTGACTTCTAATAATATGTATTGCCATGTTTAAGTTTTTCTTAAAAAATATTAAGCGGCCAATGAAAATGAATTTTTTTTGTCAAATACTCCCTTCATTCCCATTTAACTGTCGTTTATGAGATATATGTATCCAAATTAATTGTCATTTACATTTCTTTTATTAGTTGTCAACAATTTATTCCAATTATACCCTCAACATATCATTTATTGGAAAAGTGAAAGAGAGGAAGGGAGGGGTATTTTTGGAATTATGGTAGAAATATTACTATTTGTTTGAGTTCTTTAATTTTTTCAAAGTGTCTCAAACGTTATACATTGAGGAATGGAGGGATTATAGTATTAGGTCGATTTTCATCCCAAATACTCACTCCATTCCTAAACATAAGACTTTTATTACACGTTGCGAAAAATAAGGAAGCAAAAATTAAGATGTTTTTGTAATCAAAATATCAATATTACTTACTTAGCAAAAAAAATAAAATATCAATATTACTCTCTTAAATAGAATTAGTGGTATATAAAGTTATATTTAAGAGAGTATTATTGGTATTTTAATTATAAAAATATATTAATTTTTACTTCCATAATTTCGCAAAATATAATAAAGTCTTATATTTAGGAATAGAGATAGTAGCTAATAAAATGAACGAAATTGTTATATATATATTTGGGTCGATTTTCATCCCGATCTCCTTCCGGTCATGTACTTGAAAAAAGAAGAACAAAAGGCACTTTTCAGTGCATATTGCAATTGATTGGTTTTGGATAAAATAAGAATAGATGTTTAACCCGTGCTTGCGAAATTATAATTTACTACTAGATATAATTTTGTTTTTGTGAAACATCTTTCAATTTCAGATGAACTGAATATTTATTATTATTGATCACACCACTACCACCAAAATATTTATGTTGTCGCATTTTAAAAATTTCTTCAAAGTGGTATTAGAGCCATTTAAAAATTTATTCAAATTTTTATCAGAACTATTTAAAATTTCTTCAATTATGCATGTGCAATATTGTTCGTAATTATGTGGAAAAGCGGAAAAGCGGGTGTTTTCGACTACTAAATACAAAATTAACAGCTTCGCCGAATTCAGATTGCAATTTATTCATCAAAACGAGAAAAATGAAAATATATATTGCTATTTGACCATTTATGCGCAACTTTCGACAATCATCAATACAAAATTCTCAATAAAAAGACTTATATTTTAAATCGGAGTGAGTATAATTTACTTTTTCAATCTTCGAGACATAAATTCTCAAATAAAAACCATCCAAATGCACACCAAGCTTTTAAACACCTAGCTATTAGCAGAACAAAAGGAAAAGAGAAAAAGAAATGAAATCACCTATGCGGCAAAAAATCCTCTATCCCTATTCGTGTATGTTTCCGTGTCCCAACCAATCACAATTCACCATGTGTATATATAATTGAAACAAATATTTATATAGTAAATTCTGATTGGTTAGGGACACGGGGACATACACGGACGGGGACAGAGGATTTTCACCCCACCTATGCAACTTCTATGCAGCCAATATTATTTGATTTTGAGGATTTAGTTATTGTTGGACGTTAATCTAATTAAAGGGAAAAATGATTAGAGTAGAGGGTTGTTTTATCATTTTTATTTTTTAATGGTTTTGGCAGTATGTAAATCTGTAGTTATTAGAAGATATATATTTATAGCTCTTTTTACTGGTCAAGTTATGTTTACTTTGATTAGTAAACTCATGTCCAGAGTATTAGTGAGCTAATCTTATTCATGACTTGTTAATTATACGTTGCTTCAATTGTTCAAAATCTTCTAATACATAATATTCTAGTACGTTAATAAAATAAGTTCGCATATAACAATATCATTTTATACTATAAAAGTTTCATGGATTGAACTAATTATATTATTTCATAAGTGATAATCTAATTAATATACTAAAATATACACTAAAAAGGAAATTCTAAAATATTCGGAACATATATTTCTCTTTGCCCACATAAAAAGTAAAAGAAATCAATACATGTTGATTCAGTTGATAAAGATTTGGCACGTTTTTATTGCTTGCAGGTAGATGATGAATTCTGTTAAAAGCATGAAACTATTTTCAAAATCCACATTAACCTTATATATCCTTAATTACTAGTAAAGGATCCTAGTGTACGTAGTTGGTCTCACATGTGATCTAAGGACTCGTTTAAAATAAGATTACATATTTTGAGATATTTTAAGAGTAATTATTCAGTCTCAATTGAATTAGTGAAATTAAATACCACATATCAACCACCAATTATTAACTACAATTTTGACAATTTGTTGGTTATTCTCCATTTTCTTCCTTAACTTTCTTACCAAATTAACCACGCCGTGTTGAATTATTCATGAATTAATCGAACTTATCCCAAAAAAACATGGCAATTCACATAGGTACGAGTCGATCTTCAGCCTTCCCAGGAAGGAAACTATCCTAACAATTGTAAGAGAATTTGATTTCCTTGCAAACTTGGTCTTCAAAAACACTCTAATTAAATATTATCTTGCAGTTTTCAACAAATGTTTCTTGTCTCAAATGCCTATCGCAAATCAATTTTAGTTATACCATATGGAGATTTCTTCAAACCAGGCATTGACCTAGATGGTTTGGCGTAATTGCTTGTGTCATTAATTAATTATTCATGCTTTTTTGTTCTTATTAGTATATAATATAAGAATGCAAATCGGATCAAACTTCATGAGGAAATGAACAAATTTGAACAGTTTATGCTTGGCTGGCATGGGCCATTATGAACTTATGGGGTGCGACTTAGCAAAAAAGAAAAAAGAACTTATGGGGTGTGGGAAGCAGTGGCGGAGTCAGGATTGAAGTTTAGGGGGGGAGAGGGCGTAGAAAAAATTGAAAATTCTTGGGAGGGCCGTAGTATAATTTTTTTTTTGAACACGTTGGTTATATATACCTAGTATATAAAAAAAATTGAAAATTCTTGGGCCCCTCGTATGCTCCGCCACTGGTGGGAAGGGTGTATACATTATTTGTTACATGATTTGGAGGACATGCTAGCATGTAAATAGCTTGTTAAGAGGTTGAAGCTAAGATTTTTCTTTCCTTTTTTTGGAAAGTTTTGAATTTTTTGTTTATTTTAATTTTATGTTTAAAAACGGATTTGAGACTAACTCCAATCGTAAGGGTAAAATTGTCCAAGTCTTATGAGAAAACAATTTGTTATAAACTAGTCAATGTGAAATATCTCAATATAATGTTGCTGATAATGGACACTCTAATTTCAACAAAAGAAATAATATCTTTTTCGCAAAAATTAAAAAGTAACTTAATCTCTTGATTAATAGTATTTGGATATTTTCAACACACTTTCAAACTTTACTTCATCATTAGCAGATTTATGTGCTTTTATTATTCCTAACTTTACTTTACCTTCTTGACCTTTTAATTCCTTGTATATTTTGTAATTTTATTAGATGCCAGTTTATGAAATTGTTTAGATCATTATGACATGTGCATGATGAGATGGTCCATTTAGTACAATACTTGGTCATAACTCAGTTTAAATCTTATGAAATATGAAGTCTCACGTCAAGTGTCTAAAGAAAATTGAAATTACTTATAAGCTAATGAGTTAACATATCTAATTACCAATTAATTAATGAGGATATAGAGGCTCATAAACTAATTTTCACATGGTATCATGTCGGGCCCATGTAGATAGTGCGGGCTCATAATGCTCAAGTAGGCTTTAATTGTCCTCGTACGACCTAAGTAGAATGACGGACTTTGAACTTGTCCCCGCGTGAACCAAGAAGGGCGGCATGCCTTAAATTGACTCACCTCGATGTGAGGAGAGTTTTGAAATATGAAGTCACACATCGAGTGCCTAAGAACGATCCAAATCACTTCTAATCTGATGAGTTAACACCTCCCATTGTCAATTGATTTTAAAAGTATATAAAAACGCATGAGCTAATTTCCACGAAATCCAAACCCAACAGGCGACTCTAAAACAATTGTTGGACGATTTGCTATATTACTATTTTGAATAATTACACACAATCTTCAATATCAGCTCTTATTATTAAGGCAAGACTTCATTCGTGACGGACTCCACTGTAACATTAAAATTATCCGATCTAAGGACGAGATCTTGTAAGATTAGGCCCATGTATTGAAATTCAAAATATATGTTTTCAGTTAAAAGGCCTATAATCAGCCCAACAATAGAATTAAGAGGCCCATTAGTCTGTTATTTATTTATTTATACCTTTTTTTCTAAAAGAGTATTGGGTCATTCTTTTTTTTTTTTTTGCTGGGAAACTATTGGTCATAACTACTATAGCACAAAAATGATGGAAAATTTTGGTATGAACCTACTTCGTATGGAAATTGTGATCTAGAATTGTCTGCATTACCACATTTATATTATGTTTATCTGTAATAACGTAGATAGTTATACACCACAAGTTCCATTAGAATTGTCTGCATTACCACATTCTTCCTTTTTTTGTAACCTTCTGCTCTGTGCTTTCTGCTTTCTGAGATTTCAAGAAAGCCCTTTTTCATTCAAGTTCATTTCTAACCTTAATTTTATCAAACTTTATTGCTTTCTTGAAAATGGGTTTTGTGGGATTCTCTCATTAATTGGCTTCGCAGGTACTAATCTTTTATTTGTTTTTCTTTTGTTTATTGTCCCATCTTTTGATTTTTTTTCTCGTTTTAATTACATGTTTAATTGAAATTGAACAACCCCCCCCCCCCCCCCGCCCCCGCGGAAAGTTTCAAGAAGGTAGACGGACGTTGATTTTTGTCTCTGTTTTTTTAAATTTTCAAGAAACTAGAGACACAATTAGAGGGCTTACAGCTAGGTTTCTATGGGAGAATGTTAAATCCCATGACTCAATATAATTTAAATTGCATGTTTATACTCGCTCCGTCCCATTTTAGTTGTCCCAATTTTCACTTTTCCTTGTCGCTTTTTAGACAAAATGTCGTACCCAGTGCATAAAGTTTTGCACCAGAGGGTCTGATCAATGTCCCTATGTACGCAGCATTACTTTTATTTTTTATAAACAGCCTGTTTCCAAAGTTCGAACTGTGGCTCAACGTATAGCAAGTAATATTTGACCATCACAACCTTCTTAGTTGTCCCTTCACAACTTAATCTTTCCCCTTATTCTTGTGAGGGTCGGGAATTTCTTTTCCTGGGCTATTTCTGGATTCCCTTATAAAGATGATATAAGTGGAATAACAATTTCAAGGTCTTCTTACCTAATTTATATTGGCTATGCAAATATGTTTTTGCCTATTTTCTGAAATATGCTTAAGAAGAACACAAACCATTTCATGTTCTCTTCATTTATTATCCAATCCACACATAAAAATTTGTTTAATATTGTGGAAGATACAAGCCACCCCGCTAATTGTAACCCAGATCATTTGCTCTTTATTACTGGGTTTACCTTGGACTGGACATGATTTGGCATAAAGGGCCAATCATGACATTGTTTTTTTTAACCAACTTTTTTTCCGCCAAATTCGTTCTGGGGAGACGTGCCTCGCCACGTCAGCCCTCAAATCCGTTCTCAACCCCAGAACGGATTTAAATCCGTTCTCCCACCCCAGTAGCATTGTCCAAAACATTTAGTTTTTTTTTTTTCCAATCAATTCCACAACGGATTTACCAAATCCGTTCTGGCCTGACATAAGCTTTGTGCCAGATAGGGGTGTCAACCCCAGGTTGGGCCGGCCCAACCCAGCTCCATAGCTCGAAAAAAATGTGAGCGTGAGTCGAGGTAATGTGAGCGTGAGCTTAATATTCAAGCTCGCTTCATGTGAGCTGAGCGTGAGCTTGACCCCGCTCAGCCCAGAAAAAAAAGCTCGAACCCGAATAAGATTAATATAATTAAAATATTATATATATAATAATAATAATACTAATTTAAAAAAAACTTATGTACATTATAATTATAATTATAATGTGTGGATTAACTCAATAATCTTTTTTTAGGTAGAAAGGAGATTATATTAAAGAAGGAGTCTTACAACAGGGAGAGAGACAGTACAAAAGTTAAAAGGAAGTGAAAAAAATAGGGAAAAGACAAGTGTGGGAAAACACGGTACAAAAATACATTGGGATGAATCACAACAAAAAGTGAGATGGTGTAGAAGAATTCAATAGGGATTGTCAAAATTGGAATTGCCACAAAGCAATGGAATTAAATCAATCTTTTGAAATTTGCAAATTTATCATTTGTTAAAATTTTAAGTGCATGGAATCTCTTGGTTGTTTTTTGTTTTTTGTTTTTTTTATATATAAGACTCCTTTTTATTAGCATATCAAACAATTACGAAACTTTTGCTTCTTTTTGTGTATTCTTGTCCAAATTTAGTTTTAAGGCTCATTGTATTATGCTATTCTTGAGACATGATTTCCGTTTTCTTCGCTAATATAAGTGAGCTTGGGAAGCTCGTGAGCTAAGCTCTAGCTCGTGTTAAAATGTGAGCTGAGCGTGAGCTCAAGGTTTATGAGCTTTTCCCAGGGCGGAGCGTGAGCGTGAGCTTTTGAATTTTTATGTGAGTCGGGCGTGAGCTATGCAAGCTCGACTCACATAGCTCGATTGACACTAGGGATGGCAATTTGATCCGTGATCCGCCGCCCGCCCGCCCCAGAGCAAGTTTGGGAGCGAGCCCCGATCCCGATCCGGTTACGTAAGCGGATCGGGTCGGGTCGAGTCGAAGATGCCCGTTTGAGAAGCGAGTCGATTTGGATATTAAGTGTGACCCGACCCGACCCGACCCGACAAGATATATATATTTTTTTATATATTGAATTTTAAATTAAAAGGTTAGGTTGGTTGGTAGGGTTTCTTTTACCCCCAAAATCGTCATTCCTTCCCCCCGTTTCCAGAGAGCTCTGTCGGTGAATCAGGAGTGGCGATTGAAGCTCTGCTCCGCCGGTCCGAGCCGCCACTAGCTTCGCCGACACCGTCACAGACTCCGATCTTCATCCTTCCGCCACTTTAGCCTTTCTCTTCCACGGATTCCGTAAGTTCATTTGGTATCGGTTTAGTGTTCTTTGTTTTTTGATTACCTTGCCCAACTTCGTTTACTTTTTGTATTTCAAAAGATAGCGCGGTATGATATATTTTCTATATATTTTTGATATATTACTATTTGGTGTACCGAGGTTTCAGCCGTTTGTAGTGTATGTTTTTGTATTTATGCAGTGAATGTTCTTTAATTATAAAAATTCTAGCAAAAAAAATACTCGACCCGACCGGACCAATCTTTCGCCTTCTTCATTTTCAGTTACAACTCAAAGAAAGACTTTTGATGATATTTCATAACCCTTTTACGAAAATGGAAAAAAACATTGATTCTTTTGGAGTTAATTCCAACAAGAAAGAGTCTTTTAAGTTCAAGAATAGTCATCCAGAAAGTAAAGAGGAAAAGAAAATTCTTGGTTTGAAAGAAAAAGAGAAGAAGAAAATGGTCAATGATGGGAGTGTAAGTTTGAAATTTGGGAATTTGCACAAAGAGAAGAAAATGGATGTTGTTGATAAAGATCAAAATCGAGAGAAAAAAAAAAAGGATTTGAGGATGATGAATATTTGCAGAAAGAAAAGCAAGAAGATGAATCAGTGGATGTTGAGGGAAATGGAAATGAGGAGGCATAAATTGATTTTGATTTGGCTACTGGGATTGATCTGCCGGTGAGCTACGGTGGAGGACCGCCGGAGAATGATTTTAATCGATCATAATTATGGAGAAAAATTGATCATTAATTTATGATTTTTTTGTATTTTTTATTGGGATTATTTCATTATGTGGATAAAATTGTCCCTAATCTGATCGGTACATGCCAGTTATTAAACGCCTTCAGCCAAAGGTCGAGACTCGAGCTAGAGAGCGACATCCGTCCTTTATGGTTTTAGGAATTTCATATTTTATTTTTTGTACATTATTCGCATGCTTTAGTCGAATTCAGTTATAGAACTATTTGAGTATTTTAGAAAATGATATATATTTGATTTAACGGAACAGGGAATACATGGATGTCATAGAAAATGAAGCTCAATCTCAACCCTTGGGTCGTGAACTTGAACTTGATTCACCTATTAATTCCAGTACTCAAAACAATCCATCTCAAGGTGTGTCAAGCTCTGCCAATGTTCATTCAAATGTCAATACTACAGATGCAAATGTTGGTAAAAAAGATGGAAGAACTTGGTCGAAGGTTTGGAATGATTTTATCAAAGAGAAAGTTGGTGGGTTGGATAAAGCACGTTGCAAGCATTGCAACCTTAGGATGGTTGGTGATCCGAAGCAAGGCACCACACACTTGAAAAATCATTTACAAAGGTGTTTGAAAAAAAAATTGAAAGACAAAGCACAAACAACTTTACACGCCAACTTCAATAAGGATAATGACTTTGAACTTTCTCCTTTCAACTTTGATCAAGAGACTTCGCGTATGGAACTTGCTAAGATGATCATTATGCATGAGTATCCTTTATCTATTGTAGATCATGTTGGTTTTAGAAGGTTTTGCAATAGTTTGAATCCTTGTTTTGTGGTTGTTTCGAGGAACACAATAAAGAGTGATTGTTTCAAGATATATAACATTGAAAAACAAGTGACAATGCGTATTTTTGAGAAGAATGAAGGTAGAGTGGCACTGACAACAGATCTTTGGTCATCTTCTCATCAATTGAGAGGATTTATGGCTGTCACGGCTCATTTCATTACTAACAATTTCACCTTGAAAAGTCGAATTATCAGGTATAAATTGTAATTGTTAAGTTACATTTTTATGTGAGATTATTAATTTTTTGACTTCTTTTTGCGGTTTCATTTATGTACCAAGTCCACACTACTGCTGAAGTTACGTGTGAAGCTTTACTTCATTGTTTGTTGGATCGGAATCTTGATCGCAAAGTGTCCACCATCACAGATTGATAAGCTGTTCAACCAACGATGCAATGATGAATTTAATAGTTGACAAGCTTCAGTGAGACTCCTCCAGTGGTCGATTGGTACATATGCGTTGTTACGCACACATATTAAATTTGATTGTGAAAGATGGCTTGGAAGTCCTTGGAGCTGCCATTCAAAAAATCGGGAGCGAGTGTTGCTTATTGGTCGGGGGACACCAAAGAGATGTGAGAAATTTGATGAGACAAATCTCGCCAACTTCGTATTCCTATTGGTAAGGCACTCACTCTTGATTGCAAAACTCGTTGGAATTCAACTTACTTGATGTTAGAAATTGCCATGGGTTACAAAGATGTTTTTGTCCGCTGAGCAGCGTGAGTCTAAATATAAATGTTTGCCTAGTGAACATGAGTGGGATTTGACTAAAGAAGTTTGTTCTAGGGCTGAAAATATTTTATATCTGCGATCGAGCTTTTCTCGGGTACTAAATATCCCTATCTGCTAATTTGTTTTTCCCAAAAAATTTGTGAGATCAAGGTTGCTATAAATCAATGGGTTTCTTGTGGTGTTGAGGTGATTGAGGCAATGTCTAAGCAAATGGTCGAAAAAATTTGACAAATATTGGTTAGATGTGCATGGAATAATGGGCATTGCGGCTATTCCGGATCCTCGATATAAATTAACTTTAGTTGAGTTCTATTTGACAAAGATATATCCGTTAGAATCTAATAGTGTTGACGAGGAAGTAAAGAAAATCAAAGATTGGTGTCATGAGTTACTTGAGGAATATGAAGCAAAAGAAGCGATCAAAGGTAAATGATAACATGAGGAGTTCATCTGACATTAATGTTGATAATATTCAATGGACTGATTTGTGTGAATTTGAGAGGTTTGCTTCTCAAAAAGAAAAGAAAAGCGACCTGCGAGGTCGGGAGTTGGATCAATATTTAGAAGATGACATTATACCACGCACCGTTGATTTTGATGTTTTATCATGGTGGAAGTCGAACAAGGGTACATATCCGATTCTACACCAGGTTGCGAAAGATATTCTAGCAATTCGGTTTCTACGATTTGCTTAGAATCGCTTTGGGTGCAAGTGGAAGATTGATCAGCCCACACCGCGATGAGACTCCATCCAAAGACCGTGGAAGTGTTAATGTGCGCCCAAAATTGGTTAGTTAACAACTCCAGTGGTAAGTGTTTTTATTGGTGTGAGAATTCATTTATAATTTTAAATTTTAAATATATTTTATGCTTATATTTATATTACATGATGGCTTTTGAAAAAATGCAGACCATTCATCTAAGGGATTTGAACATGCAACGATAATGTTTGATTCAGACAATGAAAAAAGCGAGATTGTGCAATGATCAAGATTTGGTTACGGAACGAGCAGCTGAAGTCAAGTTTGGAAGCTTTTATTTTTGTAATTTTCATAGCGGAATGCATTTTATTTTTGTAAAACCATTCGACTATTTTATTTTTGTAAAACTATTCGACTATGTTGTTGTTATTGCCAGTAAATTGTGTTAAAACATGCTACAAGATGAGTAATGTATGGATTTGTGTATGGTAGTGGCAAAAAGCCAAAAATATACACAGAAGAAATGCCAAGTTACTGCCAGTTTTTTTTTAAAAAAAAAAATAAAAATTGAAACGGATCGGGTCGGGTCAAGGGAAGATCCAAGCGGATCGGGTCACGGGGCACAACAATCTGACCCGATGCGGGTCACGGATCGGGTCGGGGCTGGAAAAAATTGCATCGGGTCGGATACAGATCCACAGAAATCCGACCCGACCTGACCCATTGCCATCCCTAATTGACACCCCTAGTGCCAGAAACACTTTGAGTTTTGTTTTTTGCCTACAAATTTTACAGTTTTTATTTTACAACCAAAATCGCTAAAACATAATATTAACCAAAAAAGGTGTACAAAAATTACTTGGACAAAAGTTGCTTTATTAATAAAAATGAACAACGTAAAAAACAAATCGCATGTAACATAAAAAATTAAACAAAACAAATTAAACAAAACAAACTAAATATAATGTCCAATCTACCGCCCCGACGGTGTGTATATAACTGTCTTTTTTTAGTTCTTCCGTAAATAGTACGTGTGGCCGTCTCTCGTTCCGAGGGCACTTCCGAGCTCTGTTTCTATGATTTCAGCGTCTTCGGGGTCGATACATATTGGCCCCTCAGGTGAATCTGTTTCGAGCAGTGGAGTCTGCAGCTGCGTCTGTGTCTGGTCGAGGCCTAAGATGTATGAGAGCGTCAAACCAAAAAAGACATCCGACTGTCCAGATGTAGAAATCTCCGCACCAGGATCACCCCCCAATTGACTACCCCTGTAAGACTGATGTTGCTCGGGAAATGATAAACATGTGTGGAGGGTACCTCACCCACATCCATGTGTTCTTCAGTCTGAGTCTGATCGTGTGTGTGATCCTGGGGTGGTGGAGCCGCTCCCGTATTTCCGCGGGGCCGAGTGCGCCATACCTCTTATTAATCTCCTGAGTAGGCTGGTGAGTTCGACGGCCACCCGGCCTTCCACGCTGACTCCTCCTACCTTCAACAGGCTGCCTCGGTTGTGTCAACGGTCGCTCAATGGAAGCCTCTGCAATGTCGGTAGATCGCGGTCTGCATGAAAATGCCTTCCCGGCCGAATCGAAGGCATCTTTGATTGCTTTTGTCGCCCAGGTGATCATATTTTTGTACTGGCTTACAATTTGGGTTGTAGTCTTAGAATTCTCAAAATCCTACAGTATCATCTGATTTGACTCCGTCTGTAACTTAAATATTAAAATTAGTAAAATCAAATTAATAAGATTTATATTAATAACAAAAGGAAAAGAAACTTACCAAAATTTCTTCTGTTGTTGCGTTTGGTTGATAACCCATCGAGAGTTGCCTAGTATCCTTATTCATTGGGTTCGTAAGAAGGTGAACAGTAATGTTCTTGTACCAAGCCATGTATTCACGGCTTGGTAAAATAACATTAACTACAGCTGGAACACCTTCCACGAGTGTTTATAAGCGCTCATCCCACAACTTTATGTATCTATTGTGCTCTTTCTCCTAGTTCTTTGTGGGGACCGTTTTGACTGTGTTGACATCAGCACCCTCGACAATACCGTGCGTCCCTGCCGCTATTTGTACCACCTGCTCGAATCCAAATTACCTCATAACCCTGTCAAGTAGATGGTACTCCACTACATCGAAACAAATGAGTGGCACTCGGGCACACACGGTATACAGGAAGTCAACATCTTGAGCCACTCTCTTTGCAATAATCACGTCCGGGTACATCTACACATAAAATGTAAAATAAGATTAAGTTAATGGAAAACAAGTTATTTAATTAAATAAGAAAAATTACGAGAAAACTGAAATTAACTTACCCCTTGTGTTCTCGGTCATCAAATCTAGTTGATCACGAAACACCAACAATTGATTTTTCGGAGTATTGCGGAAAGTCCGGGCTACATTCCATCTTGCCCCGAAAGCAGCACCAACAACTGGGATATCATTTGGAACTTCGATCGGTTCTCCGGACGGAGACAAGAAATGTGCTCTCACGCCCACAATTGGTAAAAACAAATAGTATTGATTATTAAATATTCAAATTAAATATTAAATATAAAAGTTTATAGAATTTAGATATACCTGAATGAGCAAACAACAGCCGGTGATGTCCTTCGAATCAGCCATACAGGAGATGCACATCTGCTGGTACAAATGTGAGCCCACGAAGTCGTATCATGATCAAGATCATCGAAGACTAGGAGGTAACGCATGTTCGCTCGGGAGCCCGACTTATCAGAAAAAAAGTAAACTACCTATTAAAATGAATATCAATGCCCTAGCCCACTGCTCTACCGCCAACGGAGTAGCATCATGTCCTAGAGGCTCACTAATGTGGGCATAAACTTCATACAGTTGAAGACTATTTCCCTTAATAGACGCACTAGCGGGTTGGAAACCTAATAGTCTGAATACAATAGCAGACCAGTGAGTTTTGGACATATTGTATTACGCACCCTACGACACCACGTGTCCCCTGGTAGGTAATCCAAAAAGACATCCTACGTCCTCTAGAGTGATGGTCGCCTTCCCGGTACGTAAGCGAAATGTATGAGTCTCTGGGTGCCATCTCTCTACTAAGGAAGTCACCAGAGCGTGATCTACCTTGAAATGTCTTATCCTACAAACTCCCCCAAAAACCTAATTCGTCTATTAGGTTAATTAGAGTAGGGTTTGTTTCTCTCTTTTATGCGTCATAAAGCTGGCTGTCATGTCTAATACATTTTAAAAGGGTGTTTAAGGCGTCCTCACCGTCCCATATTCCTAACAATCTATGATATGGCTGTTTGGTTAAAACACTCATATCTAAAGGACCGGGATGAATATGAGCAGGTGTAGACATCTATACAAAAAAAAAAAACATAGATTTTATCAGAAAAAATACACATGCATTCTTTAACAGTAAATTCCCAAAAAAAAATACACATTCAAATCACCAAATATTACCCAAAATCCAAACAATATGCTAAATTTAACAAAATTCCACAAATTACAAGTATTCCAAAAAATCCACAAATCACCAAATATTACCCAAAATTTCCAAAAAATACACATTCAAATCACCAAATTCCAAACAATATGATAATTTTAACAAAATCCCAAAAATTACAAAATTACACAAATTCCAAACAATATGTTGATTAAAATTTAACCAATATTCCCTAAATCAACAAAAATTTAACATAAATCACCAACTGCATAAAATTTAAATTTTCAAAAAAAATTTATACATTTTTCTTTAAATTGAGGTTGAAGAAAAAAAGCCAAGTGGATGGATAGTGATGGGGTGAAGGCTGCGGCGGCAGGTGGCTCTTAAGGGGAGGGACTTTTTTTTTGTTTACTTAGGTTTTTTTTTCTTCTTTTGAATCGCGCAGGAAGAAGGAGAAGAGTATGGTTTGTTTGATTTATGGCTTTTTGGATTTGGGGGGGGGGGAGGGGAAGACGGATTTGGGAAATCCGTTCTCGGCTAACGTGGCGAGGTGCGTTTGGAATGGGCCACGTCAGTCGAGAACGGATTTCCCAAATTCACTTTTTTCTCTCATTTATTTATATTCATTCCATAATATAAATCGACACGTAATCAAATTAAGGAAAACAATGTTGATCATATAAAATACGTCCTTAAAGGGAAGGCAAAAATGGCAACCTCCAGATGAAGGTTTCTTTAAACTCAATGTTGACGGAGCCTGGTATGGAAGCTCTGGCGGAATGGGATTCATCATCAGAAGCCATACAGGAAATTTCGAAGCGGAAGCGACAAAATTTGCCCCCAACTCACCTAGACCGGAATATACTGAAGCAAAAGCTCCATTGGAAGGACTTTGTTTTGCTATGCAGAAATGATATCAATCGTTACTTATTGAAATGACTGCCAAACGATGGTAAATCAAATCCATCTAGAAGAAGAAGATTTGTCCCCACTAGGCCACATTGTTAGTCAAATAAGAAGTTTGTTGGGGACTAGTATAGTTAATTTATCTTTTGCGCACAGAACTTGTAATATTTCTGCTGATAGATACGCAATGAGGCTTAAAGCCTATTTTCAATGGTTTGGAGAGCCACCGAGTTTTCTCCTACCAAATGTACTCCATGATATTATTAAGTGATATATCAAATGCAACTTTATTCAAAAAAAAAAAAATCAAATTAAGGAAACAAAAACAAAATTCTTTGTTAGTTAAAATATTAATATTACTATGTTAAATATTATTTTTATACCACTAATTTATTCAAAAAAAGTAATATTAATATTTTAATTAATAAAATACCTTGTTATGTGTTTTTTTTTTGTTTTTACTGTTTACTACATATAATAAAAACTTGTATTATGAATGAATGTAGTATTATTTTTTGGGTTCTTGTTTATTTCCATTTTCCACGTGGTGCCTTTACTTTTGTTTTTCATTTTTTTCTCTTTTTCTCTTTTGCTTTTTTGGACTTCGACCACAAAAATAAAATAAAACATTTTAATAATAAAGCTCTCAAATTCGAGTCAATTAGGAATGTTAATTGTTTTTTTTGTACAGAGCAGCCATTATTTATTTATTCCTTTCAGAATTAACAAGATTATACAATTGTTGGGATGCCTTTAAGCTATACTTGTGTAGAAGAGGTATTACAAGCCATTTTAGTAAGGCAGTGTGCGGATGTAATACATCATCTCCCAGACCAACAAATTTTCGGGCCTTCCAAATGCTCCACCAAATCATAGCAATTAGCTTCGACTCTGAACCATGGAGAAATTGTGGAGATGAAACAAAAGTTTGAGTATACTCTTTAGCTACAAGTCTGGTCTTATATCTATTCACTTCTCCAATAGAAATGAATTTAACCTTGTACGCCCATTTAAATTCAATGAGAACCTTGTCAGAAGGCAACTCCACTACTACCCAAGTATTATTGGCCTCTAAGGCGTCAATCTCCAGTTGCATAGCATCTCTTTACACAGATTCCTTAAGAGCTTCCTGAAAACTGGAAGGTTCTTTAACAACATTTAAAGACATTACAAAGGCTTTGTGACCCTGGTTCAACATATCATATGGCAAAATCTCTCTATATTTTGCTTAAAGTTTCATTTCAGTCCTCCAAATTTAATTTTTAATTATTTTTCTATAGTAACATAGATTGTAGTTCGCTCCCAACTAGTAATCATGGTTCTGTCCCTCAGTTTATAGATAGAGAGTGGGTTAAAAGGAGACTTAGAACTTGAGAACACTAATTGTTCATTACATGTACCTTTTACACAATAATATCATGACTATTTTCGTGGTATTCACAAAAACAAAAAACAAAAAATTACAAGGAAAAGGAAGAAAAACAAATACCCTCCTATATAAGGACTCTGGGCGAGCAAAATTATTGGGCCGCCCAGTTCAAAAAGTAAAATATAAAAACAATTATGGGTTGCTGGATAAATGACCTAATTAAACAGCCTAAATAGTATTTTCCCAATGACCCTAAATAAAAAACAGATCACCATGGATGAATAAGAGGAGAATCACTGAACCAAAGAACTTTTCCAATAATAACTTTCATAAGACATATGATAAATTACAATTACAAACACACCCATTCATAAAATAAATATATAATCGAAATCTAATTTCCAATAAAAAAGGATAATTCTGTTATGAAACTATCCTATGAATTTTATGGTTAGAGTTTTCACATGGCTGCAAAATAAAAAGAGTGACAATCTTATAATGAGGAAAATTCTGTTGAAGGCTTTAATTGGTTGTTTGCAGAATTGCAGTCCTTATATAACCATAGATGGTTTGCATAAAAAAAAAACCATAGATGGTAATCTTGTAGAGAATCTTGGCCTTTGGATTCATACGGATGGGAGTTAGAGATATTACCACTTGAATGTTTTAATTTTAAAAGTTCAGAAGATATATGTGTAAGCCCTAAGGGCGAACAAACTCAGTTTTTGATATTGGACAAACTTTTAATGTTGTGTCTAATGATCTTAATATTTGTGATAGAATATCGGAACTCATTATGGAAGCTCTAAGTACTTCAATCAAGCCATTGAAAGCCATTGATATCAAGATTCAAAGTTATACAAGGCTCATTCATCAAGATTGAAGATTGAAGACTTAGGTTTGGTTAGTTTAGCTTTGTTCTCATTAGTCGTTATCCTAGAAAGCTCTAACCAAAGCTCGTATGAACATAAGCTCTACACTCTAGTCTTGCATGCACACAAACACGTTTTCAAAAGGCTTAAGTTTCAAAATGATCTTTACATGTGTTCTTATCCAAAAAGCCTTTGATTTCTTAGATAAGTCTTTTGGAAAAGTTTTCCAAGTGTTCTTACTTGTTACCTTTTAGGAAAACCTTTTTAGACTTCAATAGACTTCAAAAGATTTCAAAACGTGTGAAAAATCACTTTGGAAGTTCGGTCAACCGAGCTCAAGTTCGGTTCAACCGTCGAGAAACTGAGAGCTTAACAAAGATAGGTCGGTCAACCTATACACAACCTCGGTCGACCGAGGTACCCAAAGTGGATCCGAAGTTCACCTTCGGTCAACCGAACTCTGTCTTTTACTAGCCGTTTTTTGACCGTTGGAGACTCGATTTTCAGCCTATTTTGAAATGTATTTATACTCCAAAGCTAGAGAATCATGGTAAGACTTGCAAATACATTTTACATTGATTTCTTATCAAGTCTAAACACTCTCAAAGTAAATGCTCTTCATTTCCATGATCTAAATCATTCAAGAGCAATGTTTCAAAAGCAAGACAAAGAGTGGAATTCAAATGTTCAAAAGAGCTTAAACATTGTTGTACTTCAAAGGTATATATTCTCACTTAGAAGAGTGATTTATCTTGTTCTTTAAACAATCAATTCCCTTTCTAAGTGATTGGGTAATTCTTGTAAAAGTCCTACTTTGTGTGGGCAAGTTCTTAGTGAGCTTTTGTATTGTGGTTGTGTTTGTAAAACTCTTAGTGAGTTAGCCACAAGTGTAAAATCTTCTTAGTGAAGTTGTTGCAAATCCTTGGGTGCGGCTCAAGGTAGTGGATGTAGATTCTAAGTGAATCGAACCACTCTAAATCCTTTGTCTTGTTGATTGGGTTTTGCATTGCTTTTATTCTTCTTGCTCAAACTTCCAATAGCTTTGCAAAGATTCGAAAAAGTTCCCAAGATTAGTTAAAACCCAATTCACCCCCCCCCCCCCTCTTGTGTTTTACAATATGTTTATTAATGATATAAATATTATAATTAATTTCCTAAGAAACTAATTTTTTTCATTTTAAAATCATTAAACAAAATCTTTTAGATGAAAAAAAAAATAGAAATACTCACATTTCACTAAATTTAATATATTCTATATTTTACATTTCGTATATGAATTTTATATCATTTTCAAGTTTGACAAAAGAAATGACAAATAATTAGTTATTGAATTTCATGTTATCAAATTTAAAATTATTATATTATCAAAAAAAACTAGAAAATATAGTAAATAAACTTATTAATTTATACTTATTCTATAATTCGTATGATATTATGATTAAAATTTGTATCTAGTTTTCATTTAGTATTATTTCTAATCAATTTTTGTTTTAAAATTGTTTAATTTCAAATTAGTTATTGTTAATATAAGTTAATAAATATAAATATCAAACTTAAAAGTAATTAAATAAAATTCATTGTTATGTTATATAAATATTTTTGGTTAAAATTAGACCAAGAGTCCTTGTGGTGCATTGGTTAGAGGGAAGTTTTCAAATCTCACCCAATGCAAATATTAAATTGTAGATAATTTGTGAGTATGGATAATTCTTAAGAATCCTCTCTGGCTATTAATTTTCTTTTTAAATAAATTATTTTCGCGGCATTTACCAGAATTTGTTGGAAAATATGTCATATTTTCAATATGTTTGTGGCATTTAAAAAGCGGTACAAGTTGTGTGACACTTCATTAGTTCCATGAAAAAAGCGACACCATTTGTGGGGACACTTCCAAAAAGTCTCGTATAAGTGTCATAAAATCACTTGTGTGGCACTTAAAAAACTTTCCGTGACATTTATGCAATGCCACTAAAAACCAAATATGCTATAGCGTGTATTTTTTGAATTGAGTCGACTAATTTGGGATGGAGAGTATACATATTTTCCTCGAAAAATTCGGTAAGAAAAAAGTATACATAGTATATGATCGTGAAATATAATTAAAGACATAATTAAATCCAGTATGAGTTGCTTATTTACGAAAAATAAGAATTAGTAACTTTTAAAGTTATGAAAGAAAATGAGTGATAATTGTAGCTCATTATAAATAAAACAGGGATAATTATAGCTGTTTTCTCTTTCTCTTTCAGGTAATAGAGAAGATACCAAAGAAGATGAATAATATTGAGAATCATTATAATAATCTCAATAATAAGGTTGAAGATAGACAAAGATTCAGATGAAGAAGACCATAAAAGCCCTGAAAAGAAAATGGAAAAAATAAGGATAATGGTAGAAGAGGAAGTATTAAAAGATAAGAGTCTTGGGTTAAGGAATTCCAAAAAATAAGTGATTGGGTCTATAAAACAATAGAGGATCAAACATATTGTAGAGCACTAGGGAAGAATATTTATCCTATAATAATATGTTTGTAAGGATCAAATTTTGAACAGGTTAAGACTCTAGCAGATTATGGGTTTATACATATTATTTACCCTGATAAAAGCTTGAGGTAGATAGAAAATTTTGATATAATTTTCGAATCAACAATAAGTAAGTTCTCTCGGAAAGAGTATATTCATAAAATTTTATTCAAGTAAGTCCGGAAGAAGAATATGAAGCACATCATCTTATAACGGTTGGATATAATACACAAAATCAAGAAATTGATTAAAATAATGGATATCTTCAATCTCCCATAGTTCATGAAGATTGGATAGAACATAGGCGAGCAGATGCAATAAGAGCAATCAGCAGCCTAATAAGAAATTTTTACCAAAGGAATTATAGGGTAATTGGAAAAAGTAATAGTTGGATAATAATTACTCAAGGGAATCATCCAAGCAAGATTCTTGGCGATAAGATCAGAGAAATAGATGATAAAGACTGGCCACCAAGCAGTAATAATGTCTGGAAAAGAACAAGAATAGGGGAAACATCTAGATCAAGATAAAAAAGAACTGACACCACTACCAAAAGAAGAGCAATAATGTAAGGTAGTACAATAATGTAAGATTTAATAATGTAAGGCAGTACAATAATGTAAGATGTCAATAATTGTGTTAATCGTCAGCAATGACGAATATGTCATTTAGAATCTCTATATAAAGAGATTTTAGTTTCATCGAAGAGGCATTCGAGAAAAAATTGAAGAATCTAATGTTAGAAAGAATCCTCTATTCTAGTCCTTGTAATAGTTCTATGAGAAAATAATTATCTCATACTAGGAATATTTTTGAATAATAATTTCAAAGTTATTCTAAATTTTCAGATATTCTTTTCTTTACATAAGAATCTTGTTCAAAATATTGAGAGTGAATACAGTGAGGCAATCCATTTGAAGCAAACAAATTTCGTTAGGCATTGAAGTACCGTTGGGCAAGAGGCCGTTAGGGAAAAGCTGTCAGGGAAGAAATTTGTGGTAGCAACGCCAAAGGTCACTTCTTAAACTCTTTATTTAGAATTTTATATTCTTATATAAGGTTAAGATAAGTTGAGGAAGTAGAATAATTTTGAGAATATTATTTAAGGAATCATTCAAGGGAAGAGAAACAAATCATGGATTTATTTGTGCATAAAGAGTCACTATTAAATAGACTTTATCTAGATTGAATTCATACTAACGATCTTATACAAATATGTACAACTGAAATAAGGTTAGTTAAATATTTAAAAGAAAATTTAAATAATAATATTGTTAGTATTATAATGGAGAAAGTTCATAGTTATTATTTAAAACTTGAAAATTACAAAACTCAAGAAGAATATGATTTGATTAATGAAGCAATGGATAAAATTTATGACCAGTATTTACACTTTGAAAATTTAGGTTCTCATTTAGAAAATCTATATGATTTAATATATGAATCTAACATTTATAATGAATAATAGTTATGAATATGAAATTTGTGATATTATGTTAGAAAATGTTAAGCAATTAGGACAAGACTATAATCATAGTTTAGAATTATGTAAATTCTTTGAGGATAGAAATAATTATATAATTTGTCAATATCTACCAGTGGAATATATCAATTCACATAGGCAGATGGCAAAAAATAAAAATGATAGTTATCATAAGGAAAATAAAGAATTTATGATACATTATAAAAGATTTCATACTGATTAATATGAGAACATATGAATGTACTACATGTGATTGTATGTTACAAAAAATAAAACTATTAGGACAAGAATATGACCATAACATAGAATTCTATAAATATTTTACAGATAGACAAAAGTATTTAGCTTGTTAAAATTTGACAGTAGAATATATTAATGATCATATTCTTAGAATAAAAAATAGAATTAATAGGTATTATAAAATTAATAATGAATTTTTAGAACATTACAAACTTTGTCATCAAAGTTAAAACCAAAATAAAAACAATAGATAGGTTAGAATCTATAGATTCTAACAATTAGGGATAACATCAAGAAATTGCGTCAACAATGTTATATGATCGTGAAATATAATTGAATTGTTCTTTGTTAGATGCAGAGTTGCATTATTGGTTTTGCAAGGCAGTCACTTTCCCCATTCCATAATATAAATATAAGTCGTTTAAAATATATAATAAAAAAAAAAAAAAGTAACATATTTATTAGTCAAAATATTAATATTATTCTCTTAAATAAGACTTACATACCACTCATTTTATTTAAAATAATAATATTGATATTTTAATTTAAAAATACCTAATTTCTTAATTTTCGTTAAATGTCTTAAACAACTTATATTAATGAAGAGAGGGAGTAGTGTTGTTAAAATCGCGAGTTAACTCATAGAATCACAGGATTCTACGATTCTACAGAAGCAAAACGTGGTGAATCGGTAGTAGAATCGCAATCTGGTAGAAACGGAGTAGAATTGGATCGTAAAAACTTACGTTTCTACCAGAACCGGCTTTATGTGGTGCTATCGATGCATTCTTTGACAATTTAGAGCTTCATCATGATGACGATGAGTTTGATGAATGCGGAAATGATACGGAGGATGATTATAGTGATGGTGGTTCGAAATTCCACTTGCTCGATTAGATCGTAGACTTATAATATACTTTATTTTATTTTGATCTTTTGAAAGAGTTATAAGCTAAGAAGTATGTTTTGTAGCATTTTTATATTTTGAAAGACTGGTAAGTTCTTTATTGTGAATTTTGTTGCATTATTGTCTTTTGAAAAAAACTTGTCAAATTATGTTTTATTAATTTTTCTCATATTGTTGAACTATATAATATTATTTGTATATTACTTACTACTCTTTTTATATAAAATATATATTTTAACTTTTTGGTACGATTTTACGATTTATTTTACGATTCACGACTTTACGATTTTACACACCTATTCCGAGTGGATGTAGAATCGCGATTTTAACAACCTTGAGAGAGGGAGTACTAATTATGCTTTCCTCATCATCTACCCTCTTCAATACAATTGCCATTCCAGTAATATATATCTAAGACAACTCGAATTCAAAGAAAATGAAACAAGAATTACATTATGTGCTTCTCATTTTCTTCCAATTAGAGTTACTATATCTGATAGACTTATGAGATGGAAAAAAAAACACAAAGAAACCCCAAAAAAACATTGACATATCTACAAGTTGGATCTTCTGTCCTGGTTAGCTTCATTATCTTCTGAAGTTAATCGAGTCACTAATAATTCCAAGGCTTCTTTCATCCACCCGTTCTCGCACACTCTTCTCGCTTCTGGTACACTTATCTGTTAAAAAAAATATTTATAAACATAACGTCAGATTTTATGGATTGGTTTATTTTCTTTTTCCAAAAAGAAAAAGAAATGTGTATTATTAGCACATATATATACCCATTTTCTTTGGCGAACGTCTTTTTCGGGCCAGAACTCCAGTTGCTTCGTGACAAGTAAAGGAAACATGTGTCCCTCCTTGTTTTGGCCCTCGAATTTCCATTTACCTAATACACACTGCAAAAACAAAAATAAAATAGTCTTCAATAATTAGCAAGTTGTACCAATATTAAGTAATCAGAACTGAGTAAGATAGTCAATTCTTTATAGTTATTAAAAACAATTAATATAAAAATTAATGATCTAACCTCAACATCACCTAGTACCCCTGCTTCCTCCACTGTCTCTCTCAATGCTGCCTCTACAATTGATTCATCTTTTTCCCATCCTCCCTGGATTAATAACCAAAATATAATTATGTGTTGAGGGAGAGGGAGAGGGAGAGGGAAGGAATTAAAAGAAAAAGAAAAATGGGGGAAAATAAGAGTCACATATATACCTTTGGGAAGAGCATGCCTTTGCCTTTCCTTTGGGCAGTGATAACAAGTACTTCCAAGGAATCCTCAATATCCACTAAGGATGCCTTCTTGCTTACTTTGAATCTGTATGGTATGCATCTGAACCATTCCAAATCAAAATATTTTCTGTTTAGTAATTCTTTTTCTTGCAGTACCACAATATCAAATTAAGCTAAATTCCCCATATCCCACCACCACTAATCTATGCAGGGACGAAACCAGAAATTTGGCGTTGGGGCGAAACTGCAATAGTATATCAAACTACATATAAAAATGACACCAAAAAAAATCTTGAAAGGCGAAACTGATAAAATATTCTGAATTACATATAAATTTTACTATACTTTCATTAGTATTTTTAAAATTCTCGAGGGCGACTGCCCCGGCCTTCGTCCTTGAATCTATGAAGAGATTTTCATTGGGTTGACACAATATAATTCAAGACAAAGACTCCATAAAAACCCACATATGTATGTAACTCCCACCTAATTAATGTGACGGGCCGTCCCACAAATTCAGTAGTATGATTAAGTTTTCGAACAACTTGTGGTGCAATTTGAAGATTCTTGTCCTTTTACCGTACAAGTTTGTTTTGGTCAAAGTTGATTCCCATGCTTTGACAAGGTCTGAGTATACTAGTAATAATGTTAAATGTTACTCACTTCATTTTCATTACAAGTTACGAAAAGTAAGGACGCAAAAATTAAGATGTACATCACTAATTTTATTTAAGAGAATAATATTAATATTTTAACTAAAAAAATATATTAATTTTTTACTTTTTAATTTTCGTAAAATGTAATGAAAAATCTTATATTTAAAAATAGAGGTAGTACTAAATATTGGTCCACGACTGTTGGCTCGTGGCATTTTCCTTCCTGGTTCCTTCTATCTTCCTCATGTTTCCCTTCAGCTATATTGTTAAGAAGTTGGTTACTCTATGATCTGATTTCCATATATCTTTCCATCCTATATCATCTAAAACTCCGTGCAGTGGACAAGAATGATATATTAAGTCTCGCGATATTGAAAACTACTCCCTCCATTTTTAAATATAAAACGTTTATGACACTTTAAAAAAATTAAGGAACTCAAACAAATAGTAATGGAATGAAGGTAGTAGTATGTCTTAACTACTGAATTATTACTTTCTATTTAAATTAATTGTTGTTGCATATGGAAAAAGGACATTCTAAGAAGACATTTTAACGCTTTATGAAAACTTTAAGAGATAAACTTAACATATGATAATAAATTCATAAATTAGCTGCTTTAAAAATACTATTGAATCAGATGGATTGAAGATTGATTAAATATTTGGCAATGAATGTACAAACTGACCGCTCACAGAATAACACTGAAACAGTAATCCTCTGTACCGCCACGTTTGTTACGGAATCATATTCTCAACTAAAAAGTCAAAAGGCATCAGAGAAACAGATTCACAAACTATTTTCATATACGTGTATACTATAATGATTCTTTCATTCAGCATCTATAACATTTATATAGTAAATATACATAAACTTTAAAAAATCATAAAATCTGAATTTATCCCCATGGACCACCTTCTTATCTTTTACCCCCAAGCTTTTTATTCTAATCAGGTTATGAAAACGTCGTTACTCAGAGTCAACTCTATTAATTAGCATAATCTTTCAGGAAAACACTGCGAATTATCCCTTCCATTTAAAAATTCTTTCTAGAATAATTATCAAGCTTTTCAAAACACATCGTCCATTATTTAATTTTTTTTTAAATTTGGTAAGACTTTTGAATCTTTTAAATTATAAGTGAGAAACTCGACCTGATTGGTTGTTTCAGCCGCATCAATTATCATCACATTAATCTATATATTATACGCTTACATTAGAGAAATTAGTAAAGTTCATAATAATCCCGTAATGTGTAGGCTTTGTATCATAAAATATTCAAGAAATAGAAAGTAAAGAAAATAAGAAAAAAGGAAAATAAAAAAGTCTTTAGAACTTCAAATGATCACAAAGATTTATGTATTTTCTTTTTAGTTTTCTCAAGTCCGAACACCCTTAATTATTTTCAATCATCCTAACGAACCATTTGCTTTAAAGAGGAATTTATTTTCTTCTTTTTTTCTTTTTTAAAAATTTTCTTAGATTAACTGGTTTCCTTTTTTCTTTTCTTTTTTTACTGGGAGAGATGGGGGATGGAGAAATCGAACGCAGGACCGAAGGCCTGCGTCCCACGATCGTTTCCACTGGGACAGATGATTCTTACTCAATTGGTTTCCTTAACATTGATGAATTACTCTTATTCAAGAGGATGTCCGGTTAATAACTCTTTAACAAAAATGATTGACCTCTAACTTAAGGGTACTTAACTTTTCGTCCCACGAGGCTTCCATTATCACAAACCTGCATGTATACTACTACCAATTTTACAAAGGATCAAATTGTATATCAAAATTGCATATACTCTTTTGATGAACATTTAAGCATACGAAGAAATGTCACGAAATGCTAATGCAGTTGGCTTAGTACTCTTCGAAACTTACGATTTCGAGTTCGACCACTTTTTTTTCCCAATAATAATATTAAAAATAAAATAAAAAAGCAAAGAGAGAAAGGACTAACCCAACGACTTGGCGACAGCCTTTGTTATAACGCTGCAAATGCCTTCCGGTACGCGATACTAAAGAAACCATGTTCTTCAACTCCATTGATTTATTTATTTATTTTCCCTCAAAAAAAAACTATGAAGAAATTAAACTCAAGAAAAGCAAAGAATTCTTGAAATGAAAATTTAGTGAAAGTTAGGAAGAAGTATTAGAGGCATTAAAATGGTGGGAGAAGAAGGTTCGAATGGAGATTCAAAGTCTAGCAGTTTTATTAAGCAGTTTCACATGGGATGGAACTTTAAAATTTGAAAATAAGAGAAGATAACAGCGGAGACCTTTTAAACGTATATTAAACGTTGCCACAGACTTTGAATTATCATAGACTTTTTCTTTTTTTCCTAAAAAAAAGATATAGAGACTTTTAGAGCCGTAAGGATATTCTATCCCCCTCCGTGTCCCATTCTATGTACTACTAATAAAAAATGACATTTATTTATTTTTTAATTAAAATACATCTAAAAAATAGTAAAACATACCATTCCCGTTTGGTATTCATTCTCTGTGTTACTAATAAGGAAATATAAATACGTGTTAATCATTTATTCGTGAGGATACAGAATGGTGACAGAGAATTTTTTATTTAAAATCCGTAAAAAAATAAAAATAAATAATAATCATTTATTAATGAAATATAGAATGAGACGGAAATATGTGATACAATAAATTATTTTTTTCCTTTGAGTGAGGGAAAGCTAATAATGAATCAATGATAAAATGGGCAATTTAAAAATGGGCAATTTTGTCTTCTTATAAAAAAGGATTTAAGACTTATTTGATCCTCTTGCTTTGGTCTACGTGAATACCCCAGAGAGTACGTGTCTGACGCGTCACCTGTGGAAAGAAACTTTTTATTTTCTTTTCTTTCTTGGTTTTTTAGTTTTATTATTTTATACATATTTCTCCAGTGAATATCGAGTCTGAAATCGAAACTTCTCAACTAGTAAAGAAAATCATATTAGTTCAATAAAGAACTAGTGCCCTATTTGTATGGCCCTATTTATACAGTCCGGTTCCTATGCGGAACAGCTATTTTTCCGCATATGCGGAATACTTTTTTTGCTTTGAGAACAGCTGTTCTTAGCTAAGAACAGCTGTTCAGAAAAATGAACAGCTGTTCATTTTTTAATTAATCTCAGCCGCCAAAACTTTAATCTAACGGACGAGCTTTTGTACAAAAGCTGTTCCGCATAGGAGCCGTGAGCCTATTTATATGAGGTAATCCAGGAAAATTCTAAAATAGAGACGTCCTAGTGGGCTGGCCCCACAGCTCTCTCACATGAGTTGGGATTGGTGGAACTGGCCCCACAACTTTCTCACATGAGTTGAGGTAGAGCCAACTCATGCAGTCGCGGAGCCACATTCAGTTTTTTCCAATTTTTTTTTTTTTTTTTTTTTTGTTTTAGTTTTGTTTTTGTAACACCTCGTCTCGTGAACATTGTTTATTGTACCCATTTTGAATCATTTTACGATTTAAAATTAAATTATTTATTTATTTATTAGTTTTAGTTTTGTTTTTGTAACACCTCGTCTAGTGAACATTGTTTATTGTACCCATTTTGAATCACTTTACGATTTAAAATTAAATTATTTAGTTTGTGAATTATAGGAGTGACACCACTTATATTTTAACAATTTTGGTTAAAATTGTAACAAACTTAAGTGTGTAAGAGACTAAAAAATAAAATTACTAATAAAAAATTCACAATGGGCTCTCTTGTAAAATACTATAAAAAGTTCACAATAAAAAGTCCACAATATGAAGCCAGAGGACTTGAAGGTTTATGAAGCACCGATCAGTAGAGTGAAAATGGTGATTAAAATGTGAATAACTCTAGTCTATAAGATTTCATCAAAAAAAAAATTTGGCTCCGCCAATATTTATATGCTTTTATGAATTTATTTTGTCAATGTTAATTATGCCCACCCCCCAAAGAAAAATTCATGACTACGCCACTGAACTCATGTGAGAGAAATGTAGGGTCAGTCCAACAAGGACTGCTCCATGTCCGACTGACCCGGTATTCCATGCTAAATGACAATTACACTCTTCATATTGACGCAATTAATTAGTTCAATGTAAACTATATAGCACACCATTGTTTTTATTACTTAATTGTTTACTGTTGTTCCCTTGTTATAAAATGAAATGAAATACAGAAAGCAGTAAGTATATTTCGAATTAAATCATGGCAGTAGCAAACCACTTGTCCTTAAATTCAATTTGTTCGCATAATTGCTTTAGGCCGACATGTGCAATTAGTTCTCAAGGTACAACGTCCAATCAAAATGCTTATTAGAAGTGTAGAGAAGTAGTACTTCGAACCTTTCTGTGTAGAACTCTCTATCAACTAATATGATATGCATAAATGAAGAAGGGAGATGTATTTCGTAGCAAATGATTCTGTGGGGAGAGACTGCCTTTTATAGCAGTCATAAATTGCAATTTCACCCTCCCTCACTCACTTCGTAGTGGAAAATATGGGTAACTCCCACACCTCATAGCGGGATAATGTGCAGTTACTCAAAACTGCTGGAAAATTCCGTGTAGGGACCATTCTGCAGTTACACAAACATTATGTGACTATTCTGCAGTTACTCAATAGTTAAAGGACTATTATTATAAATTTGTCCAAAAAGATATTACTACACTCCCGACAGGATACGCGCGACGCGAGGCAAGACGGACGGTGCGCAAGAGGTAAACCTCTCTCCCCACTTGTTTAAAATCACTAGTCTAACTAGTACTTATAAATTACTTTTAATAGGTTCTCACACCTTACGTGGGATAACATCACACTTCCATCAATATTCTTTCCACTTTAACCAAATTTATCATCCACAATAAGAATTAGTTTTCTCACAAGTAATATATCATCACGAAGCTTGCGCAACCCACTACACAATGAATTCAAAGCACTTTAAAATTAAACGGTGAAACACACAATTAAATTTGATCAAATATGTACACATTAAATTATTTATCCACCTCTCTTTTACTCTCTGCTTTCTAAAAGTTAAGTTATTTTTCATATTTCAATAAATATTTATTGTACTTTTTTTCGGTTCTATTCTCATTTCTCTCTCTCTCTCTCTCTCTCTCTCTCTCCCTACATATTAAGAATATTTTTTTTACTAATGTTCCATTATTTTTATAATTCCTTAAATATTTTATGAATAGGTAAAATAATTTACATTTTGAAAACGGAAGGAGTGATTGAATGGTTACATTTTTTTGGCTCGTTGGCAATGGCTTACTAATCATGTGAACAAATTGGAATATTTGATTTAGCATAAAAAAAAAATTCATATAGCATAATAACGAAAAATAGAGTTTTTAATCTGTTCAACCTTTTTTTTTTTTTTTCGCACCACGCCAATACCATCATGCATGAAATCGGATAAAAATGCGTTACCATCGTGCATGATACGACGAAATCATTAGTATTTTGATCTATTCTTAATGAATAATATTATAGTATGCCTTCAATTAAGGGCTAAAATTATGGTGTTTGAGCGTTGTTTTCCCATCATTATTGTGCGAATAAATATTTACTTGTTGGATCGTTTAATTCGACAATTAAAATTAAAAATAACATAATAATTATTTTATTATTTTTTGAGAATAATTATTTTATTTTAATATTTATTTTAAGAAAAATTGATTTTTTTCGTGAAATCAGAAAAAATAATTAAAATTTAACAATATGCACTGTGATAATAAAATACCTGAAACCTGGATGGACGGTTGTCCTATGAAGGGGAGAGATAAGTGCCTCACAAGAAGAGGAGAGAATTTAGAAAGGGAGATTAAAGAATGCCCCATGTATGGAGAGGATATCGAACCCACGACCATAGCCCCACTGGGTTATGGACCTTGTGATATAATAAAATACCTTTAAGCACCATAATTTGTCCAACCAAAAAACATTGTGTTATAATTGCGGAGTAAGGTAAAACAAGCCTTACAAACAACAAAAACCCAACAAGACATTTGTAGGGACAGAGCAAAGTAGCTATTGTGGGGTCATCCGCACATACGATTTTTTTTTTTTTGCTGATTGTCATATTACAGCAATCATTTTTATTTGACGTTTGAGATCAAAATAATTGTGTTAAATTTAAAAATGTTATTTTAATCTCAATTGTCATATCACTTGATCCTCATTCGATTTGACGGTGTGTAATAAATTTGTAGGTGCGGGGGATTTTACGATAAAAAAATATTTGTTCCGTGTATGTTTTCATTCATCTATTCAACATGAATATATAATTTAAATAAATGTTCACATAGCGAATTCTGATTGAATGAATATAAAAATAGGGATATATACGGATACTGACGATATTCACCCGAATTTTACCCTTCACACCCTAAATGACACGGGGACAGACAAGTAAAGGGCGGTTGGGATATTCTGGCCGGTGGTGGTGGTATAATAAACTCGTGTTGTCATGCAAAAAGCCGAGAGTATTGTACACGATCCCTATATTATTTCAGCCCCTTAAGATACGTTTGCTATTACTTTTGTCTTTTGCTACTTGTACGACGTCATTTCATGCATCTTTTTTTTTATTTTTAATAGTGGTCTCAAGAGGATCAATCGTGATTCAACTTTAATTTTTTTGTGATTCGAACCAGTCCAACTATGGTCCTTATATGCCAATTTTAAGTATATACTTTTATGATCAAGCGATCAGTCAATCAATCAAAGTATCCTGATTAAAAGTATTTCAAAATAATTTAGTAAGCACATCTTATCACCAACAATTGTTTCTGGGAATGGATCAATCGACGGCCTTGATCATATATGTACCTTAGTCAAGAATATCCCTATAAACATATTAGCCAAATTCGATTCGAACCCCGATCTAGTAATTAGAGAAGAAGAGTCCAACCACTTGAACTATGCAGCGTTGTCGTTGTATGCTTCAAAAGGTTTGGAACAGTTTCATTTGTAGGAGTACACTATTCATTTCTCAATTCAGTTTTAGCTCTTGATTTTTTTTTTTTGGGGCCAATTTAAAAAAATCTTTAGTAGAAGGAAAAACTACAAAAATTAAGTTTTCCATTGTCTTTATAGTAAAAATAACTTGCAAAGTATTGGAATGAAAGATCACCCCACCAAAAAAAAGAGAAAAAAAAACCCAAATCTAAGAAGTATCAAAAGCAATTTTTTTTTTTTTAAATTCCAATGAATCGTGACAAGGTAATAATTCTATTAATAAGATCAATCTTTACTAGTCTATTCACATTCCACAACCTCATCATGCACTAAAAATATACAGTGAACTGAATAGTAATTTTTCAGGAAAGATGAGGTGCTTTGGCTTTGTTTGGCAAGAAGGAAAAGTGTAAGGAGGGGAGACAAAGAAGTAATTGGGGAGGTATTTGAGTATGGATAATGCTTTATGATTAAGAAAAAATTTCTAAGACCCTAAATTAAACACTATTTACCCTGTTGACTTAGAAGTTAATCTCAACACCTAAGGAAGATGCATCTACACAAGATAAATAGGATGAGGATGTGGATGACATCATCCTTGAAAACAGAACAACATTAACAAATGCTTGGTTTTGGGGCATATAGATGTCATTCTATTTGTCTCATCTTTGGAGAAAAATGGAATTCCTATTATTTAAAGCATCATAAAAAACTGAAAAAGAAAAGAAAAGGAAAAATGTCTCTTCCATTGTCCTATTCTATTATGTAGGATTTGATCTGAATGATCAATTATTTGTAGGATGATCCTCAGATAATCCTAATTTTTTAGCAATATTTTTTTGTCCAAATCGAATTTCAGGAATCCGTTTATAAAGTAAAGATGAATTTGTGGAATTCGTCTTCAGCTGATATGGACAATTTTTTCCACGTCTTACTATGTTAGTTGAAGGCTGTTGCACCGAATTCGTATTTCATTTAAAGACAGATTCACCGAATTCGTTTTCTAGAAAACAGATTCAAGGAAACATGAATTCGCTTTCTGCTGTTTTTTCAGTCCTAGTGCAATATTTGTCACATCATATTCCAATTTTTTTGATATCCGGCAAAGATCTTATCCATTTGTACGGTGCAATCAGAAAATTTTATCATATCATTTCTATAGATATATTCTTGGAATCCGTCCTTTCTTTACTTGTAGAGTGCAATATGAAAATATTAATCCTATCCATTATATAGTACTACAGATATCCATCCTATCCTCAAACTTTTATACATACACTGAAAAATCTTGAAGATAGAAATCCAATATTTCCAGAAAGTTGTTTCTTAAACAATGACAGTAGAATGCCCAACCATTAGACTTGGATAAAAATATTGTTTATGAATTTGGCGAATGTCGGCCATCAACGGAGTTAGCAAAACATAATGGACACTCAACGAGAAAATATCCTTCCAAACACTAGTGAGCCGGATAGGTCGATGTAGAAGAGTTGATGGTTCAATTGTTTATGTCCGACTCATAATGACCATGCCATATTTTATGCCTGCATTTAATATGGTAATGTTCAATCTAGTCAAGATAAGCAACGACAAATATTTTGAGCATTTGTAGGGAAACTTCATGCCGATTTCAATAAATACGGAATGCATATGGGAGCTGAGTTTGAACCAGTTCAGCAACAACTGTCACAACTGCAATATTCATTCTCGGGGATGTACGAGATAATCCCTAACTACAAGCTACATAAATCAAGAGTTGCAGTTCCCATCGGTAAACCCCATAGTCCCCACCATAAGCAACAGGGATATTTTTATGCAATTTTTGGCAGTGAGGCATACAGCTCCCACCACAAGTTACGCACAACCAAGCATCCCAGAAAATAATTCTTCTATTTATGTAAGGCACATCACCGTAGTCGGTAGATTTGAAATGTCTGATCCACCTATCTTTAATGGAACCGCGGTGATGGATTATATGGGTCTAACATCGGACATTGACGAATGGCTAGAATTTGAGGATGAATACGATAAAGACAATGATGATGACGATGCCCATGAGAAAAAACAACCAGAAACTAACCAATAAATTTTGAAATCTCAAAAAATCGAGACAAAGTCTTCTTCAACAAACGGTTGGACCTTAAAAGGTAGTTTGCTCAATGTTAATCATATTTTTTTTGGACAAATCGCATTCGTTGAATAAACCTTTAAAGCAAATATGGATTCACTGAATTCATCTTCAGCTAACGTGGACAATTTTTCTCACGTCTTCCCAAGTTAGTTGAAGACGGATTCAGCAGATCCGTCTTCCCTTTGAAGACTGATTCGACGAATCTGTCTTCATAAAGATACCCTTAAACCTACTTCAATCAGTCTCTCATCCCAACCCCCTCCTACCGCCCTTCATACAAAATCATAAGTTGTTTTACCGTTGATCTCTCTCTCTTTCTCTCTCCGACTTTTCTTTACCCTAAAACCTCTTAGGATATTTCTCTTGGGATATATTAGAATAAGTCAAAATCAGATTTTTTGAATTAGTCTTCAAGAGAAAGACAATCCGTCTTTAACTGACATGGTAAAATGGAAAAAAACTTGTACGTCAATCAAAGGCAGATTTTTTGAATCCGTCTTCTTTTTGAAGACTAATTCTGCGAATGCAATTTGGCCAGCCAAAATGTTGTGCAAAAAAAAAGATTATGTATGGAGTTTCCTTAAAAAACATTGTCATCCAGCTCATTTCTCTCTATTATGTAGTTTCTCAGTCAACCAAGGAATCTTTATCCTTTGTATGTTTTGCAAAATCTTAGCCGAAAGTTTGAGCTTCTCATTGGACTTTTATGTCTTTCTTTGCTAGAAGATGACAATTACAAAGAAAAAAAATCAAAATTTAAAAAATGAAATTTCTGAAAATTTGTTGGCAAAGGATATTCAGATAAAAATTATGTTTCTTTTCTGTCTGAGATCTCGACACAAATATAAACTATGATTTGCTAATAAAAATTAATGGAAAACAAAAAACAAAAAAATGATTTTTATTTTTTAACAGTTTTGAGAATGAAAACGGAACTTCCCTTTGATTCTCCCATAAAATGATATTCGTTTTCTGAGCCCATTTTTTAAAAAAATGGAAAAAAAAATGTAAAAATTCAAAATGGCTTATTTATTAGTTTTAAAAGTCAAAAGTAAATTAGTTTCCCAAGAAACAAAAAAAAAGTTATCAAAAGTTTTTTATTTTTAAAAAGAATAGTAAAAGGGCTTTCAAATTTTAAATTAAGTTTACTATTTATCTTAAGAAAAGTATCTAAATCGAATGAACGAGAATGAACTTAAAAACGAAGGGTTCCTTCTTGGAAATTCATTTTGTTTTTTGCGTGCTTGAAAAGAACAAAAGAATAGTTGAGCCAAGTTGAAGACTTAGCCAAAACGCAATGCATGGCCTTTGCCGTCCTTTAATGTTGTCTAAATCTTTTACTAGAATGGTCTCATAGATAGACCATAGTTATCTATATGCTATATTTATAGGTTTAAGGTTCCCCTTTTCAAAGACTACGGAAGTGGGATTCCTCTCCCATGTTGCATCTTGTGATTAGTATGCGTTTGATCATGAAAATGAGCAATTTCAACTTTATTTAGGCCACATAAAATCAAGATTATGGAAGTAATAAGCATAAGAAGAAATCATGATTGTGAATAAAAGAAAATATGACTATTTAGAATCTCACGTTACCTAGTTTTTAATAAAAATTCTACTCTATGTTTACATTTTATAAAAATTAAGAGAAGTAATTTAAAATTATGAGAAAGTTACAATAATATTCTTAATTACAGGGGGAGTTATGTAATAGTGTGGTTTGACTTTTTAAATATATGAGATTAGTTATACGATTTTAGAGAGAAAAAAATGTATCCAATTGAAGAAAGTAGACATTCATTTTAGACAAACTACAATGGAAAAGTGTGCATTCAATTTGGGACGCAAAGAGTACTTCTTAAAACTTTGGCAATCCTCAATTTTTGAAATACCCCTTTTGGGATTGAATTAACCCAAATCCAATATTTCAACATGGTATGAGAGCGATGTTAGGTCATGCACAGATGTGTCCAATCCAGTCATGTAAACTTTAAAATTAGGGGTAATTAGGGGCGAAATCAATCCAATAAATTTAGTCTCACCGCTTATACACATAAATTCAGTTTAACCAGCGGAATCCATATTTGCTAGTAGAAGACTCAATTTATAAGTATGAGAAGTATGACCGAAACTATTAAACATATATCTTATCCTATTTTTTGCCAAATTTAAATGTTAAACTATCTTTTGAATTTGAGTTAGATCCAGATTCAACTAACTTTAAAGGTGAATTTTCCCCATTTGATGCCCTTCCCATAAAAAAAATATATATATATTCAAAATCTTCTTATACTCGCATGTTGCTGGAATTGTTGAAACTTAAAAACAAAATTTGTAATCAGACTGAATGTTTTCTAGAGGTCTAATCCATGTGATTTGCTTAAACCATAGTCTTCCTCAAAAGATTTTATTGTGCAATTATTAGCAGGTAAAAATATAATTGTCCTCCACATTCCACAATAATGACTTCTAGTGGAATAATTCCAAATTTTGCAATCTCTTTATGACACCATGATCACATCCTAATTGCATTAAGAAAATGATCACTAATTATTTTTAAGTATACTATATTTAGAAATTTCAATATGCATTTTAAAAAGACAAAAAATACAAGTTATTCATAAGTAGACTTGTTCTTAGAGTATAAATGCAATAACTATTCTCTATACACTTTTTTGACTTTTTTGAGTAATTCAAATTTATGTCCCTGTACCATTCGTTTATGCATGTCATACTTATGTCGACACAACACGATATGGATATGAGTATGAAATACTTACCGGATTTGGTCAACGCCGATCAAACACTTTATTTTAGATATTTAAGAATCTGACACTTAAATAAATATTCGTATCCGGCAGTCATACCCACATACAGATATCATAGCTTCAAATAAACCAAAACTTAATTGATATTTGGACCACCGAACACAAAATATGGCCATATATATATACCATTGCCTAGACCACAAAATATGGTATTTGATCGGCGTTGACCAAATACTTATCGGATTTGGTCAACACCGATCAAACACTTTATTTTAGATATTTAAGAATCTGACACTTAAATAAATATTCGTACCCGGCAGTCATACCCACATACAGATATCATAGCTTCAAATAAACCAAAACTTAATTGATATTTGGACCACCGAACACAAAATATGGCCATATATATATACCATTGCCTAGACCACACAGGACCACCATATTAATTGGTCCTGCAAAGTCTTCATTCATAGACAATTTCCTCAGCACAAAAATTCACCAATGAAATTTCTCAAAGACAAATTCATAGACCCCCCCCCCCCCCCCCCAAAATAAGAAATTATTTTTTGAGTTTCTTATACACGGAATTAATTGTTCCTATATACTTTGCATTTAGACCCTTCAATTAATTAAAATAGTCAGCTATTTCCAAAGATCTGAAAACAAATCTAAATCCATCCACACTTTGACAATAAATCAAGAAAATCGAGCCCAACTCCCACCCTCACCGGCCACAACACCCACAATAAATTTACTATGTAAAGTTTTGTTAAACTCTCAATAAATTTACGACCACATATATATTACTATCATCATATATTGACGATTTGGCGGTTAGGTAGTGTCCATAGATAACAAAGGCAATTTATACACCATAAGATACACGATATTGGGGAAAATCTGACATGTGGCAGTCCTTGTGGGTACGGCCTCATACTCCTTTCACATAATTTGAGACAGGATCCACCTGCAGGGTAAATCTCGCAGGCCTTCATGTCTCACAGGTACCCACAATGACCGTCCCATAGGAAATTTTTCCACGATATTGATTATAAGTATACTGCATTATAAAGTGTATTAAAAATTCTATAATTAATTCGATGAAATTTCCTGCCTTTTATAAAATTATACTACTAGAAACTAAAGTCTATGCCTTTGGTAAACTGCAGTATCAAATATGGATACGAGAAGGGGTCCATATAGCCCATGTGCTCATAACTCACTGTTTGGGTAGAATCTTTTAATTATAACGCTACAAATGTATCGTGATCAACGCATGGTCGGTTTGATGCTAACAAGACCCAAAAATAAAAAAAATTAGTTATTTTTCCTATGATTAAGAATCTCTCTTTTTTCTTTTTTTTTACTTCAAAAATAATTTTATTTTATATCATTTGTCTGAGATTACTGTCGCATGCAAAAGTTGTCCTTATGTTAAATTCGATCTTCTAAAAATTTAACAAATATTTGGTTAGGTACTCTCAGTCCCATTTTTAGTTGTCCTAATTTAAAAAGTAAGGCCTAAGAAATTGTTACATTTCAATTAAATATTAAAAGTAAAAAGATTCAAATGCCACTGTATTTTTGTGAGTGTCGCATTAGAATTACACATGTTGACTAAGACTAATTTGAACCTATGAATAAAAAATGAGAATTTATGTAGAACAGATCAATAAAAGTATTACTGAAATTTGTGAAATAGAAATTAAAATAAGGAAAAAAATTAACATTTGAGACATATAAAATAAGACGGAGGGGTATAATTTTTTTCAACACATCAATTATCTATAACAAACTCTTCTAGTGTACTCCAATAAGATTTGGGATTGTAGTAGTGATTTGTGATTGGCGGAATTTTTAGGGCAAAGAATCGTTTATACCCGTAAGTGTTTGTTTTATCATGCATACAACCACTTACAATTCATCACGTGTATATATAAATGAAAGAAATGTTCACATGACAAATTCTGAATGATGAGTATATATGTATGAGAATATATATGGGGACAGACGATTTCCACCCAATTTTTAGAGGGGGTTTTGAGAGGGGCGTGGTTGTGGGGGTATATTTCATTCTACTGACTTTTTTTTTGCGGGTAAAGAGGGGAAAAACTCAATCATATGACCGTCTTTTTGAATCTGGCTTTACGATCCTCTCACATTAATTGGGCGGAGTCTACCTGGAGATGTGGACTCTTCTCAATTTATGTGAAAGAGTTGTGGGTCAGTCCTATCAGACAGTCATATGATTGAGTGACTTGTAAAGAGGAAGTGATGGAGGGAAGATGTAGATAGTATGAAGTGAAGATGGGGCCTACATGAAACAATTTATTTACGTGTTTGATTTTTAATGATGCACCGTCAGGAAGACTTTTGTTGTTGATTAAATCAATTTCTTCCATGTTCCGTGGATCCGGAGCCCCTTGCAATTGAAAAAAATGTAACCATCAAGCAGGGAGAAAGAGGAAAAGTTATTTCGATATATAATTTCTAGAGCGCCTAGTAATGGTGTGAGGATTGTAACTAGTGCATTCAAGAATGTTTCGAGGTATAGATACACTGTCTTGTGAGATCACTTGGGGATCGGAGTCACAACAGTACCCAAAAAAAAAAAATAACTTTTTACAACGAGACGGTATACATAATTCTATCATAATACTTTATATAGTTAATAGCTATTTATGCTCTTAAAGTATATTTCAAAAGCAAGTGTAATCCTCAGAAATATTGTGTGCTATAAATATCCTCAACTATTTATGGGGTGCTAAAAATGTCCAAATATAACGGAATTCGGCGAGAGGGGGTGGCGTTGCACATGTGTTCACATAATCTTAACTGGGAACTCTTGAAGGTATTGCTAAAAACAGATTCTTGATGATGTTTGTGTTCATTTACTTCACATTTCCCCTGGAAGCATGGTGTCTCCAGGCAGATCACACACAGCAATGCCCTATAAAAAAAGAAGGGTAAGGTTTTCAGATTTTGGCTACCAAATTGGAAAAAATGATTTGGAGGAAGAAGAAGATGAAATGATAGATGTTGAAGAAGACATCAAGATACTCATTGGACTATTTTGCCCCTGGAGTTTCGCATGTGCGGGCTGCGCATGTGCAACATCAATCCTTCTCGCCAGATTCCGCCATATTTAGGCACTTTTAGCACCCGTAAATAGTTGGGGGTATTTATAGCACACAAAATTTCTAAGGATTAACACTTACTTTTAAAGCATGCCTAAAGGGCATAAATGGCTATTAACTCTACTTTATAGTGTAAAATAAATATAGATAAAGTTCATAGTATATGATTAGTGTAAAAACAACTGGTGTGCCCAAAATATGAATTGCTTGGTGACAAGCAAATTCCTCCCTACGTTCTTTAATATAAGATTTTGAGGATATGTATAGAAAATTAAGAATGTAACAGACAAGGTTATTTGTTAATTAACATATCAATATTACTCTCTTAAATAGGACGTATATACCACTAATTCTATTTAAGAAAGTATAATATTGATATTTTGATTAGAAAAGTATATTAATTTTATTTCCTTATTTTTCATTACATGTTCTGAAAGTTTTATATTAAGGAATGGAGGTATTGCTAGTTATCAAGTATGAGATAAGCAATAGATATGTTCATCTTCATCAATATCGGAACCATTTTGTTGAAAAAGCTGAGGATAGTTGAAGGCTTGGGGAGGTACACTCCATACAAGATATTGGAACCATCATGTTGATAGGATATTCTGATTCACAATACCTGTCGGATCGGGTGGTGGGGGCCCTGAAGTCGTGGGTATCGCTTTTTAGTGTACAAGGATATTCTGATTCTTTTATATAGGACTTGCTTCCCTGGTTCTATCTTTGGTGACTTGACTATATAGATGTTATTTTTGTGATGTGTGTACACTTTGATATCACGGGACTTCGCCAAGTATGTCCTGAATTGATTTCAAATCCTTGAAGAGAATAGAGTGTTGCATTTCACTGCATCTTTCATGTGTTTGTTAAAATAATGTATAAGTTTTCAAAAAATCATTTCCACCAGCGTTGTTGACTTCTTCAAAATACTGTTAAGCGATTCGGATAAGTTCGTGATAATGCATTTGTAGCGCTTTCATCCGTCATAAGCGAGCGTCCATTGATACTCGAGAATTCTGCTCAACCACATGCATGTTTACTAATTCTGAAAAAGTTATCGCAGTTTATTTTTTTTCTTCTGAGTAGCAGCTCGCCATAAGAGATCCTTCAGCTATTTATCCTTGAACTCTTCGTGAAAATTTACCCTGATATATTAGAGAAAACAAATCTTTGAAAAGCTTTTAATTCTTGCCAACCCGGTACCTCTCGACTGCATTCAAAATGCCCATATGAATATGTGAAATCAAGCAAACATACGTATCTAGTACGATATTACTTCGGAGTTTTTCAGGAATCAATTCAGAGTCTCGATTAACTGTGAATCGGCCAAGGTAAATGCTAAATGTAAAATATGATTGTTAGCATTTTTTGGGCAGAAAATCCTCTGTCCCCATTCGTGCATGTCCCCGTGTCCCCAACCAATCACAATTCACCATGTATATATATAATTGAAACAAATATTTATATAGTAAATTCTGATTGGTTAGGGACACAGGGACATACACGGACAGGAACAGAGGATTTTCACTGCATTTTTTGTGCTTGCAATCATATGCACTCCCTTGTTGGGCCCATGAAATACGTTCCAACTATTGATATAACATATCTGCAATATTTAAAGATGTCGATCAAGACAAGAATGTACAGAACATGTTATCAAAGAAATAAACATTATCCTAAGTGATTGAATGATCGGACCATCTCACAATCGTACCAGGGTTTAATTCATTAAGTGCCTGCATAACTATTGATAGTATACTTTGGTGGTGGTGCTCTTCTTCTTCTGTCATGGCGGAGGAGAGTGGCGAAAATCGAATTAACCTGTGTATATTTTTATTCTTGTGTCTAATTAATCAGAATTTTTCATGGTGGATATTTTTTCTAATTAAATATACACATGGTAAATTATAAGTGATTGAACACAAAAATAAAATTATACACAGATACCGACGATTATTTTCCAAGAAAATGTGTGCGAGCTCCAGAAGGTTTGTTTGGGGCAAGGGAAATTGGGTCGGTTAATAAAAGGTTTTGGTGGGCCATTGAAAGGGTACAAGCATAACAGAAGCCCAATATATTACAGTCGCCCGTTTGTGGGCTTCACAAGCGGACCAACTTTGATCCCCTTTATATATTACGGGCTTTTTGTGAGTAAAAATTGAGTAGCTATATATGTAAAACGAAGTAAGCCAATCATAATAAAATAAATAAATAACTAGTAACACAAATATTCTGTCTAGGCTCTGTACTAAAAAAGTGCAAGTTAAATTTTTTGGAGAACTTAATTTTTACACCACAGGACTCCACACCCAACCATAGGAGCACAATCCGCTACTAGATCATGGCGTCGAAAATAGGGGAGCTAGTCAACAACTTCCCGCGACGGCCTATAGTTGTGCAGTCCACGCCGCACTTCAGCTAACCTTGCCCACACAAAGCCCCAAGGCTGCCAGCACCTTGTGTTGGCCTTGGTCAGAAGTTCACCAGGGCCTGACACCAACTTGTATAGCCTGCATCGATATCAGGTGACAAGGGTCTGACAGTCCCTTATAATGGTTTTGGAGCCATTGGCCTAAATAACAAACAGTAGATACCGATTTTTCGAGGTGGTGGGAAATTAATGTGCGCCCTTAAAACTAGCCACCAAAGTATATGGACTGCCACCTTAGTCCAACTGAACCTGATTCCTAAAACATTTCGTCTTACATATATATTCTTCTTACATCTACCATTCATGACTCATAAATCACTACAACTTTTAATTCCTAATTGCTTAATTCCCATCCCCATATCAAATACTCCATGTTTGAGTCTTATTAGACTAGCATGATTGTGACCCCCAACAACAACAAAAATCTCATCAAACTTCTTTGGTCCATATATAACATCCAACACCTTTATCTTCCCTTCTCTTTGGTACATTTTTTCAATGAACTTTCTTGATTCATCAATGCACTAGCACATGTGAAGTTACATATATCACGACAACTCAGTACAACCTCACAAAAGAAATATAAGCAAGTAAAAATAGGGGTTTATTCGAAAATTCTGATATGGATCAGGTTCATGTGGACATTGTGGTGCAAAATTGACCACATCACCACAGAATGAGGAGAGAGACAACTTTGTGATGATGTGACCAGTTCTGCACCGCAAAGTCCATATCAGAATTATCCTTATGGCAATGTACTATCCCTAGATATATAGTTGTACTTTAGTGCCCTATGTCAAAAAATATTTGTATCAGTCTCAATATCGTCAATCAACAATTAAAATAGTAAAATGTTATTAAACGTGTATGAAAATGATTAATATGTCCCCAATATATAATTAACAATAACATTATTATTATCATATCGGTGCAAGTCTCGTGAGTCTTTTTACGCAACCCGACTACAGTGCAGAACATCAAATATTCTGCACTGTGCGAAACATTTAGTGACCATCCGATCAAGAATCTGACGGCTGAGATCATTTAGGTCTTAATACTTATTATGAAAAAGGTTTTAAGCCAAATGATCTCAACCGTCATATTCTTGATCCGATGGCCACCAAATGTTTCACACGGTGTTCTGCACTGTACCCAAATTGCTTTTTAGGACATAAAAAATTAAAATGCAATTACGTCCTAAGCATATTAAAATGCAATAAACCCTAAAAATAGAACATACATATAAGATTTCATACCGAATAACTGGATGTAGCAAATATATGATAGGATAAGGTTGCTAGTATGAACCTAGGCAGGAACTAGGAGAATATGTTCCTTGTCCGAAAGTGTTTTTAACCATTGAAAGCTGATGTTATCTACCACCAATGAAGAAAAGATTGCAGAAGAAAAACAAAGAAAGTCTGCCAGATTTGGCACCAGATGCCCTTCTAGAATAGATCAAGTGGGACAATAATTTTGTAATCTCCAATGCTTGGGTTTCATTGGTTTTTTGGGCAGACCTATTATCAGCAAGTGGTGATAAATGATAATGGCTCTTAACAAACATTTTCTGGTCCATGACCTAAGCAATTTTCTGGTACATGACGGCATAGTTGGATTGCATTTTCTCATTTATTCGGTTAAAAAATGGATTGGGACTAAATTCAACTCCTAAATAGGATTGTTTAAATCATATAAAGAATAAATTAGCTCACTAGCTGGTCAATATGAAATCTTCAACACGCTGTCTTCATACACAAGCTGAACATTTGAAAAATGAAATTGATAACATCAATACGGCCTAACATTGAACTAGGTAACTCTAATACCATTTAAAATTCGACTTGATTCTAACTCCAACCTCCCAAAAAATACCTCAAAAAGGGATAATCGTCCAAATCATAACTAGCTAGCCAATATGAAACGTTCAGCGTATTCTAACTCGTATATATTTTCTTAATTTTTGAGTCATTAATTATGAAAATATTTTATTGCAACCTTCGATGCCAAACATACATAAAGTACTAGCAAGCAAAAGGTACCAGAGGATTTGGCAAAAAAGAAAGCTCTCTTCTGAACTTTTACGTCCCTTTAAAGTTCAAACTTCTGAGAACTTTGACACAATCCCCATGTGTGATTGCATTTTTTTTTGAAGTCCAATAGGGCGTATATCATAAGAGGAGGAAGAAGGGACGAAGCCAAAAATTTAGTGTTGGGGGGCGAAACTGCAACAGTATGTAGAACTACAGATCTCAAGTGATAAAAACGACAAAAATAATTCTTGGGGGCGAAATTTTCCAAAATTTTTCAAAATACATATAAAATTTTGATAAATAGTATTATTTTTAAAAATCTCTGGGAGCGGGGCCCATGGGAGGAAGAGATAACCCTAGAAAGGAAGACAATTTAAAGTATACTCATGCGCAGGAAAGGTATCGAACCCACGACCTTGCAGCCGTCGCCCCACTGGGTTGAGGACCTAGTGATTGCATTAAGAAAGTGATTTACCTCCGTTATTGATTATTGATTATACATTTTCATATCTGTTAAATTGATTACTACCTCAATTCCTTAATATAAAACTTTCAGGATATAAAGTTAAAATTAAAAAAAGTAAAAATTAATATGTTTTTTTAATCAAAATATTTATTCTCTTAAATAAAATTAATGGTATACAAGTCTTATTTAAGAGAATAATATTGATATTTTGACTAACAATGTATCTTTTATTTTTTACTTCATTTATTTTCACTACATGTCCCTAAAAAGTCTTATATTTATAAATGGAGAGAGTACATTAGTAGCATTCGTATCAGTTTTAGAGTACTTCATGACTAATTCGATCAACTTTACAGTCAAACCCTTTGAAGATGATTTCTAGATTCAGATACAAGATAAATACATCTTTCTTAACGGATTTTTCTTATATGGATCAAGTCCACATGGATCTTGTGATCCAAAATTAGCTACGTCATCACATAATTGTCTCTCTCCTCATCTTAGTAGTGATGTGGCCAGTTCTGTAACACATGATCCAATACCTACTCCATATCAGAACTATCCTTTCTTAACCAACAACATATTATGATTTGGACATAAGAGAACCATCTAAAATTAAAAACTAACCACCAAATCAAATCAAATCAAGAACCAACTCTTGGCAAATGAAAACAACTCTTGACTTCAAATCAGCCTCTCAAACAGAAGGAGAAAAAACAAAAGCAAAATTAATTTGCCTAATTAAATTAAAGAGGAGTGGCCTTCTACTTTCATGTAATGTTATGTCTCATTAAAAACAATATTTTACCTAAACATCCCTTTCAAGCGGCTTCAATCATGTTATTAAACAGCCTGCATTAGTATTTTTAATCAAATTTTGTCAACTTACAATTAACATATATTAAAATCTCCAAATTGTACATATATGTTTAATCAAGATTCCCCTTTGAGGTTATGAAGGATTATTGTTTATCAACTTGGACGAGAAATCCAATAATTAAACCTGGTGATGCGAGGATTAGAAGATGTTAATTATCGATACTTACGGAATATTTGTGCGTAGATTAAGACGAATCCTACTAATTAAAATTTAATTACTACTCCTTCTATTCCTTAATATAAGACTTTCAGGACATTTAACGAAAATTAAGGAAGCAAAATTCCATGTATTTTGCTAATCAAAATACTAATATTATTATCTTAAATATAATTTGTATGCTACTAATTCTATTTAAGAGAGTAATATTGATATTTTATTTTTTAAAAAAAACATATTAATTTTTGTTACTTTTTCTGAAATTTGGGAAGGTAGGTAGGTAGTATGTTATTTTCATTCTAATCATACACGGAGGAATCTTTTGGAAAAAAACAATCTGTCATTATTAGAGTTTGGCTCTTCATGAAGACTTTGGTTTCTCTTGATTGATCTGACTTTCTCTTAAAGACTAATTGCAAATATATTGTTTGAAGTTTAGGTGTGCAATTTTGCTCAATATGTTTACTTGTCCAACTCTGAAAATTAATTAATATCTTGTGCAAACATTATGATAGTTCTTGTTTATTGATCAAATACAAAATATTAATATTACCATCATCTTTTTCTTTTGGATGGAATTGGTAACTTGAACCCAGATTCTACTATTTCAATTAAATCAACCAAAATTTATTAAGTTAAACGTATATTAGTGTTTGTCAACCATTATTCTACAAAATCGAAGAGGTCAATAGCCCAGTGGGTCATTGGTCGGTCCGTGACCGAGAGGTCCCGAGTTCGATACCCTCCGTCTGCGTGCGGTAAGCTTTATTCTACCTTATCTTAGGGTGTTCTCTCTCCCCAATGTGGGGGCAATCGCCCATCGTGACATAAAAAAAAAAAACCATTATTCTACAATAAAATAAACTTGATATATAATATACTAATTAAATCTTCTTCTCATGCAAAATTCAACCGTTCCAACCTTGTGTTACATAATTGCAAACTCAACGAGGAAATACTTAAATCAAAATTTCCATACTATAATAAATTATTCAAATTAAGCATAGTTAGTTTAAGTACTTTTGATATCATATTAAGCTCGGTCTTTGATTTGAGTTACTTAACTCTTACTATTGAGACAAGTAACTAATATAATTATATAAATACCATGTCTTATTTGATAGATCGGTATTCGGGTATCAACCTACTAATCCGGTAAAGATTTATACATAATAAATTTGATAATATGTCGTGAAATCACTTTATAAGCGACCTCATTATAAGAATATTCTTCATGATCAAAAGTGAGCACAGATGAACTAAGTCTAATTAATTGTCTTAATGTCTTATTTAAGGCATTGTCTAACTACACCTCTAATATAGCCTAGCTAGAATATTAATCCTATTGTGCATGTACCTCACCAGAAAGTCAAAGCACAAAATATGTTGAAATCCCACATCGATTAAATAGTGAAAGAAATTTGTTTCTTTATAAAGTTGACGCAATCCTTCCCCTCTTGAGTTGCTTTTGAGGGAATGCAGTTAGCTCATGCCCATTTTCTACATGTATCGTGAGCCACCTAGTTCGATGTTGGGCCGCCCATTATTGCTTCACTGGTCCCAAATGTCCCAGCCAGGGCCGTGGGAGGGGTAGTGTTTAAATCCCACACCGACTAAAGCTAATGAGAAATTTGTTTCTTTATAAAGATTAGGCAATCCTCCCCTCTCGGCGACTTTTGAGGAATGAAGTTAAGCTTTCAGTCCCATTTTCTACAAAATATGCAATATATTTATTTTCTTATGTACAGAAAAAAAAATTTGCATTGATTTTGATGGATTTCTTTGCTTCCGTGAACTATTAGGTCATTACATTTTACTACCGTGCCGTCTGAGTTACAACTCTCATATCGAATCATGAAAATCTGACCATTACTCAAAGAAAAGTCTGACTATTTAGAATAAATAAAATAAATAAATCTGACCAATCTGATGTTGCCAATTTTCTTACCCTGAAAGTGATTGAGAGTGGGGAATAAATATAGTACTTTGTTAATTGAATACCATTTTTTTTTTTAATTTTCAGTATTTTTTATTGACTTATATTATATTATAAGTGAGAAATTCAAGATTCTTTTCATATGAGAGCACATACAGAATAAGTCTGAAAACGATAATATTTCTTCGAGAACTTTTTCTAGAATCTCTTCATCTAATTAGTAATTCAATGTATAAATCTGAAAACGATATAAGATTGAAAATAATAATATTTAAAGAAAATGATAATGTTCAACATACTTGCCTTTGAAATTTAACAAATATCACTATGTGTAGAATAACACCTATATTTCTATTTTGAAGTTTTTTTAAAATGAATATATACTTTCGTAGAATAAATATATTTTCTATCAATGCTTCAAATAATTTTTTTTTTTTTTTAAATATAAGTTTTACTAAGACGTGACTCACAACTAACCTCATTAATTAATAGGATAATATATTAATTTTCATATGGTAAATGGGAATTCAACGACAAACATTCCATCTTTAGTTGTGAGAAAATGATATTATACACGTTCTATAATATAAGTCATTTAAAACATGTAACAAAAAAGTAGTTGGTTAGTTAAAATATAAATATTACTCCTTTAAATTTGGTTTCTGTACCACTAATTTTATTTAAGAGAGTAATATTGTTATTTTGATTAAAAATATTATATTTTTTATTTTCTTAATTTTCGATATATATCATAAACGACTTATATTATGAAATAGAATGAGCAATTCTATATTTATGTAAGTGGAGGTGACAAACCAGGACAAGATGTGGGCCGGGGGGTCATTCGTAATTTCATTATCAGAATTAATTGGACATTTCTACGAAGCAAAGCTGTTATTTCCACAAAATTGTGGTCCAGTCTCTTTACAAAGGGAAATATCAAACCTAAAAGAACAAAGGAAAAGTCTTTGGAGTACTCCATAACATATTTAGGTCTTTAAAACTTATATCTCTCCTAGTAGGTGAAGCTCACTGGCGGTTGCTCTACGGTGAGAGAGAATCGCTCACATGAGGAGGAGAGATAACTTTGTAGAAAGGGAGACTTTTTAAGTTTGCCCCATATAAGAGAAAGATGTCGAACTCGGGACCTCTCGGTCACGAGTCAAGGCTTACTCCACTGGGGTGCGGCCTCTTTGACTCTCCTACTAGGTCTTTAAACCTCCCTTCCTTATATGTAAGTTTAAATTTATCATCATAAGGTCCATAGCACCACCCCCTCACACAAGGAGAATGATTTAATTGCCATTTCTTGGGTTTCCTTGTGTGGGTCTTCTACTCCCCTTCATGAGACACCCGCTAGCCGGGCTTCTAATTCTCCTTCTTTGTGAGGCACTTCTACTCCTCCTCATGGGGCACCCACTCAGCTGGGTTTCTATCCGCCCTACATGGGCTCCTCCTCTGGTGAGGTCCAAAAAAAAAACATAAAAAAAAGTTTAAATTTATCAAATTATGATATTAGAAGAATAAATGGACTACAATAAATTTGCACATTTTTGGATTATTAACTTTAAAGGGTGTACCGTTAGAGTAATTCTCTTACCGCAACAACAATTTATATGCAAATGACAATAACATAGTCATATTTGAAATCAGTCAGGAATGCATCATGAAATGTAACTTTTGGAACTATGCATTGATTATGTGAATAAGAAGGGAAAATAAAATTAACATCTAACAATTCTATCCACACAAAGATGGATATTTAATAGCATATTGCAATCGAAAACATTGTTTTGCCTTTTTGTTTTTTAGTTGGAATGTCGAGTATTTAATTTTCATCTTAAACTAAAAATAATTTACTTAAATATTAATTATTTTATATAAATAATTTTTTTTTAATGAAAAATCTCAAATAAAACCCTAACATGTCATGCAACTTGCAAGCTTAGGAATTCGGGATGGGGTCACTCAATTTTATTATCGTACTTGTAGGACTGGCTCCACACATGAAATTGAGTAGAATTTACATCTGCAGAAAAGCTCCGTCCAATTTATGTGAAAAATTTGTAAGGACAATCTCATTAGACGGTTCAACAACTGAATTTTTCTCCAATGTGGCGTGACTCCATATGATTTAAAAGGCAAGACATGAGGTACCAAAAGTTAACTTTCGACAGATGAAAGAAATCCACACCGTTAATCTGGTCCTCCTTCCTGCGGCTTATGGTTGTCCACGTCAGTTATGGCGTGCATTCAAGGCATGTTGATCGGCATTCCTTCCATAGCTGTGCGTCTCCACTATAAGTGCCACGACCAGAACTTTTATACACTTTCATTTCTTCAACACCACTCTAGTGAGATTATTTTAACTGGTTACACTGATATTTCAAAACTTGTTTTGAGTAAATAAATAATGAGATTATCTTAACTGCGAATTCAATATCTCTGCAAAAAAATAATCAACAAAATAAATAATGTTTCTAGTTACCACTAATTTTTTTATTATATATGTTACTTATTGACTGAACTCGAGTTTTATTTTATTTTTTTAAAAAAGTGTATTCCTTTAAAAAGTGAACTATAGACAACATATGACTTCTCAGTTCTCACATAATAACTTTTATAGATTTATAGAAATTTTAGAAAAATTAAAAAAATTAAAAAAAATCAATCCAAAGTGAAGTCGCAAAAGAAGGCTTAAGCTAATTTGTTTACCCCCTTTAAGAGAAAAAGGAACGATAAGGAACAAAGGAACTAGTAAAAGATGAAAAGTTGCATGAGCATTATATAATACTCATATTTTCTTCTAAAATTGAATATTCCATTTTTTTTAATTTAATTTTGCTTGGAGAAAATGACATTATGCATACACCATATCATTTTATAAACATCTTTTATTGTGATTTAACAAATAAAATTTGCAAAACAATATTGGTGTCATTTACAAATTTTTACTAAAATAAAATTTTATAATAGATGCCCAACGAGGACCAGTACTCATTGTGCTGACTATTATATATGTAAAAGATTCAATGGCTCAGGTGATCCTAACTTTTTTTAGGTGAATAAAACGTATTTAATTGTCTGATCATAATTTAATTGGTTATACTTGTAATCCTATAATTTACTTAAGGAATGTCATGGGATCCCAACATCATAGGAGTGGTATGTTGTATAATTATATATTTTTTATCAGTAAATCTCAGTGTCTATTCGATATCAATTGAATTGGAAGGGTCTAATAATCAGATACTCATCACCAAAAATTTAATACAACAACAACAACAACAACCAAGCCTTAATCCCAACAGACGTGGGCTCGGCCATACGTAACCAAAGTAAGTTAATCACGTAAGGGTCATCCACACTGGATGCAATCTCTCCATTTCTTTCGATCCCAAACACAACTCTCATCTAGCTTCTAGCAGATTCATATCCCCTTTTATCACGTCCATCCAAGTCTTCCTCGGTCTCCCTCTACCTCTTACGCCATCTACATTACATAATCCTTCAATTCTCCTAACCGGAGCTTCACTTGGCCTTCGTCTAATGTGCCCAAACCAACGCAAACTGCTTTCTCTCATCTTATCTTCAATAGGTGCTACACCAACCTTCTTCCGAATAGTCTCATTCCTCACTCTATCCATTCTCGTGTGCCCCCACAACACATCCATCTTAACATACGCATCTCCGCTACATGCATTTTCTCGAATATGACACCTCTTAGTTGCCCAACATTCTGTACTCATATAATAATGCCTGTCTAACAATGGCTTCAGTAAAACTTTCCCTTCAATCTCAGCCAGACATTACGATCACACAAAACACCCGCCGCACTCTTCCATTTCAACTAACCGAACTTTTAACTCGATGTGCTACATCTCCGTCAAGCTCTCCGTCCCTTTTGAATAATAGAACCAAGGTATCGAAAATACTCACTCTCCGAGATATTTTTGTCACCCAAAGTTACTACGATTTGCTCTGCTCGTTCGCTAGTGCTAAACTTACACTCCATATACTCGCTTTTACTTCTACTAATCCTAAAACCTTTAGATTCTAAGGTTTGTCTCCATACATCCAACTCGCATTAACACCCACTCTTGTCTCATCTATCAAAACTATATCATCAAGAAACAAATACGCACTACTGCAGATCGGATCTTGTATACACTGGGTCAGTTCATCCATAACCATTGTAAACAGAAAAGGACTAAGTGTTGAACCTTGATGCACCCCAATTAATGCTCATAATAATATGTCAACCTTTTTGTTTTTTTCTTGGGTGAAGGGGATTTGATCTCATAACATGCAAGTTGAATGTCACATCACATTATCAGCTACTCTGATAAGTATTGGCAATATGTCAACTTAATAAAACTCATTTTCGACTAATTTAATTCGGATCTAGAAAGTACTTCAACTGTTTGACAAAAATTTCTATAAACATAATACTTTTTTGAATAAAATCCACTTCATTTATCAAATGTTTGCGGGGTTCCTAAACTAGCAAAAATGGGTGGAATTTGGTGACCCGCGATAGCTTTGCACACGTGGTTGAATTTATATGGGTAAAATCGTCCATAAATGTTCATCTTCCTCCCTATAACTACCCTCAATCAATTTGAATCCCAAAATCCCCTCTCAAAATCATTCATCCGGCATAATTGCCTATTTGATTATTTATATACTTTTAGTTTGAGTTTAAAGTTCCTTTCGTTTAATTTCTACTTTTAACGTCCATATTGTATTTACGATCTGCCAATAAAAGACTTCCGTCCAGTTTTTATCAAATTGATGTCAAGCCAATCATGCCTCATAAGTGAGGTGTTTTTTAAGCATAATGTTACAGGACGAAATTCACCAATCTGCCTAATTCTTACTACCTTGTTCTTTTGATTGTTGTTCCATGCAATTGCTAATACTTGGTATATACCTTATCTGTTTTAATTGATGCCTATAAAGAAGTTCAATCTATTGCAGTTGATTGTTTAGCTTGCAGTTGTTAGGACCCATTAATGTACTAAAACATTATAGTTGTTAATAGTTTTTAATTAAAATTTCTGAAAATTTATTTATTGACAATTTAGTTATTTATTTTTAAATCAAATCAACCAATCAAGCGGTAACTTTTTATTCCCTAATTCAAATAATTTAGAAACAAACATCAGCAAACATTTCAACATATTTTCCATAAGAAAAACTTGAGTACAGTAAAACCTCTATATAGTAATACTCTATATAAGAATAACCTCCTTATAGTAATAAAAAAATCTTGGGACCAGTTATAAATAAGAGTAAACTCTACATTGTAATATTTCATGTTTTTTTTAGGACCATCCTTAAAAAATTTACCTCCATATAGTAATAAAATAACATTTAATTTTAAATATATTTATATATCTATATAAAATAACAACTTAAACTTATGGATATCTTTTAACCATTTTGCAAGATATTTTTTACTTTCAATTTGGGCCGGTTTCTTTGATTTTGAGCAACTCGACACAAATATTTTTAGTGATTTGATTCGTTTGTTTTTAGGTGCCTTAACTTGCTTGAAGTAGAAAATGTATGATTTAAAATGATAATGAAATTTATGATTATGCTAGCATTTATATATGTATAATAAAAAGAAAACAAACGAAAAAACGTTTCAAAAATACAACATACATGAGTGAATATTTTAAATGCATACATGATGTACGTACTTTTTTTTTTATTTACATTTTCTAGATATTGTATGTATATGATGAATCTTCAAAATCCAATATACATAATGTACATGCATGATGTACGTACATTTGTTTTTTTAAAACTCATGAATCTTATATATCTTTTAAATTCATGTTTTTAAAATATGAAGGGACACGTTTTCAAGAGTATATGATGTATATTAGTTATTTTTAAAAATTATAATTTTTATATGTAAGTCTCTATTTAAGAATAACCTCCCTATAATAATATTTTTCTCCGGTCCTGAAAGTATTACTGTATAGAGATTTTACTGTATTCGATTGTTAAAAAAAACTATAAATACCCAATAAAAAGTAACCAAAAATCTCTAAACCTGTCCACTCCCCTCCATCTTCATCCCTCACCCTTCTCCACTACCACCACCATTAAATTGACTTTCCATAAACTTTAACACATTAAAATTATACTTGGACTTAATAAAACTCTAATTACGACAGATTATATGATGAGGACTTAACAAGGACGAAGCCAAAAATTTAGCGTTGGGGGACAAAAACTGCAACAGTATGTAGAACTACATATAAAAACTGCAAAAAAAAAAAAAATGTTGTGAGCGAATTTGATAAAATATTCCGAATTACATATAAAATTTACCATATCTATTAGTATTTTTATAAATCTCGGGGGCGACTGTCACCCCGCCCCCTCTGTCTTCGTCCCTGGGACCTTAAGACAAGATAGTAGTATAGTGGTAAAAACATTCCAAATTAGACTGAGACATTTGGGGGGAATACAAACGGCCAAGACCTGAAATTAATGGCAAAAACGCCTTTTTCGTCCTAATTGATGTTTCTAAGAATCTTTTGAGTCCCAAAAGATTTTTTTTTTTTCATTTTATATCCTGTATGTATTTACGTGATGCTTATAAGGTCCTTCCGTCCAATTTTCTGTCTAGATTCCGTCAAGACAGTCATGTGCCTCACATGTGAGTCATTTTTAAAGGGTATTTCAGACATTTCAACATATTTATCTAAATAAACAATTTTGTACTCAATTGTTAAATAAAATAACTATGAGTACTAAATTTAAATAAATTAAAAAATAAAATATCTAAACCCATTCCCTCCCCACCTCCATCTTCCTCCCCCCTCCCCGCTCCCTCCCCACCACGGTCCACCAACCCGCAACCATGGATATGAAGCTCATAAGCCTTTGCTATCGTCTGCCAAATTTTCAATGGAACAAAACTTTGAGGGCATGGTGAGACTGTGATTTTTGTGGTGTGTTGTGATGGTAGCTTGAAGAAGAAACAAAAATCTTGAACATTGAGAAATAAGAACACAATTCAAAATTAAAACAAAAATCCATCAAACCTCATTGAAAAGAAACAAAACTCATATGAGAATCAAGAAACCCATTTGTTTGTTGAACTCCATTGATGGTGAGATTTTTGTGGGTTTGAGTTTATTTTTATTTCTCCATTATCAAGAAACCCATTTGTTTCCGAAAATCATCATCTTCAGAAGGGGCTTCAAGTTCAACCATGGACCAATTATTAGGTTCTCCATTTTCACTTCTACAGGTGTTCCCTTGTGTTTCTCTTTGCCAACCCACCAGTCAAAAGATGGTGCCATTGTTGCTAACACAATTTTAAGCTTCTACAGATGCTTAAAAAGTATGAATCTTTGGTATGAATTAAGCCCAACAGAAGCAAAAAAAAAGCTTCAGTTGGGGGATTCTTGAAGAACTTGAAATGTGGGCTAAAAACAGAGGAAAGTTTCAAGAAACTCAGTTTCTACGATATCCCATTTGGGGAAAAAGAGAGAGAGAATTAATGGAGAGAGGGAAGGGACGCGTGGGATGAGAAGAAGAAGCTAGGCTGTGTTTTGTGAGAGTGTTGATGTGACGGTGGTTGACGGTGGTGGGGAAAGGGTGGGGGCGGAGCAAGATGGAGTGGGGGAGGGGATGGATTTAGTTCTTTGGTTGATGGTGGTGGTGATGGTGGTTGACGGTGGTGGTGATGGTGGTTTAGACTTTAGATATTTTATATTTTAGTTAACTCAGATTGAGTATAAATAGTTATTTTGTTTAACAATGGAGTACTCATTTTTTTTTTAAAGAAAAATATATTGAAATGTCTGAAATGCCCTTAAAAAGTGCATCACATGTGAGACACGTGACTGACTTAACAGAAAATTAACGAAAAAATGGACGGAAGGACCTTATAAGCATCACGTAAATACATACCGGATATAAAAGGAAAAAAAAAATCTTTTGGGACTCAAAAGATTCTTAGAAACATCAATTAGGACGAAAAAGGCGTTTTTGCCGAAATTAATTCAAGAGTAATAATTTCAAGGATAGTAACAATTTTAAACTATAAGGTTCACACGGGTGATCCATATAATATTTTTCCTAATTTCACATACTTTTAACTATATGGAAAAAAATTTATTTAGCAAAGAAAAAAGAATATAATTTATTAAAAAAAGAGAAAGGTAATAGAAAATTGCAGTTATACAAATACTAATTGGATCAAGGATGCGTGGAAATGAATTAGGACAGGAAGGAACATTCAATTAAAAATACTTTCTCATTCACAAATTAATTATTCCAATTTAAAATTCACACAAATTAATTGTTATAATTTAAAATTCACATGTAATAAGAAAATTAGTAGTTATATTGTTCAATATAGGAACTTAAATACAATAAAATATCACAAGGTCCATAACCCAGTGGGGCTATGGCCCGACCCACGACCGTGAGGTCGTGGGTTTAATACCCTTCCCAAACATGGGGCATGCTTTAAATTTCCCTTTCTAGGGTTCTCTCCTCTTCTTGCGAGGCGCTTCTATCTCCTCTTCATGGGGCAACCACTCAATCGGGCTTAAAAAAAAAATATTTATTGAATTAGTAGATATAGAAACAACTATTAAAAGATAAAATAAAAATAGATTATGATATTTGTAAAAGAATTAATTTGGAAAAAATCATAATTTTGACGGAGAATCTTGGTAAATCTAAGCAAGAGGATCGGACTAATTGAGAGCTTCAAGGTGGAAGCGGGGTCCATCCCTTCAATAATTGCGGGACTCGGAACGCTTAAGCCATTGGACATTTCGATTCCGACGTCACGTGCAGACAATCTACCCTACCGTACTAATTTTTTTGTTACCGTCAATTTATTTTCTTGACGCGGCTCTATTGCGGAACAGGGATAATTTCACAAGTCTGAAACTCCTTTCATCTGTTACATTAAAATTTTGACGATTAAAATTAATTTAAAACGAAAAATCATTCTGTTTTTTATCTTTCAGAACATCTGTTATGAGTCTTATAACAGTTCTGAGACTTTTCGTATATACTGAAAAAATAATGTTCCGCATAGGATCCGGATTGCAATTTTTCTTTTCTAAGTTGTACTAAGTTGTGCCTCAATTTCTTTTCCATGGCGTCAATTTAATTTTTATTTTCAAGTAATTCTAATCGAGTTAGTAGAGGTAAAAATGAGTTGAGTTTGTAAATAGCTTACAAATTTGATTTGATATTTGATTTAATGAGATAAATTCATGAGCTAAATAAGTAATGTATGAGTTAATATATTTGTCTCATCTAAAATATGTAGAGGTAAAAATGAGTTGAGTTTGTAAATAGCTTACAAATTTGATTTGATATTTGATTTAATGAGATAAATTCATGAGCTAAATAAGTAATGTATGAGTTAATATATTTGTCTCATCTAAAATATGAGTTGCGATTGAATTAAACAAAAATCTAATAATTTATCTCATGAGGTTATACTTATAACGCCACCTAATTATTTTCGAATTTCTCTTTGTATAACTCATCTTTATTTTTACTTAATTATATACATAAACTATTTTTTTATTGCCTAATTATACACCGTCATTACATTTAAAGACAATTTCAACCAAATTAAGGGGCAAACTTAGAAAAACACATTGATTTAGAAACTAAGAGTTTTCCAAAAGAAATAACATGTGAATTAGTGCACATTTACACTAAGCATTATCAAAATCACCAAATTTAATCCGAGTTCTCATAATCAACATTAAGAAATTATTAACACACTTGGATGTGTAATTTGTATTTGTCTTAATTGATTGTTTAATCATAGAATCACTATTTCTCCATCATACAGCTTGTGGTATACGTAATAACGTAAATTAAAAACTAGCTAAAAATATAAAAATAGATTAAATAATTAGTGCAAAATTAAAGCAATGGAAACATTAAGGATCAAAAGTGTAATTCGAATCCAACCCTAGAGAGACAGTTACCCGGTAAACCTACCGGTCAAGACGGTAGAATCTTCCAAGATTCACCACCGGCCAGTTATTAGCATTCGTTTACTTTACTTTATACTATCAAAATTAATTAATTAATCAGCAATCATACTTATACCTTTCAACCTTTTCAAAAGTATTCATTTTCTATTTTAGTTTAATACAAAAATAAAATTTTATTTTTTAAAAAATAAATATATATTTTTCAATACTCCCTTAACGTACCTATTGTATTTATATTTAAGATATGTGAACTCCACTAACTTACTATTAATTTTAATATGGACCATTATCTAATGAGTCATGTGGTTCGGATTTATCACATCTGTAGAGATAAATTTTTTTTTTTGTTGGTGTCAATAAATTTGAACCACATGTTTCATTGTCCATATTAAACAAATCCTAACTTACAATTGCCTCTTATTTGTGAGGATATTGTTACCATTATCCTTACTTATTATACAAGTCAAACGTGAATATTAAATTTGCGAAGTAAAAAGTGTAATTTTAATATTAAATTATAATAAAAAATACAAATGGCTTTTTGGTACCGGCAAAAAATTTTCTGTCCCTTTTCTGTCCCCATTGTTGTCCACAACCAATCACAATTCAATATGTGTATATATAATTGAAAAAAAAAATTTATATAATAAATTTTGATTAGTTGAGACAGAGATGATAACAGAAATGGAGACAATGGATTTTCACCCATTGGTACCGGCTAACAACATTGAAACTTCATTATAAAGGGAACTCTATCTTTACCTATCTTCTCCATCTCTGCTCATTCATTCATTCATTCATCCAATTCTACACAGTGCAGAGATATTTTTTTTTCTGTGTGAAAGATTTTTCATCATGGCTTTGCTCTCAGATCTCGTCAACCTTGATCTCTCTGACACCACTGATAAGTTTATTGCCGAGTACATATGGTGATTTCTCTTACTCTGTTTTTTCTTTTTCTTTTTCTTGTTGGTTTGTCTGGCTCTGTTTCCTTTTGATTCTATTGCTTCTATTAAAAAAGATAAAAATATGTTGAATTTATCTTGTCCGTCTCAAATTGAATATCTACTTTTATAGAAAAACAGTCTAGCAAAGTGAAAAGAAAAGTGGACACTCAATTTGCGAGAGAGAGAGGGGTATGATTCAACTTATATATGAAAAACTGGGTTGTTGAGTTTCTAGTTTGAAATTGATTTTTGAGAGACCTTTTCAATGATCTGTCAAAGGCATGAGTCTTGCTTAAGGTTAGAAACCCTCTGTCTCATAAAACATCTACTGTCAAAGGTGTTTAACAGTACTGGGAGTGAAGCTACGTGGCGTGGTCTTATAGGAAGGCCGTTTACGAGTGTTGGAGTAATGAGTCATGTGGCGTGATATCATAGGAGGTAGAGGGATGAGGATCTAGTTATGGAAAAAATTCTAATGGGATCTTAAAAGAATCTTCATTGTTCTTACTTCTTCATCCCTTTCTTCTCAATTAAAGAAAAAAAAGAAATAGAAACTCTATGGACTACTACCTCCATTCTTAAATATAAGATTTTCATTGCATATTGCGAAAATTAAGAAAGTAAAAATTAAGATGTTCTTCTAATCAAAATATCAATATTACTCTCTTAAATAAAATTAGTGATATACACGTCATATTTAATAGAGTAATATTTGTATTTTAATTACAAAAATATCTTAATTTTTGTTTTCTTAATTTTCGCAACATTCAATGAAAGTGTTATATTTAGGAATGGAGGTAGTATTGTTTTTTGTGTTGGAACCAATCCAGTTAGGTTTCAAATGAAATATATTAACTTAGTTCTGTCTGGTATACAATTCTCTGATTCTAAATTTGTTTTCCCTCTCTATCAGGATTGGTGGATCTGGAATGGACCTCAGAAGCAAAGCCAGGGTAAAATTGATACTCTCTTAAAATAGAATTAGTGATATACAATATTATTTAAGAGTGTAATATTAGTATTTTAATTACAAAAACAGATTAATTTATGCTTCATTAATTTTCTAAAGTCTTATATTTAGGAATAGAGGGAGTATGTTGTTAGTCAAAATATCAATATTACTCTCTTAAATAGAATTAGTGGTGTAATATTAATATTTTAACTAAACAAAGCGTCTTTTTTTACTTCCTTAATTTTCATTATATGTACTAAACGACTTATATTATGGAATGGTAAGAGTATATTTTTGCGAGAAAATGTTTCTTTTTTGTGGTCTTCGTGACTATTTGATCATTAGTTGAGTTGAATTGGCAGACTCTTTCGGGACCAGCTAATGATCCTAAAAAGCTTCCTAAGTGGAACTATGATGGTTCCAGTACCGGACAAGCACCGGGTGAGGATAGCGAGGTTATCCTCCAGTAAGTTATTCTCTGCACAATCTGTTCTTCTATAGTTGCCCACAAGATGTTTGTTTTTATTCCCCATTAAAGTTGGTTGCAAACTAATTCATGTTTTCTTGATGTTTATAAATGAATTACAGTCCTCAAGCAATATTCAGGGATCCATTTAGAAGGGGCAAACATATTTTAGTAAGCTAAATACATAATTAGGCACTCAAATTTGTTGCAGGGTTTTACTTCAATTCTTGATATGCTTAATCAAAGACCTTATTATTATTATTTTTTTTACTAGGTTATGTGTGATTGTTACACCCCAGCTGGTGAGCCAATTCCGACAAACAAAAGGCATAACGCCGCCAAAATTTTCAGTAATCCGGATGTAGCTGCTGAAGTACCATGGTATCGAATTTTAGTTTTTTTTTTTATATAGTTTTTGAGCTTACTAATTATAGTTTGCTTAAATTCTAATGTTACTACTATTCCTTTGTTCCTAAAAGGTATGGTATTGAACAAGAGTACACTTTGTTGCAAAAGGATATTAAGTGGCCTCTAGGCTGGCCAGTAGGCGGTTTCCCTGGACCTCAGGTATATGTTTTTTCCGGCTTTTACCTTCATCGATCTCTTTTTTCCGATGTCTGTGTGTTTTTTTATGTTTCAAAATGTTGAATTCAGCCACAAAAAAAAAGAGAATGAAAATGAATTCTTGATTATAGTATGCTTCTAGTCATTTATTCCTTCATTCATGCTTTTAGCCTTATTCTCTTCATTCGCAACTATTAGGGGCCATACTACTGTGGAATCGGAGCTGATAAGGCTTGGGGACGTGATATCGTCGATGCACATTACAAGGCATGCCTTTACGCTGGAGTTAACATAAGTGGAATCAACGGAGAAGTTATGCCCGGTCAGGTAAGAAACTAGAGTTTTTTTTTTTTCTCCTTGCATTTTTCTGGTTTGTTTTTTAGTTATAATTACCTTAGCAAGTGTTTCTAAAATGGTTATTGCATACGGTGTAGTGGGAGTTCCAAGTCGGACCTTCTGTTGGCATCTCAGCAGGTGATGAGGTCTGGGTAGCTCGTTACATTCTGGAGGTAAACGCACATTGCTTGTTAGAATCATTTTTATTTTCCGTAGTAAGGTAAACAATATCATTCACTGTGAAACTAATACATTTTTGTCGGTAACAGAGGATTACTGAAATTGCTGGTGCAGTGGTTTCCTTTGATCCTAAACCTATCCAGGTTAGTTTTTCCCTTGATGTACAAAAACATATTCTCTTGATATTTTGAAGCAGCGTAATATTGTTATTTTGTTTCCTTCTAGGGCGATTGGAACGGGGCTGGTGCTCACACTAACTACAGGTACACTTTAATGATCTATTGAGAATTATTACACTTAACTCGTGTTTCCCATTTATCTCAAGTCTTAATGAGATTTCAAAATTTTCTTTCAGTACTAAGTCTATGAGGGAAGAAGGAGGTTACGATTAACTCGTGTTTCCCATTTATCTCAAGTCTTAATGAGATTTCAAAATTTTCTTTCAGTACTAAGTCTATGAGGGAAGAAGGAGGTTACGAAATAATCAAGAAGGCCATTGAAAAGCTTGGACTAAGGCACAAGGAACACATTGCTGCATATGGTGAAGGAAATGAGCGACGTCTCACTGGCAAACACGAAACAGCTGATATCAACACCTTTAAATGGGTAATAAAATCTTGCCCCCGCCCTATAATATCGGCTCGGAAGCACATTTTCACATTCCTTGATCATCATTATACTCTAGCGCCAGTGCTTCATTAGAGCACTGACGCTGTGGAGCACCTCCCCAAGCACCTCCATTAAAGATGCACATTTTTGTATTCCTTGATCATACTCATGTTTTCTTGTTCACAGGGAGTGGCTGACCGTGGTGCATCGATCCGTGTTGGACGAGACACAGAGAAGGAAGGGAAAGGGTACTTTGAAGATAGGAGACCTGCTTCAAACATGGATCCATATGTTGTCACCGGCATGATTGCAGAGACTACCATCCTCTTGAAACCTTGAGTAAAACATGCCCAGCATTAAAAAAACCAATGACACGACGCAGCTCGTGTGGATTTATTGCAGAAAAAAAATTTGTATTTTGATTGTAGTTTATTTAAATAACAGTTTCTGTTTTTATTTACATCAATAACAGTAGACAAAGGGTTTGTTTTGCCCTTGGTTTTTACCACTTGTTTTGGACTCACATTTCATATGGTAAACAATTTAGTTGTTTTGTTGCTCGAAAAGTTTGGTTTCAAACTAAGTAGAATCTACTTACACTAAAGTAGTATTATTAAGTATGAAGAGTGGAAAAAGGAAAGAGTAACGGATGTAAAGAGGGGAATTAGAATTAGAAATAGTAATAATGAGAGTAGAAATGAAAAAAAAATGGGTTTCTTACTGAATTATGTACTATGCAAAGTTGCTTTGCCATTAAAAATGTACAAATTTTAATCTAACTTATAAAGAAGAATACACAATCCTTATTAAAGGTCATGTTCGCGATTCACCATTAGGGATGATAACGGAGTAGGGGAGGGACTAGGTATTCCGACCTCATCTCTCTATTCCTCTCCTTGTCATAGACCCCATCCCAGACGACTTAGACAAATGGATCCCATTCCACTCTAGCCGGGAATCAAAGTCCCGCCCCCACTGCTGCACAAATTTAAGCGGAATCTTTCTTCTTTTCCTTAAAAAAGACAGTTTAAATATTTTTTTAATTAATTTCTATTTAAAAAAATAAAGAAAATCATTATTCTTTTAGAGCTAATAAAAAATTACAAAATTATTTTTCAACATAAGGCGAGAGTGGGATCAAGGACATAACATCTCTCGACCCCGCCAAGAGGGGGAGAGGGGAGGAGGGAATATTCTCCCTCAGCCCAATCACTTTAACTGGAGATTTCCTACCCCAAACGAAGGACGGACCGACCCAACTTCAGGAGGTTAATTGCCATTCTTATTTACCATAAAAAAAAATTTATATGCGTGTAATTTCTTAGTAACATTTGAGATATATTTATCCATTAATAGTAAAATATAAATTTTAAAAAATGAAATAGAGAATGTGTGATTTTGTTTGCTTCGGGAAAAAAAAATCATTTTGAATTTGGATTTTTTTTTGAAAATTTGAGTGTGTATTTGAACTTATCTTCGCCAATTTCAAACTTCTACTTTAAGTTTTGCATTTTTTTTCATAAATAATCAAAATAGACCATTTTAAAAACAAAATTAAGTTATAGTATACTCTTGGAGTTTATTTAGTTAGTTTTTGAAACGCACAAGCATGATTTATTTACTATCAAACAAATTTAATTACATTTTCGAAACTTATCCAAAAGTATCCTTATATAGGTTGTTGAGGATAAATGAGTAAACATATATAATAAGGAAAATTCTGATATGGACCGGGTCCATGTGGATCATGCGGTACAGATTTGGCCACATCAATCTGTACTGCATGATCCAGTGAACCCGATCCATATCAAAAGTGTTCATATAATAACGGAAGTGGACTGAGAATTTCCATCTCGGTAAATATGATGTGAAAAGTTTTGCTGAGTTTAGATGTCCAAGATACTTCTTCAAAGAAGGATATCCAAGATAAATAATAAAGTTTAGAATTTTTTTCCCGGAAAACATATTGAATCATTTTTTTTTAAATAGAGGAAGAGAATCTAATGGTAGAAGTAGTCACGAAGCAGATTCGAGACATTTTGAAAATAACTAATATTGTAAAATTGCAAAATTTTCTGCCAATGAATCAAAGTGCCTTTTAGATCTCATGTACCGATTAGTCAAATCTAATATCTCGTAAACATCCACAAGTAGGCTTGCAAACGGGGTAGTTATATGCCTGGATTCGCTCCGTACCCGAAAAACATTATAGATACGATATCAATATAGATTATGTTTACTCGAATCTATATATGTATTCATTTTTTTTTGGGGGGGGGGTTAGGGGAGTTAGTAGTCTGGGTGTTGCGACTTAGTATCGAACTCAAGACTTCTCGGTCGTGAGCGAAGGGGTGCCCCACTCAGCTACGACCTTCTTGACATATATGTATTCATTTAAAGACATATAAATAGATACGAATACAAAATGTAGTGTACCATATCCTATAAGATCCGGATCTGTATATTTTTATTTTTGCCCTTATATTTGACTATTCTATTGTTTTTCTTCTTTTTTTAATTTTTTTTCCCACAAGTTTCTTTCTTGCAAATCTAGATCTTGGATAGATTATCTTTTCTAGATTGTATTTTCTAGAACTTAACTATAAATTTCACCATTAATCTCTACATATTTGCATCCTCTTCATATTATTTTTAAAGGGTGGTGATATTACAAGAGCAATATCCTTCATGCTAGAGCAAATTTGGCTCAAATGACATTATTAGCCTTTTATCAAATATGAAATATTTCATTAATTTTTCTTGACTTTTTTAATAATTTATTTCAACATTTAATTGGATTAATATTTTATCTTCTCTATAAATCATGATCTCATAAGATCTCTGCATATTTCTTTCCTTTTTTTTACATGACTAAATTAATCTCCTTCATCTCCTTCATCTCTCTCTAACTTCCATGTTCTTCATTACCTCCAAGGGCATCACCGACAACAAGCACTCACTAACTTTTACACAATAGCGCTAGCAGCAGCAACTAAATGCGTCCACCAATTATTGTATTTTTTTCATCTTAAAATTTCTAGCCGCTCTTCTCTCGTCTCTTTTCCTTTTTCTTCATCTTATTGTATTTGGTAGAGATGATTGTAATTGATAGTAGAGAGAACAAGAAGTCATAATATCACATTAAATTCTAACAATCATTTTCATTTTATACTCTTTAATCCTTATTTGATCCAATAATAATTATTGATGTGATAAAAGGTTAATAATATCATTTGAGCGAGATTTGCTCTTGCAGGAGGGATATTTCTCTGGCAATATCACCACCCATTTTTAAAACGTTTTGTATCTCATTCGGATTCGAATCCAAAAAAGCCGGATATGTAAACATATAATTAAACGAAGGAAAATGATTTACTCCTAGAATTTTGGGGATCGAAACCCTAAACCCCCAAATTGAGGGTGTTAAATGACTATCTTACCCCCTGCTGGTATAAGAGATTCACCCAACTATAAGAGCAAAAAGGTCCAAAAAACTATTTTAGCCAATCTTTTAGCCAATAATTCTAGTCATTAAACGAATACATATACATAACAGTTTGTCCAGATCCCTTTAGATCTTTTTGCAGGCCGACCGAGCCAAAGAAGAGAAAAGAAAACTAGCAACGGTTCCGATCTTGACAAGTATCAAACCGGGTTGAGAAAACCTTTGAAGTTTGAACCGCATCCAAAGTGAAGCGATCCCGGTTGAATATTTCAGTCCGTGGACGTTGGAGAAACTGAATTACTGGGTTTAGGGTTTAATCATCAAAGCATTTCTAAAAGAATCAATAAAATCTTGAAATTTATTTTGTGATCTTTGATTCTGAATCCAAATTATGTTTCTCCGCCGCATAATAGCTGATAATCTCAGAAAATTCCATAAATTTTCTTCTGCTTTTGATGCTTCTTCATTGCCGAAAACACCTACCAATTCCTTTCCAATTTCAGGTAATTTCGAATTTGAACTGTTTCAAATCCAATTGGAATTTCTCTATCCACTTGTGCCAAAGTGAATTTATGGAATCGCGGACTGATCACATCGTTACACGTGAAATAATTTTATTGTTGTACTTGACAGTGTACAATGGAGTAACAGAATGGTTAATGTAATGTTGTTTTGTTGCAGAAAGAATTAAGCTTTTTGGTGGAAATGGATTTGGTGATTATAGTAGCAGTGGTCATCAATATGGGAAGACATTTCAATGGATTCTTCTATCTGGACAAGCTGGTATGCACAGTTGTCTTTGGAGTAAAGAAAATAAATAAATTTTGCTAAATTTCGCCATCAGTTGTGGCTGAATTTTATTCTTGCTCGAGGAGTCTAATTTGCTGATACATTTTTTTCCCAGTTCATTGTAATTTTTCCTTAGCAAGGTTTTCTTTGTAGTTTGTAAGTAGACTTGAAGAGGGAAGGATTTGGGAAAGGGATGTGTGTGTCAGCAGTAATTCATAGACGCGATTCGATTGAATTATTTTTAATATATTTTGGTGACTGTACTCCTTTTTCCTTGCTTATACTGGTTTTTTCATTCGGCAGTACGTCACATTCTTACTCAAATTTTAGATGCTAGGTTTGCCTGCCGTATTGCTATGCATTTCGGAATTGGTAGATATTGGTGCAAGTATGTCAATTTCCTGCTGAAAGAGGCTTAATTGATTTCTTTTATGAATTAAATAGGTAGAGTTGAATCTTTGAGAGATATGGATGGATAGATTTGTTCATAAATATTTCTTGTGTACATCATTTTGTATGTGTGTCTGTGTAGTTAAGTTGTGTGATCGACTGCATATTCTCTATACTATGCTCACAAGTTGATTGCAAAATGCATTTAATTTTTTACCAGGATTTTTTTTTTAAATCATCATTGGAAACATAATTATTTCTTGATGAGTAATTATTTCCTTGTTCAGTTATTCGGAAAGAATGAGACTATCTATTTATTTTTCAAACACATAGTGTTGTATGCTTTGAAATTATAATAATCTCCAAGCTGCAGTGTTTCTTTGAATAAATCTTAAAACTAATGTTTCTATTGTTTTTGTTAAAAACTCTCTAAATTTTGACCTTTTCTTGACTTGTATGCTTAACTTCTTTGTTTTTCTTAGCAATGATTCTTGGGATACATGTCAGTCCTGCCTTGGCTGATGATATCTCAATTAATTCAAATTCTGAAAGTAAAAATGGCACGGAGATGAGTGGTCTGCGCAAAATTGAAGATGGTTCTGTGATATCTAATATACATACAGCTAAATGGAGGGTTTTCACAGATAAGGCAAGGGACTACTATTTACAAGTAAGGAATTTTCTGATTTTGTTTCTATAACTGGATCTTTATGTAGTGTACCTCTCTCTATTATTGTTCCAGTTCATATGTTACGTGATTTACTGTAGTTACCATCGCTTCTAGGGAAAACTGGATGAAGCTGAAAAACTTTTCATATCTGCATTGCAAGAAGCTAAAGAAGGTTTTGGAGAAAGGGATGCACATGTTGGATCTGCATGCAACAATTTGGTATGTTGTAACGAAATAAGTATCGTGTCCCGAGCTCTTTAATTTGTCATCTCCACTTTGTTTGCGGTCTTTAATTACAGACGTGTCAGGAAATACTTAGAAGGTTGCCTTCAGGCTGTCAACTGTTCGGTGTTATCAGCTGCCATTAATGTAGAATTTGCAACTGATGCTATGAGTATGATGGAAATCTTTCACGTGCCTTATGTGCTATTTTGAAAAGTTTCTTTGTTAAATTGTAGCTTAGTGAACTACATAATTCTGTTATAACACCTTTTCTTCCCACTCTCCATGTCTCAAAAGATTGAAGGAAGATGAAGTAATTATGTTTTAGAAACATCTTACTTCTTCAGGTGTAGCTTATTTCCCATATGGATTGATACTTGGTTCATCAGCGACAAGTTACATAGTTGATATACTTATAAGAACGGGTAACCATTAAATCAAGATATGCAAATTGAGCTGTGGGCCGTTCTTTAATCCTTTTGTTCTTGACATAATTTGAAGTACTAGTTCTGGTCAAGAAAGTTACAGACAAATATTTTTGCTTTGGGAAATGTCATTTAAGTTGTTGCAACTCTGATCTTGATGCAGGCAGAGCTGTACAGGCTCAGAAAGGAATTTGGTAAAGCCGAACCTTTGTATTTGGAGGCAATCAATATACTTGAAGAATCATTTGGACCTGATGACATAAGGTAGAAATGAAGCTCCTGTCTTTGCCTTACAACATGTTTGAACCTTTCTAACTGCTTTCTTATTGCATTCTTTAATTTGATATGTATACTTCTGCATCAAGGTTCTAATTAAGACAGAATTTAAGCGAACTGAATGTAGTAATCTGGAAGCATATTACTATATTTAGTAATCGGTTCGCTAGATTATTTAAGGATTTACACACACACACACACACACACACACACACACACACACACACACAGATATAGAGTCTTTGACTTTTTCTTATTAACTACTTTGTATAGAGTTGCAGCTGCCCTTCACAACCTTGGTCAATTCTACCTCATACAGAGAAATTTGGAACAAGCGGGGGCCTGCTATGAGGTAGTAGATAGATGCATACTTATGCTGTTAGGCAGACCTTCATTTACAAATTTTAAGTTTTATGATTTTTCCTTCAATATTACTGATATCCAGTTTTACTTATTTTCATTCTTTTGACTAATTACCTTTTGTAACGTAAATGGTTTATTGACTCTTTTGGCATGTTCCTTAATGTTTAATTTTTTTAGATGATCTTTTTCCTTAATATGCATATTGTCGGCGATTGCTCATTCTGGTTCCTTGGCTTCCTGTTCCATAAAACCCCTTGCAGCGTGCTTTAAAGGTATTAATCATGGAATTTATTTTTCTTTCTTCCAGTTATTGCTAATTAAATCTCTGACCTGGTCTTATTGTCAATTCTTGCAGATAAAAAGGCGTACTCTGGGCGAGGGCCATACTGATTATGCTGATACAATGTATCAACTTGGAATTGTAATGTCATTATCTTCTGCTTAAGTATTAATCTTTGTATATATTCTTCCTTGTTCTGAAAAAGCTTACCCTTCCCTAGTTTAATGTGTTTTCATTGGGAAGGTTGGTTTAAGAAATTACCTGAATATCTTAATCCTTCTCTTTAGGTTTGAAGTGAGAAAAGTAGGGTATGGCTTACAGTCATGTTAAAAAATTTCGAGACATTGGGGAAGGTCTTAGAAGATCTTGTAGATATGCCATTTAGTTGATTCCTTTATGAGAATTTGGCAAATGTAAAAGATGAGCTATCATTTGGATGTCTATGAGAGGATCATAGTGGCTCAGGTTAATCCTTGCGTTAATTTTAGGATAACTTAGCTTGAGGTGATTAAAATATCATCAAAGTCCTAAGCCTTTTCAGAAGGATGGCTATGGAGCTTGTAATAAGTTATTTGGCTTACAAGTGAATGCTTTGTTTGTTTGTGCTATAGACTTTCATGCTTTTATCATGGACACCTCTAACTAATAGCAATGCCGATGTAATGATATGGAAAACCTGAAATTGGTCTGTAATTAACATCTATAACTTTTCATTTCATGATGGTTTACCTTTAAAAGAGGTGCTTGTTTTGAGTAGGCTATTGGACCGTAGTGTAACTATGTTTAGTATACTTCACACAGTTATTATCTAGTTGTCTTTTTCCTTCTCACAGCACATCTCTGTGAGCATATCTCTTTCAGAAGGAAAGTGAAAATTTTCTCCTTCTCTTTTATTTGCTTTTCTTTTTGGCCGGCGGCGGTGGTAGTCTTTTCAAGGTGTTAAGGTTAATTATCAGCTTTATTCTGATTGAATATGCAAATAAATGAAATTTTAGTGGATTGGAGCAGGACTCATGTTAAGCCATCTTGACCACCATGCTCTTGTTATTTGTCAAATTTCTTTCTTGGAACATCCGTGACTAGTCCAACATAATTCATGGCTATGTTAAAGGAGAAGCTTCCTTAATTTGTTCCACTTCTTTGACAATAGATATAAGTCTCAGTGTCTCACCAAGGAGACAATAAAGGAACTCTAAATACCATAGCTGTAAGCTGCCTATTATACCTGAAACTGCAGCAGATAGTTATGTAGCCGTGACTTTCATTTTCCGGGTTTACCAAACATCAAAAGATGTCTTTGTCATTTGTTGATTAAACTTGTATGCTGCTAGCTAATTATTTGTTATGTGGAAACAAAGCAAGGACTTAAATTTCATTTGTTCATATATTTGGGGTACTTGGTGTGTATAAAAGTAGTTTTATCTCTTCTTTTCTGCCATATTTTTGTTCATTTCTCAATCTTCTTCCAGACATGAAACATAACTTTGACTTTCAGGTGCTGTCTCTTCAAGGAAGAGAGAAAGATGCTGAGGCCTTGATTAGAGATTCCATTCGAATACTTGAGGTCCATCTATTCCCAACATGATTGCTTCTTGTTGGCTTTTGTTGATCTTGTTCTGTCGTTCATATTGCTTTGTCTTTGATAATGCAGGGTGGAGGGCTAGGTGAATCAATCACATGTCTTAGAAGGTTGCAGTATCTTGCTCAGGTCATACTTCTACTCAATCTGCTCTTCTGAATTTGTTTCTGGGAAGGAGGTTAATCCTGATTTTAATGGTTAAAACAATATCTTTTTTTTTTTCTGATTCATGTTTCCTCAATTCAAGAATACACATTATTCCATGAGTCTTAATTGTAGTAAAAGCTTTCCCTTGAGTTAAAAAACATAGTGTGCAGTTCAATTCCTGATAAAAAAAAAAAAAAATTTAAGTCCCTCCACAAGTCCATACTAATTGCATTGCATGTCACTGCACACACAAACACACAGATAAACATATATGATGATTTCGTTTAGACTACAACTTTGATATCCTTTACTAATGATGCAAAAACTCACTACCTTGAAACTTACTGAGATGTTCTCAACCTTTTCAGTTCATTTTTTGCTTCTAATAAACTAAGAAACGCTCTATTGGATTCCGATGTGAGGAGTGGTCCAATCCAATGTCCTTCGTAAGACCATTTTATAGTTCTGAATTAGTCTCTTCTGCAGTCAATATCTGGTTATCCAGACGAGGTGCTTACCAACATTTTCCCTCATGTCTATTTTCAGTTTCTTTTTGTTAGAAAATAAATCATGGTATATTGCTGGTTTATCAACTTAAATTGGAAAAGAAAATGTCAGACGGAGCCCTTAATATACCTACAGTCTCCTTAAAATTTCAAAGAGCAGCTTTTGTTCTTACTCGACCTACCCATCAAATTTTTCTCTACTCTCAGCTACCAAATATTTCACTTCTCACCTGGAATTGTGTAGTTCCGTGTTCATTTTGGAGTTCAAAAGAAGGGAATAACAAATATAAATGAATGCAGTCTAGGCTCTTCATGGTGATGATTGCACGTTCTGATGGTCACTGTAAGTTCTTATCATGTGATGGTGAAGAAGTCTATATTGGTACATATCCCCTATGGGGTTAGGGATGTCTTTTCACAGATATGCTTAGAGTTGGGACGTGTTTAACCAAAAACTCAGGAAGGTACTAAGAGACATGTTACTGAATTTGTTGGAGAATGCTCTCTTAAAGTATGTCCTGAGTCCTGACAGTATTACTGAACTAGCACTTGTGTTGTAAATTTGAAGTCATGTGAGGAATGTGCTATGCAATGCTTGATCATAATCTTTGAATTACCATGCTCACATTCTCTATTCCTGCTCTGTTCTGTAGATCTACATGAGGTCCAACCGAATTGCAGAATCTGAGAATATACAGAGAAAGATCCTGCATGTTTTTGAACTGTCAAAGGTTTCCCTTTCTTACCACTACCTGTATATATTTCTCCTAATTTGTTTGTTCTTCCAATAAACACAAGTGTAGTTTTGTCCATTTTTAGCATACTTAATAGCTGTTTTGAAACTGGTGTGTTCTATATATAAGGCTAATCCAAGCAGAATCTTATAACAGATAAAAATAGACAAAAGTTTCTTTGAGGTTATTCAGGACTTCTATTGTCATGCCAAAGAGCGATACATAAGAGAATGTTTTCAATGCTAAGTTTCCTGCATATAGATGAAATAGAAACGGACTATAAGACTTCTCTTTAGTGGTTTACAATGAGTATTTTAAGGTAGTCCTGATGATAACATTTTGTAATCTTTTCTTCAGATGGGTATTGCAGATTACTTGACGATTTCAACTCCTTGCAGATTACTTTGCTATTTTTTCTTATTCTAAACACTTTCAACTTATGTCTGCAGCATGCAATTCCCTGGTTTAACTCACTATGTTATACCATTTTTTTTATTCTTTTCCCACTTCCAGCTATCATCTTCACAGTGTCTGAAATAATTTCGTAGGGCTGGAATTCTATGGACACCGTAATTGCAGCTGAACGCCTAGCGCTGACTCTGCAGGCGGGAGAGAACTTTAGGGAAGCAGAAGAACTTTTGAATAGGTGAATTATTTTTGAAAATTGGTGATACAGGAACATGTAAAATTTGGATTGCATAAATGTCTAACAGATGATTTGTATTGCAGATGTCTTGATGCCCGAAAAAAGTTACTTCCTGAAGACCATATTGAGGTTCATCATCGTCCAACTCTTTTTTTGAACTTTTTATTCTGGCATTTTTCTAATTCTTTGATCTTGAAACACGCTTATGTTTTGGATGATTGACATATGTGTATGACTGCTTGAACAAAAAACTCCATTCGCATATTAACTATTGCCTCTGATGGGAATACTGATGATTTGAAGTAGTCGCTAGATCTCGGGATTCTGTTGTGAAGTAGCTTTGTGGTTGCTAAGTCCTCTTGCTGCTTGATTCTCCCCTTGCACAAAGAAAAAATGAAAGAGAACTCATACTTTACTGCATTCACTGAGGAATCAGGAATAAGACCATGGACCTGACCAGGATTTGTTTGTTTGGTAACAAACAGATTGCTTCCAATACGGTCTACATTGCTAGAGTTAAAAATCTTAATGCCACCCGGCTAAAGAAGACAGATATTTCTCATGCAATAGCTGAACTTGACGAGGCAAAGGATCTTATAGGTGGTTCAATAAGGTTTGCTTCAGTTATTCTTTCTTGTTCCCTTGTCAGTTTACCTCTCTTTTCTTGGAGGGCTGATTTTGAATTTCAGTTAAAGCTGTCTCCAGTCATTGTTTCTTTTGAAGGCTTTTAGGCTTTTTAATGTTGCTGAGAGTCTGAGACGGGAGTATCACCTATTATCATAATATAATATGCAATTTTAGTTTCGATGTTTTTATCAAAATCTTTGAGGGTATAAATAGGGTTTGGTCCAAATGTAATCATTCTACCTTGAGTTTCATTCCAATACCCATTCTCGGATCTAGTAAGTATAAGCTAAGTGTGGCTTACTGGCTTTTAGCTTGTAGCATTGGGCAAATCAAGAATTAAATTTTGTTCTGATGTTGTTGGTTGCAATTGCAAAAAAACACAAAGAAAGGCAACTTAGGAAGTCCAAAGAAACCTGATCTCTGTTCCAAAGATCTTTTTCTTTTTAGAATATTTGGTTACTGTTGCAGAACTATGAGCGCAAAAGATCTTACTGATTAGATTGAGATGAAATCTCAGCCTCTTTTTAGGGGTTACAAATTTTAAGATTTTTTCCGCATAAGTTTGCTGCCTAAGTTCAGCACTGATGATAAAATGACTAGAATTGTGCACATCATGTTAGATTATTGCAGGTAACAACTGAATAAAAGGGATTGAACATCTACTTATTCTCTTGCTCAGGATATACTTCCAAGATAGTCCTGAAGAGCACCTTCTAGATCCAATCTGCGGGGGCTAGGAATTTAGTAGAGAAAGGAGTGTAGGTCCATTAGAAAATTATTATCCAACTTTGGTATATCAGATTTCCCATCTGTGGACTGTAGGACTTTAGCTGAGAAAGTGGGTATTTAGCCATATTGTTACTAGAAAGTGGGTATTTAGCCATATTGTTACCAGATCCAGAATATCTAAAAGCTTTGTGTGATACTGTGATTTAAATATTTAAATTACACTTCACAACTAGGACAATGTTGTTATTATTGTTATTATTACTTGCCCTTTAAAAAAAATTACATTTCTACCTATGGCAGGATACTCCGAAAAAATTTGGTTAAGTTGTTAAAAGAGAGAGGAAATCAGCAGTTCCATGGAGCAGCCAGAAAGAATAGAAACAATGAACATACAGCAATATTGATACTGGTCTGTTTCCATATCGATACTACATAGAATGAATCTTAGTTAAACAATTTCTCTTCTCTATCAACTTCAACGCCAATGAAGTTTTTTGCCACTACTTGCTTCTTGGTTCTTATGATATCTAATTCCCATGCTTTATGTGATGCAAATATTTTTTTTCTCCAGTATCTAGTATGTGCTAGAACTATCTAAAACAGTACAGCCAGTTTATGGTGTTATATTGTTTTATAAAACAGCTACGCATGTAGAGTATAAGAAAACACAGAATACTGTTTGCTCGACGTCTTCATTTTGATTGACGAGAGCTTAATATTTAATGAGTCTTAATATTAATACATGATATTTCAATTCTGTTCTAATGGTTTTCAGCTGCTTGCAGTTTGAATCACTTAATATACTTTCATCATTGGAGATCACTAGGCTGGAATTACAGGAAACCAGGGTGAGAGCTTGGTAGACCCTTAATTTTCTATTGAAAATGTTGGACTGGTATAATTCTGATTTGCATTTTCAAACACAAGTAGATTAATCTGCATAGAGCATGTATATAGTTTTTAAAGGAACAATGTTGCTTTGGAGGAATTGTGGTTAGAGGGTAACATTTACTTCATGACCGTGGATGGGTGTATTTTCTATCATGTTCCTCGTGTTCTGCTAATATAAGTATATCATGAGATTCTTTTTCTTTTAATCCTTGTTCAGTGATATTTATGTACTAAAGGTGAATGGTCCTGTCTTTATTACTCTTTTTTTCACCTCTTACTTTCACCTCTTACGCGTGCAGTAGCTATCTTCTGTATATCTTCAGGTTTAAATGTGCATGAATTGTATGAAACGTTCTCTTTGTAAAAATAGGAGAACCATCTTCCTGCCGTTGAGGCCGAGGAAATCTTTCATCAATGTGTTTCAGCTTATAAGGAGGTAAACAATGTTCACAGACCATTTTCAAATTTACTTTACAGTTATGTTCTGAAATTTGAGATATGGCCATCCCTTGTAGAAAAAGACCTTTTTGTTTCTTTTCTCTTTTCACTAAATCCAGGTTGGTATTGGGTTTTTATGAGCAGCCAAAACTTTTGGGACGTTTCCACATCACGCATATTATAGAAAAGAAAATTAAACTTGCCATATGCCTCCCGTTAGAGTGGTTTTATATGTAGTGATTTATCCTGTTCTGTTCTATAAGACATAGGATCGTATAGGATAGAGAGTCACGGCAGGATAACCTTCTTCGTTTCCCTCCTCTTGGCTTCATTATCTGTTCAAATACCAGATCATATATGGATATCTAAAATTCTGGCCGTAGAATCAAGAACAATGTTTGTTATTTCATGCAACTTACTTTTTTTGGGTGCATTTTACTTCATTGCGAGAAAATTAGTCCTTCCATTTTGTGGTTAATTTGTGGTTAAAAAATCTTCTGCAGTTTGTAAGCAAGACGAAGTTGTCGAATTCTACTGAAGTAAAAGCTGCATACTTGTCATGTTTGAAGCAGCTTTTGGCTTTCATCAATTGCGACCCAACGGCAAGCTCACAGCAATCTTCAAAGGCTCTCATGGAAGAATTGGAAGGCGAAATCAAGCATGTAAAAGGTGAACTTTCATCAGCTTGAAGGGGTGGTCCTAGTTAATAATATATTTGATGCTTGTAAGTTTGCATCAGTAACAACATAGGATATGCAGATCCAAAATTCCTAAGGCTTGCACTAGTGGTTAAAAGGCCATGGAACCATATTAGGTTTCGGTTGTGACATCCTGTAACATGCCTAATTATAGAATATTTTATTTTTATATCTTAAAAAAAAACAGGATATAGACAGTAAACTCTAAAAGATAAACCTTAAGCATTAACAATTCTGTAAATAGGAACATTACATGGACTACCACACTATGCGTTACAGAGGATCTGATACCCCGAGGGGTGAGGTTGGAATGATTGCTAGAACTGGTTTTTGTTTTATGCAGTACATTATTTGTGAATGTTTACCTAAATCTTCATAAAATCATTACAAGTTGGGTAAAAAGTGTTCAGTCAATAAAGTACTTTAATAATGTAAGCTTTAATAAAAGCAAATAGTAACTATCAATAATGTAAAGCACTAGGCTATAGTTAGTGCTAGAGTTAGTGGAAGAATAGTAAGATTCCTCCTGATCTAAAAAACTACTATAAAAGGAGGAAGAAGTAAGAAGATAGGGGCATCAGTCTTCAAGTACTCCAACATTTGTAAAATTTTCTCTCTATAAAATTTCCGTTATCTTCAAAGTTATTCAATTATTCAAGCTATGGATGAAAATAATAACTCAGATAAGGTATGTTTGTTTATTATGAACTAAGCTAATATTCATACTACTATTGTAATCTAGTTTTTATATGAAACCGTAGTATAATCTTGCTAATTTATTTCTATGTATTGATTCTACATTAAGAAATATGGAAGTCAGGCTATACTATAGTAGCAATATAAAAGTTGGGTAACAATAGTAGTATGATGATAGAAGTTCATAACAATTAATATTTTACTTGAAGTTTTACTTAAATTTCATAATGGATTTACATCTTGATATGTTATGTAGATTAAGGAATAAATATAGGAATGTAAAGAATATAGATCTAATTAACATCTATGTAACTTAAAGAAGATTAATAAAAAGAATTGTTTACCAGAAGAAAATTGGGAAAAAACTAGAATATTAGTAACAGGATTTAATGGTGAAGGAAATGAAATACAATATAAAGCCAAAAATATAGATATACAACTTTGGGGAAAGATACTTAAGATAAAAGAAATATATGCTTTTGAATTAAAAGGAAAAGATATAATACTAGGAATAAATTGGTTACATGACTATTTGCAAGTAAGAATAGAAAGAAAAAATTTAGTAATAACAACACCTTGTAAACATAATATACCAGCTTTAAGGGTAAAAAACAAAGAAAGAATACAAAAAGAATGGCAAAAAGGAGATAGTAAGATAACACAACATATGGATACTAAAACTACTATAGATAATATTGTTTTATATAATATTTATAATATTGATAAATTAACACCTATAAAAGAAAAGTTAGAAGAATTATATTCAGAATATCCTTTAAGGAAATGGGAAAAGCATAGTACTTATGTTGAGATAAAACTTAAAGAAGAAAATACTATAGTATATCAAAAACCATTAAAACATATACCTAGTGATGTAGAGGAATTTAAGAAACATACATATTCCTAAGTTATTAGAAAATGATTATATTAGAGAATCTAATTCAGGAACATTTAAAGCTAATGAGCAAAAATGGGAAATAAAGTGAAAAGAATTATTAGCTGTATTAAAAGCAATTTTACATTTTGAAATATATTTTATTCATACTAGATTTATATTACTGATAATACACAGGTAAAATATTGGTTACAAAGTAAATTAAATGATTCTATAACTCAGAAAGAAATAAGAAGATTGGTTATAAAGATAAATGAATTTGATTATGATTGTGAAGTAATTAGAACTAATAAAAATGTTTTTGCAGACTATCTCTCTAGAAATCGGCAAAAAATCCTCTGTCCCCATTTGTGTGTGTCCCCGTGTCCCCAACCAATCACAATTCACCATGTGTATATATAATTGAAACAAATATTTATATAGTAAATTTTGATTGGTTGGGGACACGGGGACACACACAAATGGGGACAGAGGATTTTCACCCCTAGAAATCCCTGAAAGAGAAGATACAGATATTTCAGAGATATTAAGGAAAATATTACAAAAATTAGAAAAAATCGAGCTACAAAGTTCAATACAAGATCAAAAGATATCTGAGCTAATGGCTAAAGGAAAAGAGCTAGTTGCAGAGATAAACAGGGATGTTGATCCAGATTAAATGGATATGGTAATTTGTTATAAAATAAATTCTCCATATCTGTCAATTTAGCCTTGTAATAATAATCCTTATATGCACATATATATTCTTCTAAATAACACATATCACATATAACTATTTCTACTAAGCTCATTTTTACCTTTTCTTTTTGTTTATTTATTAAACCTGCTTCACTGTTTAAATTACTAAATTCTCCTATTATTCCCATTTCATATTTTTCTAATATTTCTGTATTTCTTCCAGTAGTATGTCCAAATCAATATGTTGCTTTTCTAAATGTAAGTTTTGTATCATCTTCTAAATGTTCAAACCATAATTTTACTACTCCCACAAAACTTCTCTCTATATAACTCGGTGTCTCTGTTAAACTTATTTTATTATCTATTAATTGCTTAGCAATTATTCCTACCCATTTTTCTACTTCTTTTGTTACATCTAATGTACAATCTAGGTTTAACATTCCAGAATAATCTATCTTACTTTCAGTTGGTATATATTTTTCTGGTAACCTATGTTCCCATATCTTTTTATTTCTTCTAGGTTTTTCATAAGTATATCTAGTATATTCAGGCCTTCTACTAGATTCATATTCTATTTTAGTTTCTGAAGTTGATGGTTTAGTTCCTGAAGTTGATGTTTCAGGTTTTATTTCTGTTGTAGTTGGTTCATTCATATTTATATTTGTAATTTCTTCCATTAATTCTGTATATGTTACACTTTGTGTATCACTAAATTCTTCTTCTTGATTATCTTCTATTATATTTATTTATGCAGTTTCAAGTTTCTTTATTATAATATTTTCTCCTATGTTTCTTAATTCTTTATTTATATTTTTTATTTCTTCTAATAATTCATTTAATAAAGTTTTCTTATCTTTATTTTCTATTTTTATTGTTTTAAAATATTTTTTATTTTCTTGTTCTAGTCTTACTATTTGTTCTGTTTCATATTCTAAAGTAAAAGTTTCTTTATCTTTTATTAATCTTAACTGATTTTTTCCTATCTTACAAAATTCTCTATCTAGATTTGTTTTATAAATTTTTAATTTATTATTATAATATCCATCTATTTTATAACTACTTATCTTCTTTTCGTCTTTATTCATAAAATTCTTTTCTCATTTTACCTATTTTCATTTCTGGTAATATATGACTATATAGGTCATATTCTTCTGATCTTTTTATTCTTTTTCCTTCTTCGTGTACTAATTTTGGTTCTTCTATTATTATTTCCTTTTCTTTTCTTTTTTCTATTTTAGTTAATATTTCTTTTATTTGTTTTATTTCAGTATATACTTCTTCCAAATTTTCTATAATTATTTGTATATTTATTTTCATATCTTCTACTGGTTCCTTCATATTTGTGTGGTTGTATTATTATTTCTAGTTTATAAGTATGTATTCTTGAATAATTTATTATTGAATCTATCTTACCTTCTAATCTATCATGTTTTTCTTTAATCATTCCCAATTGTATTTCTATAGGTATATCTAATTCCTTTATTAGGTTTAGATCTTCTCTTACAATTTCTCCTATAACTGGGGGTAATCTTTCTATAGCTAATAATATACTTTCCTCTTGGTTACTTTCTATTGCTTCCTTTATTTCTTCATATAAACTTTCATTTTTTTCCTAATTTATCATATAAGAATAAATTTGTCCAATTTAATTGTTTATGTTCCTGTAATCCTCATGTCCTTAAACTTTTCTCGATTGACCATGAATTAAAAAATGTAAACCCTAAACTTTTATGAAGTATTAATGTTGCCAAATTCATCAAATTTCGTTGTTAAATCTGGACGGAATAAAACTACATGACCAAACTCGGGAATATTTTTGAAAAAAACATGTTTTGACCCTTCAAAATATTGAAAATGGGATAAAAAAGATGGGGTAAAAAATTAGTTTTTTACACGCATAGCAATTTTTCCTTTTTCCTTAAGATTTTCACATCTTTTATGTCTGTATTTTTTTTAGCGTTATACCTTATTTTTTTTCCAAAATACCTTCGAGTTTGGTTATATGGGAGTCATATGGTCCCATTATGTTCTGATTTAACAGCGTAATGGAATATAAAATTTATATTTTTTAATTCATAATAAAAAAATTAAAATCGAGAAAAAATATGAATCGTATACACTTCTTACCTTTAAAATTTAATTAAAAAGAGTCGGACTCACCAATTTGCCAACAAGAAATATTGTGAAGAAACTTTTCATGATTCAAGAATTCACCAACACAAATTCAAATACACTCAAAAGCACATCATCATTTGAAAAAGGAGAATCACGTGAAAAATAATTTACTTTGGATATAAATACACAGCTTAGACAAAAAAAAAAAGCATTTTATATATCTCAAGTAGGTCTGCAAACGGATACAAACGAATACGAAATTGTCTATTTCGGATTCATATTCATTTTTAATTTTTTCTACCGAATCCCGTATCCTAAACGGATCCATAATATGTATTACCAGATTCGTTGATTTGGATCCAAATACGGATATGGTAAAACCCGTTTCAAAAAGTCCAATCCTCATAGTTTTTACTTTTCTATTTTGGCTGATTAAAAACATACATGTTTAATCTAACAATCTTACCTATCAGATGCCACTTCACCCCAATTATACTACAATCCACAAATAATTCTACGAAATAGAATACAATCCATAATCATATTGCTGTTCAAAATTCAAATAAAAATAAATAACCAGAACCTCGATCTCATTTAAATATAAATATTCAGAAGCCTCCTCAAAATAAAATAAATAACGCTTGAATAACTATGAATCCTCAAAACAAATCTAACTAAACCACTTGGACAAAATGAACTTGGTAAAATTTTCCTTAATGCTACGATTCTTTGCTTGAACTTGTAAAGATTATCCTATATATAGTTTGATATTATTGACCTTAATGAGACATAATATTTAGAACTGAAAAGTGTGTGTGTGTGTGTTTATATATATATATATATATGTGTATGCTGAAACGGATACGATTTTTTATATTTCATATCCGTAATCGTTTTATTACTCTTATACGGATCCGGATGCGGGTATATGGGTCTGAAGTATTTACCAAATCCTAAAAAAAATTCGGATTTGAGTCGGATATGGATAAAAATCCGGCCCATTTGTAGGCCTAATCTCAAGCTGTACGTACAAGAAATATGGGCATTGTTTCCTTTAATTCCACCCTCAAATGCGAATGTCCAAACATTCATTTTCCTATACATATATGCCACAATTGTTACGTGGAGTTATCTAGTGTCCTCTAAAGGTGTATATGAATTGGTCTTTAGTTTTAAAATTTCCTATTTACCAATCGCCCCTAAAATTTTTAAAAATACTATTATATATAGTAAATTTAAATGTAATTCGAAATATTTTATCAAATTCTCCCCAAGATTGTTTTTACAGTTTTTATATATAGTTCTAAATACTTTTGCAGTTTTTTCACCCCAACGCTATATTCCTAGCTTCGTCCCTGATTTATGAGAGAAGACATGAGACGTAAAGTAAAAAATGGTATTAAATCGCGGATGATTAAAACGGAAGCATCTTACAACAAACAAGTTCAAGCTCAATATGGATGATTTGTATGGGTTGAAGAGTCTGCATCAGGGACGAAGGCAGAAATTTGGTATTAGGGGGCGAAAATTGCAACAGTATGTCGAACTACATATAAAAACTACAAAAAAATTAATATTTGGAGCGAATTTGATAGAATATTTCGAACTACATATAAAATTTACTATATCTAGTAGTATGTTTAGAAATCTCGGGGACGACTGCCACCCCCGCCCTCTTGTTTTCGTCCCTGAGAATTGGAGTTATCTTGTACGACCATAACTGAGTTTTTGTAGTCGCAGCGCCGGATCTATGCACGACAAAGTGGTGCAATTGCACCACCAAAATTTTTTTTTTTGCCCTTTTTATTGCCCCTCCAAGAATTTTATCAGTTTAGCCCCCAGATTTGCACTACTAGATTTCGACTCCTGCGTCCGGCTATGTGTAGCCGGTTTCTCAAAGTTCATTGTTGTTTCCCTTGATCCAGAACATTCCAGCATTGAGGGTAGTTTGCACTGTTCCGATGGAAATTAAGGGATTTTGCGGGTACCTCCACCAAAACACTAAACTAGAAGATGATAAATTCTAAGTTTTCTGATGGAAGTACCCGCAAAATCCCTTAATTTCCCGCAGACCTTAGTGCCATTCAGGTGTTCTTGGTCCTCCTAGTGTACAGTATGCTGAGATTCTTGCCATTTTTGAAGGAGCTCAGTTCATTCAAGAATGAAGTTTCTCCCCATGCGTAATTGAAAGTGACTGTTAAGGTCTACGTAATATAATCCTTCAGAGTGATGAAGGTCTCTTTTCCATAGAACATATTATTATCCTTGTCAAACATTTACTAGGTTATTTTTTTTGCCAATATTATCTATGTACATAAGTCATGTAATATTTACTTTTTTGATATCTATACATGATCGTCTATTTCTTCTAAAAAATACATCCGTTCAACTTGAAATATTAATAAACATATAATTTATGTTTTTTTAGTTCAAGCCATTAAAAAAAATTCTTCGAACAAATGGTTCATTTACACCCCGTAACTACGGCCAAGAAATTATTATAGAAGTGTAACATTAATGTTGACATGGACACAAATAATCATTTCAACAAAAGTGACAACAAATACAAAGGTACGAAGGGATCCTGGTCATTGAACCATCTTGATGACAAATATGACCCCAAAAGAATCTAAAAAAAAACTACTCGCTTGTTTTTCTAATATATAAGGTGCAATTTTTACATAGATTAAAGAATGAAGGAAATAAATGATATTTTTTATTATTCTATCTTTTACTAATTTTCAATCACATAAAAATCTTACATTGATTCATGTAACTTATTTCAATTACTTGAGATTAAGATTTTGTTGTTGTATACTACCTCTGTTCCTAAATAATTGATACATTTCACTTTTTATGTATATTCCGAATTATTTTATACATTTTAAAATTTGATGAACATTTGTCACATTTCTTCCAACTTTACTCTTAGTCAACTTTACTTAATATTTTAGTATTTTCAAAAATTTCATACTTACCTATACAAATCATATCATACTTTAATTAGGGGTAATTTAGATTATTTTTTTCTTCGTCAATCATTTTTTTAGTTCGTGTGAAAAAGTGAAATGTATCAATTATTTGAAACGGAGGTAATAACAAATAGTGATGTCATACTCTAAAAATAATTAATTACGTGAAAAGAGAGAATCATAGTGAAAACAACTTCAACGATTAAAAAGAAATTGAATAAAACAGACGTTTCAAACTCATTGTACAAGTTGGGACGCAAGATTTTGATATTGAATTTGCCATTACTTAATTAAGGAATTTCATTAATTATAGATGCTGAATTATAAACCAATTTGACATCTATAGCATTAACTTAAAAAATATACTTTGTACTTCTAAGGTCCATAAATTGCAAATTCTCACCTAACCAACCATGTTTGAGCCTTCAATATGTCCCACTCTACCAATTAAAATTAAATGACTATCCAATAAATATATATATCAATTCCACCAGCTAAAAATCTTCAGTCCCCATTTGGTGTTCTATTTTATATTTTCACTAATAAAAAATTGACATTGTTTTTTTTTAATTAAAAAATTTATAACCTAAAAGAAATAGTGGAACGAGTAGGGAAAACGTGAACACGTGACAAATATCTATTCGTGAGGATAGAACGGGACACGAAATGAGGACATATGTTTTTGTGCCAATTCCACCCCTCATATTAAAAGAAAAAACCCATCTCATACTTTTCCTTAAAGAAAAAGACATTTTTTTTTCCAAATGGTTAAATCATATACCATTATCAACTCCCTAGACCTCTTGATTTCATAGCATTCCAATTCCAAAATTCTTAGCACCTTAGAAGTTTTAAATGTTTTCCATGGAAAAAAGAAAAGCTAAAGGAAGCAACAATATTGATGAATTAGCCTTAGTTAAAGCTGCAGCTTGGGCTTGGTATCAACATGGATCAGGTGGAGCTGAAGGAAGACCGAAAATTCGCGAATATTGTTTTTCAAGAACTCAAAAACCTCCAAAACCATCTAGGTATAAACTCGAGGCCTTGAAAGCAGAATATGTACCAGAAGATCTAATGTCGTCATCATCGAGACACAAATTTGAGGTCGTAGAAGCAAATTATGTATCAAATTACAAACTGAAAGACGTAATGAAAGCAGAATATGTATTAGAAGATCTGAAATCGCCTTTGCTTATTAGTGAAAATAGTGATTTTTCTCTTCTTGATACATATGAAGTAGAGAGAATAACAAGGCAACTTGATTGCTATATCGAATCGAGTCGAATCGAATATTTGAGAAGAAGCTTTCTTGGTGGTGAAAATGGGATTAATAGGAATTCTAACAAGTATAGTAAGACAGAGCATAAAAGTTCAAAATGGTTTTGGGTAGCGGTTTGTGGCTCGAAGCATGATGTTGTGGAAGGTGGTGGTCGGAAAGTTAGTATTGGAAGTTCACGGTGGCCGGAAAATAATGTCAAGGCGGTCAAAGCTGCCGGCAGCCGCCGCCTCCCACGGGGTGTCCATGCTGAGTGCTTTAGGTGAATTGTATGGTGGTTTTGGTAGTTGGTTATGGCATTTAAAGCTGAAAAAGATATATAACTCATGTAACATGCTAAATTTTTCTTTATTTTTTTCCTAATTTTGTACTACTATATAGGATGCAATCATAAATAATTGATACATTCCACTTTTCTTTATATTTCAAATTATTTGATAAATTTCAAATTTTTGATAAACATTTGTTACATTTCTTCCAACTTTACCCTTAGTCGGTTTACTTAATACTTTAGTGTTTCAACAATTCCACACTTACCTATGCAAATTAAATCATACTTTAAATAGGGGTAATTTAGACTTTTTTCTTCGTAATTATTTTATTTTAATCATTTTCTTGGTCTGTGTAAAAATGTAAAATGTATCAATTATTTAGGAATTAAGATAGTAGTAATGAATATGGCTAATATTTTCAACTCTACTTGGATCATATTCTGCCCTTTTCTGCCTGAAAAATAATTTCCAATTGACAGAAAATTGAATTAATGAAAAGTACATTAGTGTATTTTTCGAACAATTCGATTACCTAATACTTCATCCATTCCCATTTAATTGTTGTTTAGGAGATTTATAGATACCCAAATTAATTATCGTTTAAGAATCTTTTATTAGTTGTCAACAATTTATTTCAATTATACCTTAACATTTCTTTTATTTGCCGCCTCTGCCATTCATATTTTTTCCTTTCTTTTCTTATGCTATAGAAGTGAGAAAGGGGTAATATTGAAACTTTGGGTGAAAATGACAAGTTCCTTAATTTTTTAAAATTGTCTAAATAGTTATATATTTAGGAATGGAGGGAATAGTAATTAAGCCAGTATCAGAGTAAAATTAGATAGAGTTTACTTTGAAACTAAATTGCTTAAAACTGCGTAATATGTGATGTGTTTGAGGGAAGAGATGTAAATTTTACTGGTGAATTATGCGTTTGGTTTGAAGGTGAAACTATATAGGTGAGTTTCACCCAAGAAAAACCAAATGAGAAATTTTATCATGCCAAATGAAGGCAAAAAATCTTATGTCCTCATTTTGTGTTCAGTTATTTGTTTCCACGAATAGATGTTTGTCAAGTGTTTATATTTTCTTTACGGGTTACACTATTTCTTTTATATTATAACTTTTTAATTTTTTATAAGTGGTAACAGAAATGAAACACCGAACGAGAACATAAGATTTGGAGTTAGGACTTGGGAATGAATTGCTGAATGGACTTGGGACTGAATTATAAATAGAGAAAAACAGCTGCCCGAGGAATGATTTTTGCATTAATGGATTAAGGCTAGCAATTGTCTATGGGCTGGGTTAGGAATCGTTACCTATTTCGGGCTAACACAATAGGCTGATTTCCAAAGATATATGACAGGCCCAATAGCCCATTATTAAAGGGAGATTCAGGAATGATTTCCCCCTTGGTACTCCCTCTACTTTTGGCCTAGAGAGGTGAGAAAAAAGAAAAAAAAGAAAAGAAAGATAGAATATGAAAGTTAAAGATATTCCCTTCTCCAATGTGTTCATATACATATATCGGTAAGAAACGTTGTCCATATTTTATGTCTCGTTCTCTGTTCAATGAAGAAGAAATTGAAATGTGTTAATTGTTTAATTAAAAAAAACTATAACCTTACTTAAATAGTGGAACCCTCAAAAGAAAAATTAACAAATGACAATTTTTTATTAATTGAATAGGAAAATGCAACACGTAATATGAACAAACGTTTTTTTTGCCTACATATATACGTAAAACTTAAAAGAAAAATAGATATACAATTCAAACGGAATGAATATTAATTCTTAAGAGTATGATTAAATGAAGTTTCGGTTTGAGATATTTACTTTGAATTGTTTACAACGACTAAATTTTAATTTTAAAAGATTGTTGTTGGCTACATTAATTAAAGAAAAAATTGCGTATAATCATACACATGAATGCATTCTCACTATTTTTGTCATCCAAAATTACTACAGTCTGCTATGTAATCATAATAGTATAATAGTACTAAACTTACACTTCATATACTCTGTTTTAGTTATACTAATCTAAAGCCTTTAGATTCTAAGGTTTGTCTTCATAAATCAAACTTGACATTAATACCCACTTTAGCCTCATCAATCAAAACTATATCATTGACAAACAACATGCCCCACGGTATTGAATTATATATATATATATATATATATATATATATATATATATATATATATATATATTAGGTCAATTCATCCATAACCATTGTACACAAAAAATGACTTAAGTGTTGAACCTTGCTGCATCCTAAAGGTAATAGGAAACTCCCAGTCATCCCGTCTCAAAACTCTAACATTGGTGTTGACTCCCTCATACATATCATTAATAAGATCAATATACTTCTGGAATATATATTTTTAGTCATTCCCCATCAAATTGCCTCTCGAGACACCTTATCGTTTATTGTTTCTAAATTTATGAATATCATATGCAAATCCTTCATCCTTTCCTTATAACGCTCAATCAATTGTCTTAGTAAATGTATTGCCTCCATGATTGATCGTCCGTGTATAAAACCGAATTGATTCTCTGAAATGCTCACAATCATTCTCAACATTTACTCAATTACTCTCCCATAACTTCATAGTATAACTCATAGGCTTAATGCCACGATATTTTGAATAATCTTCAACATCTCATTTATTCTTATGGAATAGCACCAAAGTATTTTTCCTCCACTCTGTTGGCATCTTTTTCAATCTCTAAGTATTTTTTTTTAAAAAAAAGGTTTATCAACCAGTCAACACATATCTATATCCTAAACACTTCTAAACCTCAATCGATATACTATCTGGTCATTTTACATTTTTTTTGTTTTCATTCTTTTAAGGGTCTCTTGAACTTATTTCCTCTGAATTCTACAAATAAAGTCATGGTTCACCTTTTCAATTGGAATAGAAATGTCTCCAATATTCAGGATTTGTTTCCCATTAAATAACCAATCAAAATAAGCCCTCATATCGCCTTAATTTCCTCATCCTTAACCAAAACTATTTTTGTATCATCATTGACACATCTCAACATACCAATATCTCTTGTTTTTTTCTCCGTAAACGGACAAGTCTATATATACTCTTTTCACCATCCTTAGTGTCCAATTTATTGTACAAATCCTTATAAAATTTTGATCTTGTTTCTCTAACGGCTGCATTTGCTTCTCTTCGCTCAGCTTTATACTTCGCAAAATTTTCATCACTTTTATACTTCTCTAAAATTTTATAACACTCTATTTTCTTCCTTAGAGCTTCTCATATCTCTCCCTTCCACCAAGATGTATCATTATCGACAGGTGACGACCTAGCAACCCTTACACATTTATCACCACACTCGAGTCTAAAAAAGTGTAGCGCGTCGCCGAGTAGGGAACGCTTCTACGGAATTGTTATATTGGTTCATGTCATAGGATGTGAGTGGGGTTTATACTGGTTGTGACGAGACCTACTGTATCCACCGTGAATGCCACAAATTAGAGTTTCTAACACTCGCCGATAGTGAATGTCACAAATTAGAGTAATCAACACTCACTGACGTAGTTATTTATTTTGAATTGTTTTTTAAAGTTAAAAAAATGTTAAATTTCCCAAAGTAAAACGAGGATTTGAGAGACAAGTAGCGTGTCCTTGTGGTGGGGCGATTATTGCTGGAAACTTCTTGTTCGGCAGAGGCTATGCACTTCTGTTTTTCATACTGATTTTTTCATTACGCTTCTTGCAATATTTTTAATTATAATCTTATTCATATTTAAAGTTTTTTTTGTGTGTTTTAAGTTTATGTATAAAAAAATTCTATAATTAGAATGTTATATGGAGTGTTAAAGAGAAATGAAGTGTTAGAGAAAATTCGAACAGTCCATTTTCCTACCACCCTATTCCCTCTTTAGAACCTTCCCTTCCTCCCCTCTAAACAAATTTCAATATTTTTTTAAAAAAAGAAATAAATAAAAGAAGCAAGCACTTGGGATATTGTGGTTGGTGGCCATGGTAGTGCCAAGATATGTGCACTCATCAAAAACACCGTGTTGAATGTGAAAACAATTTTCAATATTCAACACCAAATCACCTCCAAAATCTCGGTTTCTGCTAGTGGAAGAGAAGATACCAAAACATTTTCTTTCTAAATAAATATTCCAAAAATGCATGGGAAGAATTGAAAAAAAAAAGTCCAAAATGCATAGGGATCTTGCAAAGGCAGAAAAACAGTAAAGTGGGAAGCACAAAACGAGAGAAAACAGTAAAGTTGGAAACGCATAGAACAAGAGATTTTTTTATTTTTTTTTTAAGTTCAAATTTGAACTTTGAGTTGAAAAAAAAACTGTTGGATCCAGCAATATCCAACCCAATAATCCATTACAAGACAAAAAAATAATTGATGGGAATGCAAATTATTTATGGTTTGAAATTGTTGGACCAGACCATATAGCAGCAACTTTCGTCGTCCTTGTATACATTTAATGATTTAATTGACTGTCTATGACATAAAGTTATGATACTTTTCTCACGATTGCTGTCTCTTCATACGAGAGGAAATGCACTACAGGCAAGGTTATGGTGTGTCCTCGCTTCTTCGGAAATCTTAGTCGCATGTCGTAAAGGAAAGTCTAAAAGGAAGAGAAGTACTTCTAAAATGTCTAGCTCGAGTTTGTATGATTTGTAATTGCATTTGAGTTTACATGAATGACAAATCTACAGGGAAGTCTGTCACTCCTTAAAATTAGTCAAGCAAAACTCAGACACTTAAGTCGTAGAAAAGAAAATTGAAATGCACAACTTTGCCTGGGTTACCTAAATTATATTATGAACGAACCCTAAGTGCTCCAGAAATATAATTAACTGGGTTAATTTGATATATACAACAATTCACTGGGGTCATTTATACATTTATTATGTAAATGAAGTAAAATATATTTTATATAATTAAAGAATTTTTTTTTTCACTGGGTTCATTTGAACCCTGTGGATCAAGGATTGCGATGAAGATTCTTTGAAGGAGAAGATTATGTATTTGTTTAGTTGGCTAATTTTTTTTTTTTTAGTTGTTTTTCCTAACCATCCAAGTTTTCTTGGGTGTGTCTTTTGTCTGTTATCGTGATTTTTTAAATCATTGTATAACTTTTACTTTCTGTAATTTTAGATTTTCCTTTAATTGTAATGGCTTCGGCTATTTGTGATTAATGGAAACTAAATTTATTCAGGAAAAAAAAACAGCATACTGGATCTGTCCTGTTTATACACTAGTACTATAGAGAATAGTAGTGAAAGGTGAATAAGGAAGTCAGTGGACTTGTAATTTAGATCGCATCGTTTCAAAAATATCTTAGAAATTAAGGGTGAAATGGTTTATTATGTTAGGGAAATAATTAACTTCTCAAATAATTGGTTATAAAATATCATTGACCTCTTTTTTTTTAAAAAAGGATTTTACAGTATTTTTCACATTTACACTATAATAGGCTATAAAATATTCTTAACCCCATATTTTTATAAAGGATTTCACGGTATTTTATAATTGGAAAATGATTTGTTACTAGAATTTTTGGATAGGAATTGGATAAAACTCAAATTAACACTATTCACCCCCATGATGGTATAAGAGATTCACCTCAATTTTTTATCCAATAATTCTAGTAGCCTAATAAGGTCCTTTATAATTTTACCCCAAATTATAGCCAATTAATTGACTATATTTGAGCCGCCTACCACTACCCTGTTATGTTAACTTCTCATTTCATAATAAAATTGGTCCAGTTACATAAAAGTTGAATAATTTGTAAAAAAAAAAAAAAAAAAATCGTAAATAAAGATTTTAGATTTGACTTAAATACACCTTAAAATTTTAGACACACGTTTTCTCTTATAAATAATTTCATATGTCATGAATTTTAAAATAAATTCTTAAATAGACACTCAGTTCAATCTTAACCGGACATCGATTTTTGTGGTAGCTGGTTGGAGTTCTCGATCATATGCCTCATCGTAACGAATGTTCGAATCTTTTGGTGGACATCGACTTTCGTTGTGGAATCTGTGTAAAGAGCAGTATCAGCCATACTCTCCCCGTTTAGATGTCACACTGCATGCCAACAGTAACCACGTTGGCAGTGGATACCGAGTACTCCAAACTGGTAACCAAAAATAAAAGAAAAAAAAAATTTAATCTTAACATATGTAACTATTTGCATTGGATATCATTTTCACTTGAGATTTGACCTAAGATTTATAAAAGTTAAATTGTTTGTAAGTAAAAATGTATAATCAATTATGAAATTTGAGATTTAAGATAATATTCAAATGTTGAATACATCTTTCTTCTTGATACTTAGTAGAACCTCCTCCTCAAAAAATTAAATATTCATTTTTCTATCATTTCAAATAAAGAAGTTCACGTATAACTTTAGACAAATATTATCTCATATCTTTCAACCTCTCCTACCTCTCCCCACGGCTTTTATAAGGAATAGATTCTCATCTGTTGGATTAAAATTTTAACTACTAAGATTAATTTAAAATGAACAACTGTTTTAATTTCAGAATACCTATTTACCTAAACAGGTTCTCAAGGTAAAAAAAATATTTCACATATGCAGGAAAAAATTATTCCGCATAGAGCCGGACTGCCTACCTCTTATAGGCAAAGAAGGCGGCCTTAGAATAAAGCAAATATCTTTTTGAGCGCCCGAAGGCGATTGCCCCCGAAGGGGAAAAGCGGAGAGTACCCTAGATAGGGAAGATTGAAGTATGCCCCATGTCTGGGGAGGGAAGATAAGCCTCATAAAGAGGAGAAATTATTTGCCCCATTATGGGAGATATAGGAATCGAACACGAGACCTCCGCCCCGTGTTCGGGTAGCCTTACCACTTGGGCTACCCGATTCCCATGAATAAAGCAAATATCAAGAAAAGAAAAGGGAAAAGGAAAAGGAAAAGAGATTCCATCCAGCTAATGATGACATTTTCTTCCCCAATCTCGAACACCAATGTCCATATCTCAATTCTCACCAACTCAAAGACATCGGAGAAAGGAAATCAAAACCTGTTTCCTTCTGTCTTGAACTAAACGCGGAAAATTTGTGTAGAGAAACGCGAGGGGACCAAAAGACTTCGTATTACTACTAATTTCTCCGTTCTAAATTAATTCTACACATTTTTTTTTATTTCAAATTAACTATTCATCTTAAATTTTTACTTTATATTTTACCATGAAAATAACCAAAACTTTAATATCCGTATATTTTTCCAGATAAACAGATAATTTAGAACGGAAAGAGTATTATATAGTGCATCATAAAAATATAGCAGTTTGGATCACTTTTACCATTTCTATGTCATTTTATGTGACAATTATAAATTTTTTCATTCATATATCATAAGTTTAATAAGATGTGCTCCTAATATTTTAATAGATAAATTTTATATATTTAAGCGATGTTATAATCAAAATGTTAGAGAAAATAATACAAAGAATATTACTGAAAATCAACACGTACTAACTTAAATAAAGTAATGGACAAGAAAAATTAATTAGTCAATTTAGCTAATTAATTGGTAAAATTGGTGGCAAAGTTGTAAATAATTGATTGAATTTATTATGCCAATATAGAATGAATAGTGTTTAATTTAGAAATTTTAATCAATTTTAATTAGCCATAAAGCATTACCAAAGAGTTATTGACTTATTTCTTCCAAAGAGTGAGATTCTAAAAGCGTGCGTCTCTCTTTTCTCTCTTTAAATTGGGTTCTCGAGAAAGCGATTACTGCCTAATTTCTGTGCTTTTATTTTCTTCTTTCCAGCTGGGGTTTGATCTATAAGTCTCAACTGCATTCGTTTGTTTTGAAAAAAGTTTGGGTGGACTCAGTCTCAGTCACCACTACTGGTCGGCAGAGCTCGAGTGACCATAGAGTCGCTATGCAAGATCTTTACTGGGATCACCCTACCAACACGACTCTCACGTCAGCAATGAAATTGAACACTTGACCTTTATAAGGACGTGTCAACTCTTTACCAACTGAGCCAACTTGTCTTGGTTGCATTCGTTTGTTTGCTTCTACTATTTTATACAATTCCTTGCAAGTTGCAATCTTTTCTTTTTTTTCTTTTTTTTTGGGGGGCTACTTCCCTAGATTTCTTTTTGCTATTTGTAGAATTTTCATATTGAATTGAGTTGGCACCAAGTAATCTAGAGTCAGCTTGGATTGGGTCTTATACTGAGATTCTGTTCTCAATCTTAAATCAGTCTCAAACTCAAAATCAGATTCTATATGATTTGATCCTTCAGGTTTAATATTCAAACTCAATTCAAAAACAATTTAGACATCAAATTGAGTTTCAAACTAAATCAGACACAATCCAAATACAACATTAATTTTAGATTTCAGATTCTAATTAATCTTTATACTTTACGAAGAAATTTGAAGTTTTTATGAAATTTAAAAATTACACTCAAGTAGTGGCAGATAAATTATTAATCTAGTAGTCGAATGTTTGACAATTTTTTTTAATAATACAACTTTAATTGAAAAGTATCATAGAAACATAATAATAACAATTTAATTAATAATAAATATGACTATGTCCAATGTGACACGAGAAGTAAAAGGTTCCAGATATTTTTTCTTTAAAAAAAATATATAATTGAACAAGTGGGTAATTCTCAACAAATATGTAGTTATGGTTAGTATAAGCCAAAGGTTTAGCAGTAAAGTATCAGTTTTTATTTTAAGAAATTTATAAATGATTTTTTTTTTAAGCCCGACGGGGCAGTTGCCCAATAAAGGGGAGAGAGAACTGTTTCACAGAAGGAGGAAATAGCCCTAGGGGTGTCAATCGAGCTATGTGAGCTGAGCTTCGCATAGCTCATGCTCAGCTAACATAAAAATTCAAAAGCTCACGCTCACGCTCAGCCCCGGAAAAGTTCATAAACCTTGAGCTCACGTTCAGCTCACATTTTAACACGAGCTTCCCAAGCTCACTTATATTAGCGATGAAAACGAAAATCCTGTCTCAAGAATAGCATAATACAATGAGCCTTAAAACTAAATTTGGACAAGAATACACAAAAAGAAGCAAAAGTTTCAGAATTGTTTGATATGCTAATAAAAGGAGTCTTATATAAAAAAAACAAAAAACAAAAAACAAGAGAATCCATGCACGTAAAATTTTAACAAATGATAAATTTGCAAATTTCAAAAGATTGATTTAATTCCATTGTCGGTGACAATTCCAATTTTGACAATCCCATTGAATTCTTCTACATCTCACTTTTTGTTGTGATTCATCCCAATGTATTTTGTACCGTGTTTTCCCACGCTGTATTTTCCTGTTTTCTCTCTTCCTTTAACTTTTGTACCTGTCTCTCCTATTGTAAGACTTCTCCTTTAATATAATCTCCTTTCTACCAAAAAAAAAAAAGATTATTGAGTTAATCCACACATTATAATTATAATTATAATATGTATATAAGTTTTTTTTTAAATTAGTATTATTATTATATATATAATATTTTAATTATATTAATCTTATTCGGGTTCGAGCTTTTTTTGGGCTGAGCGGGGTCAAGCTCACGCTCACATTTTTTCGAGCTATGTGAGTCGGGTTCGGCCGGCCTGAACGCGTTGACACCCCTAAATAACCCTAAAAAGGGAGACATTTTAAGCTTGCCCCATGTATGGGGAGGGTGTCGAACTCGGGACCTCTCGATTACGAGTCGAGGCTTGCCCCACTGGGCTGCGGCATGTTGGACGAAATTTATAAATGATACTAACTAAAATTTCATCTTTCCCGAAGTGATCATAATAAATAGTTAGGTGTATGGATATGAACTTGTAACTGTTGATGTTTGAAAATGAAAAAAGACAAACTTGTAACATGCTTTCCTGGCTGATTTTAGAATGAGTACACTTTCAAATTTTTGATAAATAGTACAAAATTATTTAAGAGAAAACCTTCATATATATATATATATATATATATAATTTTTAGTTTTTCTCTTTTTGTCAGTAAACTTTTATAGTTTTTTTTCTAAACATAAACTATTTTTGTCAAATTAGTGTAAAACTAGTTATTTTCAATCACTTTTGAACATGTGTTTCTATATATGTTTGCATGTATAATGATATTTTTGTTAATTTAAGTCATTAACATTGGGGATACATGCAGAACAAATGATTAAAAGTGGTAGAAACCATCAGTTTCACACTAATTTGACAAAAGCAGTGGTTCAAAAATAATTTATATGCAAAAATAGCTAGAATAAAAATTTACTAACAAAAAGAGAAAAGAAAAAATTATTGATGTATATATATAGAGAGAGTTTTCTCAATTATTTAATACTGCAATTTCTATTCTCATCCTTAACTAGAATAAACCAAAATCAACAAATATATACTTTTCTACTACTACATTCGTTCCAAAAACAATAACCATATTTTAAAAAATAAAAATAAAAATCTACTCCATAATATTCACCACTTTACTTAAATAAATGGACATTTCTTATGATCTTTCCAATTTTACTCTTCATCACTTAGTCAATTAGTAGTAATACCTAATTAATTTAATTTTTCTCAACATTACGTATGCTTACCAATGCACAACAATTCATACAACTCTTTTACATCTTTGATAACCTAATGAGAAAATTGCTATATTTGTACGTCAACTATTTTCATTTTTCTGTTTGTGTCACAATATTTTTTTAAGTTGTCAATATATTAAACAATTTACGAGTAACTTATTTTGTCAAATTAGTAAAATTTTGATAATTTATTAACACATGTCATCAAAATTGAGGGTACAATTGTCAATTCAAGTCATTCATCTAACCCTCTCAGCTCCCAACACACTGCCCATAAAATTGATGCTCATTCATCTTTCTAATTCTGGAAAATAAAGACAATGACAAATGCAAATTGAAATATTATTCTTGACCTTGAACTAAATTGACGGTTTACCCACACCAATAAATAGCTGAAATTCACGTCGGTTTACTAATTTGATAAAATTAATTGTCCGTAAATTATTCATATTGTTGGGACTTAAAAAAAATTGTGACACAAACAAAGAAATGAAAATTCTTAATGTACAAATATAGCTATTTTTTCTCTAACAACTCCATATTCTTTTCTCTTTATCCTAGTTCTAATAACGGTAGTGAAATTTGGGTGAAAATCGTCTTTACCCCGTGTATTTTTTTAGTGTCCGACCACTCAAAATTTGTTACGTGGACATTTCTTTTAGTTATATATATACATGGTGAAGTGTGAGTGATTGAGAATAAAAATAGATACATACACGAGTACAGAAGATTATTTGCCATGAATAAAATGCAATTAGTTGTACAAGGAATTATTGAAGATCGCACACCAAAAGGTTGAGTAAAAAATATCATGTAATTTACCATATTTTTCCACACAAAAAACAAAAACATACAAAAGAAAAAGCTTCTAAAAGAGGAAGATTGTGACGGGAGAATAATCTCTGCCACAGCTAATGATAACATTTCCGAGCTGTCCATTGTAGATGCCTTTAAACAATAAGCATGAAATCGCAAAGACTGGAAATTCAGAAAAAAAAATGTTAAAAAGTTAATAAGTAACTCTTTGAATAGGAATCTGTTTTTTAAAATTTTTTGACTTTCGTATTTTGGTGGGTCTCCGAGATCCTTTCGATAACAATTTTAGGGGAAAGGAACTTCACGAGAATGAACTACTGTCTATACTTCTTTACGGTGAAGGAAATGAGTTTTCTTCACTAGGCATTCTTTACTTTTTTGTACCCTCTTCTGGTAATTCCCTTCACTTTACTTCTCTTTCACCGACCCCTCGAGGGGTAAAGAATAATGGCCCTCACCGGTGGTGACATATTGGAAAGTTAATTAAATCTGATTTGAATTTAATTTATAACTAAAATTTTCAAATAGCGTAAAAGTGAAAGTTTTTGTGAAAGAAGACGTGAGGAATTATTAGCCACTTTGATCATCAACGTTTTTTCGCCTAGTCACTTTGGTCAAAATTCAAGTTTTTTAACTTATTTCATCATTAAACATTTTTCGGCCTTCCATTTTGGTCATAAATGATTTTTTTAACTTTTTTCATCACTAAAGTTTTTTCTATCTTCCATTTTGATCACTAAAGTTTTTTCATTCTGCCATTTTGCTCACTAAAGTATTTTCATTCTGCCATTTAGGTCACTAAATTTTTTGACCAAAATGGCAGACCGAAAAAACTTTAGTGACCAAAATGGCAGAATGAAAAAACTTTAGTGATGAAAAAAGTTAAAAAAATTATTTTTGACCAAAATGGCAGGCCAAAAAATGTTTAATGATGAAATAAGTTAAAAAACTTGAATTTTGACCAAAGTGGCTAGACGAAAAAATGTTGATGATCAAAGTGGCTAATTATTCAAGACGTGAGTATATAAACATGTGAAAAGTTTAAATTTGGCTCAAAACAAAATCAAACTCAATCTCAATTATAAGTGAAATTTTCTTTAATTTTCGAATAGAAATATTATGTACAGCAGGGACGAAGTTAGGAATTTGGTGTTGGGGGGTAAACTGCTAAAATTCTTGAGGGCAATAAAAAGGGTAAAAAAAATTCTTGGGGGGCGAAATTGATAAAATTTTCCAAAATACACATAAAATTTCGATAAATAGTAGTATTTTTAAAATTTTCGAGGGGCCCCCGTCTTCTTCATTGATGTACAGCTTCCTGATTGATATAGAGTCGGACCTAAATTCAGTTCTTGAGTTACTTAATTCAACATTGGTTCGCATGCAAATATGCAATATCCAGACCCAGATCTACGGTTGATTCATGTAATCTTTCTAGATCTACCGGTTTTGATTTTGGACAAAAGAAATGTAACAATGTATCCGGTCAAAAGTAAAAATGAATTAACTGTGAAATATGTGACTAGATTCCTAAGTAGATTCATGAATCATGCTTTGAGAAGAACCCCACGTGTATTTCTTACGATAACAATAACTATAATAATATAATTCATTAAAATTTTAAAATTGTAGGTATGAATAAGAGATAATGGATATGAACATTTGTCATTAAATGTACAAAATAAATACTTTCAGAATATCATTGAATCAGATGGATTGAAGATTAACCTGACTTTAGCAATGACTAGATAAAATCATTCCTTATAAGATAAAACTTACTTCCTGATTTTTACTATACAAGACTTTCTGATTATATTTTCATAGACTATGAAAAAGCTAAGATGTATTTTTTGTCGTAAGTTTAATTAATTTCACTAACGTAAAAGAGAATGATATAATTATCTTTTTTTAGTGATTCTAATTTTCGAAAAATCATCTTTAAATTTTATAAAATAAAAAATATATTTAGAAACGACACAATAACAAAAAATGTTGTATCCTGAAAGGAAGGAAGTATTTTACGTTATAACAATATACTTAGAATTTTTTTAACAAAAAGGGATAAGTCATGTTTAACTATTTTTACGTGCAAATCGAGAAATTTTCTAAATATTCTAGTCAAAGAAGATTAGTACAATTAACTTAGCATATCTGACTTGAAACATTAGATTTTCGAGTTTGACATTTCAATACAACGTTAATAATAAATACTTTAAAAAGAAAAACTAACTTTAGAAATAAATATTTTGTATTTTTTTTGGGTTAAATTTAAGGTCAAACTAATTTCCTTATCCATTTTACATTTCATAACTAATTCGATTCATTTTTACAACCAAACCTTTTTCGGAAGGAGAACTCCCACCAATACTATATTTTTCATTCACAAGGAAACACTAAACGGTAAGCTCTTCCACTTGGATAATATTGCATGTCAATATCGGCAATGACGGATGCAATGAATTAAAAACTTTTGTGACCCCGTAATCAAAAAATACCAAACACAGAAGATAATGACGTGTTATTCAATTTCCTTGTTTGTCGCGTGACTTCCAATTAATATTTTTTAATTTTTAAAAATTTACTAGTCTCACACATAATATGACTTTTTTTTTGTATAAATCCGTTCAAAATATTTGTATTTACTAATTGATTATCACCAAAGTTAAAAGTATTTTTATCCCTTGACTTCATTCCCTCACCTTTTAGAACATGAAAATTCATTGTTGGATTTATTTTTAACCTAAAACTATAGTGTTTTGTTAATTTGTCAAAACCGTAATAAAAAGTAATTTATTGAAAAAATCATACAAATAAATGTTTTTACTTGAAATAGAAAAGAGTTTATTGGAAAAAAATATTTTCTCATAGAAAATTGTTATTTAAAATATTGCCGGGGTGGTCGCACTCTAATTTCACCAGTGTGAACGCCCCTCTCCTCCCACAACATTTTCAGAAACGGCAAATTTTTTATAAGAAAAATTTAAATTATTTAGTGACTCTTTTCTCATGCAAGTGTCCCACTGTCCCTAACTTCTATTTCCGCCACTGCATGTCGGGGATTTGCAGATACAACTTTAGCAGAGGTCGGCCGATTAGTCCGAAGAAAGTTGTCCTCCAGATTGCATGCAAACTTCTGTTCATCCATACCCCACCATTTCCTCACTTGGCTTCTGGTTCTAAGATCCTCAGTTTATGCTTTTGATTATTATTTTTCTTATCCGTTGAAAAATTATATCCTTTAAAAATACTTATTTTCTAAATTAAAAAGATATTTTATTTATACCAGTGTTAGATTATGTGATTTCAAAACATTATTCCTCTTTTTAACTTGAAGTTATCAGAGCTTAACACATGGTGAGTGAGTTGAATTATTAGTAATACGTGATTTTGGTTCTAATACTGATAGGTTGTTATCAACATCGATCCAATTTTAATCATTAGGTCTGTTTCATCTTTCTACTAAGTTTTAATAGTTATTCTTTAATAATTAAAATAAGTTAATAGTTTATGAATAGATGTTCTTGAAATAACAACTATCGATTTTTTCCTTCTAAATTATTGGATCGAAACTATAGATTAAAAACTTATGTTAGCATTGGAACTAACCTAGTCAATAACTCGACTTTTAATAAGTAAACTGTTCTCGAAAGCACTTCTCTAGCAACTTTTCAAAATATCCTTTTTATTTAATCTTTTTTAAAAAATCAGAAGTAAAAAAATCAATCTAAAACATCTCTAAAAGTTTTTTTTTCCTTGAGAGGAGTTATAAACGGTTTAAGCGATTGATCAATAATAAAAATTAGGGTAATGTTTTTCGACCAAGTAAAATTAGTTAAAACAGACTAAAAAATTCAATTAACACTATGCATTCTTATTGGTATAAGAAATTTTAACTTTTTTACTATTTTATTTAATTTAGCCAATTAATTAATTTGAGTGCTTAGTTCTGTAGCAATAGATATATATATAGTACTCCCTCCATTCCTAAATATAAAACTTTTTAAACAATTTGACAAAATTAAAGAAATTGTCATTTCCACCTAAACTTTCAATATTACCCCATCCTTCCTCTCTTTCACTTCTATGTCATAAAGAAAAGAAAGGAAAATATTAAGGGTATAATTGGAATAAATTGTTGACAACTAATAAAAGAATCTTAAACGACAATTAATTTGGATACCTAGATATCTCTTAAACGACAATTAATAGGGAATGGAGGGAGTACTACACTAGGAAAAATCCTTGAAAGGGTGGATCCCACAACATTGTGTGTGGTGAAATCTGATTATTGCTTGATGAGATGGGAGCAATACATGTAGGAGGTCCATTAGATATCTGTCATATTGGAGTTGGCAGCAGGAAGGTGGAAAATGTGAAAAGTTGGAAACTTGAATGTATGGTGTTGGTTGTACAGGGGATTGTTATTAGTTTCACCAAGTTGATTATGAGTTTGATTCCACTTCAAATAGTAGTTATAAAATAGAGATAGTAATAACGGTGGAGCCAGGAATTTATCATAGGAGTCGAATTTTTTACTGAAATTTTTTAGAGGGATGGGGCGAAATACAATATTTATAAAAAATATCACAAAAATAATTTTTTCAAAAATAAAAAATTCGTCGTTTTTAAAATTTTTGAGGGTTACCCCTCTCATTGTTCCGCCACTAGATAGTAATTGATATATGATAGTGACAAGGGTAGAATAGTCTATTCAAGATCAAGATGTTCAATTGTCAACTTAACCTTTCAGAAAAGAAAGCTGTTCTGGCAAAAATTCGTCTGTATTAAACTTATTTACTTATGCATGTACGCATCATTCAAAATTCGCTACGTGAACAAAGAAAATATATTTTTCTTACGAATTTCACTATTTTTTTAGGTTATATATTTTTTAATTAAAAAATTAACACGTATCAATTTTTTTATTGATGGTACATGCATTGATATACAAGTTGGGGATTGAGGATTCTTAACCAATAAAATAGGTATCAATATTTCATCGGCTGACCACGAGTACGACTATCCCTGTCCAGGACCAGAAAATTTATTTAACCAGACATTGATTCAATTAGATCTTGCCCCGTAACCAGCTACACTCTTTTTTAGAGGCCGTAACCAGTTAAGGGTCCATTTGAATAAGATTTTTTTTTTTTTAAAATCGTGCTCAAACTTTTTATCTGTAAAAATCACACAATGTTTTACAAGAAATGACTTTTTTTTGCGACTTGAACGGTATGATTTTTCAATCCAATTCAAACCAACTCATTAATTTACACTAATTCATCAAAAAAATAAAATAAAAAAAAACTCATCAATTTACACTATATTAATTCATTATTTTCTCTTCTTTTTTTTTTTCTTTGAGATATTCGTTTCTTGTCTGATTGCAACACGTACACTAAAAAGAGAAAAAAAAATAGAAAGATCTTTGTGAAATCACGTTTTAAATGTTTTCACTAATTATCACAAGGTCCTTAGCCCAGTGGAGCGACGGTCTGCCCACGATCTTGAGGTCATGTGTTCGATACCCTCCTTGCGCATGAGGTATGCTTTAAATTGTCTCCCTTTCTAGGGTTATCTCCTCCTTTTTTTATGAGGTGTCACTCTCTCCCGTTCTTGGGATGTACGCTCAATTGGGCTTAAAAAAAATGTTTTCACTAATTTATGTCACCATCCTTTGTACTGCACAGTTTTTAGTTCACTAGAAAAAATTTCTATTCTAAGCAAATATCCATTTAACTTTTGTTTCAATGCAAAATTTAGAGGTGCCACACCTAGAGGAAAATGTGTTGGTGTCGATTTTTTGCCCCATACTTCAAAGATATCTAAACCATATGTCCGGTACTTGATTATTGATTTTTTACTTTGACAACATCTTCACTCATTGATTTTGCCAAAATGATGTATTGTTCGAGTGGTAAATGTTGATATCTTAAAAGTTGAGAGTTCGATTTTTTATTTTATATAGGAAAAATAATAATATGTCCCATATTTAAAGGAATTCTTACTGAATGAGTCAATATGTCATTAATTTTAAACTGAATTAGTCGGATCAAATGCCTAAATACCGATATAAAAAAATCACTTATTGATTATAGATTTGAAAACTACAACATATATTAAACGTAGTTATTCCTAGTATCTTGTGATCAATTTGGGTATTTGATCCAATTTTTTAATTGGGATCAAATAGACTTTTTGAACTATTGGTAAACAATCTTATAATTTTGCGATATTAATCGTTTTCAAGATGTTTCATATCTACATAATCCCAATATCTTAACCAGGTCAAATTCTTTATTTCTTCATCTCCCAATTGTAGAGATTGTTTGGAATTGAAAAAAAGAACAACACGAAGGTTTTGTTAAAGGTATATGTATATATATATATATATACATATACACACACACACATATATAATATATATATATATATATATATATATATATATATATATCACTTTGTTTTGAAAAATTTTAATCCTTGTTCTACATGAAACAATACCTTATATATAATATAATAGGATGAAACAGGTGTAACAAACAAAATAATCATATTTATTGAATACAAACATAGGAAAATTTGGCATGGCAAGACCATATACCAGTGCCTGCACTGATGTACATATACATATCGCAGAACCAAGGCCTTTTACTACTACTAACTACCAAATACTTCTCTTCTTAAATATACCTCCTACTTATCATAAAAATTACAAATATTTACTACAACAATCGACAAAAAACAAAATTACACGAGAAATTAAGTCCGACTACAATCAGCTGTTTTAAACCCCACTCTTCGATTTGAAATATCAAATTCTACCCATAAATTTTGTTGATGAAAGTTACCGATAATGTTGCTCGCTATCCCTAACGATTGCGACCGTCCGATGCCTAGGCAATGTACCCCATCCACATTATCTAAGATTCTATTTTTACTAACCAAGATTTGTACTCCCTTTTCAAATTCTAGTACCATGTCTCCAATCATTTGACCAATTTCAATAGGGTTACCATCAAAGCACATATCTAGTGCACCTTCATAAACGTACCCCTTCTTCAATTTTAGACCCGCCAGTCTTACAACTTCTTCCCTCACCTTATTGTAAGCTTCTTCCACTAGAAATGTGTATTGGGTGCCGGAATCGATCATCGTCTGGCCGGAACCGCCAGCGTCCGGCCGGAAAACGGTTTCCGAGATGTTTAATTTCTTCCCTCCAAGTCTTATACCTACTAGTCCAACGGTATAAGCTAGAGGGTCAAAATTTGGCATGCGCTGACTTTGAGGAAAAGTCAACAGATTAATGTATTGAAATGTATGTGAATTTGGATTTTGACCAAGGTAGAATTGTCCCGTGGGCATTACGGTACTTTCACCTTGACGAACTGGCACGCAGTATGAAAATTTTGTTATATTAGCTTGGGAGGCAAATGACAACCTCCCTCGGTTCATTCCCAAAATACCCTTATCCTCCGGTGATTCAGTAGCACATCCAAGAATCAAAGGAGGGGTACTTTGGGAAGGCGAGAAAATGAATTTTTCTCTGACTAAATTACCCTCAGCCAAAGTACCATCGGCATAGAAATACGAGTAATGGCACAAGCGATTCTGATCACAAGTTGTGGGGAGGGTAAAATCGGGAATTCTCGGTTTACAGAGAGGATGAGTACATGGAAGAACAGAGAAAGATGAAGAGAGAGAAGGATCAAACGTCGTCGTTTGAGGTGGAAGCTTCATCGGTACCGGAGCTTTCTTCTTGTGACATTGAATCCAAGAAAGTTGGCTTCCGGTATCCAAAACCATCTGCTGAGTCTGCGGTGGAGTTCCAATTGGAAGAGAAACAATCAGAGCCATTGAATATTTGAATGTTGATTTATATTCGTAGGATGGAAAGCCCGTTTTCCAAATCCGGCCCTGGTTTTTCTGGGCCGCCATAGAAGATGGGAACTTTCCTTTATTAGAAGATGATGGGTTTTTCTGGAAAAGTAGAGCAGGAGTTAGTGGAAAAGAGACAGAAAAAGAATGGGGGTTTTCTTGGGTTGAGAGATAGAGAAAGTTGAGGAATATTAGGAAGAAAAGGGTATTGTAAGTGGCCATAGTGCAGCGGAGGAGGAGGTGGTGGGGAGCGGAGCTCAGAGAATTTGACAGTGGGAGAAGAAAGAGTGGGGGTGGAGTGAGAAGTGGGGGAGGTGTATTTATATGGTTTGAATTGAACAATACGGTGTGGTGTGGAAAAGAACAATACGGTGACAAAAGCAAATGGGGAGAAGAACGCGGTTTCTTAATGAATACTCCAAATAATCGTATATGAGTTGTTGCATCTAATGATAGAGAGTTTAGTTAAGTAAACAATCTTTTGCCAAATAATCGTATGTTGTTATGTATATACCTATTTTTGTACTCAACAACTTAAAATTTAAAACGTGTACATATAATTTAAAAAAAGTACTTTGTAGTTAGTACATACTATTTTCACCACAATCTTTCTTTGTCTTTAGCCAAGTTACTATAATACAAATTTTTAGTCTTTCATTGTCTTTAGCCAAGTTGCTATAATACAAATTTTTAGTCGAATGCGAGATAGGTGTTACTTATATGTATGCAAGACATAATACATCTCAGTTACAAGATGAATTAATTTAATGATAGGTGTCGACCTCTCGATCGTGGGCGAAGATAGATTTCACTGAGCTACGATCTTCTTGACCCCTAGAGACTTCATTAGGGACCATAGTTTTTATTTACTTCTTGATTTTTTTTTTTAAAATGGTTTGAAATAACTTAATGTTGTCTACCCTTTTCACTATGTTGATCGCCTTAAATTTAAATTCGTAAAAGTCAATTATTATAAAAGCACCAAAAAAAAATTCATTCTCATGCAAAAGGAAGACCTTTGCTTATTATATATAGACACTCCCAAGCAGGTCCGTCTCGAACAATATTGAAGTCCTGTGCTATTTATTAAAGTTAGCCCTCTAATTTAAAAAAAATATAAATTATAAAAAATATCAAAATATAATACGATTTTCAAATTTCCAAAATAAAAGCAAACAGCAGTAGTAATGATTTTCTTCATCTATTTGATATAGTTTTTAATAGATTAAACAAATAATAAATTAACATTATATTATATAATAATAACATTTAAAACTAAAAAGAAATGAGATCAATGTAAATGTTTTTAAGGCAAATACAATTTGAATACAATTTTTTTCATGTAACCTTTGAACAAAACTAAAAAAGAGAATCCATACCCTTAACTTGATTATCTCAAATTCTGGAAAAATATAAAAGAATTCTCAAAAAATTTCAATAAAATACAAATATGTATATATAGATAACAAAAAATTGAAATCCCTAATTTTTAGAGGCCCTGTTCCGTAAGGCACTTTGAGCCTCCACATCACCGGGCCTGCTCCCAAGATCTGCTATTCCAATTCCTGGCCGTTCACATTTTCTTTTTAGGGGCTAAATAGCATTTTATGGGACCAATTAGTACTAGCTTATAGGACCATTATGTCTTAATCATAGTATGTCTTTAATTAGTTAAATAATTAATTAATCTATAACATACTTTGATTGGAATAATTTGGCACAAAACTCCACGTAGCCCATCCATCCTATGTCTTAAAAGGGCAAATAATCGTCTATACCCATATGTATACACATTCTTGTATCAAACCAATCATAATTTACCATTTATATATATAATTAAAAAAAAATGATCAAATAACAAATTTTTATTGATCGGACAATAAAATTGGTATACAGATAAGTACAGACGATTTTCACCCGTCTTAAAGTGGAGAAAAATTGACAAGATTCTTTTTTTTGATTCAAACCAGTCTAACCATTATATTGAACACCAAAATTCCCATCGGGATCATTAATTACAACTGGAATTTCAGATTCCAGATCACAAAAAATTTGAGGGGGAAGGGAACTATGAGGAATATTCCCTATTCTATGATTTTCCTTTGCCCATTTGGCTAGATTATGAGCCGCACCATTACATCGTCTCGGAATAGTGAAAGTCTTCCAAGAATTGTGGCCTTGCAACAGTAATCTGCAATGATCAGTTATTGCCTTTCCTTGCCATTCTTCAGCGTCCGAATTGCCCCTAAGAGAGAAAATAACATTGTCGGCATCTCCCTCAAAAATCACCTTCTCCAGTTTAAGTTTGGAAGCCAAATCAATAGCCAGTTGAGCAGCTCTGGCTTCTGCCGTGAAAGCATCTGGAGCGAGACCATCTTCAGTCCAAGATATATTTATTTTTCCAGCACTGTCTCTAAGAATAGCAGCCGCCATGAATTCCTGGCCATTGTACGATGCATCAAAATTCATTTTGACCCAATCAGGAGGGGGTCTGTTCCAGACCATAGTAGGCGCATGGTTTTTTATGCTTTGAAATCTTGTTGATGCTGCTTCCGAATGCTCATTAGCTAGCCTATTAATGTCATCACTTATCAAATTCCAATTCCTTGGAGTTGCTCCATGAAGAATCAAATTTCTTTCCTTCCATATTTGTTCCATAGCCACAATAGCAAAGGTAGTGAGGGTAGCCAATTCTGATTTTGATAATGGTATAAAAGACTCGGGATTTAGAAGTGCAGCAACCCATTTTACTCAAATCTCAAATTCCACTTTGATTTCCACCAAATGAGCTTAACAATAGTACATTGTAGAAATATATGCTCCAATGATTCCAGTTTATCCCCACACAGCAGCAGTTAGTTTCAGTTAGGCTAAGAACATATGCAATCCTGCCTTTAGTAGGTAAAATATTTGATAAAATTCGCCACAAAAAATGTGTATGCCGAGGGTGGAGTTTAGCCAACCATAATCTTTTCCATAATGATCTAGGGACGTGAGATGTAACAGTGAACCTCCAATGTTGGTTTGCTCGGTAGGCGGACCTAACTGAGAACTTCCCTGACTTGGAGGGGTGCCAAACATAGGAGTCGGGTTCCAAAAGATATGGAATTTGTATTTTGAGGATTTCCACAGCTATTGATTCTGGAAAAAGACTTTTGATATAGCTAGACTTCCACAATCGAGTATCCTGATCAATGAGGTCTGTTACCCACAGAGGAGAATCCAGTTGCCTGATAAAATACGGAGGCTTAAAATCTGGAATGCCAGGTATCCACGGATCCTCCCAAATTTTAACTTTGGTATTCTTACCCAATTTGTAGCACACACACTTCTGAAAAGACTCTTTACTTTTCTGAATCGATTGCCATACCCAAGAGGATTCTGACCTGTGCCTGTCTACTTGAAGAAAGTCTTCATCACCAAGATATTTGGATTGCAACAGCCGAACCCAACTTTTTTCTTTTTCGGCACACATGTACCAACACAGCTTCATACCAAATGCAATGTTAACATCTTTAGCTTTCTTAAAACCTAAACCCCCGGATTCCTTTGGCATACAAATTGTATCCCATGATTTAAGAAACAAATGCCTCGAATCATCTTCCTTAAAACCCCACCAAAAATTCCTTACCTTTCTATCAATATCGTCACAGATAGATATCGGGATAGAAACGGTTTGCATCGAATAAACTGGAATAGCTTGGAGAACAGATTTGATGAGAACTCCTCTACCGGCTTGTGATAGACATCTCATTTTCCACCCGCTGAGTTTAGCTAAAATTTTCTCCATAATATCCACAAAAGCATTTTTTTTACTCGCCGGTTTACAAAATGGCATGCCTAAATGCTTGGTGGAGTGATCACATAATTTCATATTCAGCAAAGCACCAATAGACATGTAGAGATCAGGATTAACATTTTTGCTGAAGTGAATAAAAGATTTAGCTTCACTTACCTTTTGGCCAGACCACGAGCAATATGAACTCAATATTTCTTTGACTTTCTCGGTCTCCTCCATAGTTGCTCGACAGTAGATTACTAAATCATCAGCATACATCTGATGCGAAATAGCGGGACTTCTTCTGGATATTTTAACCCCATGAATTTTACCTTCTTGTTCAGCTACTGTAATCATCCTGGACAAGAGATCAAAGAAAATCACAAACAAAGCTGGCGAGATGGGGTCACCCTGCCTTAATCCTCTAGATGACTCAAAGTTGCCGTATATAGAACCATTAATCAAAATGGAGAAAGAAGCAGTGGATACACAAGCAGAGATCAGTTTAATCACTTGTTCAGAAAAACCATGCAACCGAAGAATATGAAAAAGCAAAGGCCATTCAACTCGGTCATAATCATTTGTCTTTTGGAGACAGTCTCCCTTGTCCTCTCTCTTGTTATTTAAGATTTATAAAAATATTTCAAATTAACTGTCAATATTTAATTTTTAATCTATTCAAATTAGCTGTTCATTTTTTTTTAAATAGTTTATTAATGGTAATTCTTCAAATTTATCCCTTACGTTTAATGTTCGAGAACGAAGAAAAGAGAAAAAAAGGTAGAATTAAATTGTGAGTCAAATTAAATATGATCATGAAATTTTAATTCTCGTGTGAAATACAAAGTGAAGAGATAATTTAAGACGAAGCTAGGAATTTGGCGTTGCGAGCGAAACTGTAACAGTATATCAAACTACATATAAAAACGGCAAAAAAAAAATCTTGGGGGGTAAAACTGATAAAATATTTCGAACTACATATAAAATTTACTATACCTAATAGTATTTTTAAAAATCTCGAGGGCGACTGCCCCACCCTCTGTCAAGTGATATTAGGGTAAAATAAGTTTATATAGATATTATTTAAACAAAACCAGCATGGATCTTTTAACAGGCATTTTATATTTGATTTCTCTGTCACTCTCCATTTGAATTTTACAAAATTTACCAGTTCCCATTTTACCCTTGAAAGAGAGATTATTTTGAAAAGTTACGCCACGTCATGCCAGTTAACGGAAATAAGTAAAAAGTTTTTGACAGAAGGAAAAGAAAGGCTGCCTGTAAATTAATTGAGGAGAAAAATAGATAAAAGTAGCTAAGCGTAAATAATTTAGGGACAAAAATGACTATTTATTCAACGTAACACTATAGAACTACAGTATAATCAGTAATTCGACTGGTCATAAAAATTTCTCTTTTTCATTTGAAAACAATCTTATTACTGTCGAATTTAACTATCGACTAAAATGTCATTTAACTAGGAATTCACGTGAAGATTTGTTGAAAACATTTGCATCAGGGCATTAGGAGTACCAGAAACTTGAAGAGGAAGATGAATTGCTTTACAGATTGTAATAGACCATAGAAATCATTGATGACAAGGCCTTATAGCTGAATCCTATTTGAAAACTCATAAGTGACAATTATTTGTTTCTTCGAACCATATCTTGGTGTCTCCCAAATACATGATTCCTGTTTGAGGCAACCTTAAGGACGAAGCCAAGAATTTGGTGTTGAGGGGAGGGGGCGAAACTGCAACAGTATGTAGAATTACAGAGTTCAAGTGATAAAAACGGCAAGAAAAATTTTTGGGGGGCGAAATTGATAAAATTTTCAATTTTTTCTCAAAATACATATAAAATTTCGATAAATAATAGTATTTTTAAAAGTCTCCCACCCCCTGTCTTTTTCTTACTTTTCTTATTTACTAGAAAAAAATTGAATAAATAAATAAATGTTCTTCCAAAACTTAGTCAAGGGAAAAGAAAGAAACATAAAGTATTCATATGTTTATTTTGTATTTAAAATGTCATGTATCAGTCAATAAGAGTATAAGACATTGTTTTAGTTGATAATGCTGAAAACACAAGACGTAGAAGTCTTGAGTTCAAATATCACTCCTCATTTTTATGTTCCCATCATTTTTAATAAAATAAAAAGATCTCATGTATCAATTCAAAAGTTAGTTCCGGATAAGCTGTTTAAAAAAAAAAAAAAAAAACATCCCAAAGATATTTTTTTCAAAACTGCCTTTGTCACATTTTTAAGTTATGAGTTGAAAGAATAAGTAATACTGAATATATCAATAATAGCTTATTTTAAATAAAAATAAACTTAAGTATTTATAAACAATGGAGAATGGGGCCAACTTTTTTTTTCCTTGCCAAAAATTATTTCAATTGTTGATACTCTCGCTGAAAAGAATTTGAGAGACTTCAGCTTTAGTGCATAAAAGATGTTGTTCCACATGTGAAACACTTTTTTAACTGTCCGATAAAAAATTTGACGACTGCCTGTTCTACAAAATTATGTAATTTTCCACAAGTTTTCCGCACCGTAGGCGAGCTGAAATCTGGATCAGTGAATTTATTATCACACGCTTTCACTGGTGCTGTCATATATAGATGATTGATTAACGTGCCATGAATAAGAAATCAAAGTGAATTTGAAAGCGTTGTGTGAAGACACCGAGATCTTTGGTTTAACCCCTTCAGGCATCCGGTGTCTACCGTTACCGTAGTGACTAATCCCAACTCGACCTGCGATTGGCCTGTAGCGAAGGAGGGCCTGAAAAATCCCACGAGAGTCTATGTCCACTAAGGAATTGATTCCTCGTCAACGGTGAGACATATGACAACTCTAACCAATTGTCCCAGAACTCGGGTTAAAAGACACCGAGATCTTACACGTAATGGAAAATGTCATTAAGAAAGGGTGATAAAAGTCCAGCCAAGTGTCTGAAACAACCCCGTTGATTAATCGGGAGAATGACTGATTCCAACTTTAGCTTTTGTGAACTTTGGACTGTTAAGATTCAATAACTTCTCTATAAAAGCTTAAAGAGCGATGAAGAAATTTGCTCATAATAAATAATTTGCGTTGGAAATAGATCTAGTGAGGAAAAGAAAAAATTCCTCGAGTTTTGTAGAATACATTTGAGTTTATTATAAACTTACTTTTTAATAAATTTATGGCAAAATTGCAAAAATAGTCATACAACAATTTACGACTTGCAGGTTAGGTCATTTTTCTTTTTTTTCTTTTTTTTAGGTCACACAACAATTTACGACTTGCAAGTTAGGTCTTTCCGTCAGTCAACGGCTAGTCAACAATTTTTCAAAATTTTCATCGCAAAATTGATTCAAAACGAACACATGTCTTGATTTGTAAGACGTCTGTCATGTTTTGAAGGACACCTGTCCTGTTTTTTTGCCTCAAAACACCTGTCTTAAGGCGTTCTGCACGTACTGAAAAATTGAAAAATTGTTGACTAACCGTTGACTGACGGAAAAACTGACGGAAAGACCTAACTTGCAAGTCGTAAATTGTTGTGTGACCTAAAAAAAAGAAAAATGACCTAACCTGCAAATCGTAAATTGTTGTATGACCATTTTTGCGAATTTGCCTAAATTTATTGTTACCACAATATATTTTTTATGCATGAAATAATGAAAATTCACCTGAACCTACCAAAAAGCTCCCCTCCCCCCAAAATAAATTAAAAATGGAAAATTATGGTGAAATGTATATGGAAAATGAAGTACAAATGCATCAAGGGTTAGCTTCAAAGTTATTCTCTAAGAAATCACGGACTTGGATCAGTGGAAGTGAAAGGTTCGGCTATGGTGCTGAAAATAAAATATTCAGTATATATTAACTATTTTATTGTTATATTAAGTACTTTATGAACACTGAAATTACAACACATGTTCGTTTCAAAAGAAATGTTGAGTGTGTATTAATTTTTTTGTGTTCTGCACTATAGTCACACCTTGAAAGCATAAAATGTTCAGTATATACTATTTTTTTTGTGTTCTACACTATAATCACACTTGAAAGCATAAAATGTTTAGTATATTCTAATTTTTTTGTGTTTAGCACCGTAATCGCGACGGAATGCGAGTACATCACTACGAAATAATCATATGATATGCTAAAAATGACAACGATTTTGTAGTTTCTTAGGGACTTAACTCGTTTTGGTTCATTCCTCTATGTATATGTATAATTTTGGACCAGATTTTTTTCTTGTTTTTTTGCAGTCAGTAAATTTGGAGTGAAGGATGCCGACATACTGCACCATTCTTGTCAATTTCTCCTTTTATTTGTTTTACCTTTGTTGGCAAATGAAGTTAAATAGAATTATTAGCCACTTTGATCATCAACGTTTTTTCGCCTAGCCATTTTGGTCAAAATTCAAGTTTTTTTAACTTATTTCATCATTAAACATTTTTCGTACTGCCATTTTGGTCATAAATGATTTTTTTTAACTTTTTTCATCACTAAAGTTTTTTTCTATCTCGCCATTTTGATCAATAAAGTTTTTTCCATTCGCCATTTTTGCTCACTAAAGTATTTTCATTACGCCATTTAGGTCACTAAAATTTTTGACTGAAATGGCAGACCGAAAAACTTTTAGTGACCAAAATGGCGAATTAAAAACTTTAGTGATGAAAAAAGTTTAAAAAAATTATTTTTGACAAAAATGGCAGTAGAAAAATGTTTAATGATGAAATAAGTTAAAAAACTTGAATTTTGACCAAAGTGGCTAGACGAAAAAACGTTGATGATCAAAGTGGCTAATTATTCAAGTTAAATATGACGTCAATGTTACGATTGAATGACTTTATTTTTACAAAAGAATATTTTATTTGAGCTCAATATTAAAAACAAAAAGGAAAAAAAAAAACAAATACAACATCCAAATAACGATCGAAAAGGGATAAAGTTGCAAGTTTAATTTGGAACCAAACTTCACTAGGTTGCATAAAAGATAAATTATTTGTTAAAATAATGTGAGACGTTCTTCGTATGAAAATTTGTTATTTGATTTGGAATCAAAATCAATCCAGTACACCCTAAAGACAATTTGAAAGGTAGAGTTATATATTATGGAATTTAGCACATTAGAAAGTGGAGATATATTTTTCGAGACCCCACCAAATGCCTCTGATGAAGGTTATATACTACTTCTATTTCATGATTTATTAATAATATAAATCGTTTAGCTATTTAGTAAAAATTAATGAAGTAAAAAAATAAAATACTTTGTTAGTTAAAATATTAATATTATTCTCTTAAATACGATTTGTATACTACTAATTATATATTAAGAGAGTAATACTGTTATTTTAATTCAAAAACACCTTATTTTTTACTTTTTTAATTTTCGCTATATGTCATAAACGACTTATATTAAAGAATGAGCTCAAGTGGTAAAGCTACCCGAACACGGGCCGGAGGTCCCGTGTTCGATTCCCGTATCTCCCCTTTATTGGGGCAATAATCTCCTCCTCTTGTGAGGCGTCCTCCTCTGGTGAGGCAATACCCTCCCCAGGCATGGAGCGTGCTTTAATCGGCCTTTTTAGGGTACTCTCCGCTCTCTCCCCCTCAGGGGGCAACGCCCTTTCGGGCTTCAGAATGAATGGAGTATTACCTATTGTACCTTGCATTGCATGGCCACACAAGCCATAAATGGAGGAGGACGAGATAAGCTGCTGCTACCAGAAAATTGTAGCAATTATATCCCTGACAAAAATTTGACAGTAAAACTGTATAAATGGTAGTTACTTCAGCCATGACAAAATTTTCTTCTATATGTTTCGGTTAAAATTTCTTTCTCATTTTATTTCATGTCATGTTTCATGTTTCTTTATCAACAACAAATTGTTATATGTCAGCTTTTCTTTTTATTTATAACCTAAAAAAAATGGTTGAATTTAAGTAAAATGTGACACTTGGGAGTTATATATAAATGAAACGCAGAATATGATAAGAAATGAGACTAATAATTCCAAACTCTTATATATGTGTTCATTATTTCCAACAATACATCTCCTAGTAAAGGGGCATGATTGAAGGAGCAATAAACCAAAGCCAATTATCCAAAATCTGACAGTACTACCTGAACTAGTAAATGAATTGGGGTACCCTTGTTGAATCCATCAACTTAAGAAAAAAATTCTTTCATCTTCCATAAATTAATCTTTAACTATTTGCTACCAAAGACTTGAAAGAGAAAGCAAATATGAACACATCAAATCAAGGTTGTTAAAATCGGGATTCTACGTAGAATCGGTGAAGGGGTGAAAAATCGTAAAATCGGGATTTTCCTTCTGTAGAATCGTAAAATCGGGATTTTCCTTCCGTAAAATCGTAGAATCGGTGAAGGGGTGAAAAATCGTAAAATCGTAGATTTAAATCGGGATTTTAACAACATTGCATCAAATGACCATAAATGGAAAAAACAAAATCAAAATCATCTATTTGCACGATGCATGAGAGGTCAGAAGCCTATGAAAGCTCCTAGGTTGGTTACATGCAACTTTCATGTTGGATGTTTGTACCATCGACATCAAATGTTAAACCTTAGAGAAAATGCATGAATAGTTTTTCGTTTTTGGTTGTAATTGGACTGAGATTGGTTTTAGTTTGAGATTCAAACTGAGACTCAAATCCTTTTGGGTTGAGTTTAAAATTGAAATCTCAAAGACTAATTAATGAAAAATGTAGTTTAAATTTAAAACTGAGACCAGAAATCTCAAATTGAGATTCAATCCAATCATACCCAATATCTGTTTATTTCAATTATTATCATACTCATACTTGTTGGATCACCTTTAACAACTCATCATACATTTACATTTTAGTTCATGTTTGTCTTTTGGTAGTCCAAATTATTGCAAAGAGTATTTAAGAATATTGAAGGATCAACTTCTTGACTATCACTTCAACATCTTCATCTTATTAAACTTGAGTGAGATGGGCTAGGATTTTTACGCGGGACTACCCATTTTGACCGTATTAATTTTGGGGCAAGTGTATGACGTATTTTGTGAGTTCGACTCTCATCCCACACTTAAACTAAATTTAAAAAAATGATTGAAATAGTTTATTTTTCTATTTCTCAGTTTATGGTAAACTAAGACCTCTCTTAAAAAAACTAAAGGATTTATTAAAAAAAGAGAAATCCCCTATTAGTATCCATTATCTATTTACGTACGACGGAGTTACTCTTTGCACGAGCGGCTCCACCACCGTCGTTCTATAAACAAAGACGATGCCGATTTACATCATGTGTGGTGGTGGTGATGATGTTCGGAGAGGGGGGTTCAGGTGGGTTGGGTTGTCTTTTAAGATTCGAGTATGGTTTTAGTATTCGGGTTTTTTTTGGGTAGGTTCAATTTTGAACAAAAATACGCCTGTCAGATATCACGTGTATCCATTTTGGCCTGAAAAGTGGCAGGATTCACTAATTGGACATTTATAGTGGCCCGTAAAAAGATGCGGTTATAAATAACCTAATAAAAAGATAAGTCTATTAATATAAATACGTAAATAGATATAGGCTACTAATAGGGGATTTCTCATTAAAAAAAACTAATTGAATGAGTTTTCCAAATATGCATATTATTATCGGGCAAGTGTGATACCCATAACTTTTCTACTTATGTGTTAATTTTTCAGCTTACGTGTATGCGTGTCATGTGATTATTTTGGCACGGACTATATGTCATAACATGGTTCATGTGTTACTTTTGAGTTTTTATGTTGAGGGGCGTAATTGATGAGTTGGAGAGTTGTGGGACTTGAGCGTGTTTGTTAAGAAGTTGAGGGATGGTTTGTGTAAGGAATTTGAATGGGGGAGTTATGGCTGGAAATAACGATAGTTATATAAAAAAAAAAAAGAATAGGGAAAATAAAAAAGAAAGAAAGAGAGCAGAAAAATTGGGCACAACTTTGACAGAGCAATTGAAAGGGTATTGCTTTGTTTAAATATGATGCATTATTTCTTTGTTTAAATGATAAGTAAGTTTATAAGTGACCCCACACAAATAACTTACACTTCTACTATCATAAACGTTCAAAGTTGTTGCCTTTTGTTTTTTTAATTTTTTTTGTTGTATAAAGATCCATCATTTTCATTTTTTTGTCATATATATTACTCAATTTATCCCAAATTGAATGTACACTTTTCTATTAATTTTACGTAGAAAGTTGGACGTTCAATTTGCGTGGGAAAGAGTATAATTTGTGTGGTGCATGGCTTAAAATTTTGTTTTTTTGGGACTGGATTCAACATATAATATATAAAAAACAATTATACACACAAAATCTAATAAAATTATCCAATACATGCAAGCAAAAAGTCTCGGGTATCACAGAAGTTGTTATTGAGATGAGTTAGAAGGCAAATGGAATGAAGGATAAACAGGAAGTTCCATTGTCTCTATCCAATTCATATTATATGGACTTATCACTGTAAATGACACATAACTGGAATGTTGCTTTTACAAAGAATCGGTTGCAACCTCATCACACACAGTAGGTTTTTTAACCCTCTCAACCATAACATCATGCATCAGTGTCGCTCCCCTCATTTCCTGCATCACATCATTATTCAGCATAGTAAACAAGTTGTATTCATAGAATTCTCAATCGGATAGTCTAATGATCCTTCATCCAAATCAACCAAGTAGTAGTGGACTCCAAAGAAAACAAATCATATAAAGGGAATTCAATAACATATCTTCTCAGTCGTTTTTTCTACGAGATCTTTCAAATACTGGTACAACAAACAATTTAGAGCTAGAGTTTTTTGTATAACATTAGTATGTTGATGTGTCATCCCGTAAGGCAAAAAGAAGTCAACGTTTAACGCCTAAATATTGTTCTCCTACACAATAGTTTTTTACCCCTCCCAACCATATCATCATGTATCAGTGTCTCTCCTCATTTTCTACCTCACATTATTATTCAGTAGGAAACCAAGTCGTATTCATAGGATTCTCAATCACGATAGTCTAAAGATTCTTCATCCAAATTAACCAAGTAGTAGTGGACTCCAAATAAATCAAATAATATACAGGGAATTCGATAACATATCCTCTCAGGTGTCTTGTCTTCCAAGATCTGTCAAGTAACTGGTACATCAAACAATTTAGCGCTAGAGTTTTTGTATAGCATTAGTATGTTGATGTGTCATCCCGTAAGGCAAATAGAAGTCAACGTTTACCGCCTACGTACTGTTCTCCTACCCCATTTGTTTCGAACATTATCACTAACTCAAACTTATAAAATTCACATTGTCCACGACCACCTGTATTTCCTGACCATTGTAGATAATTTTAGCCGCTTCACATCTGTTTAATTGATGAAAACAAAGTCTAAGACACCACCCGTTATCCAACACTTTTGCCTATATGTGATTACCTAATTCCAAAATATCATTAAAGTATTGTGTTTAGAAAATGAGTCTGAATTTCAGATATCTGGATTTTTCGCTTCTTAAGATATCATTCACCCAACATCCTGCATAAAAATCTCAACAGCAAAATGGAATTGTTGAGCGTGAACGCTCCCGTAGGGATATACTGAGGTAAGTATTGAAAGCCATTATTATATGGATTCATCGAAGGCCTCTATATAGAGGTGGTAGGAGTGAATAACTGTTCATAAGGGTAGACTGAACTGATAGCACTTGGAAAGTGTAGCTGAGATGAATTATGAGGCAAGTTGAATGAAGAATAAGTCATCACATTATTATTCAACATAAGAAACCAAGTCGTATTTATAGGATTCTCAATCGCGATAGTCTAACGATTCTTAATACAAATTAACCAAAGAAATCAAATCATATACAAGGAATTCGATAACATATCTTCTTAGTCGTCTTATCTTCCAAGATCTTTCAAGTACCAGTACATCAAACAATTTAGCGCTAGAGTTTTTTGTATAGCATTAGTATGTTCATGTGTCATCCCGTAAGTTAAAACAAGTCAACGTTTACAACCTAAGTATTGTTCTCCTACCTATTTGTTTAGAACATTATCACTAACTCAAACTTAAAAAATTCACATTGTCCACACCCAGTGCATTTCCTTACCATTGTAGATGATTTTAGCCGCTTCACATTGGTTTATTTGATGAAAACAAAGTCTGAGACTCCACTCGTTATCCAACACTTTTTCCCATATAGTATTACCAAATTCTAAAAGTTCTTTAAAGTAATGTGTTTACACAATGAGTCTGAATTTCAGATTTCTGAATTTTTCATTTTCTTAAGATATCATTTGTCCGACATCCTACGTAGAAACTCATCAGCAAAATTGAGTTTTCGAGCATGAACGCTACCGTAGGGATAAACTGAGGTGAGAAATGAAAGCAATTATTATATGGATTCATCGACGGCCTCTGTATAGAGGTGGTAGTAGAGAATAACTGTTCATAAGGGTAGACTAGACTGATAGCACTTTGAATGTGTAGCTGAGATTAAGTAGGAGACAAGTTGAATGAATAATAAATCATCAAATTATTATTCACCATAGGAAACCAAGTCGTATTCAGAGGATTCTCAATCGGGATAGTCTAACGATTATTAATCCAAATTAACCAAGTAGTAGGGGACTCCAAAGAAATAAAATCATATACAGGGAATTCGATAACATATCTTCATAGTCGTCTTGTCTTCCAAGATCTTTCACTAGTACATCAAACAATTTAGCGCTAGAGATTTTTGTATAGCATTAGTATGTTGATGTGTCATCTTGAAGGCAAAAAGAAGGCAACGTTTACCGCTTAAGTATTGTTCTCGTACCAATTTGTTTCGAACATTAACACTAATTCAAACATATAAAATTCACATTGTCCACGACCACCTGTATTTCCTGACCATTCAAGATGATTTTAACCGTTTCACATCGATTTATTTGATGAAAACAAAGTATGAGACTCCACCCGTTATCCAACACTTTTGCCCATATGTGATTATCTAATTCCAAAAGGTCATTAAAGTAGTGTGTTTAGACAATGAGTCTGAATTTCAGATGTCTGAAATTTTAGCTTCTTAAGGTATCATTCGCCCAAAATCCCGCGTAAAAACTCATCAGCAAAATGGAATTGTCGAGCGTGAACGCTCCCGTAGAGATAAACTGAGGTAAGAAATGAAAGTCATTATTATATAGATTCATCGACGGCCTCTGTATAGAGGTGGTATAAAAGAATAACTCTCCATAAGGGTAGACTGGACTGATAACAATTTTAACGTGTAGCTGAGATGAAGTAAGAGACAAGCTGAATGAAGAATAAGCCATCACATTATTATTCAGCATAGGAAACCAAGTCGTATTCATATTATATGGCTTCATCGACGGCCTCTATATAGAGGTGGTAGGAGAGAATAACTCCATAAATGTAGACTGCACTTTGAAAGTGTAGTTGAGATGATGTAGGAGACAAGTTGAATGAAGAATAAGTCATCCCATCATTATTCAGCATATGAAACCAAGTCTTATTCATAGGATTCTCAATCGGGATAGTCTAACGATTCTTCATCCAAATTTATCAAGCAGTAGTGGACTCCAAAAAAATTAAATCATAAACAGAAAATTCGATAACATATAATTTCAGTTGTCTTGTCTTCCAAGATCTTTCAAGTACTGGTAAATCAAACAATTTAGTGCTAGAGTTTTTTTATAGCATTAGTATGTTGATGTGTCATCCCGTAAGGCAAAAAGAAGTCAACGTTTACCGCCTAAGTATTGTTCTCCTACCCCTTTGTTTCGAACATTATCATTTACTCAAACTTATAAAATTCACATTGTCCACGACCACCAGTATTTCCTGACCATTGTAGATGATTTTAGTCGCTTCACATCGGTTTATTTGATGAAAACAAAGTCTGAGACTCTACCCGTTATCCAACACTATTGCCCATATGCGATTACCTAATTTCAAAAGGTCATTAAAGTAGTGCGTTTAGAGAATGATTCTGAATTTCAGATTTCTGAATTTTTCGCTTCTTAAGGTATCATTCGCCCAGCAACCTGCGTAGAAACTCATCAACAAAATTGAATTGTCGAGTGTGAATGCTCCCGTAGGGATAAACTGAGGTAAGAAATAAAAGTCGTTATTATATGGATTCATCAACGGCCTCTGTATAGAGAGGGTAGGAGAGAATAACTGTAGACTGCACTTTGAAGGTGTAGTTGAGATTTTCAAATACATAAATTTTGCAAGTTTTTGTACTGTATTCAGTTGAGATCACAACATGCCTTCTGAAAGGACACTTATTCTTTGTATCCAAAAGAACATCTAGTCGTTTGTTCTGATTATCGGATTTGTTAGGTGGAGAGAAGTCGTTTGTTTAAAAGCAGGACCGAATCCACAATCTTAGCTCGGTTTGGGGAGGCAAAATTGGAAAAACCGTGTGGATATATTTTATGTTTTTTTTACTGTCCAATGCCAGAAATATGGGGCTTATGAACCTTTTTTAAGTTGTAACTATGTCCATTAATGGGTAACAACAAGCTAGCTAAGAGTTCAGAATCAATCAAAAAGGATAACAACCCTAAGAGTTCAGAATCAATCAAAAAAAGGATAACAGAGGAACAACTTAAACTAAAGCAAAAAAATCAAAAACAAAAACACAACATGTATTCAAGCGAACTAGAAACTCAGATATTTGATAATAATTCTAGATAAACCAAAACAAAACCAAAAACAAAAAACAAAGAAAACAACTACTCTCAAATAAGGATCATTTTCACCAACAAAAAGTTCAGGCTATTTATTCAACCAAAACACAAAAATTACTAAAACTATGAAGAAATGGATAAAATGATACCTAGACTTGCAGAACAAGAAGTTGTTGTTGTTGTTGTTTGCAGCGAAGAACAAGCTGCTTTATTTCGCTGCGAGATATGAAGCAGAAGACGTACTCAGTTTATGTTATTTGATTTTGGGAAATTAGCCTATTTAGTCCCCCCTAGTGATTTTCGTTTAGCCCGTATTGTCCTCAATGTTTAATTTCAACCTGTAAAGTCCCCTAGAAATATTTGTTAGCCCGTATAGTCCCCAGTGTTTAATTTCAGCCTTTAAAGTCCCCTAGAAATTTTCGTTTAGCCCGTATAATTATCAATTTCAATCTATAAAATTTACAAAATATAAAAAAATCAGTATACAAATGGTTATAAAAAGGAAACGCCAAATTCTATTGCCCTAATTTGGACTAACTCATTTGCCCTAAGTCCTCCGCATAAGAGGTGGTGGAACCTCTATAAGCACCCCGTAAATAGGTAAGGGACTTTAGATGCTGAAATTAAACATTGGGGACTATACGGGCTAAACAAAAATTCCTGGGGGACTTTACAGGCTGAAATTAAACATTAAGGACTATACGGGCTAAACAAAAATTTTTGGGGGACTAAATAGGCTGATTTCCCTTTAATTTTTTTGTCATGTTATGGATGGAGATTTATATTTACAACTCAATCCTTTCAACTAATTGCTTAGTATACTTTGGCCCAACTTTGGAAGATATCTTCCAAAAATGACTAATAAACTTATTCCGGAAATGGTATTTTTTTTATAAAAAAAAAGTTTATTTTAATCGGAGCTGGGGTGTCGAACTTTGGAACTATTATTTCAAGTCGGAAGTGCTAAGTCAACCGCACCAGGGTCAGAGCCTGCAGTAATTTGTTATTACAGACGGATTTTTTATTGAAATTATTTTGGGGGGCGAGAATTAATATTTATACAAAAATCTCACGAAAAATAATATTTAGGGAGAGGCATTATAATTTAAGAGGTTACATTACAATAATTTTATAAATTTTGGGAGAGGATCGACAAAACAAAAATTTAATAGAGTTTTTGAACATATTAAAAAAAAGAGCAAATAGCTTTTTCTGCCACAAAACTAGTTACGAGTGCTATATCTGCCACAAATAATGTTTTCGTGTTTTTTCTTACACAAAACTAGTTACGAGTGTTATATCTGCCACAAATCGTTTTTCGTGCCTTTTCTGCCATGAAACATTTTATTAGTGCTAAAAATGCCACAAAACGAGGGAGGGTGAAGGGAAAAATAGGTAAGAGATCAGATTAATTTCAAATAGACCCTAAAATCACATTTTTATATTTAATTGGGTACACAATTTATTTTCTAAATAATTTATACCCCCTGCAAAATCACCCAATCTCAAAGCAATATGCAAAATGCAAACTAATTTCCATAGGAATATCTAATTGTTCTTAGGCATTTTTGCTAGGCTATCACCTTCACCACGTCTCTCCAATTCATCAAGCAACCATTTTTTGGCAGATTTGGTACTCCTTGGTATGGGTGGGGCAGGGATTGGGTGACGGGATGGGAGGTGGTGGCCGCTCGATGTGGGAAGAGAAGAAAGAAGAAGGTAGCAGTGAAGGTTTTGGTAAATTTGGGAAGAAGGGTCAAGTATTAAAAATAAAATAAAATTAGGTACCCAATGTAATATAAAAATTTGATTTTAGGGTTTATTTGAAATTAATTTGATCTCTTACCTATTTTTCCCTTCACCCTCCCTCGTTTTGTGGCATTTTTAGCACCCATAAAGCGTTTCATGGCAGAAAAGGCACGAAAAAATGATTTGTGGCAGATATACCACTCGTAACTAGTTTTGTGGCAGAAAAAACACAAAAACATAATTTGTGACAGATATAGCACTCGTAACTAGTTTTATGGCAAAAAAAATTATTTGCTAAAAAAAAATTACATTATTAGTCTATAAGTTCTTTTTTTTCCACTTGGGGAGGGGGCAAGGCCCCTACGGTATGAGTAGGTCCGCCATTGTACGTACTTTCGGCCCTCTAAATCCCCCATTAAATTATACTAATCTTCTTTGTCTTTCTAAAATAATATTTATTTTAAAATATATCCGCGTCTATATTTTACTGAGTACAATGTAGAAAAGCTTTCTTGTTATCAAACAAGTTTAATAGACAATGTGTTTTTCACTCTAAAACAATTTCTCATTATAATTTTGCTTGAAAAATTATTTCCATCTAAAATTGTCATTGGAAAGTTTTTTTTTTTTTAAACAAAAAATACCCATCAAATTTCGGCCAAGGTAATTTAAGCACGCAAAACTGGCGCCAAGAACTACTATGAAATTTATTTATTTTTATGAATAAGAACTACTATGGGGTTACTGGAACTAAATTATTGCTCAAAACAAATTAGAATAAAGATTTTTTGGAGAAATTTTTAAATTTAGTTTTGGTCTCATTTATAGAAGTGGTTCTTATAACTAAATGAAAGGGAGGTTAATTTTATAGGGTGAAAATTCTCTGTCCCCATTCCTCTCCCCATCTCTGTCCCCAATCAATCAAAATTTACTATATAAACATTTTTTTCAATTATATATACACATGGTGAATTGTGATTGGCTGGGAACAGAGATGGGGATAGGAACGAGGACATAGAATTTTTACCAATTTTATATGGAAAGGAAATGTAATGCGCACGTCTTGGGAAAAATGTTTTATAAAACATATGCTCGCATATTCGTTCATAGGGCAAATCGAATATGTGATTATTGAAATAATCGTTGGAGACTTAAATGATGGTAATGGTGAGGTCTCGCAAATTTAAAAAAAAAAAAAAACAGAAGACAATATTACACTAACTCGGTTACATTTTTAATCAAATACATATCCGAATAAAAACTTGAATTATGAAATTCCTTTTTGTTTTCTTACTTTTACCGTTCTCTTCTATGTTTCAGAAGAGTTCATAATCATACCTCTTGACTCGAAAATGCTAAATAAATTGTTCCAAATCATCATGCACGATGAACTTTCTAACTCTCTGACCCTTGCTCGCCATGCACTACGATACAAGCTTTCTAATACTTCGTCCCGAAGTCTTTTTCTAAATGTATATTTTTTTTTCAATTTTTAAGGATATAATTTTTTTTAAAAATTACATTTACTTATGGGAAAGAGAAAAATAGGTAAATTGGTGATTAAGATTTAAGGGGTATAATGATTAAAAAAAATTGTCTCTTCCTTTCTTAATTTATACTCTCTCCGTCACAAATTATCTCTCCACATTTTCTTTTCAATCTGTCCCAAATTATTTGTTCACTTTATAAATAAAGAGTTCATTGAATATTGGAGAGAGAATGTTTGGTAGAGAAAAGAAGGTAGAATTAAATTGAAGGTAGAATTAAATTAAAAGTAGAATTAAATATGATCATATTTGATATTTTATCATATACTATTAGAAATTTTTTTAAAACCTACTTTCCGTACAAAACACAGAGTAACCAAATGATTTGGGACGAATATAGTACTAAACTAGCTAGAAGGACCTTATTATAAAACGGAGTGAGTAGTTTCCTTTTTGCCGAATCATTCAAAAGACAACTTTAAAAAATCCATATTCAGGAGTCCGATCAAATAAAGTTTTTTTTAAAGTATTATTAGCAGGGAAGAAGCCTGACTTTTAGGTGGGGACGAAAAACTGTAACAGTATATCGAACTATATACAAAAAATTGTAAAAAAAAAAAATGTTGGGGAGAAATTTGATTAAATATTTTAAGCTATATATAAAATTTACTATATCTAATAGAATTTTTAAAATTCTCGGACCTTGTCTTGGTCCCTGATTATTAGTAATTTGCATGGACAAAGTCATTCCCAAAATACAAGGATAGCATAAGAAAATTTCTTCTTTTGATCATGTTTCCTGAGATTGAAAGCGAAACGACTTGCTATCTCCCATTCAGGTATAAACTAAAATAGTTTCAACTGATAATTCCCACAAATTTTACAATCAAATTCTCGAATTATAAAAATCTGCTCTCCAATTTCACCATCTTTTTAAACTTGCCAATGCGGATTGTAAAGGCGTCCAGGCAGAAAATTTTAACTCCTTCCATCCCAAATTGAATGTCCAATTCCCACAATTTATTTTTACGTAAGAAATTGAATATTCAAATTGGGACGGAGGGAGTAAAAAATTAATTGAAAGCAACAGTTTTCAAATTTATCCGTGGAAGTAACAACTAGCATAATGGAAAATGTAGTAAAAATGAATTTAAATAGATGAAAGTGCAAAAGAAGGCAAAAAAAATAAAATAGCTGACTATGTAAGCCAAGTATTCTGCCGAAAGGGCAAAAAAAAAAACCCGTTTATGTTCAATTGGTGTTTTCGTATGAGTGAAATTAGAGGTGGATAACAAAATATGACAAATTGTAAATGATTGTAATAAATATTGAGATATCAGAACAAACTTGAAAAAATACCTAGGAGTGCCTCTAATTCATGGCAAAGTGAAGAAAGGTATGTTTGTGGTCTGATTGGGAAGGTTAAAGGCAAGCTGAATGGGTGGAAATCAAACCATTTATCCTTATTTCAACAAAAGAAGCGCGGGCTCCTTCGGCAGAAGAATTTTTTAGAGAGGTAGGGACCCCCCACGCCATATAATTCTCGCATATAATGATGTATAAACATTGGGTAATGTTGGGTTCATGTTTTGGAACTGTTTGGGAGATTAAACTGTTGATTTATGAAGTAATTGCATGAATTTGGTTTTATCGCTTTCGATATTGAATAATTGCTTGAACTTGATTAGTTGCTTTATAATCTGATTTCCTGTTACAACTTTTTAATTGTTTTCATATATAATTTGTTTTGTATCTGATGCGAAACCGTTGTACTAATACGAAGGTTCGGCTTAAAGGTCCGATCTTTCTCTATCTCGAACAGTTTATGGGGGAATATAAGCAACCTTTCTCCCGTAAGGTTGAATATCAATGAAAGTGAAACACCACAATAAGTATAAACCAAACTTATTGATACTGATGAACTCAAAGATGAATGAACTCTAACATAGAGAATCAAACACAAAGTAACTAAGGAATAACCTTAAAATATCATATCAAGTCTAAGTTACATGGCTGCCGAAATCTCTATTAAATAGAGTATTTCGGTTACAAGAGAACCAATCTAACTCAAACTAGGAAAAGGGAAATAAGAGTCCTTGAAGAAGTAGGACTCTTGAATAACAACTTGCTATCAAGTAACTACCTAAACAAGAAGAGTCCTAGTAGATATGGAACTCTTAACAACTAGAATATAAATAACTACCAAATCTATGAAGAGTCCTAGTTGCATTAGGACTCTTATTAACCAACTAATTAACACATGGACAACATGTCCTTTATTATAGCAACTACTTAAATGCTCTAAATAAAGTAAATAACAAAGCTGGAAAACAATTAAAGTCTAGCATAGACTTTAATTGTACAAAGACTAAAATGCCCTTTAAAATTCGTCCCAATTCTGGACAGCTTGTTGGGCCAACTTGCACGACGATTTCGGATGTCAAGAAGGCAGAATCTAATCTCGGGTTCTTCATGAAAGTTGTAGATATGCCTCTTATATTTAATATGCAACTGGAATCAGCTCCATTGGATAAACGGATAGAAAGTTATGACCATTCTGCCAAACTGTTGTAAAGCTGTCCAATCCGTCATCATCTTGTATGATTACTAAAATACCCTTCTTAGCCTCTTTGCTTGATAGGGCCTAATTGTACACTTGTGAACTTGAGAGGCTGCCTCGTATAACATTCCTAGATGTAACTTAGCATCCTCTTTATACTTTAGAACTCGGGTCAATGATGTAGATAGTTGCTTCACGTCCCTTGTTCTAAGTCTCGTGCTTAGTCGATGTATGCGTTCCTTTGACTTGGGCAACCTTGAGGTTGGTACCGTATCATTCATGGCTGGTACCGTATCATCCTCTCCTTCTTGAAAAACTTTCAAACACAAAGTAACTAAGGAATAACCTTAAAATATCATATCAAGTCTAAGTTACATGGCTGCCGAAATCTCTATTAAATAGAGTATTTCGGTTACAAGAGAACCAATCTAACTCAAACTAGGAAAAGGGAAATAAGAGTCCTTGAAGAAGTAGGACTCTTGAATAACAACTTGCTATCAAGTAACTACCTAAACAAGAAGAGTCCTAGTAGATATGGAACTCTTAACAACTAGAATATAAATAACTACCAAATCTATGAAGAGTCCTAGTTGCATGAGGACTCTTATTAACCAACTAATTAACACATGGACAACATGTCCTTTATTATAGCAACTACTTAAATACTCTAAATAAAGTAAATAACAAAGCTGGAAAACAATTAAAGTCTACCATAGACTTTAATTGTACAAAGACTAAAATGCCCTTTTAAAATTCGTCCCAATTCTGGACAGCTTGTTGGGCCAACGTGCACGACGATTTCGGATGTCAAGAAGGCAGAATCTAATCTCGGGTTCTTCATGACAGTTGTAGATATGCCTCTTATATTTAATATGCAACTGGAATCAGCTCCATTGGATAAACGGATAGAAAGTTATGACCATTCTGCCAAACTGTTGTAAAGCTGTCCAATCCCTCATCATCTTGTATGATTACTAAAAATACCCTTCTTAGCCTCTTTGCTTGATAGGGCCTAATTGTACACTTGTGAACTTGAGAGGCTGCCTCGTATAACATTCCTAGATGTAACTTAGCATCCTCTTTATACTTTAGAACTCGGGTCAATGATGTAGATAGTTGCTTCACGTCCCCTTGTTCTAAGTCTTGTGCTTAGTCGATGTATGTGTTCCTTTGACTTGGGCAACCTTGAGGGTTGGTACCGTATCATTCATGGCTGGTACCGTATCATCCTCTCCTTCTTGAAAAACTTTCATATCCCCTCTCCATATTAAAGGATTCGTCCTCGAATCTTCTAAATCACAGGATGCAATTACATGATCAATATTTTCTTCTAAATCTTCACTCCTTTCTTTCAACTCCTCATTTGGCAAACTTTCTAATTTTGTCTCGGTTTCATCCTTGTCTTCTTGACTTTCCAAATTTGTTTCATCCCTGTATTGTATCATTCTTTGAGCACACTTTGTAGATCAATTCCCGTAGTTCATCCATATCTATCTTCCAAGTTGAAGATTTAATGGCGATCTGTTTGGCTAACTTTTTCTTGAATTGTGGCGGTTTTGGCAGCCCCAAAATAGCTATTATCTTCACTTTGCCGCTGCCCAACACAAGAATTGGAAGGGGGCTGATTTGTCATTTCCATTGTGGAAATTTAGCCGAATTAGTCCCTTTCTTCTTCTCTTTGATTCGCCTCTCAATTTGCTCTGCATGATCGACCATCTCCATAATATCAACATGATAAACGCATTCTACCTCTGGCCTAATATCATCATTCAAACCGGCCAAGAATCGATTCAATGTAACTTCTTCATATTCTTGTTTGTCAAGCCGAATCATGGCTAATCGCATCGCTTCATAATATTCATCTACTGATTTAGAACCTTGTGTAAGCATTTGCAAACGTTTAGCTTGCTCCGTAAAGTAATTTAGGGAAATAAACCTTCGTTTCATCTCGACTTTCAAGTCATTCCAAGTTTCAATAGGTCGTTGACCCGCTCTTTGCCTAATTATAGTTTCCTGTTTCCACCACGTTGATGCCTTACTATAAAATCCATTGATCGCCATCTTTACCTTTTTTGCCCTCCGAATAATTATTAATAGCAAAAATATTGTGAAATTCATGTATCCATTCAAATAATAAGTCAGGCCTATTCGTTCCTTCAAAATATGGGAGCTTGAGTGCACCAACAGAATTGTCAACTTGCTGATTTTTGTAATCCCTTTGCGGCTCACAAGAAAACAAATAGGAATCATCATATCTTGAATTTGTTGTATGTTGGAAGCCATACCTTTTATCATCATAATCAAAGTTGTCATCTTCTTGATCAAATTGTTGCCACATCATTATTGCATGAATTGGTTGAAATCTTTAAAAAGATAGAGTCTTTATGCTTCTTGATTCTCTTGAAAGTTGATTTCTTGATTCTTGATTCTTGATTTTTGATTCTTGATTCTGGATTTTTCAATCCGGATGAACAGTAGCATAAACAGTAACAAAAATTTAATTTTGTCCCGGATGAACAGTAACCCGTGAACAGTGCCGTGAACAGTAACGATGAACAGTAATCCGCAAACAGTGTCGTGAACAGTAATTTTTTTTGTTGGTAATTTTCTGCCCAAAAAATTTAAAGAAAGCAATAAAGATACACCAAGATAGAGATAAACCTTTTGCTCTGATACCACCTGATGCGAAACCATTGTACTAATACGAAGGTTCGGCTTAAAGGTCCGATCTTTCTCTATCTCGAACAGTTTATGGGGGAATATAAGCAACCTTTCTCCCGCAAGGTTGAATATCAATGGGGGCTGAAACACCACAATAAGTATAAACCAAACTTATTGATACAGTAACTCAAAGATGAATGAACTCTAACATAGAGAATCAAACACAAAGTAACTAAGGAATAACCTTAAAATATCATATCAAGTCTAAGTTACATGGCTGCCGAAATCTCTATTAAATAGAGTATTTCGGTTACAAGAGAACCAATCTAACTCAAACTAGGAAAAGGGAAATAAGAGTCCTTGAAGAAGTAGGACTCTTGAATAACAACTTGCTATCAAGTAACTACCTAAACAAGAAGAGTCCTAGTAGATATGGAACTCTTAACAACTAGAATATAAATAACTACCAAATCTATGAAGAGTCCTAGTTGCATGAGGACTCTTATTAACCAACTAATTAACACATGGACAACATGTCCTTTATTATAGCAACTACTTAAATACTCTAAATAAAGTAAATAACAAAGCTGGAAAACAATTAAAGTCTACCATAGACTTTAATTGTACAAAGACTAAAATGCCCTTTAAAATTCGTCCCAATTCTGGACAGCTTGTTGGGCCAACTTGCACGACGATTTCGGATGTCAAGAAGGCAGAATCTAATCTCGGGTTCTTCATGACAGTTGTAGATATGCCTCTTATATTTAATATGCAACTGGAATCAGCTCCATTGGATAAACGGATAGAAAGTTATGACCATTCTGCCAAACTGTTGTAAAGCTGTCCAATCCCTCATCATCTTGTATGATTACTAAAATACCCTTCTTAGCCTCTTTGCTTGATAGGGCCTAATTGTACACTTGTGAACTTGAGAGGCTGCCTCGTATAACATTCCTAGATGTAACTTAGCATCCTCTTTATACTTTAGAACTCGGGTCAATGATGTAGATAGTTGCTTCACGTCCCTTGTTCTAAGTCTTGTGCTTAGTCGATGTATGTGTTCCTTTGACTTGGGCAACCTTGAGGTTGGTACCGTATCATTCATGGCTGGTACCGTATCATCCTCTCCTTCTTGAAAAACTTTCATATCCCCTCTCCATATTAAAGGATTCGTCCTCGAATCTTCTAAATCACAGGATGCAATTACATGATCAATATTTTCTTCTAAATCTTCACTCCTTTCTTTCAACTCCTCATTTGGCAAACTTTCTAATTTTGTCTCAGTTTCATCCTTGTCTTCTTGACTTTCCAAATTTGTTTCATCCTGTATTGTATCATTCTTTGAGCACACTTTGTAGATCAATTCCCAGTAGTTCATCCATATCTATCTTCCAAGTTGAAGATTTAATGGCGAGTCGTTTGGCTAACTTTTTTCTTGAATTGTGGCGGTTTTGGCAGCCCCCAAAATAGCTATTATCTTCACTTTGCCGCTGCCCAACACAAGAATTTGAAGGGGGCTGATTTGCTTGTTTCCATTGTGGAAATTTAGCCGAATTAGTCCCTTTCTTCTTCTCTTTGATTCGCCTCTCAATTTGCTCCGCATGATCGACCATCTCCATAATATCAACATGATAAACGCATTCTACCTCTGGCCTAATATCATCATTCAAACCGGCCAAGAATCGATTCAATGTAACTTCTTCATATTCTTGTTTGTCAAGCCGAATCATGGCTAATCGCATCGCTTCATAATATTCATCTACTGATTTAGAACCTTGTGTAAGCATTTGCAAACGTTTAGCTTGCTCCGTAAAAGTAATTTAGGGAAATAAACCTTCGTTTCATCTCGACTTTCAAGTCATTCCAAGTTTCAATAGGTCGTTGACCCGCTCTTTGCCTAATTATAGTTTCCTGTTTCCACCACGTTGATGCCTTACTATAAAATCCATTGATCTGCCATCTTTACCTTTTTTGCCCTCCGAATAATTATTAATAGCAAAAATATTGTGAAATTCATGTATCCATTCAAATAATAAGTCGAGCCTATTCGTTCCTTCAAAATATGGGAGCTTGAGTGCACCAACGAAATTGTCAACTTGCTGATTTTTGTAATCCCTTTACGGCTCACAAGAAAACAAATAGGAATCATCATATCTTGAATTTGTTGTATGTTGGAAGCCATACCTTTTATCATCATAATCAAAGTTGTCATCTTCTTGATCAAATTGTTGCCACATCATTATTGCATGAATTGGTTGAAATCTTTAAAAAGATAGAGTCTTTATGCTTCTTGATTCTCTTGAAAGTTGATTTCTTGATTCTTGATTCTTGATTTTTTGATTCTTGATTACGGATTTTTCAATCCGGATGAACGATAGCATAAACGATAACAAAAAATTTAATTTTGTCCCGGATGAACAGTAACCCGTGAACAGTGCCGTGAACAGTAACGATGAACAGTAATCCGCAAACAGTGTCGTGAACAGTAATTTTTTTTGTTGGTAATTTTCTGCCCCAAAAAAATTTAAAGAAAGCAATAAAGATACACCAAGATAGAGATAAACCTTTTGCTCACGATACCACCCGATGCGAAACCATTGTACTAATACGAAGGTTCGGCTTAAAGGTCCGATCTTTCTCTATCTCGAAGCAGTTTATGGGGAATATAAGCAACCTTTCTCCCGCAAGGTTGAATATCAATGGGAAGTGAAACACCACAATAAGTATAAACCAAACTTATTGATACGATGAACTCAAAGATGAATGAACTCTAACATAGAGAATCAAACACAAAGTAACTAAGGAATAACCTTAAAATATCATATCAAGTCTAAGTTACATGGTTGCCGAAATCTCTATTAAATAGAGTATTTCGGTTACAAGAGAACCAATCTAACTCAAACTAGGAAAAGGGAAATAAGAGTCCTTGAAGAAGTAGGACTCTTGAATAACAACTTGCTATCAAGTAACTACCTAAACAAGAAGAGTCCTAGTAGATATGGAACTCTTAACAACTAGAATATAAATAACTACCAAATCTATGAAGAGTCCTAGTTGCATTAGGACTCTTATTAACCAACTAATTAACACATGGACAACATGTCCTTTATTATAGCAACTACTTAAATGCTCTAAATAAAGTAAATAACAAAGCTGGAAAACAATTAAAGTCTAGCATAGACTTTAATTGTACAAAAGACTAAAATGCCCTTTAAAATTCGTCCCAATTCTGGACAGCTTGTTGGGCCAACTTGCACGACGATTTCGGATGTCAAGAAGGCATAATCTAATCTCGGGTTCTTCATGAAAGTTGTAGATATGCCTCTTATATTTAATATGCAACTGGAATCAGCTCCATTGGATAAACGGATAGAAAGTTATGACCATTCTCGCTAAAACTGTTGTAAAAGTCTGTCCAATCCCAGTCATCATCTTGTATGATTACTAAAATACCCTTCTTAGCCTCTTTGCTTGATAGGGCCTAATTGTACACTTGTGAACTTGAGAGGCTGCCTCGTATAACATTCCTAGATGTAACTTAGCATCCTCTTTATACTTTAGAACTCGGGTCAATGATGTAGATAGTTGCTTCACGTCCCTTGTTCTAAGTCTCGTGCTTAGTCGATGTATGCGTTCCTTTGACTTGGGCAACCTTGAGGTTGGTACCGTATCATTCATGGCTGGTACCGTATCAGTATCTGTCCTGAATTGTGGATTCGTTAGAAATCCTTTTATTTAATTTGGTTATTCTTAATTGCTTAATTGTTAGTTGTCATTATTTGGAGTCGTCAGATTTGGTGTCATTATTTTAGTCCTATGTGGTTTGGTCGACCGAGTCGTTGCCCCCTATCGAGCTCTTGTCTAGGAACGACTGATTGGCAAGATCTGTTCGACTACTGCATCTGTGACCCCGAGAGGTCTTATGTTATGCTTTGTTCTCGATGATGCTATCATGGGATGGTAATTGCTTTGTGGAGTCCACGTGGTGGATGATGACACAATGTAATGGATGGATCCTTAAACCCTAAGTAGGGGTGAGCAAATTCGATTTTTGCCGAATTCCGACCGAATTCGAATTCAATTTGGCAATTCGAATTCGGTAATTCGTCTTGAATTCGGTAATTCGGTCAAGACCGAAATTCGAATTGGTCGAATTTGGGACGAATTCGGTTTGACTATTTTTGAATTTGGTGTGCCGAATTCGAATTCGAATTCGAATTTTTTAATAATTAAATATTATTATTATTATATAATTAAATATAATTATTGAATTTTTAATAATTAAATATTATTATTATATAATTAAATATAAAAAAATATTATATAATAAAAAATATACCTCCAATTCGGTCGAAACCGAATTTCGAATTCACCAATTCGAATTCGGTTTCGAATTCGGTCGGTTTTTTTAGGTAGGAAAAAAATGAAAAAACCGAATTCAAATTGCCGAATTGGCCAATTCGAATTCGGTGCTCACCCCTAACTCTGGGTTCGTCGGTTGGGAGACCTTACCAAACTCGCACTTGCATTTTCTGGGTCGTCCTAGCTCGTATAATAGATTGGGTTATTACCGTTATTGTTAGTTGGGAGTGAATAGACAAGTAAGCTCATGTGGTGGGATTGTGTGTCATAGCGGTAGTGATGTTCTTAGTGTTTAAACGGTGTTGTAATCGAGTGTATTGTATGCAGTGGCAGAGCCAAGAATTTGTTATAGAGGGCGAATTTCTTACCGAAATTTTTTAGGGGGGGCCAAATACAACATTTATAAGAAAATATCACAAAAAAAAAATTCCTATAGAAAATTAGTCATTTTTGAAAATTTTGGGGAGAGGGGTATGGGCAATGCGTGGTGCTTGTCGTGCATTTGGTTATGTAAACGTTTGGATGCGAGGAATATGTCTACTTAGCTTATTTGTTATTTCATACTTGTTTGTTTTTCTTTTGGTCATTATTTGCTACTTGGAATGGTGTCTTTATGTTTACTTTTGAGTTGGGAAGTTTGGGTATTGAATTGGTGCATTTATGCACAAGTTTTAGGCTTGTTTTTATGAAAATCACAGGTCGCGGACGAACCATTCGTCCTAACATTCATCCGCAGAGAAACAGTAACTATTGTCTTACCGCAGACGAATTCGGTCGACCGGTTGTGTACTGAGGTTGACCAGAGCCCTGTTCACATTCTGTTGGTTTCTGGAAGACTCCCGGTCAACCGGGAACCAAACCTTGCAAGGTCGATCAGAGAGTCACTGTGAGACCGTTCTGCACCGTTCTGTCTTGTTTTGTATTGATTTTTGTGGGGCTTGACCTGTGTCGTATTAGGTATTATTTTTAAAAAGGGTATTTTGGGAAACAGGAATATGTTGCATCTATCTTTGTTATACTTCTGTTCTGTTTTATTATTATTGGTCCTTGCTGAACACCGGAGCTCAGTCCATATGCTTTTATTTGTACAGATGATTTATGTGAGGAGCAGTACTACGATGATGATGGTACATGGGAAGGGGATTATGAAGATTGATTCATAACTGGCCTACTTAGATATATATTATTTCATTCGTTATTCATTTATACTTAGAGTTTAGTTCATTCTTTATTATTGTTGAACAAATATCCTTTGTAATAATTAGATTTCGCTGTTGAACTCTTATTTGGGAGTATTAAATAATTGAATTCCCTTTTGGTAATCTCTGTATCGTAGGCTTTTGTGTATCATCTCCCAATTAGACACTGCCATTGAAATACCTTTTGAGGGTATATAACCTAAGAGGAGGAGGGGGTGAATTAGATTCTATAAAAACTTTTTTAGCTTTTCTAAAAACTTCTTTTTGCTTAAGTGTTCACCTTAACAAAGAGGTCTTGTGCCTACTCATAGGACTTTTAAACACTCACCAAGAGTGCAACTCTCTAAGAGCTTTTTGCTAGCTCGCAAAGAACTAGTTATCAACTAATGAGAAACTTGGGTAACCTATCTCTTTCTAAGGAGATTTACAATTTAGTTCACTACTACAAATCCCTCAATTGGATTGAATATACAAATGAAATCTCTAATCAATATTGTGAATAGAAAGATAGAAGAAGTTTAAGCTCAACATAAATGCTTTGAATGATTTGGAAATTAAGCACAAAAGCGTTTGCTTGTATATTTGGAAAGTGTATATGCATATGCCATCTTATGGCTTGATTAGTTATTAAAAATTCAGCTTTGAAAGCTTTTTATAGGGTTAGAATATACAAGCTTTGTTGGCCACAACGACTATAATTTTGGCCTTGAATTGACAGCTCCGGTCGACCTCTACTAGACAGTAGGTCGACCGAAGTGTCTTAAATCAAAGGTTAAAGGCCTTCTGTCCATATCTCGGTCGACCAAGTTAATGGGGTCAGGTCTTCCGAATTAATGTCGATCGACCTACCTTATATCACGGTCGTCCAGATATAATATAGCCGTTGGAGCATTGGAACATTCAAAACTTGAATAAGGACAAAAACACACTGGTCGACCAGATCAAAACTGTCGGCCGGCCGGATATCTCTGATCTACCGAGGCAAAGTCTAGGTCGAGTGGAGAACTGTCCCAAAGTGGTTTTTACACTCAGTTAATTTTCTAATCTTCTTATGCACACGCCTAAGTGTTTTGTAAAGATATAAAACACATTTTAAAGTACATATGCATTGACCAACTAGTTTTTAAAAACTTTTTCAAATAATGAATAATGTAAAACATGAGGTTTTGAAAACATGCATTGTTGAGTTTTAAACAATCTTATATCCTAGTATTCTCAAAGGAAAGATTAGTCACAAAGAGTTATCTATGAGCTTAGACTAATCTTCCTAAGGTCTTCAAGTTGATTCTTCTTGGAGCTTTTACTTGAAACCTTTGATCAACATCTTCTTGAGTGTTGAAGTCCTCTTGCAATCTTGATTTGTAGTGTATTAGACTTCACACTTCTTGTCAAGGAGTCTATCACTTGATTCTTTACTTGTTTGATTGAGTAGCTCTTAACATGTTGATCTTCATTCTTCATTGACTTTGCAAGTACTTCCATAGCATGTGGATTGACTTCATGTTTTTGCTATGGAGTCTGACAAAGTGTAGGTTTCTTGTGTGTATGATCATATCTTGGTTTACACAATAAGCTAACATGTTCACATAAACATTAGAACTATCAATGATTTATTATTATCATTCTGGAAACGGGTGTGACAGACGATAAAAAATCATATAGTGTAGGAGCGCTCACATTTTTTGGCTTACTCTTTACAACCCCGTATATTCAGATAAGAATGCTCTGCAAAACTTCATCAATTTATCTAGTGAATTGCTGGTATGTGTTGCTGATAGCTATGGACCATTGAAAGTTTTGTGCAGGTAGTCAGAAAATTTCGGTGTGAAGCAATCAGGCAATGCAGGTGCCTGCTCTTCAATTTTGAAAAGTGATATGGACTAGGCTGATGAATTGCATTTTGCATCTACAGATCGGAAAAATGAAGATCGACGGAGGGGAGGGTGTCGTGCTGGTGCAAGGGGAGGTGGGGTTAGATTGCTGCTAGGTGGGGGTGTTTATCAAATATGAAAACCCGATTATACCCCTCATACTTTTGGAGTTGACTAACTATTTTTTCAATATTTTCCTTGACCCGTTTTTTTTAACGGGAGGATGATACATACAAAAGATAAATTGTTTGAGGACAATAATGTACATAAACAATGATTTAAGACGTTAGTCACCAAAATAAAATAATTTAGGGATATAATTCATCAATTAGCCATTTTTAGCTGTTTTCGTCATAATTTTTTTTAATGTGACTACTCCACATTCTAAGTAAAATAGATATACTAGAAAGTCTCTAAAAATATAGATATAGAAAGAAAAAAGAATAGTAGAAAAAATTTGTTAATTTTTGTTTTTGGAACCAAGTAATTAAAAGAGAAGAAGCTCTGATACTTATAATTCAGAAAGGACAATTACATCTAAGGGTGTATTTGGATTGAGTTTGGCTTGAGATTGGTTTGGTTTGGTCTCACTTTTGGCGGGAAATGCCTAATTTTTTGGCCTCTAAAATAGGCGGGAGAAATTCAAATTCAAATTTTTTTCTTCAAATAATCGTTCAATTCCAAATTTTGACCTCTAAAATTGTCGGGAGATGTTCAAATTCCAAATTTTTTAGGCCAAAATTTGGATTTGGACGCTTATTTAAAAAAAAAAATTGAATTTGAATTTTTCCCGCCTATTTTAGAGGCAAAAAAATTGGGCATTTCCCGCCAAAAGTGAGACCAAACCAAACCAATCTCAAGCCAAACTCAATCCAAATACACCCTAAAGCTAAAGAACCGAATTATATATTTAGTGCTAATCATTTCCCATAATTTTAAATTTATTATTTTTTAAAAAAATAAGATACGCAGCATTAATACAAATATGATCATGGTTTATTCGAGTTTAAGGAACTAAACGAAATTTTCCACTTTAAATCTCACTTTTTTTTACAAACATTTTATTCTTACAAAATGTAACAAAATACATATCAAATATAATATCGATCCAAATGCTCATATATCTCATTGTGAAAATAAATGAAATATGTGTCACATCTATAATGCATAACGCTTTAAATTCAATATTATGGAACACATTTTGAATATTTGTTGTACTCTTTTAAACATATGTTAAATTCAATCCAACATGTGTTCTAAGGATGCAATAGGTGTTTTATCATGATGAACACCAATTCTTAGACATATAAGTTATAACACGTGACATATGTAATAGGTGACTGAAAATCATAACAGACGTCTATGCGAAAAAATTAGACCGTTAATTTTGTATCCAACATCCCACAAAACTAAAATTATTCAATATATTGAATTTTGCCCGTTCTACACCATAGCGGACCGTGAAATACAAGAAATAAAGTATACATATTTGTCATACACGTTTCCCAAAAGGGTAGTGATTATTAAATCAAAAATTTGGGATCAAATTTGGATAAAGAAAGTATAATGTCACATTAAATTCTAAGAATCATTTTCATTTTATACTCTTTGATCATTGTTTGATCCAATTTTTGTATGGACATTGTTAGGGAGCTAAAATTTAGCCAATTAATTGGCTAAATTGGTGACAAAATGGTAAATAATTGGGTGAATTCCTTATACCAATTACCAACAAGAGTTAATAGTGTTTAATTTGAATTTTTAACCAATTATAGTAATTTTGTTTAGCCAAACATTTTCCTTTTTTTTATAATCTTAACAATCATTATTTTTCACAAAAAAAGAAAGGTCAATAAGTCAACACCAAAGATCACCAATGTATTAGAGGAACATTCGATATGGGATGAGAGCAGTGGTAGAGCGCAGTCAAATATGTAGCTAATGTATCCACGTCTCACTCTCTCTTCCCAAAAAAAAATTTTTTTTCTTTCTCGATGCTGATTAAAATACAAAAAAAAAGATAGTCACGAGTATGGGACACGAGTTAAAAGTAAAAAAATTTCTCTCTCCTCATTTTATAGTGATGTGACAAGTTTGTACAATTTTTTTACTTTTTCATGTGTCCCATATCAGAACTATCTTTAGTATTTTAACTGTGACTGAAGAAATTTTTTTTTGGGAAGAGAGGGCGGCGTGGAGCACTACCACACGTGACCAGGCGCTCTACCCATGCTTCTGATCCCATACTCGAAATTTTCCGTATTAGAATAGCAAACACCACTCTGGGAAAATTATGATATAGATCTGGGCTATATGTGGGGTTGTGGACCACTTGATCCACAATCAACCACATCACCTCTTTTCATTAAAAAAAAAATAAAAAAAATTTCATAGAGCCAATATGTTTTTATTATTTTAATCAAAACTGTGATGTGGCTGAATATGAATCAAGTGGTCCATGATCACTTAGTAAGCCTGGTCCACAACCGTTCCCACTATGACTACTAGCAAAGGAAAACGATTAAGAGAGAGATAGACTCTGGTAATTTTCTTCCACAATGTCCATGGCGGCCTAGGGCTCCAACCTCAATCTTACAAGCTTCACACAAATATTATCCCCAGAATTCTACGCCATGGACGCAAAGCTTTTCTGCTTTCTGTTTTTCTACTTCATCTCTCGGCTTAACCTCTCTTTCTCAGGTTTATTATTACTTTTTCTTATTGTATTGTTAAACATCATTTTCCAGTTGCATTTCAATTTATATTGACATAATTTTTTGATTTTTGAGATTGTCTTTTGGTTTTAGTTTTCATAATTTTGATGCAAAGGATGGAATTCGTGGAGATGTAGTTGAATTTTAGAGAATATTTTTTATTTTTGTTGATAATTCTTGTGTTGAAGATCATTATCATAATGCTGTAAAGGTTTTCCTTTTGGATTATTTTGTTTTTGTTTTTATAGGAAATATAAATGGATTATAAAGATAGTCTGTCCTTGATGTACACATCTGATTAACACTCCCTGCAACATTCCTAATTATAATATTATTCACACATAGAGTTTATCTTGTTTAGTTTAGGATAATATGAATGATAGTTTCCATAATTAGGGTGGTACAGTGAGTGTGACGGAGGGTGTCATAGAGGATCTGAACCGCTTAATGTAGGCTGTGCCAAATTGATAAAAATAAATGAAAAGTATTAACATGATAGAGGAAAAGGTTTCACGTCAACGTTGTAGCGTACAAAAATGTAACTATTATTTCTTAAAAGTAGATGGAAATTTATGAAAAAAGATCTCTGAAAGAGCCTCTCTGAAGCTGAAATATTTCATGAACTTCATTTATAATATTGTTAGAGCAGACGGCACATGAAAGTTCTATTTAATATATCTTTGCAGAAGCAGGTTTCACATATGAGCAGGATGCAAATATATAGTTAAAATCTGAACTTCATTATTCTCTTTCATCAGATATATATATATATATACACACACACACACACACACACACACACACACACACACACACACACACACACACACACACACACACACACACACACATGCTTGGCAATCATCTTTAGCTTCTGGCCTTCTTTGCGACTCCTCAACATGTCTTGTGTAGAGAATGGTGTTTTTCTTTCTGTTCTTGGGCTGAAATATTGTTATTATTCTAACTATATGTAGTTTGTGTTGGAACTTGTAATTTTGAACAGCTGCGGTAGAGGTGACCTCATTTGAGTCGGTTCCTGATCTGGAAAAATCAATGTACATGGTTGTTGATGGCTATCCGTGTGTACGGCTTCTCAACCTTTCTGGGGAGATTGGTTGTTCAAGTATGCAAATGCATCTTAAATATATTCTTTCACAATTTTCTAACTACTGTATAGGGTCTGTTCTCCATTTTGCATTTTTTTTAAGTTGCTGAAAAAAGTACTTTTTATGAAAGTATCTTTTTCTGTATATATGGAGTTCGCGTCTGTTGAGAAAAACCGCTGAAATATTAAATAAATTTTCTTCCACAATCCAATGGAGGGAGAATTAAGACATAAAAATATGTTTATATGATTATTTTGTATTTAACATATCTTATATTATGAATTTTTAGTTACAAAAAAAAGTAGTTTTAGCATAAGGTATTCTAAAAAACTACCTCCCAGTGTACCTTTTCAAATCAGTTTTTTGTGTTCTTATTTTAAGCTACGAGCTAGGTCAATAAGCAATTGAGAACATGTCAATAGTAGCTTATTTTAAGAAAGAAGCTATAAATTGTTGCTTTTGAGCTATCGAGAACAGGCCCATTATATAGCTGACATCTTTGATTAATAATTTTTTTGTAATGCTAGATCCTAGTCATGGGAAAGTTGTTGCCCCAGTGGCTCGATTGAAAAATGTGAACGAATTAGCTAAGCCATCTACAATTCTGGTCGCAATGGATGAGTTTGGGAGCTTATTCGCAAGGCATGTGTTGATTACTTCTTAGATATGCTGTAATGACTATTATTGTTATTTTTCCCTATTGAAAGTCTTTTTTCTTGGCTTCCATGATTTAGATTCTACATGTGGTTGAGCTTCATATGCTTAGTTCTTTGGTGATGGTCTATTTTCTTCATTGCTTCCTCTTTTTTTAGCATACCACAAATTCCGGTGGTTGTTTCATTTGTTTTGACTCTTAGATACTCTTATGGTAACTACATATATGTATTCGACGTGGAAACACTGAAATCTCCAAATTAGTTCTTGCAAAGGTCGGCATTTAGCCAGAGAAGCTGTAATTACACATACAATTTTCTGTTTGAAGATTAAATTTCAGTTTGGTCATAATTAGAAAGAAATGATCTATTTGGGAAGGATTTATGCTGTAATAAGTCATCCAAGTGCTAGGCTATATATATATATATATATATATATATATATATATATATATATATATATATATATATATATATATATTCTATGTTTCAATGGAAATCTGAGATTTAGCCAGAGAAGCTGTAATTACACATACAATTTTCTGTTTGAAGATTAAATTTCAGTTTGGTCATAATTAGAAAGAAATGATCTATTTGGGAAGGATTTATGCTGTAATAAGTCATCCAAGTGCTAGGCTATATATATATATATATATATATATATATATATATATATATATTCTATGTTTCAATGGAAATCTGAGATTCCCCATTCTGGTCAGCCTTGTGATGTTCATGATTTTTTCCTGTGCCTATTTTATATGGTGACTGACTGCCGCGTAATTCTTTTTTATGCTGCAATCTTTTCTCTTGTATCACTAATGATATGGTTTTCCTTTATCAGATTGTCAAAAGATGCTAATTTTGCTAGTCTCGTAGCTGGTGTATTAGTTGAATCGGGAACTCTAAATCCAAACATTTCAAAGGGTAATATCATAATCATAGTATTTTTCCTTATGGGAAGAGTTGAACTTGTTTGTTGGGATAACTATCTTATATGTAAATATTCCCCTTTGCAGGATTTTCGCCAGATAGGATGTTTCCGGATGCTGATTTTGCCCCCTACAAAGAAAATAACTTTGAATGGAATCCAATAGTATGTTTGAAATAAATTGAGTTGTCTTTGAACGTTGTTGAACTGTCAAAGATTCAGAGTATTTTACTTTGCATCCTCTTTATAAGGTGGACACATGAAACTAATGTGGTGGAGTTATGCACATTATTTTCAAAATTCTCTTGGAATTTTTCTTTACATTTTATGGTAAGAGACATCCTTTTACTGAAAAAAAAAGTTGGGAAATACAGAATATGTTGTTGCTTTTGTTGCCTGAAATAGTGCCAGTATTCATAAGATTTTGTTGATCAGGCCTTCTAACTTGTCGCTCTATTTGTAAGATTTAGAGCTTGGCTTTAGTATCTTCCAATTTCATTTGTAGGTCGTGTGAGTTTTTCTCAAAGTTTTTGTACTTCGGTCTCTTCCCTAGAGATTTCGCTCTAAAGAAATATAGTATCTTAACCTTTTCTGAATCTTAATTAACTTCATTTGCCTTTGCAGACATTCAAACTTGTCTTAGAACATATGTAGCTATAAACAGTCAAGTAACAAGGAAGAAATGAACACAGATATTGCTGTTGCAGCTTGCAGGAGCTCTTTTTTATGCTTACTCATTAACTGATATAAATAGCTAGTTTAGTTAGTTTATTAGCTGCTGCTCAACATCAGTAATCACTTCAGCAGTATGGAGGCAGTTATATATTGGGTAATGAAAAGTTGTTTTGTATTTTTAGCTTCATCATGGACATCCTTCTTATTAATATGATGAGTTAGTAATTTTTGAGGTTTGCTTCTTCCAAAGTATCATTTACATATGAAAGATGTTGTACTTTCATAAATTGTACTCATGGTTGATGTGGCTACTATACTACGTCTAGAAAGATTTCTAATAAAAATAACTATGTGATTGTTTATTTACCCATCATGCTAGTTGGCTGTTAGTTTGCACTTTGCATTGAGCTTATTCGTTTTTGTGTCTGCAAACAATTATTGTTCGGTCAGCCGGCCTGGTGAAGGTTACGTCATGAGGATGTAGCACTTGGTCTTTCTCTTTTCTTATAGCTGAGGGGGGAAAGTGAATCTATTTCTGTTTTGCATTTTTGGAAATTAGAAGTTCAGTAATGGTATATAACATGTTAGAAAGTCTGAAGTAGGTTATTGCTCATTTCCCTCCACTATTTTTCTTTCCTCAACCCCACCCCACCCCACCCCCTCTCTGGGAAATGGTATGCATATTGTTTACTTGTTGAGAACGAATATTGCAAAAGCTATTTTGGCTTAATTCCAGCTTTTAGAAATTGAAGAAACTAATTCTCGTCACTTGCAATTGTAGGGATCTGGAATCATGTGGCAAGCTTATAATTTTCCCGTGTTCTTACTATCTGAGAGTGACACACTTTCCTTGCAGGAGGTAGTATGGTTACTAAAAGTTCTTGCCTTGATATTGCATAGTTTTAGAGTTACCTTGTATTACTAGACATATCGGACATTGACCAATTTTCAAGTGTTTAAGAACTTTAGTTCATTTTTGTACATCATTCACCAATAATCAGATCTAGTGATCAGAGCCTTCACATTTCCAGTACTTAGTACCTCTGGATACTGTTGTGCTATAATCGTTTTCTCCTTATAGGTTATTGTTGATTTCTAAATGGCAACCAATTCTCATACATGCAGGTTGTAGTTAAAAATGAAAAGAAAAAGAGCACATACACGACTGATGTGGCGGAGTTTGATCTGGTTATGCAGGTAAGGGCTGACAGTGGTACATTTTCTTTTACAACTTTCCAGGTTGGTGGGGAAAAAATCTGCTTCCTGATGCGAAGCCCACTTTTTTTTGTTGTTGTTCCAACTAGACCACAAAATCTGGAACTCGTGATTCAGAGTCTTGTTTGGCCGAAGGAACGTGCCTACCACTTGGTGGATACAGGTGATTCTTTTTGGAGTACTTTGGATTTTTCATTTTTTTAGAAGATACATCTGTACTTAACTATACTCCTCATGCTTCAACTTATTGAAATCTTGTTAGTTTAGCTCAGAAATGCATATTGAGGCTAGTTGGAGATTACCCAGATTATGTTTTGATTATTTGTTTATCCCAAGCTTAAGGTTAAAAGAGTTATTTAAATAGATCATTTGAATCTACCATCATGTTTATCCATGAATATGTTTTCGTATCACATCACAGTATTGATATGCATTAGATTTCCTTTTTAGTGCAATTAAGATTGATCTACTTTTTCCCTATATGGATATGTTTGCATGTATACTTCTGATTATCTATAATCACAGCCTTTTGATGTCCCTCTCCCTCAATCTGAAATCCATTCTATATTCTATTTATTTATTTCCAGTTTCTTCCTTTTTCACGTTATAGTGTTTTTGAAGCAGAAGCAAGTTTGATCCCCAATGATGCTAAAGGTTTAGCTTTGCATTTTGCTTCTAACCTGTATTACCTTCTGATAATTTAAAAAGAAAAAAAGCATTGCTGCTGTTTCTACACGTATCTGTTGCTGATGGTTGCATAATTCTCTATGTGGTTTTTTCTTTAGAATTGTTCCTGGAGAACTTGCAAAATTCACTTATTTTTCACTTTCTAATCGTGTTTATGTTCGGAAACATAATTGTTATCTTCAATTGCAAAGAATACCATCCAGACATAGGCAGCTGAAATTCTACTACGTTCATTTGTTAAGAATCCCTATTATATAAGTAGGAATGATGATGGATTTTAATCTTTGATTAAATGTCTTCTATTTGAAGGGCAGTGTCTGGTCTGCACTTCCACCAATAGATACTTCATCTTCAGAGAAGTCAAAGCGTGTTATATTAACAATAGCCTCCATGGATTCTGCCTCCTTTTTCCGTGATAAAAGCCTTGGTGCAGATTCCCCTATATCTGTGAGTTATAAAGGTTCTTATGCATCACAATCTCTTTATAATTTCTTTCATATACTAAGAAGTATCTAAAATCTTGTCCAGGGGTTGATCACCTTGCTGGCTGCCGTTGACGCTCTTTCACGTTTTGGTGGTTTTCACAACCTTAGTAAACAGGTGGATCGTGAGCTTTCATTTGAGAAGTATGATGTGAGCTCAAACATTTTCTCGTACCTGACATTTCAGAAACTTCGTGTCTCGTAGCTTGTGTTTGCTGTTTTCACCGGAGAAGCCTGGGGATTCCTTGGTAGCAGAAGATTTCTTGCTGAGCTTGATGAGCAATCTGATGCTGTTAGAGGCCTCAACTTCACAATGATGGAAAGGGTACAGCCACTGCATCCATGATCAAATATCTGGAAAATTAATTTTTCTTGGTCTATGCTTTATTTCAGCTGGGATTTATGAGGTTCCTGGACTTTGTGTCCTTGATATGATTTCAGGGAACATCTATCTCAAATCTACATTTTTTTTTAAGTCTGGTTCAAGAGGTTATACTTGACGTGTGGGATGATATATGTAGCTCACCTAGTTGGAAAATGAGATTATTCTTAGATGTACAAGAGCTAACGGTTATTATTATTATTTTGAATATTGAGCAGGTTATTGAAATTGGATCTGTTGGGAAGAGCTTTGATCAGGGTATCAGAAAACTGTTTGCTCATACAACAGGGGTAAGATATCTTTTGCCGTTTTGATTTCTGTAATCCATTTCTACATATTCATGTGGAAATTTGCAGCTTAGTGCATTATGCCAGCTTATTGATGACGTAAGCATAAAGCTGCATCCATGTACTGGCTTGTGTTTGATTGATGTAGTCTTCTGTTGCCTTTAAAAGATATACTTACTGTTAAAGATCCCACATCGACTAGTTTGTGTGCATATTTGCAATATATAAGGCTTGGGCAATCCTCCCCCTCTTGAGGTACCTTTTGAGGGATTGAGTTAGGCCCAAGTCCATTTTATCTTGGTATCAGAGCCACCTAGTTCAATGTTGGGCCTCGATTATTGTTCACGGTCCCTGGCCGTGAGGGGGTGTGTTAAAGATCCCGCATCGACTAGTTTGTGTGCATATTTGCAATATATAAGGCTTGGGAAATCCTCCCCCTCTTGAGGTACCTTTTTGAGGCCTTTTAAGGTATTAAGTTAGGCCCAAGTCCATTTTTATCATTTACAAAACATACAGTTCAAGGCCAGTTGTTGAGTAATAGTGAGGGTGCCAGTAGCCCCTTCCTGGTTTAAGAAATAAGGGAATGACCACGAATTTGTTAAAATTGTTCTTTCTTTGGATTTACTGAGTTGATTTTACTGAAATACTTTACATATTTTAGCTGGAATAGTTTATGGGCATTCCAAGTCTTAATCCTTTCGTGTTTCTTGCTTCTTTAACTTTCTCAAGTGCTTATTTCTGTTGGAACTTTGAAAACTTGATCTTTTTTTTCAAGGGTTTATTAAAGTCGGGTTTTTGCATTAGCAATGCAATTTCTTCAATGTTACATTTGGCTACAGCTTATAGGTTTTATTTTCCAGGTCACGTCGTCTACTAGTGAAACCTTGGATGCGTTACAACGTGCACAAGATTCACTCAACATTGAAAGCGTGGATATCTCATTGGCGAGCAAATCAAATCCTGGGATACCACCATCCTCACTGATGACGTTTCTGAAGAAGGTTGGTAGGATTCACACATCTGTTGCTTTATTCATAGCATTTTGTACAGTGACAAGCAACTCAGCAGTAGACAGAAAGAAAGTCAAAAGTGGTTCTTACTATGAACTAATTAGTAATTAGACCTTTCCTTCTTAGAACTCTGGATCAGCGTTGTTTGAGAGAGAGAGAGAGAGAGTAAACGGCCCCCTTCTTCTGTATATTCTTAGAATTCGGGAACAATTATCAGCGACATTCTCGATGCATATTCTTCAACTCTTTGGCTTTACATTTTGAGTTGATTTATTAACTGAACATGTACTTATATCTGATTCTGGAAGAAAATTAAGAAAAGAGATGAAGAAGAAACATTAGAAGAGAGTAAAAGGAGAAAAGCATTCATGCTCTGTAAGATTGCTTGTTAAGATGCCCAGGATGAAAATCAGGAACACTGTAACTTCAGTAAAGTTAAAATCTTAAGTACTGTGGGTTTGCTTAACTAGATGGATATTTTCCTTTTCCTGTGACAGAATCCACAGACATCTGGGATTGTTATTGAGGACTTTGATTCTGCCTTTACCAACAATTTCTATCATAGTCATCTTGACAATCTATGTGAGTTATAAGGGTCTTGAACTCCTTAAATTTCTTGATTAATCTACCAATTATATAATAGATCTCTATCATTTTTCTCATTCGTTGTATTACTCCAATGCAGCTAACATAAACTCCTCAGCAGTAGTTGCAACTGCTTCACTCATTGCTCGAACCTTATACATCCTTGCCAGTAATAAGGATTTAAATACATCAGCATTACCCGGTATCAATGTAAATGCCTCTTTAGTTGAAGAGCTTCTTGGCTGCCTACTAAGCTGTGAACCAGGTCTATCATGCGAGCTGTTAAAGCAATATATTACACCCTCTACCACGTGTCCAAGCCATTATGTAGGCGTCATCCTTGGGGAACCTACAACTTCACTTTACCCTGCTTATGTGGGGGATGTTTCAAGATTCGTCTGGAATTTCCTGGCAGATAAGACATCTATTCCGTCAAGAAATGTAAGTTCTGCTTGCCCAAAAGAGTGCAGCGGCAATAGTGAAATCTGCATCCGAGCAGAGACTGATGGCAAGGGCATTTGTGTCGCCTCCTCCACCAGGTATTTGTGTATGCATTACTTTTCAATGAACACAAATTTGTAGTACTACGTATCGTTGTCTCAACTGTTACAAACTAGCAAAAGAGAATTATAGTTTTCTCCTGCTGCTGTATTTTTTTTGTTGTTTTTTATTGAAAAAAAAATAGTGTTCCTCAATGGCACTCGTCATTTCCATCTCAAGCACCTTCTTCCCTTTGATTCCTCTGGAAAAAATTGTCTTTGGGGGTTTCATAAGTCAGCACTTTGTTTCTTTCTAATAATTTCATTTATGACATGGACTGAAGCACCGGATGATGCAATCTTTTGTATGGTGTAGATTTTGCATAAGCTCTGTTAAGTTATTGTGCTTCTGCACCTTGTTAATGCAAGTGTTTCCATTTACTAGTCATGATCATCCTAGAACTAAATCCCATATCATTTATCCTCAGGTACGTGCCAGCTTACTCTACCAGACTAAAATACGAGTCTGAAACGTGGAAGGTGTTGCAACACAATTCTTCCGACTTGATGGGAGCAGCCGACCCTGTTTGGACAGAGAGCAACTGGGATGTGATAAGGCTTCGTGTATACACTGTCCAGGATTCTAGTTACGACAATCTGATTCTGGTATTGGGTATTGTAGTTACAGTTCTCGCTTACCTTGCAATAGTCACTTCCAGAGCTTTCATTAGAAAAGCTCTAAAATGCGATTAATGTAAACTTCCTCGATACAGTTCTTTTGTAAGATGAACTATTGATAGCCCCTTGGCAATGCCACTAGAAAAATCTGATAGCATTAGTTTCATAGTTTAATAGCTAACATATATTTGTAAGAACAGAAGAAAAGGTTGTAAGCTCATAAGGATGTGGGTTTTTTTTTAGCTGCATTCATTTTGATTTCTATGTAATGGAAATTTGATAATATTAACTTGCATTATATGGTTTTTTGCGTCTTATTGAACTCGCTTAAGTTTGTTTGGTTTTTCGCTTGAAGTGCCACAGCTTCAGCTTTATTCAGTTACATGCAAATCTATTTATCTTGGATTTTTTATTTCTTTTTCTATTGACAAGGGAATCTGCAACTGTTATTTAAATATACACACTAAGTTAATTTCGTCCTGTGCAATAACCTGCAAATCACATGAGAACATAATCGTATTGGACGAGCCTTTTGTGACAAGTTTATGTATTTACATATAGAGAAATTTTATACATCTACTGCGTAGAGCAACTCTTATTGACACTCGAGCCGAATGGGGGCATGGTTTTTCCTTATGTTTGTGTAAAAGTTAAAAAGAATTGTGAATGAGATAAATACCCAATTCAACCCCTCTTATGTATTTTTAATTGGTATTAGAGCGAGATTTTCATTTCTTAACCTTACAGCTTGAAGCAAAGATCATTGCAGGGGAAGTGAATCTGAATATGCATGCTTGATAGCTCTGTGCAATCAGGCTTCTGATAACAAAAAGGGTCTGACTGACAAATAGTTTATGAATAGTGGTTGCTCGAGACATATGACTGGAAACTCAACCCTATTGAAGGAGGTGGAGCCTATCTACGAAGGATTTGTCACATTTGGTGACAAGAAAAAGGGAAGAATCCTTAGAAAGGGAAAAGTCGGTAACATGATTGTTGATGAATTAAAATATAAAATGTTTAAGTGATAATGGTTTTGATGTTACCTTCATTAAAAAGTTCTCGTGTTATTCTTGACAATGAATCTAATGAAAAGGCTTTTGTAGCCAGCAGGATTTAAAATGTTTATATGCTTTCTCTTGATGATCTTGGTGACAGTGACATGGAATGCTTAACTATTAAAGAGGATGATGCCTTTCATGGCACGTATGCTTGGTTAGGTTAGTATGGATCTGCTAAACTGACTAGCTAGTCAAGAACTTGTCTGTGGCCTTCCTAAAATGAAATATGAAAATCCCCACTCGTGTTATGATCACTGCCAGTCTTGGACGAAAGAAGTTGTCAATTATTGTTCCAACAAAAGAAAAGAGTTGGCTCTATTTGTCAATAATTGTGAATGTTAAGTGCTGCAGTTGTGGAGAAAAACATGAATCCCTCCAACACCTTTTTCGAAAATGCAACATAGTTAAATTAATATGGTGGCACTCAAAGTGGATTATAATTAGATATGAATATTTCAGAGATTGGAGCTTGACTAAGTGGATCGAAACTATCTTGAACCCGGAAACTTTTCTGCCCCTTGATAGCTCGGATGTAGCTCTGATTACTAATTTTGCAGTTCTGAAATTATTTCATCTTTCTTGCAAATGTAATGAAGCGGCCCACAATCTCGCTAGATCGGCCGAAAATAATAGTAGAATATGAATTATTTTTCCTTTTAGTTTACCTCAAGAGGGTTTTTTTAGTGATTTGGAAACTGATAAGTCTTTTGCTACGACCCAAATGGAAGTAATGAAACGATTCCAGTCTCTATATGACTGGCTCACAGCTGATATGCAACAACACCCCCTCCAAAATGTTCTCAAACGTTTTGTTGCTAGATTAGAAGGCAGCCTCAGAGATTTTTAGAATTCATTAGGAGAATACAGACAGTTTCAGTTTCTTCAACTCAATTCTCCCGAAGAAGTAATCACAATACTCAGAAGGCACTTTCTGAGTGGGGACAGATCATGACATCACCATTTCTAGAACAGAATTTCTCAAGATGAAGTGTTGCTCCATCAAACTGAAAGATTTGGAAAAACACTTTACTCAACTGTGCAAAAGGTTTTATATCATTAACCAAATTGATGATATTAGCCTAAAATAAGCTTTTGTTAACTCTGTTCCTGAAGATCTGGCAGATGAAACCATGAGACAAGTCCGAGATTCAATCCATGATTAACTAAATTTGCATTAGGGAAAAAAAGTTAGATCTTATATTGATTTAAAAAAAGAGAAGAAAGCAAACGGAAATAAGACACTTTATTTACAAATTGACTATTATGCGGAATGATTTTTTTTTTCTCCAATGTGCAAATTTTGTTTCTACTCGTATAAAATATATGTTCTCAACAAAGACGAATAACTCATCTTGATTTCTTTTTTGTTAAAATAAACTATAACTCGCTTTATTATTATTATTATTATTGGATAGCTGTATATACATATACTTGTTTAAACGGATACAAATAAAATACTACTATTAAAAAAAAGGATACAAATAAAATACTATATACATGCAGAATTTTCCTTGTTCCGGCGTAATAGCCGAATCCTGCGAATTGGACTTGGACAAGTTTTAGTTGGGTCCAAAAATCATGTCTGTCCTTAAAGCCCTCCTGAATGGCCCATCAACCCAAGAATCAAAGTCGGGTATTAACCGACTCGCTTTCCGTTCCGTATTATTCTTCACCACCATCATTCCTCTCCTCTTCTATGCCTTCGTGTACATAACACACTCACAAATTCAACCAAACAGAAAAAGTGAAAAGACGAAAATGGGTCTGGGCTTACTCGCCACTAGGGCAGCACTCCGATCATCATCGGTTCGTCTCCGACCACCACCAGCCAATTTCCTCCGCCGTTCAATCGTCTCAACCACTGAGCTACAGAACACCGCCGAAGCTCAAGCCGAATCGGCACCGGATCTTCCACCAAGGACACCATTAGGAGGTGCCAGAGTCCATTTCCCAAATCCAGAAGAAGTTATCGAAGTATTTGTAGATGGCTACCCGGTCAAAATCCCTAAAGGAATGACCGTTCTTCAGGCTTGCGAGATTGCCGGCATTGACATTCCTCGTTTTTGTTATCATAGCCGTTTATCGATCGCTGGTAATTGTCGTATGTGCCTCGTAGAGGTCGAAAAGTCTCCCAAACCTGTCGCCTCTTGCGCCATGCCTGCTCTTCCTGGTAATTTTAAGTTTTTTTTGGTTTAATTTGGATTTTTAGATTACATTTATTTGTCAAATTTTAAGTGGAGGGAATGTATTTATGTGGATGACCACACCGAAATTTTATATTCATTCATGTAGCCGACCCCAATTACTTGGGATTAAGGCTTTGTTGTTGTTGTTGTTGTTGTTGTGTATTTATTTGTCAAATTTTGATTCAAGTGATTTTTTAGTTAAAATTTCGTGCGAATTCGAGCTGTAAAGGCGTGTGATTTCGTGAGTTTAGCTGAAATTTATGTATGTAGGAAAAAGTCACATAAATCCACCAGTGACGCTACGCCTGATTTTCCTGTTAATTATATGTTTATATTGAAATTTCTGTTTTAAGGTTCATCTATATTTCATTTCTTTGGTAACTTTGATTAAGTAAATTATTGTGCTGTATTCCGTACGTGTCTCAATATAAGGCCTTGCCGTACTTTTACATAAATTAAGGAAGAGGAAAATAAGTGTTCTGTTTCTGATTATATCCTTTACTCATTCAACTAACATAATAGAGAATGAAAGAATTATATTTTTCGGCGAGGGTAACTCTAGAAAAATAATCCTTCAAACTTGTAAAAGGACAATTATTTTCGGAAGAGATAAATGGCTAATAGGTCTTATATTGTGAGACAGAGGGAATAGTAAGTTATAAATTTGTGCGCCTAAAAGGAGGAAAGGGTCTGATTTGGGGTTTAATCTTAATTCCCTATATGCCCCGGCAGTAAAGTCGTGTGCTTTATTTGAATTTAGCTGAAGTTTGTGTACATATGCAACAGTCACATAAATCCACTTGGGACACTTATAAATCCATTGCATATTTTGATCTCCTAGATTTTAGGAAAGTAACTATGCAGCGATAGGTTTCTATTTTGTTGAATTTATGGAAGTGTTTGAGTCTGTTGTGTCAAAGTTACACTTTTTTGGTGTATAATCAATGCTTGTTTTGGGATACAAGTGCAACCCTTCTTTCTTTCTTTCTTTCTTCATCTTGGCTGTGGGACCTCTTATTTGGATTTATCATATAATTGAGTGTGTTTTGCAGGAATGAAGATTAAGACAGATACACCCCTTGCAAAGAAGGCTCGAGAAGGGGTGATGGAGTTCTTGCTGATGAATCATCCATTGGATTGCCCAATTTGTGACCAAGGAGGAGAATGTGACCTCCAGGATCAGTCTATGGCTTTTGGATCAGACCGTGGGCGTTTTACTGAAGTTAAGCGATCTGTGGTTGATAAGAATTTGGGACCATTGGTAAAGACCGTCATGACTAGGTGTATTCAGTGTACAAGGTTGGTATTATGCTCACTGTCAATCTCATATCAACAAGCTTAAAGTCTGAAAGGGTTCCTTTTCTTGGATAGGAGGCAACATCTCATTTTCTCTCATTTATTTTCTGATTTTTTTAGCCAAATTCTTCTCAACAATGCCCCACTTCTTTAATGCTGAGAGTGTAATTACATACAGAATGTAAACATCTTATACATTTGATTGCATATGCCAACCAAAAAAAAAAAAAAAAAGAAAGAAGCTCTTGTTCATCTGCTAAGTAGTATTTCAGATTTTGTTTTGGTACAATATGATTCCGATATTTAATTTTAGCACCTGGCTTCAAACTACCTCCTTATGCAGAAGTGTTTGTGAAACAGATGTGTCAGATTTGCTAGCGAAGTAGCTGGAGTTCAGGATCTTGGCATGTTAGGACGTGGCAGTGGAGAAGAAATTGGGACTTATGTTGAAAAACTCATGACGAGTGAACTTTCAGGAAATGTAATTGATATTTGTCCTGTAGGGGCTCTTACCTCAAAGCCTTTTGCCTTTAAAGCAAGAAATTGGGAGTTAAAGGCAACCGAGAGTATTGATGTCACAGATGCTGTTTGTTCAAATATTCGGATCGATAGTAGAGGTCCAGAGGTTATGCGTATTCTGCCAAGGTTAAACGAGGTAATGTTTAAACTCGAGGCTTTCTGTTTACATCTACTTGTCCCTTTTATTCCATCTATTTCTGGTAATTTAGTTGCAGCACGAACTGCAAAGTTTGGAACAACTCCAAAAAACATATTTTGGCGTCAGCAATATAATTGATTATGTATATATCTTTGTGTAAAACACGTTGAAGCTGTTCATATGGATTTGTTGCTCCTCATGGTCTAGGAAGCGGAATGCAAAAAACACAAATCGATACCAAAATGTTGCGTTTTTTTGTTAAAGTTGGTCTGCCAAATTATATTGAGATCTAACGTCTAATGAACATAGTACAACAAACGATTTTCAGCCATGGGGGTAGTTAGATCTTATATTGGTTTAGAAAAAAAATGAAAAGAATAAGGAAAGGGGGACAACCTTATTGCAAATTGACTATTATGCGGAACTACTTTTTTTCCTCATGTACAAATACTTGCTTTTACTCGTGAAAATAGATGTTCTCAACATAAGCGAACAACTCTTTTTGAATTTTTTTTTGTTGTTGTGAAAATAAGTGACAACTTGCTTTAATTTTCTTTTGAATATCTGTACACGCATGTACCTGTTTACACAGGTACAAATAAGTGTGCGCACATGCAAAAAATTTCTTGTTCCGCATAATAACCGGATCCTGTGAATTGGACTTAGACAAGTTTTAGTTGGGTCCAAAAATCATGTTGTCCCCTTAAAAGACCCTCCCATTAACCCAAGAATTAAAGTTGGGTATTAACCGACTCGCTCTCCGTTCCGTATTCCTCCACGCCTTCACCACCATCATTCCTCGCTAGTAAATTATAAACTATAAATGGGGTATTTTTTAAACTCGAGGTTTTCTATTTTACATCTAGTTGCCCCGTTTATTCAATCTGTCTTTTGGTAATTTAGTTACAATGTGAGTTGCAAATTTGAAATTTCTCCAAAAAACATGTTTTGACGTCAGCAAAAGAATTGATTATCTATATATTATCTATGTGTTAAAGTGCGTTGAAGATTTGAAGGTCAGATTGTTTTTGTTGCTGCTCATGGTCTACAAAGCCTGAATGCGAAAAAACACAAATCAACACGAAAACATTGATTTTTTAATTTTTATTTATTTATTGTAAACAATAGGGTTGCCAGCATAAATTGGTATTGAGGTTAAACGTCTCTAATGAACAGAGTACAGTAATCGTTTATTACCCAAAATCTAGAAATACAGCTTAAATTCAAGATGAAGGTACAAGTATTGAAGATGATGAAGCACAGAATATTAAATCACGCACATGGTAAAAGAATAAGGGGATGCAAGTTAGCTATCATTTGCATGTCTTTGGCATTAAAAAATTAAGATCAAAACATGAGAAGGAAGTCTGCTAAAGCTCTTCTGACGGTTTCAAAGAATATGAGTTTTTAGAGTATACTTGATTTTGTGTTTCATCCACAGCAAGTAGTGGTACTGCACATGAACAGAATTATATTCTCAGCTAGTTGAGTGGTACTTGATTTTATGTTCCCAGTTAGTTTTTATCTTCTGTAACATGAACAGAATTATAGTTTGGAACTCTCTTAAATGTTCCGAAAAAAACTATAGAATAGTATGCTTGATTTTCACCGGTGTTCCCCGTCTCCTGATACATAGTTTTTAGGAAGGGAGGGAGGGTCACTGAGTGATTTTTTGAAGCCCAAGATGTCTTAGGCTGCTTCAAGAAGTGTTTCTGCTTCGTAGTTTTCTATCGCAACTTTCATGAGAAGACTCGAGTGAAATGCTTGCTAGAGAGGTTTCATATACTTGTGTAGTTGTTTTAGTTAACTTTTAGGAGTTGATAGCCTTCAATTGCTTCTATTACTCCCTCCATATCTAATTAGCTTTAACATTTGAGTTTTTCACAAAGATTAAGAATTTGATGAAGTCAACAAAAATTGAAACAAAATGACTATTGTACCCTTTATTTATCATATTAAAGAGTAATTATCAATTTTCACAACTCTTCATTTTATTTATCCTCTTTTCCTCTTAGTTGTCATACTCATTTGGAAATATACAAATTTTCTTGGTTACTAAGATTCATTAATATTACAATTAAGAAAAAATCCACTAAAAATTCATGGTCTTCATTTCAATTTTGAAATTTGGATAAATTGAATAAGGGAGTTGTGGTTGTAAAAGGGCAATATTGGAAAAAAAAACATTTACTATCTATTGATATTCTAAATGTTAGAAGTATTTTGGACAAAAATGAGAAGTTCAAATGTTAAGGCTATTTAGATATGGAGGGAGTAGTTGATCTCACGGTATCAGGTGAAAATGATGTATTTAGGTTCAACTTCACCTTAGTTATCCTTTCTAGAATACAGGAAAATGTCAAATTTACAGATAATTCTGCACTGCCCATCAGGATTCGGTTTGATTTGTGTTCAATTTTTCTTAAAAGGTATTTACTACTATTTCAGTTTTTATTGAATCACTTCTCTGAAGCATTCTTTTCCTTCAGGAACTTCTTAAGCACCCTTTCTTCCTTAATATTTCTCTCTTTGCGTATTGTTGTTAGCTGTGGTATGATACCCATAATCAGAAACATATATGGTTTATAGTATGTACTTGTAGAGAAAAATATTTCTGCATGCATCTATCGCTATTTGCTGGAAAGTTTGCTTGTATTTTTATCTAAATCACAACTTTGAAATCTGATTCTGGAAATATGGTGCAGGATATCAATGAAGAGTGGATATCGGATAAAACACGTTTCTGTTATGATGGTCTGAAGAGGCAGAGATTGAATGACCCCATGATTCGCGGTCCAGATGGTCGCTTCAAGACTGTGAGCTGGCGTGATGTTCTCACTGTGGTTGCTGAGGTCATTAACCAAGTCAAGCCAGATGAAATTGTTGGGGTTGCCGGTAAGTTGTCTGATGCAGAATCCATGATGGCATTAAAGGACTTCTTGAACAGGATGGGATCAAATAATGTTTGGTGTGAGGGTAATGGCCCGCAGCCAAATGCCGATCTGCGCTCTGGATATATTATGAATACCAGTATCAGTGGCTTGGAGAAGGCAGATGTTTTTCTCTTAGTTGGCACCCAGGTAAGATTTCTCTCACTTTGACGGAAAACTTTTTATCTTGTTTCTCGGCCATAGGAAAGGGAATAAGTTGCGATTCTCAGATTGGTAGCACGGATTTTACATTAACGTTGATAAATGCATAAAGAACAATGGTAAATCAAATTATCCATAATTGTATTACAATTGTATTAGTAACAAGAAACGATAGTATTAACACCAGAACACTCGCGAACTATCCCCTTTACTTTTCTATGCTTATCCACGATGCTTATCCAAGAATAGGTATCTATATCCAAACAATATGTTGACTCTCAAACTTCCATTTTAAACTAATAAACTTGAATCAGGCAAAGTTGTCATGTTGCTGCGCTGCTGTGATGGCATTCTTATTTATTATATGATGTTAATTCATGGATTTCCTTTAAAATATGCTTTTATGCTCGGTATTTTTTCTTTATGTGGGCCTCTGTTCTAAATGGTAATTATTTGGGAGTTATGTGTTTCAGCCAAGGGTTGAAGCTGCAATGGTGAATGCCAGAATCTGTAAAACTGTTAGAGCAACCCAAGCAAAGGTGGGTTACGTTGGCCCTGCAGCCGACTTCAACTATGATCACCAGCATCTTGGCACAGGGCCCCAAACACTTGCTGAAATTGCCGAGGGTCGTCATCCTTTCAGCTCAATTCTCATGAATGCGAAGAATCCCTGCATCATTGTTGGTGCAGGTATCTTCGAGCGGACAGATAAAGACGCTATTTTCTCCATTGTTGAGACGATCGCTGAAAAAGCAAAAGTTGTTAGACCCGACTGGAATGGGTTCAATGTCCTCTTACTAAATGCGGCCCAAGCTGCAGCTCTGGATCTTGGTCTTGTTCCAGAATCTGATAAAAGCATGGAGTCCGCTAAGTTTGTCTTTTTGATGGGTGCTGATGATGTGAAGTTGGACAAAGTTCCTGATGATGCATTTGTGGTTTACCAAGGACACCATGGAGACCGCGGTGTCTACCGTGCCAATGTAATTCTCCCTGCATCTGCCTTCTCTGAGAAAGAGGGTACATATGTTAACACAGAAGGGTGTGCTCAAACTACTATTCCAGCAGTTCCCACGGTTGGTGATGCTAGGGATGATTGGAAAATTATTAGAGCATTGTCTGAGATATCAGGGGCACATTTACCTTACGATTCCCTCAGTGCTATCCGATCTCGAATCAAGACCGTGGCACCAAATATACTTCAGCTAGAAGAGAGAGAACCATCTTCATTTTCTTATTCTCTGAAGCCCGAGATCCGCCAGGAGATGAGCAACACCCCTTTTGGAAGTGCGGTGGAGAACTTCTACATGACCGATCCCATCACTAGAGCATCAAAGATAATGGCTCAATGTAGTGCACTGTTGACAAAGAAGTGAGGAGATCATGACGATAAACAGGTAATAAAGATGCGAGTCCAAGTTTTCTTTTTCAGCTTCAGCTTTTCAATTGAAGCCATCCTGGATTCTTTATGAGCAAAGGGATGTTTAGGGATGAGAACAGAATAGTGAATGTTGTGCCATAATGAAGTATTGTTCATAAATGGCAAACTTTGTTTAATGGATTATAACCATTTTGTTACTTAAATCAATTACTTGGCTATTAGGAGTTCAGCAGCCACATTACGACCTTTCTTTACTGATTTAAGACGAGTCCTGTGTTGTTTTCCCTCGTCGCTCATTCGCCTAAGTCAGCTGAAATAAAGTGTAAAGATTGTTAGAGAGACGAGCTATTGCTCTGAAATCATTTTGCAATTGTTTACTTTGTGGTTCTGCAGCTTGTTTGGTAAAATGAACAAATCGTTTACTTTACCTTGATGATTGATTTGCAAATGTCTCTGCTGCTGAATTTTGTGTAGATATGGTCAATGAACTTTTTATCAGTGTCAAGTCTTAAATTCGATGTTTCAGATTAATTTCCACAAAGATTAAGAAAATACAGTATTGACATTAGGTACTTCACAAATGTTGCCAGGTGCTACCTTTTGAGGGTACAAAGCATGGGCGAAGACGCCTCCGCCCCCGAGATTTTTAAAAATACTACTAATTATCGAAATTTTATATGTATTTTGAAAAATTTTATCAGTTTCGCCCCTATAAGAATTTTTTTTGCCGTTTTTTATTGCCCCCAAGAATTTTTTTTGCCGTTTTTATCACTTTGAGCTCTATAGTTCTACATAATGTTGTAGTTTCGTCCCCCACCCCCCCACTCAACACTAAATTTCTGGCTTCGTCCCTGGCTACAAAGGGAAATTAAATTCTTATTCTATAATGTAAATATAAAACAATTGTGGATTCAATTATAAATATAAAATGAATAAGACAACGTCCCCCTGCTTGCTTCGATAGTTTATAGCAAACGATTAGGAAATTTATTTATTTATTGCAAAATAATAATAATAATAATAATAATAATAATAATAATAATAAAACAAGAACGGTTGACGTTCCGATTCGAAAACTTGAAGGATGAAGGCATGAGGTTGTAAGAGGTAGGGGAGACCGAAGAAGGTTTGGACCGAAGTCATGAATAATGATATGAATTTGTTAGGCTTAGATGAGGATATGATGTTTGATAGAAGAAAATGGATATTCATTACATGTAGTCGACCTCAATTATTTGGGATTAAAACTTTTTGTTGTTTTTATCTATTTTTGCACCAAAATTTCGAACTCCATTCCTTAGCTCATCTATCCTCATACTGACATATGATATACCCAAACAATCACTCTCAAAGATAACAGATTCATGATCATCCAAAGTCTCAACTACGGTTAAATTTGGGATGTCAAACTTCGTCTGGTGAATTGTTAAAGGCAAATGTGGTTCAGGTTGGAGATATGATAATCGACAAATGGCCAATAAGTATTCTAGAGTTAATTCAGATTGAAATGATTATGGTAACATGGAAAGAATTTCCTCGATATCTAATTATTTTAATGAGATTTTTTATGATGTAATTGCAAATAATCGAGGAATACCATAATTTGTGTTTGGATCAGTTGAAAATGCCGAGGTTAGTTCCACAATTGCCAATAATGAAGGTGAAGATTATGCTGGGGAAGCTCAAGCATGCACTTCTCCTGGCGATGATGTTGATGGAGATGAATTTGAGCAAAAAAAAAGAAATATTATGAGCTGAAGCATATTTTCCATCGTGGTCTACCTGGACGGGGGTCTAGGATCATCCTCCAGATTGAAAGTGAAATAGATGTCTTAGACGATCATGGATATCGCGGGAGAGTATGGACAAAAGGTTGTAAAAGGAAATCCAAATCTTAGAAGCTATTACAAATGTATTATAGTGTTGGATGCCCTATGAGGAAGCATGTGGAAAGAGCGTTAGAGGATATAAAATCTGTTATTGCAACAAATGAGCGAAAACACTACCATGAAGTTCCTACAACAAAAAACAAATGGACCAACAACTATCCGAAATTCGTCTCCCAAATATATCAAATCCTCATTCCATCCTGAGATTGCCTAGAAAATCTAATAGTGCAAATCTATAAATGCAAGTTCAAGATCTTCCACTTTATTATTAGAATGTAACCAAATTATGACTTCCTGTGATCTGCTTGAAAAATTTGTAGATATACTTACAAGTTAGCTAATGTGAGATTCTCAACAGCTTATATTGTTATTTATATTTTGTCTTCAATATGTTATCTTATATTGTTATTGACGCAATTTGGAAATGTCAATTTCATCTTCGCAGTTTAAACTTAAACTTCTAGTTTGTCTACCGTTGACTTCTTTTTTACTTATAGAATGACACATCAACATACTAATGTCATACAAAAAACTCTAGTGCTAAATTGTTTGATGTACTAGTACTTAAAGATCTTAGAAGACAAAACGAAGTTGAACGACTGCGAGGATATGTTAATGAATTCCCTATAAATGATTTCGTTCTTTGGAATCCACTGCTACTTGGTTGGTTTGAATGAAGAATCATGAGACTATCCCGATTGAGAAGCATACAGATACAACTTGGTTTCCTAGGCTGAATAATATTGTGATGCAAGAAATGATGGGAGCACTACTGAGGCACGATGATATGGTTGGGAGGGGCAAATAACATATTGCGTGTGATAAGGTTGCAACCGATTCTTTGCAAGTGCAACAGTCCAGGGAGATGCCATTTACAGTAATGAGTCCATATAATCTAAATTGGATAGAGCCGATGCAACTTCCCGCTTATTCTTTATTCGACTTGCTTCTCACTTCATCTCAGCAACACCTTCAAAAGTGCTATTAGTATAGTCTATACTTATGTACAATTATTATCTCCTATCACGTCTTTAGAGCAGCCGTCGACGAGTCCATATAATATGTATAGAGCCGGAAAGTTATTCTTCATTCAACTTGTCTCCTACTTCATCTCAGCTACACCTTCAAAGTGCTATCAGTCCATTCTACCATTATGGATAGTTATTCTCTGTTATCACATCTTTAGAGCAGCCGTCGATGAGTTCATATAATCTGAATTGGATAGAGCCGATGGAACTTCCCGTTTATTTTTCATTCAACTTGTCTTTTACTTCATCTCAGCTAACACCTTCAAAGTGCTATCAGTCCAGTCTACCCTTATGGACAGTTATTATCTCCTATCAACTCTTTGAAGCAGCCGTCGATGAATCCATATGTAAGCCTTAAGGGCTAATGTGATTAATCTAGTTCTAAAGTTTGTTTGAGTTTGTGTTTTGATTATAGATCTTTATACTCACACTAGTTTAAAGTATGTTAAATCTCAAGCTCTTGCATGTTTTCAAAACCACATGTTTACTTTGATTTAATCTTTCAAAAGGTTTTTGAAAACTTAAGTTAGTGTTGGTTAATGTCTAAAATCTTTAAAATGTTTTAAATATGTTTGAAAAACACTTAGACATGAGTTTGAGAGCATTGGAAATATGACTAGTGGAAAACCCACTTTTGAATTGAAGTCCGGTCGACCGAGGTTGTTTTTGTCCTTAGTCAATTTTGAATGTTCCAATACTCCAACTATATTCCCTATGACGACATTTCTTTAGGTCGGTCAATCGAGCTTTGCTCCGGACGACCATACCACATTATACGGTCGACCGAGATGTGTCGAGAGGCATTTTAATCTTTACTTCGGAAGCACTCCAGACGACCTACTTGCTAGTTCAGTCGACTGGAACCGTCTTATCAGGGAAAAAATATAGCCGTTGTAACTCGAATTTCTTGCGTTTTTTGGCCCTTATATAAAACTTCTAAAGTTGATTTTTCATAACTAAGCAAGCCAATAGAGGACCCTTCATATACACATTTTATATATTTTTCATAATAGTTCCCAAGTTCGACACCCAATCTCCGATTAAAATAAACTTTTTTTTTATATTTTTGTTAAAAAAATACCATTTCCGTAACAAGTTTATTAGTCATTTTTGAAAGATATTTTCCAAAGTTGGGTCAAGGTATAATAAGCACTTAGTTGAAACGACTAAGTTGTAATTATAATTCTTCATCCATAACATGACAAAAATCAAATTAATAACTTCTTGTTCTGCAAGTCTAGGTATCATTTTATCCATTTCTTCATAGTTTTAGGTAATTTTTGTGTTTTAGTTGAATATTTAAAACGTAAATAGCCTGAACTTTTTGTTGGTGGAAATGATCCTTATTTGAGAGTAGTTGTTTTCTTTGTTTTTCGTTTTTGGTTTAGTTTTGGTTTATCTAGAATTATTATCAAATATCTGAGTTTCTAGTTCGTTTGAATACATGCTGTGTTTTAGTTTTTGATTTTTTTGCTTTAGTTTAAGTTGTTGCTCTGTTATCCTTTTTTTGATTGATTCTGAACTCTTAGCTAGCTTGTTGTTACCCATTAATGGACATAGTTACAACTCAAAAAAGATTCATAAGCCCCATATTTCTGGCATTGGACAGTAAAAAAACATAAAATATATCCACTTTTGCTTGGTTGGCTTGGATGGAGGATCTTGTGACTATCCCTGTTGAGAATCCTATGGATACTACTTGGTTTCCTAGCCTGAATAACCAAGTAATGCAAGAAATTAGGGGAGAAACACTGAGGCATGATGAGATGGTTGGGAGGGGCAAAGCACCTGTGGTGTATGATGATGTTCCAAACAATTCTTTGCAAGTGCAACAATCTACGGAGATGCCATTTACAGCGGTGATGAGTCAATATAATGAGAATTCGATAGAGCCGATTCAACTTCCAGCTTATTCTTATTTCGACTTGCCTCCTACTTAATCGCAGTTGCACCTTCCAAGTATCAGTACAACAGTCTATACTTATGGACATTTATTATCTCCTATCAACTCTTTAGGGAAGCCGTCGATGAATTGGTTAGAGCCCATGCAACATCCCATTTTTGTGGGGACTATACGGGCTAAACAAAAATTTTTGGGGGACTTTACAGGCTGAACAAAAATTTATAGGGGACTTTACAGGCTGAAATTAAACATTGGGGACTATACGGGCAAAACGAAAATTACTAGGGGACTAAATAGGCTAATTTCCCAAAATCAAATAACAGAAACTGAGTACATCTTCTGCTTCATATCTCGCAGTGAAATAAAGCAGCTTGTTCTTCGCCCCAAACAACAACAACAACAACTTCTTGTTCTGCAAGTCTAGGTATCATTTTATCAATTTCTTCATAGTTTTAGGTAATTTTTGTGTTTTGGTTGTATATTTACAACGTAAATAGCCTGAACTTTTTGTCGGTGGAAATGATCCTTATTGAGAGTAGTTGTTTTCTTTGTTTTTCGTTTTTGGTTTTGTTTTGGTTTATCTAGAATTATTATCAAATATCTGAGTTTCTAGTTCGCTTGAATACATGCTGTGTTTTTGTTTTTGATTTTTTTGCTTTAGTTTAAGTTGTTGCTCTGTTATCCTTTTTTTGATTGATTCTGAACTCTTAGGGTTGTTATCCTTTTTGATTGATTCTGAACTCTTAGCTAGCTTGTTGTTACCCATTAATGGACATAGTTACAACTCAAAAAAGGTTCATAAGCCCCATATTTCTGGCATTGGACAGTAAAAAAAACATAAAATATATCCACACGGTTTTTCCAATTTTGCCTCCCCAAACCGAGCTAAGATTGTGGATTCGGTCCTGCTTTTGAACAAATGACTTCTCTCCACCTAACAAATCCGGTAATCAGAACAAACAACTAGATGTTCTTTTGGATACAAAGAATAAGTGTCCTTTCAGAAGGCATGTTGTGATCTCAACTGAATACAGTACAAAAACTTGCAAAATTTCTGTATTTGAAAATCTTTGGATGAAAGCATAAGATCATTCATTTCTTCGGAAAATTCGAAAGACACGGCCATGAGTTGTTTAGTTGCCTTTAAATTGGTAATTTCCTCAGATTTCTGTTATGTGAGAAAGTATACAAATGATCATTTGAGAGCATAACAACATTGTCATGAGTTGTTTAGTTGCCTTTAAATTGGCAGTTTCCTCAGATTTTTGTTATGTGAGAAAGTATACAAATGATCCTTATTTGATAGTTGTTGTTTTCTTTGTTTTTCGTTTTTTTCGTTTTGTTTCGGTTAAATATCTTTAGGATCAGACACTTTGTGCATTTATTGGCAAATGCTAAGTCTGTCTCCCTCCCATCCCCCGCCCATACCCCTAATTATTGAGGACTTAATAGGTTATGCTATTGTCGTTTTTTGGTTTAGTTTCGGGTAAATATGTAGTTATCTAGTTTTACTCTCAAATAACCGAGTTTCTACTTTGCTTGAATACATGCTGTGTTTTGTGTTTTTTTTATTTTTTGCTTTAGTTGTTTTGTTATCCTTTTTGTTCCACTTCATTATCAGAATGTAACCATATTTAGACTTCTTGTGATCTGCTTGTAAATAGGCTCACAACAGGCTAGCTAATATGAGATTCTCAAATGCTACGACTTCAATATGTTATCTTATATTGTTATTGCCGTAATTTGAAAATGTCAAATTCGTTTTTACAATTTAAACTTCGAATTCTAGTTTGTCTAACGTTGACTTCTTTTTGTCTTATAGGATGGAACATCGATATACTAACGCTATACAAAAAATTCTAGCGCTGAATTGTTTGATGTACCAGTACCTGACAGATCTTGGAAGACAAGATGAAGCTGAACGACTGAGAGAATATGTTAACGGATTCCCTATAGACGTTTTGCTTTCTTTTGAGTCCACTGGTGCTTGGTTGGCTTGGATGGAGGATCATGTGACTATCCCTGTTGAGAATCCTATGGATACTACTTGGTTTCCTAGCCTGAATAACCAAGTAATGCAAGAAATTAGGGGAGAAACACTGAGGCATGATGAGATGGTTGGGAGGGGCAAAGCACCTGTGGTGTATGATGATGTTCCAAACAATTCTTTGCAAGTGCAACAATCTACGGAGATGCCATTTACAGCGGTGATGAGTCAATATAATGAGAATTCGATAGAGCCTATTCAACTTCCAGCTTATTCTTATTTCGACTTGCCTCCTACTTAATCGCAGTTGCACCTTCCAAGTATCAGTACAACAGTGTATACTTATGGACATTTATTATCTCCTCTCAACTCTGTAGGGAAGCCGTCGATGAATTGGATAGAGCCCATGCAACATCCCATTTTTCTGGGGACTATACGGGCTAAACGAAAATTTCTGGGGGACTTTACAGGCTGAACAAAAATTTCTAGGGGACTTTACAGGCTGAAATTAAATATTGGGGACTATACGGGCTAAACGAAAATTAATGGGGGACTAAATAGGCTAATTTCCGAAAATCAAATAACAGAGGTTATTCTTGAGCGGTTGGATTGGGCGTGGGCTAGAGAGGATTGTTGCCACTTTTTTCCCAATGCCATCTTATGCCACTTACCGCGTACACACTCCGATCACAACCTATTGGTAGTAGAGATGGCTGGCATAGGGACGGCTCAGCTGTGTTTGCGTCCCTTTCGGGTGGAGGCTGCCTGGTTCCTCCATCATGACTTCGAGCAATTTGGGAGAGACAATTGGGGTCGTGCTCCACATAAATTATTAGTAAATATTGAGAAATCATTGGAGAAAGTCAAGGGGTGGAATAAAGAAGTGTTCGGAACATTTTTTATCGAAAAAAGCAATGTATGACTAGATAGGCAGGAATTGAGCGGGATTTGGGGAACCGATGGTCCGATAGACTGAAGCAAGTAAAGCAGGACTTAATGGCGGAGTATAATGAAATTGTGAAACAAGATGAGGTGTTTTGGTTCCAGAAAACCCGGGCGCAGTGGATAATGGAGAGGAGAGAAGAACTGTCGTTTCTTTCACACTAAAACACTTATTCGTCGAGCAAAGGTGAAGGTGTGGGGTTGCGAGATGAGGCAGGGAACTTATGTGATAATTCGGAGGTGGTCAAGGGTATGATTCGGGATTTTTACGTAAATTTATACACGGCTGAGCCATGCATACCGTGTCCCTCGCCGGTGTTGGAGTTTTCGAGGCTTGGGCCTGAGGATAGCTTAGACCTCAATCGGTCAGCTACTGCTGATGAAGTGTGGGCGGCAGTCTTTGATATGGGCGCTTATAAATCCCCGGGCCCGGATGGTCTTCTCTCATTGTTCTATCAGAGATATTGGTCTATTGTGGGGAATCGGTAATTTCGTTTATTCAAAACATCTTTGAAACAGGTCAAGTACCAATGGCTTTAAAATCAACGCTGATTTTTTTAATCCCGAAAAAGGAACATACTAATCCGATTACACAATTTCGGCCAATTTCATTATGTAATGTACTTATGAAAATTGTGACCAAGATTTTTGCCAACAGACTCAAGCCATTGATTGTTAAGCTCACATGAGTGAATCAGAGCAGTTTCATTCAAGGGAGACAAACGGTTGATAATGTGGTTGTGACACAAGAAATATTGCATACACTGAGAGCGAAACGGGGAAGAAAGAGGTACATGGCGGTAAAAGTGGACTTGGAGAAGGCATACGATCGTATTGATGGGGAGTTTCTCCGTCGAGCTGTATCTTACGTGGATTTTGATGAGGAAATGAGGGAGTTGGTAATGCAGTGTGTTACATCTGCATCCTTATCAGTATTATGGAATAGAGAGAGAGGACTGAAAGCTTTCAACCAACGAGGGGCGTTCGGCAAGGCGATCCATTGTCTCCATATTTATTTGTTTTATGCATGAAGACGCTCGCACATGAGATATGGAGGTTGGTCGAGCAAAGGAGGTGGCGGGCAGTGAAGGTAGCAAGAAACGTATCGTCGGTGGCTCATTTGTTCTTTGCGAGATGATCTCTTACTATTTGGGGAGGCGAGTTTGGCCCAAGCTAGTGTGATGGACGAGGCTTTACGAAATTTCTGCTCATGGTCGGGAGAGAAAGTTAGTCTTGGGAAATCAACTATGTTTTGCTCTCCTAATGTGGGTAACAAACTGATACAAGAACTATCTAGGGCTTTTGGAATACCTTACACTAGTGATCTTGGCGTTTATCTGGGTGAATTCGGTAACATACGGCTTTGTGGTGGCAAAGGTACGTAAAAAGTTAGGTGGTTGGAAACGTCACCATTTTTCTACGGCGGCCCGAGCCATTCTGTTGAAATCAGTGGCATGTCATGCAGACAACTATATTGCCGGTGGTTGTGATGGAGCAACTGGAAAGGGTGAGTCGACAATTTGTTTTTGGGAGAGCAGGAGGGTAGAGGTAGAATACACTGCGTTGCTTGGAAGAGTATTTACTCAACGAAACGGGATTTCGTTTGATGATGGAAGAGAATTTGGTGAGCCTATGTAAATTGGCATGACGATTCTTAACGGAGCCACAGGCCCTATGGTGTCGCATTTTGGAATCCAAGTATGGTGGTCTGCTTGATCATTATCAAAGAATGGTAGTCTCATCCACGTTGAGGGGTTTGCTATGGGGGCGCAGCTCTTGAGAAATGGACTGGCATGGCAGCTTGGGAACGAGCAACATATCTCTTTTTGGGACAATGACTGGCTGCCCTGTGGTCAGTTGGTTGATCGGTATATGGAGATCATCCCGCAAGAGATAAGGGGAGCACGGGTCTGTGCATTATGGAAGCGAAACGTTGGATGGGATATAGGAGTGTTATATCAGTTGCTCTCAAGTGCGGATTTGCAAATTATCTCAGTGGCAGTAGTGGATGAGTGTGACAGTGAAAGGGGACGAACCAGTTTGGAGGCACAACTCCTCTGGAAATTTCACGCCAGCGTCGGCGTAAGCTCTATTACGGGGGGTCTTCGGACTCGGGCCAAGGTGTATAGTGGGATCGGGTATGGAAGAGCAAATGCCTTCTCAGACATTCTTTCATGTTGTGGTTTGTCCGATTGGGACGATTAAAGACGAAGGAGTTTCTTTACGGAATGATGATAGTTGACAGTCCGGTCTGTGATATTTGTCAAGTGCGAATTGAAAATACATTGCATGCAGTTCGGGATTGCCGATGGATACAAGAGACATTGAAGGCTTTGACAGAGGTGGAAGTTCCGGAGCAATTCTTCACAATCCAAGTTGTGGAAGAATGGGTAAACATGAATATAGGCTTAGGGAGTCATCAAAGGGAGGAGGACCATCAGGTATGAGAGATGGTATTTCTGGTAGTAGTATATAAAGCGTGGTGGTGGCGCAATTCTTTTCTTTTCGAGGTAGATTTCCAATTTCCCTCCGTACATGAGCGGGTTAGGATCATACTTGATATGGTTAGAGATATGCGGAGGGCTCCTGAAACTATCAAAGGAGTTCTGACTTTGTCTGTGTAAAGTTGTTTTGATTTTTTTATCATTAATATACGTCCATTTATACCAAAAAAGAAAGGTTTTAGTTTAGCATAATTTAATAAATATAGAAAAAATAAAATATTTTAACCATTTTTTTTAATTTAGTATACAGGTCGGATGTGAGTCGAACTCGCGAATACACGACGATACACTTGCCCCAAAATTAGCACTGTCAAAATTGTCCCGTCCCATCTCATCCAGGGCCCGCCCGCGTTTTTAGCGCGTCAACACGGGGAGTGTTCAGATTCACTCGCTGGCTTTTGTATTTTCTTTAAAAAATAATATGTTAAAAAATAATTCTTATTTTATTCAATTAAAGTTTAAAAATCTAGGGAAAGCCCATATTAGTACACTCATTTACAAAAATAAGAAATAAAAAATGACAGATTCACATTTCCAAGATACAAAATATATAAGAAACAAACAAATTCTCCAAACAACATACTTTGAATCGCCTCCATGGTTAATTCTTAAAATATTTATTGTCTTTATCACATTTTTATGTGGCGCCAAATGCTAGATACTCTCAATTTAGAGACGATAGGTCGATGTGTAGCTTGATGTCTTAAATAAACAAATATATATAAGAGAAATCGGTCTCAGACGTCCCTCAACTTATTTTGTTTAGCTTGTAAAGTCCTTGTAATATTTTAACAGTATAAAAGTCTCTGAACAATTCTCAAACTGCCAAAAAAGTATTTTTCGTCAATTTGTGATGAATTCCGTCAATTTTTGACATGTAAGGTGCACATGCTCAAATAATTTGGGGATAAAATAGTCTTTTAACAAATCAAATAAAAAACCACAAATCTTTTATTTTTATTTTTATTCTCATCTTCTTTCCACCTCCTTCTCTCCACACTAAGTATGCTCACCACGCCGCCGCCTCCTCAAATCTCTTCTCCTTCCTCTCATCCTCTCCGACCACTCTCCAATTTCTGTTATTTCTCTTTAATTTCAATTTCAAGTGAGTTTTTGTTTTTGTTTCTGTTTCAGTAAAAATGATCAATTAATACTGAAATGGGACTTGGTTTTTGGAAATCAATTAATACAGTGGTTCTCTAGACAAAGTCAGCAAGATGGATTCTCTAATCGGCATCCTGAACTAATCGGCAGAGCTGGAGGAAGTTGAAGTGGATGAACTTCCAGAGCTCCGCATCCACCGTTGTCGGAATATTCTTTGCGGTGGCAGTGACAAGTTAGAAAGGTTTGTTCTTTGGGGGGAAATTTGTTCAACTTTTTTAGTGCTGGGATTGTGAGTTTTATGGAGCTAATGTGTGAATTGTTTTTTTGAACTTAGAATTACCAACTACTGAATTCAGATGACCATGCAATTTTTCTAAAGAGGAATGGCAAGAACCCTGCTGATTATAGGCCTGATATTGCTCATCAGGCTAAGGAATTTTTTAATTGAAATGTGTCGAATTGCTGTGAATTTTATAGAATATTTGTGCCAATTTTGTACTACCTCTGTTGCTTGATATAAGTCGGGCATGTATAAAAAATTTAAAAAATAAAAACTAAGGTATTTTACTGATTCTTGAAATGGAAAAATGTTGAGTTTTGAGAGGTGGATTCTTGATTCACATACAGCATCTCCGAAGTGACCGACTCCACCGGAGAATACAAGATTCCAACAATGGCATGGTTTCCAGCACCCGTTTCGCCAACCAGGGACGAAGACCCCAAGATTTTAAAAAATATTACTCCCTCATTCCCTATTAATTGTCATTAATTGTCGTTTAGGAGATAGCTAGGTATCCAAATTAATTGTCATGTAAGGTTGTTTTATTAGTTGTCAACAATTTATTCCAATTATACCCTCAACATTTTCATTTATTTATGACAAAGAAGTGAGAGAGAGGGAGGGTGGGGATAATATTGTAAGTTTAGGTGAAAATGAAACTCCCTTAATTTTTTCAAATTGTCTAAACAGTCTTATATTTAGGAATGGAGGGAGTACTATTTATCGAAATTTTATGTGTATTTTGAAAAAATTTATCAATTTCATCCCCCAAGAATTTTTTTTTGCCTTTTTTATCACCTCTTCAAGAATTTTGGAATTTTTTTACCAGTTTCGCTCCCCAACACCAAATTCCTGGCTTCGTCCCTCTCGCCAGCAACTTTAGATTCCTTCAGAATTTTCCTCTAGCACGCTGCCCTCAAATCCTCCAGCAATACTAGGTAGGATACTGAGGAATCATACTGATAAGTTTAATACGGGGATGGTGATGAAGATGACGGTGGCGGAGTATGAATAAGGGGAGAAGATGATGATTTTTTTAATAAAAAAAGAAAAAGAGTTTAATAAAAATATAAAAAGAAAAGAAAAGTTTTAAGAAACTAAGTTGTTAAGACTATTTTACCCCTGATTATTTGAACATGTGCACCTCACATGTTAAAAATTGTCGGATTTCATCACAAATTGACGAAAAATATTTTTTTGGCAGTTCGAAAATTGTTCATGAATTCTTTATGCTGTTAAAACATTACAAGTACTCTACAGGCTAAAAGAAATAAGTTGAGGAATGTGTGAGACCGATTTCTCTATATATAATTAAAAATAATAAGCGGATTGGTCCGGATGCCGTCCAGTCCCTCTCGCACGGGTCGGCTGCCCACGCAGACCAACCCGTTGAGACCTACAATTAAACATGCATGTAAAAAATTTCCTCTGGTTTTTTTTAGGGGTGAGCAAATTCGGTAAAAACCGATTTACCGACCGAATTCGATTTGAATTCGGTAAATCGAATTCGGTAATTCGGACCAATTCGGTAATTCGGATCATACCGAATTCGAAGTTTTCGAATTCGATTCGAATTCGGTATATGGTTTTGGTGAATTCGGTATTACCGAATTCGAATTCAAAAAAATATTTTAATAAATAATAGTATAATACTAAAATAAATACACTATAAATACTCTCCTAAATCCCTACTTCTAACAAAAAATGTCACCCACACTAGATTACTCCCATTTTTCTTCCTCTTCTTCCTCTTCTCCATTGACACCGCCCCCAAAACTCCCCTCCCGGTAAGCCTCTGTTTTCTTTTCTTCTTTCTATGTATTCTCTAATTCGGTAATCGGTAAATTTACCGAATTGAGTCACTAATCGGTCAATTCGAATTCGGTAAATCGGAATTCGGTTCGAAAAAGGTCGATAGTACATGGTCAATTCGAATTCGGTCAATTCGAATTCGAATTCGGTCAATCGGAATTCGGTGCTCAACCCTAGTTTTTTTAACCATGGTCGGTTGGCCACTAAGGAGCCTCTCAAGAGAAATATCACTTATTGCCCTTTGTGTCCTCAATGTAATTTGCAACAGGAAAGTGTTGTTGTCGCAAAGCTTACATTTGGCAAGACTTTAATCTCTATAAGAATCTTCATAATCTTCTTCATGTTTCTTTTGAAGCTTGGATAAGGAAGGGATACACTTCTAATAATACATCAAACTTTAACAATGTCTCTTGAAGAACCCTCTTCTCCTATGTCTGCTGGATACTTTGGAATACTAGAAATCAAACAATTTTCTCACCTGGAAAACCTGTCATATGTCTAAAAATTGAGTTCATTAAGAATAGGGTAAAAAGCGTTGACGCCCCCTAAACTATTCTGTTTTTTGGTTTTTGACCCTCAACTAAAAACGGTCAAGTTTTACCCCCTAAACTATTTCGGATTTTAGTTTTTGACCTTCCATCCATATTCTCAATTACATCATAACGGAAGTCCAAAAAATGGGGGCATTTTGGGAAAATCATACCATTCATAATAAATAGAATTAAATTTAAGGGAAAAAAGGGCCTTTTAAGATTTTTTTCAGAGGTTGGAATTTACAGTTGGTGGTTGGAGAAGAGGAGTGGTACCCGGCTTCGACCTCTTACATCACTCGATCTCACCGGCGACTTCTTCTTTCTCAGTCAGAATAATAAGTTTTTTTTTTATAAAAACAAAAATTTTAGGATCTTATACAGATTTCCCAAAAATGCCCCCATTTTTTGGACTTCCGTTATGATGTAACGGAGAATATGGATGGAAGGTCAAAAACTAAAATTCGAAATAGTTTAGGGAGTAAAACTTGACCCTTTTTAGTTGAGGGTCAAAAACCAAAAAACGGAATAGTTTAAGGGGGCATGAGCGCTTTTACCCTTAAGAATATCATAAGGAGAAGCATCAAACTCTTATTTCTTGGACTCTTCATTCTCAAGGTTGGATGGAGTTGAGTTCAAATGAATACGCTATTGGCAATCCAAGTCAAGGAGGTGCGGGCGGGATTATTAGAGATCATAATGGGGATTGAACTTTCAAGATTTGTAGAAATCTAGGTATTAGTACTAATACTCTTGCCAAGATGTGGGGTCTTAGAGATGTGTTAAGCCAAGCAAAAAAATATGAATATTCAAAAGCGCGCGATGAAAATTGATGCAAAAAGTGTTATTGATCTTATTCGTACCGCTGATATAAGTACTCACCACTCTGGTTTTATTTATGATTCTAGGGATTCTTTTCGGAGAATAGGTTATCCCCGTCTATCGAGGGGCGAAATCATGTGCTGATTGTCTTGCCAAAATTGGAGAAACCACATTTTATATTGCCTTAGTTATTTTTCAATATATCCCCTCTTTTGTAACCAACTAATGACAGAGATGCCCATTGAGCTTCTTTTTCAAGACTTATATGTAATATGCTTGATTCTGCACTTTCTACTGACATCGCTTAATATTTATATAACATGCTTATTTTTACCAAAAAGGAAAAAAAAAAATGACTTTCTCGCAATGTTTCAAATTTTACACCAAAACACAAATTTAAAAAACATTTTCCAACAATAAACCAATCATAATAATGCATTAAAAATAAATAAATTAAAAACACAAACTGCTTGCGGATTTACAGGTGGATTTTTATCAAAACTACATGCGAGTAACTTTTCCTTTTTTTATTTGCCATTTTTCGCATAATTCTTGCTTATGGATTGGAGTACTAAATTTTTGTGTTGACGAATCATTCAGTTTCGTTCATTTTGAAGCTAATCCTAGAAAGACTCTAGGTAGAGAGAAATTCAAATTGAAATGGTGGAGGTGTGCACTTAGTAAAATGGGGTGCTGCAAATAGACCTTATGCTCAGTTTATTATTATTTTTATTTATAAAGGGAATGTGGTTTTTCTGTATTGTGCGAATGTCGATGTGACACTGACATTCCACCTTTTGCTAGGTGCTATTGCAGCTGAGAGGGGTGTCGCGTGTCTCTCGGCACTATTGTCTAACAAATTTTAGTGTCTGAAATCGTAAACAACAATGTAAACTTGAATTAAATGCAGCGAAAATAAATCCTTAACCGACTGAACGGATACATTAAGGATCAAAGTCTACTTAAAGAATAAGTAGTAGAACTAGACATCCGTACAAAATCAATTATCATCTGAATCTCTTGACTTGTTCCAACCTGAAAACATCAAAAATAAAAATGTGAAAAAGATCAGTGAGTTACCCTAGTGTATGCGAACGTGTGAGAGTTGTATTTTGATTAAATTCAAACTTTTTATGTTAGAAAAAAAACAAAAAAAAAACTTTCCAATGAATACTCTTAAAAAGAACACTATGTATATACATGTCATAAGTGTAAAGAATAAATAGCCATCTTGGTCCTCAAGTTATTTTCGCTTGGACACTTTTGTTCTTTTTTAGAAAAAAAATTATCTTTTTTCATCCACAAAGAATTTACGGCCAACCAAAATCATTCTTCCGTCAAAAAGTTTGGTAATTTCCATCAAAATTGATGAAGTGGCAAATAGAATGAAACTATCTCTCTTCTAGCAAGGGCAAAATGGACAATCCAACTCAAACTTCTATTTTATTTATTTTATTTTAACTTCTTCCCCATCCTCATCTTCCATAACCATCATCACCATAGCTATCATCAATCATGATTACACCTCCAAATCCACAAATCCTTCTTCATCTCTCTCTTAATGGAGAATTATCATTCAAAGGGGTTAGAAAAATGGAGAAATATTTGTGGATTTGGAGGTGTAATCTTTGGTGGGTTTTTCAATTTGAAAATGATTTCTTGATTAAGAGAGAGATGAAGAAGGATTTGAAGATTTGTAGGTGTAATCATGATTGATAGCTATAAGCACTGCTTCAATAAATGAGACCAAAACTAAAATTAAAACGTTATACAAAAGATCTTCATTCTAATTTTTTTGAGCAATAATTTAGTTCTAGCAACCGAATTCATAGTAGTTCTTGGCACCAGTGTTGCGTGCTTAAATTACCTTGGCCGAAATTTGAAGGGTATTTTTTGTCCAAAAAAAAACATTTCAATGACAATTTTAGAGGAAAATAATTTTTCAAGCAAAAAATAAATTATAATAAGAAATTGTTTTAGAGTGAGAAACACATTGTCTATTAAACCTGTTTGATAACAAGAAAGCTTTTATACATTGTACTCAGTAAAATATAAACGCGGATATATTCCTAAGTAAATATTATTTTAGAAAGACGAAGAAGATTAGTATAGTTTAATGGCAGATTTAGAGTGGCGAAAGTACGCACAATGACGGACTTACTCATACCGTAGGAGCCTTGCCCCCTCCCCAAGGAAAAAAAAGAACTTATAGACTTAATGTAATTTTTTTATATGTTCCTAAACTCTATTAAATTTCTGTTTTGTCCTCTCCCAAAATTTATAAAATTATTGTATTGTAACCCCTTAAATTATAATGCCTCTACCTAATTTCACATCCGAGATTCTCCCATGGAGTAGCGAACACGCCCAATATTTTTAAAATGAAGAAGTTTCTATATATAAGAATATTTTATTTTTTCGTGAGATTTCTGTATAAACATTAAATCTCGCCCACAAAAAAATTTCAATAGAAAATCCGTCTCTAATAACAAATTCCTTGTGTGGTTGACTTAGCACTTCCGACTTGAAATAATAGTTCCCAAGTTCTTGCTTAATAAGATTAAAGTTCTCCCACCCTCCTTTTGGTGAAAAATTGTTTGTCGTAACTGATATCTCAATGTTTGTCAAAATCATTCGCAATTTGTAATATTTTGTCAAGGGGTGTTCATTATTCGGGTTGATTCAGTTTTACACATTTTTTTAAAACCAAACTGAAATATTCGGTTTGAATCATTTGAAACTAATCCAAACCATTCAAAATCTCAAACCGATGCATTCGGTTTGTATCAATTCGGTTTGGTTTGGTTTGGTTGTTCGGTTTCCGGGAGATACAAAATATATTGATTATAAAGTAAAAATAAAATAATTTTTTTATATATAATTACATAGCTGCTTATAAAGAAATAAAACTATTATTTTCATTAGTGAAACACAGTTAAAAACAAAAAGGGAAATCAGCCTATTTAGTCCCCCCATTAAATTTTTGCTTCACTCGTATAGTCCCTAAAGTTTAATTTCAGGCTATTTAGTCCCCCAAATTTTTTCGTTTGGCCCGTATAGTCCCTAAAATTTAATTTCAACCAGTAAAGTCCCTTATCTATTTACGAACTGCATATAGAGGTTCCATCACATCTTCTGCGGCGGAATCAAGGCAGCCTCAAATTCATGTCATCCACGTGCTTAATGAACCAGGGCATAATGGTCGGTTTCAATCTATAAAATTTACAAAATATAAAAAATCAGTATAAAAAATGGTTATAAAAAGGAAACCCCAAATTCTATTGCCCTAATTTGGAGGAACCTATTTGCACTAAATCCTCCGCATAAGAGGTGGTGAAACCTCTATATGCATGCCGTAAATAGATAAGGGACTTTACATGCTGAAATTAAACATTGTGGACTATACGGGCGAAATGAAAATTTTAGAGGACTAAATAATCTAAAATTAAACATTAGGGACTATACTGGCTAAATGAAAATTTATGGGGGACTAAATAGGCTGATTTCCCAAAACAAAATAATGAAACACTTATTCTTGAAATTCAATATAAAGTAAAAATAAAACAAGTTTTTTTATAGGAAAATTGGTGGATTTAGTCCCTATTCTCCATTTTTTTTACGCAAATGGTCCCCATTCTAATTTTCTTTGTATTACACTCCCCAAACATTTTTCGTTTGGCGGAAGTAGTCCTTCCGTCCAATTCTATCAAGGAGTGGTGTTACTGGGCAAAAAAATAAAGCAAAACTAAATATTTATCAAATTTAAAAAATTAAAAAATTACCAACTTACAAAGTATGGATAACCATTTTTTGGGCAGAAAATTGAAGGGGCACCTTTGGTGTGAGCAATGGGATGTCATTTATGGTTGTCTTATCAAGCTCTACCCCCAGCAATTAACACATCAAACACAAACCTATTTAAATATAAACACATTATGTTAACTTAATCATTACATAATCATTACTTTAAGTTGCATAATTATTAACATTTACTTACTTTCTTATTAAAAGATGTATTATATTAGCAGCAACTTGAAGGGAATTCAACAATAATAAGCACTGATTTTTGGATTCCAAACCCTCATTGAAATTACAGAGGATTAGCAAAAACCAATGATCCCTATTACATGAAATAAACAAAGCATTCACGAATAATGCTTTTTTCAGTACAATTGTAATAAATCTATAATATATAAAGTTATGGCAAGTTGAGGCAGAAGTTTGAGGAAGTGACATGTGGCATATTGTGAGATGTGACCCAATAAAAAACTTACATGTGGCAATGTAAGCTCTCTAAAATGCAAAAGATGTTGTGCTCCATTAGCTAATAACTTAAGCTAAAGTCTTAAATTGCTATTGAGGTAAAATATGAAGTAAGAAATTTTAGCTCTATATACACACACAAACTATAAATGAGTATTAATTATAACATACAACTAATGATATAACTCATGTATTAATGTTAATTGGAATTGGAAAAGTTTGAACTATAATGAATTATGATGTTTCAAGTGACTTTTGGAGTTCTTATTCATGTAAGGGAATTTTAAAAGGCATGTATTAATGTTAATTAGAATTGAAAAACCTTTAACTATTGTTAGTTATGATGTTTCAAGTGACTTTTGGAATTCTCATTCATGCAAGCAAATTCTAAAAGAGTTAATTATAAATTATAACTCATGTATTAATGTTATATGGAATTGCAAAAGTTTGAATTATAATTATTTATAATGTTTGTAATCTATTGCTAAAGGCTATAACTACATATTTATAAAGTTAAGATTTCTATAGCTAATAGCTACAATTACATATTTATAAACTTCATTAGTTATATTAATGAATGAAGTAGAAGAATTTTGTAACTTTTATTATAGTAATTATATTTATTTAGTTCATTAGTTATATTAATGAATGAGGTAGAAGAGTTTTGTAACTTTTATTATAGTAATTTTTAGTTCATTAGTTATATTAATGAATGAAGTAGAAGAGTTTTGTAACTTTTATTATAGTAATTTTTAGTTCATTAGTTATATTAATGAATGAAGTATAAGAGTTTTGTAACTTTTATTATAGTAACTATATTTATTTATTGTTTGTTCTTTTTAAATGAAAAAGTTGAATGAGTTTTTTAAATAAAAAATTTTAATTGTTTTTTTAAATCAAGAAGTTCAATAGTTTTCAATTGTTATATTAATGAATGAAGTAGAAGAGTTTTGAACTTTTATTATAGTAATTATATTTATTTAGTTCATTAGTTATATTAATGAAAGTTAGTCCAAGTTGAGGTAGAAGCTTCATGATGTGACATGTGGCATTTCGCGGGATGTGCACCAATTAGAAACTTTTATGTATAATAAATAAGTAGAATACATTAGTTGAATTTCATAGTAAATAAGTTATAAATCTATTAAGTGTGCTAAATACGTGAATATTAAAGTTTTTAATTAGTATTAATCTTTACAACTATATATAGGTACTCATTTACATAGAAGAAACGTCTATTATATAACTAATAATAATTAACAACAAAATGAATAATAGCTAAAACAATAAACTATAGTATAGTTTAAAGCTGAATCCGACAAATATTAGTTGTAGAGTTTTCTACAATTTTAATAGATGATCAAAGTCGTGATGCAAATCTCAATATATTGTCCTTTCATTAAAAAAAAAAATTCAAGATACTGTGTAAAGGAAGTTCAATAGTTTTTTCCAGCTTAACCATCAAGCAAAAAAAAAATGTACATGCAGAAATTTATGCAGATCAAATGATAATAATAAAAAGTTTTAAAAGGCTTGGAATTTAAAGAGTCAAAAGAGAAGGCAATTAAATCTCGGAATAAATACTTTAGTCAAAGTAATTTATTATAACTTTTTTTAACAATTGATAACACGAATAATTATATTAAAATATACATATATCTATAATAATTATATTCACAAATGTATCTCTTTTATCAATTTGCTAAATAGATTCATTAATTATAAATAACATTGTAAATCCATATTAAAAGTACATATTATTAATTACATCTATGGAGATTAAAAATTGAAGAGTAGTTTTGAGTCTATTAAAATCTCCACGAATAAATAAAGAACATAATTATACTACATGGTATATCTATTGATGATAATTAAATTGAAATGTACAAATTTATAACCAACACTTCATATTCTTTAACACTTCATCTTCTTTAATGCTATTAAATTATTAATTTATTATTACTAATATCATTACATAAAAAATAGGATTATATAATCTAACAAAAAAACTTATGTCTTTTCATAATAGAGGTTAAAGAAATCGATGGAAATAAAAAAGACAACTAACCTAAATAAAGAAGAAGTTGAAAAGCCAATAGAAACCTAAGAGTCAACTCAAAAAGCATAAATAGTACAATACATAAGATGTGTCACACCATCTCATTTCTTCGCTCTTCGGACCTCCAATCATCAGATAATGCAAATTCCAACATGAAAGCGTGCAATTTGCATTATAATACTTTGATGGATGACTCTAGCTAAAATTGTTGTAAATATTAGAGTAGATGTTTTTAAAATTGTAGAGCGTATTTATTCATTGATGTTTTGAATGCAGGAGCTTTGAATTTTTCCCCTTATTATTATTCAATCTACTATTACAAGAGTATTTCAAGATTTCAGCACCAAGTATCAATAGATTTACTTTTTGATTTTTGCTCAATAAATTTATGCGTATACAAAATTAATGATTTTTTTTTATTTTAGATTAGATTTGAGGACTTCGTCAGAGTATCGTGGATTCACGGAAGTTTTGGAACAAATAAATTGCATAACAAAGCATATTAACGCATGAGAAAGCTTTTCAAAGGCTCCAAATATTTGGTCCAATAATCTAGGATGAGAAGAAGGTAGAATTTATATATTGAATTTCTATTTGTTTATAAGAATGGAGTGGATTGATCATACCTTTCTAATGTACACATGAAAATAATGTTGATAATTTATCGGAATCCTTTGACATGAGTCATGTGGTGTACTTGTATGTATTATTCTGGCAAATGAACATGTTTTTATATTTTTTCTAACTTAACAATACGACTTTTGTTTTGTTTTAGTCCACTGAAAATCCTTCCCAAATAAATGTCTCCAATTGCAAAATAGGAAAAGGTAGAAAAAATGGAGAGATGTAGACAAATTTCTTAGACTAAGAATATGCATTTAAAAGGAAAACAAGAATAAATAATTTTATAATGTGAAAGATTTTATCAATTCATTAAAATAAAAAGGATCATGTATATTGTCTTGAAATTAAAATTTCATTAATTTTCTATATTGATCATCTGTCATATATATCATTTGTTGTATGATAAAAATTCATATTTCTTATTCAACAAAAAGAACTCTTATTTTATTGTGACTAAAAATAGTATTATTTCAAATAACAATTAGAAAATATTTCCGTTCAACGCACGGGGTCTATAACCTAGTAATTTACTGTAATTAAAAAATTAAAACCTTACCACTTGACAATGGGTACAAGAACATACTGTTTTGTGAATTTTTTTTTCTTCTTCACCCATTTTACAACCTTGGCCTCAAAATTTCCACCAGGGGTAGAGCAATGATTGAACCATATTGCATCCAACTTTTCAAAGCTCTTCCTCTTATCTTCATAAACCTCTTTCCAGATTATACTAAGAGATTAAAATAAATATAACTATCAAAATAAACCCTATATAACATTTACTATTAAAGAATTTGAGAATACAAAAAAAAAAAAAAAAAAAAAAAAAAACTAACCTTAAGAAATCTTCCAACGCATCGGAATTCAATAACCCACTCAAGATGCAAAACCCTTCACTACCACCACCTTTATGGAGTCCTGACCTGAGTGTCATCTCCGTTCACAGCAGTTGAAGAGTTCAATTTCGAAAACCCTAGTTTGGAATCGCCTTTTGGGGATATCGGGGAGAGAGAAAGACAATTGGGGTAAAAATAAATTAACCCTTCACTTCCTCAAATTAACCCCTGGTTATTTCCGAATTGAAATACCGAAAATAGCCCTAGTTCATATCATGTATTTTTAAAAATTAATAAAAATTCTTTTTTCCGTCACAGAATTGGACGGAAGTACTACTTCCACTAAACGAAAAATGTTTGGGAGTGTAATACAAAGAAAATTAGAACAGGGGCCATTTGCGTGAAAAAAATGGAGAATAGGAACTAAATCCACCAATCTGCCTTTTTTATATAATTATCTAGCTATTAAAAATATGTCTATTGTTCCTCACAAGTTAAACACAACAAAAAAACAAATTAATGAAACATAAATTCTTGAACTTCAAGCAAATTACTGGAAAAAAACAAAAATTACACTATTATTAGTATCAAAGTAAAACAAAAACTTCAAGTAAATCTAAAACCACATACAACAGTTATCTCTCCAATCTATTAGCACTTTAAAAGCTTTGCTTGTCAGTGTATAAATAAGAAGTTCAATATTTTTATTACAAGAGTTTCTTTTATATATATATATATATATATATATATATATATATATATATATATATATATATATATATATATATATATATAGTTTGAATTATATTGCCATGAAAATACAAAAAATGCCTATCAAAGAAATAGTTACGGCAATCATAAGCAGAAATCTAATTCAGATCGCTTTAGCACAGCGGTCACCCTTGCGAAAAATTCAGGTTCTTCTTTCTTTATATCTTCTAGTGATCTTGTCTCGTGTTCATCAGCCTGAGAACAAATAACATATGCAGTACAAAGTTAAACCAATCCTTACTAGCGGGAAAATATGAGGAGAAGACGAAATAGAATTTGCAGCTTTCGCTACTAATAACACATGAACAAGAACTGAAATCATCCATAAGACAGACACTTATTGTTTAAAAATCGATCCTTTCAATTTATAGAACCATTACTTTACTAACACAAGTTGGCTCAGTTGGTAAGAATTTGACACGTCCTTACAAAGTTCAAGTGTTCAATTCCCGCTGTCGACGTAAAAGTTGTATTGGTGGGTGATATGTAAGTACCCTTATAAGCGACTTATGGTCCCTAAGGCCTACCCTAACCTCTGGTGGTGACCGGAGACGAATCCATTTAAACTTTTTTGTAAAAAAAAAAATAGAACCATTACTTTTTCTCCAAACTTGCCAGCAGTTTTTCCGTAGAACAATAAGTTAATAGTGGATTGCCACATAAAATTGTCAGTCCAAGCTCTTATTCAAGTATATTATTAGCTCCATTCCTTAATATAAGTCGTTTAGGACATATAGCGAAAATTAATGAGGCAAAAAGCAATGTAGTTTGTTAGTCAAAATATCAATATTACTCTCTTAAGTAGAACTTGTATACCACTAATTCGTTTCAAGAGAATAATATTGTTATTTTGATTAAAAAAACATCTTATTTTTTGTTTACTTAATTTTCGTTACATGTTCTAAACAACTTATATTTAAAAATGGAGTAGTAGTATTTAGTTATTCTACTATAGACATACAATACCTCTTTAAATTTAAGCAGAATCAAATTTGAAACAGATGCTGGCTTAGTCTGATCCCATCTGAAAATGTACCATGAAAAGAAAGGAAAACATCAACATAACGAAAAGATTCTTTCAAGAGAAAAACAATGGACAAGAGGACTTTATTTTGAAAATCGACTAATATTTACATCCCAACCTGACAAGCATTAACTCATTGACAGAACGCCACATGCCACGCCCTACATCTTTAATAGATTGATCTCTTGCACTTCGTCCATGCCACAACTCTTTCACAATATACAAGACCTCCTCAACATCTACCTTAAGAGTCGACAAAGGTGTCAAAGAACAAGAAACCATCAGTAATCAAAGATTGAAAATATAAATATGTAGAAAGATGCCAATAATGTGACAACATAAGAGGATGATAAAATCATTATATTACATAACTTTACAAGGAAAACACAGATTTTATTTAGCCATGGCTAATATTTACAAAAGCAGAAAATTAGATGACAATATCAGGATTTTAACGAACCATCCACACTGGATAATGAATACTAACTAATGATAAATTGTCAAAAAAGTAAACTTTAAAGATGGATCGGTCAAGTGAACTAAGATGGTATTGCAGCAAAACAGTGGATGTGAAACAGGAAATACATTGGACATGATGATTGCACATTCCACAAGCTAGGTTCTTACCCCTCCTCAACAATGAAACTATACAAAAGCAGAGAGATTTTGTACCTGCACTTGCATGGCTGTGCCATAGAGCAACTCTTCATGCTCAATCAGGCGCTGATGGATAATACGGTAATGGTCCAAATCAAAGTTCACCACTGGCTCCATTTGTACTTGCAAATTAGCCAGTTGTGTTACGACATATGAAGCCATGACTTGCCCAAATATTGCAGGTATGGTTCCCAGAACAGGAATTATACGAACCCTGAAACCTGGTACTACCTAATATCCGAGGTTCACAGTTAGTCCATTAAACAGGAAGCTTAATGCTTATGTTAATTGAAGACACAAGGAGAATGAGTAATATTAAACCAAGACGCAAAGTAAAATTCCGAAATTAACCAACCAAATTTCTCTTCCATCAGAATCAATAACAAACTCAGAAATTTTGCTTTACCTGATAATCTGAAGGATTTTCTTCTTCTCCACTTGGTCCTTTAAAAGGAAGCAGCTTAGCCTTGGGTTTTTCTAGTGAAAAAACAATAGGTATGCCCCCATCAATACCATAGTCCTTCCTCAGACGATGCCTCACCTGTACATGTATTTATAAGACCCATTGAGCAATCTAAGGAAATTTACAAGCGAAGACGGTGCAAATACTTCAGCGCCAAATTCATTAATGAAATATCTTCTCAGTGATTAGAATGCATGTGAACAAGAATGCATGTGAACAAGAATGCACTGCTAGAATTCACAAGAAGAATAGATAATAATCAAAATAGACAGTTAATACAATCAATTCAGATAGTAAATTATATAACCAGTGACCCCATTACATAATCTAAGAAATAGTGAAACACAACTATCAAATTATAAGATTCTAAGAGATCCTAACGAAACATTCAAGAGATGGTTAACCAAAAAAGAAATGTTGATTCAAGATATATCATCCGCACCAGAAGATTCTTTTCCTTTCCCTGTTTTTATTTTCTTTTAAAAAAAATTAATTCTAAAATAAATCAAGGTCGTATAAGCATATCCAGGTCATCAATTCTTCATAAATAACCAAATATCCTAAAGAAACACGTAGATACTTTGTTAAAACACATCTACTCTTGTAGTAAGAAATTATTCGGCTCCTACAAGTCATATAACTGAAAGGACGAGACAGAATTACTTATAACTATCTTCTTTTTCTCTGCTATAATTGTTAACCAGTCGCTTTACTAATAAGATAGAAAGGGGCAAGCCAAAACCTACTCCTAACAAGTTGCTGAGTTCGGCTTTCAGGGCTACCTACTTGAGGGCTTATTGTAATATTATATAAAGAAGAGCCCCCTTAGGGCCTTTTTATTTTAGGGCTGCTCGCCTTTTGAATAGAAGGAAGTGGGAGAGCAGAGGTGATTTCGGTAAACCGATGCATGAGCTGAGGCTCCCATGTCCCGCCGACCCTCCGAAAAAGTCAGGTCATACATGCAAAACATAATTTTTTATGGAATTGATGGTCAAAAGAAAGTAATGAAATGAAACAGACAAAAATAGAGGGGCCAACCAAAACTTGGATTTATATTCAACTTTCAGGATTCAGTTTCTAGCGATTCACGGATACCCTAAAAAGTTAGATTCCTCTGGACTTCTTGTCTTATTGTAAGAAAAAAATTGTGCATATATAAAGTGGTATTTAAGTCAATAAAGATATTTGTGAGCATTGATAAAACAAAAGTTTTTAGAAGGGCTTCCATGGAAATTGTATGTGCAATAGATCTAAATGAACATATCATGCAAAAAAAGAAAAAGAAAATTACAGATCGTGATAAGGGATCATTGGTTGACTCTCTTAGATCTGCTACACGGATTCTTGTTGGATCAGCTCTTGCTCCAGCTCCTGTGGCAGAAAGAACTTTCAAACCCCTACGAACACATGCAGCAAGAAGCGAAACCTGAGCGATGAAATGTGATGAAGAAAACACTTCAGATATTTCTAGAAGTTAAAAGATTTGAAACAGATATATCTAACTAGATTACACATGAACTATAAACCTGATCATCCACATGGTAAGGCTATAAAGCCAGTTAAGAAACAAGCTTTTAGTGCATCAAAATAACCCTCGTGAATAAATGTAATAAGGTATGGCATAAGAGTCACTTTCGCCCGGGGGTGGGGGTGGGGAGAGGGGAGCAGGGGTTGTGGAGAACAAGGTGAAGAGAAACTGGTAGCAAGTCAAATTTTATCGGGATCTTATAACAAATACGTGTAATTTAAGAATATGACCAATAAACTGTTTCCATGCAACAGAAGATGGAAAAGATAATGAAACTATTAATAACAGATTTAAGTTCAGATATAAACAAAGGTAAATCAAGACAAAAACAATTAAAGCTACCTTGGTATCGATATTATCTATGCAGTCTAGTACAAAATCAGGGTTTCCAGAAAGTATTTCATCTTCGGAGGATGAATCATACAACAGAACTTTTGCATCCACGTGGCATTCCGGGAAAATTGATAAAAAGTGTTGCTTAAGGCACAAAGCTTTTGGCGTGCCGACATCCTCCCTTGTTGCCACAGCATGCCGATTCAACGATGAAACTGACACCTTTACAAAAAATAACATTTGAAACACATCAAAGTATGCACATATCAGAAGAACGATAGCAAAACATCTAGATTTAAAGCAAACACACAATGATTATTTTACAAACTTAAGCTGTCCATACGTCGAACAAAATTGGAATAATAGAAATAACAATTAAGCTGCAGAGAAACAATTGCCGAATGCATATTAGAGAAAGAAGGTACCTGATCAAAATCTACAAGAAGAAGCCTCCCAACCCCTGACCTCAAAAGCATGGTGGCAGCATGGCTTCCTACTCCACCAAGGCCAATAATAACAACATATGATTGAGTCACTTTATGTTGAGATTCAAGGCCAAAGAACTGAATATTCCTAATAAGACCAGAAAAATAGAGAATCATCAGTAACACGAAACCGTGAACGGTTGACAAGCAAATGAGCATACAGATGAAGGAAAAAACAACTTGATTCGTTAGAATGAACATGTGAGCAATAGTTTAAATAAGTCCTCAGTATAATATATTCACACAACTCTGTCGTCTATCAAATGCATAGAACAGTGAAGTGATCCTCATACAAGACGTTTAATAGCTGCAACATTTAGAGCAAACAAAGACATCAAGAAGGGCGCTGAACTCTTTTCAGACAATACAACAATCTAAATGCAGATTTTTTGCACGTTACACACTTCACTAGAAGACTATTATTGCACTTCAACCTGCAAACAAAAGGGAATTAAGAACTTTACGTAAAATGTTCAGATATGCAGCAGACGACTACAATGTATCTTCCACCCACGAATTCAGACTCCTACCACCCCCCTATTTTCCCCAGGCCAACATTTCTCGCTATTTGTTGAACTAACAGCCACATGTGCATTAACCAGTCTCCCTCAACCCAATGTAAAAGAAAACGAAAAGATCTAAATTTACTTACAGTCTCAGTCCTACTAAAACCCGATAACAACTCAATCTTTCCAAAGAATGAATCATTCCCTCAAGCCCTAGCATAGTGCTGTTGAAGTAAAGGTGTTATCCACATTTTGTTCATATTTTATCTCGGAAAAATTGCGCCCCAGGTCCAAAAACAATTTACCTTTTTGACGTTAGGTCCAAAAACAATGTTTTCACACTGGTCAATCCAAAAACAATTTATAATTGGTGGTTTCCATCCTTCCGTCAAAAAGTGGCCCGGTCAACTGTCAATTTAAATTTTGAAGTTAGTCAACTCTTTTAGTCTGAGGGGTATTTTTGGAAATTTGTAATGATAGACCCGGACCCATTTTAAACCCATTAAATACCCACACCCGACCCGACCCGACCCCTAATCTGAGGGTGGGACATTTGCTGCTGTTCTTGATCCTTACATCTTCTTTAAGTCCGATTTTTTTTGCTCTTGAATATTATTTTGGCGATTAATCTTTCTAAAAGCACCATCTTTTGGTGCCTTTTAGTTCAGATTTTTCTAGTTCCTAGTCACGGCTTTAAGCTTGGGTTATTAGGAGGATTTTAAATATGTTAGAACTTGATAGGTTTCTTTCTTAGAAGGTTTCTAGGATGGATTTTTATCATTTGGCTTTGGTATTTTGACGTGATTCATGCTTCTGTTCATTGGAACATTTTTAATGCTCTATTTGGGAAGTAAAGACAGTGTTTTTATGGTGGGTTTCTTCAAACACCATAAATACATTTCTATGGTAACCATTGCTTTCGGAACGGATCGGGATTTATTTTGACATTTATGGTCTTTTGGGAGCTTGGAGAACATCTCCATCTAAGAATATCCTTGATCGGAGATGGGAGTATTTTCGGATTTCTTGATGTTCTTGGAAGTTCATCGTTGGTCTTCTTGAAGAAGGTAACAAATTCTTCATTTTCATCTTATTTTGCTTTGGAGCCGCATGGTTATATTGTTAGTGGGCCACCTAAAGCCGCATGGGGGGTTTGGGCAAGGGGGGTTTCTTGTTTTCTGTGGAGGAAGAAGAAATGTGGGGGTGGTGTGCGGTGGTGTGGTGGTGCATGGAGGAAGAAGAAATATGGGAGTGGGTTGCCGTGGTGGTGGTGTGGTGTGGTGGTAGGTGGTGGGTGGTGGATAGGAGATTAGGGGTGGGGTTGAATGGATCGACGGGTACAGGGCATTGGGTCGGGTGTGGGTATTTAATGGGTTTAAAATGGATCCGGGTATATCATTACAAATTTTCAAAAATACCCCTCAGACTAAAAGAGTTGACTAACTTCAAAATTTAAATTGACAGTTGACTAGGCCACTTTTTGACGGAAGGATGGAAACCACCAATTATAAATTGTTTTTGGATTGACCAGTGTGAAAACATTATTTTTGGACCTAACGTCAAAAAGGTAAATTGTTTTTGGACCTGGGGCGCAAATTTTCCATTTTATCTCTAATCCCCTTCAAATAGTACTAAATTGCAAATTTAGATATGCAAAACGGGAGATCACAAGAACAATGTGGTCACCATGTGCTTCAGTTACTAAATAAATTAAGCGAGAAGGAGACTTAAAATCCTTGCTCTACCTGGTAAGCTGTTCAGAGACAATTTCATCATTTAGCAGGTCAACCTCGGCTACGCTATGATTATCAACCCTGGGATGATTATCTTCTTGTCTTCCTGAAATAAAAACTAACTTTAATCTTCTCACTAATAAAATATCTAAAACAGAAAAAAGAACCATCTTTACATGCTTAATAGTAACCACTTTAGCTTGCTCTTCTCCTACGAACATCATATATGAAGCATTACTAAGTCGCCAAAAATACTCCAACACTGAATATGCTTGTATATACTAGGTTATGTTTACAATTATGCAGCTTTTTACATATCAGGAGTCAGAATCTCCTCAAGTGGAGACAATATTGGTTACAGTTTTAATACATGACTCCAGATCATCCTGCATACATAATCTTACATCTAAATTGGGGATTTTCCAAGTCCTCGTCAATAGTCTAGTCTTGACAATAATACTGCTAACATTTACTGATAACATACTACCTCTGTTCCAAAATAGTTGCTACAATCGGAGTTTTCACAGAGAACAAGTAAATTGAAATTAATTTGAAAGAAAAAAAACTTTTGTTGGTTGATTGGTGTCTAGATATCGACTTGACTAATCCAGTTGGGACCTGGCAAATGCAAGATTAAGTTACTCTCTTGTTAACTCAAGCCCGTAACTTTTTCCAGGGCAAGCTTTGGGGATAGAGGGTGAGGCCAGCTAAGCTAAGCTCATTTGTCGAAGGAAAACTTAAAATGTCCTTATTTAATGACCGAAGAGTTACTATTAGTAGTTAATTGAGTAATTAATTCATGAATTCTCCCTCCGTTCCAAATTATCTGTATTTGCTTTCCACTATTTGACAAATATTTTGGAATGGAGATAGTAATAAAGTAACTTATCTTCAACACAATCATTGATTCTAGCAAAAAGTTGTTCGCTTGTCATCTTACTCAAATTAAACAAAAATAGAAAAGAATGTGAGAAACTAGCCAAATTGCATACCATTCAATTTAGCAGCTTCCCCAATGCACTCTTTGCTCACTCTCCTGCGCCATAAAAAATAAAATTTCGAAATACTATCAAGAATTACTATGCATTTAAGTATGTGAAACATATATAAGAACATAGCAAGAAACCTGGGGAGGAGCTTGAGAATAGCAACGGCGGCGGCGGAGCCTAAGAGAGCTCCAGTACCGAGCAAAGCCAGAGACCTAACTTTCTCTTCCATATCCGTCTCTTTCAGGTGAAATCGCCGGGCAGAAGTACGGAACTGCTGCGGCGGCGGTTTTGAGTTTTTAAGGAAGGCGCCTAATATTCAATAAAACTCGCAAAAATATAAAGAAGTAAAAAACCCCCATTTTTTTTAGTCAAAATATTTATAATATTCTCCTCCCCGAATAAAATAAAATAAAATATTTATATTATTCTTTAAAATATAATTTGTATACCACTAATTATATTTAAAATAATACTTCATTATCGAGATACATGTTATTTTGACTAACAAAATCATGTTATTTTGTTTCCTTAATTTTCAAAACATGTTCTTTAAACGGTTTATATTTTTTATTGGAGATAATATTCTTATTATAATAGTCTGTAGTTGCAACTACTGGCTTACATAGGATAGTAAACTGCAATAAACCCTTCTAATAAACATACGGACCTTAGTAGGCTACTAGAATTATTGGCTAAAAGATTGATTAAAATAGTGTCTTTGAACCTTTTTGCCCTTATAGTTGGATGAATCGTTTATACAAGCAGGGATAAGATAGTCATTTAACATCATCAATTTGGGGGTTTAGGGTATGGCTAATTGGTGAAATTCGTTCCCCAAACAATTTACGATTGGTGATTTGGGTCTCCAATCAATTTTTTTTTAATTTTAGATCCTCAAACAATTTGCGAGTTTGCACCATGAGTCCTTCTGTTCAAAAAATCGCTAATCAACGGTTAGTCAACAAAATTTGAAAATTTTCCCATTAATAATTATGGGTATTTTGGGGATTTCATCTTCAACTTCATCTTCTTCCTTCCACCCAAAAAAACTTCATCTCCTTCAAACTTCAAGTTTCAATCTTCAATTATTTAGCCAAAAAAAAAAGTTTCAATCTTCAATTGATTGCAACAACCGGGACGGTCATTTTCTGCCATTGCTGCAAAATCTCACATAATCATCTCACATAATCTCACAATTTTTTTAAAATATCCTCCACTAGTCCTCCGCCACCACCTCCACCAGTATATTCACCACCACCACCTACCCATCACCGCCGCCGCCAACTCCGGTATACTATCAGCCACCTCCACCTACTCCCGAATATCAACACATTCCAGCTCCAACTCCATCATCGGTTAACGAAGACCAAATTCAGCAACCTGATATTGATCGGAGATCATTACCGCCGCCGGGGGCTCCAGATCTGGACGAACTGACACTAATCAAGCCGGAAATGGAAGAGAATTATTCGGCTGTTCTCAATCCATTAACAATCCCCAGCTTCAAGGAACTAATTAATTAATTAATGCTACTTCTATCATATAAGAATATACTTTTTCCCAGCTTTTTAATTTACCCAAATTTGGATATATTTTTGTTTATTCACTTTGCGAAAATGGACCTTGATTGATCCGTCTTTGGTTGCAATTCTCATCGTCTTTGGTTGCAATTCTCATCCGTTTTTCCAGATAACAATTGTTTTTCTTTTCTTTCATGCTGATCCTAGTAATTTAGGTCATGTTTTGCCGTTACCGGCATGATTTTCAACTTTTCTTTAGATCTAAAAGCAAAATTTAAATGCAAAGATTAGAACTTTCTGCAGATGAAGTTGAAGAAGATGAAGTTTTTTGGGTGGAATGAAGAAGATGAAGTTGAAGATGAAATCCCCAAAATACCCATAGTTATTAATGGGAAAATTTTCAAATTTTGTTGACTAACTAGTGGTTTTTTTAACAGAAGGACCCATGGTGCAAACCCGCAAATTGTTTGAGGATCTAAAATTAAAAAAAAATTGATTGGGGACCCAAGTCACCAATCGTAAATTGTTTGGGGGACGAATTTCACCAATTAGCCTTAAGGGTATCTATCGTAGAAAAGCATTTTCCAAAACATAAATAAAGAACGAGGCCACAAAGCCCTGGCATAGGATCGGAAATCATTTCGCGGGTAAATTCTTCTTTCGCCAATTTATGAAATTAGGGCATAACTGTTATAATGATATGCTCATATCGACTCATGAATTTAGCTGGACTGTGGTTTTGATTGCTAAAAAATATGCGTTATAATTACTTTTAGGTGAATACCCAAATCGATTTTCCTCTAATTTTTGTGTAATTATTTGTTTTTATTTGTTACTATGAGTCTAATTCATTATTCTTATTCTTCTTTGCTATGGTTAATTGGATAGCTTTAGCTGTTTTTGTGTTGCCAATGGATGCACAAGCAAAGAAGAAAGCTTTGTTTAGAGCGAAATTGAATGCAAAGAAGCCGGAGAAGCGTATTGATTCACCTCTTGTTAGGTAATCTTTTGTAGTATTTGATATGAACAGAGAATATGAATTTCCAGCTTTTATTTGAATTTTTTAAACATTGACATTACTTTCACATTAGTATATTAATTACATTTCGCTTGATTTTATTATATTCATAAAATTTACACACAGAGATTTTAGTGTTAGAATGATTGTAAATATTGGAACAAAGGAATGTAAGAAGTTGGTCAAGTGATACTAGCTTTAGGGGGTGTATTCAATCCGAATTTTAAAAGATTTTAACTGATTTTCAAAAGTCTATGGATTCTGCTGACTTTATGGATTGTTTTAACTCTATGCAGAGTTTGCGCAGAGTCTATCAGATTTTATTAGATTGATTTATCAGGATTTCTTTTGATTTATAAAGTCTATAGATTATTTGAATAGCACCAAAAAAATAAAGAAAAGACTGATTCATTGGTGTATTATACAGATCCAAATGTGTTGAATTTCCAAAGTCAACATATGTTTATCAATCCTTTTTTTTTTTGGAATTAAATCATTTTGTTAAAAATTTATAAAGTTTGACGATAGTCTTTGATTTTTGTTAGATCACGTAACTGCGACTTTTTTGATTTATTTGTTCAAGGTTTGTATAATTTACTTACTGGTATTTTTTTCTTTGGTTTAATTAAGATATATTTTGTGATAAGTTTTGTTTGAACTTTTTTTTCTCTTTCAGGAAAATAAAATTCATGTTTGAAAAATATAAATTTGTGGTTAAATAGAGAATAAATTGTTTGCTTTCTTTAATTTCTATTTGAAGATGATCAAGAAGAAAATTGTTTGGATATTATGACTTCTTTTTGGGAAATAAACATTTCATATTGAGTTTTATAACGATCTTAAAAAAAATCTCATTTTTTTTGTAGTTTGAAATATTTCTTTGTTTCTTATAATCTTATAGAAATGAGATTACTAAAAAAATTGTAATTTAAGATAAAATTATCAAAGACATTTTAATTTTAATATTAATGAGAGAAAATCAAAATCTTGAGAAAAAAGAAGAGATTTCACCATACACATTTAAACCTATGGAATCCATCAAAATCCTACCTTTAATGAAATCTATGAGAATCTATAGAGTTTTGAATACCTCTATATTTTAATGGACTTTTTAAAATCTAAATTGAATACCTCTAGATTTTAATGGACTTTTTAAAATCTAAATTGAATACCTCTAAATTTCATTGGACTTTTAAAAATCCAAATTGAATACCTATGGACTTTAAAACTCCTTAAAAATCCTATATAATCTATGTTGAATACACCCCCCTTAGCTGGTCACACTTGAGACCCCTCGGGGCTTGTACAGGACATGTTCGCGAGTGACTTATGTCGCAGATTTGCAGGATTTGCTGCCAGTAGGCCACGGTGTCTATTAGATTCCAACCGGATTAGTGAGTCAAATACTCGGATACCGGTTAAAAAATAAAAATGTAAGAAGTTGATTCCGCAATATGCTGTATTTGGAACTGTGTTATTAAAATGGTACATGTAGCTATGAATGCGTTTAATCTTGTTGTGTCGATAATTTGAGCTGGACTGAAGTGGATTATGAGTATTGGAATATTTGTTTTGAAAAGAGTACCATAGTGATTCTGTTAGATATATTTTTGGATTCAGATACAATCAGATAGGAGTAGAACTTCTTGTTGCTAGTAGATGTGTTTTTCAAAGTAAGAAACTTTGATAATGTGTTTTCATTTTATTTTCCGATGCAGGTATAATGAACATGATCAATCAGTTTGTAAAGTTTGTAATGTTATCTTGAAATCCGAGTCTATTTGGCCTGCACATCAAGCTTCTCGTAAACATCATGAGGTAACCTCATTTGTTATAAGTCTTGAACATTTCAGTGCATGTAAATGGTGTCAAATTCTCCTGTTGTTATTGTAGTTTTAATGGCTAAGTCGAGAACTTAGCACAGAAGCCTACAACTGTTTGTTCTTAATAGTGCTGGAAATCAGCTGTTTATAAGAGCACCAGATTCAGAGTTGAAAAGTCCGAGACGTATTTCTGTCTCAATTTAACCGAGAGGTATACTGGACGGGATTTAATTACATTTCTGCACCATGCAGGGGCGGAGCATGCCCCCCAAGAATTTTCATTTTTTTATATACTAGGTATATATATCCAACAGTTCAAATTTATACTACGCCCCCCCCCAAAGAATTTTCAATTTTTTCTCAATCCTGGCTCCGCCATTGGCACCATGAAGCAATCAAGAATGTGCTTGGAGGCTGGAGTCAATGCAACCCCACCCCCCCAAAAAAAATAAAAAAAAATAAAAAAAGAGCACCTCAAAGGAAAGGAAAATAAAAGAACAAAAATGCATACTGCCTCCCTTGCAGATCAAAACGATTTATTTTTGCTCAATTGAATAAATGAACCTAACATCAAGAACCTGAAGTTTTTGGTTTGATCACAACTCGGGTAATTGGAGTTAAGCTTGGTAGTTCATCTTATAGCTTGTATTCTGTTCTTTGCTTCTTCAACAGTAGAGTTGGTTTATAACTCCGACTGCCTTCAGTTTTGTTCTGATTTGGATTTTTTTCTTACACAGGCAATTAACAATCTCAAGGCTAGTGCTGCTGCAGTATCTCGAGCTAATACCGCGCTGTCTGGGCCTTCTAAGGAGTTGCCAAAGCCTAAAACTGATCACCAAGATGAGTTGCATAACAACAAACCTGAACCTTCTATGGGCCCCCCAAAATCTCGACCATCTTCTGTGCTTCCTTCCGATTTCTTTGACAATCATGATACAAAGAGGCAGAGAAATGGTATAGTTCTGTTTCAAGACTCTACTTTTTGATAGTGTTCTTAAACTTAATTCTGTTCTTATTTCTATGGGATGAAATTTTGGCTGGAGCTTTCTCAATATAACAGACATGAAACTTTCCTTCTTACGTAAAAGATTGTATAAGGAAATAGAAAAGGGAGATGATATTTGCACTCCAAAAAGCCAACTCCCAAGAAATTTATCTAATTTTTCTTTATTTAAAAAAATATTTTTTGAACTTGGAGAAATAATCTTTTCAATATGCCAAGACAAAATATGTCTTTTATATTTAGAAGACAACTTTCACAGTGTTCATCACAATTAACTGTATATCAAGAAACAAAGTTTTTTTTTTCATTTTCTATAATATTTCTAAATCTGTCTAAAACTAAAATGATTTTTGAATTGGTTTTATAGGTATGAGTATGAATGTTATTTCATTCATATGGAATGAGAATAGGAGTGCAAGAAACTTTTTTGAAGTGCAAATATCATCTTCCAAAAATAATGAATATATGTATATTCAACAGGTTCTTCAGAAGTACTTCTACTATACAGCTTATTAGCCTCCCAGTATTCTGGAATGTGTCGCTTGGCTCGAAATCTGCACCTTAAATCTATTTATATAGACCGGCTTTTGTTAATTTCTTATCATGGACATCCTTTTTCATCATTGATTGAAACTAAATTCCAATTTTGAAATTTTGTCATAGAGTAAAATTAATGACTTATTAATGTTGCTTTGCTTGGTTTTTGCAAGATTATTTTGAAGGAAAGGTAAACATTGAACAAATAGCTTATGGTTTTCTTACGGCAGACTTGTAGACCTCTTTTAAGAATAATTCTCTGACTGCCTTATTGTTTTCCTTTCTTTTTACATAGAGACAAATTCTGCCAAATCAGGAGATAATGACTTGCGTAAAAATGCTCCGGCAAGCGCTCAGACTCAATCAAGTGACCAGTCTATCTCAGAGAGTAAAGTAGACGGATATTCGAAAGATGTAACAAAAGATGCAAGATCTGAAAGTCAGCCCTCCGAGGAAAATGAGCAGGCACCTAAACCGGATACTGTTCTCCAATCTAAGCAAGGCAAAGGAGCTCTTCCTGAGGGTTTCTTCGATGACAAAGATGCAGACCTTCGTGCACGAGGCATTGCACCTGTTAAATTAGATGTGAAGTAAGTTATGCTGCTTGGACAGTGCCTACTTATCTCATTGCAGCTTTGTCTAGTTAGGTTAAGGGTTTCAGCTTCTCTATGGAATAAAGATGCAAATATTATGATTTTCTGAACTACTTAGGATTTTCTGATGTTGATTTCACATCTGCCCAGCGGCCTCCCCCCAGGAAAAGTAAAAGAAAAGTGAATAACATTCCTTGCCTGTATACTTCTCTCTCTTTGATTTCAAAGTTATTTCTGCTGAAACATATGGCCTCTTATTGGCTATTTGAACCAAAGCCCTTGATCTGTGTCCATAGATTTTGCGGGAAATGTGCATATTGCTGACTCCATGCTATACCTTGGATAGGGATGAATACAAGGAATTCGAAAAGTTGATTCAGGAAGATTTACAAAAGCTCGACAACCGTTTGGAAGAAGAAGAGGTCACTTTCTTTTCCATATTTGCATACATATTTTTAATCCTATAGCTGCAAGTGATGGCTAGCTTGCAGATCCTAATGATACTTTCATTACATTACATCTTGCAGTATGATGCTGCTGACATGATTGAGGAAGCAGAGACCGTGGAGCAAAGGTAAATTCTCAAAGTGGTAGCAATAGTTATCTTAATTCTTGTATAGTTGTATTAACATTTAATTAACGTATTCTGCACACTTGTATTCCAGTTTTACTTCCAAACATTATTTAAATTCCCATCTCAGATCGGTATATATGTATTTCACATCTTCAAAACTGGACCATTGCCTTCTGCTCGAACTCCAGATTTTCTAGCGGTGTTAAAATGGTTACATTAATTTTGTTTCTATGCCTACAGGTCTTACAGAGAGAGAGTGGAGATTTTGAGGCAGAAGAAAATGGAGCTGAAATCTACCAAGACTACTGTGATTAATAAAGCTGATGAAGTAAAGGAATCAAAATCAGTCGATGAAGAAGAGTCATCATCGAGTGATGATGACAGTGATGACGATGTTGATTGGCGAGCTAAGCACCTATAGCCCTGATTTAGATCATAAGCAGGTTTAGCAGTGCCTTCATTGACCTTGCTGCAATCCTTACTATTGTTGTTTCGAGTTTTGGATCATTTTGACTCGACTAATTTGTACAAGCATTGTTTGTGTAAAGAGTTTTGTTATATGATAGTAATTCAGCCTTAAAATTTCACTTGTAGCAAAAAGAACTTATGAAACTCTTTACAAAGAGATTAGAAAATCACTGAAACAAATGGATTGGATACTGAATTAATATTTGGTAATGAATACACAAAGTGTTTGCTCATAGAATATATCTCAAAATAGTATTCTCCTTATTTGATTGTATTAAGTTTATTATTCTTTTACAGATTGTATTAAGCTCCCAAGTCCCAACCAAGATTTTCGCGACAACATTAAATTCTACATTTCTTAATAGGAGATATGGAAATTATAGGAACTTTCTGAATATGATGTCTGTGCATTACATTATCAAAACTTGTATCTCTTGCCTTCTAAAACAATATTTTTTTTGGTATATATAAAAACCGTTGCAAACATGACAGTATAAAGGATAACTGTTTTAGTTTAATATGTGAGCAGCCAATTCGTGTATTCATTGTCAAATACTAGGTCAGTCTTGAATCCATCCGTTTCAATGTTATACTGAGAGCAATCACTTTGCGCATTTAGTGTCAAATGTTATGTCTGTCTTCTATGTAATCTCCACACGTATAACTAATTACTCCCTCCGTTCCAAATTAATTGTCCACATTTCTATTTTTGTTTGTCCCAAATTAACTGTTCACATTCTAAATAAAGTATGTATTAATGACAAATTTTCCAAGTTTACTCTTCTTCCAACTCCTCATTGAATACTCTTAGTTAATTTAAATGATCACTTTCCAACACATATGTAAGAGATAGTTGGATGTTATGTGAGAGGAAAGAGAGAGAAAGACATGAATTTTAAATGGGATTAATAAAATTAATAAGGGGTATTTTAGACTTTTACCTATATTTTATCATCAAAATCACCAGAATCCTTAATACTCGTGTATTTGTCAAAATGGACAGATAATTTGGGACGGAGAGAGTATTGAGAACCTGTTATGTTATTGATTATTGATTATGTTAGAGATGAAACCTTATTAATTATTTTTCGTCTGTAATTAAAATGCACCTCAATTATTATAATTTTCAATTTAAATCCCACATTTCTTTACATAAAAGTGAAACATAAACCCCCTAAAAACTTTTAAAACGTAGGAAAAACAAAATTTCACTTCTAGTTATGTCTGATTTGGCAAGTTCAGCACCTAAAAGCTAGAGAGACAAGACACTTTTTTCTATTTTCTGATTCCTAAATGATATATCCGAGGAAAATCTCTACCAGTATTATTGATTCATCAAACAAGATTACAAGGAACAGAAGAAAATCAGTGAGGTTAAGGGCAGAAATGAGCTAAATTGTAGCTAACCCTAGCTATGTAATTCAAATTGGAGAAAAAATGAATCTCTAAGTGAATTTCAGAAAATATCTGGATGACCAATTAGAGCAATAACTGCCCTTATTTATAGGCCAATTTTGACCCGGTAACCCGCGCATAAATACGACCCGATTGAACTTAACTCTCTTTTCTAAGTCCGAATCCTGCAATGCTCATAATTCCCTCATTAATCTTCCCATCATAACCACTCCGGTTTCTATGCGGAACAGGGTTTTTTAAAAACCGCACATGCGGAACGTTTCTACATGAAAAACAGGTATTTTTTGCAAAAATATAACTGGTGTTTTTAAAATGAGAACATGTTTTTTTTTTTAAAATCAATTTCAACCGTAAAAAATTTAATTCAATGGCTGAGAATTCATTCCGCACATGCGGAATAAATACTTGTTCCGCACTGGAGTTTTGGTGCTTCACAACACTAAAAAGGAACGCTTTTGAAAAGCCTCGCAGCTCTCAGGCACCGCTTTCTTCTCTTGGAAGAACAAGAACACACTAACAAACTGTTTCCGTCATGTTCGTGATGCCAATTGAAGAGCTGCGGAAAATATCCTCTCAATGATTCAGAAAATTAGGTAATCATTCATACTTTTAATGTTAAATTTTACAATACAACAGTAACATAATCCGTTAAGTCCTGATGATTGGGTATCAGCGGATGAATATGAGACGGACATAATATTTGACAATAATTGTTCAAGGTTGTTGCTCGCAAAATTTCGCATAAACAGTAGTTTTGTCTCCTATACAGTCATGTTTAAACTTTTTAAATTTTACAATATTATTACAAAATCAACTCAGTTCGATGTTTTATTTCGTCTTTATGTTATGCAAAAGTGATATAATGATGAATTTGATATCCTTTTTTTCCTTGGTTTATTAGAGAATTTCTTCCCCTAGAATTGCATAATTTTCTCTTAATTCACTGTTTTTGTTTTATTTATTTATATTTTTGTAATTTATATTTAGTGTAGGAAGGAGGGGCTTTAGCTTGTAGAATCTGGTAGTGTTTGGAAATGATCAATTGGACCTTTACTGGAAAGATTAATATTTTTGTGCATTAAGGTTTTTTTTAGGTGAATTTCTATCCAAATTTAGGAATACTTAACCATGAAAGGAGATAATCTATAGCGCGTTTGCAAAGATTAAAGAAGGAAATAGATTCAAGTAATTTAACCTCATTTTGTAGCCTCCTACTAAATAACTTAGTAAAATGGATATGACTGTGACAAATGGTCCGATATTATTTGGTAATACTTTATTCAGTGCAATGACTGCAAGTATGTCATCTGAAAATATTTTGCTAAATGAATTGTTTCTTTGCATTTCGTTGTACAGACTAAAGCATCCCTCTCTCCTATGTCCACAAGCTCGTTAAGTTACTAAAGGGATAACCAAGCAAGATAGTACTAAGTGTAGGCTTTGCTGTTTCCGCCATCTCCGAGAAGCTATGTTTGTTTCAAAGTATACAAACAACATCACATGCATTGTGATGTTTTTAGGTGAGGTGTACATTTTCGTCTATATCCCAAGAGAGCAATTCAAATCTTACTACTAATGTCATGGTCCAAGTCTCTGTAAGACCATTATGTACTCCGTACGACATCTTATACTGCATATTCTATGCTACCACGTGAATTATATTCCATCTGTGGAAAATTTGATTGTGGAGAGATGGTCTTGGTAATTTTTGAGACGGAGGCTTATCTGGGGAGAAAACTGGTTCTAATAAGATCAGAAAGTAGCCTCTAAATCAAATATAATTATGAAAGAGCCATTGGGTATTTATTCATACTAACGGGCCATGAGATGTTCCACATTATGTTTCTTGAAAAGAAACCTTATGTTCATTTCTTCTCGCCGGGCTACTGTATGTGGAAATGAAATGAAGAGATTATTTTGCTTGGGATTTGGATGGTAATTGAAGCATAAATGTTACTTAAGTCCAATCACTGTGGGGAAAGATACTCTAGAGCTTGACATTAATTTCCTTCTAATTGGATATGTTACTCTTTATCATTAGCACAGGAATATAAAGGTCTGCCCTGTCCCGTTAATGTTAATGGTGGTTTAAAGAGAAAATTATTTAAGGATAAAATCAGCTATGCCTTTCTCCAGATATTTTTTCCTGTTTTCATTATTTTCCCTTTCTTTTTTCTAAGTTTGGATAGTTTTTGAATCGCTCTTCTAGGACCTAAAAGGACAGTGAGCCTATTTTTCTTCTAGATTAGTTATCTTTCTAACCACATATCCTTTGTATCTGTAACCTTTAACATTTTTCTATTCCTTACAATTACTTGTATCCCCTTGAAATTAACCCCCTTCTATTGTTGTCCCCCTTCACTTATTGGCTATAACACGTGTTTATACTCCACGTCATTATTAACCCTCTTATTATTGTTCCCCTTTACTCATTGGCTATAAATACGTGTTTATGCTACACGTCATTCTTGTGGGCAGAGTCTCATGAAATTTTATTACATATACACCTGCAGTCCTAATTTCCTTCCGTATTCGTCCTTTGTTATAATCTAAATAGGAATAAAACCAACTTTGATATTGCCAGAATACTAACTTCTGGAGTGTGGCTGGAACCACTTTTTATTTAATCATTTTGTAGAAGTGGTCATCTACATCCTTATAAACAGAGGGGAAGAAAGCTTTGGCGTTGACTTTGAACTACTGACATAATAGCAGCTGTTCTAAGGTTCAAATCCTCAAAATTTTTATTTCAGTTTTCTTCATCTTCGTTCTTTTCAGTTCATCTACGTATTGGGAAATCTTGTTTAAACTTTCCTTTGATTCACCTGTATCGGGAAATCTTGTTTAAACTTTCCTTTGATTCACTTTACAGGATATGCACATAACACCGGAGATGTTTCTTTGCCACCTGGCTGGATAACCTTCAGGTATGCTTATACAACCTAATTTTTATGTTGATGAATGTTTTATTCGTTTTAGAAATAGCCGCTGCAGCGACCTCCATAGTGGAGTGGTTCTACGTAGCGCCGGTAGCGGTCTGGATAGCGGCAAATAAAGCCTATAGCGCCGATATTGGCATGTGGTTAAAAACCTATGTTTACCCCCAATTTTAGGGACATTTCCTACCCTAAAAACCCTAAATTTTCAAAGACTGAACAGATCAGATCGACACACACACACACACTCTCTCTCACACATAAAAAAGAGAGAGATCAGCACTTAATCTCCCCTTCTACCTCGTCTCTGTCCACTGGCCAGCAACCCTTGTTCTTTATCTTGGAGGTAATGACTTTGGTTATGTTTAATTGATTTCAAGACTATTGTTTCTGTAATATGAAATTTTTAATGTGTCTTGAAGTTTTGGTAAATCATATACATAAAATTCCAAATATCGCTGCTCCCCGCTATCTGCTATCCCACTATAGCATTTCGGGGTCAGACGTACCCGCCGCTATCCGGGATTGATAATACTGGTTTTATAGTGTTAATTTCCATCATAACAAAGAATCTATGGTGATTTGTTCTAGATACAAAGTTCACAACAAGCTCAGAAAAAGATAGTAACTTGACATCAATGGAAGCACGGATAAGATGCTGTGAGCATCATTAACTCTTTAATAAGATTCTACACCGTTGATGTCACCCTATAATTCCTGTTTTTCTAATGTTCTGTTTAAATTGAAGGCTTTTATCAAGACCATAATTTTTAGTTTTTTACCAGTAGATCTTATTATTGATGCCACATCCATCTTTTAATTTAGGAACATATTAAAAGGAGAAAAGATATTAGGTCACCAAAAGTTTGAAGGGCATATTCATTTATCTTTGCAGAGGCATTCGATCTGATAAATGGCCAACAAGTACTTGCAGACTTAATTAACTGCAGTTTACTTGATTATATATGCCAGGAAAAAAACATAAATTAGGGAAAATTCAATGCAAATGAACTAAGGATTAGTGTGTATACCTGAATTTGAGAACAATCAATGTATTGATTCCTGTCCTCAATACGAATTGCATCCCTGTAGGAGTATCTGAGAACTTGGAAAAGTTATGTTGATTGTGAGGATGAGTTAAAATGCAATGTCTGCATACATCCAAGTCACAATCTATGCAGAAGGGATTTTGGCTATTCTTCTTTTGATCATTAACTGGACAGGGATTGAAAAAGGAATTTCTAGTAAATGAATTAATCCACAGTAAATTATTATTTCCTCGATTGATTATTCTTGTTGAGAATGAGACCAAATATAAATAATAGCTTCTTATCTTGGAGCTAATTATCTAGAGTTTTATGATAAGAAAAATTAAATATGATTGGAATACTTCTTATCAAGAACTAATGGTCGGGTGAGAAGAGATTTATTATGAAAATAGTGTCTGGAGCATTATCATTGTCTCTTTGGATTAGTCTTTTTCTGGAGAAAGTTTCTTTGTAAAAAGGGGGACGAGGAACTCGACAATGTTCAATTGACTATCCTATTTATTTCTGTATCAGTAATTTGTAAAGATGAATAACTGAAACATCATAGGATGTTATAGAGTGAGTTAGAGGATATTAGCAGATACAAAGCACTAATCATTTTCTCTTATTTATATTTGCTGAATCCAATCGATCATGTTGCCTGGATCCCCTTTTTTGTTGCTTCCCTTAGTGTCACAGAACCAATGTACTTGGTCTGAATTACCCAGTAAATATTTAAATCACTTCAGTTCAAGATTACCATTGGTTAGTTAATCCATTTTACCATATTCCTGCTGTATATGTTTTGATGCCTTGTGTTTTAAGATAAGATATCAGATTAATTACGTGCATAACACTTCTTCCCTTCTTTTCTTTAACTATGTTGACTTCTCTTCTCTTCTCCCCCCCCCCTTTTTTTCTCATGCATGCACCTGCTTATATTGTACATTGTGATCTGCGTGTTTTGATTGTTCCTTGGAATGATGCATCTAACACTGCATTGACCATGGATGGAAAATATGTAAATTAAGAATACAATGGTATTGTTTAAATACCCCTCATTGGCTGGTGTGCAATTTCTTCCTTATAAGGCTTGGTGGTAATCCCCCTTGAGCTACCTTTTAGGTTTGGATTTAGGCTCAAATCCAATTTTCAATAGGTATTTAAGATCAGGAACTTGTACACAATCTCTGCACTAATAAGATGAATTCAAAATTAGCAGCTTTCTTGATAATTTAGAATGGAACACTCAGAAACTTTCCTGTGTACTACCTAAGGAAACACATGATCTGAGAAGAGTCCTGGCTATCAAACAAATCTGTGCCGCTATTGAAACATAAAATCTTATGGAATTAACTCCTAGTGGTGACTTTTTAGTCAAAACAACCTACTCCTTCCGCCCCAATTGAATGTTCATTTTCCTATTCATTTTGTATAGGAAAGTGGACATTCAATTTGGGACGGAGGGAGTATAACTTTTCATGCCAATTGCTAAAACTATATGACTACTCCTAACATTTAGTAAAATTTACAACTGTTTTTTAAGTATTGGAAGTGGTTTCGATAAATGTTAAAAATAGATTTGTTATCAAATTTCATTAAAGTTTTAGTTACATTTGACTGTCAAAAATGTTGGAGATGGAATTTTGAGACTTTATGTACTGATTGATTGGACAAAACAGGGATGCCAATTGCAGTGGATTGTTTCAGATTTTGAAACTTAATAAATTGAATGATTAAACCAAGTGTGCCAATTGGCCTCCGAAAAGCTATAGATTTGGACTTCTTTTATATGGATTTCCCTTGTTACGTGTGATCTTTCTCATCCGATGATCTGATTTTGAACAGAACTTTTGTGGTGGAGGAAGGTTTCTGATGTTGCTGAACGTTTAGGTGGACCGAGAAAAGGTAGGTACTCTTCTTCTTCTTTTTTTTTTTTTTTTAAATCTTCATAGCTTTCCTATATGATCTGCCTTGGATTTCTTTTCAACAACAAAAAAAAAAAAGAACAAAGAAAAAAAGAAGAAGAAAATGATCTGTATTTGATTTTGTTAAAGGACACTGAAGAAGTTTTTCATAGGATCTTGTTGTGATCGAGTAAGGGGGTTTCCAACTTCCAAGTAGAAGCTATCCTAAAAAGAATTGATCACTCGAGTACAATTGGTGAAATATGGTGGCAAGAAAGAGACGATTTAATAGGGTGGCCAGAAATAAAAAGAGACAATGTGTAGACGCTGATCGGATTTCGGGGTTGCCAGAACTGGTTCTGCACCTTATTCTCTCCTTCTTACCGATGAAAGCTGCTGCTGGAACCAGCATGTTGTCCAAGAGATGGAAGGGCTTGTGGGACACGCTTCCCTACCTCAAATTCGGCTGTGAGTTCTTCGATATCCCAGACTCTATCGATGATTATATAGAAAGATTAGAGAAACAGAAAGAGTTATTAGATATTGCAGGTAGAACTATACTAAAACGTAAGAGGCGGCCAAATTCAAGCATAGAGAAGCTCCACCTTTTCATTCCAGCGCATAAATTTCCAAAAAGAAAAGAGCGTCTTGAGAATCCTTTATATTTTGAACTTGAAAGATGGATATCCTGTGTGGCAAGGAGAAGCCTTAGAGAATTGGTTTTGTTTAATCGTTGTAAACGGGGTCATTCCTTGCCTTCAAGTATTTTTTCCGCTAAATCATTAAACGTCCTATCCTTGTGTGGATTTAGCTTGGGTTCATGGTCTTCCCATGATATAGAGTTTCTATCTTTGAGGAAACTCTGTTTGAATGAAATCAATCTAGATGATGGCATCATGGCAAATATAATTATGGGCTGTCCTTCGATGGAGGATTTGCAATTGAGACGTTGTTACGGTTTCAAATCTATTTATGTGACTGGATTACTCAAACTCAAGTTGCTCTATTTGGAGCACATGTGGGCCTTGAATGTGCTTGAGATTGATGCACCAGAACTTGAATCTTTAAGTGTTCTTTTTATCTCGTCTAAATGTAGGTTTAACGTGAAGAATACTTGTACTCTTATAAAGAAACTCGCCCTCGTGGGCAAATTTGTAACCACAAATATTTTCCAGCAGTTGGTTTCTCAGTGTTTGTTCCTCCAAGACATGACTATAGGTTGCACCAATTTGGAAAACATAAAGATCTCAAGCGATATTCTGAAGACCTTGGAAGTTTTGCCCATATGGAACCTAGTGGACGTCGACATCACTGCTCCTGCTCTTGAAAAAATTAGTTTTCACGCCGACACTTATCCAACCCTTCAGCTGAATATTTCAGATATGCTGAAACTTCGGCTGAACTTTTCTACTATGAGCTCTGGTATTTGGATTGATCAACTAAATAACTTTCTTGGATACTTCAGTAAGTTTACAAATATAATCTTACATTGGAGTAGGGCAAGTTTGTGTATTCCTCTTCGAGAAGAGTGGGACAGTTGGTTTTCTGTTCTTAGGGGCACAAAGAATTTGGTCTTTTCTTCATATATATCGAATACTGTGGAGGTTGAACTGGTGGAATTCATGCTTTGGCTATCTCCAAGTGCAGAGACTTTATCAATAATAAGAAAAGATTATCAGAAGGGTCAGGACATAACCCTTGCATTCATTAAGGTAATTTTATTTTTTCCAAGATTTTTTATTTTTAAAACTTTAGTATAATGAGAAAATTCTCTGTGATTGTTTTTAATTCGTTTAATTGTGAATCCCCCACAATGATTGTAATAATGTTGGTATTTACTGATGAGCTGCTTGGTTGTTTATTCTCAGTTGGTTCATGATCAGAATCGTCTTGGTGAAGACTTGTCTCCTCCTCCTTGTTGTAAGTATCTTCACATGCCATGCTGGCGGCACTGCTTGGCCGAAGTCGAAATCAAGAAATTTGAAGAAGATGGAGATAATATGACAAGGTTGAAGAATTTCTTTTCTAAAAATGTCAAGGATTTGAAGATTGTGGGTTGATTCTGTCTTTGGATATTGAAGGATTTGTTGTTGTAGTGGTTGTGGTGACTGAGTCACCTGAATGTTCTTGTTTCAGTTCTAGAACTTCATGGCTTCTAAGATGATTATACTCCCAAAATGTATGATTTTATGACTATGGATTCTTTCAACATTAATTTATCTTTTTTAGGTTAATTGTTTTTCTAAAAGTAAAGATTCTAAATGCTAGAAGGTCGTGTTTGCCGCGATGGTCAAGTGTTTACTTGCTATCCGCTAGGTCACGGAGAATCTTCCCTGGAGAACAATAAGATCGGAATCTTCCCTAAACCCTCCCTGGTGATGCTGGAGTCTTGTGCACTGGGACGACACTTTTTATTTTTATTTTTAAGATTCTAAATGCTCTGGAGAAAAAGAAAAAGCAGAAGCAAAACTCCTTAGTTGTGCTTGAAATGGCTATCTAATGCTATACTGTATCTGTATGTATATCTCATTTGCTTTTATCTTTGTTCTTTTCAATTTATCTAAATATATCCGAAATCTCATTTTAAGGTCATATCCAGTGCACAAGGCTCCCGTATTAGAAGGGTAAGGGTATGGGGAAGGATATAACTCATATTTGACGAGACAAGAACTCATATTTTCTTTTGAATCCATTTACAGGATATATGCATATAAAGCTGGAGAGTGGAGATGTTTCTTTGTAACCCAGCAGGATAACCTTCAGGTGTGATTAGAGCATAGGTCAGTGGGTAAACTCATCACGAGTACTGTTGTGGTAACTTTTCTTGCATTCACAATGTAGGGTTCGATTACCGTTAAAGGCACGAATCAATATTTGTGAATTGTTGGTGTACAAACAACTCTAGTATATCCTTAAAGTATATTCCGTCATTTAACTTTTCCACCTGACTTTAGAACTCATTGAATCCCACTTGTCTCCCCAAATTTATTCACTTGAAACTAATATGGTGGGAGAAACTATATTTGAATCTAATTCAATATATTTGAATCTAATACTATTACTAGCATAGTAAAAATCACCCCTCCGATAATCAAGAGAACTCAAGGACAAAGTTACAACTCTCCTTACCAAATTATGCACCAAAAATCTATGTATTGAGACCAGACTTTCCTTAAATTTCACAACTCCAAATTTCTGTCAGAGTTGGTTGTGAAGGGATGTGGGGTCAGTCCCACAAGGACGGTCTTAAAATTGAGTGACTCATTTGCGGAAGCCGTTCGGAGTAGCAGAGGCATAAGTTTAATGGATTTTTTTCTTTAACCTATTCTCAATTTTTTCTGACCAAGTTGCTCTATTCATTTTTGTTTTATGGGGAATATGGTTGGATCGGAATGCAAAAATTTAGTAAACTTTTTATTTTTTAACACAAAATTATTGTAATAACTGAATTAAATGAAACAATACAACTTTCCAGTCAACACTGAAAAAAAATAAAATGAAAAGAGTGTTTTGGTATGCACCAGAGAATACAATATTTACATTCAATAATCAATTTCATGTTATTGCTGATTTTTTGAATTAGACTTTTCAACTTGGGGCATATTCAAGTCAGGGCCATGTGTAGTAGTGATATGGTGGCCTAAGACGAAAAACAAAGTCTAATTGAACAATAGTAGTCCACCGCCCCTCTCTCTAATATTTCCTCTCTTCTTTTTAAAGTTTCTTTCATTTTGGTCTTCCATGGCTAGATCAGCTTTTGGTTGGATCTAGCCACAATTTCTCCAATTTTGGTGTCTTCACCCCCCTTATTTTGCCGTAAATCATAATGCATTTGTTTTAAGGCATTCTTATTTAAGATTCAAGACTCAGATGCAAGATCTACTTCAAATCCTTCCAGATTTGGAGTTTCTCTCTAAACTCGAAGTTGTTCTAGGCCCTTCCTCAGTTTTCTTCCTCTTTCCGAGACAATCTATGGGACGGTTGATACACCCATGGTCTCGTAGATTGTTGATTTCTAAGAAAGGTAATGAAACTGAGATTGCTACTGTTGTTCAAGGATTTCAGAGAAGATTCTGCGAAGAATTTTATTATATATTTATTTATTTACTGTTTTTAGTGTTGTTTACCCATTCCGGGATGTGGGTTTTTATCTGTTATCATGGTGGTCTACACCAGTGACGGATCCAGAAATATAATTCACTGGGGTCATTTGATATACACAACAATTCACTGGGGTCATTTATACATTTATTATCTAAATGAAGTAAAATATATCATATATAATTAAAAAAAATCACTAGGGTCAGTTGACCCAGTAACAGGTGACTAGATATGTCACTGATCTACACTTAACTTTTATTTTCTTGTATTTTCATTTTATCCTTTGATTGTAATGACTTTAACTATTTTATGATTAATAAATAATTTCTTATTTAGCAAAAAATAAAGTCTAATTGAACAATTATTTTTATTGTATTATTCTAACTTTTTTTTATCGGTAGAATTACTCATTAAAATAATACCGCCAATGAAATTTTATTCAAGTTGGCAATAGTTTTTTTAGGCCTTCCATAAAGGTAAAAATGTCAGTATATTACTTACTGAAAAATAAAAGTAAGTAATTATGATGTGATTATAGAAAAACTATCATCTAATTATTACTTTACTTAATTGCATAATTAGTAGTCATTTTGGTCATCAAATTATTTTTGAGCATTCACTTTCATCATTCTTAACTTTTTTTTTTATAACTTTTTTCATACTCAAAGATTTTACGAATAACCATTTTTTTCCTAATTGTCTAAAAGCCGTCAAAATTGATGAAATGTCCAAACGGCTTTCATATTGCCTCTCTCTTGCAGGGGTAAAGATGAAAATTTCAAATTAAGAAAAATAATTTATTAACAAATATGGAGTAATTCATTTCAATATGAATTCAATTATTCTTACCTTGAATTTTCTACTATGGTTAATTTTGGTCCATGGAATTGTTTAGGTACTGTAGATCCATAACATTGCAGCTTGAAGATGAGTCCATCCTTGGAGTGAAATCAACATCGATCACCACAAACTCAAACTTAAGATTTTGAAATTCATTTTCATTACCTTTTGGAACATTGTTTTTTGTTTGCCTTTCTGGAATCTTCATGGACTTTAGGGCTTCACTTCGCATTTCATAAGAAATTAAATAAATTGAAGATGGAGGAACTAACTATGTTCAGAATATCCTAAAATTTAGGTTTTTAGGATTTTCTTGTTCTCAATTATGGAGGGAAAATGAGAACGGGGACTGATATAGGTGGGAATGACGAGCTTTACAAGAGACACGTAATATACTTTGGAATTTCCATCTTTACCCCTGCAGGAGAGAGGCAATATGAGAGACGTTTGGTCACGTCATCAATTTTGACGGCTTTTAGATAATTATTTGACGGAAGGTCAAAAATGGTTACTCGTAAAATTTTTAGGGATGAAGAAAGTTAAAAAAAAAGATGAAAGCGGTTGCTCAAAAATAATTTAATGACTAAAATGACTAATAATTCCTTAATTGCCCGATTGATAAATCTTTTTGTCCTTTGTCATCTATAATACCTCACAGAAAACGAGCGTTTTGCATAATCCCGTAGGTATTATATAAAGGCTTTCATAGTTCAAAAGAAAAAAATAATAACTTCCTTGCAAAACTTCAAATTTGCAAATATTGAGGGCGGCCGCCACCTCTACCCATTGTTTCCAGTCCTATTGCCGAATATTTAACTTGCATTTCATAAGATCAAAATACGAAGTTCATAAAATTGAAAACAACTTCAAGTATTGCAACTCACACTTATTAGCATCTTGATATTGTATTCTCTATATCTATCGCCTAAACTTTTGACACAAATTAAAAAGCGTATTAAATAACACAAGAAATCATTTTAACCTTCTTAAAAAAAAATTAAAATTCGTTTGATATATTTCACTGCAGTAAAAAGAATAAAGATATAAAAAAAATAGATTAGAAAACAGCTTGTCATCTTAATTAATACTCTTTTTTTTTTTTTTGAAGCCCGGTTGGGCGGTTGCCCTATAAAAAGAGAGAGAACACCTCACAAGAAGAGAAGAGAATCCTAGAAAGGGAGATAATTAAAGTTTACCCCATATATGGGGAGGGTATCGAACCCAGAACCTCATAGTCTTGGGCAGACCCTTGCCTCACTGGATTAAGGAATTTTGATTCTTAATTAATACTCTAAAATGATATTTAAGTAAACAGAAAGGCTCTCTAGAATTAAAGTAGTTGAGCTGTTTGTTCATTGAATGGACGGGTGAGTTGGGTTTAGACCATGATGAGACAGTTGAATCCGACTGGTCTCTCATGTGAAAAACAAAATTAAAGAAAATGGTAAAAAGTGCAACGTTCCTTATATTTTTTTTCGATCTTTTTTACTCTAAATTAAAAAAAAAATTCTAGAGTATTAATGTTGCTCTTTACATTCATTTTCGCTGTTAAATTTGAATAGAATGGGACCACGTGACTCTCATATGACCAAACTCGAAAATTTTGAAAAAAAAATAAGCTCTGATCATAAAAACAACTGCATATGGGAATGATGTGAAAACAGAAGGAAAAGGGAAACAAATGTGCGTATGCAAGATTGGTTTTTTATTACATTGACTCATTTTTTAAAGACCAAACCCTATTCTTTTCTAAAATGACCTCGAGTTTTTTCATATGGTTCCATTTCGTCCAGATGTAACAACAAAATTGGATGAAAGAGACAACAATAATACTTCAAAAAAGTTGAAGATCACGGACTTTCCATTTTTTTAATTTAAGGTAAAAAAATAAATGGCGAAAAATTTGTATAAATTTTTTACCCTAAAGAAAAAGTAAAATGACAGCAAGGAAAGTGAGAAAAAAAAAACTTCAAAAAAGACAGATCAGCAACATGGAATGGGCTTTCGGGACTACTGACTGGGTCCATTCATCATTCAGTCAAAAGCTAAAGCCGACTAATATTTGAATTTTGATTTTTCCTCATTAAAAACTACTAAAACATTTGGCATGCGACCGACGCTGTCTCTTCGTGAACCAAAATATTTTTCATATTTTTTCAAACCTTCAACGGTCAACATTCAAATACTACAACTTGTAAAATTTTGAATATTTCCTTCCTTATATATTATTAATCCATCTCTTCAACTAATTTTCTCCTACAAATTCCAACCTTTGTAAATTCTTTGACCCCATCAAAAAATCATTTCCCATATATATAAATATAAACCAAACCCTCTTATCAATATTCTCATCATAATACATTCTTTTTTTTTATTATTATTGTTCTTGATAATTTGTTCGTGACTTGTGTTATTGAAGATGATCTTTTCTTGGAGGCAAAGGAGACGTAACAACCAGAGGAGTGCCCGAAAAAATGAGGTTTCTAATTTGGAGTTAACAATTCCAAATAATTTTCGATGCCCGATTTCTCTTGATCTAATGAAAGATCCAGTCACATTATCGACTGGGATCACTTATGATCGAGAGAACATTGAGAAATGGATTGAAGATGGGAATCAAACATGTCCCGTGACAAATCAAGTATTGAGAAATTTTGATCAAATTCCAAATCATTCCATAAGAGAGATGATTCAAGATTGGTGTGTTGAGAATAAGTCCTTTGGTATTGAGAGGATCCCAACGCCTAGGATTCCGGTATCTCCTCGCGAGGTTTCGGAGATTTCTTCAAGTATTTTAGCTACAATGGAGAGTGGGGATGCAATAAAGTGTCGAGAATTGGTGGAGAAGATCAAGGTTTTGACTAGAGAAAGTGAAAGAAACAAGAAATGCATAAACGAAAATGGAGTTGGCTATGTTTTGGCTGCCTCTTTCGAGGCGTTTTCGGGCAATTCAACTCAACAAAATGTGGAATTGTTGAAAAATCTTTTGTCTACACTGACATGGATGTTTCCACTTGGTATAGAAGGGTTATCAAAGATTGGATCGTCGAAATCTTTACGTACGATTGCATGGTTTTTGAACGATGAAGATTTATCTACAAGGCAACATGCAGTAATAGTCCTAAAAGAATTGCTTTCCAACACTGTTCCGAGTCGTAGTTCAGAAGATCAGATGTTGCCTGACCATAATTATGCAGACAGCCTAGTTGAAATCAAAGGTGTTCCGGATGCACTTTTCAAGATTATTAAGGTTCCAATTTGTCCTAAATCTACAAAAGCTTCACTTATGGTGGTATACCACATTTTGACATCTAGAGCAAATGACAACATCATATTGAAATTTCTCGATATGGGATTGGTTTCTTTGCTTATAGAGATGATTGTCGATGCTGAAAAGAACGTGTTGGAGAAGGCGTTAGGCGTTCTTGATCGAGTATGCAATTGGCGGGAAGGGAAAGTAATGGTAAGCGAAAACGCGTTAGCCGTGCCATTGATTGTGAAAAAGATTTTAAGAGTTTCACAATTGGCAACAGAATTTTCAATCTCAATTCTATGGAAACTATGCAAAGATCATCAAGAGGACGAAAATGCACTGATTGAAGCAATGCAAGTTGGTGGATTTCAGAAGCTTTTGGTGATTTTGCAAGTTGGATGTGATGAAAAAACAAAGGAAAAAACTACTGAATTACTTAAGTTGATGAATCTTTACAAGGATAGAGTAAATTGTGTTGATTCATCAAGTGGATTCAAGTACCTCAAAAGGACTTATTAAACAATTTTGATCATTGGTTTGGGAATTAATTAGTTTTTTTTTTTTAAATAAAAAAAAACAAATATGGGGAAAAGTGGATTCAATCCCACATTCGAATGTCATACCACGTTGTCAGCTACTCTAGCTGGTGTTAGCAGGAAATTAATTAGTTGTATATTAAGATATATATACATTCAAAGATTAATCAAATAGATTAGACATTAATTGTTGTGCATATGATTTTATTTGTATTAGTATATGTTTTAGTAAAAGCATTAGTTGCTAAATCAATTATGTTGTCATAATGCAAACTTATTTTGGGATTGAAACTAATTTAACTTGGTACAAATAATTTAAAACTTCTTTGGTCTGAAATGTCTACTTTTCATAATTAATTAATTAATTATTGGAAGAAAGCTTCTTTTTTCTTTCGGTCGAAACAAAATCTTGTATTAATTCATCGAAGAAATGTACATTGTAATGACTCAACCGAATCTTAAAGGATTTGATATAAAAAAAAATAAAAAAAAAGATTTCTTATTCATTTATCAAATTAGTTTAGATGAAAGCTTATTTTATATTCTTTTAGAGAAAAAAATAATCATATTTCTGTTTAATTGATACAAATCAACTATACAAATTACCTTATTTTTTCAAAGGCAAATACTACCGACCTGGTACCATCGATACATTGTCAAAGTGATAAAAGTTGAAACTTCTCAAACAAAGGTTTAGAGCTTAAATTCTGTCTAGTACAGAAAAAATGTTAATATATCGTATGTTTGCAGAAATTTATGTTGTGTACTAAGATATTATTACGGTTTCCAATCGAGTCAAATATATGAATATCGATAATAAAACAATATAGCCAACCTGGTCAACTTAATTAAGCAGATTGTCTGCCGGATACAAGACTTGAGATCAGTGGGGTCAGAGACGATTTTAAGGGGGCCCAAAAATTTTAAAAATACTACTAGATATGGTAAATTTTAGTAAATTTTATATATAGTTTGGAGTATTTTATCAAGTTCGCACCCCCTCCCCAAATTTTTTTTTTTTTTTTGTATTTTATCAAAGAATATGCAGCATAAAAAAATGACAGAGAATGAGAATGAGATGTCTGGGAAAGAGCGAGAAGTAATTGAGACTTGAGAGCTTAGAGACAAGACTATTTTTTATTGAGAGCAACTTGCTAAATATCCCGCGAAGCGTGAAGGAATTGAAACTTGAGAGCTGAGAGACAAAACTATTTTTTATTTAGAGCAACTTGTTAAATATCTTCTAGAAGACTAGAAACAAAAAGTATTTATAAATCTTTACAATATTTAAAGCTGTTTGTTAAATATCTTATAGAAACAACAAGAAAGGTTAACATCACTGCTCCAGTGCGGAACGGATTTTTATCTGTTTAATCAAAATTTTGAGAATGTTTATTTTATTAGTGGAGTCATTAAATTTTTTGTGTGTGATCATTTATACATTTATTATCTAAATGGAGTAACATATATCATATATAATTAAAAAAAAATTCACTGTGGTCATTTGACCCAATGAATCCCACCTGCATCCGTCACTGAGCAGACTGGTCAAACAAGTTGATCAAATTCGTCTCCTGCTTCAAGCTTTGATTCAAAACTGGGAGATCGTAAAGAGCAATCAATGCCGTTAATGGTGATGTGACGGTCAACTCTAAACAATCCAACCAATGGTCTGGATCTTCCTATACGACAAATGAAAATTGAAGCCAATTTTATTCGGTTATGCGGCAAATAATCATCTCTTCTACCATTCATGTATCCAATCAATTACAATTCGCCATGTATATATATAATTGGAAGAAATATACACATAACAAATTCGTCATGTGTATATATAATTGAAATTTTTTTCACATAACGAATTCTGATTGGTTAAGTAAATAAATAGAGATATACACGAGAATAGACGATTTTCACCCCGGTTATGCTTATGCCAATTCAAAGTACTCCCTCTGTCCGCCCACATAGGCGAATTGATGACATAAAGTTTAATAGTTTCTAATGTGAGTTCGATTTTTTTAAGTCATATCTTTATTAACTCTCTCCTTCATGGTTCTACTATTTTAACCTTTAAAAAAATATATTTTTCTTATCAAATTAAATATTTATATTTGACTTACCTAAGAATTAACAAGATTAGTTTGACAATAGTTAACTTATCACAATATTTTTAAATGTAGGGTTTTATAATCCATATGTTAGTGGGGGTTGTCTCTTTTAAAAGTAGGAGGGTAACTATGAAAATTTATATCTAATTTGCGACGGGAATAAAACTAGAAATCATAATTTTCTCTCTTCTTTTATGTTTTTTTCCCAAGTACATTTGAAAATTTTGTAACGCTTTCTTTTCTTTTTTCCCCTTAAAAAACGAAAAAGAAAAAAGCTTTATTTATTTTTCTTTTGGATAAAAGGTGTTCAGACCCCTAAACTTTTCTCTATTTTAGATTTTGACTCTAAACTAAAAATGCAAAGTTCTTGACCCTGGACGTTTCTGAAGTATTAATGTTACCCCTTTCATCAAATTTTGTTGTTAAATTTGGACAAAATAGGATCATATGACCAAACTCTGTGACAGTTTGGAAAAAACTGGGTTTGGCCTTAACAAAAAGGCCCCAATGCGATTTTAAAAGAATTAGTTTTCCGTGTGCATAGCAGTTTTTCCCTTTTCCTTATGTTTTTTCACATCTGTAGATTTTTTTAGAGTCAGAACATTCTTTTCTAAAAATTCATCCGAGTTTAATCATGTGAGGGTAATGTGGTCTCATTCTATCTAAATTTAACAACGGAAATTGATGGGAGGGGAAACATTAATACTCTAGAAAATTTTAGGGTTAATAACATTGCATTTTTTAGTTTATGATCAAAATCCAAAATCGAGAAAAATTCAAGAGGTTTGGACAATTTTTACCCTTTTCTTTTTTAAGGAACGTATATATAGAGATTTAGGGTTTATTGTAGTTTAGCACCCTTGTGTTATTGAATTATTGCACTTTAGTTTTATTTGTCTTAAAACTACTTCTAGAGGTCACATGACTGATTAATCCATCAAATCATCGTTAGTGTATAAATAAAAAGATAAACATGACCCTATTTTTAATGCGAAAATTACAAAACTATCCAAGATCGGATTAGAATTGTTTTTTCAATACACTCCTAATCAAAATTGCCTATTAACAGATGAGAGCAAAATTATATTTTTCACATGAAATAAAACGGTGGTTCGATGGATTAATCATTGACTCACCGTCAATCACGAGACCTATAGGGGCCGTTTTAAAACAAATAGGAAATAAAGTGAAATACATTCATAGATTTATGAATAAAAGATGCAAGGTAACATGATAACAGTCAAGCAGGGACGATTCTAGGGGCGGGGCAATTGCCTTTGAGATTTAAAAAATTATTACTAGATATAGTAATTTTTATATGTAGTTCGAAATTTTTTATTAAGTTCAACCCCTCCCCCAAATTTTTTTTTACAGTTTTTCTAAATAGGTGGGCATACTGTTGCAGTTTTTTACCCCCAAAAGACAATTTCTGACTTCGTCCCTGCGGTCAAGATGCCAAACTTGAAAAATGCAGCCTTAAAATCTTCCAAATTTTTGGCTTTTGTTTCCACACATAAATTAGTCAGTCAGTCAATCAATCTAGTACTGAGGTTAGTTAATTACGTTAGAATCGGTCTTTCGCGTTGTTCAAACTTAAGGTTCTAAATTACAAGATAGACTTTATAAAGAATAAATTGTTGTGTTTTCTAAAATTTAAATAAACAATTATACTATTCAATTACATTTAAGAATCACTCATTTTTATTGTAAATAAACGAAGGGAAATAGCAGACATCATTTCATTACCAAATACATTTGACTCAAAATTGTTAACCAGGTTTTCCATTTAACAATAAGATAGAAGATAAAGAACATAATACAAGTATCACTAAATATATTTCTCCTAATATACTTTCATTGAATAAGAAAATAAATATTTAAATTCAAACAGTTACATATTTAATCAGATAAATTGTGGGTTATCCAAAAAAAAAAAAAAAACCTCAAAGGCAAGACTCGTCAACAGTTTTTGCAGATCGAACCTTTTCTTCCTTCTTAGATCTGTTTACCTTTACTAGATTTGCTCCTCTCAGGTTTCCCGTTTCTACCTCTTTTATAAATAATTAGCGATGCACCAATTTCTACTTTTCTCTAAATTGCATAAACTTTAAATTAAACCCTAAATAGCATAACATTTTTACACGGCTTCTCTATTTGTCAAATTAGTATTTCCGGAGAAATTTCGGTAAAAATATCCATGTGCAAGACACATGGCTCCGATATTGGGGGTATAATAGTCAGATTCAATAATATACTGTTTTTTTCAATGAGAAAATCTCTCTATATATACATCAATTATTTCTAATTTTCTCTAAATAGCATAAACTTTCATTTAAACCCTATATGGCACAACAATTTTATGCGGCTGCTCTATTTGTCAAATTAGTGTTTCTGGGCAAATTTCAGGCAAAAAATCACATGTGCACGCACATGCTTTCGAAATTGGATAAAATGGTCAGAATTATTTTTCTTTCTCTCCAATGTTTAAAAAGACCCAAATTCTCTATTCTTCATCTTCCTCACTCATTTGACCTAATTTCTTCTTTAATGTCCAAATAATACATTCTTCCTAATTGGTCTTCCAAATACATTGGTATATCCACATGTATTATATCTTCAAGAAATTAAATAATTTTCGGCAGTAAAGGTAAAAATTGCTGTAATTGTTTTGTGTTTAAGGTTTTTAAAAAAACTAGAAACAGAGATCAACAGGATGATTGCCCTTTGATCTTCTGCATCTTCCAGTAATAGAAAATAAGGAATGACATGTAAGATGTGTAAATCCACAAAAGCAAAGTAACTCTCAAGAATACATGCCACATATATACAAACTACTATAAGTAACATACCATTAAAATGTTTTAAATTTAATGTCAAAATAAGAATGCAAAAGTCATTCTGCAAAGCTGCTGGGGATCCAAACTCATAATAACTTAAGCTCTATAACACTTCATAAAAAAAATCATCTAATTCAATCAGTTAATTTGTGGAAAGCCTGACTAGCCAAGATTCCATTTGAAGCTCGAAACTATAAGTTTAGCTCAAAAGTAAAAAACAAGAACCATTATAGGCGTCTGATATTTTCCACAAAAACTCTACTAAACTAGTGTAAGGGAGAAACTTAATTTATTTATTTTCACCTAGAAAAACAATAGAGCTATATACTAATGGATTGGAAGATCAATTAGGAAGAAATGTATGATTTGGACATTAAAGAGGTGAAGAAATTGAGTGAGGAAGATGAAAAATAGGGAATTTGGGTCTTTTTAAACATTTGAGGAGAAAAAGAAATAATTCTGACCATTTTACCCCATTTCGGATGCATGTGAAATTTGCCCGGAACACTAATTTGACAAACAAAGCAGCTGCGTAAAATTGTTATGTCATATATGGCTTAAATTAAAGTTTATGCGTCAAGAAGGCCACAGCTCAGTGGAGCTCACCTTTGCCCGCGAGCGAGGTCGACACCGGGCTATGTCCCAAAAAACTAACCCCCCTCCCCCTGAAAAAAAAATATTTAAAGTTTATACTATTTAGAGAAAAGCAGAAATAGTTGATGTATATAATATATCAATTTTCTCTTTTTTCAATTATGAACTGTAGAATCTGGCTATTATACCCCTAACATCGGAGACATGTGCCTTGCACATAGTTTTTTTATCAAAATTTTCACCTGAAACACTAATTTGATAAATAGAGAATGCGAGTAAAAAAATTGTGCTATTTAGGACTTAATTTTAAATTTATACTATTTAGAGAAAAGTAGAAATAGTTAATATATATATATAGCGATTTTCTCTAGCAAGTTATGATTAAAAAGTATTTTAAGCGCCATTGCTACCCATAATTATTTTTAGGGTGTCCAAAATCAATGGAATCCGGTCAACCTAGGCGGAGATGAACCACAAACACTAAATTGTTCACCGAAAACATATAAAGAACAAATATGTTTCTTTAATGATCATATATATTTTCTTCATTTGTAGGCTAGAGCTTGAAAACTACGTTACTACAAATATAAAGTAAAGTAAATACTTTGATTGGAAACTAATAAGAGTACTCATCCATCTCTTTCTAAACCAAAAGAAAGTAGAGAGAAAACACCTTAAGTAGGAAAAAGTAACTTTAGAAGTCATTAGAGATGACTTCAAAATTTTACTTTTGAAACATGTTAACCAATACTATTAGATACTCCCTCCATTCCTAAATATAAGACTCTTTAGACAATTTGAGAAAATTAAGAAAGTTGTCATTTTCACCTAAACTTCCAATATTACCCCCCACCCCACCCCACCCTCTTCTACGTCATAAAGAAAGTAAAATGTTGATGATATAATTAGAATAAATTGTTGACAACTAATAAAAGAACCTTAAACGACAATTAATTTGAATACTTAGATATCTCCTAAACGACAATTAATATAGAATTGAGAGAGTACTTAATATGACCAAATATATTAGTTATTTTAATTGATCCAATTTGGTGGAAATCAACCAAAAAAACTAAAGTGATATTCTCTCTCCTAACTCTCTAGACATAATTAATGCTAAGAGCTAGACAACTTGAATGCTTCGAGAGGTGAGAGTGGGAAAGGAACCACAATGCGGCTCCAGTGCGACCAGTCGGATTGAATTTTTCACGGTCAATATTGATTTAAAACAGACACTTACCGTATTTTTTAAAGACACATGTCATGTATTTTATGTCACGTACTAAATTTTGACGATTCCATATAGAATCCGGAATGGAGGGACCAAGAGCCCTATTTTAAACTCCCATAACCTCTAATGCAATGAAAGTAGTGGGATAGTGATCCTTAATATGGGTGTTACAACTTTGGTTACAAACTTATGTGGTCATGAATACCAATTTCCAACATCCATCTCAAAATGCCTTGAGAAAGAACAATAATAGGGCGAGGATGGGAAGTGGGAACCAATTTCATCTTGCAAGCATAAATGAAACCATTGATGTATCTTTTGTTGGTCTCTGAAAACACAAAAAAAAAATGGTATTTTGACTAGACAGGCAATATTGAGCTGCATGTGAGCCTTATCTTAGACAAAAAGTTAACATCTGGCCCAGAGTAGTTGATAATGTTAGTGCGACATTTGACCTGTATGTTGTAAATTGAATACCTCTACTAAAATTGGGGGAATGGGGATTCGATCTCATAATATGCGAGTCAAATGTCACACCACATTGCCAGCTACTCTAGCAATTGTTGACTATTATGTATTGGAATGTTATTCTTCTGCACATTTTTCTTATGATGCCAATATCAAAACTGACTTAATTAGGGAAATGCGAAATCTAAAAATTGTCAACAAATCTGAACTCTTCATTTTCCAATGAAGAAGCATGAGCTTTTGCAAGTTTCGCTCCGGTTCTGACAGAACTTTTATTTAAGAACAACTAATTTAGAAACAATCATTAACTTATTTTAGTTGTTCAATAACAACTATCAAAATTTAACGGTCATACCAAACTGAATCTACAGTTAAGATTGTATTTATGCAGACAAAAATCCCTATCAGCACGGTAGTTTTTTATGCGCTTATAAGCAATTTTCTTTAGGAACAACCAGCAGAAAAAGCAAATGAAGGAATTTCCCAAAGAAGAAAAAGGAGGACAAAAGGTTTGTAGTTACCAAAGAGCTTTCACATAGAAAATACATATTACCTGAAGACAGAGATGTCCTTGCCCCTTGGGGGGACCATTAAGGCATCCTATAGCCTCAGCTTTCATTTGGCCATTATCATGGAAGCTCATGGTGTGCCCAAGAAAAACCATTGTCTTTAGAAAGAAAATCACTTTGCATCTCCAAAATGCTTAAATTCCTCTTTCAAGGACCACTCGAAAATGAGAAGGCAAGGAAGCGAGACGCGTGACAACTGAAACTTAATGACTACATTCAATGCCTCCATCCCATACACATGTCCTATGTACTCGAATACGGAATTTTCATTTTGGGTCCCACGTTGATCTCCTTTTGCAAACAGTTCACTTTTACAAAATTCAAGACCAAAGTCTCGAACAAGAACCCAATCCAAATACATAGTCATTGGTGAGTGACGTGAAGAAATCAAGCAATGCACAGTACACATAAAACATTTCCATCACATAACCAAATCTTGAACAAGAAGTTATGGTAACAAAACTAGATGGCCTAAATGTTAAGTTAAGAAAGCTAAAAAAGATTGAATGCCAAGAATTACATGAACTTACAGTTGAGAAGCAGCAATAGAATGGACAAAAAAGAAAACCAATCATCAATGACTATCATGCTAGGTTCCAACTTCTCATCTACCATCAGCAGACGAGAATGATTCCGCAAATCCACATGGCCGAGTAGGTATGCTCGTTTGAGTATTATCAAGGCTCGGAAGGTAGGAAGAAGAAGATGCGTCCATGTGGCTTCCGCCTTCATGAGCTTGCCACTTCTTTAGTGCTTGAGGCAACGACATTTCAAGGTCGATGCCATAAATGTCATCTGTGCTCGGTTCCGATGGTTTCCAGAGTTCTACCAGAGAAGAAAGAACATTGACGGCGTGTCCCATATCAGGTCTTTGATATGGTTCTCTAGCACAGCAGTGGCCTGCAAGCTCAGCAACGGTGCTAATGCTAGCTAATGTCTCCTCGTTGAGGTCGAGCGTGGGGTCAATCGCCTTACGGAATGTGTCCTTGTTGAGGTGCATTCTTCGGAACCATGTAACGAGATGCATGCTCTCCTCGGGTTGGCTCTCGTCGAGTGCCTTTCTTCCGGTTATCAGTTCCATCAAGATCACACCAAAACTGAAGACATCAACCTTAGTAGTGACTCTCCCAGTCACTGGCAAAGGAATAGAAACAGGAAAAGGATTACATTCAACTAAAGGACAGTAAATGGAAAAATAGATAGAAACAAGCAGCGGCAAAACCTTTAAGAGGTTGCTATAAGCACGCAAATATATACGTTGGCATTTCAAACTTCAAAGAATCTTTATGTTCCAAAGTTGAAGTTGGCAATCATCTCCCGAAACTTTGGACCATAGATGATAAACATTGAGCTAACTGAAATATACTCATGCTCCAAATATATAAAAATCGGAACATTACTTTACTTGTAAAACCTTCGATATGGAAAAGCTATTCTAGGAAAATCCCTCATAGTTAATTTCCAAATGAGATAAGCTAATCAAAGTGCTAAGAGAGCAATTGATAATAAATTTAAATTTTAAGCGAAAAAAATAGACCCGTGAACACACAAAAACTTGACGGTAGTTCACTAGCGTCTAGCAGCTGATTCCTAGAAAGAATCTTAGACTCAAATTTCTAATCATGGAAGATAGCACAGCAAAGTGTATGTTGCAGATGGGGAAAGCGATAACACATCAATATCTGCCGTTTAACATGTTTTCTCCCCCATAAAGAAAAGGTAAATGCCAGTTTGCTCTGATATATTCGGTAACTTCTTGACCAAAAAAAATTAAACAAAAAAATGGATATCTGTAGTGCTACATATGGAGGGCTTTTGTAAGTTAAAAGTTTAACAATTCATCGGAAAGTTTCATGTAATGCAAGCATCAACTTCTCGGGAAAAAGGAATAACTTAAAAGAAAACGAGAGCAATCTAGAATAGTAAATATAGAGTAATTGCAACTAAATGGGAAAGTACCTGCATATTCTGGAGCCAAATATCCAAACGTGCCAGCAATTCTCGTTTCAATAGAGCCTTTTCCTTCCGGTGCAAGCCTCACAAGTCCAAAATCTCCAACTTTAGCCCTCATATCGTCCCCGAGTAAAATGTTGGAAGGCTTTAGGTCACGGTGTATAAAACTTTGGTGGGCCAAACCATGGAGGTACTCAACTCCCCTGGCGACATCCAACGCAATGGTCAATCTTTTCATCCATTCCAATGGTTTCAACCCCTCATCTACCCAGTTGAATAGATACCTGCTCAATGTCCCTTGAGGCATGTACTCATAGACAACAAGTTTCTCATTTCCATCGATACAATATCCAAGAAGAGCAACAAGATGTCGATGGCGAACCTTGGTCAAAACAGCAATCTCAGACTTAAACTCAGCCAAGCCCTTTCCTGCAAGTATTCCGCCGTCCATCCGTTTGACGGCAATTTTGGTTCCGTCATGCAATTCCCCTTTGTAGACTGTCCCAAAGCCACCCTGACCCAACACATTATCTTCACTGAAATTATTGGTCACATTCTTTAATACTTGAATGGATATTACCATGTTTCCTGCCTCAACCATTTGAATATCGCTAGTTTCTCCAGTAGAAATCGTATGAGTCTCACTTACCGCGCCAACACTAACACTAGAACCTGCAACAGTGATCTTCACACTCTCATTATCAGACCCCGAATGGCGCGGATGAATGATCATAGCATTTGGGCTCTGTACTCGGCTAAATCTTTTCTGTTTGAGTCTGTACAAGCAGAATGCTGCAACCCCAAGCAAGGAGAGCACGAAGACACCCCCAATTACAGATAAAACAATAATACCAACTCGGTTTCTTGATTTCTTCTGATCACCATCCGACTGACCATTGGTTTCAGTACCAGAACCTGGTGAACCAGATGTACCTGGAGCATCAGTGCCTGAAGAATTGGCACTGCTCTTATCCTTCCCAATATCGAGGTTGCCGTTCGTTTTCACAATCAAGTTACTCCTGAAAGCCGGAACTTTCCCGTAAAGCTGATTGTTTGATACATCTAATTCAGTGAGTACTGGAAGAGTAGTGAGCTTCTCAGGTATAGTACCTGTAAAATTGTTGTTCGAAAGAACCAGTCTTTGCAGTGACTTGAATGAAGCAAACTCGGGAGAAATTGTACCGGTAAGTCTCATATTCTCAAGATTTATAATGGTAATGTTCCCCTTATTACAAGTGATCCCAAACCAATCTGCACAAGGATCATTCCCTTTCCAACTATCGGCGAACCTTCTAGGATAATTCATTGATTTCAGAATGGTCAGTAATGTATTAACTCCAGGATCACAATCGCCCGGCTGTGGCAAACAAAAACTATTTGTATCTTTCGCCATATCCACAGACACCCCATCTCTAAACTTTGGCATTGGTCCTTGAAACAGATTATTGGTCAAATTTACAACTTTTAAGCTCTCAAGATTCACCAAGGTAAGAGGACCAGTGAAGTAATTATCTCTAATACTCAATGTCTCCAACACATTCAAACCCGAGAAATCGGGCAATGGACCTGAAAAGACATTAGAATGCAACCAAACCTCCTTCAAAGATGTCATGTTCTTTATAACATCAATTCCTCCACTAAGATTTTGCCCATTTAACCACAGAGACTGAATCACCGAGCCCGAAAGGCTAGAGGGAATTCCACCTTCTAAATCATTAAGAGCCAAATGCAAATTTAACAATCCAGGAAAGGAATCAGGGCCCAGAAAATCAGGAATTTTTCCAGAAATATTAGCAGAATTAGCAGAAAAATTCTGCAAGCCTGAAGCATCTTTCAAACTTTCAGGGATTTCCCAAGCAGAAAAAGGGTTATTATCAATTTCAACAGATTGCAAAAGGGTCATTCCATTAAAGAAATCAGTAGGAAATGAACTAAACTGATTATTACTAAGCATCAAAACCTGAAGTGAGGCCAGCCCACTTAAACTTGGTACAGGCCCAGAAATCTTGTTCCATTGAAGCTCTAAACGCTCAATTTGAGCTAAATTTGAGAGATTTTGAGGAAGAGTACCTTGAAGATTCTTGTGCCCGATTTGGATCCGAATGACCCTTTTCTCCTCTGAACATTCTACACTGTCCCATTTGCATGGATCTGGGTCGGACCATCCAAGTTCTTTAGATGAATTAAGGCTTTCCCTAAGAGCTAACATCACTAAAGCATCATCATTTTGGGATTTTGCATGATGAAAGAACAATGAAGAAAGCCCAAGAAACAAAAAAGCTGCAAACTTTAACACAAAATAGGACTTCATTTTGTAAAAGCTTCAAGTTTCAGAGCTAAAAAGGAAGGATTTTTTGTGGAATTTTTGCAGAAAGTGAGGTTCAAAGTAGCATTTGAGATAAGTATAATGGTGGTGGTGGTTTATGATGTAGCAAAGAAGAAAGGTTTTTCTTTTTCTTGGATTAGGAGAAAGTAGAGAAGAGCAGCACATGAGGAATGGGTCCCACTAGAGTGGTCTGGAAAGCTTGGAAAACCAAGAATCTGGGCTGGACTGGGGTTAGGAGAGGGGGCATGGGGTGGATTGGGTTGGGGGTGGTGGTAGTGGTGGAAGGGATGACAGTGTGGATGATTCTTTGGAACATGGGCCAATTTGTGATGCTGTTCTTGTCTGTTGGTTTTCTTTTCAAGTTTAAAGAAGGATTTATTATCCAGAAATTTATTATATAAGTCGGATGATAACTTTGAACGATACAAATTTGGAGATAGAAAAGTTTTTATTTTTTATTTTTTATTTTTTAAATTCAGCCGCAACTTTTTCTTGTTCCGCATAGGAGTCGGACTGCCAGAAATTATGAGTATGATATGATTGGATCTCGTTCTGAAATTTTTTATCTCCAAATTTGTATGGTATCTCCAAATTTTTATCTCCAAATTTTTATCCGCATAGGAGTTCTTACAGCCAATTCTTAGCCTGTCCGGGGGTCTGAGAATTTAAATTCTATTATTCCTTGAGCTGTTAAAAGGACACAAAGACATTGGTTTGCTTTGGCGGTTCGCCTCATATAGAATTTATAATGCGTGGTCTTGCATAGGCCAAGAGAACTGTGGACGAAAATTCGTTAACCAAAAAAAAAATTGTGTAATTGAATTGGACCAAACTCCAAAAATAACACTTCATTAAACTTAAGGTAACCAAAATGTTTACATTACAACTTAACATTATTCACCAAAAACATTACAACTTAACAGAATACTATAAATATCTCTTTTGTTCTTACAAATCCATAAAAAGACAACAAGTCCCAGAAAATAAAACAAACTATCTATTACATCAAAAGCTCAACCAAGTCTTTCCTCAATACATGGTTCATCAACATGTTCCGCCATCTGCTTACCTGCAAAATGTTAAGGGTTGAGCCACTACACTAACTCAGTAAGGTCTCAACACCCTTGGGATGAAGCACCGTTAGACTCTAAAACATATTCCCGATCACCCAAAACCCTGTGAAATCAATGCGTATTTTACTGACTTGAAATATCTTGCAAAAAGCTTTACATAAATAGAAACCACTATACTTGAAAACAGAACTGAACATAAATCAAAGTTTACCAAAACTGAACACTCTGGTCAACCTAGCTAAAAGGCCGGTCGACCGATATCGAGACAAAAACATTTACCAAAAAGTCTGGACGAAGGACAAAGCACTTCGGTCGAAATATGGTCGTCCGAAGCAGCTCCGGTCGAGTGGACAACCACCCCCATCGACTTTATCAACCACCAATCATTCGCAATTAGCCCAGTACTTTATTTTCAAGTCGACTGATCCGATCTTCCAAGGTTCAGTGCAGGGCAGAAATAGTACATTTTGGTTATGGAAAACACATTCTGAAATCCCCACAAAGATTCCAACCCCAAAATATTAACTTCACATAACAGATAAACACCTAGCATATACAATCAACTCATCTACTACACTACTAGCTACTATACTTGCCACTTTCTAACTTTATGGTATTCTTCTCATAGGGATGAAGCCTTCTGAGTCTGCTATATTTCATTCCACTTCTTACATGCTATCTCCCTCACCGGTTGATCGGTGCCGGTGGCTTATAATCTCACGAGGTACTGCCTCATGAGAAATTCATATTCTTCTAGCCCATCTCGCATGACATTGCGTTAGCGGTTACCCCGCAAGGTTCTACCTCATGATAATTGTGGCGGGTACACATGAATATATATTACACTACTAAATTCTGAATCTACTAACATTAACAAGACTGAAAGCATATACATAATCACAGAACTAATACTCACATAAGAACATAGAACTTCCAACTAAACATAAATATCACATAAGCACTTTCTACAATACTTCATCCATTTTATGTAATAAAACCAATGAATAAATCATAATATCAATTCTGAAAAATACTTATTTCATACTTTTGAATTGAAAAATAAGGGTGAATGGTACTTTCCTTAGCAATTTAAATCAAAATCTAAAAAAAATGCACCAAAAGCAGAATTTTCAGATTCGTAGTACTAACTTTCCAAGGCTATAAATCCACGTACAAAACTCCAAATGCTATTCCTTCAAATACTACGTGTAGCTCTATCAGTCCTCTTCGAAACGCACTAAGAATCGCTGAAAACGGACACTGTCTGCTATCTCAAAAGTGTATTCTCTCACAGCCTAACCAATATGCAAGAATTTCTTCTCTCTTCTTTTTCCTCTCTTCCTTTATACCTTTCTAATTCTGACCACTCATACAAACTCCAACAAAAATCACTTAAAACTATCCCTAACTTCCTTACAAAACAATTCACAACTTCTTAGTATCTACACTCAAGTCCCCCAACTAACCAAACACACCACAACGCCCCTCAACAATGAATGTACATGACATAGAAGAATGTGAAAGCAATTAATACACAAAATTAAACATGATCATGCTTGACAGTAAGCAAGAAAGTCTAAACACGTAAGTTAGAAAAGTTTTGGGCATCACACAGATTATTTATGTAAGAATTGTGAAGTCTTATTTAAAAAATTTACGTTAAAAATATGATGAAAATGAGTCCAAATGAAAATAAGAAAAAGTTTAGCACTTAAAAAAAACAAAAATTCAGAAAATAATGCAATAAAAAACACTTGGAGTTGGGGTTGAGGGGATCTTGCGGTTAAACTATAACGTTTTATTATCCATACATTTCTAATTATATTAATGATCACACCTAATATTTATATTTTTTTGCTAAATAAGAAATTATCCATTAATCACAAAATAGCGGAATCCAATAGAATCAAATGATAATGTGAAAATAAAAGTTATACGATAGTTTAGAAAAATCATGATAATGATAAAAACCCACATCTCTAGACGAGGTAAAAAATACTAATACTAGAACAAAAAGCAAATACATAATAAAATTATTCACATCATCTACCCCACAATCCTTGAACACCAGTAGTAAGAGAATCTCAGTTCCAACATATTCTTTAGAAGGCAACAATCTACAAGACTATGGGCGTATCAATTGCATAAATATGTAAAAAACTGAAAAGGGGTTCAAAGCAAGTCCGAGTTGAAAGAATCCTCTAAAGAGGATCGAAATAAACCCTTGATTAGAAGGATCTGAAGTAAGTCTTACTCTCGGCACTTGTTGTATTTTATCTGAACTTTAGCTCGTGATAGATCCAGCCAAGAGCGTCAGCTACCGTCGGATCTTTGTCAGATCTAGTCATCATTTATTTGTTTTATACGCTTTCACATTCTTCTTTTGTCGTAAATCATGGTAGAATTGAGTGGCGTTTGGTTTTGAAAATTTTAACATTGATTTTATAAAAAATAAATTGTTTTTTTAAATGAATTAAAATCTCTTATTCCGACGTTATTAATTTAATTTATAGAAGTTATACTGTATATAAGGTAAGGGGTATATGCTAAGTAGTGTCGCACATAAGCTAATATCCACTAAAGTTATTGGGCTTTGCGGACAACAGAGCTTACCGAAGAAGTGGACTATATGTAGCCCGTAAGGATCCAATATTTTACGTTGTTTCGGGCTATACACCCAAAATAATAGCCCAAAACATTGTTTTGGGCATTTTATGGGCCCATAATAGTATTTTGATTAGTGTTCAAACTCGTCCATTGCTATAATATTAAAAATGAATTCCAAAAAAATAAACCATAACCTTGGTTGGGCTGGGTTCTGGAAATATGGACTTTTAAAAAAAAAAAAAAAATTTCTCAACAAGTCAAACCTAGAACTCACATCTTCATCTAAAATCATTAACTCCAACTGGATTATTTGTAACACACATTTGATATTTGATGTGACATTACTAATTGTAGTAATTTTTTCACACTTAAAGTTCATTTATTCACCTCTAAGAATTGTTTATTTTAATTTTAGATTATATAAATAAAATTTCCGTAATGAATATTTCACAGAGAGTGTTACAAAATATCTAAAACACAATTAACCTAACTTGTACTCTACAAAACATTCAAATAAATCAACTTGTCTTTAAAACTAAACTCAATCTAAGTGAAACCTAAAAAACTAAGGGTTTTTTCTGATATGTTGGACCATGTGGTTTAGAACTAGCCACGTAATCACATAATTGTCTCTCACCTCATTCTGTAACGATGTGACCAGTTCTGCACCACATAGTCCAGTGAAACTAGTACATATCAGAACTATTCAAAAACTAATAGTCTTTCTATTTCTTCTTCTTCTTTTCTTGTTTTGAGTAGGAAATTATTTTGCCGAATTCAACCACGGGTCATATACCGAACCAGCGGCATTGTCACTCCTTTAATTACTAACGCTCTGTTTATTAATGAACATACAGTTTCTTATAAAAAACGAATACTTAAATGAATTTTCAAATTTGAGTATAAGTTTCGTTAAGTAAATAATTATTTTTTAAAATTAAACTGTTCATATTTCTATTTTAGAAAAGGACCTTGTTAGGCTACTAGAATTATTGGCTAAAAGATTGACTAAAATAGTTTTTCGGACCTTTTTGCCCTTATAGTTGGGTGATCCCTTATACCTGCAGGGGGTAAGATAGTCATTCAACACCCTCAATTTAGAAGTTTAGGGTTTCTATCTCAAAAATTCTAGTAGTAAAGCATTTTCCTTTAGAAAAACCATTTTAAAAACAATTATATGTTTATCTACACTTAATAACCAACCTTATTTTAGGAAATATGAGTTTCACATATTGTATAGACCTCTATGTATAACTCTTTGATTAGTAACAATAAAAATAAAAATAAAAATTTAATTTTAATGCTTTCGATTGAAATAATAAAGGCAAGATAATTTTTACGTAATTATTTAATTCGGGAGAAAGGACCATATGATTATTCTATGCCTAACACGAGATTTGAATACGAAGCTCCACGGTTTTGGAAAATGGTACTCGCTGACTTTCATTCTAACCATACATCTCCGCAAAATATTTAATTAGTAAGAATAAATTATCAAAATATAACATACAATTTTAATAATTTAGATTGAATAAATAAGTGTAAGATAATGTTTGTGTCAAATTTTCTTTTAAATCATTGTCTTTTTTTTTGTTTTCTATTTTTTTTTTGAAGCCCGGCTGGGCGATTGCCCCATAAGGGAGAGAGAACAGCCTCACCAGAGGAGGAGAAAGCCCTAGAAAATGAGACAGTTAACTTACCTCATGCATGGAGAGGGTATCGAACCCACGACCTCACGATCGTGGGCAGATCATAACCCCATTGAACTATGAACGTTGTGGTTTTTAAATCATTGTCTAACGCTAACATATGTAATTATTTAGTTTTGGAAAAAGGATCATAACATTATTCAAATTAAGATAAGCACGAGTTTAGAAAATAGTGCTCACTTTTGAATTTTGCATTCTAATCATGCTTCCTTTGAGAGTTACATTTCGATACAAAATTGGTAATCGCAAATTTTCTAAAATCTTTCATCTCAGTAGTTGTTTTCATGGGAATTGGGTAGCCCAAGTAGTAAGGCTATCCGAACACGAGGCGGAGGTCTCGTGTTCGATTTCTATATCTCCCCATAATGGGGCAAATAATTCTCCTCCTTATGAGGTTTATCTTCCCTCCCCAGACATGGGGCATGCTTCAATCTTCCCTATCTAGGGTACTCTAAACTCTTCCCCTTCGGGGCAATCGCCTTCGGACGCTAAAAAAAAAAAAAAAAAAAAAAAGTAGTTGTTTTCAACTTTAGACGTTTGATGAAGATAATAAAAAGTTGCGAACCATTTTGAAAATGAATCCTTCGCCTCAATTAGTTTAGAGATTTTGTACGAAATTTTAAAATAAATATATCTTAAAAAGGGATATTCACGTAAATATAATAAAAAACAAATCATCACATAAAAAGTAACAATTGAACCGGAATACCTAAATAAAAAAATATTATATATATATTTGGGGGTTCAACCATGAGATGTAGCGTGGTAGTTGCTCACTTAGTATCTTAACTACTCCCTCCGTCCCAAATTATCTCAACTACTCCCTCCGTACCATGAGATGTAGCGTGGTAGTAGCTCATTTTAGTTACAATTTAATTCTACCTTCTTCTCTCTATATTATTCTCTCTCCAACATTTAATGTAAGGGTAATATTGAAAAAATCACCATTAATGAACCCTTTATTTAGAAAGTGGACAAATAATTTGGGACAAATTAAAAAGATAATGTGGACAGATAATTTGAACGGGAGAGAGTATAAGATTAGAAATTCAATTCCTAACCACGGAAATTGAGCACATCCCGTGACTAGTTATTTACCTTTTTTTTTAAGAGAGCTCCCTTGCCGATGAGATTAGACACTACCACTTTTTCGTTGAGTTCTCATGGTGAAAAAATTAAATACTACTACCGATAATGAACACTCTATTCTCAACCAAAAAAATTTGAGGCCCGTACCATCGCCCACCTCACACTTAGCCGTAGCCTTGGATCTAAGTCCTAAATCATCAAGATAATACTAAACCTTGGAGATATTGAAAAAATCCCAAACTCACAACAGACTTTATATTCTTGACTATGAATTTTAGTCAATTTAAACGAGTCGGCGCCTCCACAATCCAATAGCCAAGTATACAATTTATTACTCACTCCATTTCTTAATATAAGACTTTTTATAAATGTAGTAAATATTTAAAAAATAAAAAATAATTTTTTTTTTAAAAAAATATCAATATTACTTTTTTTTAATTCTATATAAGAGAGTAATATTAATATTTTGATTAAAATAAAACTTAATTTTTACTTCCTCAATTTTCCTTACATATCTTAAAAAATTTATATTAAGGAATAAATATAGTATCTTATATAATAGTAGAGTTTTTTTTAACCATTATATAATAGTAGTAGGTACTTATATTTTCATTACTTGTATAAATCTTTACCAAATAACATGACTCCTTTAATAATCACATAAATAAAAAAAATCACGTAAATAAACTAGAAGAGACTAGGATGACCAAAATATAAAGTTATTATAATTGGTTGAAATATAATATTAGCACTTATAAGTTATTTAACAATCATTTTATAGAAAATTCAAATGAAATTATCATTTAACACCACTCGTGTTGATTTTTTTTTTTTTTTTTTTTTTTTTTGTTTAAAAAAGTTTGGGTGGGTTCGGTTCCGGTCATCATCACGGGTCAGGGCAGGCCCTAGGGACTTTAGGTCGCTTACAATGTGGCTTACAAGGGTACTTACAAATCATCCACCAACACTACTCTCACGTCGACACCGAGAATTGAACACTTGACCTTTGTAAGGACGTGTCAAATCCTTATCAATTGAGCCAACTTATATTGGTACCACTCGTGTTGATTGAAGTTGAAGACTTTGCTAGAAATTCCGTATTTTTTAGAATGGAGTCCATAGGCTATAATTTTTCTTGTTAATGGCTAGGTACTTATCGTCTTTTTATTTTATTTTATTTGATCATTGTTTTTTTTAACTGCGAATCAGATACTCAACTACTATTATTTGAGTGGCAGGTACTTATTGTCCTCATGTAGCCAATTCGCTGCTAATTTTAGGTCATAATTTTAGGCCATTATAGATAATTTAGCATAACTTAAAAAATGAAGAGATATTGAATTTGTTTCCTGTTATGACATAAATTAATTAATTTATTCTCCGTTATTTATTAATAACCACTATCTTCATTTCTCTCTACGCCATAATATAGATAAAGGTATTTTTTAAAATATAAACATATAAGTTAAAAAAAACATAATGTATGTTTTTAGAAGAAATGAAAAAAAAAAGAATTTATATTATGAAAAGGATAGACTACATAATTTCTAGCCAGTTGTCTGGAACATATATCAATTATTTCCTTGATCTAGAAATAATGGCCAGTATATGTTTTTTTGGGTAGTGATTATTGGATAAAAAATTTGGGATTAAATTTGGATCAATAAGGTATAATGTCACCTTAAATTCTAACAATAATTTTTACTTTATACTCTTTGATCCTTATTTTATCCAACAGTCATTATTGATTTTTTTTTATCTATTGGTTACATTTTCAATCAAGTTAACGTTGGTCCTTGTTGCAGAATTCTGTTGTTTTCAAAGGTTGATTTACTTTTTTTTGATGAATAAAGGATTAATTATTAATAATAAAATGGCCTGGACCATTACAACCTAAAACGTTCTCAAACTCTTTCTCCAATACAACAAAATGGAGGAGTTGAGAAACAAAGAAAATCAAACAAAACAGAAAATAAAAGTTACACAAGGTAACAAATAATAACCCACACCCCAAATAATCTAAGTGGGAAGCAACTAAAACTACTATTAATAATTTAACAAACAAACTAAAGATAGTCTTATCTGCAATGTCTTAATCACTATTTTCGAACTCCATAGATAAGCACTTGGTTTCAACCTCTTTCGTAGACAGCGATTCAGAAAAACATGAGCGTATCAACGATCTAAATAATCGCCTAGAAAAGAGGTGGAAACTCAAGAAAGTGCGTAGATCAAAATTGGGTATCCATATCTTACCACCAACTAGCCGATTTAAGAAGATTGACAAAAGATCTCGCCTCAAAGTTTTGAATCTTGATGAAAAACGCATTAGAGAAAGTCCATCGATATTTGTGGCCAAAAGGAGGGGTGAAGACACAAAAAAAAGGTGGAGAATGGTTAAATCCAACCAAGATCCGATCGGAGGTCGGAGTTCTTGGCCGAATCTAGTCATTAGAGAATGGAAGAGGAAGAAGAGAAAAAGGAAAAGATATTTTTAGAGAGAAAATTTTGGGGAAGATTCATTTACTTTTACTTTCCTATCCTTCTCACTAGCTGATATATCATCATACAAATCCCCAAAAAAATTACAAATCCAATTGTAAATATCTTATCAATAATTGAATTTCAATTTAATATTGATCACACAAACGTCTATTACTTTCATTCACTTCTTATCTCTGTTTAAAGTGTAAAACAAATATGGTCATTACCGATGGTACACCATTTTCAAAACATCAAACCACGTTATTTTCCTTATCTCAAATGTTGGACCATAAATAACTTATCACGTGACCTTATTTTAAACTTTGTCTCAAATTTTTTTTGTTTTGTTTTAGATTATCAATATTTAAATTTGACAAACTTGACTAATTTAAACAAAATGATGCAGAGGCTCAAAAGGACGACTCTATCAAAATTAACAACTTCATAAAAATATTATAATTGCGGTTCAAACTCTGATTATTCTTAAAGAAATAATCGCGGTTCAAATTCTGATTAATCAATTCCACAATAATTGATGTTGGTTGGTTTAAAGGGATGAAGCCAGTAATTTCTGTTGGGAGCGAAAACTGTAACAATATACCAATCTATTTATAAAAATTGTAAAAAAAAAAAATTGGGAGGGGTGGGAGAACTTGATAAAAAAAATTAAATTACATATAAAAATTATTATATCTAATAGTATTTTAAAAATTTTCGGGGAGTATCGTCCCTTTCCCTGTCCCTGTCCTTGTTGGTTTGCACATCGTCATTTCTTTTTAACTTACATGATAAAAGAATGTCATGTTACATCATCAATTTGGTTATATCTCAACTCTTTTTCAATGTACGTACGAGAGAAAAAGTCTTGGTCCTCACCCAATCCGGCTCCTATGCGAAATAGATTTTTTTTAATATATACGAAACATTTATTTTTACCTTAAAACATATATTTTTAATTTTAAAAATATATATTCTTGTGAATATGTATTTTTTTTAAAATCAATCTTAATGTTAAAATTTGAATCCAACGGATTAGAAATCGTTCCGCACTGCAGCCGTAGTGGTCCTCACCGGTTGTCCTGGCTATTGATATGTAACCTAGCCATAGGGGCAAAGAATGAATGACCCATCATTTCAGTCCGGTTCCTATGCGGACCAGTTTTTTTCAGCACGTACGGAACAATCTCAGTCGTCGGATGAGATTTTGCGGCTGAGCTTAAAAAAATTTTAAAAAAATTCTCTCTCCAGATCTGGACCGTTAAAAAATCTCATCCGATGGTTGAGATCGTATCCCGCAATGCGGAACAAAAATCTGTTCCGCATAGGAGCTGGGACGCATTTTTCAACCTTCATATTCTTCTCCTTTAGAAATTTTATCAAAAATTAAAAAGTACAAAAAAAAAAAAAAAACTTAATAATTTTCTAATGTGACAAAACCACTTGCAAATTTTTATAAATTATCCACGACAAAAAATATAAGAAATTGAACGGGTCACATCTACATCCAGATAGTAAATGCATATTTATATATATTCTCGACTCCACATCTTCTAGCATATACTTTATATTTTTTCATTTATCTGTCGCTTTATTATATTGTATTTCAAATTAAAAAAAATGATTGGAATGTATTAATTAAAAAATGGATTGAGACTTTTACCTTCAATTAATACATTTATTTTGGGACAATTAAAAATAGTTATTGACTAAACTAATGAAAGCTAATGGTAAATTTGGAAAATATACATTTAATACTCTCTTGATTTTTAAAGTGACAGATAATTAAAAATTGATAAAGTATATTTAGTCCGAGCCCTAAAAAGTCAGGGGCCCGATTCCAGATCCGAAGCTCGATGCCTACGAAATGAACAAAGCATACGACTCATTTCCTCTTGTATCCTTTTTATGAACACGAAGCAAGCCAGACAGAGGAAGATAACTGATAACCAGCGCAGGTTTCGATTACCTGTAGTCTATGATACCGCTACAGATAGAGGAGAATGCGGCTAGTTGCTCTTCGCCGGCTTCCTTGAAGCCTCAAGACCGGGTCGGACCTGAAATGAAAGCGTCTTTCTTGCTCGGTGATCAGTCAATGAAGTCATTCTGGAGACGATAAATAATTAAAAAGAGAGAGAATAGTACAGTACATTAATATATAAAATTATTATAAGTGGAGTAATTTGATTATTTTAGGTCTATTAATAACGTTGCTGCTCTTATGATGATTCTATTGATTAATTAGTTAATATATTAGAAGATTTATCAAAAAAAATTATTGATGAAATAATTGAATTAGAGTATTTAATTTCAAAATAAAATTAAAGGCTTTGCATTTAATTTGAGGTCCTTGGATAGGTGGGGGATTCGAAATCAAATTGTACGAATCAGGACGCGTGGACTTCCGCCGACGGAAAACGACAAAAGAGGTCAAGCCCATCGTTTTCGTCTTCCAGATTTTGTTGTCGTCATTACAAGAAAAGGCATGAAAGGAATTTTCCCTTTTTTTTTTTTTTTCTTTGGCCTGAATAATGAAAGGGAGGATCTCACGTGCCATTTCCTCGGAAAATTCTAATAATAGGGTTTTGTGGGACTGGTCCCACAGTCCTTTCACAACTCACCAAGTAGGTTCCACCATAACTTATGTGAGAGGATTATGAGGTCAGTCTCACAAAATCGGATCCATACCTGACACCATTTCCTCACTTTGACTTCTTTACACGGTTATATGTTTTTTTTATTTCCTTTCATTATGAGGCATAAACAGAAATTTTGAAATTCAAGAAACAAATACAATAATAATAAGAAAATATAAGGGTAGGTTGAATAAAATTTGAGTTTTCAGAAGTAAGTTTTTTTTTTTTTTTTTTTGAAACCCAAAGGGTGCAATTTTTATATCACAGAAACACAGTCCGACGAGATCGCAGAAAGTACATCAGAGGGGAGTTGGGTATCCCATAACATAGATGAATAAGAGTGGCCATGACGGGCCAGACAATGAGCAGCTTTGTTACCACTACGTTTAACAAAAGACAAAAAAATTTGTAAAAAAAATTGCAAAATTTACATTGGGTGTAATTGAATACTAATCCATTTCGAAACCTAATGGACTTGTTGAAAAATTAAATTTGAGCTCGATTTTTCTCCAAAAAACGTAACTTAATAGAGTAAGGTTTTCAAATCTTTTTAAGGTTGAATGCTCACTAGTTAGTTAATATTGGATTCACCACATTTTCTATGCTCAATATTAGACATATGAAACATGAAGTTTGTAAAATTGGATATTTTCTGGTCACCAAACATTGGGCTAAGTTCGTAGCTCTAGTGGGACAAACTCAACACAATGGATTAGTTAATATAGGATTCAACAACACTATCGATGCTCATGATTGGACATATGAATAGGGACGAAGTTAAAAATTTAGTGTGGGCGAAAACTGCAACAATATTCTGAACTATATATAAAAATTGCAAAAAATAAAATATTGGGGGACGAATTTGATAAAATATTTCGAACTATATATAAAATTTACTATATCTAATAATATTTTATAAAAATCTTGAGGGCGATTGCCACCCGCCCCTTGTCTTCATCCCTGCTTATGAACCATGAAGTTGGTAAGCTTGAATATTTTCTAGTCATCAAACATTGGGTTAAGTGCGTAGCTCTAGTGGGACAAACTCAACATAGTGGATAAACTCAACACATTCAGGGGCAAAGAATCACCTGTCTTCGTATATATCTTTATTCTTCTCCCCAATCAATCATAATTCATCATGTCTATATATAATTAGAAAAAATATTCATATAGCGAATTCTGATTAGTTAAGAATAGAAATGGGAACATACACACGATTTTCATTCCATTCAGGGTGACTAGGTATTCTTACGCTAGCTGCTTTGGCGAGATAAACTAACACACAACTCTTACGTCAGGTCTGGACATTTCAATATATGCATTTAATCAACTTTACATTTGCAAGACTGAATAACGGTAGGCCTCTGCTCTTGTGGCTGCTCCAATCTCATTCAAATAAAATTTGCTATTATTTGCTTTTGGTGAGGACCCTAGGTGATTTCAACAATGACATATCCAAGGAAATTATTCACGAAGAATTAAAGTTTTACCACTTGAATATTTAATGTTTGAACTTATATTTTGCCTTCACATTATTCTCCTTTTAATGGATCCAAGGATTGCCTCGACAATTTTGAAAAAAATTTATATATTATAGTGTAAACGAATATTTCGTGCAACTTAAAAAAATTAGATTCTATCCTCCTCAAAATAAATTTTACCCCCAACGTGCTTATGTTGGATCCCCTGCTGTTTTAGTTTATTTTTCTTTATTCTTAAAAAACCCCTTTCCAGACATATAAATAGTAATTCTCCATTTCCCCGTAAATTAATGTATTACTACCTCTATCATCAAATATAAGACTTTCATTACATATTGCGAATTTTAAGGCAGTAAAAAATAAGATGTTTTTGTAATCAAAATATCAATATTATTCTCTTAAATAAAATTAGTAGTATACAAGTCATATTCAAGAAAGTAATAATGGTATTTTAGTTACGAAAGTATCTTAATTTTTGCAACATGTAATGAAAGTCTTATATTTAGGAATGGAGGGATTACTATATAACATGGAAAAAGAAGAAAAAGGTGTGCTATGATATTTTGTAAGAAAAATAAGGAAGAAAGAAGAAAAAAGAGGATTTTGTGTTTCTTTTGAACAAACAAATAATTATCTGAGAATTCTGTGTAAGGACCATTCTGCAATTACATAAACGTTATGTGACTCTTTTGCAGTTACTCAATAGTTAAGGGACTATTATTATAAATTTGTCCAAAAAGATATTACTGCTCTACCGGCAAGGACACATGTGACGCGACAAGGCAAGTCGAGACGGGCGATGCGCAAGGGTAATCCCTTTTTCCACTTGTTTAAGATTACTAGTCTAGCTAGTACTTATAAACTACTTTTAATCGGTTCTCACAACCAATGTGGGATAACAATAAAATCACACCTCCGTCAATAACCTCTCCACTTTAACCAAATTTATCATTCACATCGAAAATTAGTTTCCTCACATGTTATATATCATCGCGAAGCTTCCGCAACCCACTATGCGATGAATTCAAAACACTTAAAAACTAATCGATGAAACACACAATTAAATTTGATCAAATAAGTTCACATAATAATTAATTTTCCAACAATAACCTCCTTCAAAACAATGGAAAGATAAAAAATTAAAGTGGAGATTTTTTTTTTTCAAATTTTTTATTAGCGTGAGAGAGAAAATGTTAAATTCAAAACTTATAATATGTAAGTTAAAAGTGCAACATTAACTGATAAGTTTCCTTAACAAAAATTAAAGTGGTTCTCTATTAATGAATGCTGCCAAGGGTTTGATCAATTATTGTTGAAACAACTTTGGTTGTGATAATGATTTAATTTACTTTATAGTACTACTCTATTCACTTCAAAATACATGTATTAATTTGAATTTTCATGATTATTACGATTATGTGAAAATTTGATAGTGAAATTAGGTAAAATGGTCAAAATAATCCTATTGAATTTGTTGATTGGAGTGTTTATTTATAGTTTTTGAAAAGTTATAGCATTATTAGTTTGTTTGAAGTAGTGGTAGAATGAGGGAAAAAAAAACCCATAAATGCTTTTCCTATTTAAATTAGGATAATTAGTTTTAAAACAAATCAAAAAGTAAATCAGGACACGTATTTTGAAACGGATATAGCAGTGTATACAAGTAGGGGTAAGACATTTTTATTTTATTTTTTACTTTTATTTCCTCTTTTTGGTAAGAGTCAACGGGACTGATATTTGAATCCGGAGTTGGTGGTGTCAATATCAGTGGAAAGTGTAATACACCACCACGGCTCCTATGCGGAACATTTTTTATTCCGTTCAGAATTTTTAATTTTTTTTATATACTAGGTATATATATTTAATGGTTCAAATATATATATCTTTTTTTTACTACGGCCCCCCAAATTTCAATCTTGGCTCCGCCACTGCGCACAAGAGGGGCAAAATCTCAGCCGTTAAATTAAAATTTTGACGACTGAGATTGATTTGAAAAATAAACACCTACTCTGATTTAATGGCTGAGATTGATTTTCGAAACAAGTGTTCTAGATAAAAAAAAAATGTTTCTCATGTGCAGAAAAAAAGATGTTCCGCATAGGAACCGGATTGGTAATAAACTATCTAAATTGTTGATCAAATCAGTCATCAATATTCTACCATTGATAGGGTTTTTGTGCCCTACCCTATCTTTCATCTAATCTAAATTATATCAATAATGAACTAGATATTTTGCTTTTCCTATCATACCCAAGTTGAAGAATTATTCCAAAAGGAATATCCCACGACGATCAATGTCTAAGACATGTTTATATATTATTCAGACTTTTTACGGATATTTTATGGAGGACGGGAACGTAATTCACAACATTAGTCGAGACCTTTCCACTATGTACTTAAAATGAGTTGTGAACTATCATTTCAGTCAATAAATGAATGACATCAACACTTACTAGATGCATGAACTAGGTTATATATTCGAAAAATATTAGGATCATAATATTAAGAATGCCTAAAAACAAGATTTTTATTCGACATCCCTCCAAAATTTCCTACTTTGAAAACATCTACTTTCACAAACACATTTTACACAACAAAGAAAAGAATCTCCGAGTAAAAACTTTATTCAATCTCACAATAACACGATTCAGGAGGAGAAAGAAGAATGCCATAAGAGAATAAATGTATCTTCAGAAACTGTCAAATTAGTTTATAATTTTGAAACAGTTACAGTGAAGAAAAAAATAATTTTTATGATAATTCCTTATAAATATTATATTTCGCATCTTAAAAAATTTTAGTAAAAAATTTGCATTAATAACAAACTTATGCCTCCGCCACCGTATAATGTTAGAGAATCTTTTATAGTGTTAAGCTAGATATTCCTATAAAGTGCTTCTTTTTTTTTTTGAGCGTCCGAAGGCGATTGTCCCCCCTGAAGGGGAAGAGCTGAGAATACCCTAGATAGGGAAGATTGAAGCATGCCCCATGCCTGGGGAGGAAAGATAAGCCTCATGAGGAGGAGAATATTTAATTGCCCCATTGCGGGGAGTAGGTATCGAACTTGGAACCTTGAGATCCCAAGCCAGAGGCTGCCCCACTGGGCCAACCCCTTGTTGATCTATAAAGTGCTTCTGCAGCCCCTAACAACAATTATACAAATTCGTCTTCTAAAAGCACTGGCGGAGCCAGGTAGGGGCAAGGGGGGCCACGATCCCCAAAATTTTCGTAATTTTTTTAGTGTTAGTATGTATTTTTATATGCATTTATACATAAATTTTTAATACATGAAAATTGTTTTTATTCCCTTAAAACTTTTAAAATTTGATAATTTAGTACTCATTATTTTTTTTTAATACATAAGTTGCAATTATCACCACCGGCCAGATCTGGACTTACTGAGCTTCCATATCCTTCAGAGTTCACAGGAAATTCATTTGATCAGGCCGAGAAAAGGTTTGGATCATGGGATGTTGGAAAATCAAGGTGAGAGGGAAGAAGAAGAAAGAAAAAGATGATGAATGAAGATTTTTTTCAAAATACCCTTTAATTTTGGTGTTTTTCATTTAAATTTTTGTTTACTGACTGTTGACTATAACTGTTATGGATGGAAGGACCATTAATGTGTTATTTTGTGTTTATTCAACCCCACAATACCTGAAAATTCCAAGGTATAACCACACTTGTAAGACTGATCTCACAGATCTCTCACATAACTGGAGACGTACCTACTTTGCAGGTAGGTCTCACTCCAATTAATATGAAAGGGTAATGGGGTCAGTCTCACGAGAGTGTCTCAAAGCCTGAGTGACCCCACAATACCTAACCCCAATAAAAAGAAAGAAACATAACTTCAACCCCTCATTTTATCTAAAGAATTATGTTAATGGGACGAAATATAAAGGTTAAATTTGGAATTTATCATCCATATTAAGAAATATTGTGGTAATTTTTTTTTTTTTTGAGCGCCCGAAGGCGATTGCCCCCCGAAGGGGAAGAGCGGAGAGTACCCTAGATAGGGAAGATTGTAGCATGCCCCATGCCTGGGGACAGTGGGGAGGGAAGATAAGCCTCATAAGGAGGAGAAATTATTTGCCCCATTATGGGGAGATATAGGAATCGAACACGGGACCTCCGCCCCGTGTTCGGGTAGCCTTATCACTTGGGCTACCCGATTCCCATAATATTGTGGTAATTGTGCTAGTCTTTTTCTACCCGATTTACAATTTTCAATCATTATTTACCGTCTCGTTATCTATATTTCATTTATAGATAACTACTGTATGTCTCATTTTTTCTAGAGGGTTTACTATTTATTTTTATTTTTATTTTTTATCTTATAGAATTTTTAAAAAGAAAAATAGACACACGACAACATAGATGATAAATCATAGGAGACTAAACACAAGATATGCTAACCCTATTTGTTAAAACACAAATGTAAGTATCTATAGAGATATTATGCATTTTTTATCCAAACTTTCAACCACGGACCATTGGCTTAATCCAATAAATAGAAACCTTCAAATCCTTTTCTTGGTCAAGAAAGAAATAAACAAATAAGCTTTATAAATTCACTGCCCCAATCAATCAGTGGCAAAAAAAATCCGCCGTCCCTATTTCTTGTTCCCCTTTTTTATACTTATAAGTTTGACTATTTTTTTAGATTATAAATTTTTAATTAAAAAATAATAAATGTCAATTTCTTATTAATAGCACAAGAATGGAACTCAAAATACAAACAGAACATTCCTACCGTCAATCAGCAGGGTTTTGTATATATATATACACTACTAGAAGATCTATAAAATGGGAAGAAATTACAACAGGGTCCAGTAATCTGGTTTATATATGCTAGTTGTTGAAGATCCGGAGCAATAGTGGTATCAAAGCCATGGGTATTTAAGTAATTCATCTAGAACAGATGTTAATTCAACATAAACTTTATTGTATATATATATATATATATATATATATATATATATATATATATATATATATATATATATATATATATATATGTTCACCTAGTTTTGGAATTCTTTAAACAACACCACTTTGAAAAAGGCTTCTTAAAACAAAAACGCCTAAAATTACAATCTAGAAATGGACTTTTCTTCTTCTTCTTCTTCTACCACTTCTTCTGATTCTTCTTCTTTTTCTCAATATTATGAAAAAAATCTAGATGATCTCTTCTTCTCAGACTCTTTTTTCTCTTGGAAAGAAGACCCTTTTTCCCCACTAGAAAATCAACAAAACATAACCACTTTTTCTTTCAAGAAAATCAATGAAGAAGAGGTAATTTCTCCCAAGAAAGATATTTCTCTTCTTAAAGAAAAAAAAAGATCTATTGGAGTCCGAAAGCGGCCATGGGGAAAATATGCAGCAGAAATAAGGGATTCAACAAGAAATGGAATTAGGGTTTGGCTTGGAACTTTTGATACTGAAGAAGAAGCTGCTTTAGCTTATGATCAAGCTGCACTTTCAATGAGAGGTCCATCGGCTTTCCTTAATTTTCCGACAGACCAAGTTAAGGAATCACTTGAATCAATTAAATATAGTTGTCAAGAAGGATGTTCGCCGGCGGCTGTTCTTAAAGCTACTCATAAAATGAGAAGTTTGAAAAGAAGGAGAAATAGGAAGAAATTATTACAAGGAAATTTGATGAATAAAGTTGTTGTTGAACTTGAAGATTTAGGAGCTGAGCTCTTGGAAGAGCTATTGAGTTCATCAGAAAGTGCTGGTACTAGCTAAATATTACCGTCTCCATTCTATAATATAAGTCGTTTAATACATGTAGCGAAAATTAAAGAAGCAAAAAATAAGATGTTTTGTTAGTTAAAATATCAATATTACTCTCTTAAATAGAGTTAGTGATATACAAATCTTATTTAAGAGGGTAATATTGATATTTTGACTAACAAAGTAATTTGCTTTTTTCTTCCTTAATTCTCGATATATATCCTAAACAGCTAATAACATAGAATGCAGGGAGTACTAATTAGAAAAAAAATTCAAGCCTTTTTGTTTTTCTATTGAGTTTTTGTAAATTGTTTCTTTCAAGATTCCCATGTATAAAGTGATGAATGAAGCAAAAAATGTTCATCACCACCATATAGAAGTTCCTACTTTATTAAAATGCAAACCGTATATTTGATGAAATAATTAAGATTAAAAGAAATTGAAGAATTGAGTTCTAGTATCTCTTTTTCCCTTCATTTCTTGAATGTGAATGGTACATTTGGTGATGGAGGCTCTCAACATATTTCCTTATTATCTGATGACAATTCTTTAATTTTTTTTTTTCTCCTTTTTTTGTTCTGCCTTCCCAGACAGCTCTTCTCTAGTTCAAGTCTATTTAAATTGGTTCTGATATGAGTTTGGACCTCAAATTTTTTTTTTTTTTGGATCGAGTATGTGAATGAAACCTTAAGTTTTAAATCATGTAGAATTAGGGTATGATTTGAAACTAGTATGAAATTAAGATGTCAATCCACTCAGACTTCATCTTGGCCACTGGTGTTTGCTGCAACTAATTTTCAGAGTTTGATTCTTGTTCTATCTTTTGATGTCCAACATGGTAAAAAAATTAATTATTGTATTTTTTTTTTATTACAATGAAACATAGAAGTGTTCTTTTTGCAATAACTTTAATAATCTGCTATTTTAGTAATCTTTTTTCCTCTGAATTACCATGATTTTTATTCTTTCTAAAATGAACATTGATAATTTCTATATTAGTATTGAGCATCATATATATATTGTTCATGAAAATCAAGAGGAGAAAATATTGTATGGAGAAGAGATTTTCATACCTTGAAGTTGTAGTGAATGAGTAAAGAAAATGGTTCAAATAGGATGAATATGCTGGCATTAATTGGACAAAATGGTGGTCATCCAAACACATGGGGTCCTTGAAAATTCAATTATTAGTGAGGTGTAGATACAGGCTGTCAATACAATTAAATATAATAATTTAATTTAATAAGTGACGTCTTAACATCTAGATTTGAAATACTTTTATCGTGTAGCAAATTATTTTAATGACAACTGTAAAAGCATCTAACGAGTTTGATATTACTCCCCTCTTGTAATTCGTTCCTGCCAAAAGCGCAATTCATTTCTTTATGTTAAAAGGTCCCAATCACAAAAAGGCAAAAGTATTATATGCACTATTAACCAACTAATTTGCTTTTGAATTTTCGTAGTTAATTAATAGGATTTTTAAGCTTTGAGCAATAGGTTCTATTAACGAGTGAACGTCAATTCCCTTCAAAAGTTTTGTAACCCTATATGGCTGCCAACAACCTGCCTTTCATATAAGTAGAACCTGAAATTTGGTAGTCATTCCCGGTGGGTCTGAGTGGGTCACTCAATCCTATAACCGTTCTTGTGGGGACTAGTTTATCATTCCTTCACATGAATTGAGCGGAACTCACATCTAATGGTAGGTCCCACTCAATTCATATAAAAAGACTGTGATGTCAGTCCCATGGTTACGTGTTCCCTGCCTAATTTTCCAATTCACCTAAAAGCGGCAATTGCAGAATTAGCAAATTCGGATTGGACAACTGCCAAAGTTGCAGGTGAAGCGGAATCTTTCGACAAAGACACTTTCACTACTGTACCGAGCCAAAGGCAAAAGGAAGATACACTGTGTTTATCCTTGAGGCATTATATGTCCAATATCCAAATCTCTAGTATTTGTTAATACAATTCGAGATTGTAAAAAAGGCCATTGGAAACTTGATTTCCACCAGACCCCTTGAGTCATTTACTATTCGGTGTCTCTGAGGTTCCATCCCAAAATTCTCCAAGCCGACATGGCTTGTGCTGCGCCACTGTCTCGACCCTCAGTCTATTCAGCTATGTCCTATGATTGAATTTTCAAGAGTCTAAAATTTACAGGGATCCTTAATTGATGTTGAATTATGGATCAAACATAAACCCTAATTAAGAATGAAAACCCCTAAACGATCGATTTGCCAATGTTTTTTCTTTTTTCTTTTTCTTTTTCCTTCTCTTGAATATTTGAGTTGTTTCTCTTCTTCTGCTTTAATGTAATTTTTCAGAAAATTCATAAAGAGCACCTAAGAAATAACTGAAACTAGAGCATGTTACTACATTTATAGAAATGAAGTATCTCCTGAACCCTAGCTAGTACGCTGTCCGAGCAAATTTTTATTACATTTGTGGATACAAATGTTTCCCCGAAATTTGAATCTTTTTCATTTTTGTATTGTAGAAGTCTTCTATTCCTATCCGGTCTCTCTTTTCTTAATCTCACTAATAAAATATTGACATGTATTAATTTTTTAATTAAAAAAATTTATAACCTAAAATAAATAGTAAACCCGTAGAAAAAAAAAGTGATGATGTAATAATCATCTATTTGTAAAAACATAAACATGACACAGAATATGTACAAATATTTTTTGCCCAATAAAGAGGACAGTTCGGCTCCTGTGCAGAACAGCCAAAGTTTCGCACGTTCGGAACAGTCCCAGTCGTCGGATGAGATTTTGAACGGTCCAGATCTGGAGAGAGAAAAGTTGCGGCTGACTTAAAAAATAATAAATAAAAAAATTTCTCTCTCTAGATCTGGACCGTTCAAAAATCTCATCCGAGACTAGAAGCGTGTCGCGTACCGTACAGAACAAAAGGTGTTCCGCATAGGAGCCGGGAGCTAAAGAGGAGATGTCTAGAGGTAGACATAATCGGCCGACGGATGAAGACAAATCTCTGTAGTCAAGAACGACAAATCTCTGTAGTCAAGAACGAGATTGGATATGCGCCAATTAATAACTAGTGATAAGGAAAGAAAAACAAAAACAACAAAAAATCTTTGAGAGTGACTTTCACACTCCTTTTTAACTTTTAGAGTCGTGGCAGTCATGAGACAACTTAACTTATTGTATCAGGCCCCCACAAAAAAATTCCCTAATTTTTTTTTTACCTTTTATTACTAAAACTTGAAAATAAAAATAAAAAAATTAGATGTTATATAATTACATCTCACCTATTGCCCACTAAACATAAGTCTAGACTAAACTCATTGAGACTCACTTTAAGAGTATAAAAACTCGGTGACGTTTCTATCTTCCATCATTTTCATCCCTGAAAAATTTAGACTTTTTTATTCTTTTTACTCTACGCTCAGTCTAAACAAATTTCTGAAGTCATTATGGTAGACAAATAAAAGAAGAAACCATATATCTCTCTGAAATTCTGATACGCGCAGCTTTAGGGAGAGTCACTAGAGCTTCATCACCTCTCAAATCCCTCGCAATTCTCAATCCTATCTCATTCACTAATATTTTGGCTATATAAATTGCTAGTTCCATCTTTCTAGTTTTCATCTCTTTAATTTTTTTTATATTTTTAATTTCATTATCGGTTACTATATTTCTGTGTTATTTGTATTTATTATTGATTTATTATTTTTTGTATTGTATTTTTTATTATATTGAAATTTTTAGTGAAAATTATAAGATGTCTAATAGAAAATATAAAAGTGGGTATCTTAATTAATTTACATTAAAAGTACGACAATTTATAGAATTTTATTAACCACACCTGTGACATTTGTTTCTTATTTTTAGAATTAAAAGTGTTGATTAACTAGCCTATCTTTTTTTTTTTTTTAAATTTGATTGATGGATTTGATTATTTTCAAAATTAAAAGTGTTGAAAGAAACTCTTAATGTAGAAATTAATACTCCAATTAAGGTACTAAATTACATTAAAAATAGATTATTTTTCAAATGCATGTATTATTTAATTTTTTTTTTATTAATCATACATGTGATAGTTGCTTCTGCTGAAACAAAGTTTTTCAAAATTAAAACTAATAAAATCTTATTTAAGATCAACTATGTCAAAATGTAGATTAAATTAAGGCAAATTGGCATCCTGGGTCCAGAAACAATTTGTCATTTAGAAGGCAGGTTCAGAAAGTATTTTTTCAACAACTTCTATCCTAAAACAATTTACGATTGGTGCACTCATCCTTCCGTCCAAAAAAGCCACAAAGTCAACTGTTAATCTAAATTTTGAATTTGGTCAACAATAAAGTTATAAAGGGCATTTTCGTATTTTCAATTAACCCCCTCCACTCTCCCATCCCCCACAACATCACTCCACCCCACCCATATCCTTTCATTCTTCATCTCCCCATTTCCCCACCATGACCGCCGCCCACCACCACCTTCAATTAGATATCCTTTTCACCAAATTTTCAATTTAATCACATATCTCCCATAAACTCAAATACACACCACCACAATTCAAACCCCTACCCTCCATGACCGCCTCCCAAGCTTTCTTCTTCAACCTCTATGACCGCCAGAAAATTCCTTTTGCTGAAGAACATAATTAACAAAATTGAAGCTCAATTCAAGTATTTAAAATCAAATGAACAAAATTAAAAAGTCGAATTTCACCTGCAACATTTTCATCAAATTCATATCATTTTAGTAAGAAAATCACATTTACTAAAGCTTCGAATTCTGATAAAATCAATGGGTTTTTCACCAAATTTTCAATTTAATCTCACAAAAAATTGTTCACCGAAGAGTTTTAGGAACATTTTGAAACAAATCGACAAATCCCGCAGAGGTTCTTGTAGTTGTGCTTTCCTTTCCACCGAAATTGAAGCAATGGCCAAGAAGGTGGTGGGCGGCGGCGATGTTAGATGGTCAAGGTGGGGAGGGGGGAGATGAAGAAGAAAGGGGTAGGGTGAGGTGTTTGTGGTGGGGTCAGGAATGTGTAGCGAGGGGGAGGGAGGAGTTAATTGAAAATACAAAAATACCCTTATAATTTTATTGTTGATTAAATTCAAATGTTGAATTAACAGTTGACTTTGGCTTTTTTAGACGAAAGGATTAAGTGCACCAATCGTAAATTGTTTTAGTATAGAAGCTGTTGAAAAAAATACTTTCTGGACCCTACTTCAAAATGACAAATTGTTTCTGGACTCCAGGATGCCAATCTGCCTTAAATTAATTAGGTATATTATCTATTGAAAATAATTTATTAGAACATCTTAAATATCAAACTTTAATAATTAACTTTGCAGCCGAAAAATCAAGATAAACAATAAAAATCTTTAAACTTTTCAAAATATTTTATAATATGAGCCTCTGATAAAATTTTAGCTCAGACCCCATGTTCCATTCAAACGACCCTGTAACTACTTTCATTTATCTCTCCCCTCTTATAAAGTTGAGATTGAAAATAAAACACTAATTTTGTGGTGAATTACAAAATAGAGAACCTCTCTCAAATCCACAAAGTATAATAATAATATATGAAGATTCGTGATCAAGATTTAAACTATATATATATATATATATATATATATATATATATATATATATATATATATATATATATAATAGCAAAAAATACCCGTGCTATGCACGTAAACGTAATGTTTAATGAAAGAAAATATGTCAAAGTAATTTTGTAACTCAAAACATGTAAAAGTACACTCTTTTATAGTATTGTCAAACTCAAAAAACAATGTAACTTTTCAATGTGGGATACTCTTATAAGCAAATTAAGAATTTACAACCAAAGTAAAATTTAACCAACCAATCAAAATTTTATAGAATAATTAATTGGACACAAATTCATGGAAATTACACGTAGGATTTAGAAGGATGTGATTGGCTGAAACTGAAAACAGACTCTGTAATATAAATATAGATAGATACTCCTTCTAATTCAAAATATAAGTCTTTTTAGGAGTTTTCACACAAATTAAGATACTAATCAATATGACTAAAGCACCCCTAATTAATACTCCAAAAGAACAAATAAATTAATGAACAGTTGCATGAGAACTATACATTTTGACAAATATGAATATATGGATAAAATAATGTAAGGGCAAATTAGCCAATAAATGCAACATTCTTGTAGAAAGACCTATATTTTGCAACAAAAAATAACTCTTAGAAAAACTTCTATTTTGAATCGGAGGAAGTATAAATTTTATGCACATTAATTTTCTTTATAGTCTCGTCATTTGTCAAATTTTAAAAATAATAATTATTTTTTTTATGTGGGAGTTTTTATTGTTGTTAATTCTCTTATTTGACTTTAGATTAATATTTTTAATTTTTATTATAAATTAAAATTTCTACAAATTAATACTTTAGTTTTAGAGAGTTTAGAAAAAGATTCACTTGATTTTTGCAGTAAAAACGAAGCGAATTGATTTTTTTTTAAATATCCATATTTATTTATTTTTAAAAATATATTATGAAAATAAAAATTCTCCATTAGAATAAAAAAAATGAACATTGCATAAGTTTGAGCTAAATCGAACTTGATTATAAGCTTTCAATCGAATTCGAGAGGACCGGTCTTTCGAATTACCCGTTATTTGTTAAAACTTTAATTATTTATATTTATATAAATAAAAAAATATAAGAAGCAAATAAGCGAGCTTCCTTAATTTGAGCTAAAATGTCAGCCCAATTTTGTAACTCAAAACATGTACCATCATTTATAATATTGTCAAACTCAAAAAACAATGTAACTTTTCAATGTGGGATACTCTTATAATGCAATTAAGAGTTTACAACCAAAATAAAATTTAAATTAGTATTCCATTAAAAGAATTAAAGAAAGTAGTTGTCAAATACCTGCCAGAGTAGTTGGCAATGCGACGTAGCATCCGGCTTGCAGGTCGCGGGATCTAATCCCCCTCTCCCAATTTAAATAAAATTGTTTAACATTTTTGCACCAATTAAAGTTGATATTTAATTTTTATTAAGATAAGTTAATTTTCAATTAATTTAATTAACCTAAATATTCTCAACCAATAAAAATTAGTAAATTAATTAAAAATTGTTTTCAATGTGGGATACTCTTATAATGCAATTAAGAGTTTACAACCAAAATAAAATTTAAATTAGTATTCCATTAAAAGAATTAAAGAAAGTAGTTGTCAAATACCTGCCAGAGTAGTTGGCAATGCGGCGTAGTATCCGGCTTGCAGGTCGCGGGATCTAATCCCCCTCTCCCAATTTAAATAAAATTGTTTAACATTTTTGCACCAATTAAAGTTGATATTTAATTTTTATTAAGATAAGTTAATTTTCAATTAATTTAATTAACCTAAATATTCTCAACCAATAAAAATTAGTAAATTAATTAAAAATTGTGAAAATATAAGAAAATAGTATTGAAAAAATATATAGATACAAATATACGTATCTATAACATGCTCTTTAAATACGGTAAGAATATAAAGGCCGTATTTAGTGTATAAGACCCCGTAAAAAAAATAAAATGGAGTTGCGGGGAATCGAACCCCGTGCCTCTCGCATGCGAAGCGAGCGCTCTACCATATGAGCTACAACCCCATGATATAGAAAGGTTTAATGATAACAACATGATACTAATTGTTTGAACATTGACTGAGAATTATTTAGCTAAGGTTTTTACCACAATTGAACATTTCTAGTTGGAGTCTCCTTAATATAAAAGTTTTTGCTCATGACTTCTCTGCGGTTTCCTTCCTATATATATATATATATATATATATATATATATATATATTGATGCACGTAAGGTTTCATTTTGACTACATTAATTATAGAATTTGATTGATCATTTATGCTTTTAATATAGCACTAGGGGTTAAGCCCGCGCGATGCGCGGGATGTTTTCAACATATTTTGATATGAATTAACAGGAGTGTTTCTATTAGTGTAATTAAGAATAAAGAGATTATATATGTAATTGCAAAAAAAAATAAGTTTTGTGTGATGTTAGGTTCTTATAGAGAGATAAAATTTAATGTATATTATTAATTTAATATATTTGATAATCAATTTTTCCACTGTCTTAATATTTAACTATTTTTTTTTGTTTTCGTTGTAGTGGAGAGTCCGGTTCCGATGCGGATCATCCATTTTTCCGCACGTGCGGAACAATCTGAGCTGTCGAATGAGATTTTGAACGGATCAGATCTGGAGATAGAAAAGTTGTGGCTGGACTTAAAATATTTAAACAAAATCTCTCCAAATATGGACCGTTTAAAAATCTCATCCGACGGCTAGGCTGTTCCGCATAGCAGCCGGGTGCGTGGACAACAGCTGTAAACACATGGGTTTGTCCAAAGTGGTTTTCTTCCAGGCTCTTCTTCTTCTTTGTTTAGATTTTTTTTAAAAAAAATTTCATTATACAAAAATCGTCTTGGATGTTTCATTATTTCGAAATTTTAACAACATATATTCTTGACTTTCCCTATAATTTGTTGGAAAAATTCCCAGGTTCTTTGTTCGTGAGTTTGTTGGAATTGCAAGGGTCATTGGAATTAATTTCAAAGACCTTATTTACGGGAGAGTCCGTTTGATATCCAAAAGCTGCTCAGCAACAATCGGACAGTGGGGAATGTTGGAGTGAACCAGAAAAGTTTGGGTAGAGCCGGATCTAAGCGTTGGCTAGGTAAGCGTCTGTAGTAAGAGGAGTAGTTATGAACCCTGTAGACCATCCCAATGGGGGTGGGCTTATAGATTTCTCGAAATAGTTTAGAAGTCTTTATCGGGTCTTAAATGTGAAATATAAAACAATAGAGACTAAAATGTAATTTCTAAAAGTTATTCCGAACTCCGAATATAAATTGTTTCAGATATATTTTATTCTAATTATTCCTTTAAGTATTTTCTTTAATTATATAGTCCAAATTAATATAAAATAGATCATTTAGGATTTTTTTGTAATTTAATAATTTTATAGGACTTAATGTGCTAATATTGTAATTGCACTTTTGATCCTCGGTATATAATGTCTTCTAAGAGTAAACCCTATCCCTAAATTTCATTTTCCTTCTTTCTTTTCCCAGCCGCAAGTCGGCGCCCCTCCCCCTTCTCTCTTCCTTCCTCCGCGATTGCTCCCCCTCTCCGGCATTCCTCCGACCAGCAGCCACCGTCCCTCTTCTTCTCCTCTCTTCTATCCCTTTCCTTCTCTCTTCTCTCCCTTTCCTCTTCTCTTTCTCCGCCTCGATTCTTTTCTTCTTCTTTTTTTCTTTTCCTTTCTTCTCTCCGCCATCCGTCGTCACCGCTACACCACCTTCATTTTTTTCCCCTTTTCTCCTCCTCCTTTCTTTTTTTTTTTTTCTCTTCTCCTTCCCTTTCCGTCTCGGTCTCTCTTCACTTTTTCTCGGCCGCCGCCTCCTTTCTTCTCCGGTACTGGGCTCTGCACCTCCACTATTCTCATCTGGAGGTTTCTTTCTCTTTATATTTTCTCTTCCTTAATTTTTCCTTCTATTTCTTTATTTTCTGTTTTATATTCTTGTTCTTCTTATTTTTTTTTTTTTGTAATTGTTTTTCTCAGATCCACGACCGCTGACTCGCCGCCGCCGAGTTACCTCTGTCACTTCGCCGCCAATTCTCCGCCGAAGGTAAGGTTTCCTTCTTTTCTTTTCTTTTCTGCTTTCCTTTTTCCTCTATTTATTTAATATGTTGTTATTATTATTATTATCCTTGCTATTGTTCACTAATTTTGGTGATAAAATAGGTTATTAGTATTTTTTTTTTCATGCTTAGTAATAAAGTAGGCTATTATTATTATTATTATTTTTCCCCACTTAATAATGAAGGACTTTATTTTTCCATGTTGAATGAACATTAATTCAACTGGTCACTCTTAAATTTACATAGTTTTGCTATTGGAATTTAGCTTTGAGTTTGAAATTTGAATGTTCAATGAATCTTAATTGAAACTGATCACTTTTCCATTTTGAATTTGTTTTGTTTGACTGAAACTTAATTGAATTGGTCACATATAAATTTACATAGTTTTGTAATGGAAATTCATTCACTATTTTTTACAGAATTGCTTAAAAGGGAAGCCTATATTCGTTGACAACCAAAGTATGTGATGTCCTGAAATTCCTAATGTGTGTGTGGTGCAATTAGTTGTGGTATGCCTAGATGTTCATGTTTGGTTTTGCTGGATGTTTTAAATCTTTCACATTGATCAAATTAGCAGTCAATAAATAGTGATTCTTTTACTTTAACAGAGGCAACTTCTTTCTATCATCATGTTAGCCCGAAGGGCAAAATATTCTATGTTGTTTTGATGATAACAAACCATTATTAGTTCTAATGTTTGTGTGAGCATGTTCTTTGTAATAGGATCCTTAGCACTCACATCGACATTGATGAAAATGGTAAGTTAGCTTCTTGTGTAAACAAAGGTATGTATATTACACACAAGAATGCTATTTAATGGAAGGAAGGAGGCAAGGAGGATGGTTGGGAAATAGGGCTCTTCAAAGAGTCCCTAATGTATATGGCAAAAGAACTTAACATGTTAGTGCTTATGTTTCTCGTTCTATCTTGGTTTATCTTATAAGCACTTAGCTTTACACTTATTTGTTCTTATATCCTTTTGCCATGCTTCCTTGTACTTATAATTGTCCATATCCTATCTAATTACATCAAAGTTTACCATAATCAAAAAGGGGGAGATTGTTAGCCCTAAGGGCGATCGAACTCGGTTTTTGATAATGGACAAACACTTGATGTTGTGTCTAATGTTTTATATCTTTGTGATAGAATATCGGAACTCATTATGGAAGCTCTAAGTACTTCAATCAAGCCATTGGTATCAAGATTCAAAGTTATTCAAGGCTTATCTTTCAAGATTGAAGATTGAAGACTTAGGTTTGGTTAGATTAGCTTTGCCGTTATTAGTCGTTATCTTTAAAGCTCTAACCAAAGCTCTCATGAACATAAGCTCTACACTCTAGTCTTGCATGCACACAAACACGTTTTCAAAAGGCTTAAGTTTCAAAATGATCTTTACATGTGTTCTTATCCAAAAAGCCTTTAATTTCATAGATAAGTCTTTTAGAAAAGTTTTCCAAGTGTTCTTACTTGTTAACTTTTAGGAAAACCTTTTTAGACTTCAATAGACTTCAAAAGATTTCAAAACATGTGAAAAATCACTTTGGAAGTTCGGTCAACCGAGCTCAAGTTCGGTTCAACCGTCGAGAAACTGAGAGCATAACAAAGATAGGTCGGTCGACCTATACATTACCTCGGTCGACCGAGGTACCCAAAGTGGATCCGAAGTTCACCTTCGATCAACCGAACTCTGTCTTTTACTAGCCGTTTTTTGACCGTTGGAGACTCGATTTTCAGCCTATTTTGAAATGTATAAATACTCCAAAGCTAGAGAATGACTCCAAGGCTTGCATATCAAATATTCATTGATTTCTCATCAAGCCAAAACACTCACAAAGTAAATGCTCTTCATTTCTATGATATAAATCATTCAAGAGCAATCTTTCAAAAGCAAGACAAAGAGTGAACTTCATATGTTCAAGAGCTAAAATTGTTTGTGCTTCAAAGGTATATTTCTCACTTATAAGAGTGATCAATCTTGTTCTTTAAACATTCTATTCCCTTTCTAAGTGATTGGGTAATTGTTGTAAAAGTCCTACTTTGTGTGGGCAAATTGTAAAGTCCTACTTTGTGTGGGCAAGTTCTTAGTGAGCTTTTGTAGTGTGGTTGTGTTGTAAAACTCTTAGTGAGTTAGCCACATTTGTAAACATTCTTCTTAGTGAAGTTGTTTGAAATCCTTGGGTGCGGCTCAAGGTAGTGGATGTAGATTCTAAGTGAATCGAACCACTCTAAATCCTTTGTCTTGTTGATTGGGTTTTGCATTGCTATTATTCATCTTGCTCAAACTTCCAATAGCTTTGCAAAGATTCTTAAAAAAGTTTACAAGATTAGTTAAAACCCAATTCACCCCCCCTCTTGTGTTTTACACATCATATATTAAAAAACTTGTAGACAACATAGCATACTGGAAATAATCTGATAAGGAAACAACTGAAACATTGAATACAATAGTAGGGAAAGTGTACCTTGTGATTTCTACGATCAAAGACTTCAAACTATCCTGAAAATAACCAAAAGAATGCAAAGATTGTCAAATTATTCAGCAAAGTTTCCTTGCACATATAATGATGTAAACTACATAGATAAAACATAGAGAACATCAATGGAATAGCAAACTCATAATAGTACTTGTCCAGAAAAGCAAAAATTAAAACTGGTATATCTAAGGAAATTCAATTCAAGCTTGAATCCCTCTTTGTATATATATTTTTTTGGTGAAATACCTATAACTGCTAAAGCTCAAGGATTCCAATGGATATTGAATTTTGACAGTGAGAAAAAAACGACAGCAACTGAAACACAGGAAGAAGTAAAAACACTTTACCAGACTTAGAAAGAAAAAATCAGGGGATTTTTCGACCTTTATCTATGGAAAACTCGTCCATATTCATCTAATGATCATTAATAGGCTAAAAACTATTCACCCTTTATATATGTAAAACCTGTCTAGATTAATCTAATGATCATTAGTATGGTACAACTATTCACATTCTGAATTTAATCCTCAATCAATGTATCAATTGTAATGTGTTATCCCCGATATGCCCTCAAGAAATCTATTAGCCATAGATATTATCTAAGGCTCTTTTCTAAAGTTATTTGTTTAAGAGCTTCTTAAACAATTAGAAGAAGTATATCTAAATGTTGAAGTTACAGATCATTTATAGTTAGAAGAGATTCGAGTTCTATTCGACTTTCTTGTTGTTAAATAAGCATAAAGGGGAAATGATACTTATTTGATTAGATAACAGGGAACAATTGGTATATTCAATTGGAACTATAAAAATTTGCAACAATTGCAAGGTCTAAAAAATTATAAATCTTTAATGAATACAATAGCAAGTAAACTATACCTTGGAATAGGAAGATGTTTGGTTGCCTGAAGAAAATAGTTATTGCAAGAATGATCAAGGCTAATTTATTTTGATTTTAGATAGTCTATATATTGTGTTTGAATAACACTTGAAGCTAATAATACATCACATACCAGATTTGTTGGTGAGCCAATGGAATCGCAGCGAGCGCCGAGAGCTCCCTGTCCTCTGCGTTTCATTGGTTGAGCAGCAACCTGTGAGTAAATATAAATGTAAGAAAAGAATGCATAGAGAACTAATAAAACATTGATAGTTAATAGCTAGGTTAGGCACAAACAAGTAAAGAATAACACAGATGACGCACCAAAGATGATTTATGGTAAGACCATTTATACGCCGCTCGAGCCCGGAGAATCGTTGCATATCAGCAGACCCACCGCATAAGAAGGATTACATTCAAGCTTCGGCAAACTCCATATAGGTACCTCAAAAAAAAAAAAAAACATACCTTGGATGATGCTGAAGCTTGCCACCGTTGAATTTCACGCAAACGGCTCATTTCCAAGTCTAGAACTTGATAAGTTTTTCGATATAGGTCAGCTTGACGCTGCTTCATAGAATCTGGAAGCTGCATTATGCAAGTCCGAAGCTAATGAAGTTTAAGGGATAAATAATTGGACAAAGACTGAACTTTTGAACTAATATCAAACACATATGTGTGTTGTATTGTATATCATGTTTTATTTATTATTAACTTAATAACAAAAAATGAACTGCACTTTTGCTAAAACGGTCATGAATCCAAACATAATCTATTTATGCACGAACATAATCAGAAACTGAAAACATAATCATTAAAATTAACCTCGAGGCGGGGGCTTTTACACAACTCCGATATGTGTAGAACTCGATCCCATTTCTTTCCCTTCTTGTATTAACACATTCACGTTCACGGTAGCAAACATTTATCACTAAATAAATAAATCAAAAAAATAAGAAGAAGAAGAAAATTCCATACCATACCAGTTGATTAATAGCTTTAGTATCTTCGGATAAAGAGAGCCTATAGGCAGAAACATCGCTATACTCTACAAAGTTCCAAAATTAAGCGAGCTCAAAAAAATTAAAATGCTAAATTATAATAAGAATTAAGATATTTCCAAAAAAAAATAACATCTACATCAAGGAAGGTAAGTAAAAACTCAAATAAAATCATTCATTGAAATGCCCCATCAAGGAAATTAGAACGCCAAGAAAATCAGAATATGTCACAGAAAAAAAAAAATTAGTACGTAATAGATTAAAACAATAGGAATTAAATCATACCCATGAACAATAGGATACATGGTCATGCCCCATTCGTTCTTGATCATATGAAGATCCGAATGACAGATCCCACAATACATTACTTTGAACTGCACATCTTTCTCTCCCGTAGCCCTATATCGCCAAAACAACCGCAAGAAAATTAACAAAAACAAATAAAAAAAAAAAAAAAAAAAAAACCGATTGCAAAAATGCAATACCAGCCGGAAGCAAATGGTAGCATAAGTTTAAAGTCGACAAATTTATCACCGTCTCGCATACTAATACACAGGAATAATTTTACATGGTACCAAGAGTACAACGTTAAACAAACACTACTAAAAGAAGCTAATAATAACAAAGTCCAATATTTCTTCAGTATGCTTCATGCTCCCCCTGCAGAATCCAGATTAATCAATTATTAGTTACAAAATTCTCCTACTATGAACGAAGAATTTCGAAATGACACACTAATCTTCATCAAAACAAAGAGCAATTGAAACAGAAAACAGAGTTCCTAAAGCCTAAAAGTCGTTCTAAAGAAAATCCACCACGGAAAAATAAAGTAAAATTAAAGAAGTTTACCTTCTTGGATGAAATGAAATCAACAAATTTGCCTTTACTTTTGGATTTACCACTTGGAGAAGACTTTTGATGGCCAGCAAGCCCATATCTTTTAATAACTTTTTACCTAACAAATTTCTCATAAATAAAAGCAGCGCCTTGGAAATGTGGGAGAACCAACCATGCCACAAATGCAATCTTCAATGTATACCAAATTGGTATCCATTCAAGAATAGGTTGGATAACAATCTCCACAAGGGTGAGAAATGAGTAAAGGATCCAGAGAGATCAGAAGTGTCTCTGGCAGCCCATCTAAAGGCCTTAATTGGATGCTCAACTTCTGAAGATGATTAATCTTCAACCTTAATCTATGGAAAAACTGTCCATATTCATCTAATGACAATTAATAGGATAAAACTATTCACATTCTGAATTTAATCCTCAAGCAATGAATAAATCGTAATGTGTTATTCCCAAGATGCCCTCAATCACTCTATTAGCTATAGATATTAGCTCAGGCTTTCTTCTACATTGATTTGCTTAAGAGCTTCTTAAACAATTAGAATAAAGAAAGCTAATTAGTTTAGCTTAAGTCATTTTATAATGATATTGAAGGTTTTTAGAAGCTATTCAACTTCTTGTTATTAAATAGTCATTATCATTGCATTAAAAAGATACATTGAACTTATTCCTTGTAGGTCTTTTATAATGATATAAAAGGTTTTCAGAATCTATAATCTTCTTCTTATATAATAGTCATTATCATTGAATTAAACATATACATTGAACTTATTCTTTATAAATTAGGTTCAAAGATTATGTTATGTACTAATAACCTTAGCTAATGCAGGTGGAACTTCATCAATGCAAAGCCACCACATGGCACCCTCTGATTCGCTCGTTGCAATATCAAGTCCACGTGTCGAGTCTATAGGCGTCTGCCTCGGCTTTTTTATATATATATATATATATATATATATATATATATATATATATATATATATATATAGATTTCCACAACATGAGGGCTTATAAATTGCATAAATGAGAGCCGCCAAGTCAGGGACGATTACGGGGGGCGCTAGATTTTTAAAAAATACTACTATTTATCGAAATTTTATGTGTATTTTGGAAAATTTTGGCAATTTCTCCCCCCGAGAATTTTTTTTGCCTTTTTTATCGTCCCCCAAGAATTTTGAAATTTTTTTATCAGTTTCGCCCTCCAACATCAAATTCCTGGCTTCGTCCCTGCGCCAAGTTATGTGAGATATACATTTGAGTAGAATATGCACTTATCAGTTAGAAGAAGAGGTACGTATTGCGATATTTTATGTGAATTTGGTAAAACTGAAGATAATAAAAATTAATAAAATTAGTAACTTTTGTGGATTTGATAAAAACAAAATATCTAAGTTATAGAAAATAAATAACAATTTTTAAACTCGTTGCATTTTAAATAACTTATTTTTTCTCAGAAAAACTTTTCATATCTGACTAAGTTAGCTTTTTATTCAACACGAAAGTATTTACGAATAGGGTGGGATTGATATAGTATTGTTGGGTGAAAATCCTCTATCCCCATTCCTGTCCCCATCCCTTTCCCCAACCAATCAGAATTTACTGTATAAATATTTTTTCCAATTATATATACGCATGGTGAATTATGTGTTAAAAATAAAATTTCTTTATTAATAGGATTCTAGTAATTACCTATTCTAATCTTCACAATATTCTAGAGTTAGTTTATTATTCAATTTCCTTATTTATTTAGAGTTACATTGTTAAGTAACTTCCTTACTTATTTAGGATTATATTTGTCAATTTCCTTTTCCTTACTAGGTTAGGACTCTATTTGTATTTATATGGAGAATTTCCCTGAGTTCATTGAATCAATTCAATATATTTTGATTCCATATATTCTTACATGGTATCAGAGCTAGGTTCCAAACCCTAACTCTATTTTTCGGCAGAAACTCTTGACATTGATCAAGATATTCCTCTGACCAATATTTTTCGGCAGAAACTCTTGACATTGATCAAGATATTCCTCTGACCGATATTTATTTATTTTTTGGCAGAAACTTTTGACATTGATCAAGATATTCCTCTGACCGATTTCTTATCCTTGGATTTATAAGAGCTAGGTTAAGAAAAATAACCGCTCTAATTCAAAGCAGAAAACCTTTGATATTCAAAGCATTCATTCTGCTCTTCGTGCCTTTTGTTACACATGGCCGAAATTACCCCAACAAAAAAGAATCAGCAAGAGACAATGTCTCTTACCAATCCCAATTCCCCATATTACATATCCACCAATGACAATCCAAGCATGTCAATTACCCCCATTCTATTTGATGGAGATAATTTTAGTTCATGGATATCCGTCCTTGAAAATAGTTTGCAAGTTAAGACCAAGATGGCATTTTTTGAAGGATCCATAGCTCGACCTTTTGATCCTAACATGGCCCAAGCTTGGGATCGATGCAATTCGCTAGTTAAAGGATGGATAATGGCATCCGTCGAACCAAAATTTAGAGGTATGTTAACACATGCAAAAACTCCTAAAGATATGTATGCTATTTTGAAGGCTCGTTACGCTCAAGAAAATGGACCCAAAATTTATCAGTTACGAAACCAGATTCAGACCCTTAAACAGGGATCCATGGGAGTAACTGAATATTTTGGGAAACTTGAGATGTTATGGGAGCAACTTTATCGTTATATCCCGCTCCCGGTATGTGGATGTAAAGATACAACCGCTGCTTTGATTCGTCAACGAGAAGAAGAAAAAAATTATCCAATTCTTACTCGGGTTAAATATGAATTTCAAAATTATGAGGAGCCAGACCTTGAATGTAGATCCATTGCCGAGTTTGAACAAGCTCTTAGCAAGTGCGTTGAGAGAAGAAAATCATCATTCTAGCACAACCGAGACCAAGGAGGCCGACAATATGGAAGGGGCAGCCTTTGTTGCAAAGGATTTTCAAAGTCAACCTTTCCAAAGTCAAAGCTCTCGGCCAGTATGTGAATATTGTGGCAAGATTGGGCACAAAAAAGAAATTTGTTGGCACCTCTACAGGAAGCCACCGGAGTTCACCGGAAAAGGAAGAGGCGGCTCAGGTGGACGAGCTAGCCGCGGAGGCCGTGGGGCCAGGGGCAATCCTGGACAGCCTCAAAATTTGAGCATGGACAATTATGCTTCTGAGACTTTGAATTGGGAAGCATGTGATGAATTCCACGAGGAATCTGGCTGCTTGATTCCAACAGAAAGCGGCAGTGGCGCAGCTTTCTCGGCCCAGCTAGGTACGGCCCACTTAGGTAATTCAGCCCAACAAGGTTCGGGCCAAATAGGTGCTTCTTTGGGCCAGGCCCAAATCTCTCAAATAGCTTATGAGGTTGCTAATTTACTCAAAGGGGGTAAAAAGGATTTTGCAATGCTTGGACCCAATTCCGATGAAGATTTTTGCTAAGAGTGTTATCTGTGACGTAGTCTTCGCAAGTTGGGTGTTCTTGATCTACACACTCCAACTTGAGGGGGAGTGTTAAAAATAAAATTTCTTTATTAATAGGATTCTAGTAATTACCTATTCTAATCTTCACAATATTCTAGAGTTAGTTTATTATTCAATTTCCTTATTTATTTAGAGTTACATTGTTAAGTAACTTCCTTACTTATTTAGGATTATATTTGTCAATTTCCTTTTCCTTACTAGGTTAGGACTCTATTTGTATTTATATGGAGAATTTCCCTGAGTTCATTGAATCAATTCAATATATTTTGATTCCATATGTTCTTACATTATGATTGGCTGGGGACAGTGATTGGGACAGAGAATTTTTTGCCAGTATTGTTTGACACTACGACGGTTTTGGATTATGCAAAAACTGACTTGTTTAGGAGATGTTAATTCCTCTAGTAAATTTTTTTGTTGCTTTAGATGGAAACCTTGTCCAAATGCAAATTCCTCTAGAAAACAGCCTCAGTCGTTCCCTAATTATTTTTATTTAGCCTCGATAGTTCTAGTATGTTTTTTTTCTTCCTAAAGAATCCTATAAAAAATTACGGCTAGCTTAAATAGTCTTTTCCGTCAAAATGTGATTAAATCCATCAATTTCAAGGGTAAAATAGTCATTAAACAAATAGCATCTTCTACCTCCTCATCACAACCACCACTTCCACCGACCACCACCACCACCTCCGCCTTCACTACCACCACTTCTACCCCCACCTCTTGCCAATTCTCTCTACAATTCATTAACTTCTAAACTCCTATTTCTTTCCTCCTTCCCACACCAAAACAAAAAATTCATCAAAATCAAAAAGTCTTGATGAAACTTTTTAGTTCCAATAATTCCTTCAAAAACTCCTATGCATGCATGCGATATTTGATGAATTCCAAGGCAAAAAAAAAAAACGTAAGGATGGAAATTTTCAGCCTTTCAGGAAGTAGAAGAAGAAAGATGATATGTGAGTTTTCAATTTTTGGTCCATTGTGAACAAATTAATTTTTGGTCAATTTTTTTTATCAATTGTATGAACCATTTTCTGAAAGGGGCCCAATATTAGATTTTTCTATGTGGGTAATGGATGGATGTGTTTGTTTATATGAAATGGGGAATGTGTAATTTTGTTGGTATGTTTATGATATTAAGTTGTGAATTTTGTTTGGTTCTATGTACTTGCAGTTGGAAAGTGGTTGTGGTGGTGGTGGAGGTGGAGGTGGCTGTTATGAAGATGAAGAAGATGATATTTGTTTAATGACTATTTTACCCCTAAAATTGACGAATCTCATCACATTTTGACAGAAAAAAACTCTTTAGGCTAATCATAAATTTTTAGAGGATTCTTTAGGTAGAAAAAATATACTAGAACTATCGAGCCGAAATGAAAATAATTGGGGGACGACTGAAGTTGTTTTCTCTTAGTTCAAAGATTTACCAAATGAAATTTCAAACTACTAAATTACTAATTAATTAGCAAAAATTAACAAAGTCTCTATGATATTAATTTCGAATAATTTAGTACTAAAGAAAAAAAATTAAATTAATTGCAACGGTTTGTTATCAAGATTGAGACTTTAAAACGTAGAGGTTGTGAGTTTATATCACACTCCTCGCATTTTATATTCCCACAATTTCTAATAAATTTTAAAAAAAAAAAAAAGTAAAAATAAGAAGAACATTTCTAGGACCAATTTAATATTTCAGCTAATAGCAGATCTTACATTAATGCTGAAGTATATAGATCTAGAAACATTTGTTACAAGTTGCTTCTGGTAGGGTCACTAGGGTGTTTAAAAATATCAAAACATTAATTGAGTGAGGGTGTTTAAAAATTCATGTCTCCTGCAACTTCATAAACCGTTAATAATTTGTTTTTAATTCAAAGTGACAACTATGAAACTACCACCCGACCCCTTAAATATTAGAGTGACATTAACTATTGACATAATATTATTACCAAAGTGCTGGTTTCATGAAATATATGCATGTATCTTATAGGGTAGTGCTAGATGGTTCTAATAATTGTCTATAATTTGGAGTAAATGTGTAAAATACTGTGAAATTTTATCTGAAATAAAGGAGTCAATGGTATTTTATAGCCAATTATAACGTAAATAAGTAAAATTTTGCAAAATCCTTTTCAAAAATAATAGTCAATAGTATTTTATACCTAATTATAGTCAATTGCTTTGAGCTACAAAGCATTTCCTTATGTTTTAATTTACTCTTTTTTTTTTTAAACTCGATTGGGCGGTTACCCCATATAGGGGAGATAGAACTGCCTCAGACGAGGAGAAGATAAGACAGAAAAGGAACAGGGAAAAGGGGACTACTATGTGTTGAAAATGCAAGTTTCATTTTTATATGATCTACAATATGAAGCAAAATTTAATTTCTCAAAAAAATGATATTGTCTGCCAGCGTTACCCTTTATATTTCATGTTTTTCATTGGAATTGTTTACTTTAATAAAGAATTGTTTTTTTTTTGTTTTGCATTGCTTTTTTCTTATCATTTTTTTCTTGGTGCCTACGAAATCTGCATCAATGCTTCAAGGATGCTATTGGCATGATATCTATCATTAGAACCTTCAGCCAACCAACAATTTATGCAGTTATACTCAGTGGCAGAGCTTAGTGGCGAATGTCCCCAACATTTTTAGAAATGACAAATTTTTTATAAGAAAAAAAATCTTTTTATAAATATTGTATTTTACTCCCTAAAATTTTCAGTAAGAAATTTGCCCGACAAATTCTAGCTCCGCAACTGGTTAGGCTTCTTATGAAATGGTTATATAAGTAATACTTTGCCACAGAACAGAAGCAAGTTGAGTGGACTAAAATTTTCAGCCATCTCCATAATACAATCCTTTTGTTTCCTAGGAAGAAGAGATTGTTAATCTTGTATAAATCAAATATGATTTGCCTTACTTGACTCATAAAACTATCTTGCTAATTAGATATTATGTCACACTTCCTTTCCAATTATCTATTTGATTATTTGCTCTTCAATTATATATTTGATTATTTGCAGACCATTATCAAATGTTACACTTTTCCTTTAAGGTTCGTAAAAAAATTTAACAGAAAAACAAACAGTTGATAACTTGATAAGAGATAAAAAATAAAAATAAAATAAAAAAATTTGATCTGCTAGCTTACTACCGGCATTTCTTCAAAAAAGTTTGGCATATCTTTTCATGCGATATTCTTATGTAGTTCTGACTTTTCCTAACCCTATGTTTAATTTCTTCAAACATCTTAATTTTTGCTTCCTTATTTACGAGGCTTGCTTTCAAACAAGCCCCTCCAAAGTTTAAAAAAAAAAAAGTTGTTATGAGTAAATCCTATGTTTAATTGTAACGGAGAAAGAAGAAATTGATAAGTTGTGTGTTAATGCTAAAAAATACTTCGGATGGCTGAGACAACTCAAGAAAGAGAGAGAGGTTGGGCCAACAAGGTAAGAACAAGTCAGGAAAATGGGCACGGGTCAGAAGTCACTTAGCTTGTCATGGCAGAGCTTGCCAAGCTAACGCTAGGAGTCATGCCAGTTCGCCCAACTAATTGCGGGAAAAATTGGCCCAACAAACTCCTACTAGAAATGGGAGGTTAACCACGTGATTTTTTGGAGTTAAATCATATACACTCTCTAACTACCACGTTCAACACTTGAAAGAGTGGGGGACTGAGAGTAAATCCTGCACAAAAAATAATAATCGGAGAGTCACAAAATGGGCTGAAACTTACAACCACTAGCCAACCACAACTTTGGAGCTAGTCCAAGTTCTCCATAACTAACACATCTCGAGGAACATGGCAGAAGTATAAGGTCATGGCAGAACTTGAGGAAGAAAACTATTTAGGAGCATCTATAAATTGAAGAAGAATATGGAAATCAAGGACGTGACATACAACACTCAAAATGCCTTTTTTATCTTCACTCCCTTATTTGTATAACTTTGTTTATAGTACTTTTTCTCACTTAAATTTATGTAATTATTTTTTACACTTGGCTTATTGGACCCGTCAAGTTTTCTGCATGAGGATTCTAATCCAATAACGCATACTTAGGTAAATCAAACCCTAGACTTAACTTTTTGTGTGAAGGTTTGTCTCCAAATAACGCATACTATAATGTATGGTCAGTTTGTCTCGGTTTTTTGCGTGAAAAATCATCTCTAATAACACATATTAGGTAAAATCATCATTCTTCAAGTTGTAACATACCCTAAGAAAAAAAAAATTAAGTGTTTAATAAAGGTCGACTTGCTCAATTTCTTAGTTGGACGAGCGACTCAATTTCTTAATAGATATTTGGGCTTCAATACAATCTTCAGTTCAAAGGCCCACCAAAGTCCATAATAGGCAAAGTATAGCCCAGTTGAATAAGAGTATAAGACAGAGCCCATATTTTGCCTATTATATGGCCGTCCCGCTAAGAGCTATCGGACTTGTCATTTTGTTTGAAAGTGTTCGGGAAGTTGGCAGGATTACGTACTGTTTTTCTTTGGTGGAGGGCAATTTGTGTGTGCTTTTAAACAATATTACAATTTCTTCTTAAAAACAAAAGAAAAAATAATTAAAAATTCAAGTTTCAACCTTGTACTTTCCTTCTTAAAAAAAAAACAAAAAAACAAAAAAACAAACTTTGTACTGTTTTAGATTTCCATGCAAATGAAAGCTACTATGGGAAGGGCTAGATGTTTCTTTCGGGGCAATTTCCTGTTAAAAGATTACTATACTCTTCATAGTCAATCTGCCAAAATTTGAAGAATTTGATACATTAATCTTATAACTAATCAAAGTTTCCTTAGCCTAGTTGGAAAGGATCTGCCCACAATCATGAGGTCTCGTGGGTTTGATACTCTCCCCATGTAATGGGGGCAAGCTTTAATTGTCTCCCTTTCTAGGGCTATCTTTTCCTCTTGTGAGAGGCTTCTCTCTCCCTTTATGGGGCAACCGCCCATCCGAGCTTCAAAAAAAAAAAAAAAAAAAACTTATAACTAAGAGCTTTAGCGAGTGAACTATGAACTAACTTGACACATTTTTTTGATTTAAGTTTTTCTTTTTATAAATCGTTTAATCAAAAACTAATATTTTTAAGATGAATCTCCACCATTTTAAGGAGGAAAAAAGTATTTTCCCTACAATTTGAAGAATCTAATACCAAGGATACATCAAGTCTTAGGCATATACCACTCTAAAGTGCGACCAACTTATCCACAAATATATCATATGCTTAGTGGTAATTAATCAAGTTAAAGTAATAAAGCAAGTGAATATATTAAAGCCAATCACTCTCTTCTTGGTGGAAGATAATACTTCTTGCCAAAAAAAATTAAAAAATTACCCAAAAAATTTCATTACATGCTTGGTCCATTATGTAAATACTGAGTCATTCTACGTGCACTGACTATTTTTAAAATTCGAATTTAGTCTCATAATTATTTGTTAGTTATTTTTAGTCCTATAATTATTTCTTGTCTGTAATTTAAGTCCACGCTACCACAATCAATGCGGAGTTCAACAAGGAGCGAGGGTAATTTAGTCTCATCATATTCATTCCCCTTTACCTTTTGGTTTCCTTTCTTCTTCTTTATCCCTTCCTGCAACAAAGCGCCCCATAGTCCAGTGGGGTGTAGCCTCTATCCGTGACTAAGAGGTCCCGGATTCGACACCCTCCCCTACGTGGGGCGATAAAAATTCTCCTCCTCTCGTGAGAGAGAATTTAAGGTTGCTGACAAATAATAAAAAAAAAAAAGTGCCTGTCACCTCCAAATAGTTACGGGATTGATTTCGAATTTAGAAATATTTATTGGATCAATTTTGCCATTGTCTCTTTATATATTTGAAATTTTAACTTTAACAAAGAAAAAAATTAAAATTTAGACATGAATAGAAGTCAGTAGGGACTAGTGGCTGTTGAAATTAAGCAATAGACAAATGGTACTATTGCTAGGCTTCCAAGAGTCACCATTAGTAGAGACATTGAGCCAAAAGCGGCTTTTCGGGCAGCGGTTTTGGAGTACTATCGTTTGTCTAATCACTACGCTAGTAGTACGATTTAAGATTAGTTAACAACTTGTGTTTGTAGTGTGTTGCGGGGTCACGTGGTTTTTTTGTGGTGGAGTTAGGGAGCAAATAAAAAAGGGATTTCCATCTTAAAAATCAATACCTATCCATGCGGAACAACTTTTTTTGGTATATATAAAATTCTACAGAACAGGGTTTAATGAGTTTACTTGGATTGGGTTTGGTTTGGGTTTTTGTCTCAAACCCACTCCCAAACCGGCTTTGGATTGAGTCTGGGTTTGAGTTTGAGTTTGAGTTTGGGTTTGGGTTTGGGTTTGGGCGGGGAGGCTAAAAAACGGGCGGGGACTATTCAAATTCAAATTTTTTTCTTCAAATAATTGTTAAATTCAAAATTTTTAGCTCTTAAATTAGCGGGAAATGTTCAAATTCCAAATTTGTGAAGCCAAAATTTGAAATTGGATGATTATTTGAAAAAAAAATTTGAATTTGAATTGTTCCCGCCCGTTTTTTAGCCTTTCCCGCCCAAACCCAAACCCAAACTCAATCCCAGACTCAATCCAAAGCTAGTTTGGGACTGGGTTTGAGACCAAAACCCAAACCAATCCCAAACCAAACCCAATCCAAGTAAACCCATATGGTAAAAATAGAACAAGTGTTCTGAGCTTCGAATATGTGTTCGTTTTAAATTAATTTTAACCGTTAAAATTTTAATTCAACGGATAAGGGAAGTTTCGCACGTGCAGAATTACCCGTTCCATACTGGAGACACGTTATTAAAAACTAGAGATTAGTGGAGATTAGCATAAAGGAGAATGTTCTTGACAAGTGTTTGATTCCTTTAATTTTTTTTTAGTTTTCTAAGTAGGTGTCTTGTATTTCTTTATGCCACAAAATTCAAGATTAGCCAAGTGGAAAATCTATCTCTTTCTTGAACTTCTGAATCAGATCTTTATAGATGAGAAACTTTTTATTATTTATACTATTTAGGTCTTATGAGTTATATTTCCCATACAAAGGATAGCTTTTTAAAATTTGTAATTCACAAAAAAAAAATGATTCTTTTTCCTTTATATGTTTGAGGATGGTATAAATTGACACATAGCATATGAATTAATAAGAATTTCTTAGCCATTGAATTACCATTTTGTCACAAAACCCCTCCTGATCTGCAATCTACTATATATTTATGCTGCCACTAAAAAAAATTGGTTGAACATTTAGTTGGTCGGATTGTAATCACACTTTGAATTTATTTTTATAAAATGATTTATACTTGAAAAATAGTGACTCGTTCAAATATGTGTTATTCGAAAAAAATTCTCACGAAGGAAGTCTGTCCAGAATCATAAGGACAATCTTAAAACTAAGTATGCGTTATTGGTACAATCCTTTCAAGTAGTGTAAGTATGAGTTATATGATAAGTATCATCATGCAGAAAGCCTAAAAGACTTCGGTTGACTAAGTCTAAGTTGAACTACATGAATGTAACTTTAGAAAGCTTGTAAGAAAAAGCATTAAAAAAATGTATAAATGAAGATAAAAATGTATTTTGATTATTGATGATGATGCCCTTATTCTTTCTTTTGATCTTCTATTTATAGCCTCTTGAGAAAATGACTTCCCGCATTGCATTTTGTCCATTTCGGTCATGATCTGATGGATTGAACATGTTCTCATGTCTAGGTCGAGTGGCAATCACCCCACCCCACCCCGTTTTAGGGCTACATGAAAGTTTACTTAGGCAAAAAACCTGTCCCGGTCGAATCCCAAATTTCCACATGAAGATCGTGGCTATTGTAAGTGGATAAGGCTTAAGAATAAGTTAAATGGGATATAAAAATTGAATCCACGATGGCCACGCATTTTGTTTGTCCATCTCGGTTGACAGTATTCTTAGGCTGCTTTGAGCCATTGTTTCCTGATTGCTTTTGCCCTTCTAATTTCGGTTGGTCCATAGTCCTTATGGTATGGCCGATTTACTATAGACACCCTAATTGAATCTCGATTGGGTCGTTTTGCTCGATTCCTGAATAGTTTCGATCAGGCTAAATTTTTTTAGGTGTCGGCAACTTTAATACTAGTCTTTCTTAATCCATTCCAGTATAAGAGTAAAACATAGATGTGAAATTGACACAATTTTTTCTAACTTTTATGTGACTTAAAAATCTTGATAGTTAAATTTTTTAAAAGAATTTTCTACCTCAATGGCTAGTTAAACTTTTTTCAAGGCTTAATACCTCATTTGAAATGGTAGGGGATTCATCGAAATTCCAAACCCTCGTGTAACTTCTGCTGATATCAATTAATAATATTATTATTTTTTTCAAAAGGAAAAAAGTTTTAATTTTTATAAAAAAATCTAATCAAAATACAAACAATATTGGGCCGAGGGCTGTCTAATTGATTGTTGAAGGTATGTGCAAAAATCTTGTGTGAGATTTTTGTTTGGAAAGACTGAAAAAATCAAGTGAGGTATAATGGAGAAACAAAGAAATATTGCACGTGAAACAGGTTTAATTCAATTCTACCTTAAAACAAACAAGGTCTCTTTCTGTCCCCATTTATATATGTTTCCTTTTCCATGTGCAAAATTAACTTTCTCTAGGAGCCACACATGGACTGCTAAAGTTTCATGGTAACACTCAATAAAAGGAAAATGAGGGGGAAAAAGTATTCCAGTCAGATCAATAACCTTCTTGCTACTACCAAAGATTCACCCCTCTTCTCAATCCATTTCTTTGTCCAACTCCAAAATCCGTATGTGCTGCAAATATGCTATTCCTCACAAGATATGGACTGTAAATATAGGGCTGTCATGTTTCCTGTCCCACTAATAAAAAATCGAAATGTGTTAATTTTTCTTTTGAGGTTTCTACTATTCTTTTTAGGTTATAGTTTTATAATTTAAAAAATTAACGCATGGTGATTTTTTATTGATGGGATAAAAACGGGACACGTAATGAAGACATAAGATTCCTACTGCAAATAAAGATGTTTGTCCAAAATCAACAATAGAAAATTGCAAAAGTCAAATATACACCCAACCCTTCTTTAACTTCTCTTTTAAAAACAAAAAGAAGATTTAATAATATTTCAATCTGTAAAATATTTTATTTTTCATTTGCATAAATGCCTGTTGTACAGCACACTCTTTGACATCAAGGATGAAGTCAGGATTTTTTGGTTGGAGGACAAAAACTGCAACAGTATGTCAAACTACTTATAAAAATTGTAAAAAAAATTGAAGGTAAATTTGATCAAATATTCCAAACTACAAATAAAATTTATTATATCAAGTAAAAAATTTAAAAATTTCGAGTGACGACTTTTCACACCCGCCCCTTATCTTCGTCCGTGTTTGGCATGTATTGAGACATTTGTACTATATTTTTTTCTTAATAATGTGAGAATTTTAAACTGTTCACACAAGTCTAATTTGACTTATATTGACTTCCAAATCAAAATGAGAACCAAGTAATCAATTACATTCATTACACATTTTGCACTAACCAAAAGGTTAGAGCTTAAACAAATAAAATAATCAAGATGAAGAGAATAAATATTATATGCTTGATATGAACTATGAAATGGCCTCTAAATTGTTTTCAATCCAAATGTGCTTCAAGAATCATATATTTCTTTTTCTTTAAGAATATTTGGTGGGACAGAACCATAATACCAATATGCCTAGTTGAATCCTTGCTAACATAATATATATATATATATATATATATATATGTGTGTGTGTGTGTGTGTGTGTGTGTGTGAGAGAGAGAGAGAGAGAGAGAGAGAGAGAGATAGAGAGAGAAAGCATATTGTAGAGAGGGTTTCTTTTTCATCAAAGATGTGCACAATAAGTATGTCTACTTGTAATGTTGTTTGCCACAAGGATTTAAATCCACAAATCTTTTGCTTCTCCTTTAATTTTGATCAATTGTTTAAGAAAGTTTTTTTTAAGAAGATCAAAATTCTTCATAAAAAATGTTAAACTAAACCCGTTTTCCTAAATAAAGAAATGTGAAATCCTTAATGGAAAAGACCATGAGATATGTTATTTATATAGTTAGTTTGCAATAAATAGTTCCAATATCTTAAAATCTTGAATGTGTTGGGTTAGGTAAGTAGCTTTTCTACATACTGATATAATGTTCACGTCTGTAAAAAAAATATTATATACATAAATTTTTAATTATTGAGATTGCAAAATTATAAACAGTTGTTATCTTAAAACGAGACAACTTGCAAAGTTGTGGTTACATATAAGATAGGTTACATAGTTCCTTGCACATAGTTTCAATATCTTTAAAAAGTTGAACGTGTTATGTTAAATAAGTAGCGTTTTCTACGTGCACTGATGACCGTAAAAATATAATGTATACGTTAATATTTAACTGGTGAGGTTTCAACACGAGTATAAATACGTGTTTGATGTCTAGACATGAGACAAGTGGTTGCACAGTTGTGATTACATTTGGTGTGGAAGGATAGGGAAACCAAAGCCAAAGATAGAAGTGGGCTTGACTGTGAACTGCCATAATAAAGGAGGCTGCAAGGAGACATGTGCCTATTTGTAGTTTTGTGGGGATGGTGATGAAAACCATATGCTGTTTGTGTGCCATAGCTTTTCTTTGCTCATCGATGTGGCTCCAGCGTGAAACAAGGGTAAATTCCGCATTTGTGGGACTTGTCTTTATCTGTTGAATTGAAATTTTAACAATTAAAATTAATTTAAAACGGACACTTCTAATACTTTAACGACACTTATCGTGCTTTTTAAAAATATCTGTCGTGATTTTATGTATCAGGATATCTGTCTTAAGGTGTTCCGTACAAGTTGATTTTTTTGCATTTCCGCATAGGATCCCGTGGCTTGATGAAGTTTATGCTGCAACATGCAGCAAAGTAATGTGATAAATGTCATCCCCATGCACACTTACACATTGATCAATAGTTGTCTCCAATCCCTTCTATAGTGGTCACACACCCACACACAATAAAACAGCACAAAAGACACAAGAATCTTTAAGTTAAAACTGTACTACTTTTTGCACAGTTTTTGCTTCTTCCTAAATTTTACTAGTTTTGTGTAAGAATTTGTTTTATTCTTGAACCAAAAAGTTAGGGTACTAAGGGCAATTTTTTCTTTATTGCATAATCAGCGGTTTAATCTAATGGTAAAATATCTAAATATCTAAATAACTATTAAGGTAGGTAAACTGATATTTCCTGTCCTTAATTCTGAATACTAATAATCGATCATGTATCAAGAAAAAATGAGTATCATCATTCTAATCAAATTGATTATTGAGAAAGTACTAAAAAGTTTTAACAAATAGATAGATAGCAGTTTGATCTGGTGCAGAGAGAGTCATATGTCATTATTATATAAGATAGATCTCAATAACCAAATTACTTAATTAGACAATTAAAATTATAGTAATTATAAAGCGATCGTTCTTATAATACTGTCCGCAATCGAATCCAACTAAAAGAGAAAAAAGGTGGTGGCTGGTTGTTTGAGTATTATGTCATCTTCCTCTCTTTTTTGGTAACTTTAATTTATCCCAAAACCATCTTTTCCCTTAGCTGACTTCTTCTGACATCCCCACCATTGTCCCCTCCACTCCCTTCTTACCTTAGCTTTCCCATAATTAAACATCATCAAACACTTTCTCTTTCTCTCTCCCTCCCTCCCTCCCTCCCTCCTTCCAATTCCATTAAAATATCTTCTTTTCTTTCTTTATTCACTCACTGAAGTATCGAGACTCCAATGCAAAACGTCTTGTTTAATACATGTAAAATTTAATTTTATCCGTTAAATTAAAATTTTATCTCTCAAAATTAATTTAAAATAAACACTTGTCTTGATTTGTACGACATTTGTCATATTTTTAAAAATATATATTCTGAGATATATTTTGCACGTATTGGAAAAAGGCGTTCTGCATAGGATCCGGATTGCTCTCAAGTGGGGCTCTCTTTCTCTTTGATATCTATGTTTTGACAAACCAAAAAAGATGGCCACACCCTTATTTCGTCCTAAAAAAATGGTCAAGTACTAAAGCAAGAACTTGCAGCAGCATCACCACCACTCAAGCACAAACCCCTACTTCTTGATAACTAACTAGTAAGTTCTTTTCATCCCATTATTTTCTCATTCCTGCTTCTGTTTTTTTACTTATTTTTAGTAAATTTTATTACCATCTATTTTAATGTTTTTGCTTTAATTCTTAAAATTTGATTGTGGGTGTGATTTTCCAGTTTTTGATTTGTAAGAACATAAGTATATGTCTTTAGATGTTCTTGGCCTTGAAACCATTTGCCTCTTTCTGCTGCAACTATGAATGAATCATCTTTGATTCTTCAAAAAACTATCATTAATTTGTTGGGGAATTCCCTCTATTTCTTGGAACTGCTATAAGATTGTCTTATGAGCCAAAATTGGAAATTCAGAAATTCTTGCCCCTTGTTCAGCTAGAACTTTTGGCAAATACTACTTTTTAGCACAAGATTTCAGAGCCTCTTAAATCAGGTGAAGAAAGATTTCAAATGATTCCATTTTATCTATTTTCAAATAGAACTTCTTCTTCTTTCTTGCTATTATATAGAATAGAGAAAAACTCTATTTTTGTATATAAACTATTTTTGATTTCCTCTTTTTGTCAGTAAACTTTTATTTTAACTCTTTATGTCTCTAAACTATTTTCGAACAACTGCTTTTGTCAAATTATTGTAACATTAGTGATTTTTTTGCCACTTTTGAATACGTGTTTTTGTACATGTTTGTTAGCCTTAAAGATATTTTTTTGTCAATTTAAGTTTTTAACACGGGAGATATATGCAGATTTGGTGATTAAAAGTGGTTGAAAAGCACTAGTTGTACTCTAATTTGACTAAAACAGTAGCTCGAATATAGTTAAGGTATAAAAAGAGAGCTAAAATAAAAGTTTACTGGCATAAAAAAGAAAATTGGAAATAATTTATGTATATATAGGGAGCTTTTCTCTTATAAAATATTGGGTATTTTAAATTTTATAAAGTGCCCAAGTCTAATGAACTAGGAATTGCTACGTCTTGAGGCATGAGTCTTAGTCACTAGATTCATTGACTCTGACACAACTGTTTAACTCTGTACTTCAGATTCATCTTTCAACTCTGCTTAACTTAGGGTGTGCTTGGATTGAGTCTGGTTTGGATTTGGTTTGGGTTTGGTCTGATTTGAGACTCAAACCCAGACTCAAACCCAGTCAAACCCAGACCAAACCCAGACCCAAACCATCTTTGGATTGAGTCTGGGAATGAAATCTGAAGTGTTAAATCATTCCTAGACCAAATCACAGGTTCAATCCAAAGCTGATTTGGGTCTGGGTTTGAGACTCAAACCCAGACCCAACCCAAACCCAAATGCCTCAAACCTAGACCAAACCCAGACCAAACCCAATCCAAGCACACCCTTAGTATTTCTTCTGCATATTTGGTGCAAATTTTAAAGAAAAATATGGGTGGTTCTTTAAATTTCTTCTAGGATGATCTGTGCTGAATAAGCTTCTTATTACTGTCTATTAGCAGACAAAGATATTAGCTCCAATGGCAGAAAAGGGGAAAATATTGTTTTGTCTTTATAAATCTATCTGGTAATCAAATCATGTCAAGGTTGTCTAGGTTTGTATAGATTTTGAGCTATATCGGATCGAAATCGGCTAGAGTATTTCTTGAATCAAATATGCTAGAAATAGGGCTTAAAACCATATGACAGAAAGTTTATGCCTCATGAAATGCACCTTTTACTTGCAGATTCCTTTTGTGTTTAAATTTTTCTTGAAATTTAATGGAACTTGTTTACAAAATGCAGATGTTCAGATCAATATGATAAGGAGACAAAGTTGATTCATTTGACAAATTTGGAGTATTGATTCATTTTTTCGTGTTCCCGTTTATCTTCTAAATCATGGGATTCCTGAATTTTGATCTTGAAAAGGCGGCCACCTCTGATGATAACTCCGATACTGGCAGCCAAGTCGCATCTAACATATCGGTCCAAGAACAATTCTTGGTTGCTCCTAATGCCATTGTCTCAGAATCTTCTCAAGTTACTACTGAACTTGCGAATCAATTAAGTCCCGAGCCCTTTGCACTTGACTTGTCTCTTAGTTTCAGGTCAAAAACCGATGAATTAGCAGCCAAGAATTCAAAAGGAATTTCGGTATCCAGCACAAGTGAAAGTAGCAATGAACCAATAACTCAAACAACAGCAGCAGCAGCCGTTCAACGAGTTTTCCCTTGCAATTTCTGCCAAAGAAAATTCTATAGCTCTCAAGCACTTGGCGGTCATCAAAACGCGCATAAAAGAGAAAGAATGTTAGCTAAGCGCGCTATGAGAATGGGAATTTTCTCCGAAAGATATGCTAGTTTGGCATCTCTGCCTTTACACGGTTCATCCTTTCGGTCCCTAATCAAAGCCCATTCTTCCGCGCATCCTAGCTTTGCCCCTTCGGTAAGGCAGCCAATTGATTTTAGAACAAGTTCAAGATTTGAACAAGGGTACTTGCCTCAGCAGCCAATTTACATTGAGGAAGAGCAAGAGTTGTTATGGCCTGGTAGTTTTCGTGCTGATGGCGATAACCCTCAACCAAATTATCTGAACTTTCTGGAGGTAAATCCATCAATGGGGAATGATGAAATTACACCAGACCTTACTCTCAGACTTTGAAGGAATTTGTTTGACAGATTATGATTTTTACTGCTATTCGGTTATTTTCTGTACAGTGAAAACTCGAACTCCCGACTTAGCGGTTGGAAGTGAAGCGTCTTACCGATTTAGATGTGCTTTGTTATCTCATTAGTCTTCTTTATATGAATTTTGCTTAGCTGATCTAACGCAGGTCTTGTTGCTATTCACTCATATGTTATCGCGATAAGATTGATGAATCGCAACAATTAATTTGAGTCTCTTACATTGATTTTTTCTTGTATGAACCTTATGGTTGATGTAGTTTGAGATCTCAAGATTTCAGTGGGGTATTGAGTCTCATGATCATGAGTTTTTGCATTTAACTTGGGTTTTTAAATTAGGGTTCATTTTAGTATGTTGTTGGTAACTAATACTTATTCCTTCTATTTGTCCTTTCAAATGGTTGTTGTTTGAACTAAAATCAACTATAGCCTTGAATCCATCAAAGACTCTAAGGGGGGTGTATTCAACATAGATTTTATAGGATTTTTAAGGAGTTTTAAAGTCCATAGGTATTCAATTTGGATTTTAAAAAGTCCAATGAAATTTAGAGGTATTCAATTTAGATTTTAAAAACTCCATTTAAATCTAGAGGTATTCAATTTAGATTTTAAAAAATCCATTAAAATCTAGAGGTATTCAAAACTCTATAGATTCTCATAGATTTCATTAAAGGTAGGATTTTGATGGATTTTATAGGTTTAAATGTGTATGGTGAAATCTCTTCTTTTTTCTCAAGATTTTGATTTTCTCTCATTAATATTAAAATTAAAATGTCTTTGATAATTTTATCTTAAATTACAATTTTTTTTTAGTAATCTCATTTCTATAAAATTATAAGAAAAACAAAGAAATATTTCAAACTACAAAAAAAAATGAGTTTTTTTAAGATCGTTAGAAAACTCAATATGAAATGTTTATTTCCCAAAAAGAAGTCATAATATTCAAACAATTTATTCTCTATTTAACCACAAATTTCTATTTTTCAAACATGAATTTCATTTTACTGAAAGAGAAAATCAAAGAGAAAAAAAAGTTCAAACAAAAATATCTTAATTAAATCAAAGAAAAAAATACAAGTAAGTAAATTATACAAACCTTGAACAAATAAATCAAAAAAGCCGCAGATTACGTGATCTAAAAAAAATCAAAGACTATCGTCAAACTTTTTAAATTTTTAACAAAATGATTTAATTATAAAAAAAAGGATTGATAAACATATGTTGACTTTGGAAATTCAACACATTTGGATCTGTATAATACACCAATGAATCAGTTTTTTCTTTCTTTTTTGGTGCTATTCAAATAATCTATAGACTTTATAAATCAAAAGAAATCTTGATAAATCAATATAATAAAATCTGATAGACTCTGCATAGAGTTAAAACAATCTATAAAGTCAGCAGAATCCATAGACTTTTGAAAATCAGTTAAAATATTTTAAAATCCGGATTGAATACACCCCCCTAAATGTTTCTTCAAATACTAGTGTTTTAATCACCTTTTATTTTATTTTATATTTATATATTAGCATTCAGGCATTATTTGATCGTTTATTGTTTTTTTTTATTATTGTTGGGGGGGTTGGGTGGGGAAGGGGTACAGGAATCGAACACCTGTCCTCTGGCTAGTGTTGGATAGCCTTTTCCACTGGGCTACCTGATCATGTATTTATTTATGAATGTAATGATTATTTTATCCTTAATTATTTGAGTATGTGCACTTCACATGCAGGGACGAAGCCAGAAATTTGGTATTGATGGCGAAACTGCAACAGTATGTCAAACTACATGTAAAAATGGCAAAAAAAACTTTTTGAGGGGCAAAACTGATAAAAAATTTCGAACTACATATAAAATTTACTATACCTAGTATTATTTTTAAAAATCTCGGAGGCGACTGCCCCTTGTCTTCGTCCCTGTTCACATGGTCAAATTAGATGAATTCTATCACCCATTAACATAAGAGAATCTCTAGGTTGCGCATAACGGAAAAGAATCTTTAGGTTGCTCATAAATAGTTTGAGGATTGTTTATGCTATATAAACTACACAATGATTATCGATGCTAAAATGAAATAGTCTGAAGACATCTAAGGTGATTTTTCACAATTTATTACTTATATGCCTTATTTTTATAATTCTCAATTCTTATATTTTAAAACGGATTCTTGAGATTCTAAAATGACAGATAATTGTTAATATAATTTGCAATGAATCTAAACACATGAAGAAAAAAAAATGAAGGGAGTGTTATTAAGAATGTCAGGTGAGGGCGAAGACCATATAATGAGGTTTTGACCCGTCTTCCCATTCTTATCAATGTCCATGTCCGAGTGATAAATATAATTCACATTCTCACCCAACGGGGAATTTGAAATTCCCGCCCCACCCCATTCCCAGCCGGATAAGTTAAAATTTTGTTTATTTTTTTCTACTTTTTATATGTGGAGTAGTATTTTTTTACCTTAAAATAGATACAAAATAAAAAAGGAAGTCAATAAATATATTTTTCTCTGATTTTCATTAACTGAAAATGTTGGTACACGTGCCTTTATATATACAAAATACACACAAAGCCTCTCCTATTAGATAATGACATCTGTAAAATACATCGACTAATACAAGAAAATTTGTACAAATGAAATGGACCAGCCCATGTATCTTTCTTTAAATCTCACTAGGCCCAACTCCTCATTAGGCCCACTCACCTTTACTTCAGCAACCAATTTCTCCAATTATTTGCACTATTCTTCTTCCTTTTCTGATACATAGTTTCAGCTTTGAGAAAACTTTCACCAGGACTCTCTAATCACTCAATCTGCCGTATTGCCATTTGGCCCTAAATGCCGAACTTCATCTATGATGATGCGGATACATGTAATTGTTGAATGAATTAATTTAACCACCAAGTTTATATTAAACAATTATTTCTGCTTTTTTAAAATAGATGTTCTTCTAAAAAAATTAACGGTCAAATTAACTTATTTCGCAACATAGCCGGGTTGCTGCCCCTACTCGGTCAGCTACTTTTGGGCTGTTGTAGGCCATATTTGAGAAAACCAAAATACAATTAATAAAACTGTATACGTATTCAGGATTGGCTTCTTCTAATAATTCTAATAATAGAAAGTGAATAGGAAGACATTTTTTTCAACAAAAAATCTCTCTAATTTTTTTTCTTATTGGTCTCTTCTTTTTTTTCTTTCTATTCTCTAATGGCTAGATTCGGCTAAGAACTCCGGCCACCGGCTCAATTTTCACTCTCTTTTTGTATCCTCGCCCCTCCTTTTGACCACAAACATCGATGAACTTTCTCTTGTGCATTTTCCATCAAGATTCAAGACTTCGGGGCGAGATCTTTTGTCGATCTTCTTACATCGGCTTGTTTCCCCTTACCTTGGTGGAATGACATGGTTACCCAGATTAGTTCTGCGCCATTTTTTGAGTTTCCACCTCTTTTCTAGGCGATTTCTTAGATCGTTGATACGTCCATATTCTATTGAATCGCCGTCTATGAAAGAGGTTGAAACGAAGTGCTTGCATCTATCGTTCAATAATGGCTATGAAGATGTTGTGGAGAAAACTATATTTTGTTTGTTAGATTATTATTATTGGTAGTTTTAGTTGATTCCCACGTAGGATGGGGTGTGGGTTATTATCCGTTACCTTGTTTGATTTTCTTCCTTCCTCAATTCCTCTCTTTTATTGTATTAGAGAAAGAGTTTGAAAACTATTTATATTGTATTGGCCACGACCATTTTTTTTTATTTTTTTTATTTTGAACAGTACGACCATTTTGTTATTAATGATAATCTTTTATTCATAAAAAAAAAAAAAAACTATATACGTTTTGCACGATATTGTCAACCTGCCACCAATATGAAGTTTGACTCAATTATGTAGAACTCGTCTTTTTTCTTTTCCTTTTTCTTTTCTTTTGAAACCTTCTAGAAGTAAATCACTAGTTATGTTTCTGTTGAATTATTTAATTTATTTTTTTTTAAAAATTATTTTACGTGTTATGTTTTCTCTCATAAAGCAAACATAATAAAGTGAATTTATGAATTTAAATTAATAACATTCTTTATATGTTATACTTTTATTAGTGTACAAGAAATAATCCAAGAATCGATCCACGTTGACCCGGAAAGGAAAAAAAGACTATATTTTGAAAAGTATCCGTCTTAAACTTAAAGTTCATTGAATAGTTAAGCTAAACTCTCAATTTATATACAACTTTTGTTTGAGAAAGGATATTCACATTTCTCTTTTAGAAAGGATAAACAAAATGATTAGAGTGAATAAATGAGCTTAGACTAATCACATTATTTCACTTGTGATTACCTTATTTATGTACTAGAAGGTATTGAAGTCTTTTCACAAGGGAATGAAATTGTTTCCAAAAAGAACTAGCAAAAGGTATTAAGAAGTCTTTTCATAAGAAAAGAAAATTGCAAAAACTAAAAGATGATTATGAATATTAGTCTAGTTCATACCGCATTATCTTTAGATTGAGTCTAAATATGAAAATTAGAATGTATTTTGAATGACTTTTTGGTTTTGGATTGAGTCTCAAACTATACTCAATCCAATCACACTGTATCATAATATCCGGAATGGTCTTTTTATTCCGGTGGATATTTCTGAAATTGAAAAGAAAGAGCATTCCAGTTAAAGCAAATGTTTTTCTAAAAATAAATAATTTCTAAATTGTTTTGGGAGAAGATAAAGAGAATGTTTTCTGAAAGATAATGATTTTGGAAAAGTAAAAGTATTTTTAAATAAAAGAAGTTTCTCCGTGTCTTCAAAATAAAAATGTTTGCGAAATAAAATGAGTTTCAAAATCACTAGCACACACTTCACTGGGGACTCACTGGGCTATTTATAGCTCACCCTTTCTCTATTTTCTGCTTTTAGTTCTTGCAGGGATTGAGCAGATAAAACAAGAATATTCTCGAGGTGTAAAGTTGAACCAAGACAAAGAATTGAGTCAACGCTAGACACATGTCCAGATTAGAAGATTTTGGTATCAGAGTGCGCAGCGAAAGCTTGGGATTAGAAATCTATACATTGGGATTCAGTCAAAGACCAAAGTCAACTTAGAAGCTATAGAATAGTTTAGAAAAATTTTATCCACGTGTAATTTATAATGTAAAAGATGAAACCCAGTCTTGAGAAAGACGCTGCGGCATCCCGACCCGAGAGGGACGGGGCGTCACAATTACCACTAGGTTTGATTCAATATTTTAATTCAACAATCAATATATTTATATATTATTTGTGCAACAATAAAATGAGCTTTGATGATGACAAATGGCCATATGTAACCACTTATATGTCAATAGAATTTTCCCCTCTTCAAATGTTTCCATTTTCTTTACTTAAAGACCATTTGAGGCTGCTTTCAGAATTTTCCATTTTCTTTGACAAAGACCATTTTGAAGCTGCTCATTTGAGACAACTTGGAAAGCATTTACTTGGATCCGCTTTTCTTTTGAAATTTTATTTTTCTTTAAGTTTGGGTCAAGAGTTTATGTGGGATCCGTACTTTATTTTTTTTTTTAAAGTTGTTATTGTGAGAAAGTGCCCTTAATATTTTCAAACGTCAAATTTTTTATATGAAAAAATAATTTTTTTTTAGTGATTTTTTAAATTTAATGTCTTGCCCCCTCCCAATAAAAAAATATATTTCGTCCCAATGTATAAGTTCTAAAATAACTCCCGACTTGAATGATTTTTTTGAAACTAAGTTGAAAACTTTTCAACAAAATAAGTAATAGTTTCACTCTAAAAGTAAAAAAATTCAATATGGTGTACATAAGTTCTCATTAAAAAAATTAATATTTATGATAAGTAGACATAGTTTAGTTGATTTTACTTTCGAATCTCAACGACTTGTCTAGAGAAAAATCACGAGTTGAAGTTACATAAAAAACAACTTAGTATTGTATTTGCTAAATTTATTTAGTTTATATCCCAATGAATTAAAGTACATATATTATGAGTTTGAATTCCGTAACCACCAAATCTAATAAAAAAACATTATATATATATATATATATATATATAATCTTTTTAGGGGGAACTAAGGATCCCCGTGAGTTCCAATCACGATTTTGTTGAAGTGGGGCGTGGAAACTTTCTTACATGTATTCTCCACTAACCCAGGGACGAAGATAGAGGTGCAGCAGTCGTTCCATAAATTTTTAAAAATATTATTATATATAATAAATTTTATGTATAATTTAAAATATTTTATTATTTTTGCCCCTAAAATTTTTATTTTGCCGTTTTTATATATAGTTCGACCTACTGAAGAATTCTTAAACTGATTAACAAAAATAATGATGAAGAGAGAAAGCTTTGAGAGAATAATTTGGGGAAATTTTCTGTTTTTCATTAATTAGTAAAATGAGCTCGCAGCTCTATTTATACATCTGCAAAGCTATAATCTAACTAATTAACCGTTTTTGACTTAGCTGGCATACACTCACAAAACTAAAAGATATTTACAAGATAATACTACTTCTAAACATATTTGGATCGGGTTGTATTTGACCCAATATAATACAAAACATAACCTATCTATTTATAAAGACTGGGCCTCGATGTGCATAGGCCCATTTGTCTCTTTAATCTTCAGCCCTTGTCTTCAGTCCAGTCCAGTCTCTTTTCATCCTTTTTCTTCTTGCATTTCCAGTCTGCTTGCACGCATGAAGCATACTTGCTTGTTCTTGTTTCATCTTGTACTCCCTTTCTTCTTGCTTGCTTCAACATCTACAGTTACAGTTTTGTCTCAAAGTCAAATTTTTGGCTTCGTCCCTGTACTGACCCATAATCGAAAGACCCTGTTGAAATCCCACATCGACTAGCTAGTGAGCAAATTTGTTCTTTATAAGGATTGGGCAATCCTCCCCCTCTTGAGGTACCTTTTGAAGGAATGAGTTAGGCCCAAGTCCATTTTCTACATGGTATCGGGAGCCACCTAGCTTCGATGTTGGGCCCCATTATTGTTCACGATCCCGGATGTCCCATCTCACAGCAGTGAGGGGTGTGTTGAAATCCCACATCGACTAGCTAGTGAAAGCAAATTTGTTTCTTTATAAGGATTGGGCAATCCTCCCCTCTTGAGGTACCTTTTGAGGGAATGAGTTAGACCCTAGTCCCATTTTCTACATGGTATCGAGCCACCTAGTTCGATGTTGGGCCCCATTATTGTTCACTAGTCCCGGATGTCCACTACGACCGTGAGGGAGTGTTGAAATCCCACATCGACTAAAGCTAATGAGCAAATTTGTTCTTTATAAGGATTGAGCAATCCTCCCTCTCTCGGCGCACTTTCGGCGAATGAGCTAGTCTGCCCATTTTCTACGGCACTGAAATGGAAAGTTCTGCATCTCTTGACTTAGTCACATGCGCACGATCGCAACGATAGAAGCCTCCAAAAGCTTTTGGTCAACCACTTAACGAAGATGATACTAGTGGCAAAAACTCTCTTCAGATGCTATCACTAGTTTTGTATATGTAGTTGACTAAAAGCATTTGGAGACAAGAAAAATGGCGGCCTATTACAATAATTTCCATTCCACAACGATGTTGGTGATGTGTTAGGAAATTATTTAAATATGAATAAGCAAAGCGATAAAGGTACTGAAATATTTACGTATAGTTTAGTTAACTGACCTACATTCACGAGTAAAGTGAGCAAAGTATATATATATATATATATATATATATATATATATATATATATATATATATATATATATATATGTGTGTGTGTGTGTGTGTGTGTGTGTGTGTGTGTGTGTGTGTGTGTGTGCGCGCGCGCTCGCGCATATTAGGGGAGGGGGACCTATCTATCATAGGGGGATTCAAGAAGTAAAGAGGTGATTCGAACTCATGACCTCTACGTCATGAGACCTCAGCCTTGACCACTAGACCAATGCCTCATTGGCGAGCAAGTAGTTTCACTATTCTGAAAGCAAGTCATTTCACTATAATAGAGAAACAAGAATACAATGAAGATATCTCTAACTCATTAGCTCTCATCGTCTTACTACGTCAAACCATATATATAGGAGTAGTAAATTTATGAGTTCACATAATTATTATTTTACCTAATCACTAATTTTTAACATAGTTAATATCTAATTAGGAGTTCACCTAATTAGTAATTTACTTAATTACTAATTCTCACCCTAATTAGTATCTAATAAGTAACCTTTAAATTAATGAGTGAATATGGACCAAAATCCAACATTATGCAGCCTGAAATACTGAATACGGTCACACGTTGACGATGATCCAACTATTTTGGGGCTTTTCTGTTCATTACTGTTAACGTAATTAGGGCTTCACATTTTTTTATAAATAGTATACTTATTCAACCTAAATATTGTATCTCGACATAGTGAAATATTCTGGATTGACAAAGTTCCAGCCATAGTCAATTATTTGAAGAAATTGTTTAACAATTTCTTGTGTTTTTTTTATTGTTTGTTCCATCTCATTTCCCTCTCATTATTACTATTACTATTACTATTTATTTCCTTACGATCAAATATACATATATGCTAAGTATCTACCGAAATGCTCCCTCCATTTCTTAATATAATTCGCTTAGAATATGTAGCAAAAATAAAGTTTTTTTTAATTTAAAATATCAATATTACTCTTTTAAATAAAATTAGTGCCATACAATTCATATTTAAGAGAAATATTGATATTTTAACTAACAAAATAACTTGTTTTTTACTTTTATAAATTTAATTACATCTTCTAAACGACTTATATTATGAAATGAATATAGTATCAAATAACAAGTATGTTTGTTAAGTATTTGTAGTCGCGTATATTGTTAGGTTGACGAAATTTAATCTAAGTCCCTACTGTCATGGTGCATGACATGTTGGAGAAATTAGTTTTCTAAATGTGAGTGTCGTGAGGATATTTTTGAGCTAATATTATTATATGTTACATCGCTCGGTTTTGAATGTTATTGAGATTGTCACGAAGTGGGTTGCTTAAGTTTCGCGATAATATATAACATGTGAAAAAACAAATTAATGTTGTGAATAATAAATTAGTATAAAATGGGGTGGATGAAATGTGGTAAATAGGTTTTAAACCCACATCCCACATGAGAAACTCATGAAAGTGGAAATCACTTCATAAGGGAAAAGTGGACCACATGAGTTTAAATTATGTTACTTGTATTATACCCCATGTTAGAATCTCGTGTGCGCCCATGTTAAACTTGAACTTTTGTGTGCAGGCGCGACCTGCGTACACGAATGCCGAACCAATATGTTCGAATTTTGGTAAATCTAGAGTAATATCAATGGATTGTAACGGCAGGCAGAATTCTGAATTCTGGAGACTATAACAGTCAAGATTAATTCAGGCATAATGGTATTGATTGTAACAGCCAATGGGTTTATTGCTGAGTTATACCTCCGCAGTTTCAAAGCTTTGAGTGAGCCTATAAAAGACAGCATTTGCACTGCCCGAAATTGAATTCTTCTCTCCCTCCAAAGGAACTGTTTTGTACCTTCTCAGCCGGACATATTGAACTTAAGGGGAAGCGCAACTATTGTTGTCTCGTCCAGAATTTTAATCCAAACTGGTTAAGGTTTCATTTTTGATTTTACTGTTGTAAAATATAAAGCAGTAATATTTTTCAGTCCAGTATATATATTGCAGTATACTGTTTTTTCAATCTAAGCTTATTTTTCTGCACTGTTTTTATTATTCTGTTTTGATATAACAGTAAAACAGTAGCAGCAGTCTCAGTTTATTTTTTCTGCACTGTTTAATTTCTTTTGTTTTGCTATAATAGTAAAACAGTAGCAGCAGTCTCCATTTATTTTTTTTGCACTATTTAATTTATTCTGTTATGATATAACAATAAAACAGTAACAGTAATATTCCAATGAATCAGGAAAAATAATTCCAACATGACAAACATGACTAATGGACCTGCGGACATAGACGGTGGCTTCCTATATTAAACAATGCAAGAAAACAAAGGGAAGAAAAATTGCTGTCTGATTCGAAAACAACCTATTACACCAACTTATCTTATCACATAATCAATGAGATCATTGTCTGACCTGAATTTGTTACTATTTGTTCAAAATTTGACTAAGTTGATAAATCCAATGAATTTGTAGCCGACAAACATTGTAATAAGAAAACCAGAATTGGACTACCTAATTTATGGATATTTTTTATATGGATCAAGTGGTTTAAAACTAATTATATCATTACAGAATGAGGAGAAAATTAATTATGTAATGACGTAACTTATTCTCTATCACAAAATTCATATGGACCTGATGAATCCCAAATTTATAGGCATTATTTTACTTTAGTATTAATAGTAATTCCACATTCTCTTTTAATATGTCTCGAATTTCCGACATACCGGTTAAAAATGAATATCTTTATCACTTGAGTTTACTTTAGATATTATTATACTTAATACTTATTTGGTGACCAGACCATTTATTGTCTCTGTTCATCTAAAAAAGTTTTTAGACTTTCTCACTTTTGATTCTCATAAATTATTTCTTCCTTCCGGATATTCTGATGTTTTCCTGGGCCACTGTTCTTTCGAATATTTCTTGATTTCTAGAGCTACTACTTTTGTCCTTTCCTTTAAGTCTTTTCCTTTACTCATATATATATATACTGAATCTTGTGAAATTCTAAGTGGGTTTCGATTTTGAGCAAATTATGTTCATCACAAACATGAAAATCCGGTGGTGGTTGACGGCGGTTTTTATTGCCGGAATAATCTTGGAATCAGCAACTGCAGACCCACAAATTAATTTGATTAACAGAGGATGCAGTCAGTACAATGCTACTAATGCAATGAATTTCTATAGGAATCGGAATGCTACTTTTGATGATCTTAGGAATCAGATATCTCAAAACCGGAGAAATTTTGCTACTGCTCAGCAATCGAGATCATCGGACCCTGTTTATGCTATGGTTCAGTGTAGGAATTATCTTTCCTCGGTTGATTGTCTTGCTTGTTATAATGCTGCTGTTAATCAAATTCTTAATTGCTCTGCTGCTAATGGAGCTCGTGTCATCTATGATGGTTGCTTCCTCAGGTATTTTGATTCCTTTCAATTCTTATACTCTGGGTGTCATCTATGACGAATACTGAGTGGTTGAGTTTAAAAAAATAAGGATATAAACCGGTACAAACGATTTCCACCCTATAAAGATATCGCTTTCCTTTTTTCTTCCTTCACAACATGATAGGTCTATTTCTTTTTTTCTAAAGAGTAGTTAAATGGTTCGTTTTCGAATATGCCCTCTAATTATGTTATATGATTTTCATCATGTAATTTGAAATAATCATTTACTTCTTGTGTTTTCAAGACTAATTTATAATCTCTTCGATTCAAAATATATATTCTTTTTAAAAAAAATTACACAAATTAAAATATTAATTAGAATGACTAAAATATCCATAATTAATACTCCAAATAACAAAGAAATTAATAAAGAATTGAATGAGAACTACACATCTTTTACCAAAAAGAATATGGAGAGAGAAAGATGTAGGGTAAATTAGTCAATAAATGTATAATTCTTGAAAAAAAAATATATTTTGCAACAGAAAATAATTACTAAAAGGACTTATATTTTGAATCGGATGGAGTAAAAAATCTATTCGAATTAATCAACATTTAATAAATAAGAATAATTTAGCAACCTGACTTTATTAAAAGAGAGATATATGGTAAAGACGACGAGAAAAATGATTGATTTAACTACTAGGGGTAAAAAGTGTTCACGTCCCCTAAACTTTTCTCGATTTTGTTTTTTGACTATAAACTACAAAATGCAAAGTCCTTGACCCTGAACTTTTATGGAGTGTTAGTGTTTCCCTTTCCATCAAATTCAACCGTTAAATCTAACGAAATAGCAACATGTGACTCTCGCACGACTTAACTTAGAGACATTTTAAGAAAAAATAGATTATTACCTAAAAAAATTCAAAATGTGATAAGAAAACACCTAAAAGATAATCAACTTACTTTACTCAAAGCCAGTGAACAATTTAAAATACACAGTACTTCGTCCAAATATTTTTCTTGACATTTTCTGATTAAAGAAAAATATATTGTCCTCTTCTGTCAAAAACAATATAACATACTACTCGTAATATGTATTTGGTCCATTCTCATGTTATTTGAAAAAAAATGAGAAATTCTTAGCAAAATAGGTTTATCAAATAAATATAGGAAAATTTTGGCACATTTTTCTTATCCCATTTTGAATATTTTTAGAGCAGGATCTATTTTTCTCAAGATGTTCGTGAGTTAAATCATATGAGAGTCACATGTTGCTAAACATTAACACTCCATAAAAGTTCAGGGTAAAGGATTTTGCGTTATTTAATTCAGTGTTCAAAAATCAAAATTGAGAAAAGTTTAGAGGGCGTGAACACTTTTTACCCTAACTACTATACATACTTTTTAAATCTATGTGAAAATGCATGAGCCTTTCTTTATACGACGGAATGGAAGGAGTATGTTTCTAATCTGTCCAGCTCAGGTGTGAAACAGGGACGAAGTCAGAAATTTGGTGTTTGGGGGGGGGGGGAGGGGGGGGCGAAACTGGTAAAAAATTCTAAAATTCTTTGGGGGGCGATAAAAAAGGCAAAAAAAAATTCTTGGGGGGGCGAAATTGATAAATTTTTTCAAATTTTTCCAAAATACACATAAAATTTCGATAAATAGTAGTATTTTTAAAAATCTTGGGGGACGCCGGCCCCCTCCCGCCCCCCTGTCTTCGTCCCTGGTGTGGAAGACTTACTTGATCCGACGACTGAGATCATTTATTTCAACAACTGTTAGGATTTTTCATAACAGATGTTGAGACTTAAATGATTTCAGCTGTCAAATATTTTGATCCGACGGTCAATATGTGTTTCGCAAGGAGTCATTACGGTTTCTAATGGTTTTCCACCATTGGCCATTTGATTGATTTTGCTGTTTTCATTTCTGGAATCTGAGGCTGTTCGTGAAACAGATGAAGTTTATTACTCCCTCCATTCCTAAACATAAGACTCTTTAGACAATTTGAGAAAACTAAGGAAGTTGTCATTTTCACCTAATAGGGAATGGTGGGAGTAACTAGTTTTACCAATTCAGTTGTTGAGTGCTGAATATGAACTTCATAGGTACAAAAATTAAGGAAAATTCTGATATGGATTAGGTATATGTGAATTTTGTGGTCCAGAATCAACCACATCACAAAATGATTGTATCTATCTCCATCATGTGATGATGTGGCTGATTCTAAACCACATGATCCATATAAAAACTATTCCAAAAATAATGCTTTAAAAAAGTACAAAGTTAATGACAATTTGCTATTTATGGTTGAACAAAAGATTGGGAGTCGAGTTCTCTCAGTCAAAGGTTTGTAGTTCGACTCCTGTGTAGTGTAGGGAGCGACAATTGTTCATCATATTATGGATTTACTTTACCCCCAAAAAAGCCGGTTTTTCATCCACAGGCTAAAAAAATAATGGTGTCAAATGGCTAACTGCCTTTTTCTGTTAAGGTATGAGAGCAACAGCTTCTATGATCAGACTACACTTCCTGGAAATACTCAAATATGTGGAAACATAACTGCGGCTCAGCCATCTGCATTTCAATCAGATACTGAAGCCTTGTTACAGGATCTCGAACTTGCTACGCCAAGGATTAACGATTTCTATGCAGCATCCACGAGGCAATTGAGCGCTGGTGGTGGTGCCACTATTTACGCAGTGGCACAGTGTGCTGAGACAATCACCTCAGTTGGTTGTCGGGATTGCTTGACAGTGGCAAACCGTAACCTACAAGGCTGTTTACCTAATGCCGAAGGAAGGTCTATTGATGCAGCCTGTTTTGTTAGATACTCGGAGAATCCTTTCTTTGCTGACAACCAAACAACAAATATCACACCCTTCCTAAGACGACGTAAATTTCTTTCTTTGCGTTGCTCAATAGAATTATAGACATTTTAATACGATTTATAGTAACGGTTCCTGATATTGGAATTTTGTGTCCCTCCAGGAGGTTCAAGCAACAAGAGAGCCATCATTGGTGGAGCGGTTGGAGGTGCAGCCGGCATTATTCTGATTATTCTTGCCTTCTTTGTTTGGTATCAGCTGTATAAAAAGCCAAAGGCAGCTAGAAAAGGTATGCTTATTCTTGCCTTCTTTTCCCCGCTTTAAGGTTCCAGATTCATACTAAAGATTTCCGGAACTATTTTTCTAAGTCTAAAAATCTTTTTTTGGATTTAAGATCTTTTCGAATCAGATTCTATAACTTTTTTGTGATGTCAAGTTGTAATCGAATAATTTAAATCATACGCCAGGTAATATACTGGGGGCGACTGAGTTGCAAGGTCCTGCAAGTTACAAGTACAAAGATCTAAAATCTGCCACAAATGATTTTAGCGAAGAAAATAAACTTGGTCAAGGAGGGTTCGGAGAGGTCTTCAAGGTAATGTAGCATATGCATATGAAATGATATAGATTTATTATTATTAGGGTAATTTGCACTAAATGACCACCAACTATTTATGTATTTCGGGTTTTGACCTACAGGGAACTTTGAAAAATGGAGGTATAGTCGCTGTTAAAAAGCTGAATTTAAGTGCTGGGAGAGCAAAGACGGAATTTGATAGTGAAGTTAGACTTATTAGCAATGTTCATCATCGAAATCTAGTTCGTCTATTGGGATGTGCTATCAAAGGAACGTCGCTGCTTCTTGTTCACGAGTACATGGCAAATGGAAGTCTAGATAGATTTCTATATGGTGCGTACGCCTCATCTTTGCATTCTGCAGTTCATCTGATGTTCCTCTGCTATTCTTTCGGTGAATATTAATTGTTCCTTTCGGGATATTGCTTCTTTGATTAGGTGAAAAAAGAGGAACGCTGAATTGGAAACAGCGTTTTGACGTAATATTTGGCGTAGCTAGGGGTCTTGCTTATCTTCATGATCAATTCCATGTAATCATTATTCATCGAGATATAAAACCGAGCAATATCCTATTAGATAACGATTTTCAGGCAAAAATAGCTGATTTTGGATTAGCAAAGCTTCTACCTCAAGATCAAAGTCATTTGAGCACTAAATTTGCCGGTACCTTGTAAGTATAAATACTCGTCGCATATCCTGAGAGTCATTGGATTTCACTAAAATGAATAACTTTGATATGATAGGGGATATACAGCACCGGAATACGCACTTCATGGGCATTTATCTGAGAAAGTTGATACATACAGCTTCGGCATTGTTGTACTAGAGATAATCAGTGGCAGAAGGAGCACTGATGTTACCGTTGAGCCTTCTAGCGAATATCTTCTTGAACAGGTAATTCCTGTTACGAGCCTAAATCAGTCGTAATTCTACTATTTTAAACATGTCTCATTGTCGAACATTATGTCCCGTTCTGTTTTGCATGATAGGCGTGGAAGCTGCACGAGAGTGAAATGCATCTAAAACTAGTGGACGAGACTTTGGATCCTAACGATTATGATTCGGAAGAAGTGAAAAGAATCATGAAAATTGCCTTATTGTGCACCCAGTCGCAGCCAGCTGCAAGACCAACAATGTCTCAAGTAGTCGTTATGCTTTTAAGTGATCGTTCGACGGACCAAATTTCCCCAAATAGATCGCTAACCGATCCAGACAGAAGGTTCTATGCAGATCCCTCGCTAATGGGTTCGTCTACCTCTAATGCGACTGCATCTTTTATTGAGTTCACTGGTCGATAGCTCGCATTCTTTAAAAGTTTTGTAAATCTGTAATAATATACTTACAGTTTCTAACAGTTTGCCTCGATAATCCTAATAATTGTAACCCTAATCACACCCTAACCACCTATCCAACTCCAAGCCCAGATTTGCAGCAATTTTGAGTACGGCTATAGTGGCAGTTTTTTTGATCATGGTCTTCGCGTTCTATATTTTAGCAAGGTTTAATTTCAAAAGATACAAATTAGATTCGATATGGAAATTAGTCGTATTTCAGAAGTTGAATTTCACAAAAGAAACTATATTTTCAAGTTTGACAGACACCAAATTGATCGGAAGTGGTGGATCAGGAAATGTCTACAAAGTCGAAATAAATAGTTCAGGACAATATGTTGCTGTTAAGAAAATTCATGATAACTTGAATATCGACAAGAGGCTAGAGAAACAATTTCTCTCCGAAGTTCAAATTTTAGGGAATATTCTACATTTGAACATCTTGAAATTGATGTGCTACATTTCAAGCCGGAATTCAAAGTTACTCGTCTACGAGTACATGGAAAATGGCAGTTTGGATCAATGGATTCACTCCAAGAATGCATCACTCCCAAATGTTGTCTTGGAATGGCAGTTACTGAGAAAGTCGATGTTTATAGCTTCAGTGTGATTCTCTTGGAGCTGGTTGAAGGAGAGCCCATCGGAGAGATGAGATTTCGTCACTTGTAGAATGGGCATGGAATCATATTCAACAATAAAATCATATTGTTAATGCCTTAGATGAGCAGATAGAGAGACAGTTGTACTCGGAGTGGAGAGTAAAGGCTTGCCTATTAACATCAACTCATATGACCTCCTCAGGGGTACAATTGCCATGGGATGCCTCCTTGGAGGAGTCAAACCAAAATCAGACATTTCAAACTCTGTCAAGCAATATTTGTTCATTCTTTCCCCCTCTCAAAAATTCTCTCTAATTTTTTTTTCATTTCCTTGGTCTCTTCTTCTCTTCCATTCTTTCATGGCTAGATCCGACCAAAAATTCCAGCCACTGGTCGAATTTTGGTCGGATCTAGCCATTCTCCACTCTCTTTTCATGTCCTCACCTCTCCTTTTGGCAACAAACATGGATGAGTTTTCTCTTTTGCGTTTTTCATCTGGATTCAAGACTTGGAGGCGAGATCTTGTATTGATCTTCTTGGGCCAAGGATTAAACTAACACTGATTAGGGAGAAAGCCCATAACATGGCACCGAATTTTTTGGGGGATAACATTTCAGTCCAAAACGGAAGTCCAACTTCCGTTTTCGCCCAAAACGGAAGATCCAATTCCGTCATGGACACGTGGCATAAGGCGCGTGGGGGACTTGGTGGTCGGCTGAAAACGGAAGTGGGACTTCCGTGTTAAAAACCCCTTCATCTTCCCTGCTCTCCTCCCCCAAACGGAAGTATCAATTCCGAAGCAAAAAAAAAAAAGGCGAATCCTCCCCCAAGTCCTCGCCTCCTCCCGCCGGCCCCCTCACGCCGCCGCCGGTAGCCGCCGCCGCTGCCCACCTTCCTCACCAACAAAGCCTTTCTCCTTCACACTCCTTTGCCTTTTGTGAGGTATAATTCTCTAAATTGATTTTTTTTTGGAAAAAATTGTTAAATTGTTAAATTCTCCCTAATCAGTGTTAGTCTAATCCTTGGCCCGATCTTCTTAGATCGGCTAGTTGGTGATAAGATTTGGATACCCAGTTTTGATTTGGGCCATTTCTTGTGTTTCCACCTCTTTTCTAGGCGATTTTTTAGATCGTTGATATGCTCATGTTCTTCTGAATCGCCGTCAACGAAAGAGGTTGAAACCAAGTGCTTGCCTCTGGGTTTCGAGAATGAAGATGTTGCGGAGAAGACTATCTTTTGTTTGTTTGTTAGATTATTATTAGTAGTTGTTTTAGTTGCTTCCCGCCTAGGTTATTTGAGGTGTGGGTTTTTTTCTGTTACCTTGTGTAACTTATATTTTATGTCTTCTTTGACTTTCTTTCTACCTCAACTCCTCTCTTTTGTTGTATTAGAGAAATGGTTAGGAAGCTTTTCAGGTTGTAATGGCCCCCGACCATTTTATGATTAATGGTTAATCATTTATTCATCAAAACAATATCTAAATCATTTAAGTTAATTAAGTTGCACAATTCCTCATTATTTTCCTTTTTTTGTTTAAAAAAATGAATTTATTAATTTCGAATATTTGGTGTCATTGTAATATTTATTTTTTAAGGGAGAAAAAATCATCTGTCCCCAACTAATGTTATCATGTCTGTCATAACTATTCACAGTTTGTCATGTTTTGCACCTCTCTAATTCCATTCACACGTGGCGAATTGTAAGTGGTTACAATAGACATAAATGCACCACTTGAGATAAACGATTTTTTTTTTTTTTTTTTTGCCTTTTTTAAGAACCATAAAAGAAAGTGACAAACTAATTAAGTTCACTTTTGCTATCTTTTTTAAATTTTGCTGGAGCTAAATTGGGACGAATTTATATCACACAAAATTAATTTTAAGGATATTAACAAAGCATTTGATCTTCTCCTCCAAGGTAAGAGCATTCGATGCATCTATGCAGTGGCGGAGCTTCATGCCAAAATTTTAAAAAACGACGAATTTTTTATAGATTTTTTTTTTTTTGGTGATATTTTCTTATAAATGTTGTATTTCGCCCCCTAAAAATTTTTAGTAAGAAATGCGCCACCCCCCCCCCCCCCTCCCCTTATGACAAATTCTTGGCTACGCCACTGGTCATATGGATGGATGAAAAATAGATAGTTCTGTTTTTTTGTTGAAAAAAAAAGAATATCGTCCTGAATAATATAAAATCATTCAATAGATAGGGAAAACTTTGTCATATTATTTCTAGATTCATACACAATTCATTTATCGTGAAAAAAAAATACCAAAGCTTTCTAATATCAAACTTCAAATCTCATTTACACAAATCAAAATATTTACACTACTATTAAATGTTAATCACCCAATCTTTTTAGAAAATATGAAGAAACTACGTATTGTGACTTCATTTTTCTTATGGAGCCACCTAATTAATGTAGTTTTCTGCTCAAGTTTTTCCCTTTAAACTTGCATTACTGTATGATCCATTTTAGTAAATGTATTTATTCCCTGAAAGATAAAATTAGTCTAATAGTATATTAATAAATTATTTAAAGGATATTTATTAATAGTAATGTTTATTAGATAAAAATAAATCAAACATAGGGATAAATAATAAATAGACATCAAAAGTCATGAACATAAAAAGGATGAAGAGGTGAGTAAATGTTGGAATAAAATATTCTCATAAATTCCCTTAAATTCACAGAAACTTCCCAATAAATTCTCTCAAATAAGTTCCTCCTAAACTTCATAAATTTTTGAAAAAACAATGTTGGGAATGGCTAAAAAACTTAATTCTTAAAACCAAAATAACAAATCAAGTCTAAATTAAGTTTTTTCATAAGACTTCTAGGACATAAGTAAATCAATACATATAACAGAAAAGGTTACCAAGAATTAGGATTCTTTGTATCCTGCAATCAAATAAATTGAAACATTTAAAATAAATCCAAAAATCAAAATTAAAAGTAGCTAGTAAAGATCAATAGATTTAGCTATTATAATTCAATGCGAAAAAAGAAAAAATTCTACTAATAATATAAAAGAAATTTAGCAAAATAACACAAAGGCAATAAGCAATATGATGATACATAGTTATCAAAAACTCTTATTTAGGCTATATACTTTAACTAATACAATATTGCTTCTATCCGGAATTCAATGTTTCACTTTGACTTAAGATGAAAATTAATAAAAGTATTTTACTTTTAATAAAGTTTCCTTTTTGCATTATTAACTAAGGAAGGTTAATGTCTTTAAATTACGCAAAAATTAAGGAAGGTTAGTAGTGAAAGTTTATACAAAAAAGTATTATTATTTTAGGAAATGTGTAATTTAATTCTAGTCATTCTCAAAAAGAAAATAACTCATAATGGACATAATTTACTCGACAAAAACTCATAATGAGATTTCTTATATCATAAAATGCTATCTTTAGACATATACTAAATGATAAGGAATAATGGGTAATCTGATATACCTTGGGGGAGGCTCGTCCGCAGGTTTAACAGAATCTAAATGGTTCGTTACACTAATTTAAATTTTTATCGTATTTGAATTTGAATAATATATGAGAAGTAGAATTTATCTGAAATTACGAATCAATAAACCAATGTGAGATTAATAAAAACAAAAATTAAAAGTGAGGGGTTGATTATGAATTAGCAAAACACGTGATAAAATGGCTAGAAATACAGGAGTCTGTGCTAGTGAAATAATTAATATTTTCTTAATTTATTTCAAACATTTAAAATCTTTTTAACCAAATACAACATTTGAAATTAAATCTTTAATCTTTAATCTAGAAATTTTATATTAGATTGGGAGTTTAAAACTGAAAAGTGTGTTCAAGATTATGAGAAAAAGTTTAGGATTGTAAAGATATTTGGTTAAGTAATTTGATATTTAAATTTGTTTTAAGATAATAATTAGTTTTGAATTAACTTAATTAATCAAAATTCATTTTAACCAATCAAGTTTTTGTATTATAATTAAGAGTTAGAAAATTCGAGAAATTTGTGTTAGAGTTTTGAAGATTTTTGATGGGTTAAAACTTGAAATCATGTTATTAATATAAATATAGATTGATTTTGGAAAAATATTTTAATTCAATGAAATTTTTTATAAAATAATTTAAAGCGTTTAAAAAATTTATAAACTTCTAAAATACAATCATAAAATAAGAGGTTAAGAGTATGAGATGAGTTTTGTATCTTGAAATTAAGGAAGTTAATATATTTAATGTAGAATATTATATCATACCAAGAATACTGTTAGTTTATATTTGGTAGAGATCGTGGAAAAGTTTACTTAAATTAGCATTCCAGTAAAAGAGTTAAATAAAATAGTTGTCAAATACCTGATAGAGTGGTTAGCATTGTGGTATATCATTTAACCTGAGTGTTCTGGGTTCGAATCCTGCTCCTCCCCAATTTAAATGAAGCAGTTCAATTTTTTTGCACCAATCAAAAGTTTTATTAATTAATTAAATAACAAAATAATCTACAAAATGACACGTGGCACGAGGGAGTTACAAATCTGAAAAGGCCTTCTGTAATATATATATAGATAGACTAGCAAAAATACCCGTGCTATGCACGGAAACGTAATGTTTAATAAAAGAAAAAATGTCAAAGTAATTTTGTAACTCAAAACATGTCAAAGTACACTCTTTTATAGTATTGTCAAACTCAAAAAACAATGTAACTTTTCAATGTGGGATACTCTTATAAGCAAATTAAGGATTTACAACCAAAGTAAAATTTAACCAACCACTCAAAATTTTATAAAATAATTAATTGAACAAAAATTCAAGGAAATTACACGTAGGATTTAGAAGGATGTGATTGGCTGAAACTGAAAACAGACTCTGTAATATAAATATAGATAGATACTCCTTCCGATTCAAAATATAAGTCTTTTTAGGACTTTTCACACAAATTAAGATACTAATCAATATGACTAAAGTACCCCTAATTAATACTCCAAAAGAAAAAATAAATTAATGAAGAGTTGCATGAGAACTATACATTTTGACAAATATGAATATATGGAGAAAATAATGTAAGGGTAAATTAGCCAATAAATGCAACATTCTTGTAAAAAGACCTATATTTTGCAACAAAAAATAACTCTTAAAAAAACTTCTATTTTGAATCGGAGGAAGTATACATTTTATGCACATTAATTTTCTTTTATTATCTTGTCATTTGTCAAATTTTAAGTATAATAACTATTTTTTTTATGTTGGAGTTTTTATTTTTGTTAATTCTCTTATTTGACTTTAGATTAATATTTTTAACTTTCATTATAAATTAAAATTTATACAAATTAATACTTTACTTTTAGAGAGTTTAGAAAAAGATTCACTTGATTTTGGCAGTATAAACGAAGCGAATTGATTTTTTTTTTTAAATATCCATATTTATTTATTTTTAAAAAAATATTATGAAAATAAAAATTCTCCATTAGAAAAAAAAATGAACATTGCATAAGTCTGAGCTAAATCGAACTTGATTATAAGTTCAATCGAATTCAGAGGACCCTACTATCCGAATTACCCGTTATTTGTTAAAACTTTAACTATTTATATTTATATAAATAAAAAAATATAAGAAGCAAATAAGAGGGCTTTGCCCTAATTTGATGGGGCTAAAATGTCACTTCAATTTTGTAACTCAAAACATGTCAAAGTACCATCTTTTATAGTATTGTCAAACTCAAAAAACAATGTAACTTTTCAATGTGGGATACTCTTATAAGCCAATTAAGAGTTTACAACCAAAAAAAAATTTAAATTAGCATTATATTAAAAGAATTAAAGAAAATAGTTGTCAAGTACCTGCCAGAGTAGTTGGCAATATGGTGTAGAATCCGGTTTACAGGTCGGGGGATCGAATCTCCACTCTCCCAATTTAAATAAAATAGTTTAACATTTTTGCACCAATAAAAGTTGATATTTAATTTTTATTAATATAAATTAATTTAATTAACCTAAATATTCTCAACCAATAAAAAATAGTAAATTAATTAAAAAATGTGAAAATCTAAGTAAAAATGATGGAAAGAAATATATAGATACAAATATATGTATGTATAAGTCTTCTGTAATGAGCTTTGATAATGACAAATGACCATATTGTAATCACTTATATAGTCAATAGAAAATTTATCCATTTTCTATAATGAGCTTTGATAATGACAAATGACCATATTGTAATCACTTATATAGTCAATAGAAAATTTATCCATTTTCTATTACTTAAAGACCATTTGAGGCTGCTTTCAGAATTTTCCATTTTCTTTCACAAAGACCATTTTGAGGCTGCTCATTTGAGACAACTTGGAAAGGGTTTACTTGGACCCGTGTTTCTTTTGAAAATTTATTTTTCTTTATGTTTGGGTCAAGAGTTAGTTCCTTATTGTTATTCATGGAATGTGGGATCCGGACTTGATTTTTAAAAAAGTTATTGTGAGAAATGCTGGATCTAAAGGCGAAGGATGTCGGGCGCCTTTAATATTTTGAAACGCCAAATTTTTTATATGAAAAAATATTTTCTTTTGAGTAATTTTTTAAATTTAATGTCATTCCCTCTCCTAAAAAAATATATATATATTTCGTCCTAATGTATAAGTTCTGAAATAACTCCTGACTTGAATGGCTTTTTGAAACTAAGTTGAAAACTTTTCAATAAAATAAGTAATAGTTTCACTCTAAAAGTAAAAAAATTCAATATGGTGTACATAAGTTCTCATAAAAAAAAATCATCTTTATGATAAAGTAAATTTAGTTTAGTTGATTTTACTTTCAAATCTTCACGGCTTGTCCAGAGAAAAATCACGAGTTAAAGTTACACAGAGAACAATTTAGTATTGCATTTGCTAAATTTATTTAGTTTATATTCCAATTGAATTAAAGTACATATATTATAAATTTGAATTCCGCCACCACCGAATCGAATAAAAAATATATATATCTTTTCAGTAGAGCTTACAATTACTCAGTGGATTTCTCGTTAGTTCCAATAATGATTTTGTTAAAGTGGGGCGTGGAAACTTTCATACATGTATCCCCACTAACTCATAATCGAAAGACTCGAATTGGAAATGTCATGTATCTCTTGACTTAGTCACATGCGCACGATCTTGTGTACAGGCTACAATAGAAGCCTCTAAAAGCTCTTGGTCAACCACTTAACGAAGATGGGGAAAATTTTAATATAGGATGGTTTTGTGTAGTAGCAGAGTCAAGAATTTGTTATAGAGGACGAATTTTTTACTGAAATTTTTTAGTGGGGGTCAAATACAATATTTATAAGAAAATATCACACAAAAAAAAAAATTCCCATAGAAAATTCGTCGTTTCTAAAAATGTTGAGAGGCTACCCCTTAATAGCTCCGCCACTGGTTTTGTGGGACTGTTATTACAACTTTTTTAAATGAGTTGTGGTATAATCTATTTTGCAGGTAGACTCCATTTATTGCTCAAAAAAAAAAAGGTAGACTCCATTCCAACTCATGTGAGAGGGTCGTGGGGCAAATCTCACAAGGTTAGGTTTCGCTACAAATCAAGTAAAAGGGTAATTGGATCAGTCCCACAAAACCCAATTCATGCCAAAGTGACCCACGAAGATGATACCATTGGCAAAAATCTCTTCAGATGCTATCACTAATTTTGTATCTGTAGTTGACTAAAAGCATTTGGAAACAAGAAAAAATGCCGGCCTATTGCAATAATTTCCATTCTGTAAGGATGTTGGGTTACGAAGCCTAAAGTATTGTGCACGGACACATGCTGACAATTCAATTATTTTAGGTACTTTTTTATTCATATCTGTCTACGTAAAATTGTAATTATGACTTCGTATCTTCTTATAAATAATCTATTTATATAACTTAAATATTGTATCTCGAAATAGTGAAATATACTGACCTGATAGCGCTCCAGTCGTAGTCACTTTATAAACTGAGTTAACAATTTCTTGTTTCTCTTTGTCTTTTTTCTTTTTCGATCTCGTTTCTCTCCCTCCCTTTCCATTTTTGTTGTTTATTTCTTAACAATATAATATACATAGATGCTAAGTATCTGCCGAAATACTCTCTTCATTCTTTAATATAATTCATTTAGTATATGTAGCGAAAAATTAAGAAAGCAAATTAAAATAGGGTAAAAAGTGTCCACACCTCCTAAATTATCTCAGATTTTGATTTTTTACCCTTAACTAAAAAACGACAAGTGATTAACCCTAAACTTTTTTAAAGTATCAATGGTGCCCTTTCCATCCAATTTCTCCGTTAAATAATAACGTAATGTGTCTATGTGACACTCACATGATAACAAATGGGGGTAAATTGGGAAAAAATAAATTAATCTTTAAATTGAATAGTTTAGGGAGCGTGAGCACTTTTTACCAAATCCTGATTTTCACATACCCAGATCACATGAGCAACCTGGTTTATGAGCCTGAAATCGTGACTAACGAGCACTAAACCACCGTCCCACCCGTTCAAAGCCTCGGCTAGCGAGTCGATTGTCTCGATATCCAAGTGGTTAGTCTGCTCATCCAGTAACAGCATATGGGGCTGCCTAAAAGCCAACCATGCAAAAATTACCCTGCTCCTCTGACCATCTGACAAATTTTTCATGGGCATAATTTGAGCTTTGCCGGAAAGCCCAAACTTTCCAATTGCCGCCCTCATCTTCTCTTCCTCATTTCCAGGGTACTCTCTTATCATAAACAAGAGTGCTGACATTTCCATGTCAAGTTTTTCAGCCAAGCGCTGATGGAACTGTGCAATCCTCAAGTGGTTGTGCCTGCGGACCATGCCATCATTGGGAACTAAATCCCCTGTCATCAGCTTCAACAGTGTGCTCTTTCCAGCACCATTGGGGCCCACCAGTGCTACCCTCGAGTCTAGGTCAACACCAAAGTCACAACCACCAAAAATTAATAATAAATGAGATCATTGTCTGACCTGAATTAATAATAAGTTGATAAATCCAATGAATTTGTACCTGACAAACAATGTAATAAGAAAACCAGAATTGGACTACCATAAATAGTTTTGATATGAAATCAGATCCATTGGATTATGTGGTTCAGAACTCTCAACATCACTACATAATGAGGAGAGAAATAATTATGTGATTAATTCTGGACCACAAATTTCATGTGGACCTGATACATATCAGAAAAATCTCAAATTTATAGGCATTATTCTACTTTTTTCTTTTTTTCTTTTTGAGCATTAATAGTGGTTTCACTGTTCTCCTCTAATATGTCTTGAACTTCCGATATACAGGTTAAAAATGAGTGTCTTTAGATATTATTATACTTAATACTTCTTTGGTGACCAGACCATTTCTTGTCTCTGTTCATCTAAAAAGTTTTTAGACTTTCTCACTTTTGATTCTAATAAATTATTTCTTCCTTTCGGATATTCTGACGTTTTCCTCATCTGGGGCACTGTTCTTTCGAATAATTCTTGATTTCTAGAGCTACTACTTTTGTCCTTTCCTTAAGTCTTTTCCTTTACTCATATAATTCAACCTATATATATATATGTACTGAATCTTGTGAAATTCGAAGTGGGTTTTCGATTTTGAGCAAATTTTGTTCATCACAAACATGAAATTCCGGTGGTGGTTGACGGCGGTTGTTATAGCCGGAATATTCTTGAAATCAGCATATGCAGACCCACAAATTAATTTGATTAACAAAGGATGCAGTCAGTACAATGCTACTAATGCAATGAATTTCTATAGGAATCGGAATGCTACTTTTGATGATCTTAGGAATCAGATATCTCAAGACAGGAGAAATTTTGCTACTGCTCAGCAATCGAGATCATCGGACCCTGTTTATGCTATGGTTCAGTGTAGGAATTATCTTTCTTCGGTTGATTGTCTTGCTTGTTATAATGCTGCTGTTAATCAAATTCTTAATTGCTCTGCTGCTAATGGAGCTCGTGTCATCTATGATGGCTGCTTCCTCAGGTATTTTGCTTCCTTTCAATTCTTATAATCTATGTCTGTAAAGATATATTAGCTTTCCTTTTTCTTCCGTCTCAAAATGATAGGTCTGTTTCTTATAATTTTATAATTTTATAGTATTATTATAGGAGATTTTCTGAAAAATGGTAATCGAGTCCAGGTCCTCGCTTCTTATTTTAAAAGGGTTAATGAAAGATTTAAATCGCGAGATATGTCTTAATTAGATTTAACTAGCGTTTTTTGTACACCAATAAATTAGGAGTCGATCTCTAAACTTGACAAGATTCGAACTTCTACCATCTAAGTGAAAAAAGTTCAGCGCAACACTACGCTTGATGAGGTTTGTCAATTAAGCTGTGCACGAGAGACAATTACCTGATTTTCTGTGGGTTGGGTAAAATTGGATTTAGCTCATCTCCCCTATTTATAGAATATTGAGAAAGTTTTAGTATAATTTAGAGCTTGGATCAGTTGGTCAAGATGGAAGATTACTATTTATGGTTGAACAAAAGATTGGTAGCCGAGGTCTCTCAGTCAAAGGTTTGTAGTTCGACTCCTGTATAGTGCAGGGAGCGACAATTTTGCCTTGTTCTAGTGGTAAGAGTTGATTCATCTTAACCAAATGTGGGGAATTGGACTCTTGTCGAGTTACATGAGAGTTGTAATTTGTTTCATGTTTGTATAAATTCTTTTAAGGTTGGCTAAAGTGCACTTCAGTGTCAATTAGATTAGTCGAGCTACTAATATCTAGCCACAAGTAATCAGGATGGTTCCTTTACATTTCATTAAAAAAACCGGTTTTTGTCCACGAGGTCAAAAAAATGGTGTCAAATGGATAACTGTCTTTTTTTTGTTAAGGTATGAGAGCAACAGCTTCTATGATCAGACTACACTTCCTGGAAATACTCAAATATGTGGAAACATAACCGCGTCTCAGCCATCTGCATTTCAATCAGATACTGAAGCCTTGTTGCAGGATCTTGAACTTGCTACGCCAAGGATTACCGGTTTCTATGCAGCTTCCATGAGGCAATTGAGCGCTGGTGGTGCCACGATTTACGCAGTGGCACAGTGTGCTGAGACAATCACCTCAACTGGTTGTCAGGATTGCTTGACAGTGGCAAATCGTAACATACAAGGCTGTTTACCTAACACCGAAGGAAGGTCTATTGATGCAGCCTGTTTTGTTAGATACTCGGAGAATCCTTTCTTTGCTGACAACCAAACAACAAATATCACACCCTTCCTAGGACGAGGTAAATTTCTTTCTTCTTTTTAGTCGGTTTTGTTCTTATTGTGTTGTGTAGGGTAAAATCCTCATTTTTAGCAAACTTTTCGTGTATAGAACTGCCGTGACTTGCAGCTTTTAATTGATCTTTTCTTATCTAAGCTTCCTAGATAATGAATGCTCGAAAGGAGATAGCATTCACCTAGTTTTGTGAAATTAAATTGCTATACATTTAGGCGTTTTCCATTTCAAGCCTTTTACTTTTCGGTTCCAGACTGCTGCAAAATGATCCTCGGATTCTTTCTGCTTAGTCTTTGCCTGCGTTGCTCAATAGAATTATAGACATTTTAGTACGATTTAAATAGTAACGGTCCTGAAATGGGAATTTTGTGTCCCTCCAGGAGGTTCAAGCAACAGGAGAGCCATCATTGGTGGAGCGGTTGGAGGTGCAGCCGGCCTTATTCTAATTATTCTTGCCTTCTTTGTTTGGTATCAGCTGTATAAAAAGCCTAAGGCAGCTAGAAAAGGTATGTTAATTACAGAGCATGGATCTTCAAATCCGGTGTACTTTTCCCCCGCTTTAAGAACAATTTAAGGTTCCAGATTCATACTAAAGATTTCCGGAACTATTTTTCTCAAGTCTAAAACTCTTTTTGGATTTAAGACCTTTTCGAATCAGATTCTGTAACTTTTTTTGTGATGTCAAGTTGTAATCTAATAATTTAAATCATACGCCAGGTGATATACTGGGGGCAACTGAATTGCAAGGTCCTGCAAGTTACAATTACAAAGACCTAAAATCTGCTACAAATGATTTTAGCAAAGAAAATAAACTTGGTCAAGGAGGGTTCGGAGAGGTCTTCAAGGTAATGTAGCATATGCATATGAAATAATATAGATTTATTATTATTAGGGCAATTTGCACTAAATGACCATCAACTATTTATGTATTTCGGGTTTTGACCTACAGGGAACTTTGAAAAATGGAGGTATAGTCGCTGTTAAGAAGCTGAATTTAAGTGCTGGGAGAGGAAAGACGGAATTTGATAGTGAAGTTAGACTTATTAGCAATGTTCATCATCGAAATCTAGTTCGTCTATTGGGATGTGCTATCAAAGGAACGTCGCTGCTTCTTGTTCACGAGTACATGGCAAATGGAAGTCTAGATAGATTTCTATATGGTGCGTACGCCTCATCTTTGATTCTGCAGTTCATCTGATGCTCCTCTGCTATTCTTTAGGTGAATATTAATTGTTCCTTTCGGGATTTTGCTTCTTTGATTAGGTGAAAAAAGAGGAACGCTGAATTGGAAACAGCGTTTTGACATAATATTTGGCGTAGCTAGGGGTCTTGCTTATCTTCATGATCAATTCCATGTAATCATTATTCATCGAGATATAAAACCGAGCAATATCCTATTAGATAATGATTTTCAGGCAAAAATAGCTGATTTTGGATTGGCAAAGCTTCTACCTCAAGATCAAAGTCATTTGAGCACTAAATTTGCCGGTACCTTGTAAGTATAAATACTCGTCGCATGTCCTGAGAGTCGTTGGATTTCACTAAAACGAATAACTTCGATATGATAGGGGATATACAGCACCGGAATACGCACTTCATGGACATTTATCAGAGAAAGTTGATACATACAGCTTCGGTATTGTTGTACTAGAGATAATCAGTGGCAGAAGGAGCAATGATGTTACTGTTGATCCTTCCAGTGAATATCTTCTTGAACAGGTAATTCCTGTTAAGAGCCTAAATCATAGTAAGAACATTCTACTATTTTAAACATGTCTCATTGTCGAACATTATGTTCCGTTTTTTGTATGATAGGCGTGGAAGCTGCACGAGAGTGAAATGCATCTAAAACTAGTGGACGAAACTTTGGATCCTAACGATTATGATTCTGAAGAAGTGAAAAGAATCATGAAAATTGCTTTATTGTGCACCCAGTCGCAGCCAGCTGCAAGACCAACCATGTCTCAAGTAGTCGTTATGCTTTTAAGTGATCGTTCAACGGACCTAATTACCCCAAATAGATCGCTAACAGATCCGGACAGAAGGTTCTATGCAGATCCCTCGCTATCTACTACAACGGGTTCGTCTACCTCTAATGCAACTGCATCTTTTACTGAGTTCACTGGTCGATAGCTCGCATTCTTTTCCTGAAGGGTTCTATTCTAAATGTTCTGTACTGAAAAATGCTTCTAGCATATAATTACTATCATCCTCTACTTCACTGTGCTCTCATTCTGATCATGTTCTATCACAAACAATTAATGACGAAAATTGGAAGTTTGTATATTTTCTATGGCTTGAATTCGGAAGTTTATCAAGCCTTGGAACATTGGACTTATCATATAACGAATTCTCTGGTAAAGTTCCCTCAGAAATTTGGTTTCCCCATCTATATTCCCTCGACCTCAGTTCCAATCGCCTCTGCCTAGGTTGCTTCCCACCCAAGTTTAATAAATCTGCAATAAAATACTTAGAGATTCTAACAGTTTGCCCCGACAATCCTAATAATTGTAACCCTAATCACCTATCAAACTCCAAGTCGAGATTTACAACAATTTTGAGTACGGCTATAGTGGCAGTTTTATTGATCATGGTCTTCACGTTCTATATTTTAAGAAGGTTTAATCTCAAAAGATATAAATTAGATTCGACATGCAAACTAGTCGTATTTCAGAAGTTGAATTTCACAGAAGAAACTATATCTTCAAGTTTGACAGACACCAACTTGATCGGAAGTGGTGGATCAGAAAATGTCTACAGAGTCGAAATAAATAGTTCAGGACAATATGTTGTTGTTAAGAGAATTCATTATAACAAGAAAATCGACAAAAGGCTAGAGAAACAATTTCTCCCCAAAAGTTCAAATTTTAGGGACTATTCTACATTTGAACATCTTGAAATTGATGTGCTACCTTTCAAGCCGAAACTCAAAGTTGCTCGTCTACGAGTACATGGAAAATTGCAGTGTGGATCAATGGATTTACTCCAAGAATGCATCACTCCCAAATGTTGTCTTGGAATGGCCCAAAAGGCTAAAGATTGCAATTGCAACTGCTGATGGACTATGTTACATGCACCATTATAGCTCCTCACATATAATTCATCGCGATCTCAAATCGAGTAACATCTTGCTAGACTCTGAATTCAATGCAAAGATAGCAGATTTTGGTCTTGCCAGAATCTTGAAAAATGATGGAGTTCCCAGGACCATGTCAATAGTGGATGGCACATTCGGATACATTGCTCTAGGTACGTGCTAAAAGTTAAAAATATAATGTTTATTGAATACATCAAAGTTGTAAGTATTCACTTTTAAAATCTTTTTTAATCTTTAATTTCTCCTAATGTGATTTTAGAGTATGCTTAAACCGCAAGAGTTACTGAGAAAGTCTATGTTATAGCTTCGGTTACCGGAAGGAGAGCCCATCGGAGAGATGAGAGTTCATCACTTGTAGGCATGGAATCATATTCAACAATAAAATCATATTGTTAATGCCTTAAGATGAGCAGATTAAGGATCCAAATCATTTGGATGAGTTGATCAAAGTGTTTAAATTTGGAATTTATTGTACAAATGCATTACAAAAATCTCATTTCTGAATTTAGAGAATCTGTTCTCCAAGCCAGAAAACTAGTATTTTGCTTCAAAATCTGCTAAATTTTTGTGTCTCTAGATTAAGTAATCTATGTACACAATAATTCGAGGAGACTAGAGGTCAAACTTGAAAAGTTTCAAAGAATAAGGAAAGAGTCGCTTAATCTACACCTTATAATTGGAGAGACAAATAAGAGTCAGAGACAAATTTGTATTGAAGAATGTGGCAGTGCACAAGTCAAAAGCAAAATGCTCATTTTTTTCGTAGCAAATGCATTGGGACCAAAAAGACTTTATTCAAAGGAAAATGCTAGAAGACTAAAATTAATTGGATAAATTATTTAAATTGTAACATTTTTTTAATTAATTCGTCAAATCAATTAAAAATTCAGGGGGAAATTGGGTTTTTAGTCAATTATAACTAATTAATTTTAGCCAAAAAGCATTTTCCTTCAAATTTCCCACTGGATTATCTGTTTCTGCCTCTGTCAAATAGACTACTTTGCTACTTCTAATATCTAATTTATATAATTCAAATAAGAATGCGTGTAGAGAAGTGTAACATGTGACCAAGTCATGGACCTTCCCCCTGAAAAACTTATCCTGTTCAAAATCCTGAACTGGTTCCTTCCAACATCTGGTTGGTTTCGTTTTCTTAGCCATTATATAAGAATTATATAGTTCTCTACCTACATCGTTCTATAATGAATCTTCATATCCCAAACTCCTTTTCGAGACTTTACCATTTCCCGACAGAACAAATTTTAGGATGGTACTCTTTCAATATTACTACACCCAGAATTCAGAAAGAGCACTCAGAGAACTGTATGGTTATTCTATTGCAAATGGCAATCAAAAATGGCATAAGATTTGACAATTCCGACTACATTTGTTGGATGCGACAGAATGGTCTGTACTGTACATTAAAATGGCCAATTACACCAGAATGGCTGAAGTTTTGATACACGCCAATGCTCCTTATTCCTCCACAACAATTCAATTTTCGGCTAATACTTCAGCTTCAACAAGTATTCCTGACGAACCTTCTACTTCAGATGATGACCATTTCAGTGATAGTTGGATGCCTCATAATTCCTCTAATTACGATTCTGAAGCAGAAGATCATGGCAGTCCTTAATTTAGTATTTCAGCCTGTAAAATATTAATTGAGTCTGTAATTATTATTTTATGTCTTCTAATTTCGTTGTGTGATTTTTGAAAGAAAAAAAATCGAAAAAACCCCGAAAAACCAAAAAACGTGGACAGACTTCTTGTTGCGATATTTCCCTCTTTGTGGCAGCCAAAAGGATGGCTGGAGGTATCTTAGATAGGTTACTACTTACTTAGGTAATATGACAAATTACTATTACATAAAGGCTACTCTAGTTGTCTTTTTCCTAAAGAAGCTTCTTTTTAGCCTCTAGCTAGATTTTAGGTCCGACAGCTGGTATGTTAAATTATTAGAGTTGTACTGTACATTAGTTTGCTTTCGAGTCCGGATTTCAAGTCCAAAACGTATCATGCAATTATTAGTTGTACTGTACATTAGTTTGCTTTCGAGTCCGGATTTCAAGTCCAAAACGTGTCATGTAATTATTAGTTGTACTGTACATTAGTTTGCTTTTCGAGTCCGGATTTCAAATCCGCATTTGTAATAATTTGCCTATAAAAGGCAGTGTAACTCCTCCACATTCCTCAGAAGTTGATGAGAGGAGAAAGTTAGTAAAATAAAGAAGTTTGTTCCACAATTCTCTTGTTTTCTTCCCCTTTATTTTCATATGATATTCAAACTTTCTTAACTTTCTCGTAGAGTTTTCAAGCCTTCTTTCTTCTTCTTCTTTTGTTGTTTCAAATAGTTTCGAAGGGATCAACTATTGCATGATGAACCAGTAGAGATCTTTATGGTAGGGCTTCGGATTAGCAATAAACCCCTAACTAAATGGAAAATTCTGATATAGACTCAGTTCATGTGGACCTTGTGGTTCAGAATTGACCACGTCATTACAAAATTGTCTCTCTCTTCATTATGTGATGATGTGACCAGTTCTGAACCGCATAGTCCAATGAGATCTGGTCCATATCAGAATTATCTTAACTAAATATGCATTTGGGTGTAACCCTCTTGAAGGACCAAAGTTTTGGTGTTTGTGGAGGGTTCTTAATCAATATTACAGCATTTATATGGCAAAGGATACTATAATTCAACTCTGTCTAGTGCAAATGAACCATAATTTATTCAATTTAGAATCCAACTGAATTAATCAGACCAATAATGTCTAGATATCGGTATCAATTTATAGGATACTACAAATCAAATAACAGAAGCACGGTTCACTTAATCCAATGTTCAAAGATGAAACTGAAACATAACTTAAATGTCTTAAAAACAGACACACGAAAACATCCAACACAATGATGCTGGATCACAATCTAAATTAGACACCTAAAGCCACCTTAATCTTTGCAATGCTGTTGCTCATAAGATTCTGCAGGTTTTCGATTATCTCCATGCTAAGCTCTTTGGGTGCATCTTCAGACATGAGTATCTGGAAAACCACTGTCAGAATCGACCTTCTTGGTCCGACATTGGAACTAGTTGAAGCTCCATCTCCACCATCAGGATCATCACGAGATATTACAAAACCAGAAGGCAGAATTGGTAATATTGTAGTATCCTCACCATCTATTGCTCTACTGACGGAAAATATGTCAACCGGAGCATACATTACAAGGCCTCCCAATGAGTCAATACAGCTCTCTTGAAGTATCATCATAGTGCTTTCTTTCGGGTAAAAAGGCTGCTTCATTGACAAAAACCCATAGAATTTTAATTTTTTTTAAAAATGATTCTAACTAATCTCGATGAATATAGACAGATCGAAATGTTCAACTTTTGAGAAATTATATAGTGCTAGGGCATCATATTGGTGATATAAATTCAAAGCAAAAGTAATAACTTTCCATTCTTTGCTATCTAGTCATGAAGAAAATATAAGAATGATTAGTAAATGCCTATAAATTTCAGAATATGTTGCATACAAGAGCAGGATGACAGAGAAGAAATTAGACAACAAAATGTCCATAAATGTAGCCCTTGCAAAAGAAAAAAAAAAATGTTACCTTCAAAATGACTATGCAATTTCCGGGGTGAGCACCAGTTGCTACATGGACCATCTTATGAACACCACTTCCGCCGGACAAAGCATCCCACTACAAGTTAGAATATAGCAACGTATTCAAAGTTTTATAAACTGAAAATAGTCTATTTGCATATAGATGTTACAATCAGAAAACAAACCTGAGCTCTTGTTTTTTCATCTTTGAAGAAATCAAAGAGATTCTCATAAGGAACTTGAAGCTGCAAAGAGGTAGCCAGACAGACAATCGTCCCCTGAGGGTGACCCGAGCCACTATTTTCACGAACTGAGACTCGAATGTCACTATTCTTTGGTTTTGCAAAGTAGCCAAAATCTGGTTTACTTGGTGTGCTTAAAATTTCAAAGAAGTTCTTGACCATTCTATGAGAGAGGTCCATCAAGCTTCTCGCACCTTTATGTGGATCAATAACTAGACAAAAATATGATAAAGAAAAGTAAGAAGTACGGATAACATATCAAAGAAGACTAGTGCAATTGACACAACACTTTTTATTTGGAAAAGTACGTCCCGGGTTCGACACTCCCTGCCCCGACAATAATAATAAACAAATAAATAAAGACTACCCAGCTGTTCTTGCTTAAAAAGTTCTAGTATTGATAGTTAAAGACTGTACTGAAGCAACAATCGGTTTAGAAAGTTGAGTACCTCCTTCAAGCCCACTTATGGTCGTAGTCCTAGATTCCTTCCGAAATTCTGATCTCTCGCACATCCTTTGAAGAGAAACAATCCATCTCTGTGCTCCGAATGCTCGAGAACTCCATATTAATTCAGTGAAAATAGTATCACTAAAGCATTTCCCCTCCACTTGTACATGTTCTACCCATGTAACCTGTCAAACAAGGATGATAATTGAGTAACTAACAAAAAATCAAAGTAAAACTATCTAGAAAATTGGAAAATCCAGACAGATTAAAACTTGAGTTCACAATAGCATATTCCATTCAAATTTTAGTTATTAATGGTGAAAAATATCTCTTGTTACTGACGATTGGGATCTCCCGACTGTCCTAAAATATCAACTTAAGATTTCTTCACAGTGATAAGCAGCTGTTTTTTTCCATCTAACTTGTTATGCACATGGTATAGCCTTTTCATTCATGGTCAACTATCAACAATGGTCCCTTTTTGAGTATATGCATAAATGCAAAAGTATCTGTTACTGCAGCATAAACTTTTGTCGTATCCACTTTTATCAGAGTTATGAAAGTTGAGAAACACACCATAAAGCTACTAGATAAGATAATCTAGAACTTACCTTTGCTTTTCCACTGGGCATTTCTTGAATCAAGCAACCTGAAGGGAGCCTCCAAGACCCAAAAGAAACTTCTTGGAGTCTGCTCTTGTTGAGAACATCGTAGGATGTATCTACTATTAACCATGTACCAGGATCAAGGTTGCGACTATAACGTAGAAAAATATGTTCTCTAGGTTCTACAAGGGGTGAAAGAACGTGCAACTTCATGTACATCTGCAATAAGGGAATTTTATTTAAGTTATCACAATTTCATCAATTCTACATAAGAAGAATAGACATCAGACTTTAAAACTATATACCAAATGCAGACAACCACCCAAACTTCCTGTATCAAGTGTCCCAATGACCCTCGCTTTGGTGACAATAGTAGGAAAAAGGTCCATCAACTTTCTCTGCAAAGTAAATATATTATATGTATTATTACATGACTTGTGTGAATATGTGTATCAAGAAAATAACAAACCAAACGTTGGTCTTCAGAGATAATTGTGGCCAACAAAAGGGAGCTTTTACCGAATCTAAGAAAATGTTGAACAAGTCCTCCGCAGTCATTGACACAATGGCAGAATCTCGTGAAGATTCTTCCCAGACTCCAGAACCTTTGAAGTGGGTTTCCCTGGGGTAAGTCTTGTTATACAGATGAGTATCGAGAAAGCATCTTCCATTAGGTGAGGCCTTTATCCACAAAGACTCATTTCCTTGTAAAAGGACCAGTAGCTCATTCATTGCTTTGGCAGCCGTCTCTACCATTTGAGATTTTTCCACCTCCTGCCTACTAGCAATGTATGAGGTTGTAATATTCATTGAAGGTCCTTCTCCTTCCACAGATTCTTGATTCAAAGAAGGAACTCCCATCCCTTGACCTAAACTTGTCAAAGATCCAAGCATTGGCGATGGTATAAGTGTACTGGATCTTCCCACCAGTGGAGCAATCACATTATATAATCTTTCATACTGCACAAATAACAAGACTAAGATTAACAAAACAGAAAAGACATGGAAGCTAGATATTTTACGGGCAACATTAAACAAGAAAAGAAAGTAGATCCACCTCTCTTTTTAACAAAGCATTTTCAGTTTGTAATTTCTGCACATTTCCTTGTCTATCTTCTTCTCCAAAATCTTTAGCATTGCATGTTGGGCATATCAGATTATTAAGTGTATCCTTCATTGCAAGATTCTCATAATGCATTCTCTCATTCTCTGATTTAAGTACATTGTTGTCTGTTCTTTCAGTATGAGCCTAAAAGTGCCAAAAAAGGATCAGAGCATCATGACTTAAGTGAAGGTGTAAAACATCAAGATCAAGCACATTGTGTAATAAGAATGAACGAGTCACCTTCATTTGAGTTCTTTTATTTTGAAACCAAAACTTTATTTGCTTAGGCTCAAGCCCCAGATCTCTACTTAATTGACACCGTTGTTTCTCATCAGGGTGAGGGAAATCCTTGAAGAACCTACAATACCACAAACATAACATTGTTATAAGTAACTGCCTAGAAACCACTTATCCCAACCGAACAAAGAGGAAAATTAGAATCCTCACAAGCACTAAACAAGAAAGAATGGCCAAAATTCTGGTAAAGAACTTGCAAAAGCTTTGAAACTTATTAATGGTATGAGATTGATCATATAGATGCTGAGGTAAATAGAAAAAGGATATGACTAGCTAATTCACACAAAAGATTAATGTAAAGCAAAGAAATATTGCAATGATGTATTTACAATTCAATTGCAATAAATAGTGTGTGCTCCTGGAATTCAGACAAAAGGAGACAGAGCAGACAACTCATTCACATCATTGGACAAAAATCAATAAGCTTTTAAGTTTAAGATGATTACAATTATCAAGTCATTTTGTTCCCTAAGGAAAAGTTATCATTATGCTTTTAAAAAAAAAAAGAAAGAATGGTGTCACGTTGAGGGATGTTTGTTAAGAAGCCTTCAAATTGATCCATTGATGTAATTTCAATTTTATCTCCTTGAAAACATGTAATTAGCTTTAAGCATGGCAATAACAGATTGAACAACATTAACCTTAAACCACTACATAGGCAAAAGAGAATTATGATCTTACGTTTCAAGGTGATGGATTTGCTGTGGAGTATGCCGATGATATGGTTTTTTGCCTCTCTCCGAGTTGGAGGTTTCTTCGTGTTCTTCTTCACCAGATCCGCTCCCTCCAGACATGAAATCCATCGTCTTCTCCGACAAAAAGATGAAGGATTTTAAATCCTCAGTCAGTTCAAAGAAAAAATCATAACCGTTTATAAAAATTAATTTAGTTTTCACAGATTATGCAAATTCAGAAGAACGTTACAAAAAACAAGCAGACAGAATCATAGCCATACACAACCAAAGAGGACGGAAGGAAGGAAGGAAAATTTAGGCCGGTGTTTCTACCTGGTGGTGTTCTTCTGAACTAAAGTTGTTTCTGTTTATTTCTGATTTTTCTGAGTAAATTTGTCAGCATTGAGTTCTTGTGCTTCTCCTATGAGCTGTTTTGCAACAGGACCTCTCTCATTTATATTGGTTCCATTGTGTATAAATATGTGTTTAAGGAAAGTAAGGTAAGCACTTACACAATCAGCAAAGAATCTAGAAAACAAACCAAAAGAAAACGGTAATGACATTTGTTCATAAACGCGAATAAAAACAAGACAATCAAGTATAGAAACGTATAAAAATTGGACTGGCTGTCAATGGCATCACAACAGAACAATCAAGTGAAATTTGAGACAAATGAACTATCAAATGCATAATAAAAGATAAAGCGAAAAAAAAATGCTACTATGTTCAGAAATTCTATTAAATAAATTTGAAATACATCTACTTTAAATTCTATAGTTTGGCAGCATTGGTTGCTTTAGCTTATGGGCGCATTTTCATGAATCATTTAAACAGTGACATTGCTTCATGAGATTTTCATTTCCAGATTATTAAAAAATGAAACATCAGCATTATTGCTTGAGCAACTTAAACTTTTACTTTTGGTAAAAAGAAGAAAATCCCTTTAGATGCTGTCTCATAATATTTTGAAATTTTTCCATGAACATATAGCAGTGAACTTAAAAAAAATTATATCTTCCTTTAAAAAATTGCTAGTGAATTAAGTCCGTCTCTAAAATCTTGCGATTTTCCATGCTCTTTCTGACAATAATTTAGTACTATAAGGAAGCATTTAATGAGAGGGTGCATTTTAATTATGTTGAAAGGCCAGCATCAGATCAAATTCATTCTACGATACTTTCATGATAAAAAAATGACATATAAGAAATTATATTTTCCATAATAGCTCTTACGCAACAAGAGTTTTGGCTTCTGCCACTGATTTATCAAAAGATGTTTCAGTTTTCTTATTTGACACATTTGATATTTAGAATGGCTTACAAGCTTGTTGATTTGCATAATAGTTCTTACCACGTTCACCGAGCAATAATAGTTTTGGTTCCGACCTTGACTTACCAAAAGATATTTTGGTATACTATTGATACTTGTGATATTTAGAATGCCAATCTGATGGAAATATATTTCTATTTCTGAAAGAAAGATTCATGTACCAATTATTTTGAATACCAAACCAAAGGCAAAACAAGGCCACCAAGTTCAATGCACCATTGGTCCAAGTATAGAATGCTTCTGTATAAATTTTGCTAGACAATTAAATAAAATCACCAAATAAGGACATCCATGTATTTGAAAACTAATATTTTCAGTTTCAATTCAATTGAACTATACCAATAATCGAATGTTTATTTATTTATTTTATCTATAAGAAAGCTATGAAGGTGCCATGGTACCAAAATTTTAACTTGACTATTGCTTTTTATTTTTGTATTTTTCTTATGTTGTTGCACTAACCAAGTTTATCTTGGACAAAAACTGAATTAAATAGTTCCAGAACCTTTTATTTTGCAAATAGAATTGCCAATTATCAATTTCTTATAATCTATAAAGAACAGTATATAAGATTTAAATAATAATGTCATTTGCTACTTGTACTAACAAAATTAGTATTTCAATCCAAGTGCAACTGCCAGTATTAGTTCATTCATAGCTGCACTCTCTCAAACTAAGATATGGCAAATGGTTTAAAATATACTTTCACAATGATGCCAGATAATAGTACACTACTAGAGATTGCAAAGATAATTGATAAGTAAAACGCTTCTAATTTTAACGGATGCACGGTTGTAAATGAATCACGTTATTTGCGAGTAACACGTAAAAAGCGAGACTTTATATAGCACAAACAAAACAAGCTAAAGTCACGACAAACCTCCAGTACAAACGAAAATAATCAGATTTTAGTCAAGCTTCGAATAAAATAAATACGTTACTAAGTGTGTATTCATTAATATCCCCACATTATTAAAATAAATAATACTCGAACTTATGGTATGTCCCCACATTGTTAATACTTGAATTTAAGGTCAAACAAGTATATGTAACTATATGCATATTCAGTACCCACATTGTTAAATAAATAGATAAAACTCAAATTTAAGGTATACCGCCACATTGTTAAACAGATAGTACTCGAATTTAAGGTATGTCCCCACATTTCTAAATAGATCATACTTGAATTTCAGGTATACTGACACGTCGTTAATACTTGAACTTAAGGCCCAACAAGTATATGTTTCTAGATGCCTATTCATTAATATCCCCCCAGTGTTAAACAAATGGATGATACCCAAATTTAAGGTACAACCCCATACCGTTAAATGGATAATACTTGAATTTAAGGTGAAACATTACTTGAGTTATATGGGTCTACATTGGGATTGGATTTCATAGCAAACCTGATGAAAAAGATTATAGATTTAACACACATGCATTCAGCAAAAGAAAAGAAAAAAGTAAAAGGAAAAAACAACAAGCATGTCCACACAAAACGAATGGGCATAGTGGGTGCAAGCTCATGCGCAATACACGAGCTTCCACCCACTATGCCTGTCTGTGTTGGCCGGGCATAGTGGGTGGATCCCCGCTGGTTTTCGCGTGGATCATCTAATTGTTTTCTTTGAGTTTCTAAAATTAATTTATCTGTTATTTTGTTAAAACAAAATAACTTTGAAGAAATTTTGGCACCAAATCTGATAAAGAATATATTGGAGTTTAGAGTGAAGATATAACTTTTCTAGAAAATTTATTCTTTTCGTTTTTTATAAAATGAATTTTTTTTTTTTTGAGAAAATTATAAAATGAATTTGTATGCTATCTTTTCCAAGAAAAAAAATAAATTTTATGTTGTTGCTTTGACTCGCAAGTAGTTTCATTTTTATTTTTATTTTTTGTTCATCACTGTAAAGTAAATAAATAAATAAATTTGCTCACAAGTAACATTGTTGGAGAAAGAAAAATGTCATTCTATTTTCATGTAACCTTTGCACTGAATCTCAGGAAAAATTAATGTTTTTAATCTTTTACCCAAGGTTTTAACAGAAAATGTTTAAAAAAATAAAAAGATTTTATTCAATTTCAAGAATCTCAAGCCTCTAGAGCAATCTGAATTCTTCTTTGGTAAAATTCCAGTCATATAATATATTATCTCCGTCTCAAAATGTTTGACACATTTGAGGTTTTCACTAATTAAATAAATTAGAGATGAGATTGAAATAATAATAAAGGTGAATTGATTTCTGAAAAGCGACAAATAATTTGAGATATCTAAAACAAAGTGAAAGGCTGCAAACAATTGGGAGAAGGTAGTATAATACTCCCTCCATTCCAATATTATGATGTTTTTGTAATTAAAATATCAATATTATTCTATGACTGACTTGTATACCAGCTAATTTTATTTAAAAGAATAATATTGATATTTTAATTACAAAAATATATGTTAATTTTTGCTTATTTATGTTTAGGAATGAAGGTAGTACTGAGATACTGTATTATTGAGAAAACTTACTCAAAAAAGATCTAAAAAACGCAGCGCTTTTTTGAAATGAAAACTTACTGTCTAGATAAAAAAAAACGTGCAGGCAAAATAGAAGCGTGAGGCTACTTTCAGAGAAAATAAAATTGAGGAGAAAACCTGCAATTACGGCGGCTACCGCCGTTCACCGTAGTGGAACTCCGGGGATTTACCATTTTTACCCTTCAAAGGTAACTTCCTTCTGATTTTCTTTTCCATATCCTCCTAAACTTTCAAAACCACACAATTTGAGTTCTTCAACTTTCTCACTGATGATTTCTTCTTCCATAATATGTTGGCTTTTTTAGGGTTCTTGTATTCCCCCCCCCCCCCCCCCTGTTGGGTTCTTTTGTTTGGGCTAAAATGTCTTTTTGGTGGTCAACTATTTAATTTTGGCGGTTTTTGTTTCGATTCCAAGGGGTACAAACAGACAGTACAGGGCCTAGTTTGTATTTTATACGAAACCTTAAGGGCTAAAATATAATTATGGTGGCAAAAAAAATCATTTGTATCCATGTATGTCCTTATTTTTGTATTCAGCTAATCACAATTTGTCATGTATATATATATAATTGGAAGAAAAATATATAGGAATATGGAGATACACTGGAGACAAACGATTTTCACCCTTTTTGCTAGCAAGTTTTGGTTTTTTTAATGGGAATGTTGATGCATTGATTTTGATATTGTAACTTAAAATGGTTACAAATAGTCGGAGGCAAGAAGATCAGACTGGAAAATATGGAACCCCCAGAATACGATATTTTCAGGTATTCTTATACTGTAGTTTTTCGTATCGACGTTTAAAAACTTCTGACTCGAAATTATACTTGTAGAATGAGGGAATTTGACTCCATGTTTTTTAATATCTCTCAATTTTATAATATAAGTAGTTTAGAACATTTAACCAAAATTAAGGAAGGAAAAAAACAAAGCACTTTATTAATCAAAATATTAATATTACTTTCTTAAATAGTGGCATACAAGTTATATTTAAAAGGTTAATATTGATATTTTGACTAACAAATATTTTGCATGTTATTTTCTTAATTTTCGTTACATATCTTAAATAATTTATATTATGGAATTGAGGTAGTAAGTTTTTATATACATACATATGAAATTTGAAATAGCTTTTGGTTCCAAAATACAACAATTCGGAACCCTCTACCAAAAATACATTACATTTTGGCCCCTAAGAATTCATCTTGTGTCCACCCTTGGCCCTTGGGTGTCCTGTCAGATACCCCTTCCCAATAATAAAAAATATTAAGAGAAACTTTAAAAAAAATAGTATTATTGTACAATTTGTACCACTAATTCTATTTAAAAGAGTAATATTAATATTTTAACTAAAAAATATCTTACTTTTTTTACTTATTTAATTTATGTTATATGTCATAACCGACTTATATTATAGAATAGATAAAGTATTAAGTTAGTTCTCTTAGGCTCTTAGCGAAAAATGTGAAAGCATTTCATTCTTTGAAAGCTGATTATATCTCTCAAAGCCCTATTAGAAAGACGGTGAGAAAATAATGCATCAATTTGTTGTTGTCCTTTTACATGAATATATACGCTTTCATTACATGAACTCTTGAATTACATATATACTAAACTTGAATAACTCATGGAATCAGACATTGCATTGGACTGTCTATGATTTGGCATAAATGGTCAACCATGGCAGCCTTCTTTTTTTAAAGCAAAATTTATGTCTAGGTTGACGTGACACATTCCAGACGCGCCTCGCCCGTCAACCGGAGAACGGACCCGAAAACGGATTTCAAATCCGTTCTTCCACCCTAGTAGCATTGTCGAAAACACTTAGTTTTTTTTCCAACTAATTCCAGAACGGAGACAGAAGCTTTGTGCCAGAAACACTTTGAGTTTTGCAAAAGTGCCTAGAAATTGTACAGTTGTTATTTTACAACAACCAAAATCACTAAAACATAATATTAACCAAAAAATACTTGGACAAAAGTTGCTTTATTAAAAAAAAATGAACAACGTAACGTAACAAAGAAATCGTATTTAACATAAATTAAACAAAACAAATTAAGCAAAACAAACTAAATATAATGTCTTATCTACCTTCCCGACGGTGTGTATATAACTGTCTTTTTCGGGTTCTTCGGTAGATAGTACGTGTGACCGTCTCTCGTTCGGAGGGCATTATCGTGCTCCGTTTATATAACTTCAGCGCCCTCGTGGTCGATACGTATCGACTCCTCAGGTGAATCTGACTCGAGCAGTGGAGTCTACTGCTGCGTTTGTGTCTGGTCGAGGCCTAGACTGTACGAGTGCGTCGCACCAAAAAAGACATCCGACTGTCCCAATGAAGAACATTTTCTCCACCATGTCTTAATTGTTTACGCTTTTGGCTCACATTTTCTCACACATTTTCCAAGAAGTATATGAAGCCAGCTGGAAGGCAAAGTTTGAGGCTGCCGGAATATGGCAAGTAGATAATTATTTACTTTATTTCTAGTGCTTATAAATTTATAATGTGCAAGATTAAATTCAATTTTGCGTAATTATGTAATCTGATTTGCAGGTATCAACACCGTCTTATTGATGATATGGTTGCTTATGCTTTAAAGAGTGAAGGAGGTTATGTATGGGCTTGCAAGAATTATGACGGGGATGTTCAGAGTGATTTCCTAGCACAAGGTGCGCTTGTACTTCTATACCATTCTGCATACATTTGTTGCAAGGACGAAGAATTATGTTATTTGAACAAAGAAAGTTGTTGATGGAGCCAGGGACGAAGCCAGGAAGTTGGTGTTGGGGGGAGCGAACTTGCAAAAAATTCTTGGGGGCGATAAAAATGGCAAAAAAAAATTCTTGGGGAGGCGAAACTGATAAAATTTTCCAAAATTTTGATAAATAGTAGTATTTTTAAAAATCTTGCCCCCCGTCTTCGTCATTGGATGGAGCCCTTTGTAGGAGAGAAGTAGACTCTTGGATTTCACTGAGAAACTGGAGGCAGCATGTATTGGTACCGTCGAATCAGGGAAAATGACCAAGGATCTTGCACTTATCATCCATGGATCCAAGTAAGTGGCACTTCTTCTACTTAACATTTTATCCCTTAAAACTTCTCAAAAAGGGAAAGAAACTTAGGAAAATAAATCTTTTTTTTTTCTCTAGCTAATGATATGATATGTAATTTCCCTATCTTGTATAGACTCTCTAGAGACACGTATTTGAACACTGAAGAGTTCATAGATGCCGTGGCAGCTGATCTTACAGCAAGACTTTCTTGCAGAGCGCAAGTGTATGTATACAATTTTTTACTATTTCCTATATATACTAATACATCCATTCCATAATATAAGCCGTTTAAGACATGTGAACGAAAATTAAGTAAGCAAAAAACAAGTACTTTGTTAATCAAAATATCAAATTTAGTCTCTTAAGTAAGTAAAAAACAAGATACGTTGTCAATTAAAAAAAATTGATGAATTAAATAGTAAGTTGTAGATTTAGAAAATTCTCGAATTTGAAACCCTGTAATTCTAATGTAACTCCAAATTGCCAATTGATCATCATTCAAGAGCAAGAAATCACAAGACTCACTCGAAGAAAATGAAGAACCTAGAGAGATATATCTCTCATAGACTCGAGATTTGAGACTTCTAATACAAGGATTGTTAATCCTTAATCAATCATCTGTGGAGATTCAATTTTCTACAAAAGGGTTAAAGAAACTCAGAGTTCTCTCTTAGGAAAAAGAAAAGCTTAATCACAAAAACTGAAAATTTTCTGTGTCATGAAATCTTAAAGTGTTTAGCTCCATAATGAGCTATTTATACAAGCCACAAACCAACCCAATTAAAGGAGTTGAAGCCCTTCATATCACATCATTTAAAGTCTTAAAAATAAGTCAAAACTAATAGAAATTGATAGGAAATTAAATTAGCCCAAATCAGAGCATAAAACCCGTCCAGAATCTAGGACTCGGCCCTGTGGTGGAAACCCCGGACCCAAAAATTTCTAGGCAGCAAACTATTGCGACAGAGTTGCAACTTCCTGGGAGATTTTGAGCACTTTAATAGCTGAATTGAGTTGTGTATATTGGAAATATTTGAAACCTTCATCAGTCATAGGATAATAATATAGTAGTTAAGAAGGTTATCTAAGAAATACCTGAAAACTTCATATTGAATTTCTCCTCCTATATTATAGAAAAAATGAGCTTAGTTGCAGATTACGCCCTCGAAAACATAAGATACAACATTCAACAGAAACTACAAGAATTAAAGTGACAAGTTTCTAACTACAGAGCCAGCTGAGCTAAGTATCTCTTTGAACCTCCTAGTGAATGAATGTCTGAAATCCTCAAAGCAAGCAAGCAACTGCATTATATCTGCGAGATAAGACAATTGTTTTTTCCCATTATCTTTGCAATAGAAAATATATATCAAGGCTCAAGCAACAACCTGCAAGAAACCTACCAAATAACAGCCTAACTTGAATGTTTTCGATGCCTGTCTCGAATCTGCAGAGGACTGATTTTATTGCAGAATCTGAAAGCATAGTGAGGTAAACAATTAACTTTTACGAACTCCCAGATAATAATTCTCAAACAAAAACCCAACCCACATACACACAAACTCCCAAGTCCCAAGGCTAATATTTTCATAGTTATCCAGAAGAAAATGTGGTAATCTCTTCTCTCTTATTGTAACAGATACTGTTTATCCCTCCAACTTTGATGTAAGCATAATACCAAGACTTAATTCCTTTAAGAGTAATTATTATGTTGCTCGTCACCATCCTATCTTAGCAAGTTATATAACACAGGTTCTCAATTTCCAATTCAGAATATAATGACATCCATGACCAAATCTTTGTAATTTGGAATCTAATGATACAGTGCGTGCTCCAAGTTTTATATACCATTTCATAATTTGCATTTTGATATGGGCATGTATGATGTTCTCAACAGATGGATCTAATCTAACAATTCAACATAAAGATCTTCCTTCTAGAAATTCACACGGCGGAATTCAAAGTTCTACTCTCCCCCTGTACATGTGTCTCTGTGTGTGTGTGTGTGTGAGAGAGAGAGAGAGAGAGAGAGAGAGAGGCGGGGTGGAATCCTTAACAAATTAAATTTATGCTATATGGAAAAGCAGATGGATCTCACCACATTTCCTCTTTGTGGAAATACCATGCAATGCATGTCTAGCATAGCACTGCATCCGGACCTTTCTTGGAGCACCCAACTTTCTAATCAAAGACATAAGCAGTCCACTGCAGAAAAGAAAGTGGAGATAAGCTAGTAAAAAAGAAAACCTCTACTCCAAATTAATTTACCATCTTTCTGAACATAAATGAAGAGGACGGAACCCTAGGAAAGAACTAAGGACAGCTGTCTGGACTCTGGAGGTAACATGCTTACTCAGTACGTAATACTGTCAGAAGATCTGGTGGGAGAGATTCCATTATTGTTGATATGTCCATCTTCAGAGATTTTAGTTCCTGCCTTAGATTATTCTTCTCTTCAGCTGACATTTCTTTTCCCATTGCTGCTTTACTGTAAATTTCTATACTTGTTAAATGATGTCAATAAACATCAAAAGAGGAAAGGTCAAGTATATATAATGCATATCTAGTGTTCACTTCAGGGTTATAAGATCACTATGAAGACAAAACTACTGAGAGATGATGGAGGCTACACTGCTATTTTCTATGTTCTGTGTAACCCCTCCCCTACATGCATGACCCTAGTTCATAGATACATTTGAATTGGAGCGGAAGCATTTTTACGCATTTTTTTAGTTTTGATTCAAATTTTTAAGGATTCTTCATCATCTTTCTTGCTCATATACTTTACAATAACAGTGAAACTAGAAAGAAAATGTATATTTCTGATGATATCTACACAGATGGATCATCTCCAGATCATCCATGAGAACAACTTTTCACTTGAATACCACAAAAAGCAAGGAGCAAATCAACGAGGGCAGTTTTCACTTTTTATGAACAGCAAATAAACAGAGTCACCTGTCGATTGTTTTTCCCATGAAAACGACAGGAAAGTATCTCCAGTACTTTCCAAGACCCATCTCCTCAGACACCTGCTGAATTTTTCTTGAGTTCATGAATATTAGGGCCTTCCAGAGTTTGCAATAGTTCAACCTAAAATCTTCATCTAATTCTTTGCAGATTCCAAAATCCAGAAGAACTAGACCAACATAACATAGCAAACATCTACAATGTGTCAATTGCAGTGAAACATACCACGTTCTTCTTCTTTCTTTTCATTATAATTATTAAGTATTATTTTAATAGAAAGTGCCTACCTAAAGAAAGTCATTTTTTAATTCTTAATAGAAACTGCATACCTAGAGAAAAGTCATTCTGTCCTTCGGCGGAAACTAGTATATTACCGGGATGCAAATCCACATGCAAGAAACCATGGATGAACACCATTTCTGCAACTACTTCTGATAGGGCTTTTGCAACCTTTAGATGCAAACCAACAGAAAAAGAAGCATCAGATCAAGACAAGTAGGGAGTAAGATGTGATCAAGTGATAAAACAATTTCCTGATATCCAAAAGAATAATTCCTGTATGGAAAATGTGGGATATACAACCCGCAAAACAAAGATGAATCATCAACTATAATAGCAAAAATGCTGAAAGACCGTGAAAGTTTTCAATGCATGTTAAGTCACAGAACTGACCTTGATTGGACTGATTCCAACTCGCTTGAGATATTCTAAGTTATCAACCTGTTAGTGGAAACATATTAACAAGTCAAAGTACTAATTGTAGCCAAACTACTTTACCTTAAGCCATCAATATGTTCTCTCTCGATAATTATTCGATATAGCACATGGGAACTGAGTAATTGCCATCATCTGTAGTGTGTGATTCTTTTCCCTTTTATTTTTTGTCCAACTTTTACCTTTTGGGGGTGGGGGAGAGATAAACTTAAAGGAAGAAGTAGAAAATACATACATAAAAAACTACAACTAGCTAATGTGCATGTGTGTTTGTGCGTGTGCATGAGGAATGGCCCTGCACTCCTGCAAATCCATTCCATATGATACAATAATACTATATTATCAAGCTCAATACACAAAAAACCTAAAGCAGAAGAAAAAATTGTTCTATCCAGAAAATAATAGTTGAATAATTAGATTTGAAAATTTATCTTGGCATACTAAGAAACTGTAAAAATAAAAAAGGTCCACGCATGTTCTTCGTCCAGAAACAAGCTAAGAGCTATACCTTCTGTCCTTTGCAAAATTCCATAGTCAAAACCTGGGTGGTTGTGAGATCCTAGAGATATTCACAAGGATATCAGATCCAAATGTAAACAACATAATTTACTACATTCAGCAAGTGAATGCAAAAGTCATAACGTCAATATCATTACCCAAAAAACATGGGGTACTCTGACTTTTCGGCTGTTTCGGAAGTTTGTGGCAACTCTTTCTGAGTTTTTAGCTTCCCAAATGAAATCTGCAGAGCAATCAAGATAAAATGCTGAATAAACTTGTTACAAATTTAGTTTCAGCAGAAGCAGTGAAAAGAAAACATATCCTCCATGACATGAATAATAGTTCCGTTCCCCTACCTTCCTAACCATGGAGCAGAATAGTGAGCACTGATTATTCTGCTCAGGTTGTTACTATGATACTGAGATCCTACAGTTACTCAATATCCCCATACATGAATGTGTGCTCTACTAAACATGGTCTTTTTCCAAATTTTGCAAAATATACAAAGAGAAATACAGTAGAGAAAGGAAAACAAGATGTCAAGGAGAAATTCCCCCAATATGAAAAAGAACACGAGGAATGAGTTAGAATTAAATAAATCTATTTTAGTGATTCCAGCCCCAGAATTTCTAGATGCAGGAACACAAAAGTCAATAATATTAGATAGACTTGTAGCAAATTGAATATACAGTCAAGCAGATGACCATCAACACATACAATACAATAAACAAAGAACTGTGCAACATGTAAAAATATATAATTCTAAACATCTAGAGATAACGTGTTTCTCACAAAAAAAATAAAAATCTAGAGATAACGTACCAAGTTCGGAAGAAATAGATTTTGCAAATTCTGACACTAACCACCCAAACCGATATTCTGGGAAAAACTGTTGAAGAAGAAAAAGAACTTTACAGCATGTGGAAATTCAAAATAGATGAATACAACCAGTTCAAAGGTTATAGAAAGAATCAAGAAAGGTTAAGAGGTATAACAAATAAACAAGAAAAGGGCTTTTGTGAGCTTATTCACACCTTATTCCAGATTGAATGCTTATTTTCGATGTACTTTATAAATCAACACTATTATGAACTTAAAAATTTAGGAAAGAACAGGGTCGCCCTGGTGCCTGTGTTGGGGGAGAGGGGGCAAAAAAAACTGACTGTGCTTGTTATTTTGACACCACCTGAGGATCAAGCTACGTGAACTTTCCTAAATGATTTCAATCATAAATCACGATGGATATCCAAAGTCTACATTGCAAATAACCAAATTTTGGAACATTTTTTTAAGCTTCTTCAAGATTTTATTTCCTCCTATGTATAGATAAAATCTTCTTGAATGAAAATTTTAGTTGACACCCATTAGCCTACTATACAGACTAAAAAGGAACAGTTTCGTACTATATTTGACTAAAAAATATGCTAAACTGACCGAGAGGACTCCTTGAAATTGTCTAGTAGTCTATAGGTCTTGGGCAATAAATGGATCGTTCCACATTTCTTGCAACTTAAATATTTCTCAACCAACAAAGCAGCAAAAACCTCCTCTCTGCTTACCTCCTGAGCCATTCTCTTTCTCTATTTCACCGAAACTCCCTCCTCAAGGAGGGACAACAGAAATAGAAGAAAAGAAAACCCCTTGAACAATTAAGAGCTGAATTTTAAAAGTGAATGTTCCTAACAGTTCAAAAAATAAACAGCTAAAAGCATTGCTGAATCAGGCAACAAATGCATACCCATGCAACAGAATTGGAAATGAAAGACATGGTTGCAAGGTCAAACTTTATCAAATCCTCTAAACCTGGATATTGCACCTGCAATAAGATGAATGCACAGCAAAGGGAAAATAATCATTATAGGCCAGCTTTTGCAATCACAGACATCCAAGAGAAACAGAAACAAATTGTTTAAGAGACGAGTGACTATGAGCCACTGAAGTTCAACACAATTTTCAAATGTATACAAATTAGTGGGTGAAGGGCAACCAATTGGACCAAAGGTGAGCATATCAAGAAAAATGCTACAAAAATGAAGCTCAGTACCCCTTTTAACTGGAAAGTTGCAAAAATATATACTTGAATAACTAGACGGTTTTATTGTATTCAATAACAGTCTACGTCAAAGTTAATTTACATTTAACTTGTAGATATCAGGTTCAAACTACTCATTTCCTTTGAAAAGTAAAAGAATAATTGGGAAATGCATAAAACTTTAGACTTTGAGTTGGTGTTCTAAATTTAATTGTTTAAAAGTAAGTGTAATTTTGTTGATGGTTTTGGAAAAGGAAACTTGAGCTATCACAAAAATTTGTAGGACAAACACTAGACAAGCTAACCTTTACTGCCACTTCTTGATGGTCTTTCAGCACAGCATGATGCACTTGAGCAATCGAAGCAGCAGCAATTGGTTGTTCATCAAACGAGATAAATCTAAAATCAATTTCAGAATTAAATCAGGGCCCACTGATAGTTCCCGACTATTCAGGTCACAGAACTTAACTAAAATAAAATCTCATTGCAGTTACAGCATCAAGATCCAAGAAACTAACAACAGAAATTTCAAAAATATCTCCAGAAAGATTCATGGAAGACAATAAAAAATTAGTACCATAAATTTTAATAAGGAAAAAATCCTTCCAAAAAGATGTATATTGGCGCTGGAATTTTCTTGTGTATTTCAAAAAAGTGTTCTTGTTCATGCAAAATATGCTGTTGAGAAACCAATATGCAGATGGCTATTCGAAAACACAATTGTACTAAAAGCTTCCAACTGCATAAGAGAACGAGAAACTAAGTTTAAGCTATCATTTTTCATCCACAAGTACCTAAAATTGATGTACATTTTTGTCCATCTTAATCAGGATATAGAAAGTATCCAATTGAATTACATGCAAAAATCTCTCAGACAGAATTAAGAATTCATCATATATGTGTTTATGCCAAACTCCTTACTTTTGATCAATCCACTTTCATCGCGTAAATATATACCACTTTCTTGTGCATTTGATAGTCTTCATTAATTGTGCCAAACTCTGTCAAATGATGATTTCTCTAATCCATTTCATGATGCTCCAACTATGAACGTTTTTAATTATATTGAGTATATAATTTAGTTCCAACTTATGTCAATTATTCCAAGTTTTACAACCAACAACAGGAAGTAGCAGCATGCAGTATGACAGCAAAGAAAAATATCCAAAGCAGAGTTGCAGGAAGCTATAGAATTTACAGAAAAATAAGGTGTCACAGTGAAACTAGTATAAAGAAGGTAAGGGTAAAGGCTAAAAGAAAGAATAAAGAAAGACTCAATGTCCTACACTCCTACTGCATACAGCTTAAGTGGACGTCAGTTTCATCCTACTACTACGAAATGAGAAAAGCCACCTCCACAGGTTAGGATTTGTCAGTCATGGAAAATGCAACTAACAAATTGGAAGTGACTTATTTGCAATTTGAATTCAATTGATCCTGTCAAGAAAAATCCAGTGGATCTTCTTAAGCAGAGATGGTAAACCTAGAAACCAAAGCAGAGTTGCATTTACTATTGATGAAACTCCGGGTCTGATAAAATTACAGCAAGAAATTCAAAAGCAGCTATGAAGATGTATATCTCTATCAGAACTTACATCTCTGATAAATCCCGACCCAAACTGTTGACTAGTAGCTCTTTAATAGCTTTGAATTGGCAAGGAGCTGTCTAGAGCATTAACGACCAAAGTTAGTACAATAAAAAAATATAAAAAATGCAACATGATTTTGCAAAAAGCACTTCCAATAGAAATTACAGAAAAAAAATATAAAAAAAATTAAGGCTGCAATAAGAAATAAAATGCATGAAAACGTTTAACTACGATAACAAGAACTGAAACCTGATCCTGTAATGATGAAAGAGTTGATGAGTACTCCTTTGGTACTTGCCTTATGGCTGCAGCAAACTGACCAGCTTTCACATAAAATCCTCTGTTGGCTTCGCATAATTTCAAAATTCTATCTGCTGACCGGGAATGGACCTAAATTGGACAAAGCACTTTCAATATACCACAAGGATAACAAAGAATGATTCTTGCCTAATCCTTTAAGCAGATATTTTCGCGGCAAACTAAACCTTCAGTTCGCTAGAATTTTCTCAGTTTTACCACATTGAAGACTAAGTACACAATTTTTTTCTAAATTCAATTTTGAATGCTCCGTTCATTTCCAGACTACTAGCAACGATTGAACTTAATATGAACAAAAAAAAAAACTACATTTTCAATATCATATTCAATTACATTTATCGCTCTTATATCCAAAATTTAACTAAATGATTTGCAAAAACTAATCCAAAAACCTGAGAGAGCACATTCCGATATTCATCAGATTCTGCAGACAAGCCGTGAAGAGAGTACTTATAGTCAGCCACATTGAAAACAATCTGTAAATAAGCAAAAATAGACAGTAGAAAATTGGGGGGAAAAAAAGGAAAATGAAATCAGCGCTAAACAACTAACAATTTAATTGAGTCCAGACTGAAGGAGAAGGAATGTTACAGTATATAAAGCGCGAGAACAGCGAACGATTCCGTGAAGGATACGGAAGTCAGTAGCACTATAGGAAGACGGTGAGGGTAAAAGGAGATGGTTATGTCCGTCATTTAGAGATTGGAAAGCGAGAGTGGCGGCGCCGGCGGCTGTAACTACATAGAGCGATCCCTTAGCTGCTGTACTAGTTCTGATTTTGGAGGGAAGAAATTTGAATAGTAATTGAGTCTTCTTCATTTGAAGAAAGACCAGATCTCCACGGAGGTGGCGCTCCAGGGACTCCGGGCGACTCGGTTGGAGAATATTCTTAGCCGCACGCAGCCACTGGTACTTCTGGAATAAGCGCAAACGCTTCTAATAAATATTTTTCCGTCCTAAATTATATTATATGTTCATTATATGTGTTTTGCACTAGATTTAAAATTTTATCAAATTTTATAATAAGATATGAAAAATTGTTAAAAATGATCATATTTATTTTAATCACAATTTAATTATACCTTATTTTATCTCTTTATCTTTTATGTCCAACATTCAATGTAAGAGGTAAGATTGAAGAAATCATCCGTAATTAATCTTCTATAAAAAGTGAACACTTAATTTGGTACAAATTAAAAATGAAATGATGGATAGATGATTTGAAATGGAGCGACAATAAGGAATTTTTTTATATTAATCTGTCAATCAAGTCCATGTAGAACATGTTGTTCGGAATCTAGCACATCATAACATAATTATCTTTCTTCTCATTATATGATAATTTGATTGATTATAAATCAAAAATCTATTAAACATGGTTCATATTAGAACTTTTCTAAATATAATAATTAATAGCTTTTTGATTCCCTTAACTTTCAAAAGCGTAGTGGCAATAAATTTTGAGCAAAACAAATTTTTTCTACCACAAAACAGCAGAGGGTGATGATGCTAAGACAAAGTTAGAGACCAAAATAAGTAAGAGATAAAATTAAGAGAAAATCGATATTTATAGTACATAACTATTTACCAACTTCGATTTTTAGCACAAATAATTTATTAAGCGATAAATAGTATTAACTATTTACGGGCTGTCAAATGTGACCAATTAAGGAATCCGTTAAATTTTCAGGCTAAAAAATATCACGTGAAATCAGAAGAAATGGCATAATTGTCCACAAAAACTCACCAAATTTCGAAACAACAAAACTTGACCCATTTGTACTCTAATTGAAACAACAACTGCTGTAATAATCTTTCTTGATTTCCCTTTCCTTTGTATTTTATGAACTAGTGGAAGTAAATGATGGCAGCGGTGTCCTGGTGGGTGGTGGTGGGGGGTGGGGGAGGGAAGGGTGGATGGTGGTGGTAGTAGGGTAGTGTTGAAGAATAAGAAAATCAATGGTGATGGGGAAGGGAGAGGGGAAGTGGTGGATAATGGTGGCGGTGGGGGAGGGGAAGTGGTGGATAATGGTGGCGGTGGGGGAGGAGTGGATGATGGTGGCAGTGGGGTAGTGTTGAGAAGAAGAAAAACAATGGCTATGGGGGAGGGGGAGGGGGAGGGGGAGGGTGAGTGGTGGCGATGGCGGTGGGGAAAGGAAAAGTGGATGATGGTGGCGCTGGGGTAGTGTTGAAGAAGAAGAAAAAAATTTTTTTTTGTGAGAAAATTAGCTTAATCATTAAAATAAGAAGAGAAACAATTAGGTACCAATAGTTTTTATTGTGGAAAGTATGTTGAAATGTCATAAATACCCTTAAAAGATAACTCACATGTGAGACACGTGATTGACTTGACGGTGAGAAGACGAATTTCTGAATGAAAGTCCTTTAATGGCAGAACGTAAAATCATTCAGGACTTTAAAAGTAAAAATAAAACGAAAGGTACCTTATCGACAAACTCAAAATACGAAAAGGACCAAATTGACAATTTTGCCTCAATTGGACACCTAATTTTATGTTTTAATACTTAACTCCTTCTTCCCAAATTTATCAAAAACCCTTACCAACACCTTCTTCTTCCTTCTCTTCCCACCTCGAGCTTCCACCACCACCTCCCTTTCTTCTCCTCCCACATAATCACCATCACCTTCTTTTTTGTTATATATATATATATATATAGTCTTTGGGAATTGAAGGTTCAATATATAGTTTACTTTTGCTACATAATAATTTATTTATTTTATCATATTTACGTGAAAGTTTATTTTTTTAAGTTATGCTATTTTAAAGTTCTACTACTTGTGATTTAAAAAATAATTAAGACAGCTCTTTAAGTGAGCACATGATTTATATATTTTTTAAAGATATTTGAATCCTAATTAAAATTATGAAATTACAACCTTCTTATTAACTAGACCGAGTAAAGTTTATATGTCTCGGAAGAAATGTAAGCCTTAATTGAAAATATAAAGTTAGGATTATTTTGCTAACTAATTCAATTCCCGTAACAAGTTAAGAGGTTTACGAAACTTATACGTCCATTGCATGATCAAAGCTATCTTAACTAACTTGTTTTTTTTTAATATTTTACTTTTTATAATACTCAACAGTTTATCACAAGAAAAAAAATGGTGAAGTTTAAAATTAACTAAAAATCCATTCACATGCAATTAGGTTCTTGTCCATTTTATGTTTTCTTATAAGTTGCCAAAATTTGACATTAGGGTTAGACATTACCTAAAAGCTTATTTAGAAACTTATATGCTTCATTCTTATTACTCATTCGTCCTAAATTATTTGTCCAATTTATATTTTGCACGGGAAATAATATTTTATCAAATTTCATAGTAGAATATGGTAAAAATGTTAAACATGATCCTATTTAATTACTCTCAATTTAATTATAATTTATTTTCTCTCTTTATTCTTCTCTCTCGAACATTATGCAAGGAGTATGATTAAAAAAAATCATCCATTTATAAACCATTTATTTTAGAGTAAATAGCACTAAATGGCCACCAATTATTTTCATATTTCCCTTTCTGACCAAATGCTTTTATTTTAGTGGGTTGTAGCCATCATTTATTTACGACTTGCGGGTACTAGCTCCGGTGACAAATTCCGGCCAATTTTTTAACTTTTTTTGCCGAAAAATGTAAAAAGACAATTGTATCCCTTATAAAACCCGAACCACCTAAAATCGACCCAATCTCTTTTATCCAATCTTCATCTTTTCAGGTCATCTTCTTTGGTGACCTCATCTTTCTCCGACAACAATATGTAAAATTTCAAAAAATCATAAAAAAAACAACATATTTACATTTCCATTTCATGAAATTCAATGAAAATTTCATGAAACCCATATCATTTTTATGATTAAAAACAACCCATTTCCAAAATACAACAAACTAGAAGCAATTCTTGAAGGAAAAAAATTCTTCAAAAGTGGTGGTGCTAATAGATTCGATTTTCTGTGTGGGAAAAATCAGACAATGGAGTTGGGGCTTGAATCTGGGGATAGGAACAAGTAACTTACTGGTTTTATCTTGCGGATTTGAAATGTGTTTTTTCATGTTCATTCATAAAGTTCATGTCATGGAAGATTTTTAATTCATTATATGAATTGGAAATATTTAAAGGGTTTGTTTTTCTTAGCTTGTAATTGCTAATGGCTTGAATTTTGGTTGAGGTGAGGGAAGATTATGGTGATGCTAGCCAGTGGTGGAGGTCGGCAGAGAAAATGAATGGTGCTGGCCGGTGGTGATGAACACTACCCAGAATTTGAGCAGTCACAATAACCTCTCTGCCATATTTTTGCAGTTGCCCAATCTGCCCAGAATTACAGTGAACAGTTTTCTTGATTCATGTCCATGGCCATGATGATGACGAAGAAGAAGACCAGTTGGATTTCATTACTAATTTATTCGATTCCCGTCGTAGTGCCCTAACTGATTCCCCGTAGAATTCGAATTTTTCTTCCTTTTGGCAGTTCGCGATTTGGATACGGACATTGGATTTGAGAATAACGGAGAAATAGAATTTGAGGTGGTGGGAAATGTGGGAGAATGGGGTGGCAGTGGTGAGAAAAGGAGTGGCGGGAAGGTGGTTCAAAGAGGCAGTGGGAAGAGGAGTGGGGTGGAGGTGGTGCAGCTTTAGAAATAACAATGGAGTCCAAAATATATGGACAAAAATGCCCCTCATGTGCCGGGCACATGTGGGATTTAAAAAAAAAATGGTTGGAATTTGTCACCGGAGCTAATACCCGCAAATCATAAATAAATGATGGCTATAACCCACTAAAATTAAAGCATTTGGTCAGAAAGGGAAATATGAAAATAATTGGTGGTCATTTAGTGCTATTTACTCTTTATTTTAAAAGTGAATAATTAATTTGAAACAGATTGAAAAGTAAATGTTGACAGATAATTTGGGATAAAGGGTGTAGTAATTTTCCCTAAGAGTAATACAATTTAACTCAAGTAAGCTAGAATTTATGGCCTAACATAGAATTGAAGTGTAATTCAACGTAGAAAGTGTTTTCACCTAGACAAACAAGAAGTTATTATTTTTTCTTTCGACATCCCCATTTTGATCCAACCATGCATCACATTTTCGTTTTTCCTTATTGTCTTCACTATGTCAATTTTTTTTCTTATGACTTTTTCCTCCAACAATTTTTTTTTTTTTTTGTGGCTCTACATCAAACCTAGGGGGCAATCATCAAGTATATTACTAGTTGCTAGTCTTTATTAATATCTTTATGCTTTTGTCATTAGTGACATAACCCTGTGGGGTTGGTCTCTGCCCACGACTGTGAGGTCGCGGGTTCGACACTCTCTTTTTACGTGGGGTTAAATAATTTCCACCTCCCCTATGAGGTCCAATATATATATATATATATATATATATATATGCTTTTGTTCATGAGAGGCACCGATAATTGATATTTGATGGACCCATGTTAGGTTAACTTTCCATTTCAGAATAAATTTGTCTGGAATATGGGTTGCCAATTTGCCATAACTACTTGCATTAATCCACTTTAACAAAATAATCCATAAGTGCAGATTTAATGTCGCAAGTTCTAAATTGTAGGCTATATTATGAGATGACAATTCGAAGATTCTTATACTATAAAAAAAAGAAATTATAGTTTAATATACAGTTGAAATTATTTTAAATTACATACTTGCAATTGGAATTATCAGTTGAGAGGAGAATTCTAGGGTATTCTTATTCCCAAATTTGGTAGAGAACTGTTGGAAGGATCTTAAAATGAATGGGTTTTTACGGGTTGGGAATGAGGTAATACAGGTTCAATATTTTGTTTCCAAAATTACCCTCAAAGGAGAGAGACGATTCGAGTTCTGTTTGGACACATCATAAGTTTAGACGGTACTTTAATACACTTATTCGACGAAATGATCAAAATGGCAGCCCGTAAAAACTTTGATGATGAGAAAAGTTAAAAAAGGTTTATTTTTGACAAAAGTGGCTAGACGAAACTTTGCTGATGACCAAATTGGATTATAAGTAGTGACAATATTCTCTAATATAAATTAGTAATTAATAAATAAAAAGGGAGGGCATCATTTCCTATCATGATCAAAATAAGAGAATGGAATGTTAATAATAATGTAGTGTCAATATCGCCTTTCTTAAATTATGTAAATTAAAAAAAAAAAATGAAGAAAGAAAAGGAGTTGCAGTTGGAGGGAACAAAATGGACAACAAAGCACATTACTACAGCCACAAAGTAGCAAAATCATGCAATGGTTTTTATTCTGTATTCCCATCACTCTGAATTAAATATGAAACTTATGGAGTCTTTTTATATTACTATACCTATCATTCCATTTATTTATTCATCCACTAGAACGCCTTTTTTTTCTTTTTTTTTTTTTTATTTGGGGTGGGGAAGGGGGTGTCGAACCTGAGACCTCACGGTCCCCGGTCGAGTGCTCCCCCACTGGGACAGCCACTCTCATGACACTAGAACGCCTTTGATAATGTGGAGATGTCAAGAAAATACTCTCATACTTCTGATCAGATATAAAAAAACTAAAAGAAATTAGTATCAGGTAATGTCTCTTAGACATGAGACAGATGAATTTGGATTGGTTTTCTTTTGAAAAATATTTTTGTATATAAAAAAGGTAATTGATTTGTTTTCACACATGAAAAAATCTCGATTAGTCGAAACCATTCAGAAGACGGACAAAGTGAGTCATCCGAAATTCAACATGGGTATCATAAGAAGACGGTCAACTAAAAATAGAACCTGCTGAGGCAAGTTGGACAAAGGGCGAAGCCTTACAGGAAACTAATCAAGGGACGAATTGGACAGGACACAACGGGTCGAGCCAGAAAAACTTTGGGTGAAACAACCAAACAGTACTCCTGGATATCAAATATTTGATTTCGTGACTCTTTGACCTACTCTTATGCTTTATCCATTCTCCCAACCACCATGATTTTCACAAAAGAAATGAAATTCTTCCATGAGAATTTTAAACTCAAGTAAATAGTCGGACAATTCAAAAAATGGGGAAATTCTGCAAATTCCACTTAGCAAAAGCTAAAGGAGTTCACCCACGTTTTTCATCACGGTCATGATATGGTGATGTAAACATCAAGGCTATTCAAGATTCTGCCCAAGTACCAGTTGGACCAGCGACGAGGGCCCAGACAAAACGATTCCGAGAAGAACTTAATAGTTTTGTCCAAAGAGTCCAAGAACAAAAAAAGCACGTGTTCCTTAAAGAGAGTGAGTTGAAGCTGGTTACACTCATCAAAGTAGACACAAACATGGACCGACTTGGCAGAATGGAAAACGTGGGTTAAAACGTGGTCTAAACGTCCAACCACGATCTAGACCATTATTTCCCGCATTATGTTTAGTTGCTTTATTTTAGGCAGTTTAATAAAGTAGTTATTTAGTAGTTTTATTGTTTTGTATTTCAGTCCAAGAAGAATTAGACTTTGACTTGGACTCGAAAACTATGTCGTATTTTAGTTCAAGCAGGATTATACCTTATCTTGAACTTTAAACTATGTCGTATTTCAATTCAACTAGGACTAGGAAACTTAGGCCGAAATCTCCCTATAAAAGGAGCATTCGGCATCCTTTGTTATTGACCAATTCATTTATATAAAACGTGAGCTTTTGCTTTCATCTTGAGTTCTTGAAAGGACTTATTCGAACTTATCAAGGATTTCCTTGTGGCGTTCTATCTTGACTTATCAAACGAATTATTCACCTTCGTTTGTGGCGTCTTCCTTATACCGAGGTTGCTAATCACAGGTTGATTAGAGGTCGAAGTATCCACCCATCATAAGTCGATTATACCTAGGTTGCTAGTCACGAAGTAGGATCCTTCCTATTGGTTGATTAGAGGTCGAAGGTCCCCATCCAAACCTATACTTGGGCGAATTTCTGGAGTTGTTGCCGAATCGAAGAGGGTCTCGTTCACATCGTTGGCGAAGGTTCGCATCATATGGGGAACATATCCACTTCACAAAATCATAACCAGAATGGGCAGAATTTAAGGCGGACAACAATTTTAAGTTGCGACTATAAATAGAAAATTAAGAGGAAGAACAAAGACATAACAATCAACAATAAAAAGATCATTTTATCTTCATTTATATAGTTTTTACATGTTTTCCTTACAGTTTCCACACTTAAATTCATGTAATTATACTTAGACTTAGCAATTTGGAGTCAGCTAGTTTTCCTGCGTGAGGATATTTGTACAATAACGCATACTTAGATTAGAATCCACTTTCTTAGACTAGGCTTCATGCATGTGGATTTTCCCAATAACGCATACTTAATTTCGAGATAATTTGTTTGACTCCTGACATGCTTCCTGCATTAGGAATTATTTTTTGTTAGGGAGCGGAACACTCCAAACAACAAATTATAAAGGAAACGAAAAGAAAGTAGAAAAACAACACAATAATTTTAACGTGGTTCGAGTCTCAACGCATACCTACATCCACGACCCCGAAGGGTAAAAACTTTCACTATGTAATTTTTGGACGGAACAAAATTACAAACCCTCTCACAAACTAAACTCACCATTTGAGTTGGTGGTGCCCAACGCGACACACACACCCATAATACTAAACTATGAAATCATTATTTATAAGGAGTTATTATCTAGCTAGCTTTCATCGCATTCGATGTGGGATTTGGGAGAAACTCCAACATATCCTCATTTATCTTAGTTTTACTTCATTGATGTTGAGTTAAGGAATGCTTATTTCCTCTTTCAGAATCACAAACGCCTTCTTCTAAGATCTGCACTTCTCCCATCACTCGAACTCTTCAAAATATATCGAACATGACTCCTCACAGTCTCGAACCTGACGCTCTGATACCAGTTGTTGGGCAGTGAAACACTCCAAACAACAAATTATAAAGGGAACGAAAAGAAAGCAGAAAAACAACACAATAATTTTAACGTGGTTCGGTCTCAACGCAGACCTACATCCACAACCCCAAAGGGTAAAAAATTTCACTATGTAATTTTTGGACGGAACAAAATTACAAACCCTCTCACAAACTAAACTCCAAAAACTCACCATCTGAGTTGGTGGTGCCCAACGAGACACACATACCCATAATACTACAATAGAAAATCATTATTTGTAAGGAGTTATTCTCTAGCTAGTTTTCATCGCATTCGATGTGGGATTTGGGAGAAACTCCAACATATCATCCATTCTCTCAATATCCCAAATTACATATGAAACAGAATAAGAAAACCTATGTCTATTGGGATCTTGAGAATCTCTAACAAATCCTTTCTTTTCTTAGGTTCCCAAATTACAATTAAAATAGAAAAACCCTAACCCTAATTTTTTTTTGCTAAGTAAACCCTAACCCTAGTTCTTCTCATGGATTTTCTTCTCCTTTTTTTTATCTTAATTTTACTTCCTTGATGTTGGGTTAAGGAATGCTTATTTCCTCTTTCAGAATCACAAACCTTGCGCCTTCTTCTAAGATCTGCGCTTCTCCAATCACTCGAACTCTTCAAAATATATGGAACATGACTCCTCACAGTCTCGAACCTGACGCTCGATACTAGTTGTTGGCAACACTCCAAACAACAAATTATAAAGGGAACGAAAAGAAAGCAGAAAAACAACACAATAATTTTAACGTGGTTCGATCTCAACGCAGCCTACATCCACAACCCCGAAGGGTAAAAGCTTTCACTATGTAATTTTTGGAAGGAACAAAATTACAAACCCTCTCAAAAACCAAACTCAGGAAACTCACCATCTTAATTGGTGGTGCCCAATGCGACACACATACCCATAATACTAAACTAGAAAATCCTTATTTATTAGGAGTTATTCTCTAGCTAGTTCCCATCACATCCGATGTGGGATTTGGGATAAACTCTAACATATCCTCCCTTCTCTCAATATCCCAAATTATATATGAAACAGAATAAGAAAACCTATCTCTATTGAGATCTTGAGAATCTCTAACATATTCCAATAACGTATACTTGATCAAGTCATAATTTTCCAATTATAAATCATCTTGAGAGGAAGAATTTTAAGTGTGAATAAAATGTTCGATCAGCTTAACTTCTTTAACTCGACGTTGGATCAAATTTTTTGTGTTGAAATTAGAGGTCGGACTAAGCTAGCGAGTAAAAAATATAGTATATAATGTTGTTTCTATTTTTTGAAAAACCAATGCAAATGCACCCCGCTCAATAATGTAACAAGCAAACAATATTTATAAGAAGTATTAAACTCGTAAATGTATGGCAGTATATAGCTAAAAACTATTCCATGAATTTTCTAGAAATAAGATACTAGAACATATTGGTTGACTTGTTGCCGGGGGAGGTTCTATTTGGAATCAAATTACAAATAGGAGGAAGCTACCAATCCACCACCCCTGTTATTGATTTAGGATGAAATCGGATATCATTTTTGGTTGAAACTTTTGTCTTAAATTTTAGATAAAAAGAAGGAAAAAAAAATTGTGAGATAAATATGTTACAATAATATTCACTAAAAGGTATTAGAAACAGATAACTTTACAAACTATCTAGATCAAATCTTGTGATAAAACACAATATCCTTAAACCGAATTCGCCTTCTTCCCTCTGGTGCTTTTGAAGGTGTTCGATTCCCAGGATAAAATGATCTGCAAGTAGAGCCTTCACAAGCACTTGAAACTCTACAAGCGAACTGCCGACGAGCTTGCAACTATCACCAAAAATTGTTTGTAAAAGTATAGAAAAGTTTCAGATTTTTTGTGTGTGATCTGCAGGAGAATGAATGAAATATATATAGTGAAGCTTGTTCATGAATCCAATTAAATCGATGAATCCAATTAATTAGCATTCATGAATCCAAAAAAAAAAAAAAAATTGAATGCTGAATTCATGAATCCAATTGATTGCGGAATTAACAAACATTCATGAATCCAAATGATTCATGAATCCAATTAAAATCAGTAATTGTGTGTTTGAGATGCAAAAAATATCTCGAATTCAAGACCCCCAAGGCCCCGCTCCCGGACTAATGTATTATATAATCTACCCGAACTAATGTTTTATATTAGTCTCGGTTGAACTCCGGTTGAACCTTGCGTGCACCCGCGGGGCTCTATCATTCACACATTTACTCTACCTTCTTGGTTCCTTTCTTATTAAGTGAACAAAAGATTCCAAGCAAATCAATGTGGGATATCCACAAATTTTGCATTCACTAATATATCCAACATCCCCCACATGAATCAAAATTTGTATTCATATCCAATATCCCCCACTGGATACAAAATTTGAAAAATATTTTGACTCGATAGTGGTGATAGCAACAACGAACGATTCCTGCATAGGATAGGTAGGTGTGGTAGCCCTTGAACCTTCCCTTGTGTTCTACGTTTACGTTCACCAACAGACATAGTAGACGCGATGCTTTGAACTAATCTGTTATAGCCAGCAAACCATTGACGTATTCCACACAAGTCTCGATCTGACTCATTTCGGGCTCTCATGATTGTGTCCGGTTTGGCCATGGACACACGCCTGGTTCTGTGAGTTGTCCTCAAGAAATGCGCCCTTCAACATTTCTCTTTTAAGGCGGCCTCTACCTTAGCTCACATAGGTGACTGCTCATACTTTTTGAGTAAACCCGCCGGTTACTCCTTCAACACACCCGAGAGTCATTAAAAGCATAACTTAACCTCATCCACGCGGGTATCATCATGTTTCTCATCTAGGAATGGTTGAGGTGAACCCCCCACGTTGATCTCTATGTGCGACTGAGCCAGTTGCCCTTGAAATCTAGGTCTTGGGATCTCCAGATCAACTAGATTGGGTTGTCACTCACCGCACATTTTTCCCTCGGGCTTTTAATCCCATTCCTTTCGATGATTTCTCAACTAGTTCTCTATTCAAACCTTTGGTTAGCGGATCCGCAATGTTATCCTTTGATCGTACGTAATCAATAGTGATAATGCCAGTTGAGAGTAATTGTCGAATGGTATTATGTCGTCTACGTATATGTCTCGACTTACCATTGTACATGTGGCTCTGGGCCCTCCCAATTGCTCGATTGACTATCGCAATGAATGCAGATTGAGGCACAGTGCTTTTCCCACTCGGGAATATCCTCTAAGAATAAGTGTAACCACTCGCCTTCTTCTCCACATTTGTCTAAGGCAATGAACTCGGACTCCATAGTTGATCTTGCAATCACTGTTTGCTTAGAGGATTTCCATGACACTACTGCACCACCTAAAGTAAACACGTATCCACCGGTTGACTTTGAGTCTCTCATATCTCGATATCCAGTTGGCATCGAATATCCTTCAAGAACAAACTTTGATACCGTGTGTAGTGCAACCCGTAACTCCGAGTATATCTTAGGTACCGAAGTACTCAAAAAAGAGCCTTCCAGTGATCACTACTCGGGTTACTCAGTAAATCTACTCGGTTTGCTTATCGAATAAGCAATATCCGGTCCAGTACAACTCATTAAGTACATCGAGCTTCCAATCACTCGTGAATATTCGAGTTGTTCTTCACTTTCACCTTTATTCTTAGCAAGGTGTTGACTAATATCCATTGGTGTTCTAGACACTCCTAGATCATGTTGATGAATTTCTCAAGGATCGTATCAACATAGTGTGATTGGCTCAACAATAGTCCATCTTGAGTTCTTGAGATACGAACCCCTAAGATGACATCAGCTTGTCCAAGGTCCTTCATGTCAAACTTGGAGTTCAACATGTCTTTTGTGGCCTGAATCATTTTCTTGTTACTTCCAATAATAAGCATGTCATCCACATATAGGCAAAGAATGACATATCCGTCTTTAGTGGATTTCACATACACACACTTATCACACTCATTAATTTTGAATCCACTTGAAAGCACAGCCTTGTCAAACTTTTCATGCCATTGTTTAGGTGCTTGTTTCAATCCATTCAAGGATTTAACAAGTCGACAAACTTTCCTCTCTTTGCCTGGAACTACAAAACCTTCGAGTTGTTCCATGTATATTTCTTCTTCTAAATCTCCATTTAGAAAGGCTGTTTTGACATCCATTTGATGTACATCTAGATTTCGCAATGCAGCAATCGCCAAAACGAGCCTTATGGATGTGATCTTTGTCACGGGTGAATAAGTATCAAAGTAATCTATTCCTTCCGTTTGTCTATTCCCACAAATGACTACCCTACTCTTGTACTTATCAATCGTCCCGTCAGCTTTCATCTTTCTCTTAAAAACCCATTTTGATTTTAAAGATTTACATCCTGGTGGTAGATCCACTAACTCCCAGGTATGATTTTGTAAAATGGAATCAACTTCACTTCGAATTGCTTCTTTCCAAAATGGAGCCTCGGTCGAACTCATAGCTTCACTATAAGTTCGAGGCTCACTTTCAAGCATAAAAGTCACAAAATCAGGACCATATGTTTTCTCGAAACGTGTCATTTTTGCTTCGTCGAGGTTCTTCATCCTCAATTCCTTTTGTTTGACTACTTTCACCCACGCCTCATGTTCAACACTGCTCTCGAGCTTACGTTTTCTTTTTAGATGTCGTAGCCTCTTCATCGGATTTCAATGGAAACACATGTTCAAAGAACGTTGCATTCCTCGATTCTAATATCGAATTCTTGTGCACCCATGAGTTGTCACTCTTATGTACAAGAAATCGATACGCATTACTATTGTGAGCATATCCGATGAAGATTGCGTCCCACAGCCTTAGGACCTATACTCACTATCTTAGGGAGGAGGTACTAATACCTTTGCTAAACACCCCCCACACGAAGGTAATCATAGGTAGGAGCTCTACCTTTAAATAGCTCAAATGGTGTCTCATCCTCGACTTACGAGGAATTCTATTCAAAAGGTAATTTGTTTGAAAAGAAATCGCCTCCCCCACATTCCTCGGGGTAAGCCTCAAGCTAATCAACAAAGCATTCATCATCTCTTTCAGAGATCGATTCTTTCTTTCAGCAATTCCATTTGATTGTGGTGAGTAAGGTGGTGTAACCTCATGAACTATGCCATGCTAGGCACAAAATTGACCAAAAGGTGCTACATACTCGCCACCTCTGTCACTTCTTACTACCTTTATTTTCATTTCAAGCTGATTTTCAACTTCTTCTTTGAAAAGAATAAACTTAGATAAAGCCTCATCTTTGCTTTTCATTAGATACACATAGCAATACTTTGTGCCATCATCTACAAAGGTGATGAAATACTTATTTCCACCTCTAGATGGCACAGCATTCAAGTCACAAACATCACTATGAATCAAGTCAAGTGGTTTGCTATTCCTAATTACATTAGGAAACGGAGTCCTTGTTGATTTCGCTTCAACACATGTTTCACATTTGTAATCTTTAACAACTGCTTCGTAAGGTATGTGATTTAATTTTAAAACTCTCTTTAACGAATTAAAATTCACATGTCCTAATCTTTCATGCCAAACATTAGCAGACTCAATCAAATAAGTAGAACTGGTAGTACTTTTATTCATATTCATCACCATTACATTCATTTTGAAAAGGCCATCAACAACGTAGCCTTTTCCCACATACATACCAGACTTGGACAGTATAACCTTATCAAACTCAATTACAATTCTAAAACCATGTTTGCTTAGCATCGAACTGCACACCAAGTTCTTCCCGAGCTCTGAACATGCAAGACATTGTTCAGAGTGACTTGCTTGCCTGAAGTCATCTTGAGCACAACACTCCCTTCACCCTCTATGGTCGAAGTGGCAGAATTTGCCATGTACATCTTCTCGCCATTAGTAATTTTCTTGTAGGTAGTAAAGTGTTCCCTAACCGAGCATACATGCCTAGTTGCACCTGTGTCAATCCACCATTCTTGTGGATTAGTCCCCACCAAATTCACCTCTGAAATTACAGCACTTAAGTTGACACCACTCAAGTCTTCAGTTACAACATTGACCATATTACTCTGACCACTATTTTTAGTAGACTTTTTAGGTTGTCTACATTCATAGGACTTATGACCTTTCCTATTACAATTGTAGCACATTCCTTCAAATTTCTTAAAAATCTTACCCCTAGAATCATTCTTCTTGAAAGAATGTCCTCTCGGTGCAAAGTTGCTTCTCTTATCCTTTCTTGATTTAGAAGCAGACCCATGTTCAACAACATTAGCTTTCACCTCTCCCACAGAAGAGTTGGGAAAAACACCATCAACTCCTGTATTTCGGTTATCTTCCTCAATGCGAAGACGCAGGGCCAATTCTTTCACCGTCATCTCCTTTCGCTTATGTTTCAAGTAGTTCTTGAAATCTTTCCATGAAGGAGGAAGTTTTTCAATTATCGCCGCAGCTTGAAAACCTTCACTTAGCATCATTCCTCGGCATGAATTTCATGGAACATCACCTCAAGTTCTTGCACTTGATCACACGAGGATTTTCCATCAACCATCTTGAAATCAAGAAACCGACCAACAATGAACTTTTTGGCTCCAAAGATTCTTGCGTTTTGTACTTGTATTCCAAAGCATCCCATACCGCTTTGGCAGTGTTCAAAGTACGATACACACCAAACAGATCATCCGAGAGGTAACTCAAAATATAGTTACGACTCGGATAATCGAATGTCTCCGAGCCTCCACAAATGGCCACATTCCAAACATCTGTTTTCACCTTCTTGAACCGTAGGAGGTTCCTCACTCAAAAACCGATTAAGATTTAAGGTTGTAAGATAAAACATAACCTCGCTCTCTCCAACGCTTTGAAGTTCTCGTCCCGGAAAAGATTGATGGCTTCGCTTGAGCGTGAGTAGGCATGATCCCCATGTGTTGTGGTGCGTGGTACTGGCGGTTGAACAGAACCGGTGGTTGAGGGGGCAGAGTTGTAGTAGTAGCAAAAGCAGGGAGGGACAACAAAACCTCCCGTGATTCTGGGGGTACAACGTTCTGGGTTCCAAACAATGGTACAGGGATTGAATCCAAGTTCATAATATCAAAAGTAATAGGAACAGTCATACTCCCAATAGTTATGGATCCAGTTGCAGGAGGAGCTGATGAGATGGCACCATGTTGTCCAGCAGAAGTTGGTGGAGTGTTCATGTTTGAAGTTACTGTAAAGTTTCTGTCTCCAGGGAAGTAATTCGGTTTAAGCTGTTACAATAATATTCACTAAAAGGTATTAGAAACAGATAACTTTACAAACTATCTAGATCAAATCTTGTGATAAAACACAATATGCTTAAACCGAATTCGCCTTATTCCCTCTGGTGCTTAGGATTTTGAAGGTGTTCGATTCCCAGGATAAAATGATCTGCAAGTAGAGCCTTCACAAGCACTTGAAACTCTACAAGCGAACTGCCGACGAGCTTGCAACTATCACCAAAAATTGTTTGTAAAAGTATAGAAAAGTTTCAGATTTTTTGTGTGTGATCTGCAAGAGAATGAATGAAATATATATAGTGAAGCTTGTTCATGAATCCAATTAAATCGATGAATCCAATTAATTAGCATTCATAAATCCAAAAAAAAAAAAAAAATTGAATGCTGAATTCATGAATCCAATTGATTGCGGAATTAACAAACATTCATGAATCCAATTAAAATCAGTAATTGTGTGTTTGAGATGCAAAAAATATCTCGAATTCAAGACCCCCAAGGCCCCGCGCTCCCGGACTAATGTATTATATAATCTACCCGAACTAATGTTTTATATTAGTCTCGGTTGAACTCCGGTTGAACCTTGCGTGCACCCGCGGGGCTCTATCATTCACACATTTACTCTACCTTCTTGGTTCCTTTCTTATTAAGTGAACAAAAGATTCCAAGCAAATCAATGTGGGATATCCACAAATTTTGCATTCACTAATATATCCAACAAAATATAGAAAAAAATGAATATCTTTCATCATAATTTGTAACATAAACACAAAATCTCAGTTCCATAACAACTACTTCTGAACATTGACATGAAAATTTAGCTTCACCTCGTTTCATTAGCAGTGGCGGAGTCAGGAATTTGTCATAGGAGGGGCGAATTTCTTACTGAAAATTTTTAGGGGGGCCAAATACAACATTTATAAGAAAATATCACCCAAAGAAAAATTTCTCATAGAAAATTCGCCGTTTCTGAAAATGTTCGGGGACTTAATAGCTCCGCCACTGTTCATGAGATAGGCTAATATTAATGATTCTAAATATTGTTTTCTATAAAAAGGAAGATGTAAAGAAAGACTCCAATCTAAATATTGTTTTCTATAAAATAAAAATGTATAGAAAAACACGAATAACATGTCTTCTTCTTTTTTTTTTTTTTTTTCGTGTTCTTTTTTCGAAATTCATTCCGTAGCAAACGTGATAGTATAGAATGACTATTCTTTTAATAATATTTTGTGAGTAGTCACTTTGTGCATTCATTGTAAAAAATGTGTCACTTTCAAATCTATCTATTTAAGTGATATTCCGTGAACAACCATTTTATTAATTCATTATAAAAAAAATAAGTATGTACATATTCATTCTCGTTCATAATTTTCATTATCCAGGACTTAAAGAATTATATAATTATTTTTGTATTCAGAGCGAATTTCATTATATATTAGCTTGGCAAGTTGAGATAATAAAGAAAGAAAACAATAAATCAAACACCAATCTATCAAGATCGAATTCAGCCACAAAAAAAAAAAAATCTATCAAGATCGAAGTCAGCCAAAAAAAAAAAAATCTATCAAGATCGAAGTCAACATGAATCTTGGGGACAATTTCAAGGCTCAGAAAAGAAAAGTTATTGATTGGAGGACAAAGAGAAGGTGGGGGCAAGAAAATAAAATATTAAGGACAGCTGATTAGGGTGTTTGTTTAGTGACATTGCAGAACGGGAAAAGTTTTGAACGTTCTTTTCGTTGAATTAAATTTTGATGGTTAAAATTGATTTAGAAAAAATATATGTTCTAATTTTTAAAACACTTATTCGCGCGAATACCTATTTTTTTAACTAAAAATACCTATTTTTAAGATAAAAACACTTGTTTTAAAATATTCTGTATATACTGGGAAAAAAAACTTATTCTGCGTAGGAGTTGGACTGATTTAGTGAGAGAAAGATAAAGCTTGAATGGCAGTTTGATGTCAATCTCCACCTTTAATTTTTTTATTTTTTTTAATTAATTACTTGTCCTACCACCCATGCCATGTTCCCTCTTCAATAATACCGTTTTAGCGAGAAAGTTATGGAGAAATAAGCTTCGATATACTAAAATTGACACTTCTATTATAATTTGAATCTAAAGATACTTTAAAGAAAAAAATTACTTAAAGCCTCTCTAGGAAAAATTATCAGAATTCACATTTTTCTTTGAAAATTATGATATCTCCTTAACATAATATTAATATTAATAAATATTATTATATCATTGAACAAGATTACTTGAGATGAGACGGATCAAACAGGCTACTCAAACCTAAACTCGTCTTACCTTGCCTTGTTCTTAATATATGGTGAGTTTAATCTATCTCAAACAACGCGGGTTAAGACAAAGCGGATTGGGACAGGTCAAATGGTCATTCCTGGTACAGGATGAGATTAGATCCCAAATGAATTGATAGAAGGAATAATATTACTAGTATATTAGACAACGATATTAAAGGAAAATGAAAAAGAGGGATGAAAGTAAATAAGTTGTCCTCTTAATTAATGAAAAATTGAATTATAGGATCGTCAGATTTGCCCCACAATCCTTCAAATGAATTGGACGGCACTCACTCCGATTCATGTGAGGAGCCGGGAAGCCAGCCTCATAATCACGGTTTTAGTGGGCTTCGCCCAATTAATGCGAGAAGCTATGATGTCAGTCTCACAATAACGATTAAGCCTACAAACGGATACGAAATTGTCTATTCCGGATCCATATCCATTTTTAATTTTTTCTACCATATCCGTATCCATATCCTAGCGGATCCAAAATATGTATTACCAGATCTGCTGATTTGGATCTGAATACGGATATGGTAAAACCCGTTTCACTAGGAGTATTTGCCATCCTATAGGAGAAAGACAATGGATCAACAATTATGTTTCAGAATCTATAGTTTCTCAAATAAAAGAAAATTAGAGTTTATGAATAAATAAAATGAAAGAAGCCCAAAGCCTTTTCACCATACTGCAATTCGAACACCAAATACAAAAACATATCTTTGTAAACGAGAAGCAACGGAAGAAAAATACTTTACACGATGACGGGAAGGAGCAGCGGCGAGGAGTAGGCGCCGGAGAAGGTAGAAGAGGAAACGGGGAGAGAGAGAGAGGGAGAAAAGGGAAGAAAGGAAAGAAATGGAACGGCGCCGGAGAAGGTAGAAGAGGTAACGGGGGGAGAGAGAGAAGAAGAGGCTGTGATGTTAGGGTTTGTTATCTCTTAATCCTTAAGAATGTATATATACAGGATTAAAATTGCAATATAAATAATTATCACATAAATCCTATAAAATTCTTATATTACAAAAAAGTCTTAAATCCTATAAATCATGTAAAATATATTGTTTTAGGGAATATATATATATATATATATATATATATATATATATATATATATATATATATATATATATATTGTTTACCCAAACAGATTCGAGTTTAATGAGATACGATTTTTTATATTTCATATTCGTAAATGTTTTATTACTCTTATACGGACTCGGATTTGAATGCGGGTATATGGGTATAGAGTTCTTATAATACCCTAAAAATAAAATCGGATTCGAGTCAGATACGGATAAAAATTCGACCCGTTTGCAGGCCCAATAACGATTATAGTGATAGAGTAAGCCTAATTAAAATAGGCTAAGAAATCGTACTATAAATACAAGCATGGGTCCTAAATCTCTCAGCATCCTTACCAATTCACTTTCTTCTTCTTCCTCCTCCTCCACAGTCCTAACAAACAGATCACCATGGTTCTCTCTCAGATAGTATCAGCTTCTTCCGACGTCTCCGTCCAGTCCACCTTTGCCTCTCGTTATGTCCGAGCTTCCCTTCCCCGGTAATCTTATCTATTTTTTTTTCCATTTTCCGTCTAATTCAAAACAATCCAAACTCTCCGTTAATCAGATCATATAATGTAAAATAAAAAACTTGATTAGTTGTGTGGATCGATTTTATTTTCAGGTTCCAGATGCCGGAAAATTCAATCCCGAAGGAAGCGGCGTTTCAGATCATAAACGATGAATTGATGTTGGACGGAAATCCAAGGCTTAATTTGGCTTCCTTCGTTACTACATGGATGGAACCTGAATGTGATAAGCTTATTATGGCTTCCATTAATAAGAACTACGTCGACATGGATGAATATCCAGTCACCACTGAGCTTCAAGTAAGCTTTTAAACTCAATCTCAACCGTTCATTATATTTGCTTTACAACATTTTTATTATAGTACTATTGATGCCTTTGGATTGAGTCTGACCTGATTTAATACTCAAATTTTCTTTAAATTGAATTTGAAACTTAAATCATTAAAAGTTTGTGTTGAGTTTAAGACTAGTTTGAAACTAGAAATTTCAGATTTACACCAATTATATAAGAAAACGGTTTGAATATTTTATTTTATTTTATGTTTTATTTTCTATCCATGGTCTAAAGCTGTCATATCTTTATTTTTTGGACCTTAAAGAAAGAGTAGGACAATATGAAAGTCGTATACAAATGGGACGAAAGTGTGACTAGAATTAAGAACAAAAAATCATTTTCTAGATGAAAGGAAAAGCTTGATTAATTCAACCTTTGGTTTTTGGAAAGATTACTCAAACTATGATTACGACCTATAAAAAGAAGTATATAGTATGATTAGATTGACTTTCAATCTGAAAATTTTAATTTTAGCCATGTCTTAAATTCTATATGAGTTGATTTAGTTACTGAGGTTTTATTCTCAACTCAATTAAAAAAAAATTTGAGTCTCATTTTAAATTTTAAATTTCAAACTCAAACTCAATTTAGTTTTCTTACTTTTGATTAAGACAGTGAATTTGAGTGGTAACTCAGGTGGGTAAGCTTTTCTAATCATTCCGGTAAGTCCTAGTTTTGATAATTAGAGAATTCATTCATCCTCTTGGACATAGATTTTAGATGGTTTCTGAGTTCCATACTTATTAAATATGTCTGTTATACTAAATTAATAATTTAGGTTGTATCGAATTAGATCTTGATTTCTGAAAAAAATAAATAAATCTTGATTTGAGATCTGAAACAGTAAAATATTGTAATGTAAAAATCATTTCTTCTATTTCAAACAATTTTATTCGTGAAAGTATCTAATCCAAATACATTATCTTTCTATCTTTCAATTATTATTTTCACAAATTATTTACTTTCACACTAGGATCTCCTTGATCTCTCTATGGATTTGTTGCTGTCGTGAACCACTTATAAGCTAAATCATCCCTCCCAAAATAATACTATAAGATGTTGTTTTCTCTATTAAACTTGTGACTCTTATATTTAAAAAAAATGTTAAATATTACTCTTTGTCTGGATTTGAATGTTTCATTTGCCTTATTGGTATGTCTAGAGTAATGTCTCATTCTCTAAATTTAGCTAATATTTCAATGCAATTTTTTAATTATATTCTAAATTTTAGCTCAAGTCAAAATGAAACATTAGAATCTGTACTGAGAGAATAGTTAATTTCAACTTGGTTCTCATTGGTCCGGTGTCTACTTGGGATTTGGAACAAGAGGAAGGAAGGATCCCATTCACACCTTATCTTACATTTTTTAATTCTTGGAAGACTAAGTTTTGGTTGAATAATGCAAATGGGTATGTTGCAAAGATAATGTTATAAATCTTTCTTTCTTTTTGTTCCTTTCGAATCATAGTTGGATTATTTAGGAAGATAAAATATCCTTTAGATTTGTATTTTTCACTTTATCTAGCTTAAGACCTCCTTCAACTTCATGTTTATCACTTTTTATCTCATAAATTGAGTAGAAGATTGATGGATCTTTGAATTCTTCTCTTCCAAATTTTGTATGAAGAAATATAATTTAAACTTTAAATTCTCTAATATAAACCTAAAGCTGTCATATCCCATGTTTGGTCTCGGAAAGCCACTCATAAGTTTTGATTACTTATTGGGGGGGGGGGGGGGGTGTGGAAATCCTCTCTCCCCATATATACTCATACATTTGTCCATCATTCAAAAATCGTAATGTGGACATTTATTCTAATTATATATATATACACGTGACGAATTATAAATGGTTGGATAAATAAATAAAAACATAAATGAAATAGAAGATTTTTTTACTGAATAAAAAATTATTCATTAATTATAAAATAGGAAACGTCATTTAGCATTATTAATTAACCAGAATAAAATGCCAAATTTGTTGAAGGCTTTACTATTCACTACCAATTAGTCAAAATATACCATATATATCACCATCATTAAATACCATTTTCTCGACTTTTTCATCATTCAAATATTTTAAGATTGAATTTTTTTTTTTTTTTTACGTTGTCAGAGATTTATTGTTGATATACTGAATTATAAGTTAGACACTCGATTACTAAGTTATTATATAAATGACATTTTAAGATTGATTTGTTTCTTCTCTTTGTCTTTTATTTGTTCTTTTAATTAATAATCTATTACTATTTTCTTCATAATGGACAGTCAAATATTTAGAAAAAATAAAACAGACAGAAAGATAACGCGTCGAGTTGTGGATCAATCATTAGAATATCTCGTTCCAAAATTATTTGAAAGTGAGATAAAGAAAAAAGACAAATAATGAAAAAAGGAGAAATTTGAGAAATTAAATGCGAAACAAGGGGAAACTATATGATTCGCAATGGTCCCCGATTGCCCATTATTTCGGCCGACCCCACCACCAATGGGTGAAAATTGTGTGTGGTCATTTTTGTGCCAAATCAATAAAATTTTATTGTGTGATTATTTTTAAAAATTATATATAAACATAGTGAATTGTAATTAGTTAAACATATAAATAAGTACACAGACAGATACACACGATTATTTGCCACAGCCAATGTAGACCTTATTTTCTACTAGAAGCCCAACATTAGTTGACCGGTTTAGAATGCGAAATACATTTTACTTGTTGGATTACTTGATTTAATAATCAAAATTTAGTAAATAATTATTTTTTTAAAATAATTATGATAAGTGTTTCGACAGGTAAAATATATTTACACGTACGAAAAAAAATTCACACTGAAACTTACCATAGTTTGACCAACAATTTGGTAACTTCCCACAATGGTACCTATTTTCTATTTTATTTTATATACCTAGATTAATTTTGTTTATTTACTTATTTATTTTGAGGGTACTTAGATGACAATGACTAAATGAAATAATAGCTGTTTTCTTTAAAAATAAAATACTTTCAGTGTTTTAAAAAAAAACATATAATCAGATCATCTTTTCAGTTGGGGGAAAGAATAGAAAAAAGAAAAGAAAAAAGAATTAGTATCACATGTTGCGGGCCGTGATTAGCTGTGGACATTTGGCTATTTGGAATGCCACGTATTGACGGGCAGATGGGAACTTTTTAATTGGATGCTGAAATAGCAGGCCCACAATATTGAAGCACGTTAACCAATTTAATTGGATTTTGAAACGGAGGCCCACAGCGGGGAAGGTGGTTCATGAACCTTCTTTTCCCTGTCCTTTTCCTTTTCCTTTTCAAAGGAATTGGTTAGTAAAGTGTGGTTGAATCAGGTTTGATTTGAGTTTTGTTTAGTTTGAAACTTCAATTAAATTTTTTTTTAATAGAAATCGTCTTTAAATTAAGTCTAGAAATAAAATTTGAGGTTTTTGAGTTTAATACTATTTTGAGACGGAGATAAAAAATTTAGTTTGAAACTCAATCTGAGGACACACTTTATATTTATAGGCGTAGTTAAATCTAATCCAATTAACTTTTATATCAAGTACTCTGTCCGATTCAAAATATAAGTATTTTTAGGAGTTACTTTTTGTTGCAAAATATAGGGTTTTTTTTATCAGAATTGTTCATTTATTGTCTATTTTACCATTACACAATTCTCTCCATATATTAATTTTAGTTAAAATGTGTAGTTCTCATGAAATTCTCTATTAATTTCTTTGTTACTTGGAGTATTAATTAGGGATACTTTAGCCATTTTGATTAGTATTTTAATTTTTATGAAAACTTTTAAAAATATCGGATTGAGTATTTAATATTTCCGCAGGCTTAAGGGACATAATGATATATATTGGCAGAAGAGAGTTCCACAAATGATAAGTATTTCTACTGAAAATGAGAAACTCCCCTTTAGGAAGGAAAAAAAGAAGGAAAATGAGAAACTTTCTACCCAAGTACCCCCCACTGGTATAAAATTCCTCAATAACTCGGTTCAAGGAAAAGTAAAATATATCTCAATTATTGAAAAGACCTTTAAGAGATTAAAAGTTCTTTGAGTTTTTAATATACGACTTTTAATTACGTCTACATTACCTTCAGGACGAATCTACTTGTATGGGTTAGGGGCCTTATCCTCGAGTAGTTTTACATTAGTGAGTAAGTTTAAAATTTATATACAGACAATGAGTGCAATATACGTAGGATAAAAAATCAATTATTTTTTTTTGTGAATTGATACTTTTGGTCGACGTATATTGCACTTATGAGTATCTGAATATAAATTTTAAACTTACTCACTATTCCTAATCCTCCCCCCATTTTTTTCTAAAAACAAATGATCTTTGAGTATCCTATCCCCATATCTCTTAAAGAATTGTGCTCCCCTAACTTTGAAAAAAATAAATTATGGTAATAAGATACTCTTACCATTCCATAATAATATAATTTGTAGAGAAAATATATTTATATTTTAATTAAAAAAGTATTTTTTTTCTTAATTTTTGCAGAATATCTTAAATTACATGAAGAGAGTATATTACCTTGTTCATTGTCTCTTTGTTCTGGAAGAATTATGAAAGCATTCACTAGTCACTACATCACTGTTGAAGATGTTTCATTTCCACAAGTCACATAAAATAGTGAGATTATAGAATCCTAATTTTTTGAGGTATTTTGAATTTTGACCATCTTTTTTTTTGTTTCAAACAATTTGTCAAAATACAGAACCGTTGTGTAAACATAATAGCACATCTTTTCAATGCACCACTTGGAGAAGGGGAGGCTGCTGTTGGAGTTGGAACGGTTGGTTCATCAGAAGCCATTATGCTTGCTGGTTTGGCATTCAAGAGAAAGTGGCAAAACAAGATGAGAGCAGAGGGGAAACCTTTTGACAAACCTAACATTGTCACTGGTGCCAATGTTCAGGTATATTCTTTTTTTTTTTAATAATATGAATCTCAGTTTCTCAATTGCTGAAAATAACAACAATAATATAATTTATTAAATCCCCAAATAATTGGGGTATAAGCTAGAATGAATCGGCGACATACTTAATATTTGACAATAAATGCAAAAAGTGACTGCTCACAGAATACCATTAAAACATATGAATTGGAGACTTACTTAACCTTTTTGACAATCAAGGTATAAAGTGGCTGCTCACATAATACTAATGAAAAAGTAGACTCATATACCGTCACGTTTGCTATGTAATTATACCTTCAAGTCAAATTAAAAAGACAGACTCAAAATCAATTTGATTTATATGCACGTTAACCTGCTTATGCACGTTATCATGATTCTTATAATCGTTTAAAATAAGCCACTTATACTTTTTTTTGAAACCAAAAGCTGTTTTGACCTGTTTTGCAAACAGCTTTTGCATATTGAAACTGTTAAAAATTATGATGTAACTTTGTATTTCAGCGGCTTAAGAAAAATTTCAACAATGGAGGACATACCCTACTTCATTTTATTTTAAGATTCTGCTTATTAATATGGGGACATAATTCACTGAAATTAAGTCAAATGTTACCAGGTATGCTGGGAGAAATTTGCAAGGTACTTTGAAGTTGAGCTAAAGGAAGTGAAGTTGAGAGATGGATACTATGTTATGGACCCTGAAAAGGCAGTGGAGATGGTGGATGAGAACACCATTTGTGTTGCAGCCATCTTAGGATCCACTCTGAATGGAGAGTTTGAAGATGTGAAGCATTTGAACGATCTCTTGGTAGAGAAAAACAAAGAAACTGGGTAAGCACTCTACCATTTTTTGCTATTAGTATGCGTTTTTATTGAACGGTGCACATAAATGTTTTGAATTCTGAATGAAAGAAACATGTTAACGTACATATAAATCAAAATGGTTCTCGAGTCTGTCTTTCATGATGCCTTTTGACTTTGATTTGAGTGCATGATTTCGTACAGGGACGAAGCCAGGAATTTGATGTTGGGGGGGCGAAACTGGTAAAAAAATTCCAAAAATCTTGGGGGGCGATAAAAAAGGCAAAAAAAAATTCTTGGGGGGGCGAAATTTATAAAATTTTCCAAAATTTTCCAAAATACACATAAAATTTTGATAAATATTAATATTTTTAAAAATCTCGGGGGGCGCCGGCCCCCTCCCGCCCCCCCCTGTAATCGTCCCTGATTTCGTAGCAAACGTGACGGTATAAGGGATTACTGTTTTAGTGGTATTCTTTGAGCAATCACTTTGTGCATTCATTGTCAAAGGTTAGGTCAGTCTCCAATCCATCTGTTTCAGTGGTATTTTTTGACCAGTCACTTTTTGCATTCATTGTCAAATGTTAGGTCAGTCTTCTATCCATTCCCGCTCAATCCCCAATTATTGAGAACTTAATGGATTATTTTACTGTTGTAGTATGCATTTTTATGTAACTAATTAAGAAAGATATTTCAAGATATCAGTGCAATTTCTTTTGCTTGGAGAACCTGGTATCCCATTTCAGTGAGAGTAATCTGGATTCATGGTGGATTGAGTTTACAAAGTCAGACTCTTACTCGGGAGTATACTGATACAATTGTGGTTGGCCTTATATTTGTTCTTGGCAGGTGGGATACACCTATTCATGTGGATGCAGCAAGTGGCGGCTTCATTGCACCATTCATTTACCCAGAGCTTGAGTGGGATTTCAGATTGCCATTGGTTAAGAGTATCAATGTTAGTGGCCACAAATATGGACTTGTATATGCTGGAATTGGTTGGGTCGTCTGGAGAAGCAAGGTGGACTTGCCTGATGAACTTATCTTTCATATTAACTACCTTGGTGCTGATCAGCCCACTTTCACTCTCAATTTCTCTAAAGGTAACCCCCCATCTTCTCCCACGTTTCGTCTTCCCTTTCGTTGTTTGGTTGCATTGATCGAATCTCGATGCTAATTCTCAGGTTCCAGTCAAGTAATTGCTCAGTATTACCAGCTCATTCGTTTAGGTTACGAGGTAAATAAACAAATAATCGATTTCTCTATTCGTTATTGAAGGCTCCAATCATCTGATTCTGATATGAAATCTCTTTTGACTTGTAAGCAGGGATACAAAAATGTCATGGAAAATTGTCAAGAAAATGCAACAGTCCTAAGAGAAGGACTGGAGAGAACAGGAAAATTCAACATTATATCAAAAGACATTGGAGTGCCACTAGTAGCATTCTCTCTGAAAGATAGTAGTCGTCACACTGAGTTTGAAATATCGGACTTGCTACGTCGTTTTGGATGGATTGTTCCTGCCTACACCATGCCACCTGATGCACAACATGTTACCGTGCTTCGGGTTGTGATCAGAGAAGATTTTTCAAGGACATTAGCCGAGCGCCTTGTCATGGATATTCAAAAGGTCTTACACGAGCTCGATACTCTCCCGTCTAGAGTCACAGCTAAGTTGACAGCCAATGACGAGAATGCAGAAAATGCTGCTGTTGTTAAGAAAACTGCCCGTGATGTTCAAATAGAAATCACTACTGCCTGGAAAAAGTTTGTTGCTAATAAGAAGAAGACCAACGGAGTTTGTTAAGTTTTTTCGTGTTAAAATTTCGGAGATTTTTCTTGATTTGAATGTTGGATTTGATGATTATGATCTGGAGTTTGTATTAAGGTGGAGAATAGTAACATCTGAATTCTTGAAGAATTTTTTTTAAGCATTGTCCTTTGTAATGTAACATTTTTCAGTTGCTAATATTTTATATTAATATCCAGTATTCTCACAAAAATCTATCTAAAGCTTCATCTTTATAATTCAGTTGCCTACTTTCTTATTGATGGGATTAATCCAAGATAAACAACATGGACCCAATAGTGTCAAGACAAGACTAGGCCAGAGGAAAAGCATTGGGCTAAGCAGTTGAGGCCCAAGATAGAAGCCCTGACCTAAGTCCATAAAATGACTGCGCAAGCTATGGGCTCGGACAAAGGTCTGGCCCTGAACCGAGCTCTTCGCAAAACCCAATAAGTACAAATTTATGGGGCTTTGCATGGGCCTAGCCCACTTTTTCTCAAACGATCGTGACATACTGCGACTCGATTTTCGGGGACAAACATTTTAGCGAAAGACGGAAGTCCCACTTCCGTCCCCAAGACCAAGACGGAAGTGGGACTTCGTCCCGGTTGACGTGAGCGACCACCCTGAGCCTTTTTTGCCACGTCAACAAGGGACGGAAGTCCCCTAGTTTCTGGACTAAGTCCCACTTCCGTCCTCCACCAGCTAGCGCTTTTTAACCCTTCTCCTTCCCTATCGCGATTTTTACCCCCAAGTTTTTATTTTTTTAACGATCCCTCCCCTCCTTCCCCCCCCCACTGAGTCTGTCGAACTCCCCCACTCAAAGACCGCCGTGCCGTCGCTTCCTCTCCAAAACAAATTGCATCCCTCTCAAATTGAAGGTATAATTCGAATTGGATTTCAAATATTTTTTGCCTAAAAATTAAACTTTAGATTGTTGGGTAATTTTGATACCAAATTGTTGATATTATCAATTATATATTACTGTTGTGATTTTTTTGTATTTTCGATTGTTGGGTAAATTTGAAATAAATTTGGAATTTAGGGGAATTGTGAAATTTAAGGTAATTTTGTAATTTAGGGGAAGTTTGAAATTAGGGTTTTGTGAATTGCGTTTATCTTGAATTTAGGGTTTTTTTTTTTTAATTAGATAATTTGTGTATGTATGCATGTAGACTTGTGAAAATGTCAACAGATATCTTGTGAATGTGCGAAATGAAATTTATAGCATTTGTGATTTTAGGGTATTACAGAATAATAGAAATTTATTTTTTTGGTAATTTGTGATTTGTGAATCGATTTACTAATATATTTGTTGATATTTTCTCGATATTTGTGATTTATGTATATTATTTTTTGTATAGATGTCCGTACTCGCTCATCTTCACTTTCGGTCCCTTTCGATCCGTCCGTCTTGAACAAACAACCATCCCATAGATCCTTAAGAATCTGCTAGGGAGATTCGACAATGAATGAATCTTTAAAGGTTATTAAAAGTTCGGGAACTTTTACGCCGCCTGCATGAGAGAAACCAACCCTAGGGTAATAGACCCTAATAGACCCGGGTAGGTTTAGGAGGTTGCTCTGTAGGTTAGGTAAGATGAATGTAGAACACGCCTCGTGATCGCATTAGTTGAGCGGTGGCGCCCGGAGACCCACACGTTCCACCTCCGTTGCGGTGAGGCGACCATCACACTAGAGGACGTAGGCTGTCTTCTAGGACTACCCACCAGGGGCCAGGTAGTGTCGTTGAGTCACAGCTACAATTACACCAAGGGTCAATGGGTTGATCACGCCTACAATCTTTTAGGATTTAGACCCAGTCAGGATGCAATCAGGGGGAACACTTTGCAGCTGGTAGAGGTGTATGCCCATATTAGTGAGCCCTTACGAAATGATGCTACCGACCGCCAGGTACAGCAGAGAGCTAGGGCATTGATCTTCATCCTGTTGGGTACTTTTCTTTTCCCGGATAAGTCGGGGTCCCGGGCCAACATGCGTTATCTTCTAACCCTGGATGGTAACCTGGAGCATGACACGCATTCCTGGGCCAGCGGTGTTCTCGCGCATTTGTACCGCCAGATGTGCATCTTGTGCATGTCTGATTCCAAGGACATTAGCGGGTGTTGCTTGCTGATTCAGGTTTGTCCTCTGCCTTTAAATGTAAATGTGATTTTGTGATTTAAATATTTAATAATCGATTTTGTTTGTTTTGACCAGCTGTGGGCGTGGGAGCGTATTTCATTTCTCCGCCCGGCAAACCGAGGCGACATTCCGGATGAGATCCCCGCGCAACGGTAGACCGCACGGGGCTAGGTGGAATGCCCCCTGGAGTTTCCGCAACGCTCCGAAATCGCAGCTGTTGGTGTTCCGCGAGCAGCTCAATTTAATGACCGAGACTAAGGGGGTGAGTCAATTTCATTGTTCATGTTTTTGTTTTTCCGTTAAATTATTTGTAAAGGAAAATAACAATTAATTTTTTTTTTACAGTTCATGTGGAGGCCGTACCCAGATGCAGTATATGCAGATAGGGTGGCTCGGGATTTTGACTTCTTTAAGACGTGTCGATCCCGTACGCCACTCGTCTGCTTCGAGATGGTTGAGTACCACCTGCCCGACCGGGTAATGCGTCAATTTGGCTTCCAGCAGGTGGTACCAATCCCGGCATGCACAGAGGGCACAGATGAGGGTCGAGACCTCCACACGGTGACGGCGTCGGCCACAAACAAATGGGAGACCGTCCACTCCAGTTACATAACTTTGTGGGCCCAACGCGTCGATGCACTGGAGGGCGCTGCTCCCGCCATTGGTAATGTGATTGCACCGACCCCCGAGTACATGGATTGGTACAATCGCATTACGGTTCACCGCATAACAAACCCCCAAAATCAGGACCCGAGGCCACTCGCGATGGGAATTCAACCCACCGCTACAGCTGAGGACATTTTGGTAAGTTTTTATTCGTGTACTTATTCCTTTGTTCATATTTAATTTTTGAATTTGCTAAATTTAATATTCTGTTGCAGGAGGAGTCGTCCCGGGTGATGCTGGAAGAGTTCGAGAAGCCTGCCACTCGAACAAATGAGGATTACAAGTCACTCATCACCTGGGCCGCCAAAACGATTAAGGATGCCTTCGCCACTGCAGGAAAGTCGGTGTCATGCCGATCACGGGCCGCTGATGTTGTAGATGCTACCATTCTGCAACCTTCCACACAGCCGAGGGAGCGTGTTGTTGGTAGGGCTGAGGTTGGGAGGCAGGGTACTCGTCGGAATCGATAGGCAACGCAGGAGCACCTTGTAGCGCGGCGCCAGAGGCAGCGTGGCGGTGAGGCTGGTCCGTCCCAGGCGCAGGAGCAACCGACTCAGTCTACTACTCAGTACGGGACTCACCTCGATGTACCCCTTCAATTTCAATACCAATTCTCCAACTAAGTCACTGCTTCTCCCGGTTTTCAAACGGGGGGCCATCCTGGTGCAGGGACTTCGTCGTCGGGACAGCCAGACATGTATTTTACTGCAACGCCCTCGTACAGTCGGGGACTGGACCGACACACGAGCAGCTTCGCAGACTCGCAGATCCAGCCAGACTCCCCGGAGAAGACGATACGAATCGACTTCGAAGGTGCAGAATTCATCGAGACGGAGGATGGTAGTGCGGTGCGAACCAGGGTCGGTGACACCTACTATCTCCGGACTAACCCGCGGAGGACCCGCAGATACACCCCTTCGCAGCCGTAGATAGTTTTTGCTTTGTATTTAATACATTTGTTATATTCGTCCAATTTTTTATACAAACGAGTTTTATTTATTTAATACACGATTCCATTATTTTTTACGCCATATTCTTATTATTGAAGTCCGTTTCGTCAAAAGTCTTATTTTACACTTAATTTGGTTATTAGTATGCTAAAAAAATTCAACTATTCCAACGAAAACGAATATTTCTGCCATTAATGGAAAAAGAGGGGATTGCCATTTTTTGGCCTGACTCTCGGCTGGTGGAGGACCACTTCGTCCCCGCTTCGTCTCGAGACCAGGGACTTCCGTCCCCTGGTTGATGTGGCAAAAAGGCTTGGGTGGCTGCCACGTCAACCAGGACGGAAGTCCCACTTCCGTCTTGGTCTCGGGACGGAAGTCTTTGCCAAAAATGTTTGTCCCCCAAAATTGGGTGCCATGTCATGACCGTTTGAGAAAAAGTGGGCCATGTCCATGCAAAGCCTCAAATTTATTTGGACGGACGGATGAAGATCGTAATCTGGTACTGTTGCATTCTTCATTTGTTAGGATTGTGTATACTCTATCGAATGATCTATATTTACACTATAATCAAGTTCTTTATACCACTATAACACAACAATGTAAATGACAACATCCATGATCCATGCACATTGTGGGAAAAAAACTTAAAAGCAACGACACGGTAAGGGTAGAGTCATAAATTTAATATTGGGGGAAAAGTTAATAATTTGTAAGTGACGCACTTTAATATCTCATATGGGTTTTCTGAAAAAAATATTTTTTAAGGTAAAATTATATAGTATTGCAACTCTAGGGCGGCTCGCCACCCCGCCCCTCATCCGCTAATATTTAATATTTGTGTTGAAATAAGTACATACTTATGTTGAAATTTAATGTTATACTTTATGTTGAAATAAGTCCACACTTATTCCAAAATTGGATGTTATATGCAGAGGCCGATCAACATTATTGAAATTTTATGCATAGAGAGAGTAAAACTAAAAAAATAAAATAAAATTGGAAGGCGAGATGCAGTCTTTTGAAGTGTTCCTAAAAAAAAAAACAATTCTATAAAAATATGACATTTTAAATAACCCTTAAAAAATAATAATTTATATTTATAAAAATATGACATTTCAAAAAATATTAAGGGACCGTCGCTATCCTCTAACTACACAATCGACGGTTGGGACCTTTTTGAAAAGTTTCATTTAAGTAAAAAATATAAAAATAATAAAATTATATTGCATTTCTCTTCTTTAAGATATATTATTCAAAATCCTAATTCTTCTATCATGCCAAAAAAAAAAGCCAAAGAATTTTCCAAAGTCTTGCTATCTACCTGTCAAAATCCAGACACTAATAACAGGTGAGAGCTAGCTCGGACTTTTCCAATTATAACATCAACAAATAATAAACTTAAAACCTTACTAGACTAATAGAATTATTGGATAAAAATTAGCTAAAATCCAAATTGGAAGGTAAATCCCTTATACCAACAGCAGAGGTAAATATTGTTAATTTAAATTTTAACCAATTCCTATCCAATAATTCTAGTAGCAAATCATTTTTCTAAACTTAAATCCAGAGTAATAAATCACATAAAGACGGTTGAAATCAATTAGAAATGGACAAAAAATCATAAATAGTATAAATATATATAAATGCTGATTTTTATCATATATCCAATACAATAAACACAACAAACTATTGCATTAAAGTGATAATATAAACTATTTTAAAAAAAAAGTGATAATATAAACAATCCCAAACATCTCTTTTTTCTTATCAACGTAACACTTGTTTCCTCCCATTAATTATCTGCCTCTTCCCTTTTCAATAGAGAAAGACGAACAAAGAAAAGTTATGGCTTTGACAATGGCGACCCTTTCACAACCGTCACTGGGCATTTTGCATTTTGCACCACGTAGTTGCTTACACTTCCAAGTAACACCCTACACATAATCAAATGAAACCCGTTACAACAATAATAATTTAAATAAGTAAAATTAAAGAATCGTGAAATAGTATGTATCCTTTTTTTGCAAGTAATAGTTTGACCGTCAAGTATATAACCTGTCATTCATGATAAATTTTATTTTGATAGGTGAGTAAGATTTAAAACTTATATTCAAAACAATGAATACGATACACGTAGGTAAAAAAAATCAATTATATTTCCTATGAATTTGCACTTTTTGCCTATGTGTATTGTATTTATTGACTTGTATGTAAATTTTAAACTTACTCACCTATCAAAATAAAACTTCTCGTCATTCATATGACCAAGATTGAATCTTAACACCTTATTTATTGCCTACGTGTATTGTATTTATTGACTTGTATGTAAATTTTAAACTTACTCACCTATCAAAAAGTTTCTATTTTTTTTTGTATTCTGTTTTTTCAGGGTGGGGTTTGGTAATAGGAAAAGAGGAAATGTGTGGGTGACAAATGGATCCTCATAGCAAGATGATCAAGCTAAATATGAATGACCAATTCGAACCACGACAGCATTTGCATGAAGTTATTGATGTTACTAGGATATTTCTTTACTTGGTCCTCTGCAGCACCCGATCCAAATTAATTAAGTGTTAAGACACTAGTAGTCTAGAACAAAAAAAAAGAAGCTAAATGTAAATATAGAGTTATACTACCTTTTAAGGACACCTAAACCTCTGCTTCCAACAACTAAAGAATTGAGCTTGAGATGATCAACAGCCTCACACAGCTTCTCTCTTGGATCACCCCAGTAAACCTTAGCCACCACCTTAGCCTTTTCTCAACAAAAAAATTGCAACCTTTAGAAAAAATGTCACATCTGAAAATAACATATTCTTGAATATGGAAAAATCAACTACAGATGATTAAGAACAAATTATTATGTTGATTATAAAAAATCACAAGTAGATATTTGGGGGTGGGTTGGAGTGGGGGGGTACCCTTTGGTCTTGGAAACAGTGTCGAGCAGGTCAAGAACCTCAGGATCAGGGGTGAGTCCATAATGCTTAGAGATATTAATCTCTCTAAATTCTTCAAGAGGTATCAACGCTAATCAAGAATCATTAAAAACATGTCAGACAAATTCAACAGAATTTAACACACCAACATAACTTATAAAGTCTTTAATAATCAGGGTATGTTGAGGATAGATAAGAAACATACATAACCTTTAAAAATAATTGCATAAAATGGCTGCTCCCCAAATAACAATGAAATAGATTAAATTTTAAAGTCACATAACATTTGACAATTAATGCAAGATCACATAATACCCCGTAAATAGTAATTTATATACGATACCTTTTGCTACAGAATCATCCTCTCAAATCAAAGTCAAAAAACATCGGAGAAGACAAACTCAATAACCATTTTGATTTATTTGCACAGTATCATACTTCTTTCATTTAAGCATTTAGCATTCAGAGCATTTATTTGTCCACATTACAAAAAATGAATTGAAACGAATATAAAAGAAAGAGACATACGTGATCCAGTGTCTTCAAAAAGCTGCTTATTAGTAGTATCAGATTTGGGTGAAACAACATGGATTATGATGAGAAGATCTCCTTCTTGAATTAGATTATTGATAGCCCATTTCAGAGCTGATTTGCTTGTGGAAGAATAATCCATTCCTATTCCAACTGAACGTCCTTTCGCCATTGATTTTTTTCTTGCTGCTTCTTTTTTCTTCTAAGATGTAAGAAAACAAATATATTAATATGATTTTATGATCTGCCGGCCAAAGGAAGAAGGAGAAGAATTGTACTTATAAAGGAGAGAGGAGGTTCTTCTTGAAGGAACTAGAAAGTGGAGTTTGTATTATTCGATTTTGATAGAATATAATTTCCCTTTTTTCTTTCTTTATTCCTTCTTGTTAAAGATAAAGATTTTTATTGAAAAATGAAAAAGACATATATCCTTTACATTAAAAGAAAAATTCTGATATAGACCTGGCTTACAAGTGGGGACATAGATCACTTGGTACACAATCAATCACATCCCCTCTTTTGATTAAAAAACAATAAAAACACCTCAAACAATGCACCAAAAGGGGGAATATTTTTATTATTTTAATCAAAACTGTGATGTGGCTGAATGTGGACCACTTGGTAGGCCAGGTCCACAACAGAACTGATCACATTAAAGACGATACTCACGCATACACTAAAGGCGATATCCTTATACACTAACAGCACGTTTGGTACGCTGTAATGAAATCCCTTTCTAGGGAGAATCTTTTTCCACCCAGAAGACTTCAGAATCCTATTTCCATTCCAGTGTTTGGAAGGCAAAGTCAAAATGGAATGTCGATTCCTTTTCTGTGTTTGGTAAAACTGTATTTTAATGTCAGAATGTAATGGAATTAAACAAAATATGACCTAAATACCCTTTTAGCATATACTAGTAATAAAACATAATTAAACATTCAGTATCAAATCTTAATTGAATAACATTGACATTATATATATATATATATATATATATATATATATATATATATATTGTTGAAACATAATTTTTATTAAAATGTCAACATAGTAATAAAAATATCTTTACTTTTAAATTTAAAAATAGATTAAAACTACTATCAAGAAAAAAAATATTTATAAAATTACCATCTATGAAATTATACTAAATGAAATATTTATGACTAAATATTAATATGTTGCTATATAAAATGAACGTAATAATAATTAAAAGAGGGGTATAAATGCCAGTTACTAATTATTGATGATTTCAACTTCTCCTGGAAAGGCCATTCCATAGGTTTTTGTGTGGAATGACCTTTCCCATTTCTTCTTGGAATCGTCATTCCCACTTCAAATTCCCCAACCAAACGTCGGAATGGAAAGAGAAGTGGAAAAAGCCTTTCCATTCCATTCCATTCCCGCGTACCAAACACGCACTAAAAATGACACTCACGCTTGGTAGTTTCCACCGCCTATCCAGGACTAAGCCTTGGGATTTGACGGGCCCCACAAAAAAAAGACATATATCCTTCATATTATTAAAATGGAAAATTCTAATATGGACCGGGTCCATGTGGTGCAGATTTGACCACATCCCTGAAGAATGAGGAGAGAGAAGGAAATGCAGTGATGTTGCTGACAATCATGATCGCAGTGGTCCCAGATGGGCCTGATCCCATATCGAAGTGTCCCTATTAAAATAGTTGAGCCCAATTCTAAGGGTTTCAACTGCTCTGTCACCAGTTATATAGAGGAGTTAAATTATAAAATGTGTGTTTTAGTGAAATTTATCATAGTTGTTTATGCATAAACAACATATAATGACTGATTTTTACATTTGAGAAGAACACAATTCATACTTTATGAATGAAAGTAAAACTAGTACAACAACACTTTGTGATCCATTTAGGGAGTGAGCTATGCCCTAAAGACATATCTTTGAACGGAATTTAGCATAGAGGTTTTGTTGACCGTTGGTACAACTTTATTTGGATATTATTTTTTTGGAGCACCTATAATTTAGAAAATAAGAGAAATGATAAAGTTTTTTTTTTCCTTTTTATTTATGTTGTCGGAGACTAATTTTTAATTTCCTAAACTACTAGTTAGACACTCGATCATTAAGTTATTATTTGAGTGGGAAAACTTTGTCTAATTGTCTAGTGTAGATTTTTCACTAAAGCAATCCCTTGGAGATTTTCAGTTGCTAGATTTGGTTGCCTTTTCATTATGGATAAATTTTGAACAAAATAGAATTTATATGTGACTGGGCAAACTATAAAACGACGTATATCTTACTCTAGAAATTTGATAGGGGAAGACATAATATTTAAAAGATTTTTTCAGAATTTTTTTTTTTTATATAAAAAATCTAACATTCTAAAAAACAGTTGTGGCAATTAGTATTGTCAAATGGACTTGAATTCTGCGGAGCAATCTGGATCCATTTTATATGGTGTGTACTTGAAATTCAAATTTCAAGTTCGTTTAAAAGTAGGTATTTTGAGTCCGAATTCGTTTGGAGGCGGAATTTGTAAACCTGACCGGTACGCAAAAAATAATATATATTTTTTAGAAAAAATATCTTCAATCATATTTTTAAACTAATGAATCTCATGATTTTGTTTGTTTTTTATGTGTTGCAAGTTATATAAATGTATATATAATATTTTTTTGAAACTTTTTTTGGTTGAAATCACAATATTAGATTTCTATACTTGTAAATTCATATCTATTTCACTATTTGTTTTAAAAATTAGTGTATTACTTCAATATTAATCTTTATATTTTGTTTGGATGAATAGATCGTTCTTTTTTTTAAAAAAAAAAAAAATTAAAAAATCAAAAGTTCATAAACCTGCACAGATTTTAAGTGTATTGGGTATAGACCTAACATTTGACAGTATGAAAAAAATGAATTATATCCGATTCGATCCATTTAAAGTAAATCTGCATAAATTAAAATCCAAATCGAATTGAACCGGTTCGTTTGACAGTGCTAGAGGCAACTGCCATCCCTTGGCCTAGTGTCACCCCGTGTGAACCAATGTCAAGGTTTATGATGATGAGCTTGCCCTTTGAACTACTATCTGAAGCACGTCCTTGCTGATCTGATTTTCTTTTTCTCCATCTTTTGACATGTGAGGAATGTCTTGTTGAATCCGCAAGGGTAACACAGTTGGTTCGGGGTGGCAGATTATGTATAAATATGCAGGTTCAAATCTTAACAAGTGCAGTATGAAAGTTTCAACTCTCCAATGTGGGGTGACTTCTTGCGGTGGGCTAAGAGAAGGCCTCCTATCAGTCGAACCGCTGGGTCACCTTAGTTAACATCTTCCACAATTCTTATCGGATCGAAAAGTAGGGCTCTGAGGACGTGAGTATCGTCTTTTTGTGTAAAAAAATGTCTTGTTGACTGGGGCCCTCTTCTGTGGACCCTTCTTTCTGACATTTTGTTTTCTTAACACCGTGGCAATTGCTTATAGTGCCACAGCTGCATTGCCATTTGGTACCATTGTTGTCATCTTCTTGATCTGGGCCATTGTGACCTCACCTTTGCAGATGATGAAGGCAATGGATGGTGCCTTTTAGATACTTCCACCATAGTATACCAACTGCAAGTTTTGTGTTCAGTTCAGTGTGGTAATAACATGGCTAGGAATCTCTTGTTCTCTTTCCTTTCTTACTAATAAAAAATTAACATATATTAATTTTTTAATTAAAAAATTATAACCTAAAAAAAATAGTGAAATTCATAAAAAAATATATACACGTAGTAAATATCTATTCGTAAAGAGTGTAGTGGGAACAGAGAAAAAGACACAAAACGAGGACAAAGAAATTTTTGCCGTAATAACCATCGGACATGCAAATTTTGTGTGATGCGTTCAATGTTGGCTGTTTTTCTTGAAAATTGTAATTAATGTTCTGCATGTTTTGAGTTCAATGTGTGGTGTATTCGATTTTATTTTCAAAATCTAAATTAAATATTATTTTAACTTCACATTTTTCTCACAAACAATTTATTTTCAATTGAACTTTTCTTTTTTTAAATGTTTTATATAATGGAGTAGAAATATAATACAGCAAAGGTCTCCAAATCGTTACATATATACATGGTTAAGGGTCAAGTTCTCAACTTTATAGCGAACAATAATAACAAAATTCATAAAAAATAAATCATTGACAAAAAAAAAACTCAAGTAATCTCATCTCTATTAAAAATCAAAACTTCATTTACATGTAGGTGATTGAGGAATGAAGATTCAAGAAAACTCCAGCCTTATCAGAAACAAAAAAGTAGTTGTACTTAATGCACAAGGGTAAATAATCGATCTGTATCCGTCTGTTACCCATTTCTGTGCACAACCAATCACGATTCACCATGTGTATATATAATTAAAAAAATGATCACATGACGAAATTCTTATTAGTTGAGCACAAAAATAGGTACACAGACGAGTATATACGATTTTCACCCATGCACAAAGCCTCACACTAGCATAATTTGAGGAATATCCCGATGTACGCAACCTCTGCAAAACAAATCTTTTTTTTTCTCCTCACACAAATTAAGTGGCAATGAATGAGTAAGCTAACCTAAATCATCACATTAGAATTGGTTGGGTGACAAAGAGTAGTATGGAATCCATTAAAGATTGACCAAGCTTAGTTAACACTCCATCTAGGTAAGTATTAATGAATTATTAAGCATGTTACTATCAATCAATTTGCACCCAAAAAAATTTCTTAGATCATTCTTCTCACTCAATTTTCAGACCATCCAATTGCTCTTCCTAGTTCCATTTGAACCGTTTCAAAGTTTCCAATCTTCTACGGCATTATATTTTTTTTTCTTTTTTTGGCAATTTTATTTTACATTTCGCACAATAAAATAGACCGGGACATTTTAGTGTGTAAGATTTTTCTCGCAATAAGACTTTTATTTTAATTCTACATCTCTATTCACAAATAATTCAATAAAAAAATTTGTCACACTAAAACCAATCCAAATACATTTCCATATAACAAGAAAAACAGGGAAACAATTAGTACTCATTCCGTTTTTTAATAGAAGTCTTTTTAGCATCTCATATTCCTTTTTAAATATATACCATTTTCTAATTTTTAATGATGCTTTTTAGAACTTATCGTTCACATATATTATAAAATAGAAAAAATGATCATGACTTAAAAATATAAGGGTACTGATTATTAGATTAAAATTTTAGGATAAAATAAGAATCTATAAAGTATAATTTCATATTAAATTCTAATAATTATTTTTATTTCATACTCTTTAATTTTTTTAATCAAATCAAATCATCATTATTATTATTATTGAAAATATTATAATAATAAAAATTTGTGTCTTGTCATTCTTTAATCTATACTAGAGGGAGCAAGGGAAAAATTCTCTATGAGACGATCTTTATAAGTATCTGTGAGACAAGAAGGCCTACAAAACATACCTTGCAGATGAATTCAATCTCAAATTATGTGAGAGGAGTGTGAGATCGTACCCACAAAGCACCGCCCCATGCCAGACTTTCTCGGGTGCGAAAGGAGAATGAAAAGTGAGGAGAGGGGCTCCATATGTTAACAGGTCACGGTCGTATGAATACACGCGCCACTCTATCGCGTGAGGAAGCCTTTAAAGTTTTTTACCATACACAAAATGCCAGTTTTAAAGAACTCTGAAGAACTGCAGCCTCTCTCAAAACTCTTTTTTTCTTCTCAGGGCTTATCTTCGAGATCTACTTATTCTCTCTCATCATATTTCTTGCATGAGCAACAAATTGAAGATGAAGATAATGGAGAGGAGGCGATGGAATCCCAACGCCGTTGTTGTATTTATCGCCGCCGTCTTATTTTGTTGCTTCGCGGCGGAAGTTAGATCGGATGCGTGGGATCACAAATACGAACCTGGAGATCAGGTTCCTCTTTATGCTAACAAGGTCGGACCTTTCCACAATCCTAGGTATAATTCCGTAGATCTCTTTGTTCACAGTTTTTGTTTTGTTTTTTAGTTTCATTAGTTGTTACATTTGCTCAAATTTACTGAATATGTGAAGTGAGGGTTATATTGTGATTTTGTGTTGTTGAGAAAGCAATTTACTTCGTTTTATTGGATTTTTTTTTTTATGATTTTGTGGAAGATGATTGAGATTTCTGTGTTAGAATTGATGTTTGCACTTGTCGGCGCGTCTGAAGTGGTTTGGATCTGTTAGTATTTGGTCATAGGATTCTAATTGGTGGATGTTGAGCTAAAAATCGGCTCATTTTTCATCAATTAGGGTAGTTACATTTGCTCAATTTTTCTGAATTTGAAGTGAGGGTTAGCGTAGGAATTTGTGTTGTTGAGAGAGGAATTTAATTAATTTTATTGGATGTTTTATGATTTTGCTATTTTTTTTTGAGATTTCTGTGTTAGAATTGATGTTTTGTAGTTGTGGTGTGTCTGAAGTGGTTAGGATCTACTATTATTAGGTCATTGGGTTCTAATTGGTGGATCTTGAGCTAAAGATCCTGTATTTTTTCATCAATTAGGGTATGGGGAAAATGTATTAAAAGATTGTATGCACATTCTACTGACTAGTTGAGCTGAGGTATTAGATAGCATCCTCAGATTTGGGAAGATGGTAATTGGTAACGTTGAGTATGGAAAGGAGTTATATTAAGGATGATCTGCTGCTTGAATCTTTTTGTAGTGGGGATTGAAGTGATGTTTGGGTTTTGATCACGTGAAATCGAGAAATGGACGGGGAGCTAGCTATATTGTAGTGTGCCAATAGACTAGTAGGGATGAGTTCTTCACACGCAAAGGGAATATTTTATTAGGCATGATTCTTTCTGCCTACTTCCTTTTCAGTTTTACGCACGGTTTTCAGCATCCAAAGATGACTTATTTCTTTGTATTCTTTATGATCTTATTAATGAAGATTCTTATAAATTTTCTCTTGAGACTCTCATTGTACATTAGTGATGTCACAACACAAGCATATAAGAATAGTCCAATTAAGAGGAGCCGACAGAAATTTCCTAAAGTGCAATTGTTAATGAAATTCTAGAAGGCTTCAGGTCAGATGAATTTTTAATTTCGGTTCATAAAAATATGGAGAAATTAAAGGGATAATCATAAGGAACTATTAAGTTCGTGTCACCATTAGATTCTTGTGATCGATGGTTCACTTGACGATTTTCTCAATCAAGTACTGTGTGTGATCTGTGATCTTGAACAAGAAAATTTGGTGCCTGAGGATGCTGTAAGATAGAATTGGAAATTACAGAAGAAATAGCTGGTGAAGGTTTTTGTTTTCTTTTTTTTAAAGTTGGACAATGGATGATTGTTTGATCCTAGCATGTTTCTCTAACAATTGGGTACTCAGGATTCACAGTATTAGTAGCTAGTCCGACATGTTTCTACCGTTAGGCAAGAGTTTCTTTAAGCTGGAGATAGACTTGGGGTTTCTATCTATTCATAAATAGTTTTATTACCAGAAATGCTTTCTTGCAGCTTTTACATACAAGATGTCATATTTTGGGATGTGTGACAAGTTGGTTTTTAGTAACTTTGTAAGAGGGAGATTCTGAAGCATGTCTAGTTAGACTTATAGCTTGTGTGTCTGCTTTTAGTAGTGTTTTTATTCTACGTATGTTCTTTTGCACTCTGGGGTTAGTGGACTATCATTTTTCTTTTGGGTTTTAGCACGTACTTATCTGTTCTTATTTGACCATCACTATTCAAGAAATCAACTTGTGTGGTTTTGAAAGATAGCTATTCAATACGATGGAGAATTTCTGTATTCAGGAAATCAACTTGCAGTGTACCTGCTCTTCTGGTGTTTACCATGCCTAGACTCTAGCATTCATGGCATCTTATACTTTTTGGGACACTTGTTCCATCAAAGGACAAATTATTAGATGTTAGTTTGGAGATAAGATGACTAAAGCAGAAGTCTTATTGGACTAATAAAAAATGCTTTCTATTTGTTTCCAGGTCTCCAAAGTTTGCATTGATTGGTTTATCTGCATTGTACTTTAAATGCCACTTTCCTGTAGTTTAGTCACTTCGAGTTATATGCTTACACTTTCTCTACATTTTTTTATTACAGTGAAACCTATCGCTATTTTGATCTCCCATTCTGTTCTCCAGGTATTTTTCTGGTTTCCCCCTCTTGTTGGCTATGTTTATTTTTCCAGCTGTAAGTTAGTTGCTGACTTTTCATGGTTTTTGCAGCTCATGTCAAAGAGAAGAGGGAAGCTCTTGGTGAAATTCTGAATGGTGACCGCTTAGTTATTGCTCCATATAAGCTAGAGTTTTTATCTGATAAGGACTCGGAAATTGTTTGCAAAAAGAAATTGTCCAAGGAAGAGGTTGCTCAATTTCGAAGTGCTGTCTCAAAGGACTACTATTTTCAGATGTACTATGATGACTTGCCTCTGTGGGGTTTCTTAGGGAAGGTTGACAAGGAAGGGAGAGCTGATCCCAGTGAATATAAATATTATCTATTTAAGCATCTCCACTTCGAAATCTTTTACAACAAGGACCGTGTTATTGAGATTAATGCACGAACTGATCCTAATGCTCTGGTGGATATTACCGAGGACAAGGAAGTTGATGTTGATTTCATGTACTCTGTCAAATGGAAGGAGACTTCCACAGCTTTTGAAAACAGGATGGAGAAGTATTCACAGTCTTCTTCTCTGCCACATCACCTTGAAATCCATTGGTTCTCAATTATCAATTCCTGTGTTACGGTCCTTCTCTTAACCGGTTTTCTCGCAACAATTTTGATGAGAGTTCTTAAAAATGATTTTGTCAAGTAAGCACATTCTCCTAATGTAGGTCCTTCCTTAGATGTTTCCTTTGTTGCAATAGTTGGAACCTTTTTACTTTTTCGTCCACTAAAACTGCACCTTGTACTGACCTCTTTCTTTCTTTTCTTAAAGATATGGTCATGACGAGGAGGCAGCAGATGATCAAGAAGAAACCGGGATGGAAGTATATTCATGGTGATGTTTTCAGGTACCCAAAGTACAAATCTTTACTTGCTTCTGCTCTTGGATCTGGCACTCAGCTATTCACAATGTAAGTCAGTCCTTCTAGATGTTTTCCAGGTTTATCTTTTTCAAGTTAAGCAAGTTTGTTTCCTTATCTAGGTTTTGCATAAAGGTCGCTGACTTGATTGTTACTGGTTTTCTGTTCAGGACTATCTGTATATTTATACTTGCACTTGTTGGTGTTTTTTATCCTTACAACCGAGGAGCTCTCTTCACTGCTTTGGTTATCATATATGCACTCACATCTGGAGTTGCTGGCTATACTGCAGCCTCTTTCTATTGCCAGCTAGAGGGAACAAATTGGGTATGCATTGATTTGGCTTATCGTTACTTAAATGTATATCTAGATTTCTCAATTTGCCTGTCTAAAAGACTTTCAGGCTTTGAGTGCTGATCTCATACTATTCTACACGTCTTTATGTGGTGTCTGCAGGCTAGAAGTCTTATTAGTAATCCCTTCTCGAGCTTAGATATTGGAAGTTACATCTTCAATTTGTTTTAGGCCTCGTAGCATCAATAACTGAAATTTAATCTTTGTTGTTGCAGTAAGTAACCCCTATAGATATTCTTGTCAAGACTTTGTGTATTTGTTAGCATATATAGCTGTTACTCTCTTTCCGCTGGTACACTACTGTATGCAAGGTATAAAGAGGATGATCCATAAATCTCCATTTATGTGAGAGAAAGGTTAAAGCTGGGGGTTTAGGATGGTAGAGTTTGTCAACAAATTTATATGACTATTTCATTAATAAACAGAAATTTGCTCACTCTAGTCGGTGGTGATAGGTTGGGATCTTATAAAGTTGGCTGTTTCCGCACATGTTTTTTTCCCTATCTTACCATTTTATTCTGTATTTATAAGAGAAAATTACTCTATATACAAATTATTTTCCTCTTCTACCTACAAGTACAACTGATTATGTGAGCATACCAAGTTTTCACCAGATTACTTCTCGTGCAATCTTTGAACATAGGGCTCACTGGATTTTTCATTTCTTTTGACAGGTGAGAAATGTGTTGTTGACTGGAGGCTTGTTCTGCGGGCCACTATTTTTAACTTTTTGCTTTTTGAACACTGTTGCTATTGCTTACACTGCTACTGCAGCTCTACCCTTCGGAACCATTGTGGTCATCTTTCTCATATGGGCACTTATTACTTCACCTTTGCTAGTCATGGGCGGGATTGCAGGAAAGAATAGCAAGGCTGAATTTCAAGCTCCATGTCGCACGACTAAGTATCCAAGGGAGATCCCACCATTACCTTGGTATCGTGGAACGCTACCTCAGATGGCAATGGCTGGTTTCTTGCCTTTCAGTGCCATTTATATTGAACTGTACTATATCTTTGCTAGTGTGTGGGGTCATAGGATTTATACCATTTACAGCATCTTATTCATTGTCTTCATCATTCTCGTGATTGTTACTGCGTTTATCACAATAGCACTGACATATTTCCAGCTTGCTGCTGAAGACCATGAATGGTGGTGGAGGTAGTTTTTTCTTCTTCAAACTCACATTTTGCTCTCAACTTATATTCTGCAACTTCTTACACATTCTTGATTTTATATTCTGTTGTCATTGTTTCGTTCAGGTCTTTCCTTTGTGGTGGATCGACTGGGTTGTTCATCTATGGTTACTGCTTATATTACTATTATGCAAGATCAGATATGTCGGGCTTCATGCAAACATCCTTCTTCTTTGGTTACATGGCATGCATATGCTATGCCTTTTTACTTATGCTCGGAACAGTTGGTTTCCGTGCAGCATTGTTCTTTGTCCGACATATATACCGCTCAATCAAGTGTGAGTAAGAAGTTGGACGACAAATCATCCTTTGTTCAGTAGGTATGTCTTCTTTGTAGAAAGCTTCTTGTGTTTTAGAAAAGTGAGGAATGTTGTTCAAGCACTAATTACGAGCAGCTGGAACGGAAAGGTGTAGTATCTGGATTTTGTGAAAAGGATAAGATTTTACATGTGTTGAGCGTTGCTGCATAGTGCATAATTTTCAAGGTAGGGTTAGAGACCCACTGTCAATGCGAACGTGTGACATGAATATACCTCTTGGAGACAATGCCAAATTGAGTCAAAGGGATGCAGGCATTATGAAGAAAGCGAGAGTTATATTTTGTTAAGAACCAAATAACTGATAGCAAAGTATTAGTTAGATTTTCCTTTTCCCCCTTTTTTTTTTGTTCTTAAATGTACGACAATCAACTGCAGAATTGAAACATTTAATTGCATGCGTTAGCTCTCTGTATCTTTGGACTCATTAGTTCTTTACTTTTGTACTATTAAGAGTTTTCATTTTGGCTCTTTGCCTCCGGAATAATATGTCGATTTCCAGTGACAAGGTAATATTTTTAATTACATATGGGCTTGGCTATTTCCTGTTTATTTTAAATGTTAGATCTTATCCATAGAGACTCGAGAGCAAGGATCTACTAGAATGTTGGATCTTATCCATAGATACTCAAGATTAAGGATCTACTAGGTTTTCATTTTTTTCTCTTTTTGATTATTATAATTATTTTAAAAAAGTTAACTTTGAACTAACATTTTTTCCCCTTAAAAGTGTGGAAGAAAGATTTCCGCAGATCAATCTAATTTGGATATGTGCAGGGTAAACCTAATAATGCGATTTGTGAAATCGCATTATTACAATGAACAAACTTAAAGTCGCTTCCTAAAAAACTCAAAACTAGTAATAACAAGCTATTGGAAATCAAAAGTGAAGCCAGAAACTTGTTGATGTATTTTACTTTCACATATCTACACTCCCGCTACTTTTATGTTATTCATTGGACCAACCTGAGAAAATGACTTAAGAAAAATTGGCAAATAAATGGCACTCTGAGTCTCAAGACTACCATAACAACCATGTCTACACTTTGGTCGACATAGCAAATCTACTGATCTAAGGCCTTTGGAATCTCATCAAGAAGAGTATAGTTGATATAACAAAGTCTTCAGTTAAAAAACAAACTGCGCAATGATTATAAATTAGAAATAACAAAGAACGCATCTAACAGAACTAGTATACATGCAGCCTGCTCAACTGCACCGTTTACCAACATTACAGTACAAAGAATGGCCGACTTTTTAAGATCCGTGTCAATTTTAGAAGCAGTAGTGCTTATATAAATCATGAATGATGACACAGGAGTTCAAGAACCGGGAAAAGGAGGTTCGTGAGGAGAGTCGATCCAGACTAGGATGACAGTTTAAGTTGCACATGCTAAGTGCACAGAATGCAGCATAATATTATTTCATCCTACCGCCAGGAAGAACCACCGAGTCTAATAACCTCGTTGGTGCTGCTATCCCTATTAGGACCTCTTTCTTGGGTAGCATTTTCCTTCTGATTGGTTAAGTCACCGTATAGATCTTTAAGCTTCGCCAAATTGCTAGATGCAGATGCCTTCTCTTTGCTTCCATCCTGAGGTAGACTCTGACGATCACCTGGTACACTTCGCTCATGCATGCTTTGGCTTCTGCTTCTGCTCCTGCTCCGACTTCTACGGGAGCTACCTTCTCTATGATAGCGGCTCCTTTCATAATCCCTTATGCTGCTTTCCCTGGACCGATGATCATACTCATACCTCCTGTCTCTGTCCCTATCCCGCTCTCTTTCTCTGCCCCGGTCTCTATCTCTATCCCTTTCTCTATCTCGCTCTCGGTCCCTTTCTTGGTAGCTGTCCCTATCACGATCACGTCCCCTGATTCGTTCCTTCTCAGCATATTCTCGATTAGATATATCACGGCTTTGACTGCGACGGATGCTAGGAGACCGTCTCGAGTCGTCTACGACATCTCTATCATAAGTGCGTCGGACAGAGTGGAATCTCTGGTAGATGCACGATGTGGAGCACGTTGACCAAAGGAGACAGACAGGGCAGCTTTGACTGAAGGTGGTCGACGGGCAGTTTCATCAGATCCACGGGTTGACTCCCCAGTAGAACCAGAAATCATGGTAGGGAGCTTCATGTTTTCAAGATTGGGCACTATGGTGCGCATGACAGGGACAGGAATGCGGGGTAAAAGTGTATCAAAATAATACTGCAAACAAACATTATATTAGGTCAGCCAATCAGAAGACATAAAGCATCTGGAATAGAGTTATTAAAGTATCCTTCCTCCAAAATTCTTAAGCTATAAAGCTTATTCTTGCTAAGTGAAACAACAGTATTACTTGTTTCAGCATTGCCAGACTGGTTATTTACAAGTATTACATGAGCTAGTGAGTCTCACTGACCACTGTTTCATCAAGTAAATGCCTCTCATGAGTAAGGTAAGACCATATGTGAATGCAATGTATCTTAGGAACTTATTCTCTTAACTTGCCTAAACAACTAAAGCAGCAATTGTAATTGACCCAACAGACCACAACAGCATCCTGCAAAGGTAAGATGTTATTCTTCATGGGATGCCTACATTCAGAAACCGGAGGATATGAAACTTTTCAGAAGCAGTTTTAGCATACATCTTCAACGAAACCTTTTATCCAAAAATTAATTGCACAACCCTGATCTACCAAGAACTTTTCGTATTTGCACAAAGGAATAAGAATAAAAATGTCTACACAATAATAACGGCAACCCACAAACCATCAATGAATTAGTGTTCAATATGGTACCTTACCTGTCCAAGAAGCAAGTCCCTCACATAAACACCCATTGTGGTCATCTGGCCATTAGATCCAGGAGAGAATTCCTAGAATAGAAAATTAACTATATAAAACAGCCACACTGATAAACCCATGAAAAAGTTTACCCAATAGTTCAACACAAATAAACAAACAAGTCAAATAAAAACCACGAACCACTTCATACTATCACAAGAGTTGCACGATCCACCTATGCAAATACTTTTCACTGCATTCAGGCCCATTTCATGAAAAAACCATTAGACCAGTTCACAAGATAAAGATACAGCAAGAAATGTTCATAGATTGACAGAAAGAGAAAATTCAACACTCATGTCGACTATCTAAGTTACACAATACACTTTTGGCAGTAAAAAAACAGAATAAAGTATCTATCCATTATGACAATTACAAATGAAAACTGCTACAATGGGTAGGCAAGCAAAGGAAGACAGTTGCATTCAATCTACTGTTCCCTAGCAACACAGAATAATCTTAGACAAATAAGCCACCAGTGATCCAGATCAAAGAAGTCATAACGGAGGACAGCATGGAATATCTGCTTGAATTAGTTATTGAATCCCTAATCAAGTAATATAGAGAAATATGACATGGCCAAAAGCTATAGAGTGGACAGCCATATATCCTGCACTTGGTTCAGTTATAACAATACTCCAACTTCAATGCTCATGCTAAAATATTGAGATATCCATAAGCTTTATCATGATAAAAAGGTTCTAATGGAATCTAAAACAATCTATCACTCTTCAGAGGATCGCTTTCTCACATCTTAAATGCCAAAATGCAACTAAAACACAGAATCTCGCCTATATGAAGGTCCAAAGGATTTGATTCACTCAGACTGGAGATATTAATTGAAATGGAAGGAGACAGGTCGGTCTGGGATTTAAAGCATATAAATAACATAATGCAGTAGCAGAGCAGAACCCCATAAGGGCAGAAGTGCACCTGGTGCATACCTCATCATCCTTGAGATACGGTTCACACCAGTTCCATAGAGTCTTTGGATCAACAATATATCTTAGATACAGAAAACCAACCTACAAAAGCAACTTTTGTGAGTAAGTACATATAAAGAAATTTGTAGCCTCAATACCATTGGCAAAAATTGTAATCAGGAGAGGTCCAGATTAAATAATATTACAATCAAATCTGGACTTCTAGTCTCAACTAAATGCTATGGAATGGGGAAAAAAAGGAGTTATATGAAGCTTCTTTTCTGTTAACAATCTTAATTTTTTCTCAACTACAACCAAGGTTCACTGCAAGTGCATACTTTGAACTGAATCAAACTGACTATCATTTTAGGACTATATCCATCTAAAAGTTCAACAAAAATGCTAATCGACCAACCATAAAGCAGGTATAGGTCACATGTTACTTATTCCAAATGCCCCCACAACCTATCTTTTGGGGAAGAAATAACCATATGTACGAATAATATGGAAAGATAGATACAATTGGAACTAAGCAAACTAGTGCTTAAAACAAACATGAAGCCTCATGTCATAGAAAATTCAACTCACCGCTCTTATATAGGGGGAATCAGTGTGCTTCAAAAGACCATGCATTTGCTTGACTGTGAGTTTCATTGTAAAAAACTTGTATAGAAGGCAGAACGCCGTAGATGGACCGCGACAGTTGCCAGTCATCCATGGCTCCACATGATCTACTTGGTTGTAAATCTCATCTATCACTTCATGATAAGTTTTTAGTCTTAAAAGATCTCTGAAGTAATCAGAAGAAAGAATATTCATACAAAGGACTTTCTCCAACAACTGGTCGATTGGCTTCCCGCTAGTTTGTACCTCCGCCATAAATTCTCATCAACTGCAATCCTGTAAATACAATTACTGAAATATTATATATCTTTCCCTGAAAATTATTAAGCTCATTGTTAAAAATAAACTCCTCTGAGAATGCAGAACACATCTTATAGAGCAAATGCAAAAGAACAAATAAAAGCTCATTACAGAATAAATTCAAGTTCTGATAATACAAACAAATACAGGCCACCAGGCACATAATTTATTTTGCTTTTGTATAAAAATTCAGATTCAAATCAAAGAAAACGTTAAGATATTACTGGAATCTTAATGTTTGGAGGGCACATAATAGATAATTTTTAAAACTAACCGAACTACCAAAAAAAATACATAAACCAGTAAAACTTCTAGAATGCTAAATACTACCTCCATTACATAATATAAGTCGTTTAAAACATACAGAGAACATTAAGGAAGCAAAAAACAAGATACGTTATTAGTCAAAATATCAATATTACTCTGTTAACTTGTATACCACTAATTCTATTAAGAGAGTAATGAACTCCAGTAATTGCACATATCCAATTACTGAAAGCCCTGTAGCAGCTAAAATAAATTCAAATTTGATTAATCCAAACAAAGATTATAAAATTTCGGAAAATTAAGTTCAAGACAAGCAAAAGATTCAATCTTCTTTTTCAAATTCCCAAAAATTTAGAAAATAACAAGAAAAAAAACCTAAAAACAAAAGGCAAAATAAAATACCGATCGAGAGAGCAATTACTCAAAATTCACAGCAATTAAGATCGAAAGGTACATAAAAACTTCGAAATTGATTTTAAAAAATTGAGATAACTCACAAATAATCGGTAAAGACGACGGTGGAAGAGGGAGGAGTAGCGTGGTCGGTGGCCCGCTGGTAGGAGAAAACGAGCTGAGAAAGAAATCAGGGCTTGGATTTAGATGGCACGCGATTTATTTACTTATGATTGGTTCATTGGAAGCGTAGCGACTCCACTTTCTCCCCCAACGCTTTACATGTTCTCTTTTACGCGACTGATGGACCTAAATAGTAAGTATTTTATTTTTCCTCTTTTGTTGGGAGAGAACTTTGTTTCCAATTCTCATTAGGAATGTTTTTTGGGAAATAAATAAATAAATTTTAATTAGCGTATTTTTTTTTGGGATGAATGACATGTAAATTAATCAACTCATGCCAATTTCAGTAGGAGAAGTTGTCCGTCTAAAGTCTAAACAATACATCTCGATTTAATACTCATGTTTACTCTATTGGTTTGGTTTCAATAAACGTCCAATGCGTCCAAATTATGGGAGATTCTCATATGATGACCCGACATTTAACTCGGGATTATAGATGCGTAAATCCAAACTTGACAAGATTTTTTTGACATCACAAACAATCTGCGGAAGTGCATAGCCGATGTGGGCATTATGTACATCTCAAGAAAAGAAAATTCATAGGTAAATGACTTGGCTCAATACATATCTGGTTACTGGCCTTGGCCTCAGGGACGAAGCCAGAAATTTGGTGTTGAGGGGCGAAAATGCAACAGTATGTCGAACTACATATAAAAATGGCAAAAAAAAATTATTGGGGGGGGAAACTGATAAAATTTCTATAAATAGTAGTATTTTTAAAAATATCGGGCCCCCCGCCCTCGCTTAGCCCGGGAAGAGCTAGGAGGAAGTTATAATCACTGAGCCATTGGCCGCCATGGATTCATAATCGTCTATAAAGTGGCAGTTCGAGATTATATCTTACCTTAGGAATCCAGAGTCACGCACCCGACGAGAAATTCTCAACAAAGCCATCAATTACATCTTGGGATGGAGACCTAAATTACGAAGGAATTATCTAAAGATACCTCCAAGAGGATGAAGCCCTCAAGTTAATGACCCATGAATAGTTGTGTGGGGCTTACCAAGCCGGGCCGAAGTTAAGATGGATCATTACCAGGCATGGTATGTATTGACACACTATTACCTCGAATTGCTACAAGTATAAGAAAATATGTGAAACCTGTAAAAAATATGAGAACTTGCACCGGGTGCCTGCAACGAAGCTTCACCTGATTATCAAGCTTTGGCCGTTCAAAGGGTGGACTTTGGACATAATTGAAAAATCTCTTCAACTTCCTCAAAAAGGCATGACTTCATACTAGTAGCAACAAATTATTTTACCCAAATTTGGCATAAGCACAATCTTTCGTCTCAGTTAGAGGGATGACAATTGGCCCAGATAAAGCGGAGCTCCGACCCGGCACAACCCAGTTGGGGCTGGGATTTCCCAGTTTAAGGCGGAGGCGGGGATGAATTCTGCCTCCGCTTTTGGGAATGGGATTGGGGGCGGGAGAGATGATATCCCCAGCCCCACTCTGGCCCGTCCCGGCGTGTCGTGTTTCCCCGTCAATAATACTATATACAAATAGAAAAACACATAAAACACCTAAAATACAAAACAAATACGTCAAAATTGGAAAAACACGGGAATTCTCAAACTATTTAAGACCCATCCATCTTGTAAACATTTACGACCTTATCTTTTTTAGGGAGCAAACTAGTATCTTTTTACATATTTTTATTTCGTTTACCATGTATTAAATATTATTTGTTTAAAATTCTGTATTTTTTAAAGGTTGTATATATTTGACAATTTTTTTTGTCAAAAGTTCACTTAGTTTCTTTAGTCAGAGCTGGCCGAAAGCCATGATTTGGAAGGAGAAAAAAATCTCTGTTATTCCTCAGTTGGAGGTGGGCCCCCGTTTGATCCGAGGATGGGATCCCATCCATCCCCAATGGCGGAGCTAGGCCGAGGATGGGGATCAGAATGAGAAAGCGGGGTCGGGACTGGAGACCACGATCTCCGTCCCCCACCGGCCCCCGTTTGTCATTCGTAGTCTCAATTAGCCAAGAGGCCGTAATAAGAATCATAAAACACCAGATCATGTACTGATTTGGAATTCTTGAGACACTCACTGCTGATCAAGGAAAAATGTTCACCGGAGATAAAGTAATGACTTTTTCCAATAGTTCCGCATCAAGATCGTGCATTTTACTCCTTATTATGCACAAGCAAACAACTAGACAGAGGCAACCAATAAGGTACTTATTGATATCATCAAGAAAAAAGTGAAAGATAATCACAGAAAATGACATGAAGTTATATACGAGGCATTATGGGTTTACCCCATTTCGTCTAACTTATGGCTAGGATACAGTTCTACCAGTAATTGGTTGTCAGATCAGTCATGATCGCTTTTAAAAACAATTTGCAGCCGAATGAATACTATCAAGCTATGTGTCTAGAGCTGAACTCGGTGGAAGCAGATTGTCGGCTAAATTAGATCATTTGAGGACTCACAAGGAAAAGATAGCTAGGTCTTACAAGTGCCACGTAAAAAAGATAAGTTTCTAACAAGAAGACTTGGTATGTATGACCATTCTCACAACATGGCTTAATGATCCTAGATTCAGTAAATGGTCCCCAAACTGAAAAGAGACCTTTTTTGGTCACTCAAGTAATTACATGATGAGCATATCAAATAGCATCTCTTGAAGGGAAAGAACTCGGTCGGAATATCAACAAAAAATACTTAAAACATTACTATCCTTCTGTCTGGGAAGGAATGGAGACCCAAGCATAAGGAACATTAAGGACTTTGTTAGGCCCCTTAAAGGTTCTTTGAGTCGGCTAGTCTATATGAATTTTTCGCCCTTAAAAAACTGCTAAGACCCATCTAGGAGCAAAAAAATAGGGCAAGTGTTGATATCCGAAAATCTCGACTGGCTAAGACCACTTAGGAGGCGGACAAAACAAACGAGATTCATAACGGGTATCAAGGAAAGACAACCGGCTAGAAAAAATGACTGTCCAAGGCAAGCGGGCCGGTAAAAGGAATTATAAAAAACAGGATCAATGACTCAACCAGTCGAAAATGCTACTAGCCAATATGGCCAAACAGCACCCCTGGACATCAGAGGATTAGTTTTACAACTCTTTTGACCCAGTCCTAGACTTTATCCTTTTCCTCAACTACCACGGCCTTCATATAAGAGTATGTGATACGACTATGAGAGTTTTTTAGGTCCAAGTAACAACCAGACAACCCTTGAAAATGTAGGAAACGTGCAACCAATAGTCGGCCGAAGCACGGGGAGTTTGCCCACGTTCTCCATAACAGTCGTGACATGGAAACATGTCCACTTCACAAAATTGTGACTGTAATGGACAGATTTCAAGGCAAGAAGACATTTCAAGAAGCGACTATAAATAGAAGTCAAATAATGAGATAAAAGACATCACAATCAACATCCAACATGCCTTTTTTATTTTCATTTTTCATTTATATTGTCTTTTTAAACTTTCCTTATAGTTGTTCGCACTTAAATTCATGTAGACACTTTAAACTTAGTTTTTTTGTAATCAACTAGGCTAGCGTGAGGATTTTGGCCAACAACGCATATTTAGGTAGAATCCAACCCCTTACACTTTAACTTATTGCATGAGGGGTTTTCCCCACAACACATAAGGTTTAAGGTTTAAGGTAGTCCAATTGGCTCTAGACCAACTTAGTTGAAGAATTTTTTTTCAATAACGCATACTTGGCCGAGTCATCATTTTCCAAGTATAAACCTTCTTGAGGGAATGAATCTCAAGTGTGAATACAAAGCCGGCTAACTCAGTTTTCTAACTCGACGTCCGATTATGATTTTTTGTGTCAACAGAAGGACGCTGGCTTCAGTGTAGAACGGGGTAATTCAGCACATGTGGAACTTTCTTTGTCCGTTGGATTAAAATTTTGACAGTTAAGATTATTTTAAAAATAACACATGTTCTAAGCCTCAAAGCACCTGTTTTGAGATGTTCCGTATATACTGAAAAAAACTGTTCCGCATAGGATCCGGACTGCATCGGAAGAGAACAATCTTTTATTATTGTTATTATTTTTCTCTAGGAAGTTTTCACATGTTATCCAATAAGATTATGCGAATATCTCTTTACTAGCTTAGGTAATGTCACGTATTGTACCAGGAATCAGTGGCGGAGGCAGGAATTTTTCTCTGGGGGCACAATTAATATTGACAAAATAAATTAATAAAAGCATATAAATATTGGCGGAGCCAAAAAATTTTTTTTGGATGAAATCTTATAGATTAGAGTTATTCACATTTTGTTCACCCTTTTCACTCTACTGATCAGTGCTTCATAAACCTCCAAGTCCTCTGGCTTCATATTCTGAACTTTTTATTGTGAACTTTTTATAGTTTACAGAAGAGTCCATTGTGAATTTTTTATTAATAATTTTATTTTTTAATCTTTTACACACTTAAGTTTGTTATCATTTTAACCAAAATTGTTAAAATATAAGTGATGTTATTCCTATAATTCACAAACTATATAATTTAATTCTAAATCGTAAAGTGATTCAAAATGGGTACAATAAACAATGTTCACGAGACGAGGTGTTACAAAAATAAAACTAAAACTAAAAAAATAATTTAATTCTAAATCGTAAAGTGATTCAAAATGGGTACAATAAACAATGTTCACGAGACGAGGTGTTACAAAAATAAAACTAAAATTAAATTTTTTCTTTTTTTTTGGAAAATCTGGTGGGGCATGCCCCACTGTGGCTCCGCCACTGCCAGGAATAACTTGGTAAAACCATATTTTAATTAGCTTGGGTATATTTGACAATTGAGATATGGAGATAAAACCAAAATAAAAATGTGTTTCAAGTTTTCAGTGATGTAAAGGAAGAAGTGGTATTACTTAGGAAAAAAAAAAAGGAAGAAGTGGTACAATATGGTCCACTTATTCAATTGTCAAAAAGTCACTGGAACAATGAAAATCCAACATCCCAAACACAAATGACAGAAAAAATAATAATAATAATAATAAAGGGACCCAAACTAGCTAACTATTTTCTATGCTACAACTACAACTCCTTGAAGAGCCAAGAATCTAAGCCTATAAAATATACAATACCCTACCATGCAAACCCCACTAACTGCCCTGATTAAGAAAGAAAAAGAAGAAAAGCCACCAAATCAAGAACTCTTCAAAAGACAAGTATTTAGATCAGATGTTGCTAGTTGATGGGCTTCATTGTGTTAAAAAATGAGAAGTTCATTCTGCAAGAGATGGAGCTTGAACATTTCCTAGTCAACAGATTTGGTTCTCTTGGAACTGTCAAAGGCCTTGTTGATCTGAAAAAAACAAGAAAATCCCATTAAAAGAAGTGAAGAAAATGTAACATTATACTACCTCCATTCAATATTATAAGTCGTTGAAGACATGTAGCGAAAATTAAAGAAGCAAAAATATAAAGGCACTCTGTTAGTTAAAATATCAATATTACTCTCTGAAATAGAATTAGTGGTATACAAGTCACATTTAACACTACCAGAAAAAAGTTAAATAATGACGGACTTATATGTCACTATTCGGTCGCTAAACTTAGAATAGCGCACGTGGTTAGATATTTTGACTGACAAAGTACTTTTGCTATTTTCTTTCTTAATTTTCGCTACATGTCCTAAACCATTATGGAATGAAGAGAGTATGTATTTTTCCTTTTTATACAAATCTTAAATTTGTGAAAATTGAGATTATGTAAATACCTTTGTGGAGAGAAGGGTTTGTCAAAAAAAGGCATCAACTGAGCTCTTGGGATCATTTCCTTTCTCATCAACCTAACTTCTTCTTCCTCTATCATCTGTTTCAGTTTCAATGGTTCCTTCAATTTTAGTACATATTTCTAGATTTGATAAAGAATAAAGGCACAATGATACTTCCTCTATTCTATAATATAAATCGTTTATGACATTTAACAAAAATTAAGGAAGCAAAAAATTTGTATTTTAATCAAAATATCAATAATACTCTCTTAAATAGAATCAGTGATATTCAAGTCCTATTTAAAAGAGTGATATTAATATTTATTTTGACTAAAAATATACCTTATTTTTAGCTTACTTAATTTTCACTACACGTAGTAAACGACTTATATTTTGGGAATGAAGATAGTACTTACCTTCTGCAACCTCACTACTTGTTTCTTTTGCTGCTCAATTATGTAAAACTTGGTCGCTACCTGTATTTGTTTTTCAAAGGTTATAGGCATGGAAATTCATGCATCATTTTTTTTACTCTCCACTCTCAAAATATAAGAGCTTTTGAGAGTTCTTTATTTTCTCAAAACGTTTGTTATTATGCGAATTTTTAATTTTTTTTTTAATTTTTTTTTCTATTACAATTATTTATTGGACCTCACCAGAGGAGGTGTAGTAGAAGCCCGTTGAGCGGGTGTCGTAGAAGCCCGTTGAGAGGGTGCCCCATGAGGGGAGTATAAGACCCACACAAGGGAACCCAAAGAAATGACAATTAAATCATTCCCCTTGTGTGAGGTGAGTATCGAACCCACAACCTCAAAGCTATGAGCGGGCACTGCCCTCACCTGCATAAAGAACCTTAGATATGCGAATTTTTAAGTTTATTGTTCTGAAATTGTCAACCTCTATGATTTAATTCGCCCATTTTCTAGTATTTTTCAGAATTAGTTAAGAATATAATAGAAAAAAATGTCTTTTATGTCAAAAAGGTCAAAATGTCCCATATTTTAAAACAAGGGGAGTATTAATCACTTAATTGTATTTAATATACGAGGAAAATATATAATATGGTTAAACTCACAGAGTAGTTGAATAGTGCGCGTTTCACAGCTCTTTCTTGAGTATGGAGTTTAAACTCCTGCTGCTTGGTGTTTTCTTTTATCTGAGGCTTCTGAGAAACCTACATATATGTTGTAATATAACACATTTTAAGTAATTAATCAAGGTTCATATTAATTAGTGAGATTTTAAGTTAATTAGTAAAAGTACTGTCTTAAAAATTCATAATGCTTGGGAAGAATTAACAAGAATTTTCTTAATGCAGACTTTAGTCCATCCATGTAATGCAAGTATCTTTGAGCATTACAAACATCCTTAATCATGAAAATTAGGACTTCAAATCACAATTTACCATAAGCTCATTAAACTAGAAAATGCATGGAAAAAATGTATAGAAAATGGAATTGGGCCTAACTCATTCCCTCAAAAGGTACCTCAGAGGGGGAGGATTGCCCAATCCTTATAAATGAACAAATTTGCTCACTAGCTTGTCGATGTGGAATTTCAACAAACCCAAGGTTACTACACTTACAATTGTTGTCACTACATCTTTTTTTTTTTGGACTAACTAAGGATTTAATTGGACAGAGATTGATTTTATGTTATGAAAAAGTCAAGTTATTTGTGGAAGAAGATGTGTATCTTAACCCTGGTTTTTTATTTCCGTTCTGAGATAGAACATAAGTACATAACCCCCCATACATAAAAAATGGCAAATAATTGTCTATCCCTTGTATGTATTCATTAATGTACACAATTACTCACAATTCGCCATGTGTATATATAATTAGAAAAAATGTCCATATAATAAATTATGAGTGAAGAATACATGTACGAGAACATGTGGACACACGATTTCCATCCATAAAATTGGCTACTGTTGAATGAGTACTGAAAAGAGAATCCTAGTGAAAAACAAAAAGAAAAAAACAAAATCTTTGAATGGCATACCACAGAATGGTTTCTTGAACCCTGTGAAGAAGGAGAACCATGCCTCACCAATCCTTTGGCAGTGGAGTAAATTCCAGAATGGGAACTGGTCTTAACATGCTTTTGCCAAACCAACAATAACAAAAATTAAAAAAACCCACAAAAAAATTTGTTAGCTAGCTAGAAATTATAAACCCAAAAGAAAAATTAACAAAAAATAGTATTTGAAATAATTACCTTATGAGCACTTTTGCTGTTTGGACTATCCATGTTTAGACTGATTTGGTGGACTGAATCAGAAAACTTAGGTGTATATATATATATATATATATATATATATATATATATATATATATATATATATATATATATATATATATATATATATATATATATCCCATTGTGTGGAGTTTGGAGATTTGTATGTCTCAAACATAACTTTGTTTGTTGTTCCATCATTACCATGTTCAAGAAATTGCATGCTCTTTTGTACCAACCTTTCTGCTTAAACCTCATTCTCATATTTATTTTGTCTTCCATTTTAGGACTTTATAAAGTTATTGTGTGCAATGAAAAAGATGAACATAATTAACTACCCCATCTATTCCCATTTATCTGTCGCTTTAAGATGATGCACTCGAATTAAAAAAAATGATTGTAATACATTAATTTAAAGATAAATAGACACATTTACCCTTGAATTAATACATTTATGTTGAGACAATTCAAATTAGTTGTTGACTGAATTAATTAAAGATAAGGGTAAGGTTGGAAAAAAATACATTTAATACTTCATTAGTTTATTAAAATGATAGATAATTAAAAACTAATAAAATATGTTTAGGCGATAGGTAATTGAGAACGGAGGAAGTACCAATATACCTCAACCAAACCATAACATTTTGCATTATTTATAATCTAAAATAATTTTAAAGATTCATATTTTTGGCTTAAGAATTAAGATAGCAAATGAATGGGTTTTCAGATTGGGTGACAAGTCAATCAAGTTCACTTTTCTAGTTCAGCACCATGTCTTGATACTAAGGTACAGTGTTCTTGGGAAGAACTCAAGATCTTTCTTTACCATATGAAAAAAAAAAAATGCAGTTTCTCAAGCCCTTTGCAGTCGATCACTTGATACACCCTCTAAGTCGCAGCCTAAAAAATGTGGGATGTTAATTTATTAATTTCTACTACTAACTACACTATAACCTAGCTTCTAGTATGTCAAAGATAGAAATCATGATAATAATGATGATGTCCATGAAGAATTAGGCTATGACAGTGACTGCTTCATGATGAATTAATTAAGCTCAATTAGATCGAAGACATGGTAGCCCAGTGGATAACATCCACTGTCTGTGACCGATAGGTCCAAGTTCGATACCCACATCACACAAGGGGAATGATTTAATTGTTATTTCTTTGAGTTCTCTTGTGTGGGTCCGCTCAAAAATGGGCTTCTACTACTCCCCACACGGGGCACCCGCTCAACGGGCTTCTACTCCTCCTCCTCTGGTGAGGTCTTATAATAAATAATTATAATAAACTGGACCATACTTATAAATGGTCTAGTTTTAAAAAAATTAAGCTCAATTAGTCTATGACATTGACTGCTTCTGGTAAACCAATTTTGCTCGTTGGGTTGTTTGATCCGGCATTTAAAGATAGTTAATTGTTCAAGAATAAAATTATTTTTTTGAACAATTATCTTCAACTTTAAATCAAACTACGTGATGGTTAAAATTAGTTCAGCACATCGGCTCTCAATAGTAGAGCTAAAATACAAGAGCTAAAATACACGAGAGTACTTTGATATAGCAGTAACACTACTATAGCATAAAAGAAAAGTTAACTTTAGAGCTATATCCACTCAATCTTATAATCGTTTTTATGGGATTGACCCTACCGCATCCTCATATGACTTGATGAGAGCTCACATCTATAGGTAGACCCCGCTCAATACATTTGAGAGGACTGTGAAGCCAGTCCCACAAAGAGGTTTCTAGGATTAAATTATCTTAGACCTAGGATGGGCGTCAACGGGGCAGTGGCTTCTGCTGGTGAGGTTTGGGTGGTTCATGGTGGCGCAGCTGGGAAACAATTAACTATTTGTTAAAGATAAAAATAATGTAATTATGCTAACTGATTAACTTTGCCTGACTGAATTATTCTTGTATTTAGGTACTTTTATTTCATTAATATCTATCTATGGTAAAACCCGACAGAGATTAAATGTTTTGTTAGCAAAAATCATAGATTAATAAGGTGTTTATCAAGTATTCCTTGTTTAAACAGTTAAGTAACCAAGGTGGAAGGTAACCTTTCATTTCCAGTTGGTTCTTGACTTGATTGTCAATCATATGAAATAGGGGTTTGTTATATAGTTAGGTCATGATCCAAACTTGGTAATAACTTATATCTCAAGTTAGTAATGGTGACCATTAACTCAAATAAAAGTATTATATTTATCAAGAACTCAATGATAAAATATTTGACTCGTTACTCAAAAGATTATAATTCGATCCGATTTATGATTAGTAATTTCCTTTAAATATATACATAGTGACGGATCTAGGGGTGATGTTAACGGCTACTTTCAAGATTTTAAAAATTACGTTTTTTATCTTTAGGAAAACAATTAAAAAAATATATATTTGAAATATCAAGTCTCTCCCTAAAATGTAGATACTCGCTCCTTTTTCTTGCCGAATAAGAAATTATCCACTAATTATAAAATAGTCGATCGAGGTCATTACAATCAAAAGATAATATGAAAATACAAGAAAATAAAAGTTATACAATGATGTAAAACACCATTATAATAGATAATAACCCATACTCCGGGACTGGGTATAAAACATTAATAATAGTAGAAAAAATAAATACATAATAAAATTCTTCACATCATCTTCTTCACAATCCTTGAAAATAGTAGTAAGAGAAGTTCAGTTTCAGCATTTTCCTTAGAAATCAACAATCTACAAGACTATGTGCGTATCAAACGTTTAGTAGATTATCTCGAAAAGATGTAGAAAGCTGAAAAACTCGCTCCCTATTACTAAGAAAACATTTTCCTAAAGTATATGTAATGAATCCTCTCTCACAATCCACTGTGCCCATTCAACCAATGTGTATTTAGATGCGGGGCCTGCCGTAAATTGTGAGAGAGTGGTCCATTGCATAAAACTGAGTTATCATGAATACTAAGTTGCTGAATTCACCTATATACACATATATTTCTAGTTGTTCTACAAATTATTTTGTTCTCCCATTATTCCCCGTCAAGAGAACATTTAGGTAAACTTGTATCTTTACAAATTCATCTTTTATTGTTGAGAATAACAGAATGCTGTCCCTTATTGCCCCTTATGGCGTTCCTTCTTATCCTTCTACTAACCTCCCTTTTACAAATTTCTCAGCCGACCTACTTGCAAGTTACACACAACCAAACAAACTAGACGCGTGTAAATTGTGAGATTAAAGTGGGGCTGAAAGCATGAATCCGAGGCTGTAATGATTAGATGTCTAACTGTTACAAGTGATTAATACACGATTATAGTATAAAAGTGCACAAAATATAATCTGCATCTATTACTTAGATATACTATTTGGTGGACATTTTACATTAAAGAGTATCATATATTATATATGAGCTATAATAAAATGTACTATTTATAAATTATTCATCTATACTAACAATGTACTATAATCACTATTTTATGGAGTATACCTTGAACATTGTAGGTGCATTGACCACTCACAATCATTAAATATTTTTTATTTTTTTTGATAACACAATCATTAAATATTCAACTGTTGCACTCGAAATTCAAAAACTAAGTATCCCAACTTGTAACTAGTGTTACTTAGTATTTAGCAACTAGTGTTACTTGGCAAAAAAAAAAAAAAACTTGTAACTAGTGTCAGATTCAAGGGACAGAGATCGAGCAATTCCTAGGATTTTGAAAAGTCACATATTTTACATTAAGACAAGTTTTTCAAAATAATAATTTGAAATATTAGCTATCACTCTCAATAACTATTGATATTTTTTTATACTGCAAAAAACGTTAGACACACTTTAACTTTAAACGATTATATATTTTATCACTTAAATTAAATTTTGTGATTTTTTGACGCTCCAATTTTACATAAGTATTAATTTTAATGCTTCTGTCTGTTTTGTATACTACCTTTGTCCCAAATTGTTTGCAACGTTTTACTTTTTTAGATATCTTAAATTGTTTGCCACGTTTAAAAAATCATTGCATCTTTATTGTTATTTTTCTAATTATACCCCTAATTTATTACTCAATTAACCATTAATAATAAATTTTTAGTCATTAATTATAGACTTTCTTCTTCATGATTAATGTCTGTAAAAAAATGAAATGTTGCAAAAAATTTGGGATGAAGGTAGTATAAATTTTGCCACTTCCACATACAAACTCTAGGAGACTAGATCCACTGTTGCTAACAACTTCTCCAACCCAACGGTTAGGAATTAGGATGGGGTGGTGGAGGCCCTAGGGGCGTAAGTATCGCCTTTATGTGTACAAGGAATTAGGATCGGGGGTTGGGAGAACTAGGTAGAGTAGAGAGGAATCTGTAGTTCACGACCTCTCTAAACCTCCTTAAAAGGACAAACAAAGAACTGGATAGTACCCACAGGCCAATAAAAAGTCAGAAACATAAACACAATAGAAATAAAAAGGTGGTCCTAATTCTTCTTCCCCCCTCAGTGGATGCCTTTTTCATCACTGCCTTAAAAAATTGGAAGAATTAAGGGATAGTCACAAAACCTAGTCCGGAACCTGTGTAGAATAGCAAAAAAACTGCACGTACGAAACACTTCATGGCAGATGTCTCAAGATATATAAAATCATGACATTTATTTATTTTAAATCAATATTGACTGTTAAAATTTAAAACCTACGGACGGACGAGGATAACTTACCCGTCGTTTTGAACTGGAGCCACAGCGCACAAAACCCATTGTCAAAGAACCAAAATACTCTCTCTTAATTATAACTCAGACCATCTATCATTCATCATCAATGGGTGTGTGTGTGTGTGTCTCCCTGTGAGTCTGAACCCTTTTGATGATAAGTGATTTCAAAGAAAAGGTGGGTGGGGTAAGGGGTAAATAATTAATCTGAGGTATAGTCAGGGTTTGAGAAGGACTTGAGCAAGGCAGAAGCTTACAAGTTGTGGCACTGAAAAACATGGTCATTTAAAATTCACACAGTACTTTTGAAAGTGACTCTAGAGAACCATGGGGAAACATAGCTTTAATCCCATTCCACCCTCTTTCTTTCCTTTCCTTTCTTCCATGGATCACTCATTATTCAGACCCTAATGTTGCACCTGCATGGCTTCTTGTTCTTCATAGACTAATCTCTCCCTCTTCAAGAAGTCTGAGAGTCATGAACCCTAAAACAGATAAGGTAGCAGTTTGTTTCCTACCAACAAAGTAGACTAATAACAATTCCAATACCATACAGGATTTGTGCGAGTGTTAAGAGATTATGGGTATAGTTAGATTGAGTCTGATATAGGTTTGTATTCAAGCTTTCTTTGGATTTGAGCATGAGAATTAAACCCTCAAACACTAAATCATAGACAATTTGATATGAGTTTGATACCAGTTTATAACTGAAACCATGCGACTCAATCCAATCAGACCCTAATTGTTACTTAAAGAAAATCTCAACTTAAAAAATGTGTATGGAGAAATTTTCATTAGGAACTCTCCGACCTGCAAGGATCCGGCAATAGGGTCACTCAATTTTAAGATTGTTCTTGTGGGATTAGCCCCACAGCCTCCTCACATAAGTTGAGCGTAGCCCACATCTGCAGGTAGATCCGCCCAATTCATGTGAGGGAGCTGTGGAGCCAGTGGCGGACCTTACAAGGGCCCAAGAATTTTCAATTTTTTTATATACTAGGTATATATATTTAACGGTTTAGAATAATAGAGCTATTTTTTTTTAAATGGCCCCCCCAAATATTTTTAATTTTTTTATATACTTGAGTGAAGGTCCAATTTTTTGAGTGATTTCTGCGTTTCAGATTGATTTTTGATGATGATATTGATGATAAATTCTCTAATTTAATTAAACCCTAAGACCTAAATCTTTTTCGAGTCATTAAATTCATCCAATTTTTGCACCAAACAGTTTGTAACTGTGATGATATTAATGACTTCAAAAACTTCAATCAAATCTTCAAAAATCGGGGTAGAAAACTCATTTGATGAGTTGATGAAGAATCAGATTTTTCTTCCGTCTAGCGGGGACCGCCGTTTGTGTTCCGCTGACCTAAGACTTTATATATGTATTCGTTACCGTATTTTAATTCTTGATTTTCTTACTCCTGGGACCAAAGGAATAAGGTTGGTCTACGTATTTTGAAGTATAATTCGTGGCAATAGTCTATGCAAAAATAGTCAAGTTTTTCTTCATTTTATAATTTTTTTTGTCATTTTTTTTAAAAATTAGTTTATTTTTCTTTTCGAATATAAGTGTCGTTTAAATTAAAATTTTCTAATAAAATAAATAATTCTACCTCAAATATATCATTTTACGCCGTAAGCAAATTTTAGTTCGGCCCCCCCTAAATTCAAATTCTGGCTCCACCACTGTGTGGAGCCATAACGGTTTTATGATTGAATTTTTTCAATATAGAGGTTTAGATTAGTTGTGGAGAGTGAAATGGATCAAAGACTGGTTAGGTAATTTACTAAAAAAAAAAAAAAAATCTCAATCTCAATTGTTGTGTTTTTTTATTTTATGAATTCAATCTCAATTGTTGTTACATGAAGCAGAAAAAGAAACTAGAACCATGGTACCTGCTTTTGCATGGATCAATTAGATGGAAATTGCTTTTTATTTGACCAATTCTAGTATAGTTGGAAAGGAAATAGACACGAGATTGATGTTAAGATGAGCATAGAGCTATGTTCTTTTTCATACGAATCTCGCCAAAGGTAATCATACGCTTCTTTGATGTCAAAATGTACTCTAAAAAGTTGTACCATTATGTGTCATCTCATGTGAAATGATGGCCAAAAAGCACAATCAATAAATTTCCCCAATGAGAAATTGTTATATGTATACATTATTATTTTTTTTCTAACGGTTAGTAAAATTTTATTTTAGCATAAAACTGGTGGTTTTTAATCACTTTTAATCATGTGTTCTAAATATGTTTCTGGTCTTTGAGGACTTAAAGTGACATAAATACTTTTAAAGTCGAAGACATGTGCAAAATATGTGACCAAAAATTGTTAGTAATCACTAATTTTACGCTATTTTATAAAAGTAGAAACTCACAAATAGCGTAGAGAAAAAAATAACTAAAATAAATGTTAACCGACAAAAAGAAAAAAATAAAAATAGTTTATATAGAAAGAAAGGAAAAGGAAAAGCTAGATTTTTCCTAATTCATTCATATCTGATCTAAATATGGTTATTTTTGGCGAGTTAAGATGCTAACGTATATTTTTTTTATCACGCTGCTAATATAGTCTTAACTATTGATTTTCAATCAACATTTAAAAATAACTATTTTCTCATTGAAAATAACTATTATACTAATGCTAAAATAAGTATTTTTTGGTTAGAACAATTGTTATCCTCTTTTTAAAAGTGATCATCAGATAATACAACTGTTAATAATAAATCAGCATCTACTAAGAAAAACATCAATAACACACCAACTTTAACAATTCTTGACAATGTTTCAAGAAACACTAGTAAAGAGACGCCATTACAAATTTATTCGATTAACATTGTAATAAACACCATAGTCCAATACTTAATTAGATGACTAATACAAGAAATCTAAGAATAAAAAGTTTTACAAATTAGAAAAATAATAGCTAATTTAATCTATATGGATATCTTGACCAAAGCATGAGGTTTGAGTTACCTTCATGATGAGAGGGTTCTACATAACTTTCTTGTGTTGATGATGATGATAGGGTTAGAAAATCTTTTGTACAAGCATTACATTTGATCTGCTGAAGATTAGAGTTGATTTGGCTAGTAGAACATTGTTTTAAGACTTGAGCTGCATGGAACTCACTTAATGCTTCTTCTTTGATTATCTTTGCCATATTCATTTCTTGCATTGCCAATCCAATCAAACACTTTGCTTCTTTCCTCTTCTCTTCAGCCATTTTCTTATCTTCCATAGCCATTCTAAATGCTTCCTCAGGCAACTCTTCAACATCTTCATTAACAGATAAGTTTATGGTAGTGAACAATTCTAGCTCAAGATTATGGTGGAAGTTACTATTTTCTCCCTCGTACTTGAAGTCAAATCTTTTCTGCTGCTCAAGAACTTCAGTGTTTGCAGGGTTCTTACTGGAATTTTGATCCCTTAAAAAGGTTGGGATGAAAGGTGAATGGGACAATTTCTCTGAATATTTTTCAGCTAAAGGAACATAAGTTGTCATTTGACCTGTGCATGCATCTTGATGCTCAATGAAAGCTTCAACTCTGAAAATTATCGAAAAAACAGAAATAAGTTATAGTACCTCCGTCCCAAAATGTTTGTCACATTTGGAGTTTTTACTAAGATTAATGAAATAATTAGAAAAATAATTAATATGAAGAAAAAAGTTTAAAATAATCCTCAATTAATGACTAGAAAACTATTATTAGTTGTTAGTTAAGTATTAAATTAAAGGTATGACTGAAAATGTACTAATAAAGATGTATTAATTTTTAAAATTTGACAAATAATTTAAAATATCTCAAAATGTAAAATATTGCAAATAATTTAGGATAGTACGTCCTCGAGTAAATCGTGTTTGGTTAAAATAAGCTGCTTTCTAAAAACTCCATGGAAATGCACAATATAAATGTTATCTTTACTCAGACCAATATAGAGTTTCTAATTGGTCAAATAACAATTAAGTGAAACAAGTTATATAAACAGATTTATTTTGCAAGCTAAAGACACTTGTGAAATCATATGCATATATATCATGTTCTCAAGTTTATGGCGGTAGAGTCAAGAATGACTAATCTCTTCATGATAAATAAATTCATGTCGCAAGTTAAGATATTCGTAACTACATACATATATAGTCTATTCTCGACTTTACTAGTTTGGATTTTCTCTGATACTCCTAATAATATCTTTTACCATCTATTCATATATTTTAAACTAAATAAGATAAACCCTATATACGAACGGACTATAAGTAATTAAGAATCCAATATGCGAGTGTACATTTTTTTTCAAAAAAAAAAAGCTGCTTTTAACTGCTTTTTAAGATAAAGTGACCTTAAAAGCAGAATACTTTTCAACTTATAAGGATAGGGAAAATAATAATAATAATAATAAAAATGAACCTGGAGAAGACACGACCACAGTCACAAGAGTGGCCTCTGGTGCCACAAATCTTGAGATGAGCTTTATAATCAGATTGAACTGCATAACCTTTAGAACATTTCTCACAAACCCATTGTTTAAAATTGCTATGTTTTCTTTTGAAATGTTTCTTTATACCCACAAGATCACCAAGAGCATGACAAGGATCATGATGAAGGCAAGTTGGCTCTGGACATACATAAACTCTCTTCTTCATTTCTTGCTTTTCAGGCCTCTTTACTAGCTTCCATGGTACCTTATGCCTTCGCCGGTGCATTTGAAGATTCTGTTCTCTCTGGAAACTCTGGTTACATATTTCACATACGTATCGGTCCGATTCCATTAACATCTCAGGTGAAAGATAAACAACTTCTGCATCAGGATCTACTAAGAAGAAAAAAAAGATAGTCGGACAAAAAATGCAGCTTTCACAGACTAATTTAGGACCGAAGGTAGAGATACCAGTGGTCTAAGAAAAAAAGAATTAGGCCGAATCTAAATTAGTCTAACTGAAGATGAGAATACTATGTACTCTAAGCAGAAAAATAAGTAAAAGTTTTTGGGTCAAATCCATATTAGTCTGACCGAAGATAGGGATACTAGGTGCTCTAAGTAGAAAAAATTAGCAAAATTACCTGGTGTTCCGGCCGGCCTTCGCTTTCTTTTTGGGATGAATTGATCATTATTTGGGTATGCAAAAACCTCAGAAGAAGGGAGAGAAAAGGACTGTCCAGCCAGCATTGACAAAATCCTATACTAAGATACTAGATAATATTTCTTGAATATTTGTGGCTTTTTTGATAGTGTGTGTGTGTGTATATATATATATATATATATATATATATATATATATATATATATAATGAAGAATGGAATTTGGATGGAGAATAATTGAGAGGATAATGTACACTTTTACCTCCTTTTCATATGGACATTGTGGTTTTTTGTTGTCATTCGCCAAAGATGCTATGGAGCTATGAAGAATAGTCTTAGCTATGTTCTTGAAATAGTAGGTTTAGTTTGTTTGGTAGCTGTCAAGCGTAATAAGACGTGTGCATTCCTAATCCATGTGATTAGTTCTTTCTAATTTTAGTAACTTAATTCCCATTTGCATTTTGAAGTTTGCCTTTGTAAGTGCAACACTATTTTTAGCCATGTACTATACATTCTCGTGATTTTTGCACTATGTAGACGTTCTTAAATTGGGTGCAAAAAGATGAATTTGGAGAGAAGGTGAATAGTTCATACTCGGATCAAGTACGGAACGAGTTTATTTGTGCGCGTGTCTAAATTGTGGTTAAGAATTATATATTCTTTAGAAAGTGAATAATTGTCCATCTCCGTAGGAAAAAAAAAAACTATTGTCAATATGGCCTTTCAGGTGTTTGCATGTATTGACATGAACATCCATTCAACTACGATGGTAACAATCAGTGATACAAGATTAGGGTGTTAATGGTTCGGGTTGATTCGGTTTTACACATTTTTTTAAATCAAACTGAAATATTCGGTTTGAAAATTTTGAAATCAATCCAAACCGTACAAAATCTCAAACCGATGCATTCGGTTTGTATCGGTTTGATTTGGTTGTTCGGTTTTCGGGAGATACAAAATATATTGATTATAAAGTAAAAATAAAACAATTTTTTTTATATAATTACTTAACTGCTAAAATATAAAGACATAAGACTATTGTTTTCACAAGTTAAATACAATCAAAAACAAAATAATGAAATATAAATCCTTAATTTTTTTTTTTTAAAGAAAAACTAGACCATTTATAAGTATGGTCCAGTTTATTACAATTATTTATTATAAGACCTCACCAGAGGAGGTGTAGTAGAAGCCCGTTGAGTTGGTGCCCCGTGTGGGGAGTAGTAGAAGTCCCGTTGAGCGGGTGTCGTAGAAGTCCCGTTGAGCGGGTGCCTCGTGAGGGAAGTATAAGACACACACAAGGGAACCCAAAGAAATGACAATTAAATCATTCCCCTTGTGTGAGGTGGATATCGAACCTGGACCTCTTGGTCACAGGCAGTGGATACTACCCACTGGGCTACCATGCCTTCGATAAATCCTTAATTCTTGAACTTCAATATAAAGTAAAAATAAAATAACTTTTTTTATTATATATAATTATCTACCTACCTACTAAAAATATAAAGAAATATGTCTATTATTTTTCACAAATTAAGCACAACAAAAAAAAAAGCCTTGATAAAACATAAATTCTTGATCTTGATCTTGATTCTTGATTCTTGAATTTCAAACAAATTACTGAACAATTATCTTACGAGGAATAAAGCAAAAAATACAAAAAAAAAAAAAAAATTACAACATTATTAGTTTCAAAGTAAACAAAAGCTTCAGGTGAATATAAAACCATATACAACATATATCTCTTCAATCTCATACTTTAGCACTTGAAGAGCTTGCTTGTCATGGTATGAATAAGAAGTTCAATCTCTTCAGTCTTACCTTACTAATATTAATAATTCATGAACTATATATATACAAAAAGTTGAATCTCGTATAATAAAACCTCTATAAATTATTATTGTTGGGACCATGATATTTTATTAATTTATAGAGATATTAATTAATCGATAAATTAATACTTATTAATTTAAAGAGTTTTGTAATTTATTGAAGTTAAATTTTGATTACATAAAAAAAAATATTGTATCTTAGAAAAATTCTTGTATCATATTAATTGAATTACATAGATTCATTGTACACAATATTAATGAAAACTAATAAATAATGTTCATTGTTTCTTAGTAATTAAGTATTATTCATTTTTTTTACTAAAAACATTCAATGTATGATGGTGATAGAAAATATTATATAAACAAGATAGAAAATTTCTTGAAACCACACCTAACAATGACTCCTCAACTAAAAGGTGTCACGAAATCAACAATGACGGATCAAATACGCAAAGAATTATGTGAGTACAAGAGAGGTCATTCGACATGCACTCAAAAATATTTGCAGTTGTGGCTTGAAGAAAAGTTTCATTTGAAAGTTAGTCAAGGTACAATCTCAAACACACTCAAACTATCGTAGGAGATTTTACCGTGGAATTTTAAAATGCTATGAGTTGGGACAATCTGATCCAGGTAAGATTAATGTTTTGGATGCTATCAATCTTGCAGTCTCGGCTTGGACAGTTAATGTTCAGCAAGAGACAATAACAAGTTGTTTTCGACACTGCAAAATTCGTTCAGGGATGAAGTCTCAAGGAATTTAGATGAACCCACTTGTGAAAACGACATTCATGAACTTGAGGTCATTATTAATGATCTCGGCTATCGCAATAAATTGGATGTCAATAGCCTATTGGACTAACCGAGTGAAAATGATACATGTTCAGAAGTCCAGAGTCTAGAAGAAATTGTGGCTACTATTCTTGAAAATAATGTTGATGATGAAGTTGAAGACGATATAGTACCTTTGGAACCAGTTAGCATAAAAAAACACTTATCGCGTCTAGAACTCTTCACAGTTTTTTTGTGCAATCGAGAACTTAACACCAGAAATTTTGGATGCAATAAGAAAAGCTCCAACTAGGCTACAATTTTAAGAAAAAACAAACAACACTAGAATCATATTTCAGTAAATTGTCTTAGTTATGTTTGTGCAAGTTTATATAATTATTAATTTATGATATTAATGGGACCCTATATTTACATATGGGTTTTTTGAAAATATATTATCCTATTATCTTATCGAAATTTGTTAATTTTTCAACTGGCCCAAGCCGGGATCGGAAAAAAATATTATCTTAGAAAGTTTATTAATTTATCGAGTATCAATTTAAAGAGGGTTTATTATATGTCACACTCAGAAAGTTTTATTTAGATTATTCCTTTCCCGTTTTATGTAGCTTAAAAAGAAAATAGAGTGTTAAAAATGGACTTGGGCATAATTAGGGGTGTCAATCGAGTTATGTGCGACGAGCTTGTCTTAGCTCACATAAAATTTTGAAAAGGAAAAGATCACAAACATTGACTCACGCTCAACTCACAATTTAATGTGAGGTCGAGTTGAGCTCATGAGCTAAATTCATATTAGCAAAAATCATGTAGTAAGAATAGTATAATACAATGAGCATTGAAACTAAATTCTGACAATAATACAAATATACAGAATACAATTATACTTAATTTTTGAAGCAAAATAAACTAATAAAAAGAAAACAAAAGATAAATACATAACAATGTCAAAAGTTAAAGAATCTACATACAACGTAGACAAAAACCCTTATATAGACTAAGACAAAAAGAAACGGAAGTTTCAAAATTGTAAAAGCCTTATATAGAGAAAAAACAAGAGAAGTAGAAGTTCCAGAATTGTTTGTTATGTTAATAAAACGAGTCTGACATAAAAAAAACAAGAGGAACTCATGCACTTAAAATTCTAACAAATGATGAAATTACAAATTACAAAAGAGTTATTTAATTCCATTGTTGGTGCCAAATCCAATTTTGGCAATCCCATTGAATTATTCTATAATATTTCACTTTTTATTGTGATTCAAATCTACAAAATAAAAGGAAAATATAAGTAAATAAAGTAAGAAATAGTGATGAAGAAAAAACAATTTAGACAAGTAAAACTAAGTAAAGAATAACCTACAAAAGCAGAATCAAACTCTTCCACATAATCACTCCCTTTTGGTGAACTCCTAATCTAATCTTGACCACAAATTAATCATTCAACTGTATAGGGAAGTAGTGAGTTGCGAAATTGATTCAAGACACAACCTCCGGTGCTAAAAGCACTCTCATATGCTACCGAACTGACATGAATTGATAATACATTTATTGTCATCATAGACAAATTAGGGAATTTAAGAGAATTTGCTTTCCAATAATCCAAAATAACAAACTCTTCATCAACATTATCACTCTTTTTTTTTGTTGCTAAATAGCACTACCACTCTTTGTTGGGTAAAGTTTTTCCTCCAAATAAATATTTAGTTCACTCTTATAATGCATCACTTCTTCCTCTTCACTAAATTTAAGGATTTCTTCAATAAATGTCAATTTATATGTCTTTTTTTAATTATTATTATTATTATTATTATTATTATTATTATTATTATTATTATTATATATAATATTGAGCTCATGCTCAGCTCACACTCACATTTTTTTCGAGTTATGTGAGCTCGATGTGGGATTCTCAACACACACATCTAGAGCGTGAATATCAATGAGGACCCAACATCGAACTAGGTGGATCTGATGCCGTGTTAAAAGTATATTTGTGCCTAATTCAATCCCTCAAAAAGTACCTCAGGAAAAGGATGATTGCCCAATCCTAATAAATAACAAACTTGTTCACTAACTAATCGAGGTGAGATTTTCAACATAGAGGTTAAACAATAGGGAAACTAGGTAAAGAACCAGCATCACCAAAATGGAAGCAAAATATTTATGAGCATCAACAGAACCTATCCCTATCCTCTGATACAATTAATTCAAGCAGCTATAGAACGTGCATGTATATATCTACAAATAATGTTTGAGGATTAATGTTTGAAAAGTTACAAGATACATTATTCAATTAATTCATCCCTTATATTATTAATTTTCTAGCAAACATGATTATTATATAGCATGTCTATGTCTTGCCTATGAAAATATCTAGAACTATTAACACTAACAATATGATGTGGAAGTGGAACTCTTTAAGAATGTCAACAAAATCTATACACAGTTAATATCGTATGTTCATACATAATCTTAGAATATACATCTCATGCTCTCCGTGCCCGGGTTCAAAAACTCCAACAATGATAGCAAGTAGAACCTTTCTGTTTTTATTTCGCGGACCTGAGTAGCGACTTATTAACTATTAACTATTAATGATGAGTGATGACTATATATCTGCTAATCGAACTCGCTAAACCAAAACAGATATTTCGAAGTAGCCATAAGACTTGAATCAATGCTTATATATCATTTAGACTTTTTAGAATTATCTCGTGTAGGATTGAGAAATTACAATAGCAGGGGCGAATCCAACATGTGCATTTTGGAGGGGCGAATATATATATATATATATATATATATATATATATATATATATATATATATATATATATATATATATATATATATATATGTATGTATGTATTTTTACACTATAGAAATGAAGTGTTCAAAATAAACCTATAAGATCAGACATAGTTTTGGAGCTAATATAAGATATAACCAAAATCTGTAAATGAAAATAAGCTATGAATTTCTGGCAAAATCATGGGTTCATGGACTAGGGGGGCCCCTGGCCCTGGTTTGTCCATTGGCCTTCATTTGAAATTTTCAAATTAATTAAACATATAAATAAAATACATCGTTTGGATATAAAAAAAAATAATAAAAAAGATAAGGATAATTTCATATAAATCCAAAAATTATACTCAAAAGCAATTTTGAAAAATAAAATATGGGGGGCCTTACAACTCATTATTTTTTTTCAACAGTGTATTTTGCTACAATAATTATCGACAATGTCTTAAATCTAGAAAACAAGAAGAGGATAAATTTGTTTGGTTGTGAATTTTTATTATTGAATAATACACAGAGAAGGAAAATTCTGATATAAATCTGGCCTACCACTTGGTCCAGAATTAACCACATAACCTCTATTGATTAAAAAAAAATTCTCATAAGCGCCCACTTTGCTTTTTATTATTTTAATCAAAACCGTGATGTAGTTGAATGTGACTAAAGTGGTGAGCCAAAGTCCCATATCGAAATTATTCCACAGAGAAGGCCATATGCAGATTTGAATTTGTTTCTTGTGATGAAAAGACATCAAGGATGACGACTTGGGAGATTCTCTACTTATGCACCATATCAAGAGAATGAATGTCTTTCTCAGACACTCTGTATTCATGTGCATCCCCACTTCTCTTTTTTCTTCTTTTTTCATTATTAATTTTTTTTTGTCAGAAAAAGTTTGGTCGGATTCAACTCCGATCACCATCACGGCCAGTCGCTACGCTCTAGCGACTATATGTCGCTTACAGCAAGCACTTACATATCACCCACCAATACAGCTCTCACGTCGATAGTGGGAATTCAACACTTAACCTTTGTAAAGACTTGTCAAATTTTTACCAACTGAGCCAACTTATATTAGTTTCTTTTTCATTATTATACGTAGTGAATAGGTCTTAGTTGGCCACCAACAATTTTACCTTTTTCTCTTTTTAACCATTTTTTTGTATATCTATCATCAACAATTTACGAACTGGTTAAATTAGGAAAAATGTTGATTTTCAGTGAAACTTGAACGCGTGCCGATTATAGTAAAGGTAAAATTGTCAATCTTTAAATACTTTTTGAGTAAATAATCTTAGGGCCGAAGGATCCAATTCGTCATTTATGTATTTCTAAATTATAACCTGGGTCCTCTTCGTTTAATTTTAACTTTTAAAGTCTATTATGAATTTTAAATCTGCCAATAAAAGACTTCCGTCAAATTTTTTGTTAGTTTTCCATTAAAACAGGTATGTGCCTCGCACGTGAGGTTCGTTTAAAGGTATTTCAGACATTTCAAATTATTTTCAACAAGAAAAAATTGGGATACTCAATTGGTAAATAAAATAACTATAGATATAGTAACCCAACAAAATCCCCAAACTCATCATCTTCCCCATTCATTTCATCCCTTCGCCTTGTCCACCACCGTCACCGTCACCCATTCTGGTCTTCTCTTCTCTTTTTAGAATAACATTACAAACTTTTTCTGGTCTTAGATTGGCTGTGACAGCAACAAGAGAAGTACAGAACTTTTAGATTGACTGAAATTTTTGGCTCTGTTCATTCCGGATACGGCGGTGGTGGCGGAAGTTATGGAGGCGGTGGTAGTTATGAAAATTGGAGCAAGAACTATATAGCATATGACAACTAATTTACAAGATGACTCCAGGTGATGCATATAACATTTTTCCCCCTAAAGGTAGCAAACAATAGAATTTTAGGGCAGCAAAAGCTTTAAACTTTACATCCAAAATAACATTCTTTCTAAAGTTTCCATCAAAATAAAATCAGGAAATTGTAGCAAGAGCTATATGCAGTGACGGATCCAATACTTGAGATCAGTGGGGTCAGGGGCGATTTTAAGGGTGCCCAAAAATTTTAAAAATACTACTAGATATGATAAATTTTATATGTAGTTTGAAGTATTTTATCAAGTTCGCACCTCCTCCCCAAGTTGAGAGCAACTCGTTAAATATCCCGCGGAGCGGGAATGAATTGAGACTTGAGAGCTGAGAGACAAAAACTATTTTTTATTTAGAGCAACTTGTTAAATATCTTCTAAAAGATTAGAAAAAAAAAAGTATTTTTAAATCTTTACAATATTTAAAGCTGCTTGTTAAATATCTTTTAGAAACAATAAAAATGGTTAACACCACTGCTTCAGTGCGGAACGAGAATTGTTCTGTACGTGTGGAACGGACTATTATCTGTTTGATCAAAATTTTGAAAATTTATTAGTGGGGTCATTAAATTTTTTGTGTGGGGTCATTTATTATCTAAATTGAATAAAATATATTATATATACTTTTAAAAAAAAAAAAAAATCACTGGGTCATTTGACCCCAGTGATGCCTACCTGCGTCCGTCACTGGCTATATGGCATATGACAACTAATTACAAGAAGATTCTAAGAACATAGATAGCCTTTTTTAGACATCAACAATTGAAACCCAGAAAAAAAATCCTTCCGACCAGAAACAACCTAATTGAGAAGAAATTTAAACACTAAAACACTCAAAATGATGAGGAATCAAGGAGAACCCACCAGACCCTTTTCAGAAAAATCAAAGAAATTGAAGAGGTTGAAGAAATCCGGCGAGATCGATGGTGTGCCTTCTCCCAATTCCAAAGAAACAAAGAGAAATAATAAAAGTAACCGAATAGAAAACCCTATGAAAGCTTTAAAAATCTGCCCACCCAATATAATTTAGAATTATTACTACTTCCAACTTAAAGAAACAAGATTGAAAAAAATAAAAGAAAACAAATGATAAATGCAATGAATTTTTTGTACCTAACAATGTAAGAAACAAATACATGATTGCAAGTTGTTAAAAACGCGTTTCTACGTAGATTCGGAAGAGGGGTGAAAAATTGTAAACTCGTGAATCGTAAAATCGTATCAGAAATTAATATATATATATATATATATATATATATATATATATATTTATATATATAACAATAATTAACATATAAATCATATCATATGATCCAAAAATATGGAAAAAAAATTCCTAGAGGGTTCATGACATACTAAATTTGAGCTCCAAAAATAAAAATTGAATTTCCAGTGCAAAAAAGGAAAGGAAAAAAAAGAATCTAATACCTGATTTAAAAAGCCCTAGAACTTCTTCGATGCAACGAGCAATAACCACAGGAGCGACCAAATGCCGACAAGAAGAAAATTGTCTAATTAGGAATGGTCTTGATACCAAGGTAGAGAAATCAAGAAAACAGATGAAGGAAAGGAAGAACAGAGTCAAGAAGATCCGTGGTGTAAAGAAGACTATGGCTGGTGATGCTGCTAAAGCTAGAAAGAAGAAGTAAATTTCTTCATAGTGCAAGAGGCTTGTTAGTGTCGCATTTATGTTAAAATCCCCCAGTTTGACTCAGGGAATTACCAAATATGCTTATTAGTTCACAATTATATAATTTTGCTTCTGATTCAAAAAAAAAAAAAAAAAAAAAAGAAGAAGAAGAAGAAAATTGGCTGTGGAGAGAATAAACTAGCGATTTTTGGTCTTTTTTTGTAGAATCGGTAGAAACGTTCGTTTCTACGTTTTTTTAACGATCCGAGTCAACGTTTCTACTCTGTTTCTACCAGATTGCGATTCTACTCACGATTCAACACGCTTTTACCTCCGTAGAATCGTAAAATCGTACGCTTTACGCTGTTGACTCGCGTTTTTAACAACAATGCATGATTGCATTACCAAATTGATAGAAATTTTTGGCTCTGTTCATTCCTGATACGGCGGTGGTGGCGGGAGTTATGGAGGCGGTGGTAGTTATGGAGGTGGCGGTGAAGGTTATGGTGGCGGCGGTGGCTACGGAGGAGGAGGTGGAGGTGGAGGTGGTGTACTGTGAATTAGAACAAAAAAACAACAATGACACTGATCTGGCAACTAAAAATTACAAGTCACAATGGACAAATAGTATAAGCAACAAAACCATCACCTTGAGGACAATTAAAAAAAAATCAGATCTGGCAAAGGATTTTCAGGGGATGAAGATGAGTACTTTGTTTAATTTTAATTGGGTACTCATAATAATTTTATTTAACAATTGAGTACTCCAATTTTTTTCTCATTGAAAATAGATTGAAATGTCCCAAATACTCTTAAAAAGCACCTCACGTGCGAAGTACATGCCTGTGTTGATGGAAAATTAACGTAAAATTGGACGGAAGTCCTCTATTGGCATATTGAAAATACTTAATGAATATTAAAAGTTAAAATTAAACGAAGATGACTTTAAGTTATAATTTAAAAAATAAATAAATGACGTAATTGGACCCTTCGGCCATAATCTTAGTTGGCCACCAACAATTTTACATTTTCTAATTTTAATCAAAAACTTTTTTTAATATTTATAACCATAAACCATTTTCGATCTTCTATAATTAAAAGAGTTTTTAAATCCACTAGCGGTGGTCGGCAGTTTTGCAGGTGGTTGGTGGTTGCGGGAAGAAGATATGGGATTATGAAGAAAAATTGACGAAATTGGGGGCTGAAGGGGAGGGGTGGAGGATATTTTAATGTAGAGTTTAAAAAATGTCTCTAAAATTTTAAGTGTTGAATCGGTCAAAAATTTAACTTAACCATTGACCAGCGAACAAGGACAATTTTAGAAGCGAGGGCAGTTGTCTTTCGAAATTTTTAAAAATATTACTACATTCAATAAATTTTATATGTAGTTCGCAATATTCGATAAAGTTTTCTTTCAATATTGTTTTTACAACTTTTATACGTAGTTCGGTATACTGTTGCAGTTTTTTGCCCCCAACATACAATTCCTGGCTGTGTCGTTGCCAGCGGACAAAAGTTCTTATAACACTTTCCTAAATATAGTAGGGAATTTATTTTTTAAAAACAATCAATTGACACTTTATATTCAGCCAAAAAAAAATCAATTTACACTTTATTCACCAATCTTTAATTGCTTTGGGATGAAATCCACCCATTGACCGTGATTATTCTTGGCAATCTTTAGCACTTGAAAGAAGCAAAGTCCATTCTTCAACAAGGTATCACCCACAATGTACAATGCATATATAGGTTTTTTTTTTTGAAGCGCAGATGGGCGTACACTTTAAAGGGAAGAGTAGCACCTCATAAGAAGAGGAAGAGACAATCCTAGAAAGAGAAACAATTTAAAGCATGCCTCATGCGCGGGGAGGATATCGAACCCACGACCTCAACATCGTGGGTAAGCCGTTACCCCCCACTGAGCTAAGAACCCTGTGATATGCATATATAGGTTAACCTATATCATTTGTCCTTATTAAGGACATATAATTTTAAATTAGTCCAGACGGATTTGATAGCCATTTGGGTAATCAATTTATTTATGATTAGTCACATTCATTATTTTTTATTTTTTTATTCTCAATAATTTTTCGGGAGCCACTTTCATCATGTCGTCAAATAATTGAAAAATTTTCGTCCAAATTGATGACATGACCTAACAAGACTGTAACACTCTCTCCCCTACAAAGGTAAAATGAGAAACATTTTTTCTTCTCCTCCTCAAATTTCTTCTTCCCCAAATCTTATTATTTAACGGATTCGAACCGTACCAATGATGGTGGAAAAGAAATTACATCAATTAAGTGCTTAATTTGAGATTCAAATATTTGATCTTATAACTAAATTTTGTTGAACAATTTAATGAAAGATTGATATTTTCTGTAATTTGGTGTTTCTTCTCAACATTTTAATGAGTATCTTTAACTTTTATTTTCCTAGTGCTATTTAGTTGCGGGAAATTAAGCATTTAAATGATGTAATTGCTTCTTCTCCATTATTGGTACGGTTGTAATTTGATAAAGAAGAAGATTTGAGGAGAAAACGAATATTTTTCTTTCTTATTTTACCTTTGTAGGAAATAAAGTGTTACGGTCTTGTTTTTTGACGATTTTTTTTTAATTATTTGACAGAATGATGAAAATCTCAGCCTGTAAAATCATTAAGGATAAAAAGTAAAAAGTGATGAAAGTAACTAACCGCACATAAATTAATAATCAAAATGGCTATTAATTCAGTCAAGACGACTTGGCTATTTTAGGATACAACAGTAGAAAATTAAAACATACCTTGAGTCAACAACGTAATCCTCTGCATATTTAGAGGCATACATGCATTAAATACATTGTAAAAGATTATTGAGATGAAGAAAAATCTTAATCTGAAATTTACTGGAAATGTACCAAGAGAGATTCACATTCATGGCAGCAAAGACTGTCCCATTCTGAAATAATAATAATAATAATAATAAAAAAACAAAAAAGAAAAAAGAAAAAAAAGTTCTCAAATGAGGCATCATTGTGTGAGCAATATTTCAAAGAAGCATCATGAACAGTAGCAATTGTTCGACTAGTCAACAATTATGTTTGTGACAACTTCTGCAGAATGGCCAGGAATTAATATAAACAAACAAACCTGTATTCATTAGTCTGTTTTTCACCAGTGAAAATAAAATAAAATAAGAAAACAGTTTATAAATGTAAGGCTATCAAATGTTTTGGCATCAATTGTTTTTATCTTATCCTAATTTATATCGTATTCGATCATATAAGTTTTTATTTGAGATTTTTTTTATATTACACTCATCTTCTTTTTTTTTTTCTCCTAGTTTAGGAGTATTGATTTTTTAAGTAATTAGGGTTCATGGGTAAGCCTTTGGCTTGGGACCGGAAGGTCCCAAGTTCGACACTTTCTCTCCGCAAATGGGGCAATAATATTCTCCTCTTTATGAGGCTAAGCTCCCTCCCCAGGCATGGGGCATGCTACAATCTCCCTGATCTAGGGTACTCTCCACTCATCCCCTCGGGGGCAATCGCCTTAGAGCGTAAAAAAAAAAAAAAAAAAAAGGGTTCATGGGTAAAAGCAGGGACGAAGGGAGGAATTTGGTGTTGGGGCAAAAGAATGCAACAATATGCCGAACAACGTATAAAAATTGTAAAAAAAAATAAATGTTGGAGGCGAATTTGATAAAATATTCCGAACTACATATAAAATTTAATATATGTAATAGTATTTTTAGGAATATCGAAGGGACGACTGCCATCCCGGCCCCGTCTTCGTCCCTGGGTAAAAGGGTTGATTCAGTGGTTGGTCACATTTTTGTTTTTTGTTTTTTTTTTTTCAAACTTGAGCTTTATTAATGAAAATCAACAAATTAAGCTGTCTGTTTAAAATAAAAAAGAGCATTGTGGTTGCTGAATTTTTTTATCTTGATAGGCTACTAAGTTTATAAGTTACATCCAAATCAATGAGTGCAGTACACATACAAAAGAGAATTGATATAAGTTCAATACTCTTTTCTACGTGTACTGTATTGATTGATTTGAATGTAAGTTTATCAATTCTCTTTCCTACGTGTACTGCACTCATTGGTTTGAATATAACTTATAAACTTAGTAGCCTACCAAAATAAAACTACTCGCGGTTGCTAAGTTGCCGCAGCTTACACGCAAAAAAAAAAAAAAGCAACCTTCTACTTGATTCGAAGGTAGGCTACCCTTGCCTACAGGGACGAAGTCAGGATTTTTTTTTTTTGGGCGAAAAATCACAACAGTATATCGATATACGTATAAAAATTACAATTTTTTTTTGGGCTAACTTGATAAAAAAAATTTTTGAACTACATATAAAAAATTACTATATCTAATAAGTATTTTTTAAAAAATCTCTAGCAAATTTCCCTAGAATCGTCTCTGCTTGCCCTGGTCACATTACTTATAATGACTAAGGGTTTCAATTCTAGACATCATCTCCCCATACATGCTGAAAGAGAAAGGCTCCTCTCTAGATCTTTAGCTTCAAATTCTCTAATTATTCATTGGCGATTAAGATGTGTGATTATAAAATTTTTTAAGAGAAATTATCGCTTACTTCCTAACCAGAATTAAAAAAACTTGTCTTTATTTTTTTTCCAGCAATTTATCTTTCGGAGTTGGGTTATTCTTTTCAAAATTAATTCATGTTAAACGCATTGGTCACATTACTTTTTGGGAAAAGGTCACATTACTTCTGCATTTGTTACTTGTTAGTTAGCTCCCTCCATGGGTTGTCGCATTTGGAACTTTTTTTTTTTTTAAAGATAAAGTTCACCGTTGTTAACTGGATCAGACTCTACACTTGCTTGCTAATACAATTATCAATTTGTCAGTCTCGATAGTCATGTAAGGATGGTCTGGGGTTATAATTGTTCGACTATTCATGAAAGACACACATCAATGGTGTCCCTGCAGGCATGTACTCACAAAGTGTTGCCACAAAAATCCGACCGAACGTTAAGTCAAGTATGCGTTATTAGAAGAATGTTCTCATGCAGAAAACCTATCTGAAGTCATACTAACTACTTTAAAGAAAGCTAATTATCTGTTATTAGGAAAATTCCTTCACGCAGAAAGCCTAGTTTAAGGGGGGTGGATTCTAGTCTAAGTATGCATGATTGGATAAGTATCTCCATGCATAAAGTCTAGCAGATTCGATTAGCTAAGTCTAAGTTAAACTATATGAATTTAAGTGTGAAAAACTAGTAAGGAAATAATAAAAAAGGGTATAAATGAAGATAAAATACACTTTTATTGTTGATGGTGATGTCATTGTCCTTTTTTTATCTTCGATTTATATGCGCTAGAGAAAATGACTTCCTGCTTTGCATTTTGTCAATTTTGGTAATGATCTAGTGGAGTGGACATGTTCCGAATATCTTAGCCGAGCTCGAGTGGTAATTGTATGTCTCCCCATTTTTAGGGTGATATGGCGTTTTATTTAGGTCGAAAACCCCTCCTGGTTGAATCTCAATTTCCCACGTGAGCATCATGACAGTTGGAAGTGGATAAGGTCTAAGATTAAGTCAAAAGGGTTATGGAAATCAATCCCTAATCCCACCCAACAATATTCTTTGGCTGCTTTCGAGTCCTTACTGACTACTTCGACCGGCCATATTCCCTTCGATATTGTAGTTTACTATTGACATCTCGATTGGACCTCGACTAAACCGTTCTGCTTGCTTCCTGAATATTCTCGGCCATATGAGATTTTTCGAGTGTCAACCGAAGCATTTTAGAATTTTACTCATGTTTAACTATCTACTTCATCAAAACATTAATTCCCATATATTTTTTGAATAGAAAGAGTAATTTATAGGTGGATTAGAAAAAAAGGAAAAAAAAAGAAAAATACACAATCAACCAAACAAAAGTCAAAGAATGATGTTTAACAAAGAGATTTATTCTTTGATTTATTTGATTTAGATATGATCAAAGATCATAACCAATACCTGGCTCATAGGGATTGCTTGATGAAATTATCACACAATTTAAAAGAATGAGCAAAAGACAGATCAGATATGATAAGTAATTAAAGAAAACACCTCTCCTCATAATCTCCGCCCCACAGCACCTGACTTCATCGGTTGCCCACCGAAAGATCCACCATCCACGCCACCCCTTACTCCCCAATCTTTCACATCATCATCTAACTTCACATTCAATTCTCTCATATCATTAGTGAATGCATCCACCAACTACCCTTTCAAACACTTAAAACAGTAACAACTTCATTTATTGATCAAAAAAAACTTTGTTGAAACTGCACAAAAGGTGTTTGATAAATTTCCTAAGAGAACCCATATCAGAAATCACTAGCAGGGTGATCATGGCGGATGTATCAGATAAGCAGAATGGTGGGCATGTGGAGGTTTATGGGGAAAGAGAAGAGGAGAAGAAGTATAGTTCAGAGAAGAGGAGTTTTCAAGAAGAAATTACTCTTTACACCATCTTTAATCGTTTGATTACTGCTGTAGTGTTTCCGAATTCTGATGCAGCTTATGCATCTGCTCCTTTGCTGCATAGGATCAAAGTTTTTCTGTCCCAGAATGTTCCTTTGCTTCATGTGGCTTTCAAGAACTCTGCTCGTGACGTTCTTCTCTGGACTCGCCGTGGTAGCCCTCTCCGAGCTCTTCTTGTTGTATCCGTAAGTCTGTCATGACCAACTGATTCTTTATAAGCTTGTTTCGGAGAAAAGTTCGAATCTTTATATTAATATTAATTGGGTTTCTCTTTTGTTTCCTCTTTTCATTAACCTTTGAGAATTGACATATCTAGGTAAGAAGTAGAAAATGATCATCAAATTGCTCAAAATTATGTTGTCTTTGTGATTTTCCCAGGGGTTTTTATTTGAAGAGAATTTGGAGGTTTCCTTTTTCCTTTTGTCTTTTTAAAACCTGGCACATTAGCATGTAAAATCTTTTTGTTTGGTTAGAACCCCAGAACTTCCTTGAAAAATTGGATTTTTATTGCATTTTTTGACACATGAGGGCAATTAGTAACTCAAACCATATTTGTCACTTAGTTTTAAAAGGCGCTAGGCGAACCCAGGCCTATTTTTGCAAAAATTCTCATAAATTAAATTTATATACAATTTTGTATTATAAACATTATGTCAATATTATAAATGCTAGATAAAAGCATATATTTTATACTATCTCCCAAATTATCTACACAAAAATATCGTATGTTAAACGCATAAAAAAGACAACTTCCATCATTTACAAATGCCCAACATCTTAAAGTTGAGTAAAAAAACATGGAAAATAAAACAAAAAGCATATTCATACATTATCTCATACAAATTAATACTCATCGTCCTCATCATCGTCATTCTCATCAACGTCAAACACATTATTTATTGACTCGGTGACACATAAAGACAAACAATAAGCCAGTAAGATGCATAATTGTTGTCTCTATAACTTCAAGTGAATACTTTCCTTAAGTTTTCAACGTGGGTAAATGAAAAGAAGACCATATTGTACTTGTAGTACCACATAACAGTCACAATAACTTCAAACTTCTCATTTATATAGAAGGAGATGAAAGCAGAAAAAAAAAACAGAAAAAATAAATCAGAAAATAAAATATTAATAGAAGAAGATGAAATATTATAAAAAAGAAGAAGAAGAGAAAAGAGGATAAAGAAGATTAAAGAAGAAACAGATGAAAGAAGATTAAAGAAGAAGAAGAACGTACCTTCGAGAAGCAGAGAAGTTCAGAGGCGGCAAGACAAAAAGAAAAGGTTTCGGGCCTCTTTTAAATTAGGTCAACGAGAAATATTAGCCTATGATGCAGTTGTTTCATTTTTGTGCGTAACGAATCGCCTCGCTCGCCTTAGGCACGCCTTGGTCACCTCAGGCACGCTTCGGCCTCGCCTCAGACCTCGGAGGCGTTTTCATCACCGCCTCGCCTCACACCTAGGCGTGCTTTTTTAAACCCAGATTTGTCATAATCACTTTTAAGTAGCACGATAGTTAGTATTCCGGAATGTCTATCCTTCTTTCACCTGTCATTCATCGCAATCCATATATTTTTTAGTCTTTACAAATCAAATATTTCTCAGTCCTGTTAACTATTTTCCTTGTACAGTAGCTTCTGGATTTGGTTGCTTCTGAAAAATACACATTGAAAATGTAGATATGCTATCATATTTAGCTGAGAAGATAGCATATCTAATATGAAATTAGTTGATGGATTTGATAAATGCCACTGTCAGACTTCTAATTTCTTGGAACTTGGTCTGGAGTAATAGATTGTGCTCTTGCTTCAGAGTTCAGACCATAACACTGTTTTTGGAGGCTTCCGTTGTTTCCACCAACTGCTGTGTGATCGTCTAATGCACTTCATATGATTATTGTCGTCCTTGCACTTAATTCGGTTATAGATGTTATGCCATTGTCTTTTGATCTTTTGTTGAGTTTTCTTTATTTCATGTTCTTAACTTTAACTTTATAATTTGAAGAGACTGGATAGCTGATGGTCATATATACTTGTGTTGTATTTTGCTTTAATGAAATGAGGACGTTTTCTGATCAAGCGATAATAATGTTGTCATGTATTGTAGGTGAAGTATTGCTCAATGAGAATCCAATGATTGAATTCAGATAATGCTGGAGTTACTATTTCCAACATTTCTTTTGATTGCAACTTCTTTTTCAGCAATGTAGAGAAATGAATTACTATTTTCTTCAATGACTTGAAATTTGTTAAACCTTATTTTGTTCACTATTAATCTCATTAAAGGGGATTCCATTTCCATTCATTAAAAATTCTGCCCAAGTATTTTTGCCAATTTATTACTTATGATGTCATCCTCCGAGCACTTTGTATTTTCAAGGCCGGGGATTCCTTAAAGTCCTTTCTAACGTCAAAAGTTTTTTTAAAATTATAAACTTGTAGGAGGTTCCAAAAATTTTCTTCTTTGCCATAATTTTTTGTGATTAAGTAAATGTTTTTTGGCTCTCTTGTTTCTTCCTTTTATCTTGCCAAATTTAATAGAAAATGATGTGTGCAACAAATTCGGTCTGTAGCACTATCACATTTCGCTTAATTTCCTGTGTTACTTTGCTTAATGACTTCTTAAATGTTGATGCCTGCAGGTCGGAACAATTACTCTTCTGGCTTTGACGGGCTTGCTAGTTTTCATGCTTTTCTTTGTCGCAGCAACCATAAATGCAATTGTGATTTCACTTCTCATCTCTTTAGCTGCAGCTGGAGGATTCTTGGCCATCTTCTTTGTTTTTCTTACAGCCATTTACATTGGTGCATTATCTGTAGCTGTATTTGTCATATCAGCCACAACAATTTCAGCAATTATTGCTGTTATTGTTGCCACAGGTAAACCTTGTTGAATCTCTGTCCCTCTCGACCTTCCTCTCCCCCCCTCACCCACCACCACCACAAAATTTCCCGCCGTAGAGATGAGCAGTTCTGATTACTTTTAATTGCCTCATGTACAGTGATCCCCTATTAAGAGAACTTTGAGAAATCTTAAAAATAAAGCAATTGTCATAATAAAAGAAACCTTTTTATAGTGATTGTTTTCTGCCTTTAAGTTTGAAAAAAGAAGTGCCAGTGGACTAGAAATATCCTAGTAATTTTGGATAGGACTTTCTTTTGTCATCAGAAACTGATTGATGAGAGAGAGAGAGAGAGAGAAATGCATGTTTGGTAACAAATTAAAAGAGATTTAATTTTGTCTGTTTCTTCATATTTATATGATTTTGTGTGTGTGTGTATTCTATCAAGTGCCTGAGCTTTATCTCATGGGCAATACTTGAGGAAGGTATACCTTCTTAGTAGAAGGAAAATAATTAAACTATTTGTTCATATGGTTTATATTATTACATAATTGTTATGTGCAAGCTAACTGGGAATACGTTATTCGTGAACCGGCTTTTATGCTAACTGACATCTCTCTCTCTCTCTCTCTCTTTCTTTCACACACACACACACACACACACACACACAGAGTAGCATACATCCTTTCCTTGTACCTAACGTACTTTCTTCTGCATCATTACTGAGGATGAAACGGCTAGATGCCAGAGCTGAAATAATTTAGACTATTCAAGCTGATATTCAACTAAGTTTCTGATATTGCCCCAACTCAAAGGGATACTTGACGATAATATCATCTATTTGCATGTTTGTATGATTATACATGGCTGTGTATCCGTTTGTATGATTATACATGGCTGTGTATCCGTAATTTTTCTTTTTAATGATATGATGGTTCTGAAAACTAAGGAAGAGTGAAATAGCAGTATTCCTAAATTTTTTCCTTAAATCTCGAGCATGGCTATTAACCTAAAATATATTTGAGTTACATCTTCTGTCATGTTTCCTTCAAGCATACCTACTAAATCAACCAAATGCATAAGCAATTTCTCCTGTGGAAACATGGTGGAAGCTTGAAAGGAGTTCTGTTCACCTTCAAGTGAATGGAGGCGGCATTTTATCTTGTTTGTAAATCTCTTATCTTAATTACACTTGTCGATTCCATAAATGTTGAACAATCTTTATGGGATTGCACTCTGTTTGAATGGATAGGAAAGTGTAGGGGAAAATTTGTTAACATTTGGGTGTCGAAAGACGTTACTCTTAGCTTTGAATAGAGAGAATGCATCCATGTGGATGACCTAACATGATTCTTTCTTTGGTTCATGTAGCCGACCCCAATCTTTTGGAATTAAGGTTTGGTTGTTGTTGTTGTTGGGCGTCGATGACTAAGTTCCCTTTGTTCCTGGCATATATATCTATTAAAAAAAAAGGAAAGAACCACAAAAGTTTAAGCCATCCTAAACTGACCATTTGAGCACGTTTCCACATCCATAACTTATTTTTCTTGTAAGCCTTGAAATTACCTCACTTTTACATTGATATTGCTATTTAGTTGCTATTGTTCTATTGGTCTTTGTACTATCTAATCTGGTTCACTGTTCTTTGCCCATTTGTTGTCAAAATGATATCAGTGAATTACACAACTAGTGCCAAAAAATCGTTTATATTATTTCCTTTTCCCGCTTGAACTCTCAAATATTGGCTTTATTTGGGGGTTGCCCTGCTTGCAGGGGAATGAAGTCTATTACTCTTCTAGTATCCTATTTTAACATATTAGCTTAACCCAAGAAATCTTAATGCTTTTTAAACTAGTTCAAACGTACTCTCTTTCTCACTGAATAATGTTTTGAGGATTTCATATTTTGATCAGGTTGGATAGGATTCTTTTGGACTATATGGCTGGCAACGAAGAAAAGTGTAGGTTTTGCGAAGCATTCATTGGACGCAACAGGTTCAGTGATATCAGCTTATTCTTCTAGTAGATTTGCACAGAGCCATCAAGAATCCAACAGCCAGTCAGGTTAATCAACTACTGTAGATATGGCTCAATCTGTCTGGTGTGCGTTACTCCTAGCTTTTCATGCATATTTGATTGCATGGCCTTGTCAAAAGCATCTTAGAGATCCTGTATTTTGAGTTATGGTTTTTGCATAATTTATTTTGAATAAATTGTTGACACAATCTATTTTAGGAGTAAAAGTAATCAAGGCGTTGTGTCATTTTGTCATCTTTTTTTCATCATTTCTGTTATCGACTATGTTATTGCAGACATGGGGGGTGTAGGAATGGATTGTACAATTAGGAAATGTATATAGCCTCCCCCTATTGTTAACTTTCGATATACACTAAAACTGGATAGCTGCATGTTAGAATTTCTCTCTCTAGGGCAGAAGGCAATGTGAAGCCCATAGGAAGTTGCCAATTCATAGCAAGTTAGCAACCACAAGGATATCTATTGTCCATTTTATAGCAGTCATTTCCATGAATATGGCACTAGAAGTTGATAGAGGAGAGATTGTTAGCACTCTTTTGGTTCTATGTTGGTGTAAGGTTTCTATCTGACATTCAATGAAAATGTCTCACTTTGGCGTAACTTTTCTCTTATAAATAATTCACCTTAGGGAATGAAGTCGACGGAAATCTCAAATAAAACTTTATCAATCTTCATAAATGAATCAAGCCAATGCCCCAAGCATACCTAGCTAAAAATCCAGCTGCTTGATGATTTTTGAAAGATCATGATCTTCAAATTTAGTAAACATGAATCTAGCTGCTCAAATCCTATCGTATCTCATATTTGCAGGGAATTTTTATAGGGAGATTAAAGTACCATTTAAATCTTAACCGGATTAATTGGACATTATATGTGGATACTACCCGTATAAAAAACTTGGTAAACTTGGTTCGATGCTCTTTGAATTGTGCCAAGTTCTAATGTGCTAATTATTACGACCTTCCAATGTTAACATTTGGATTTTAAATTTATCCTAAAATAATGTTAACATTTGCAATATCAATTAACATTAAATGAACTTTCATCATTTTTACCTCTTTTCTTATTCTTCTTTTAACCACTTTTTCAATTTTAAAGTAGTAGTTAGTGATGATATATTAATCTTTTGGTTCTTCTTGTTCTTAAAAAATTCTTAATCTGTGTAAAAAATTTAAATGTTAACATTATTTTAGGACGGAGGGAGTAACAGGACTTACCAAAGGTCATAAATCTATAATATTGCACTTACTAGGACAAGAAAAAGAGAGCATAATAAGCTCCCCTATAGTTGGGCCCAAGGATAGGGTCTATTCCACAAGTGGGCGCAGTTCGATTCAATACTCAAAAGAACTCCTTACATGGAGGCCCACTGCAGCTATTCTCAAATTAGGCTTTCCCTTCTTTTCTTAATTTTTTCTCTCCAGTGATATACTTTGTGACTTTCTTCCCAAACTTTACCATTCCCCTAGATGATCCATCTCTGTTTACTGCACTTCGGGTTCAAATCCAGATTACTATTACTTTGTTAACACCCTTCCCTCATTTTAAATTTTCTCCCCTCTCATTCCCAACTCCGGCCACTATTCCGACCACACATTCGGCCAAACCCACCATTTCCGACCACCCAACCAACCCATATTTGAAATCCGGCCAAACCCTCCCATTTTCAACCACTCATAAATCCCACTCCATTTCCGAAGTTATTTTGAAGGAATCACAACAAATCTGAAGAAAAACTCTAAAAAATGTGAGTAATCAATCTCTTATGGAAAAATCTTTAAAATCCGTCCAGATTCTGACTGCGTACTGAAAAAATACCCCTAGATCCGCTATTGTATGCTAGAAACATGTTTGTCATGCCCATCAAGTCAGAGAAGGGACTCTAGAGGTAGAGATGCTTTTGTCACACAGCTCCTACACTTTGAGTTGTTCTATACTACAATGTCATGCCTAATTCATATTGATTTTAGAAGTGGGACTCGTATGTCTGCTGAACACAACATCTACCATTTGAAAAACTGTTCTAATATTCTAATTTTATACTCATATATCGTATATGAAATAAATTATCACAAATTTACTTCCGGTCTCAATTGTTAAGGTTTTACATTCAACTTAATTATCTCCGAAGTGCACATTCAATTTCATCGGGAACGAATTATAAAAAAACCTTTATATAGTTTTGGTCCTCTAGTTGAAAAACCTCAATTGGTGAGGTTCTGATCCATCATGTGGCTGGCAACTAGGGCATCTGAATTTCTTGCACATCCTGCATGCTACTTCGTGTAATGTATAACCTAGCTATGTCTAATCACTACGGTTTCAATGGAGAACGGTAGTAAATTCACTTTCGCACGAATGCAAATTATTTTCGTCTGTCGGTCAAGATTTATTTAAAACGGGACACTTGTCATGGTTTACGACACCTGTCGTGCATGACATTTATCCTGAGCATAAGACACCTCTACTCATGCGATTCGTATGTGCGAAAAATTTGTTGTTTCGCATAGGATTCGGACTGATGTCAAACCTGTTAGTAAATAGCTGTAAAATCTAAGTAAAATTATTTGCATATGGAATGATCAGTATTAAGTATGGTTCAAATATTTTTCCAGAAGTGTTTGTGTCCCATAAATAATTTCCATCACTAACGCCTTTATATTCTTAGGGGTTAGGTTTGTTCACAATTTCCTTAATATTACATTACAGTTGATTGTTTAGAGTTCTCCTTGTTCTTAATTTTTCTCAAGAGTTTCATCGTGTATTAGCTCCGTATAAAAAAATTCCCATTTTTTAAATATCTTTAAGTTAAATCGGAAGAAATAATTTGGTGCTTGATTATATTATAATTTCTCTATGATGATATGAACGCTTAAGTTTTGTGTGAAAGAAAATAATCGAAAGAGGATGAATGAAAATTTATGTTATAGACCAGGTCCGTGTCACATTCAAGGTTCAGAGTTTGGATATCTTCCCTTTTCTATACCTTAAAATTTTCTCATCTTTATGCCCACACAAATATGCAGTGAAGGTGTTACATGTGCCTTTCCATTGCCAAAAAAAAAAAACTCAAACACATAAAACTGGCCTTATAAGAATACCATGAAAGATGATTTTCTTGGAGAGAAATAGGCCAAAAGAAGAAAAAACATGATAAAACCAAAAAACTATAATTGGAAAGGCTCCCACCAACTTCTTTCTTGTCAAGTTGAGAATCCACATCGGCTAGCTGTTAAAGACATGGCAATCCTCCCTATGTTAATATACTTTTGAGAGATTGAGTTAGACTTCTAATCCATTTTTAACATGGTATTAGATACCAACTAGTCCAATGCGGGCCTCATTAATGTTCATGCTCCGGGATGTCCCAGTCTCAGGCATGAGGGGTGTGTTGAAAATCCCACACCGGCTAACTTGTGAAGGGTTGGACAATTCTCCCCTCTTGAGGTACCTTTTGAGGGATTGATGTGTGGTTGGATTGGGTTTGGGTTTGAGTTTGAGATTTTGGTCTCAGTCTCAAACTCAAACCAAAGTTTGAAGAATTTAACACTTCAAGTTTCAATCCCAAACCCAATCTAAAGCTGGTTTAGGCTGAGTTTGAGTCTCAAACCAAACCAAACCCAATTCAAGTTACAAGTCTATTTTTAACAGAAGTACTGTGATATCTTTTACATTTGTATATTATACCTTTATCATTCCATTCACAAAAAGGAAACCCCCCCAAAAAAAAAACAAATAAAAAAGCAACTTCAATATCTGAAAAATCCCATCAAGCATGCTCTTTTTCGACCCATTATTGTCTTCCTAAAGTGAATTCCAAGCTCGGGTTTTTATGATTCCAAGCTCTAGAAGAATCACATTCCTGCACATATATAATTTTAGCCCTAATGAGGTTAAATTCTTGATTATATATAAATGCAGTAAAATCATGCTTGATCGAGAAAGTACCTCTATTTGGTGTCCTGATCTTTGTTCTAATGGGATAGTAGACGTTGATCGATGTCCGTTAACATCCACCGGGTTAGTTTGTAGCCATGCTCCTCTGCTGCAGAAATTTCAAGAAAACATTCTCTGTTAGTTTGTAATATCATGCATAATGTATATGATCGAGTATCTGACTCATAAAATTTTATGAAGGTTCAAACTTTGATTCCTCTAAGCGAAATGAATAAAATTTAATAACATTCACATAATGATGTTGATTGTAAAATGCAACCATCAAATAGGTCGTTAATGCATGTCTTTGGACAGTGTTTCGTTCGAGATAAAATACAAGGTTTTTTTGTTTGTGACATACTACCTCCATTTCATAATATAAGTAGTTTAGAAAATGTATCGAAAAATTAAAGAAACAAAAAAATAAGGTAGTTTGTTAGTCAAAATATCAATATTATTCTCCTAAATAGATTAGTGGTATAAAAGTCCTATTTAAGAGGGTAATATTGATATTTGACTAACAAAGTACCTTGTCTTTACTTCCTTAATTTTCGCCAAATGTCTTAAACAACTTATATTATAGAATGTATGTAGTATATTTCTTCTCATAATAGTTATCCTTTAAGAAAACTTGAGATGAAATTTTTAATAATCCACCAAACATTATCCAACGTGGATAAGCCTAAATCTACAGTAAGATTCAGACAAAGCTTCAAAAGTTGCTGCAAAATCTGCATGTTGTTAAAATATATGCAACATCAGGGACGAAGGTAAGGGGAGGCGGCCGCTCCCGAGATTTTAAAAAATACTAATAGGTATAGTAAATTTTATATGTAGTTCGGAATATTTTATCAGTTTCGACCCTAAGATTTTTTTTTTTTTGCCGTTTTTATATGTAGTTCGACATACTGTTGCAGTTTCGCCCCCAACGCCAAATTCCTGGCTTCGTCCATGTGCCACATGGCTAAAGAAAATAAAGAATCTATAAGTTTGTATTTTGTGTGTGTGTATATATATATATATATATTCCATCTGTGTAATGCATAGAAGATGTTCAAGATTTGCAAATAATTTGATAATGAAAAATGAAGACCCTGGAAAAAAAAAAAAAAAAAAGGAATGCAAGAATTGCTAGTCAACATTCAAATCTTCTGGTCTGTTCCAAAAGACACAAGTAGTTGCAAGCTTTATTTTTGAGTTTACAGATGATACAATAAAGCTATTCAACATTCCAGTAGTATATCTGAAATACGTACTGAAGCCAAAGTACATTATTTGACACTTTAGCTTCTTCCCCGCTCATACCCCTATTATTGAGAATTTAATGAGTTATATCTGAAATACTGATTTTTTCGTTTATTTTCAAGTTATGAGACTATTTTGAAACGTGTTCATAGATGGTAAAAAAAACAAAAAAAAGCAATAAAAAACTTTCAGTGATCAATTATTTCATTATCAGTTTCCCAGAAAGCACAAACTTAAATCTTTTCTTCTTTTGAATTGCCAGAGTTCAAGCATATATATAGTAGTTCGAAGCCTTTTGAGATTTTATAAATAGTTAAATTTATTGTACTTGTAATTTGGTTATCAATACTGCATTATTAATAACTTCAACCACAAAATCCAAATTTTTACTACGTGCAAAGCACATTCATTTCAACCAGTGGCGGATGCAGTGTCTCACCACGGGAGTCTCATGCCCCTGCTGAAAAATAAATTTTATAGTAAATATAGTGTATCTTACTTCATTTAGATGATAAGTTCATAAGTGATCCACACAAATAAAGAGTGACTCACTATCTAAGGTTCCTTAGCTCAGTGGGGTAAGGACCTGCCCACAACCTTGAAGTTGTGGGTTCGATACCCACCTCACACAAGGGGAATGATTTAATTGTCATTTCTTTGGGTTCCCTTGTGTGGGTCTTATACTCCCCTCATGGGGCACCCGCTCAACGGGCTTCTACGACACCCGCTCAACGGGACTTCTACTACTCCCCTCACGGGGCACCCGCTCAGCCGGGCTTCTACTACTCCTCCTCTGGTGAGGTCCAATAAATAATTGTAAAAAGTGACTCACTGTTCTCATATTTTGAATCCGCCACTAATTAACTCCAACTAGTAACTTGTAAATGCAACAACTCAAGAACCTATTTTCTCTCTATAATTGTTTTTTTTCAGTTTGTGGGAATACATAACACATAATTATCGAAGAAGAAAGTTTGAAATTTGGTCAAATATGAAGTAACTAATTAGAATAACAAATTCAAAATAATATAATGATATTCTAATTGGCTCTTATAAAACTATACTAACGAAATGATCATTAATTACGTGAAGTCAACTAAACTCCCATCAAATACAGAACTTTGAAGCACACCGTAACATTATCTAGATTTCTTCCTCCAAGTATCTTTGTTTGAATATGCATATCTATAGTTTTCATCAAATAAACTCCACTAGTCGCAAATTCAATATCGACACTTTTTTTTTAAAAAAAAATTTGTCAAAAGAAACCCATTTATTACAAAAAATTCAGAATTCAAAAAGCGGGGAGGGGATCAAACACGTGACCTTTAAATCATGAGGCCTCAACCTTGGCAAATTCAATATAAACCTTTTTAGACAATTCGTATTGAAAGAATGAATGTCATTTGCTTCGAGACACAAACCGATACATACTAATACTATATGGAGTATTTCTTTACAATTCGCATACATATGACAAACAATATGATATAGATTTCATTTTATTTGAGACTATATTTAAAAAAGGAAATCAATCAGCATTCAAGTAAGGGAAACTTCCATTAGAATACCACGAACAAGAATCAACTAGAACATAGAATCTTAATTATGAACTCATATTCCCTTTTAAAAGTAAACTATGTGCCGCTCGGCGTTTTCACTTGTAGTGAGACTAATTAAGATTTAGCTTGTAGGGTTCGGGCAGGGTCTAGCTCTTACTTGGGTTAGGGCCTAGTATGAAATCTTACTAAAGCTAGAAGCTTGGAATAAGAAAAGAAAAGCAAGAATGAATTGATCTATTTATTGACTTTTAGCTTCTTAAGGAAAACATGCTATGTTTTAAAATCAAAAGGGAAACAAAAAAAATTAGCAAATTATTACTTATAATTATCACTTAATTAGGCGAAAAATATCTACAACTTTAATTAATGCATTATTCTTTCTTCTTCATTTTGGCCTTGGAGGTAGGGGTGGTGGGTGGGGGTGTACTTAAATGGCTTCAACAAAATTATCTAATGGGGGTGTGGTTGTAGAAGAAACTTGCAGAAAAATGAGGCATATGGCCGCGGTTATAGTCTTCGACATAAAAAATTCAATACATACTAAACTTTTTTGACAAATGTTACAAACTTTTAGACAGGTGTTACATACTATGAAATAGGTGTTCTCTTCCGATTAATGTTTGTGAGACATGTAATACATGTTTTACACAACATATGTTAGAAAATCACAACACATGAACAAAAAATTTGGATTGTCAATTTTTTTATTCGACGATTAAAAAACTTTCAGTATATAATGAATTTTTAATGTTCAATAACATAGCCGAACCGGAGGCATATATGAACAAGAAAAACACACGTACTACACAACATGAATCGACAAAGCAAGTAATAATAGTAGTACTATATAATACTGCTACATTTCATTGAGAAAAGGAGAGGACTTAGGTCAAGATACTTGTCCTTTTTTTTTGTTCCTATATCCAAAGTCCTCGTGAAGAGAATCAAAACAAACAAAAGGGTTTGAAATGTAATAAAAATATTAATAACAAAAAAGAAATGAGAGGGTAGCTTTGGTTGGCAAAAAAATCGTTGGTCCCAGTCATTTGTATCCCCACTGAATAGATATTTACTGACGCTGTATATTTGTCCTCGTGGATTCCACTATTTTTTTAGGTAATAATTTTTTTAATTAAAAAGTTAATACATATCATTTTCTTATTGGTGGGAAAGGAAAGGAGACACCAAATGGGGACAGATGATTCCTAGCCGCTTTGGTTGCTTTCCCCTTATCTTGTACTATATTTTGTAATTAAATTAAAGATTATTTTAATCAGTCATTTCTATAATTATCTCAGGTACCATGCAAAAGAAAAACGAAATCCCAATAAACTTTTTTTTTAATTATTCTAAAGTTATACTTTGGCATTTATAATATAATAATTAAACATAAAAAAAAAAAATTGATCTTATAATCCTAACCTTGAAGAGTTACTCCACAATGTTGTGGTAGTAGAAGGATAATCTGATTCTTGCTGTCCATCAGAAGGACCTCTTTGTTCCATTAGCCGCGGTAAACCGCCGTGGTCTCCTCCACTGCCGATTATGGTGAGATCATCATCCCCAGATCCGTCTGATTGACCTTCAATTAAAAGAAAATTCTCAAAATGTCACAACAAATCCATGTTTATGCAATTAATTGTCTTTTCATCTGTAAATAGTCATTTATCAGACTACTGCATAATAAAACGATGCTTCTAATCAAATGAGTTATTATTGTACTAGTGTGTCATATAAATGAGAAATCTTGAAAGTAACAAAATAAAATTGTTTTTTATTTTATTATAAGTTTGAGATTAAATTAAATGCATGGTGGGTAAGATAAAAAGTAGATGGTAGGCAGAGAGATGCCGGGCGACTAATTAAGCAATACGAATTACCTGAAGAAGCAGCAGGTTTGTCAGTGGTCTTAACAGTTCTATACATCTGCATTGGGAATCATAAGCAAAATTAATTAATTAATAAGACAATTTATCAGTATAATAAGAAGAAAGAATTAAAAATGGCAAAAAAATAATTTATTTCTCTATCTCTCTCGAGTACAGCTATGGGTAGAACACGTTTTTTTTGGTAAATAAAGAATAATGTTGAGTCGTTTTGGACGAGTTGGATAAAAAAAAATTAACGGTCCAAGAGTTTTTGGGATACCTAATATGATTTTTAGACATATGTTACGTAAGAATACAAATGTTATATACCTAAAGATGTATTTATAACGAAAAACGCATATTACAGCCTTAGAATAATTACCTATACTGAGAAAATACTTTTTACTTTAGATTTAACATTTGTAAAAAAATGTGACGTTTAACACTATAGCCTTGAATATCTCCCACACAGTTAAGTACTGTGAAGTTTTATTGGTTTCATCATTAATCACGAGGTTGATGTTTGATATAAGTAAGGTTGTAATGAGGGCTTTGAATTATTGGAAAATGATGACTTACTTTTTACACTAAAAACAAAAGAAAGAAGGGAAGGTAAAAGAAGGTCAGACATCTTATTTTCTCTCTTCTTTTTTCTTTAAATTCATTCATTCATTCACTCACTGCCATTCATCGGCTACTGTGCCGGAGCGACAGACGGAGACCATTTCAGACATCATAAACACCAGAGAGAGAAACTCTAAAGAATGGAAGTAAGGAAACAAGCATTTCTATATATTTTTCTAACACTTTTTTTCCCCATTTCTTCAAGTACTTGCAATTGGTCAAAGAAGGTTAGGGTCTCGTGGGATTTTTCCGCGATAGTAAGGCTACGTGTAAAATAGTAGTATGGATCGGACACTTTCTATATCAGTCACGCTACGAAGCAGTATAGGTCGGACCTTTCCGGATAGCGGTTACACTCTAAATTCAGATTAATCACTATGTTAACGATTTGAACACACTAGGTAGGTACCCTCGAGGTCAACCAAAAAGAATGAATAAGTCTGAGTTCGACACTCTTCCCGATTAAAAGAAAAAAAGAGTACCTGCAAATGGCTCTTGACATGAGCTAGAGTGAGATCTTTAACATCCATAAGCTCAAGAACCGACTTTGGAGTAGCTCCTGAAAATCATGAAAACCATAAAAAACAATTCTCAAAATTAATTTCAAGATTTAGTTTGATAGAAAGAAGGGATGATAAAAAAAAAATAATATTGATTTGAAGAACATAAAAAGGGAAAAAGGAATAATACATACTTTCATGGCCACCAAGAAGCTCAACAGCATGAATAAACCGGGCATGGAGAGTACTAGTCCATCTCATTCTCGGTGCTCTCATGCTTCTTTTTGCTGGTAATTTTTGCATAAATCTTGATCTAATAATCCCATGTGAATTCTCATTAGAAGACCCTAATAATCCATACTGATTATGATGAGGACCATTAAACCTAGTAGAACCCGAATTAATCCGATAAGCCGCCGCCGCCGCCGAAGAATGAGCAATATTAGGATTAGAGTTCAAGATTGACATATGATCCAAACCACCATATGAAGAAGAAGGATGATGATGTTCCAAGGGTAAAAATGGAAAAGCACGGTTTTGGTATACTGGAATACCCTTTATTGGCCTTATTAATCCATCGGATACATCAAGTAAAGAAACCCCATGATTTAAATGATTCATTTGGTGACTATTTGGGGAAGAATACATATTATGATGATAAGGGTTTTGTGTTACTACTTCTCTAGATGAAATATTTGATCTCAATCCGCCGCGGCGGCCCTCTTCGGTCAAGGAATTGGCAGGATGAGCTAAGGAAAGCTCAGTGTCTGCTGCTACTTTTTGCGATTCATGACTAATTCGGTTAGAAAGATCGAAACGGGAAGAGATGCTGCTAGGAGGACTAATGTGGAGAGAAAGATCAGGAACTACTACTACTGGATTTACAGATGATTGTTGCTGATGCTCAAAAGGCATTTTTTTTTTCTTCAACAAAATTCTTTCACAAATTTCTTACAATTAGTATAACTTTTTTCTTCACTTCTCTCCAAGAATTCAAGAACCCCAAAATCCTAAGTAGATACTAAGGAAAAAGGTTAAAAAAGTTATAACCAAGATAAGATTATTTATGTCAAGGAAAATACCTTTCAAAAGAAGAAGATCTTGCAAACTAAAGAAAAAGGAATCTCACTACCTCATAATCTTCATCAAAATCATCAATAACAAGAACTTCTTTGAAGAAGATGGTGCATCGATGGACATATCCTAGAGAGAGAAAAAAGGGGTATATATTAAACAAGAAAATGGGAGAAGAGAGGAAAAAAGCAAAGCAATTGGAGAAAGGGGAGGAGGGAATTGGCAGTTCGGATCAGTACATACATAACGCTTCAAAACACAAGTTATGAGGTTCAGAACATGTTTTTTGAGCTCGTAATGCAGTGTCCTGAAGGTCAGAATAGGTGCTCCGCGCGGTTAAAACAGAATAGTTGTTCTGATCGTTTTAAATCAATCCTAAACGTAAAAAATTTAATCCAACGAAGAAGAGAAATTCCATACGTACGAAATTACCATGTTCCGCACTGCAACAAGCGTCGTGATTGGAGGGGTGAGCAGGGGACGGATCCCAAGTATGTTGTCACCTGGGTTCAAATGACCCTAGAAATGAAAATTTTTTTTTAATTATATATGATATATTTTACTCCATTTAGATAATAAATGTATAAATGACCTCAGTAAATTGTTGTGTATATTAAATGAACACAGTAAATTATATTTCTGAATCCGTTACTGGGTGAGGGTGTGGTTCCTCGAGAGTATATCCTGGAAAGTGACAGTAGAAGGTCTCTCTATGTCTCTAGTCAAACCAAAGGTAAACAGCAAATGAAAACAAACAAAAAACACAACAAAATTTATACATATATACATATAGTGGCGGACACAGACTTTAAAGTCAGAAGGGGCCCAATTAAAGTTGACAAAATAAATTCAGTTTCTTTACAAACTTTAAACTTGTTAAAATTTTAATCAATATTGTAAGATATAAGTGGTGCTATTACTATAATTCACGAACTACAAAATCTAATTTCAAATAAAAAAATGCTCACGGGATAGGGTGTTACAAAAATAAAAGTAAAATTATAATTTTTTTTTTTTTTGGATAGGCGAGTAAGGGCACTTGCCCCACCATGTCCCACCCTAGGTCCGCCAATGTATGATACACACAATATTTATATTGGAAAAAATATATTTTCCCCTGAATTTCTCTCATTTTTATTCACCATCACTCGATGATTGTCACATATTCATTTTTTAGAATTTAATTATTTTTTTAAGTTATAAATTTTTTAATATAAAATATTGATGCATGGTGAAATCTTAATAATATGACAGAAAATAAAATACAAAATGTGACCTATGATAATTACAAATATATATTTATATATTCTTTTTTGGTTGTAATAAAGTGATTATATATAAAAGGAAAAGATACAAGGTGACTTTTTTATTTCCATCCCGTAGAGGACGGGTTAAATTTTGTTGGAGTGAGAAAGAGAGAGCATTGTTTGATTCTTTTCCCCCCACCTCTTCGGTTTTTCTTCCTCTCTCTCACTATATTACTCTTTCTCTTTTATCATATACACATACAGACACACGGGTTAGTATATTTTATCATTCACTTTTGGATATAGGCAGGTCAATGACTCTCTTCCCTTCCATTTACAAAAAAAATAAAAAATAAAAAAAAGGTTTTAATCTATTTTCTTCTTTTGTTTGTATTTTGTTTTTAGGGTAATAGTATCTCCAATCAAAATATAAAGCTGTGAAATTTTTTTATTATCAGAATGACAACGTTTTTATAGAAAGATTTGCAAATGACATTATTTTTTAGTAACCCTTTTGATAAGTACGAATTTCAAGAAGCCGTCTTCAATTAAGGACCAATTCCTTGCTGGCATGTACGAAATTTCACCATCTCCTGTAAAGAAAAGAATAGGAATAAGATTTTACGATTTTATTACACGAAACGTCGAAACAAAATGATTCTTTAGAATACGAATTCGGAGAATCCGTCATATGAATTCCAGAAACAGCAAAACTTGAAAATAACAAAAAATCTAATAACAGAATTAACAAAGTAGAAAAAAACAGAACATGGCAACAACAAACTTGAAAACAGAAGTAGAAAACAGTACACAATTCATACAAAAAACTCAAATTCATAATTAAAATTCATTCAAAATACAATTCAAACGAACAGTCAATTCACAATAACTAAAATTTATTTGATGCATCCAACAAGTATAATAAGCATATTAAGAGCATTCATTGAGGCGTCTATGGAACCCGTTCCGACAGATCCAACCTGAGCCAGTAACTTCTGCCATCCCGGGAGCGGAGCAATGGTAGAAGAGACCGAAGAAATGTCAAAGGAGTTATAATAGTATGACCCTTTGCTTTAAGGCTAGGCCAAGCCAGAATATGTGTACTCGAATGTACTACTCTTCATGTCGACTTGTACTAGTGATTCGAATGACTCTGGTGGAAGTAGTGGAGCCTTCTGGGTAGTATCATATCCTAGGGAGAACGAATCACTACATCCATAGTTACAGCCCCATATTTAGAAGGTATGTCTCTAGCATATAGGGATGACAATTTAGCCCGTTCCCCGCCGCCCGCCCTGTACTGAGAATTGGGCGGGGGCGGGCTGCCTTGTGGACGAGGCGAATCGGGTTTGGATATGATGGTTGCCCCCGCCCCGGACCCTTCTGATCCGTTTGTATATAATAATATATATATATATATATATATATATATATATATATATATATATATATATACTGAAAATGGTAGGATTTTTTTATTTATATATATACTTTTACACGTCACCTTCTCTTTCTTTAGTCTTCTTTTTACTTGTCCTTCTCTTCCTGGGAGATTTTCGCTCCATAGTCCATACTTCTGGCGATATCCGTTGAAGAAGATGATCTAAATCTTTTGGGATCTCCTAAAATTCCATCAAATATTAAGGTAATTATTTTGGGTGCTTTTGGGATCTGCTAAAATTCCATCACAGTAGCCAAATTTATAAACACTTTTTGATTTTGATTTTATTAGGTTGTAGAGTCTTAAGGTTGTTATCTATGGATTTTATTTTATTTGTGCAGATTCTTGGAAAGATGAATTTTTTGTGTAGATTTAGGAATTTTTTGTGTTGATTCTAAGGATTTCTTGTGCCATTTGATTTTGACAAGCATGGATATCATAGAAAGTGAAGCTCAATCTCAACTCTTGGGTTCATAATTTGAACAAAATGCATCAAAGAGAAAGATTGATGGAACAACTGGAAAAACATTTTCCAAAGTTTGGAATGATTTTATCAAAGAGAAAGTTGATGGGTTGGATAAGGCACGTTGCAAGTATTGCAACCTTAAGTTGCCTGGTGATCCGAAGTATGGCATGATCACTTGAAAAAAACATTTACAAAGGTGTACTAAAAATCATTCCAAACCTTAGGTTGCTATGTGATATGTAGCAAGACACGTTATTGTGGCATTTTGTATTTTTGTTGTACTTCTAAAATATGATTTGTAGATTTTGTTGTTAATTTTCAATTTTGGAAGATGGTTACTGCTTTTTTGGTGAATGTAGCAAAATTAGTACTTTTTTTTTTTTTTTCTGAAAAAACAGAACGGGGCGGGGGGATTTGACCCGATCTGCACGGGGCGATGAGTATATCACCGTTGCGGGTCACGGGGCGGCAGATTAGTAGCGCGGGGCAGGTTTGGATATTAAAAAATCCGCCCCAACCCGCCCCGTTGCCATCCCTACTAGCATCAGCTCCAAATACCAATATGTGTATGCACATGGTCCTCATGGGGTAATATATGAGACCCAAGGTCCGGGGTAGATGGTATGTCCCCAACATCAGATGTGGAAGGTATGTCTCATATCTCTCTCTCTCTGAAGCTGTGTGACGTGCCCTTTGACTGTATCCTACTACAACCCTTCCCTCAACATGATATCTAGGGTCCCGATACGGTCTCCGTATAATAGCATATGTAATCTCACTCCTCCGGAACCCATAGTAGAATCAGCGAGCTGTGTAGAGCGTTTTGTAACTCGGTATATCGCCAAAGTAAAAAGGTATATACCGACATGGTAAAATTTCTCAACGCTGGACCAGGGCGGATCCCTTAAATTCGTCCCTGAATGAAAGAGGGATTTGGAAAATCCGTCCTTGGCAAAAAAATAAAATATTGCTCCCTTAAAAAACATTGTCACATACAGATCATTCTGTAAACAAATTGTCATTTTGCTAATTTAAAAAAACTCAAAGCTTGGAGCATTTCTGTAGGGCCCAAAATGTCATATTAAATTTTGAAGTGAAGTTAATTATGTGGTCGAATGCTAGTTAATTCCTCTACACCCCCCAAGAATGAATAAAAAATTAGAGAATAACTAACTTGAAACAAAAATGGGAAAAAAACTGAGCGAGCACTCCAAACATAATTCCTCAGCGGAGCATTATGCCTGACGAAGCATAAGACTCCAATATAATTCCGCCCGTAGAGCTAAGCCCACAACAGTGAAGCAGAATGCAACGATGTTATAACATTGAAAATGCTCTGATGCTATTCTTTTTAAATTGAGCTAGCATTTGTAACTCAACATAAGATACAAGTGTAAATCACTGCAAAAGTATATATATATATATATATATATATATATATATATATATATATATATATATATATATATATATATATATAGTTTTTCCAAGTAGAAGTAATTTATACTGGAAGAGCACAAAGATTATAGTTTTTCAAGATTAAGTCAATGACCAGCTTTTTTAGTTTTATTGTCCTTCAAGAAAGATTATTACATGCACACAATCATAGATCCCTCACTTTCTCAAATTCACACATTAATCACACAGTATTTTAATTATATATATAATTAATGTATGCAGTTATTGCATTAGCTATTTTATTCAATTAACACCGTTTACATTAGCTATTTTATTTTTTCATCTGAAAGTAGGGGTGTTGAGGAAAATTCAAACTACAGCAATTCATTTCCGAATCCACTTATTTTTAATCGTTGTAGTTTGAAAAATTTTTATACCGTAAATTAGTTACATTTTCAAAATTATCAAAACGCAAGTAGTGATTCAATCGCACCACGCGGCCCCATCAACGCCCCTAGCTTATATATGTGGTACATTCACTATAATATGCAATAATTTTGTCTTTAAGGTACACGGGAGGTTGTTTAATAATTGTAGAAATGGTATATATGTATATAATGGAAGGGGAGATGGTAACAAATTTAAAGGAAAATACTAGTAGATCAGCTCATTGACTTTACAGAAGAAGAAAAGACCCACAAAGGAGATTCCTGCAGGAGCAAGTATATTGTTGTTCCCCAGTTGAGAAATGAAATGAAACAGAAAGCAGTAAATACATTTTGAATTTAAATCCTGGACGAGACAGTAGCAAATCATTTGTCCTTAAACTCAATTTGCTTTCGCTTTGATTGTTTCAGGCCTACTAAGAGCAACGTGTTTCAAGTCGACAACATCCAATCACATTGCTTTCGAAGCCTTACTTTCAAACACTACAATACTTTTAGTGACGCATAATTTTCGTCACGAAAGGTCTTTGTGACGAATTTTTTCTTCACCACCTACGGCCATCGGTAAAGGTATTTCGTGACGAATCACGTATTTAGGTTCGTTACCGATAGTTTTTTTAAAAATTATAGTCATGTGGAGCCGAGACGATCCAAGCCGAGCTCCCGTTCCTTTTTTCAATAATGTAGAATAAAGTATCCCCATTTTCAAAGAGATGAGAATTGAACTCAAGAACTCTCGCATGTATATCGTACGGTTGACCTGTGTGCTACGTTGATATTTTGTTACTTATTATTCATATTATATTTATTATAATGTAGTTTTGGATTTTGAACATTTGCTTATTTTAATTTCTCTTTGTTTTTTGATTTCTTTTTTTATGAATCAAATTAAAAATAATACATTTTTATCAATGTATTTGTGTATTAAAATATTAATAAAATTATTTTAATTGGATAATATATTTTAGTACTCCCTCCGTCCCAAATTATCTGTCCACTTTGACAAATGCACGGGTATTAAGGTTTTGGTAATTTTGATGGTAAAATATAAGTAAAAGTCTAAGATACCCCTAATTAATTTTATTAATCTCATTTAAAATTTATTTTTTTCTCTCTCCTTCCTCTCACACAACATCCAACAATCTCTTAAATATGTGTTGGAAAGTGATGATTTTAATTAACTAAGAGCATTAAATGAGGAGTTGGAAGAAGGGTAAAATTGAAAAAATTATCATTAATACCTACTTTATTTAGAAAGTGGACAGTTAATTTGGGACAAACAAAAATAGAAATGTGGACAGTTAATTTGGGACGGAGGGAGTAATACCTTTAATATAAATATTAAACAAATATAAAAATTATAATTATATTCTAAATTATAGCATACTTATAAATGTATATTTATAAAATAAAAAATTATTTTTAAGGCGAAATTTTTCGTGACAAATACATGTTTCGTCACGAAAGATTGACCTTTTATGACGAAGAATGTTTTCCTCACTAAAAGTCATACCTATCGTGTTCGTCACGATTGGTCGACCTTTCGTGATGAAACATGTATAATGTCTTCGTCACGAAAAGTTTCGTCTCCTAACATGTATTTTTTTGTAGTATAAATTTGATTAAATATATCTACATAATAGTTAATTCTCCAACATATATATCCATATACCATAGGATTAACATGTGCATAAATCAACATAAACCCACATTGCCTTCTAATTCCCTCTCATTCTCCCAAATATTTCCCTTCTAATCTTTCCACAACTTTGTCTGGCATCATGGGATTTGTTATGTCTTCCCTGCATTTAAACCCTCCATTGACTCTGACTCCCCCCTCCCTCTCTAAAATGTTAAGGTTTTCAATACCCTAGGTTGAATCAAGGTGTGAAAACATATTTCTTTATTGTCAGGGATTCTTACAAGTTCTTCATATTGGGGAAGTTATTTCTCAAGCACTTTAATGCTCTAGTTGGGATACATTGAAAAACTAGGTCTAGGGGGTTGCAAATATCTTGATTTGGTCTTTCTATAAAGGAATTTCTTTATTGTGCTCACGCTGATAGAGCACATGGCATCAGATTCAAACGGATCACAGATTGTCTATTAAGTGTCCAGTATCCATCCTTAATTTTTTCTACCATATCCGTATCCATATCCTAACGGATAATAAATATGTATTACCAGATCCGCTGATTCGGATACGAATACGGATATGGTAAAATCCTCAAAAAGTCCAATCTTGAACTATACATACAATACAATACAATACAAAAGTTCAAACCCGTCACAAATAATTATACAAAATATAATATAATACAATACATAATCATATTGTTGTTTAAAGTTCAAAATATTCAAAAGCCTCCTCAAAATGCTACAATTCTTGAACTTGTAAACCACTTCAACTTGTAAAGATTATCTCATTATCTTTGCAGTTTTCTCCCATGAAGTAGCTTCCACATTATCATTTGATGCTAGACACATAATAAACAAATTTGTAAATGAATCAGAGATCAATATGAAAATAAAAATGAATCAAGTATAATTTCACTTATTTTTCTTTTCAATGGAAGCCAATCACTTGTACTTATGCATGCCTCAACTATATCAGGACATAAAGAAGCTCGTGAATCATCATCAATCAATCTTCCCCCAACACTAAATGCAGATTCGGATGCTAACGGTGGTAGTTTGGAATGGCTAACACATCACGTGCCATAAAGGAGTATTTGCCATCCTTTATGAGAAAGAAATTGAATCAACAAGTAGTAATAAATCAGCAAAAACAAAAAACGAGGAATGAAGGTGTCGATTAGTTTAATACTAAACATAGACTAACAAAATAATATTCTTAATAACATAATCTCTGTATATAGAAAATTAATGATTAAATGAGCTCGGAATTATTAATATTTAAAAGGAAAAATCTATTACCAGCGCAATCAAGTTGCAAGGCTTTGATGTCCTCGGCAATGTCTACACACCAAAAATAATTCAATCAGTTCATATCCATTAATTCCCCCAACTTCAAACCAAAATTATTCTCCTATAAAACTATTGCAATGCTCCGGCCAGGTAAAAAAAATCTAACTACACCGCTCAAATATTCAACAATTCACATTCAGTAACTAAAATCGTCGAAAAATAGAGAGAGACGGACCTAGAAGAAGGCAGAATCGGGAAGAAGAAGAGGAGGTGTGATGTGAGGCGGGGATGTTTTTAGGGCAACAACCCTTAAGATATATATATATTATGTTCACTAAAATAATATATTTTTCAAAATTTATAGGATTTAGGACTTATATTACAAAAAAGTCCTAAATCCTATAAATTTTGAAAAATATATTATTTTAGTGAACATAATATATATATATATATATATATATATATTTTACCTAAAACGGATTCGGATTTTCGGATACGATTCTTTATATTTCATATTCGTAACCATTTTATTACTCTTTTACGGATTCGGATTCGAATACGGGTATACGGATCTAAAATTCTTACCATATCCTTAAAAAAAATACGGATTCGAATCGGATACGGATAAAAATCCCTTTCAGTTTAAGGCCTACCCACAAGCTCAATGTTTAATTTATGTTAGTACATCTTAGGTAAGTTGCTAAACAAACACAATATTTGAGTACTAGGAGTCTAGCTAGGGCACATTTTCTTGACTAATTGAAATCAATGCAACCATACCTATGTTTGCCTTCTTTTGTTCTTTGTATCTTGGGATTCTTTTGTATTGGAATTCCTCAAATATTAATCAACTTAATTAGTACTATCTCAATTCTATAATATAAATGCGTTTATGATATATATTAAAAATTAAGGAAGTAAAAAAGTATGATATTTTGTTAGTCAAAATATCAAAACTACTTCTCTTAAATATGACTTGTATACCGCTAATTATATTTAAGAGTAATATTAATATTTTAATTAAAAATCGCCTTATTTTTGCTTTCCTAACTTTTAGTTACGTCTGCAAGACTGACTTATATTAAGGAACGGAGGGATTGCTAATTATTTGTTTTACTTTCACAGTTTCTTCAAAGAACATTGTATTTAATTTTTAGTTTACTAACATTATGTTTTGATTCTTAAACATTTAAGGATGAATTAAGAATCTATGTGTGTGATTTTTTGTGCTTAAATTAATACAATATATATGTCTCTACACAGTTGCATCATGAATGAATTAGATATATACACCTAAAATGTCAATTTCCTAGGATGTTAATATGTTCATTTTGGATCCAACAGTATGATTAATTTGAATTTTACATGTTAGTTAAGATTAACTACACTATAATTTACTTATTGTCTCAAGTAACGCTACAATTTCTCTCTACATTGCATGAATCTTCTGAACTTTGGATCTTTTTGAGTTAAAGGTTAAATACTCAAGTACATAAAACATATCACCCCGAAGGTTTCGGGAAACTTTTATTAAATTGTCTAATCTAACGATGAAATTTCTCTCCATAACAACATTATTAGATCAAAGTGAATTAATGAAACCCCGAGTTTTGAGGCAGCGCAGTTGTGCCTTGCTTAGGTCGGCCTGTGGATTGTGAGGTTCGATTTCTCCCAGTGAAATTCGACTCTTACGGGATTTTCGCAGTAGCGTCAGTTTAAACGAGTATGAGTGTAGGCTCTCCCCGATTGAAGCGATAGCAACTGTGAGGCCAACGTGAGGCCAAATCAGGATGTAGTCATGGCGTTGTCGGTGGATCGCAGAATGCTCGACGGGTAGAACAAAGTGAATTAATGAACTTGGATTAATCATCGTCGCTCCACATGTTATAATTTCGTTGAATTACTTAGACAAATATCTTAGAGGATTTATTAGAAGATTCTGAATACACGTTAAGTAATACTTAATTATAACTAATTGAATTACCATAAGCTTGCCTTTATTTTTTTCCATAAGAAAAATTAAAAAAAATTAGAAAATTGTGTAGTTACCATTCTTATCATAGCACAACTCAGGTACCCCACCAAATTTATAATTCATCTACGTCTCAGAGCTGTAGACCACATGGTATGTATGCTAAAAAATTCTTTTTCATATTTTTTATTAAGAACTCAATTGTTTCTTTAGTACTTATTCAAACATGAAAGGGAAAGTAAACATTTAACTTTTCCTTCAAAAGACAATAAAATCTCTATCATTACTATTTTCTGATGAATCTGAAAGTACTTGTTTTGCCAAGTTGTATGTACAAGCAAATACCCATTTTCTCTGCTTCCAATTACCATACTAATAGGATACTACAAATAATTAAATTATAAGATCTCTAAAGCAGGCTTTTAATTAGGACAATCTCGATATGGGATCGAGGGTAGGGGTAGGGTCACCATGTGCTATTCAACCATTCTGTCAGCGTTCTCTCACTTTTAAATTTTTTTCTGATCACGGTTAAAATACGAAAAAAAAATAGTTACGATATCTTGAGTTAAAAGTAAAAAAATATCTCTCGCTCATTTTATAGTGATGTGACAAGTTTATACAATTTTTGTACTTTTAAGCGTATCATGCTCAGATTATCTTTTTGTATTTTAACGTGAATGAGAGATGAAATTTTTTTTTATAAAGGAGAGCGGCGTGGCGGGATTGTGGCCCAAAGTGAGCTGAAAGCCTCTGCCTGCTCTGATCATCATCAATTTTTCCCTTTTAATTAACTCATTTTTACCAAATACCATTATTTGAAAAGGATTTACAACCTAACTTGTGCTAAGATGTTAAGAGATGGAATTTTCTTTATTCATGGAATAAGCATCGATGGGGTCAATTTTATTTTATTTTTTGTATGAAAATGATGATTTATTTTTTCTTTGACTTCTTTTGATGTGGAAATGAAGACGATTACGTGTTTTTAGTTTGACTTTAATACTATCAAAGTAAGAATTCATGTTGAGCATCACATAACAATTAGTTATAAGATTAGTAAGAGATGTTTGACCACTTGCGTATTTTGTTTATTTATTTTTCATGAATAAAACTGTCATTTTTTTTAAGTAAGTATTTATTGAAATTCAATTTATAACTATTGTATGTTCGAATTTGACTTATATTTTTTAAGGTTTTTAGATGAATATTTTAATAAAGACTTGCAATTGCTCCTTGAACCTTGTGATTATGTACAGACTTAAACTAAATCCAGACCCGGCTCCAAGGTGTCAAGGTGACATCAAGAGGCCTACCACATTTACAGCGCAAATTTTTTAAAAAATTCACTTAATTTAGTATATAATTATCATGCAAAAAAAATTGAAGACCTTGATGTTTTTCAATTTATTGCTCAAAATCTTTTTACCATACACCAGTGTCAGGCTAATAGAGAGTGCATGTGAGCGGCCATGAAGGCACAAAAATCCGGGGCCCCAATTTTTTTGTTTTATATATATATATATATATATATATATATATATATATATATATATATATATATATATATATATATATATATATATATATACACTTAAACTCTAAAATCAGGCACCCAATTTTTTTTCTTCTGGCAGCGCTCGGATATGTTTGAGCCTGCACTGACTAAATCTTGAATCTTTTGAATTACAAGTTAAAATACTTGACCTTTGAGTTATTAATTTGACAAAATATTCCCCGATTTGTGTGGAAAAAAAGTTAATTGAAGATATCCTTACAATGAACAGAATGCATTAATATTGAGATCAATAAAATGTGTTTTTGAGAGGACACACATTGCAAACACCCATACCGTAGACAGACATTTATAAAACAAATTCAAAAATGAGTACAAAACAGAATTATTTTCTTTTTTCCTTTTAATTTTTCAGGATACTTTGCTCCTTTTGTTCAGAATTCTTTTGAAATTTTCGTAATTATGCAACTACCACGCATATGATTTCATATCTATTAAAAAAGATAGTTAAAGAAAAGGAGAAAAAGAAAGATATGGACCCTTTTTTTTTTAATAATTTAGCCAATAAATCAACATTTTGCTTTTCTTTAACAAAAAATCTAAACCCGCGGGGATTAGCAATGTACCTTTGTCCCAAAATTAAAGAACCAAACTTGCTCTCAAAGCCAAGAAATTATAGATTCTTTATGTTGATTTTGTCGCAATTACGAAAGGTTTTTTTTGACCTCACGAGAGGAGGGAGCCCAAGAAAGGGCGGATAGAAGACCCAAGCAAACCGGTTGCCCCAAGAGAAATATAAATTGTCTCACTGACAGGTAAATTAGAGCACAGGGTAGACTCGTTGTTGCCGGGGAATATAGAGTACTCACACAAAGAGAATCAAAGAATTGGAAATTAAATCAGCGCCCTTTTGTGTGAGGAGGGTATCGAACCCATAACCACGAGGTTATGCAGGTACATGCATCTTTGCACTGGGCTATGGACACTTAGTGATAATTACTAAAGCTTAAGTACTTGTTAAAGAAGGTAAAACACGATAAATAAAATAAAGGTAAAACACGATATATGCAGCAATTATTTTTGGCCAGTTAAAAAAAAGTAGCTAACACCTAAAGGAATATTATTTTCTATTACTACATATATATTTGGATTCTCTACACATCACAAAAATAAACCATCAAAGGTGTAACTCTTCAATGTTGATCTTTTACAAGAAAGGGGGTGTATGTAAAGTTGTGATTTACACCCAAGTAATCTTACGAGCTTGAAATTTTCCCACACCACATTTTCCTAAATAAACAAGGTCGGTCAGAAAGGAATGTATTGGAAGGGGATATGGGATTGCTTAGTAGACTGGCCTAGTGTCTTTTGGCCATATATTGCATAACACTATTTTTTTTTAGTTAATATGTAATATATTTTGAATAAGTGTTATATTCTTTTGTACATGTGTTAAAATTTATACAATATTTGTTCTCTTATTACAGATATCTTTTTTTTAAAGCTGAAACATGTGTTCTCTCGTTATAAACACCTGTCGTTAGACATTTAATACTTGTCTTACAGAACGTGTGTGTCTGAAAATCACAACGAGTGTGCTCTCAAAAACTCTTAGATAGGGGTGGCTAAGAGGGTGCTCGAGGTTCTCGACTCATTAATAGCCTCAAAAAATTGGAGCCCCAATTTTGTTGAAGAATGATAAAAATTGTTTGTATTTTAAAATATTATACAATTATATATTTTTTGTTATATTTACATAAAAAGTCACTTTTTCTCTAATTACGTACGTAAAGTCTCATTTTTAAAATTTAGTATAAAGCCCCAAAATATTTAAGACCCCTGCTCTTAGACCTTGAAATTTTCGTCCAAAAAACTAGAACAGCCAAAAAAATTCCTTATAACTTAGCAATTCCTTATATACTAAAAAAACATGTTCATCATCATAACTGTACTCATCTTTTGGAGAATCATCATGCTCTCTGGGTTTAGGTTCTGACAGGGAAGTATGACGATTTACCCTCTTTGGAATGTGGGTGTAAGAATCAAGTCGTGTCTCATGCACTACAACAAAAAGCTTTATCGCGACGTTATGTCATATCTTATAATAAGGTAAATAAACGCACATATGTATCTATACTGCAACATTTATTACAAATGTCGCGCAAACGCCGCATTTGCTCGCTGTGTTATTATGGTTTTTACGACATTTGTTACAAGCGTCTGTGTATCTATTACGGCGCTTTGTTGCGTTATTTTAAAGTGTATCAAAAGATACATTTGCCCACATTTATGAAATAATCGCAAATAAGTCGTCTATTCTAACGTTTGTAAATATCGTGAATAAGTAGTTATTACGACGTTTTTAAATAGTCGCAGAAATCCTATTCCACATTGTAATTCAAACAGGCTGGTTGTTTAATGCGAAGTAAGTCGATTTCCAAAAGGTGCAGATGTCGGGAATAGGTATTTTCTTGCGACTGTTTAGCGCACAAATATGCTCTTACTTATTCACATTACAAACGTTGGAATATTTGACTTGTTGCAGGTATTTACAAGTAATGAGCACAAATATATCTTTTATTTCACAATGGCAATACGCGTAATAAGCATCTGCAGCATTTCGCAACTAATGTCAGCCAAAAACCATAACAACTGCGGCGCAAATGCGGCGTTCTGCGGCATTGCGTAAATGTTGATATGGGCTGGCGTTTATTGCAGCCTGGGCTGTAATAACAATCGCCTTTTGTTGTATGCATGAACACGACGTTGCCCCTCAGAGGAGTAAATCGTCAGCCTTTCCTGTCGGGTACAAACCCAGAAGGCATGATGATTCTTCGGAGCGACCGATGTGACTTAGATGGTATGTTTTTAGTATAAGGAATTTTTTTTTTTTTGCTAAGTGTAAGGAATTTTGGCTGTTCAATTTTTGGACGAAAACTCAGATCTAAGGGTGCATGTTCCCGAATACCTCTGAAATTTTAAAATGAAACTAAGTGGCATGATAGAAAAGTGACACTGTAAATATAGCAATATATAATTGTATAATAATACAAATACAAAAGCGATTTATCGTTCTGGCGAGTGAGGCTCCAATTTTGAGGCAGCTGTAATCGGCTTTCGGCCTCTTCTATGCAGAAGTTTTTAGAGAAGATTCTTTGTTGATTTTAATTGTGGCAGATTACATGAACAATGATAAATGATGCAGCGACAGAACAGATGTTCCGACTTTAAAAAAGACATGCGTAACAAGAACAAATCATTAACCATGAAATTACAACGCATCGTACAAGAATATAACATATTCAAAATATGTGCATATTAACTAAAAAATAGTGTTAATATATGTGCTTACTGAGCCAGTCTGCTAGCAATCCTATCCCCTTGTCGACCGCTCTGACCGACATATTTGAAAATGAAAAATTTCAATAATATGCTTGGTGTGAATCACGGCTACATCACCCCTACTGACAAAAGATCGGCATTGAAAGAGTTACGCAACGATGATTTTATTTTGATGTGAAGAATCAAACTATATAACAGTAATAAGAAAATAATATTCTTTGGTATGTTATGCACAACTGGCAAATGTGCTGCATATATCGTGTTTTACCACTTGTACTATTATAATATTTATGCAACGAAACGCTAACAATGACCAGCAGGAATTACATGGTCGATGAGCGTGGACCAACAGGTTCATCACCTCCTGCAGCCACAAAGGGGCGTATTGTTGCGTGCTGTTCTGCTGTGCCGAAGTCAACCTGTGCTTGAAACTAACCGATCTGCCGTCTTCTATTTACACGTGGATACCTATTGCTAACTGAGGCTGGCATTTCTTGATCTTCTCATCTGACCAGTAAAACCTTCTGTTAGGCTCAAAATCAACATAAAGTCTATGTTGGCTTTGAAACTGAAGTTCGCTGGACAAGCTACGTGCCAATCACGATTTAGGCTTTTGTTAAAAAAGCAAAATATTGATTTGTGCTAAGTATTAAAAAAAGAGATCATATCTTTTCTTTCTCCTTTCAACAACTATAACAACATAGATGGTATCGCTTATGCGTGTGGTGATACGAGAAATTCAAAAGAAGTACGAACAAAGGAAATAAAAGCTATCTGAAAACCAAGGAAAAGAAAATGATGCATTTGTCCTGTTTTAATTTTATTTATAATGTCTGTCTACGGCACAATAGTGTGCAATGTGTCTCTCAAGCATTTTATTGATCTCAATGTGTGCATTCTTATTCATTGTGTAATATTTCAGTAACTTTGCACAGGTCGAATATTTTGTCAGGTAATAACTCAAGGTCAGCTATTTTAACTTGTATTCAAAGACCTAGTTTGAAAATGGGGGCAAATCTCAACCTATCAGAAGATCTCATCATAAAAAAAATTAAGTACTAATTAGTAAAAGTCTAAATATATATATATATATATGTATATATATATATATATATATATATATATATATATATATATATATATATATATATATATAAAACAAAAAGTGAGGCCCGGATGCAAACGAAACCCGTTCTACCTGTCAGCGGCAGCTGATGTGACAAAGATTTTTGGTAAATTGAAGAAGCATCGAATCTTGTTCCACTAGCGACCAGTATATACGAGTGTGTTGCAAAAATTTGAAATTTACTACTAATAATGACGATTACGGGCATGAGCAGCCTTGAAGCGAATCTGAATTTAGTTGAAATCTTAACTCATGTCACCGGGATCGAAACAGTACAAGTCTTTGACAAAATATTCATCTAAACCTTAAACAAGTCAGAATATAATTATAAGACCAATTTCAATAAATACTAGCAAAATGTTTGATTTCTTCATGAAAATAAATAAACAAAATGCGCAAGTGAGACATCAAGCATCTCTTACTATCTTATAACTGGTATGTGATAACCAACATCAGTCTACTTTGACCAATGACAAAAATCCAGGCTAAACATCAATGTCTTCATTTCCACATCAAAAAAATCGAAAAAATAAATCATCGGCCTAAATAAAAATAGGCGTGTTCCCATCATTGTCCATGAATAAATTCCGGCTCTTAACATCTTGCTTTGAAGACCAGGTTGTAAATCCTTACTCAAATAATATTACGACTATTAAAATGATTAATTAAAAGGAAAATTACGATATGGATGGTAGGGAGTAGGCGCAGTCGAACTGTTTGTGATACCAGCGTCATACATCTTTTATAAAAATTTAAATATGATTGTGGTTAAAATGCGAAAAGATGATACGATATGGTGTGATTAAAAATACAGTGTACAGAGCATCTTGTCGCTGTAAAGAGGAGAGATATTTTTCTTACTTGTGTTAATATCAATTATTTTTTTGTATTTTAGCGTAGTAGAAAAAAATTTAAAGGAGAGCGTGGCGGTTAATGGCCCGTGGAGCGGGCCACTGTGAAGTAGCAATTAAGTACTCAATTGTCTAATTAAGCCTTGCTTTAGAGATCTTATAGATGAATTATTTATGTTGCTAGTATGTGGTGGAAGTAGAGAAAAATGAGTATTTTTTGTACCTTTAACTAACAAGCAAATACTCAATTCATCGAAAAGCGTATTAAATTTTATTGTCTTTGAAGAAGAGTTAAATGTTCTTTCCCTTTTCATGTTTGAATAATACTAAAAAGAAACAATTGGTGTAATAAAAATATGAAAAAGACACAACGCCCTTCATGTGATCTACGCTCTGAAGACAGCTGATGAAATACCTGAGAACGTCTTACAAATAAAATGTGCTTACAATTACATATTTTTAATTTTCTTATGGAAAAAACAAAAACAGCTTATATTAATTCGAACCAGTTACTAATTGGTATTACTTAACGTAACCATTGAATCTTCAATAAATCTTTCCTCGCAATGCAATGACCGATGAAGTACATAGCGTGTAGGCGATGTGATATCAAATTCATTGGTCACTTTGTTCCCGTTTAGGCGATCGACATCACGGCCGTGGCACGTATTATTTGTCCGGTTGTGGCGCATGGTGGTCTCTGCTTCGAGCAGCATCTTCTGCTAGCGGCGACTGATGTGGCGCTGAAAATCGAATGCGGCATCGAACGCCGTCGGCGACGTCGAGGCTGGCGCCTTCGTCTTCAAGCTGGGTTTCATTGTTCACTTTGATATAATGTTGTTATGGAGAAAGCTAAATCGTTAATAAAGTTTCAGCATTTCTTCGGGGTGATATGTTTTATGCTGATATTTAACGCGCAACTCAAAGATCCCAAAGTTCAATTCATGCATGTAATAGGTACGGACAATAAGTAAGAATATAGTGTGAGATTAATCTTAACTGGCATCAAATTATCTACATTTTTTTGAATCCAAATAGGCACATATTAGCATCTGAAATTGACATTTTAGGTATATATCAATTCATTCATGTGTAAGAAAGTTTGTATATATTGTGATAATTTAAGCACAAAAAATACACACCATTCTTAATTCATCATAATGTTAAGAATCAAGAACATAATGTGTAAAACTAAAAAATTAAATGCAATGTTCTTTTGAAAGCGTAACAAAACAAATAATTAGCGATATCAGGTCTTAATATAAACCGTTTGAAACGTCTGAAAATTAGAAAGCAAAAAATAAAGGCATTTAATAAAACAGTAATATTGCTACTGTAAATATAATTAGCGACCTCTGGTCATATTTAAATGGCCTGACTATTTTGACTAATATAATGCTTTCTTCATAATTTTAATATGTATAAGTAAGCATTTATATTCCTAAATTGAGTAGTACTGAGATTGATTAATATTTGAGGAATTCCAATACAAAGAATCTAGTTGAAACAGTATGGTGCATTGATCAGTAGTCAAGAAAATGACCCTGTAGACTCTGTACTCAAATATTGTGTTTATTTAATAACTTACAAGATATTGTAACATAAATTAAACATTGAACTTTTAATAGTAGCTTTACAGCGAGCGGGTGCGTCTCCACTCCAATATCATATTTACAGGAATATAGTAAGTGCAGATAAAATATCATATTGAGCTCGAGCTCATAAGCAATAAAATGATTGCATATGAAAATATAAGAGAATGTGTCCATCAAGATAAAATTTTAAATAAAATATATATATATATATATATATATATATTATGTTCACTAAAATAATATATTTTTCCAAATTTGCCAGGATTTGGGACTTTTTTGCTTGTATGAAGTCCCAAATCATAAATTACAGTATTATTTAGTGAATATATATATATCTTAGTTGTTGCCTAAGCATTATCCTTCTCACATCACACCTCTTCATGCCTATTACCCATTCGCTAACTACAGGTAAATGCTCTCTTATTTTTGACATTCAGTGCTAATCTGACCTGTTGATATTTGAAAGCGTGTGAACAGATTTTTACAGCGACATTGCAACAGTTATGGAGAACTATAATTACAGTTTAGAAATGAAGTATCAGATATGGCAGGTGGTGACACAGTGTGTATTGCGGGTTTAACAAGCTGCTTACTGCTTGATAGCATTTGTAATAATTTTAAGCACAATATTGGCAATTACATTTCCATTGTCGTTAATTTTAATATGCGAATTTATGTTATTAGGCTATTCTTTGTTGATCGCTGTTTGTATTGTAGCAATAAACGTACTAGATACTAGATTTTCCATTTTCTTGTTAATACTGCTTGTTGATTCAACTTCTTTCTCATAAAGGAAGCAAATATACATGGCGTGATGTACGTTGTGCATCCCAATCTGCGTTTAGTGTTGAAGATGATTGTGAAATTTAAAACTTTCTTTAATAATCTTTGATATGAACGAGCATCTTATAAGCTCTGGTGATTATTCCATTGAAAATGAGAGTAATTGTATAGCTGACCGTTTTGTTCACCGTATTGTCTACGACCATTTACAGAACATTATGTGTCTGGCATCGATGACAATGTGGAAGCACTAATGAGGCTTTGCAAAGATAACAGATATTTACAATTGAAAGTGATTTAAGACCGAAACCTTCCAGCATTTGAGAGAGGCTTTGAATATTTTGGCTTTAAACAATATGGTATGTATTATGATATATTGCTTATTTTGTATGGTATTGTGACAGGCTGAGTGTGACCCATGTGCAACATTGTATGTATAGTTGAATTAGGCTTTGAACCACCATATGTGTGCATTAATAGAGATCAGTATTCAACCTTCTATATTTATTATCGTTAAGGATGTGGATGCGGTGTAACAAAAGAATAAAAAATAGATGCGGAATGCGAATGAGCCGGTCAAATGTCCGTTATACTTTGGATGTAACTCTGAACTTTTTAATAAAATTCCTTATGAAAAGACCAAATCGAAATATTGCATTAGACTAGTTATCAAATATAACTAGAAAAATGCTTGAAAATGCTTCCCAGCTATGAAAAACTTCAGCAGAGAATCCCGACAACTAAGAAATGTGTTTTCACGCCTTTTATTCAACCTGGTAATCAGGCTGCTGTGACACAGAGGAGAGAGTCAGGAAGTCAATGGAGGTATCTGGGGAAATGTCAAATCATGATGCAAGTATGAAAGAACAGAAGGGTATTTGGAGAATGAGAGGTAGAAGACGTGTGAGGACTATGTTTTGATTATGCATGTTAATATGGTATAATGAATATATGTTGAGTAGCTATTATGTAGACATATTTGTTTATCTTACAAAAAAATATGTTAGGCAGCTTTTTCGTGGCGAAGGCGTCCCTAAATGTTTCAAATCGCGAAAGAATAAACCATCGTGGCAGACTCGACTAGTATGGCACAGTGAGGAAAACGTGCTAGGTAAGTAAAACCGATGCTTTAAATGACGAGCATGTATTTAATCGCGAAAATTTAATCTTAAAAATAATTTTTTGTACACTAAATATTGTTACTCGTATGCTGTAATTAGAAGATATATTACTATTTTTATATTTATTTAATATTGCTATTAAAAGGTATTACTCACTCGTCACGATTAGCGTCGCGTTTCTGTGCCATTCACAGATGGCGTAAAACTACGAAATAAAACAGGTATTGTGACAATTTTTCAATTTACCCTTCTTAGCATTCAACTGTAGTTAGTAAATGAAGTAAACTTCGGCAGCGTATTATTGGATGTTGATATTGAGCAGAAGGAAGAAAAAATAAATTTTTAAATGAAGATATCAAAATTAATTGAGGAGTATCTTGGGCTTTGCCATATTTACCATCCAAAATGCAAACATAATCCCGATGTTGTCAATTAGATGTGGACGACAAAATGTATTGTCAATTAAAAATAATTTATTAATGTTTAATACGCAAATACATTGATAAAAATGTATTATAATTTGATCATAAAGAAATCAAAAACAAAGAAAAGACCAAACAAGCAATGTTCAAAATCCCAAACTGATATAATAAATATAATATGAATAATAAGCAAACAATATCAGCGTGGCATACCCAGTCGAAACATGCATTCGCAGTTGATTACCGTCTGAAAATGAGGTATTACGTTATTGAAGAGGCGAGCTTCGGTGCTCCTTGTTTTATTTTTTGAGTACAAAAAAGCGTTTGACGAAATATCTCGTCGATTGATCATGATACCTTTACCGTAGGTGTGAAGAAAAATTTATCATAAAGGCTACCGTGTGAAAATTATCGTCACTAAAAGTATTTTTTGTAGTGTTTAGTAGGCTACGGCTTTGTGTATTAGTATTCTCGCTGGCGATGGCTGCTGTAGGCACAGCTTGTCGGCGAAACAAATTAGTTTGGGCAAATATTCTTCTACTATCAGTTAAATCAAAATATGTTCCCTACTGTATTTCATTCATTCTCGGCTAATATGCCCCAACTTCCTGCGAGAATCTGACAGATGGCATAACAATGACCCAACTCTGTAAGTCAGGCTGATCTGGTATTTCCTTTAAGGGTACCTCCTCCCCCTTCCTGTGCTAACTCATATATATGTTTCTGGTGTCATCACATAAAGACAATTGTCCATCATTATAATGAATGTATATATATAAGCTAAAGGGACGTTGATAATTGCCACGCCGTGGTACGATTAGTCACTACTCGTTTTGACAATTTGAAAATGTAACTAACTGCGATGTAAATTTTCAGGCACAACGATTAATAAATTGATTCGGAAGTAATTGCTGTAGTTTAATTTTCTCAACGGCTTCTTTCAGATGAAAAATAAAACCAGCTGGCTCAAGCGATGTGTGAACAAAATAGCCCCAATGTAGTGACTGCATACATTAATTATATATATAATTAAATACTTGTGATGTAATGTGTTTAATGCGAATGCTGATTGTATGCGTATGGCAATATCTTTGTTGAAGAACAATAAAACAAAAAGTCTGGTCGATGACTTTGTCTTTGAAAAAACTATAATCTTTGTGTCTCAATATAAATTACTTCTACTGAAAAACGCTGCTATACTGTAGCAACATGTATGTATGTATGTATGCTATGCTGCGGTGATTGCACTAATGTCTTATGTTGATTACAAATGCTAGCTCAATTTAAAAGAATAACATCAGCTGACCACTACGTGTTATAACATCGTTGCATTCTGTCGAGAGGTGCTCTAAGGCAGGCTCAGTCTTATCTTTCATCATTTATCTTTCCCGCTGATATGCTTAGATGATCTCGCTCGGTTACGAAGACAATTGTTCTCTAATTTTTGATAAATTCAGCGGGGAAGATGTGGCATTCGACACGCCAGCTTCACTTCAAATTTAATATGACATTTTAGGCCCTACGAAAATGCTCAAGCTTGGACCTAATAGCAAGTGTTGTTATTTGAATCGTCTGTATGTGACGTGTTTTAAGGGAAGCGATATTTTATTTTGCGAACTGAATTTTAATCTCTTTCATTCAGAGGCAGTGAATCCGCCCGGCGTTACCATCGTATATACGCACACTGCAAGCAATCTGAGACCCTGCGCCTTCAGCTTCTTTGATACTATGAGTTCAGGAGGAAACAATTACACTGCTCTTGTATACGAGAACGTCGGGACTTACTAGGCTATCATGTTGAGAAAGGTGTAGTAGAATGCGATCAAAAAGAACATACCACGAAGATATAATTTGCATTCACGTCTGATATGTTAAATACACCTGAACGAGTCTCATATATTCCCGTGAAGTATTGTGACTGAGGCGTCTTGTAGGACAACGGCGAAGGCGAGTTGAAATGGATACCCAGCTATCCAAACTTTGCCATCCACCGCCATCAACATGACGACAAAATACTCGCCATGCATCTGAATCAGTCAGTTCCAGGTATTTTCAAAATAAAAATTGCTAATTTTTGCTAAATTCACCAAAAAGCGACCAATATCTTCTAGTGAAAATTGCTTTAACAAATAATCATGTTTTAAGTACAACAATACAAAATGCTGCAATAGCGTGTCTTGCTACATATCACGTAGCGACACAAGTTGGAATGATTTTGTCTACACCTTTGTGAAATGTTTATTTGCCATACCGGATCGCGACAGGTTTGCGATACTTACAGCGTGCGCCCTCGATACATCGCCTATAACGATCATTCAAACGGAAAATGTTTTTCGGGTATTCCATCAGTCTTTTCTCTTTTGATACATTTTTATTCAAATTATGAACCCGAGTAGTTATTCTATGACCATGCTTGTCAAAAATCAAGCCAATCTTTTAGAATCGGCGCAAATCTCAAATCACAAAATAATCTTTCCAAAGAACCTGCAAACTAAAACAAAATCCCATGAATAACGGCTTAAGAACTTACATTTTGTAAAGTCAAGGTCAAGAAGTGTTTGACTCTTTGTGATAATTTGGCAGTCCCCAACTGCAGTATTGCAGCAATATTTGATGAATTACAGGAGATCCCAAGATTTAGATCATCTTCTTCAGCGGTGCTCTTGTCTACTGGACTATGGTGAAAATCTCCCGGGAAGAAGGACAGTAAAGAAGACAAAGAAGAAGGAAGATGTGGGTGAAAATATGTACAAATATGAAAATCTACGTTAGAATAACTGTATGTATATATGCTGTTATTATGCTGCACAACGGTCAGTCGAAGCGGCAGTCAACAATAAATATCAGAAACTTGGAATTAAACGCAAATCCCACAAGCGACTCACTACAGCGATTCTCTGATAGCTAGTAACAAATGCCTCTATGCAAGTTTATGGGTATGGATGTGATATGATTATGCTAGATATGATACTGCGGCACCACTACTCGCCCGAGTCGACCGAATCGCTGAGCCACAGAGCATGGTAATGACCGGTACGCTCTTCGGCTTATTTTAACGCTAAAAACGAGGGTAAATGCTATTAACTCTTCCTTTCTTCGGTCTCTTCACGTTAACAAGCTCATGGAATGCTTTGAAGATAACGGCTCGGTGGTCTGTCGGAAATTCGAAACATGTCGATGAGCCTATACTATGCTTATTACTGTTGGATGCATCAAATAGAGCCACGGTGTGTAATTGGCTGACCGTTGAAATGTGTACGAATAATTTTAATTGTAATTTGATTTTGTAATTATTGTCTTTATTCTACCTATTTTCGTTCTTATTCTTATGTTCTATTTCCGCACTGACAAGTCTGTGTGGAACACTGTTGACCACAAGTCTAAGCAGTTCTCGGTCATGTTCAAGTCATTTTGTTCGGCGATTATCTAATCGTAGTAAATCTTGTTCTGTGCACTGCTAGGAGAATGGTGTATTCGTGCATACGCGCAAAGGAACGGTCTGGTGAAGGCGAGGTTCTTGAGAACCGTGCCTCCAAAGAAATTACTAAAAACAATGTCATTTGCAAATCTTTCTATAAGCGTTGTCATTACGATAATAAAAAAATTCGCGACTATATTACGATTCATTCTCTTCCTAAAAATAAAATGCAAGGCAAAAGAAGAAAATAATTAAACTTGTTTTGTAAATGGAAGAGGGTGACACTATATATCAAGAAGTAAATGATAAAATATATTAACGTCAATGTCTATATGTGTATATAAATAAAAGGTAATATATTGAGAGAGAGGAAGAGGAAACCGAGGAAATGAGGAGATAATCAAACAATGCTCATATGCTCAGCAAATTGGCCGTCCTCGGCAGGATAATCAAAAAGGTACCGCGCTATATCCTTTCGCTGCCATATAATCTTAGTAACCAAAAAAGAATATAGTATGCTGTGTATCATAGTCGTTTTAGCGTTTCTGTCTGTCGGTACATGTACATCGACGTATATATTAGGTATAGCTTTAAAAATGATGATAAAAAAATGAATATGTGAGAATCATCAGTGATAATGAACAAAATGAGAGAAATTCGAAAAATATATTTTTCCAATAATGTAGTATCATACATTGGCGGACTTGGGTGGACATGTTCAAAATCTTACAACTGCAAAAGTATAGTTTTCTTTTATTTTAACATTTTCGCTCACGTCAGCGACCACAAACTACTGTTTGTGTTGTGGTATTGTCGCGGCAACATATCTGCGATATTGATCAAGTGCTTGACTCGTTTGTAAGCCAATTTATTTTGTCGGCTTTAATTATTTCTGGCAAAGTGCGTGTCTGCCATCTGTATATCTCATTTGTTGTGTTTTTCATTGTTTCATTCTGTTTACCCTTTGGTTGACAGAAGACATGGGACGCTACTATGTTTCAGGGCTCTCTCGAGAACCACTGTTGATGTGAGTCAATATATTTCTTGTGTGACTAATATCTTGACAATTCTTAAGGGTAAATTCTATGCATTATTATGCAAATGGAAGTAAAATATATAATATAGTAAAAATTATTGAGTGTTATTGCGATAAGCATCTTCGGCAGCTTTTGTTGCGATGTGTGCGTAAAGAACTACCTTATTTGTTAGTTCATTACCGTTTGAAGATTGATTTAAAGCGACCGAGCAACTATTACATTTTAACGTGTGTGCTATGTTTCGCCGAGACGTACTGTTGAGCTTCGAATTTTGTTGCGAATCTCGCAGCGGCTGTTTTGGTGTTCTGCTGTATTGATCGGACTTTCTCATCCCTCTTTCTCAATTCGCCTTTGCTCTCTTCTCCCATTTTCTTAGCAACTATGCCCTTTTTCTGGGATATATCATTGATACATCATCTTCTTCAGGATTCTTGTTCTTGTTGTTTGATAGTATAGTAGTATTTCCTTTCTTCAGACTGCAGATCTTCTAGCACGAGGCTGTCTTTTCACTTGACATAAACTGAATGTCATATTGGTGTCACTTTTTAAATCTTTCTAATCCTTAGTTGCAAATTCTAAGATATGAAAAAAGTTATACTAATTGTAAAGAGGTGAAGCATTTGTTGAAGAAAAAAATGCCTTTGGCGCATCGGCGCCGCAATCATCTGTAAATCATTAAGTATCGTGGTTGATCTTCTGCTCCGCATTAATCTCCCGGCGGCAGCTCTTCCCGTTTCTGGCCGAATTGATCGTGATCACCTGGCTGGCGGCGAACTGAGCTCGCCTTCATCCTGCTGGTCACTGACGAAAAGAGAACTGCCGCGGGCGAATCAAATAACGAAACGGTAAAACCCTTGTCATATAATATTTTCTGCAAAAAATGTCGCAAATGAATGTTTAAATCATGGGGGTTTCTTACTTGTGTATCGTGGATATCGTAAAGGCTGTTCAGCCTGCCAAAACAAACAACTTTTCCATTTTGCTAATTTTATCATCATCCTTCTTCTATGATGACTGATCATATGTCAATCTTGAACTCCCAACTCCTAGCCAGCTAACCATTCTAGCAATATAACTTT